>CM061267.1:18032500-20532500 GCA_030848825.1 Tadarida brasiliensis | reverse complement strand
GTGACCTTGGGTCAGTGAGAGACACGACTGGGGGAGCCCCTGGAGCAGGAGATGGGCAGCACTCCTGCTCCTTCCCTGCCCTAGCCCTTCCTGCAGCCCACATCTGAGCTGCCTTCCCATTGCCCTGCAGGGAAGCCCATTTTGGAAGCGGCCCCAGGAGATGTATAAAGCTGTGAGAACAGCAGATTTTCGGCCCATCAGTCTCTGCAGACACTGCATAGAAGAGACGAGGAGGGTGGGTCGGGAAGCGGCTTTTAGAAACAAATGGAACCCGGTGGGTTTAATGGTAGGGTCTGGGCTCAGCACCCCCTCACTCAGCCTACTGCCACTGACTTACAGCCCAGCCCTGATAATGGGATAAATCAGCCGGCCACCAATTTGTCAGAGCTTCCCTGAGCTTGAGGAGGATCTTGTGGGATGGCCATGCTGAGCCATAAATTTGTTCCAGGAACAAACGTTTCCTTCCCCCATGGGGCAACCATCTGGCTTGCAACTCGCCTCCCAGAGCCAAGACCCAGACACCTGCCAAAAGGGGTGGAGGGGCTTGGGGGCCCCAAAAGCTCCTCATTCTCCTCCAGCCTGGAGCAGCCATCTCCTCAAGGACTCAGTCTCTTCTCACCTTTCTTCCAAGAGAATATATCACTTCTCCCAGGGATTGTACCCAGGGCCACCCTCCTGGATCTCTGTCTTTTATTCCATCTCCTGGGGGTTGGGGCTGGTGACCAACCCCCTAATGGAAGTAGAATGACTCCAGGGAGAGGTAGCCCCAAAAGCTAGGACAAAGTAAAGGAACTGTTCATGCCTTGGAGGAGTGGGCCACCATGAGGGCTCTGGGGAGATTTCCACCCTTCCTTGTCCCAGTTCCGCTCACATTAAACCCTGTCTTCCTAGAGTGATGGGGAAACAGGCAGCTTCAGCTCCTACCGCAAAGGCTCTCTCTCTCTTGGGTTTCCTGTGTATGACAGTGGAGCTCAGGACTGCCACCCCCATGTTCTCACCTGCTGCGGGGAAGTGGAGATATGGTTCTGGGCCTCGTGTACAAAGGGCTGAACCATCAATAAAGAGTTAGCTGCTGGGGTCAGTGTGGCCCAGATCCTGAAAGCATCTTTGCCCTCTGGCCCTGTTCCCTGGCTACTCAGCACGTGAGCCTGGTAGCTACCGCATCAGATCTGAGCAGTCCTCTGAGAGTAGAGACCCCAGAGGACACAAGAGAGGACAGCGAAGGGAACCTGGCCTGAGATGGAGAGGAGGTGGGTCCCTTGCCAGGTGCATTGCGATTTACTACGCAGCACAGCGGATTTGCCCAGAAGAGCCCATCATCTTTTCTGTGCCTCGTGAAGACACTGAGGAGTGATTACCAGTGATTAATTACTTACACAGGCTGCATGTTTTTATTCCCGTCTAATTAAAGTGCAGTGTACCGCTCTCAGTGCGGGGCCTGCCTTCCTCCTGGGTCCTTCTCCTGTTCATCCCTTTCCCTTTAAGGCTCCTCAGGGAACCTAGCATGACTTGCCTCTTCCTGGCGGGGCTGGTTCCCAGGAGCAGCGGCCCTCAGAGTTGGCTGGACTCAGATAACTGCCTATCTGAGGTGTCCCCAGGGTCCCCAGTCATTCCCCACTTGTGACCCCATGATGCTGCCCTAGCTGTTGAGAAACAGGCATATCTGAGGTGCAGAGATCATGGTGGTACCTGGGAGCTAACTGAGGAAAGGAAATATTGAAAGACTATGTGAGACTAAGAGCATACAGAAGTCTTCAGCAAGTGTGGTTATGTCCTGTGCATTGGTGTGTAGGTCTGACTGTGCTGCTGTCCCAGCCACGAGAACTTAATGCCTCCCTGCCAGGCCTTATTTCTCCTCCCTGTGCACTTCAGACTTCTCTCCTGGGTAATGAGGCTGGGCCAGCCCTCCCCTTCTCTGCAGAAGGCTGATTCAGGGTCCTCCTCCTCCTCCGTTGGGGATTCTGGGCAGGTCTGAGGACCAAAGAGGGAGCTGCTGGTGGCAGCTGCATAGACTGTGCCCCCCTGCCCCCACCACTCCTGCCCTACCAGGACCCTGGACAGGTTTGGTTTAGCCATTGATTGGCTTTTATTGAGCTTTGCTTCCCTACCGCGGGCTCGAAGGCCTCCACCACCCTGGCCCCACGCCAGCCCCAGCCCTGGAGCCTCCTAAGCAGCGGTATTAAATAGGATTTAGAAAGGAAAGGCTCCAGCCAGCGGAGTCTCAGTCCACATTGCCCATTTCCTGCTGGGAAGAGGACCTGGGGCTTCCTAGGGAGGAAGTGCAGGGAAGGGGGCAGGAGCAGTGTGAGGACAGAAGGAGAGACAGTCCCTGCTCCTGAGCTGGCCTTGCCTGTGCCCGTCCAAGTGGGCTCCTTCCCTAGGGCAGCCACAGCCACAGGGTTAGGAGCCCCAGAATACAGAGCAGGTGACAAAGGAGGGAGGTGCTTGTCTTGCCCTTTTTCCACCTGGGTCTGTAGCCAGGGCCATGTAGGAGTCAGAGGGCCCGTCTCAGGACAGCTCCATCCTGACCCTGACCGTAAAGCAGGAGAGCTGCTGCAGCCCAGGTGCCCCACAGGTGGCTCTCCCAGCTCCCTGGGCCCTCTGCCCAGGCCTGGCTCAGGCTTGTCTCTACCAAAGGCCAAGAGCATTCACAGTTCCCAGACCCCCATCCGCCCAGCGGTTGGCCATGGAGGTCCCTCCCCAGCTCTTCCTTCTGCTAAGAACCCGGGGGCAGAGCCCTAAGGCACTGACTCTATCTGTGTACACAATTACTGTTCCTGTTGGAAGGGGTCTTTGGGTTTTTCTTGTCAGGGATCTGAGCTATAGGAGGGCTTGGGTGGCTGTGGAGAAATGGCACGTGTCTGGCCAAGTGCCTTGCCAATGTGTCCATCCCCTCCCTGCCCCAGTTCTGCACAAGGGCAACATCAGTTAACATGGGCAAAACGAACCCGTGTTTAAGGGTGGGGACCTGGGCAGCCAAGCCTGTCCCAGCTGAATGACGCCTTCCCACCAAGAAGCTTCCTGGCCAGACTGCATTTACCAGCCTGCCGAGGGGCACTGGCAGCTCAGCCCCAGGAAATAAATAACTGGTCACCTCCGTACTACAAGGGAAGAAGGGAACTTCAAGGCTCCACTATTCAAAGGGCCAACCCAGCCCTCTCAGAAACGGGGTCCCTTTATCTGAGGAGCAGCTCTCCTTCTGTGCTGTGGCAGCTGCATGCTTCTGGGGTCTTCTTACCTCACAGGGCAGCAGTGCCCACCCACTGCTCCCTTCCTGCTGCCCTCCATGCCGGAGCAAAGGCCTGAGGGCCATCCCCCAGGCTTTCGCTTATATCATCTGTGACCTCCAGCTTGCTGCCCCCTGAGCCTGCCAGAGAGCGGCTGCACCCCCTCTCCCCAGGAGGAAACCTGATGCTGTCCCCCGAGGCTCTTTCACTTGAGGAGTCATTAGCAGTTTCTGCCCTCACCCTGTCAGTCTGTTCCCAATGCATCAGCTCTGCTGAGGAGCCTCCTTCCCCACAGCGGAGGGGAGCAGGCTGGGGTTAGAACGGGAGCCCAGGACTTCTCCCAGGCTCCGGGCTGCTCCGGAGCCAGTCTTCTCCCAGAGGCAGTGAGAGTCCCATGATCCTCAGAGCTGCCAGGATCTCAGAGGGGATGGGCGCCGAGGGCTGGGTAGGAGTGACTGACTGAGTAGTCACTTCCCTGGGCAGCTTCCAGTGAGGGGGGCCCAGGAGGAAAGCCTCGGCCTCAATGGGATGTAGGCCTTGGAATGGGAAGGGTTTGTGGCTGTCCCCCAGAGCGCTCTCAGTGGTCCGTGCCACAGCCTCTGATCGGACAGGCCCTTTCATAGGGAATTCCAAAGGCTAGAGACCCCCTTTCATAAGGGCAGGTGGGCCCTGAACAAGTTTGGGCTGAATTGAAGTCTGCTGCCTGCCTCCTCTCCTGTGGTGGCCAGGCCTGGGGGCATTTGGAGCAGAGGTGTCTAGGTGCTTATGATGAGGGAAGTGGCCGGGCGATAGGACAGGTGTTGGAGGAAAGTGAGAGGGGTCAGAAGCTATTTGGGTTAGAGCCCAGCCCCAGACCAGGGGCTCAGGAACTCAGCCTCAGAAGGCAGAGGGCGCTGCCCTGTGTGGGTGGCAGAAGTTTGTACCTAGGCAATGTCTCTGCCATCTCCCTTGGCCACGCCCTGGTAGCCACCCTTCCCCCGCCCCGGGCTTGGAAAGTTCCTGTTGCCCATTCCAGTTCCTTTTTTTTTTAATCCTCACCCGAGGACATTTGTGCATTTATCTTCAGATAGAGCGGGAGGGAGAGAGGGAGGAAGATAGAGAGAGAAACAGCGATGTGAGAGAGACACATCGAGTGGTTGCCACCCACACAACCCCAACTGGGGCTGGGGACAAACTGCAACCGAGGTACACGCCCTTAGCGGGAACTGAACCCGGGTCTCTGTGGTCCGTGGGCCGATGCTGTAACCGCTGAGCCAAACCAGCCAGGGCCCATTCCAGTTCTCAGGGCCCTTGCCTCCCCTTCTAGTGGAAGGACACACACTTGTGCCACAGGAAAGGCCGGAGCATGGCCTCTGTGGGTGTGGCCCAAGGTGGCTCAGTAATTCCAGCATTCCTGCCCTTCAGCTGCTTCCTGATGCCACCAGGGACCTGCATGTCAGCTGAGTGATCAAATGGAAAGGAGACTCAGAGAAGGCACATGGCTTGTTTGCCCACTGCTCAGTGCTGCCTTCTGTCTCCAGAGGCCCAGTCAAAGCCAAGAGCCTCTTGAAGAGCTCTAGAGCCAGCTACCTGTGTTCAAATCCTGGTTCTGCTGCTTCTAGCAAGTCTGTGTGCCTGCCTCAGTTTCCTCTTTAAAATGGGTAATGTTAACCTCCGCCCAAAGGGTTGTGAGAATGCAATGAGTTAATACTGGGAGAATGTTAGAATGGCACCTGGCGCCTAGTCAGCATGTAAGTGTGTTGTCACCCCTTTCCTGTGTGTGTTTGTCTGTGGGGCCCCACGTGTGGTCCAGTCCCCGTAGTCCGCCACCCCCTCCCTGCTCTGACAGGCTCACTATGGGGATAATCTCCTGGCCGCAGGATTGGACTTGACGCGCTGTCACGTAGAATCAGCTTCTGAGCCGCTGCATTCCTGACAGCATGGGGCTGGGGCGGAGGGAGAGGGAAAGGTGGGGGAGAGCCCAGTCTCTGAGCTGGGGTCAGAGCACCTGCCTGAGATGAGCAAGCCAGAGAAGTTGCTGAGAAGGCGTATTTTTGCACAGTGATAGCCCTCCCCTCCGCGGCCCAGGGCTGATGCTTGCAGAGCCTCAGGAGTGCCAGTGGCCCTGTGACAGTTCAGAGTGACCCTGCAGAGTGAGTGGTATGGGGGAGCGATTTGGGGACGCAGAGCCACCCCAGTGCCAGGGTTCTTCTGGTATGCATGAGATCGCCAGGAGCCTGCTTTGCTTTACTTCCTCTGGGGCCTTTGTAGCAGACCCTAATTTGGTAGGCGCGCAGCGGGACCCAGGCACCTGCATTTTTAATAAGCTCCCCAGTGGCTTCTGATGCCTGCCAGAATTTGAGAGCCTCTGGATCAGAAGCACTAAGAACACTCTTCCCCTCACCTCCCATGATAGGAGGGTTCCTTGAGTGCTCTGTGGTGATTCCCATATTCACTCACCCCGGGGGTGACCCATTTGCCCCAGAGTCCTTTTCCTAGTACCCTTTCTGACTTCACTTCCTCATCCCCTCCTCCCCTTTGCTGACCCACACGCAGGTCTGGGCCCACTATGAGGAGCAGCCCGTGGAGGCAGTGACGCCTGTGCTGGAGGAGAAGGAGCGTTCGGCCACCTATAAGCCAGTGTTTGTGACCGAGATCACCGATGACCTGCACTTCTACGTGCAGGATGTGGAGACAGGTGAGTGCTCGGGCCCAGCCAGGCATCGCTGCCTCCTAGCTCCTGGCGCAGGCACGGCCCAGGGGCTCCAGGGATCTCTGCTGCCCACCCACCAGGCCCCGATGCCACTCTCTGGGTCCACGGGACATTTCCTGGCCTGCAAGTGAGCACTGGAGTGGGCAGTCCAAGCAGGTACTCAGAGGACTGGTGAGGTAACCAGTTTTGTCTGGGTGGTGCTCTGAGGCTCTTAGGTGATTGTTTTGTTCCCAGACACCCCTGGCTGGGCTGGGCTGGGCTGGGCTGGGCTGGGCATGAGTGTGTGTAGCCCTTGGAGTCTGTCAGGAAGCAGTGAACGGACTGTCTCTCTGTGGTCAGGAAGCAAGAACTGGCATCGCTCAGCCCTCTCCCTCAGCTTCCTTGGGTGGAGGAGGGGAGCGTGGGCTTGTCTCTGCTGGAGTTTCTTCTTCTCTGGAGGTTACCACAGCCCTGAATGGTAGCCATTTGCCATGGAAACAGGAGGCTCTCCAGGGAAGTCACCCCAGGCAATCTTTCTAAAGGACTCTTTCTCCATCCTCCTTCCTGCCCTCCACCAGTGTTACGCCCGGTGGACAGGGCAGTAGAAACAGCTCTCAGTGGTGGCACCGTGGCCCCTCCAACCCAGCTTCCCACCTCCATTCCCTTTAGGCTGACCTCCCTGTTCTCCTTGCCAGCCTGTACAGGGAAACATTTTAATTGAGCGCAGAGGAACAGGCTCTTAGAGCCATCTCTAGGGCAGAGGGGCCTGAAGATGTCACTGGCACTCGAGGCAGCCCCATGGTGGCAGGGTGCAGCTCTGCCCGGCCTCCTCAGCCCACCCCAGGCCCACTCCAGATCACCATCAGCCTTGTCTCAGCCACTTCCTCTTTAATGATATTTCTCAGGCAGCTGCTTTTGTGGTAATATCATTTCACCAAGGAAAACTAACAGTTTCGAGTCCTGGGCTGGCTATATTTGGGAGGGGGAAAAATGGGGGAGGGGAGAGATGGAGCTGATGAGCCTTCAGGATCAGCTGCCATTCTGGTGAAAGCTGGGCCAGCCACTGCCCTGGGAGCCAAGAGAGACCCCAGCCTCCAGGTCTGGGTGGTGTGCCGGGCAGGAGCTCGCGGTGGTGGTTCAGGTAGGAACGAGAGCTGTTCTGAGCACAGGTGCCAGCAGGAATGAATGGCCCGTAGGGAACTTGGGGGAAGGAAACTTAGAGACCCAGTCCAGGGCACGGCAGCTCCCAGACAGAGTCTGCTTGGCCTCTGGGTCCTGCTAGGGAGGACTCCCCTTGAGTCAGTAAGAACAGGACCCTTAAGTCTGCAGGGATGGAGCTTGAGGGCCCAAGGCCTTTGAGCACCCAGTCTGTAATCACAGAGGCTTCCTGTGCCTGCCGACACCCCTCCTGGCTGTCTCTGCCAGCTCTAGGAAGCCATGACGCTGCAGTGAGCAGGAGCCAAGGCAAAAAATAAAGAGAACTAAGGAGGAGCCCGTGTATTCTTAGAATATCGGAGAAGAGTCAGGCGCTTCGTGGCTCGCCGCCTGGAGAGTCGTGGTCGGCTCCAGAGAAAACCCTGTCCTCGGGCGGCTCCCTGGGATCCAGGAAGATAAACCTCAGCACTCACAGCCTCCCTCTTCTGCAGCCTTTCATCCCTCTTGGGGGACATCCTCGCACCCTCTTTGCCTTCTCATTAAAGCCTGCCTTCGGGAGGGAGCTGATGAAATGATGAAAACATTTCCATTAGCTGTAAATGACCAACCAGGTCTCTGTGTAAGGACCTCCCAGAGGGCTGTGCCTGTTTGCGGGAGGCAAAATCTGCTTCTGTTGCCTGGAGCAAAAAAATAAAAATAAAAATAGACCAAGTATAGGAGGAACTTATGTAGAGTCTTCTCCTTAGTCCCTGAAATTTTACTGTCTGGGCAAGGAATTCTCCTATCTCAGGAGAATTAATAGAGTGTTTATTGCTGGGTAGGGAAAGGGCAGTTAGCATCCTAAAAGCCCCTGTTCTGAGACCGAGTCTGGGCAGGGGCCTGAGAGTAGACAGACCTCGTGTGCCTAGGCAGAGGTCACCTTCAAAGCAGCTGAATTATTAAGCACCCTGCACTTGTTGGGTTCTCCTGGGCTTTGCAAGAGGGAGCAACCAAGGGAGCTATGGTCTGTGCCCTGAAGGAGCTCACCGTGCAGTGGCAGAAACATAAACTCAGACAAGGAACTTAAAGGCTGTCTGACAAGTGTAGCAACAGCCAACATGTGTCAGGCCTCTGTTACAGTGAGTGGCACCTTGGGACCTGAAGATGGGAAGGAAGCCACATGCACCCAGCTGCCCTGACCTCAGAGAGCCAAGGGAGCACACAGGTCTGATGCAGAGAGATCAGGGCCAGGAGGGACTGATGCTGCTTAGCCGGTGGTGGTGAGGGGCGCAGCAGGAAGGAGCTAGGAAGGGAACCTGAGAAGACCTTGGGTGTTGCTAAACCTGGCAAAAATAAAAAGCAGGCAAGCAGCAGGGCCCCAAGGTCAGAGTGATTCGGGAAAGACAAGGCAGGGAAGGAGAGTTCCCTACCCCCCTTCCCCTCCCTGGTTGAGGAGGACACTGAATTGGGGGTGGGAGAAGAGAACCCCAACCTGACAGCACTGGGAGTTCAGTTCAGCATGTATCTCGCAGAATGACTGGTCAGAGTCGCCAAGTTTGAATATCCTGAGACTGGACCTTGCTCTCAGAATTGCCCTCCATCTTCTATGGCTCAGATTCCGGGGCCCTTTCCTTGTGCAGGGTTGTATGGGGCTTATCCTTCATCTCCAGTTTAGCCCCTAGGAGACATTGCAGAAAGTGGATGCAGTCAGTCACCACCTCTGTGGCCCAAGCCAGGGCCAGCTCTTGTAGGAATGGGCGCAGGCTGGCCAGCTCCCGCCCGAGAGGAGGCTGCTTGGCCTTGGCCTCGCTCCACATCTACTTGCATTCTCCATCTCCTTAACCAGCACCCAGGAATGTCCCCAAGGGCTCCCACAGCCATGGCCAGTAGATTAGAGAGCTGGGATTGGAAGGCACTGTGTGTCTCTAAGGCCTGAACTGTCAGCAAGTCACCATCCTGCCTTTGAAGATAGACAGCATGGAACTTCTTGAGCAGAGACCAAAGAGGACCTCCCAGGGGGGTGGAGGCCAGCCGGTGCGGCTGGCACTCTACAGAATTCCTCACCCCACCCACTCCCCAGGCTCATCTGCCTCCCCAGCCCATCCAGCATGAGGCTCTAAAGAACCTGGCACCGTAGCCTCACTCTCTTTTCCTCCCATCAGGCACCCAGCTGGAGAAGTTGATGGAGAACATGCGCAATGACATAGCCAGCCACCCTCCTGTCGAGGGCTCCTACGCCCCCCGCCGGGGAGAATTCTGCATTGCCAAATTTGTAGATGGAGAATGGTAAGCCACTTGGGCCCAAGCAGAGCAGCAGGAGCCATGGCAGGGCTGTCCTCAGGGCACCGGCTAGACTTCAGGCATTTCCTCTGCAACCTGGTTTCCATTGGGGTGTTGTTGACCTTGGCCAGCTCCCCGGCATAGCCCTCTTCATTGCCCAGAGCCTTTCTGGGCCTGCACTTGAGCTGGCCTCTGGAGTGTGTTTCTCCTCCCTCTCCCCTCTGTTGGGGGAGCCCTGGCCGGCTGGGGCTCTCCGACACACCCATCATCCCACACAGGAAAAATGATGTCTTAGTGAGCCCAGACCAGTCGCCCACCCCTCCGTCTCGACTGTCTGGGACATGAGCAGCAGCCCTCCCAGGCTGCAAGGTCACTTATATCTGATCCACCAAGGGCAGGGCCCATGGCCTTCCCAGGGTGACGAAGTGACTTGGATGTGTTCCCTGCTGCGGCCTCCCAGACAGATCTGCCGGCTAATTACAGCTGCTGTTTAGTGTGCTGGGTTTAAACAGCAGACATCAATCTAGTCATTAGTCTTGTTGCTTTATGCCCCAAGGACACATTAATCTGCTTCACATGCTCCCATCTTCCTCCCTCTGCTCCCAGCGATGCTCTTGATTGCATTAAACGGTGACCAGAGTGCCCTGGTGGAGTCCGAGAACTGTCCTCTGTGACACCCATGGGTGTGCTCTCTGAGCCCTGGGCAGGGAAGTGCTATGCCCTCTGCCCTGCCATCACGAAGGCTCCAGGGAGATTAGCCTCCTCAGGGCTCTCCCTTGAGCTCTGCCATGATGCCGTTGCAGGTACCGGGCCCGAGTAGAGAAAATTGAGTCTCCGGCCAAAGTACACGTCTTCTACATCGACTACGGCAATGTGAGTGGGGGCCCGGGACGTGGACAAGGAGACAAGAGAGGGGTTCTAAGTGGCTGCCAGGGGCTGTTCAACACAGTAGCACCCTAGGTCAGGGCCTCTGCCCTCTCGAAGGTCCCTCCAAGCTTTGGACTCCCTCACTGGCAGACAGTGGGCACATTGCTACTGTTTGTGTAACAGGCCGTGACCCCTGAGCGACCAGGCAAAACTGGCATCTCTTGCCAGAGGCCTGTGTGCAGCGATAGGTCTCCTGAGTGCCCAGCCATACCCACGCTTCCTCTTCTTCTGCCCTGCCTGTGAAACATGGGCCCAGGAAGGCCTTCCACACCCACGGTTCCTGGTCCTCGTGCTCAACTTGGTGCTTGTCCCATCTGCTGATCTCCAGCACATCCCCAAACCGAGGTTTGCTGGGAAGGGACAGTCTGAGGTGGCAGAGTGATGGGGAGATTCCCTGTGGTGGCACCAGCAGGAGAGAACGCCGCAGTTCAGACTGGTTCCGGGCTGTAGCTGCCCACTTGCCTCAAGGCCTAGAGCTGAGGGTCAGTTAGCAGAAAGCCCAGAACTGGGCCCCACTCCCACTTTACAACCTGGGAATACACCCAGGAAGAGGTCCCCCCAGGCGGGCATGGCCCCACACACCTCGGCAGAACCACGAGCAGGCTAGGGCGCTGCCAGGCCCCTCATCTTGATGTGCTTTCCCAGCCGGAACACCCCTTGGCCTGTGCAAGAGTCTTGGTCAGGGAACCCATTCAGGGAAGGCACTGGAAAGAAGTGGAAACAGCAATTAAGAGTCCAGTTGTAAAATTAGTTTAGTGAGAACCAACAAGTGTGCCAACACCAGGTCCAGGGTTCACAGGGTGTGAGCCACAGCTACCCACCTACAGTGCCAGCAGGCCACGTTCTCCCAGGCTTCACTGAGTAGGCAAGCCGGGGACGTGGCTCAGTGGGACCAAGTCGTGGGCTCGCAGGCAGTCCCTGAGGTAGACTTCCCAGAGGCCTGGCCACAGGGGGTTGTCCTCTGAGGACAAGGGGGCATCAAGTGGGTGATGCTATTGGTCTGGTGTGTCCTCTGCAGAGAGAGATCCTGCCATCCTCCCGCCTGGGCGTCCTGCCACCTGCCTTCAGCACTCGTGTGCTGCCAGCTCAAGCCACGGAGTACGCCTTCGCCTTCATCCAGGTGCCCCAAGATGTGAGTCGCTGCATCTCCCCTCCTTCCGAAGGGCCTGTCCAGTGACACTCAGTCACTCCTGCCATCTTACGGGCTGACCTGAGATGGAAACCACGGGTGGTCTCTTAGTAACAGGACTCAGAGGATGGGGTGTCTGAGGAGGTTGGGGGAAGGAGCCACAGAGTGGAGGCACCAGAGCCCCTGAGCTAGGTCTGAGGAATGGGCAGGCCCATGGGCCAGGGTGCACGGAGCAAAGGCTAGTCCACCACAGTCGGGCCCCTGGGATCTGCGGGCAGTGTCAGGAGATGAGAAAGGGAAAGGAAGTCAGGATCTGGAGATGAAGGCCTTGTGTGCCCTGGCCAGGAGTTATTCCTTGTATTATAGGCAGGAGGAATGTGGTGGATTTTCAGCAGAAGTGTGACATGGTCAAATCTGGATTTGAAAGTTACTTCTAGTGCAAGGAGGGAGACTGGAAGGAATGGCTGGGGCACAGATGCCATTGAAATCCAGGCTGGAGACGATGGTGGGCAAACCAGGGCCCTGCCAGTGGGCTGGGGGAAGGGCCAGGTTTCAGAGCACCATCAGGGGGGCGGGGGGTTGGGAGGGGCAGAACCTAAGCGCGTTGCTGCCTGCCTAGATAAGGGCGACAAGAAGGAGCAAATCAGAGGCCATGGGCGTTCCAGGCGGCTTTGTAGTGTTCAGTATGGAAAGTGAAATAAGACCCAGCGTCACGGATTCGAGTGGTTTGAACCTTGGGAGTGTACAAGCATGGAGCTGTGGAACATGGGTGGGGAGGGAGGAGTCTGCGTTCCCACCTAAGGAAGAGCCTGCGGTGATGGGCCTCCTGAGAGGAGAACCTGTGCTCAGGGTTGCACCCCCTTCCAGCGGGAGAACTGTCTGCAGTGTCCAGCTGCCCAGGGAACTCGGGCAGGCTGAGGGGCCCATGGCTTCAGTGTCGAGAGTCCCTGGGGCTCAGAGCAGGACAGCTGTGAGATGCAGGGTGCTGAGGAGCACATGGTGGGGTAGGAGTCAGCACCGCACAATGTGTTCTGCCTGTTCACGAAATGATCAAAGGGCAGAGGAGAAACAACAGGAGAAGATGTTCACAGAACAGGTCCAGGGGCAGTCAGTCTGTGGGGATGGGGAGACACAAGCATGGAGAGAACCTGAGGTGACAGTGAAGGCAGAGAAGTGGGGACTCTGAGGTCACTGTGCTGGAGCAAGGCCCAGCCGAAGGAATGGTGGGGCCTGGGCAGCAAGCACGGGCTTCATGTGGGATGGGAAACGCCACTGGTCCTCAGACACACACAGCAGGTGGGTGGAGGGCAGGGTAAGGGAGAAGGGTGGGAGCACATGCAGATAGGCTAGGAGGAGAGGGAAGGGACAAAGGGCGGGGGACACCTCCTGTCCAGAGCCTGTCTCCTCCCTCATTAGGATCTGAGTGGGGAGTGAGCTGCGGGTGACTTTCTTGGAGGTCCGTGACCAGGACCTGGGGCCCCCATGGCCTGCTTTTGCTCGAGCTCGCCTCTCCTTAACCCGGTGTGTCCCTGCCCCAGGAGGATGCTCGAACAGATGCCGTGGACAGTGTGGTGCGGGACATCCAGAACACCCAGTGCCTGCTCAATGTGGAGCACCTGAGCGCCAGCTGCCCCTACGCCACCCTTCAGTTTGCAGATTCCAAGGGGGACGTGGGGCTGGGCCTGGTGAAGGAGGGACTCGTCATGGTGGAGGTGCGCAAGGAGAAACAGTTCCAGAAAGTGGTACGTGATGCAGAGGGGGCCCCGCTGCGGGGGCAGGCCCCTAGTGTCTCCAGCTGTCGTCACCAAGGGGACTGGGGACTGCGCCAAGAGCCAGTGAGGGAGCAGGGAACCCACCATCCTGCTGCTCCTGCTGGGGAAAGATAATGGATTTCGGTTTGTTGGGGTTTTAAAAAAAAGCTAATTACATCCCAAATTAATTGGCTGCAGGTTTGGCTGAGAATGCAGCTGCAAACTAGAGCGGAAAGTTTCCCTTCGCGTGCACCCCAGGTGACAGGCCGGAAAGCTGTGCCAGGGGTGCCATGGGAAGGGTCAGAGCCTGTCTTGCTTCCTCTCCCATTCTGACTTCCTCTCTCTAACATACAACTTCCAAGTCCATAAGCAGCTCCTAGCGCACAGTGCCACCCGAGCCAGGTCGCAGCGCCACAGGTCCGAAGGGACTCTGCCTCCACACCCCTCCAGCCTGTTTGCAAAGCCCCCAGGGCTTGGAGCTAGACCTGAGTCCTGCCTCTGTGCTCCTGAGAGAACCTTAGAGATAAGCCTTTTGAAACCTGAGTCTCCCTTTCATGAGATGAGGAGAGCTTGCTGCTTCACAGGGTAGACCGTGAGGCTGGGCCTAGGAAACCAGTGTTGTTCATGACGATCCGGTTCTGGAGACTAGCTGCCCCTTCCACTGAGCGCCCTCCTCTTCTGAGTTCTCCCAGCCTCTCACCAAGCCACAGCTGAGATCTCATGACACACCAGCCTCGAGGGATGGGCTGGCGGCCAGCTCTTGCCCTCCTCAAAGCAGTAAGTGCTTAGAGAGTGGCAGCATCACCTGGCTTGTCCCCACACTCCCTCTGCAAGGCAGGATGAGATGGCGTGGTTGGAACCAGCGCTGTCTTCACGTGCCCTTGCTCTCCCATCCCTCAGTCCCTCTTGCCTTACCTCTCTCCCCACGTAATGGATCAGTGCTTTGTGGCTCCATGGACTGCTTATACAAGGTGAAAATTCCTTTGGAGAAAGATCCCAGTGTGAACTGCTCCTGGACAAGAGAGGCCTGGTTCTAGCCCTCCCCTAGAGATCCCCGGTGTCCTGACATTGCTCCAAGTGTTAGCTTAAGTTTCCCTGTAGAGCTGGAGGTCTTAGTGTTGCCCATGCGGAGCTACCACGATGTCTCTGGTGTCTGGGAAAGTTCTTTGCCCAGTCCCTGAGATAAACACCTACTGTGTTCATTGATTCATCTGTTCATTCTTTCAGCAAACATTTATTGAGGGCCTACATATCTCAGTGAACAAGAGACAATATTCCTCCCCTGTGGAGCTTATATTCAAGCATGAGGAGACGAGCAATAAAAATAAATATAATAAGTCAATGAAATAGAATGTTAGAAGATACATGCAATAGAAAAGGAGAAAATAGAAGTACAGGGCAAGTACAGTATGATTTCAGTTATATTTGGACTCTGATGAACAAAATAGAACCAGAGTCATGGACACATGGAGCAGACTGGCAGCTCTCAGAGGGGAGGAGGGCTGGGGACTGAATCAAAGAAGGTGAAGGGATTAAAAAATAATATATATATATATATAATCTCACACGTAGACACAGACAACAGTATGATAATAGCCAGAGGGAAAGGGGGTTGGGGGTAGGTGGAGGTGGACAAACTGGGGGAAATGGGGATGGAAAGAGAATGTCCAGGGCTGGGGACGAACTGCAACTGAGGTACATGCCCTTGACTGGAATCAAACCCACAACTTATTGGTCCACAGGCCGATGCTCTAACCACTGTGCCAGACCAGCCAGGGCAGAAGGCAGTACTTTTTATCAAAGACTTGGAAGGGCGGGATAGGAGCTGGGTGGACGGGGCGGGGGGCTCCAGGCAGGTGGCAGCCAGTGCAGAGCCGAGAAACGGCAAGACCAACATGGCCGTGCACTTGGCGTGGACCTGACCGGCACCCTGCAGGGCACTCTGCTGTCCAGTTGTGAATCCCTCATCTCGACCACTCCCTTTCTCTCTCGTCCCTCCAGATCACAGAATACCTGAATGCCCAGGAGTCAGCCAAGAGCGCCAGGGTGAGTTTTCACCTCAGGAGCCAGAGGGGGCTGAGAGAGGGGGCTTGGCCGTCGGGGTTCCAGTAGGTCCCACCTCCCTGACAAGCCATTTTCTGTTTTCTCACAGTTGAACTTGTGGCGCTACGGAGACTTCCGAGCCGACGACGCAGATGAGTTTGGCTACAGCCGCTAAGGAGGGAATCGGGTCCGGCCCCCAGCACCCCTCACGCCAGTACCTCTTCCTCTGCCAGGAGGGTGTTTCAGCTCCAGACCCCAGATCGGGGGCACAGATCGGGTCCAGCTTTGCTTCAGTGTGTGGAAATGTCTTGTAGGGCACCGTCTGGCCTGGGGGTGGGGTGCCGGGAGCCTGAGGCTTTCAAGGGACAGGCATTGTCTTCTGAGATGATGGGCACTGCCGTCCACAGTCTCTCCCAGCTGATTTCCTGTTTTTATTTGGATGGGGTTTGTGATTTTTAAAAAATTGTCCTCAAATCAGGAAGAAACATGAAAGACTTTGTCCTAAAGGAGGGTGTAATCCTGGCACCCAAGGCCAGCTGTCAGCTAGCACCCCACTTCTGTCCCAGACTGCCCTTCTTCCCAGCTCTCTGTCCAGCTGTTGATTATGTGATTTCTCTGATACGTCCATTATCAAATGCCAGCGTGTCCACATCTGCCTCCTCGCCAGCCTTCCCCTTTTCTGTATTTAAAGCTTTTGAGGCCCAATAAAGTCGTACATGCTGTCTGCAGCCCTTGTTGGTCATGGTGAAGCCCAGAGCCGGGATCTCAGCAGCCCCAGCCAGGAGACCTGGGCACTTGAGTGACTCCCAGGGTTGTCATCCACATGCTTGGCCACCGCCCCAGAAACCTAGCCTGACTACGTCCAGCTCCTTGTGGGTTCCAGGAAGTCGACAGGAGTATAGATGATGAATTGGTGTGAATCTCCATCTATCCTCACTCGGGGAGACACTGTCCTGCCCCCGGCAGGCAAGCCCAGTCACCATGGTCTCTCACTTTATTTTCATTCATCATGGAGGCTGGTCATGGAAAAGAGAATGCCCGCCAGTGGGAGCTAGACAGTTCTTCAGTTCCAAGCAGTGTCTAGGATGTGGTGGGCATCACCTGACACCTTGGCCACCATGCAGAAGGCTGCAGATCTTCTATTGACTCATCTGTCTGGACCCACTGCCGTGGCGGCCCTCAAGGACCTTAGAGATTGGAGCAGTTTGGCGAGCAGAGCCCAGGACTGTCCAGAGGAAAGGCCAGGCTCAGTCCTGCCTTGTTGAGGGGAATAAGGCGACTGTCCTCTTCCTGGAAGCAGGAGGAATAGCTCACACCAGACAAGCTGACACGGTGTGGGTAAGATCAAGGGCCCCTGGTCCCTGCTCAGCTCCCTCCACACTGTGCGTTCTTTGGAGAGAGGAGCTGGAGGTCAGGGTGTTCCAGAGGCGTCAGGGCTGCTAGCTGAGGATTACCTGTCTCCAAGTTATTAACTCAAGCTCTGTGTGACTTGACAGTGTCCCCCAGTCCTCAGCGTAGAGCTGGCTGTGGAGCTCAGAGACTCCAGGCTACTGCTAGCCCCAAGGGAGGAGGAAGATCTGAGAGCAGCCACTGTGGTGTGTGGTGGTGAGCCTGTCGTTTTACTCAGGGAGTGCCAGGGATAGAAAGTGGGTGTGTGTTTGTGCTGTCAGTGTCCAGGGGACCTGCCTGTTCTCCCAAACCCCCTCGGCCTCATTCACGTGGCCCTGCCCTTCCCAGGCCAGTACTCTAGTGAAACATGGTGACACCTCTTCCTGGCAGCCCCACTTGCCACCCATTCTGATCTGGATGAGGCTCGAGCTGCCATGGAAGATTGGTCCTTGGTCTTGGGGACAGTCCCTGGAGGTAGTGGGGCCTGGCTAGCCACCTGTCATTCTTAAACCAGAGGTCCTAGGCCCCTGGAAATCCTAACTCCTGGCAGTTCTGCCCCCACATCCACTTGTTCAGGCCCAGGGTTCACCTGGAGTTCTTCCCAGGACTCCTGTCTCCAGGCAAAGAAAAAAGTATGTTTCCAGTATTTGGGGTGTACTCTAGTTAAAGAGAGCGGTGAGAGTGAGGAGAACCCAGGAGGGGGAGGGGAGTGGTGTTGAGTCCGCGCAGCTCCAGAGACCCCTGCACTCCCCCCTCCTCTAGAAGACTTACAGTTTCTGTCTGCAGCCCCCCCGGGTGCGTCAGAACAAGTGCTTATGCTCCTCGTACCAGCTCCTTATGGGGCCCAAGAAGTCAGCAGGAAGTGGATAATGAATTGTGTGAATCTCCCATCCATCCCCACTCCTGGAGAAGGTGTCCTGGCCCCAGCAGGCAAGCCCACTCTCACCATGTCCTCTCATTTTATTTTTACCCATCGTGGGGAAGAGAATGCCCATCTCACCATATCTCTACCTCCTGGTGGGGCCACACAGCGTGTACTCATTTGAGCACAATTTTCGGGGGGCAAGATGCCAGCCCACTCTTTTGTGAAAGGGTCTGAAGTCATCCCACTGTCTTAACAGTTGCCTTGGTTACATCTGCACCACAATAAGCCCTCTGTGGCTCTCCAATTGAAATGATGCCTGAACCTTCCCACTTCTTCCTTCCTTTCTTTTCCAAGGCTGACGTAGACAAAGGTCAGGATATCCACCAGGTGGGGTGGCACTGCTGCCGCTTGTCTGGTTTGGGCCCCAGCCCCATGTTTCTCTGCCACATCTGTTGAGTTCCTAGGTCTGTCCTCGGCAGAGCTGGGGCTGGGGTGAAGCGAGCCTGCCCCCAGGGTGCAGAACAAGGAGGCGCTCAGTGTGCAGGTGCTCTGGCAGATTTTCTTTGGATCCATAGTGAAGCCAGTTAACATCATCAGCACTTGCACCCAAGACCTCTCCGGAGGTCCTTTCCCGCAGGAGTTACGGAACATGCTCCTCGGTGTCAGGACCATCGTCTGCTGCGCCATCCGCCTTCCCAGTTGAACGACAAAACCTCTTGGACACAGTATTTATCCATCCACCAAACAGATTAAGATTGAGCTAGCCACCAGCACCGCGATGGGTTCAGTGAGTGCCGAGGTCATGTCCAGTCTGGGTGTGAGGATGCCAAAATATCCGTAACAAGCCACAGCAGAGAGCAGTGCACCCAGCCTGAGGCCCTGGCCCAGGGGCTGGGAAGGCATGGCAGAAGGATGGCTGAGTTGGGGCTAACAGATGGCTGGAAAACAGCACCGCGGGTCTGGGAGCGGGCTCTGGAACTCTCTCAGGGCTGACGCAGCAGAGCCGTGCAGGACGCACCGACACCTGAGAGCCCCCCGGTGACCCTCAGCTCCCTCCCTGTCGCAGACCAGCAGGAAGGCGGGCGCTGGAGGAAAAGGCTGCGGAGCTGCCTCCACTTTGTTTATTGGTTTGATTATTTCCATGTCCCGGGGAGAGAGTCAATGGACCCCTCTTCTTGCATTAGCCCACATTGGGAAGTAACGGAGGTGCTGGAGAACTGGGGCCTCAAGAGTGGTTATTGATGTCCTAATTACAAGAGGATGCTAATTTAATTTGAACCTAATTACAGTGAACTACCCTAGGTGGCATGTGTTTTAATAATTAACATCCTTCAGATGCATAGGAATATAATAATATTTATGCTGGGTTGGCCAGCAGCCTGGGGAGGCTGGCTGGGGGCCCGTATATCAGCCCCCGCCCCACCCCCCCGGACGGCTTGGCTCGCAGGTGAAGAGGATAGCACTCAAGTCTTCGTTGGCTAGTATCTTGTCATCCTTCCCAGGGAACGCGCTTGGGCCTCACTCCCACCACTTCTTGACCCAGCAGGCCACTCCGCTCTGGGCACCAGGCCGGAACCCTGGAGTCCATGGCGACCTGCAGGATGGGCTCTGGGCAGCAGCTCTCCCCACCCCACCGCCTGCCAGACCAGGGCGGGTTCCTGGCTTCGCCTGCCTGCCTGGGCCCGTCCCAAGGGAGGGCTTCCTTCGGGGGGAGGGCGGATAGATGCTCGGGCTTTCGTCTTTTTATTGGAAACACTTGTAAGGAAAGTAAATTCAGAGAAATGTACAGTCGTAAGGGTACAGTGCAGGTTTTCACAAAGTGAGCACACCTGTGCAAAGCAGCTGCGCGGGTCAAAAAGCAGAACATCACCAGCCTCCCGTGAGCTCCCTGCTCAGTCACCGTCACCCCCGACGGTGACCGTTGATTTCTGTCCCAGGAATTGAGTTTCGCCTATTCTGTTGCATTTTTGTGGTGTTTTCGGTTTTCAGTTATGCCTGGTTTGGGATTCCGCCCAAGTGGAGTCTGCAGTGTGTCTGCCTTCTCTCCCCGCCTGTCTGTGTGGCTCGCTGTCACATCCGTGCAGTGTGCGCTCTCTTTGCTGTGCATTGTCCAAATGCACCCCTCCTCGGTGGCTGCAAAGAAGTCAGATGCCCAGCAATCCGCTAGAGCCAGAGAGCTATGCCAGTCCCTAAAGGACAAATCTCTCGTCCTAACTGTACAGCTGGGGTACGGGAGGTATGCTGTGTGAGAAGGGGTAGCAAGATGACAGGTGACAGGGCAGTCCCACCCCCCACAAACCCGAACAGTGTGGTTGCCAGCATGGCTCCCGTGCCCAACCTTTCTGAGCTCCCAGAGGTGAGAAAAGGATCTGTCGGCAAGTTCCAGAAGCCAAGCAGAAGAACCAGGGGCTTGTGGATGGGCTGGGGGAACTTCAGTGTCTCTACCAAGAAGCCTCGCTAGGCCAGTACTTCTCTGCATGTGGCTGGCAGGCCGATGGCCTCAGAATCCATCACCTGGGGCTCTCATTAAAATGCAGTTTCCAGAAATAGTGCCAGGACTCTGCTGGGAGTGGGGGTGGAGTGGGTTGAGGGAGCTAAACCCTCAGCTATCATAGCAGGAAGACAATGGGTAATGTTGGAAGTTGATAAGAACAGGCCTGTTTAGCAATAAGATGGCAACCATCTAAAACGTGGTTAAAAATGGTCGCCTGTAGCTCACGGGGGTTGCGGAGTGCTTCTTAGAGTTCCCTGTGCACCATTTAATTTTTCCCCAATAGGCAAGTGTTTCTGATTTTTTTTTTTTATATGCATGAATCATTTTCCACTCCAGACCTGCTACCTCAGTTCCTGTGGGCCAGTACCTGGGAACCTGCACTTTTAAGCTTCCTAGGTGATTCTGATGAGGTCTCAAATTCGAGAATTAGCTATCACTGTCCAAACTCATTTTACAAGGTGAAGAAGGGAACAAAGTGACTTGCCCAAGGTCACCAGCTTATTAATGGCAGGGCCCAAAATAGGAAGCAGGCCCCTGACCCCAGGCCTGTGACTTTTGTCTACATCATGGCTTTCACCTTGGTGGGTGACCTCAGTGGGCCTGAGGGGCGAGCTGGGCGCCTGGCTCAGTTGATGGAGGGCAAGGGGCCCTTGCCCAGGTGCAGCGGGGCAACCCCTCCAGCAGGCAGAACACTTCTAGTCACAGCATGCTTGCATGCCCACACTGTGTGCAGAGCCATCGCGAGGACTGGCACATGCAAAATGCCAGCAGCAGCATCTTGAAATCATTTACTCAGAACAGGAATGGGTCAGCCCAAGCCATCTGGAGCCCCCTGATGGCTTCTCAAATTTACTGAGCTCCTTCCTCCTAGTTCAGGTTCTAGTCTAAGGGCTGGGATAAAATGAGGAATAAACCCTAGGCTCGAGGAGCTCACAGTCCATGAGGACCGCAGATACTGGGGATAGGAAAACCTAGTTAACGAGCAAAATAGGCATGGACAGTGCGATGGGTTAGCTTTTCAAGCTGACAGTGTGCAGGCCCCATGATCCAGCAGCTCCCTCTGATTCTGTCATCGAGGGCTGCTTGCACATGTAAGAACCCCCACCAGGAGTATCCCAGCACACACAGGTGTATCCACGAAACAGATGAATCAGCAATGCAAATAAATGGATTGTGGCTCTAGAGCAATACAGATCTTAGAAGCAATCAAGCACATCTCAGAGGCCTGCATAGCATATGATGCCATTAGTGTCAAGTTCAAAACCAAGTAACAAGCTTACATATATATGTATGTGAAATGGTCATATAATTTATGGGATTTTTTGAGATTGCAGACACTTAAGTTCTTACATTTGAACCACAAACATAAACTGGCACTTTTTTGAGCAAACTGGGATACCTGGACACCTTTGATGTACGCCACAAAATACAAAACCAAAACAGACGTCTGGATAGTGGTCACCTCCAGGTGGGGCAGGGGCCCTGGGGTGGCACAGGAAGGATGTCAGGGAGATGTCGTTAATGGGAATGTTCAGGGTCTCAGTCTGGGAGGTGGGCCCTTAGATGTTTCTTATGTCATTAAGTTAATAAGATGGTATGGGAGCTCGAAAGAGAGAACTTGATTTTTCCTGGGAGTTAGGTGGGGTTATGGTCAGAGAACCCTCACAGGAGCACTCAGCCTGCCAGGGAAAGTTTGGGAGGGTTGAGGACAAGCTGGCACCTGCTGTTTACCAAATGCAGAGTGGGAACACCCTGAGCTGAGCCCTCTCCTGGCTGCCTGCCTGCGTCCCGGTTCTGTGTGTGGCCACAGAACTAAAGACCAAACACAGGCCTGTCCTCGCCAGCCCTGGGTGCTGACCAGTGAGGTCCCACCACCCCTTTGGGAAAAGGCCAGTGGGGGAGGGGAAGCTGGCAAGGCCTGCCCAGGACACTTGACTTCTGGGTTCCTGGATCGCTTTTCAAATTGAGGGGTAACTGAAAGTCAGGTGCACAGATCTTACGAGTACAGCTTGTCGGTGTTTACAAATTTAAACATCATCCCTGAACTCACAGAGATCAAACTAGAACATCAGTGTCCTCGAAGGCTCCTGATGGCTGCTCCCACCAAAGGTAATGGCAGTTTTTACCTCTGTCACCGTAAGTTTGGGCTGTTCTTTGCGCCAGGGTCTTTCAAAAGATGTTTTCCCCCAAAATGGTCTTTCAGAAGGTATTTTCCCCCAAACAGTGAGGGGACCACACAATCTCTAGGGACCTTTGCTGGAACACCTAAACCTGGGGCTGGAATTGACTTTTGGCAGGATGGGGGTGTCAGAGCCACCGAGGCCTCTTCAGGACCTTGGACAAGGCCAACTGGAGGCAAAGGTCCCTGTCCCTGCCGCCTGAAGGCTTTGGCTTCTGCCACCCTGGCAGCTCAGATCCATCATCCTGGTCAATGGAGTCATTATTCTGTGCCCTGGGCTCAGCCACTGAGCCATGGGAGCCAGTGACACGTGATGCAGTGAGCAGGCAGCCGCAATCCATAGGAGTCATCTGGGGACCTGGGCCTAGTAGGCCAGCTCCTCTACTCGGGCAAACTTCAGGTGGTGTCCCTCAGCCACCCAAGTGCTGGCCCAGAGTGTGGCCCAGAGACAGAGCCCAAGGTATTAGCATTTCATGTTAGCTGTGTGTGTGGAAGGAGGCGAGCCCAGCGCTGCAGTTACTCTAAGTGGGACCTCTGCTGGGCTTTGCAGTGTGTTCTTGTTCACACACACAGCTCACTGTGGTCAGCAGTGCTCAGCCTCAGAGTTTTACAGTAGAGGAAGCGGCACGGATGGGGCAGGCCTCCCATCTGCTGCAGGCAGCGCCCGCCCACCCTCTCTGCAGCCTGTCCCGCAGCCAGTGCTTCAGCTTGGATTTCAGAGAATTTCTTGCTGAGCTTCAGGCTGCGTTTAGAGACTGAGTCGACAGATAGGTGTCAACCAGATTAGTAATTATCATGCTGAGTTGATGCTGGGAGAAAACTGGGAAATGAGATTTATCTCAAGGACTCAGTACAGCCAGTGGTTGAGGCCCAGGCTCTGAAAGCAGGAAGCCACCCCAGTGAGCCTTCTACTTGCTGTGTGCCCTTGGGCAGGCTAATTAACATCTGAGAGCTGTTTCCTCATCTGTAAAGTGAAGATGAAAAGGTAAAAGTTCTTGCTTTTAAAGTTGATACAGAGAACTCACTGAGATAGCTACAAAGCCCTTTAGGCCGGGCCTAGCACGGTGACAGGTGACAGCCGCTGTTACAGCTTAGGGCAGACGCAGTGCAGGCAACCCCTCTGTCCCCCAGGTGGGAGTGTGGACAGCCCAGAACTGTTTGGGTGAAAGGAACTCGCTGCCATGCTACCAAAGTCTCAGACATAGAGGTCTGCTCCTGCTCGTGGGAGCATCGTGTGGTTCAGGCCAGATGGGAGCCAGGGTATCAGGAGGGGCAGGGGGCGCAGGTCACTTGATTGAGGCCCAATGAGTCGCGGGTTCAATTATGGTCAAGAGCACATACCTCGGTTGCAGTTCGTCCCCCGGCCCTGGTTGAGGTCCTGCAGAAGACAACCAACCGATGTCATTGATGTTTCTCTTTCTCTCCCTCTCTCCTCTCTCCCTTCCTCCCATTCTATCTGAAGATAAATGGAACAATATCCTCGGGTGAAGATTTAAAAAAAAAAAGCCCTGTGGTAGGGCAGGGCAGCTGAGGGGCGGCGGGCAGAGCGGGTGGGCTGCAGGGCCGTGCTAGGAAAGCAGGGTGCCACAGCTATAAAGTGTGGAGCAGTGTGTCCCATCCCAGCAGGAAGCCCGGAGCTGGGGTTACTCACACCTCCGCAGGCAGGGCAAGCGGCCAGCGTCAAAGCCACACTCCCGCCCCAGAGCCGCCATGGAAATTCATGTCCACGCAGCCCCAGTGGGCTGGGAAATGGAAGAGCCAGGGTCTCAGGCCCCTCCAGCAGAGCGAAGCCAGAGCAGGGCTATGCAGAGGGAGCCCACCGGGCTCAGGCTGGAGATATGTGTGTGACACTTCCCGGACAACCCCCCACCATGTCCACTGAAACCCTGGGGTCAGAGGGGCACGCTCTGGGACACCACAGTGTATAACTGTCGGGGGCATTCCCATCGGACAGGAGAGGTCAGGCCCGCCGTGGTGAGCAGCCACTTGGGTGATCTTGGCCCCTTGGAAGAGGGGTCTCTGTGGGCAAGACAGGTCAGGGCTGGATTTCACCCCTCCAGCTGTGAACATCGAGAAAGGGGGGCAGCAGCACCCCCGCTACGCAGTGGGCATCACTACAGACTGGGCTGGCCTCCTCGTCTCATCTGGCCCGATCTGTAGAGGGCTGCTCCCAGGGCAGACCCGAGGCAAAGATCTCAAATGGTGCCACGTCTGATCAATGGATGGTGGCTCCCTCGGGTGCTGTGTATAACAGGATTCTGAGGTCATATTAGAAAGTCAACTGTAATTAACTATTGATGTCTGCCCATGAGACGGGGGGGGGGGGGGGGGGGGGGGTAAGAAGTTAGGCAAATTCCTTGGCAGGTGGAATATGGAAACAGACAGAGAGCTGAACTGGCCGCGCACTTCACAGAAGGTCACCTGGCTAGAGACGACATCCAGGCCTCAGTTGTATTTCAGCTCCAGACTCAGAAAAGCAGCAAAACCAGCTGGGCATGCCAGGACCAGCTGCAGTGACCCCCTGCTCTGGCACTGACCAGTCGGTGGGGACTACAACCCTGAAAGGGTACACCTGGAAAAGCTGATGAATACTCTATTGAGCTTTCCTCTAAGACCTCCCCTAAACTCCCAGCCTTTAAAAACCCTCAAAACAAACAAATAAAAAAAACAAAACAGAAAAAACCCTCAAAACAAAGGACCCAGCGCATGCTCTCCCTCCCGGGAGCACGCCCACATCTTTCTCTTCTCCTTCTTCCCCCACAGGCATGCACCTCCTAAACTCTAGGACCCCACAAGACTTGCACCCAGGAGGGCAATGGGCAGCGGCAGCTCGTCCTAGGCTAACCCCCTGAACCTGTCCCCAGGGCCCCCTTTTCTCTGACTTCTCAGTGAACCAAAGCAGCTCAGGCTAAGTTTATTTCTCTTCTGTAACATTTCTGGAGGGCCAAAGCAGCCCTGTCTAATCTCTGTCCTGTTGCTTCTTCTGTTGTAGGTCCTTTCTTGTTTCACTGTCCCCAGCTTTAATAAACATTCTTTAATAAACTTTCTTTCAAAATCATCTGGACTTATATTATGAAATCTTTCCTGCACAAAGTCAAGAACCGTCACAACTACTGGCGGCCTTAGGCAGACCCCCCTAAGGACCTGTTCCCCTTTCCAGTCACATTTTCTGGAGACCACAAAGGGACCTTGTTTCCCGAGCCTACGCAATCCAGCGGGCTCCCTTCTACTCCCTTCATACCTTTCAACTTTCCTGGTAACAACTGATGCCCTTTGGCCATCAACGTCGCCAGTGACATGGCGTTGTGACGCAGATCACCTTATCGCCCTTCTCGGTAATAGCCCTCACCTCCCTTGCCTAGAGGTGCCTCCTTACACTTTCAGTACCTCTTTCTGTATCTGCCGCACATCGCAGCACCACCTGTCCCTCATGTCATCTCCTGAGGTCCATACCTTTAACCACCTGGCCTCCTGAGACCACGGGCCCGCGGATTGTTCATTACTGCAGGCCAGCACTGGCATGATGCACTCACAGGTGTCACTTCCAGTCTACTGCTCTTTCTCTACACCCTCAGGCACCTCACCCCTCCTACAGGTTTCCTTCCTTGGACTGTCACATCTAGGCATAAGTGGCCAGGATTCCAGAGAAGCCCACCCAGGACCACCTTACAGACCTCGACCCATGTTTGGGGTCCATGGCACCCCGCTGGCTCCTCACTTTGCCTCGGATGAGGTTGGGTGAGAGTTCTTGGAATTCAGACCTCCCTGATTCAAGGTAAGAGTCTGACTTCGTTTGAGCTGTCTTTTTTTTTTTTTAATCCTCACTTGAGGACATTTTTCCATTTTTTTGTTCAGACAGAGTGGGAGGGAGAGAGAGGAAGAGAGAGAGAGAGAGAGAAACATCAACGTGAAAGGGACACATCGAGTGGCTGCCTCCCGCATGACCAACCAGGGCCGGGGACAAACCGCAACCGAGGTACATGCCCCCAGTGGGAACCAAACCCGGGTCTCGCTGGACTGCAGGCCGACGCTCTAACCGCTGAGCCAAACCAGCCAGGGCTGAGCTGTCTCTTTAAAAATCCTCGAGGTGGAGCTAAAGGTTAAGGGTTGATAGAATCTAAGCTTAAGGTTAACAGTTGAGATAATTCAGGACGGGGAGAGAAAAATGGATGGCTGGTTTTTAACTTTGGCTTTTCTATGGGAATTACTTCCTGAGGGTCTGAACAAAGCCTTTTTGTTGGATTCATTAAGCTCTGAAGATAAGAGGCCAAGTTCATCCTTCCAGCTTGAAGCTCGAGTATTCTGAGGTGACTAAGAATCTTTGTGGAGGTGTCAGAGGGTATACCTCACCACGTGCAGGGGTCCCCTATGGAATTCCAACTCAACTGTAATTAAATCATTGAGTCATCGGGGAAGCACATGTAACGGTTGCTCACCCAGCACTCCAAGTTTTCATGACTGTATTAGACACCCGGGGAGAGAAACCACGACATGTAAGAGGGTTTGAGATGACTCAGGAGGTGACAGCCCCTTGGAACTCAACCCACAAGCAGGACACTTCAACCCACTACACAATATCCGTAGAAATTTGTTGAGACTCTGAAGATCTCAAAATAAAACCAAAATCAGCATTGGAAATTGTGCCTTAAGGATGGAAACACCCAGTCCCCAGGCCCTATTAATACTCCTGGAGATATACAATGAATAGGAAGCCTTTACTAGCAAGTATTTATAGAAATGGGAAGATTTAACTAGAATTCATATCAGTTTAAGATGGCCAAAATGTAGCTTTTGATGCCTGAGTCAATTTTTTTTTTCTGAATCAATTTTTGCATGCAAAATTAGAAATGCTGGCTCTAAAATTAAGCGGAATAAATGGGAAGCTTATATTGATTGGAAATTAGAAGCCCTTAGGAGGAGCACAGGTAACTTATTCTCAGAATAGAAAACCAGAAAGATTGGTCTCAGGCAGAGGGGAACCAGCGATTGTATACATTCCTTTGACTAAAACAGAATTAGGGAATCTACCTAAAGATTTCCCTGACTTTCTCCCGGATCCTGGTGGTTTTGCAAAGAATTTAATTTAAATGTTAGAGAATATGGTCCTGGCTATTCTGACCTATTCTGATTAATATACTTACTGGTTTGGGGGAGCAAAACAACAGAATGACTAAATAGGGTCTGTTGGAAAACTTTGTCTTTATTGTAGAAAGCCAGGTCACCTTAAAAAGGATTATAGGAAACTGAAATGGGATTTAGAAAAGAAACAGAAGCAAGCATAAGGTTGCTCGGAAGGTGTTTCCCCTTCTCCTCACTGATAGTTTGGGAGAGGTTAGGGTTATCATACAAGGGAAAGCCACTGCAGCCCTTGTAGATACTAGGGATCGTTTCTCTGTTCTTAACCATGCCCAACTGAGTTGCCTCCTCCCTCAGAGGTACATCTAATCAATGTCTGTTTTTTATTTATTTATTTTTATTTGTATTTATTTTATTTTATTATTTTTTTGGTACGTGCCCCTAGCGGGAACCAAACCCAGGACTCTCTGGTCTGCAGGCCAACGCTCCAACCGCTGAGCCAAACCAGCCAGGGCTCAATGTTTTTTAATCAGAACCTGTTCCCTTCCAACTAGGGAATGTTATGGGACAATATGTATTTTTCTAATTAAATCTGCCCTGATTCACCTGATAGGGCAAGATTTTCTTGAAATCAATGATGCCCACATATGCTTTTTCCAGAAGGGTGAAATGTATTTAGAACTAAATGAACCAGATACTGAAACAAATTGGAAAATAATCATTTTATTTTATTTTTTTATTTTTATTTTTTCTATTTATCATCAGATAGAGTGGGAGGGAGGGAGAGAGAGAGAGACAGAGAGAAACATTGATGTGAGAGACATACACCAACTGGTTGCCTCCCGCACAACTCAACCAGGGCTGGGGACAAACCGCAACTGAAGTACGTGCCCTTGACCGGAATGGAACCCACGACTCATTAGTCCACGGGCCAGTGTTCTAACTGCTGAGCCAAACCAGCCAGGGTGAAAATAATGATTTTAAAGGAATCTCCACAAGAGGAAACTAATCTTGAGACTGACTGAACGTGTGCTAACCATCTTTTCTTCATTACTAACTTCCATGAGAACTTCAGGGATGGCTTCACAGGGTACCTGCCCTACGAATTAATGGCGACACCATTAATTTTAAAACAGCTCAGAGACTTGCAGGGATAGCTTTAACTCTTGGCTTGTTACGTATCTGTCTCTCTATAGATGAGGAACCCCAGTCCACAGTGCCTCAAGAGTCCCCTTTCAGGGTATATACTTGCCAACTGAGAGAAATTTGACCATTCCCTCAAAAAAAAAGCTAATTATCTTTTGTAACACAACCCAGCCACAATATAAATTGGACAACAGAGAGGTTTAGCCAGTCAATGGCACTGTTAAATTTTCGTTCTTGTTTTTTTTTCCATTGATTTTTAGACAGTGAAAGGGAGGGAGGAGAGATGGGCCAGGGGGAGAGTGTGGGGGTGAGGAGAGTGTGGGGGTGGGGGACACACATCAGTTGGGTACCTCCTTGATCAGAAATCAAACCCTCTATTCTTCAGTGCGTGGACCGATGCTCTAACTGTGGTAGGCAGTTAGACAGACATGAGCAGAGCAAGGACCATGGGCCAGGTACAGAAGGTCACCAGGGTGAAAAGCCCTGAGTACCTAGCAAAGGACAATTGTAGGGTGGGACCTGGCCCCCAGGGTGACCTTTCCTCCCCTGGCATATGCAGTTTGGACCCTCTGACCTTTCCTCCCTAGAGATAACATCTAGGCCTCAGTTGTGTCTCAGCTCCAGGCCCAGAAAAGCAGCAAAACCAGGCCAGGACCCCACGGCTGACCTCAGGACCAGCTGCATTGAATAATGACCCCCTGCCTTAGTGCAGGCCAATCAATCAATGGAGACCCAACCCTGAAAGGACACACCTGGAAAGCTGCTGAATAGGCTATTGAGATCTTCCCTTGGGACCTCCCCTAAAATCTCCACCCTTAAAACTCTTAGGACAGAGGACCTAGTGCGCTTGTCCCAGGAGCATGCCAGTGCCAGTGCCTTTTCCTTTCCATTCTCCCTCCCCTGTCCCCTCTTCCCAGGCATGTTACCATTACCTGCCTCACTCCCAGCCTCCAGGAGCCCTTCCTTTACCTTTATAACTTGTTTCCTAAGCCCAATTCTTCTACAGATTACTTCTTCTACCTCCGTGATTTTCCAAATAAATATTCACTTATAGTTCGGGTCTAGGCTCTGAATTCTTTCCTAGCCAGAATCCAAGTACCGAGGTTGCTGAACCCAGGTCTGGTGTGACCACACTGGTCTAACATCTCATGCCATTCCCTCCAACATAACCACTGAGCCGCGCCGGCCAGGGCGACACCATTAATTTTAATATCTTGCAGCTAGACCTGTTTTGCCCAGGGGAAATGGACTGAGGTTCCACATATTCAAGCCTTTATGGCTCTCAGAGATGACCCTAAACTATGTGCTGCCTGTGAACTAGACAAGTACCCAGATGGGAAGAAACATTCCAAAAATGGATGGATGGACATGTCAGTCCTTCACCAACATTTGAATGGCACCCCAACTGTTGAGGTATTGAAAACGACTGTCCTTGTTTTACAAATGAAGTCTACAGGGCCAGAGAGAGGTCTGGCTCCAGAAACAATTCAAAGCCCACCAAATCCTTTTGCCTGCACAAAACCCTCCTCTATTCATTTTAAAAGGTTTCTAGATAATTGGCTTTATGAAACTAAAGTCCTTCTAGGAGGAGCTTGCTTTTCTACAACTTTGAAATACAAATACATGGTCTTCTTCAAGATCTCTTTTCTGGACCATCTTTTAAAATGCAAATTTTGGGGAGGTAATTCTTATCAAAAGGGGTAAACCCTTAGCCATCTGAGCAGACCAATTTAACTTATTTCAACTGTTCCTTTCTAAATTAGTGAATTTTGATAAAAGTTATTGAATAACTAAATATTCTGAAATAACATGAAATACTGAAGTGTTGATTGCTAGACAAGTCTTAAATTAAACTATGTTTGACTTTTTATTACATAGAAGCTATGAAATAGATTTGGAGAGGTTAATGAATGTCTTATACTTTATTAGAAGTATGTTGTTTTTTTTTATCCTCACCCGAGGACATTTTTCCATTTTTTTTTGTTCAGATAGAGTGGGAGGGAGAGAGAAACATTGACGTGAAAGGGACACATCGAGTGGCTGCATCCCGCACGACCAACCAGGACCGTGGACAAATTGCAACCGAGGTACGTGCCCCTAGCGGGAACTGAACCCGGGTCTCTCTGGACCGCAGGCCGACGTTCTAATCGCTGAGCCAAACTGGCCAGGGCTATGTTGTTTTTTTTAAAGTGAGGGTATATTTGCCAATAGAGGAGCCTATGTTTATAAAGGTTATGAAATGTATTCATAGAAGTATCAGTCTAAGGAATGCTAGTTGCTTACTTTTTGGTTATCATTGGAAATTGAGGTTTCTAAGAGTTAAAAATTCTAATTAAGTTTGAAAGAAATTGAATGTTTTTGATAATAGAAGATGTAAAGTATGGAGATGCATTTTTTTTTTTTTTTTTTTTTGGAGATGCATTTTTGAAGGACAAGGATTGAAAGTGTGCTATTCTAAGGAAAACAAAGAACCCAATTAAAAAATGGGCAGAGGAACTAAATAGACATCTCCCCCAAAAGGACATACAAATGGCCAAGAGACATGAAAAAAATGCTCAATGTCACTAATCATCAGAGAGATGCCAATTAAAACAACTATGAGGTATCACCTCACACCTACCAGAATGGCTGCCATCAACAAATCACCAAGTGCTGGTGAGGGTGTGGAGAAAAGGGGACTCTAATACATTGCTGGTGGGAATGCAGACTGGTACGGCCACTATGGAAAACAACATGGTGTTTCCTCAAAAAATTAAAAATTGAACTGCCATTTGACCCAGTGATCCCACTTCTAGGAATATATCCTGAGAAGCCTGAAACACCAATCAGAAAGAATATATGTACCCCTATGTTCATAGCAGCACTATTTACAATAGCTAAGATCTGGAAACGGCCCAAGTGTCCATCAGTAGATGAGTGGATAAAAAAGCTGTGGCACATATACACAATGAAACACTATGCAGCTGTAAGAACGAGATCTCTTATCCTTTTTTTAAAATTTTTTTTCTTTATTGATTCTAGAGAGAAGGGAGAGAGAGAGAGAAACATCGATGAGAGAGAACATCGATTGACTGCCTCCTGCATGCCCCCAACTGGGGATTTGGCCCACAACCTGGGCATGTGCCCTGACCAGGAATTGAACCGGCGACCTCTTGGTGCATGGGTCAAAGCTCAACCACTGAACCACACCGGCCGGACAAGATCTCTTATCATTTGAGACAACATGGAGGGACCTGGAGAGTATTATGCTAAGTGAGATAAGTCAATCAGAGAAAGACAAATACCACATGATCTCACTTATCTGTGGAATACAATGAACAAAATAATCTGATGAACAAAATAGACCCAGAGATATAGAAAGGAGTACGGTTCAGACTGACAAACCTCAGAGGAGGGAGACAGGGGGGAGGGATGAGATAAACCAAAGAACTTATATGCACATATGGGTAACCAATGGACATAGACAACAATGCTTGGGGGGGTGGGGTGGGATTGGGAGGAGGGTGTCTGGGGGGGAAAAGGAGAAATATCTGTAACAAAAATAAATTAATAAAAATTGCACCAAAAAAAAAAAAAAAAGGAAGTGTACTGTTCTAAAGATGGTTATATCTGATTGAGTAGGAGGTTTATGGGAGTTGTAGAAAGTTTGTAAAGAGAAAACCCCCAGTCAAGCCTCCAGTCCCCCTTCTGCCACCTCATTTCTCTCCACTGACATTCTTTGACATCTCTTGTGGGACCTGGAGTTTTCATTACACTCTCTTCTCATCCTGGGTGTGGGGAAAACCTACCAGTGGGCTGCAGAGTAAATCCTTTGTCAAAACACAAAGGTAAGCCTGCCCTCTGGACACAGAATCACCTGCCTACACAACCCCAGGTGACACCCAGGTGATCAAGATCTGATCACCTCTGACATCTGAAGGGACTCTTTCCCTCCCCCTTGTTTGGCTGGTGTGGAGTTGAGTCCCCTGTCTGAGTGGGGTAAATCCATCTCCAGGGCATCTGGCTACTGCTCTGGTCCTTGGTAAGGTCACCTTCAGGGCACCAGGGAAACAACACACTCTCTCTGTGCTGGTGTGGAGTTGAGTCGCATGTCTGAGCAGGGTAAATCCATCCTCACAGCATCTACTGCCCTGATCATTGGTAAGACCACCCTCAGGACACGGAGTAAACACGTCCACAGGCTACTCATGCAATAACTCCTGGTCCTTTATCTGGAACATTTACTATTATCTTCTATCCCTGGGTTTCTTTTGTCCTCTGATCCTAGTGAGCCAAAGCAGCCTCGCCTAGGCTCATTTCTTTCCCATAAGGTTTCTAGGGAGCTAAAGCAGCCCCACTAGGCTCTCACCTGTTGTTTAATTCCTCAGATTGGAGCTGAGACTTCCTGTTTCCACTGCTCATTCATGTCCCTTGAAGCTCTTATTGAGAGTCCCAACAGGTCTTCCTGCTGGGTAATTAGGACTTTTCCTCTCCGTTTCCAGTCTTTTTGAAAGTTACCAAGAGACCATTGTGGCTCAGTGGATTGAGCATTGTCCCATGGACTGAGAGGTGCCGGTTCAATTCCTGGTCAGGACATATGCCCAGGTTGTGGGCCCAATCCCCAGTAGTGGGCATGCAGGAGGCGGCCAATAGATGTTTCCATCTTTCTCTCCCTCTCACTTCCTCTCTCTCTAAAATCAATAAAGGGAGAAAAAAAAAAGAGAGACATTTTCTTAAATCTAGAAATAACTGAATTATTTCAGTGGGCCCCTGGAATGCCTCAAAGATTTGTTCACTCTCCTTATAAAAGAGTAGTTTTTGAACTAATTAGGCCTATTTAATATGCTTGAAATTACATGGAAAGCTTTGCCAAATAAAATAATAATGTTCTATTTGTATACATATATTTGATTAAAATGGATGTTCTAGAGATTATCTAGAAAATCTGCAGAAGTCTGCAAAGTTCTGATGTACTTTTATTTGTAATTCTAATTGTTATCTTGGAATGTTATATCTTACAGAAAATCAAAGTTCATTATAAATTGCATTATAATCAGGTCTATAAACATGTCATTTTAAGTTTTGTTATAGACAGTCATTGTTTTACTCTGATGCATTTGCAAATATATTACATCTTTAGAAAGATACACGAAAAGGACTCTGACTTACTCTAAATTACAGATTTCTAAGCAGGTCATATCTTTGAACTAGAAGAAGATTTGTAGAACTAAGGAATAACTGAATTCATGGAAATACTGGTGAATTACCAGAACAAATAAAAATTGGTTATATGGGACTGAATGAACTGAGGATAATTATTCTTATGACTTTGTTCAAAATATTGCTGATTTTTAAACCTTTTTATTTGTAAGGAAACTTTTTTCCCCTAGAGCAATTTGGTAAATTATACCCTCATAAGCAATACTGAAGCATTTATATTTTTCTCCCTACTTAATCCCTCCAGAATTTGGCAACTCATAATGAGTATTATTATTTTCATGGCAATATATTTGTTTGCATGAATCCAATAAGAATTTGTTCTCTTTATAATAGGGCACATAAAACCAGTTTCCAGTTGTGGTTTTGTTAACCAAGTCTTTGACTGGAATGCCATGATTGAGAGAGCCAGGCCAGGACTCTGGATGTCACCGGAAAGCTTTAACGATTGAGGACTGACTTTGAGGCTGATCAGAGCCCCTTGGGGAAATAGCCTGGTACCTTGCTTATTCACATAGCTCATGGCAGTCTTTCCAGGTAAGGAACAAAGGTTGCTTTCTTGGGAGAGATAGGAAAGAAAAAAACCTCAAGACACTTTTGGGAACCTCAAGAACTTGAGAAATTCACCTAAATCTATAGATATTTCAGGCAAAGCCTGATGGCAACAATGTGGTTTGGCTTCTTTGTACTGAGGGGCGAATCAAAGCTCAATTTGGAGATTCTTTATGAGGTTCCAGCAAAAGCAGATTTAAGAGAACCTATGTGATCATACGATTCTTTGGGGGGGGGGTAGCCAATTTAATTTTTTTTTTTTCTTTATTGATTTTAGAGAGAGAGGAAGGGAGAGGGAGAGAGAGATGGAAACATCAATGAGAGAGAACATTGACTGGCCGCCTCCTGCATGCCCTCCACTGGGGATCGGGCCCACAACCTGGGCATGTGCCCTGACCAGGAACCGACCTCTTGATGCATGGGTCGACGCTCAACCACTGAGCCACACCGGCCGGGCTGATCATACGATTCTTGTTGTGTTTATGCAAATAATCAAGCAAAATTGAAACTGGACTTAATGCAGTAAATAGTCTTGATTTTGCTATTTTTGATAAAAATGAGGGTGATTTTAGGGTGGAACATTGTGTTTCAATAGAATCTATAATACAGAGTTGTGCGTATTAGGCTCTAGTTAAAGTTTTATTTTTTTACCAACAAACTGAATTGGATCTTGAATTTTCCTAGTTTTCTTCAAAACTAGTGTTTCATTTTTCTCCCATCCTTTGACTTGGAATTATTGAGAACTACTGATGTAGTGTGAGCCATACAGAATTTACCTGAGCACCTGATGACCTCATCAGAGATACTTAAACCGCAGATAAAGAGGATCTATCAGATTGTCACTGCTTGCTTGCTTTCCAGCAAAAGAAACTCTAAGCCTTACATCTAAAAATCTTCTTGATTGACAGCCTTACAAACTCAGAAACTTATTTCTAATTTGCTCTTATCATTAACCTTTGTTCTTTTTCTTCTGTTTTCATAGACATGGCCCTTATTAAATACGTGATTGCTGTTTACACAACGTAAGTCTCACTTCGGGAGCCCATCTGCATCACTGCCTCCTGAAATGAGAGTCAACAATTTAACTGAACTGACTTATTTCAGGGCTACATCATTGAGTCAACGAAATATGAAGCGATCTACTAACTTCTGGAATGATACAACAATTCCATGTCAAGATGATGATGCTTGAGGGATTCCGGCCCATCTCTGCTTTGGAAGAATCAGCTAACAGCCTCTCTGTTCCAGCCTCAGGTCCCACTCCTTTGTCTCCCTGAGTCAGGCAGGGAGAGACTTCCATGCCCCATGCAGGCAGGGACCATGACCCTTGACAGCAGGAAGCAATTACTGAAGTCAGATCTGCCTACATTATCAGCCCTAAAGATTGCAGGGATGGAAGTCCCTGAGGCGGCAGTGAGGCAGGATATTAAAAAGGTAGGAAAATTCCTTGGCAGATAGAATGGGGAAACTGAGACAGCTGAACAAACTGGCTGAGCAATTTACAGCAGATACAGAAGGTCACCTACCTAGAGATAACATCCAGGCCTCAGTTGAATTTCAGCTTCAGCCCCAGAAAAGCAGCAAAACCAGGTGGGCCATGCCAGGACCAGCTGCAGTGACCCCCTGCTCTGGCACTGACCAGTCCGTGGGGACCACAACCCTGAAAGGGCACACCTGGAAAAGCTGATGAATACTCTATTGAGCTTTCCCCTAAGACCTCCACTAAACTCCCAGCCTTTAAAAACCCTCAAAACAAAGGACCCAGTGCATGCTCTTCCTCCCGGGAGCACGCCCACATCTTTCTCTTCTCCTTCCCCCACAGGCATGCACCTCCTAAACTCTGGGACCCCATTGCAACCAGGGGAGCAACGGGAAGCAGCAGCTCATCCTGGGCTAACCCCCAAACCTGTCCCCAAGGCCCCCTTTTCTCTGACTTAGTGAGCCAAAGCAGCCCCACCTAGTCTCTCTCCTATTGCTTCTTCTATACTAGGCCCTTCTTTGTTTCACTGTCCCCAGCTCAAAATCACCTGGAATCATGCTGTGAAATCTTTCCTGCATGTAGTCAAGAACCCACACCTACTGGCCGGCCCTAGGCAAACCCACTAAGGGCCCGGTTCCATTTCCGGTAACAAGAGTATAGGAGAGGGGGATGGTTATGTGTGTCCCATATATTTGCTGTCCTTGTCTTGGTGCTTTATAAGAAGGGAGTTCAGGAATCCTCTGACCCCATCAATCAAAGCAGAGGTCACTCGCAGAGCATCCTCGACAGGGGGCACTGGTTTCTGCTTGAACAGAGGACCGGAAACACCCTCTCAGGCAGTGGCTTCACACCTAGTCACTTCTTACCCTATTACTGTACTGTGTAAAGAATGTGTTGCAGTTTAATAAACATGAGTTAGGCACCTACTTGGTGCTGGCACAAACGACCCGCAGCTGAGCCAGTCAAGTCACCTGCCCTGTCTGTTGGTGGATGTCACCTGCAGATATTTAAATCTGGTCAACTACAGCAAAACCCATTTTATTGGGGGGAAAGAGGTCCCTGAAGGCAGACACAAGGAGTTCTCCAGCGCAGCAGGAGCTGAGGCCCTGAACTAGAAGTATCGGAGCTCCTGAGCTGTGGGCATTTCCTAATTCCTCTGGTTCACGCAGCACTGTCAGGGCAGCGAGCTCCGGAGCACACTTCTCTACATGTTATGACTCATCTGGGGGTCTTGTTAAAATGCAGATCCTGGTCAGGTACGGTTGGGGCAAGGCCAAGAGTCTGCATTTCTAACAATCTCCCAGGAAGGGCTTAGGGGGTAGTATCACCCTGTGGGGAGCAGCTCTCCACCCCTCCTTTGAGAGCCTACCAGGAGGAGGTAGGTAGAGAAGCTCCATGGTCCCCAGAGGGCCCCAGTGAGGCCAACCAAGGCCTGACTTTGGTAATGGATACAAGACCCATGCTACATAGAGCCAGAAATCTGAGGGAGGCATGGCTCTCAGGACAACCTGACCTGGGTTCAGGCCTGGTTAAGACTCTTTCTCCCCTAGTAATGCCAGGGGAGAGTGTAGGCTCTCTCTAGGCCATACACCCCTTCCTCCCCCTTCCCCATTAGGAACACATCAGTGACATGTGCATTGGGCTAAGTGCTAACAGGAAGCCCTATGAGAGAAGGCTTTTTGCCCCATTTTTCTGATACCCTCCAGAAGACAGCCCATGTGTTATTAATCCATGTGTCCCTGTTCCCAGCACAGTGTTTGCCAGTAGCATGCATTTGATAATAAATGATTTCTGAGAACAAATGACTGCAGTGCAGCTGAGCCCAGGCAAAGGGTATTTACATGGGACCGGGCCCAGCGGGAGGGTGGGAAACAAGATGGGAACCCCCAGATTCCATATCACCTCCCTCCCACGGGCCCCCCAGGCCCAGGCAGGACGTGACCTGAACAGGGTGCCCATGCTGTTCTTGTTGGAAAAAGAGAAACCCTTAAGCCCTATATTGCCCCAGGTTGATGATTTGCTAGTTCTTTTTGGAACATTCTATATCCAGGTCCACTGCTGAGGGGAGACGGCAGGGCCTGGCAAAGTTTAGGGCTGGCTGGGCTCCCATTATCCAAATGGCATTATATACCGACCTCTTCCCTGTGCCAGGCTCTGTGCCAAGCATATCACACACGTGCATCACACTGCCACCTTGCTGCGGTCCAAGGTCTTAGGCTGGTGCAAGGTTGCAGACTGAGTTGGGACTTCAACTCCAGTGACCACGCCCATGTTAGGGAGACAGCGCCCCCTAGGGCCCAAGGCGAGGAGGCCGAGGGACAAGACTTGGAGATGGGCAGCCCCACGCCGCTGGGGGTCCATGCACTGGGGTCCTGGTAAACCGCCAAGGAGGGAGGCCCTGCGTGGTGGGTACCCGCTGCTCGCAAAGGTTAGGGGATCACTGTCCTGGTTTGTGCTGGACCTTCTGTGTGCCTTCCACGTCACGACTCCATAAAGACTGAGAACCGGAAATCATTATTCCCCCCATTTTACAGTTGAAGAAACTGAGAACCCAGGAGAGGAAGCGACTTGGCCAGGGTCGCACAGCTAGTTCGCTGTAGGGCCCCGGTGGCCGCCTCCTCCCCACAGCCCACGTTCTAACCCTGTGGGCGCGCCTCGGCCACCATTCCCTCATCCCTGTCCCGGCCGCAGGCAGCCCGGCTCCACGGCCGCCCGCGCACACCCGCGGGAGGGCACTGTCGTCGGAGCGCGGAGCTCGCGGGTGTTCTGGGCGCGCACCCAAAGGGGCGCGGGGCGCTGGACCCGCCTGGACGCGCCTGGCCTCTGGCGACGCCCCCGGCTCCACGCGGGTGGGGAGGCAGCAGGTCCCGGGGTGGGGAGAGCGGGACGACGGCTCGGCCTCGGGCCTTCCCGCGGGTGCGTCCGGGATGCAGGCCTCGCGCAGCGGGTCCCACCGGCCCAAGCGAGTGCAGCGACAGCTTGGTCACCCCGCGCGGCTCCCAGACGCCGAAGCCCGGCGGCCCGTGCTGCAGCTGCCCGGCGCTGGAAGCCGGCACTCCCTGGAGTGGCCGGGATGTCCTCAACCCTAGCCCTAGAGACCCACCGTCACCTGGGCCTTCTACTGGCCCTTCTTACCGGTGTCTCTGAGCACGTCTTTGCTCTCCCCTCTCCTCCCATATTCTCCACCCAGACCCAGGAACTGTGACGCAAGGACCCACTTGCTCTTCATCTCCCCGCTCCTAACTCTCAGTAGTCCCTCCCATCCGTCAGGGTGACAGAGACACAACAATCCGAGTGATTCTAAAAATAAGCTTCCCGAATCCGCAGCATCAGCAGCGCTTGGAACTTGTTAAAAATGCAAACGCTTAGACCCCACCGCAGACCCATTGAAACGGGAACCGGCGCAGGAGGTGATCGTGGTGGGAGCCAGAGTCTGAGAGCCGCGGCCGGAACATGCGTTCGTTTACTCATCACCCACTGCGCAGCCCCCGTGGAGGAGGGGCACCTGGAGCACCCAGGGGTCCCACCTGCTGACTATAAAGAAGATGCTGTCCAGCCCTGGCCCGTTTGGCTCAGCGGTTAGAGCGTCCACCGCGAACCAAAGAGTCGCGGGTTCGATTCTGATCACAGGCACGTACCTCGGTCCGGTTCGTCTGGGCCCTGGGCGGGTCGTGCAGGAGGCAAGCATTTGATGTTTCTCTCTCTTCCTCCCTCTCACTCTATCTGATGATAAATAGAAAAATATCCTCGGGCCCTGGCCGGTTTGGATCAGCGGTTAGAGCGTCGGCCCTCGGACCAGAGAGACCCGGTTCGGTTCCGCTAAGGGCACGCACCTCGGTTGCAGTTTGTCCCCAGCTCAGCTGGGGTTGTGTGGGTGGCAACCAGTCGATGTGTCTCTCTCATGTCGATATTTCTCTTTCTCTCTTCCTCCCTCTCTCCCTCCCGCTCTGTGTGAAGATAAATGCAAAAATGTCCTTGGGTGAGGATTAAAAAAGAAAAGAAAAATATCCTCGGGTGAGGATTTAAAAAAAAAAAAAGATGCTGTCCAGTAGCCTTGGGGTGGCAGACAGGCACTCCTGCTTGGTCCAGAGCAGACCAGGGATCAGCAGCTGGAGAGGAGGCCCCAGGTCCAGGCCCGGAGGGAATTGAATGGCTGCTAAGGGTTCCCCTGGGTGGGGGGTGGAGGAAGCTGCCTGGATTTGCCTTGGTGTTACACTCCCAGCACCCACCACCACTGCTGGAAGAAGGGGAAAGTGCCCCTCCTCATGCCCCTGGCAAGCAAGGACAAGGCTGTCAGCAGTCTTGGCCCTCGAGAGGAGGAGGCAGTGTGACTAAGAGGGAAGCCAAGGTTTTCTGCATGGGAGGGCAGTCATTCATCTCCCACAGCGAGTGCTCCTGCGGGCTGTCCGCCTGTGGACGAGGTCAAAGTTCTGTAGGGACAGCTCTATGGGGTGGTGGATTCCCCATAAAATGAGGGAATAAGGGGAGGGACAGACCCATGAGCCCATGGACCAGGCCAGTGAGGCTTAAACCCAACCCAGAGCCAGTTTTCCTTGCTGCATTCTGGCAGGTAGGGGGCCAGGGGTGGGGGACTTCACCCTCCCTTGGTCAGGTGGGAGGGAGGAAGCCCCTCCCTGTTTCGTGCCTTCTGGAAGGGCTTCAGATGAATGTGAAACTACACACACCCCCAACTCCAAACTGTAGTATAACACGGAGCCCGATGTTGCTGGATGGTATTTTGGGTGCCCCAGACCCTGCTTGCCGTGAAGTGATGACTGTTATTTATGCCTGGGCCCTGCTCTGATCACAAGGAGAATATCTCACCAGAAATTGGCATGCCATGGCAAACAATTAAAAGAGAAAAATAAACCTCTGTGCAATCTCAGGGTACTTGGAAATGAGGAATTACAAGGTGGTAGCATGAAAAAATTATATAAAAATCTATTTTTACATCACAATAATGTGCTTTTATATGGGTAGTAATTTCTGGATGTGCAATAAAGTGGCTTTTACATCAGGCAGAATCAGGGTTTATAGGCAATCAGTGCTTTTATCTGGGAAAATATAACTCACCCGTCCCCACGCCATCCATCCCGCAGGCAGCAGGCCTCATCTTCCCAGCACCGTCTGTACTGAGGAAATAATTATGCAATTAAAGTGTCAGCCCTCCAGCCCCCCCATGATCTCCCAACCACATCTTCCAGCTCCTTCCCAAAGGACAAGGCCATGGGTCCAGGACTGGGTAGTGAAGGGGCCAGACGGATGCTGACCACTGTCTCCACTGGGCCAGAAAGGATCTCAGTGCCTAGAGAAAACACCACTAGGCCAGTAAGACTTCCACAGACACTGAGGGTCTGCTCCGGGCCAGACACTGTGCTAAGGACATGGGTCCCAGGCCTGGCTTGCAGAGCTCACAATCTTGTGACAGTTTATGATGCAAATGGATGTGGGGGAGGAGGGAGGACAAAAGCTGTCAGGTAAACCCTGGGAGCTGAAGGGACACACAAAAGGAGCCTGAGACATGGCACCAACCTGAGGCGTCTGGCCAGAGCACTGACGAAGCCCCTCCACCCCAAATCATGTCTCACCGCCTGGTGCAGAACTGACTAGCCACCGCAAGGACACATTTTCTGACTCAAAGCCTCCTCCCCACTAAAATGCAAAATATGCCCCGCCCCCAGCCCATTTTGTTGTTAGCAATTATTAACAGTTTCAGTCATTAACTCCCAAGTTGCTTTGAATTTGCTTATCAGATTAGCTCCCTATCACTTGAAAAACTGAGAAAAGAGAGCCTAGGGGAATGAGCCACGTGCCTGGTACATTTGATGGGAGAAAGGAAAAGGAGCGTCTGGGCTGTGTGACTGTGGAGGGAACAGTGGGCAGGATGCTGGAGTGGGGACCTGAGCCCTCTGGGGAGGGCACCTACCTCACTTGGAAAAGGCTCCAACCCTGAGGCAGGGAGGTGAAAATGAGCACTGAGTTTTGCCAGGAGCTGCCCAGGGGCCCTGGTGTCAGCTCCCACTTGACCCCTCCACCTCCCTCCTCATCCAGGTAAGGGTGTGTCAGGGGCTGCAGCATCCCAGTGGGTTCATGCCCCATTTGCCACCTCTATTCCCTCCCTTCTCTTTCCAGGTGTCCACACATTCGGTAAGGTTCTAATTTCTTTGATTCAATCCCCTTTCTTCCTATGTCTTCGAGTTTTCTTCCTTACCTGCCAGCGGGGAGGGAAAGGGTTTGCTGTGAGCCTTCACTCTGTGCTCAGGGCTCAGACATTGGCCAGACGTCTCACTTGCACCAGGGCCAGGCGGTAAGTGAGCAGCCGGGCATAGCAGCAGCTCTCCGGGAACAGCTTCTTCCAGCAGCCTGTGTCCTCGAACCCTGAGGCACGGAGCTCGGGACAACTGAGAAACATCTCCACCAGCACCTGGCTGTAATTGGTTGAATTGTGTTCCCTCCCCTCTCCTCGGAGGATATATCCAAATCCTAACCCCTGGTAGCTGTGAATGAGACTTTATTGGAAATGGGTCTCGGCAGATATAATTAATTTAGTACTTGAGTTAAGGAAGGATTTGGGGATGGGCTCTAAATCCGATGACTGCTGTCCTTAAACAAAGGGGAGGGAGATTTGAGACCGAGTTCAAGAGAAAACCATTGAAGACAGTGTAGGAGAGGGAAATCATTTTCCCCTACCCTTCTGAGTTCTTAGCTGACCCCTGTGATAAAAGATTAACAAGAGCCCTGGCCGGTTTGGCTCGGTGGTTAGAGCGTTGACCCAAGGACCAAAGAGTCACCGGGTCAATGGTCGATTCCGGTCATGCGGGAGGCAACCAATCGATGTGTCTCTCTCACATCAATGTTTCTCCCTCCGTCCCTCGCTCCCTCCCTCCCTCCCTCCCACTCTATCTGAAAATCAATGGAAAAATATCCTCAGGTGAGGATTAACAAGAGAAAAACAAACAGAAGTTTATTAATGTGCACACCTTGTGTGTACATGGGCGAGACCCAGGGGGAAATGAATAGCTCCCCAAGGTGACTTAGAATTCAGGATTAAAGGCCACCTTCCCAGGGAAGGGGAGAGGGAGGGAGGGAGGCCCTTTCCAGAAAGCTGGATGGGCCCTTAGAGAAGATGGGAGGCCTCATCGTTTGTGACAGGGTTGTCTGGGTGTGGCGTGGCTTCCAGTCTCCTCTCCAGAGGAGAACCGGTCTTCTCCAGTTGGTAAATCGCTGGGGAGGGGACTTACGGCAACTGAGTTCCTTTGGGAGGATCTGTCTTCAGGCAGATGAGGGAGGTTCAGAGAAAACCTTTCCCTACATTTGCTGTTTTTCAAGCGCCTACAGTTTAAAAGAATCAGTATACCGAAGTGGCATATTCGGGGGGAGTTCTGTTACCCTCCAGTGTGTGGAGAGGCAGAGAGTGGAGTTATGATGACAAGCCAAGGAGCACCAGGAGCTGCCAGATCCGAGAAGAGGCAAGGAATTCTCCTCCGGAGCTTGCCCCTGGAGGGAGCAGGGCCCTGCAGACTTGGCAGAAAAGGGAAACCGAGGCACCAGGCCACCTCAGCTTTCCTTGGGCATAAAGGGCTGGCCCTCAGTAGCACCAGCCAGGGAAGAGGTGGGGCTGAAGCCAGGCACCCCGCCCTCCTGCCCTCCTCTTGCTTCGTGGTGCCAGCCTTTCACAATGCCTTCAGGGCCAGAGGGCGGACGTGGGAGCCGCTGTGAGCCCGGGACCCCTGGCTGGCACCTCTTTGCTGCGTCCCCTCTGCTGTGCCCTGGGAGATGAGGGCAGTGCCAAGCCGGCATCCCCTGCGGTGATTTCATGCCCCATAAGATGGGCAATCAAAAATAATAGACAAAGCCACTGCCCTAGGCCTGCTGCCGCAGCGGGCGATGCTGAGGTAGCTGCCTGGAAAATAAACTAATTCCCAGCCCTGGTGGGTAGAAATAACAGCATCAGCATGGAGCAGGAGCCCCATCTTGGTCTGCAAAGCCCCGGCCAATAAGTGGGCTAAAAATAAGCCACCTCTCCCTGCTGCAGCGGCACCCTCCTCTCCCTGCATGTCCAGGCTGGTGACATGGTTTCTCCTCTCCAGGCAGGCGTCTGTCTGCTGCAGAGCCTCAGGCCTGCCTGGGGGTGACAAGGTTGGGGGGCACTGGCAGAGGGATGAAAAGGGGAAGGGCCAGAGGTTCAGCTCTAAGCACGCAGCTGTCACCGGTGGAGGACACTTTCTGAGCACCTGTGTTGGAGCTGGGCACTGAAGGAGCCAAAAGATTAAGCCCCAGGGGCCCGTCTGTCTGCACTCGGCAGGAAGGTACACGCAGACCCCTGGCCGCTGGCTGTCTTCGAGCACAGTGAGCCACAGAGAGGAGAGCCCAGCGTGTATACCTGTGCCTCTAAGAGAAGGAGTTGCTTTTTTATTTTCAAACAAAGAATGAACATTTTAGTAGGAATTCGGTGAGTGGGAGTTTTGCAAAACATCCCCTGGGGCTAGGAGGGGGGACATGGATTTATTCCAATTTTGCTGCCATGGATGAAACACATTCCAATAATGCCTCTTTGGAAACTGCGAGAATGTGAGCCTCCTAGGAATAGTCCTTATATTGCTTTATTTTTTTAAACCCTCACCTGAGGGTATGTTTATTGATTTTTAGAGAGAGGAAGGGAGAGAGAGAGAAACATTGATGTGACAGAGAAACATCGATGGGTTGCCTCCCATACATGCCCGGATGGGGGATCAAACTTGCAACCTAGGTATGTGCCCTGACTGGGAATTGAACCCACAACTTTTTGGTGTACGGGATGAAACTCCAACCAGCTGAGCCATCTGGCCAGGGCTCCTTATATTGCCTTTTGCTTACACCTTCATGGAGCCCTCCTGTCCCCTGCCACCGTGGGATCATGCACACCCAGCTCCTACCTGCCACCTGCTGGGTCCTAGGGGTCCCCAGGTTCCCAACATGTCTTACCTGCCTTCAACCCACTGTCCCCTTTAAGTCCACTCATCAGCTTAAAAAAATGTCAAAGGCTTCTCAAATGCTTGGCCTGGCCCTTCCCTATCCATGGCTGACCTACTCCTTCACCCATGCCTGTGCCTGCCTGCTTCTCAGCAAACTGAACACCCCACCTCTTCATCCCTGGGTGCTTTTGTTAAATGCTTTTCCCAATCCTAGAACACCCTTCTCCACCTTCGCTGTCCCTTGAGGTCCTACTAATTTTTCTAAGCCCAGCCCACATTGTTACCTCCATCCCCAATCATCCCAGGGAAACAGTGGTCACTCCCTCTCCTTGTGCCCCAGCACGATGGACAGCTCCGTCATAGGCCCTGCATTTCTCATTACAGTGTCTGTCTTGTGTATCTCCCCCAGTGGGTGGCTACATCCTCAGGGCCCGAGCCACGCTTGGTTCTGGGGCAGGCAGGGCATGGAAAACAAGCAGAGGAAAACGGCCTCCCTCCTGCGGCCCTGCTCTCGATAGTCACAGCGTGCTCTGCAGAGCGGGGCAGGCAGCAGGCCAGGGGGCCGGGGAAGGAGAAGCCACCCGCAGAAGAGCCCATGAGGAAGGCATGCCAGAATCCTCCAGGGAACACCTGAGGGGCTGGAAGCATGGCAGGGCCTGGATGAAGGGAGATGAAGGCGGACTGGGGCACCCTGGGCTCGCTGCTACCTCTCTCCAAACGACCTGCCCTCTGTGGAAAGCTGTGACTGTCTCATTGCCACCACGACAGCTGTTCCCACTCCGACTCCTCTCAGGAGGGCCAGGCCTTCCCAGCAGCCACCATCAGGCTTGGCTGAAAATAGTCTCCAAACAGAGAGCCCCCTCCTGGGCTGCCATTTCTCAGGGTTCCCAGCACCCTAACACCAGAAATGGGACGGGGAGGAATCGGGTCCTGTTGTCATCTGGTGTCTCCAGGCCCTGGGGCTGGCATGAATGGAAGGGCTCCCCGCTCCTGCCCCAACTGCAGCCACAGCAGGAGATGGGGTGACTGCAGGAAGATGGGTTGGAAAATGTTGGGCGGAGAGGGTGGAACACGGAGGCCTGAGCTGACCGAACTGGCTGACCAGGAGCAGGCCACTGCCCACGACCGTCCCACCACTGTGCCATCAGCAAGCCGGGGAGACTGCCAGCATCCTTTCCCCGGGGGCTCAGAGCAATGAAAGAGAAAGGCTTGGATGGGAAATGAAATGGAGGGTGAGGGTGGGGGAGGAGGGTGTTTATGGAGGATGTTTATGAAGGCAGAGTACCTTTCTCCTCTTCTAGAAAGAATTCCAGGCACATGACCCTTCCAGGGGGAAGGAAGACCCCTGTAGCCCTGTCTGCAGGCCTCCACCCGGAGGCATAATAGTAGCAGAGACCTGCCCAGTGATAAGAGCGAACAGCATTCGCTGCGTGCTGACTCCTACTCTGAATGCTTCACATGAGCTTCTCCTTTACCTGTGAGGTAGGTTCCTTTACATCCCATTTTACAGATGACGAGCCTGAAGCACAGAGAGGTTCAGTAAGGTGCCCAAGGTCACACAGCTGATGATCAGTGAGGTCAGATTTGGACCTGGCCATGTTTATAATCCTCTTATGCTGCCTCTGCTCCTCGGAGCCCCTCCGTAAATCCCGGGCACCGACCATCTGAACAACTCCTTAGCCCAGAACTGGGGAGAAGGAGATGGGGCAAGGCCCCCCGGGGGCCGTGAAGCAGTTTCCTCTGTATGGCGCTCGTAGAATCCCCCACAGTGACTTGGGGCAGGGGCAGGGGCAGGGGTGGAGAACAGGGACAGAGAGATACCTAGAGGCAAACTAAACAGCCCGGAACCAAGAGATGCACATGGAACCAAGAGCAAATGAGAGGACGGAGAGGAGGCTGTGGGAAGGGAAGGGAAGGGAAGGGGAGGGGAGGGGAGGGGAGGGGAGGGGAGGGGAGGGGAGGGGAGGGGAGGGGAGGGGAGGGGAGGGGAGGGGAGGGGAGGGGAGGGGAAGGAAGGGAAGGGAAGGGAAGGGAAGGGAAGGGCAGGGCCCTAGAGCAGCAGTTCTCAACCTGTGGGTCGCAAACCCTTTGGGGGTCAAACGACCCTTTCACAGGGGTCGCCTAAGACATAACAGTAGCAAAATTACCATTATGAAGTAGCAACGAAAATAATTTTATGGTTGGGGGTCACCACAACATGAGGAACTGTATTAAAGGGTCGCGGCATTAGGAAGGTCGAGAACCGCTGGCCTAGAGAGATGGATGGACAGGACACAGCAGAGGGTCCGCAGGGCCCCGCCGCCCCCAGAGGCCTCGGCTCCCTTGGCTCACTCAGCGGGCTCTGCGCTCTCACTGAAGCGGTGCCAACCTCCAGGGAGGTGGGCTCACGGTGCTGGACATGTGTCACTAAGAGCCATGTCCTGACCAGAACTGTCCATGCTCTAGGTGAGAACACTGACTGCGGGGGCTGCTGGCCAGGCCCGGGGGGTGGGGCACCAGCGGCCATTCCTGAAGGGACACTGCCAAGGACATGGGCGCTCCTCTCGTGCCCCCAGCACTGAGCTGGCAGAGACGAGGCCTGGGCAGGGGCAGTAGGGCAGCCCCAGGGACAGGCCAGACACTGCATCCAGCCACTTCAGCCAGTGTGTCCTGGCCTCCCCGGGCTGAGACGGCGGGGCTGGGGCTCGTGCTCGCTGACGCCAGTGTGTGGCACGATGCTGGCTGGGGCTGGGGTCCTGGCCTCTCTCTGCGGCCTCTGTGTGGGCAGTGCGGGCGCCCTCACAGCACAGGCCTCGGCGCTCAGACTGCTCTGTGGCTTCCAGAACAAGAACGCACTCTAGCCAGTGAGGCAGACGCCTAGCCCTGGAAGTCACACATGTCACTGCCACCAGCCTTGCCCAACACCACCTTCGGGCCTTGCCAGCCACAATGCACCTGGGGTCAAGGGCAGGGGACATCGGTGCCCCGTCCTGGTAAGGAGAGCTCCTGGGATGTGAGAGAGCTTTGCAGCCATGGGGGAGGGGCAGCCTGCCACCCGGACCACGGCCACAGAACGAGATAGCCCTCCCTCCCACAGGCATACCTGGGAGTGTCCCAAAGATACTCCACGTCCCACTGTCATGCGGGAAAGTGTCTGTGCAAGGCCAGGTCAGTGTCTCAGAGTTCAGGGGACAGACAGGCTCACAGGCCAGCTGAAGACTCTCGAGTTACACGGCTTATCAAAGCAATGAAAACCACAGGGAGAGCCAGAGGAAGGAGAAGGGTGAGTAACTCACATAGACCGGGCGCCTGTGGGTCTTGGGCGCCCGTGTCCACATGTCCTGTTCGTCCCCGCTGCATCAGCCTGGTCCTGAGGGTGAGGGCCTCCGCAGACGCCGTGCCGGGGCTCTGTCGGGCTGCAGAGGCGGCTCTGGGGCGCCAGCCAGCCTGCGGAGCAGCTCGTGGTGTTTTTAAAGATTCAAACCCGTTCCAGACAGACTTCCCTGCTACCTGAAAGTAGAGCATTCCTCTGAAAAGGGTAAACCGAACCGGCGGGAAGCAAGAGGCAGTTACCTGAGGACACCTCTTGCTCAGGGTGCCATGAGTGAGTGGGGATGAGCGCAGATGCTCCGACTCGGCTCGGGCGGGGGTGCCTGGTCCCCGGGAAGGAGCGGGCGGCCCCTTCTGCGCTGGGCGCTGCCGCAACCACTCCCTGCAAAACCAATTCTGAACGCTTTTCGCCTTTTTTCATAAAAGCAAAAATCCTCTTCAGATTTCTTTCAATTAGTGAAAACAGGTGCTGATAAAGGTCTGTCGTGAAAGCGAAGTGGTGGGCAGCAAACGTGCAAAAAGTGGTGAATAACTTGCTTTAGGTTATTCAGGTGTTCTCCCCAGGAAGAGTAGGTCCAAGCTGGCATTTGGGATTAAAAAAAATTTTTTTTTCTTTATTTATATTAGAGAGAAAGGAAGGGAGAGGGAGAGAGAGAGAGGGAAACATCAATGTGAGAGAGAAACAGTGATCAGTCGCCTCCACCACCCACAACCCAGGCGTGTGCCCTGACTGGGAATCGAACCAGCAACCTTTCAGTGCACAGGACAACGCTCACCCCACTGAGCCCCACCAACCAGGCTATCAGCAATCCTCCTATCTGTTCCGTTCCCTCGCAGGCAAGCTGAGAAGGCACGTTGGCCCTGTCCTGACAAGATCATCCGGCAGCCCCGCAGGGTCCTTCCAGAGCCTGATGAATGCAGCTATGTTCCTGCGTGGTCCCTTGTTCCTGTATCTGCTCCTCATCTCCTGTAAGCAAATGCTTTCATTTAATTCAGTCCTACAACATCTGTTGAGCATCTACTATGTTCTAAGCACCATTCTAGGCACTGACGATTCATCAGTAAACTGAACAGACAAAATCCTTGCCCTCGTGGCCCTTACACTCTAGTGAGGGAAACACACGAGACATCGCATAAATACATTACACAGGATGTAGAAGGTGCCAAGTACCGTGGGGGCAGGGCACTAAGCCGGGGAAGGGAGTGGCGGACAGGAGTTGGGCTGAGACTTTAAATAAGGTGGTCAGGGAAGGCCTCACTGAGCAGGTGACATTTAAGCCAAGTCTTGAGCCTGCCATGTGAATGTCCGGGAAAGGGTGTTCTGGGCAAAGGGAGCAGCCGATGCAATGGTCCCGAGGTTCTGGACAAAAATAAAGAATCTTCTAGGCTTTAGATTAAAAACACACAACTTTCTCTACCTCTGCGAGTGCAGGGTCTTCCAGCAGGGTGTGGGGGCGAAGGAGGACCACACAGCACAGACTGAGCTCCTGCTTCCGGGCTGGGGCCTCAGGTCAGCAGGCACCGCTCACTTTGACCCCCCAAAAGGGAGCAGGTCTTTGTCTCACCCCACAGAACTACAAGGCTTCCCAAAGGGTTCATTTCAGTCCTAAAAACAGGTACAGGTCTCCACCCTCCAAGACGGAAGTTGCTTTTAATCCCCAAAGAACAATCTTTCTAGCATTCCCAAATTTTAAGTCTTTCTGACAACCTCTTTGCACTTACTTAATTTTTCGAGGCCAGTATACCTCAGAAACCCTTTTAGGAACTATTAGTGTCACCCCACTTTGCAGTTTGGGAACTGAGGGTCAGTGAGGGAAGTGCCCGCCCAGTGGCCTGCAGCCAGCCAGCCCCTCCGCCCGTGCCTTCACTTACAGCCTGTGGGACTCTTGCCACCTGACTCGGCCTCAGAGCCTCAGGCTGCCCATCTGAGAGAGGGGGCCAATGCCCACCACCCAGCAGGGCGTGGTAACAAATGAAAGAGGTGAGGCAGCTTGGCACAAAGCAGATGCTCGAGGAATTGTTAGCATTTCGTGAGGGACGGCAGTCCAGGCTCTGCTGGAAGTGCTCCGGTCACCAGGGACAGACGGCTGGGCTGGCAGCAAGTAGCCTGAGCATTTGCTCATTTGCTCATTGAGTTTGCCCCTCAATCCCAAACCTTCCCTCGATGGATTAACGGGAAAGCCAGCAATGGTGAAACGTACGTGGGGAATGGAGTACGAGGCTGCCCGGTATCTGTAGACAGCTGTTTGAACACGCAGCTTGTAAACACACAATACATAGATGCAGCCTTGTCTGGACACCTGGGTGAAGTTTTATTTAAAAATTTTTTTTAATCCTCACCCGAGGATATTTTTCCATTTATCTTCAGATAGAGTGGAAGGGAGGGAGGGAGGGAAGGAGAGAGAGAGAGAGAGAGAGAGAGAGAGAGAGAGAGAGAGAGAGAGAGAAACATTGATGTAAGAGAGACACATTGACTGGTTGCCTCCTGCATGACCCCAACCAGGGCTGGGGATGAACCTCAACCGAGGTACATACCCTTGACCAGAATCGAACCTGTGACTCTTTGGTCCACAGGCCGATGCACTAACCACTGAGCAAAACTGGCCAGGGCCCTGGGTGAAGTTTTAATAAGGTGTCATAATATCCTTTATATCAGGGCTGTTGAAGAAGAGGAAGAAGATGGAGAAATGAGAGAATAGCATCTTTTGTGGGGAATTTTTAAAATATATATTTCTAGATAATAAAAATTTGTGTGTGTGTTTTTTTTTAAAAGAGAAATTGTTACTATTATTACTATTTCCGCTCTGGGGGTGGGAAAGGGGGCTCTGGGTCCAATAATGGTGGCCTCCCCTGCCCTCCCTTCAGTCTGGCTTGAAGTTCTGAGGCGACACCCTGGTGTTTGTGACAGGCGTGGGGGTGTCTCTGGGTTGGGACTGGGTGCCTCTAGGCTCTCTGATCATTTTCCGCCTTTTCTTTCTTCATGAGTTACATTAATTTAACAACCTCAGGAGCGGGGAAAAAAATAGATGGGGAGCAAATGTGGAATAGCTTAAATTAAAATTAAATTGAAATAAATTAAATTAAATGGGCAACTTTCCGGCGCTCATCTCTCAGGCCAAATTACTGCGGAGCGGTCTGGCTGCAAAGGAGGGGCCGGGGCCATGCTGGTGCTGCCCAGAGGCTCCCTGGAGGCCTGTGGTGCTGGGTGGCCCTCCGCCCACCTGGCCTCCACCCGCTGCTTCTGGCAACTTCTGGTGGGGGAGGTCCCAGAGGAGGGCAGGGGCCAGAGGCTCACAGTTGGCAGTGAACATCCCTGCCTCATTCATCCTGTCTGCTGCCCCACTGGGTCCCAGGGAAAGGTGAGCGCTGACTCCAAGACAGAGGAGCCCCAGCTCCCAGGCCCTGGGCTCAAGGAGGTGCCTCGCTGACGGACAGCAGTGGGGCTAAGCCACCCACTGGGTGTGCAGTGATCCTGACTCCTTTCGTTTCTAAGGTCTAGATTGAGGAGTGTGGTGGGCCCAGCAGCCCCGCAGGGAGCAGGCCCCTGGCTGCCCCTCACCCCCCGGGCGGCCCTTCCGGCCAAGGAAACCGGATTCCAGGCGGCCCAGGGCGCTCCTGGGCTTGTGTCCTTCAGCTTCCCATCAAATCCCCCGAGTCCGAGGGTGGAAGGAAGTCTGCCACAAGCAGTTTCTGAAATGGAAAATAATCCCTGTTTCGAGTGAAAAATTCATGTGCATTTTGCATTCTCTCATGACGGATTCATGTTTACTTTAATGTGTAATGTTTTACAGTGTTTACCAGCGACGAAATCTGCCGTGCCTGGAGGCTATGCCCTTCATCCTGGATTGCCAGGAGCCCCGCAGGAGGCCTGCAGCCCCCGTGTGAATCAGCCTCAGAGCAGCCTGGAGGACCGTCTGCATCACCAGTGCCACCCGGGCTGGAATCCTAGGAGGTGGGGAATCCTGACGTCAAAACCAACGGCATTTACAACGCAGATGCAACTGAAGAGATGCAAAATGACATCAGCCAGACACTAAGGACAGATGCTGACTGAGCCAATCACGTGAGGTGTCAGACCAGTCAGTTTCACAGAGAAGGAAAGTGGAACAGTGGGTGCTGGGGCAGGGGGAGTTCGGAATGGAGTCACTGTTTTGTGGGTACACAGTCTCAGCTTTGCAAGTTCTGGAGATGGATAGCACAACAGTGTGAATAGACTTAATTTAATACCACTTTAAAATGCTCAAGATGTTAAAATTTATGTCATGTATATCTTGCCAAAATTAAAAAAAAACCCAGGAAGGCACCGAGGGTCAGAGTGGTTAACAAGCTGGGTCTCACAGCAGGGCCGGGCCAGGGGCACCGCTGACCCTCCTGAAGAAGACCTCACCCCTGCCCTGCTCCCCAGGGAGGCGGCAGTGGCTACAGCCCTCTGGCCACCTGGGTGTCCCCAACATTGGGGCTGGAAGGAGCCCCGGAAAGCAATCATTCCATTCTCTGAGTTTTACACGTGGGGTACGTGCAGTCCAGGGAGGGGAAAGTCACCTCCCCAAGTCACACAGCTGGTGGCCACCCTAGAGGGTGATTTCTGAGGGCCAGCCCTGTTCTTTTCTGGTGGCTCAGCAGCTAGAAGGTCCAGGGAAGACACGCAAAGCCCTTCTCCCCAGACTCTCACTGCCTGCCTCCACTTCCAGGAGAATGCAGATAACCCCTGCCCTCTCCCCAGGCTTCAAGGAGGCTGATTAGCTAATTAACCCTCGTTAAGGGCTCAGGCACAGGCTAATGGGTAATAGGTATTTTCATTATTATTTTTAATCAGATTTCGCAATTTTATAGCTCCCTTCACCAGGAAGTTAATTAAGGCTGCCACGGATATGCTCAAAGAGGGAGAAGGAGAGCTGGGTCTGGATCCGGACTCCCCCTAGGGCTCGGCCTGGGCCCCTGTAGGGAAGACAGGAGAGGGTGGGTGGGTGAGGTGATCACATGACCTAGCCACCCAAGGGAGGTGGGATGGGCAGAATGACCACAGCCAGAGGGTCCCCAATTCCAGCCTCCAATTCTCACTCAGGCCTCCTGCTCTCAGTTTACCTCCCCAAGCAGTGGGGAGAATGAGGAGCCAGAGACAGAACAGAGCTTTTCTTGTTCCCTGTGCCTTTCATTCTGTGAGGGGTGCCCCTCTGTGCAGCACCCCTTTCTTTCATGCCTTTTTGCCTCATCTCATCAGTCAACAAACATATTTTGTGTGTGGGGGGCCAGGAGCTGGTTCTCCCCTCCCAGAGCTCACAGCGGAGAGCAACCCACCCCTACCCACCTTCCTCCCTCACCTCCCACACCCCTGCCTTCCTGTTCGCTCTCTTCGTTTCCCCACCTTTCCCGGGCCCTTGCTCCTCTTTGGGACCAGAACTGAGGATGGGGGAGGGCACTGTAGACAAGATGGAACGGGGTACTCGGGGGCCTGTGCTCCTGGCTCGGATGAGCAGCTGTAAAGGCTCTGGGAATAAAGGGTCGCTGGGGGTGGGGCCTTGCCACCAGACAGCACAGCCACCTCCGGGCAGCCACGAGCCCCTGAGGCCCGCAGCCGTGATGCCTGAGGCCTCTGAGCTGGCACCAGAGCGTGCCCAGCACACGTCATGAGGAGGGTGGTGCAGTCCGCCCCGAGCCCAGCCTGGCACCCTCTCTGTGGAAGCAGCAGCAGCCAAGAGCTACCAGAGTTAGGATGTTTGCTACGGAACAGACAGCTGTGTAATGGGAACCAGGGGACCGAGACTATGAATCCTGACCCTCCAGGCAGGGCCTCCAGCTCCCACACTGCAAATGAGGTCACGGGGCAGAGGGAATCCAGGGACGAGAGCTGTAGAAATCAGGAACCTAGGAAAGCCAGCTACCACAGGATGCCCAGAGGCTGTGTAGCCTCTGACAGCACACCTTGTCACATCGAGGTGTGAAGGGATCCTGCTCCCGGCTCGTCTGCACTGGGGTCCTGCAGGCTCAGCCCTTCTGCAAAGGCGGCGCTGGAATGAGCCTTTCGTGAAGATAGCTAAAGGATTCATTGCAAACTACTGGCTTGGCCCTGGCCAGTTTGGCTCAGCGGTTAGAGCTTTGGCCTGCGGACCGAAGAGTTGCGGGTTGGATTCCGGTCAAGGGCGCATACCTTGGTTGCAGTTTGTCCCAGAGGGGTCGTGCGGGTGACAACCAATCAATGTGTCTCTCTCACATCAATGTTTTTTTTTCTCTCCCACTCTGTCTGAAGAGAAATGTAAAAATATGCTCCGATGAGGATTAAAAAAAAAAAAAGAAAACTACTGGCTAGCCCTGGCTGGGTGGCTCAGTCAGTTGGAGTGTGATCCACCAAAAGGTTCTATTCCCCAAAATGTTACAGGTCCTGTGCCCAGTCAGGGCACATAACTAGGTTTTGGGTTCGTTCCCTGGTCTGGGCAGTAATGGGAGGCAACCAGTTGATGTTTCTCTCTCACATTGATGTTTCTCTCTCATTCTCTCTCAAATCAATGAAAGCATATCCTTGGGTGAGAACTAAAAAAAACTACTGGCATGAGAACTACATCTGGTTTGCTATTAATGAAACACAATTATGCACAAAACTATTGATAACATGCAAACCATTCTGATATAAACTTGTATTTTACATTTGAATTTTAATTCATTTCACTTACAAATCAATACATGAATCTACTCACCTTAAAAATTATAAAAAATAAATCTAAAGTCTCCACTGACCCAACCGTTCTGCACCTCCCCCATCTCCAGAGGTAACCACTCTTGTGATTTTGGTGTGGATCCTCCAGGTTTTAACAAATATTTTAAAATCCCTTAGATAAACCCACAGAAACCATATAGTATTGTTTGAGGTGTGTGCTTTAAAAAAATATTTTCAAAAATACCCCAGTGACCATTCTTGTGCACACCTGTGTACACATGTGTGTCTCCACACGTGTCTCTCCAGCACGGACCCACGGACGCTCATGACTGGGTTATAGGATGTGCACATTCTCCATTTTGAATAGATACTATCAAATCACTCTCCAAACGGACTGTACGAGGTAATACCCCACCCCCAGCACTTATATCAGCATTCCCATTTCTTATAGTCTCACTAGCACTTGATATTATAAATTTTTTTTCCTCAAGCTGGCCATTAAAAGTAATAGAGTTTTGATTTGCATTTGCTTGATTACTTCTGGGATTGAACATCTTTCTGTTTATTGGCCATTTATATTTTCTCTTGTGAATTGCATACTTATCTCCCTTGTTCATTTTTTTCTATTAGGTAGTGTTTCTTTTTTCCTGTTGACTTATAGATGTTTTATAAATGCTGGATTTTAATTCCTTTTGTATATATCTAAAATGTTTGCCATCAGTGTGTTGATTGCCTTTTAAATGTGTTTATGGTATCTGGTATCATAAACTTAAATTTTGATTTGTAAAATTTTCTTTATGTAAACATTTTTATGATTTGGTTTGTAGGTTCTGTGCTTAAATAAGCCTTTGATTCTATAAAGTTTAAAAGATATTCTATAATTTAAATTTTTTTCTCCTTATATTTAAGTCTTTAACTCCTCTGGAGTATATATATATATTTTTTTCTTTATTGATTTTAGAGAGAGAGGAAGGGAGAGGGAGAGATAGAAACATCGATGAGAGAGAACATTGATTGGCCGCCTCCTGCATGCCCCCCGCTGGGGATTGGGCCCACAACCTGGGCATGTGCCCTGACCGGGAATCGGACTGGTGACCTCCTGGGACATGGGTCGACACAACCACTGAACCACACCAGCTGGGCTAATTTTTAAAGTTTTAAAATTGATTTTAGAGCGAGAGGAAGAGAGAGAGAGAGAGAGATTGATGTGAGAGAGAAACATCCATCGGTTGCCTCTGGTACTTGCCCCAACTGGGGCTCAAACCCACAACTTAGGTATGTGCCTTGACCCAGGGAATCAAACTGAGATCTTCTGGTGCGTCGGATGATGCTCCAGCCAACAGAGCCCACCAACCAGGGCGTTTTCTCTCTAACTTTTAAAGCCACTCTCTTTATTTCTGTTGTATTTTATTTCTCTTACATGGGACCCATTGTCCTTTGTCCCTTTGTCCTTTAGTCTTAAATTATGAAGTGTTTTGTATTTTCTATTGTGGGAACTGGAGGTGAGATCTGCACTTCAACAGGACCGTTTTGGCTGCTGTGTGGGCGAAGGAGGCTTTTGGGAGGAGGGAAGCAGCAAGGAGGCGGGGGAGGAGACGGTCGCCGAAGGCCTGACCTGGAATGGAGGGCAGAGATGGCACTGAGCAGTTCTGATCTAGGGCTGTATTTTGAAGGTCTGATTGATAGCATATGCTGCTGGTTTCGATATAAAATTAGAGAGACAGCTTTGGGGGGGATATTAAGATTTTGGTTTTTGGTATAACTTTGGGATTCCTATTAGGTATGCAATTGGAACAGGCAGTTGGATATTTGAGTCTGGAGTTAGAGAGGTTGGGGCTTGAGATGAATATTTTGAAGGCCTCAGTGTGTGGTAAAGTCTTGGCACTGGAGGAAATCACTTAGAAAAGGAGGAAGAAGAGAGAAGAGGTCTGAGCATGAGCCCTGGAGCCCTCCAGCATCTGGAGGTCACGTGGTCGAGGAGCATCCAGAACAGACGTCTGTGAAGGAGAAGCCGATGCGGTAGGAGAATGAGCAGGGCGCAAGCAGCTGCATCGAGTGTGCTGAGAGAGCAGTGAGCCGAGGTGAGACTGCACCACGGGGCTGTAGTTGGTGACCTTAGATTGTTTTCCTGATTAGAGTAAACTGAAGGATAAATGCATCCATCCCCTTCACTCCTTCCTCAATTTTTCTTTCTTCCTGAATAATTCAGTCTAAGAGCCATTAGGTGAGGCTGGGCCCCATGAGTATCCTGGTTGGGAGTGGGGAACAGCTGGCACAGGGTGTTAGAACCTGAGTGAGGCAGCAAGGGCCTCTCTGGGGGTGGGGGTCTGTGATGACAGCATCAGTGGGAGAGTGGTTTCATATGAGGAATGATTAAATAAGAAAATACATGGAGGATAATGAAATTCAGGCTTCTCACTGGTGGAAAAAGTTGTAAATATGAACAGGTGGAAATTAGAATCCCATGATTTTGGACTGGAATTGGACACAAAAGTATGAAATGAACTAATGGCTTTTAATGTATGGCTAGATATAGAAACAAATATAGATACAATGTTGTGTAGACAGAGAGATTTTCTAACTCTGTCCACTGAGAGGGCCTGGGAACAGCACCCTCCAAAATCAAAGAGCGCAGTGAGTGCGCAGACCTTGGTTTCTAAATACCACTGTCCCTTCAAGGAACCAGGGTTCCTTGGAGAAATGGCAGATCCCAAGGCTCAGGCAAGAAAAGTACAAGATAAGCCCAAAATTAAGGAAGTTCTCAAAACAGTCAAAGGGACACAGACGCCAGCCTGAATGAGCTCTCGCTGGTCACATCTGGGGCTAGTTGAGTATCAAATTAAAAAATAATAAAAACAGATTATAATTCAGTGAATAAAGTAGGAATCCATGAACCTATTCTAAAAGAGAGAGAGAGAGAGAAGATGACAAACTCCAAAGCTTTTCTTTATAATAGAATACCAACTAATAAATACAGAAGGAGTGATGAGAATAGAAAATTTGGCAACCCTCATAATAATAGTGAACTCAGGCAAGAAACATCAATGGGTGCTAAAACCAGTGAATGAAAGTTTGAAGAGTAACAGGATATTACAGAGCTTCAAAAATACTGATTGAAGAATAAGTGGAGAAACCTGGCAGTCACTATCTCAGTCAACTAATCAAGGTTAACATCATCAGTAATGGTACAAATTGAAATCATGTACCACCTGCCAAGACTCAATGAGAAAAATGCAGCATCAGTTCTGGGATACTCCTGCCAAAGATGCATAACCCGAATCTCACCCTGCGGAAATATCAGACGAATCTGAATTGAGGTACTCTGTACAAAATAAGTGTAACTTCACAATTGTCAAGGTAGGTCAAGGAAAGACTGAGGAACTTCTGGATTGAAGGAGACATGACGATTAAGTGAAATGCATTGTCTTGGATTGGATCCTTTTGCTAGAAAGACATTAAAGAGATAATCAGGGAAACTAGAATGGAGTGTGCATATCAGGTGGTAGTGATGTATCCATGTTAATGTCCTCATTTTGCTGGTAGGAGAATGTCCTCATTTGTAGGAAATGCACACTAAATTATTTTGGGTGATGGAACATCATATCAGCAACTTACAGTCAAACAATTCAAGAAAAAAAATGTTTTTATATTGTTATTGCACGTCTTCTTTAAGTTGGAAATATTTAAAGACAAAAAGAAAAATAAGACACAAGAAAGAATCCATGGATGACAAATCCAGAAAGTGAGCCATTGTGTAGGACAACTGGCTAGGATCCTTCCAAGGTCAGTGAGATGAGAAATGAGACGGCAGGTGCGGGGGAGGGGCTAATCTAGACAAAAGAGGATTAAGAGACACAATAGACCGGTGGGCACCCTGATTCCAGCCAGCCAGCTCTGAAAAAACATTTTAAAGACAATCAGGGAAATCTGAATAAGAACGGAGAATTAGATACTACAAAGTAACTCTTGCTAATATTCTACATATGAAAAAGCCTTTGTGATTATATAAGAAATGTATCCCCCTCTCAGATGTACATTGAGGCACATGGGAGCAAAATAACATGAGGTTTGGGATTTGCTTTAAATATTTCAGAAAAAGGGGATAGATAATCAAGTAGAGGAAAACCTTTGATAATTATTGAATCTAGGTGATGGGTATTTTATTAGAGAGCTCAGGTAGCCTTAACAAAAGACCACCATTCTGGAGGCTAGAAGTCCAAGATCAAGGTGTCAGCAAGTTGGGTTTCTTCTAAGGCCTCTCCTTGGCTTGCAGGTGGCTGCCTTCACACTGTGTCCTCATGTGGTCGTCCCTGGGTCTACGTTGTCTATGTCCTAATCTCCTTATAAGCACACCAGTCCTATTGCATTAGGGGCCACCCACGTGACCTTATTTCACATCTTCAAAGGCACTGTCTCCAAATACAATCCCATTTTGAGGTGCTGAGGGTTAGAACATATGGACTTGGGGGGCACAGAAGTCAACCTATAACAGCTATATGGGAGTTATAATATTATACTAGTCCCTCACTTTGGTGAATATGAAAATTTTCATTAAATGCAGAAAAGGTGAAGAAAGTTACTGTGGATGGGTCTTTGAGGCATTTGGCTGCAGAAGATATTGGAGAAACGGGTCATGGCTGGAGATGGGCTCTGAGATCAAAGGGGTATTTTTTTCTTTTAAAATGACTGTTATTACGGCATATTTATACGCTAACAGAAAGGATCCAGTAGAGAGAGAAATTTGATGCACAATGGAGCAGAAGGGATAACTGCAGATGAAAGTCTTTGAGTTGGCAAGTGGGAAGGGAATATTATGACACAGCGGAACTGCTGCCCGGCCTTCCTCGGGGAGGAAAGTCAGGCTGCAGGGCCGCGGCCAGGGGCGCGCAGAAGCTGAGGTAGGAGTGTGGGAATCTCTCCCGACTGATCATGTGTCCTCAGGGGAACAAGAAACAAGGGCATCCGTCACCCAAAAGTGAGGAGGTGTTGGAGATTTGAAACAAGGAGAGAAGATACAAACCTTTCCTCTGGGACAGTGGAGAGTGAATGGAACAGGACATGAGAAGGAACGCCAGGAATTACTGAGCCCGTTAATGAGGGTCAAAGACGTGGTTCGCAAATATTTTCTCTCAATCTGTAGTTTGCCTTTTCATCCACTTAATAGGGTCTTTTGCAAAGAGGCAATTTTTGAATTTGATGAAATCCAATTTGTCAAATTTTCCTCTGATGGATCGTCCTTCAGGTGTCAAGTCTAAGAACTTTTTGCCTAGTCCTACCTAGACCCTGAAGATTTTCTCCTACTTGTTTTTCTGAAAAGTTTTATAGTTTGTACATTTTACAATGAAATCTGTGATCCATCTTGAGTTAATTTTTGTGTAAGGTGTGAGACAGCTGAAGGTTTACCTTTTGGCCTCTGGATGTCCAGCCGCCCAGCACTGTTTGTTGAAAAGGCAGTCTTCCCTGCACTGAACTGCATTTGCACGTTTGTGAAATCAGTCTAGCATCTTTGCGTCGGGTTGATTTTTGGGTTCTGAATTCTGTTCCATTGATATATATGTTTATCCCTTTGGCAATACCACAAAATATTGATTACTTCAGCTATATACTAAGCCTTGATATCAGGTAGGGCGATTCCTCCCACTTTATTATTCTTTTTCAAGATTGTTTTGGCTATTGTAGGTCTTGTGCATTTCCATCTATAAATTGTAGAATAAACTTTGTTTCTGCACAAAATATTGCTGGGATTTTAACAGAAACTGCATTAAACCTATTTGGGGAGAACTAACATTTCACTATGTCGAGCCTTCCAATCTATGAACACATTATGGCTCCCCAAGTTTTTTGTTTGTTTTTCTTGCCCTTGGCTGGAAATCAAACCCGCAATCCCTCGGTTTGAGGGCCATTGCTCTAACCATTGAGCCACACTGGCTAGGGCTCTCCCCAAGTATTTAGGTCTTCCTTGATTTCTTTCATCAGCATTTCATCATGTTAATAGGACCGAGGCGGGGCAGAGTGTCTAATGCCTGAACTGGAAGCCTGGTGTCCATTTTTCAAGCCTGACTTAACTAAAATTGCTGAAGACCTTGAACACGTTTGACTAAGAAAACCGTCTTAGTCTATTTCAGACTGGTTTGTTCTGAGTCACTCATTTTCTGCTGATACTTTTCTGTGTCCTCCTATCTTCTCTTCTGGGATGATCTCTCCTTATATCCAGATCCTTGAGTTGCTTAAAGTTCACTACAGAGTCTTTGCCATTGGGTTGCTATGAAGACGTCCCTTCTTTCCAGTGCCATTTCCACTATTGCTCACTAATTCTTGGGGTAATCACTACTTGCTACTTGTTGGTCCCCCAGCTCTCTAATGCTAGTGTATAAGTCAGTGGCAGTTAACAATATTGTGCAACAATCATCACTGTCTAGTTCTACAACATTTCCATGACCCAAAAGGAACCATAAACCATAAGCATTCACTCCCCATTTCCCTTCCCCTCAGCTCCTGAAATCCATTAATATGCTTTCTGTCTCTATGGATTTGCCTTTTCTGGATATTTCATATAAATAGAATCATGTGGCCTTTTGCATCTGGCTTCTTTTATTTAGCATGTTGTCAAGGCTCAGCCATGATGTAACAGGTATCAGTACTTCATCCTTTGTATAGATATACCACATTATTTTATCCATTCATCAATTGATAGATTTGTGTTTTTTCTTTTGGATATTATAATGCTGCTATAAACATTCATGTACAAGTTTTTGTGTGGATACATGTTTTCCATTTTCTTGGGTATATGCCTGGAAGTAGAATTGCTGGGTCATATGGTAACTCTATATTTAACTAGTTGAAGAACTGCCAAATTGTTTTTTATAGTGACTGTACCATTTTACATTCCCACCAGCAATGTTTAAGGGTTCCAATTTCTCCACATCCTCAATAAAATTTTCTTTCTCTTTCCTTCTTTCCTTCCTCCCTCCCTTCCTTTTTGATTATAGGCATTTAGTAGTATCTCATGGTGGTTTGGATTTGCATTTCCCTAGTGACAATGATGTTGAGCATCTTTTCATGTGCTTGTGGGCCATTTGTATTTCTCCTTTACACAAATGTCTATTCAAGTCCTTTGCCCATTTTTAAATTGGGTTGTCGTTTTGTTGTTGAGTTGTAAGAGTTCTTATATATTTTATGTATTAGACCTTTTTCAGATACATGATTTGCAAACATTTTCTCCCATCCTGTGGGTTCTTTTCACTTTCTTTTTAATTTTTATTTTTAAAAAAATCCATAGGGTATTTTATTTGAGCAAAGATAGGTTCTACAAATCATAAAACCAGATAGATTAATCAAAATCCGATTAAAAATGGAGTTCATGGCTTTCATTCACTATCTTGGCATTAAAGATGTTATACAGAAAAAAAAAAAACCACCAAATATCCCAACATTTACAGACATAGGTGTTTGTCAAAAGGTCTTTCTCAGACTTCAGCAAAGAGAACCATCCAAATTTTATTCTTTAACTACTGACATGATTTAACTCTAGTACATGGTATTGTATTTCTCCTACTGCAGCAACCTCTCATTTTCTCAAGGCCTTTCCCCAACTTTTCTGGAAGTAAAATATATTTCCAACCTTCAAATTAAAATGTTATCCTCATAAATGTATGTACCAGGTTGGTATATTCATATATATGCTTTCCATTTTCAAGCTAAGCACAGACATGCATTTAGAGTTGTATTAATGTTATTAAAGCAAAAGACAATCCAACCAATATCAAGAGAAACTGTGACCTTCCCATGTAGTGTTTGATACAGAAAGCATTGATTCTGACATATCTTTTTTTATTCAAATACCACTCTGATCTTTCATGGTCCAAGAACATTCAAATAATAAACCAAAAAGAAACAGATGTTAAAGATTGGTCTTTAGACGTCACAGCCAATGATGCCACGCTTGCCTATGACCTCGCCGATGTAAAACCACATCTACACCTCAGTGGCCACCAAACCATCAGCTGAGCTTGCTTAACCGTGAGCTGTTTGAAGCTACCAGTCTGAGCTCTACTGACTATCCTTTTCAAGCACTGAACAGCCCAGGGATCTCAGCAGGGGTGGGTGGAATCAGCTCGGCCTTGGCCTAGTGCCAGAATGTGGCCAGTCGATGTTGTAAGTCACAGCAGCGTTGACCAGCGTGGGGGCCTTCTCCGCGAGGTTCCCGACGAACTGGCCATGGCGCCAGGACGGACACTCTCTCACTTTCTATAAAAAAAAATTTTTTTCCTTATTGACTTTAGAGAGAGAGGAAGGGAGAGGGAGAGAGAGATAGAAACATCAATGAGAGAGAACATCAATTGGCCGCCTCCTGCATGCCCCCCACTGGGGATTGGGTCCACAGCCTGGGCATGTGTCCTGACCGGGAATCGAAGCAGCGACCTCTTGGTACATAAGACCCTTTCTTTTTACTGCTTGTATTTCACTTCACTCTTTCTGAAATTCCACCATTGTATTAGAAATTCCTTTGAGCTAATAAGATTTTGTCTGCTTTAAAATGTACAGAAAACGATGAAAGCAGAAGGGTTTGTTGTTGTAGTTTAATATGAAATTGTTTAACAAGTGAGACTGTCTCTAACCTCCAAGGCAACGTCTCCCACCCTGAGGAATGGGAGCCGGCCGGATGGAGCAGAAGGGGAAATGTTGGAAAAGAGAGCACCCAGCTGGGCATTTAGGCTGGAACGAAGAACTGGGACTGCTTCTTTTATCCTCTTTCCTCTGCAAGCTTCTCTCCCCCGGCCCAGTGCTTACGTCGGTACTAGCATTCTATTCCTGTATAGGTAACAGATTCTGAGTGCCATATGTAGGACAGTTTGTATGGAGAAAATACATTCTGAATTCCAAAGAAGGACCAACCAACATATAAAAAAACAATGGGACGTTATCCCCCTTATTAGGGGAAACACTCATCCACACTCCTGGTATTTTCATTGCACGTGAATCAGCCTCCACAGGGGCAACTCCTGGCTTTTCGGTAGCCCTTCACTCACCATTTCTCCTGCTCGCCCCAGCCAAGGAGCGAGCCGGTGCGTCAGCCTCCCTCTGGAGTCCAGTTTGGGAGTCTTTTTATTCTTACACTGAGCTGTGTCTTACCATTTAGGTTTGGTCAGCAGGAAAAGTGACATTTTATTTCTCCATCTGCTTCTTCCTGTCTTATTTTCCAATTTTTTGAGCACCTAGTCAGAAAAGAGGTGCTATTTATTGGATTCTCGTAACATCTTGTTGAAGCTTGCTAGTATTTCAATGTCCCATTAGATCCTGGACCAGCCTTAACTAGTAAGGGAGTCTTTAGAAAGAAAATAAAACTTTTTTTCTGTTTTTAAATAGTGTGACCTTTTAAGGACCCAGATGTCACCAGTGTGAGTGTAAAATGTGTTCACATGATCATTTTTTGTAAACCTCATCAGTGGAAAATTGGAAGATTCCACCTGTTCACTTAGGAGTTTTTATTATTTGCAAAGATCTCTTCCCCAGGCATTTCTGGACTCACCAAGGCATGTCCTGTGTGCACTTATGAATCTTTCGTGGATTTAAATCAATCTTAGCCTCACTTTCCTTGCTCTGACTCCAATCACATCCCCCCCACCCCCAAGCTAGAGCGCCTGTCACTGCTGCTTCTGTTTCAGTCAGACAACTGTCACTGTGTCCACTGCCCCTGCTGTGCTCTGTGGCCGCTGGCCTGACGTTCGTGCAGAGCTGCTCCCCTGGCTGGGCTGCAGCGTGGTGCTGCGGAGCCCCCTCAGAGACCAGGGAAACTCGGGGTGGCAGGAAAGTGCGCCTTCTCTCGAGGGTACACTGAAGCAGGGCAGGGTGGCTTGGGTCTGAGGAGTTACAGTCAGGGAACAATTCCTTCCAAAGCTCTAGTTCTCTCCAGGGCACACACCCTCCCGGTGGATGAAGTAAGGTCAGTTCCAGTGCGAGCTGCCACACCGTGGCTGCCCTAGCTTGCCAGGTCAAAGTCCCTTCTCTCTCAGAGAGACTCATGTTTCAAGGCCCCTGTCGCCCCTGTCTATGGTTTGGTCTTGTCCAGCAGCCCCCTCTGCCAAGCCCACAGATTGTGGCAGTGACCCAGCATGGACAGGGTCAAGCTAATTTTCACTAGAAGGTGCCTCGGCCCTCATGTGAATCTGGATGCAAGAGATACTGGGGATGGGGTGGATGTCTCCCAGGGAAATTTCTTGGCTACGTGAAGAACTGTTCTCCTAAGGAAAGCTCTAGTGGCATCCCTGGTTTCCTTCCGATGAGTGCTCAAGGCCAGATGCCTGCTCCATAGCCCCCTTTCCTGGGAAATGGTGCCTGAGGGTATCCATCATCACCTTTCTTCCATTTTTTGTGGTCCCTAAAAGGAAAGTCTTCTGTCTTAACTGGGCAGGGGTTGGGGTGGGGAAAGGGGGAGAGGGAGGGAGGGGGAAGAGAGAGAGAGAAAATGAGGAAGTGAGACCTTGAGAGCTGTTGGGGTCATATTTGGAAAAGCCCCCGTCTTCAGAGTCAGCACAAGCTCCTCATGGAACCTGTGAGATGTTACTTCTGGAATGGGAGTCTGGGTGGGCCATGGACCGTGCGCCCCGTGTCATGTCCCGCCTGCACTGACTGGAGCCCCGTTCAAGGGGAGACAGGACAGAGCGACGGGGAGAGGGTGAGCTGGGGGCCAGACTTGAAGGAGAAAGAAGCAGCTGTGGGGTTTGCCTTCCTGGGTGGGCTGAGCGGACGAGGTGTCTAAAGCGTGGGAAGGTGTCTTGGGGACCGCCGGGGCACGGAGGACTCCAGCCGGGATCTGCAGGAACCTCCGCCCTCCCGCGCGGTGAGCGGCCGGGCTCCACCAGGGGGCGCGCGAGCTCAGCGTCTGCGGCGCGGGGCGCGGGGGCCTGGCAGAGGCGACCGGTTCCCCAGCGCGGTGGCTCCCCAGCAAACCACGTGCCTCAGAAGGATAGGGTTTACACTGGAAGCACGCAGGCCCATAACAAGTTTTTATTGGTTGAATGAATGCGCTATCACCCCAGTTACACTGAGAAATTCAAGATTTAACTCGTTCTATCCCGTCCTGGTCCATTGCCGAATATTATAAATTCAGAGAAGCCTGATGGAAAAGGGCAGTGCACATCCAGGTGGCCTTCTGCCATCTGTTTGGGGAACAAGTGTCTGAAGGGTGGGGTGGGGGAGCAGCCATCCCACAGGCCCTGTGTTACCTGTTTCTGCTCAGAGCGCATCTAGGTTGGACTCAGGCCCCAGGGAATTTCCCTACCCTGGGCTAGTTTCCTGGAAGTGTCTCAGGTTGAGGACAACACCTCAGGGCCAGGCCAGAGGCTAGATGAGATGGCACCTGTACAGGGCATATTGCTTCAAGCCTTCCAGGGACTCGCCTCCCCCAGGATACATCCCCACCCTCCCTTGCTCAGACACCGGCTTGTACTGCCTGCTCACCCCTCTGGGGTCTTGGGCATCACTTCAGGAGGCACCCTTAACCTGCTCCCTCTGATGCCTCTCCTCCGTCGTGATGACAGCACAGGGCTTGCAGTTCTACAGCCTCAAATTCAAATCCCCGTTAACCAGCTGGGCGCTTTGGGGCGATTACTTAAGCCAACCTCCAACCTCTTTTTTTGTTGTTGTTAATCCTCAATATTTTACCATTGATTCTTAGATAGAGTGGAGGAGGGTGGGAGAGAGACAGAGAAACATCGATGTGAGAAAGACCCATCAATTGGTTGCCTCCCGTACGTGCCCTGATAGGGGATCAAACCTGCAACCCAGGCACATGCCCTTGACTGGGAATCAAACCCTTGACCCTTCGGTCCTTGGGCTGACACTCTAACTGCTGAGCCAAATCGGCCAGGGCAATCCAGCCCTCTTTTTGTTCCCAGTTACACTGAGCAATTTGAGTACTTAAGGCACCCACCACAAAAATAGCCATGAGGATGAAATGAGACTCTCTCTTAAGTCTTTAGAACAGGACCCAGTACATCTTCACTGACCTCAGCTGTGATTGCTGTAGTACTTCTTCTTTTCCTAAGGGAGAAGGTCTCTGTTTCTTCCCCAGTGGATGTAAGCCCTTCAAGGGCAGCGGCTGTTTCACGCATCTGGACCAGTGCCCTGCACCAGTGCTGGACTCAGGACATGCCTGCTGCAGGTGGTGTGCCCTACCTGGGCCCAGGCGGACAGGCAGAACCTGTCACAGCTCCTGCCCACTCCCCTCCTCCACAGGCTCAATGGTCCCTGCTGTGGTCCTAGGAATGATCAGATCCTTCTCCCTCTCTCCCCTGCCCCAAGCCATCCACCCCGCCTGCAGCCCAGCAGCTCCTCTGTCTCCACAGCCATGCTAGCAGCTCCTGGTCTCTACCTGCACATGGTCCCAGCAGGGGACCTAGACCCAGGAGCCCTGCACCCTTGTCACCCACGTCACCTCACCCAGGCTCCACTCTGACCCTGTGCTCTACTTTAAGGCGAGTCCTGTGGAGGACCTGGTTTTCTGCTCCCTGCACACTGAACTGCTCATGGTTCTCTGCGAAAGTCTGGACGTCAGTATTGCCAGAAGTTTGGTAACAGAGTGGGGGAGGGGAGGCTGCAAGAAGAGGTGGAATGGAGAGCTGAGCCTAATTCATTGCAGTGTTTCTCCTGGTGGTAGGAGCGGAAAAGGGTGGGGGGTGATGGGGTCAGGGGAGAGGTTAACGTTATTCACTGTCTAATTTGGGGGGTAAGGGACACTGTATTCATATATTATTTACATAGTTTTTAAAAGTATACACACAAAGTGCAAGGCAGAAAAGCAAAATGTTACAGAGGTTATTTCTTGAGGGTGAGAGCACCTTGGAATGGACCCACTTTCTAGCACCCTTGCAGCCTGGCTTCAGCCTACATCTGGGGAGCATTATGGTCTCTGTTCAACTGAACCCCCACCTCTGTGATCCTTGTCCCTGTATCCTGCTTTATTTTTCCATAGTGCTGAACTTATCGCCACCTGACATATCTTAGATTTATTTGTTTATTGTCTGTCCTTCCCCATTAATATTTAAGCCCCACAAAGGCAGGGACAATAATTTATTAAAATATTTTGTTCTGGACTGGGGATTCTGGGGGTGCCAGGTAGAGACTACAATAACAAAAAAAATGCCAGAGAGAGAGGGGACAAAAACCCCAAACCAATGAAACTTCTCACTGAAAATGATAAAACATATGGGGAATTCTAATGTGAAGAAAGACAACAAAATCTATAATCAGAAGACAAAGGCAGTGCAGATGGCATTAATTTTATAGAATAGTTTGACAAGTATTTTAAAATAAATGTATTTAGAGGCTCAAGGAGATGACTGAGAAAATAACTTCTCCCAAGTGTCCATCAATAGATGAGTGGATAAAAAAGCTATGGAATACTATGCAGCTGTAAGAAAGAAGATCTCTTATCCTTTGAGATGACATGGAGGGACCTCGAGAGTATTATCCTAAGCGAAACAAGCCAATCAGAGAAAGACAAATATCACATGACATGATCTCACTTATTTGTGGAATATAATGAACAAAACAAGCTGATGAACAAAATAGACCCAGAGACATAGAAGTAGGGTACAGACTGACAAACCTCAGAAGAGGGGTATGGGGGGGGAGGGAAGAGATAAACCACAGAACTTATATGCATGTATGCATAACCATGGACATAGACAACAATGCCGGTGGCGGGGGAAGGGGGAATGGGATTGGGAGGAGAGTGTCAATGGGAGAAAAAGGAGAAACATCTGTAACAAAAATAAAAATAAAATAAAAGTAATAATAACTCCTATTAAATAAAATTTTTTTTAAAGGAATAAGACATTCAAATAGGCAAAAATGAGCCAAGAAATAAATACCTTGGAAATGAGAAAAAGATTAACCATTGAAAAATGTGATAGGATAGATTCCACAATTGAAACAAAAAATATATTCATGAATTTGAAGATAGTACAAAAGAATTAGCCTGGAATCTAGCACAGATAGATGAAGAGATTAAAATAAGGGCTAATTATGACACATGAGAAATTGAAAGAGGCTTCAACATATGAAAATATGAGTCTCAGAAGAGAAGGGAGAAGTAATATTTGGTGAGATAAAGCTGAGGATTTCCTGGCTGAATAAGCTATGAATTATTTTATTATAAGGACACTAAAGGTGCCAAGCAAGACACATAAAAATAAGTCTACACTTAGACACACTGTACTGAGGCTGCAGAACAGGAAGATTACCAAACAATCAGAAAAGCGATTGTCTTAGTGTGTTTGGACAGCAGTAACACGACCACAGACTGGGTGGCTTATGAAAAACAGACATTTATTCCTCACACTTGGAAGTTTGAAGTCTGAAGTTTGGAAGTCTCAGGTCAGGGTGCCAGAATGTTTGGGTTAGGGCCTTCTTCCACATTATAGACTCCTCGTCATGTCCTCACATGTTGGAAGGGAGTGAGGGATCTCTCTGGAATCTCTTTTTTTATGGACACTAATCCCACTCATAAGGGTTCTACTCTCATGACTTAAGCACCTCCCAAAAGCCTAACTTTCAAATACCATCACCTTTAGGACTCAGAATTTCAACATATGAATTTTAGGGAGATCCAAACATTTAGACCATAGCAGCTGTTAAAAAGAAAAGATAAAATACAACTAACGGCATGTCCTTTAGATTGTCAGCTGACTTCCCATAAGCAACAATATCTGCCAGAAGACAATGGAGTAATATCTTTAAAGCCCCAAGTTTATATGCAGCTAATTATTATGCAGGAGCAAAGACAAAATGAAGATACTCTTAGACATACAAAGACAACAGAATTTAGCTCCTACAGATGTTCACCACAAGAAAATGTAATTCAGCAAGAAGAAAAATGAACCCACAAGGAAGACACGGAATAAACAATGGCGAGCACTGACATTGATAAAATGTTAGTAAATTTAATTAACTACCAACTTAAAAAAAGTTTTGTGACTTAAAAAAACACACTCTAAAAAGACCATAAAAACATAGGGAGGGGTAGTGTTCAGTTGGTGATTAAAATAAAGAATGGACTTGTGTTTGGAAGGAGAATAGAAATACTAAATTTTTGATGTTGCTAGAATTATTTTTAGTTAAGCATGCATATAAAAAATGTAAAGATAATTATTAAAAGGAAAGAAATACAGTCCTTATTGTATTAGTCTGCCCAGGCTGCCATAACAAAAGACCACAGACTGGGTGGCTGAAACAAGAGAAATTTATTTTCTCACAGTTGTGGAGGTTGAGAATCCAAGGTTAAGGCACCAGTGAAGTTGGGTTCTGGTGAGACCTCTCTCCTCGGCTTTCAGACAACTTGCTGTGTCCTCGCATGGCCGTTCCTCTGTGCTCAGGCTGAAAAAGAGACATTTCTGGCGTCTCTTCCTCTTCTTATGAGGACTCCAGGCCTATTGGATTAGGGCCCTGCCCTTATGTTATCATTTAACCTTAATTACCTTCTTAATGGGTCTGTCTCCAAATATAGTCACACTGGGAGTTCGGACCTTAACATACGAATTTCGGTAGGACACAATTCAGTTCATAACACACCTTCCCAATCAACATAAGAAATTAGAAAGCTTGGTCAATTTAACAAAAGGCAAGGAAAGAGGGGGTGGGGGGGAAAGGATGTAGGGATGTAGACATAAATGACAAAACAAGATTGTAGAAAAGAGTTTAAATACATCAGTTCTCACATTAAATGTATTGATTAAGCTCACTAGATTAATTTAAAAAAGAATCCAGCTCTATGCTGTTTATAAGGAACATATTTAAATTTTTTTCTTTATTGATTTTAGAGAGAGAGGGAGAGAGAGAGACAGAAACATCGAGGAGAGAGAACATCGATTGGCCGCCTCCTGCATGCCCCCACTGGGGACCAGGCCCACAACTTGGGCATGTGCCCTGACTGGGAATTGAACCAGTGACCTCTTGGTGCATGGGTCAATGCTCAACCGTTGAGCCACACCAGCCTGGCAATATAAGGAACACATTTAAAACAAAACCATAGCCCTGGCTGGTTTGGCTCAGCAGTTAGAGCGTCAGCCTGCGGTCCAGAGAGACCCAGGTTCGGTTCCTGCTAAGGGCACGTACCTCGGTTGCGATTTGTCCCCAGTCCTGGTTGGTCGTGCGGGAGGCAGCCACTCAATGTGTCCCTTTCACGTCGATGTTTCTCTCTTCCTCTCTCTCCCTCCCACTCTATCTGAACAAAAGATGGAAAAATGTCCATCTTTTAAAAACAAACAAACAAACAAAACCATAAATTAAGATTGAAATGTACAATATGGAAAAGATATATTGTAAAAATACTAACCAGGGAAAGTCAATATAGCAACCGTAATATCAAAGTAGATTTTAATGCAGTCCTATTAATAAGGATAAAAAGGGATATCACATAATAATAAAGGAATAATCCACAAAGATTTAAAATGCACATACTTGGCCCTGGCCGGATAGCTAGTTGGTTAGAGTGTCATCCCAATGTGCCAAGGTTGTGGGTTCACTCCTGCTCAGGGCACAGATAAGAATCAACCAATGAATGCATCAATAAGCGGAACAACAAATGGATCTTTCTCTCTCTTTCTCTGTAAAATCAATCAATAAAAAATAAAAAATTAAGCAAAATAAAATTTACATACTTGTATTCACCTTGCAACATAGTTTAAATATATATAAAGCAAAAACCGGGAGAATTACAAGGAGGAATTAAAGAAACCATAATCCTGTGGGAGACTTTAACATATCTCTTGTAGGAACTGATAGATCAAGTAATGAAATTAAATAGGGAATCCATCAAATATATTTAGAACTCTGCACCAAGCAAAGAGAAATATACATTCTTTTACAAAACACAGGAGTCATTTTAAGTGAATTTCAAAATATTGGTATCCTGCCGAGCACTTTCCCTGACCACAGGGCAATCAAATTTTTTAAATGCTTTGAAATGTAGTAAGAATAACCAAACCAATAAACACCATCCTCATGTTTTTTTTTAAACTTCTATGTTTTCAAAAAGAAAACCTCTAGGAGAGGGAATCAAATGGAAAGTACAAAGTATTTAAAATTGAATAACAATGATATATGACAAATCAAACCTTATGGGATGCGGTTAAAATGATACTTAGTGATAAATTTATAGCCTTAAATAATCTTATTAAGAAGCAAGAAAGTAATTGTAATTGAAGTAAATGTTTACTTCAAAGAACTGAAAAAACAAAAGAAAATAAATGAAAGGAAATGATAAAGACAAGCAGAAATTAATGAAATAGAAAACAATAGAGGAAATCAATAATATACCTGGTTGAGAAATAAGAGAAAAGGCATGTTATATTAAGACTTAAGAGTGGTATTAGTATTACTACAAATACAGGGAAGGTTAAAAACTCATCAGATTAGTCAAGCACATAAAAGTCTAAAATAGCCCTGGCTGGTGTGGCCGAGTTGGTTGAACACTGTCCCATGGGCCAAAAGGTTGCTGGTTCAGTTCCTGGTCAGGGCACATGCCCAGGTTTTGAGTTCAGTCCCCAGTCGCCGTGCATACCAATAGATGCTTCTCTCTCACATGGATGTTTCTCTTTCTCTCCCTCTCCCTTCTTCTCTTTCTCTAAAAAAATAAATAAAAATACATATTTTTTAAAAGTCTAAAATAATGAACTATGTTTCGTAAACCCCCTTTCCACTAGGTGTGGCCCCAACGGGATGGAAATTTGTGCGAACTCTGGTCCTGTCCTTAAATGCAGGGGCATGCCCTTCCCTTTCCTGTTCTGTTTCCTACCTTCTGGAGTGCGGACTTGCTGCCTAAAGCAGAGAAGCAGCCATTCGGACCGTGAGATGTGAGCCACACGGAGTGGGGGAAGGAATGGAGGAGCCTGGATCCCTAAGGACTTTGGAGATTGCACCCCAGCTTTGGACTGCTGAGAGCAAACAAACTTTTAACTTGTATAAGCTGCTCTTTTGTGGTGTTGTCTGTCACCTATAGTCAAAGATCATCTTGTGCACTGAAACAGGAACCTTCCCTAAACCGTTGGAGGGGATTTATCAAAATCTCACGAATGGCCCTGCCGGTGTGGCTCAGCTGATTGAGCTCGTCCACTCGTGTGCCAAGGGGTGGCTGGTTAGATTCCCGGTCAGGGCACGTGCCTGGGGTGCCGGCTTGATCCCCAGTAGGGGCCATGCAGGAGGCAGCCAATCCATGTTTCTATCTCATTGATGTTTCTCTTTCTCCCTCTCTCTCTCTAAAATCAATAAAAAAACAGATTTTTAAAAAACCCTCATGAACAAAATAATTTCACAAACAAAATAGAAACAGAAGCATAGACACATTGAACAGACGGACAGCTGTCAGAGGGGAGGGGCATTTGGGGGCTGGTAAAAAAAGGTGAAGGGATGAAACAAAAAAAAAAAAGAAAAACAACAACAACAACAGAACATATATATGGCACAAAGACACGGACAACAGTGTGGTGCCCAGGGAAAGGGGGAGGGAGCGGTGGAGAGGGCAAAGGGGGATACATGGGGACAGAGAGAGACTTTACTTGGGGTGATGAGCGCACAGTGCGGTGTGCAGGTGATCTTTTATTGAGTTGCACACTTGAAACCTATGTGGTTTTATTAACCAATGTCATCCCAGTAAATTCAGTAAAATAAAATAAAAACATGTCAAACACAGCAGGGGAGGCATTTCAGAATCATTCCTACAAAAATCAGAACGAATGCAAAGATTCCTACTATCACATCTGCATTCAGCATTGCACCCGAGGGCCAACGTAAAATGACAGAAAAAGGATAAAAAGTGTAAGAATTGAAAGATGTAATGATTTTCTACATTAAAAAATTTAGGCTTTCAGTAAAGATGATGGATTGAGCACATGAGTGTAATTTTTCTCCCTCCTGATAGGCCACTAAAACTGTGGTAAAAGGATTTTTTAAAAAGTAGACATAAATCTACAAGAAAAAGAGAAGTTAACAGCAATAACACTTCCCAGAAATCGGGAAGCAGATGGACAAGAAGTTGCTGACTTAGCAGGGCCAAGACAGCCATACCCTAAACTGACAGTGGTTAGGTGGGACACCACCTGACCCACCCTGTTCCCCATCATCCTCAGAGGACTTGGGAACTGGCAGTCCTGTTACTGCTGAGACTGATGTGGTGGGTAGGAATAAATAAGAATATTTGGTTGAAAGTTGCATAGGAAGCTGTTAGACCCTGGACCTCAGACCTCCCCCCTGCTCCACACTGCTGAGGAATGCCCCCTCCAGAGGGATTGTTTTCTGGACTGAGGAAACCAGGTATGAGGGTATGAGGATTATACCCAAAGAAGAGTAAATTAAGTTAATACATACTTCATGAATGCTGAAATTGCCTAGTCTTTCCTAATAGATTTCCAAGAAGAAAGACCCAGAGGTACTGACAATGGATGACACCAAAAGTCCATCCAGAGGACTCTACAAAGAAACTCAGAGTTGACACCACCACCTCCCACACTCCAGTGAGCTCAGAGTTTCCAAACAGCTTTGTGGCTTCTTGCTCTTGGTCATAAACATGGTCACAAGTAGACAAGCAAGAGTCATCAACATCTGAAGAAAGCCTCTCACATAAAAAGCAAGCCAGCAGAAACAGACTATCAAAGCAGAAGAAAACAAACAAACAAGAACAATAGAGCTATCATAAGTACTCTCAGAGGCAAAAGAGAAGTTTTGTATCCATGAAATGAGAACAGGATGCAGTTCCACTTCTTACCAAGATGCTAATCGACCACAACTTCTGGCCCCTTCTCTAGAGGTCAGTGCCAAAGGAACCCCGAGGAGAACACCAAAAAAGCTCTGAAGAACCCTGGGAAACTGTTGGAGTTCTTCTCTTGCTTCTCCCCTGCCAGTACTTTGGGGTAAATAGTACCTGTTTTGAGCACAGTTGCTGTGACTCCAACCTCTAAACCTGAGGTCATTGGGAGTAAAATTAGAAGCTCTATATTTGTGTTGAGCTGGGAAAAATAGATAGGGACTAATTATCTTTGGGTAATTAGTGTAGTGCCCACCACTTACTTTATAAACCCTCAGGGCTGGTAAATTATGATCTAAAGAGTATCACCTTGCCTGGCCGGTGTGGCTCACTGGTTGAGTGTTGACCCATGCACCAAGAGGTTGCCGATTTGATTCCCAGTCAGGACACATGCCCAGGTTGTGGGCCCGATCCCCAGTGGGGGACATGCAGGAAACGGCCAGTTGATGTTCTCTCTCATAGATGTTTCTATCTCTCTCTCTCTCCCTCGTCCTTCCTCTCTCTCAAAAATCAATTAAAGAAAAAAAAATTTTTTTAAATGTATCACCTCCTAATGCTGCTTTTTCTGGGGAGAGGGATGAGTGTGTGTGTGTGTGTGTGTGTGTGTGTGTGTGTCCTTGGGGTGAGACCGGATATTTTCTGATATCTAGGGCTCTCCACCCTAAATCTCATCTGCCCCACCCTCATGCCTGCAGAGCTAATTTGGAGTGACAAGCACAAAGGTCTCGCCCCACATTGGCAGACAGAGCATCCAGTGCCCAGGGGAAATGAGCATTGAGGAGCACAAACATTTCAAAAGAAAAACAACATATTGGGTTTCATATTCCATCAGAAGCATAAATATTAGAACAGATGGGCCAAAATTTTCTTATCAGTCTCATAAACATAGAAGGATAAAGGAATATATTAAAAATATGAAACAAAATAAGAAAACATGAAAATGAACCAAGCATAAACACAGCATTGGGTATGAAAAATGTAATAGTTGAAACATAATTTTAGATATGAAAAATATAATAATTAAATAAACAACAGAATAGATAAGATTATTACAGGCTGAGGAGTGAATTTGGGGGAGGGGGGAGGCTCAGACTAGAAATCCTCAAGGAAGAAGAAAGAAAGGACAACAAAAAAATAAAGAAAAAATAAGAAAAACAAAAAGATATGGAAGTCATTAAGTCAAACTCACATGCAGGGGGAGGGGAATTGACTCTACCTTTTAAAGGGAGAAATGTCAAGGAATTTGTGGATATTCTACCTACCACCTTAGGTTGGATTTTTCTTTTTAGTGTATCCTGCTTGGGATAAATGAAGATTGATATTTTTCATCAATTTTAGAAAATTCTCAGCCATTATCTCTTTAATTGTCCTCTATTCTATTTTCTCCTCTTGGACTCTACCAGACATATACCGGATTACTTCATATATTTTAACCTTTTTCATAATTTCTGTGTTCTAATCAGCACTAAACTATTGATACTATCTTCATATTTATCTTCCAGTTCACTAATTCTCCCTTTAACTAAGTCTTCGATTGTGTCTAATCTGCTATTCACAACATCCTGACTTTTTTGTTTTTAAATTATATTTTTCATATCTATAAATACTACATGTTTATCAGTTTTTTCAGTTCTTTCCAATTTTGATAGTCTTTCATTGCTAGCCCACTTTTGTGATTCAATCTCTTACTCCCAACATAGTTATTTTATACCCTCTATCTAGTAATGCCAATATCTAATATCCTTAAGGTTCTAACCTTGTTGTTGGTTGCTTCTCTTGACTTTCACTCATGAGAGTTTGCTTCCTGTGCCTTTTGAGATTTAAAAAAAATTTTTTTTAATTGATTTTTAGATAGAAAGGAAGGGAGAAAGAGAGAGAGAGAGAGAGAGAAACATTGAGGAGAAACATCGATTGGCTGCCTCCTGCATGGTCCCTACTGGGGATCAAACCTGAAACCTGGGCATGTGCCCTGACTGGGAATCAAACTGGTGACTTCTTGGTATGTGGGATAATGCTCAACCCACTGAACCACACAAGTTGGGCTGGAGATTCTTTTTATTGTGAGTTCACATCAATAGATATTAATCTTTGGGCCTTAAGTAAAGATGACTTTCTACAGAGAAGATTTGCATTTGCTATTTTTTTGGATGCCAAGATATGTATCAACTTGAGGTTGTGACCACGTTAGCCATCTCTCAGGATCCCAGTTTACTGCAGGGGTTTGAGGTTCAGCTCTTCTGTGCTACTAACCAAAACGTCTTACAAAGTTTATCTTGCTGCATTTATATTCATGGACATTTGCACTCAGAGCAATCCCGTCTTTCCTGTATTTTTGCTTTCTTTTTTTTTTTTTTTTGGTACGTGCCCCTAGCAGGAACCGAACCTGGGACTCTCTGTTCCGCAGGCCAACACTCCAACCGCTGAGCCAAACCGGCCAGGGCTTTCCTGTATGCTTTCAACTTCACACTTTGGTTTCAGCTCACTTGGTCCCTGGGAGATTTCCTTTACTTCTTGCAATCTCAGCTGTGTAGTAAGAACCATGTTTTGAGCAGGATAGACATGATTGTGGCAACAAGATTTGTCGTGGTATATAGGCTGCTACTTCCAGAAGTGGACATGCCAAGAATTCTTTACCATGAAAATATCCAGAAAAATAAATAGAACTAATAAAACTCAGCAAAATTGCTGGAAGAGGCCAACATTAAAAAAATCCATAATATTTCTATACACAAGTAATAACCAATTAGAAAATATAATATAAAAATGTCATTCACAATTGCAATAAACTTTAAGACACTTTGGAATAAATCTAACAAAAGATATGCAAGACTTTGTGGAGAAAAATCACAAAATATTATTGAAGGACATAAAAAAAGATCTGAATAAATGGAAATTTAAAAATGTTCATGGGTAATATTCATGGATTGAAAGATGCAACCATAAATGTGTTAGCTCTTCTGAATTTAATCTGTAAATCTAATATAGTACAAATGAAAATTCCTATAAAATTTTTTGTTGTACTTGATAAGCTTAGTCTAATGTTAATGTTAAAGACCAAAAAAAAAAAAAGGCGCAGTGGGGGGCTAAAAGCATAACAAAGTTGGGGGACTTTCCACACTAGATATGAAGATGTGTTATAAAGTTATACAAAGACAGTGCAGTATTAGCACAGGGACAGAAAAATAGCCCCATGGATTAAAATAGGCTACAATCCAGAAAGTATAACCCACTCATATTTGGAAACTTGATACATGAGAGAGGTTGCATTACATTAATGGGAAAAAGAAGAACTATTTAATAAATGATGTTGGGACAAATTATTATCTTTATGGCATAATCAATCTTCATAGATACCACAGACAGTCTATGTGGATTAAAGACTAATATGAAAAGCAAAACTTTGTAATACTTAGAAGAAAATATAGTAGAGTATCTTTGTAGTCTAAAGTCGGGAGGAAAGGATTTCTTAAATGAGATACAAGAGCTTCCAATTACAGAAAAGAATAGATAAATATGACCCCATTAAAATTTAGAACCTTTGTACAACAATGAATGCAATAAACACAATTAAAGAGAAGACACAGATTGAATAAATTGTTTGCAATGCAAATAACTAACAATGAGTTAGCATCTGGATCCTATTAGAAAGTCCTACAAATCAATTTTTTAGAAAGACACAATTTTTAAAAATGGCAAATGTTGCAAACAGGCATTTTACAGAGCAGAGGACCAAATGGTCAATAAGCCCATCTGAAAAACTGCTTCCTGTCAAAAGGAATCAGAAAGTTGCACATTAAATATATATGAAGACATTGTCAGATATTAAACATTTAATATTAATACATGTTTACACTTTTAGGAGTGTAAGCTGGTATAATCACTTTAAGAACACTTTGGCAAAATCTAGCAGAGCTGAGGAGTATATGCTCACACCCAGCAATTCTACTCACAGGTGTATTACTTCTGGACATTGTTATGCATATGCTAAGGAGACTGTAAACGGAAATGCTCACCCAGCACTGTTTGTAATAATGGAAACCCAGAATCACAGGAGAATGGGGAACTCGTGATGTATTCCTATAACAGAATACAGTGCAGCAGTTGGTGTCAATGAACAGAAGCCACATCTGTCAATGCGATGCCTCTGAAACCACAGTGTCTAAACCAGGAAAGTTGCAGAAGGATACATACTGTCTGATGCCATTTATAAAAAGTTTCAAAATATGAAAAACAATTCTATAGATTGTTTATGGTTATGGTTACTACAGATAGATTTGTAGGAAAAGTATTAAAACATGAATGGGCAATAAATTCAACAAAATGTTAAAATTGATAAAGCTAGGTATTCGATAAAGTGGGCACATGAGTGTTTTATCATATTATTCTCTTGTCTCAATTTTGACATATTTCATTTTTAAAAAGCACTCCATAGCTGTGGGGGATGGGTGAGAAGGATGGTGGGAATGAGAGGTGGTGGTGGCTGGATGAAGGGGTTGGGTTTTTAATTTTTCCTGGTGGATGTGGGTTTGTTGTTGCTTTGTTTCATTTTGTCTTGAACAATTATATGAATGGGGAGACTAAGTAAAAATGTAATAGTCTGACAATTTCAAGAGTTGTCACTGAAGTGGGGAAATAGCACCCTTGCACAGTGCTGGCCTGGCTGCAAATCCGTTCAATGACTTTGTTGACAATCTGGTGGTAGCTCCACTGTGGGTCAAACCCATGTGCAGCGAGACCATGCAAGGACACTCACGTGGCAGCAATCCCAATGTCTCACCAAAGAAGGATGGACAAGTAGACTAGGAAAATACACTGGAGGGATTCTGATGATACCTGCCTTAGGGCTTTGCTAGACTGATGCCTTGGAATCTTGAGAAGCTTGTATTTATTTATTTATTTAAAAAAAATTATTTTTTCTTTATTGATTTGAGAGAGAGAGGAAGGGAGAGGGAGAGAGAGATGGAAACATCAATGAAAGAGAACATCGATTGGCCTCCTCCTGCATGCCCCCCACTGGGAATTTGGCCCACAACCTAGGCATGTGCCCTGACCAGGAATCGAACTGGCGACCTTTTGGTGCATGGGTCGATGCTCAACCATTGAGCCACACTGACCGGGTAATCTTAAGAAGCTTTTTAAAAATACACAGCAGCCCTGGCCAGTTTGGCTCAGTGGTTAGAGTGTCAGCCTGCAGACTGAAAAGTCACGGGTTTGATTCTGTTCAAGGGCACATACCATGGTTGCAGGTTCGATCCCCTCTCTGGTCTGGGCAAGTTCGAGAGACAACCAATCAATGTGTCTCTCTCACATCGATGTTTCTCTCTCTCTCTCTCTCCCTCCTTCCCACTCTCTCTAAAAAAAAAAACAAAAACAAAACAACAACAACAACAAAAAAAAAATGGAAAAATATCTTCAGGTGAGGATTAATAAAAAGTAAAAAATACACAGCAAAATGAAAAAGCAACCTAAAAAATGGTAGAAAATGTTTGCAAATCATGTATCTGATAAGGGGTTAATAACCAAAATATATAAAGAACTCATACAACTCAATAGCAAAAATAAAATACAATTAAAATGGGCAGAGGAACTGAATAGACATTTTTCCAAAGAAGATATACAAACGGCCAACAGGTACATGAAAAGGTGCTCAACACCACCAGTCATCAGGGGAATGCAAATCAAAACCACCGTGAGAATCGCCCCACACCTGTTAGAATGGATCATCGGAAAGACAAGAGACTAGTATCAGCAAGGATGTGGAGAGAAGGGAAGGCTGTGCGCTATTGGTGGGAATGTAAATTGGTGCAGCCACTATGGGAAACGGTATGAAACGTCCTCAAAAAATTAAAAAATAGAACTACCATGTGATCCAGCAACCCCAGTTCTGGGTATATATCCAAAGGAAATGTTAACCAGATGTTGAAGAGATATCTGCACTCCCATGTTTATTGCAGCATTATTCACAATAGCCAAGATATAGAAACAGATGAATAAATAAAAAGATGGTGTATATATACAATGGACTATTATCCAGCCAATTGCAACAACAGGGATGGACCTTGAGGGCATTATATGCTCAGTAAAATAAATGAGACAGAGAAAGACTAATACTGTATGATATCACTTATATGTGGAATCTTAAAAAAAAAAAAGTCAAACTCATAGAAATGGAGAGTAGAAAACTGGTAGCCAGGAGCTGGGGGATGGGTGGAGAAATAGGAACATGTTGGTTAAAGGCTGCAAACTTTCAGTTTTAGGATAAGTAAGTTCTCAGGATCTAATGTAAAACATGGTGACTGTAGTTGATAACGCTATTGTATAATTGAAATTTGCTATGAGAGTAGAACTTAACTCACACACACAAAAGATAAATATGTGAGGTGATGAATGTGTTAATTAACTAGGGAGGAATCCTTTCACAACGTATAAGTATATCAAGTCATCATCATGTACATTTTAAATATCTTACAGTTTGGTCAAATATACCTCAATAAGGCTAAAAAAGTAAGATTACCCATTTTCCTATGCTATGAATGCAAATACATATGTATAGTCATTTGTCATCTGACTCTGCTTATTGTGGCTTTTGTTTTGCAGACATTTATTTGTTATTTCTACATAGCTGAATTTATCAATTTTTAATGGCATCTAAATTTTGTTTTGTACTTTCAAAGGCCTTCTTCACTTTGAGATTATAAAAACTTCTGCCATGGCTAAAAAATAAAAAAAGCAATGAGTTAGAGTAATATGCACCAACATAGGTAGATCTCAACAATACTGAATAAAAAAAGCAAGGCGCCGAATGATGTATGCACATAACACTGGCTTCTATAAATAAAAACTGCAAAACAAAGTTCTATATTTTCTGTGGACACAATTACGTACATAAATTCCATTTTAACAATTGGAAGGAACTCACCACATATATAATAATGTTACTCCTGATGATAGGAAGGGATTAGGAAGGGGTGGTGATGGAGGTCAGGGGAGATGATAGCGTTATTCATTATGTCTAATTTTTTTTTTTGGTAAGAGACACTGTACTCATTTAATATTTACATACATTTTAAAAGTGTAAACATAAACTGCAAGGCAGAAAAGCAAAAATGCCAAAATGCTATATAGAGGTTATTTCTTGGGGATGAGAGAACAGAATGGCATCTTTATCCTTGCATATATATTTTTTGGTTAAAAGCACTTTAATTTTATTATGATTATTTTAAATTTATCTTTATTGTTGAAAGTATTACAGATGTCCCCCACTTCTTTCCCCATTTACCCCCTCCTCCCCACTCCTGTCCTTCTCCTGCCTTTCCCACACTATCGTCTGTGTGATTGGTTATGCATATATGCATATAAGTTCTTTGGTTTATCTCTTCCTGCCCCTCCTCCCGCCTTCCCTTTGAGGTTCATTAGTCTAACAACCAATTTGTACTTCTTAATCCCTTCACCTTTTTCACCCATCCCCTCAACACCCCTCCTATCTGGCAAAAAGTTCTCTGTATCTATGAGTCTGTTTCTGTTCTGCTTGTTCATTTTGTTTATAGATTCAATTGTTGATAGATATGTATTTATTGTCATTTTATTGTTCATATTGTTGATATTCTTGTTCAAGAAGACTCTTCAACATTTCATATAATACTGGTTTGGTGGTGATGAACTCCTTTAGCTTTTTCTTGTCTGAGAAGCTCTTTATCTGTCCATGCATTCTGAATGAAAGGTTTGCAGGACAGAGTAATCTTGGTTGTAGGTCCTTGCTTTTCATCACTTTGCATATTTCTTGCCACTCCCTTCTGGTCTGCAAAGTTTCTTTTGAGAAATCAGCAGACAGTCTTATGGGAGCTCCCTTGTAGGTAACTAACTGATTTTAATATTCTCTCTGTCTTTAACCTTTTGCATTTTTATTATGATGTGTCTTAGTGTGGGCCTCTTTGGAATAATCTTGTTTGGGACTCTCTGTGCTTCCTGGACTTGTATGTCTGTTTCCTTCACCAAGTTAGGGAAGTTTTCTGTCATTATTTTTTCAAATAGGTTTCTAATTTTTTGTTCTCTCTCTTTTCCTTCTGGCACCCCCACGATGAGAATGTTGGTACACTTGAAGTTGTCCCAGAGGCTCCTTACACTATTCTCATTTTTTTGTGTTTTTTTTTTTGGATAATTTTTTCTTTTTGCTGTTCTGATTGGGTGTTCTTTGTTTCCTAATATTATAAATCAATGGTTTGCTTCTTGGCTTCACCTACTCTATTGATTCCCTGTAGATTATTCTTTATTTCAGTTAGTGCATCCTTCATTTCTGACTAGGCCTTTATTATGCTCTTGAAGTCCTCACTAACTTCCTTGAACATCCTTACAATCAGGGTTTTGGAGTCTGCATCTGTTAGATTGCTTATCTCCATTTTGTTTAGTTCCTTTCCTAGAGTTTTGTTCTGTTCTTTCATTTGGGACATGTTTGTCTCCTCATTTTGGCTGCCTCCCTGTGTTTGTTTCTATGCATTAGGTAGAGCTATGTCTCCTAGGCTTGGTAGGGCAACCTATTGTAGTAGGTGTCTTCTAGGGTCAGATGGCACAGACTCCCTGATCACCCCAGGTGGGCACTTGAGGTGCACCCCACCGTACACCCTTTAGTTGTATTTGAGTCTTGATTGCTGTTGGCACATCAATGGGAGAGATTTACTCAGACCGATTGCCTGCAAGGACTGGCTGTGATCACTGACCACTGACCTCTGATCACCTTGGAGGATTAGCTGTGCAGGGGCCCACCACACAGAGCAAGATTTACTTCTGCAGGCCTCTGGTACCCACTCCCACCCCTTGGGTGTGTTGCTTTTGGAGGTGTTTGGGTGATGGTGCTTTGAGGTGGTCTGAAGTTGTCCACTGGGTATGTTGGCTCTGGGGCCTCCCGGGATGCACAGGCCAAGGTCAGCCACTTCCTGTGTTCTACCTGGAGCCACCAGGCATAAGCTACAAAGCGATCTGAAGATGGCTGCTTCTTGTGCTGAGTCTGAAGGTTACAGGCAAGGCCAAGTTGTGAACCAAGGCTGGCTGCTGCTAGTGCCGGTCCTGAGGCCACTTAGCAAGAGGTATGGGGCTCACTGAGGCCAGATGCTGCTTGTTTGAGAGATTTTAGGAAAATCCGAAGCATGAGCCCAGACAGGCCATTCTTATGGAAATGACACTGGAAACAGCTTGGGTGGGCCCAAAAGCTGGGTAGGGCAGGGCCTCAGAGAATCACCAGGGTGGGGCAAACAGTGTGAGCCAGGCTGCTGGAGACCCAGATATGGCACTTGTCTGCAAGCCCCATGAGGGAAGGGCTCACTAAGAGAACAATGGCCTCTGCCAGTACCTCTGTCTGGGAGAAAGCTGCCTCTCCAGCTCTTGTCCCAGTGCCAAACAGCTAAGGTCTTCTCGGTATGTCTCTGGTGCCTTTCAAGCTGCCTCCCCAATGCTGGAGGCTGGAGGGTGTAAATCTGAGTAAGTCCATGAGCAGGCCCTTTAAGAGGAACTGTCTGGGACTCCAGCAGCCTCAGCCTCAATTGCTGCTGGTTTTTACAGCCAGAAGTGGTGGAGACTTCTCTTCCTGGCACTGGAACTCTGAGCTGGGGGGCCTACACTGCCATCTTGACTGGAAGCTATCCTTGTATTTTTTATATCATTTTAAAACTTGAACAGTTTGTCATTCAGGGAGGTTATGAAAAGCAAGTAAAGTAATACATTTAAACTGTCCTGTGGACTAAAAAGTGCATTATAATAACAGAGTCCCAGTCCACATTTGTTGATTTGGAGGTAGAGAAGCAGTGACAACTTTGGGGAGGTCTTGCTGTCAAGGGGAGCAGACACTGGTCCTCCGTGGAAGTGGGCCTGGGTGTGTAGGTGAGGGGGTGCTGACCCCTCAGTGGGGTGCAGTGGGGTCGACTGCTCAAGAACCCAAACTCTTGAGGAAGACTCACTTGGGTTCAATTTCTTACTCTACCTCCAAACAGATATCTATATATATCTCTTTTCTGGGGTTGGAGAGGTATGAGAAGGTTGGGGAGTGGAGGGGCTGTGTTTCCACACGGCAAGCCAAAAGCGGATTGCACAGAGCACTGCCTCTGCTGGCCGCTGTCCGGCTGGGCTGAACGCTGGCAGAAGGGCAGTGACGAGATGGCTGGTGGTGGCAATGACTGTCAACATGGAGGGGGGCCCTCCTAGGCAATGGCTCGACCTCCACTGGGTGCCAATGCAAGTAACCCTCTTTGCGGTGGTCTTTGGCCATGTTTACCCCTGAGCTCTTTCAGCCAAAGCCCCTCCTCTCCTTAGGAAACTGTCCTATCAAAAACTCCTTCTGCCTCCTCATTTATTTCGTAACAACACTGGATGGCTCCTTCACCTAGAGCATGAGTCAAGCTAAAACCAGTTCTTTCTCTGGGAGGGCTGAGGCCTCCTACCCTTCCAGAGCAGTAAAGAAAGGGGTGGCAAAGGGATGATGGTCTGAACTCTCATACCTACAGCAAAAGGAACTGGGCAATGCCTGGCACACAGCAAGCAGGTGCCCGCTGGGTTAGAGCAAAAATGCTTTCCTCAAACTCTAGATAAGCAAGTGCTATTAATATGTACGTACCAAGTTAGGGAATTGCTGATTTCTACAAAGCTGAACAGGTTTGTTGTGAGATTTGTCTGAGCTTTTATTTTTTATTTTTATTTTTTTTAATCCTCACCCAAGGATATTTTTCCATTTATCTTCAGATAGAGTGGGAGGGAGAGAGGGAGAGAGTGAAACATCGATGTGAGAGGGACACATCAATTGGTTGCCACCTGCATGACCCCAACCAGGGCCAGGGACGAACCGCAACCAAGGTACATGTCCTTGGCCAGAATCGAACCTGGGACTCTTTGGTCCTCAGGCCGATGCTCTAACTGCTGAGCCAAACCGGCCAGGGCTGTCTGAGCCTTTACATTCTACTGTACCTTGTGAACTTCCAAAGGGAAATGTACACAGGAGGACTGTACACAGTTTCCTAAACTTCCCGCACTGTGGGGCTCTTGTTTAAGGAACATGTGTGTCTTTGGGAACTAGAGTGCGTAATGGGATGGTAGCAATTTTGATGACGATTCTTTGCCTTGTGAAGCCATGGGCTTTAAGACTGGCTGAGGGTGGGAGGGTCCCCAAGCCCAACCCAAGCCCAAAGCAGGAACAGGTGAGTAATTCCTAGTTGTGGAGGGAGGGGACAGGGCAGTAGTCTCAAATTTTAATCACCTGGAGAACTTCAGCCCACACACCTCTCTCCCCACACCTGTGGAGTGCCCCCTACCTAGGTCTGGATTCTCCTTGTATTCTCCCCTGAATCTCCAGCTTTTAAATACAGGGCCTCGTGCAAAGTAGGTTCTCAGTACATGTCGCTTTAAACATAATTTCATTCTTTATTTTTTGAAGCATATTTTTAAAAACTTTTTTTATTTGTAGGGTGAGACAGATTCAAGTTCCTCAAGTTTGAAACATGAGTAATTGTGTTTGGCTAGTGAGGGACTATATTTGTTAATTTTTATTTAATGAAAAATTTCAGACATAGATACAAAGTAGAGAAAATTGTTTCACGAACCCAGTGAAAGGCTTTTGCTCTAAAGGTGGGTTAGCCTCTCACTTGTTGAGCAGGGCTTGCAAGCCAGGTTTTCTCCTTTAATGAAACTTTTCATTTTGAGATAATTAAAGATTTACGTGCACTTGTAAGAAAAGATACGGAGAGGTCTGTGTGCCTCTTACCCTGAAGTACAAAATCACCACCATGGAAGTGACATTGAGACAATCTAGCTTTCTTACTCTGATTTCCCCAGTTCTTGTGTGTGTGTGTGTGTGTGTGTGTGTGTGTGTGTGTGTGTGTTGGGGTCTACACAACTTTATCACATGGGTAGGTCTGGTAGGTAGGAAAAAAGAAAAAGAAGCAAGACCCTGTGTGACAAAATAAGAAATATATATTTGATCCGATCTCTTCCCCATTTCCTAACACAGAGCTCCTAAGCTCTTTGGAATTTTCTGGGTGATAGGAACACTTTTTGTTCTAATGAGGCCAGTCTTGGTGGGATCTTGGATGAGGACTGATCATAAGAAAACCAAGCCATGATTAGAAGCTTAGAATTTTCAACCCCACCTTCCACTGTCCGGGGAAGGGGAAAGGAGCTGGAGACTGAGTTAACGGCCACGCCTATTTGATGAAGCCTCTATAAAAACCCCTGAAGTATGGGCTTCAGAGTCTCCAGGGTGGTGAGCACATCCACGTGCCGGGAGGGCAGTGCACCCCAGTTCCATGGAGACAGAAGCTCCCGCACTTGGGACACTTCCGCACCTGGCCCCATGTACACTTTATCTATATCCTTTGTGATATCTTTTTTTTGTTTTTTCATCCTCACCCGAGGACATTTTTCCATTTTTTGTTCAGATAGAGTGGGAGGGAGAGAGAGAGAGAGAGAAACATCGACGTGAAAGGGACACATCGAGTGGCTGCCTCCCGCATGACCCAACCAGGGCCGGGGACAAACTACAACCGAGGTACGTGCCCTTAGCGGGAACCGAACCCGGGTCTCACTGGACCGCAGGCTGATGCTCTAACCGCTGAGCCAAACCAGCCAGTGCTGTAATATCTTTTGTAAGGTAACCCAGTAAACACAAATAAGTGTTTCCCTGAGTTCTATGAGCCATTCTAATGAAGTATCGAACTGGAGGAGAGGGTTGTGGGAACCCCCAGTTTGTAGCCAAGTTGGACGTAAGTGTGAACACCTGGGGTCCCACTACTTGACTGGCTTCTGAAGTGGGACCAGTCCCGGGACTGAGCCCTTCGTTTGTGTTATCTTCATTAGCTCCAAGTAGTCAGTGTCAGACTGAACTGTAGGACACCCAGTTGGTATCCAGAGTTGGAGAACTGGTTGGTCATTGTGGGGGAAAATTCACACATTTGGAGTCAGAAGTGTTGAGAAATAATGAAGAAACAGTGAGTGTTTCCTCTTCATCCTGGAAGCTGCAGTGGGAGCAGGAGGGTCTTCATAGGAAGAACAGAGAAGTTCAGAGAGACGTTCAGAAAGTTCTGACTGCAGCGAGTGACCCGACTGCTCTGCTGCATTTCCCCACAAGACCTACAGACTCACCCATCAATCCGTGTAGGTTTGGATGGGACTGGGTTCAGCTGTGGTGCTGAATCAGGGAGGAATTCCTTATCAGAGTCAAGTGAAATCTCCGCTGATCCTCACCACCATCTAGACAGAGATCTGGCAGGAGATATTATCTCCATACTTGAGAGAAGAAAAAAGATTGAACAGAAGTGACTTGCCCAAGGTTACATGGTTTGTAAGCAAAAAGCTCTGGAAAAATCCTGCTGTGGAGACACTCTGCTCCCTGGGTTCCAGATCAAGCCTGGCTGAATTCATCACGACAGACTGAAACAAACGCGGAACTCCGGCTCCCAGATCTGCTCGTTCCCAGTGGACCCTTGCAGTGAGTGGAACCTACACCAAATTATCCTTGACCAGTCTTTCTCTCCCCTCACACCTGTACATGAGCACATCCTGTGCCCCAACACCCCCAAGAAGTTCTCGAATCCTTCTCATCACCTCCACTATAACCACCCAAGTCAAGCCTTCACCACCTCCTGGTGGATTATTTTGCCAAAGCTTCTGAAATAATTTCTCTGCTTCAACTGTTGTCCGGCCTGAGTGATGTAAACCAGGGGTTGGCCAACGACTGGCCCTCAGGCCAAACCCGGGAGGCTGCTGTCTTTGCATGGTCTACGAGCTGAAGCTGATTTTTACATTATTAAATGATAAAAAAAATCTAAAGAAAATATTTTGTGACACATGAAATTCAGATTTTATTGCCCATAAGTAGTTTTGTTGGAATACAGCCACTCATTCATTTATGTATTGTCTGTGGCTGCTTTCACAGTGATGAATAGTTGCAACAGAGATTATATGGCCTATCAAGTAAAAAAAAATATTTACTTTCAGAGCTTCACAGAAAAGTTTGCCAACATCATCCCTCTCCCAATCTCCTCATGGCTTCCTCGTTCTCTCAGAATGAAACCCAGAGACCTTACTCCGGCCAGAAGGCCCCCGCCCGCCTCTCTGACTCAAGTCTTCTCATTGTCATCACACCCCAGTGACACAGCCTTTTGGTCCCCCTCCCTGGCAAGTTATAGTGTGTGCTAAGCCCTTTCCTCCTTTGGTCCCTGAACTGCCCTTTCTCTGCAATGCTCTTCTGCTCTTGGCATGACTGTCCCCCTTTGCTCCAGGTCTCAGCTCAAGTGGCACCTCTTCAGAGGGGCCTTTCCTGTCCACCCTTCCCCTGTTACTCCACCTCACTCCTGCTTACTTCCTTCATTAAACTTCTGTCTACTTGTTTATTTCCTGTCATCTCACCAGGAAATATGCTTTATCTGGGCAGAGCACATAGTAGATGCTCAATGACCATTCGCTCATGAATGAATGAATGCCTTTCTTGTTCAAGGAGTTGTGTGTCCATTTCCCTTAGTAAGGTGACTTCCGTGCCCTGAGTTGACATAATTCCTATCAACTCCCCCCAGTGTTTTATTCTCCTCTTGGCCCATGGCTGTTATTAACCACTATGAGTTTCTTTTCCAAAGAAGTTGTTAACCTTAGGTCATGCTGCAAGGAACCAAGGAGACAGCTGACACTTAACCAATTTAAGCAGGAAATGCCTTCCTTGTTCAGCAGGTGAAGGAGAACGCCCCTTCATCCACTATAGAGAGCCCTAATCCATAAAAAGGATAGTCATGTAGATATCTGAGTTTGGTGATTAATATAAATATAAAAATTTTCAACTTTCTTTTCTTTAGTACGTGTCCCTAGTGGGAACCGAACCCGGGACTCTCTGGTCTGCAGGCCAACGCTCAAACTGCTGAGCCAAACTGGCTCACTTTCTTTTCTAAGTAACAGGAGACAACCTCAGCTAATGACCACAACAAATTGCAACGTTGTACACAGGCTGGAGGTATGAATATGTGAAAGGCACAGTGACCAGGCTGGATTGACTAGGTTATCAATAAAAAGAAATCCCCCAATCCAAGTGTCTGAAACAACACAGGGTTATATCCTGCTCACCCTACACCCCATCATGGGTTGACAAGAACTGTGAAACATGGTGGTCACTCAGGGATCCAGCATGGGGGAGCAGCTGCCAGCTTGAATGTTGCTGGTTGCCATACCAGAAAGAGAGCTCCAAGGCTCTGATGGAAAAGTGCACGGAGCACGTGCCCTCACCGGCCAGAACTAGTCACATGGACTCAGTGCCCAGTCACGAGGGGCAGGAGGCACAGTCCTCTCCTGTGCCTGGAAGATGGAGGGTTGGAGCATTTGATGAACAGCAGTAATGACAGCCACATGGGGGTGAGGAAAATTTGTTCTCTTTAGAGGCAAAATAGGACCAGGGTAGGAGAGGAGAGGATAAAAAAAAATCAGAGCTGAAAAAAAAAAAAAGACCTCAGAGCCTCCTAAAGGCATGTCAGTGAGCCTAACTCTGGTCACACTTGCTTGTTCACCTGAGCTGTAAATTTCTGTGTCATCTATTGTCATGGTGTTTGAAACGCTGATTGTGCACCATTCAGAGCGCTTCAAGCATTCTTTACACTTAAACATTTATAGCACCTTCCCAAATGGATGAGTTACAGCAATCCTCCTTAGGTGAAATTATTCTCCAAGCTCTTGCTTCGGTGAGCAGAGGCATATAACCCCTGGGGACATACAAACCGAGGCATGAACTCCGTAACAGGCACAGTTGCACGCGGTATTTCACACATACCTAGCAGTCAGGACTGTGAATCAATGAAAAACAACTCAGATTTCTTTTTAGGGCTGCCCCTGAAATGTGTTTTCCATTCACATCCAACCTTTCAAGTTTAGTCAGAATCCTCCTTCGGAGAAGTGCTGTCCAATAGAACTTCTGCAATGAAAGACATGGTCTATGTTTGTGCTGCCCAGTATGGAGCCATCGGCCACGTGTGGCCATCAAACACTTGAAATGCGGCCACTACAACTGAGGCACTGCATTTTTTATTTTAATTTTAAATAATTTAAATTTGAATAGTCACACATGACGAGTGGCTACCATTTTGGACAGCACAGCTTTGGAGTGAAAAGGAAAACCATAGCTTTGTATTCACCCTCTATCTTTGCTACACCAAGAAAAAGATAGCAGTGGGCCAGAAAAACCCATATAAATGCTGGGCATGGGGTGTTCGATTCCAATGTCTCCTCCTGACTCATACTACCCTGCTCAGTCTCCTGTTCAGGGAAGATGTCTGGACTGTTCCTTGTGTAAGTATGCCCTCCGATTGAATGGAGGATGGACCACTGACCAAAGGGTATTCTCCATCCATAGGCTGTCCAGACCCCAGGAAGGTGGCCTGTGTGTGGGGGTCTCTGAAGGAGCAGTGGTGATTGGCTCAGTCTATCAGGCTGCCTCTCTTGCAATTTTAAAAGTTTTGGCCAATCAGCAGTGAGAGGCAAACAGAGAAACAAAGGCATTACGTGGTTCCTGACATTGTACTGTTCTAATCCCAGTTCCCCAGCATATATACCCTTAAACAAACAAGCACATAAAGTACTCTTTCCCTTAAGGTGGACTGAGTGACTATTTGCTCTGTGCTGCAGAAGAAACTAAGTAACTGAAATTCCTCTAATTCAGAATTTCTCAACCTGGGCACTATTGGCATTTGGGCCCAGACACTTCCTTTCTGGGGGGTGGGGGCTGCCCTGTGTACTGTAAGATGTTGAGCACCATTCCTGGATTCCACCCACTAGATGCCAGGAGCACTGTCCCCTCACTCCCATTATGATCACCAAATGTCCCTGGGTGGTGGTGGGGGGAGGCAAAAATCCCCATTCCCTACCCCCTTGAGAATTAATTCTGTAACTGTATCCCAAGTCCACCTCCTTGAAGACAAAAAGATAAAAGCAGCAGTTTATTCCTAGCAACATCGTGGCTCTCCCTCCCTCTCTTCTCCCGTCTAAATAAAGATCGCTTTTTTAGTCTTTTTCCTAGAGCCTGTTTCACAGATATTAATGGCAACATCTAAAGATGAGCCTGCAGCCATTTGGTCAGAGGGACCCTGTTCTCTTAACTCTGCCTATTTATAGAGATGGGAAGGGCAGGCAGATCCGTGCAAACTGAACAGTGACAGCTCCCTGGTCAAGGAAAGGGGCATCTCGAGCTCAGCGCTGGGCTGAGCCATTCTTCCCACGAGCTGATTCAGACCTGCGGAGCTAACCAACTGCTAATTTACAAAAAAAAAAAAAAAAAGAGGGAGATGATCCTTTAAGGCCGTCAGCATTTGTCTCTTCCCAGCTCTCGGAATGTTCCAGCTGTTTCTGGGACCTCGTCACTTGGTATTCTCATGGACACCTCAAACTCAGTCAAACTGACCACCTTGTCTTCCTCCTTAAATTGGTGCCTTTGCCAGTGTTGTCCATGGTCTCCACCTAGCTTCTCCAAGCAGAAGCCTGGGAATCAGTCATCCTCTGAGATCGTGCGAAAGGAAGAGGTTGGTAGAAGAATCTGGAGAGGGAATATGGCCAGTTCATGGAGGATTCTGTGTGCTGTACTAACTAAGGCTTTTCAGTGTTGACAACTACCTTCCCTTTCTCAGCAGCCACGTCCTCATTAAGTTCACACAGTCTGACTTGCCTCTCCTCCATGCCACTCAAAATTTTCTCTGGAAAGCTTGCGTCATAGACACAAGTCCCTTTTACAGGGAGGGGTTTATATAAGACCGAGAGGGTCAGAAATCTTGGGGCATCTTAGAATTCTGCCTACCACAGTCTGTAATTCTGTACCCTACTGCCCTGTTTCAAACTCAACATATCCCAAAACACATATTTTCCCAAACTGACTCCATGTTTCAATTTCACCGTTTAAGGAAATGAAGCAATGGCAAAGGTTATTAGTTTTCCCCCAAGTCTCTGAATTCCTCTTCTTTTACAGAAACAGAATCCACTTCTACCACAGGGAGTATCATAGAATTTTTAGCTGAGTACAAGGCCTCTTAAAAAATAAAGACCACACTTCTTAGCTTCCTGGCAATTAGGTGTGGCAATAAGACTAATTTCTGGACAATGGAATATAAGTGAATGTGATGAGTGGCAGCTACAAGGAACCTCCTTCAAGAGATCATGGCTCTTGTCTTTGTTCAGGTCTTCATTCCTCTCTCCATATGGATGCTGGAACACAAGGGCCACCAGCTGGTACCATGAGAATAAACACCATGTCCCATGATGGCAGATGAGTGAGTGATCAGGAGCCTGGTTCTCCAAGGACTCTGTGGAACGGAGCTGCCATCCCAGCTTTGAACTTCATACCTCTGGACTTTCAAATGGTAGAGAAATAAACTTCTCTTTTGTTTAAGCCATTATTGATTTGTGTTGCCTGATACTCAGAGTTAAATGTAATCCTAACCCAAACAGGGGTTATTTCCTTGGTCCCACTAGACTTGAAAGCTTAAATTTATTTTCTTCCCTTAATTCTTCTAAGCTCGCATGTCCACCAAGGTCCTAAATTGTGTTGATTCTTCCTTTGCGCTTCACCTCACACTCATCCCCTCTTTTCAATTTCTACCGCCTGTCCTGATCCCAGACTAGTCTCTTGACTCCATCTCCCTCCCTCCAGTAAAGGATGTACAACCCAGATTCCCAAGGTATCACATTCATCATGTCACCTCTCATCCTCAAGCTCCAAACCTAGGATCCTGTTGTGCCTAACAGGATGAAGCCCCAACATTTCACCATCACAAAACCATTCCATAATGAAGCACCAACCTTTTCAGCTTCCCCCTCTAATGTGGATCTTCTCCAACCTCCAGGAGAATCCCCCCTACAGCCCATTTTGTCCTCTTTCTGCTAGAGATCCTCAGCCCTGCCTGTACGTTAGAATCACCGGGAGCCATTGATCATGACCAGTGCCCAGCCTGGTAGTGCTCAATACATGAAGGCATTATCTCATATGAGCCACAAAGTAGCTCTGTGGGATCTAAGTACTGTCGCTGTCACCATTCTACAGATGAGGAAGCCAAGAAACTTGGAAGTTTAGGACATCATTCCTGGTCAGATGGCCAGTGAGTGGGGAGCCAGGATTCCAACACAGAGGGCTTCCTTCTAAACCACTACTGTGTAGTCCTTTGAACTATATTACAGATTATTACAAATTAAAACTAACTTCTGATGGCATGGCACATAATTAATTGTCAATAAATCACAAAGTACAAATGAAAATTTTAAAAAATACAAAGTAGCCCAGCCTCAGTGGTTGAGCGTTGACCCATGCACCAAGAGGTCGCCGGTTTGATTCCCGGTCAGGGCACATGCCCAGGTTGTGGGCCCGATCCCCAGTGGGGGACAAGCAGGAGATGGCCAATCAATGTTCTCTCTCATCAATATTTCTATCTCTCTCTTCTTCTTCTTTCCTCTCTCATTAAAATCAATAAAGAAAAAAAAAAAAAAAAAGCAAAGTGCCTGGTCCTCACCCCAGATCAATGGAATCTGAGTTTCTTGGGAGTGGGGCCTGAGTATCTTTATATCATCTTTAGATTAAACCCAGGTTTACCCCAAGGTGACTCTGAGGCACAGTTGGGGTTGAGACTCACTGCTTTATACAGTTGCTCCCACCTATCTCTCTTCCTCTCCTTCCCTCTCTCCACTTCAGTTCCTACTTATCTTATGGGGTTCAGTTCAAGTGTCACCTCCTTTTGTGGAGCTGGCCAGGTTTTTTCAGCCTGAGTGCTCCTTTTTCCGAAGGTTTTTGCAAAACTTGTCCATACCAGCTGAGCTGGCCCCTATTGTACCTCTTAGTTTGAATCCAGCTCTTGGCTTTATGCCACTGAATCCTTGGCAGGTTTTCCAAATTTAATCATTTGCTGCTCAGCTACCTCCACCTCAGCCCAAAAGAGCAAAAAGCATTGTGCTTTGATCACAAAAATTACATGAACTTAAGGTCCTGCAAAGTCAAGCCTTAGCTCAGCGCTCCACTCTCCGGGGTTGGAAGCCAGGAGGGTATGGGGCAGCATCGTAGTGGAGGAGAGGAATGTAGACAAGGGCTTTCCAGGACTCTCAGATGCAGATCTGGAGGTCAGCAAGATGACAATGGGGGTGATGGTGCCTCTTGGAGACAGGTTGGATGCACAGACTAGGAAATGTTGAGAGCAAAGCCCGGGCAAGGCCTGGGATAAAGTTTTGTGGTCAAGGAACAGGAATTGAGAGAGGAACAATTTGAGCAAAAGTGGCATTGGACTGATTGAAGCTGTTGAATGACTGAACGAATAGATATTTACCTGTGTGGTTGGGAAGGACTTAGGGGGCTGTGGCATCCTTGCTTGGTATAGGAGGTTGCTAGACAAGAGAGGCTAAGAAGCTGAAGGGTCAATTGGGGAGCAGAGAGCCTATAGCCACCAGAGGACCTACGACCACCAGAGGCCCAGCCAGCCAGAAGTCAAATCCCAAGAGAGCAGCCCATTCTGCCACCTGCCCACCTACAGCCCAGGTTCAAGGGTAATGGGACTCCTGTTGGGTGGGCCAATTTCCACTGAAGTCAAGGGTGTTGTCAAGTCTCCATTTCTGTGCTGATAGATCTGTGTGATTGTACCATTCCATCATTATATGAAGCAGGAGGTAAAAATAGGAGATGCCAGTTGTTTTGAGTTAGTGGTGACTTAGGCAGTACTGGGATTAGAAGCCAGTTGTCCTCATTCCCAGCCCAGGGCTCTTACTTCTTGACTCTGTTGCCAGGTTAGTCACTTTGCCTTTGTAGGGTTCAGAACTCTACCTCCAGTGGGGTGTTGGGGGGCTCTCCTCCTGGCTTATCTGTGTTCAGCAGGGGGTCCTGGGTCTTCTCTGACTGAGCCTATTCTTGCAAACTAAGTGGGACTGAGTGGGACACAGAAAAGCCACTGTGGAGACAGTCTGGCAGTCTCCTCCTTCATTCATTGCCCTTCTGGTCCCGTTACCATCAGCATCACGCAGTGAGGTCAGCCACTGCCTTCTGGGCCCCATGGGAGGCCTGGCATGAAGATCAGTTCAGTAATGAAACCTGTTGCTCACATGATCAACAACAGCGTGATCTGCCCAGGTTGGAGTGGAGGGAGAAGGCAAGGTCTATTCCAGAATGTGATTGTATTGGACAGGCCAGCCAAGGTGCTCAACACGTCAAAGGAATCTTTCCAAGAACTTACCATTCTTACAGCTCTACTGAGGGGACCCATGACCACTTAAGTTCAGGCAATCTCCTCCCCAGCTGGGTTCTATTCTAGCCCAGCTCACTGGGCCAGTGGGAGATGTGTGACCCAAGGGTTGTAGATCTCTGGATGTCCCAGAAGCGTAGAGGTGGCCTGGATCAGAGGCTCTGACTAACCAGGGACCCTGGTACTTAGCTGGGTCATCAGATTCTCCCCTTCTTAGTAATTTGAACTGGAGCTGTGGGGAGAAAGCCAAAAAGAAGCAGGGACAAGTGAGTTACTGAGCAGCCTTCCAGGCAGCACGCCGCCCTGGGACCTTGCAGCTCCTGCTGTCTCATGGCTGCAAGACAGCTCAGGCAGTCAACAGAGTCCCTGGGTCCCAAACAGCCTTCCAGGCCTCCCTTGCATCCCCATGTCTGCCCTGAATAAACATGCCCAGAATATCCTTACTGCCTTATTCCCATGCATCTCCTCACAACACAGCCAATTACCTGAGGCAACCAGAGTCTCTGTCACCAAAAGGCTCCTGTGATGGCAGCAGAGACACGCTCATGGGAAGGCTTATCTTGAGGGCAAAATGGGATGCCACTGCCCCTTCTTGCACAGGGAACTCCTCCACCCCCCACTTTGAGGATAGGGGATCCAGCAGGTCCCTGGGGACTCACAGGCTGACATAGCCTGGGATGCATAGCTGAGATGATCTGGGGAAGCAATTTGGCCAGGATGGGGTGGGCCAAAGAGTTAGTCACAGGTCTGCATGTGTGTGGAGGGGCCTGGTGGCTGACACATTTTCACTGGCTGGGGCAGAGCCCCTGCCTCGTTCTGAGTCTCCAATTTATCATTGTTCACTGAATAACAGACATTGCTGTGGGCCAGGATGAGACTAGGGTCTGTTCTGTAATTGCAAGATGCTGACTTTCCTGCCAAACAGCTGACTGGGGAGATTGTGGCTTTGACCCTGGCAGGTCTTTTCCTTCCTTTATGTTCTCCTTATCCTCCCAGGCTGCCAGGCACACGCTACACTTTCTTCCAGAGTAGAAAAAGTGTTGGAAGGATGCTCTCCCAGGACTTCCCTCCTCCAGGCTGGGTGGAGCAGGGCATCTCTAGACTGACTTTGCTGAGGTCTTTCTCTTAGCCTGGGTCTGCAGAGATAGCACCATCAGCATCACTGACCAGCTCAGGCCAGGCCCTTGGCTGAGAAATGGTGAGCAGACCTACAGAGTTCAGTTCAGGAAACATCTCCTGAGCATCTGCTATGTGCCAGGGCTGGGCACAGCTGAGCTATGTGGGGCACATGGAGATGGGCAAGACCCAGTTCCAGCTCCGAGAAATTACAACTCAGCAGGGAGATGTACAACTTACACAGAGAACAGCGATTCAGGGCAGAACATGATCAACACCGTGGAAGCTCTTCCAAGTGATCCAGGGACTGAGGATAGGTGAGCTCATACCCCTGGGGATCAGGGAGGCCTGTGTAGATGAGTCAGCATTTGACCAGGACCTGGGGCCTGCCTGGACATTGACATGGAGAGATAGGTGGAAATAGTGGAGCTGGGGCAGGAGGTTACCATAAGAGGGACTATCAGTTTTTGGTTTACCAACAATTAATGTCAGCTGTTATGCCAGGCACTGTGCCAGGAGTTGCTGGTGGAATAGAGTGCCACATGTCCCTGTCAGGTCCAGAGAGGAGCCAGACAGGTAAATGATGGCTGTAGCTCAGTGGGACAGGAGCTGTGGGTGAGGGGAGCCCAGATCATAAAGCCTTGGTGCATGTCCTGCTGAGAAATCAGCCCACAGAGGAGGCAGAGCCAGACCACTGCCCCCACCACTTGATTAAACGTGATTCTGAAGGCATTAGATCAGAGGCTGATGACGTGGAGGAAAAGGGCACAGATGCCATCCTTTTGGGGGCTAGGGCATTCTATATCACTGTTTCTCCAGTGTCGCTTGCCCAGCTTTCCCCAAAGATGTCACTAGGGAGTGTGTATATGTTGAGAAGTGTGGGTTCACTCACTGCTGAGAGAACCACCCACAGGGGGACAGGAGCAGGACTAGGACATGCCATTTCTCTAGCACACTCTAGGTACCACTTCTTGTCATCTTCACAACAGCGGGTGGAGTGGGCTTCATGACCCGGGCTTACGGATGAGTTCACAGCGGTTCAGGGAGGGAAAGGCACAGGCAGAGGGAGGACAAACAGTTCGCAAGGGGTAAGGCCTGTCCTGTCCTCTCTGAAGCCAGTTCCTTGGTCTGGTTTCTACCTGATGGGGACAGCGTGGTTGCTTGTTCGTCACCATTGTGGTCAATAGGAACAAAAGCCAAGAGGAGGATACTTGTGATCAGAGCAGTGTGTGAGAGCATCCTTCCCCCTTGCTGCGGGAGTTGGTCCTGAGTGAGCCAAGTCACTGCCGAGAGCTCTGCGCACACACCTAAAGAGGCACGTCCCCAAATCCCAGGCACTCCCCCCTCCCTGGCCAGAGAGAGTAAAGGGGAGACAAACCCAGGGTGGAATGAATAAGGAGAGACCTCTCTGCGCCCTTCATTGGACTCCTGAGCGGCCTCTGGGAGGAAGGGGAAGGCTGAGCCCCCTCAAACGACCCTCCTTGCTCCCCGCACCTACACTCACGTGCGCGCAGAAGCGTGCGGAACAGGCTCTGCCCAGCCGCACAGCATCCTTCTCCTCCTTCCAAGTTCGCGCGCCCCCTCCCCGCCTCTGCCCACAGCCCAAGGCTAAGCGCTTGCCGTTCTGATCCGGAGGAGCATTCTCCTCACGTTCCGAGAGGCTGAGTGAAGGGCCCAGTCTGCGGAGGACGAGTTAGTAAAGAGCCTCCGAAGCCGGTGCTCAGCTTTCAGCAACATCTCTTTTCTGCCTGCTGTGCCCTCCGAGAGTGGGAGCGAGATGACGCTCAGAAAAGTCGGCCACTCCCCAGCCCAAACGATTCTGTGGCCTGTGGTACGAGCACCTGGAAGTGTGGCCTGGCCCATCCCACCCCCCACCCCCACCTCCACCCCGGCCCGGGGCTGCCGCTGGCTTCCCCCACACACGGGGTCCGTACACACCGCAGGAGAGAACGCAGGGGTGCGCCTGCCACCTGGGAGAAGAGCCCTTCCCCGCTAGGGTTCGCGTGGGTGGGTGGGGATAGGCGCGGGGAGGTAAGGCACCCAGCTCGCCCGGCGTGCGGGGTCGGAGAGGGGGTGGGGTATTCGTCCTTCAACTCCAGCAGAGAAGGAGGGCCTGACCTGGACCGTCCTTGTGCCCAGGAATCTGGGCACACACACTCCATCAGGTCCCTGAAAGAGCCCAAATGCAGGGAGCGGGCAGACAGACCCAGGTGGGGTGCGCAAAGGGTGTGTATGCGCGCGGACGCGTAAGGCGACAGGGTCTCGGCGTCCCCCACACTTTCTCTCCAGGGTTCTATATTTTGCCTTCCTTTGTTCTCAAAATAGTAGGCGAGCGCAATCCACGCTGCCCTCGGAAGGGGTGGGGGCCGTTGCGCACTGGCTAGCTCGCGCGCGGAGTTAGCTGCAGGGTTACAAACAGTCTCTCCCCGCTCCCCCAGCCTGAATTAATGTGTTACTATTTTGGGCGCGCCAGTGTTTCCAGGGGAAACCTAATGACGCAATGACGTCAATGCAGGTCAGCAGCAGACTCTCCGGGAGGGCGGGCAGGCTCCCGGCTTTCAGGCTCGGCGCAGTCTACTGGCGGGAGGGCGCGGGCGAGGTGCCGGGGGCGGCGGGCGCAGGGGCGCGGGAACCCCGGCAAGGCTCGGGGACCAGAGGGTACCCCTTCCCAGAGCCCCGACCCAGGTAACTTCCCGCCGCCCTGGACGGAGTTTCTCTGTTGCCCACCGACATGAGGCGGAGGACAAGCGGGGTAACCCCCCACTCCCATCCCACCTTTATCCAGGGGAAGCCAGAGGAGCCAACAGGTCCGGACTCGCTGAGGGGGGCTCCACGCGGGGCCTCCCACACACAGGTACGCTCAGGTCCTCAGGGTGTCCCCAGCATGGGGGAAGGAGACACTCACTCCTGTCCACACTCCTTCCCTGTTCTGGCACCATAACTGGGAGTTTGGGGGAAGGAGAAATGGTGTCTGAGACCTACCTCCTCTGCCTCCTACGTCCCCCCTCCCTCTTTTTTCTGAGGTAGGAGCTGCCTATCTGCTCCTCTCCAGAACCTTCTCGGGTCGCAGACTTGAGCTGGGAGGGACGTCCAGGCCTGACTGGCCGTGGGGATGCAAGACTGGAGTGGGAGCCTCAGCAACTTGGAGGGCTGAGGGGAACCAGTGCCTGTGTGCAGAGTGCGTGTATGGGACTGTTTGCATGTGCTTGATGTGTGCCTGTTCTGGGAGCTCACCCCGTGTGCATGTATGTACTCACGGAAGTCTGCTGTACGGAGGAGAACACCTCACGCACACCTCTTTGAGCTGTAGCCAGGGTCCAGGGTCTTTTCCCTGTTCATCTCCCACAGCTGGCCCAGATTGCAACCTACCCCCAGCTGGATGATGGCCTGCTTTTGCCACACTGGCCGCAGCTTCGTGTGGCTGCACAGTCCTCAAAGCCTCTACCTGCCTTCTCTTCCCAACTCACTTGTGCCCTTCCCTCCTTGGAACCTGAGTAGAAGGGAATCCCTTTCCATCCGCCCCCTCTCATCCAGGGCAAAGTCTCAGGCTTCGCTGATTGCGCTCGGCCTGCCCCGTTGCCCCCCATCCCCACCCTCCTTAGTTTTCAGCACTAGGGTCTGGACAGCTCCGTGCCCGTCCTGTTCCTCTTCAGGGCCTGGGACTGAGTGCCCCCTGCCCTGGCTTTCTGGCTTCTAACTCCTGAACTTGACCGTAGACCCTCCCGACCCCCACTCCCAACACACACACACACACACACACACACACACACACACACACACACACACACAGAGTCCTTGCTGTCTCATCCCATTTCTGTCGGGTGGCCTGGAGGGGCAAAAACAAAATGAAACAAACAAAAAACCCCAGCTTATGAAATCTCTGAAGCTGATTGGCAGGCGTCACCTCGCTGGGGCCTAGCTTCCCTCAAGGGGTGACTCTGAAGAGAGGCTGCTAAGTCCCTTCTACAAACTCCCCTTTCCACCTCAGTTTATTAAAATAAGTAAATAAAGCCAGATACTTTCCCCCAAAGGTAAGCCAGCCTTCAGAACGCACTGGTGGGGTCTAGAATTTTCTAGATTCTAGAAACAAAATGAGTGGTCCTTGATACCCTCTTCCAGACATTCTCACAGCCCTGCCCTTTTCTCTTTTCCTAAACCCAGGCCTCACTTGGTGGAGGGGGGTGAGGTGGGAATGAATCCTGCCCACCTCTCCACCTCCCTCAGCAGTCAGTGTTCAGCTAATGTCATGGCTTTTGGGGCTCTGGATGGGATGATGTCCGCATGAGTTCTCACCAGAGTTGTGCCCCGGGCTGCCGAAGAGGCCCTCAGAATTAATTTTCACGGTAACTCACTAGACTGTGGTCACAAAGAGACCTCTGAAAGAGCCCCCACTCCTAACCCCACCCCCCAAGTGGAATCCAGGACACAGCACATCCATCTGTGGCTGTCTCCACTCCTGGGTTCCTTTGGCTGATGAGAGCACCAGAGATGGTGCTGGGATATTATCCCAGATACCTCTCTCCACCTTGCTCAGGTGTCTCCTTACTGTCGTAGCAGCTCCTCCAGGAAGAGCAGAAAGGGTCTGAGTGATGTCCCAGCTGATTCAGAGGTGGGCAAAGGAAGCCAGAAGTCACCTCTCTCCATCCTGCCCTACCCTGTTTCAGAGACCTTTGGCAAGCTGGAGACCATGGGCCCCTTTCCCTCCTTGGGAATCAACACTCTCTCTCCCGAAATATTCTCTCAGGAAGCCATGATTAGGCCAGTTTGTCATATCTGACCCAGGGGCATAACCAGATGTTGTCTTTGTCCTATTGAGCTCATAGCCCTGAGCAGGTCTGGGCTTGAGGAGGAGGGTGCCTCTTTACAGAGGCTCTGGGACCTGGAGTGAGGCATGCACAGTGTCAGTCAGCAGGAAATGGCTTTTCAGAGAAAAGGCCATTGTTCTGCTTGCAACTGAACTATTAGAGAAAGGAGAGAAAAAGCTCCCAGGCTAGGGACAAGGGGAAGATAGACAGTCACCACAGTCTGGCGACACTTCCTTCTCATCTTGTGACAGCCTCAGAGTTTCCATAAGTCTCAAGGGGAGTTAGGAAGTGGCTATTCTCCCACAAGAATTACTTTTCATGACAGAGCTGTGTGTGACTCAGTTAAGGAGGTGGAAGTGTGGGCAAAAAATGTGAACAGCAAGGGGATGTGCCTTCCACTAAAGGACAATGGCCCCCAGGGTCTTTGCAGCCAACATTTGGTCCTCTGGGAGCAGCAAAGCTGCCACCATCTGCCTAGCCCCATTCCTGGCTACTTTCCAAGCTTCCCTGGCTCCCTGGCCTCCTTCTGTGCTCATCTGGGTAACATCTGTCTGTGGCCTCAGGGGAAGGCTGGCCAAGGTCAAGCAGACAGAGGGATGTTTGCCCTGTAGAGCCTGGCTTCTCTGGTTGTGCCGAGCAGAGACCTGGGAAGGAGAGCTGGGGAAGGTGAGGGGCCGCATTATGTAGGAAGCCTGCTCATGACATTGCACTGGCCGTAGGGGAGAGCCCACATCAGATCTCTGAGGTTGTCCTTGGTTGACCACAGGCATCACAGGCCAGAGAAGCTTTTGGTTCCACTCCCCTGGGTCAGGGGCTCAAAAGGGAGCTAGACTGACTCAGCACCCATTCCCAGCACAAGGGGGCAAATTCTCCCTTTGGCCCCATGCTGATTGCTTAAGCAAGTCCTTAGATGAGCCTTGTTTTCCCCATCTGCTCAATGGGGATTAGCTGTGCAGAGATGGTCCCCACAGCTTGAGAGTCAACTTGTTCCAAGGGTGCCCCACCCTTGCATTAGCATCTGAAACTCAGAGATGGCCAGGAGAGCTGGCCCCCAAAATATCCCTGGGTTCCTGAGAGACTCAGGGTAATGGGACATGGGAAAGATTGACCCCAGGTCTAGTGATAACTTTACTGCCTCCTGGCCAGGGTCTCAACCTTTTCCTGTAGATGGAAGCCCAGGCCCCATCATTCAGAAGTAGGGACTCACTGCTGTTAGAGAGGTGCCCATGGGAAGTGTGTGTGAGGAGCAGCTCTGGGCTGGCAAAGTCATGCAGCTACAACCCCCAGCTCAGGGCTCTAGCTGGCAGTTCCCATTTTCCCAAACAAAGGACAGGAGAGCTAAATGGAAATAGTCATAAAGTTTACTCTTAGGCCCAAGAAGTTTAGGGTATTCCCACTTGCAAGGAATCATGTAGAGGCCCCCAGATCACACCTCACTGTCCATCAGTGGGACCCCTAGACTCACCAGGGACTGAGACAAGGTCCAAGTGAGCTGGGACAAGGTCACTGTGATCCCTTCCCCATGCAGAGCTTCCCAGGGGACATGAGTCTCATGAAGCCCTCCCAGAGGTGAGCCCGGGAAAGCGACACCTCAGCATAGGGGAACAACTCCACAGGCAGTGCTTCTGCTTCCCCTGAGCATTGTGGGGTTGGTGCTGAGAGTGGGCTGGGGGCAGGGATTGACCCAGCTCTATCTGTCCTGTCTGTGTGACCTTGGACTGGTTGTTTCTCTGCACAGCATGAAAACAGATATAAAGCACATGCCCCCAGTCCTCACGGGCAGTAGTCTGACGAGATACAGGAAGACAAGTGTGTCAGGAGGTGAGGGGCTATTGACCCTAAGAGCCTGAGGAGACCCCAGAATGCTATCTCCCCAAATGCTCTTTGGCTAAGTTCTGTTGTCAAGGTCTCAGCCTCTCCGTGTGCATGGAAGCCCAGCACCACCATTTAGGAATACAAGGAGGACCCTCTTCCCAGAAGGACAGGAATTTAAAGTGTGTCTGAGCACCAGAGTTTAGTCTCACTAAGCCCCTATCCTGGCCACTTCCTATTCACCCTGTTGGTGAGAGAGAGCTTCTCTGTCCTAAATAGTACGAGATGGTCAAACATACGCGCCCTGAGAATGGACAGATGCGACTGGCAGCAGTTCATAGTCACGTACGCCCGCAGACTGGGAGACCGCCACACGCGCCAGGGCCCCGTGAGGTTACACTCGGGAGCAGGTGAGCCAGCAGGGCTGTGGAGTAAGGCTTCTGAGGGACCAGAGGGTGGGGTGCCCCCTCATTCTTGTGGGAGGTTGTGATCGGCTTATTTGAATAATTTATTGGGCTGGCAGGGTGGTGAACCCCATTAGGTTGAAGACCAGATGGGGAGCAGTTAGGGGAACTAGCCAAGTGGGGAGCCTATCCAGCTGGGTCGGGGGCATATCTAGTGAGAGCCGGACAACTCAACAGTTAGGCCTTTGGGACTCAAAGATGTCGGGGCAGCACTTGAAATTTTAGGCCTTATAATACAATGCCTCAGGTCCTGTGCCCAGTCTCATTTCATCTTCACGACACCCTGTGAGATAGTTACATTGACACATAGGGACTGAGCTGGGTAATTAGCCAAAACCAATCAGATCAGGCTTTGTGACCAGGTCTCCTGACTCCATAGCTCGTACGTTCTCTGCGCTGTCCTACCTCTTGAAGCAGGTGCAGTGAGTAGGGCTGTCCCCAGGCAACCTGGCCATCTCCAGATGTCCCAGGAAAGCTGTTTCCCTTTTCGGGGCAGATTCTCTGCAGCTCTGCTTCTAGTTGGGTTGTAACCAGAGAGAACCTAAGGCCTCTTTGGCTCTTGATCCTAGATTGTGGAGCTGGTGAGTGGATTTACATACGAAGTCATGGGCTCTTCTGTGCTGATGGTCATGGTGGGGACAAGGCATGGGGTTGAGCTGACCAGACTGATGGGGGAGACCTGGATCCCAGCCCAGCTCTTCACTTGCTGTGTGGCTTTGGACAAACTTGTCTTCTCTGGGCTCAGGCTGCTCAGCAGTGACCGGAGGGACTGGCTGACCTGGAAGGCTCTTTCTTCTCTGTTGTGCTGTGAACCTTAAGGACTCTTGGAATACAAGGCTTCCTCCCTGCAGGTAGAGGCATTCAAAGGCAGGTGATGGGAGGACATTTTTGTTCTCGTAAAGTCAGGGAGAGTCATGTCTATTTACCTGCCTCAGGACATTGGCTGTGCTTTGCTTGCTAAGTTTCTAGAAGATGCTCTGGGGACACAAAAGTTTGTAAGATGTTGTCATCTGGGAGCCCTGCAGCCCACAGCTCAGACCCAGCTGAGCCTGGTGGGCCCTCAGCTCCAGGCCTGTCTCCTCCACAGGAGCACTTGCTACTCCTTTTAACTCCCTCCTTTCCCTCCCGAAGGGTTGCTGATTTAACAACTAAGTATGCAGGATGCCCAGTTAAATCTCAATGTCAGATAAGTACAGAAAGCTTTTAAATATAAATGTCTCAAGATTTCCCTGGTACTGAGGACCTGGAACCTGACCCTGGCCTTGAGGTCCTGGGTTTCTGCTGCTCCAGGGACAGGAGTGTACCATTTTGGTCCAGGGACTTTTTATATGTATATATGAGGCTAATGAAATAGGAAAGAATAATAACAGCAGCCACGGAGTCCAAGCTCATGCAGCTGGGCTGGCAGGCCAGACGGAACCCGTGTTCTTGTGTTCACTTTGTGCCTCTGCCACAGCACCAGCACAGATTTGCAGAGACAGCCATGAGAGAGAAGTCGAGCAAACCTGCAGGCTCCTTGCTGTGGGTCAGGTGGCAGCTCTGCGGTGTGTGCAGAGAGGGGCGGGTGTGCCCTGTCGCTGCTGAGGGCTGACCGGCCCGCCAGGCAGCCTCCAGGCTGCAGGCCAGACTGCTTGGCAGGGGCCGTGTTTGATTCCAACTCTCAGTCTGCCTACAAATGCAAGTCCTCGTGACTTCCCCTCTGGTGGCCTGGGCTGCTACTGAACCATCTGCTGCTCCCTAGCTGGGCCTGCAGCTGGGGGCTCATGCATGCTAGAGACTTCTGCCAATGGGAAGCTGAACCCAACCTGGAAGGTGGGGACACCAGTGGTGACCACATATTAGAGAGCTGAGAACAGGCTCCCGGGCAGATGCTTATTTCCCATGTATTTTTCATCTCACTTTAGAGATGAGGCTAAATTCACTCCTCCAAGAGTATACAGTGCATCATGACTGGAGAGCCGGGCCTGGAGTCTGACTTCACACCTGCCCTGTGTCCTAGACACCGGATTTCTCAAATCTGTGGCCATTTCTTATAGGCAGAGTCTGAAAAGAATGGCTCACGACCTTGGCTGCATGTTAGGGTCACTCAGGAGCTTTAAAACACGTAGGTCCAGCCTGGCCGGTGTGGCTCAGTGGTTGAGCGTTGACCCATGCCCCAAGAGGTCACCAGTTTGATTCCTGGTCAGGGCACATGCCCAGGTTGTGGGCCCAATCCCCAGTGGGGGGCATGCAGGAGGCGACCAATCGATGTTCTCTCTCATCGATGTTTCTATCTCTCTCTCCCTCTCCCCTACTCTCTCTCTAAAAATCAATAAAGAAAAAAAAATTCAAACAAACAATAAAACACGTAGGTCCAAACCTCAAAGATCCTGATTTAATTGATCTGGGTGGGGCACAGGCGTCAATAGTTGTTAAAAGCTCCCCAGGTGATTGTAATGCGCACCCAGGGCTAAGCATCATCACTGATGAAGTAAGAGATGGCATAGGGTAGGGGTTCCCCGACTTTACTGCACATTGGAATCATCTGGGAATCCTTAAAAAGACTGCTGCCTGGCTCCTTCCCTCAGACATTCTGATTTAGTACAGAGTGCACCCTGGGAATCAGGACTTTTTAAAGCTCTCCAGGTGATTCTAATACTCAGCAAAGTTTGGGAACCATTGGCTCCTCCAGTGTGGTCTGCAGCCCAGCCACATCAAGATCACTCGGGAGCCTGCTGGAAATGCAGAATCTCTGGCCCCTCCCAGCATCTGTTCAATAAGAATCTGCATTTTAACAAGATTTCTAGGTAACTTGTTTGCACATTCACATTTGGCCTAGGGTATGATGTGATGAAGAGGCAGATGAGGGCATTATTTTTAAATCAATCCATCTGCTCGTTCATTCGTTTATTCGGCCATTGCACTGACAATCGCAGAGTACTGCTGTGTGCGAGAGTCATGCCAGGCACTGCTTATTCAAAGATGATAAGGCTAAAGGTGAGGCGAGAACATTGCTGTCAGAACCCAAGGGCAAGACCAGCACCTACAGAAGTGTAAAGGGCATGCTGTACTAGGGAGTACAGGGAATGGTGCCCTTCACTGTCTGGAGAGTAAAGTACCCATCTTGCAGGGCAGGTGTGTTCAGGGTTCCAGAGGCTCAGGGTGGCTGCTGTAGAGGTGGGAAGGTAGGATGGGGAAGAGTGTTCTGTGCCCTTCCAAGGAGCCTCAGCTTTAGCTGGGGACAGTGAGGTGCTGATAGAGGCTTTAGGTAAGACAGGGAGACTGGCATGACTCAGATTGGTCTTCCAACGAGAACTGTAGAAGATTAAGTGCAAGAACTGGAATAGAGAGAACCTGGTGGCTGTGGAGACCAACTGGGACTCTTAGAAAGAGACCTGATGATGAGGGGTGTGACAGAGGGGATGGACGGGAGAGCCAGCTTCAGGAGATGGTTCTGAGAGAGGATCCACAGGATTTGGGGACAGAATGAATGTGGGGTGGGAGGGAGAGAAGCTTAGCGTGACTCTCAGGTGTGCAGTTTAGGCAACTAGGTGGAGGTGGCCCAGTCAATGGGATAAAGACTCAGGAGGCAGAGCACGTTTGGACAGGCTGAGAGGCGCTGTGCATTTGGGACGAGACCTAAGGAGGGAATTTGAGGCTGACTGTCTGGGAGTCAAACTCCAAGAAACCACAGGAGTAGGTGACATAATTTAAAGACGAATAGAGGGTGTGGGATAGACAGAACACTGGGGCCTTGACTACTCACGGGGAGATTGGAGGAGGAAAAAGGAAGTGGGAGAGGGAAAGTGAAGTGGGAAGGATCCAGCAAAGACAGACTGGAAAAAATGGCTCAGAAAAGCAAAAAGAACAATCAGGAAAAAGAGCATAGTTCGTGGAGTAAAATGCTGCAGAGAATTTAGGAGCTCAGGACTGAAGATAGGGTTTGATAATTGGGTCAGTGGCTGCAGTGGCATGATGGGAAGAGGAACCAGATTGCAATGGGTCAAGGGTATTGAGAAGGAGGACACAGGAAGTGCAGATTATGTCCAACAGTGGTGGGAATAGAGCAGTTGTTTGAAAGAGAGGTTAGGGTTTCTGTTTCCTTTTTAGGTTGGAGAAGATGAGCCCATTTCTGAGCTGAGAGGAAAGAGTTAAAAGTGGTTAAAGATGAAGAGGGAGAGAAAATAAGTACGGAGTGGATCTCAGAGGCCCTGGGAGGAGATGTGCTTTACAACAGAGAGAGAGAGCCCTGGCCGGTTTGGCTCAGTGGTTAGAGCGTCGGCCTGTGGTCCAGAGAGACCCGGGTTCGGCTCCCGCTGAGGGCACGTACCTCGGTTGCAGTTTGTCCCCAACCCTGGTTGGGTTGTGTGGGAGGCAGCCACTCGATGTGTTCCTTTCACATCGATGTTTCTCTCTCTTCCTCTCTCTCCCTCCTACTCTATCTGAACAAAAAATGGAAAAATGTCCTTGGGTGAGGATAAGGAAGGAAGGAAGGAAGGAAGGAAGGAAGGAAGGAAGGAAGGAAGGAAGGAAGGAAGGAAGGAAGGAAGGAAGGAAGGAAGGACAGAGAGAGAGGAATTCGTCTTGGAGAGGAGAGGGATGTTCGAGTACTTCCCATCAGCGTTCTCTATTGTTCTCTGACTAGGGGAAAGTCATCTGCTGACAGCCAGGAGGACTAGTGGGCTGGGCAGCCCCAGGAGACACTAGAGGCTCTGGGAGCGGGAGAGAAGAGATCCGCCAGGCGGAGGCCCACTCTGTAGTGGCCCCAGCAGACTGCATTTTTTTTTTCCAGCCACAGTGGCTCAGGAAGCGAGGAGAATAAAGGTAGCTGGTTTCCTTCAGTTTTGGGGGTTGGTTAGCTTGAAGGACAAGTAAGGAAGGGCACCTAGGGTGCTGTGGAGAACACCACTGATGCCATCATTTTAAGAGTCAAGTTTTTCTACCTTTCTCGGGAAGCTGAAATGCAGGGAAAAATCACGCCCATTCAATGAACCTCCTTCGTGGGGGTGGGGGCAAGTGGGGCTGCTGGTACCTGGGCTGAGCCAGATTTATCTGGAAAGAGGAAGCCACCGCAGACGGCAGAAGCAGCGCTCCGTGTCCACCAGCCCGCGTGGCTCCTCAGATTGGGGAATGCCAGACTCGGCTGTCCTCTTGCTGACTCTCGAGCTCCTGAGGGAACTAGAGGATCCCGGGGTTGGAAAGAACCTCGATGACCATTTAGTCCAGTGGTTCCACAGCAGTGACCCCTGGGGGCATTTTTGATTGTCACAATGATTAGAGGAACACTACTGACCTTTAGTAGGTAAAGGCCAGATTTGCCTGTCCTCCTGCAACGCACGACAGTCCTGCACAGAAAAAGCTGGTCTTACATCTCCCATGGCTTTCAAATACTTTGCCAAGAATTAAAAACCTGTTCATAATTATCTTTGAACTCTGCTTTACATATAAACATGGTTGAGTTTGCTAGGGACGCTTCTGTATATAAACAGAGGAGAACTTGTACTTCAGAACCTCACTAGGAGTTGTGTGTTCGTTTGGAAAGTCACACCTCTGAAGGCAGAGCCCCCCACAGAATCTGAGTCATTGAAACAGCATCGCTGTATCAGTCCGCATCTGGACCGCTACATTCATGCAGAGTCTACTATGGATGTAAGCGTTCCACTGTTTCATTCTATTATGCATTATTATGCCTGAACATTTATATGTTGAAACACATATTCCTATATTATAATCATGTCATCTTTATTTTTATATATCAATTAGGAAATTGTATTGTTTAAAAAAATGTTCTTTTTTAAAGTAGGCTTTACTCTCTTATTTTATTTCAGCATAATAAAGAGGATATTAAAAAACCATTTGCTATAAAAGAGGGTGTTTTAACTCTAGGCAAGTTAAAAAAGAATCTGCTCTAATCTTTCAACCAGTGAGTTGAATTCTCTCTACAATAACTCTAATAGCTGGCGTCCAGATCTGCTTGAACATTTCCAGGGCAGGGAACTCATTACCTCTCCAGGTATCTGTTTGATCATCAGGGAGCTGGCTGAGCTAAGAGGTGAAAAGTGATTGCACGTAAGGAGCTAACTGTCACCGAGTATCTTTCACCCTCTTGTAGTCCTATTCATGTCGTGTGAGGCCACATCAAAAGTGTGAGTCCTTCGACATGAGATCTCTGATATTTGTAGGTGGCCAGAAACCCCAGGCATATCCCCCATCACCCCACCCCCAACACACTGTCTTCTCTTCTCCAGACAGAACGTCGCAGGCTCCTCACCACTCTGTGCATGGCGTGATTCTTGTGCCCCTGTGTTGTCCTGCCCAGGCAGACACTGTATTAAGCATGAGGGATTCAGAGAGACCAGTAGGTTCCCTCCCATTTTTTGGATATTTTACAGATTGTGGACCTATGCCCTTCATTCTGCTCAGCTCTGGGGTCACAGAGATGATTGAGAAATAATTGTTGTCCCTGGGAGATCAGCTAGTGGGGAAACAGTCACCTGAAATGGCAGGGTGAACACATTTCTGCTCTCTTCTCTCCCAAGACCCCTCTAGACTTATAGGAAGGGGATTATATCTAAAAAACAAAAAACATTAATGCCCAATGATGGAGAGGCCATCAGCAGATGAGAGGTTTCTGTAAAATTCTAGAAAACTAAGAGCTGGTGGAGGTATGAAATGGTCAGGTGGAATAGTGGAGAAAGCATCAGCTTAGTGCTCAGAGAAGGGGAGTTGGGAGAGAAGGAGCCTGTTTGCCCCTAGAGAACTCCTGAGAGCCGGCCCCCAAAGGGCCAGGTATGGCAGAGGTGAGAATGAGATCTGGTACTGGAATAGGAGATTATTTGAAAGTCCACTTATATAACAGTTGGCCCTACCACCAAACAAAATATTGACAGCCAGGGCTCTACCTCTCAACCATGAGATTGATGGTATCTTCCCAGGAAAACTGACTGGTCCCGGGAAACAGGCATGTAATGGTTCCCACACAACAGCCAGCTCCCCCTGAGTACCCAAAGCCAACTGAGCCATTGAGAAAACCCCATCCACAGACACACAGCTCCCAAACCAAGTTTCCGTGTCTTATTCTTAAATATATGAATGGATATAGCCAAAGGTAATTCACCCCCAAGGAGAGTCTCCAACATAATGAGATTGAGGGAAACAGAGAGAAAGAAGACTCCTGAGGACATGGAAATGACAAAAGGAACAGAAAAGACCTCACACAAAATAAACACAACATCTGATTAGTGTCCACAGAGACAGTACTAAAAGGGAAACTCCTGAGGACAAGAAAGTGCTCTTTGGAAATTAAAACATTTTTTAAAAGGGCTGAAGATAAACATTCAATAGAACCTGAAGGCGATGTTAAGGAAATGCCCCAGAGAGCAGAATAGCAAGACTAATCGAATAAATGATAGAAATGTAGAAAGAATCAATTCGGTGGGTTCACATTGGACTAATCGGAGCTCCAGAAAGAGGGAAAAGAGAGCACTGAAGGGAGGAAACTACCCAATCAATAACACAGGAAATTCTCAACCCTGAAGTGCAGAGATCCTTACGAGTTCACTGAGTCCATCCAGGACAAAGAATAAAAATAGACCCACAGCAGTGCATGTCAATCGAAAATTTCAGTATATTTGGGGCAAATACAGTAACCAAAAAAAAACATTCAAAAAGAAAATGTAAGCCCTCAGTGAACATTCCAGTGGCCTAAGAATTCTGAATGGCAACACCAGACCCTACAGGGGAACAGATCTTCAAAATTCAGAAAGAAAGTAATTTCAACCCAGAACTCCACATCCAGACAAATGATCACCAAGCACTAGGGTATAATAAAGACATTTTTCAGATAGGTAAGGATGCAGCACCGCATTTATAAAGTTATTAATAATGAGCTCCAGCAAAACAAAAGAGTAAGCCAAGAAAGGTAGGCAGATTTGTGTTTTGGAAATACACCTTGACAGCAATAATTCTGGAAGCTGGATCGAAAAGAGTCAGAAATAGAGAAGAAAGACCCATTTAGGAGGCCATTTCAATGACCCAGGTGAGGAATATATGAGGACCTGAACTAGGACAATGGGTGGGGGTTGGAGAAAGCAAATCAAAACAAATATTTAAGGTATGGATGCATGGAACAGAATAACAGATCTCAGTGTGGGGGTGGGGGATAGGAAGAGATGAACCAAAGAACATATATGCAGAACCCATGGACACAGACAATAGCCTGGGGAAGGCCTGGGGTGGGGCAGGGGTTGGGTGGAGTGGGACAAAAAGGGAAAAAATGGGTGACATCTATAATACTGTCAACAACAAAATAAAATAAATTTTAAAAAAAGAAAGCACTGGCCCTGGCCGGTTTGGCTCAGCAGTTAGAGCGTCGGCCTGCGGACCAGAGAGACCCGGGTTTGGTTCCCGCTAAGGGCACGTACCTCACTTGCAGTTTGTCCCTGGCCCTGGTTGGGGTTGTGTGGGTGGCAGCCAGTCGATATGTCTCTCTCACATCAATGTTTCTCTCTCTCTTCCTCCCTCTCTCCCTCCCGCTCTATCTGAAATGCAAAAATGTCCTCCAGTGAGGATTTAAAAAAAAAAGCACTGGATTCTGCTTATGAAACAAGCTCCCTCCCCGCCCCCCAACAACAACAATACACAAATATTTAGAAGGCAAATGTGATTGAAAGGCAGTGAGGAAGAGGAAGGAGGCTTTACTGGGGAGCCGTGGGCAGACGGTGGCTCCTCGGCTAAGATGGGTAGAGGTTTGGTGGTCAAGACGACTGATTCGGTTTTGAATGTGTTGAGTTGAGAGGCTTGCAGGAAACCCAAGTGGGGTGTCTAGGAAACTGTTGAATATACACATTGGATGCTCTGGGGCAAGGCCAGTGCTGGAGCCATGGACTTGGGAGACATCAGCCTGTGGTGGACAGTAGAGGTGATGGGCCAAAGAAAGCATCCAGTGAGGAAAGCAGTGGACCAAGGACAAAAGTACAAAACTCTGGATTTTAGTATTTAAAGGACAGGCTGTTTATGTATTCATGAGCCCTGTTTATTTCCTCTTCTGTGAATTACCTATTTTGTGTTTTGACTATTTTTCTACTTCTATTTATTTAAAACCAAATCCATCATCTAGCATAATGATAAAACTATAGAAAGATTCCCAGTAGACTAAGGAGCAGTTAAAGGAAATATTATCTAAAGGAGTTAAATAGAAGAAAGAAATGAAGCACCGAATCAGAAAATAGGAAGTAAAATTGTCATTCATGTAAAACAATGTGATTCATAACTTGAAAATGTAAGCAAATCAATGGGGGAAATTGCAAATAGTAAGAATTCTGTAGGATTGCTGATGCAAAATGAATATAGCAATTAATGGCATGCCTAGATAAAACAACCAGAAGTTTAAAATGCAATGGAAGGGAAAACATGGTTGTAATAGCCATAAAGGACAAGGTCCAGATGAAGAATTTGAAAACATTGTTGAGGAACACAATAGAACGTACTAGATAGAGACAAAAAACCTCCTTTTTTGATTGGAAAATGTTGATCCTAAGTATTGGAAAGATGTCAATTCTTCCTAAATTATGCTTTACACTTAAATCTCTAGATAAGAACTAGATAATTTTTTTTCTTGAAACCAGACCAGCTTATTCTCAAGCTCATATGAAACAATAAACATGCAGGAATAGCCAGAAATTTCTCATAAAGAGGGTCATGAGTAGAGATCAGCTCTACCCTATGTGAAAACATGATTAAAATAGGAAGGCACTGGAGAGGATTTAGTCAGATCGATAGGACAGAATAAAGGGCTCAGAAATAGGCCCAAGTTTAGTGTGTCACCAATGGGAATTTAATGTGTTATAAAATGGCATTTCTTTTCATATTAGAAGGGAAAAGACAAATTGTTTAATAAATAGGACATTTCTGGGAGAAAAGTTGATCTTCACTCTTTACATAAAACCAATGGAGCAAGTGCATAAAAGTTCAACTGAAGCCATAAAAATACTAGAAGAAAACATGGAGCATTAAAAAAGTACATATATTAATTATACATAAATTATGTATAAAATTATATATAAATTGTTATATATATAGAAACTACCTTTATATATATAAATCTTATATATATATAAAATCTTGGAGTAGGGGAGCACTCTGCGTTCATGAACCCATACAACAAGAAAACATATTTTCAACTATATGGAAACAACATACATCCACACTGGAAAAAAACACACAAACAAGATCAAACAACAAATGATAAATTGTGGAAAGATATTTGCAAATATATTTGGCACACAAATACCTACTTTTTTCTCTATATAGAGCCACTACAAATCAATATAAAAAATGAAAAATTCTATTGAAAATAGGCAAAGGATGTGAACCAAGGTCACAGAAAAATGCTTTGCTCTTGCATGTATGAAAAGATGTTCAATCTCACTTGCAGTGAGGGAAATGCAAATTAAAATTACAATGAGATGTCATTTTCACCCATCAAAAGTAAGTGAAGATTAAAAAAAAAAAAGCCTAGTGTATTGGCAAGGATGAGGGGGCACTCACACATTACTGGTGGGAGACTAAGCTGGTAAAACCAAGATGGATTGTCAAATGGAGAGGCAAGGACAGAAGAGGTATAGAGCTTGCTACCTACCATTTGCACTTTTTTTTTTAAAAATAAAAAAAGCACATATATTTCTGTATAGATATAGAGTATCTTTGGAATAGCACACAAAATACAGCTTGCCTGCCTTCCTTCCCTTTTCAAAACGTGGAGCCCTGACCGGTGTGGCTCAGTTGACTGGGTGTTGTCCCCTGCACCAAGAGGTTGCTGGTTAGATTCCTGACCAGAGCACATGCCCAGGTTGCAGGCTCGATCCCCAGTAGGAGACATGCAGGAGGCAGCCTATTAATGTTACCCTCTCATGCTGATGTTTCTTCTCCCTTCCTCTGTCTCTAAAAAATCAATAGACTTTTCTTTTTTCAAATCCTCACCAGAGGATATTTTCCCATTTATCTTCAGATGGAGGTGGGGGAAGAGAGAGAGAAACATTGATGCAAGAGAGACACATTAACCGGTTGCCTCCTGCACAACCCCGACCAGGGCTGGGGACTGAACCGCAACTGAGGTATGTGCCCTTGACTGGAATCAAACCCAAGACTCTTTGGTCCTCGGGCTGATGCTGTAACTGCTGAGCCAAACTGGCCAGGGCAATAAACTTTTTTTTTTTTCTTTTTATCCTCACCCAAGGACTTTTTTTTTTTTTTTTTGCATTTATCTTCAGATAGAGCAGGAGGGAGAGAGGGAGGAAGAGAGAGAGAGAGAAACGTCAATGTGAGAGAGACACATCGACTGGTTGCCACCCACATGACCCCAACTGAGGCCAGGGACAAACTGCAACTGAGGTACGTGCCCTTAGTGGGAACCGAACCTGGGTCTCTCTGGTCCAAGGGCCAACGCTCTAACCGCTGAGCCAAACTGGCCAGGGCAATAGACTTTTCTTTTTTAAAAAAAGTAGAAATGATTTTATTTTTTCTAATTACAAAAGTAATACATGCTTCTTACAAAAAATAACTTTTCTGAACAGAAAGAAAGCAAAACTACCTGTAGTCTTATCATTCAGAAAAATCACTGTTAACATTTTGGTGTACATTCCTCCAGCTATTTTTCCTGATACATTTTTTTGAAATGGTATCCTACCTTGCACACTATATTTAATCTGATTTTTCTCACTCAACAGCATCTTTTTCCATGTCGTTAAGTATAGATCTACACTATCTTTTTTTTTTTAATCCTCACCCGAGGATATTTTATTTTTTATTATTGATTTTAGAGAGAGAGGAAGGGAGAGGGCGAGAGAAAGAGAAACATCAATTCAAGAGAAACATTGATCAGCTGCCTCCCGCACCCACCGCGACCAGGGATTGAACCCACAACCTGGGCATGTGCCCTGACTGGGAATCGAACTGGCAACCTTTTGGTGCACAGGACGATGCCCAACCAACCGAACCACACCGGCCTGGGCTACCCCATCATTTTTAATGTGTGGATGCATCATAATTCACTTAAACTATCAACTGACTAATATTTAGGGCATTTCTGATGTTTCACTGTTATAAACAATAATGTGATAAACACACGTATAATATCTTTGTGAACCTGTTTGACTATATCTATAAGAAAAAATCTTTAAAAATTGAATTGCTGAGTCAGAGTATAAGTATATTTGAAAGGCCCCTGAACTAATGGTCAAATTACCCCTAGAATAGTTGGAACAGGTTACCCTCCACCTCATGTATGAGAGGGTCCATTTCCTGCACCTTCACTTGCTCTAAGCATTACCACTTTAAAAAATGTTTGCTAGTCCTATAGGTTGAAAAATACATCTCATTTCTAAAAAAAAAGAATTGCATTTCTTTGATTACTAGTAAAAATGAACATCTTTTTACATAATCATTGCCTGTTTATGAACCTTGCTTATTTTCCTATTGGGATGCTCAAAATTTGTATTGCTTTCTAAGAATAATGTATATATTAAGGATATTTGTCTTTGTGTGCCATATTGCAAATATTTTCCTAGTTTGGATTTTTAATTCATATGATGTTTAAAACTTTTTATTATGGAAGTTTTCAAATATATATATTTTGTTGTTTTTTTTTTAATCCTCACCCAACGATATTTTTCCACTGTTTTTTTTTTTTGTTTTTTTTTTTTAGAGAGAGTGTAAAGGAGTGAGGGGGAGAGAGAAATATTGATGTGAGAGAGACACGTCCATTGGTTGCCTCGCACACAACCCTGACTGGGGCCAGAGATCAAACCTGCAACCCAGGTAGGTGTCCTTGACTGGGAATCGAACCCACAACCCTTTAGTCTGTGAACCAACACTCTAACCGCTGAGCAAAACCGGCCAAGCCTCAAACATATATTTTTTTCAAAGCACAATAGTATTATAACCTCTGGATATCCATCACTCAGCTTCAACCATTATCAACATGGAGCAATTATGTTCCCTCTGTATCCCTCCCACTTTTCCCCTTTGATTCTGAAGCAAATCCCAGGCATCGTATCATTTTATCTGGAAATATTTGTTGTATAATGTCTTTGGCATGTGGATATGTTTTTTTCCCTTTATTTATTTTAGAGAGAGAGGAAGTGACGGAGAGATAGAAACATCGATGATGAGAGAATATCGATTGGCCGCCTCCTGTGGGCCACTAGGGACCGGTCCCACAGCCTGGGCATGTGTCCTGACCGGGAATGGAACCGGCGACCTCTTGGTGCATGGGTCGACACTCAACCACTGAGCCACACCGGCTGGACTGGCATGTGGGTATTTTTAATGTTTCAGGAAATTAAATCCAATCAGAAAAGAGTCTTCATGAAATCCCAGCACCATTTCTTGAATAGCACATTCTTTCTCTCACTGACTTGAAATGCTTATTGGATTTTTTTCTATTCTGTTCCTTTGATCTGTTTCTTTACTCAGACACCACTGCCGCAGTTACTATAGGTTTAAACATATTTGTTCGTATTTTTTATGACAAGCATCAAGGGGTGCTCTAATTCATCTTTTTTCTCTCCAAATTCTCATATGTATTTCCTCACATTTATTCATCCAAATTGTTTGATTTATTTTATCAACTTCTACTCAAAACCTCAATTGAGATTTTGATTGAAATGATGGGAAATGTGTAGATGAATTTGGGGGAAATGGAGGTTTTTACATTATCAAGCCTTCTTATCTTGAAAGCCAGTATGGCCCTCTTTTATTTGAATTGTTCAGTAAAGCGTGAGAGCTTTCCTTTATGAGGTCTGCCATTCCTCGTGATAAGATTCTTCCCTGGTATCTTATATTTTGGCTGCTATTATAAATGCAGTCCTTTTTCCCCTTATATTTTGTAACTGGTTGTTACCACTGTATGGAAAAGCTAATAAATGTTTTTATATTTCCTTTGTAACTACCTACCTTATTAACCTCTCTTATTCATTACAACAATTTTCACTTGATTTTCGGGTTTTTTATGGAATCCGTGAGATTTTCCACTCTTCCTTTCCAATAATTATATCACTTGTTTTATTTTATGATTGCATTGACTAGGACTTACTTTCACACAATATTTTACGATAGCTCTAATCAAGGACATCCTTGCGCTGTCTCAGGGCAGTGTTTCATCTTTAAGTGTGACATTAGCTCCTGGTTTAGGTTTGTTCTTTTTTTTTAATCCTCACCCAAGGACATTTTTGCATTTATACTGAGATAGAGTGGGAGGGAGAGAGGGAGGAAGAGAAAGAGAGAAACATCGATGCAAGAGAGACATATCGACTGGTTGCCACCCACACGACCCCAACCGGGGCCGGGGACAAACTGCAACCAAGGCACATGCCCTTAGCGGGAACCGTACCTGGGACTCTCTGGTCTGCGAGCCGATGCTCCAACTGCTGAGCCAAACTGGCCAGGGCTAGGTTTGTTCTGTATTCTACTTAAAATTATCCTTCTAGCCCAGGCCGGTTTGGCTCAGCGGTTAGAGCGTCAGCCTGTGGACCAATGAGACCTGGGTTCGGTTCCCACTAAGGGCATGTACCTCGGTTGTAGTTTGTCCCCGGCCCCGGTTGGGGTCGTGTGGGTGGCAGCCAGTCGATGTGTCTCTCTCACATTGACGTTTCTCTCTCTCTCTCTTCCTCCTTCTCTCCCTCCTGCTCTATCTGAAGATAAATGCAAAAATGTCCTTGGGTGAGGATTAAAAAAAAAAGTTATCCCTCTATTCCTAGTTTACTAAGAGGATTTAAAAAATAAAATGTATGTCAGATTTTATCAAATGCCTTTTGGGAATCTATCAAATAATCATATGATTTTATCCCTTTAATCTATTCATGAGATAAATTGCATTGATAGATTTCTTAATGTTGACAACCTTCAAATTCCTAGAATAAACTTCCCTTTGTCCTTTATACTGTTATTTTTATTCTTCTGCTGCTGGATTCTGTTGGTAATATTGTATTTTTTCCCCATTAAGGTTTATATATATGAGAGTACAGATTATTCTTTCAAAAAGCTTAGCAGGAAAAGGGGAGAAAGAGAACCAGAGCTCTACGGAGACTCAGAATTAAGGAAGTATGCATTTTGAGTATATTAATAGGCTTTGGGGACAGAGCCAGGAGACAGGAAGCACTTGAGGACATAAGAGAAAGAGGGTGAAACCAGGTTCCAGTGACAGAGTGGACAGTGAGATCTGTACACCGGTGGCGGGTGGCCGTGAGCAGGGAGAGGGTCAGCCACACTGAGGCTGCAGGGAGAGAGTGAGGGCGGGTAAGACGGGGCCCATCATGTGGAGCAGGTTACAGCTGGAGGCCTCAGTTGTCATGGACTCCAGGGATAGAGGTTGTCTTCCATGCTGGGTGGGTGAGGCCTTGAGGCAAGTCATAGAAGTTGAGAACAGTTGCTGAGAGAAACTGGGACAAATCAAAGAATGTAATGGATGGTGAGGTCCTGCTGAGGTCAAAGACCTTGATGTTTGATGGCATCCGTTCGCAAGATGATGTAATTATTTCTGCCAGGAACATTGTGGGAGTGGGTAGGACTGTGGGGCGATGCAGGGTTGGAGTTCCGATGGTACGTGTGGAAGGCAGAGGTGGAGCCAGGAGCTGAGCAGGTCCTACCTGTAGCCTCTCTGATGTTGAGGAGCCAGGAAGACATACATGACCCGGCAGGCCTCTCTGTGAGATGGCTACCAAGTCTGTCTTTGTTGTCATTTCCCTCAAGCCAAAATTTTCCATTTTTCCCTGTCACAAGCAAACAGAATATACTATGGCTTTCCCAGATAACTTACGTAACTGATTTCATGCTCTGCCACGTTCTTAACAGTTACAAATGTCTGTGCTGTTTGGACATTGTGTTGGGACCCTAGGAAGTGTGTGCTGGTGTGGGGGAACACCGTGATTGAGGGGAGGGGCGCCTGAGCTGCCCCTGCTGTCCACATGGCGCTGTTAGGACACTGATGGGAAGGGTGCAGGTGGTCAGGCACGCAGGCCGAGTGAGCAGGGCAGTGAAGCCATTGGCCTTATAGACCAGGAGAAAGGGGACTGGTGGAGACAGGGCAGCTAGGAGCGGGCCAAGGATATGGGCACTGAGGGGAGCTGGAGGTGAAGGCCTGGAGATGAGGAGGTCCAAGGCCCAGGAGGCTGGCCTGTTGAATGGGCCTTTTACATAGATCTTGGGGTCACTGCAATAATGCCAGGGCTTGGGGTGGACAGGGAGACGATGAGTTCAGATGTAAATCTCAGTGAGTGGAGGAGTGTCCAGGGAAGGCGACAGCACTGAGGCAGGGGAGATGGGATGGCTGCAGAGCAGGTCCTGCAGAGGAGGAACAGGAGTGTTTTTAGAGTTGCAGCGAGAGAGAAAAGAATGCTGACTCGCCCTGGGCCCCGTGATGGAGCCTGAGATGCCCTCCTGAAGAGAATGAGGCCCAGAGAGGGGAATGACCTGCTGGAGACAGCCCCAGCCAACGAGAAGCAGGGTTGGGATATAACCCCAAGTCTGCTGCTCCCTGAGGGACAGCAGGTGGCTTTTCAGGCAACAGTGTGAACTGTAGACACTGCCTTCACCATCCTGCAAGGCCTGGTCAGAACCCAGAGGCCTCCATCTGCCAACCTTGCTGAAGGCAGCCTCTGGGTGGCTTGGGACAGGGTCCAACCTGCATGAGCCCATGCATCCGGGGAGCATGTGGATGGAACACCCTTCTAGGACCAAAGGGTTCTGCCTCCATTTCTCAGTGGCCCAAGCCCTGTCTTCCCCTCCTGGCCTGTTCTTTCGGGGCTGCCCCCTCACAGATAAAAGAGGGTATTAATGAGTATGGAGTTTGGCTTCTGATGGACTGGCTTCAGATCTGTGAGATGACTGTCGTATTGCTATCTCTGTGACCTTGGGCAAGTGGTCATCTCTCACCTACAAAAAGGGGATAACAATCTATAATCTATAATCTGTAGAGCCCTTGTCAGTTGCTGTTGTGATTAAAGGAGAAAGTTCATGTCTCACTGGGCGGGTTCCCTGAGAAGCTGACTGAGTGACATAGAGGAGGGTTCTGGGGGGGGGGGTGCTCTCAAGATTAACACCTGGAGAGGAAGGAGCCCCTCAGAGCTGTCCCCAGTCACTTCCTGATGTGGCTTAACTTGGGAAGGAGACATGATGGGGCAGGTGACCCTCTTCAAGTCAAAGATCGTTCTGGATGAGGGAAGGGGGCTATCAGCACTCTCAGCAGGGAGAATAAGTCCTTCGGTTGTAAAGGGAGGTCTGGTCTGCACATCACGAGGTGCACTAATACCTTTATCAAACTGTGTTTATTGTCGTCATGGCTGCAAGCAGGTGAGCAGAAGCTGGGCTCAGGGTGCACTGGCCAGAGCATCGGCCAGCAAAGCCAGTCCTGGGTTCAGCCCCTGCATGGATTGGTTGATTTGGGTGAACCCCTAATATCATAAAAAATTTTGGACATTGTTTCTGAGAGTCTAGTTTTTTATCAGCTTCCCAAAAGGGCCTGTGACCCCAGTTTTTTGCAACCATTACTTGAGGTGACAGCACATCTTTCCACTCCACAGTTTGCCTCTCCCCAGCTAGCCAAGTCTGGGAAAGCCTTCTAGAATCCCTTCCCCTGAAGACCCTCCTCCAGTCCAGTAATCACCACACCAGTCCTAACCCGAGGCTGCACAGGAGCCGGGAAAGGGCATGGGCTTTGATGTCAAACATCTGGATTGAACCCTACCATTGCCACTCACCATCTCTGAGGCCTGGAGCAAGTTTCCTGGCCTCTGAGAGCCTTAGCTTCCTCACCTGTGAAATGGGGATAATTATACCTATGCAACTGGTACATTTTGAAGATGGATTAACTGAGATGGTTCGGGAAGTGCCCCGAACCGTGCATGGAACAGAGTAGGTAATTCATAACAAAAACCACTTTCTCTCTGAGATGCCATCAGACTTTCCCCTTTCTTTTATGTCTTTCCTAGCACTTCTTTAAAAAGATTTTTTTTTCCTTTATTGATTTTAGAGAGAGAGGAAGGTAGAGGGAGAGAGAGATAGAAACATCGATGAGAGAGAACTCAATTGGCCGCCTCCTGCATGCCCCCGACTGGGGACTGGGCCCACAACCTGGGCATGTGTCCTGACTGGGAATCGAACTGTCAACCTCTTGGTGCATGGGTTGACGCTCAACCACTGAGCCACACCGGCCGGACTTTCCTAGCACTTCTGAGCATAAGTGGGTGATGCCTCAGACCTAGGCCCATCCAAGGGTACCCCTCTCCGGGCCCCACAGACGGATCTCTCCCTCTGTTCCTCCCATTCCTGGTCCCCACATAGAGCCTGGAGCCCTCAGCAGGACTCCTGCCTCCTGAGGAAACTCCTGTTAATAAGAACCCCAAGTTACATCTGAGGAAGACTTAAGCAACCACGAAGAGTGTGGCCATTCACTGTCATTCAGCAAGACTGAGTGGTGGGCAGGGCAGGAAACTACATTCCTTCTGCCAAATCCAAGGGCCCAAGGTCACAGAGCTGGGAGTGATCAAACTAGATTTCTTCCTGGATACCAATGTAATGGCTAAGAGAGAGACTCTGAAGCCAGGTTCACTGCCTGGGTTCAAATCCTGGCTCTGCCTCTTGCTAGCTGGGGAAACTTGGGCGACTTACATTACTTCCTTGCTCAGTCTCATTGTCCGTACAATGGGGAAAGTAATAGCCCCTTTCTCATAGGCAGCTGCCGGGACAGGTGTAGTGTCTAGAACAGTGCCTGCTGTGGTGTAAGTGTGAGCTGTTGTGTGAATGAACCATGGTCTGCACCACATCTGCTCAGATCTGAGCTCCATCGACCTCCTTTCTCATCACGTTGAAACGTCACTCACCATCTTCTCTGTTTCTCCTCCAGGTGTGCTGGTATTTTCTAAGGGTTTTACCTGAGTCCTTGGGCCCCATACCCCAACTCCCTTAAAAATCTTACTCACTTTTTCTTCTGTCTTTAATGATCACAACCTATAAACAACAGATCCCCTGCCCCCACCCTCCTCAGCTGCTGCAGTCTTTCTTCATTCCTTCCTTTGACCGGTAAACTTCTAAAATATCAAATAAAATAGCTCCAGCTCATTGCCTTCCTGCTGTCCCCGTCCCCCACCCATTCCTCAAGCTCGGGCTATGAGCTCTGCAGGGTTCCTCTCCCTGAAGCTGCTCTCCGAGGTCTGCACGGCTGCTTGTGTCCTTCCTCAGAGAATACCATTCTGAACTTGCTGAGCCCAGGCTGGCACTGCTGATCCTGTCCCTCCCTCTCCCTCCTCCCCTCTTCCTCTCCCCCACCCCCTCCCTCCTCCTCCTTTCTCTCATCACACTTGCTCTTCCAGGCATCCATTGCACTCTCCCACTCTGACCCCAGATTACCTGCCAGTCCCCCTCTTCCTCTTCAGACCCCGGTTAGGACACTGTTCTTAGATCTGTATTTCACCAAATTTGGGGAACTTTCCAACTTCATTCCTGAAAATATTTTTTTCTGCTTAATTCTCCCCCTCCTTTCCTTCCGATTCTTATGTTAAATTACCTGATATTGTCCCATGGGTCAGTGAGTCTCTGTTTATTTTTTAAAATAATTTTTCTCGCCCTGGCCGGTTTGGCTCAGCGGTTAGAGCATCGGCCTGCGGTCCAGAGAGACCCGGGTTCGGTTCCCGCTAAGGGCATGTACCTCGGTTGCAGTTTGTCCCCTGCCCTGGTTGGTCGTGCGGGTGGCAGCCACTCGATGTGGCCCTTTCACGTCGATGTTTCTCTCTCTCTCTCTCCCCCTCTCCCTCCCACTCCATCTGAACAAAAAATGAAAAAATGTCCTCAGGTGAGGATAAAAAAACAAAAAAACCAAAAAATAAATAAAATAATTTTTCTCTGTGGCCTTCAGGTTGGATAATCTCTATTGATCGACTCTCGAGTTCAATGACCCTTTTTTTTGCAGACTCCAATCTGATGTTAAGTTTATCCAGTGAATTTTTGGCTTTAGATCTTGTAGCTTTCTTTCTGTTTTAAATTTTCAGTTTGGATCTTTTCTAGAGTTTCCATTCTTCTGCTGCAGTTTCTACATCTGTTCACTCATTAGGTGTATCTTTTCCTTTCAAACCGCCGAACATATTTATGATAGGTGTTTAAAAGTTTCTGTCTACTGCCCAGCTGGAATGGCTCAGTTGGTTGGAGCATTGTCCCATGCACAGAAAGGTTGCCAGTTAGATTCCTGGTCGGGGCACCTGCCTGGGTTGCAGGTTGGGGTGCGTACGGAAGGCAACTGATCAACATTTCTCTCTCACATTGATGTTTCTCTCTCTCTCCCCCCACCCTTCCTCTCTCTAAGCATGTCCTCCTGTGAGAATTTTTAAAAAAGTTTCTGTCTACTAATTCTCACATTTCTGTTATCTTGGGACCTGTTTGTATTGACTTACAATAAACAATTATGGGTCTATTTTTCTGAATTATGGATCACACTTTCTTGCTTCTTCTCACATCTAAAAATTTTTTTATTGTGTGTTGGACATTATGGAAGAGACATTATAGGGAGTCTAGTTTGTGTTTTCTCACTTTAAATGGTGTTGAGTTTTGTCCTGGTAGACATTAAATTGCAAATAGATCATCTTGATCCTGGCAAACTAATTTTTTTCTTTGTTATGGCTTTCTTTTTTTGTTGTTGTTTTTTTAACTTATCTTTATTGTTGAATGTATTATAGATGTTCCTCATTTTTCCCCCATTGCCTCCCTCCTCCCCATTCCCGCCCCCCTCCTGCCTTTCCCCACACTGTTGTCTGTGTCCATTGGGTATTCATATATACATATAAGTTCTTTGGTTTATTTCTTCCCACCCACCTCCAACCCCCCTTCCCTTTGGGGTTTGTCAGTCTAACAACCAATTTGTACTTCTTAATCCCTTCAACTTTTTACCCATTCCTCCAACCCCCCTCTCGTCTGGCAACCAACAAAATTTCTCTGTATCTATGAGAATGTTTCTGTTCTGCGTGTTCTTTTTGTTTGTAGATTCAATTGTCAATAGATATGTATTCATTGCCATTTTGTTTGTTCATATTTTTTATCTTTTTCTTCAGGAAGACCCTTCAACATTTCATATAATAATGGTTTGGTGGTGATGAACTCCTTTAGCTTTTCCTTGTCTGGGAAACTCTTTATATGGCCATCAATTCTAAATGACAGCTTTGCAGGATAGAGTAATCTTGGTTGTTGGTTCTTGCTTTTCATCACTCTGAATATTTCTTGCCACTCCCTTCTGGCCTGCAAAGTTTCTTTTGAGAAATCAGCTGACAGTCTTATGGGAACTCCCTTGTAGGTAACTAACTGCTTTTCTCTTACTGCTTTTAAGATGATGTGTCTTGTTGTGGGCCTCTTGGGGTTCATCTTGTTTGGGACTCTCTGTGCTTCCTGGACTTGTATGTCTGTTTCCTTTACCAAGCTAGGGAAGTTTTCTGCCATTATTGTTTCAAATAGGTTTTCGATTTCTTGTTCTCTCTCTTCTCCTTCTGGCACCCCCAAGATGCAAACGTTGGCACACTTGAAGTTGTCCCAGAGGCTCCTTACACTATCCTCATTTTTTTTTAATTCTTTTTCTTTTTGCTGTTCTGATTGGGTGTTTTTTGCTTCCATATATTCCATATCGATGGTTTGCTTCTTGGCTTTACCTACTCTACTATTGCATCTGTGTAAACTATTCTTTATTTCAGTTAGTGCCTCCTTCATTTCTGACTGGTCCTTTTTTATGCTCTTGAGGCCCTCACTAAGTTCACTGAGGTTCTCACTAAGTCCATTGAACATCCTTATAAGCAGTATTTTGAACTCAGCATCTGTTAAGTTGCTTTTCTCCATTTCGCTTAGTTCTTTTCCTGGAGTTGTTCTGTTCTTTCATTTGGGACCTGTTTCTTTGTCTCCTCATTTTGGCTGCCTCCCTGTGTTTGTTTCTATGTATTACTTAGCGAGAGGTATGGGGCTAGCTGAGACCAGATGCTGCTTGTTTGAAAGAATTTAGGAAAAGCTGAAGCAGGATCCAAGACAGACCAATCCTATGGTAAAGCAACTGGCAACAGCTTGGGTGGGCCTGAAAGTTGGGTGGGGGCGGGGCCTCAGGGAATCACCAGGGCAGGGCAAACAGTGGGAGCCAGGTTGCTGGAGTCCCAGATATGGCGGCGTCTGCCGGCTCAGGGAAGGGCTCACCAAAGGAACAAAGGCCTCTGATAGCACGTCTGTCCAGGAGAAAGCTGTCTCTCCAGCCCTCGCTCCAATGCCAACAACTCAGTGTTTCCCCATATGACTCTGGTGCCTTTCAAGCTGCCTCCCCCACGCTGGAGCCTGGAGGGTGCGAGTCCGAGTAAGTCTGGGCGTGGGCCCTTTAAGAGGAGCTGCCGGGGGCTCCAGCCGCCTCAGCCTCAGTTCCCGCTGGTTTTCCAGCCAGAAGTGATGGGGATTCTCTTCCTGGCACTGGAACCCTGAGCTGGGCGCCTGGTGTGGGACGGGGACCCCTCAGTCCTCAGGGAGGACCTTCCCAGCTGAGGTGTCCTCCTAATTTTTATCCGCCACACGTGGGTGTAGGACCAGCCCGTCGCGCCTCCGCCCCTCCTACCAGTCTCCATGTGGCTTCTTTAATTTCGTAGTTGTAGGACTTCCATTCAGCTCGATTTAAGGTGGCTTTGAATGATGGTTGTTCTGTAGTTTAGTTGTAATTTGAAGTGGTTGTGGGAGGACGCGATACCGCGTTTACCTGCGCCGCCATCTTGACCGGAAGTCTTTTTCTTGCTCTTAGCGGATGGCTCTTCCGCAAAGGCGTGGTTGTTACCTGTCAGGTGCTGCCTCTCCGGGATCACTGCTGAATGCCTGAAGCACTTCCTGATGTCTCATTACTGTTGGCTGAACTGGAAGATGTCTCTAAGCCCTGCCGGGTCTGTGCTAGCTCCGCACAGCCGCCACACTCTGCTGGGCTCGTGGAGTCTTGCCCTGTGCCTGGCACCCAGCCCTCATTCAAGCACCCATGGGAGCCTTGTAGATGGCGCAGTCTCCTTCCGGCCCAGCTCCCTCCTCTTTGCTATGGTATTAGTTTGCTGGGGCTGCTGTAACAATGTACCACAGGCTGAGTGGCTTAAACAACAGGAAGTTATTTCTCATAGTTATAGAGTCTGCAAGTTCAAGATCAAGGTGACTGTGTGTCCAAATTCCCTCTCTTTTTTCGCAAACACATTTATTTACTATCCAATGGGATGATCCTAATAAACCAACACTCTGAAATAGTTGCATGTAAAATGTTTGTGATAGAGTAATTAAACACAGTAATGGGAAGAAAAAAAAGGCATGGAGAGATTTGCTCATTGAACTGAGCTTGTTTATCCTCACGGCTAATTCCTGTCCAGAAGGATGATGGAATTTTTACTCTGCTTTTTCATAGACCCGAGTGCAGGTGACATTGTTCATAGTGCATTCCACCACTAATTTCCTGTCTCCCAATCTTCTCCTTATTGTGCTTTCCTTCCCATCCCACTCCTGATGTTGAACCAGTGACTGTTTTGTGTTTTTTTTTTAATTTATTGATTTGAGAGGAAGAGAGAGAGAGAAACATCAATTAGTTGCTCCACTTATTTATGTATTTATTGGTTGATTCTTGCATGTGCCCTGACCAGGGATCAAACTGCAACCTTGGCGTACTGGGATGACGACAGTCCACCATTTATAAAGTTGCAGATGGTCTGAGTTTTTCTGCCATCAGCTCTAGTTTCTTCAATCTTCTTTCCCAGGTTGTAGGAGAACTGTGTCATTTTCAACGTGCTCTCAGTTTTTATTAAGGTTTTTGCCGTCGGAAGTGGTGACAGTCTGGCTTGGCCATGGCACCTGTTTTCTGCAGAGTCATTCCCACACCCAGGTCCCTCAGTACTCGTGGAAGCCTTTGCTCTCCACCAGCTGCTGAACGTGGCCGTGTGGGCGCAGACCGGGTTGCCAGAGCAGAGCGTGGCATGGGAAGCGTGGCGCAAATGTCCTCTTCCTATAAGGACACCAATCAGATTCGATTAGGGCCCATCCTATCAGCCTCATTTTAACTTAGTCACCTCTTTAAAGACCTATCTCCAAATACAGTCGCATTCTGAGGTACTGGGTGTCAGAGCTGCAGAGTTTGAATTTGGTTGGGGACACAATTCAGCCTGGAACAGCTATCCTCCCCCTGAAATTCCAGCCACTTCAGCAGCCTGGACACTGCTCTAGCATCAAGAAAGTGCCACCCGGAAAGCTAATGCAGTTTAGCTTCTCTCGTGTATTCTCCTTGTCTCAGTAATTACAGTCCCTGCTGCCTGTTCCCCAATGACTGAAAACAGTCGCCACGTGTCTTGTTGTTCAAGCCAGGAGGGCAAGTCCAGCCCCAGCCACTCTGTCCTGGATGACAGTGAAGGGCCAACACCAGCTTTTTGCCTTCTCTGCCCAGCTCAGTGGTCAAAATTACTCACGATGGCAAACAGACTTTGCTCAGCCCCCTGTCTGCGAGGTTTCGTTTTCCCTTCTTTCCCTCACGCCACAGTCACGCTGTGGATCTCAGCCGATGGCTGGTGTGCTCTAGCCTGGCTTAACGGGCATCTCTGGTCTCTGAAGCCTGTGGGCTTTGAATGCGGATTGGTGACAAACACCTTCCCCTTCACTGTTCTCACTGTCTTTTTCTCCCTTGGCTTTATTTATTGCCGTAGGAAGAAGAAAACCAAATTTGTACAGGAGGCGGGTGTGATGGGGAAACAGGCAGAGAGACAGAGAGAGGTGGGGACAGAAGGAAGACAGAAGCCCAGCAAAGGGATCTCCCAGGAGAGGGGGCAGTGGAGGGGGCAGAGAAGGGGAGGAGGACAGTGGCTGGCTTTTTTTTTTCAGGGCTTCACAAGGGCCCGTGCTTTGTGCCACGAGTCTGGATAGACTTTGCACAGTCCGGATCACAACTTCCCATCCATCTTCCCTGGTGGCGCCAAGGCCTAGGAGCTGCACTCACTACTAGTCGAGAAGACCTGAAAGCAGGTTTATTTCTTTATTTTTTTTTATCCTCACCTGAGGACATTTTTGCATACATCTTCAGATAGAGTGGGAGGGAGAGAGGAAGAGAGGGAGAAACATCCATGTGAGAGAGACACAAAGACTGTTGCCACCCACACAACCCCAACCGGGCCCGGGGACAAACTGCAACCGAGGTACGTGCCCTTAGTGGGAACCGAACCCAGGACTCTCTGGTCTGCGGGCCGACGCTCTAACCGCTGAGCCAAACCAGCCAGGGCTAAAGCAGGTTTATTTCTTGACTGTGGGTAGAAGAGTGTCGGAGTAACTTTCCAGGACCTGACACACTTTGTCCAGCAGCTGCCCACTGCTGGGTCAGGAACCACAGCCCAGGAAGCTATGCTGGTCACCAGAGGACTTCTGGGCAGCCTGAGATGAGGTCACAGAGTGGGGGCAGGGGTGAAGGTGAGTGAGGGGCCCTCCTTCCAGAGCCAGGCTGCCGCCCTGACAGTGCTGGAAAACCAGCCAAAGCCTCTATTCCTTGTACCCAGACCCCCCCTAGACCGGTTCCTCTGCTGGGACTTCCTGAGAACCAGCTCCCAGCCAGGGGGATGTGCCGGGGCCCACAGTTCTGAGCCCCGGACTGTCTCTCCAGGCAGCTCTAGTAGCGCGACTTCCTGGACCCCTCCCGGGATGCAGTGTGCCCCCTACCATGCCATCCCTGTTGCTTCTGGCTCCCCCTAAGTTCAGAGGGTGATGCTTCCGGGCCTGTGTCCTAAACGGGAGGAGAGTTCTCCCTGCACGTGGACACAGCTGACCTTCGGGAAAGGTTTCTCTCCTGGAGGGCAGATCCAGGAGAGCGCCAGCCAATCATGGCAGCTGTGAGATGCTGAGGCCCTCGCCTCAGAGTCAAGTTCCCAGACGCAGCGAGTTCAGATGGGCGGAGGGAGAGTGGGAGGCTGGATGTCTATTAGCATCAGGAAGAAACAAGTCAGGAAATTCGAAGGCTATTAATAGAATAAAATTCTATAAACTGCCCTATCTCAATTTATACACCATTCAGGGGATACAGTGATTCTTTTTATTTAAATTATTTCCTGAACAATAAGATTCAGATGTTAAGTTAAGCAACTGTTACTCTATGTAGCTTCATTGTATGGTTAAAGAAACTATAAGAACTTACAATACATCCAGAATATATTATTACTGGGCTGTTAAAAAAAAAAGGTCTATAAATTAATGAGTAAAACTTGAATAAGAAATATTTCTATTTTAACATGAAAAAGGAAAATACAAATACTAGGTGGAGGAAATCACAAGAGATAAGGACAAATCAAGAAATATAAAGCTAGAATGAAGAAAGAGACAGAAAAGGTGATCTGGCAAGTGATGAATTCACAATGTCAAACGCCCAGGGTCTGCAGGAGTTCTTTGCACGGAATAGATTGGATGTGCATTTAAAGAGACCATCTCCCGGAGCTCTCTGGGAAGGAGGGCCCTTTGGGTAGTCACAGTTATACTGTGAAAACGTGCCCCCCTTTCTTCTTCCCCTCCTTCCCTTCCTTCCTTCCATCAACACTAACGATGGCTGCTGGGTATACAGCAGCTAACAAGACAGACGAGATTTCTGTCCTCATGGATTTACAGTCTAGTGAGTCAGGCAGACATTGTACAAGCAAACAAAAACACCATACTAATAAATACATATTTGCAAAGGGAGCTTAAGTGCTGGGAAGGCATGCAGGGTGCTGTGCAACAGACTAACAGAGTGGATTTCATTTGGGTGCTCAGGGAAGGCCTCTCAGAGGAAGTGATAATGAAGCCTGAGGCGCAGGCTGGGTGCAACTGATCCAGGACGGATGGCGTCCCTGGCAGCGGGGACAGCAGGGCAAAGGCCCCGAGGCAAGCTTGGCGTGTTCAAGAGCTGGAAGAAGGCCAGTGTGGCTGGAGCATCAGGAGGTCAGGGGGAGCCCAGGGAGCTAAGCAGGGGCAGGTGATCATGCGTGGATTCAATTTTAAGAGTGCTAAGAAACCATTTAAGGATTTTTTTTAATCCTCACCCGAGGATATTTTCCCATGGATTTTCAGATAGAGTGGGAGGAAGGGAGAGAGAGAGAGCGCGCGAGCGAGCGAGAGAGAGACATCAATGTGAGGAGAGACACATCGACTGATTGCCTCCTGCATGACCCCAACCAGGGCCAGGGATCGAACCGTAACCCACGTACGTGCCCTTGACCAGAATTGAACCCCTGACCTTTTGGTCCGAGGGCTGATGCTGTAACCACTGAGCCAAACAGGCCATGGAGGGATTTTTTTTTAAGCAGAGGAGGAACATAAACAGATTTGTATTTTTAGTACGTGCCCCTAGCGGGAACTGAACCTGGGACTCTCTGGTCCGCAGGCCAACACTCCAACCGCTGAGCCAAACTGGCCAGGGAACAGATTTGTATTTTTAAAAGTTACTGTTGCTGCTGAGGGGCAAGTGGGTGTGGAGTGACCAGGTCAGAGGCTACTGTGGTACAAGGTTACCCCGCAGGGTGGGGTCTTCTTTTTTTTTTTTCTTTATTGATTTTTAGAGAAAGAGAAAGGGGGAGAGAGAGAGAGAGATAGAAACATCGATGAGAGAGAACATTGATTGGCCGCCTCCTGCATGCCCCCCACTGGGGATCGGGCCCACAACCTGGGCATGTGCCCTGACTGGGAATCGAACCGGCAACCTCCTGGTGCATGGGTCAACGCTCAACCACTGAGCCACACCGGCTGGGCAGGGTGGGGTCTTCTATAGGACAGTGGCAGTGGGGTGGGAGGAGCAAGTGGGTGGGTTCAAAATATATTTAGATCTTTGAACTTGAAATATATTAGAAATGCGGGTGAGGAAGTGGAGATGCCCGAGGTGGCCTCTAGGTTTTGGGCTGAGTGTCCAGGAGAAGGACGGAGGCTCCCGTCTCTGAGGTGGGGGCACTCTCTCCTTTGTGTGTCTGAAACTGTCCTGTTTTACAATTAAGGGAGTTAGTGCTGGCCTTTGAGAGAGGGGCAGTGAGGCTCCCAGGTCTCTCAGCAAGCTGGCAGAGCTGGGACTGCAAACCAGAGGCTCTGCCTGTGCCAGGTGTCACTTGGGCGGCGATTGTCGGGGCATCTCTGCTGAGTTCCCTGTTCTAGAGCTGGGGTCAGGATCCTGGGGTCCCAGGAGACCCCACCTGGTCCAACATGCCCGGCAAGGGCTATGCCTCCTCCCTGGACAGGGTGTCCCCCAGTCCCAGCCCAGCCTGCAGGGTCGCACTCCTGCGTGCTGACCCCTCTCCGCCCAGCCAGGGCTGCGGGACAGTGCCAGGGAGGCCTCCACACCCCGCTGAGCCCTTGGAGGCGTCCAGGTGCACACTGCCCTTCCCCCTGGGCAGCCTCCAGGTGCTATGGCTGCCTCCCTCTGTCCCTGTGCCCTCCACATCGGTTTATTACATTGGACCGTATGTCGTATGTGGTCCAACTGCTTCACTGTCCCTCTGTATGTGCCCCTCTGTCCTCACCGCTCAGCCTTCCCCCGCCTCCGTGCCAACCTGCACGCTGCCCCCTCCTGTCTGTTATGTCCTCATAAACTTGCGGCATCAGTCTCCTGCCAGCTCTCTGGGTCAGGTCCTCCATGACCTCTCATCGGAACTGTGGCAAAACCTCTACCTCCCCACCAACAGCCTCTTCCTCCTCCAGTCAATTTCACAGATTTTTCCAGCTCAGAAATCTTCAGAGGCTGCCCACTGCTTGCCGGAGGAAATGCCAACTCTTCAGCCTGGCGCCGGCCGCCAAGCTCTGTCTGTGGACGCACGGTTTCCGCGGCTCCGCTTCCTGCTCCTACAGACCAGCCCCCTCCGCCCAGCGCGCTTCCACGCGGACCCTCGCTCTGCTGTTCTCTCCCTCTCTCTGCCTCCCGTCCCAGGAGTTCAAACCCCTCCCGTAAGGCCTCCTCGTCTTCACCCCCACCCAGCCTGGAAGAGTCTCCCCATCCCGGCACCCCGCAGCCCTCCTCAGCACCCATCACGGCTCACCTTGCCTGTCCTTGTTTGTGCTGGTGCCCTTGGCAGCGTGGTCCCAGCAGGAACACTAGGCTCCCTGGGATGCTGATGAGTTCACTGCAAGGTGGGTCTAGTCTGAGGCGCTCCAGGTATCCAGGGGGCCATGTCTACACTTACCATCTAAGCCAGAAGCTCCTGGAGGGCAGCATCTGTGTGGGCTCCTCTCTGCACCCCCAGCACCCCACACAGGGTGGGCACTCAGTCGATGTCTGCCAAGTGAACAGCCGAGGGGACAAGTAAATGGCCCAGAGGGACATGCTGCAGGAATTCAGGAAAGGGATTAAGGAATTTCACAGAGGTGGGACTGATGGAGATTGAGCAAGGAGGGGATCGGATGGGGCAAGGGAGGAGGAGGAGGAGGAGGACGAGCTGGGAGAGGAGAGGATCCTGGGGGAGAGAGGGACAGCCTCCTTGGACAAGCAGAGGATCTGGAGTTGGGCTGGGACAAGGACAGTGTTGGCGTCTGGTGGGGTTGGTCCTGTCTGGGCAGACAGTGTGCCAGGCAGAACAGAGGGGTGCCCAGCCTCCTCACCCCATACCCCACTAGATCAGGGATGCTAGATGGGTCCCTCATCCCTCCCATCAGTGACCTGAAGAAAGCATTTCTTAGAACCTCTCCACTGAGCTGGAGCAGGAAAAGGCAGCTGAGGACCTCTTCCCAGGCGCCATCTCATTTTTTTGTGCTTGAAGCTGAGCATCTCAGCAAAGTACACAGTTTAGAACCAGAGGGGCGAGGAGCCAGGATCAGCAGCTGGGCCAATCCGGAGGGCGGAGGGGATGCAGGGAGTTGGAATCAGAGACCTTTAGAGGCAGAACCTGGGACAGACGGAGATGGGCTGGGGAGCGGGAGTCAGGCTGACTTGGATGAGGTCAGGAAGGGCTGGGTGCAGAGGGAGAGGCAGGAGGCACAGGACTGTGCCTGGCCACTGTGGCACTGGGGGTCAGAGATGAGGAGCGGCCGGCACTCAGGACACAGCCCTCACAGGAGTGAAGGAGCGGCCAATGGGGAGGAGGGGCAGAGGGGAGCCTGCGTTTCTGGAGTTGAGGGAAGAAGTCCTTTCCTGGGGCACACGGTGACCAACTGTGTCCAAGGCTGTCCACAGGTCCAGTGAAATGAGCTTTAAAAATCAACCATTGGACTTAGCAGCATGGACATCATGGTGGCCTTGACAGGAGTGGTCTTAGGGACCAAAGTGGCTGAGGGGTTCAGGAGAGAGGGGGACAGGGGTAAGTGGAATAACAAATACTCTCAGTTTGGCCTGTAAGACGGGCAGTAGCTAGAGCCCCGTCTAGCTTTGTGGCCAGGGGAGGGCTTTCATCAGGGTGGGGTGACCTGGGAGGGGAGGACAGGCCGTTCAGGAGAAAGTGGGTGCTTGCTGTCTCATGTCCATGAGGTGGCCGGAGGGGATGGGACTCAGGCACAGAGGAGGGTGGGCCTCAGATCGGAGCAGGACAGTTCACTGCGGACCAGAAGGGAAGAAGACCAGGGGTACAGGTGGGTGAAGGTGGGTAGACTTGGCAGCAGGAGCATATGATGTTTCCATTCGACCCAGACACAGGGTAGATGCCCACTTTAAAGATGAGGAAACTGAGGTACAGAGAGGTCTAATACCCACTGTTAGGCAGTAGAACTTGGCCTGAGATTAGAAGACAACAGAAACTCCCTAGACAGAGAGTGGGAGGAGGCAAGAGCCAGGGGAGGAACAGAAAGGGACCGTCAGCAATAGTCTAGGCCGTCGGGCCCCCCTCCCCAGGAAGAAGGATGTTAGTTATTACTTACTCCGTGGAGTCTGTGACAGCCCCACGCAGCACTGTGCTGGCTTGCAGTGGGTACTTGAGTGAATGCAGAGGTCAGAAGGAGGGCCTTGGCAGAGGAGGCCATGGTGATGCCAGAGAGCGCGGGGAGCAGGGTGTGAGGGGCCCTGGTGGCATCACCTGCCCTGCCTCGGGGTCCGGGCACCAAGGCATCAGTGTGCCTCCCCACCCGGTCAGTGTTGTCCTCCGCTGGTTCTGGCCCAGGCTGCAGCCAGGGAAAGGGGCAGGAGGGGCAGGTGGGACTAGAGTCTCAAAGATCCTGAGGGAACCATGCCGGGGGGGTGGCACCAGGAGGACCCTGGCAGCAGCCAGAGCTCAAAGGTGGCTGCAGGTGGGTCTCCACTCCTGTGAAGACTCTGAAGCAGACAGCAGGTCCTGTCCCGTCCCCACGAGGCAGTTATCTGCCACCTGGAGTCACCACCAGGTATGGATTCCCAGGGCCACGGGCTGAGCATCCAGAAAGGGGAGGCCTGCTCCCTGGGCATAAAAGGGCTTCCTCCTCTTCCTCCTGAGAGCAGGCTCAGTTCTCAGGCTGCTCTGAGGCCCAGGCCCACCCACGAGGAGCATGCATGCGGTCCTGCTCGGGCATCCTCAGAGCCTCCGCTGCCCATGAACTCCGATGAAGCCTGTGCCCGTGGCTACACTCTGTCCTGTGACTACAGACCCCTCGTCTGGTCTCTTCACCGGACCAGCCTGTGGAGTAGGGCCGGTGTCTCCAGGCAGCACCTGCTCACAAGCCCTTGTTGGGAGTGGGCAGGGGGAGGGCCTGCTCTCTCCAGCAGCACCCAGCTACCTCATCGGCCCATTGAGGAAAAGCACTGGACAGCCCGCCCCACCCTGAGCTCTGAGTGGACGGCAGGCAGAGCCATCCTGCCGGCACACCTGCAGTGCTAGCGCTCTGCAACTCCACTCCTCCGGGCTGTGGCCTCTGGAGGGTCCTCCAGGTAAGGCAGGTAAGACCCAGGCCAGGCTAGTCAGTGACTTCTGGGAAGCCTTGCTGACTTGCCTCGTTGTGGAAGCAGGAGGCCACGGAGACATGGGGGCTGAGCTGCCACCTTTGTGAAGTGGCTCATTTGACACAGGGAGATTTTATCAGGCTCAGCCCAGGCTTGCACTTGACCCCTGCACTGTCAGAATAGACAAGAGGCCCTCACCTGCAAGCTTGGTGTTTGTCCCCAGAGGTGACATCCAACGATAACATCTTCTTGGGGCTCTTGGCGTTGTGTGACTGGGGGAGTTTCCAGTGGGACCTGAGTGCACTGACACCACTGTGGAACCAGGGATGGTGCTTAGGTCCATGTGGCCCCCACTCCCTGCCCCAGCAGCGACCGTCAGCAATAGTCGAGGTCCCACCTCTAGGCCAGACTACCTGATGGGACCCCCCCAACACTTACAGTAGGAGACTCAGATTGTCCCCGGTCAAAGAGAATGCAGAGAGCCATGGACGATGAAGGGGAGACAGGTAGATTCAAATAGCCCCTTACCTGGGAGTGCACTACAGGTCCTCCCGCTCTGCCGGCCTCCCCTATAAAATGGACCAGGTAAGAATTATTCTGTGACACTGGATGGGTGGAGGGAGGAATTACACTGGGTTTCTGCTGCCCACCTGCTTCCTGGGGTCCTTCATCCCCTCTCTCTTCTCCAGGTCCTGCTCCTGCAAGCCAGCCCTGGAGGGGCACGCCTTCCCTCCTGCCCTGCAAAGTTGCTGTCTCCTTTGGATCTTTTTGCGGTCTGGGCTTGCTGTTCCTCTCAACAGTAGTCAGGAAGCCCTTACCCCAAAAAGTATCTTCGGGAGGCCTGGTCTACAGAGGAGATGCCCAAAGGGCCCCAGATGAGTCACACACCACACCCAGGGACAAGGAGTGGGGCCATCAACCTGGCTTTCCCTTAGAGCTGCTGGGCAGCCTTAGAGCAAGCCCTGCACCCATCTGTGCCTTTTCATCATTAACTGGTGCGCAGTGTCTAGTGGGAGATTCTACAAGGTAAGGAAAAAACAGGAGTGGCTCAATTAAAGGTGTGCTGGACGTTGTGTTGGTGGCGTGGCTTCCAGCCCTCTGTCCTCGATCTGCAGACAATCTCCCTCTGGGCTCCTTTGGGGGATTGCATCTCCCACCCTGTGGGCACCCCTGGCAGGATTGTCACTAAAGGCATCTTGCCTTCCCTTGCCCACTTGGATATGAGACCCAGGACAGTCCTGGAATTGGAGTCCTGTGGAGGGATAACGACTGGGGGGAAGATGGATGCTGATTGGACTGTGCCCAGAAGACTGTGAGCTGGGCCACCTGCATCCCCTGAATTGCCTAATGCTGTCTCTCCCTAGCCTGGACCTTTGATTGCCTTCTTCATCTTGTGAACCACCCCAAATCCTTCTAATGAAATCCTCTGTTGCAAAAGTGAAGCAGAGCCAATGCCCCTCACTCGGATACAGAGCCTTCAAGAGAGGAGGTGGACTTGCTCATCCTGGGAGGAGGTGGTGGGCTGGCCTGGGGGAAGAGCTGAGGTGCCATCCTTTGGGAGGCCCACACGGTGTCAGCTCCCAGGGTTCCAGGGACAGAGCAGAGATCAGAGGTTACATACAAGGCCTGTGTTAAGGCCCATGGAAATGTTCCCAGAGGTGAGGACAATGTTTGGGCGAAGGACAGAGAAGGACCTGCATAACATGAAGGAATCTGAAGTAATAGGGTCCTCATTTACTGAAGGGGAAGAGGATGGGTCATGACAACTGCAGGTGGCTGTGGATGGACTGTCCCTCTTCCAGATGTGAGGTGTCTGGAGATGGCTCCCGGAGCTGCAGTGAGGCCATGGCTGGTTAGGGTGGCCACACAGGGCTGCCTCTCCTTTTCCACCACTGAGAGAGGTCCCAGCGCCTGGACACTCTCTGTCCAGGAAAGGCTGGGCTCCAGTGCCCTCCTTGTCTGGAATCCTCCCACCGCCCTGGGTGGCTACTGGACCTGGATGGGGGCATGGTGTTACTGTGCCAGGCTATCCCAGAGTCACAGCCTGCAACAAGCAGGCAGCTGGAAGGGTCCAGCCCCATGCAGAAGACACTAGAGGCGAGTCTACACCAACAAGCGATCTGGTGTGTGGTCCACACCGAATTCAAAGGTGCTGAAGCATCCTGAATGGGCAGGGCTCACTGTGGGCTCAGAGAGGAGGCCTGGAAGCAATTACTGTAGAGGTGTGAGGTCACTGAGCCCCCAACTGAACGCAACCAGACATCAATGGGAAAGGCGAGATGGTGACAGACAAAAGTCTAAGGGGCTGACTAATGCCTGTGACCCGGAAGCTCCTGCCCCTGCTGCTACCCTGACCTCCCAGTCCCACCCAGCTGGGAAGCAGGTCTTGCCCTACCACCTGAGCCCTGGCAGGCGGGTGGAGAAAGCATATTCGACTCAAGGATGGCATCGTGTGGTCATAATGGGGTAGTGCACCCCAAAGCCTCAGAAGAACTCCATTAAGTCTCGCGAAGGATGCTGAGTCGGACTCTGTGCCAGAATGTTTTAGGAGAGCAAGGCCTGCCAATCTTCCCAACAAGTCCAGATTTTCCGTGAGAGGCAGTTCTAAGGGGCACAGAGGCTGAGACAAGCGGTGGAAAGGAGAGAGCTCCAGGGTGAGATGGGGGGGAAGGTTGCTGGATGGAAATTGCTTCTCGGTGAGAGTTTATACACCCCAGACCACTCTCCTGGGTCTAGACCTTTCAGAATGAGGCTCTAGGTCCAAGTCCCAGGCATTGGACTGTCCCTAGCCCTTCACTTGAGCCCCTGAAGCAGCAACTCAAATCCCTGCCACTCTAGGGGACTTATTCCCAGAGAAAGGAGGGAGACGGGGGAGGACATTACTCAGAAAAGGATCCTGTTTCCAATGTTAATAGAAAGAGCCTGAACTTCAGAGTCAATCAGATCCGGATTTAAATCTCATATCCTCCCTGTGTTAGCTGTGTGACCTCAGGAAGTCCTTCAGTATCCTCATCTGTAAAGTGGGGTAATGCCCACCTTGCAGGGGCGTGGAGAGTACTCACTGTCAGTGCAAGGAGTGGTCACTGCCATAGAAAGGGAGGCCCCTGGCTCCGAGTCTAGGGGCATCCGCCCTGGGGAGGTATCTGCTTGGTGGCCTGTGTGTGGCTATGCCTTGCTGCACTTGTGTGGGCGCCCATTTGACAATGAGTTGTTTGACTGAACCCAGCCAGCCCCCTGCCTGACCCCCCAAACAGACAGGAAGTATGCCGAGAGCCTGAGGTGTGTCCAGGACTAAGAGGGTTGAAGCACGTCAACAAGGCCCCGGGAGCAAGAGGGGTGGGAAGGAGGGTGCAGGTAGGGCATGGGGAAAGAAGGGAAGGGAATGGTGGCACAGGACGCAAAGGATAGTCCAGAAAGACAGGGAAGAGGGGGAGCGTGAATGGCAAAGTAGGAAGTCTCTCTGGGTGGCAGATGTCCCCTTCTGCGACTGTTCAAGGTGCCCCAGCACCTGGGCAAGGCGTCCCTTCTGATCCGTGCGTACGCCACGAGGGGCAATGGGGATGCCATAGGGGACCATGGGGACACCACGGGGGACAGAGCTGATGGAGTGTTCTTGCACCAGTCTCCTTCCTTCCCTGGGCCTTGGCTTCTGCATCTGTAAAATAAGAGGAATGTATTGGATTCCTCCTCTCAGTTACCATTTCCTCCCCTGCCCCCAGGCCCGCCTCCCTGACAGGACAGGAGAGGATGGGGGTCCCAACAGCTTTCCTTGAGCTTGTGAGCTGTGAGAGCAGCCAAGCGGGAGGCAGGCTGAGATGGGAATACCAGGCTCTGGGAGGAAGGAATCAGAGAAATTACCAGAAGTGAAAACCTATAGGTTTCCCCAAAGTACAATTTGAATAGAAATGTCAAACGCACCTGGAGTTATTACACACTGTAATGCTAATGACACATAATCCTATATACCAACTTGGTGCTATCAGGAGTGTGTGGCCACACTGCGGTGTGTGAATCCTGCCTTTCTCCAGGAATAGTCTTCCCCTTCCCAGCAGAGTCCACAGAGCCTCCTCCTTCCTTCCCGGAGGTGGCTCATCTGGGCTGGGCCTGGGGAAGTGACAGTGGGAGGACAAAGCACCCCAGAAGGGAGCTGTCATATCACTAGGAGGGGAATGGACCGTTGTCATTTGGTGTTTTCATTTTTACCTAATCTGAGGTGCAACCTAAGTCCTCTGGAAGCTGCTGAGCCTCTCTGTTCCGGACCCTCTCTTCCCTACCCCTCTCTTCTCTAACCTGTCCTGCTCTCATTTCTCCTTTCCCATCCCCTTCCCTCCTCTCTTTCCCGGAGTCTATGCCTTGTTCTGCCAGGGACACTGTAGACATGGCTCTTTCCTTCGAGAGACCCTGGTGTCAGTATGTACCCCCCTTGTCGGGCCATGCTCCTTAGCTGCAGGGGCTGCGGGAGAACAGGAGGGGGCAGCAGCGTTGTGGGTGGTCTGTGGTCAAGGGCTTTCAGGAGAGCAGGTCGGACATCCAGGCCAACACCCCACCCCAGGTGGGACCCTGGGCTTGTATTCTCTGCAGCGCAGCCCATTCCAGCCCCCAGTACATAAAGCTGCCTTTGCTGTTAGGGCAGGAAATCTCCTGGGGGTCCTTTTAAGGAGGTGGGATATTTAAGGTCAAGGTTGCAGGATCATTCACACAATTCAGGAATTCCTTCCCAAACTACACACCTGTGCCCAGCTTCCTAGGACAATGGATCTAGAAGTGTGGTCACTGGACCAGCAACTGCAGCTTCACCTGGGATCTTAGAAATACACATTCTCACCCTGGCCGGTTTGGCTCAGCGGTTAGAGCATCGGCCCACAGACCTGAGAGTCCCGGGTTCAGTTCCTGCTAAGGGCACGTACCTCGGTTGCAGTTTGTCCCCAGCCCCTGTTGGAGTTGTGTGGGTGGCAACTACTCGATGTGTCTCTCTCACATCAATGTTTCTCTCTCTCTCTCTTCCTCCCTCTCTCCCTCCCACTCTATCTGAAGGTACATGCAAAAATGTCCTTGGGTGAGGATAAAAAAAAAGAAATGCACATTCTTAGGTCCCAGCGCCAAGGGGGTGCTGAGATGGTTTGCATCCTTCCCCCAACTCTGCATTTAGTGACAGGTTGAAGGCTTGAAATCAGCCCTGGAGGGGATATTTACACCATGGGAATGGCGAACGCTACAAATCAGTGATTATTTTTCTTCTGGAGAACACTTTCCAGCACACTACTGGGCCCCCTCCACACCCACTAAATCAGAAACGCTGGAGGTGGAGCCCCAGAGGCTGTGATTCTGGTGCGCTCTCGACATTCAGAACCACTGTTCTAGGTCTAGGGGCCCGTGCCGGCGGAATCATGGGCCTCTAGGGTTTGGGATAGAAAGGGAGATGTCCGGGTGGCCAAGAAAGAGAGTTTTACAAGGAAGTTTGGGAAAGGTAAAGAAAGGAGAGAGAAAGTAAACCAGGCCCTGGCCTTCCCTCTGGGCAGAGGGGCAGCCAGGCGTGTGACAGGAAGCCTTCCTGGACGAGATGAGACTCCAGCCCAGGGACGGAAGAGGTGCCCAGGGGGTTGGGTGCAGCCTGCTTTGAGTGTTCTGGTTTTTCCAGGTATCTAGATGAGGGTGACAAGATCGATTTCTCTGAGTCATGAGAGCAAGGGGCACAGAATAATTGGCTATAAACACGCCTCTTTCAATGATGCTTCTGCAATAATGAAAAAGCACATTTATAAGCATTTTATTAGAGATACAAGGGAAAAAAATCCTGAAATTTTCTTTCAGGAATGAGGTGAAAATGGAAAAATCACAGGTCCATACCTACTACTATTCACGTAAATGTGTGCAAAATGCCATGGCAATTTTCTTCCCTCTGTCCAATTATGAAATATTTCAAACATACAGAAAAGTACAGGGAGTACTATAACAAAAGCTTTCTATCCACCACCAGAAATAGCAAATGTTAACATTTTGCCACATTTTTCTCAGATTATTATTATTATTGAATTTATTGGTGTGACATTGATTAATAAAATGATATAGGTTTCAGGTGTACAATTCTATCATACATCATCAGTATATTGTATTGTGTGTTCACCACCCCAAGTCAAGTCTCCTTGCATCACCAATTTACCCGCCCCCCCTTACCCTCTTCTACCTCCCCCACCCCCCTTTCCCTCTGGTAATCACCATACTGTTGTCTGTGTCTATGAGGTTTTTTCCTCTGCTTAATCCCTTCACCTTTTTCACCCAGTCCACCCCCAACCCCCCTCCCCTCTGACAGCTGTCAGTCTGTTCTCTATCTATGAGTCTGTTTCTATTTTGATAGTTTATTTTGTTCATTAGATTCTACATATAAGTGAAATAATCTGATACTTGTCTTTCTTTGACTGACTTATTTCACTTAGCACAATACTCTCCAGGTCCATCCATGCTGTCGCAAAAGGTAAGATTTCCTTTTATACCCAAGTAGTAATTCCATTGTGTAAATGTACCACAGCTTTTTTATCCACTCATCTACTGATGGGCACTTGGGCTGCTTCCAAATCTTGGTTAATGTAAAATAATGCTGCAGTGAACATAGGGGCGCATATATTCTTTCGAATTAGTATTTCAGATTTCTTTATATATATTCCCAGAATTGGAATCATTGGGTCATTTTTAATTTTTTGAGGAACCTCCATGCTGCTTTCCACAGTGGCTGCACCCATCTGCATTCCCACCAACAGTGCACGAAGCTTCTCTTTTCTTCACATCCTCACCAACACTTATTGGTTGATTTAATGTTAGCCATTCTGACAGGTGTGAGGTGATATTTTATTGTGGTTTTAATTCGCATTTCTCTGATGATTAGTGACGTTGAGCAACTTTTCATACGTCTACTGGACATCTGTATGTCCTCTTTGAAGAAGTGTCTATTCAGGTCCTTTGTCCATTTTTTAATTGGATTGTTTGGGGGGTTTTTTGGTGTCGAGTTGTATTCTTTATAAATTTTGAATATTAACCTCTACCAGAAGTATCATTCGCGAATATGTTTTCCCATTCAGTGGGTTGTCTTTTCATTTTGTTGATGGTTTCCTTTGCTGTGCAAAAACTTTTTAGTTTGATGTAGTCCCATTTGTTTATTTTTTCTTTTGTTTCCCTTGCCTGAGGCGGTATATGCGAAAAAATATTGCTGCCAGAAATGTTCAAGATTTTACTGCCTATGTTTTCTAGGATTCTTTTGGATTCAAGTCTAACATTTAAATCTTTAATCCATTTTGAGTTTATTCTTGTGTATGGTGTAAGACGGAGATTTAGTTTCTTTCTCTCTCTCTCTCTCTCTCTCTCTCTCTCTCTCTCTCTTTCTTTCTTTCTTTCTTTTCTTTTGCATGTATATGTCCAATTTTCTCATCACCATTTATTGAATAGACTACTTTACCCTATTGTATGTTTTTACCTCCTTTGTCTAATATTAATTGACTGTAAAGGTGTGGGTTTATTTCTGGGCTCTTGTTCTGTTTCATTAATCTATATCTCTCTCTTTATACCAGTATCATGCTGCTTTGATTACTATGGCTTAGAGTATGGTTTGATATCAGGTAGCATGATTCCCCCAACTTTGTTCTTCTTTCTCAAGATAGCTGTAGCTATTCGAGGTCTTTTGTGGTTCCATGTACATTTTTGGAGTATTTGTTCCTGTTCTGAGAAAGATGCCATTGGTATCTTGATAGGAATTGTAGTGATGCTATAGATTGCTTTGGGTAGTATGGACATTTAAATTGATTGTTGATAGATACGTATTTATTGCAATTTTATTCTTTTAACTATGTTCCTGTGTTGTTGTTTTTTTCCTTCTTCTTCTTCAAGATCCTTTAACATTTCTTGTAATATTGGTTTGGTGGTAATAAACTCCTTTCGCTTTTTCCTGTCTAGGAAGTTTTTTATTTTTTCTTCTATTTTAAATGATAGCCTTACTAGGTAAAGTAGTCTTGGTTGTAGGTCCTTGTTTTCCATCACTTTGAATATTTTATGCTGATCTCTTCTGTCCTAAAATGTTTCTGTTGAGAAATCAGCTGACAGTCTTATGGGAGCTCCCTTGTAGGTAACTAACTGTCTTTCTTTCGCTGCTTTTAAGAGTCTCTCTTTGGCCCTGGCCAGTTTGGCTCAGCGGTTAGAGTGTCGGCCTGCGGTACAGAGAGACCCGGGTTCGGTTCCCGCTAGGGGCATGTGCCTCGGTTGCAGTTTGTCCCCGGCCCTGGTTGGTCGTGTGGGTGGCAGCCACTCGATGTGTCCCTTTCACGTCGATGTTTCTCTCTCTCTCTCTCTCTCTCTCTTCCTCTCTCTCCCTCCCACTCTATCTGAACAAAAAATGAAAAAATGTCCTCAGGTGAGGAAAAAAAAAAAAGAGTCTCTCTTTGTTTTTAATCTTTGGCATTAAAAAAACATATTTTTCCTTTATTGATTTTAGAGAGAGAAGAAGGGAGAGGACAAGAGAGAGAGAAACATAGATGAGAGAACATTGAATGGCCGCCTCCTGAATGTCCCCCACTGGGGATTTGGCCCACAACCTGGGCATGTGCCCTGACCGGGAATCGAACCGATGACCTCTTGGTGCATGGGTTGACACTCAGCCACTGAGCCACATCAACTGGGCTAATCTTTGGCATTTTAATTATATGTGTCTTAGTGTGGGCCTCTTTGGGTTCATTTTGTTTGGGACTCTCTTTGCTTCCTGGACTTGTATATCTTTTTCATTCACCAGTTAGGGAAGTTTTCTGTCATTATTTCTTCAAATAGGTTCTCAACCCCTTGGTCTCTCTCTCTCCTCCTTCTGGTACCACTATGAAGCTGATGTTGTCATACTTCATGTTTTCCTAGAGGTCTCTTAAACGATTCTCATTATTTTATTCTCTTTTCTTTTTTTGCTGCTCTGATTGTGTGTTTTTTCTACCTTGTCTTCCAAATTGTTGATTTGATCCTCTTCTTTATCCAACCTACTGTTTCTTCCTTCTAGTGTATTTTTCATTTCAGATATTGTATACTTCATTTCTGATTGGTTCTTTTTTATGGTCCCTATGTCCTTTTTTATGTTTGCTATCTCTTTGTTGAAGTTCTCACTAAGTTCCTTGAGCATCCTTATAACCATTTTTTTTTTTTAAAGTTCTGTATCTGGTAAATTACTTGCCTCTATTTCATTTAGCTCTTTTTCTGGAGATTTCTCCTTTTCTTTCATTTGGGGCATATTTCTTTGTCTCCCCATTTTGGCTGCCTCTTTGTGTTTACTTCTTTGTGTTATGTAGATCTGATATCTCAGTCTTGGTAGGGTGGCCTTATGTAGTAGGTGTTCTGTGGAACCCTGTAGCACAGTCTCCTTGATCACCTGAGCTGAGTGCTCCAGGTATGTCCCTAGTGTGGGTTATGTGGGTCCTCTTGTTGTAACTCAGTATTTTTGTTGTTGTTAATCCTCACCCAAGGATATTTTTCCATTGATTTTAGATAGAGTGGAAGGGGGCGGGGGGGGTGGGGGGGGGGAGAGAAACATTGATGTGAGAGAGACACATCAAATTGTTGCCTGGGGCCGGGGGTCAAACCTGCAACCCAGGTACATGCCCTTGACCAGGAATTGAACCCATGACCCTTTGGTCCTCAGGCCAAAATTCCAACCACTGAGCCAAACCAGCCAGGGCTATAATTTAGTCTTGATTACTATTGGCCTGTTCATGTGCAGAGTCAACCCTCAGGCTGGCTGACTGTGAGGATCAATCCCAACTACAATGTAAGAGGAACTGCTGTGAAGGTGCTGACCACACAAAGCGTAATTCACCTCAGCAGGGTCTGGTGCCTGCCGAGATATCCCTTTGGATATGCTGCTTGTGAAGCCTATTGGACCCTTCTCTGATGCTGTCTGATGTTGGCCACTGGGTGTGTTGGTTCTGGATCTCTTGGGAAGGACTCTGGGGCAGGCCAACGTCAGACGCTCCCTGTGACAGTGTTGGACAACCTGTTTGGAGCTACAAAGTGATCCACAGTTTATAGTTGCCTCTGCTGGGCCTGGGTGCGTAGGAAGGACCAAGCTGCACACCAAGTCAGCTTTTACCAGCGCTGGGCCCATGGACAAGTCAGCAAAAGTTCCAAGCACCCTGAGATGTGCCTCCACCTGCCTCTGCCTGCCAGCTGTTTATTATGCTCAGTCACTGCAAGAGCTTCTGGTGGTACCTGAGTTGCATGAGTTAAGTTTCAGTGAGTCACCTGGAAGGGGTGAGTGGTGATTACCAAATTGATAAAGGTTCAAACTTGGTGCCAGTGCTGGGTCTGAGGCCACTCAGCAAATGTCCCAAGGTATACCAAGTCTAGCTGCAACTTGCTGGGGGCTCGCACACTTTTGTGGTGGGGCAAGGTCTCAGGGAGTCATCAGGGTGAGCCCAGCAGAGTTTGAGGCCCAAACAGACCAAGATTTGGTCATGTGAAGAGAGGGCCATGCACTACTCAGGTATGCAAAGGAAAAAATGGCTCCCATTCTGGAGTTACAGAATTCAGTTTGATCCAGATTCTGTCAGGAGTCCAATCTCAGCAGGGTGGGGCCACCAGGAGTTGAAACAATGGGGCTAGTGGATCTCCCATGATGGGGAGGCACCAGTCAGGTTTACAGGAAAGTAGGGGGTATGACCTCCACACCAAAATCACACAGCTCAGTCACTGACACCCCTTGAGTCTCCCTAGACATCTACATTCCAACCCAGGCAGCTCATGCCTCAGCAGGGCACAAGCTCCACAGGGTGAGACTACAGAGAGTCCAGAGGGTGGAGCTATTTCTTTCCCCCAGGCAGTGCCGTATGGAGGGGATTGCTCCACCCAAGAAAGATGGTGTCTGTGGTGTGGGGTAGCAACTTGGCACAGGTATCCTGGCAACTGTCCCTCAGCTCTCTCCCCAGAGCCACACACCCCGGTCTCTCCTCATGTGACTCTAGTCCACTCTGCCCTCCCTCCTCTGGAGCCCAGAGTGAGTGGCTGTGAATGAGATTTTGTGCATTGGCCCTTTAAGAAGGTGTCTCTGTCTCTAGCAGACTCCTATCTCTCCCTGGCAGACAGAATCCCCGCTGACTTTCAGATGTTATGTGGGTACCTCTTCCCAATTCTGGTGCTCTGGGCTGGGGAACCTGGCTTGGGGTTGAGATCCCATGCTTCTCAGGGGGAACCCCCGCAGCTAAGATATCCTCCCAGTGGTAGTGGGGCCAGCCCTTTTTGAGTTTTCACCCTTCCTACAAGTCTCAATGTGGCTTCTTCTGTAAATCCGTGGTTATAAGACTCTCTTCAGCTAGTCTTCAGTTGGTTATTCAGGTTGATTGCTTTACATTTTAATTATAATTCCAGTTTGGTCCTGGAAGGAGTTGAGTGTAACATCCACCTACTCTGCCTCTTGGATCTCCTCAGATTATTATTATTTTTAAATAAAATCTTACGGCCCTGGCCGGTTTGGCTCAGCAGTTAGAGTGTTGACCCACGGACCAAAGAGTTGCAGGTTTGATTGCAGTCAAGGGCATGTACCTTGGTTACTGTTCGGTCCTGGTCATGCAGGAGGCAACCAATCGATGTGCCTCTCTAACATCGATGTTTCTCTCTCTCCCTCCCACTCTATCAGAGATAAATGGAAAAATATCCTTGGGTGAGGATTAAAATATATATATATATAATCTTACGGACATGGTGAAGACCCTTTGTACCCCTTTCCTCCCTCCAAAATGCAGCAGCTATCCTGAAATGAATGGATATTCTTCTTATACATGTGTTCATACTTCAGCACATATGAATTACTCATAAATCATGCCAGCATGCTTTGAGTGCTTCTTATTTTACATAAATGTTGTCATTCTGGAACTTGCTTTTTTTCTCCTAACATTACATTTCTGAGATATACCCATGTTGACTGGTGGAGATCTAGTCCATTCATTTTAACTGATGAATGACATTAAACTGTACAAATAGATCACAATTCATTCATTCACCTACTGATAACATGTAAGTTGTTCCTAATTTTTCACCATCACAAATAACTCTGCAGTGGATGTCTTTGATGTTGTTTCTCTAGAGCATACTCCAGAAGTGGGGCTACTTGTCCTTGGGAGAATGCATTTCTAGATACATACACGTTGCCAAATTGCTCACTAGGTTGGTTGAGCTAGATCATACTTCCACTAGGATATGATATATCCTAAAGTATTCTTTATTCAGTGTGCTCTTGAATTGTGTTCTTTCCTGAATGTAAACCAGTTATGAGGATTTTCTCTAGTTCATTCCTGACCTTTCTTCTCCTAACTCTACTTTTCCTTAAAGTCTTCAATTCTTTAGTCATGAATTCTTCTACCAGTCAAGTTTTCCAGAATCTGAACCTAATGGCCAAGAAGGGACAACCAGTATGTGTGTTATAAGGTGGAATGGTGTGTGTGTGTGTGTGTGTGTGTGTGTGTGTGTGTGAGAGAGAGAGGGGGGGGGGGGGGGAGACTCTGTGTCTGTGTCTAGCTTTGTACCAAAGCCAGCAAGAAGGACTGGGAAGGGCAGGACTTTCCACAATGTCTTTTTAACAATGCAGCAAAAGTAGGAGAGAGGGAGGTAGCCAGTGTGTAACCCAGAATCTCTCTTCTTTGGGGTGGGTTAGGGGGAGGATTGTCTCACAATGTCACCCTATTGTTTCATCTTCTTGGCTCCCCTACCCTATCAAACTCCAAACACTTCTCTAAGCCACACAAACCCAGGGGAGAGGGAAAGAGGTATCCTGGGGGTGAGGGGCAGTCTCATGTGCTCCATGTGGGGGAAAGGGCTGGCTTTTGGCCTTGAGCCCAAGAGCTCTCTGTCCATGCCAAAGGCTGCCTCCTGCATCTGGGCCTGTGGGGTTGGGAGAGCTGCCAAAAGCCTAGACTGGGCAGTGCAGTGGAAAGCCTAGATCTTGGCCACTGACCCTGTCCCTGGGGCATACAGAACTGCTCTGGAGTTCCTTCCTTCCTAGGCCCTATAGCAGAGGGCCATCAAGGCCTCTGAAGTAGACTTGAGAAAGGAGGGTACATTGAAGGGACCACCACAAAATCACAGTCTCAAACTAGAGACATTTCAAGGGGCAGGAACCCACCCACAGTGAATGAAAAAGTGCAGCTCACAGGTAAGTGAGAATATGCAAGGCCCTGATCCCGGGACTATTTTTGGATGGGACTTTTTTTTTCTCCAACACCTTAAGTGTGGCTAGTAGGAGTAGTTGGTTTGTAGGGGGTATTGTCCTTTCTCAAAAAGATGATACCTAAAACCCGTGGCTTCCTTGTTCCACAGCCTCTTCTTGATAACGAACAGTCTGCCCTCATGGGCCACGGGTAGCTTACCTCAGGCTAGAGGACAGGAAGCCTACATATGCGCCAAGGTTGTCCCACCAGAGACCTCACCTCTGAGCCCCGCCCAGCAGCCAAGGAGGATTTAAGGAGGTGACGTCAGTACATTCCCAGCCTAGCTGGGATTGGGGACCAGTTGGGGAAAAGAGCCAATGGGAGTGACAGGATGCCCGACCATGTTGGTAAAGAAGTGGTGGAAAGCAAATGAGTCAGCAACAAGCTTAAGCAATGAGCAGTTGCACCATGGGGCGTTTCTGAAATTCTTGTCTACTTTTAGAAAGTATGCAATGCCATTCAGCTGAGCGTCTTGATCCCGAAATAGTTACAGAAAATGTCAAAAATGCTGTGGGTAAAGATGTGCCCGCATTTGCCTTTTTTTTTCTAAAACAATAGCTAACAATTGTGTTAAGTGTCCCTGAGCAAATATTTTAATCTGGCTGTGCCTTAGTTTCCTCATCTGCAACGTGATAGGAATGTATGAAAAATATCTCTGGGAATTCCTTCCATTCTAACATTCTGTGATTTGATGTTATGATCACATTCTGAATACCCAGGCCGGGTCTACACAATGCCAAGACCACTGGCTAATTCAGTTGGTGTGGACAAAATGTTCTCTCCAATCAATTCTTTGGCACAGTGTAGATAAAACAGCCAGTTAATTGGCACAACTTTTCATTTCACAACTGGCTGCTCTGGCATCATCTTGAGCAGCAGTTCCTCCAAGGTGATGTCCTGACACACTGCATGTCTGGAGCAGTTATAAGGTGTGTCATAGGCAATTTGCTATTAATAACAAACTACAGAGGTTGTCAAATGACTGACAAATTTTTTATCAATTAGAACAGGTTCAATGTATCCCTGTTGTGATGCCCTGTCACTCCATGCATTCTGATATGCTTCCCTGGACTGAAGAAGGTGGAGTCACAGCCGTCAGCCAGGACTGCCAGTAACCCTGAGCTAACCAGGAGTGCCCGTGGGAGTGTGTATGAGTTGTGCATGTGAATGTCACCCATCACCTGCAACATGGCATTTGAGGATGACTGACAGAGACCCCTGATGCCTGGTCAGCCGTCAAGTCACTGGAGACTCAGGCCCTGGAACAATCTGATCCAGTTGTGAACTGCTGCCAACATCCTATGATCCAGCCACCAGCCAATGAAGAAAGTATTGAACAGGGTACAAAATGAAGGGCCTGTTTATTGTGCCTGTCTCTTGATCCCAACCAAAAGCATTATTTCACCATAATTTGTTCATAGTTGAGGAAGAGGAGAGGGCGTGAAATAGTATTTTTTGAGCACTTAGGTGTCAAGTCCTATACCAGACGCTCATGGCAGGTTTGCATGCTACTCGTCATGTACTGTGTTCTCAGCTGTGCAGTGAGATCCCACTTTCTTCCCATCATGGTTTGGAATATTCATGTAATAGCAACATGTGCCAATTCAATACCAAGGCATTTAACCACTAGTTTAGACCCTCCAGAGTTCCCTGTCCATCTACCATGGGGACTGGCAACAGTCCAGTCAGTGGCTGCTCCGTCATCAGCCTGAGTTTGGGAGGACTATGGAGCAGAGCCCCCAGCCAACTGTGATGCAGGTGAATAACATATCACATGTGAGGATGAAGGAAAACTTGTTGTTATAAGCCACTAAGATTTTGGGGTCACTCGTTACTGCAGCACAACCTAATTTTGTGCTGACTGATACAAAGTTTTATATGGCATAGTAACACAGAGGGGAAATGTGAGCTTTAGAGTAAAAAAGACCTAGGCTAGAATCTTAATGCTTACTGACCTTGAACAAATTCATAACTTCTCTGGGTCTCAGATGCTTCATCTATAAAATGGTAATTATGATTCCTATCTCATGATATTGTTATTAGGTTTGGAAACAGTATTTGCAAAATACCTAGCATAGGATTTGGCACATAGTAGATGTTCGATTATAGTTATTTTAATTTCACTTATTCCTTAAAATAGGCCTATTAATAAATAGAGATCATGGGAGTAGAAGAGAAGGAATAATTTGTTATTTATGTTTCAAATGCCATCATGCATTTGGGAGAACACTGGCCAGGGACCCAAGGGTAAATGGACATGTGAAGCCATTGTGCCCACCCTCCCTGAGTTCAGAGAAGCTGAAGAGAGGAGATCCTAAGGATAGCATTTACAATTTAGTGTTTCTGTTGCCAGAGGAAAGGCAGATTCCACTTTTGGGAGTGATTATCAATGCCTTCAGTTTATAAAATAGGAATATGGCCGTGAAGTGGGTTAGTTTCACTGAAGCTTGTTGTCCTACCAAGGAAAGTGCTAGCCAAGTTCTTTCCCAAAGGTCCAATGAGCTAAACTCTCCTCTTAAATCAGCTTATTAGTATTCTCAAACCCACTTCAGCTGGCTCACCAGGACCCAGAAATAATCTGGAGAGTAACTACTGAGGAAAGGAGAGGAGAATTTGCATAATGTGGGGGGTGGGGAACTGAAGGGCCCTTTACCTTCTCCCACTCCTACTGCATCTTCCTCCCTCCCACCAAGGCTGGCCTGATAGAGCAGCAGGGGTGAGGCCAGGGGAGGCAGTGGGAGACCAATCCCTCTCTCCCTACCCCAGTAACTTTGAAAACCATCACGTTCCACAGCCAACACTTGCTGCAATTCCCACTTATATTTAATTTGCTGAAGTACGTTACCTCCAAACCCAGCTTTCTCCCAAGTCTGCTCCCAGATCTCTGTTTCCCTCTGAAATGCTACATATTGGCCATGAACTTGGAACTATGAACATTCAGTGGCCCGTCCCACAGAGCTCTTCAATTCTGCCTCTGGAATGGACGGCCCAAGGAGAACTTGACCACCAGGTGTCATCAGTAGTAGATCAGAAGGATATGCTGGTTGAAACCTCCACAGCCTTCACTGAATGAAAAATAAAGAGATGTCCATATGCTTGGGGCAGCTTTTACATCTGCCATCAATCTGACCCTGACTTGCTCTTGATTAACTTTTGACTTTTCCCATAGCCCAAGGCCCCATGAGAATTTCCATGGCCAGCAGGATGGCTGATCTCCAGCAAAAGAGTGATTCTTCTAAGTAAGGAAGATTTACAAAAGTATGTATTAGATGTACATGGATTTGTGCTCAAAGGTTTACAATATGCTAAGAATGGAAATAAGACTGTGGTATTGAGTCCAGGAGGGGCCAGTCAACCTCATTTTAATCAAGATCTCAGATTGTACTCCTAATCCAGATTAAAATCTACATAATGCCTTCTTTGATCATGATCGGGATAAGCAGAGGTGTGCTGGAGCAGACTCATACTGGCTCATGAGAGTCAAATGTAAAATACTCTGTGAGCCAGTGTTTATACCATGCGTAGCTTGAACTTTATTATAGTGAGATATTTACACCATGGAAATTGGCAAACTTTATACATCAGGGCCTGTGTGTGTGTGTATTTAGAGCTACTTTACCAAGGTATGCATGGCTTCTTGAAAAGCCATTTCTTTCCATGGAAAAACTATTCCAGGGATAGGATCCGAGTAATCAGTTTTATGTATTGGGAGAACAGAGCCCTCTGGAATCTTAGGCAGTCATAAGAATGCTTTAAAAATGTAATATTGATAAAAAAAAAAAAAAACTTTTACTAGAGAGGGGTTGTGGCTTTAGTCCTTATGATAAGATAGTAAAAGCTTTAGTTGAAGTGAAAATTACATGTAAATGTTGGGTTTTTTAACACTGCAGGAGTCTGTAGTAATATTCTGTAAAAAGCTTTTATTGAATTGTGGAGCAGTGATACATTGATACAGCTTCCAGGGAGCAGTCCCTGCCCCTCAGGTCTTGCAGAGGGGGGGACACCTTGGACTCAGCAGACTGTGCCATGCTGTGGTGGCTGCTGCCAGAGGGACACAAATGACCTATGAATGATCTTTGAATGATCGATGTTGAGACTGGATTATGTACCCTCAAAATTCATTTGTTGAAGTCCCAACCCCCAATATAACTGTATTTGGAGATAGGACCTTTAAGGATGCAGTTGAAGTTATGCAAGGTCATAAAGGTGGGGCCCTAATCCAATAGGACTGGTGTCCTTATAACAAGAGGAAGAGACACCAAGGGCATGTACATACAGAGAGAAGAGCATGTGAATAGACAACAAAGCTGGGGACGGGGCCAAGGGGTGGGGTGGGGAGGAGGGTGTCAATGGGGGGGATAGGAGAAACATCTGTAACAAAAATAAATTTAAAAATAAATAAAAACACATACACGCACAAAAAAAGAGCATGTAAAGACAGCAAGAAGGCGGCCGTCTGCAATTCTCACCAGACATCTTACATGTTGGCACCTTGATTTGAGACTTCCAGCCTCCAGAATTGTGAGAATATCAATTTCTGCTATTTAAGCCTCCCAGTGGGGCTTAAATATTCTAGGCACCCTCCCTCTGGGGAGATGCCCTCACCTTTCCCCTCCCCCCCTCTTCTTCCTCCCAGGCACCTTACTTTACCTTCCTCTCTCCTAAGCTCCAAGGCCCTGTTTTATTGCCTCTGTAACTTGTTTCCTGAGCCCATTTCTTCTATCCCTGTGACTTTCTAAATAAACTTACTCTTATAAAAAAAAGTCGTATTCTAATATGAATTAGCTGAGCTGACTAATACAAGCTACCAAGCAGATGGTTTGTTTTCTGTTTTTGTCTGTTTATTGGTCAATTTTTCAGGATAAGACTCCTTTCCAGGATTCTTCAGACCCTCTTAACCCTGCCTGAGATTCTCAATGGTCCCCGTCACCCAAAGGGAAGCCAACAGATGGAGCCATGTAGACTGAGTCAGAACCTTGGCAGGTCATCATAGTGGGGAGACTGAGATCGACCACGGAGAGAACTCGGCTGTCAGACCCTAGTTGTGGAATTGTGGCCCAATCCTCATTCCCTCTGTGCCTCAGTGTCCTCATCTGTAAAATGGAAGCAAAAATATTTTCCTTCCTCATAAGATCCTGGTGAGGATAAAACAAGATGATGTAACGATACACACCTAGCACAGTGCACAGCGAGCTCCCCCCAAAGCAAAGGCAGTCCAGGCACAGCCTGAGGGGGCTACAGATCCGCCTGTCCTGGCACTGGGTGGGTGGCGGACACCAAGTAGATGGGGCGGGTGCCTGAGAGGCAGATTCTTTCCTCTCCAGGTGACCTGCACTGTGGAGAAGTGAGTCCTCTTCCTAACACAGCTCCTCTTGGCACCAAGACCTGCCCTCAGTTGCATTCTTCTCTCTCCTGATTGTTCTCCACAGGAGCCCTTCTTCCCCTGGAGAACATTGTGCATCTTTTTTTTTTCTTTCTTTAATGATTTTAGAGGGAGAGGAAGGGAGAGGTAGAGAGAGATAGAAACCTCGATGAGAGAGAACATTGATTGGTCGCCTCCTGCATGCCCCCCACTGGGGATTGGGCCCACAACCTGGGCATGTGCCCTGACCAGGAATCGAACCTGCGACCTCTTGGTGCATGGGTCGATGCTCAACCACTGAGCCACACCGGCCGGGCAACATTGTGCATATTAATAAACAAGATAATGAAGTAAAGGCTTCATAGGGAGCCTGGCCCTCAGCACACACTCAGTAGCCGTGAACTGTTTCTGTCTACACACCTCCCACAGCAATTTCACATCACTCTCACTGCATCTGTGGCTGCGGGACTGAGGCATAATTTGGACCCTTTTGATGGGAATCGTATTGGGTAACTGTATTAACCAACCTGGTTCAGCTTTACTAAGGGGAGAGCTCCATTCATGCCAAGGGCTTCTCCGATTCCTTCCCAAACACCGAGACTGAACGAGCTGAACCCCCCCAAGAAGGACCCCCGCCCGGACGCAGCAAAGCCCACAGTGGACCTTCCTGATGTCCCGGTTTTCCTCACCACCTCTGCTGATGGACATCAACTGAGCTCTGTGCTTTACTGAACTCCAGCACTCACCGCCCAGCTCTCCTGTCCTACACCATGAGCTAGAGCCCTTGTGACCTGAAAGGGAACAGAAGCCAACACCTGCCCTGGCCCCTGCAGCCGGGACATGAGTGAAGGAAATACTTATGGGTGGTCTGACCCAGGGGCGTTTGCCTCGCTGAGTCAAACTCATGAGCTCTGTGAGAGTCGGGCCATAGTGCCTTGTATCGGACTCTCCCCCGGCTCCCCCTAAAGTAGCGACAAGCCCCTTCAGCACTTTTCTATTTTCGCTCCCCCTGGGATCATGCCGAGCACATGGGGGTGCTCAGGTGGAAGGCACTCTGTGTCTCTGTGCCATCTCTGGTTAAAGGTACTTTCAAAGTCATGTTCTGGGATGGCCTGCTTTGTACCTACAAGAGAGCAGGCTTGCAGTCAGGGACGTTAGGGGTGAGTTTACAGTCTAACCTTATCAAGGACCTGGTTGTCAAGGGACCTGTCATTGGAGATTAATGATAACAAACTCAGCCAAGAGCTGAGGCCGAGAAAGGGATTCAGGTGAGGAAAATTCTCTTGCTGTTCCAAAAAAAGACAGTCACAAGTTTTGAACATCCTGGAAACATTACGCCCTCCTGTAATTATTGACTCTTTGTCTCTACAGACTGCAGGGAAGCAGGGCAATGACAAAGAAACCAGAGCCTTCTTCTGAGAAGTCCTAAGCGGTCAGGAGGGGATCCTTAACCAAAACATGAAAGACCAGGGCTGGAGAAAAGCTGCAGAGCAGGACAAATCCAACCAGATTTGAAGCACACCTGAGAAGGTTAAAGACTCCGAGCCAATTAATTCTCCCCGGGCCTAAGGAGGACCACGATGATCAGAATAAATAAGGACAACAGCACTAGTAATGAAGATACAGGTTTATGCCCACGTACTTGCATTCCTTTGGATTTAACTCCGACCGCACATCCTATTCTATTTAAAAAAATTTTTTTTGTCTTTATTGCTTTTAGAGAGAGAGGAAGGGAGAGGGAGAGAGGCATAGAAATATCGATGAGAGAGAACATTGATTGGCTGACACCTGCATGCCCCCACTAGGGATCTAGCCCACAACCTGGGCATGTGTCCTGACCGGGAATTGACCCGGCGACCTCTTGGTGCACGAGTTGACACTCAACCACTGAGCCACACCGGCCGGGCTACACATACTATTTTGGTTATTTGAATATTGGTTATTTGAATATAAAGCTCTATTTTGATTGATTGATTTAAAGAACACCAGTGCCACTAGAAAAGCACATTTCAGTGATTAATGCGATTGGGGGAACGAAGCAATTCAAGGCCAGCTAACTACCTGGTGGCAGTTTGTTCTAAGTACAGGCAAGGAGCCTCAAAGGAAATACACAGTCGGTGGGGTATTAGCAATGGGAACCTATACTGTTCGTGTAACTGTCATAATGCTTGATCAATACGTATTAATAAATTCTAACCTGGAAGGACAAGATTTAAAAGCCTGAAAACGCCGAAAGGCAATGTCCTAACAATGAGTGAATAACTGAGAAAGGGATCAGACTCGACATTTCCCTGGAGAGATGCTGCTGGGCTTTAGGCAAAAATGTAAATAAATGGTTCAGGCAGTGCCCGAGGGAGGCCCAGCACTTCTGCCAGACCCTGCTCCCTGGCTTCATTTGTTTAGATAGAAGAGATGAAAGGAATGTTCCCCCAAATCCACACACACAAACACACACACACACACACACACACACACACACACACACACGCAAAGCACTTCTAACTCTGCAATAGCAAAGGCAGAGGCATCCTGGGCCTTGTGAAGTCAGATCCCTTGGAGGTTCCAAGAGCCCAAGGGAGATCCTTGGGGTTCTGCAATGTCCTGGGGCAACTCCTTGCTCGGAGATGTAGAAAGGGAAACACTGGGATCCAAACAGAGAGATGGCCAAGTACCCTGTGGCAAAAACACTTATTTCTCACCAAATACCCATGCACTTACCCACATTTCCAGCCCTCTCATTGTTACTAGTGAGTCAATGAGACCTCGATTCTTGTCTTCTTGAAGGAAAGGTTTCAGTCCAGAGACAAGTGCAGCAAAGCAAGAATTTATTGTCCACAGCAAAAGCACACGCAGATGGGTCACTTACTAAAGCCGGGACAGTGAAACAAGGAAGGGCTCAGCGTAGAAGAAGCAGCAGGAGAGCCTGGGTGGGCTGCTTCGGCTCACAGGGAGTCAGAGGAAAGGGAGCCTTGGCCCTGGTCGGTGTGGCTCTGTTGCTTGGAGCGTCATCCAGTTTACCAAGAGGTTGTGGGTTCGATCCCTGATGGGGCACATACGAGGGGCAACTGATCCAGGTTTCTCTCTCACACCGATGTTTGTCTCTTTCCTTCTCCCTTCCTCTCTCTCCAAAAATAAATTTAAAAAAGGGGGGGTGCCTTGGAGACAGGTTCAGGGGTTAGCCCAGGATGAGCTGCCACTGCCCATTTCTCCCCTGGCTGAAAGTCTCCTGGGGACCCTTGGAGCTTAGGAGACACAGGCCTATGGAGGAAGATGAGGGGGAAAGAGGATGGCTCAGGTGTGCCCCCCAGAGGGAGAGCGCACACCAGGTTCTTCGTCCTGAGGGTTTTCATTTCTCTATTTCAGGCTGGGATCTTAGGGGAGATCTCAGGGGAGGGTTTCAGCAGCAGATTCATCAGTTTTCCAGGTGTGCTCATCCAGGGTCATGGTCTCCACTGATTGGTCCGCATCAGGCAGGTGGTCATTAGTCAGTGCAGCTGGTCCTGAGGCTGCTTTTCTAGGCCCGGAGCTGAAATATAACCGAGGCCTAGATGTTATCTTTAGGGAGGAAAAGTCAGGGGGCCTAAACCACATGACCAGCAATATGCTAGGGAAGGAAAAGTTACCCTAAGGGCGAGGTCCTTGTTTTCCTCGTTTTGCCCACTGCTAGGCACCCAGGGCTTTCTGCCCTGGCGACCTTCTGTACCTGGCCCATCATCCTTGCTCTGCTCACGTCTAACTGCCTATCACACTGTCAGTCAGGGGCCATGTGGCTGCCAGCAGAAGTGACAGGTGTTGCTTCTGGGCTGAAGCATTGAAGAGCTGGCCCCCACATGCCCAGACTAGGAGGCCATAGAACCCCGGCCAGTTACTCATGTGGGACCTGAGGATGTCACTCTTCTTCCCCGGGTTCCATTACCTTATGTGCAAACTCAGAGTTCAATAAGTTGACCCTTCTGCTCTATCATTCTCTAGTTTTGTATTTTTGCAAATTTCAGTCAAATACTGACTCAAAAGTTACTAGTTACCAGTACTAGTGTCTATCTCTCCCTATCTATCTGCCTATCTGCTTCTCTGTCTACCCATCTATCTACCCATGGATCTGTCCACCCTCCCATTTTACTCCTGTTTCATTATAAAGGGAGCGGAGACTGCTGGAATAATGTTTGGACTCAGCAGTCTGCCTCTTCTTCCCTGCATGCTGAAAAGGCCCCAGAGGATCCCTGCTACCCTCTGCTGTGATGGTTAATTTTATGTGTCAACTTGGCTGGGCTGTGGTGCCCAGATGGGTGATTAAACGTTATTCTGGGTGTTTCTGTGAGGGTGTTTTGGATGATATTAATGTTTAAATCAGTGGGCTTTGAGAAAAACAGATTGCCCACCATAATGTGGGTGGGCCTTACCTAATCAGCTGAAGATATAAATAGAACAAAAAGACTGACCCTTCCTGGAACAAGAGAGAATTCTCCAGTAGAGGGGATGCCTGGGAACCAACTTTGTTCTTGAGTTCTCAGTCTAGTGGGGGAGACAGGTAAAGAAACCAAGATTCTAATAGGGTGTGGTAAGTACTATCATAGAGGCATGTCCCAAGTGAGACAGGGAGAGGGGACTCCCTCCTCATCCAAGAAGAGTGGGAGAGAGCTTCCTGCAGGAGGTGACATCTCTGAAGAATGAGCAGAACTTAGCCGGAGGAAGAAAGGAATGGAGGGTGTTCCAGGCAAAGGGACCTGCCGGTGCAAAAGCACAGGGGTATGAGAGACTTCACAAGGTCTGAGCCATGGCTCACAACCACTAGCAGCCAAGTTTGGGGCCAGGATAATGAGGAACAGTGGACAAGTGTACAGCCATGAGGATGTGGGGAGGCAGGTAGAGCCTGTTCCCTGGTTCTGTGAGGACCAGACCCTGCCAACACATTATCCCAGCGTCAATGTCCCTCCATCTCTGCTGACACTGTGCAGGACTTGTCACCAACCACGGCCATGAAAACTTCTTGCCTCTGCACCACCTGCAAGAACATGCACGCACACACACACACACACACACACACACACACAGCCAAACATGCTCAGACACACACCCACAGGTGCAGAAATTTAGGATCCTGCCCTGAAAAAGCAAGGCCCTGCTCAGAATTTGCTAAACACAAAACTAGTGCTGTCATAGCCCCTGTGCCTCAGAACTGTCCCCATCTGTCCCTCTCACCTCAGCCAGCCAGCTCGCCCTGCACCCACCCTGACAGCCCCATCCGGGAGGGTTCTGCCTGAGTATCTGCAACGTGAACACGAGGCGTTTGGGAAGAGTAAGCAGCACTGTGCTTTGCTTTGCAAACCTCTCCCCACTCCCCAATTCTTCTTTTTCTGGAGAACACTTAGCAGTAAAGGCTAATTTATGAAGTCCCTGAAGATTTGAACTTTCCGCAGAATTGGCTGCAGCTTCTAGTGGGTTAGAGTCTAATTGGAGTGGAGCAGAAGCCAGGAGCTTGCTGGGGAGGGGGAGGTAGGGCAGAAGCCGCGCTGGGCCAGGGTCCCCAAACACCTTCCTCCCCAGCAGGGAGCGGAGAGACACCCAGAGTGTGTGTGTGGTGGGGTGTGTAACACTGGGCACAGGATGAGTCCAGGAAGGCAGAGAGGTCAGCGATCTGAGGTTCGAGTAACCACCCATCATTGCTAACATCCTAGCAAATCCACAAACTCCCCAAACCCTGGAGGCTCTTAAAGGAGTGCCGTCCACCCTGCTCCCTCCCAGGTCACAAGATCAAATACAGCCTAAGTTTTCTCAGGTCAGGGGCCAATGCCGCCCTGGGGCCAAACATCCACATCTTCTTCCCCACAGGCACTGCACGATCGCCAAAGCGGAGTTCTGTAAGGACAGACAGAAGTTAAAAATAAAGACTTCATTCTCGTCCTGGCGGGGCAGCTCAATTACAGCGTAGTCCCCAAGGTTGCAGGTTCCATCCCTGGTCAGGGCACATACAAGAAGCCACCAATGCATGCATAAATAAGTGGAACAGCCCTGGCCGGTTTGGCTCAGCAGTTAGCGCGTCGGCCTGCGGTCCAGAGAGACCCGGGTTCGGTTCCCGCTAAGGGCATGTACTTCGGTTGCAGTTTGTCCCCGGCCCTGGTCGGTCGTGCAGGTGACAGCCACTCGATGTGTCCCTTTCACATCGATGTTTCTCTCTCTCTCTCTTCCTCTCTCTCTCCCTCCCACTCTATCTGAACAAAAAGTGAAAAAATGTCCTCGGGTAAGGATAAATAAATAAATAAATAAATAAATAAGTGGAACAACAAATCGATGTTTCTCCCCCCTCCACTCCCCGCCCCAACACACACACTTCCTCTCTCTCTACAATCAAGAAATAAATTTTAAAAAGAGGTTTAATTCTCCTGTTGAAAATAACGGAGGAGACTTCCCCACGCCACCCCATTCCCTTTTCTTAGAGCACTTACTTTAGGAAACTTGTCATTGGACGCGCTTTCTCTGTCTTTTTGAAATGTATGTAAATCTTTTCAAAAACTAAATAAGACTCTTGCCAGCTTTATGACCCATGCAGGACCATTTCTTTGAAATGTAATCATCCGGGCCGTTACCTAGCTTCTGTGAGAGGGGAGGGCCCTAACTTCAGCTTGTTGCAGAACTAACTCTGGTTATAACGAGAGGAGACGTTTATTTTTCCTTTGATAACGGCAATTAGCAAACACAGATGGCCACCCCACTAACTAGGTATATCTAGGGCGAACTATGCGTGACAAAGGGTGCTGTCACGTTCTCGTACCTGATGGGTTGCAGTTGCTGGTCTATAGGGAAGGGGAAGGCCCCTTCAGTCCTGGCAACCTCTCCGCGGGCCGCCTGTGACGCGCATCACATTCTGGTGTGAAGCTCACTCACCAGGGAAGCTCTTTCCTTCTCTTCCCCCTTGGTGGACAAGTTTGCTGGGTTGGGAGGAGATTTTGTTTTAAATTCTATTTCCCCAGCAATTCCCACACTCTCCTAAAAGGAGTTCAGGACAATGCCCTGCTCAGGCCCTTTGCGGGGGGAGGGGTGGTGTGGAGAGCTTTCGGTGGCCAAGGTCAGATCCCGCAGGGATAACGGAGCCTGGGGGTCACCTGGAAGAAACAGGCTCTACTTCACCCCGGACCCAGGGTAGCTTCAGCTGCTGGGCCCCGGGTCCCCCAGCCCCCCGCCTGCCCTCCGCACCAGGCTCTTTGCCATGGGTTCACCTCGTCCCTTTCAGGCGTTGATTGTTAAACTTTTGTTTTCCCTTCGGAATGGGAATCCTGTTCAGCAGTTCTTCCCCACGCTGCCTGCGACGCCTGCGTGTGACTGGCACCGCAGAAGTGTGAGGGTTCCATCTGTCTGCCAGTCCCCTCAGTTCCCACAGGGAATCTCATTCATCTGGACCCCATTCATGACAATTTTTTCATCACTTTTCTAGGCAAAGACTAGAGCACTTTGCATTTTCTGTGAAGAAAGATGATGTCAAATTCGTCAACGCATTTCCTGGGAAGCATTTAATTGACTTGAGAGCAAACATTCTTTTTGAGTATTTAATGACATCTTTGCATACTGGATTGTTGGGTGATAATTCACTTTCTCCTTTGTCCCCACCTCCCCTCAGCTAGCTGAGAATCCAGCAAAAGACAGGGCCTGTCACCTGGTCTTTGCCCTGGTCAGGCTGGGGCATCAGCTGCCTAAGGGCATGGCCTGGAGAGGCCATTTGGTTCAAACCTCTGGAGTCTGATTTCGACACTGGCTGCACTTTTATCACCTGGAAGCTTTAAGAGGATTTATGCTAATGTGCATATTTCACCCCGGAGTTTCTGCCTTAGAAGATCTGCGGCTGTGCCCAAGCTTTAAAGCTCCAGGGTTATTCTAAGGTGAGTGGGGTTGGGGCCTCTGTCCCTCTGTCCTTGTCCCCCCCCGTGAGTTAAGAAGCCTCACTCGGGGTGAGGGGTGAGAGGCAGGGCAGCCTGGGTCAGGCCTTTTCTACCTGGATACTCATTAAAGCACATGGGGAGCTTTTTCAAAAGACTGATGCCTGGCTCCAAGCTGAGTGGTTCTTATTTTTTTAGGCTGGGTTGTGACGTGGGCACCTCTGGTGTCTAGCCAGGGTGATAACCAATCAGACAGAGTAAAGCCCTGACTTCTCAGACTGCCCAGGACTAGAATTGGGACTCCGCTGGGTGACTTTGAGCAGGTTAATTAACCTCTCTGAGCCTCAGCTTCCTCATTCCTAACACTGGAAAGGTGTTAGCCACCTTGCCGGGTTGACTGCAGCCAACACACATGGGGACTTCCTCCACCCTCCCTGCACAACATGGGCGCGTTAAATGTCTCAATAACTCTCCCTTGTGCAAATTTACTATCAATAATTAACTGTGCTACCAATAAAAACTCAGTTTTTATCAATAAAAATGTGCTAATTTGGGGGCCAAGGAAAAGAGGATGCCAGGGCCTGCCTGTCTTTGGAAAGGGTCATGACAGCAGCTTCTTATCTCATAAAAACCCAGGTCAGGGCACTAGCACTTGTGATTCAAATTTCAGTTAATTAAACCTTCCCTGATGTAATTTATGACTCTGGGAAACTCTTTGCATAATGCATTTAAAGTCCTGCATACCAGATCTCATTGTAAAGAATGAATTCTTTTCTGTTAGAAATAATCACATTTGTATCACAATGTAAATATGTGACAACTTGCCCAGCTGGTGTGGCTCAGTAGACTGAGAGTAGTCCCATGCACCAAGAGGTCACCGGTCAGGGCACATGTCCAGGTTGTGGGCCTGATCCCCAGTGGGGGTCATGCAGGAGGCAGCCAATTAATGTTTCTCTCTCACCGATGTTTCTATCTCTCTCCTCCTCTCCGTTCCTCTCTCTCTACAAAATAATAATAATAATAATAATCAATAAAAATGTATAAATAAATAAGTGACAACTTGGCTCAGGAAATGAGCCTCAAAGTAAAATCTAATCACATGGGTCCTAGACCATTTGTGTGCCTTTGGTCTGTGCCCCTCACTTCTCCTAGCCTCCACGTGCTCAACTAAATTTTAGACTGAGGTTCAGAAAAACGGTGTTGAAAATACTGTCCCATCGCGCATGCCTGGTGCAGTAACCCAGGCAGAAGGATGAGGCTTCACAGGGCTGCAGGGTGTGACCGAGAGGCATCGGAAGAACCTCCTTTTCCGCAGTTTCTCGGCCTGTTACCGCACTCTGCCAGGTGGAGAGCAGCATGAAGACAAAGTAGATGTGGATGCCGCCTGCCTCCCTCGTAGGCTGTGGTCTGGAAGTTCAGGTAAGTCACGGACGTCACTGACTTCACACACAGTAGAACCAGTGTCCAGCTGTGGTCAAGGCGGGCTTCCAGAGGAGGCAGTGTTTTGACTGTGCCTGGAGGAGGAGTGGAGTTTGGGTAACAGGGCAGGAAATGCCTTTGTCCCCGTGGCAAGGATGCCAAGGAACCCAGGATGCAAATAGAAAAGTGGTTGGAGTAGAGGGGGATAGAGAGAATCTGTGGGACATAGACAGGAAAGGCGGGCAGGCAGTTTCTGGGGGTCTTGGATTAATTTAGAGTATTCCTAGAGGGGGAATCACTAGTTGAAAAGAGTTGAACGCCTTTGGTACGCGTGGCTCAAGTGGCCTCCAGAAAGGATGGTCCAACATGTACTTCACAGGCAATAAGATGCCAGCAGCCTTGACCTGCAAATACGGGATGAAGAGGCGCAGGGGCTGAGTTGGTGTGGGGGTTGTGGTCAGGTCAGTGGCAGTTCAGTAAACATTACCAGTCACTGGGCTGGGCGTGGGGGTGCAGAGGTGAACAGACGCATTCCTGCCCTTGGGCGACGCTCAGCCTGCGGGATAGACAGTCCACAGTCCAGCGATGTGGGCACACCTGGGCTCTCGGAAGGATACAAGCAGGTGTGTGAGTCTGTCCTTTCCGGGTTCTTCCTCTTTGAGGCACCTCACTCACCTCTGTGGAGGTATTTCCATGATGCCCCCCTGGCTCTCCAAGGAATGGCGAAATTTCCTGGTTGCACATCGGCTCCCTCCACGTTCTGCGGAAGTCCCTGTCCAAGCCATAGCCCTTCAGCAGCGGGGGAAATCCGAGGGGCATGGAGGCACCTGCCCAGCTCCTTGCGGTGGTATAGCTGGGCTTTCTCAGGTCCGCTGGCAGGAAAGCTGGCGCTGGGGTTCTTATCCAGGAAGCCCTTGCAGTAGGCATCCAAGGCCCTAAAATATTCATACCTGCTGACCCAGCTTTAGAAATGATCCTAAGTAGCCAAGATTTGGAAGAAGCCCAAGGGCCCATCAGTAGATGAGTGGATAAAAAAGCTGTGGTACATTTACACAATGGAATACTACTTGTGTGTACAAAAAGAAGGAAATCTTACCTTTTGTCACAGCATGGATTATGCTAAATCAAATAAGCCAGTCAGAGAAAGACTAATACCATACAATTTCACTTATATGTGGAATCTAATGAACAAAATAAACTAACAAACAAAATAGAAACAGACTCATAGATACAGAGACAGACTGACAGCTGTCAGAGAAGAGGGGTTGGGGGGCTGGGTGAAAAAAGTGAAGGGATTAAGGAAAAACAAAACAAAACATCTCTTAGTACATATAACAGTATGGTGATTACCAGAGGGAAAGAGTGGCAGGGGAGGAAGAAGAGCGTAAAGGGGGGTAAATGGTGATGGAAGGAGACTTGACTTGGGGTGGTGAACACACAATATGATATACAGATGATGTGTTATAGAATTATACACCTGATCATTTTATTAATAATTTTATTAACCAATATCACTCCAATAAATTAAATAAAATTAAAAAAAAAAACAAGCAGAAAAAAGAAATGATCCTAAGGAAGTCAGCATAAAATTTGCAGATTTATCTATAAGATTATGCATGAGAATATTGTTTATGAGAAGAAAAATCACTGAAAATGATCTGAATTTCCAACCACAGGGACTGGTTAAGTAATTTATGGCATAATCACAAAGCCAGAGTTATACATTACATCGTGGAAGAATATTTAATGACATGAAAAGAAACTTGAAAGCAATTGAAAATATCACATTGAAAAACAGTATGTACTGTATGATCCTATTTATGATAGAAAAAAAAAGTATATATATACCTATATAGAGACACAGAAAGAGAGATAAGTTAAGTACAAAAATAAAACTGGTGATTTCAGGGTAGTGGACTTATAAGGAATTTGAATGATCTTTTCTGAATGTTTTCTTCAAGAAGCACTCATTATTTGTATAATATAATCAGAATTTTAAAAACACTCTGTTTTTTAAAGTGACATCTGAGACATGCCGTGGCAGGGGCTGGGTGCTGGGGAGCCACACTGTTGGAAGTAGGGCCAGCTCAGGAGGTCATCCAGAGCTCCTCGGGGCTAGGGCACGCTGCTCAGCCGTGCAGGGTGCCACACAGCAGCCCCACTTATGCAACGTGCTGCCGGAGAAATGCCCTCGGTGGCCTTGTCTCAGCCCTGGGCATAAATCTCACTCGTCGGCCCCATTACAGGCTATGAAGGGACAAGCCAAGACTCAGGCCCTGGGTTTGCATGAAAACAGGATGAGTGGATTTCTGATCACTGTGTTCCACTCCGCTGAGCAGGCACATTGGAACTCCTTCCCTCCCTAACTGCTCACCCACACACACCAGGCACCTTCTTCAGGGAGCCTTCCAGACTGACCCCACCATGCTCTGTGCTCTGAGTGTCTTGCTCTAATTAATAATCAACATTGGTTGAGTGGCTACTGTGTGCTTTACTTGTAATAACCCAAATTATCCTCACAACAAGCCTGTGAGGTGGTCTGGTAAAGATCCCGTTACGAGTGAGGAACCAGAGCCAAGAGAGTGTAAGTAACTCACCAAAATCACATGCTAATAAGAGGCAGAGTTGGGATTCAAACGCAGGTGGTGTGGCCCCAGGGCCAGGCCTGTTGTGATTCATGCCATACAGCCTCTCTTGCAGACAGTTGATGTCACAGTCATGTTTCCATGGTGATTTTGTTGTTCCCAGAGTTTTCCTGGAAGACTCTCAATTCCTCGAGGGTATGAGCTGTGCCACACAGTATCCAACGCGGCAGCACCTTCTCAGTGACGCGAGGCCTAGGCACCCGAGGCCCACTTCTTTAGCACTCTAACCGCAGAGGTGAGTGTGTCCGCTTGAGCTAGACTCGCTGCTCCAGGCAGTAGGTGATTATGGTAAAACACCTGTTAGGGGCAAACACTGGGCTGGAGACTCTGGAAGCCTCAGGATGTTTTAGATCTTAACTTCTGTATGACTGAAAGCTTCTTGCTGCTTCTCCACAGCATCTTCCCAAAGACCTGTTCAGCTCCCAGGTACCTGGGGAGGGTCCAGCTCCACAGAGGATGGTGGCCCAAGTCCTCCTACTCCAACAGGGAAGGGAGAGTAGGTGAGAGGAAGAACATGCAGCCCAGAAGGTGAGCCTGTTGAAGTCGACCTCTTGGCTGTCATTTCTCTCTTCAGAGTTTCCAGGCTGAATTCCAACCCAGGATGTAAAGGCTGTTACCAAGTCTGGGCAAACCAGCACAACCGTGTTACAGGGGTTATTTCAGTGTGGCAGGATCAGGGATGACTCTTCATGATTTTGCTTCTTTGCATTTTCTAATTTTTGGCAATGAACGTGATTATTTGAGCAATTAAATAATTCAACAGCGATAAAGTCATTGTTCTTGCTCTATTCTTTGCAAGGCTCTTTCCCAACCTTCTGTAGATTGCTAAGCTCCAAGCTGCCCTCTGTTTCATGTGGCTTTCCTCAGAGTGCAGCTGAACGCAGCCCGAATTGTTAACCCACAGAATTAGGAGCTAAATAAATGGTGTTTGCTTTAGGTCACTAAGTTCCGGCAGTAGTTTGTCCTGTAGCTCACTGGATCTGTAAGACTGTTTGTTGACTGGAGGAAGAGGACTGTGAAGACCGTAGTACAACTACAGACATTCTGAAGGGGGCTTGAAAACATTCTCTAAATTTTTTTGTTTATTTTTATTATTTTGTTTCAGAAGGTTCACAGTGGAGGAGGGAGAGGGGGCAGGAGAAAAGAAGACAAGGAGAAGACAGGAGAGGAATGGAGAGAAAGAGAAGACAATGTTACACAACCAGAATGGATCCTTCCTGGGGAGTGTGTCCCCAGAGCCAGCCAAGAGGGTGGCCTGGCTGGAGGAGGCTGGAACCATTTGTCCAGGCCTTGCAGACAGTTGATGTCACAGTCATGTCCTCGCACACTCTCTCCAACACACGTGCACACGTAGCTCTTATAAGACCGACAGGACCAGGGTGTGACCTCTAACTGTCTACACCCTAAAGAAAAGGCCCTGCCTGGCTGGTGTGGCTCAGTGGTTGAGCGTTGACCCATGCACCAAGAGATCACTGGTTCGATTCCCGGTCAGGGCACACGCCCAGGTTTGGGGCCCGATCCCCAGTGAGGGGTATGCAAGAGGCGGCCAATTGATGTTCTCGCTCATCGATGTTTCTATCTCTCTCTCTCCCTTCCTCTCTCTCTAATATAAATAAAGAAAAAAAATAAAAAAGAAAAAGCCCCTGGCTTTTTCATTTTTATTATGCCCACCAACTCTGGCATTCAGTCACTGTCCGTGGGTGCACAGCAAAGCTGACTGTCCTACCCAGAGACCAAACCAGACCCTCGTCTCCTTAGCTAGCCTGGTGCTCTACTCACCAGGTGAGCTGACCCCACCTAGGGCTGGGGAACAACATCTAACATGCTTGGAAACCTTAAGTTTTTATTCACTGAGCCTTTAGAAAGTGAGGTTACCTGGAGTCCTCCGCTACAAGGAGCAGCCCCTTGCTGAGAACGAGAAGGTATGAGTGAGTCAGTGTGCTTAGTTATGGCTACGTCGGTCCACCTCTTACCACCTCCACTAAGAGGGCCTGTCAGAAGCTCACAGCCTGAGCCAGAATCACCAACATGAAGCAAAATGAAGTGAAGGTTGATGTTTTGAGGAGTTGAATTAAAACAATGAATTATTTTCTTATTTATGTATGTATTTATTTATTTTTGTTAATCTTCACCCACGGATATTTTTCCATTGATTTTTTCGATAGATCTGAAGGGAGGGAGGGAGAGAGAGAAAGAGAGAGAAACATCGATGTGAGAGAGACTCATCAATTGGTTGCCTCCCGCAAAACCCTGACTGGGGCCGGGATCGAACTTGAGACTCTTCGGTCCAAGGGCTGGCATTCTAACTGCTAAGCCAAAGCGGCCAGGGCATGAATCATTTATTAATGAACAAAATCATCATGCAGAACTAGAGGAAGTGAGAAATAGGTCAGACCCAAGAGTGATGAGACCCAAGAGTGATGCTGAATTGCAATGTGAGTGTGATTTCATGTAAGCCTGCAGACCTCATGCAGCTCTCCGTCCACAGGGGGCACTGCTGGGTGTCCTGACTACATGGCCCTACTTCACTGTGTCAAGCTGGAGTCTTCACTCCAGCTGTCAAAGGTATGTTCACATGAACTCTTTGTCGTAGTTAGTCAGGAATTCATCCCATGGATAGTTATTGAGGGCCCACCATGTGCCAGGCATTGCTAAAAACTAGGAATACAAACATTTGTTCAAAGCTTCATTGAACAGTTTATAGAGCCCTTATTATATGTCAGGCCCTAGGCTGGGACTGGGCAGACCCAGTGTTGACCCTCACAGAACTTGTGTTCTCATGATGGAGACCAAAAAATAGACAAATTAAAAATCAACTAATTGATTGATTATAGTTTTTCAGTGCTGCTATGTAGAAATAAACAGGGTGCTCTGACAGATAATAATAGGAAGAACATCAGTCATTAGCAGAAAGAACTCAGACTGTTCATGCAACTGACAGGCATTTATGGAACACCTGCTATGGACCAGGCACTATGCCGGGGCCTGGGAGTAGTGAGGTGAATAAGGTATGGCCTCTGCCTTTGGGGAGCTCACCCCCAAGAGGCCACATACATACCAAAAGAACCAATCCAGTGCAAGCACACACACACACACATACACACAATTTGGGGAAATGATAGACCCATTATTTGACTGAATTACCTAGTTGCTTTTTTAGTCCATTCTATAGGTCTGTGTAGACCCTTCCTCAAAGTGGGTTGAAAGGCCTATTTCTCACAAAACTAGCTGCCTGGTTGGGATGACCTAAAATCAGAATAGAGACTTAACCTTTGTCTGCCTTTCTTCCCCCTCAACAGGACACTGCCAGTTGGTCCTGACAGCACAGAGCTCTGTGAGGCCATCTTCAGCCTCCATCATACCCACACGAGCCCACAGCTCATGGCTGATGTCAAACTCTCCACTGACATCAGTGCAGAACTACAGGGGCCACCTCGACAGAGAACTGTAGCATCTAATGATGTCACTTGCTGGGCAAGTCCCTTGACTGCTCTGATTCTCAGGCTCCTCGCTGAAGCCTGGAACTAAGACCTGTTCTACCTCTTTCTGTGGATCAGATCAAATGAGATCATGAAAGTGCTTTGAAAAAGAAAAGGCAATATTCAAAACCAAAGTGTTAGAATTACCTTTAAAAAAAATTGTGAAGGTTGTCAGGGTTCAAACAAAAAAGGATTTTTAAGTCTGACTATTTAATATTAAGTCAAGTCGATTAGAAATTTGATAATACACCATGAGTGAGTACTATAGCAAGTACTATTGGTTGTGTACCCAAGAGCCAGTTTTGCTCTCCTCCTTCCAAGCTCACAGAACCCCAGTTCTTTCAGGTAAGGACAGAGCTTCACTTCATCTGCCTTGACCTACCCCAGCACCCGAAGAAGAATTATGATTGGTCCAAATCAGTCATGGCAATCACATTCCCTTTTGTCAGTGATTGGTCTAGGAATGGGAGTATGTACGGGTTGTGGTCAATGCCAAATGCAGGAAAATCTGACTTCCCTTCCTCAACTCGAAACAGAATTTCAAGAAGAGAGGACCCAATGCTTGAAGGGGTAGCATCATCTTGCAACCACGAAGCAATAAGCACAGGACACAGTGGAAAAATAGAAGATCTGAAGGAGCAGGATTCTCAATGATGCTACCAAGTACTGCCCCTGCCTCTTCCAGGCTTCTGCATAACTAAATGTCCTTAATGCTTAAGTCGCTGTTACTTGCAGTCAATTGCAAATTGGTGCAATCTCGAAAGAATGTAATTTGGCAATATATTTGCATTTTGAATGTGAATACCCTCTGACTCAACAATTCTACTTATCAAAATTTCCCCCACAGATATACTCACATAGTGCTCAAATAAGCATATTTAAATAAATTAATTACATTATTATGTATGTAACAAATAATTAGATTGATTATGGTACATCCATAACATGAAATACATGTTGACTTTTGAAAGATTGGCACAGCTCTGCGCATGTTGGTAAGAAAATAGATATATTAAGTGAAAGAAGTGAGATAAATAATGGTTGAAGCTGGATGATGGGTACATGGAGATTTGTTATGCCATTTTTTTTCCTCGTGAATGCATCATGGAATTGAAATTTTCCAAAATAAAATATTTTACATCAAGGGACAGGAACAGTAGTATGAATAGTATGACGTAGTGTGTGTGTGTGTGTGTGTGTGTGTGTGTGTGTGTTAAAGAAAATAGATATATGAGGGATAGAAGAAGAATATCCATGAAAGGACACACCGGAAACTGGTAACAACCATCACATCAAGGGAGAGAAGTGGGGGGGGGGTGGGAACTGAGATTTCATATCAATTTGTACCTTTTGAAATTTTTTAAAAGAAAATATTTTATTATATAATATGTTATTTAAAAATAAAATAATACAATAATTTATTAATCAACCAAATGCAAAAAAAAAAAATTGGTAGATGATGGATAGACAGACAGACCACATTGTCCATATCCTCACAATGTGGTCTCAGTGCTGCTTGATGCTCACACAATAACTGGGTCCCAATACACCCTCAAGAAGGTAATGCTGCCCGGCCGGTGTGGCTCAGTGGATTGAGTGCCGTCCGTGGACTGAGAGGTCCCGGTACCATTCCGGGACAGGCCACATGCCCAGGTTGCGGGCTTGATCCCCAGTTGGGGGTGTGCAGGAGGCAGCCAATCAATATTTTCTCTCACATAGATGTTTCTAGCTCTCTCTAAAAAAAAAAAAAAAAGAATAAGGTAATGCTGAGACAAGTCACCTGAGGCTGCCAAGGCCCTTACTTAGAACCAATTTACAAAGACATTGGGGACAAGGAGAACTTAATTATAGTGAGTGTTTTAAAATTTCTCTTTAAAATGTAATTCCATTGTAAACACTTTTTTTAAAATAGAAAGACACAAAGAAGAGATTAAAAATCTTTCCTAATCTCACTCCCTGCAGTGACATCTTCAGTGCGAATGTGTGTTGACACGTGTGTGTGATCAGAAAATACACACCATTTTGTAATCTGATTCTTTCCAGGTCATAAAATATAATTATTTTTCCTACATCATTAAGTATTATTTTACAACATGATTTTTAATGTGTGCATATTGCTCTCATGTGGCTTTTCAATCATCTTACCAATTTCCTATGCTGGGCATTTAGTTGGCTTTCCACCTTTTGGGTAGCTGTGTAATTATAAATCACAGTCAATGCTAACAATGTCTGACTTTCACTCCTTCCTTCCTTTCTTCTTTCCTTCCTTCCTTCCTTCCTTCCTTCCTTCCTTCCTTCCTTCCTTCCTTCCTTTCTTCCTTCCTTCCTTCCTTCCTTCCTTCTTTCCTGCCTTCCTACCTTCCTTCCTTCCTTCAATAAGTAGTTATTAAAAGCAAAACAACCAGGCTCAAACAAAGCAACTCTAAAAGGCTTTTTTTTTTTTAGCTATTTGGGGAAATTTGAATGCATGAATTGGACTTTTCATGATATTAAGGAATTACTGTTGTGTGATAATGGTCTTGCAGTTATGTAGAGATGCTTCCTTACTTTTTAGAGATACACACTGAATCCGCTTAAGGATAAAATGTCATGACGTTTGTAATGTGCTGTCAAATATTTTATCCAAAAAATAAATGAGGCAAATACGGAAAAATACTCATTGTTAAATCTAGGCGATGGGTAGGTATATTGCCTGCTTTTCTGTATGCTTGCAATTTTCATTTTAAAATGTCTCAAGAATGAAATACTCTGTGCTAGGCACTGGGCTGTGGACTGAGGATGTAGCGGCGAACAAAAACAGACCCTGCCACCTGGTGGGACACAGCCTTTAGGGAGCATGTTTTAATCAGGGAGTCTCCAAGGCAAGGTGACTAGCGAGGCCCTGCGTGAACCTGGCTTTCCTTGTGCTCTCTACACCACCATCACTGCAGGTGTGTTTTCCCAAGTTGTAAAAAATCTACCCTCTCAGTGGCCTGGAGACCAGAGGAATCACTAATATACTGTGTCAGAAACCAGCTCTGTGGTGCGTGGTGCCCCTGGGTGTTCAGTTCAGCAAACTTTTCTTGGGCACACACTGTAAGAATACCAGGACTTTAAAAGTGGGTGGCCCAGCCGCTGCTCTCCCCGTACAACCTAGGGGAGGAGATGGGACAGGTCACCCAAGTCAGCTGGAGGGAGGGAGAGTTGGCTGGAAGGGCGCCCCAGCCGGATCAAAGGAGCCCCCCAGCCACCAGTCCCCCAGAGGCTGATTCTCCAGCCACAGAAGCGCCACAGCCTCTGACGGGACCTGGAGGATTTCTCGCTCCTGTCAGCGGTCCCCAAACTTTCGAGAGTACCTGAGGGTGCGCGCGTGGCTTCTGGTGCAGCGGAGTCCCTCCCTCGGGCCCGGGCCGAAGCCACCCGGCCCAGCGCTGCCCACGGGGTGGGGCGGGAGCTGGCACTCCGGGTGCTCCGGGCAGTTGCGGGCAGTTGCGCAAGTTGTGCCCGGGCGGCTATAAGAGGGGCGGGCAGGCATGGAGCCCCGGAGGAATCGCGGAGCAGCTGCGAGGTAAGGCCCCGGGGCGCTCCTTTCTCCTTCCCCGCTGGTAGTTCTTGGCAGGCCACATCTCCCCACCCCACCGAGGCCCTCGGGGAAACTGAGGCAGGCGAAGGGCAGAGCGGAGGGCTTGGTTCTGGACCATGATAGCTTTGCACAGAGTTCTAACCAGAGGAAAGGCTGCTGGGAGCTGGGGAGCTTGGATTCAGGGCTGGGCTGACCTGTGCCTGTGCCCACCAGGCAGGACTCTGCTCAGGGAACCAGCCAGGGTCCCTCCCGGGAACGGTCAGAGCCGCCGCCCAGCCGCAGGGATGCTTTGGAAATTGCCTTGAGCACATACACCCCCAACGATCAGGGTACCTCGCCCCCATCTGGGGGTGGGAGATAAAGTTGAGGGTTCAGGGGACATGGATAGGAGCATTCAGTTCCTGAGGACTAGGTATATATAGCCTTGTGTGTGGATAAGAATTCAGGCTTTATTTTCCACTGGGGCGGGGGAGTCCCCACCTCTGAACGTGGGGGCTGTGTAAGGTAGACAAGGATGGAGGTAGGGGTGGGAGAGAAAAGGAGTCAGGAAGAAACCAGATCTCCCAGAGAAATTGTCCTGGGTCTTACCACTTCTGGTCTCAAAGCTGTGAAATTTCCCTCTTTGGGACTGATAAAATAGGGTTTCTTTGGGGAGACAGAACAGAAGGTCATGGGACAGGCCTGTTACTCCCGTTCCCACTTCTCTGGCCAAGCCCACCAAGTAGGCGCCGACCTACCAGGCCGTAGCCTACCTTCTCCCTGGCGTGGTTTAGATTTCATTGTGGGTGTGGTTGCCTTTACCCTGCAGTTTCCATAGCCTAAGGATGGTGGCACTTTAGAAAAGTGACTTCTTAAATACAGTTAGACCTGAGTGTGACAAGTGGCCTGGTTATCATTTGAGAGTGGCACTTAAAGAGAAAGGATGATTATCATCTGCTGGAAGGATGGTCTTCGGGGCAGTGGGGCAGAGGGCAGGAACTTGAAGACACCACCACAGGAGCTCAAGCTCAGTGACGCCCCTTTGCAGGAACTGACCTCTGTCGGCTCCCTGATGTGTGTTCTGTAGAGCTCTGTGGTGGGCAGAGGGCAGCTGGGACTGGTGGGAGAGAGGGTACCCAATCTCTTTAGTTTGCAGAACCTTGCTGCTCCCATTCTAATGTCCTCAAGAAGAGAAAGGCCATGCCAAGCGACCGTTTCTCTCATTTGGGGAGGGGGAGAAGGCAAGAGAAAAATGATGGGTGCTTTCAGGATTTTTCCTTTTCAAGCAGTTGAGGACATTGGGCTGAGGGGAACGTTTCCATGTTGGCCAAAGGAGTCCTCATATTTTGTACATCTTATGCTCAAAATAACTCTTCTTGGTATTTGGGGGAAATATTTTCCTCCCCCCCTTGTTCCAGGAAATGGCTCCAAGCACCAAGGAAAGAGCCAGGGAAATTGCAATTAATTCGGCCCGTCAGCCCCAGGCAGATGCCTGTCGTGTCTGAGTGGCACGTGCAGGGTGCGGAGGTGGCCACTTGGGAGAGCTTTCCTCATAGAGCCTGGAGTCATTGTCCCCACTCCAGCCTAGAAGCCACCCAGGAGGATGTGGTGGCCAAGGAGAGAGAAGGGGTCCCGGGAGGCAGAGTCCTCATGTTGTATGCATCCTTGAATAGCCTGCGTGTGATTTAAAGAAAAATCAAGCCAAATTCTCCTGCGCTCAGTCGATCGTAGGCCCTGACCCCAGTGGGAGGGTTCCAGTGGCAGCAGCTCTGCTCTGGCCTGCCAGCCAAGAGCCTGGAAATTCTTCTTGGCCACACAGTTGTCTCAGAGAACTAGAAAGAGAGGTTGTTTCTGCTTAAAAACAACACACCTGACGCCTGGGCCCACGGAATCCTTTGCGCTTATGTCATGTGTGACAGCAGAAAGGCCTCGCTTCTCGGCAAGCTGCTCTTTACAGCCTCTCCTGCTCGGTTTATCAGCTCTCGGGAAGTGAAGCTGTGATCAGTGCCAATGCCAGCATCTCATCCCATAGACTATTTTGTCCCCATCGATGTGCACATTGTGTTTGTACTCTGGGGTGCTCCAGGCTCGGGGTGTGGGGCAAGGAAGCGGGGAGATGCCACAGGGAAGACAGGAGGGGCAGAGCAAAGGTGTTTGAGAAGGGCGGGAGGCCCAGAGCACAGGGCCAGGAGCCAGGCTGATGAATGGGACCGAGGCAGGGAGGACCTGAGATAAAGTCAAGGTAGAGCACAAACTAGGAAGCTGAAGGAAACTGGGGTCAACATGATTCTAGAGGACAAATACGAGAGGCAGGAAGCCAACCAAGTTCCCAGTGAAACGGAGACCGGGATGCTGAAGCATTTCCTGTCTTCATTAAGAAAGCTTTTAGGAATTCCTGCTGGGAAAAAGTGAATTCTGGGACGTGACATTAAGATGGGGGCCGGTATTGCCTGGATCGAGCGTCGTCCCATGGACTGAGAGGTCCCGGTTGGATTCCTGGTCAGGGCACAGGCCCAGGTTGTGGGCTCGATCCCCAGCAAGGGGCGCTCAGGAGGCAGTCAATCAATGTTTCTCACATCGATGTTTCTAAAAAATCAATGAAAAACATATATTTTAAAACATTTATATATTAAAAAAAGATGGGGGCAGGCGAACCGTCGTGGAGGTAGGTTAACTTGGTTAGACAACAAAGATCAAGGCTAGGAAATATTTCATTGATTTATTCAACAAATATTTAATGAGCACCTGCTCTGTGCCAGGCCCTTGGGAGATGCTGAAATGAGTGGCATGCTCACCACTCCTGCGCCTGGTAGACGTCACTAATTGATCACAGCACCCTCTCCCTCTGAGTCTGGATGGAGCTTCAGATCCCCCTCCACACAGTGCTCCAGGGAGCCCACTGACAATTGATTGGAGTTGACATAGAAATTGAAACTAATTTCTTATCCCTGATGGGATTAGATCTAAGGGTAGTTTCTGATGAACAGGAATTATATAACCCCACCCCCACCCCCTGGCTACTGGTTAAGTATGTGAACATGATTTCTCAAATGAAGTTCTTGATTGCAAATAAGAGCAAAACACTCATGTTATTTCCTGTTTTTTAAACTCCTGTATTTATTGCGACCAACATATAAAAGACAGAATGGAGACTCTCAAGAGTGCATTACCCATAGTAAGGGTGAATTTTATTTCTTGACATTTGTTTCTCTTAAATGTGGCTATGTCTCATGGTTGAAAAATAGATTCAGAATGTTGAGAGCTACTCAAGTGAGTTTATGTGGAAAAGAGTATCTCATACTGGAGGGTAAGGACAGGGAGGGCTGCCAAGCCTCATGAAGGCCCAGAACCAACGAGGCCGGGACCAGAAAGAAGGTCAGGAAGGAGTGCAGGCAGTGGCTGTAACCTGCCTGTTGTTGGCTACATGGACACCGGTCTCTCTTAGCCACCCCAAGCATGCAAGGCCAACTGTGGCTACCCCAGGGCTTATGAGCCCACAACAGAGACAAACTTCGTTCTCCAAAGTCCAACTTTAATTCCTGGGAGAGGCTCTAATTGACCCAATCAATTAGGAGTTGGAGGAGGAAAGACAAGGAAAGGAAGCAAAGAGCATTCTGGGTTCCACCACTGGCATGCAACATGGCCTCCAGGGTGTGTGTGTGTGTGTGTGTGTGTGTGTGTCCTAAGTATGACAGATCCCCCCCCCCCTTCCAAGGTTCCTCCTATACATGGAATCAGGCCCAGGACATTCTAGCTCTCCTGCCTCATACACTGCAGCCTCATACACTTCTACCACATTGTTGAACTCTCCCAAACCCACCGCAGACAGCTCCACACTGTCCCTTGGCCTGGAATGCCCTGCTGCCCTCCTTCCCCTGGGAATTCCTGTCTTTCGGGCCTCAGTTCAAACGCTGCCTCCTGTGCACAGCTGTCCTCACCTCCCCAGGGTCTCCCCTTCCTCTCCTTTACTCCTTCCCTCAGAACCGTCACCAGGTTATGTTAAAATGAGTTGTTTAAGCTTCTGTCTGTTCCACTGGGTTCTGAGTAACTTGAAGGACCAGGATCGAATCTTCTCTGTCTCTATTCCTCCTTGTCTTTTCCCGTCCCCAAATTCCTTCCAAATTGGAGTTATGGAGGATGGATAGAAGGGAAAAAGAAAGGAAGGAAGGAAGGAAGGACGGAAGGAAGGAAGGAAGGAAGGAAGGAAGGAAGGAAGGAAGGAAGGAAGAAAGAAAGAAAGAAAGAAAGAAAGAAAGAAAGAAAGAAAGAAAGAAAGAAAGAAAGAAAGAAAGAAAGAAAGAAAGAAAGAAAGGAGGGGTCCACAGGAAGAATTTGGGGAGAGCGCTTAGAAGACTATCCAAAGTTTTTCCTCATAATTAACAATAAACACCACATTATCTGAACTGAATTCACACTAGTATGCCACAGATTACCAGAGAGACGTGTGCAAAAACCCTGATAGTTGGAGAAGAGAGAGGAGAGAGCGGTGTGCTGAGTCCCTGGCTAACTTCCAGGACTTTCAAGCAGGAGAAGACAGCAGGCTGGATAACTTGAGGCCTCTGTGACCCAGAGCTCCCCAACTTCCCTCCACTGCTGTCGCGGAAGGCTGTGGGCAGGCCTGACCTTGGCTCAGCCCACCCTCTAGAGAAGCCACCCTCTACCTTGACATAGAGGCCCCCACTTGGTCTGCCTCACCCCCTAGGACAGAGGGAAGGTGAGGGAGCTCACGTTTGGAGCCTTCTTGGGGAAGTAGGAGGCAGCTTGTCTGTGGAGAGTGAGAAGGCAGAGGTGGGGAGGGGCCTGAGGGAACAGGCCAAGTGGAGACAGGGAGCAGAGGTGGGGGGGTGGTCAACTAAGGATGACAGAGGTGGGGCCAGCGCCCAGGACCCAGGTGAAGTCAGAGAGCAGGAAATTGTGTGTGTGTGGGGGGGGGGGGGTCTATGGCTGCTTATGTAAGCCTCTCCTGCTGGCCTGGAGCCCATTTGCTGTGATTACATTTCATTACCTAGTGCTGCCCTGAAGGCTCCATTTTCTGGTTTTCTCTTTTCTTCTTCAGTGCACCCCTGGCAGGGGATGATGGCAGAGAGGCTGGGGAGAGGCAGGGTCTTGATTAAAGGACAGCAGAGGAAGGGGGTCGGCCTCGGAGTGGAAGGCAGAGCTCAGAGGCAATGTCCCTTTGCCGCCCTTGCCCTCCCTCAGCGGTACCCCCTCCGTCTCCAGACTCTGCTTAAACAACGGTCAGAGGAAAATGAAAGTGACAGGATGCTGTATCAACATTTCAGCAGTTCACCTTAGAAAAATGACAGTTCTTAAATGTTCAAAACCACTTTGGAAACTTCTGGAGAAAAGGCTCTGCAGCCCAGGCTTTCCTCCTCCCCTCCTCCCCTCCTCCCCTCCTCCCCTCCTCCCCTCCTCCCCTCCTCCCCTCCTCCCCTCCTCCTCTCCTCCCCTCCTCCCCTCCTCCCCTCCTACTCTCAGCTCTCTCCACTCACTCCTGTGGCCATCCCAGCCTGCACTCCTGGGTCTACCTCCGCGGTCCTCTTTTTCTGAACTGAGACTCCCTGTCCCAACCATCATCTGGATGGGTCCACTTGAGGTCCAAGCAAGTCAGAACACCCCACACCCTCATTTCCAGACCTGTCTTCATGCCTTTTCCAATTTCCATTTCCATCCTTCTTGTCACCTGGCTAAAAACATTAGTTGGGGAGTGATCAGAGCTCCCCAATTCAACAGAAAGAAGCCTCTCTACCTGTCACTCACGCCCACCCCCTCATTCATCACACCTCCAGTGCCAGCTGCCAGCCACGTTCTCCGGATCTCACGGCTAGGGCTGCCCCTCTCCTCCACCTTCACAACCCCAATTTCTTCCCTCTTAGGGCCCTTATCAAATAGCACCTCCTCCAAGACTCCTCCTTGATTTCTTAGCTGGAAATAATGGTGATGACAGCTAACGCATATTGGGGTTGGCTGGCCATGTGCGTCACCTCATCTCAGCCACATCACAGTCACAGGTGGGAACTGTGATTCATATCATCCCCATTTTGTAGCTAAGAAAACTGAGACAAAGTGAATTTTTCTAAGGTCCTGTACTCCAACTCAAACATAGTTCTGCCCAACTTGGGATCTCATCATTTTAAATAGGATGACTCCCTCCCATGTTATCTGTTTAAACGTTCTTCAAATGATATAAGTAAGTAGTTGACAACATCCAATACTGTAGAATACTACCTGGGCTTCCTGGGGAGACCGCCGGTCTCAGCCCTCTCCCTCCCCACTTCTGATCCCCACTTTCCAGTGGTTCCATACCTCTTTCATCTCTGTGCCTGGCCCACAGTGGGCGATCAACACATGTTTGCTGTCAACCATCAAATATATGACGAGTAACTATTATGTGTCAGGTGCCAAGCTCAATGAAGTTGTAGTTGCTGTCTTAAATTATCCCTCCTCTCCCTACTCCCTAAACCCTGCTCTTCCCAGCCATTCCCCATTGTCGGGTCACAGCCAGGCCCCCCAACCAGTTACTGACACTCAAGTGAACCAAGGAAAGCTCCAAGGAAAGCTTTTCTGGTGTCCGTGTCCTGGTGTGTAAATTAGTTAGCATTAAGTTGGCCGCATTTACCAGGGACTCCAAGTAACAGTGGCTTAACCAAGACAGAAGCTATGTCCCTCACTCAGTCCAAGGCCAATACGGCATCTCAGCTCCACAAAGTCCTCAGGGACCTGGGCTCCTCCAGCTCCTACGCTCTGTTCTGAAGGTGAGGCTGTAGTCCTCATGACCCAAGATGGCACCACGACGCCGACTACTGCATCCACAATTCAGGCATCGGGTGGAGGAAGGGATGAAAAGGGGAGGCACACAGCTCCCAAAGAGAGCTGCCACATGCTCTTCTGTTTGTATTTAATTGACCATAATCTAGTCACATGGCCATACCAGTTGGGAGAAGCTGGGAACTGTGGTGTTTATTCCGGATGGCCGCATCCCTGTCTAAACTTGGATGTCCTATTACTTGGGAAGAAGGGAAGACTAGATATTAGAGACAACTAGCAGCCTCTACTAAAAGGGTTAGGTGTGTTGATGTTGTGTGTGTGTGTGTGTGTGTTATGTGTGTGAGCATGTATGTTATATGTTGTGTGTTGGTGGGCCAGGTTCTCTCCATCACTTTGATCTCAGGTAGACCTGTTACCAAGTCTCTCTGCAGCCCCATGGAGCGCCCCTAAACCTGGCTTCTCTTAGGCAGACTCAGCAGCAGCTTCTCAATCCCACATTTCAAGGAACTGCAATTTATTTCCAGCAGCCACTGAAGCATATTACCAGTGGTGATAGAGAGGGCTTGTAAACTGTTTTTCCATTAAGGTATTACAGGGTGGCCATTATGTGAGAGTAACAATGTCCAGAGTTAATCTGGTAATAAATTCTCTTGGCCAGGAAGGTGTCATTAGCACATAAATCCTAGGAAAAGACAGGACTCAATCTTGTGCACAGGAGGAAGACCCAGAAATACCAGGTACTCTGTTGAGATGGCCCAGGGGAGGCAATGGGCCAAATGCTTGATTCAGGGTTGGCTACAGGTAGTGTTGCCCAAGCATTTCAAGCCCAGCCCGGTAATCACATAATGCAAAAACAGTTGGCCTTGCCCTGGCCGGTTTGGCTCAGCGGTTAGAGCGTCGGCCTGCGGTACAGAGAGACCCGGGTTCGGTTCCCGCTAAGGGCACGTACCTCGGTTGCAGTTTGTCCCCGGCCCTGGTTGGTCATGCGGGTGGCAGCCACTCGATGTGTCCCTTTCACGTCGATGTTTCTCTCTCTCTCTCTCTCCCTCCCACTCTATCTGAACAAAAAATGAAAAAATGTCCTCAGGTGAGGATAAAACAACAAACAAACAAACAACAACAAAAAAAAACAGTTGGCCTTTACTCTCCCCAACCCACCCTTCCTCACACAAACACACACACACACACACACCACACCCCAGCAGGGGCTTTACAGGTTCATGTCATTTACCCTTTAAGCCAGGTAGTGTTATCAGTTCCATTTTACAGATGGGAACAGATGCTTTATGTCAGTGGTTCTCAACCCTCCTAGTGCCGCGACCCTTTAATACAGTTCCTCACGTTGTGTGTGGGCGTATCTGCATGTGGGCGGCCCCGCCTGGAGATGGGTAGAGGAGCGGTGTCTCAGTTCCTAAGGCCATTGGAAATATGTGTTTTCCGATGGTCTTAGGCAACCCCTGTGAAAGGGTCGTTCGACCTCTAAAGGGGTCGCGACCCGCAGGTTGAGAACCGCTGCTTTAGGGAAGTTAAGTCTCTTTCCTGGAGAAACACAACTAATAAAGGCAGAGCCCATGGCTGAAGCCTTGAACAGCTTGGGGTTGGTGGACTCGTGCTGGGGGGGTTAGCATTATTTAACTCTGCTCCACAAAGATTTGCTGGAAATGTTTATTCAGGTAATAAGTAGTTAATAGAAGGAGTTTTAACTGTTTTTGTTTTGTTTTTTTATCCTCACCAGAGGACATTTTTGCATTTACCTTCAGATACAGCAGGAGGGAGAGAGGGAAGAAGAGAGAGAGAGAAACAGCGATGTGAGAGAAACACATCGAGTGGTTGCCACCCACACGACCCCAACCGGGGCCGGGGACAAACCACAACCGAGGTACGTGCCCTTAGCGGAATTGAACCCGGGACTCACAGGTCCATAGGCTGATGCTCTAACTGCTGAGCCAAACCGGCCAGGGCAAGGAGCTTTAACTTTTTTTTTTTGCATTTATCTTCAGATAGAGCGGGAGGGAGAGAGGAAGGAAGAGAGAGAGAGAAACATCGATGCGAGAGAGATACATCGAGTGGCTGCCACCCACACAACCCCAACCGGGGCCGGGGACAAACTGCAACCGAGGTACGTGCCTTTAGCGGGAACCGAACCCGGGTCTCTCTGGTCCGCGGGCCGACACTCTAACCGCTGAGCCAAACCGGCCAGGGCATGGAGCTTTAACTTTTTAAGAGAACAAACAAGCACAGAAACATCTGAAGTGCCCCCTCCCAAATTAGCGAGTATTTTTCGTATTTGAGGTTGATCTGTGGTTACGTCATAGCTTCATCCCAGTGTGGGGTATTTGTTCCCCAGGGCCGTGGTCCCAGGAGCTTCCCTTGGCTGGGCACTGGGGTGCTTTATACTTCGGACTTTCCCTTGGAGGCTGGAGAAACTGGGGGATGGAGAAGAAAGGACCGTAGCCTCTCTGGGGAGGCAGATCTGAGTGTGCATTCCGGCTCTGCCACTTACCTGTTTGACTTTGGACAAGAGAATTCATGTCCTTGAGCTTCATTTTCTCTCCTTCTCTAAAACAGATTTTTTAAAAAACATACCTTTGATCAAGTATTATAAATCGTGTATAAACAGACTGCTGATTTCTACTACATTTCCAGGATATGAATTATACTAATAATGCCACCTGTGGACAGAAAATGTATTATCTGTTTTTATCAGGATCCAGAGGAGGCAGAACACAAAAAAGCAGAGATTAACTTTTTTGCCACCTCCAGACTCTTCATACTAAAATTTATTTACATTTAATTATTATTTCAGGCTCACCTGTATATACTTAGCATGGATCACTGGCCACAGACTCACACACATTACCTCATGTATCTCATTAAAACTTTGCGGCTTAATCAAGGATCAGCATATTGTTAATTTTAGAAGTCAGAGTTCCATGATGCTGGAAGTTTCAAACGTTCTGGGGGAACATATATCTCTCTCCTGCCTCTGCGCCTTTGCATCTGCTGCTCTCTTGGCAGTTATGGCAACCACGTTTTACTCTTTTTAACCCCTGCTCTGTCTTTAATACCCAGCTCAGGTGACACCTCCTCCAGGAAGCCCCCTTTGACTCCTGTGATATCTTGTACTTGTCCTTCTTGCAAGGCTCTTTCCCCCTGAATTGAAATGGTCTATTTACCTGTTTGTCTGTCTTATCAAACTGTAAGCAGCTTGAGGGTAGAGAACGCCTGTTGTTCACTGCTGTATCCTTGGCACCCAGAACTGCCTGTGGCATATTGTCAGACCTTCCATAAGTGCCGGTTGGATTCAGGCTCCCAGTGGGAGGGAGGGGAAGCAATAAAGCCAGTGATAAATGCCATCACGGAGATATCAGCAGGCTGCTGTAGTCAAGGGAGGACAAGTAACGATCTCAAACAATGGGGCAGTGAGAGAGTCCACTTCATAATACCTTTTCAGCTGTTGCACAGGCATTACCCAATGCGATCCGCATAGAAGCCTGGGGATAGGTATATTGGAGGACTAGAAGGTAGAGTTTTTAGCAGTTATGTGATTTGCCTAAAGTCTTACAGCTGGTCAATGGCTGGATTCAAACCAGACCTTAAAAGCCCACTCTCCTTGAGTGAAGTCACATCATCAACCACCATGTCCATTTGCTCACCCCCTGGCTTCCTGCTCTGTGGTCAACAGCACCCCTCCTCGTGGTTTTATGGACCAGGCCTCACCTCTCCCCAAGGAAATGCTTTTTATTAATGCATTTCCAGATAATGGATTGTCTTTGACTCTGAGGAGATGATAGCCCGGGCAGAAAGCTAATCTCATTTTTATCCGCATCCGATAATGTGGCTGGTAATAGGGCATATGGGTGTTTTCTGAGACAGCAGTGACTTGCAGTGTGTGGTTACTTTTGTTTTCAGGCCCAAGAAGCACATCCCGGAGGGAAAATGCATTGTGGATTCCTGTGCCGATTCCTGTGGCTTTGGCCCTATCTGTTCTACACAGAAGCTGCGCCCATCCAGAAAGTCCAGGATGACACCAAAACCCTCATCAAGACGATTGTCACCAGAATCAATGACATTTCACACACGGTAGGGAGAGTCTGGGGACACAAAATAGCAGTGTGGCGAGCCCATGGGGAAACTGGGACCTCAGAGGTTAGCTGAGGCCTGTGCAGTGACACGTGGGGCCTTGGGGGCCTGGACTCCTCCTACTGCAGGAACAGCTGCCTCTTCTCTTCTTCTCTCCTCAGCCCCCACCTTCTTACTTTTGTTCCTCCCAGACTGGAATCCTAGTGCCTAGGACCAGCAGGAGCCCCAAAGTTCCTTGGTCCCATTGGCAGGTGACCAGACCCCTAGCAGCAGCCCCTCTGGGATCTCCATCTGTCTCTAGAATGTGCTCAGTGGGCCTTCTTCCCCGTTGTAGCTGAGCTCTGGCCCTTAGAAAGTCTCCCCTTTATTGTTAGTCCTGCGGCCAAGGCCACACGAAAGAGCAGTCTACCCTCTTGCACATACAACCCTCTGGGTATTTGCAAACAGCTATCAATGCCCCTTGGGTCTTTGCACTGGAATCCACAGACCTGGACCTGTAGCCATTTCCCACTTCTCTTCACACCTCTGTTCACTATATGCAAAATCTAGCTAGTTCCTCAATGTCTTCCAGCCTTGGTTTCATCATCTAAATAATGAGACTCATACAGTCTTCATAAGGTCATTATGAGATTAAATTAGAGAAAGCAAATGACCCCCCTAACCCCCTACAGAACCAGAACCAAGTGTTTCCTCATTAAAAGTTTGTAGTTGTGATTTGGGGTAGTCCTCAGCTTTAAAAGCCTCCTTTTTGCCCTGCATGGACTTCCACATCTCCTGGTCACTGTGGACGTCTTACAGTGGCCTTGGGAAGGGAGAAGTTAGGTGGCCAGAAGCAGGGACAGCTCAGAACTAGATAGAGTCTTGGGCATTTTACAGAGAGAAACCCTTAAGTCTCCTTGCTTTCAAAAATAGTCATTTGACAAGGCTGCACATGGTAGCACAAAAGAGTGTCCCTTTTGTGGGTGCAGGGAGTGCTGTGGGTAGTTGGGAAGGGAAACCCTCCTGGTAACCAGAGTTACTGGAGCAGAGGAGAGGGGTGGGACACTCACTGGGGGCAGCCTAATGGGGTGAGGTCCAAGGAGAATCTGACTGGAAAGGAGGAATTTACTGGGGGAGGAAGGGAATGAAAGTAGCTGGGGAGGGAGCACTAATGGAGGACCTCAGTGCCTGGGGAAGAGACTTAACTCAGTACAAAAGAGGGAGTCATGGCTGGTTCTACAGCAGAGGCCTTTTGGAGAAGGGAACGAACAACCTGCGAAGGTTGGTCTGAAAGTAGAGGGCAGGGTGGTTTGGGAAGGGCAGGAGGACAACAGCCCAGGAGGCCAGCTTAGAGGCTTGGCAGCCACCTGGGCACAAGAAATAAGGGCCTAGGCCTGGATGGTGCAGAAGAGGGAAAGAAAGCAACCAAGGGAACGAACCTCCATACTCAATGGAAAGGTTGAGGGCTTTAGAAATTGACGTGTCTCCTGCCTTGCTGAGCTGTTGCTCTCCCTCTTCCTTCTGCACAGCGATCAGTCTCCTCCAAACAGAGGGTCACTGGTTTGGACTTCATTCCTGGGCTCCACCCTGTCCTGAATTTGTCCAAGATGGACCAGACATTGGCGATTTACCAACAAATCCTCACCAGTCTGCCTTCCGGAAATGTGATCCAAATATCTAATGACCTGGAGAACCTCCGGGACCTTCTCCACCTGCTGGCCTCCTCCAACAGCTGCCCCTTCCCCCGGACCAGGGGTCTGAAGACCTTGGAGGGACTGGATGATGTCTTGGAAGCCTCACTGTACTCCACAGAGGTGGTGGTCCTGAGCAGGCTGCAGGGGTCTCTGCAGGACATGCTACAGCAGCTGGACTTCAGCCCTGGGTGCTGAAGCCTTGAAGGCTTGGAGAGAGCCTGTGTGGACATTCTGTATCCAGGCCTCCAGTCCCTTCCTCTCTCACTCTTCCAAGCCACCCTTCCAGAGGTCAGTTCTGCCTGGACTTGGCCACAGCCAGCTGCCAGTTATTCAGGTTGAAGGATCCCCCGAAGCAATAATAGGATCAACCAGATACACAGGCTCGAAAGGACAAGACTGTTCTTGATGCAGACACAGAGCAGCCTTCTCTGCAGCACATGAGGACCTGAGAATTTCAACCCAAGTCCCCAGGTGGACTCGAGGGCTGGCCCATCCAAGGGAGTCTCTTCCATGGGTTATTTCAAGGATTCCTCTCCCCCAATCATCTTGCTGATTACTCTGGAGGTTTAATGAAATGATGACCCAGCACAGTGTCTAGTTCACAGTAGATGTAAGTGAACCTCCTTCCTTTCACCTCACAATTAGCAACAGGCTTTAAGTGTCAGTGATCCAGGACCAGGAGCACATGGGCACAAACTCACCTTCAGTGTAGATGACGAGGCTGAGTCTTTCCTGCATACTAGCTTAGGTGGGGGAGGAAAGGGAGACCCAAGAAGAGGAGCAGTCGGATGTGACTGGAGCAACCTGAGTGGGTCACTTGGCAGCTGGGGGAAGTGGCTGACTTCTGTATCAGTCAAGACTCCTTTAGCTGCCAGTGACAGAAACTCAAGGCAAACCAAATAAAATGTAAAAGAGAGAATGTTTTGGCCTTCGTTGCTGAGAAGTCTAGGCCATGATTCATCTTTTACAACATTTTCCTTTGCACTTATCCCCAGGGACCTAGAAGGTGCTGATGCCATAATCCACCCCAGTCCCCCCCACCTACCTGAGGTGGGTCACAGAGGCTTGGGGACGATGTGTTTGCCCCTTTGGTGGCCACCTGGAGCTGTCTGAGCTGTCCTGTTTCTGCACAGTCATAAGCCTGAGAAGCTCCCCGCCTCCTCCCAGCCCCAGTGGCTCAGGAGGCCAGCCCACAGTAATGGGTCTCTGAGCAGAGGCCTGGAGATGTCACTCCCTCCTCTGTGAGGTGACTCCCAGGGTCAGCATGGAAGGGCATGTTTCTCAGATTGTCCTTCCAGATCCTTTTCCATCCTCAGGCATTCTCTTGCACTCCCCTGAGGCAGCAGCTCACATCTGCCAAACAGCTGGCAGTCTGGGGATAGCACCTGGCCATGTTCAACCTCCAAGGTCAGGATTTTTGCAGAGTCTAGTGAGAAAAGAAAGCATCAGGTCAACCCAGAAGGACCTTTCAGGAGACCCCACCCCAGATGCTTTTGGCACAACATACAACCAAAAAATAATTACACCTCATTTTTCCAAAAGGACAGAGCAATTTATTCCAGGCTTCAACATCAGGATCTAAGTCTAGTGATGCCTGACTGCACAAATCCACCTGGGTTAAGTTCACTGGTACACTGTCATCCTCAGCCCCAAGGGGTCCTTGCCCTGGGAACTTACCGGGCTCTGGTCTGAGGATGGGAGAATCAAGGTAACGAAGGTAACGGAGCCCCCAGGCCCAGCTCTCACTTCAGCCCGTTCCCAGCCCAGAGGGTGCTTAACCCTTAGGCAAGTTATGTAACCTCTCTCTCAATTTGTCATCTGTACATGGGAGGAATAATATGACCTCCCTCGTAGGCCTTCAGAAGATTAAATATAAAATGTTTGGGAAGCTAAGAGCTCGATGACTGATATACAAAAAGCACTTAATAAATCATGTTGTTATTAATATTAATGAGTCAGGGAAGACAAAGGAATGGGAATTGTGTAGCAGACTTTGATGCTGCGGCCACCTCTGAGATCAGCTACAGCTGTGCTGTGTAGTTCCCTGGCACAGCACACCCCCCCCCCCCCCATCTCTCCACGTCGATGCCTTAGGGAGCCCTCTCAGCCCACATGGAGCAGCCCGGGCGTGAGTGGGAGAGTGACAGCCCCAGGGGAGCCAACCTCAGCCAGTGGGGATGAGGCTCCGTGGATCAGTGCCCCAGCCTCCCCCTCTCCACAGGGGCAATTCTGAGGTGCATTTTACCCAGATTGAGCCCCGGGTGCCCACACCAGTCACCACATCGATGAGGCACTCTAGATTGGCTCTTCTTCCTTTTCTGGCTCACTCTCCCCACCCCTCACTCCTGCTTCCTAGGGTCACCTCCCAAACATACCTTCTGTGCCAGAACCCTCATCTCAGGTGTTGCTCTTGGAGGAACCCAAAGTAAGACAACTGCAGAGCACAAAGAAGTGGATGTGGATACTGAGAGAACTGTGAAGCAAGGTTCCAGCCCTGGCCGGTAGCTCGGTTGGATAGAGCGTCATCCCAATACGACAAGGTTGTGGGTTTGCCCCGGTCAGGGCACAAACAAGAATCAACCAGTGAATTGCATAAATAAATGGAACAACAAATCAGTGTATCTCTCTCTTTCTCTTTCTTTCTCAAATCAATCAATCAATTAATCAATCAATAATTCTTTTTTTAAGTTTCCAGAGAGGTACAGGGACCACACAACAAAACTCAGAGAACCTCTGGGCAGACCCAAGTAATGAGGCCTAAGAGAGGAAAGAAGGCAGGGTCCTCAGAAAGAAGAGAATCCGCTTCAGGAAAGCTTGACGTGAGACGAGAGCAAGAACAGGAAGAGAACCCACAAAACTGGAAGAATTACAAGATTAGGAAAGAAGGAAGGAAGGAAGGAAGGAAGGAAGGAAGGAAGGAAGGAAGGAAGGAAGGAAGGAAGGAAGGAAGGGGAAAATGAAAGAGAAGAAATATATATAAAGCCAAACATCACCTGTCTCAGTGTGTTCGGGCTGCTATGACTGAGTACCATAGTCTGGGTGGCTTAGAAACAATAGAAATTTATTTCTCACAGTTCTGGAGGCTGGATGTTCAAGACCAAGATGCCAGCAGATTCCCTGTCTGGTGAGGACTCACTTCCTGGTTCATAGACCACATCTTTCCTGGGTGCTCATATGGTGAAAGAGGCAAGAGCGCTGTCTGGGCCTCCTTTATAAGGGCACTCATCCCATTCATGAAGGTTCTACACCCGTGGCCTAATCACCTCCCAAAGGCCCCACCCCCAAATACCATCACATCGGGTGTTTGGATTTAACATATGAATTTGGAAGGAACATAAACACCTTATGATAACTGATTGGGAAAAAGATCAGGCTAACTCAGAGGAGTCTCAATTATTGAATATTTTTCCCTTAAAGTGTCTTTTTGCAGTAACGGGACCTGATGTTGCAGTTTTTCCTTCCCCTGAGCTCCCACAGCCCCTATGCACTCCTGTCACCAGCCCACAGGAAATCATTTCTGCAGGGGTTTCACCACCTCACCCCCCTGCCCCGGGCTGCGAGCCTCTGTGGGCAGGGTCACCCCACCCGTGCCTGGCTGTGGTGTCTGGCACAGCACAGGCCCTCTGTTCTTATTTGAGCAAAGGAATTGAGACGCTTGTATAACAGGCCCGTTATTTACATGTAAGCAACTTCTGCAAAAAGCCTGAAAACAATCCTAACCATTAAAGGTTAAACTTACTAGAATTCTGCTCACTCTTAATTTTCTCAGCAAACTTCTTTTTGAGATCAAAGATATAGGTCCAAACCAACTGTAAAAAGACAGCTTTGAGACACTGACAGAAATCTGAATATGGATTCTGTTTTAGATTATGATAAGAAATTATTATTAATTTTATTATGTGATGACGACAGTGATAATTTTTAAATGCTTCCTTATTTATTAGAGATTCAGACTGAAGTAGTTTAGGGTGAAATGAGATGGTATCTGGAATTTGTCTTAAAATACTTCAGGAAAATACATGTATGTGTATTTTATTAAATATATATGAGATTAGATAAACAAGCAGCAAAAACATTGATTATTATTAAAGCTGAGTGATAGGCACACAAGAGTTCATTATATCAGGCCCTCTACTTTTGGGTAGAATTTCCAGAATAAACATTTTTTGGAAAGTTTCACTCGGCCGAGTACCACTGCCTCGGTGCTCTGCACTCCGGGGAAGGGGTGGGGGGGGGGGAGACTGTGAAAATATGATGATGTGAAGCCGAATTATACTTAACTTCACATTTGATTTCACTCCTGGCAGATGGCCCAGGGCCTTGGGAGGACGACAGACTGTCAGTGTGGGTGTGAAACAGCAAACTAAAACAGAGACTTAGCAAATCAAACAAGGAAAGAGTGGCAAGAGCCAGCTGCAAGATGCTGGAAAGGCAAGTCCTGATGCTCATAAAAAAAAAGCCAAAGGAGCCCTGGCCAATTTGGCTCAGCGGTTAGAGCATCAGTCCTTGGACCAAAGGGTCTCGGGTTCGATTCCCGGTCAAGGACACATACCTGGGTTGCAAGTTCGATCTCCGGCCTGGTCAGGGTTGCGGAGGCAACTAATTGATGTGTCTCTCTCACATTGATGTTTCTCTCTCTCTCCCTCTCTCCCTCTCACTCTCTCTCAAAAAACAAGAAAGAAAGAAAGTGAAATAAGGGCTTCGAGCTCAGACCATCCCTGCTGGGCCTCGGGTACCCCATGGAAGCTGTGGAATGCCCCTTCTCCCTCCCCAAGGGAAATCATGGTGTCCCCACTGTGGTTATCTCTTCATATTAAATATACTGTATAGGAAGAGAAGTCTCAGATCATTGTCTCATTTTCCCACTTACGTTATTGTAAGAAAAAAAGATTTTAAAGTACTTTTCCCCTACCTTCAAAACCTTGTCCCTGGGGCAAGTACGTGTTAGGTTCCCCCTTGGGTCCTAAGCCAGGTCCCTTGGCACTGAGTGCCACTGAACCTCAGACAGGGCCTTCCTGTCAAAGGTCCGTGTTTCATCTCAGGCAGATGTCCCGAGAAATATCACAGATCACAAAACCAAGCCTGAAGTTGCCTTGGCTGTCCCACCCTTTTCGGGCCATATTTCCTGAGGAAATGCCGATCCTCACAGCTTCACCTTGTCTGTTTATAAAATGTATTTATCTGAGGGAGAACTAGCAGGTGTGGCACGGGTCACAGGAAGTGGGGCCTCAGCCACAGGTTCCCAGTCCTGAGACGGTCACGAAAGGGAAAATGGCCAGCCCCTTCCTCACTTGAGCTTGGGCCTTTCGTCTGACTCAAAATCGAAAAGTGGTCTTCACAGTCCAGTAATTATTTGCAGATCATGACAACAGTCCAGGGACGCCCCTCTCCATACTTCAGGATGGAGGGACTTTCCTATGTTTGGGGGAGCAATGGAGGGTGTTTGTTAATCTCATGTACTGGATGATGGAAACAAGGCTTAGAGGTCCCAGTGCCCAAAGACTGACATCTGAGGATTAGAACCTGAGCCTTTTAACTTGCAATACCCAGATTGGAGAGAGAGAGAGAGATTTTTACCCACCCCACACCTGCCCTAAACATGTACATACAGATTTTAGCTATCTTTTGTTTGCCATCCCATCCCTATGTCTCCATCATAGGGAGTCATTCTCCATTCCTCAGCTCTGCTGCCTTCAACACTGGCTTCATTCTCAGGTGGTAGCAAGAGTTACCACCAAAAACTTCCCTGTAATTGTTCCAGCAAAAGTCCCAGGGCTGACTCTCATTGGCTTGGCTTGGATCACATGCCTCTTGCTGAACTAATCACTGTGGCCAGGAGGAAGCAGTACTCTGATTGGTCAAATAGGAGTCATCCCAGAAACTGGGGAAGGGGTCAATCCCACTTGAAATGAGAATGGGTAAGGGGTAGTTCCCCCAAGGGAAAGAGGGTTTTGTCGGCTGATCTCCGAAGACTCTGTCACAGGGGTGTTCGGAATCAGACGCTGGCCAGCTAATAAATGGCTCTTATTTGGACTTCAAAAAAAAAAAAAAAAAAGAGGGTTTTGTCACAAAAAGAGGGAGGAATGGATTCTGAGAAGGGAGTGACAACAGATGACCCTGCCAGAAATGCTTTGAGCGTCTCTGTCCTGGCCTCTCTGATTCCTGACAGCCCTCTAGAGCCTTGTTCCAGTCTGAATTTCTTTCAAGGAGAGGAAAGAGAGGAAACTCATCTTGACCTTTTACTTATGTGTACAAAGAACCAAAACCAGTTTCTACTAGCTCTTAACTTCAATCAGATAGCATCAGATAAAAAATGACATTTGTCCTCAGGCTTAGAAGAAAGTGGAGTGATTGTCCTTGGCTCTGAAAACTTCTTCTGATAAGAATAGGGAACTTTTTGTTATTGATTATAGTGGATTGAGCCTTGATACAAAATCATCCAAATTGTCATTGCTTTTGTTGGGGCTATGTTATTGGTCTCTCTGCTTTGTCTCTTTTCCATTGAGAAAACTGGTTCTTTTTTTCCTCCCTTATAACGGAGCATATGCTGCTGACACTTTCTATTGCAAGGCATAGCTGTCCTGGGTGCTCTTCAATAAGCATGATGATCATCGTGACCCCTTGTGGTGAAATAACACCTTGCTCTCTAGGAAGGACTTTTCCACTCATTATTATACTTGATCCCCACAATAACCAGGGCAGAAGAGGATAGTATTATATTCATTTCTTTTAGATATGGAAGTATACTCAGAGAGGTTAAGTGGCTGTCTGATAGTCACACAGCTAGCTATGTTGCCTTGGGTAGCAGGAAAATACTGGCAAGTAATAAGCAGACATTTATTCAAGGCTTTATTTAACAAGATAAGACTTTATTGCTGCAAAACTAGTAGGGCTAATGTCCCAGCAGAGTTAGTTTGTGGTGTACAAACTATTATACAATAGCTCCGAAGGACCAAAACACAAACACAGGATCACAGAGCCATTGGCAGCCGTGACCAGAGCCCAGCCCAGCATGTCAGCACTTGGGCTCACCCACGCAGGTCTAAGAGGTGCAGCCCCCGCCCGCCCCCCTGCAGAGCAGTTTGGGGCTCAGGACAAGCAGCCATACAGGTGGTTCAGCTCTGCGCTGGAACTCCTCCACCCCTACCCAGCTCCTTCTCTCCCCAAAGGGGCTGGTAACTGGACCATGGATGAGACTGGGGCTTTGCTCACAGAGAGAAAGGGGACATGTGTGGGGAAATCTCAACCCTGAGTGGAAACTCCAGCCTCATATATTGGAGGTTCCCTTCCAAGGACTCTCTTCTCCTCCACCCACCCCCTTGCCTTTCCCTCTGTGCTTGTCTTCCATTCTAAAAAGCCTGGTCAGAGAAACAGCAGACTCTTCTCCTTGGTTTCTGTGCCACTCACAAACTCTGCTCGTTACCAAAGAAAAGAAGGGAGCCAGGTGGCCAGAGGAGACAGTGTCTCCTGTCATGGGAGGAAGAGCCTCTGGGGAACTGGGCGAACTCCCCAGTCCTTGTCCTGCTCCTAGAAACCTCCAGCTGATCCTCCCTCATGCAGACACTCTGCCTGTGTCCCGACAAAACACAAAGTGACAAGGTAAATGGCACCCTCTACAAAAATGGGCTCTGACCGCACCCTTCCAGCCCTGTCCCGGAATCTCACTGTGGAGGTCCCGACAGCTCAGCAGGACAGACTGCTTGCAGGGGAAGTGACCCAGCCCCAGAGCACTCTGGGAAACCTGCTCTGTGCTGGCCCCAGACTCCTCACTGGGGTTTTAGGAGATGAGAGCACCTTCCCAGCAGTGTCTGGGGTGAAAGGGACAGGGCTTGTCAAAGCCTGCATGGGCCAGAGGAAAAGAGACCCAGTCATTTCACTCTGCCCTCCCAGCCTGGGCGAAGGCTTCCCGGGATGATCAGGCTGCGTGTTGCTGGGAGGCTTCTACTCTAGAAGGTGCTGCCAGGTGGCAGAGAAAAATAGCAGATGCCAGAAACTCATCCATCTGAAATCACTCCTTCTCCCAGTTAGAACATCTGCAGTTGCCCACTTCTCGTACATGGAAAAAGAACACCCGGAATAATCAAATGACATCACGCTGGGAACCCAAGGCAGCCCAGCACCAATCTGTTTGAAAAATCCCATGTAGAAAGGTACAAATTCAGTTTGTCTTGTCTAGGAGGAAAATTAGTTTTAAATATGTTGAATCAAAAATAGCTTATGGCCTGGCCAGTATGGCTCAGTGGTTGAGCGTCGACCCTGCACCAAGAGGTTGCTGGTTCGATTCCCAGTCAGGGCACATGCCCAGGTTGTGGGCCAAATCCCCAGTGAGGGGCATGCAGGAGGCGGCCAGTTGATGTTCTCTCTCATTGATGTTTCTATCTCTCTCTCCTTCTCCCTGCCTCCCTCTCTAAAAATCAATAAAGAGAAAAAAAATATCCTATGGCCCTGGCTGGTTTGGCTCAGCAGTTAGAGTGTCGGCCCGTGGACCAAAGGGTCTTGGGTTTGATTCCTGGTCAAGGACATGTGCCTGGGTTGCAGGTTTGATCCCTGACCCTGATCAGGGTCATGTGGGAGGCAACCAATAGATGTGTCTCTCTCACATCAATGTTTCTCTCTCTCCCTCCCTTCCTTCCACGCGATCAAAAAAAAAAAAAATCAATGGAAAAATATCCTCGAGTGAGGATTAACAAAAACAAAATATCTTATGTACCAGATATTAGTTATCCAGAAAAATGCCTTGGAGATAAAATTATCCTGAAAATTTTAAGTATTCAGGTTGCCAAAGAACTGGGAATTTATGCTGTAATCCGAGCATGGAAAGTCCACACTGGTCACTCACATGTCCTAGACTGGGCCCCGGAGAACAGGGTGACTCAGACAGAACCTGGTTCCTCAGGGCCAGCCCAGGCAGCTTCCCTCAACAACACCTCCTGTCTGTTCACAGGACCTGTGACTTCAACGGCTTCCTGCTGGGCCGCATTGCCAAGGCCGGAAGGACTCAGATCTGCCCTGTGGAGCAAACCTAGCCAGGCAAGATGGTGGGAGAGGCCTGGAGAGAGAAAAAGGGGTTCAGTTTCCACTGGTTTCCCAAGCCTGGGACACTGATGCTATTTAAAAGCCAGTTTACAAACCCTGGAGGGCACTGGTTGTTCTTGTCCAAGAGCTGGGGGAATGGAAAGCTCCAGGGACTGGAAGTCAGGAGATCTGAGTTCTAATCCTAATTCTACCAGTAGCTGGCTAGTGCCAAGGGTCTTGAATAAGTCTCTTCCCCATCTCTAGTCCTCAGCTGATAAAACAAAGAGTTGGATTTAAATGACATGCAGGGTCTCTTTCAATTCCATGACTAAGTTTTTTTTTTCTTTTTGCTTTCTCTTTTTTTCAGGAGTCTGTAGAGCATTGTAAGAGCACAGGCTTTCAAATCAGTCTGCATGGGTTTGAATCCCAGTTCAGCTGCTTTCTAACTGTGACTTTGAGCGAGTAACTTAACCTCTCTGTGCTTCCACATTCACTTCTGTAAAACGGAGATAATAGTATCTACCTGATTACTTTGCAAAGGGGTTAACAGGGGCTTTGAGGAGCTCCTATCACACAGCTATTATTTACTGAGTAATTACTATATGCCAGGCTCTGTACTAGGCGTAGTAATACAGAAATGAGCCAGAATGCCATGGTGGTTGCTCTCCAGAATGATGTTGTCTCCTAGAAAAATGTTGCTCAGGAAGCCCCTCTCTTATGTCTCTAAGGGTGCGATGACTCCTGGCATTCTGCCTTGGGCATGGGGTTGGGCACAGAGCAAGTCCCCCTGCAGGTCACTGAAGCATACACCGGCTGCCTGACATCTCAGTTTTTCCCTTCCCTGCTTCTTTATTGCTTTTCCACTCCTGATTCCACTTAAATCTAACTTCAAAGCTAATAGAAATAAAATCTCCTGCAAAAGAGCCTTTCCTTCTCCTCCCTCACCCCTTTCTCTCTAGTTTTCTCTCCAGTCTCCACTCGTTTGTATTGCATCACTTGGTCTCACAGCCCTGCTCCACTTGCCCCGTTTGGGGAGCTAAGAGATCCCTCGGTGCCTCTCTGCCCTCCTTAGAACACACTCTGGCCTCGCTCTTCCTAGAACCTGACCCAGCCAGAATCTCCTTGGTTAGTGAGGACACTGGCTGCGGGAACATTCAGCTTTGTTTTCCCAGGGGGTGGGGGGGATTGGAGGAGAGAAATTGCTCAGCTCCTGCACAGTCAGCAGGGAAGGTAACCAATTAATCTGGGCACTGTCAAATGCAGATGTGTCCCCAGCCCAGGAGGGAAGATAAGCAGCTGCTGTCTCAGGGGCCAGCTGCAGCCCGCAAGGGGGCCCAGGGAGAAGAAGGAGGCCCTGGCCCAGAACAAGCAGCCCCAAGGGGTCCTGTGCAGCATCTTGGAGGTCTGGAGCCACCCTGCCCAGTGCTGCCAGGCAGGAGAGCTGGTTGATGGATGCCTTTAATAGACATGTTGGGGAGCTGGCAGGCCAAGTGTTTACATCCAAATGCACATCGACTTTTTAAGGACTCCCCAAATCTTTTGCTGGAGCCTAGATTATGAAAAGCATTTCTAGAGGAATCTTGTGACCTCCTTTATCAATAGCCTCAACCCTCTGCTGCCAGAGGCTGGGAGGATTGGGGGAGGGCAGCAGGTTCTGGGGCAGGCCAATTAAATTCCGGCATGTGAGGAGCTTTGGTGAAGACAGCTGCTTGGCAAACATTTCTTGAGTGCCTACTCTGTGCCAGGCACTGTCTTAGGCCCAGGAGAAACAAAAGCCATTAGGAGAAACTAGAGGAGCTCATAGATCAGTGGGCAAACTGTTGCGCAGAGGGGAGAGGAGGCCCCAGAGCTGTGGGAAATGCACAAAGGTGATCTTTGGGGTCCTGGTGCCCCTACCATGCCCTCCCTCACTCCCTTACCTCTGCAGGTGCCAGAATCCTTTTACAGTCCTAGTGACTAATGAAGGTTCCTTCTAGCATGATTTCTTTAAAGAGGAAAATTTTGAAGCTCCCACAAACCCTCCAGGAGTAAAGGGGGTTGGGGACTACAATGGCAAAGTTTTAGGAATTCGAACAGATTTTGAGAGGAAGAGGAATTAGGGGACGGGTTTCAATAAATCACAGCTGGCCAGAGTCAGGATATGTGGGTCCATGCCCTGTCACTCTAGCTGGGTGAGCTGGGCAAGTCACCAAAGCTCTCCAGTCTACCTCTCAGAGTTTCTGTGCTGTTTAGATGACTAGGATAGGAAAGGGGAAGTGCAGAACCTGGGCACCACTGGCAGGTCCCACTTGTGGGGGCCTTTCTGTTCTCACCCACAGGGGTGATGCACCCCGGTCTCATGTACTTAGATGTGAGCTTGCTGCTGACATGTAGATCACTGTTCACACATCTTTATATGGAAATCGCTGTTGAAATAATACAGTATTCAGTGAAGGTAAACAGCAGAGAAAGGGCCCTTATCCTGAAGTGTGTGTGTGTGTGTGTGTGTAAGGAGGTCTTTTGTGACTGCCACATTTCATGACCCTGAGTCAGAAGAGCCAAGTGTCTGAAAAGGCAGCTTCAAGACCTTCTAATCAGGCTAGTCGGGAACCAGGTATCCCTGGGACCTGGGCAGGGGAGACGGTGGGTCTCTGATGCCTGGCTACCAATCCTTTAAGATGATTTAGCCACCGATGTGTTCCCAGTGCCCGTTGGCTGACGAGCAAACGCCGCCCATCCTCCCCTCTCCAAATATGGCCAAGATGTTGCGTCCGGACACCATCCCTCGCGGCATCCCCCGATTCTCACCGCCAGGGGGCGCTTGGCTTAGGAGTCCCCGCCTCGACCTCCACGCCCCGCGCGCTGGAGAACGCGAACTTCACCTCCGAGGCCCGCCTCTGTCCGGCCCGGGAACAGCGGCGCCGGCGAGGCCGCGTTCCCGCTCTGTCCCTGGACTTCCACGCCCGGAGAAGGGCTGCGCAGGAGGCGAGGTCCGGGGCTCTGAGCGCCGCTGGGCTCGGGGAGAGCAGCCAGCCCTGTGCGCGTGTTAACAAGGGCCCCTACACAGGGACGTCAGACACCGGATTCTAATCCTGATGCTGGGTGGCCCTGGACAAACGCGCTCACTTCTCTGGGCCTCTGTTTGCTCCTCTGAAAGATCCGCGTGCTGGCCTCCATTTCTTAGGTCTATTCTAGATTTCCTATTCCGTGATTCCGTGCAGAAATGTTTCAGGTGGGAGGGCACCCGGTCAAATCATCCAGCAGCCACAATAATTTGCCCCTGACCCAACACAACACATTTTGAAAACAAGTTTTATTTCGTGTGCCAACTCAGGTCTGGGGGGAGTGGTGGAGTGCCGCGTTGGGAAGGAATCTGAAGCCTTACCTGGGTCCATCAGGAGACAGGGTGGTTTGGGGTTAAACCCAGAAAGGGGATTAGGATTCTCAAGGGGATCGAATAGAATTTGAGGAGACAGCTCACCCCCAAATCCTCGTAAAACCGCTGTTTCTTTTCCTTTAGTCCTGGGAAGGATTTATCTTTTTAGATATGCCTTTGCAACCCGGCCCCCCTACTCTTCACGGAGTCCCCACCCTCTGCCCTTTTATCTGGACGAAGGCAAGAGCAGGTCCCGAGGGGCGCGGGTCTCCCGATTCCTGGTGGATTCCGGTGGGTCCCCGGGAGGCGCGTGCGCGTCCGTGTTTACCGCGCGCCCCCGACCCGCCTGCGCCCAGCCGCGCGCTAGCTTGCTGGTCTGGGGAGAGAATTCCACCCGCTCAGCAAATTTCCCTGTATTGTTGGTTTTGTCTGTTGGCTTTCCACCAACAGCCTCTTCTCCCCTCCCCCACCCCCACCCCCTCCCCCTTCTCTTTTTTCTTCTTCCTTGAGTCAGCAATGCCAAGCCCAGCGAAGCAGTTAGAGCGAAAGGGGAGAGACCGGGAGAGACGCGCCCGGAGTGCCCCCAGATCCCTTTGCCTCGTCCCTTGGCGGGCCCAGCGCTACGGGGACCCGTGCTCCTGGCCAGGTAACTGAACATCCGCCCTCGGGGGACACTGACTGGAGAGGGCTGGGCGCTGCACTGCGGAGGCGACAGTCACCTGTGATCCCGTGGGCGCCCTGCCGCCTACCTGCCTGTGGCTCCCTTCCCCACAAAGGCTCCTTTCTCTCCAGCTCGTAGACCCCCCCCCAAGATTTTAAACCCCTTAATGAGTACTGTATATTTAACTTATTTCATCATCACTACAATTCTGTGAGTAGGTTCTATCATAATCCTACCCTGTTACTGTCAGCGGCCAAATCAAGCAATAGTAATAAAATAATAATCAGAGTATAGCAAACCAGTAATTTCTCATCCAAGCATTAAGATTTGAAGGAATATTTGGAAGGTCTCTGCCCACGAAATTACTATTCTACACTCAGATCTAAAAATCTACCTGTTTAGGTATTTAGGATAAGTATGTCCCAAGCAACTTACACTAAAAATTTATCTGTTGTTTATCTGGAACATACTTATACTAAAACACGATCTGTTGTATAACTGAAATTCAAATGTAACTGGGTGCCTTGTGTTTTTATTTGCTAAATCTGGCAATCCAGCCCTGTGAGCCCTGCACTGAGGCTGTAGAGGGATCTCACCTACCTAGGAACGCCCTCTCCAGGCACAACCACAGAACCCTCAGCTGTGGGGACCCCAGGCGGCCCCTGTTTCTGCTCCATTCTACTCAGTACACTCACTCAGAATCTCTTGTTCCTCCTCCCCCAGTGCTGCAGCCTGTTCCCCTGTTAGGAGCCCCCACCCCACCTCTGCCCAGGTGAGCAACTTCCCCCAGGACCAGCCATCCAGGATGCTGCAAGGGGAATATAGGGGAGCCGAGTGAGCCAATCCCTCCAGCTGGATTTTATGGAGCTTGAGTTTCTTCCCAAGGCTCCTGTTCTTGCCCCACCAGGGAGATAAGGGGTCCTGCCTCCTAGCCAACATGGGGTGGGGGGCGGGGAGTAGGGCTGGAGAGCAGTGAAAAGGACCTGGAGATTGGAGACTGATCCCGCTCCCAGCTGGATACTGCTCCCTTGTGCTCAGACAACTCCAAACGTTAAGAGCCTCCATTTCCTTGTCTACAAAACAGGGATATTAATACTCAGCTCACCCCATAGCCATGAAACTTAGAGAGAAGAAGGTAAATGCCTCAAGAATGAATAATGGACAATACATGCTGATCAACATTCCTATCTGCCCTCCAGTTTGGGGGCTGCCTGGGCAGCATGGACACCTTTGTTACAAATATCCCCAGTGCATATTTGATAGCGCCTTAAATGCCAATGATCAAGGTGCAAAGGGGCCACAGAACTGGACCTGCTGGAAACAAGGCCTTGGGCTGTACTTTCTGACCCATTGCTGACTCAGAGGGCAGATGCCTCAGCCTGTAGGGGAGCCCTTGGCGTTGACAACATCCCCAAACATCCCCAAGGTGACAACTGCCTTTTGGGCAGAGGACTCCAGGAGTCCTTAGCCCCGCCTCTAGGATTCTATTCTCTCCTCCGTGGGCCCCAGCACAGCTCTCTCTTGGGCCAGAGCTCCCTCCTGGGTCACAGCCATGAGGCCCCATAGTGCCCGTGTGGACAGGAAGGACAGAAACCACGCAGTATGCCAAGCCCTAGGTAGAACCTCAACCTGGCACTGCAGCCCCAAAGGAGGCTCTGGGTGCTTTTAGCTGAAAATCCCAAAGCTGAGGCCTGTCCCCCTTCCTGCATTCACCAGACACACATTGGACACTTTTTCCCCAGCACTGCAGATGGGGACACAAGGACAAAGGCAGCCAGGCTGGCCTTCAGGAGTTTAGAGCTGGTCCTTCACACTTGCCTCTCCACAAAACCCCTCTGGGCTGGCAGTTTCCGCTCCACTGTCCCAGATTCCCTGAGATATAGGATCTTGTCCAAAGCCCTTCCCTGCACATCCCTAATTCCATCCTGATGTCAGAGAGGAGAAAGGGAAAGAATGAGAGGCTTCACGGCGAGCGTCGGGCTGTCTGTGCTGAATTACCAGGGGACTCTGCCCACGGTCCAATAGGTCTGGCTTGACTTTTGTCATGCAGCACTGTTCATTGAGGGCTTTTACGTGCCCGGCCCCAGGGATACAGGAGCGAACAGGACAATGGGTTCTTGACCCGATGGAGCTTACAGTCTAGCAGGAGAACCAAGTAGATAAGTAATAACAATCCAATAATAACAAATGAGATAATAATAGCTGCATAGCCCTGGCCGGTTTGGCTCAGCGGTTAGAGCATCGGCCTGCGGTCCAGAGAGACCCGGGTTCGGTTCCAGCTAAGGGCACGTACCTCGGTTGCAGTTTGTCCCCGTCCCTGGTTGGTCGTGTGGGTGGCAGCCACTCGATGTGGCCCTTCCACGTCGATGTTTCTCTCTCTCTCTCTTCCTCTCTCTCCCTCCTACTCTATCTGAATAAAAGATGAAAAAATGCCCTCGAGTGAGGATAAAAAAATAAAAATAAATAAAAAATAATAAAAAAAATAATAGCTGCATAAATAATAACAATTAGATTCGTAAATCAATATGATGATGTTTGTACTGGGGGAAGTAAAATTGCTGTGGCAGGAAGCGGGGGTCCCAGCCAAACCTCGGAATCAGGGGTCTGGATCAGAAAAGGCTTCCCAAGGAAGAGGTGAGCTGAGATCTGAGGACTGAGTAGAGGTTCTCCAGGTGAAGGGTCGTGGGGATAGCTAGGAGATAGAATAACTGTTTTTGGTGTTCCCAGGGCAAGAGAAACGTTTGGAACCTTGAAAACATTATGCTAAGTGAAAAAAAAATTGTCAGATACAAAAGGCCACACATTGCGTGATTCCATTTATATAAAATGTTCAGAATGGATACATTTACAGAGAAAGTAGATTAGTGGTTGCCAGGGAAGGGAGGGGGGAATGAGGAGTGACTGCTAAGGGGTTCGGGTTTCTTTTGGAGGTGATAAAAATGTTGTAGAATTAGGCAGTGGCAATGGTTGCACAACCTTGTGAATATACTAAAAAACACTGTGTTTTACACTTTAAAATGGCGAATTGTATGGTATGTGAATTCTAGCTCAATTTTAAAATGGGGGTGGGGTACTAGGGCCCACTGAACGAGACAGGAAGCATAGTGGACAGAGCTCGGGGGTTGCTGGATGCAAAGGAGGGAATGAGAAAAGGAGTCGAGGTGACTGAGGCAAATGGCACTGAGGGAGACTCCTGTGTAAAGCTGGAGAGCTTTTTGGGGCCATCATTTCATGATATTCAATGTCTCTATTTTAATCAAAAGGCTAAAGGGCTTGGTTGAGAATCTAAATTACCCCAGGGACCAGGCTAAATTCCTGCCCTTGCAATTCTTAAATTGTCATGAAAGTTTGAAATTTTCAGACACTTCAGAGTGCATCCCAAATTATAGGACAAAAGGAAACCAAGAAAACGAAGAGTGGCCGGACTGTCCTCTCAGCTCACTGGGACCAGCCCTGCCAGCAGCAGCCACAGTTCCTGGGCCTGAGGGGCTGCTTACTGGGCTAATCGGAGGCAGGAAACTTTCAAAGCAAAGGGGGTGCCAACCAGAAGGCAGGGGGCAGGACAGATCTCAACTAGACAAGTCTGATTCATTTAAGGACCCAAATAGGGACCCAGAGAAACCCTTGCTCAAGCGCAGGGAGTGAATGGACGGTGGGAAGGTCTCGCAAGTTACAAAACCTAGGTCTTATTCAAATATGAGTTTGTGGTACCCAGCCCCTCGTCTTGCATATAGTAGGTTAGTAGGTACTCAGTAAATGTTTGTAGAATTAAATAGAATTTGTTTAAAAAAAGAGAGAAAGCCTGGCCGGTGTGGCTCAGTAGTTAAGCGTCGACCCATGCACCAAGTGGTCACCGGTTTGATTCCCAGTCAGGGCACATGCCCAGGTTGTGGGCCCAATCCCCAGTGGGGGGCACGCAGGAGGCGGCCAATCAATGTTCTCTCTCATTGATATTTCTCTCTCTCTCCGTCTCCCTTCCTCTCTATCTAAAAATCAATCAATAAATAGAATAAAATAAAAAGAGAGAGAAAATGCCCTGTTCGGTTTTGCTCAGTGGTTAGAGCATCGGCCTGCAGACCAATGAGTTGTGGGTTCAATTCTTGTCAAGGGCACGTACCTCAGTTACGGTTTGTCCCTGGTCAGGGTCATGTAGGAGGCAACCAATCGATGTGTCTCTCTCACATCGATGTTTCTCTCTCTCTCCCTCTCTCCCTCCCTCCCACTCTATCTGAAGATAAATAGAAAAATATCCTCAGATGAGGATTAAAGAGAGAGAGAGCGAGCGAACTCTGGCTGCTGTGGCTCATTTGGTTAGAGCATCGTCTAGTGCACTGAAGGATGGCGGGTTCAGTTCCAGTCAGGGCACGTGCCCAGGCTTTGGGTTCAGTTCAGGTCAGGGCGTGTGTGGGAGGCAACTGATCAATATTTCTCTCCCACATCGATGTCTCTCTCTCTCCCTCTCTCTCAAAATCAATTAAATAAATAAAAAGAGAGAGCGAAAGAGTTTCAACCAATGTGTTGGGGACCCGATATGTTGTTCTCCTTCCAGCCAGATACTAATTTTAAGATGGGAGAGAGAAGGAGATATTAGCACAATTAGCCCTGTAATAGTGGACCTCCAGGTCCCAGGGGAAGCTTTGCTTATTGGTGGAGAAAAGGTGGGAAGAGCTTACCCAGGGGCACCGAGCTGCAGAGTCGGTCCAGCTAGCCATTCTTGTCATCACTGCTCTCAGTTAGCTCAGCAGCTAGCGAGTGCCGTGCACTGAGCTGACCCGGTTTCAACCTCATCACAGCCCGTGGACAGGTGTTATCCTTCAGGACCTTTGGGTTCAGAGAGGCTGGGTGATCCCACCGGCCGGGCGGGGGAGGGGTGGGCCTGGGCCAGGAACCCTCCTTCTGCCCTCGGAACCTGAGCTCATCATCACCCCACACCAGCTCCCACAGACCCTGGGACTAAAGTCACAGCAAGTAGCCCCCTCTTCTCACCATTCAGAGCCCCCTCCCAGTGATCCCTTTGGACAAATACCTGCTCTGTCTCGTCCCAAAGCTTACACCAAACCACATTCTTGTTCTGTAGTTAGAGGCGGGGAATGGAAAAATCCATCGATTCCACTTTGAAAAGAATTTCAATGTGGGGGCAAGGGAGGGGGAAAGGAGGAGAGATGTATAAGAAATGATTCCGAAATAGCTGAACTTTGAAAAACAGCAGAAAAGTCTTTCGGGCACTGCAGAGAAGTGCATTTTTAAATGAAGCTGTGCCAAGGGACTGAAAAATTGCTTATGATCAGAGGACACGGGCCCAGGGAGCAGTTGAACTGACAGGGCAGACAGAAGAACTGCTGGGAGGGCAGTTTGTTCACGGCGGCAAAGGAAACTCAGAGCACATTCTTAATCACGGAATTCCAGAAGATCACCAAATTCTACAGCCACTAAATAACATGACCACTAAAAGTGAGAGACAAACACTACAGCCACTAAGTAGTATGGCCACTACACACTCCAGGCACTAAGTACTATAGACACTCAATCCTTAAAGACTCTAAATACTCACAGACATTAAATACTACAGATGCTCAATATTGCAAACACTAAATACTACATGTATTAAATATAGGCACTAAATACTACAGATACTAAGTACTTAGGCACTAAATACTATGGATATTAAACATAGAAGCTAAATACTATAGACCCTAAGTACTACAGACACTAAGTACTACAGATATTAAAAATACTTACAGACACTAAATCCTACAATGACTGAACCCTACACCTCAGATAGAAAATTCTAGTATTACGATTCCAAAATCTGGGCCTTAGGAAGACCAATAATGTTTGTTAAAAAAAATTAAGTCTGGGGTCCCTAAATTCACCCATAGGCCCCGATGTCAGAGTAGCCAAGGTAGAATGACAATGCTGTACCCTGGCGGCAGGCTGGGACCAAGAGAGGGGAAAGGAGAAAAGTATTCATTCATTTCCACATGAGGCCAGAGCCTCCCTCTCCTCCTGGGCCCAGGGCAGGCCTTGCAACACTCTCTCCGAGTGTGAGTCCTCCCTCCAGGCCTAGAAGCCAGCTCACCTGCCCCAGTCCCAGAGCTGGAATTGGGCCAAGAGAGGACTCACCCCCGCCGTGCACAGCGCAGCCTCCACCACGATCTAGCTTAGAGGAGGAGTGAAATTTCTTTCCAGTGTGGCTGTCTCTGTGGCACACAAAACCATCTCTACTCTTACTCATTGAGCCTGGGGACCAGGAAACTTTAAAATTGCCCGCGCCTTTTTTTTTTTCTCATCAAGGCGGATGTTTGTGGCCAAGAGGTGTTTGGTTTTTAACTGTGTTTGGGGACTTAAGGAGGGTATGAGTTCTATTTTATTTAGATTTTATCTGTTGGCCTTTCTTCTGGGCAGCCAGGGAGTCCTGTCCGCCAGTGGTTTTCCCTGGCAACTCAGCCTGGCTGTCCAGAGACTCCAGGAGGCAGAAGGAACCCAGACCTTGATGTGGTGGCCACGAGAATCTCCATGAGCAAGGCCTGCTAGCTGAAGGGGCATGGCAGGGCCTCCCCTGCTGATCAGCATCCCCCACCTGCCGGCCCCCCTGCCTCTCTCTGCTCTCCCCCAGCCTCCAACAGGAGGATGGGACTGGGTTGTGCCCCTCCCTGTTTCTGCAGGCGTTTTCACAGAGGGGGACCTCATAGCTCCTGGCACACACCTCAAGCTGTGTGTGGAGAAGGGCAGAGGGGAGGTGGTGCAGAGGACACCAAGGTCCCATTGTCAGGGGCCTGCCCTTTCCAACATACCCCTCCTTTTTGTCTTGCCCGGTACTCCTGGGATGGGTCATAGCTGGGGGGACCCTATAGGACCCCTTAGTACCTCAGTCCCAGGCAGATTTCTGGCCCTGCAGCAGCCTGATTCTCCTATTTGAGGGGGCTGTTCCACACTGAGAGGGGCACGTGGTCCCTGTTCCCGCTGAGGGTCTCCAGGAAGAGACCATCCAGGCGGTGATGGCCAGGGGCACCCCCTGCACTAACTCCTCTGGGTAGCGAAGAGATTCCAGCACTGTCCAAGCCCTCGGGGCTTACTCTCCTGAGTCTTTTTCTTATCACAATGATATATACTCATTGTAGAAAATATGAAAAGTGCAGAAAAATATAAAGAAGTTGAAAAACAATGACTAATGGTCCATTACCCAGAGGCAACCACTAATAAAACTGGGTATATTGTCACCCGTCTTCTTTACATAGCTGCGATCATACTGTACTTTTAACTTTGTGTAGTGCTTGTTTCCCTTAATAGTAGATGATAAACCTTTCCCTAGAAATGTGGTTTCAAAGACTCCATGTGATGGTTCATTTAATTTTATGTGTCAACTTGACTGGCATGGTGTCCGGCTTGAACATTGTTTCTGTGAGGGTGTTTCCAGATAGATTAGCACTTGAACCAGTGGACTCAGGAAATGCCCTCCCCAGTGTGCATGGGCATCATCCAATCCTCCGAGGGCCTGAATTGAACCAAAGGCAGAAGGAGGAATGTGCCCCTTTTTTCTGCCTGACTGCATGAGCTGCGACATCTTACCTTACCTTCTGCACTTAGACCGGACTTCCTCCTTTCCTCCCTGGTTCTCCGGCCTTTAGACTTGAATTGAATGACACCACTGGCTTTCCTGGGTCTCCAGCTTACAGATGGCAGACTATGGGACTTTCAGCCTCCTTTAGTGCATGAGCCAATTCTCATAATAAATCTTAATTGATCAATTGATTGATAAGTAGATTAATAATTTCCTCTGGAGAATGGTGACTAACACAAAAGCTGTATTCTATATCTACCCATGTATTTATTCAAAATAATGTATTGAGTGCCTGTGGCATAATGCTAAGTACCCCAACTCTGCAGCAGACTCGGCCCAAAGTTTGGCTCTGCTGCTTACCAGTTGAGAGGCCTTGAGTAGTTGACTTACCCTCTCTGGACTTCCATTTCCTCATCTGTAAACCAAACATAGGAGATAATATAACTTATCTTTTAGTGTGAAGATGCAATGAGTAAGTACATGCAAAAGGATTTGGAAGTACTTGGCCCAGAGTAAGCACTCAGAAAGAGTTACCTGCTGTGATGATAATGATGATGATTCATTTTTATTATTTTTTTCTTAAAATTTATTATTATTCTAAATATTTTATTGACTTTTAGAGAGAGAAAAAGGGAGCAGGAGAGAGAAACACTGATGTGAGAGCAAAACATTGAACAGCCGCATCCCAAATGCCCCCCCACACACACCAGGGGTCAAGTCCACAACCCTGTGAATGTGCTTGTGATTGAGTGAGTCCAATGAGATCATGAGACTGAGGGAAAAACGAAGTAAACACTGACCTAACCAATCTATTGTTAATAATTTAGATTGTCTCCAATTTTCATTGTTATAAATGAAAAACATTGCAATATATCTTGACACCTAAAGTCTTTGGTCCACAGTTCTGATCACTTTTTTTAGGACAGATTTTGAACAATGAAACTATGAATTAAAGAACATAAGCATTTTTGAGGCTGCCAGAACATTCCAAGGTCCCTATTCACATTGCATTTAAACAGCAGTCTCCTTCAGCCAAACTCCTAAATTTATAAGGGACATGATTTCGGGAAGGTCATTGATTCAGCTGGAGAGTTAATTATTCATTTGAATTGGTTTGTGCAAAAGGCTCCTGAGAGCCTATAAGAATAAATTGAAAAGCTATTAGAACTAACAGGCAAATTTAATAAAGTGGCTATATGCAAAATTCAATAGCCTCTTCATCAACTAACAATAACCAATTAGGAAATATAATGAGGGTGGGTGGGATGGGGGAGCAGAGAGCATAGTCACAATAGCAACAACAATAACAAACATACCTAGAATTGGCTTTCCTGACAAATGTGGGAAATGGGAAAACTCTTATCTTAAAAACTTGTTAACTTCTTGCCCTGGCTGGTTTGGCCCAGTCGTTAGAGCATTGGCCCGTGCACCAAAGGGTCATGGGTTCAATTCCCAGTCAAGGGCATGTACCTGGGCTGCGGGTTCTAGCCTCAGCCGTGGTTGGGGTCATGCAGGAAACAACCAGTTGATGTGTCTCTCTCACATCGGTGTTTTTCTCTCTGTCTCTCCCTCCCCCTCCCTCGCTTCCACTCTTTAAAAATCAATGGAAAAGTATCCTCAGGTGAGGATTAACAACAACAAAAAATGTGTTAACTTCTCTAAAACACATGGAATAATTTAGGAAAGGCATGCCATGTTCCTAAATGGGACTGAATATGCTGTAAAGTTAACTTGAAGATTTAACACAGTCCAATGAAAAGTCCAAGGAGATTTGTTGCTTTGTTGTCAAGCATGCCAGTTATTCTGAAGTTCAGCAGAAGAAATACATAGATAAGAATAGCTAAGAAAAATCTTTGAAGATTAATAAGGAGGAATTTTGCCCTACCAGATATTGCATATACAATAAAGCTAAAATAATGAAAACAGTCTAGCCCTGGTGCGGAAGTTGGCAGACACGTCAGCGGGTCGTACTTACAAGCAGAAGTTACTGTGCAAGCATCTAGTATCCAAAGAAAGCGGCATCACAATCCTGTCAGAAGAGGCCACATTATTTTATGAACGGTATAGAGACAATTTGTTAACCATTGGGGGGTGAGGAGGGATGCCTTCTCTCGCAACACACATCCAAATAAATAGATTCCGGGTGATGAAAGAGTTAAATGTTTTTGTGGGTTGAGTTATATCCTTTGAGGGGAGAAATATGCTGATGCCCTAACCCCCAGCACCTCAGAAGGTGACCTTATTTGGAAATATGATTGTTACAGATAAAACTAAGAGAAGGTCATACGAGAGTAGGGTCGGCCTCTAACCCACTGTGACTGGTGTCCTTATGAGAAGATGGCACGTGAAGACAGACAGATGGGAGCTATAGGCTGTCACAAGCCAAAGGCCTTCTGAGGCCACCAGAAGTTTGAAGAGGCGGCAAAATGGGCCCTTCCTCCCCTGCAGATTTCAGATGGAGCATGGCCCAGTTATCGCCAGACTTCCGGCCTTCAGAACTGTGAGACCATAAATATCTGTTGTTCAAAACCACTCAGTTTGTGATATTTTGTTAAGCAGCCCAAGGCAACTAATATAAATATATAAATTAGAACTATTTAAAAAATTCAAAGAGCCCTGGCCGGTTTGGCTCAGCGGTTAGAATGTCAGCCTGTGGACCAAAGAGTCTTGGGTTCGATTCCTGGTCAAGGGCACATACCTGGGTTGCAGGTTCGATCCCCAGTCCTGGTCAGGGTCATGTGGGAGGCAACCAATCAATGTGTCTCTCTCACATCAATGTTTCTCTCTTTGCTGCTTACTCCCTTCTACTCTATCTAAGAATTAATGGAAAAATATCCTTGGGTGAGAATTAAAAAATATAATAATGCCTGGCTGGTGTGGCTCAGTGGTTGAGCATCAACCCATGCACCAAGAGGTCACCAGTTCGATTCCCGGTCAGGGCACATGCCCAGGTTGTGGGCCAAATCCCTAGTGGGGGCATGCAGGAGGCGGCCAATCGATACTCTCTCTCATCAATGTTTCTATCTCTCTCTCCCTCTCCCTTCCTCTCTCTCTAAAGTCAATAAAGAAAAAAAAAGAAAATAAATACTATATGTATATTTTTTTTAAACTTAAACTTACATAAAAAGTAGCTTTACTAAAACTAAAACTGGGAGATGTAATTGCTACAAAATGACAAGTGGCCATTATTTTTAATATATAAGGAGAACTCTAAAGCCCCAAGAGAAAATTGGGTGAAGACCAGGAACAGACAGTTCACAGAATGCACGTGACTATAAACATAAAAAGTGCTTAATCTCATTAGTAATCAAATCCTCATAAATTAAGGGATACATTTTCCCCTTTCAAATTAATAATGTTTTATATAATAGTGCTTAATATTGATAAGGGTGCAGTAAAAATTGTTTCCCCTCCACAATACTTATCAAAATGTAAATATCTGCATTATTAGACTGCAATCTGGTGCTAGGTATAAAAAGACTTTTAAAAACCCGTATGGCTGTAGCTGGTGTGGCTCAGTCTGCACATCAAGGGGTTGCAGGTTTGATTCCCGGTCAAGGGCACATACCTCAGTTGCAGGTTCATTCCCAGCCCCTGTTGGGGCACACTCGGGAGGCAACCAATCGATGTGTCTCTCTCACATCGACGTTTTTCTCTCTCTCCTCCTCCCTCCCTCCCTTCCACTCTCTCTAAAAAAATCAATGGGGAAAAAAAATCGGGTAAGGAGTAACAAACCAAAAAACAAAAAACTTCATACCTCTGACCGAGTAATTCTTCCCTTAAAAATCTATCTTAGAGAAACAATGAAAATATAGGCAAATATTTGTCTACAAAGATGTTCAGCACTGCATTATTTATAATGACAAATTAGAAACAACCTCAGTGTCCAACAATAGAGGATTTGCTGCACAACCATGTGATGTTAAATTATGCAACCATTAAAGGTAGTGATTTCAATCTATTCAAAGACATGGAAAATATTCACAATAAAAATGTAAAACTGCCATGGCTGGTTTGGCTCAGCGGTTAGAGCGTCAGCCTGCGGTCCAGAGAGACCCGGGTTCGGTTCCCGCTAAGGGCACGTATCTCGGTTGCAGTTTGTCCCCGGCCCTGGTTGGGTTGTGCGGGAGGCAGCCACTCGATGTGTCCCTTTCACATCGACGTTTCTCTCTCTCTCTCTTCCTCTCTCTCCCTCCCACTCTATCTGAACAAAGAATGGAAAAATGTCCTCGGGTGAGGATAAAAAAAAAAAGTAAAACTATAAAGCTTGCTATTATATGTGTGCTATAAACCAAATTTTATAAAATATACCTGCAGGGAAAGAAAAGAATTAAAATCAGCCAAAATATTTATCTTTTCTTCTGGACAGTGTGATTTTATGGATGGTTTTAAATTCTTTGTATTGTGGTGAAATATATATAACATAAAATATACCATTTTTAAGTGTATAATTCACTGGCATTAAGTACATTCACAATGTTGTGTAACCATCACCATTATCTATTTTGAGAACTTTTCCATCATCTCAAACTGAAACTCTATACCCATTAAAGAATAACTCCCCCTCCCCCTCCCTCCAGCCTCTGGTAATCTCTATTCTGCTTTCTGTCTCTTTGAATTTGCCTATTCTAGGTAACTTACATAAGTGGAGCCATACAATATTTCCCTTCTGTGGCTTATTTCACTTAGTGCAATGGACTGAATGTTTATGTCACCTACCCAAACTCATTGGTTGAAATCCTAGCCTCCAGGTGATGGTAGTAGAAGATGAGACCTTTGGAAGGTGATTAGGTCATGAGGGTGGGGCCTTCGAGAATGAGATTAGTGCCCTTGTAAGAGACCCCAGAGGATCCCTTGCCCCATCAGCCATGTGGGGTTACAGTGAAATGATGGCCATCGATGAGAAAGCTGGTCCTCAGGAGACACAGAATCTGCTGGAGCCATGATCTTGGACTTGCCAGCCTCCAGAACTGTTAGAAATAAATTTTATTGTTTATAAGTCAATGTTATTCTGTTAGAGCAGCTTGAATGGACTTAGACGTTTCACACAATGTTTTCAAGATCTATCTTGTTGTAGCATTATTTCGGTGCTTCTTGCCCTCCAGAACTTAAAATCTCTTGGGAGGAGACCTGGCCTTTCTCTCGCTCTCCCCCTTTTGCACTGCACCCAGCTGGAACAATTCAAATGGTTCACTGCCTCCTTGGGAAAGGGCACCAGTCCCTTATTAAAACTCTAAATTGTCTGAATCTCATGGAGGTGCCCCAAACCCAGCGGCCCTGTGTAAGTCCCTGGGAGCCATCGAGGCCCTGCCCTGACGCAGGTGTGCAGCCCTCCACCCTTGGGAACGTTTATACTTCCTGGAGGTATAGACAGCCTCACCCCCCCACCCCTTACCGCCACTGCTGCTGGTGGCCCCCGTGGAGATCGCTCTCGTTATAGCATTGAAGTGCCTGCTCTCTACCAAGTGTGGCCTGGGATCTGAGCAGAGACAACCACCCCACCCGCCCTCCTGCAGCTTGTACCCCAACAGAGAGGACAAACCCAGAAATAGACTCTCAGTGGTGCTGCTGAGGGATCCGTAGGCGCTCTGGGTGCGCAGGGGGGACTCGCTCAGTTAATTAGCCCAAGTCCCTGATGAATTGTGTGTTCTGAGTTTGGCAAGCAGAGGGAAGGGGACCACTTGCCCTCCTACACAGCTTTCCCCCTGTTGTCCTTATCTGGGCCTCTGGGTGTGGGGACAGAGATGGCACGCCCGTTCCACTGAATGAGGTGATGCTTAGCACACACCTGACCCTGCGCGCGCCGCAGTGTTAGCTGCTTTAGGAACTATCGTTTGAGTGCAGAGCGCCCATCGTCCCGGGAGAGGAAGAGAGCAGCGGCGAGGGTTCTCCCCCTTGGCCAGCTGCACCCACACACAGCTGGCTGCGGGCAGAAGCGCCCAGCTGGCAGCTGTCCCCACAGGCAGGGAAGCAAGGGTATGCGATTTCCTGAGCAGCCACTTCAATTCTAATGTCCCTTTAATAGTCCTCGTCAAATTGCCATGGCTCTCCCCAGAGGTTTTCATAACTATGGAAAATAAATAGCCATTATCTGACCTCCAGGGGAATGAGGATGTCTGCAAATTCCAGGAAAGGCAGTTATTAAACCAAGTAGAGCCAGTGCACCCTCTGGGTATTGGCAACCCCAGCGCAAAACCAAGGTATGAAGCTCTGGCTCCTGCCAAGGAAATCACAAAATAAATGTATTCACAGCTCAGATTCTCTTTTCACTTACTGTTATGTATACGGTACAACTGGCCTGTGATAGCACAGGAGAGACAGAGAGAGAGAGAGAGAAAACACTACAAAAATATGTGATGACAGGTCTCTTTTGCCCTGGGGTTAGAGGGAAAGGAGCTAGTCAAGCAAAGGAATTAATTTTTAAGTTAATTTGTTATAAAAACTTGGCATTATGGATTACATGAAGTTTTGCAAGGTTTCGCTGCTATCCAAAGAACGTGTAAGAAGAAAAATGTACTTTCTTTTCTTACCATGTAATGTGAAAAAGAAAAACCACTTTTGACCCTAAAAACATTCGGTGCAGCTAGCAAAAACTGTTTTCAAATACAAGATATTTCCTAAATAGGCTCCAGAAACAGCTCTGGGCCAGCTCGGAGCCTGCTCTGGTCCTAGCTCCGGCAGCCAAGGGTCTTAGGAGGGTGACATTCTGTTTCCATCAGCCGTGAGACTGGGATGGGCACAATTGCCAGAATTGTCACCAAGCTCACCTGAGAGGAGACATGAAAGGGTTTGAACAAGCCCTGCTCAGCCCGTCTTCATTTGAAATGAGCAGCGCTCAAACCTAGCCTGTCGTGGGGCAGCATGATCACGACTCTGCAAAGCTGGTCTGAGCCTGCGACAGCCAACCCACCTTCCCTCGGGCAAGCTGTGTCCACTTCTCCAACAGCCAGGCCGCCCCTGCCGGGAAGGGTCAGGAAAGGAATGAGAAGGAAAGAGACGGTTCTCTTTGTGCTTTCTCTCCCATCTGGAGAAAAGTTCAAAGCCAGGAGGGACATGGAGGGGCCCATCACCCCTGCCCAACTCGCCCCCTGGGTCTCTCCCGAGGGAGGGAAAGGCCCCGGGTCCCAGGACTGCCTCAGGGTCCCAGGACTGCCTCAGAAAGGCCCAGGTCCCAGGCCCTGCCTGTGCCCATACTTGACTCTGGATCTAGAGCCTGTGGCTGTGACCCTGCCCCTCTCAATAGCCATCGACCTTCTGGGCCACATCGTCGAGGAGCTGGTGAAAAGCAGGGCAAGGGAAGCCCATGCTCCTTCAGAAAACTCGCTTTTGTACCAATGGGGAAACTGAGGCTCCTGGAGGTAAGGTCATGGGGCAGCAGAGATCAGATGAGGACAGAGCACTGGCCTGGAGTTAGACCTGGGCCCATCCCATGCTCCTTCCCTGTCTGGGCCTCAATTTCCCCGGGAGATCGTAGTCATTGATCTGCCTAACGCCTGAGGGGGTTCGGGGGTCTGATTTGAAGAGGGAGGATGCTTTCGGACTTCAAGTGGACACTGCTGGCTAGCAAGGGGCCCAAGCACTCTGCCTCTAAGTTGTTCATCGTTTTATTGGTGGTGTGACCCACCCCTGAAGCAACACCAGTCTACTTCGCTCCCCAGAACCCCGCTGCAGAGCTGGTGGTGTTGAGGTCTGGCCAACGCCATGTCCTCTGGTAACTGATGGCCACTGTGCTACTGGAGGGGGATGTCTGTTGGGGTGCTTTTACAAGTAAATTATTTATAATTATTTTTTTTTTACTCCTCACCTGAGGATATTTCTCTATCTTCAGATAGAGTGGGAGGGAGGGAGAGGGAGAGAAAGGGAGAGAGAGAGAGAAACATCAATGTGAGAGGGACACATCGACTGGTTGCCTACCGCAGGACCCCGACCAGGGTCAGGGACAAACCGCAACTGCGGTACGTGCCCTTGGCCAGAATCGACTCATTGGTCCGCGGGTCGACGCGCTGCCGCTGAGCCAAACCAGCCAGGGCAAATTACAATTCTGACACCAACTACAATTCTGCATCCAATTCCAATGTGTGGGGTTTTCCCCCACACTAAGCAATTCTCCCACACCTGCTGGGTGTTCTACAATTCAACTCAATTCTGACATTATCTACCTGGAGATAGGGTCAGATCCCAAAGGTTAAGGGCTCAGTCCTACAAGACTGTCCCACCCCACCTTAGATGACTATTTCAAATCCAGTTGTCACCTGTGCTTCTGACCGATGGGCTATATAGATTGGAGGTTTTACCAACCCCCTCCTCGGGTTTGATTAATTTGCTAGGGCAGCTCACAGAACTCAGAGAAACATTTTATCTAATAGAGTACTGGTTTATTATAAAAGGGTATAACTCAGAAACAGATAGATGGAAGAGATGCACAGGGCAAGGTGTGGGAAAGGGTGTGAGCTTCCGTGCCTCTCCAGGTGCACCATTCTCCCCCAGTCTCCACCTGCTCACCGACCGGGAAGCTCTCCCAGGCCTTTGGGGATTTTATGAGGTTTCATTACTTAAGGCTGATTGGTTAACGTATCGGCCATTAGTGACTGGCTCAACCTCAGCCCTTCTCTCCTCCCGTCAGAGGGTGGGACCGAAAGTTCCAACCCTCTATCACATGGTTGGTTCTCTTGGCAAAGACAAAATACACACACAGTTTCTTATTATAAATCATAACATCATATTATCTTATTAGAAAAGTGTGCCTGGCCCTGGTCAGTTTGGCTCAGCGGTTAGAGCGTCGGCCCGTGGACCAGAGAGACCCGGGTTCGGTTCCCACTAAGGGCACGTATCTCGGTTGCAGTTTGTCCCCGGCCCTGGTGGGGGTCGTGTGGGTGGCAACCACTCAGTGTATCTCTCTCACATCGATGTTTCTCTCTCTTGCTTCCTCCCTCTCTATCAAAATGCAAAAAAAATGTCCTCGAGTGAGGATTTAAAAAAAAAAAGGTGTGCCTGAATCCCGTCCTCTCGTTGTAAATCGTGTAAGAACCATGTTCTGGACTTCTCCCCCATCTGAGGTACCAGCCTTCCCCAACGTGGGCTAGGATACAAAGAGCAACTTTCCTGCAGTAGCATCCAAAGGCAAAGCCTCATCAAAAGCACCATGATGAGTGCCTTTTGGTTGGAAAGCGCCAGCAGTGCAGTGCCAAACCCAGGCGAGAGGAAAGAGAAGGCAAAATGGAGACAGGCTGAGAGGGAGAAGGGGACACTTGAGAATCAGTTTCTTACAAAGGAGGCTTTTTGTGCATACAGCCTTTAGCATGCGGCCCCGGGCATAAGGGCTGAGTCTCTCTGAGTCCCTCGGGCAGCAGGGCTGGACAGGAACGGGACGGGCTCTGGCCACAAGACGGGTTAAGCAACATCTGAGGGAAGTTGCTAGTGGTCTGAGGCCCAGACAGTGCAGGGAAGATGAAGAGGAGGGAGTGAGAGGAACCGACACTGAGCACCTACTATGAGGAATGAGGCTGAGTAAGAAAAAAGAGGAAGTGAAAATATATAAAATGACAGGTTGGGGAGAGATCACTGCAGCAGATGACTAGTATCTCCCTCTTCCTCCTCCTCCTCAGTAACCAATTACTAGGAAACCATGTGCCAGGCCTGGGGCTGGGATGACAGGGAATGAGTTCTTGCCATCAGGGGGCTCGCAGTCTACTTGGGGAGACTAAACCTACTAAAGAGATGACAAGTAAGTCATAGTATCTGTTAATCGAGTGGATGCCAACTAGTAAGTGTGTCAGGGTCTGAGAAAGGGATCTCATTGCCCTGGGATGGTTGGGGTTCGCAGGGAGAAATCGGCCTTGAGCCCAAACTTGAAGGCTGGATGGCACTTGAGTGGAGATGGACGCATCGGTATGGACAGGCAGTGCAGAAAGAACACAGGAGGTGTGTTCAAGGGACCATGACCAGCAGTTTACTTTTCTTTTTCTATCACTTTGTATTTGGGGGCCCTGTCACATACATCAGCTCAGGAAATGCCTCTGTTGTCCTTCGCCAGCCCAGCTCAGCCCTGGGACAGATGGCCTTCAGTGAGTTCAATGGAATTAAATGATCTCCTACCAAGTGTAAATCATTGTTAAGTATTGCAAGGTGTACTGAAAAGTATAAAATATAGCCCCTGCCCTCGAGGAAAGAGGGGTTTTCCTTCTGTCAAATGGCCAGTGAGGGAGATTCCAGGTGACCCTACAGCAGTGAAGTCCTACGTGTGATAAAAGGCAGCAGACTGGGCAGCATGGACCAGTCCAAGAAAACTGATTTGCCATCTACCAAGATGCTCCATTTGGGGATGGTCCAAAAGGTATCGGTGACTCTGCAGTTTTCTTCCCAGAATTGGTTACCAGGCTCAGTCCGTCTTGGGTCGTTCACATTCTTCTCCATAGCACAGAGGCTTGTCTGTGGCCAAACATCAGTTCAGAATCAGAAGCCAAAGTAATCGCAGATGTACCTATAACTTACCCGTGGCTGGGCCACTGAATAACACTGAGGATATTTTTCTCTCTTTTTTTTTTTATCCTCACCTGAGGACATTTTTGCATTCACCTTCAGATAGAGCGAAAGGGAGAGAGGGAGAGAGGGAGGAAGAGAGAGAGAGAAACATCAAGAGAGACACATCGACTGGCTGCCACCCACACGACCCCAACCGGGGCCGGGGACAAACTGCAACCGAGGTACTTGCCCTTAGTGGAACCAAACCCAGCACTCTCTGGACCGTGGGTCGACGCTCTAACCACTGAGCCAAACCGGCCAGGGCCCGAGGATATTTTTCTATTTATCTTCAGGTAGAGAGAGAGGGAGAGAAAGGAAGAGAGAGAGAAACATCGACCTGAGAGGGACACATCAACTGGTTGCCTCCCACACGACCCCAACTAGGGCCGGGGACGAACCTCTGCAATTAATTCTATAATAGAAGGAAGAGGACAGGCGCGAAAGAAGCAAAATAAGGCAATGCAGGTGGGTGGGTAACTTTCAGTAGGTCCGCCTTGGGCGAAAGGAAGTTTTTGCTTGGTCTGAAAGAAACAAAGCAACCTAATCCTGGCCCCTGATGCGCCAGTTAGGGCTGAGTGGGAGAAAGCAGGAGTTGAGCATCACCTGAGACACACTGAAGGACGAACTCACCTTGGGCATCCTCACAGTCTCCTGATGTGGCTCCTGCCATGAGCAGTCCATGGAGATGTTCGGGAACTTCCCAAGGTGCACGGGCAGAGTTGCTTCTTACGTGACAGAATCGGCAGATGCCTGTCGGTCACTTCACAGAAAGTGAGTCCCGGGGGTGCTAAGCAGAGAACTGGTATTCGGGCTCTGAATTTTTAGTTGGAAAATCTCTTTTCAAGGCAAAAACATACCAAAGGACATTTAGAAGTATTTCGAAGAATGAATTCATACGCCCTAACTGTGTAACAGAGGAAGCTGCAGACCTCCCCTGAAGACAGCTGAAGAATAATCTTGCTGGAGGCTAACTCCAAAGGGCCTGTACATCCTGGATCAGAGCAGGGAGCAGTTCTCCAAAACCATCAAGGAGCCAAAAACAAAAACAAAAAACCCCACAAGGGAACGGCCAGCACAAGCCTTAAGATTCTTTATTTAAAGGAAATATATATGAGCCAGGCTCCTGTGTAACAAAACAGGAAAATACTACTGAAAGTTGAGAGTTTTGACTGATGGGCTTCATTTCAGTCTTGGATATTGACAAAAATGTTTTTATTGTTGTTTTTTAACCAAGCAGTCTGTCCACCTTCATGTTTAATTCATAAAACTCCGTTTTATGAAACATCAGGCTCTGAAGTGAATGAGCACAACTCTCGTTGCATTCCTGCCCCCCCCTCCCCCGATAACACAAAGTAAGGTGTGCCAAAGGAGGGTACCACACAAGGACCCTGGTTGTTGAGAAAGTGAATAATTTGTCCTGTCACTTTTTTTTAAATCCCCACCCAAGGATGTTTTTATTGATTTGAGAGACAGACAGAGTTGTGGGGAATCGATGTGACAAACATCAATTGGCCGCCTCCTGTATGCACCCTGACTGGGGATCGAACTCACAACCTAGGTAATGTGCCGTGACCAGGAAGCAAACCGCCAACCTTTTGGTGTATCGGACAATGTTCCAACCGAGCCACCCGGCCAGGGCTGTTCTATCACTTTTTTAAAAGAACTGTGCAGCAACTTTCTAAGCAGTTGACTGTTTCAAACATCCTGGCTTGCTAAAGCTGACAGAAGAAATATATAGATCTAAGAAAATCAGGCAAAGCTATATGAAGGAACACTAATTTTCATGTATTCTAAATGTTGAGATATATTTTTGAATATTAATTTATAGATATTTGTATACTGGGGGAAAAGTGGTGAGCACACAGAGTTGGCCAAGGGAAAACAGATCAGCTGACAGGCAGGTTGTGAATATCCCGTGTATGTCCTTAATAAACTATCTTACTCCCACCACAGTGCACAGACTTGGGAAAGATGTACTGCCAAGTTATTGCAAGACCATTTCAAACTCCCCAAGTCACACTGTCTCAAGGTAACTGGGGATAAAGCCTCTGTCCTTTAGTTCTCTCTGCTTTATCCGTCTTTAAACCAATTAAGGGCATTTTGGAGCATTCATTAGTTTCCCAAGACAGTGCAATGAAACAGCCATATCCCTGGGTCAGCAATAGTTCTGAAGAAAGCATCATTTATTATAACACCAGGCTGGACTAGGGAATCAAGAACTTTGGGCTACATTTAACTCTTTCTCTGGCCTACTGAGTACTGTTTCTTCCTTTGCCCCCTTATTTTTTTCATTCAAAAAATGTTTACTCAATACCTACTATGTGCCAGGCTCAATTCTAGGTGTGGTGTCTACATGACTAATCAAGAGAGATCAAGTTCTCTCATACAATACATTCAAACTAGGGAAAAATATTTTCAGGTAGAGTGCAAGAAAAAACAAAATCATAAACAGGGTAAGAGAATTCAGTGCTGACAGGACAGAGGGGAGGGAAGAAACGCTCTACTTTAGTCAGGGAAGAGCTCCAGGAGGTGGTGACAGCTCAGTGGAGATTTGAGCCATAAGCAAAAGATCTGAGCGAAAAGCTCTCCAGGCCAAGAAAACAAATGCAAATACACATGAACTGAAGGAAGGCCTGAGTGGCCAAAAAGGAACAAAAGGGAAATAGTGGATACAGATGAGGCAGGGGAGGCGAAAGGGGTTAGAGAGCCTAGAGCATTGCATGGTTTGGGAAAAAATTGCAATTTCAATCACAGTGAGATGAGAACAAATGAATGGATAAAGAAAATCTGGTGTGTACATAATATTCATCCATAAAAATGAATGAAATCTTGCTGTTTGTGACAACATTGATGGACCTTGCTAAGTCAAATAAGTCAGAGAAATATAAATACAATATGATCTCATTCATATGTGGAATCTTTAAAAAACAGAAACAGCCCGGCTGGTGTGGCTCAGTGGTTGAGCGTCGACCCCTGCACCATGAGGTCACCAGTTCAATTCCTGGTCAGGGCACATGTCCAGGTTGTGGGCCAAATCCCCAGTGCGGGGCATGCAGGAGGCGGCCAATCAATGTTCTCTCTCATCGATGTTTCTATCTCTCTCTCCCTCTCCCTTCCTCTCTCTAAAATCAATAAAGAAAAAAACAGAAACAAAAAAACCCTAAGCTCACAGGTATAGAAAACAGATTAGTGATTGTGAGGTGCGCGGGGAGCAGGGGGGAGTCACAAAATGTGTGAAATGAGTCAAAAGGTACAAACTTCCAGCTATAAAAGAAATAAGGTGTGGGGATGTAATAATGTATGACAATTACACCTCAATTTTTTAAAAAGTGAGATGAGAAACTACTAGAGGGTTTAAACAGGAGCTAAACCATCTCAACCATGGCACAGACCTAATGAGGACCAAGTATACGAAGGATACTACGTAGAAAATGATCAGGTTTTCTCTTGAAAGGGGCCTCAGGGTCTGGGGTGAGACATGAGGCTTATTTTCAGTCATCTTGGGGCCAAACAGTAATGAGCTGACTGATCTTACCACCTCCTTTATCACTCAGACTGTTCCAGAGACGGGACTCATGCCCCACCTGCATTCAAGTTCTCCCTTACACTGAGCCCAAATCTGATTCCTTGTGACTTTTACTCATCTGCCCCTTAGGCCCCTCTGGGCTCTACCAACAGCTATTACACCGCAAGATTTCTCTTCTCAAGCAGGTCAGTACCAGTTACTCATCTGACTTTTAACTTTTTATTACAGAAAACTTTAAATGTTCACAAAAGTAGAGAGAATAGTATAATAAATCTTTATTTACCTATGACCAACTTCAACAACAACCAGCTCATGATCAATTTAGTTTCCATCTGACATTTTGATTTCCTTGACTAACTTGATCATTACATTTTTCTTACAGGTGTAGTCTGGCCAGTTCAGAGAACTAGCAACTCACTTGAGACATCCCATTTCCACTAACACAGCCACTCTGTTTTTCCGTAATGCAAAATCAGTTGCCTCAAACTCTCCTACCAGAACTTGTGCAGTAGGGTTTTTGGACCCAAGTGAGGAAATTTATGTTTGTTCCCTGTGATTTTCATCTTACTTATCAGATTCAGTCCAACCCTTTGGGCTATTTATAATCCTTCTGGACCTTGACTCTCTAACAGTCACCATCCCTCCCAGCTTTTGTGACACGTAAATCCTGAAAAGTAACAAAGTTATCTCTACCTTCTCTGAGATTAAAAAGAAAGCATATGAACATGCATAAGAATGAATTAGAAAAAGAGTGTAGAATTGGGAAGGATCATACAAAAAGCTTTAGCTAAAACTCCTCGTTCCATAGAAGGAATCTAAGACTCAGAGAGTCTGTGTCTGGTTCAAGGCCGTCCATTAGGTAGAGGAGGTGAGGCTAGAGCCTAGGCCTGGAGCTCACTGCTCTGTCTGCCACCCCTTACCTCTCTAAGTCAGGCGAAGGCGCTCAATGATAGAAAATGCACGTCATCACCAGCCAGGCTAGTGTCTGTGGACCACTGCAACCTGATTTCTTGTCAACTACCAACAATAACCCACTCGTCTGGCAAATAATCATTCCATGTTGCTCTCCACCAGACCCCACTTCCCTCAATTACTTTCCAAGTTTCTCCCACCCTCAGAGATTAGGTTGGAAATCATTTTCTCTGCTCTTTCTTTTTTTTTTTTAAGTGTTTGAACTTTATATTTATTTATTTATTTTTTATCCTCACTCGAGGACATTTTTGCATTTACCTTCAGATAGAGCAGGAAGGAGAGAGGGAGGAAGAGAGAAAGAGAAACATCGATGTGAAAGAGACACATTGAGTGGTTGCCACCCACATGACCCCAACTGGGGCCGGGGACAAACTGCAACCGAGGTACGTGCCCTTAGCGGGAACTGAACCCAGGACTCTCTGGTCCGCGGGCCGACGCTCTAACCGCTGAGGCGAACTGGCCAGGGCTCTCTGCTCTTTCTTAAACAATTCCTGCAGTACATAGGACTCTGTAACAGAATTAGAGTTAGGGATGTCAAAAATGTTCATAAATAATAAAGGACTTATATATATTAGAAATGAGAGTCTGTTATTCAAAAAGCCACAAAATATCTTATTTGGAAAGGACACTTAAATATACATCTTAAAAATTCAGCACTCAAGAATGCATTTTACAATTGTTTCCATTTGAGAAACAGAAAGTTAAAATGGGTAATAATTATAAACACAATTTCACAAGGATCTGGATAATGTACAAGAAGCATCACGATGTTTTTCTGATATTTATCTTTATGGTTCACTAACCACAAAGTCCAGATGTGCACAGCCCAGGGAGCCCCCCAAAAAAGTGGCAGTGCATCAGGGGTTTCTGTCCCTCAGTAAATGACACTGGGGCGTGGGAAGGAGCCTGGGAGCTTTACAAGAAGCGCACAGTCCAGCTTTCTATCCAGTCAGCTGGCATCATCAGCTGTCAAACCATTTGCTCCTCTTTGCAAGAGGCGCTCCTTTAGATGGTCCCAATAATTTCTGCTTATATTGTTCGACCAGCTGGTTGAAGCGAATTTCGGCCTTATTTCCCTTAGTTTTTTTCTTAGGTACCTATAAATGAAAAGTAAGGAAACAAAAGATAGTCAATTTCAAACAGTAAATATCACCTTACCTTAAGGCCACCCAAGAGAGAAAATAAGTAGGTACAGAGATCTTGTCCACCACAAGAAGGGACTTTCAGAGAGTGACCCTTGGAGAGAAAAACCCTCAAAGAATCATCCATTGGTAAGAAATCGGACCAGGAATGCATAGGGGAAGGGCCCCCTAAAACACTGCACAGGTGTTTCAGAGGCCACTCCCAAATGCTCACTTGACTCTCCACACAGATGAGTCAGCCCAGAACTGGGGTGTTTTCATTCGCCCTTTCCCTCACCAAGAACACCGCTTATGGGATTTCAGGGACAGAGTTTTATAAGACAGTGTGTATAGGTCCGACACTTCCCAGGCACAGAGATTTCTCAAGGATGATGGGAAAGTAATACTTCTTGCACCCTAAAAGAAAGGGAGTAGGGAAAGAGAAAGAAAGCTTGACCTGAAATGTTCAAAAACTTAGGACCACTATTTCCTCCTAAAAGGAACTAGGGCTCCTTGGGAAAACGGCAAATGCCAGGCCAGGGAAGGGATAGAGATATGTAAGATGAGCTGAGACATCTGGTTGTATTAGAAAGAAGGACACTACAAAGATAGGGTCATCTCACAAGGACTCAGAAGTCTGCCTGATGGGGTTTCTGCTGGCCTAATATGGTATGATGACTGCATTTGATGGAAACACATCAAGTATATAAAAACTCAGGAATGATTTTATAATACTATAAAATCTTACTGGTCACTATAGGAGGTTGATAAGACACCAATACATTATTCTAGAAATTGATGAAGAGAAAAAAATAAAATAAAACATTTATCCTGCCTTTCCTATACAAATGGTATTTCATGGTAACCACAGAGTTGAAAAGATTCTTTTTTTCTAGAATTCTACTTAAAAAAAAGCAAATGGATTGATAAAATTAGAAAATCATCATTCTGCAACCCATACTGAAATAGAGGATCTAGATCAGCGGTTCTCAACCTGTGGGTCGTGACCCCTTTGGGGGTCGAACGACCCTTTCACAGGGGTCGCCTAAGACATAACAGTAGCAAAATTACAGTTATGAAGTAGTAACAAAAATAATTTTATGGTTGGGGGTCACCACAACATGAGGAACTGTATTAAAGGGTCGCGGCATTAGGAAGGTTGAGAACCACTGAATTCTAGACAGTAGTCCTCAATGGTGTTAAAACCATTTGGTGACGGGGGACTTTACAAATGGAGGAATAAGGTAGACAATCCCTAAACCTACTGATGAATTTGAGTATCACCAAAAATGAGGCAACCGGACATTAGGATGCCTTATGATATGATGCAACAGAAAGCACACAGCATTACCTAAGAAATACTTTTGCCAAGAAAACCAAACTTGAATCTAATCAAGCTCTAGCTCGAGCTACCAGTGTATAGGCAATATGGGCTGTCATAGAAACAAGTTAAACGACACCACAAGGAAGCAAAGCAGCTAACTCAAAATGTAATACATTCTAAAAGGCAAATGACCTGGTTTCTCCAACAAATTAACAGCATGGGAAAAAGAGAGTGATGAGGAAGACTGGATATTATAGGGGGAAAAAAATTAAGAGATATAAAAATCATATATAATATGTGGACTTTGAATCCTGATTCATACTAACCAACTATAAAAAAATTTTTTGAGGCAACTGGGGACATTTTAATATGGGCTGTGTATTAGATGACATTTAGGGCTTATTAATTTCATTAGATGTGATCATGGCTGTGTGTGTGTGTGTGTGTGTGTGTGTGTGTGTGCAAGGCCTGATCAGTTGGAAGTGCACTCTGAGGTATTTTTTGAGCAATATACACTTCCACGAGGCACATTTAAAAGTGAAGCAGAGTTTGCTTTAACGTACTGGAGGCAGGGAGCGTGTATGGGGGATAGGTAAAACAGGGTAACTGTTGAATCGCAGTAACTGATATGTGGGGGTTATTTCCCTATTCTCCCCCTTTTAGGACTGTGTACCTCAATGTCCTCTGAACAGCTGAGTCCTTCATGTAGCCGCAATCTAGCAGCCCTTTTTCGCTCAACCGATCAAGGCACAAAAGCAACTGCCAGCCCCAGCAGAGCCTGTCATACCAACACCTCGTGCACTACGGACTCACCTGCTTGGGAGATGATTTCTGCTTCTCTTGCTTCCACTGGTTTATCTGGGGCTTTGGCTTTTTAGGAGGGAGAGACTTCACTTTGCCTTTGTCCCGTAACCTGAAACAATATGGTCAAGAGTTCTTCCTCTAATTGGCACCCCTGAGGTTCTCTGAGGCAGGAAGATAAAATGCCTTTTCTTACACTGCCTTTTTCTAAACCCATGATAAGTCATTCTAAAAAGGGATGCTGTAACAGAATGTCCTAAGGTTCAACATTTGTACATTTGTTTTTTGTTTTGGTTTAAAATCTCAAGAAAATCTCAAAAAACCTTCATGTATTTAACAAATATTTTTTTAAAGATTAACTTTTGTTCATAGCACATAGTCTGGTGCCCCAGACAGAACTGCAGGGGAACCTCAAGTAGGTGGGCCTCAGCAGACAGACAGCCATCTGGACAGGAGGAAGCTTTCAGAAGAGGGGGAAGTCATGCAAGCCCAGCCTGGAAGGCTCCTCGGAGGCCCCTCTGCCAGTCCTGTTCTGGCTTCCACGCAGTCCAGGAAGGACACCTCTGCTATGCTCTGGGACTAGCACAACACTAAGCATCCCTGTCCTACAAACAAAAGCCACAAAGAGGAAAAGAGCTAAGCAAAAACAAACCCTCTCAGAAACCATTCACTGTCCTATGCCGTTGTCCTGCATCTCACCTAATTTTGGGGCCTCGGTGTGAGGGTAGTGCCAGGACCTTTCTTCTCTTCTTTCCATCAGGCAACTCCACCTGCTCCACTTCGGCCTTGGTCTGGAATCCTGTCCATGAGATAGAGCCCGCCTTCCCCTTCTGCTCTGGGGGGGCCTTGCTTCGCTTCTGTGTGCGGTTTTGAGCTGCTTTCTGTTGTTGGTCTTTTCCAGGCTCCAGTTGCTCCTGCTGGGGCTCACCAGTTGTGGACTTAGATTTCATCTTTTGCTGCATAAAACAAGAAACCACATCTGGTTTCTGGATGAGTTTCATGTGCTTGAAACACTCAGCACAAGGAGCTTATGTGTGCTTGGTTAAGAGAGAGGAATTCTTCCCACCAAAAGAGAGAGACTACAGGAAAGTGAGCACAAGTGGTTCACAGGCCCCAACAGAGTAACAAATGGTTACTGGGTGGGGGCACAAAATAAACATTTCCCTTTCCACATGCAGAAACAGGGGGAAAGTACATGCATGCACAAGACTTGAAAGCCAGTAGGAAAAAAAAGGCTTGGGAGAATTACTAAAGGTGTAACAAACAAATAATGGAAATACCAGAAGAAAAAAAAGGAACAGAAGAAATATATGAAGTAGCAAGAGCCGAGAATTTTCCAAAATTAAGACAGACACTAAACCACAGATCCAGGGAGCTCAACAAATAACAAACAAGATAAATACCAAAAAATCTACACTTAGGCATATTATATCAAACTGCAGAAAATCAAAGATAAGGAGAAACTCCTAAAAGAAGCTGGGTGGTTGGGGGGGAATCCTTTTACCCACAGAGAAACAAAGATAATATTACATTGGATCTCTTTTCAGAAACCATGTAAACAAGAAGAGAATAGAGTGAAATATTTAAAACTGGGGGGGTGGGGGGGTGTTGGTGATCACCAACTTAGATTTCTGTATCCAGTGTAATTATCCTTCAAAAGTGAAAGAAATGTTTTCTCAGACAGCCCTGGCTAGGTGGCTCAGTTGGCTGGAGCATTGTTCCATACACAAAAAAGGCTGCAGGTCTGATTCCCAGTCAGGGCACATACCTAGGTTTCGAGTTCAGCCCTGGGTCAGGGCACATATGAAAGCTACTGATCAATGTTTCTTTCTCTCTTCCTTCCTCTCTCTTTTTTTTTTAATCCTCACCCGAGGATATTTTTCCATTTATCTTTAGTAGAGTGGGAGGGAAAGAGAAAGAAAGAGAGAGAGACATCGATGTGAGAGAGACACATTGATTGATTGCCTCCTGCACGACCCTGACCAGGGCCAGGGACCAAACCGCAACCAAGGTATGTGCCCTTGACCGGAATTGAACCGTGACTCTGGTCCGAGGGCCGGCACTCTAACCACTAAGCCAAACCAGCCAGGGATTCTTTCCTCGCTCTTTAAAAAAATCAATAAAAACATTTCCTCAAGTGAGGACTAAAAAAAAAAATATTTCTCAGACAAAATTTAAATAAATCTGTCTCCAGTACATATGTCTTGCAGAAAATGCCAAACATTTCCTCAGAAGAGGAAAATGACCTAGGTCAGAAACTCAAATCTACATTAAAAAAAAAAAAAAAAGAACATAAGAGAAGGAATAAACGAAGATAAAAAAGAAAAGATGGCCCTGGCCAGTTTGGCTCAGCGGTTAGAGCGTCGGCCTGCGGACCAGAGAGACCTGGGTTCGGTTCCCACTAAGGGCACGTACCTCGGTTGCGGTTTGTCCCCGGCCCCCAGATGGGGTCGTGTAGGTGGCAACCCATCGATGTGTCTCTCTCACATCGATGTTTCTCTCTCTTTCTCCCTCCCATTCTGTCTGAAGATAAATGCAAAAATGTCCTCGGGTGAGGATAAAAAAAAAAAAAGAAAAGAAAAGATGGTGTGAGAAGAAAGGCATGAAGAATGGTACATATTTATGCTGCAATGAAGTGGAAAAAGAAAAAAAAAGATTCACATGAAATTAATGTGGTGTTATTTTTGTCCTTTTCACCTTAAAAATCGAGATAGGCACATTAATACACAAAGATCTATCATATGCCTGCTATGTGCTAGTCTGTCTCTAAGTGGTGAGGGTACAGATGGAAAGAATAGTGTCTGCCTTTCAGGACACAGCCTAATGGAGATAAAAGACACTTACACAAATGAGGCAAAGTAAAAAACTAAAGGTGAGCAAGGCCAGTGTGGCTCAGTGGATTAAGCATCGTCCCATGGACTGAGAGGTCCCGGTTCGAGTCCCAGTTGGGGCATATGCCTGGGTTGTGGGCTTGATCCTCAGTAGGGGACATGCAGGGGGCAGCCAATCCATGTTTCTCTCTCACATCAGTATTTCTATCTCTCTCTCCCTGGAAAATCAATAAAAACATAAAAAAAACAAAAAACTAAAGGTGAGCTTAAGGAAGTTCATGAAGGTACAAATAATGAGATCTTACCTCTTTTGAAAGAGGTGGGAAAATGCTACTTGAGAAAGTACATTTGATATGAATGTGGAAACTGAGTCAGAGGGCAGTGGCACTTTTACACAGAAAGAGCAGTACATACATAAGTGTTGGCAACAAATAAGGCCATCTGAATTTTTTTTTAAGTCAGTAGCTTCAGAATCACCTCCTGAAGCAATGGCTGAAAGCAGTAAATAAACCTAGAATAAAAAAGTGGTCTTGGCCCTGGCCGGTTTGGCTCAGCGGTTAGAGCGTCGGCCTGCGGTCCAGAGAGACCCGGGTTCGGTTCCCGCTAAGGGCATGTACTTCGGTTGCAGTTTGTCCCCGGCCCTGGTTGGTCGTGCGGGTGGCAGCCACTCGATGTGTCCCTTTCACATCGATGTTTCTCTCTCTCTCTCTCTTCCTCTCTCTCCCTCCCACTCTATCTGAACAAAAATGAAAAAATGTCCTCGGATGAGGATAAAAAAAAAAAAAAAAAAAAAAAATTGGTCTTGAACCAAGAACCAGATCCAGGTTTTCCAACCTAGGGCACTGTATTAACCACTGAACCTACTCCTCTATTGGTCACGCTCACACTATCTACCACAAAAACCGCAAATGTCTGATATATATGCAAGCTAAGGTATAACAGCAATGTCAGCTGTAAGAGCTAAGGTATCAAGAACAGTCTGGTCCCATGTGCCCTGGGGAAAAATGGGTAAGAGAGTACTGACTGTGTGCCGTACTGATTGTGTGCCGACCATTCACATGCAAGACAACTTACATGTATTACCTCATTTAATCCTCATCAACTATGTGAAGCAGACACTATTAATCCCATTTTACAAGCTAGAAAATAAAGCTGAGAGAGGTAATAACTTGCCAAGAACTCAGAAAGCAGCAGAGACTGAGTTTGAACAGAAGTATTCCCGTTCCCAAAGTCCCTGTTCTTTCCTCTACACTAGATTAAAAACAGTACTAGAACTATCAGGCATCACATTTCTGGAGCCATCTAATAAGAAAAAATAATTATGAAAGAGCTGAAATCTACAGGTAACATAAAACTTTAACCTTGGCCATTCAATTTGACATGGACCATCACCAAACACTGTACAAGAAATGCTGATTGGGAATAACATCAGTCTGTTTCTCTCCTCTCCTTCCTCTCCCTTCTGTGGAGCTATCACAAGACAGGCCAGCAGAGGAGAAGGTAGCCTGGAGAGCTCTAGGGAACTAAGAGTAAAGGGTAACAAAGAACCTACTAAAGTACAAACCTATTTCAAGGGGGCAGAACCACAAACTGAACAAAACAGAAGTTTAAATACAGCCTTTAAAAAGTGTTTTAATTGAACTATACACTTAAAAACAATAAGTTGTGCTCTGGCCGGTTAGGCTCAGTGGTTAAGGCATCGGCCTGCGGACCAAAGGATCTCGGATTCGATTCCCCGGTCAAGGGCGCATACCTGGGTTGCAGGTTCGGGCCCCAGTCAGGGTCGTGCGGAGGCAACCAGACAATGTGTCTGTCTCACATCGATGTTTCTCTCTCTCTTTCTCTGCCTCCCTTTCCACTCTGTCTAAAAACCAATGGAAAAATACCCTTAGGTAATGATTAACAACAACAAAAACAGTAAGTTGGATGTTATGTGTTATGAACAATTAAAAAAAAACAACAGAAAAGACATTTCAGTCTGTACCTGGCTGCGCTGGATCCTCAGCTCCCTTATTTTAAGCTTCCTTCGATCTTCCAAAGAAAACTCCACTATTGGTCTCTGTGTCAGAAGGAGACAATGTCATTCATTAGATTTCTTAATCTGAGTGCAATAAACTGAGCTGTCCACCACCATTGCCCTCTTTGTTGCAAGTCAGAGGTGGCCGCTCACTTACTCTACTTAAAGGTAAGGAACCAGTTGTGCAAGTAGTCTATACAATTTAGAGTTCCTGCCAATCATCTTATTACCTGAATTACTGCTCATTGCTTCCACTGACTTGCTACTCTTTTCCATTACTCAAATGTTTGAGAGGGCACTGGACACGAAGAAGAATGGTTTTCTGCAAATGGTCCTCAGGGGAACTGCTCTCCCCACAGGATGAAGCTCACCTTCTGAGGCCCAAAGATGTCTGGGTTGTTGTTGATGTGGCGCAGAGCTGTCAGGGCATGCTCATGCTCCTGGAACTCTGCAAAGGCGTAGCCCAGGGACTGACCCTTAATTTTCCCATGAACTCCTTTGAGGTCTCGCATCACCTTACACTATGAGAAGAACAAGAGAAAAAAAAAAAACAGTAATTACAGGATGAAGAGCCTTAACAGACTCAATTACTGGGACAGATTCTTCATCTAGATCACCACTACAAGAGTTGTACTGAAATAACACCTCAGAATGTCTGTCTTATTAGTATACACCTACTGAGAGCACAAAACAAATTAGACCTTTTCAAGCTTTCTAAGAACTTATAGACATCAACACCAACCTACAAATAAGCATGAATATAAATAAACTTTCCAAGGAAAAATTATAATAGCTAACTACTGACAATACATACAAGTTGAGAGGTCCATGGTATCTGAAGTTGTATATTAAGTTATCACGGAGGATAAAATGTAGTCTCTGTATCTCCTCATTGTAGAAACCACTCAGAAAGAAAATTACTAAAGAAGGGAAGGAAGAAGGCCGATGGCTTTAGATAAGACATTTCAGGCATGGGGAAGAGCCTGCCCAACATGCAGTATCACAAACACAGAAAAAAGCTTTAGCTGTCTTTGCTTGGCACTTAGACCCTCTCTGACATGACCTTTCCCCAAACCCTTAAGCTGACTGTAATAGACATCCTGGGGCACTGAGGTACAGTAAGGAATTTTGGGAAAACTGATCGATCACATGCTATTATTCCTAGAAGCTGATGTTCTCATTTTGGAGAGGTCTAGGCATTAGGAACACTTGGATGTTGCATTTGGTATACGTCCAGTATCTACTCTGTGCCTAGAACTATGCCATCTACTACAGGGAAATCAAGAAAAGCATAAAATTCCCTGGCTGGTTTGGCTCAGCGGTTAGAGCATTGGCCCAAAGACCAAAGAGTCATAGATCCAATTCCTGGTCAAGGGCACATACCTCGGTTGCAGGTTCAATCCCCAGCCCAGGTCGGGGTCATGCGGGAGGCAATCAATCAATGTGTCTCTCTCACGTCAATGTTTCTCTCTCTCTCTCACTCCCTTCCTCCCTCCCATTCTATCTAAAAATAAAAATCAATGGAAAAGTATCCTCAGGTGAGGATAAAAAAAAAAGAAAATCATAAAATGAGGTTCCTGTCCCCAAGAGGCTTACTATTTCCTGGGACACTACTTACACATATGAAAGAATTAAAGAGGAAATTCAATACAATGCAAATATTGTAAAACGTACATTTCTCTAAATGATGACAGGTTTTAAATGTGCAGACACGTATTAAGTGTTGTGGATGCTGATATGAGGAATTACACAACTGACCCCTATACCAGTAACACTTTGAACAGTTTTACCAAGAGTGGTGTCAGATATGTGCTGATATGTTCACATTCTCTCACATAATTCCCCAAATACCAATACCGTACGTGTTGGTGAGGCTTTCAGGGATTAGGAAAAGTTACGGTGATGAAACAGAGCAGAGCAGATTCACAATATTGGCCATGTTACTTTCTCAGTAAATACTGATCAACAGATTACTGTGTGCCAGGTACTATGCCAAGCATTCGGAACAATGAGATGACACCTGCCCTCAAAGAGCTCACCTGGTTGGAGAATAACTGACTGACAATTACAGGACAGTGTAACAGTAATTGCTATGACACAGGGATGCAAAGGGTGCCGTGGGGGGAACAGAAAGGTTTCTGCTCTCAGAATCTAACCAAGTCTTGGTGTAAATCCAGCATTTGTCTAACACAGCTGCTGAAGACCTGTGCAGCTCCCTGTGCTCACCACAGGGCACTGAGGACTCTCACCATAGGCTAAGAGCCTAAATGGTAATAAAATGCTCTTCTAAAGAGCAAAGCACACAGATTATTTTCTCAGCAAGAAAATTAACATTACAGCACCTGGTATAGTGCTGAGCACACAGCAGGCATTCAATAAATGTTTGCTGAAGTACTTCACTAGGGCAGAGACTTCCTCACATTCTATTGCAATTTGGTCAGATGTGAAAAGCAATTCTTAGAAAAAAGGAAAAAAAAAAGCATGAAAACTGCCAAAGTCAGGCCTGTCTGCTGACAATGTGTCCAGAAGAAAATGTGTCAATCTGCTAACACCACAACCTGAAAATAAATGCTCAATCTGACCCAGGACGAGTACCAGTTCTGAGCAAGCAGGGCCAATGCTCACCTCCTTGATGCGTACCCCCTTCTCCCCTCCAGTGGCATTCAGCAGCAGCTTTCTGAGCTGTCTGTCATCCACGGCCTTGGGGAGATTGTGCAGGCAGAGCCTGGTTTGGGAGACAAAGATATTCTGGTCCTTCAGTTTCTGATGCTTCAGTAGTTCAAACTGAAAGAACAACAAATTGTTAACAACCCAATCCACCCTTTAAAAATGCAGGCTCACAGTTCTCCAAAAGGAAAGAACCATGACCCTATCCAATAACTACACACATAGAGGAATGGGGGAAGTCACCCACCCTGCAGTCTTACAATGCCTAGCACAGGGAAAGAAAGGTTCAGGAGGCAAAATGGTGTGCAGGTGGTACAGTCATGGGTGGAGTCAGACTGAATTAGAAATCTAGGCCTAACTGGAGAAGTTACATGAAATTTTTTAAGCTGTAATTTTTTTCACCTACGAAGTGGAACTGTAGATCAAAATATAATATCAATTTCCCAGTAGTGATATGAGGCCAAAACAAGGAGAGATACATAAAATCTTGACCTCAAAACTGGGCCCAGACTAAATAATAAACAATACTGTAGCTAACATTTATGCCCAGTCCTGATCTAACAACCAACTCAAACTATCTAGTCCTTCCAAAAGGAAATGGAATTTATTTAAATTCCACCAGAGGCCCGTCTGGTGTGGCTTAGTGGTTGAGTGTCAACCCATGCACCAGGAGGTTGCTGGTTCAATTCCTGGTAAGGACACATGAATCCCCAGCGAGGGGCATGCAGGAGGCGGCCAATCGATGTTCTCTCTTATGGATGCTTCTTTTTTTTTTATCCTCACCCGAGGACATTTTTTTCACTTTTTGTTCAGATAGAGTGGGAGCGAGAGAGAGGAAGAGAGAGAGAGAGAAACATCGACGTGAAAGGGCCACATCGAGTGGCTGCCACCCGCACGACCAACCAGGGCCGGGGACAAACTGCAACCGAAGTACATGCCCTTAGCGGGAACCGAACCCAGGTCTCTCTGGACCGCAGGCCGACGCTCTAACCGCTGAGCCAAACCGGCCAGGGCTGGATGCTTCTATATCTCCCTCTCCCTTCCTCTCTCTAACATCAATAAAGAAAAAAAAATACTAGAGAGAATGTTGTCTCGTCTCTACTCTGCCACCTTGAGGCAAAGGAATGTCCATGACCACAGAAATGAATTCTGCTTCTAGAGCATCAGCCTCTATTATGCTGCACAAAACAGACCCCAGGGCAACCTATCTCTAAAATGAAAGATGACATTCTTCTCCTGTTTTAAAATTAGATTAGTAGAAAAAAGTTTTAAATTACATTTTTTCTTTCATCAAGTTTTCTCATTCCTGCTGTTCCTTGTTTGGCAAAGGTACTAACAAATCACAAATAAACGAATATTCTGGAACCGAATAGTAAAGGGATAATGAAAGAGGCCTAAGTTCAACAGCGTGATTTTTCTTCCAGGAAATCTGTGTCTGCTGTGAATTACAACGCATATAATCTAGTGAGCTTTTTGCTAGAAAAATTCATTTTAAGAGAAAATTAAATGTGTCACTATTGCAATGTGATCAGAAAAGGGTATACAATGCCCCCAACTACCATAGTTTCCAGATGCTCAATACCAAGAAAAGGTTGAGAACACTAGTCTAGACAGGAAATTATACACAGAAAAGACACGCTGCCTCCTACTGTTGCTATATTCTCATCTCAGTCCATCACCTTCTGCACTTTCAGGTTCCACAGCTAATTCTAAGTTGGCTTAGCTTTTTTAAAGTAAGCTATATGGGCAAGAGAAAAAGTTCCTGGGAACTAACATTACCAAGCAGCAGAGAAACTTAATGGCATCAGTTAGCAGTGGAAACTCCCAAAATACAGAGCTTTCCAAAAATGATTTTATAATCTTGAAACATCCTCCTCCTCCCCAAAATGGGCATCTTAACTATCTCAAGACCCACATCTACCTTCTTCCCTACTAATTCCAGCCTACTCCGAACTTCCTTTCTTACATTATCCTGCATTTATACTGATAACTAATTAGACACAGCCCCAGCCTCTAAGTGTCTACTGCATGATCTCCAAGCATACTGTTCAGCAAACATTTACTGCTGAGCATTAGGAAAAGAAACAATAAGATCCAGTTCTTATAATGGCATGTAGTGTTGAACTAATGTTATGTATGTTGGGTTACCTGCTGTTTCACCTGTGTGCTTCTTTTCGCTCTAACAACAGAGTAAGTATGGCCTGTCACCAATACTCGGCTTTTTGATGAGCACCTCTACCATTCAATAATTATTATTTATTGATTTATAATAAGTCATGCAGAAACTGAAGGCTGGTACCTAACCTACTCACCCGTTCTCTTTTGGCCATATCAGCAGCGCTCACACCCTCTGCAGCCTTCGTCCCAGCACGAATCACTGCAGAAAGAGGGAAAAAGGCCAAGACATCAGCAAGGGAATTTTCACTGAGCAACAAGAGGAATGTGATGTGAATGATGCAAGCTCTTTGTACAGGGCCCAGAGGACTATGCTGGCCAGGACATAGAGGCATTTGGGTAGGGCCATAAATAGGTTACAGGGCTAAGTTCTCAGCTCAGAGCTGCTCTCAAGGACTAACACTCTGAACATTTTGTAATTTTGTTCCTCTTCTCCTTCCCTCCCCTCAAAGAAGCTTCATCTATATGCCTAACATCAGATGGAAAGGCCTAGAGGAAGTTCTGAAAATAAGTATATTTTAGGCATTTGGATTGCAAAAACGCTCCACCTATAACCTGCCCTTGAATTTTTGCTGCTCCTCATGTACTTGGGGCCATTACTAAGTGGTGGAATACGCCAGCCCAGAAAACAGCCACATCACCATATAGGGGCCTAGTATGGAAGGCTAATGACCTGACATTACCAGTGCAGGCTGTGCAGCTGTTCAGCAGCTGGGCTGACAAATACTGTATGACCTAGAAGGAGGGATTCTCTTTTTTTTTTAATTAAAGCGAATTTCTGACTATCTTTCTGGCATTAAGGGAAAGGTACTCTGCACATTTTAAATCCAAAAGAGTAATTTTAGTCACAAGTTTCACTCCTTCAGAAAACTTATTAAAAATGATGACAAGAAGCAAAGGTAATTGGAGTTTTTCCTCCCTCTTTGTCCTGCCAATCCTCTGATAAAAAGGTCGAAAGGCAAGCAGGCAGAAAAGATGACGAGACTGGTTCATCTACAAATTGGGTGAAGGTTTCCAAACAGAAAGCCACACCTGCTAGAGTGGAATAATAATATAACACTGTTCCCCTAGCCAGTGTGGCTCAATTGGTTGGAGCATTGTCCCATGTACCGGGAGGTCGCAGGTTCGATTTCCAGTCAGGGCACATACCTAGGTTGTGAGTTCAATCCCTGGTCAGGGCATGCATGGAAGGCAACCGATCACTGTATCTCTCTCATATTGATGCTTCTCTTTCTCCCTTCCTCCCTTGCTAAAATCAATTAAAAAACAAAACATTAAAATAATAATAATAATGATAATGATAAAACACTACTAAAGAGGACATTTGGGGTTTTAATGTGAAACGTGCCCCCAAACATAATATTGCTGGGTCACTGTCACAGCACAGGGCCAGTTACTCAGAGGCCTGGTTTATGTCTCCCTTCCACACTCACAGCCTTCTCGGGCCAGGTAGAGGTTCCGAGTTCCGGTCGGCTTCTTCACCTTCTTTGTCCGGAGCTTTGCAGCCTCATCACGGGTCACTGCCAAGTCAACCTTGAGCTGCCGGCCATCCAGTTTCAGCCCACCACCCTGTAAGAGATTGCCACCCTCTCTCTTAAAACACGTAACAAGTAAAAACTAAGCTGACAAGAACACCAAGGAAAGGGAAACAGCAAACCCAATTAAGCTATGGAACCCAATCCCAAGATGTTTTGGCCCAGCTAACAGTATTTACTATAGTTGTGCAAAAGGCCATGTGTGTATTTAGGGCAGTCAGCAGTAAATAATTTATTTTATGGTACATGATTAGGTCCAAAATGGGCCCAAATTGAGGAAAAAGATCTGTAAACAGGCAAATGTTTACTAATCTAAAGAAAGCTAATGAAATGGTAGTGTTAACTCAAGGAAATTTAACAATGGCAATACAAAATAACTATCGCAAGCCAAATTATCCTTGGTTATGAAACACACAGAAAAATTCTCCATCACCCACACACTTTCTCTCTCAAACACTTACTACACTTCACAGATGGCCTTATCTTGTCTTGTTCCAGTCTTTCATGTCATCAGCCTAAGATAGAGGCTGACATACAGATAGTGATCAATAAATATCACGTACATCTTTCTACTTGTTCTCACATATAAAATAGGGATAATCATTGTACTAACCTTATACAGCCCTATAGGGCTGATGTAAGGATTAAATAAGGCAATACATGTGCCTATCTAATAAGAGTGCCTATGACACACTAAGTGCTCAATAAATGTTAACTTCACTATTATTACATTATCGACAACATAATAATAATAATGAAGCTTTGTGTGAACACCAGCTATTGCTCCTAGGAGCCACTACTGCCTAAGTTACAGGATAAAGGAAATGTCTTTCTTACCTCGGTCTCTGGAGAAGCAGCTGCAAGGCATTTCTGAGCTGCTTCTTGAGTCATGAACTGAGCAAAGGCACAGCCTGCACAGAGATACAAAATCAAGTGAGATGCTAATCTCCCATGGCCCACAAGGAAGCCAAAACCACACACAAATGGTAGCAGGCGGACACAAGTGGAAAGAGTGTTAGCATCCTTTTGTTAAATACCATTGACACAGGCACTGTGTCAGGTACCGAAGGGTCAAAGACAGATAAAATAGCACATATGCTCACAATAAAATGTTATTACTTCCTTCACCTTTTCCAGTGCTCCTAGAACTTTAGTCTTATCAATCATCTCTCTCTTTAATAACAAATATCCACAAGAAATGCTGGAGATATTCCAGCCTAATGTTTTATTCAGCATCACCAACTGCATGCCTATTAGAGGATTTTAAAAATGAAGCAGCACCCTGGCCGGTTTTGCTCAAAGATTAGAGCATCGGCCCACGGACCAATGAGTCGCGGATTCGATTCCAGTCAAGGGCATGTACCTTGGTTGCGGTTCGTCTCCGGCCCTGGTTGGGGTCGTGCAGGAGGCAACCAGTTGATGTGTCCCTCTCACATCAATGTTTCTCTCTCTCTCCCTCCCACTCTATCTGAAGATAAATAGGAAAAAAAAAAATCCTCAGGTGAGGATTAAAAATAAAGAAATAAATAAAAATAAAAATGAAGCAGCAACCACTTAACCCTGAAATTAATTACAGATCTCACTGTTATCATTGTTACTTGGGAGGCATTAGATAAGGGGACACCTGCCTCTTGGAGTAAAAGGCCCAGGCCCCTATCAAATGAATCTAGCAGTGAACCAGAAAGCCATGAGCTCAATTCTCAACTCAGTCTAAAATTTCCACAGGTACACTAACTACCTTTCACTGGTTAGATGCAGGGTCAATCAACCCACCCTAATTTCTGCTATTGATTTAAAAAAAAACACCTTTTATACTCAAAGAAAAAAAAAGTTCACCTTCGTGCAAACTCCAAAAAAAAAGAAATATAAGTTTCATAGGGCTACTGGGGCACTGATCTTTTGTCCCCTATAAGAACCCAAGTGTCACTCGGCCAGTGTGGCTCAGTGGATTGAGTGTCATCCCATGGACTGAGAGGTTCGATTCTCGCTCAGGGCACATGCCTTGGTTGCAGGCTTGATCCCCAGTAGGGGGCATGCAGGAGGCAGATGATAGATGTATATCTCTCACATGGATGTTTCTATCTTTCTCCCATCCTCCTTCTCTAAAAATAATCAATAAAAACATATTTGAAAAAAAAGAACCCAAGGGTCACCATCTAGTGAGGTCTTTCCTGCCTCCTCCAGGCACAGTTGAGCACCCTACCCTGCCAGTCCTTCACTCACATCTCTATTATAGCACCCTTCAGATGGCATCTTCCCAAAAAGACTAGATGCCTCAAGAATAAGGACCATGTTTCTTGGCTGTTTCTATATCCCTAGTACCTAACATAATGCCCAGCATTAATAAATACTCAATATGAAGAAACAAATAATTTTTGAAAATGGGAGAAAAGCCCTGGATGGTTTGGCTCAGCGGTTAGAGCATCGGCCTGTGGTCTGGAGAGACCTGGGTTTGGTTCCCGCTAAGGGCACGTCCCTCGGTTGCAGTTTGTCCCCAGCCCCGATTGGGGTTATGTGGGTGGCAGCCAGTCGATGTGTCTCTCTCACATCAATGTTTCTCTCTCTCTCTTCCTCCCTCTCTCCTTCTCACTCTATGAATGCAAAAAGTGTCCTCAGGTGAGGATTAAAAAAAAAAAAAAAAAATGGGGAAAAACGTTTCTAATAGGCAGAGTATCCTATTTGTCCAATATGAAAAAATGGGTACTTCTCTCTGAATGGGTAAGAATTTTATCATTGGAATCTCCAGGGCCAGTACTGGGTTCAGTCTTAACACTTCCATAAAAGTCTGCACATAATATTTAGCTCTTCCAGGCTGTGAATAGCATGCTGACAGAGATAAACTGGAGGAGGAGGCCAAGGTTGTATGAGTGAGTAGACAGAAAAAGTGCCAGAAAAATTTAATATGATCTAGGAAAATACATGCATTAAGAAAAAATAATGAAAACTATGCTTTTTAAGATCAATTCTCAGCTAACATTAACAGACTAAGATAGACATTGAAAGAAGTCAACTATAGACTATATTCTGAAAATATCAACCCAATATACCACTCACTCAAAAAGGGACAAAAGACATCACAGTAAAGCAACATCCTACTTGTACTTGGAACATTCTGTGCAATACTAATTTCTCATTTTTAGAAAAACATACTAGAAATGGAGAAGGTCCAAGAAGTATAATTGAATAGCAGAGCTTAAGGCACCTTAAGTGATTACTCTAGTTGAACCCACTAATTTTACAGATAAGAAACTAAAGCCCACTGTGGTTAAATGATTTGCCAAAAATCACCCAGCTGGTCTATGGCTTAGCTGGGATTAGATCCCTAATCTCCAGGAAGCAGTTCCATTTTCTTTCTATCATAAGGCCTTATGTACATCTTTTTGAGCTAAGTAAAACCCCAAAATGCTCAGGTCTCATCAGTTTGGAAAATAAGATTTAGAATGTAGGTTAATAATCCATGGATAGGCTCCAGAGCCCACAAACCCTTAGAAGTGGCATTTTTCTGAGGAGAGGTTTCATAGCTTTTGGTAGATAGCAAAGGAATCAAGAATCACAATGAATTAAGAATTCACTGCTTTAGGAGAACAACTGCTATTGATGAAAGCAAAGATTATGAACAATAATATATTTAAATGAGGAGTGGTCAACCCTGGAAGCTCAAAGGAAATAGCTTTAGGGGGAAAAAATATCTAAGGCAGCACTCCTGTTATACAGTTTTCTTTCTGACTGTTACGACTACAACAAAGTTCCTATCAGCTTCCATCTCTAACAAACCCAACTAAAAAGAGATCCCAGTAATGTCAAGCAATGTGGAATAATTAGTACCCATGAGATGCTATCACATTTGAAATTCAAAGAACAACAAATGGAATTCATTATCCTAAAGTAAATAAGTAAGGGCTTAAAAAGCTTAGACAAAATGAATTTGACCTCATGGAAGGCAACCTCAGAACATCCTTGTTGTTCCTATGGACCACAGAAGCCTAGGGTGAACATGGACCCCTCAAGGAGTCAGTGCCCATGGCAGTAGTTTCACTTTTTTAGGGCCTGACCAGCTGAGAGCAAATACCTTTAGAATGCTCTGTGTCTGGATGCAAGACAATGCAGACATATTTAAGATCTCCAAATTGCTGGAGGAGCTCCCCAAGTTCTTCTTCCTCTGAGTCAAAGGACAGGTTTCTGTGGAAGACAATTAGGTCACAAGAAAGGTCAATTACAAAAGTGAGATCCCATGTTCTGTTTACAAAATGAGCGAGTCAGACACTAACTAAAGTGGTTCCCTTGCTCATGACTACCCTCCCTTGCTCAGGAACAGCACCAATAGGGGTGGCCTCCAGTGCCCAGATTTCTGATATATGACTCTGCTCCTTGATTTTCCTATGTCAGTCAGATTCTACCCTCCCAGGAATTTAGAACTTGAAGAGACAAAGACCAGAAGTTGTAGATGCCGATTCACCTCGAAACAGCAGTGCCCCAGCCAAGAGAAACTTCCAGGGAGCTGAAAATGTTCTATATCTTGATCTGGGCGGTGGTTACATGGATATATGTATACATACATATACATAAACATGTATCTGTAAATGTATATATATGCTCATATATATAAGTATTAAAAATTTCACTGAATTGTACACTTAGATTAATGCACCCTACAGAATTTGTTATACTTTAAGAAGTTAAAAAAATGGTGAGGTGTCCTCAGAGAAAGACCCACAACCTCCTGCAGCGAAGGTCCCAGTACTGCCCAGAGTTTCACTCCCTCTTGAGGTTTGCTCTTTGACAACTTTGATTCTGTGAGCCAACCTAACAAGAAATCTGCTTTTTCACTTAAATTGGACAAAGTTACTTTCCCTTATTACAAACAAAACACTCACAGTAGACTAATGAGAAAAGTCAAATGTGTCTTTCTCTCTTCTCTTTCGAGTAGCCATTTTCTCTTCCCTGTTGCTATGAAATCCAGGTTTCAGTTAAAATTTTACAAAAGTCACAAAATCCTTCAAGTGAAGAGATTAGAAAGTACAAATTTGTAGTTACAAAACAGTCATGTACAGCACAGGGAATATCGTCAATAATATTGTAATAACTACGTATGGTGCCAGGTGGGTACTAGACTTACTGAGTGGATAACTTTGTAAATTATGTAATTCTCTAATCACTGTGCTGTACACCTGAAACTAATATAAAATAATATTGAATGTCAACTGTAATTTTAAAAATATTTTAAAGAATTAAGAAACTTTGCCCCGGCCAGTATGGCTCAGTGGATTGAGCATCATCCCATGGACTGAGAGGTGCTGGTTCAATTCCCGGTCAGGGTACATGCCTGGGTTGTGGGCTCGATCCCCAGTAGGGGGCATGCAGGAGGTAGGCCATCGATGTTTCTCTCTCACATCAATGTTTCTATTTCTCTCTCCCTTCCTCTCTCTCTCTAAAAAAAATCAGTAAAAACATATTTAACAACAACAAAATTTTTTTAAAGAACATCCTTCAAAATAACTCAAAAACAAACATGGTAAAGTTTTGTGGCTAAGTACAGAAAAAATAAAACTACACATTTCTCTCCATGGGATTAAAAAATGTTGGAAGGAGATTTTGTTCTACTAAATTTCAACACAGTGTGGAGTCCTCATTTCCCCGGCTCTGCACAGCCTTCCAGGGGTAAGAACAAGTCCCAAATAAATATCTATAATTTTACTTCTTTTAAACTCAGTTAACAACCCCATAAATGAGTCTATCTTATGGGGTAACTGAGGTCCTAGTTACATTACTTCTAATTTGCCTCATCATATACATAAGTTTTCTTTCTTCCATCCCTTTACCTTCCTAAGTTCTTTGTTAATTTATTATTTTTTAAAATATATTGTATTGATTTTTTAGAGAGAGAGGAAGGGAGAGAGGGAGAAAGGTCAATGCGAGAGAGATACATCAATCAGCTGCCTCCTGCACGCCCCCTACTGGGGATCGAGCCTGCAACCTGGGCATGTGCTCTGACCGGGAATCGAACCAGGACATCTCAGTCCATGGGATGACGCTCACTCCACCGAGCCACACTGGCTGGACAGTTCTTTGTTAATTTGAAAGATGTATAAGGGCCCTGGCTGGTTTGGCTCAGCCATTAGAGCATCGGCCTGCGGACCAGAGAGTCCCGGGCTCGGTTCCCGCTAGGGGCACTTACTTTGGTTGCAGTTTGTCCCTGATCCCGGTTGGGGTTGTGTGGGTGGCAACCACTCGATGTGTCGTTTTCACATCGATGTTTCTCTCTCTCTCCCACTCTATCTGAAGATAAATGCAAAAATGTCCTCGGGTGAGAATTAAAAAAAAAAAAAAAGATGTATAAGGAATGGTATCTCTGGTATTGAGGTCACAGGCTTCTAAGTGTGATGTTTCTTCCTTCCTGTTAAAATACTCTATGAGTACAAAATTACTTATATGGCAATTCCACATAACACAATAAAGAGAAATTATGGAGAGACATGCTGTAAAAAAGGAAAATGGGTTACAGCACAGCATGTATAAGCTAAACTCATCTTTGTAAATATTTATGATGATGTGGGCATGTGTGTGGGTGTTCTCTGAATAGTGATTAAGGTTAATGTTTCTGTGTCTTTTTGCACATTTATTTCCTACACTAAATATAAATTACTTGTATAATAAAAACAACCTTAAAATATTGTACAGGAGGATAAAATACACCTCTCTCAAATAAGATTTAAATGGCCCTGCACTTTGGGACTTAAGAAAGAACAAGAAAGCATATTTGAGGTGTGCTAAAGAAATCCCAACCTTCTGAAAATGCCTATCTATTCCAATCAGTAGGACTAAAATAGCAATGGCAACATGAAATTAAACCCATCTTCATCCAACTCCCTCCCTCGGTGTCCCTAGAAACAGACAGAAAGCCTTACTTTATTCTGGACACTACTTTAGAAGATAAGCTAGGCATGAAGAGAGAAATTATTTGGGACAAGTGGTGTCACCCCTCCCCAGCACTCCCTTAAAACAAAGGCCAGCAAGCAAGATGTTTCTCATAGCTGAAGAACTGATCTGTTCCAAATGATGCCATCCCAATTACAAAGAATGAAATCTAAATGAGGACAAGATATGATGACCCCTGCTATGTACCTTCTGTATATAGTTCTGATTCCCCTACGTTTCTCATTGTTTGGTATGCTCCTAGAGCCAGATGTGCTAGTGGTCTTAGGGGCATCTAACTTTCTGGCCTAGCTAATAGAACTAGTGCAAAAAAGAAAAAAAAAGGAACTGAAAAAGGTAAGAGAAACCTATGATGGCAACACAAAAAGAGCAGTTCTTAAAGGGAAAAGGCATACCTTATAAATACAGTTTTCCCTTCATTCACATCAGAGGGTAATTTCCTCTTCTTTTTCTTTGAGACTTGTACATCTAAAGTAAAATGAAAAACAACATTCTTGATAAATGTGGCAATAGGGTTTAGTTCCAGTTTTACAAAATCCCCCAAGAGGTCCTTTGTCCCCATCTCAACTCAAGAGTTGATTAAAATCCACCTTGGTTTTAGATGTAATATCCTGTTTATCCAGTTATTCATTCAACTTGATCAAGAGAGGGATAGGACCTCAGAATTAAGCTGTTTTAAATTCCCTAGGAATCCGCCTGGCCAGTGTGGCTCCATGGTTAAGCGTCGACCCATGCGCCAAGAGGTCGCCGGTTCGATTCCTGGTCAGGACACATGCCCAGGTTGTGGGCCTGATCCCCAGTGGGGGGCATGCAGGAGGCAGCCAATCGATGTTTCTATCTCTTTCTCCTTCTCCCTTCCTCTCTCTCTAAAAATCAATAAAGAAAAAAAAATTAAATTTCCTAGGAATCTTAACCCTCAAAAACCACTCCAGCCCTGGCCAGTTTGGCTCAGCGGTTGGAGCATTGGCCTATGGACCAGAGTCCCGGGTTCGGTTCCCACTAGGAGCACCAAAACAAAACAAAACAAAACAAAAAACACTCCAAACTCATTTAAAAAAAAAAACCCAAAATACAAAGTTTTCATCTTCAGCATTTCACCATAAATTTGACAGGATGCCATGGGGTCCTATTTAAAGAGGCCTGTGCTGCACCAATGCACATTTCTTGATATTAATTTAAATTTGAAGATCCCAGGCAAACCTTCATCCTCTTGCTCTTCAGTGTCGGCATCGCTCTGAGCCGGTTCCTCTCCACTATCAACACTATCACTTCCCTCCAGGCAGCTGTCCTCATCGGAATGATTCTCTTCACTGCTTTCTGCGGGAGCTGCTCTCTGGACTGCTCTGCAATGGCACAGTTCAGAACTAAGGACCTGGGCGGACAGAGGGGGCTATCCAATTTCATATACATGTCAATTCTGCAATGATGGGGGCAGGAAAAGTCCTTTTTCCCCCCAGAGACCATCCTGAATCTTCCTCTGTTGTCTCAGAACAAGCTGGGCTGCTTACCTCTTATAAATTTGCACAGGCTTGGTCACCTTTGATTCTTTATTCTCCTCTTCCTCTTCATCATCACTATCATCACCCCCCTCTTCCTCTTCCATATCACCATCATCATCCTCTTCCTCTCCCATACCCTCTTCTTTCCTGGCATTCTCTTTACCTAATTTCTGATGTTTAGGTTCAGGTTGCTTCTCCTCACCTACACAGGGACGTAAAGAAAGTTAGGAATTAATTCAGTATCTAAAATGAGGTTATTTTAACAAGAGTAATTAATACCATAAAGTTCCTAGTTCCTTTAGTTTTACAGAATCTCATGTATTTTTCTTGCTGTATAGAATAAAAGAAAGTATGAAGAAAAAAAATAACAAAAGCACCTCATCACTGAGAGTCTCTTGGAGTCTGTCCCATTAATTCATCGAAAGCCTGAAGGTTACCTGGCTCGGAATAAGAGAAGCAGCAGCTGAGCCTCCACAAATAGCCCACCATCATGCACAGAGCCAGCACAATGCACACTCTGGAGTCCAGCCATAAACTTTAAGCTTGGTAAGCTCTGTTCTCTGAGCTCCTGGTAGCCTAAAAGCCAATTGCTTTCTAAATAAAAAACAAGTTTTAATTTTCCCTATTCTTAATGTTCCATCATTCCTTACTATGAAAAGCTGAGAAAGAACAGCAAGTAGAGGGAACAATGAACTTGGACCCACTCCTCACTCACATCCACACCCAGGAATGGGCTTCAACTCAAAAGATCCTAAGTTTTGGGACCAGATCACCAGACGGGACAATATGAATTGACAAATAGCTCTGGGTTTCTGAGCCAGCAGGAATTCAGAGTTTTTCTTGCTCCTCAGTCTCATTTTTTTTTTTTTTTTTTTTTTTAATAATCTTGTGCATTTGGTATCTCTAGCCCAATATCCTCACTGACAAGCAGGTTCCTTTCTACTTTTATTGAGTTGTTTTTGCAATCACCCCAAAACACACAATCCTTCCTACCCAACACCACCACATCTTACCTGGGTCAGAGGCAGACTGTGTATTTTTATATTTATCCTTTGCCACAGCCCAATCCACAGCTACTGTCCGTCCTATCAGACAGAAAAGTAACATCTTTTAACACTTCTATCTCCTATAATGACTGTTTATTCATCAAAGACAGTAAAGAACAAAAGGAGAAAAAATACCTGCCAATTCAGACAATGGTGGTCCTAAAATAAAAATCCTAGTAGCTGTCTATTTTTTTAAACCATAACTTTTATCAATGAACAGAAATTTTGCCTTTCTACACAGCCACTACACCTGGGATAAGCTATAATTTTTAAAAATAATTAAAACAGTGCTTCCAGTTAGACCAACAAGTTTCCAGTTAGACTAGCAAGAGAAAAAACAGGCATTCTAGAATAATTTGCACCAAATTCAGAAGTTAGGAAGTCTCTAAGCCAATCCCTTCTTCTTTTTTGTAAATCCTCACCAAGGATATTTTTCCATTTATCTTCAGATAGAGCAGGAGGGAGGGAGGGAGAGAGAAACATCGATGTGAGAGAGACACACTGATTGGCTGCCACCCGCACAACCCCAACCAGGGCCAGGGACAAACCGAAACTGTGGTACATGCCTTTGGCCAGAATTAAACCTGGGACTCTTTGGTTTGCAGGCCAACACTCTAACAGATGAGCTAAACTGGCCAGGGCGCCAATCCCTTCTTTAGCACCTGGTAAACAATACCCACAGTAGCCTCATTGTCGGTTTAGTAGCCCACAGATGCTGAATAATGCTTATAACCAAGAGGGAAAACCTGCAAATCCCACAACCCCTAGACAGAACTTGCATCTATTGGTCATTATTTCAGGGACATTTTTTTCATTGGGGATTTAAAAGAACACTCATGACCAAATAAAGAAAAGAGAATAATGCCCTGGCCAGTTTGGCTCAGCAGTTACAGCGTCAGCCTGCAGATCAGAGAGTCGCAGGTTCGATTCTGGTCAAGGGCACATACCTTGGTTGCGGAACGGTCCCCGGCCCTGGTTGTGGTCATGCGGGAGGCAACCAATCGATGTGTCTCTCTCACATCAACGTTTCTCTTTCTCTCTCTCTCTCTCTCTCTCTCTCTCAGCCCCCCCCCCCCCCCCCCCCCACACACACACACACACTCTATCTGAAGATAAAATGGAAAAAAGTATCCTTGGGTGAGGACTGAAAAGAAAAGAGAGAATTGCCCTGGCCAGTTTGGCTCAGCGGTTGGAGCATCGGCCCGCGGACTGAGAGTCCCGGGTTCGATTCTGATAAGGGCACGTACCTCGGTTGCAGTTTGTCCCTGGCCCCGGCTGGGGTCGTGTAGGTGGCAACCACTCGATGTGTCTCTCTCACGTCAATGTTTCTCTCTCTCTCTTCCCACCTCTCTCCCTCCCACTCTATCTGAAGATAGATGCAAAAATGTCCTCAGGTGAGGATTATTAAAAAAGAAAAAAAAAGAAAAGAGAGAATAACGAAATGGATTCTTTTGAGGTTAACCCTAAGATCAAGTGTTAGGAATATTTTAGCAAAAATAGCTTTTATGTTCGCAGTAAGACTCTCAACAATGCAAATACCTTCTGAAAATGTAGCAAATGGGTTACTGTGCTAATTCAACCAAATACCAGAAATATCTGAGTCAATGGTATGGGTATAGAAAACTTACCCTTTATCTCTTTCATGTTCATGCTTTTGAGAGCTTTTCCTGCTTCTAGGAGGTTTTTGAACTGAACAAAAGCAAAACCACGCATCTTTCCATCTGTGTGCAAATGTACAAACATATTAGAAGCAGCAGGTGGGGAGCCAACAGACCTAAGAAGGAATATACAGCAACACAGGCTCGCAAGGTGGCCCAAATCCTGCCAACCAGCCAGCCTCTTGCTCAAAGCTTATGTCCTCTTGTTGAGTATACCCTGACTTGGGCTTACAAAGCAGTGCATTTTCTCAAACTGTAACCTGTCTTCTAAAACTAGTTCTGATCTCACTAAAAACACCATCAGGGGATATCTAAACTAAAAATACATAACTAAATACCACCAGCACTATTACATGAGTGTCTATTACTTGCCAAGCACTGTGCCTAATACTTCATATATATCACATCATCAGGGGCTCACAAAGAGTATGACATGGACCTTGCATTTCTAGTTCTAATGGTACTTAGTTCAAGGGTAATATGGAAAAAGACCATGTGTTAAATAATATTCCTCTAATTCACACCAAATGAAGGTTTGCTAGTACCTGGCTTCCTAGGGATGTTAACTTCCAGGACAGCTCCGTACTGAGCAAATATTGTCTTCAAGTCATCTTCTGAACACTGAAGACAAAAGAAAGAAAAAGAGAAATCATCTCAGCAAATAAACATGAAACATTAATTACTAAATTTGTTCATTAGGAAAAACCTGAGTATTTTTACTCCTTTTTTACTTTGGAAACTAGGACAAAGATTTCTAAATAGAAGACATCTTGCTCTGTATCTAAGAAGTGAAAAGCACAGGTATCAGAGAGCTTTTCCTTCCCACCCTTTCTCATGAAGGCATCTTCCCTATTGTCTTAATAAGTTCTTATTTATACATGCCCATTTTTTAAATTCAACGAGGCTAAGGTCCATTCCTAAAACGCATTATGTCCAATTTACCATCCTGGTGCGGAGCTCCACTCGTGAGCACCAACAGCTTTCAGAACAGGCAGTGTTAGTGTTCTCTGTCACTCACCTTAAAGCTCAGATTCCGAATAATTAATCTGGCTTTCTTATCTACCACTTTGGCTTTTTTAGGCTTCTGCTCCTTCTTTGGAGACTCTGAATTTTCTAAAAAAAAAAAAAAAAGAGGGAATGGAATAAGGCTGTGCTCCAAAACCACCCACCCTGAGGCCCAAAACATCACAGGAAAAAAGCTACTAGCAACAGACAGCATTTACCACAGGGGCCAGTATGGCAACACCCAGGACCACCAGATTTTCCAGACTTAGAAGTAACCAAAAGACTAATGAGTACCAAAATACACTGGAAAATTTTGGATATCAAAACCAAATTCAGGAAGCTCTAAATTTAGAAGCTTCCCTCACCCTCACCCCGACATTCCACCTCCCCCTCACCCTGGGAGAAAACTCCCTTCAGTTACTAGACACTCACCATTTCCCCTCTTTTCCTTGGACCTGTTCCTCAGTTTTTTCTTGGCAACACTCACATTGATCTTGCAGCCTTCAAAGGTGGTAATCTCCTTGAGGGCCCTCTGAACATCTTCCAGCATAGAAAAAGTGACATAGCCAAAGCCTCGACATGCCTTACTCCCTGAACGGTAAGGGAGCGGGGGAGAGATCATCATCAGCCAGGAGTCCTAACCCAGTAAATTCTCCAAGCCCTATCATCAGTAAATTCTGCCAAGCCACCCTATCATCAGTTTGCCAAGATCCTCAGGAGAACAGAAACAAGGTTGACACCAGTGGCCCCTTTACCATTTTGCTCAGAACTTGTTAGGCTTCGCCCTGGGCAGTTTGGCTCAACGGTTAGAGCGTCGGCCCGCAGACCAATGAGTCGCAGGTTTGATTCTGACCAAGGGCACATACCTCGGTTGCGGTTTGTCCCCAGCCCTGGTCAGGGTCGTGCAGGAGGCAACCAGTCGATGTGACCCTCTCATGTTGATGTTTCTCTCTCTCCCTTTCTCTCCCTCTCTCTTCCTCCCACTCTATCTGAAGATACATAGAAAAAAAATATCCTCGGGTGAGGATTAAAAAAAAAAAAAAAAAGAACTTGTTAGGCTTCCTTTTCTAATTTGGTGTCTTTGCTGTTGGCTCCTCTTCTTCCTCCTTTCCTGATAATCTGAAGATTATGTAGGATCCATGATAAAAATTATACCCCCAGCCCTGGCTGGTTTGGCTCAGCGGTTAGAGCATCGGCCTGCGGACCAAGGAGTTCCAGGTTCGATTCCAGCCAAGGGCACGTACCTCTGTTGTGGTTAGTCCTCGGCCCCGGTTGGGGTCGTGCAGGTGGCAACCAGTCGATGTGTCTCTCTCATGTTGATGTTTCTCTCTCTCTCTCCCACTCTGTCTGAAGATAAATGTAAAAATATCCTTGGACGAGGATTAAAAAAAAAAATTATACCCCCAAAGAACTCAACACCAAATAGAAGGGAACATCACTAGAGAGGATAAGAATGGTAAGCTTGCCCTGGCCGGTTTGGCTCAGCGGTTAGAGCGTCGGCCTGCGGTCCAGAGAGACCCGGGTTCAGTTCCCGCTAAGGGCATGTACTTCGGTTGCAGTTTGTCCCCGGCCCTGGTTGGTCGTGCGGGTGGCAGCCACTCGATGTGTCCCTTTCACGTCGATGTTTCTCTCTCTCTCTCTTCCTCTCTCTCCCTCCCACTCTATCTGGACAAAAAAAAAAAGAAAAAAAAAAAAAAAAAGAATGGTAAGCTTGGTAGCTTCGAAAATCACATGTAATAATGCAGCTCCTCCTCACAACAGATCAGTAATGATGTCGGAGAGAGGCCCTGACAAAAGAATCTCAAACAATAAGCACTGCTTTGGGAGCCTGTAGATAACCATTATTACCAACCCTTAGTGATCAATATCAAATTAAACCTTTCCAAAGCAGATGTAAATCTCTTATCTCACTTCATCTTCAGAACACACTAAGGTAATTAAAACAAATATTATCATCCCTTCTTTCCAAATGAATAATTTGAGATAGAGAAAAGTAAGTGAATTGGTTAATGTCCCCCAGGGTATTGGTGGTACCTGAATTAATTCTTCATTACCAGCTTCATGCTCTTTCCATGGGACTCCATCAATATAATGGCCACAGAGAAGAATATTAGGACAAAGCAACCGAATAGTTGCAAAAAAAAAAAAAAAAAAAAAAAACCCAAAAAACTCTAATCTGCCTTTGCCTTTTTAAGTATGCTTTTTTTTTTTTTTTAAAGCTTTTACTTATTTATTTAGAGGAAGTGAAAGAGAGACAGAAATATCGATGTGAGAGAGAAACATCAATCGGCTGCCTCCTGCACGCCCCACACCAGGGATTGAGCCCACAACCAGGTTTGTGTCCTGACTGGGAATCAAACCGGGACCTCTCAGTCCATGGGACAATGCTCAGTCCACTGAGCCACAGGGGCCGGGCAATGGTATGCTTTTTTTTTTTTTTAATTTAACATTTTTTGCATAGTAAAATTTTAAGTAATTTATTGCACCAAAAAGGAAAAAGACAGACCAAGCAGTCTGCCTACTACCCAAAGAAGAAACACAGCTCACATGTTCTGCTTCTTTTTCCAACTACAATTGAACCTGCTTCAGGTACAAGCCCTCAAACACAGGACACTGACCCACCTAAACTGGTTCAAGTTGACACTTAGCACTAGGAAAGCATACAGTGATCTGGAGATCAGTTTCTTTTCTCTTGCAACCATTTCTCTCAAAAGTCTGCCCACTCACCTTTCAGAAAATAAGACCAAGAAAAAGCAGGGCCCTTCCTGATCAGTACAACCAAAAGCTGCTGAAACATGAAGAAGTTCAGTGCCAAAATAAAAACATGTACCCACAATAAATGCCATGCATTGTTTATTCTGCACAAAGCACTCACATATTTACGTGAATCCTCACAACAATCCTGTGAAATGATCCCCATCTTAAAGAGGTTAAGTGGCATGCCCAAAGCAGAGTAAGACTTCATCCCACACCCTCCCTCCCATCCCACTAGGTGCAGCACTCTTTCCAATACATCAGGCTGTCTGAACAGAAAAGTATTGGTTTCTTAAAAAGAAAATAAAAGCTTTCTTTAAAGATTTAAACCACATATACAAGGTAAAAGGTAAGGTTACATGTAGCCTATTTTCTAAGGACCCAAAGAAGAATTCCCACTCAACGGCCTGTTCTTCCCTGAAACACAACACTGTAGTTTTTCTTAAACTGTTTTGACAGCCCACAGTAATGAACGTAACTCATTATGTGAACCCAGTCCATATATACATATACATGTGCATGTGTGTGTGTGTGTGTATATATATATGTACACTATATATATATATATATATATATATATATATTTCTTTATCGATTTTAGAGAAAGAGGAAGGAAGAGGGAGGGAGAGACAAAACATCAATGAGAGAGAACATCGATTGGCCGCCTCCTGCATGCTCCCCACTGGGGATCTGACCCACAACCTGGGCATGTGCCCTGACCAGGAATCAAACCAGCGACCTCTTGGTGCATGGGTGGATGCTCAACCACTGAGCCACACCGGCCGGGCACTTATATAGATATTTTTTTAAGTTTTATGAATACTTATGTTTTAACATATATGGATATACTCCTAGTTCGTTTAAAAATTCTAGTCAAAACTCACTAATGGGTAATGATCTGCAGCTTAAGAAACGTTGCTGTATAGCACTCTCATTTTCTCATTCAGCCATATCTAAACTTAAAATGACAAAGAACCAGGCAGATGCAATGGCTCATATAGCAATCAGAGTCGCAGTGACAATTCTACTCTAATTTATTTTACTAACAAAATAGAAGCTAAGGATGAAGTGACTGTTAACACACTGTCAGCCTGCCTACTCACATACTCAGACACCATGGGGTAGGGGTGCACAAGATGCCAGTTCCCACTGCTTATTCTGCTGAAAGGCAAAGAGGCAGCCACCTAGAGACAGCCCGATGACTTAAAAGGAAACTAAATGTATGTTCGGGTAACATCAGGTGCCTAGCTTGAGTATCCTTTGAAGTCTAGGTAAGAGGAAGGAATGCTTCTACAATTAAAACCCTTACAATTCATCCTGATTCTCATACATGCCAACCCTCCCTCACAGTGATGTGATGAGCGTCAAACAGAACATGAAGTATACAGCAGTATTCCACAAGTCAGTAAATATCTCCAGTAACTCAAGCCAAAAACCTTGGACTCAGACTTGACTCTTTGACTCCTCTTTTTCTCATACCCCACATCTGATCCATCAGCAAATCCTCTCAGCTCAATCTTCAAAAATATCCATATTCTGCCCTGGCCAGTGTGGCTCAGTTGGTTGAGTGTGGTTCGATTCCCACCCAGTCAGGGCACACACCAAGTTGTGGGTTTGAGCCCCGGTCCAGGTGTGTACAGGAGGCAACCTATTGATGTTTCTCTCTCTCTCTAAAATCAATAAAAATATATTTTAAAAGATAACCATATTCTACCCATGGCTACCATCCTGGTCCAACACCATGATCTCTCACCTGGAGGTCTCCCTGTTTCTCTCTGTTCCCCAACAGCCTATTCTCAACACAACAGCCTGACAGAATCTTTCAAAATATAAGCCAGATCATACTGCTCCTTGCTCAAAACCAGTAGTTTCCCATTTCAGGTAAAAGCCAAAGTCCTTGCAATAGCCTATGAGCTTCTACCTGATCTGAACCCAGATTTCATCTCCTAATTCCTTCCTGTCACTCATTCCAGTCACGCTGGTTTCCATGCTATTCCTCCAATATCCCAGGCACATTCCTCAGTATCCTTGAGTTGAAGTTTCCTCTGCCTAGCCTGTTCCTTCCCCATGACAGACACATGTTCACTCTCTCACCTCCAGGCCTTCCCTGGCTACTCTATCTGTAACTGGCACTACTCTATACCCCTCATACATCCCTCCACCCCCCAGCAACACACACATAGACCTCTGTCCTTCTTTGCTGAGTTATTTTTTCCCTTAGTATTTACCGCCATTATTGCTATATATTTTGCTTATTTGCTGTCTTCCTCATCTTGAAGACATAAATAAGAGCAAGGTTTAGGTTTGGTTTTGTGCACTGCTGTATCCCCAGGACCTACAACAGTGCCTGGCACATAGTAGGCATTCAATAAATATTTGTAAATAACTGAGTAAATGATGGTTAAGTGCTCCAGGTCTGGTGATCAAATTCTGGGTCTGCTACTTACCAGCTGTACAAACTTAAGCTAAAGTTATAAAATTCCCCTAAGCCCTAGATTCCTCGTCGGCCAAAAGGAGTTAAGACTCTCTATCTAACAAGAATGATGGGAAAATTAAATGAGATAACACATGTGGAACTCAGCACCGGACCTTGCAGTCAGCTGACTCTAAATAAGCCTTACTGATGTTTTATTAAAAGAATGCTATTTTCATTGTTACCAAATGAGAGCGTGCATAATAAACGGAAAGCACTATTTAAACTTAAGGGGATGCTTTGACTTTCAGAAACACACCCCTATAGACTCATTTAGGGCAGAATCAGTTGGAAAAGAAACTCAATTCCCAGACCCTTCTCTTAGGGGCGGGTAAAGAATTCTGGCACCCTGAAGTTTGAGAGGGTGTCCTCAGCCCCCATCCCGCTCCCAGGAACCCCAGCCAGATCCTCGACCGCCCCGCCCCCTTACCTTTCTCAGTCACCACGAAGCACTGCTTCACCGGCCCCACCTGACTGAACAGCTCCTCCAGCTGCTCACTGCGGGCCGAGGGAGGGAGGCGGCCCACAAACAGGGTCAGCCCGGCCATCAGGCCGGGAAACAGAGGCGTGCGAGGCCACGAACGGAGCAGGCCGGACCACGCGAGTCAAAGACCTGGCTTTAGCACGCAGACCACGCCAAGTTGCCGGTAAATTCCGGAAGTGTTCTCTTTTCAAAAGAGTCCGAAGGGAAACGTGGTGTGACAGGGAGAAAATGTTCCGGAAAGGGGTGGTGGTGGAAAGGCGACTCCTGGGGCGGAGCTTCGTGAATCGGGCTCCACCCCGTTCCACCCACCCCCACCTGCCTCTGCCAAGGCTTCGTCCTTTCATCATGCTTAAAATCTCACTTGCAGGAGGTCGATCCCAATTTACCAGGGCAGGCAGAAGTCGTTTGGCTTGCGTCCTGATCCAAGATCTGACATATAATGAATATCTAATAAATAGTTTCTGAAGTGTCGCCGCAGACTCCCAGATTACGTGTATAAAATGCAGCCAGAGCTGACCGGTATGGCTCAGTGGTTGAGCATCCACCCTTGCACCAAGAGGTCGCTGGTTTGATTCCGGTCAGGGCACAGGCCCAGGTTGTGGGCCAAATCCCCAGTTGGGAGCATGCAGGAGGCGGCCAATCGATGTTCTCTCTCATCGATGTTTCTATCTCTCTCTCTATCTCTCTCTCCCTTCCTCTCTCTAGAATCAATAAAGAAAAAAAAAAAATGCAGCCAGAATGCACATAGACACAGTACATCACAAACATCATTCAAACAATTCTCATGTTCTCAGAGAATGTGAGACATCTGCCATACTGTAACAGATAACTGTAATGTACCTGTAACGGTTCCTAGACAAATTTCAGCTGCTAAAGTATACATAGAAACAGATGGTACACAATCATTCTTTCAATGAATGTTTACTGAGTTCCTACTATGTGCCAGGAGAGGGAGAAAAAAGAAAGAAGGAAGGAAGGGAGAGAGGGAGGGAGGGAGGGAGGAAAGAAAGAGAGAGAGAGAGAGAGAGAGAGAGAGAGAGAGAGAAAAGACAGAGTCCTTGCCCTCATAGAGAATACAATCAGTGCGAGCAGACAGACGTTAATAAAAAATTTTTACAAATGAATCACAGCGTGCACACTGCACGATCACATGAGAACAAGTCCAAAGCAGATATAACATCCAGCTTATACACACAGACCTCTAACCCAGGTCCTCCCAGAGGGAAAGATTTTCCCTCAGATCAGCTTATCAGACAGATGCAAGGCTAAGGGGATCTCACTAGTCAGAAATCTGGGTGCTCTTGGATCCTGAAACACAGAGAATGTTTGTCATCCCATTGGGCTCAAGAACGGACCTGTGTGCAAAACTGCAGCACCCTACAGAACATCCACCTGAAAAAGTACCCGATGCATTTTAATAATTGCTTTTAATTCGTATAATCTGAACACATGGTAGTAAAAATTCAAAAAAGTATAAATGGTTCAATGAAAAGTAAGTTTACTTTTCTCTTCATTTACTTTCATTAAATTCTGGATGGATGGATGACTGGTTGATAGCAGTGGAGGAAAAGGGAGAACACAGCGTCAGATTTATGAAGCCTTAGCTCCAAGTAAGTAATAAATACATACTTAAAAGAAAATGTCACCGTTATTTTGAAACACATAACTCAGGAGAGAAAGTATTGAAATACCAAACAGATTTCTAAGGCTATGGGGTTAATCCTATCCAGGATAAAGAGAGACAAATAGACAAAGGAAATGGGATGTGTTATTCAGATAAAGTTGGTTTGAGATTTCACATTCCTTCCTTTTTTCCTCCTCCTCTCCTGCCCCCTCACCACTTTAGCAATCAAAATTCCATCCCCAAAGATTAAGTTGCAGACGTTAGGGCCCCAGCTATGGGGAGGCCTTCCCAGTCCTGGCTGCAGTGTGCACAGGGGAAAGAACCAGAGGAAGAGGGCTGTTCCAACATTCCTTTGGGACATTCCCTGCAATGCTAAGTTTTAAGTATCTAGGATCCAAACCTTCCTTAAAGGACAAAATGAAACTGTGTCCCTGTGCCCAGCAGGGGGCAGCAGCCACCCACAGTGCGAAGGAGTTTTGTGCCCTAGTAGAGGATGTTGATGCAGCTGACACTTAATGCTTCTTAAATTTCAGACCTGGCTCCCCTCAGCCCCATGCCCTCCTATCGGTTCATATCAGGGACATGACATGGTTCTTTTATCAGGAATATTTGCTCATCCATCTACCCAGGACACATACAGCGTTCTTTATTAAATAGCAGGAGTCTTGGTACCCTGCACCACATCAGCAATGAGGCTTCCAAAGGGAAATAAACTGCTGGCCTCTCTGTCATCCATCACTGTGCGGGAGCCAGGAAAGGAAGTATGAGAAGCCTGGGCTGTTCTCAGCCAGCCTCTCCTAAAGCCCTCATCCCTCTGGCTGCACTCCCTGTCACAAGCCAAACCTTCCTATATCACTGCACACTTCTTGTTCTTAGCACTTCTCACAACTGTTATTAGTTACTTGTTCTATTGTAATTATTTATAAGTAACTCTTTAATGTCTGCCTTCCCCAAAAGACCTTCAACTTTTTAAGTTCAGGGCTAGCTTTACCTTGTTCACCTCTCTGGCCCCAGCACCTAGCACATTGTAAGCATTCAATAAAATGTTTTAAATAAATTGAATGAATGAAGGTGAGTTTGTCTCTCAGTCCCCTATAGTACTAAGAATTAGAATTGAAGGGTGCATGCATTAGGATTACCTGGACTCCTCTAGAAAATCTGCTTTGGGTAAGGCCTGTTATGTGACAAAAGGAAAGGGTTGTCTCAGCAAAGTCTCAGCCTCCTTGTAAAGTCAAAGGTAATTCTTTGGAAAAAGTGTTGGAGCTGGTGAACAACCAGCTGTATTCCCTTGCCCCTTCCCTCTGCCCCTTCCTCACTTCCCCCCCTCCCCAGTCTCACCAGCTCCATTCAGAGCTTCCAGACAGAAAGGCTGAGAGAGAGAGAGAGTCTGTCTGAGAGATGGGTGTATGAAGCTTGGACTGCTTTGTCTGCTGTGTGCATGAACCCAAGAACCCTTGATGGAAAGAGTGAATGAGCAGCTGGCAAGGATTAGGGTGAGGAAGAGATGGCAGAGAGAAGTTGAGTGTGGGCAGAGGCAAACAGCAAGCGCTCCTTCCATGACACAAAGTAGCTCTGATACTGGGGCGCTACAGCCACCAGGACACCAGTGAGAAATGCCTGTAATTAGGAGGCTGACAGTTCTCTGGGCCTCAGCCCAGAGTGACAATGCAGCAAGAATTTCTGAGCCAAGCTGAGCCAGGTGATGGGGGAGATACAATTGGAACCATGCCAGTCCCATCTCTCAGCCATGCCTGCCCCACCCTCCTCTCATTTTCTTCCCTAATATGACCCCTCACTGCCCCCCAAACATCACTGACTCCCCTCTTCCTTCTGAGGCCCTAGGCCCTGGACACTCCTCTCAGCCCAAACAGGTCTTCATGTGCAAAGAGAGCAGTGCTCTAATTCGTCCACTAGTGCACTGGACCTGATCTCCCTGCCTGCTTCCCTCTTGGCTCCCTCCCTTCCCTTCTCAAATCCCCACCAGCTGATGGACAGAGTTGGAAGAAAAACCACTCCGATTTCTGTTTTTGCATTTCAAGCCTAGTATGTGTGCCCCTGTAGGTCTCCCTGTAATGTGCAGGACATCTGCCAAAACACTGCCAGATTTTCGTTTCAAACCTAATTTATGACCCTGTTTTAGTGCCATTCTGAACTTCCTGCATTTTAGCCAAATGACAAATGCACACTACAGAGCCCAGAAACAAATGGTCTGGACAAGGGCGGGATTACAATGAGTGCTCGTGGTTTGGATGCATTCATGGGTCTCTGTATTCACTGATAGGTAGGATGCGGCAGGGGTTTGGGGAAGACAGGCTTTCTTCAGCGAGGATCTGCACCTATGGGAGATAAGTGTTCCGCAGGGGAAGAAGGGTTGTGAGTCCAACCTAGAAGGGGCCCTGTTGGTAGGTGGAACATGTGTGAATTCCTCTGGGAATGTGGCAGGAAGATTTCTGGGGCTCCCAGCTCATGGTGATCAAGCCCTTGATATCAACATTTGTTGATATCAAATGTTGTATCAACATTTCCACAAAGAACTTTATCATGAACTAGCCCCTAGCCCCTTGCCCACCAGGACCTGAAGCCAGGCTCCTAGGAATGCAGACATTTCCACCAAAGACTAGAGTTTCTGCCTCACCTCTCAGGGCCATATTTCATCTCTGAGAAAGCCACTTCCCAGAGAGTCAAAGGGTCTTCAAGGGGCTGCCCCCAGGACCCTTACTCATTCCAGCCAAAGGACAAAACTCCTTGCAGTTGGGAATGAAGTTCCCTGGGGTCTGAGATGGACCCACCCCACCCAAATACTGCTTCTCTTCCAGTTCTGGCAGAACCACTGCTGCTGTTGCCTCATCTAAGCTTTTCCAAGAAGGTCAGACCTTTCTCCTCTGAAAATATTTTATTGATAAATTAACTCTGATAGCCCTCACCTACCACCCAACAGCTGTAGAGTCTCCTAGATGGGCCATGGACCCCTCTAGAGGGAAGGGTCATGTGGAGAACAGGGAGTCTCACTCACGCAGGGATGGGGTTCCTGGGCATGGCAGAGGTGGGTATGAGGACTGAGGACCATCCTGAGGTCTTCTGAGGATAGTCCCTCTCACTCAGCACCAGAGTGGGGAGTGGCATTCAGGAGTGGAGCACCTTGGAGCTTTATTGCTGGTGAAGGCCAAGGAAAGTGGGATCCCTGCCAGCCTAGAGTTGCAGCTGAGAGCATCAGCGCACAGGGCTTCAGAGAAGGTGGCACTAATTCCCAATCAACAGAGCCTGGCTGCTGACCACCCACTCAGGACCCGTGGATGGGGAAGGAAACAGGGAGAGTTATCTGAGCCAGGCAGGATTGGGGAAGGGTTACAGTGTGCCGGTCTTGGGGCAGAGCAGACGCCAGGAAGGGGTGTATGGTCCGGCACCGAGAGGGCTTTCTCTTCATAGGTCTATGGTGTCGCTGCCCATGCTCAGCTCGTCGATCTGTCGGCAGGCATCCAAGAATTGCTCCTGCAGCAAGGCCTCTTCGGCCTGCAGCTCAGAAGCAGGCTCTGGGGAGTCGCGGGAGGATGGGGACAGGGCCTGGTAGGATCCTGAGGCTGGGAGGCTAGGGCTGCTTCCTGAGGGCCGCGGTGGGCTGAGGACGCAGACCAGCGGACAGCGCGGGGGCCTGTCTGGGCTGGAGCACAGCAGCATGGACGAGCTGTCCCGGGAGAGTCCGCACAGGGAGCCTGATGATGCGCTACTGCCAGTAGGCCAGGCCCCGGGAGAGGAAGGGTCCGGGAGCGCGGGGGTGCCCCGGGCCTCCTCAGACCTCCCGCTGGGCCCAGTCCCGGTCTTTGCCCCCAGCGAGGCGGTGCTGTAGAGGCCGAGCCCGGGCAGGGCTTCCCCGAAGGCAGGACCCTGGAAGAGGCCCGGGGTGAGCAGGGCCTCGCTGCAGAGGGCCTCCTCGATGCTGCGCCGCAGGTTGATTGGGGAGGGCGGGCGGAAGTCCACGGTGTAATCGCTGCAGGGGGAGGAGGCTGGGGAGGGGGCCGGGTTGGCTGCTGACCCCTCGAAGCCCCGGCAGGCGCCTCCCTGGAGTAGGAGGTCGGGCCCAGGCCCAGCCAAGGCGCACAGCTGCAGCAGCTCCGCGTCGCCACGCGCGATGGCGCTACCCAGAGGCTCCTTGTCCGGGGGCCCGGTGACCCAGCGTCCGGGCAGCAGCGGGGCCGCGTGGCCCGGGGACAAGCGGAAGAGTTTGGCCCAACAGCGCTGCGGCACGCGGGGGCTGCAGAGCGCGGGGTAGAGGCCCAGCAGCGCCAGCGGGAGAGCGACGCCCACCTCGCCCAGGCGCAGGCCCAGCTGGAAGGCCCACCAAGGCCAGGGCCCCTCCAGGCCGGGCTGGCCGCCGTAGCCCAGGGCGTGCAGCACCTCGTAGCCCTGCAGGGCCCCGCTCAGCAACCCGAAGGTTCCCGCCACCGGGGCCGTGCGCGCCGCGCGCCGCCAGGAATCCCGCGGGGCGAAGGGGCTGCGCGCCTGCGGGAGAGGGGTGGCGCCCTTGAAGCCGGACCCTCCCAGGGGCGCTCCGGCCCGCCGCCGCCGACCCCCCCAGCAGGAAAGCGCCAGCAGGAGCCCAGACAGGAGGGCGGCGAGGAAGGCGTGCAGCCCGCGGGAGGCGAGCCGCAGGGGCCGCAGCGGGCGATGGACCGCGCTCCCGAGGGCGGCGGCCGCCGCCAGCGCCAGGCCCAGGAGCAGCAGCGCAGCCAGGCCGGCGGGACAGCGCGGCGGGCGCGGCCGGGCCAGCAGCAGGCAGGCCAGCCCCAGGCCGGCGGCCAGGCAAGGCAGCGGAAGGTCCTGCAGCAGCAGCCAGGCGAGCGCCGGCAGCCGGTCGCGGTGCCCGTAGGCGTCGTAGAAGAGCGGGAAAGCCCTCGTGGTCCCGGCCGAGAGCAGGAGCACGTCCAGCAGCGCCAGGCAGGGGGCGCCAGGAGGGCAGCGCCAGGGCAAGAGGGCCAGAGCCAGCAGGGCCAGCAGGGCCACCAGGCCGAAGAGGGCGCCTACGCCATACACATGGGCCTCCCAGGCCAACCCCCAGCGAGCCCTGGCCTCTGCCCAGTCAGCCTCCAGCGTCAGGAAAAACAGGGACAGTGGGGCCGCAGGAGGCTGCCCCTCGCGGTCAGGCAATTCTCCAATGCTGCAGGACCCTGGCCCACACTCTGGCTGCACAGAAGTGTTCCCAAGGCTGGCAGGAGAGGGCTCATCCGGACCAGAGGTGGTGGGGGTGGCGTCTGTGGGCAAAGAACATTTGTCTGAAGCAGTTGTGCAGCCCTCCCCCTGCCACTCCTGTTCTCCCCGCAGACAGTAGCCTGTATGCCAGTCAGAGTCCTCACAGCATCCAGGACACACTTGTCTTAAATAAAATATGAGACATGACCTCTCACTTCTTGGCCACCAACGCGCCCCCCCCCCCATCAAACTCCTCATGCAGTAGTTTCAGCTCTCATTGCTTTCCCCCACCCCACCCCATCCCACTCCCAGCTCCCATTTCCCTTCCTCACTTTGTGATCCTTAAGAAGTCCCAGAATCTTACAACTGGAAGGGACTGTGGAAGCCCTCTCTAGTTCAATTCTCCCACCTGAAAGGAAGCTTCATAAAAACAAGAATTTTTGTTTGCTTTGCTCACATCTGAATCCCTGTGCCTACAATGGTGCCTTGCAGAGTTAGCACTGAGCAGATATACACTGAATTGATGAATCCTCTTATTTGCCAGATGAAGATATAAGGGTCTGCTAAGAGACAAAATGACTTGTCAAAGGTCACAAATTGGCAGAGCTACCACTAGAATCCATATCTGAGCCCCAGTCTGAGCCGCTTTCCACGATTCCAGAGCCTCTTCCTAATACTAGTTTATCTCTTGTTCTGCACCTCTGACTCCCAGCTCCCACCTTGGTGCTAGGAGAAGCTCCCCCTGCCCTTTTTCAACTGCTTCCCTATCTCTTCAGGAAAAGCACCTACACACAGACACACACGGGCGCACACACACACATGCAACAGGAGGAGAGATGAGACATTCCTGTCCCCACCCAGCACCCTGAGGAGAACACCTTTCCTATTCACTGGCCTTCCTGCTTGCTACACCCCCACCCTCAGCCTAGGCATGGCTGTGATCCCCATTCTGATTCAACCACAAAACCATTGGTCTAAGGCTCTTGATATAAATGCCCCCTGCCCTGGCTAGTTTGGCTCAGGGGTTAGAGCATACACCCACAGACCAAAGGGTCTCGGGTTTGATTCCTGGTCAAGGGCAGATACCTGGGTTGCAGGTTCGGTCCCTGGTCGAGGTTGTGAGGGAGGCAGCCAATCGATGTTTCTCTCTCACATCGATGTTTCTCTCTCTCTCCCTCCCTTCCACTCTATCTAAAAATTAATGGAAAGTTATCCTCAGGTGAGGATTAACAACAACAATATATATATGTATGTGTGTGTGTGTGTGTGTGTGTGTGTGTGTGTGTATTCCCCTTTGGTTCTAGCTCCATTTTCTAGAAGATAACATTGAGATGGACTCCCCTGTGTCTTGAGACTACCCTTGAACTCCCTCCTAGGAAGGAACAACTAGGGAGATCATAGTGGGATAAAATGCCATTTGAGTGAGTGGGTCCCTCAGGGGTTGCTCTGGGGTTCACTAACTCAGGACTCCCAGCCACATCCTGGGCTCCAACATCTTCCCCACATCTTGAGAGAAAGGAAAGTCAAGTAAGAGAGAGTGAGGAGTAAGAGCCCTAATTCTACTCTCCTGAAGCAAGAGGGGAGCATGCTGGAAGCTGAACCTCTCCCTTCTCCACCGAGCAGGCTCAGCAGAACTGCAGCTGCAGGCAAGGATGGAGGGAGAAAGATGGTAGTGAAGGGTGGGGACAGCCTGGTGAGGATGGGGAGGTGCATCGGAGGCAGCTGTAAAATGAGGGAGTGGGGGAAGGTCTCCTGACAATCAGACTCCTACCCCAACTGCCTGGCCCAACCATGCCTCAGCTGGACAGTACAGGAAGACCCCAGGAGCACCCCCACCCCAGGCAGCGTCAGTTCATGCTGGAGACATGCAAAACAATAGTCCTGAGAAAAAGGGAAAGGAGTGAGGAGGGCAGACAACTGTGGAGGACAGAGGGAGCAGCCAAAAAATTAAATATCCACAGTTCACTGCCTGTTGCAAATGGCAGCATGTGCCCTGGTTCCCGTTCTGTTGCATTCAGGTCTGAAATGGGGAAGGGTACCTGCTGCATAGGCTGTTATGAAGATAAACGGATGGTGTGTGCAAAGCTGGAGTGCCTGGTGCATAATAAGCATTCAATATATGGCTGTCGTTGGTGTTGTCATTATTGGCTAATGTCCATCACCAATCATCAGTTTGGGTTTGTGTTAGTGTGACCACTTCTGGCCTCAAACTAGTTCTTGATTTAACTAACGAAAGACTGTTGTCCCTTAGCATATTCTAAACTTGCTTAGAAAATCAACAATTAGTCAAATGAGTGAACATCAACACATCCTTACTTTGTGAACCCTGTTTGAAGAACACCATTGGGATGGATGGACCATCTGTGAATACCTAACGAAGACACAGCCATGAGTTAAAGACATGGCTAGAAAGAGACAGCTTGCTGATGAGGGGTGGGCATCGGTCTGACGTTAGCAGGATCAAATACACATGCTGCCTCCCTCACACTCATTCCTTGGTTCCCCCAATGCCCTTGCCCAAACCATTTCTTCTGCAAAGTGGATGAATTTGCCTGGTCTTCCCTTGGCCTTGGTGGGCTCTGCAGTGAGGCAGGGAGACCGTGCCCAGGAGCCCCACAGCCTGCGCCAGCCTGCTACCCTGCATGCGTCCTCCTTGCTCACTGTACAGACAAGTGCAGCTCTCAGAGGTCTGCTCCACTTCTCACCCAAGGACCACAGGAAGCCCCACCTCTCACCTCTATCCCAAAGCACATGGCAACCAGAGCAAGTTTCAACATTCCTAAGAAGCCAGAAACGGAATAAAAACCAGAAAATAAGCAAAGTACAGGCACAGCTCAGGTGTCAAAGGAGGGAGTTCTAAGTAGGTGCACTACTCCCAGGGGGCAGGGCATGCCCAGTGTGCCCTGCACTGGGCCACATGTGGGTGGGGACAGGTGAAGAAGACCCAGCTTCTGCCTTTAAAGGGTCTACTTGACCTCAGGCCCTGTCTCACCTTTCAAGGCTTCCCCAGAAGGAGCCCTCAGTTTCCCCCAGAAGATAGTGACTCCTAGGATCCCTCTCCTGAGCAGGCCTTCCTTACAAGATAGTCCCACTCTGGCCCTGCGGCCCTCTTGACCTCAGGGACGAGGGAGGAGATGGGATGTCAATATGAGTAATTGGTGAGGTTGGAGCTAGCTGGGGAGGAGTGGGGGAGAGGGGCCAGCTGGATTTATGGAAAAGTCAGGCCTGATTATCCACCAGCTGCTCAGATCAAAGGGCAGGCTCCACTCTGGAGGCAGGAATGGGCAGCCTGGTCAGTGTCCTGGCCCCCATCCCTCTCCCACCCCCACCTCCAGGATTATGGAGGATTGATACTTTTGTGAGGGTGACATTTGAAATATTTAACAACTGGAAACGGCACAGGTGCCAGCCAGGGTGGTCAGGGAGTGGAGGGGAGTGCTCAGGGGGCTAAGGGTAATGGGTACTTATCAAATGGTATAAAAGTCTTTCAATGTGTTAACAGTCTACACAAGTGTGTCTATGTGTACTGGCTGAATACAAGCCCTGTCCAAGGTGAAGGGAACCTAATGCAAGGGAACAGAAGCCTGGGGCCAAAGGTTAACCACACCTAGGTTACAGAGGTCCTAGGAGACACAGAGAGACTCCCTTTGTCCCCTAACTGATTGACACTACCCCCACACATGCCACTGGCTCAAGCAAGGCCTCTTGGCCTTCTCTCCAAGAGGACTGTCGCTCTCTTGGGTTTATCCAAGAGAAATAATCGGGAAGAGGCTGGGTTCCTGCAGCCATCAGTGAGGAGGGGCAAGGAGGGAGGGGCTGGTGAGCTGGGCTGCGTCTGATACTGTCCAGACTCATTAAACTTGCCTGGCCAGCGCTGTCACCAAGGCTGACAGACTGCCAGCCAGCATCCTTCCCCTGTGGCCACAGAGCCTGCCCGCAACCCCACAGCAGATCCTGTCACTGCTACATGCTGGGCTGCACAGGGAGGAGATGGCAACCCCCTGACCCACATGCCCTGGAGTGCAGTGACTATGCAGGAGTGAGCCAGAGTCAGGTGCTGTGTCAAGTCTGCAGCTGCAAGAAGCTGGGGGACCAGTGGTTTCCACTGCTGAGCTGGTTCCTAGTACGGGGTGGATGAGAAGATTCGCAGCCACAGGAAACCCTTTGCAGAGCAAAGTTGGGCCTGGAGGCCCCTCTCCATGGCTCCCTTGGCCTCATCTACCAGAACCACTTCCCAACCAGTGTGCCTTCTGTCCTGTGGGTATGTGCTATCCCAGCACACCTTGGAGCCAGGGTTTGCAGTGTCTAAGAGGTAGGGTCTGGAAGTGTATTTGAGATGCATTGTGGGAAGAAGCTAGGTTAACAGCTACTATTTAATGAGCTTCTACTTTGTGCCCAGCCTCATGCCAGGAGCTTAAATTATCTGGAAGCTTCATAATAACAAAATAGGTACTATTATTAAACCCTAGATATGTGAGAAAATTTAGGTTCAGAGATGCTAAATAACCTGCCCCAAGGTTATCCAGACAGTTAGTAATTGGGATTCAAAGCCAAGTCTCAAGATTCCGGAGTCCGTGGTCTTTCCTCTGCACCACCAGCTGTCTATGTGCTTCCTTGAACAAGGATGGCATCTATCTGCTCAAAATCTTCAATGTCTTTCCACTGAGAGGCCCAGCCCTGCCCATATCTGACAGCATGTCATGTCAGATCAGGCAGCAAAGGAGAGAGCCCCAAGGCTGGGGTTGAGGTGGGGAGTCAGGCCAGGCAAACTGGAGTGGAGGGTGGGGTTGGTGCTGAGGCTGAGGAATTCATGAAGGAGTTCCTGTATCTGTTTGCCCCTGATACATTTGTCTACATCCTGCTCTGCCTGTGATTGCAAAACTCCCATAGGACCATCACTAAATTCTGTGTGGGACTGTCCCCAGCAACACTTGTTCTCAGACCATTAATATGTGTCTCCATGGTGATGATGAAGAGAATGTGATTATGATTATGATGACAATGAAACAAAAGGGTCCCAGAATGCCAATTAGTGGCTAGCATGTAGTAAGTGCTCAATAAATAACTGTCAAGTTCAAATGAATGGGCCACTCACCTAGTGATGCTGTTGCAATCGAGGCAGAGCTTAGGGAAGCAGTTGGGTCTAGTGGGCCTGGGCTTGGGAGCTTTCTCTCCAGGGCAGATGGGGGCGGAGACAGAGTGGTGCCAAAGAGCCCTGCAAAGGGAGCACACAGGGTTTGAGTGCCATCTTACCAGCCAGCCTTGGCCTCTGGGATTTTGGTGAAAAACCTGTCTTTCCCCAGAACTTGTAAGCCCTAAGAGAGCCACTGTCCCCGGAATTATAGTCACATGTCCACCAGGAGCTAAGCTCCAAGGACCAAACCAGACTTAGTATGGAAAAGAGGGGATTTCCTCCTGGGAACAGTGGCCCATGTCCCAGGGCCTGGAGGAAGCAATGAAGACCTACCCTTGAGTCAAAGAAGAAAGGGATGCTGGTTAAGCCCCTGGTACAGTGCCTGACATGTAGCAGTGTTCTGTAAATATTTGTTGCAATGAAGCAAACACTCACCTGGAGAATCTGAGACTCTGGAGGCAGAGCGTGGGGGTGCAGTTGGGCCTGTGGGGCTTGCATCTGAGAAGTTCCGAAGTGGGGACAGAGTAGTGCCAAAGAACCCTGCAAAAGGAGCCCGGACTGAAGCTTCCTCCTCCCTGCCAAGCAGCCCAGCAGAGACTCTCTTCAAGATAGAGTGGGTACTCACCAAAGGGTCCCAGGCGCCCAGCAATCTCGGCCAGACTGGCCCGCAGGCTGGGCAGCAGGGGCAGAGTTCGATGCCCAAGTGTGGGGGCTGCGCCTGCTCTCAGCGCCATGTCAAACTTCAGTTCCAGCTCAGTCTGGTGGAGCCTGGGGGCACTGGATGGAGGTGCTGTAGCCGTCAGAGCAGTGTCCCAGATCACAGTGCCCATCCTGGGCTGATAGGGAGCAGTAGGCCGGTTGGTGGGCCCAGAGAGGGGGGATGTAGATTCTAGAGGCAGGGAGGAGGCCCAGGGTGTAGGGCTGCCTTCAGCAGAACCCCACTCTGGGGGGGAGTTCCCAAGGGAGCCCACCAGCAGTTCCCAAAGGGGATCAGTCCTCAGTCCACTGGCCACCTCTTCCTCCAGCTCCTGGCTCTGCCCAGGAGACAGTGGCCGAGTCTCCGTGACAGGGCTCCCCCAGGCAGCAGCAGGTCCCCGAAGGTGGAATTTGAAGTTAAGTCCCAGGTTGAGAGATAGCATGGAGGCCTCATTTTGAGGTGGTGGGGTCAAAGTAGTGAGAGGGGCTCCTGGGACTGAGGAAGCAGGCTGGGGGCCCACAGGAAGAGCGAGCAGGACCCAGCAGAACAGCCCCAGCCCCAGAGAGCCATGCCCTGCCATGGCTCCACTTGTTCTCAGGTAGCCTCAGTGGCAAGGGACTCAGTTCTTCAGCACCTTTTGAGCACGAAGGTCCTGGAGAAAGGAGAGGCACCATGAGCCCCGGCTGCCGGGAAGGAATTGCCCCAGAGAGAGACTTCTGATCATAGAGAATCTGATGGTGGGGCAGGATGCAAAGGATTCTGCCCGAGGAGAGTTGGCAGCTCCTTCCTCCATTCAGGCCCCAGCACAAATCTCTCCCCCACAGTTTCCCTAAGGCTCCCTCTCCCTAAACCCCTGCCTCCCCCACCTGCTCAATTTGGGGACTTGAGTGTGACCGAACCAGCTGCTCTCATCCTTGACTGGTAGTAGATGGGATGGACTTAACTCCCAGCCTCAGATCCTTTCCTCCCTCTCTTCTAGCCTCCCTTCCACTCTCAAATATTTATTGAGGCTACCAGGTGCCCAGCACCTTTCTGCTAATACAACTGTGAACAAGCTAACCCCCATGGATGAGTCTCAACATCCTCCCACACCCACTTGGGGCCCCAACCTAAGATGTTGGCCCTCTACTCACTCTGACCAGAGAGTACAGGCCCCTGGGAGCAGCTAAGCACAGGGCCCAGTGATCTGGCAGAGATGGAGAGGCAGCCAAGCTCCAAGGTCTGGCAGAAGCTCGGTCCCTTCAGCCTTTCCCCTGTTTTTCTGGGGTTTGGCCTGCTCCCTTCCCCTTACCCCTAGGAGTATTGGGGGAGGGGCAGCTTGGCCATCTCTGGTTCCTGGGGAAGATGGCCATGCAGGCAAGCTGGGCAAGAAGCTGCTGCAGAAGTCTCCTACCCCCTCCCCAGAACCCCCCTCCCCGCACACACATCTGGTTGGAGAAGGAGAGGGTGCGCCAGGGACACAAGTGCACCTGGCACCCTTACATCACACACACAGCCACACGGAGCACCCATGACACACTCACCCACTCACCCTTCACACAGCCTTGCACACAAGTGCGCGCATACACACATTCAGTCCTCTGGAGCCCCCCTCCCTCCTACGTGGGTTCAGACCCAAGCTCTGTGAGCTCCCAGCCACCTCTTCTCTCTCTCTCTCACCTTCCTCACAGACACATAGTATATACAGTCACACGGAAAGGCACACCCCCCTCCACACATTCATACACTCCTTACAGACACACACACACACATCATCCCTCTCCGCACACACCCCTCCACACACATCCTGCAGACGCGCGCGGACACACACGCACACACACACACTCCCCCTGCACGGACTGGCCGACCTGCTCCTCTCGGTCCCTCAGGGAGGCGGATCTCCTCTGCCAAGTCCCCGGAGAAGGGGCGGTCGCGGCGGCCCTGGCGCCCCACTGGGCAACGCTCTGCGGAGTCTCGCCGGTTCTCTCGGTCGCGCCCGACGCCCCTCGGCTCGTCCCGGCAACCGCGGCTCCGCCAACGCGCTGCCCCGGGTCTGGCCCGGCCCGGCCCGCGGCCCGCAGTGCTGTCCCCGGGAGGGCGGCCCGGCCCGGCTCCGCGTTCCCTCCCGGTGGCGCCGCCTCCTGGCTGCGATCCTCGCTCCCCAGCTGAGCCGCCCGCGCCGGGGCTCCGCGGCAGCCGCGGTCGGACCGCCCTCCCACCCTCGTTCACTCGCTCCCGCCCTTCCCTCCCTCTCCCCTCCTCCTCCCACCCTCCCGCGGCCCGTGGTCCGCCGCCCACCCTGGCCAGCAGGCGGGCGCGCACGTCTGTGCCCGTCTCCCCCACGCGCGCTCATTCACCCAGAGCTGCCGACCAGCAGCGGCGGGCGCGGGCGCCTCGTTGTCAGCCTGGCGCGGGCAGCCACGCGCTCCCAGGGCGGCCCATCGCACACAGCCATCCACACGCACGCCCTTCCCGGGAAACACGCCGCGGGCCTGAGCACCGCGCGCGCACTCGTGTACACACACACACACACACACACACACACACACACACACACACACGGCAGCTGGCCCCAGAATGGCACCCCATGAAAGACCCACTACGTTGATTAAGCCGTGAGTAGAAGTGTAATAGACACGGCTACACCTTTTATCTCATGAGTCCTCACCACAACACTGTGGGTGTCCCCATTTCACAGATCGGTAAATTAAGGCTCAGAAAAGTAACAAATTTGCCCAAGATTACACAGCTTGCAGAAACTTGAACCCAGTCTTTCTGCTGCCCTCTCCACCCCCTGGAGGCTTTCAACAGTTGTACGGCTACATGGGATTGCCGCCCATAGGCACAGGTGGATTGGCGAACGTGAATTCATGTGTGTAACATTTCTTTTTTGCTAAAAGTGATTTCTCAAAAATACTTAGAATTTCAGAAATGTCTGCAAGAGAGAATGGTGAGCTAAGCTGCTTGTGAGAGGAGGCTTACAACTTGTTTCCGATCAGGGGCAGGAGGAGAACAGTGAGGTCAAAGAAAGGTACAGCCTCGGGAATATATGAGAGCCCAGGCCAAGGCTGCCAAGCCCTTGAAGATGACGAAAGAGCTGGGTGGTCACTATGAATACTTCATGGCCCTTGTTGTGCTGTCGCAGCTACTGATTTAAGTAGGACTAACTCATTTATGTTGTCTTGAGTCTCTAAATCCCTTCAGGTGTTCCTCCAAAAATGCTAGTGTTTATAAGTATCAGGGGGACACAAAACATAGGAGACTCCTTGTACCACATAAAGCTGTCCCTCAAAATCCAGACATCCTACTGTATGCCAAGAACCATGCTGGATATTTTAGGATTCCCCTCACTTATTCCTCATCACAAGCCACAGAGAGAGAAAAATTATTGTCACCATGTTACACCTTTGGATGTGACCCTGAACCCCCTTTCCATTTACCCCTCCCTAGCTGCTCTTCAAAGTTCTCAAAGGAGGGCTTAGAGAGTTACCTAGGGCAGGTTGTGTCTCAGTTACAGAGAGCTAACATAGCAGTATGCCCATGGCACATGCTCAGTGAATATTAAATAAGTAAATAACAAACAAGTGAATGATTCTAGGGCCCAAATGAGCAATGGATTGCATTTTAGAAAAGCATCCAATTTAACTTCGGGTGCAAAATACAGATGATGTATCATAGAATTACACACTTGAAACTCATATAATTGTATTAACCAATGTCACCACAACACATTTAATACATTAAAAAAAAAAAAAAGGAATCCAGGACTCAGTTTCTTATCACAGAATTCCCCCAATCGATATAAGATAAAATCAGGCCACCAACTGGGCCCCTCTCTAGGGAATGTCAACAGTGAAGCCTGAGACTCATTCTGGGTCATTAGAGAAAACATTGCAAAAGGCATCCCCTCACGGTTCACTATAGGGTCTGGTCCTTTAGGGGCTTCCTGAAGGCTACATACTGAGATCCAGCCTCTGGTTTTCTCTCATATACTAAATAAAAGTTATCCCACTAGAGACATTTTCCTTGAATCCTCCTCATAGAAAGGCTCATTTCCTGCTAGCCACGTTCACTTAAAGACTTCTAAATGGAAAGACAGAAATAAACAAACCCCAGTACATTAAAGTAGCAGTCCTCCATGACCAAGTAGGGTTATTCCCAGGAATTATATTTTTACAAATATATTGAAAAGAGAAGTTAGGGCTCTGGGTTAAGATGCTGATTGAATGCATACTTCTAATTTCACTCCCTCCCAAAACCCCACTAAAATGTCAATAAAGAAAATTTTAAACCAAGAGATAAACCTACAAGGATGGAACGAACAGAAAAAAAGACAACAGCCACAAAATTTTTGAGGCAGGACGGCAGCCACCCATGTGGTTACTGACTTATCAGCCCTGAAGAGAAAGACATGTCAGCTGGAGTGGGAGAAATTGAAAGTCAACATGATTTACATTGCAAGGTTTCCAGAAGGCACAGAAATTGGCAATCCAAGGTACCTTTGGAACTGTGGGAGAGGTTGCTAATATAGGGACCATGAAGAGAAGGAGTTAGAGCTCTAGATCTCTTCCCCAGCTCCAAGTCACTGGGGAACAGCCCCTCCCCTATCTCAGCCAGAGTCTGGAGGATTCACCTATGAAGAAGGTAAGATAGAAGGTATTGGGTTGGAGAAGCTTCAAGTACAGTTATGAACAGAGAAACCATGCTGAAAATTATGAAAGCAGGAGGATTACGTGACATGTCATATGGAATATTGAGTGCAGAGACTCTGAGCCTTTTCCCACCATCAGGCTCCCGAAGTGCTGGGAGCAGAACCTTTGTCATCTAGGCAGGAAACTGGAAGACTCTACTCTGGGGTATGTCACTAGCCCAAGAGGAAAGACCTAAAGATATTGACATAGGCATTTCCCCAGCTAAATCACCCACCAGTGGCAAGCCCAACCTGTGAGCTCAGTCTTTGACTAGCCTCCCACCCCCGCAATCTTAATCATGGCCAAAGATTACCAGATGTCCAGGAAATTTTCTAATGCAGAAGAGGGAGACAAAACAAACAACCAGGAAAACTAACTTGTAGTAAACAAGTTATACAGAGAAAAGGAAGTGTCTAAAAGACCATTGTTAATAGCCTTAGAGAGAGAGATAAGAGAAAATACAGCATCCATGAAATAAGAACAAGAGGCTATACAAAGGAACACCCAGAGAATAGCAACAGCAACAGTTATGTCTTGAAAAATAAAATCACAACAGCAGAAACAATAACACCAATAGAAAGATAGGAAGATAAAGTTGATTAACTCTCCCTAGAAAGTAAAGCAAACATACTAAGAGATAGAATACATAGGAGAGAAAAGATAAGAACATTAGGGGACAATTTTAGGAATTCAACATCAAAATAATAGAAATTTCAGCCAGGCTGGTGTGGCTCAGTGGATTGAGCATCGTTCCATGGACTGAGAGGTCCTGGTTCGATTCCTAGTCAGGACACATGCCCAGGTTTCAGGCTCGATTCTCAGTAGGGGGTGTGCAGGAGGCAGCCAATCGATGTATCTCTCTCACATCAATGTTTCTCTCTCTCCTTTCTTCTCTCTCTAAAAAAATCAATAAAAACATTTTTTTTAAAAATAGAAGTTTCAGAAAGAAAAAACAGAGGAAAATAAAAGGGAGGAAATCACCAATGAACTAATTTGAGGAAATTTACCAGAACAGAAGAACATGAGTTGCCAGATCATAAGGGTGGGTTCACTAAGACCCAAGATTGTGGATGAAAATCCACACCAAGGCAAATTAAAGAGAAGAGTCTAGAACTTCCAGAAAGAAAGAAAGAGAGAAAAAAAGAGTAATGTACAAAGAATTAGATATCACCAAGATTTTGGATTTCTCAACAGCAACACTAGTAGTTAAAAGCAATGCTGAAGAAAACTTACTTTCAACCAGAATTTATATCATTCAAGCTATTAATCAAGTAAAATGATAGAATATATACATTTTCAGACATATAAGATTTCTTTCTTTTTTTTAAATCCTCACCCAAGGATATTTTTTTTCTTTCTATTTATCTTCAGATAGAGTGTGAGGGAGGGAGAGAGAGAGAGAGAGAAACACCGATGTGAGAGAGCCACATCGACTGGTTGCCTCCCGCACGACCCTGACCAGGGCTGGGGATGAACTGCAACTGAGGTACATGCCCTTGACCAGAATCAAACCCGAGACTCATTGGTCTGTGGGCCGATGCTCTAATCCCTGAGCCAAACCAGCCAGGGCGACATATAAGATTTCAAAAAAAGTTTACCTCCCATGCAGTTTCTGGAAAAGGTACTAGAGAAAGCACTCCAACAAAACCAGAAAGTAAACCAAGAAAGAAAACGTGGGATGCAGAACGCAGGAGATCCACCACAGGCAGAGGCAAAGAGAGCTCCATGGAAGATGTGAAGGGGGACACCAGAATGGCAGCTGTACACCACAAGTACACCAGTTCAGTTGGAAGCAGTGTGACTAACTCAGGAGACGTCGATGGCTGTCATCTCCAAGATCCTTGATGCCAGTGTACCGCCTTTCAAACCTCAGGTCAGAATGTTTGGGTGGGTCTGCTCCAGTTCTTATTTGTACTTGGCTTGTCGTGACCAAGTTCTCCCCTGTTCTCCCCTCTGTGCCCTGCTGAATGCTCAGAAATGTTCCCTTTGACCTGCTCCTGAGAGAAGGAGACAGAAGTGAGCTCAGAAGCAGAGAGCACAAAGCAGCCTGCTGCCCTGACAGTTTTCCATCCAGATATCCAAGGTCTGGTTGATACTACAGCCCTTGCTTCAGTGAGCTCTGTGTTTCCCAGGACTCCCTTGTGACCTTGCCCACTGACAGTCCCAGAAAAGATCCTTGTAAACTCTTAGAGAAGCCAAAGCCACACCAAGACCCAGAGGCTCTGTGGCATCTCTTCTCTCGGAGTCTTCATCTGGCACAGACTGGCCTCTCATTTCACAGTTAGGATTAGGCTTGCCTCTCAGCTTTGTTGGGGAATATGCACTTATGTGGTAAAACCTTGAACAAAAGCAAAAGGAGGGTTAACCTAAAAGTCAAGAGTCTCCTTCCCTGGGGTGAGGGAGGAAACAGGGAGGTGGTTATGACTGGGGGAGGGAAAGTCAGGGTTTCTAAGATAGTGGTCATGTTCCATTTCTTACCCTATGTGGTAGATATATGGGTGTTCATTTTATTATTTGTTTTAAAAGAATATATACTTTTTTCTTTTTTAACATATATTTTTATGTACTCTTCTGAATGATGATATATTTTTCAATATCAATTTAAATGCATTAAATAATATAGCAATAGGCCAACTAAGAAAACTAATCATATTAATAGATATTTAAAGGTATATTCAAAAATCAGTAATGAAAGGATAGCTCCTAAATTGATAAACATTATGTTTCAAAAGAATAGCTAACCCTATACTTAACAGTGAAATTTTGAAAATCCCTTAAAATTAAAAGTGGAGATTCTGCTATTAAGGCTGACATTTAACTTTGATTTGCAAACTGTTGCCAGTGCAAAGAGATGAGAAGAAAAAGGAGGAAGAAGATGTAGAGAAAGGAGGAGGAGGAGAAGTAATAATAAGTGTAAAATATTGGAAAAGAGTAAAGAAAAAGCCAAAATATCATTATAAATAACATTTGGAAAACATTAGAAAAAATATATAATTAGATTAAAGCCAAGTATCCCCAACAACAGCTTTTCTACATAAAGATAAGAAGAAAAATCACATTTCACAGAGGCAAAATACATTAAAGAAAGAAACTTCCTACAAAATGAAAAGAATCTATGTGAAGGAAACTACAAAACTTTACTGAGAGATACAAGAGGCTTCAATAAATCTTTCAATAATGTATATGTATATCAAATCATCACGTTATACAGCTTAAATATATTATATTATAATTTTATTTGTCAATTATGCCTCAATAAAGCTGAAATAAAAGAAAAAGACCTTGATATATGGAGAAACAAATCTTGTTTTTGGATCAACCCCTCAATATTTTATAAGGTCATTAAATTCTTGATTTATATGTTGAGTACTACTCCAATTAAAATAAAATATCAATGAAATTTTGAAAATTTGAAATAATTAGCCCTGGCTGGTTTGACTCAGTGGTTGGAGTGTTGGCCCATGGACTGAAGGGTCCCAGGTTTGATTCCTGGTCAAGGTCACGTGTCTGGGTTGCAAGTTCAATCCTCCGCCCTGGTCGAGGTCGTGGAAAAATATCCTTGGGTGAGGATTAGCAACAACAAAAATATTGAAATAATTATTCTAAAGCTCATCTGTAAGACAGGCAAAAATACGCACCTTTGGAAAAAGAAGAGTGACAAACAGTATATATGGCAAAAACTTGCTCCTTAGGGTAGTATGTATTCATTTACATAAACATTCAACTATATTACAAAGCCGCAATGATTTAAAAATCATTTACATAAATATTAAACTATGTTACAGGGCTACAATAATTAAAATAATTTATGTAAATATTAAACTATGTTACATAGCTACAATGGTTTTTTACAAAACTGTGATTCTGGCACAAGAATCAACAGGAAGGTCAGAGCAGTAACCAAACTGCTGCCCCGTTTCTTTGCTCTTCACAGCAGAAATTCTCCAGAGTGGTCCATGCCAACGTCTCTATTTTCTTACTTCCCACTCCTGTCCGGTGCCCACCCCACTGCTCTACCGAAACAGCTCTTGTCAAGTCACCATGGCCTCTAGATTGCCAAGTCTAAAGGACCTGAATCTTCTTCCTTGACCTTCCTCAAACAGCAGACCCATCGGTCACTTCTTGCACTCTCACTCCCCTTGATTCTGGAGACACTGCACCTGCCTGGCTCTCCTTTGCTCCTCTGCCTCCTCCATGCACAGTCTTTCTTGCCTAGGTAATCTCACTTGGTAATATGGCTTTAAATACCAACTCTGACCTCTAAGCTCCACACTGATACTGTTCAACCACCTCCCTGACATCTCTACTTAGCTAAGAGATGCTTCAAACTTTTTATGTCCAAAATAGAATTCTTTTCCCAACCATTCTCCCCCAACACACACAAAAACAGTCACCAAAAGAACTTTTCCTTCAGCCTCCCCATTCTTTCCTACTTAACAGTGCTACCTTTCTCCTCTCAGTTGACTAACCCAAAACAGAGCTGTTGTGCCTCATTCCTCTTGCTCTCACCCTTACATCTAACTCGTCAGCAAATCCAGGCAGCTTTCTCTCCAGAAAACTTCTCACATCAATGCCCCTTACCTCTCTCCATTCACCACCTCGCCTAGATGCCTCCTTCCTCTCCCCAGCTCCTCTTACTGACTCCATAGTTTTGCCTTTTCCAGAATGTTATTTGGTTGGAATCATACAGCCTTTTCAGGTTGGTTTCTTTCACTTAAGGTCTAAGGTTCCTCCATGTCTTTTCACAGCTTGACAGCTCATTTCTTTTTAGTGCTAAATAATATTCCATTGTCTGGATGAACCACAGTTTATCCATTCATCTACCAAAGAACGTCTTGGTTGCTTCCCAAGTTTGGGCAATGATGAAGAAAGCTGCTGTAAACATCCATGCACAGGTTTTTGTGTGGACATAAGTTTTCAGTGCTGCAGTGTATGGTAAGAGTATGTTTAGTGTTGTAAGAAACTGCCAAATTCTCTGCACGATTTTGCATTTCCACGGAGAGCTCCTGCTGCTCCACATCCTCGCCAGCATTTGGTGGTGTCACTGTTTTGGATCTTAGCCATACTAATCAATGCATAGTGGTGTCTCATTGTTTTTTAATCTACAATTCCCTAATAACATATGATGTTGAGCATCATTTCATCTGCTTATTTACCACCTGTATGTCTTCTTTGGTGAGCTGTCTTTCAGATCTTTCGCCCATTTTTTAAACTGAGTTATTAATTTTCTTATTGTTGAGTTTTAAGAGTTCTTTATATATTTTGGATAACAGGCCTTTATTAGATATGTCTTTTGTAAATATTTTCTCCCAGTCTGTGATTTGTTCATGGATTACATTTAAAATTTTTTATTTTTAAATTTTTTTATTTATTGATGAGAGAGAGAGAGAGATCGATCAATTTGTTGTTCCACTTATTTATGCATTCATTGGTTGCTTCTTGTATATGCCCTGACTGGAATCAACCCTGCAGCCTTGGAGTATCGGGACAATGCTTTAACCAACTGAGCTACCTGGCCAGGGCCATAGATTACTTTTTTTTTTTAAGCATTTTTTTTTTCTTTATTGATTTGAGGGAGAGGGAGAGAGAGATAGAAACATTGATTAGAGAGAACATTGACTGGCCACCCTCTGCATGCCCCCCACTGGGGACCTGGCCCACAACCTGGGCATGTGCCCTGACCGGGAATCCAACCAGCGACCTCTTGGTGCATGGGTCGACGCTCATCCACTGAGCCACACTGGCCTGGCTGGATTACTTTTTAATCAATATAACACACATCACCCAGTGGGTGTCTCAACACCTTGAACCCTTCCATCATCCAAGAATCCTGTGCTCTTCCTGGATCCCAGGCTAGGCTCCCCCTTACCTCCCCAGTGGCCTGGCTAACATCTTCCCTGCAGCTACTTCCTTGTCTGGGCTCACTGTTCTCTCTCACTCCCTCTCCATCCATGCTAAGAGGATTTCTGCCCCTTCTCCAGGGACAGACGGTGCACATTCCAAGGACACTCCTAGAAGGGGACAGTGGACCAGGAGCAGCATGAGACTCAGGCATTAGCCATTTGAGAGAGGAGTTTGATTTGGTCCTGAGAAGCAGAGAGAGGAGGAGACAGGGTGAAAGGTCACAGCAGGAATCAGCACAAAGAGACAGGTGGGGGCTCCTCAGCCCAGCTCTGTGGGGACACCATCTCCCAGGAGGTCAGAACGCCTTCCCAGCACCCAGAAGACCAGTGCCTGCAGGAGACTGCCTGCTCTCTCCAAGAGAAAAAAGGGGATGAATGAGAAGCAGAGTGGTGAGGGGAAGGAGGCTTGAGGAACAGAGATGGGAACCCAGGAGCCCTACCCTGCTCTGGCCCCCACCCTCCTTCCCTCCTGCAGCTGGCTCCTCGGTTGGGTGAGGGGGTTGGGGAGCTGGTAGAGGGTCCCTCCAGTGAGTCCCTGTGTTTCGTCTCTTTGTGTCTTTAGCTCTTGGGGATTAGGGGTGGATAGGGCAAGGGTCAGGGAGGTCTGCTGCACAATTTACTTTGAAATTTAAAAAAACAAAACAATGCTTTAATCTTCTGACAAGGACAGCTGTTCCAAATGTCTATTTCATGGGTCTCTATCTCCTTGTTTCTGCAGCCCTTAGACTTAACTCAACTTTATTGTTTTCCAGTGTGTCAGATTTCTCATTTGCGAAATGGGGATAATAATAGTCCTTCCTGCACAGAGTTATCAGGAATACTAAATGAATCAGTATATAGGAAGTGCTTTGAACACATAGAAATGGCACAGAAAAATACTGTGGACAGCCCTGGCTGGTTTGGCTCAGCAGTTGGAGTGTCAGCCCTTGGACTGAAGGGTCTCGTGTTCGATTCCCAGTCAAGGGCACGTACCTGGGTTGCAGGTTTGATCCCTGGCCCCAGTCGGGGTGGTTCAGGAGGCAACCAATCAATGTGTTTCTCTCACATGTCTCTCTTACATCGATGTTTCTCTCTCTCTCTCCCTCTCCCTCCCTCCCTTCCATTCTATATAAAAATCAATGGAAAAATATCTTTGGGTGAGGATTAACAGCAACAACAAAGTACTATGGACATGTTTGCTGTTATATTACTATGGTGTCCTGGTTCCGGGAGTGAACCACGGGGGGAATGGAGGAGGTGGAAAAGTTCGGGGGCAATGAACAGATGACATTGGTGGGGAATAGGGGTACCAGGAGGGGGGTGGGGACTAGGAAGGAATGAAAGTGGCTAGGAGAGAAGGATTCCTACCAGGAATGGCCTACAAGGTGCGCTCTAGCCAGCAGGCAAAGGTAATGAGACTGTGGCTGGTAGGAGCTGTGATGCCATCTGCAAAGTTGATCTGTTTAAGTTTTATAGGGCAGAGTAGGCCCCAGGGAAAAGTGTCCTGGTTCTCACATCCCTGTGAAAAAGCACAGTCCCTTCTTAGAGCAGAGGTCCCCTAATCTGCCCCTCCCATCCTGTAGCAGACCCATGGACCACCCAGGCACAGCACTGGGTGGGGGTGCTGATAGGTCAGTGGCTGCCATGGGGGCTCTGCTCCAAGCCCCTCCTCCCACACCAGTGGGAGCAGGAGCCACGCTGGGTTTTCCCTTCTGACAGCCTGAGGACTTCCTACAAGTGCCTAAGGAACTCAGCTGTTTCCACAGCAGGGGAATGGAGACCTACTGCCCTGAGATGCTTCAGTCTGTGACTCTCCCCCTCCCTGGTAATGTCCCCATCCTTCAGCTGCTTGGAGGACAGAGAGGAGCAGCTGAGGGGCCTGCAGGGCTAGGGGAGGACGGTAATTACCATGGCATCCTCCATTGGAGGCCTGGTCAGGCTGTCAGCAAAGGCACGGCCCTCTCCTACCGCTGGGGAGCAGCCCACAGCCCCACACAGGTCGGGCTCCCCCAGCTCACCTGCGTAGGCTTCCCTCCTGCCTGTGGCAGGGCTGGGAGGAATCTCACAGCAATCTCTAGTCCTCATCTCAGCCCTCCTCCCCGTTTCCTGACACCTGAGGCCTGCATTATATAAATGGCAGAATTACTAAATGTCGAAGTTGATGCTGGGGACACTTAAACCTCACTACCAGAGGGCCTGGTCTGGACAGGAAATGAAGGAGCGGACATGCTCTATGCTGGGGGCTGCTGGTGAGAAGAGAGGACCCCTTCTGGATGCCCTCAGCTCCTTTCTCCCTCACCCCGCCCCCTCTCCTGCCCTCTCTCCTGGGGAGTGAGTGGGAAGTTTGATGTCTGGCGTGCAGGTTGTGGGTACAGTCAGCTTGTGATTACATATTTCCTATTCCCACCACAGGTGTAGCAGCGGATGCGCTTGTAGGAGGGGGCTGGAGGAACTCCTTTGTAAAACCTTTCCACCCCTGGCCGGTTTGGCTCAGCGGTTAGAGCATCGGCCTGCGGACCAGAGAGTCCCGGGTTCGGTTCCCGCTAAGGGCACAAGCCTCGGTTGCAGTTTGTCCCCGGCCCTGGTTAGGGTCGTGCAGGCGGCAACCAGTGCATGCGTTTGTCTCACATCGATGTTTCTCTCTCTCTCTCTCTCTCTCTCTCTCTCTCTCTCTGAAGATAAATGTAAAAATATCCTCAGGTGAGGATTAAAAAAAACACACAAAAAACAGCAACAACAAAAATAAAACCTTTCCAGGAAGAAGGGCAGGGGTGAAGGAGGCTAACTGGAAATACTGGTGCCTCTGGCTGTTGGAACAGATTGCCTAAAACACACTTCTTGTTCTATAAGGTGAAATAAGCCATTCATTGAACTCTATCCCTAATTCTGAAATCCTAACAGTGAGTCTGAATCCGCCTTGCTTGGGAGGCCTGTGTTCCAGTCCTGTCTTGAGCAGAGCTGTGAAGAATGTCCTACCTCTTCTCTCAGGGCTGGGCCCCTGCTGATAGGAGGTGAGGTCATGTCTATGAGGGCAAGGACAGGAAAAGATTGGAGGGTGGGGACCTCTGGAGACTCGGGGCAGACAGGAGCTTGGGAGGTGCTCAGCGAACCCAGAGACGGGCGCTGAGAAGCTGCAGTGAGGAGAGACTGCTTCATCTGGGCACCCAGGGCAAGGCTGTGTACTTCCCTGAGGGACCAAGCTCTGCCAAGTGAAGGGAAGTGGGTCTGTTCCTGCCCCAGCACCCACAGACAGTGTCTGGGGGGTACGGGGGTGACATATTGTGAGAGATGTAAAAATATTGACTCATAGAATGAATGCAGGGAAGAGGGGGACGATGGTGGATCTCCAGATCTGCTCTATTCACAGTGAGCTCCGCCAACCAGCACCTCCTCACAGCCTCCCCTGGCCTTGTCCCCGGGGCTGAGTGACCTTGGTAAAAGGCTGGTTCAGAGAAGGGAGCCCTGGGAAGGAGGTGAGGGCAGACCCTAGAGCAGTTTTCTTGATCCTTGGAGGTGGAACCCCCTTCTGAGAATCTGGTGGGAGTTCTGCTCCCTCTGTCCAGACAAATGGACAAACACCCCACGGCAGGGGGTCAGAGATCCTCCAGAGTCCATCTATGAACCCCAGCCCAAAGAGTTCTCTCCACTGCCTAAGCACCTACTCCGTGCCCCAGCCAGGGCCCTGGGGACTAACGCACAATACGTGCCCCAGGGAGCTTGTAGGCCAGACCAAGAGGCAAACCCAAAGGACTCAAAGCCAAAGCTGAGGTGGCCGTGAGGAGTTTCCAGGAGGGAAAGGCTCATTTCCAGTCTGAGGATCACGGCAAGCCCACCGGCTCTGGAGTTGGCCAGGCTCTTCATCTTTACAGTGAGGCTCGGTACCACCTCCTAGGGATGGTGTGGGATAATGCCAATGGGGATAAGCATGCCGTGAATGCTGCCTCCAGCTGTGGCGGAGGTGAGCATCCTAGCCCGGTGCCAGAGGCTGAATGAGGGCCCTCCGGAAAAGTCCCTGTTCTGATCTCCAGAACCTGTGCATGTTACCTCACGTGGCAAAAGGGACTTTGTAGATGTGACTACGTTAAGAGTTTGGAGGTGGGGAGATTGTTGTGGATTATCAGGGTGGGCCCAATGTAATCACAAAAGTCCTTGTAAGAGGGAGGCAGGCGGGTCAGATCATAGCAGATGTGAAAACGGAAGCAGAGGTCGGAAAGACAGGGAGATTTGAAAATGGAGGACGGGGCCACAAGCCAAAGAATTCAAGCGGCCTCTAGGAGCTGGAAAAGGCAACATAGAGGATTCTCCTCCAGAGTCTCCAGAAGGAGCACACCCTGGAGGACCTATTTTAGCCTTCCGACCTCCAGAACGGTAAGAGAGTGAATGTGTGCTGTTTTAAGTGTCTTAAGTTTGTTGTCATTTGTTACAGCAGCAACAGGAGACTAATACACTAGGCCTTGCCAGAAGAGGCCTGAGCCTGCTGGGGTGAAGCCGGGGTGCAGGAGGGAGGTGGGAGGGGAATTTTTGCAGCCAGGCAAGGCAAGGAGTAAACCTGTGAACAGAGGCCAGCGTGGAGTGGTCAGCCTGTGACCTCACCCTTGGCCAGCCACAGCTGTCCTGGCATCCGGATGCCTGTCAGCCTGGGGTTACATGCCTCACTGAGCCAGAAAGGGATCCCTGTGCAGCCAGGCCCCAGGCAAAGGTGGGGGTGTGGCAAAGAAGGCTGGTGCCAGGGGAGGGAGCCCAATCAGGCCCAGGGCTACAGAGGCCACAAGCGTGGAGGGAGGAGGCCAGCAGGGGCTGGCAAGGTGCCAAGTCACCTGGGCCCCTGCCAACTTAGTCCTGCACTACCTCTCTCATGCTGGGCAGGAAGCACTCCCTTCCTCTCTTCTTTTTCCCTCTCCAACCTGGGATCTCCCTGGAGAGTGGGAAGAGTAGGTACTTTGGGGCTAGAGAGTGAGTGATGGGGTCTCTATATCTTCTCAGTAGCTGAATGGCTGGGCAACCTTGGGCAAATCACTTTGCATCTCTGAGCCTGTTTTCTGCTCTGGAAATGAGGATGGTAACAGTCTCCATATATTCATATTACACACACACACCACATATATATTTATAATATATCTCCTGTGGGTTTGCTTCTCTGCAGAACCCAGGCGAATGGAGGGCGTCAGAAGTACAGTGTTGGCTGCATTCAGCGTGAGATCCTGGTGGGGATGCGGAGTAATCAAGGCGATGTGATCACGAGGGAGTGAGAGTAGATTAGATCTTTGAACTGAATTTGAATCCTCCGAAGCTCTGTCCCTTGACCCAGTTGAAGCTGGCTTTCTCCTCACACAACTGCTGAAACGGAATCCTTTCCTGCTTCTCCTCCCCAGAGCAGGGCTCCAGCTCTGTGTCCTTCGTGGAGAGCTCTCCTGTGCTTGGTTTCTCTAGGGTTCACATAAACTCCAGAATTCAAGTCCCCTCCCCTCCAACTCAGTGGTCATCTGACAGAGGGGAGCCCCACTGCAAGGTCAGGGGCGCCCAGAGCAGAGGGGGTCCCCACCCGGGGGGTGGGGGTGGGGAGGAGAGCTGGGCTGAAAGGGGAGGATTCGGTTTTGTCCCTTTTGATCCATGGCTGCAGCTCCCAGTCCCCCAACAGGCCTCGCCCTCTGCCCCTTGGGGGTTTGGACACTTCACACCCACCAGAAGGTGCGGCGGAATGGACAGAAGGGAGGACGTGTAGGCAGGCCCAGCTTCCTCACTGGGTCCACCTCTTACCAGCTGTGACTTGGGAAGTCACTCTCCCTCTCTGAGCCTCATCTTCCCACCCATAATAAAGGAGTATGTGCTTCTGCCTCACCGGGCTGCTGAGGCTCAGCTGCACGCACCTGAGTGAGTGACTGGTGCTCAGTAACACACGACAGCAGAAAGCAGGCCTTTCAGACTCCTGTCCCTACCCCCAGCCAGCCTCTCTCCTTTCTGAGAGATTAGATTATTTTACCTCCATGCCTCCCCTGTTCTTCAGAAGCCATATTTTACTATGGATGTGGGCAACCAGGGAATGGTTGCCAAGGGCAGGGCTTTCAGAAAGGCTGTCTGTTGCCTTGGAAACTGCCCCACACCCATTCCCTGAGATCCCACAGGTCGATGGGTCCTGGCGCCACCTGCTGGATTCATGTCACACTGCTCCTAAAGGACCCAGACCTGGAAGTCCAGCGCCCCAGAGCAGGGAACACCCTCTGCCCCTGCCCCTGTTCTCCCCCCAACATCTCCATCATAAAGGACCCTTCCTCCTTTTTGTCCTCAGATTTTCCCAGAGACCAGAGGCACAGAAAGGAATTGGAAGCACCACGGATCACGGGGAAGGGTGGGAGCAACGCCTTTCCCCATAGAAGGGCCAAGGACAGAGGAGCAGGACTCAGGTAGTGTGGGGTTGGAAGGAAGTCCCTTCCCCCTGATTTCCCGAAGCTCGGAGTCCGCAGTGCAGACATTCATTTTGTTCCCCACTAGCGAGCTTTCCACGGGGAGGGAGCAGTGGGGAGGAAGAGGTTCAAGTTGGGGGTGGTCCTTACACCACATCCCCTCCTGGCTCCCTCCTCCCTCCCAGCTGCTCTGCCCCAGTGGAGTCCCTAGTCCTGACTTCCCTTTTCTAGGGAGAATCTTCCCACCCACTCAACAGCTTGTCAGATCATCCTGTAGGACTGCTGGCTGAGGCACCCAGAGCTCAGCCTGCCCTGAAAGGTGAAGGGTGAAGTGGAGCAGCTGATGTTCAGGTCAAAGACAGGAAGCTGGCCCTGGCCGGGTAGCTCAGTGCTCAGAACGTTCTCCTGAAACATCAAGGTTTCAGGTTCGATCCCCTGTCCGGGCACATGGGGAAGCAACCAATGAGTGCACGAATGGATGAATGGGTGGAACAATCTCTCTCTCTCTCTCTGTTCCTCCCTCCCTCCTTCCCTCTCTCAAAATCAAATTTTAAAAAGGCAGGAAGCTGTTGGGATGCCTGGGACAGTGCTGTGGGGGGTTGCTCCTCTTTCCTCTTTTAGGGTCACAGGTAGAGAAACTGAGGCACTTGGAGAGGGAAAGGCTGGACTCTTATCTGTCCCAGGCTATCACTGCACTGTACCTTGTCACTGACATGCCTCCTCCCAGACTCTAGCTGGGCTGGGGGGCATAGCTGACTTGGGAGCCAGGTACCCAGAGGCTGTTGTGGTCAATGGGTTTAAAGGGGGTAGAGCAGGAAGCTGGGGACCAAAGTCTCCTGGGTGCCTGACCCCACCCATCCTCTCTCCTGAGCTGAGCAGGAAGGTAAAGGAGGATCCTGGTGGAGGTGATTCCTGCACCCTGCGGGTAAGGGCTTTTTCCCGAGGACAGTGGGCGTGGGGAGCAGGGTTGTGGGGCTGGGGCCTGAGAGGTTACAGAGGGCTACATGCTTGGACCCTGACACTACCTTCTGACCACGTGGCCTGCCTCCAAAGTCTCCTCAGCTGAAGGCAGAAGTGCTGCTGGGGTTGGAGTGGGGTGGATAGTACTGACCCCCCAATTCCCTAATAAGGGGAGCCTTGTGTAAAGCAGGAGGGGACCCAGAGAGGCTGGGGTTGGGGTTCTGGCCCTTATAAGCCAGAAGAGATCCTGAAGGAACAAAAAGCTCAGGGTAAGGGTGGAGGGAGAAGCTGAAAGGGCCCTGCGAGGGCTAGTCCAGCCCTCCTCGTCTACCTGGCCGGACTACCTGAGAGCCCTGTTCTCAGCCTGAGGATATGAAAGGAAAGGTGGGGGCCAGAGCAAAGGGCCACCCGCTGCTCTTCCTACATCTGTCCTCCAGAGTGCAACAGCCATGGCCCTCTCCCACTCCGTCCACCTGTACTGCGAGCCCGGCCTCCCACAGTCCTCTGGGTTCCACGCTGCTCCTCCTGCTCCTGCAAGCCAAGTACCTGTAGCTCTGCCAGGCCTGCTACTTTGCCATGCTGGCGTGGAGAACAAACAGGCCGAGCCACTTCCTGGGGCAGGCTGACAGGTTCTGGAGTTGCTGCGGCCGGCAGGGGGCACTACTGGCTAGCTGCTGCTGCTGCTGCAGGGCCTCTCCCTGGTGACTACACTTCAGGAGCCAGGACCTGGGTGTGGCCTGGCACCTGCAGAGCCACATCTTCAACAGCCTGGTGGCGGAGACTCACTGCGTGGTGCTGGGTAAGTGTGCCAGCTGAGGGTGAGAAGGCGCCTGGGCCGCACAAACCAGGCTGAACTCCAGGTGGACACGTTCTGCTCACTGTGGGGTCTGTGATCTGCCTCTGTCCCAGATGTGGCTGTGGACCGCCTCTGAATGTCCACCTGATGTGGCTTTCCTACCCCTTGTCCCACCTGGGCCTCTCCCACTACGGCTGAATTTACAACTCAGAATGAGCATGCTGTCTGGGTTCAGCCGGGCACGTGTTCATCTCCAGCTTCCATTCTCTGGGAAAGGGGAGGCGAAACAGGACATGAGACTGAGCACCTATAACCTTTATAAATTCTCTCCCATAACCCCCACAATGAGCCATGAGGTAGCTGCTGTGTCACCTGAAATTCTTTTCTTAGGGCACATGCTTTGGAAAGAGTCTCAGAACTCGTGTAACTGGAGGCACGAATTTCCTCTAAAAGAGGAATTCTCAAACTTTGGTATGTATCAGAGTCACCTGAGGCTGAGTGACAGTCCAGAGGCCCCAACCCCATCCTGGGCCTCTGGGTTTGTTTGGGGACCACTAACAAACCCAGAGGAATGCTAACATACTCAAGTTACTGGATTAATCATTACAAGGTAAACCATCCTATTGGTTGGCTCTAATTGGCCAATGAGATCTCATTCCAAAGGAAAATTCTCCCTTTGAATCACATCCTTGATGCAGAAAACCATAAGGGTTTCTCAAAAAACCCTTAGATCTTCTCCATCTCAGTCGTTGGTTAAGCTGCTTCCATATGGTTTTGGTAAACCGATGCCCAAAACCAACCATGAAACATGACCTCATTTTGGCCCATCCCCTCACCTTTTACCATCCCCCGGTCTCCAGGCACACTTCTGCCACCCAGCTGGGTCATGTTGGACTCCAGGAGCTCACGGAGGCACAAGGCCTCCGAGGACTCAGTGACCCAGTCACTTTGCAAAAACTCCTGGAACAGTTGTTGAACCAGCTCTGAACCTACCCAGCAGCCCTGCTGCCATCAGCTCTTTCCTTCTCATCCCTGACAATGCCACAAAGCTGGAAAGTGCCCAGTGGAGGGCTGGCCCCAGACCAAGCGGCCCTTTCAGGAAGGGCCTGGGAGAGGGCAGGTACCGACATGGCATGCCAGCTGTGGGCTCAGGCAGCCCCTCCCTGTAGCCATGGGAATGTTTCCAGCTCCTCACTATGAACAAGGGCCTTCTGCACCCTCTGCTCATTCCCAACACCAGAGTATCCCATCTTCTTTGCTTCTGCCCCGAGTGGCGTCTGTACCTCAGTAGGACAGTTGTGTAACCACTGCCCAACTACAAGAGTCAGAGGAAGACAATGTGAATGTCCTCGGACCCCCAACTCTAGGGATATTCAGCAGCCCATGTGTCAGGGCTATCCCATCAGGAGGGGTCTGAGGCTGGGAGGTGGGTCCTGAGCTGCATATGAAGGGTGGGAGTTAACCCCCTCTACCTGGTATGCACAGGTGTGTCCCAGCAGATGAGACCCAGGCCCTAGGCCTGGTGGTCAGGGCCACAGCCAAGCTCTAATTCCACCTGTGCCGGGCTGCACCATTCAGCATGACGAGGCTGCGATGGGTACTTTCTGGCAGCCGCAGATGAGGCCCCCCGATGCCAGTCTTCTGTAGCCACGATGACCCCTCTGCCATACTGCCTGCCTGCATAAGCTGCTGGCCAGCTGGCAGCAGGCCTGGGAGACCTCTTGCCATGTGGCCCACCGGACCAGCACCCCCTGGAGTACCACAGTGCCCTCAGCACCTTCCTGGGGAGCTGGGCCTGCCCCCCACACAGCCTGGCTCTGATGGGGCTCTGGGCTCCAGCTCACCAGCAGAATGGGGGCCAGCTGCCCAGTGGACAAGAGACAAAGACAGGATGGCAAAGGCATTGCGACCTCTTGATTTATTCAGACTTTTTAATATACAATGACATAACTATGACTCAAAATGTGCAAAGGTAAAGTCTTCAACTGTAGCTGAGAGGAGAGGGCAGGCATGGTACACCTGGGGATGGTGATGAGTCAAGAATGATGGGCTGCTTCCTCCCCAGGGCAGGGAACAGGGGGAGTGGCCTGAGGAACAGGTAGCCTAGGGCCAGGGGAAGGGGGCAGAGACCTCCCTCTGGCCTAGGTCAGGAGCCCAGAAGTGCCCCATGGCTGATGGGGCAGCAGCCCAGGAAGGAGCCAGAGGCAGGGCCAGGAGAGCACCATTTCAGGGGTGGGGGAGGGGAAGAGTACCCTACAGGAGAAGCCAGGAGGGGCCACCTGCCCCAGAGGAGGGAGCCAGGCCGGAGCAGGCTGCAGCGAAAAAGACCTGAGGCAGGCGCAGGGCCTGAGAGCCCAGGCTGGTGGGCTCAGAGGGGCTGAAGAAGGGGGAACCCGGGGGTGGGGGGCTCCCAGGGCAGCCAGGCCCCAGGAGCAGTCCTGACTCTGCGGGGGATGCCCAGCAAGGAGCCCCAGACCCTCAGGGCCTCCCTCTTTTCTCCCTTGAAAGGAGCTGGGGAACCCATAGTGCAAATCTGTGGACTGCTCAGTTATGGAGGGAGGCTGTTCCTAAAGGGGGACCCTGGGGCGTACCCCCTCTGCCACCTCGGCCTCCACCACCACCTCCACCACCGTCCTCAGTACAGCCGCTTCTCGTAACTGTGGGGACAAGGCAAGAGGGAAACTGAAAGTGGGTGGGTGGACCCTGCTCCCTTCCCAGATGCCCCTGCCCAGGCCTGGGGGTGCCAGGCGGTCCCCAGATGAAGAAGAGGCAGTGAACTGCAGAAGCCCCTGCCTCTCAGCCATGGAGGGAAGGGGGGCGGGCGAGAGAGCAGGCCTGTGCCTCTGTCCTCCCCCGGTCTGAGACAGCCATGCTCCTTTAGGCCACAGCCATGGCCGAGTGGACTGTCCTCAGTGCTGGGTGGAGAGAGCTCAGGAAGGCGTGGCCCATCCTAACAGAGCAAGCTCAGACCAGGCTGAACCTCTGGCATATACCATGGCCTAGCCCCTTGTGGTCACTAGGTCAGTCCAAGACAGGGCAGCCTCAGGCCTAGGGTCAAGGACATCTCTCTGTGCTCCAGAAGGGATGTTTCTGCTGGAGGAGGGGCCACTGCTGGCTGCCCCCATCACGGCGCTAGTCCTAAGGTCTATGTCCCATGATTACACCCAGCGCCACCCCCAATGCAGTGCCCCTCCCCCCCACCCCAGCCCAGGTCCCACCCAAAGTGCCCCTGCTCTACTCTACGCTTGGCCCGGGCAGCGCGGTTACTTACACGGCAGAAAGGTATAGCTACGGAGGATGGGCAGAAAGAGACACAGGTTAGATGCCGCCGATGGCTGGGGGACAGGCCCTCTCGAGGTGGGGCCACATGCCTGCTACCACTGCTGCCGACTAGCACTGCCCCCACCCATGGTCGCCCCGGCGCTGGCCCTGGCACCTGTCTCTCTGCCCTTCTCCCCGCCAGAGGACTCTTGCCCCCAGCCTATACCTGCCTGCCTGGGGCCGCCACCAGCAAGAGCCCAACACTGCCAGCTCCTGCCACCTGCCACCAGCCACCAGCCACCAAGCTTCTATGGAAGCAAGGGGTGGGGAGCCTAGGAGGGGCTATTGGCCACATCTCCCATGCCCACTCAGGGGAGATGCCCAAGGGGAGGGGAGGGGACTGCCTGCCTAGGGGCTAAAGGACAGGGTTCAAGGGTGGGGTGGGCCATGTAGGAGAGGGTGATGGGGACTTCCTGCAGCAGCACCCATCCCTGGTACAGACTGTCCATGGAGTCCCTGAAACCTCAGCTCAGCCTCTGAACCATGGCCCTACCTGCCCGACCCAGTGCCAGCCAGCTGGGGCAAGGAAGCCACCAGACTTACGAGTGCAGGCCGTGGACGCCACCCTCGATCTGAGCTGACATGGTCCTCTTCTCAAACTTGAGCTCTCCTGAGTACATCATGGACCTGCAGGCAGGTCGATGGAGCAGGTCAGGGCACCAAGGGCACAGGGGGGCGAGAGAGAGAGAAAGGAAGTGGGGATAGAGGAGTCAAGATCCTCCCAGGTGCCTGGCCGGTGTAGCTCAGTGGATGAGCATTGACCCATGCACCAAGAGGTCGCTGGTTCAATTCCCGGTCAGGGCACATGCCCAGGTTGTGAGCCCAATCCCCAGTGGGGGGCAGGCAGGAAGCAGCCGATCGATGTTCTCTCTCATCTATGTTTCTCTCTCTCTCTCCCTCTCCCTTCCCTCTCTCTCTAAAAATAAAGAAAGAAAAAAAAAGGATCTTTCCAGGTGCCCCTACCTCCCCCCCCCCCCGCCCCCACCCTGGTCACAGCACTCACCGTAGGACAGACAGGCTCCGGGCACCAATATCCTGGCAGCCATGCTGGATCCCTGCTATGAGGTAGGGCACGAACTTCTGAATGGAGCCTTTGTCCTGGATGGACCCTGATACGCCCTGTGCAATCTTCACCTTATCCCCCTCACTGTGTGGAGGGCAGAGAGACTGAGCCAGGCAGCCCATGGCTCAGGGGACCCCATCTCACCTCTCAGGGGCACCAACAGGGGGATACCACCCAGAAGAACCCCCAAAGCAGCTACTCCCTGGGCTAAAGCATAAAAAAAGCATGGATTCTGAGTCAGGAGGCCCAGGTATTGTCCCAGGTCTGTTACTTGTGCCCTGTGACTCAGTTTCCAGAAATACAATATGGAGATTCAGCGCCACCTCAGGAAGTCAAAGGCATGTGCGGACCCTTGAAAGGTTGTGGGCTGATTTGCCTGGCACCCGGGCCCAGGGGCAGGGTACCTGAAGTATCGTTTCTGACTGCTGCTGCTCTTCTCCATGGCATCCAAGGAGCCCATGCCCCGGTACTTCTTGAGCCTCACCCCATCCGAGAAGAAGTACTCGCCAGGGGCCTCCGTGGTGGCAGCCAGCAGGGAGCCCATCATCACTGTGGTGGTGGCAGGGGCCGGGTCAGTGGCTCTAGCCCATAGCCCTCCTACTGCCCCTGCTCAGCTCCCAGCCCCACACTGGCCCGCCCAATCCCCAGCAGAACCCCTTACCTGTGGAGGCTCCAAGGGCTAGGGCCTTGACCACGTGCCCCACGGTCTGGATGCCACCATCAGCTATGACTGGCACCCCAAAGCGCCGGGCATACTCAGCCACCTTATACACGGCAGTGCCCTGAGGCCGACCACAGGCCATCACTGTGGGAGGGGACATAAGACAGAGATGTCAACAGCAACAGAGGGGCCTGGGACAAGCCCCTTTCTCCTTGTGCCCTATCTCTACTCGACAAAAGGAACAGGGCTGGATGATGTTTCTGAGGGACAAGATAGGTGGCAGCATATAACACTAGGGTGATTGTCACTCCACAGACTCACTCCACCCCCTACAACAGCACTATGGGGAATTCTGGTGGCGGAGGGGTCAGTACTGGCCTTCAGAGTACCGCACCCTCCACACTGGCACACTCAGGCCTGGTGGTCCTCAGCCTCACCTCTCCCCATATACAAGTTCCCCTTCAAGGCTTTCATTTGCAAAACCTGTTACCAGGGTACTCAGGCCTCCTTTGGGATAATGCCTTGCATTTGTTTAAGTCTCACTGTCCAAGGTCCTTAAGTGTGTGGTCTCAACAGGAACCAGCACTTATGCAGCGATGGAGGCAAGGCCGCATGAAGCAGGGAAGAGGCCTCTCAGGAAGGGTCTCTTGTCTTGTCCCTACTGCACCGCAAGGTTCAGAACAGTGCCTGACACATAGCAGGTACTCAATTAATATTTGTTAAGTGACTAAACAGAGGCCCAAGTTTCACCACAGTGGTCGGCTAAGGTGAAGGGTAGACACTTAAAAGCAGAGGCTCTGAAGACCAGAAAGGGACATGTTTCAGGCAGAGAAGCCCAAACTGATACTTCAGTGTTCTGGAGAAATGGCCCTCACTAGAGGGGCCAGACCCATCCCCTCAGGCCAAGCAAGGACCCATCAGTCAGGACACCTGGTCAGGGTCACACGCTCCCCCTCTTCAAGTTCAGGAATCTACCCTGCAAAAGGGCTTTGTGACTGAGCGAAACCCCTCCCTCACTAGCACCACATGGTGACAAAGTATATATCCTGAGACATTCAAGGACATGATGTCTCCATGTCTTAAGTATCTGCCTTGTCACAGAGCTAATCCAAACCCCACACAAGCTTCCAACAAGCACTTCAGAGGAGTCACACCAGCCTTGGGCCTCCAGGTTGGGTCTCTTTGACCAGAATCTGAGAAGCAGGCTGGCACACACCCGAAACTCTCAGTAACCTCATGTTACACATGCCTCCCCCCCGAGTCAGCGGACCAGACCGGCAGTCTGAGCCCGATTCACCCCTGAACCCACCATGCCAGGAGGGAACCTGGCAGAGCAAGCACTCAGCATGCATCCATGGGACAAGAGTGAGGCCCCGGGCTTGTGGAGGGCCAGGGGAGTGTTCCAAGTGGCAGTCACTCTTCTACTGACACCCACCTTCTTGGGTGATGCAGATGGAGCCGCAGCCCATGCCCACACGCAGTCCGTCCACACCAGCGTCAATCAGATTCTTGGCCTGAGCTGCTGTCACAACTGGGATGGGAGGGTGGGATCGAGTGGCCAGGAAAGAGGGACAGTATGAGGATGGATGCTCCCTGCCCTGGGGCTCTCTGAGACCCCAGTCTAGCCCCACCCCCACCTACAGTGACCAAAGCCCTTTCATTCAGCCTTCTGGCCCCCATGCAGAGATGATGCCATCGCCTCGGGATGCTGAAGGACAGGGAGTTACACAGTGGGAGGGCAAGGGCCAGGGGCGAGGGGGAGCGCCACACTCACCATTCCCCCCAATCACCTGGAGGTGGGGGTACTTCTTCTTGATATAGTGCACCATGGCGATCTGATACTCAGAGTTCCCTTGGGATGAGTCCTGAGGAGAGGACAGGACAGCTTAGGCTATGCAGGCTGAGGATATTCCCTGAGGTAGGGGGCCCTGGAGTGGACAAACTCCTGAAATTGTATAAAAAAATGTGAGAATGCTTTTTTTTTTCTTGGAAGACACTTGACAGCTCTCAGCTGATTTTCAAAAGAGCCTGCTTTCCTCCCAAAGTGAAGGCCATTAATGTATAGTTTCAGAGCAGACAAAGCTCTGTCACACCCACTGATGGACTGGTCCTCACAGCAAGGTTGCTTGGGCTCTGTCCTGTTCCCACCAATTCACTAACCAAATGAAAGTACTTAACCTCTTCAGCCTTCCTTTCTTCATCTGACAAAGGGCGTGGTAATTACACCTCAGGGGGTTATTGGGAGGATTGAATGAGACGTAGAGGTCTTAGTGCAGGGCTTGGCAAGGGGGAGGTTCTCCAGGAAAGTGAGCTCTAACCATTAGGGTCAACTTATGAGCAGCCCAGAAGGCCCTCAGAGGGGCCCACAGTTGGTCTTAGCTGTCGGAGTACCACTGACCCTCCTAATTCTGACTCCAGGCTTAATTAGAGGCGAACCTGGATCTTCCTAAGCCTCTACTCTACTGAACCACTCCGGCTCCAGGGCGGTGCCTGTACCAGCACTATGACATCGGTGCCCGCCTGGGTGAGCAGGTCCAGGCGGTATTTGTCGTCCTCGCGGGTGCCCACAGCCGCCCCGCACAGCAGCTGCTTGTGGGAATCCTTGGAGGCTAGAGGGTAGTCCCGGTTCTTCTTCAGGTCGGTGCGGGCAATGATGGCCACCAGCTCATCGTGATCATTGACAATGGGCAGTTTTCCTGAGGAGGAATGCAGAGGTGAGATGAAGGAGCAGCCCCTGGGAGCTGGGCAGTGGGGTGGACCATGCCAGAGATTCCACTGAAGTACCCACACCAGCCACTAGGTGACAGCACCCACCCAGGAAGCACTCCTAGGGACCTGGAACTCTTCCCGGGGAACAGGAAGCAAAGAAACCTTGCAGCCAAGTGGGTTCCTGGAGCTCTTCCTGCCCTGTGGCCTGGCCAGGCTGGGGTGGGCAGCCCCTGAGCACTGGCAGCCTTTCACCTGCTGGACCACAGGCCACAGTGGTCGAAAACTCCTAGCCAGAGCACAAACGTGAGGCTGTCCTGCAGGGAGGAACGTGTGCCCTGTACAATACTACCCCCAGAGAACAACCCAGTACTGGCCAGGGAAGCATGTCCCAGAGTCTCCCACAGGGACCTAATGAATATTATGTCAACAGCCCCAATGTCAAATAAAATTAACTTCAGGACTTCTCAGAGCCTTTAATAAGCTAATGTACAATTCTTTATGCAAGATGGGGAATAAGAAAAAAGTATTTTTCAGACCTATAAGACCACAGAGCCCTTTTTTTCATGATGAACATTTCAGAGGACTAGTTTTTTGGGGTAAACATACTGTGAAGATGCTAAATAAGGGACAGGCTTTCCTAAGCCAAGAAAAGGACCTCACGAAACATGCTCCAGCCTGGGGTTGTTCAAACCTTCCCCAAGACCCAGCCTGGTTGCTGGGACAACCTGCAAGGCTGTGAAGGAACAGGGGGAGCTGGGGTACAAGAAGCCAGGCTGCAGGAAGGCCTTGAGGGCTCTGCCTACGCCCTGGTACCTTTCTTGCTGCGCTGCAGGATCTCATTTGCCTCTTTCAATGTCACACCTGCTGGAGCCACCACCAGCTCATTCCGTGGTGTCATCACCTGTGGGGCCAGGAACATTTGCCTGCAGGTTGGCAGGTGAGAGAGAAGGGAGCCAGACCTCCCTCTGGTCCCTGGTCACAGACACCTTGGGGCCCTCTCTCTGCCCCAGCCACGCTTTCCCTGCCTTACAGGTACCTCACTGAGGAGGGTGGTGTGGTCCTTCTCTGCAAGAAAGTCGATGTCTCGGGAAGTGACGATGCCCACCAGCTTGCTACCCATGGTGCCTGTCTCAGTGATGGGGATGCCAGAGAAGCCGTGCCGGATCTTGGCCTCTAGCACGTCACCCACGGTGTGTGAGGGGCTCAGCACCACGGGGTCTGTGATAAAGCCCTGTTCAAATTTCTGTGGGCAGAGACAGGGGAAGGAAAAGGCTGGAAGAAAGCCTGAGGTGTTGTACAGCCTGGTCACAGGGGGGCAGAGAGTGTCCTGGTCGTGCCACAGAGGAGCCAGGGCCCTCAGTGGGTGAAGGGCCAGTGGGAAATGAGGGCTGGGCCCTGCACCCCTATTGAGAAGGGCAGACAAGACCCCACAGCAATCAGCTAGGAAACGCACCAGCCTGCAGGGCTGGCAAGGGAAGGTGAGAAGGTCTGTGAGTTGGGGGCCTCCGGGCGGCATTTTCTTTCTGGGGACGGGCCTGGTACTTGCCTTCACCTTCCGCACCTCATTGGCCTGGAACTCTGGAGTGCAGTTGTGGTGAATGAAACCAATGCCGCCCATTAGCTGGGGTGGAAGGGAAGCATGGTCAGAGACAGGGGCCCACCCCCCTCACCCTGAAAACCCCAGCTCTGATTCCAATTCCCCCTGAGGCCAGCCCACCCTATTCAGTCCCCTCAACCCTGGGGTCCCCACCCAGGTGCCCAACTCACAGCCATAGCGATGGCCATGTCAGCCTCTGTCACAGTGTCCATTGGGGAGGAGATCAGCGGCGTCTTCAGCGTAATCTTCCGAGTCAGAGCTGAAGTCAGGTCCTGAGGATTAAAGCACAGTCTATGTGAAGAGGTTTACCATTCATTCAGCAAACATTTACTGAGCTCCTATATGTACCCAACACCTAGGACTACAGCAGTGAACAAGGCGGATGAGGCCCCATCTCTCCCAGGGTTTAAATTCGACTTAGAAGACAAGCACAAAACACATGTGGGAAATTATTTCAGTCAGGATGAAGGCTCCAAAGAAAAGCAAGAAGGCAAAGTGGAAGAGGGATGTGGTGGTCAGGGAAGCTTCATTCTTAGGAGATGACAAGTAGCAGCCAATCAAAGTCTGAGGGACTATCATTCCAGGCAGACAGAGCTGTTTGTGAAACCAACCTCTGATTCCAAGTCTTCCTGAGGTGTATTTAAGAAAGAAAAAGGCGGCCCGGGCCAGTGTGGCTCACTGGTTGAGAATCGACCCATGCACCAAGAGGTCACTGGTTTGATTCCCGGTCAGGGCACATGTCCAGGTTGTGGGCCTGATCCCCAGTGAGGGGCATGCAGGAGGCGGCCAATCGATGTTCTCTCTCATTGATGTTTCTCTCTCTCTAAAATCAATAAAGAAAAAATATTTTTTTAAAAATGAAAGAGAAAGAAAAAGGCAAGTGGAGTTGAGGGAAGCGAGAGAGGCAGGGGCCCACGGGGTGATCGGGTGAGAGGCAGGTGGGTGCAAGGAAGTATAACCTTCAAAGCCAGAGGGAGGAGCTTTGAGATGAGAAGCCACTGTCAGGGTTTCAGGCAGAGGAGAGACATGATTTTATTTATTTTATTTTATTTTTTTGTTAATCCTCATTCAAGGATATTTTTCCATTGATTTTTACAGAGTGGAAGGGAGGGGGGGAGAGAGAGAAATATTGATGTGAGAGACACATTGATTGGTTGCCTCCCACATGACCCCAACAGGGGCTGGGGATCGAACCTGCAACCTTGGTACATGCCCTTGACCAAGAATTTAACTCATGACCCTTCGGTCCGCGGGCTGACGCTCTAGCCACTGAGCAAAACCAGCCAGGGCTGATTAAGTTTTAAAGCAGTCACTCAGACCTGACCAGTGTGGCTCAGTGGTTGAGCATCCACCCATGCACCAAGAGATCACCAGTTTGATTCCCGGTCAGGGCACATGCCCAGGTTGCAGGCTCAATCCCCAGCAGGGGGCATACAGGACGCAGCCTATCAATGTTGATGTTTTTCTCTCATCAATATTTCTATCTCTCTTTCCCTTCCTCTCTCTCTGAAATCAATGTAGCCCTGGCCGGTTTTGCTCAGTGGTTAGAGCGTCGGCCTGCAGACCAATGAGTCTTGGGTTCCATTCTGGTCAAGGGCACGTGCCTGGGTTGCAGTTCGTCCCCGGCCCTGGTGGGGTTGTGCTGTGCGGGAGGCAACCAGTAGATGTGGCTCTATCACATCAGTGTTTCTCTCTGTCTCTCTCTCTCTCCCTCCCTCCCACTCTATCTGATAATAAGTAGAAAAATATCCTCAGGTGAGGAATAAAAAGATAAATAAATAAAAAAGAATTAAAATCAATGTAAATAGCCCTGGCCGGTTTTCTCAATGGTTAGAGCATCGGACCTTGGACCAAAGAGTCTCCGGTTCGTTCTGGTCAAGGTCACGTACCTGGGTTGCAGGTTTGATCCCCAGGCCCTGGTCTGGGTTGTGCAGGAGGCAACCAATCCATGTGTCTCTCTCACATCGATGTTTCTCTCACACTCTCTCTGTCTCCCTCCCTCCCTTCCACTCTCTGTAAAAAGATCTATGGAAAAATATCCTCGGGCTAAGAATTAACATACATACATAAATAAATAAATAAATAAATAAATAAATAAATAAATAAATAAATAAATAAAAATGTATTTGAAAAAAATAAAGAGGTCACTCAGGATCCAATGTGGAGAATAGATTCTAGGTGACAAAGCCTGAGGCAGGGGGACCACCAAGGAGACTACTGACAGGTCCACGGGGAGATGCTACTGACTGGGAGGAGGAAGGCATGGGAAGGAGTTTTTAGGCATCCAGGAAAGTAGGTGACTAAGGGACCGCAGCTCAAGGAAAGGTCGGGGCTGCAAGTATACATTTGAGAGGCATCTGCGCATGAACGGTATGGATATGGGTAGATCATGAGATTCAGGGCCAATAGCTATGGATCCTAGACCCCAAAACACTCAGACACAGACTTTGGCATATAATTTTTGGAGATTCACAGGCCCCTGAAGTCCATCCACAGACCCCGGTTCAGAACCTTGGACCCATGGTCTAGAAAACTCCTCCTTCTCCTCTCTCATCACACCACGAAAGAGCCACAGCCTTCCTGACAGAGGCCACAGGACAGGAGACCCTCGATGGCTGGGAGGGTTCTTTTCTATCCTTCTCTTCCTAGCACCCTGCCCAGGGTCTGGCACAAAGCTAGGATGCTTAGTAAACTTTGTTAAACTGAACAGCTGAGCTGTGAAGGCTTCCTTGTTGCTGTCAAAAGGCAAACATCCAGAATAGCACAGACTTCCCCCTAAAAATTTGTTTGGGTCAGCACTGGCTACACAGGCTGGACCTACGCTGTCCCAGGGTCAAGTGTCTCAGGCCCTCTGGCCTTTCATGAGACTCAGACCTAAGTAAATATCAATGATAACAGTGAAAAGACAAACAATTTTTTTTAGTGTGTATGAATTCATCATAAAATATTTTAACTTTTCCATGAAATGACTTATATCCATCAGCACTACTCGCCCTGGATTCTGTGGGTTCAACATATGTTAATTACATAAAGACATTATTCATTCACTTGGCTCACAGCTGAACCCCTCAGGCAAGAAGCCACTGTGTTTCCTTATATTTGTCAGAAATCTAACTTCTTCAAACCTTCTTGCCAGTTTTTGTTGTTGTTGTCGTTAATCCTCACCCAAGGATATTTTTCCATTGATTTTAGAGTGGAAGGGAGGGAGGAAGAGAGAGAGAAACATCGATGTGAGAGAGACACATCAATTAGTTGTGTCTGACCGGGGCTGGGGATTAGACCTGCAACCCAGGTATGTGCCCTTGACCAGGAATCAAACCTGTGACCCGTTGGTCCTCAGGCCTAGGCTCTAACTGCTAAGCCAAACAGGCCAGGGCTCTTGCCAGTTCTTGTATATTTGGATCCATGAACAAGTCTGTCCATGCCATTCAAAGTCTCCATAATTTTACTGGCTTCTATCATGTCCTTGCTCAGCATTTCAGACAAAACCCAATCCTTCCGGTCTGTGGTAATAAGACAGCCACAAGCATGCCTACCCCCTTCCCTTCTGAACCTCGTGGCAGGTTCTGCCGGTGACAGAGAGCCCTCTGGCCCTGGGCCAGGCCCACCACTCAGGATACCCCTGAATCCCCACAGCTGCCTCTGCCCCATTAAGCATAAGCCACTGCACTGTGCCAGCTTCTCTGGAAGCAATAAGGGCTACATCCACCACATTCCCAAGAAAAGTCTCTCCTACACCCTGCCCTCGAGCAAGAAATCAGCCTCTTCCACCATATGCACAGCCCCTCTCCCCCTGGTCAGCAGAAGAGGTACTCACCACCTCATCAGCTATGAAGTCTATGAATCCTGGGAGAATCAGGAAGTCGCTACGAAGAGAGAAAAGTGAGTGTTACTGGGTGAGAAGGGGTACCTGAAAGGGGCAGGGCCTGGCCATGCCAGGGGAGGCAGCATGGGGGTAGGGAGAGGGACAGAGACTGGAGCCCTGTGGTCCCTGCTGCCCCTTCAGGGCTGAACCACTTGTGTGCCCCCCACTAGCATCTTGCTGATTCCAGCTCAGAGAGCTACAAACAAAGGCAGTGGAAGGTCTATGGACCTGGGGTGCCACCAAAGCAGTTGGCCCCAAATGTCCATTGCCTCCAGGGCTCAGAATTCGTCAAGGAACATAGAAGTTCCCATAACGCCACACAAGGCAGATACACTGCCTGCCCTTGAAAACTTCTCAGTCTTGATAGAGGGAGACAATAAGTCAACAGAGAATGAACCTGACAACAATGTAGAAGTGCAGCATGATATGAACACCACACAGCACAGGACAGGTGTCTGGGCTGCTCAGTCACACAGGTTTCCGAACAGCTCAAGAGACCCCAGGGGGCTGAGTGCAGGCAGGGCATGTTCTGACAGAGCAGGCATTGGTAAGTGCTTGCCCAGTTGGACTGGAGCAACCAACAGGCATGCCCTCAGATGGGAAAGGGGAGGAAAGGGTCTACGGTTAGGACCCGAACCCCGGGGCCTAGCTAAAGCACGGCAGCTGCTAATACTAGAGTGGGCCATGATCACAGCAAACCCCAGAAAGGGAATGCAGGCCTACATAGGTATGGCAAAGCACAATGCCACAGCCCGGGGGCCCCATGGGCTCAATCCCACCACGCTTCAGAAACACTCCCAACCTGACTAAGCAAAGTAGTAGGCACCCTAGCATAGGAAGGAAAAGCAACAGGGTGAATGGGAGGGGTGGGGTCTTTAACCTGCCCTTGAGGCCAAGAGCAACTCCTAGAAATTTCCCTAGGGAGTTTCTTTGGCAGACTCGTGAAAACATATCAAAGAGATACTCTCTCCCCCCTCATCAAAGACTGTCAAAGAAATAAAGAATCTTAACTGCCTCTGATCCATGGCAGCCCTTCTTTCTGGACAGAGAAGAGGCTCTGTGGCTCACTTACAGGCTGGAGAACAAATGCAAGAGTCTGGGCCCCTTGGCATTTTCTAGGTATTATACACATCCCTCACCTGGCCCACACCCCAGCTATGGGCAGGCAGGAGGAGACACTTGGTGTCTAGGGAAACTGCCTGCCCAGCAAGAGCACTTACAGGCAAGGCCAGGGACTGGCAGGAGACAGGGCAGGGGTGCTCTTAGCTGGCCAGCATCCCCACTCTGCCCGAGTTCCAAGGCTCTGATGCTCCTTCCTGGCATGGACACAGTCCTGCAGCCAGGAGGAGAGCTAGTGCCAGGCCTGCAGCCCGCAGGACAACTGGCCTAGGGCCCATGGAAAAGCAAACTAAGCCAGAGGCAAATAGAAAGGTCTTGATCTCCTCCAAAATCCCATGTAGGGTGGCCTTGGGGGTAGCAGTCACAGAACACTCATTCCCAGGGAGGCACTAGTGCTAACCTGTGGGCCAGCAGGGGCACAAATGGAAGAAGGACTGGACGATGTAAAAAAGAAGACATCCCAACTGTCCAGCTGGGCCTCTCCTGGGGACAACACCCAAGCAGCTGCCTTCACTGGGCTCCAGGCCCCCTCTGCCTTCCTAGTGACGCTGCGAGTGAGTGAGAGGATGTCCTGGACCAAGGTCTGGGAAAAGTCTCCATAACTCCCACATCTCACGTTCCCACACATCCCAAGGCCCCCTCATGCAGCCAATATGCCCATGAGAGGGGGAGGGGGCCAGGCCGGACCCGGATCTAACGAGAAACGGAGCATGGCACCTAGGGCCGCGATGTCGCTGTGCCACGTCCGTCTGCTCTCAGCACGGGCCGCCTTCCTTCCTTTGCCCAGCCCTCCCCACTCCCCTCCCCGCCCGAGTCGCTCTTATCCGGCCGGAAACGCGGTTGTCACCGAAGGGGGAGCGGTGCACGTGCAGGGCCGGAGTCGGGGGATCGCGGCGCGCTGGTGCGCACACGCAGGTGAGGCAGAGGCCCCCACGCTTACTTGTAGGTGAGCCCGTCGGCGTTGGCGAAGAGCTGCTGCGCAGTGAGCCCATCCTCGGGCACGTAGCCGGTGCCGCCGCTGATCAGATAATCCGCCATGCTGCTGGGGGACACCGCGACCCGACATAAACACCAGCGCGGGCCGTCCCGCTGCTGCTGCTGCTCCTGCTGCTGCTGACGCCGCGGCCACGCTGCCGCCGCGGTGCCGGGGGCCGGGCGGCCGGGGGCGGGGGCTGCGGCAGCTGCCGGGCTGGCCCAGGGCGCCGCCCTCTCCGCCCGCCCCTCCCCCGGGAGCCCGCCGCCTCCGCCCGGCGCCGCACAATGGGCCCCACAGAGCCCGGCCCAGTCGCTGCCGCGCGCGCGCACACACGACCTGGGCCTCCGACAGTGGCCCAGTGGCCCCGGGGGCCAGAGCTGCCGAAGGGGTGCGAGTCCAGTGGGGGAGGGGACTGAGCCAGACCGAGGCACGCCCCCGCCACCGCCTCTGGTCCCGCCTCCTAGGCCCCCTACAGCGCGTCCCCAGGCTCACTCCCTAACTGGGCCACCCCAGTCCACCTGGCCTCCACCGGCCTGAGTCTCCCTTGGGCCTACTCCCCACCTCCAAGGGTACCTCTTACACGGTTTGTCCTTCCCAAGACTAAGGCCCAGACTCTGACCTGAGTCCGGAGTCCTGAGGAACTGTCTGGGCCAACAGCTACCCAACACACAAGAGGTTGAGGCTGCACCCTCCCTGCAGTGTAGCCTGCCCCACCTTCCCCAACCCCGACATCATTCCTAGAGGGAGGGCATTCTTAACTATGACACTCCCTGACCTTTGGGTGGCCTTGAAGCAGTTAACAAGGCATTTTTATTAATGATCACATTCACTCTACAATCTATTAAATTGCCAATTCAATTATTAGGTACCCCCATTTTACAGATGCAAAACGTACAGTCCAGAAAGCAAAGGGGTGGGGGTACTGCCTCTGACTCCTGTCCAAAGTTTCAGTCTGACTTCCCTGTCCCCAGCTCAGAAAGTGGTGTGCATACCACAAAGATAAGTTCGTTTTCATTTGGGAGGATAGTGTGGTGGGAAGAAGAGGGAGGATCACAGGCCTGGCTTAGGCAGGTAAATATGCATACAAATTAGGACAAAGGCTACAGAAGTTTTGAGAATTAGCCAAAGCAGAAGTTTGGTGGTCCTATGGGCCCAGAAAGACCCAGATACCTACCTGGGGGCAGAAAGATTAGGTCGCAAATTGATTCACATAGGAGGAGATAGGGTGGCAGGGGAAGACCCTTCCCTATTAGGTGATTGCTAATGCTACTCCATGACCAAAGCTAGAGAGTAGATTCCCCCACCCAAACTCCACCGTTCCTCCCTTCTCTTCCTGTGGTCTCCACAGCTCACTTCTTGGTGAGGTGAAAGAAAGGCTGGGCAGGGATGCAGTCCTCTCCCTGGCAAGGTGGCTGTCTGTGGTGCCCCCTCCCTTCCTCCCCATCCCTGGGAGGCTGGGTTTGTTTACCTCTCGGCTGTGTGGTGGCAGCCAGGCCCAGAGGAGGCTCACTGGGATGCCCAGCCTCCCCCAATGATGCCCCCCCCCAGGGGACCCTACTAGGAAAACACAGACTGTTCCATCTGTGTGCAGAGGGGAGGGGAGGCTTCTCACAGAGCCAGGGCAATGAGGCTGGGAGTGCTGGAGGAGTTCACAGATTTTCACAGTGTCCTCTTCCCTCTTACTGTGGAGGACTGGAACACCACTGACCCTCCCCACCAGTGAAGCCCCAAGGAGGGCTCCTGCTGGGGGCCTCTGAAGGCCCTCTGGCATTGGCAGGAAGGGAGCTGGCCTGCTGAGGTTCTCTGCAGAGGCTACCTTGCCATGAATGCCCGGGGAGCACTTCTGATTTCTCTGCTCTTATAAACCATCTAGAGGGCATGTGCCATATAGGGGAGGGAGTTATCCTGAGGGGACCAGCTCTAGGACTCTTACTGATCACCTGGAAGCAGAATAGTGAGACCAGCCAGAGAAAGCACTGTGGCCATTCAGAGTAATGGCACCCCAGGTAATGACATTGCAGCGGAGAGCATAGGCTGACCATGTGATCTCTCTGGATCTCTGAGGAACCTACTCTGGGTCACTATTCCCTATAGCATGGGTCAGAAATGGCTAGGGTACTATTCAAGGTTCCACCAGGGCTGGAGTCCAGGATAACAGCTGGCTTCTGCCATCTCTAGTGACCTATGCCCCAGCCTAGAACTTGGACCCGGGGAGGAGGCTGCTAGGCTGAGTTGTGGGGAGAGTTCCCTTCCTGGTGACAACAGACCTCACAGCTCTACTCCTCTTCTCCGGCTGCCCCACACTCCCTCCTGCTTTGACCAAAGTCAGGGCTCCTCATTACTCTAAGCTGCTGGATGACGCAGCTCTGGGTTAGGCTGTCCTTTTCCAGAGACTGTTAATCCACTCTCCCCCCCTCTTCCTCCTCCCTCTTCCTGATCTTCCCTAGCTGCTTCCTCCATGGGGAGGAGACACCCAGGCAACAAGTGGAAGGGCTGTTGGGGATGGGGGTGGGGGCTGGTGTCCTAGCTGGGCACCAAGGTCCATGCAGGGAGCCCCCAAGGTCTTTATCTGGTCTGGGCTGTTTGAATGGACAAGATTTCAAAATATTTTTAAGGGGAGTTGTGAGGCGGCTGGGGGGGGGGGTGGTGTGCTATAACAACATTGGCGTTGTTAAGCTGGGACACCGGACATGGCTTGCCCAAGTACAAGCCAGAAAGCATAACTCTGACCTCAAACCCAGGACTTCTCATGGAACCTTGTCCTCCTCCCATAGCGCTAAGCCAGTGACAGCAGATGGAGGTCTAGCCAGCAGGTTTTGAATCTCATTACACCACCTGCCTGGGGCTCAGGTTTTATACAGGTTCTTTGGAGCCTGGTGTGGGCTGGGGATGGCCACTAGGTGCAGAGAAGGGATGCTCCTATGTGGGCCTGGTCTGAGTTCTGACTGATGACACTTTCGCAATACCTGTTCTAGCCAAGGCACTGCCTCCATCAAACCCCAGGTGCTCCAGCCCACTCCCCCACATCCTGTGGCCTCTCCCTATCATCCTGAGCCCCAGTAGCTGGATTTCTAGGATGGGAGGAAGGATGGAGTTGCCCAAACCTGAATCAATTCTAGTGAGGCAGCCTACGGGGGCAGGCAGGGCTTCACCCAGCACTCCTTAAGCTGTTAAAAGTTCTTACATAATCAGCCACCCCCTGGCAGAGCTGCAGGACTAATTCCCCCAGAACACCCCCCACCACCACCACCACCCAAACCCAGCTTCCAGGTCACCTCCCCAAGCTGCTGAGCACCAACAGATGGGGCAGAGAAAGAAGCCAAATCCTCTGGACCGGAAGGACAGTGGGATTGCATTTCAAGCTGTGATACAATCCAGAGATTAGCTACTGTCTCCTTTTCAGCCATTCCCCTGGGGACCCAGCTCAACATCCCCACTCTTCCTTCAATGACCCTTACAGACCCCAGCAGAGGAAGGATGGGAGTGGGTCCTGAATCCTAGGAAAGACCCTGAAGTGAACTTCACTGGCAGCCTCAGTAGACTTCAGTGAGGAGAGGACAGCGTCCTCACATGGCTCTGAGAAGGCCATCCATCTGGACACCTACACCTGCCAGTAAGAAGACTCTGAAGATAGACTAGGAGGAAACAGCTGAGGAGTAAGCAAACTTGAGCAGGGACTCCAACAAGCACTGTCTGAACCCCCGTAGTTGAAGCCACTTGGGCCAGGTGTCATTGGCTGTGTAGTCAAGGTCTGATCCAGGGCTAAGATTTTAGGGATCGTTTTTCCGATTTGCTCCCCGGTGCAACGCAGCACCGAACCCTTTGCACAGTGCCCACCTGCATGCCCCAACCAAAGTTGGGTGCGCGGCGTCTGACCCCGATTTCGGGAAGTTAGAGGTTAAGGCGGTAAGAGGGCACGGGTTTGGGGGTCTGCCCCTCCCCTCCCCCGCAGCGCCGCCAGGTTCCCCGAGCCGCCGCTCCCGCCCCGGGTGCGCCCCGCGCGCTCTGCCTAGGGCGTCACCTCTCCGGCTCGCAGCCGGCCTGCAGCAGGCGAGCGCTGTACCGCTGCGCCGCCGTCTCGTGTCCCGGGTGTTGCCGGGTTCCAGGCTCCGGAACAGCGGCGGCTCCGCCTCCCTGCAGCGGCGGCGGGAGCGGCCCCTCCATGCGGAGGTCACGGTTCGGGGCGGGCTGGAGCCTCTCAGCCTAGAGGCTCCCCGGCCCCGGCTGGGGAGTGAGCACAGCCTCGCTGCATCCCGGGAGGGAGCAGGGCCTCCGGGGCGGGGCCTGCGTGCCGGGGGCGGGGCTCGAATGCCGAGGGCGGGGCAGCTCGGGGCGGGGCGGGGGGGAGGTCCGGAGTTCTCTGGACTCCGCCCTGGCACCGAGCTCCTCGCTGCCCCTCTTCTCGGCTGCCAGGACTCTGCGGGTCTCTACTGTCCAGGAATTCCATCCAGGAATCAGCAAGGAGACCCCGACCCCTTCCCCGCCTTCTAGACCTGGACCTTCCAGGTTCTCTTGGTCCCTTCTGAGGAAAACCAGAGGAAAGGGGCACAAAATGTCTTCAGAGGCTGGGGTTTTCTTCTTGGTTTGTGCCGGTCCCTCTGCCTGTTACAAACGTTAGCAAGCTACTTTGGAGATCCTCCGACTGGCCAGCCTCAGGCCTTTCTCTACAGGGCAAGATAGGCGGGGATCAGCCACCTACCTTTGCCTCTTTGCCTATGCCTTCTTTGCCTATTCAACAGACATCTTTTTTTTTTTTTTTTTTTTTAGATAGAGGGAAAGGGAGAGGGAGGTAGAAACATCAAACAGAGATACATCAGTCGGCTGCCTCCTGCACGCCCCTCCCCCCCCACTGGGAATCGAGCCCGCAACCCGGGCACGTGCCCTGACGGGGAATGCAACCAGGACCTCTCAGTCCACGAGAGGACACTCAATCCACTGAGCCACAGCGGCTGGGCTCAACAGACATCCTTAGACGGGAGGAAAGTAGCTTCTCCTCAGGTCTTACCTGCCACTACCCGAGGAAGGAAGAGATAAGGCTTCAGGCTCCTTAAGGAAAAGGTCCTTGCCTGCCCGCTTGAGGTACCCCACAACCAGGGAGTGGGGCTGAGTGCACTGGGGCTCAAACTTGTTCACCTACTGACTGGAAAGCACACCTTTTCCTATGTCATCATTGTTATCATTGTTGACTAGTGACTGAGCAACTAGCAAAGGTGGCAAGAAAAAGTAAGAGTCCTTGCCCTCAGGCAATTCCTTTGAGAAGACAGTAGATAAAATAAAGCTAACAATTCTTATACCATATGCTTTAAAGAAGCTGACAATCTGAGGGAGCAAATGGTAAACACTGAATGATTGGAGTGCATTTCAAATAAGCAGAGTTATGGGTCAGCAACTATTTCACAAAGCAAAATTGATGGAAAAATAAAATAAAATAAATGTTAGTGTCAAAAAATCAAGGGAAAGTGAATTTACATAATGATAAATTTTTGTTTTGTTTTTAAATCCTAACCCGAGGATATTTTTCCATTTATCTTCAGATAGAGTGGGAGGGTGAGAGAGAAACATCAATGTGAGAGGGACACATCTCGACTGGTTGCCTCCCTCCCAACCCTGACCAGGGCCAGGGACCGAACAGCAACCGAGGTACGGTGCCCTTGACCGGAATCAAATCCGTGACTCTTTGGTCCACGGGCTGACGCTCTAACCGCTGAGCTAAATAGGCCAAGGCATATAATGGTAAGTTTTGTAAACTGAATTTTAGAGAGAGGGGAAGGGGAGGCAGAGAGAGAGGAGAGAAAGGTTTGTTGTTCCTCTTATGTGTGCATTCTGTATTCATTGGTTGATTCTTGTATGTGCCCTGACCAGGGATCCGACCCACAACTTTGGCATATCTCTAACCAACTCAGCTACCTGGCCAGGGCCAATGACAAGATCTTAAATTTTATCCTGCCTGGTACCTTTTCCTGTACATGTATACACCCATGGCCCAGATTCAGGATTAAGATGGTTTCTTTGACTCTGGGACCCATGTGAAATCTTGTCAGTGCCATTCTAGACAAGATTTTTGCTATAAACTGAATGTTTGTGTTCCCTCACAATTATATGTTAAAACCTAATTCCCAGTGTGTTGGTATTTGGAGGTAGGACCTTTGGGAAGTGCTTAGGCCATGAGAATGGAGCCCTCATGAATGGGATGAATACACTTATAAAAGAGACCTCAGAGAGCTCCTTTGTCCCTTCTGTCATGCAAGGACAGCATCTATGAACCAAGATGTGAGCTTAAACCAGACATTGACCCTTGGACGTCCTAGCCTCCAGAAATGTGAGAAGTAAATGTTGTTTAAGCCAGTCTGTAGTATTTTTGTTATACCAGCCCGAATGGACTGAGACGATTTTGTATAACAAGATTATTTCCACTTCCCTGCAGATCTCTCAAAGAAGCAAAGGTGGACAGATCAAAGTTGTACACAATGCTAAAGTCATTTTTCTGATCCCTTTTCATGAACCGCTCGTTCTATACACAAAAAGAGCCAAAACACAGGTTTCTGATTAAACAAGGAAGGTCCAGAACCTATCAAAGAGGACTAGCACTGGCAATTAGGTGAGCCTAAGTCCAAATCTGGCTTGTTACTTCGGTGCTCCGGACGACGCTCTAACCGCTAAGCCAAACCGGTCAGGGCTGGCTTGTTACTATATAATTACCTAAGTCATGACCCTCTCTGAGCTTCAGTTTCCTCATCTTTCAAAAGGCATTAATAATAACTGTCTCATAAGGTTGCTTTGCCATTAGCGAGATAACACATAAAGTTCCTGGCTCATAGTACAGACAAAAACAGGTGCTCAGAAGATAATGTGGCAGTGGGGGGGGGGGTGTCAATGGGGGAAAAAGGAGAAACATCTGTAACAAAAATAAATTAATATAAATAAATAAATAAATAAAAATAAAAAGAAGATAATGTGGGGAGGGCTGTGATGGGGAGGACACCCCTCCATATAGCCCAGACTCATGGGTAACACACAAAATATGGCCAGTTGTTCTGAGAAAGGAATGAGTCATGTTCTACTTCCAAGGCCCTGGAAGTAGACAGAGTATGATAAATAAATGACACACAATGAGTGGGCCTGAGTCCTGATTAAAACCTGGTGCTCACTGTAGAGTGGCTCTGCCTTTTCTCCAGAGCTCGTTGACTGCAAATGAGATTTGCTAGCAAACTATTCATCAAAATAATCACATTTTGATGGATAACCTGAGGGTTTCAGCATTTCATATGAAGGGATTTTACCTACAGTAATGTCTAGAGTTGTAATGTCTCACTGGGGCATTTGGCAGTGTCTGGGGACATTTTTGATGTTTGTGACTGATGGAGTAGGAGGCATATTATTAGTATCTAGGGAGTAGAGTCCAGAATGCCACTGAATATCCTGCAATGCACAGGACAGTACTTCGAAACAGTTATCCAGTCCCAAATGTCAATGGTGCTGAGATCAAGAAACTGTGATCTAGAGGAACTATTTGAAGAAGCCAGACCTAAAGCAAAACTATATAATCTTCCTAGAGCCAGCAGGACAATGGACTGTTTCAGTTGTTTGTATATGAAAGACTTTTGTATCCTCACTGGGCCTGTTTCATGGTCTGAGAAATGAGAGTATCGGATTACATCTTGTAGAAAGTCCTTTCCAGCTTGAACTAAAGTACATGAATCAATACATGTGTAGGATTAGGATGCAATTACTACAGGGGCCATAAAATTGAGGGATAACCCTGGCTGGGTAGCTCAGTTAGTTAGAACATCATCCCCATAAGCTAAGGTTGAGGGTTTGATCTCCGGTCAGGGCACATACAAGAAGCAACCATTGAATACATAAATAAGTGAAACAACAAATGGATGTTTCTCTCTCTCTTTCTCTCTCAAAAATCAATCCATAAAAATTTTTTTAAATAAAATAAAATTGAGGGGTGGAGGTCAGTCCAGGTGCTAGTCTGTCTGCACTCCCTCACCTTCCAGATTTTCTGAAGTCAGGTGCATAGTCCATTCACCAAAAATGTATGGAAAAGCTTCTGTAGGTGCTTACGTGTTAGAGGGGTGTGGAGAGGAATTAGATACAGTTTTTGGCCTTGAGTTACCCACAATGTAGGAAGGAGGGAAAAGCAAGGATAACCATACTTAGACCAAAACTAGTGGCAGGGAGACCAACATTGAGCATGTAAGTATCAGACACTAGGATAAACACTTAGCATACTTTTTTCATGAATCCTCACTACTTCCCTTTATTTATGCCCATTTCTCAGGTAAGGAAACTGAGGCTCAGGAAGGTTAAGCAGTTTGTGCACAGTCAGAGAGGGATTAGTGGAGCCCAGGTAGGACTTGTTTACTTCATGGCTTGAGCTTTTAAAAATCTTCCTAGTAATTCTCATGTTCTCTCCCCTGCAGGGAAGCTGGCAACATCAGCAGAGAATCTAATACAAGGTAGGGCTCATTGCAGTGGACTTCAAAGGATGGCTCAGATTATTTTGTAACCAGATTTGGATCTGAATAAGTATCACTTGAAACACATGAAGTTTAGCTTGGAAATGTTTTTGTTGTGGGTTCCATTTATTGTAACAAAATTTCTGCAGTAGATATAGCAAAGTTTCTTGCTAAAAATGAATTGTTTCTAAGATTTGAGTGTGGGAAGAGAGCAGACTGACCTTTTAGGAGCAAATATGAATATCTCTACCCCACAAAAGTATAGCATAGGCCTAAAATTAGCTATAATAATAACTTCTACTTGTACTTTTTTTTTCCTTTATTGATTTTTAGAGAGAGAGGAAGTGAGAGGGAGAGAGAGATAGAAACATCGATGAGAGAGAACATCGATTGGCTGCCTCCTGTATGCCCCACACTGGGGATTGGGCCTACAACCTAGGCATGTGTCCTGACCGAGAATCGAACCAGCAACCTCCTGGTGCATGGGTCAACACTCAACCAGTGAGCCACACCGGCCAGGCTCTACTTGTACTTTTTTTTTTTTTTTTTGGTATGGTCCCCTAGCAGGAACCGAACCAGGACTCTGGTCCACAGGCCGATGCTCCAACCGCTGAGCCAAACCGGCCAGGGCTCTACTTGTACTTTTAACGTTTGAAAAGCATGTGTTTATTTGTTCAACAGATAGTTATGTAGCACATGACATTACAGTGTGCTGGGCCCATTGGGGCATACGAAAGAATCTAGCCAGGAAAATGAAATATTAAAAGCTAAAGAGTAAAAAAGGTAATAGTTCTCAACTGGGGCGATTTTATAGGGATGTCTGGAGGCATTTTTGGTCATCACAGCTGGGGGGGTACTGCTGATGTCTAGTGGGTAGAGGCCAGGAATGCTGCTGGCCACCCTAAAATGCACAAGACAGCCCCTCACAACAAAGAATTATCCAGCTCAAAATGTCAGTAGTGCTGAGGTTGAGAACCCTTGATGTAAAGTAATCACATGCGACTGGGTAATGCTAACTCTGAAAGTTATAGAAGTTAAAAGAAGAGACTAACAGCCATCAACCGGAATAATTGGGAAGGTTTCAGAGGAGAAGGAATAGACTTGGTCTTAAAGGAGTTAGGATGTAGGAAGGGAGGGGCCTGGAGGGGGCATTCCAAGGAGGGAATGTCGCATGAGCAGAAGTGCTGAGGCAGAGTGAGAGAGCCGGGACTTTCCTGCCCCACAGTCTGCAGGGTGGGTCAGGAAAGCACAGCTCCACGTGAAATCTGAGGGAACCACAGCACAGAAAGCTTGAAAGAAGAGCTCCAAGTGGTCCCTGGGATGGGGGTGGGAGCCTGTCCTCCCCTTGCCTGTGTCCTGGGCTTTCCCCACTGTGGTTGGCTTTACCTGAGCCAGACCCCACATCGCCCTGCTATCTGCCACCAGGAGCCAAATGGAACCATCGAGGCATCACCCAAACAGAAGCTTCCTTCTGCCCTGAATCCAGTTGGCCTTCTCTGTCTTGATTCGAAAAGATACCTTACAGAGACCTAAACACACACACACACACACACACACACACACACACGCACACTTCTCAGGCAAGAAATAGAGAAGGAAACACACACACACACACACACACGCACACTTCTCAGGCAAGAAATAGAGAAGGAAACACACACACACACACACACACACACACACACACACACACTTCTCAGGCAAGAAATAGAGAAGGAAACTGGTAGAAAAAGGAATCATACTCTCAAGAGCACAAACACACAATTGGTATGGAGCATCAGTCGACAGACTAGCTGGGGAAGATAAGTCACTGGGCCATATAAACAGCTTCTGGAGGCCAGGACACTATCACCATGAGCAAAGAAGCCACAGCACAGGAGTAGGAGAAGGAGGAGGCTGGGACAGGTGAGACAGTGTTGCCAGAGCAGTTGAAATGTGGAGAAAATGTCACCTGGTGGAGCAATAGGGACAACCGGGAGGACCCCATCGGACACTCTGAGGAGCAGGGCAAAGGCTGGTGTGCATCAGAGGACGGAGGGACCAGGTCCCAGAGATCAGCACACAACCTCACTTTCTGGCTGGTGTCTCTCCTCTCCAATCTGCATTTGGGGAAGAAGGGACCTGGAGCAGCATCCAGGAGAAGGGTCAGAAAGGGGTAGAAAGGAGAATGAAGGGCAGGAGAAAGAAAGTGAGGCAGGGTTTTAGGCCAGAGGAGATGCGGGTCCTGGGATTTGGGGAAAGCACCAAGTGGACTGCCAGGTGCTGCCCACAGGCTCCTCAGAGGCAAGGACTCATCCACCTATGCCCCCGACACTGGGGAGGTGGGTGAAGTCACATGAGAAAGAACAGCTGTGAAGACGAGAGATTCGAGGTCCTGCAGGAGGAGGAGCCCCAAGCCTGGGTCTCACTCCCACCTCCGCCAGCCACCCATGTCCAAGCAGTGGGGTCAATGGGAGGAAGCAGTACCCAGGCACCACCCCCAAGACTCTTCTCCCTCACCCCTCCTTGTCCCAGCCCTGGCCTCCAGGGCTTTTGCATCTCCAGGGAGGATGATGCTGGGGTCATGAGGAGTTGGTGCAGGGGTGCTGGTGGAAAGATCTATACCAAGACCATAGCACCTCCTTGCGCCCATGACCAGAGCATCCTCTGCACTGAAATGCCCTTCCTCTCACCCCCAGGGGCACAGGAGGCACAAGAGCCTGTCTTTGAGGGTAGTCCACCCACCTGCCATGGCCTTTATTTCCAACCATTTCCCAGCCTGGCCTCATAAGAAAAATGTAAGCAATGTGAAAACCTCACTTTTCTCTTGCCTGGGAGGCCCTGATATTATCACAGCCACAGCAAGCCCCAGCCATCACCCCAAGCTACTCTTGCCTCTTGCCCAGGGCTTGAAAGCAGAGAGATGCAGAGTGCTAGTGCTGCCAGTGTGGGCCCAGGCTGCCAGGGCAGACCCCCCCCCCCCATCAGTGCATCGCCTGGCCTGCAGAGTGGCTGCTGTGGGTACCTTTCAGTCCCCAGGGTGCCATGAGGGTTCTCAAGTTTGCAAAGAGCCCCCCCTCCCTCCTGTCTGCCTAAACCTGGTCTTCTCCTGCCTAAGGTCAGACAGGGCAAGCAGGACAGAGGGCAGGAAGGAGAGAGGTGAACAGGGGTCTCCACCTTAAGGAGAATGCCTGGATGTTGGGGGGAAGGACAGTCACAGGAGTGGTAGCTCCTGGCCCACCTCACTCCCCCAGGCCTCCCTCTGCCCCCAGGCATTGCCTCCCACTTGCCCAATCCATCCGAGGGCACTTATGGGAGCATGCCCTTCCCACCCTCCTGCCAGGCCTTGAGACCCTGTTGGTTCCCACATGCTGTTTCTCACTCCTGTGACACACCGGAGGGGACCCGGGGACCCGTGAGAGGAATGATCAGTTCTTCTGTTTCCATTTCCTCTCCCCAAGCTTACAGCTCAGACTCCGGCTCAGTCCTCAGGGCTGCCCAGGGTTTCCTGCTGCAGACTCGGGCCTCTCGGCTGGTCCCCAGGGCCCTGAACAGGCCTCCAGCCCCACCTGGTTACCTGCAGGCTGGAGCTGTATCCACAGCGCCGCTTTCCTCTCCCTTAGGTGTGTCTGCAGCTTGGCCGGCGCCACTGGGGAGGGCTGAGACACCAAAGTACCAGAAGGAGCAACCTGGGGCTGAAACAGAGGCAACATCTCTCCCCTCAACAAAGTACAGAGGCGGGTCTGATGAGGCCAGACCGGGTGAGATGTGGTGGGAACACTGGCTGAGAAAGATTATCTTAAAATTACTCTTAAAGCCCTGGCTGGTTTGGCTCAGCAGTTAGAGCGTTGGCCCGCGGGTTCGGTTCCCTATAAGGGCATGTACCTCGGTTGCAGTTAGTCCCCGGCCCTGGTTGGGGTCGTGTGGGTGGCAATCAGTCGATATGTCTCTCTCACATCGATGTTTGTCTCTCTCTTCCTCCCGCTCTATCTGAAGATAAATGAAAATACTCTTTGTTTTGTTTTGTTTTGGTACATGCCCCTAGCGGGAACCGAACCCGGGACTCTCTGGTCCGCAGGCCAATGCTCCAACCGCTGAGCCAAATCGGCCAAGGCAATGAAAATACTCTTAAAAATTGAGAAATAGAGGCCCAGAAGTGAGAGGTGCTGCGTCGGGACTGAGAGATGAACTGTCTGTGGAGACTATTGCAAAAGATGCCTACTGCTGTGCTCAACGAGGAAAGAGGCAAACCCTCCAGAGGAGAGATGTGGATAATGCAACAAAAGCTGTGGATAAATTTGCTTTTCTAGAAGGTGCTTTGGATTGGTTGCTGAGTGGGGCGTGTTTGTGAGCCTTCACCTGGATCCTTCAGCTAGCCCTCTGCAGGCCTCAGCTTTGAAGAACAGAGTCCTTGGAAAGTCACACTTACATACTTTTCTTGTTCCAACTTCACCTAAGCTGAATAAACAGAGATCTCACCTGTTAGTTTTTCTCTACAGGGTCTTCTACTGCTATGTCTTCCATTTCTGGCCTAGATACAGCTGCTGCTGCTTGAGGCAGAGATAAAGAAAATGATTTGTGTTAGTTGCTTAATGAATGATAGGGACCAGAATAAAGGTCTCTGATCAATTTCAAAAAAAAAAAAATTGAGATATAATTCACATCTCACAAAACTCACCATTTTAAAGTGTACAGTTCAATGCTTTTTAGTAATCACAAGGTTTTACAACCATCACCACTAATTCCAAAACATTCACATCACCCTAAAAAGGAGCCCAAAACCCATTAGCTGTCACTCTCCATTCTTCCCTCCCTCCAGCCCTTGGCAACCACTAATCTACTTTCTGTCTCTATATATTTGCCTATTCTGGGCTTTTCATACAAGTGGAATCATACAATATGTGGCCTTTTGTGTCTGGCTTTTAATTTACTTTAAAAATGTTATTTAGCCCAGCCCATGTGACTCAGTGGTTGAGCGTTGACCCATGCACCAAAAGGTCACTGGTTCAATTCCCGGTCAGCGCACATGCCCAGGTTGTGGGCCAAATTCCCAGTGAGGGGCATGCAGGAGGCAGCCAATCGATGTTCTCTCTTATCGATGTTTCTATTTCTCCCTCTTCTTTCCTCTCTTTCTAAAATCAATAAAGGAAAAAATTTTTTATAAATGTTATTTACATACTTACCTGGCAGGCGAGATACCATGATCACCAAGGTGATTTTCTCAGGGCGAGGCTTATCCATTGCACTCCGGATGTGCTGACCCCTGCGATTTCCCCAAATGTGGGAAACTCGACTGCAAAATTTGTGGTAGTGGGGGGACTGCATTCATGTTCTCCCCTGAAAAATAAAAGTTATTTACATAGAGTAAAATTCACTTTGATATACAGTTCTGAGTTTTGACAAGGTATAGAATCATGTAAGCACCAACACAATCAAGCAGTTCCCATTACCTCACGCTACTCTTTGTAGCCAGTTGTCCCCCACTCACCACCCCTGGCAGCCCTAATCTATTTTCCTATAAGTTTGCCTTTTCCAAAGTGTCCTATAAGTGGAATCAAATATGTAGACTTTCAAGTCTGACTTCTTTCACTTAGAATGGTGCATTGAAGATTCATCCATATTGTTGCCTTTATCAGTAGTTCCATTTTCTTTCCTTTTCTTTCCTTCTTTCTTTCTTTCTTTCTTTCTTTCTTTCTTTCTTTCTTTCTTTCTTTCTTTCTTTCTTTCTTTCTTTCTTTCTTTCCCTTCCTTCCTTCCTTCCTTCCTTCCTTCCTTCCTTCCTTCCTTCCTTCCTTCCTTCCTTCCTTCCTTTCTTTCTTTCTTTCTTTCTTTCTTTCTTTCTTTCTTTCTTTCTTTCTTTCAATTCTCATCTGAGGATATTCTTCCATTGATTTTCAGATAGAGTGGAAGGGAGTGGGTTGGGGGGGAGAGAGAAACATCGATGCGAGAGAGACATATCAATTGGTTGCTTTCTGCACGGTTGGGGTCCGGGATCAAACCTGAAACCCAGGCACTTGCACTTGACTGGGAATCGAACCAGTGATCCTTCAGTCCAAGGGCTGACGCTATAACCACTGAGCCAAACCAGCCAGGGTGTAGTTCCTTTTTCATGGTTGAGTGGTATTCCACTGTATGGTTGTATCACAGGTTACTTATCCACTCACCAGCTGAAGGACATTTGGGGTGTTTCCAGTTTGGTGCAGTTACACATAAAGCCACTATAGACATTCACATACAGGTTTTTGTGTAAACATAAGTTTGCATTTCTCTTGGGTAAATAGTGGGATTGATGGGACATAGAGTATGTGTATGTTTAATTTTATAAGAAACTGCTAATCTGTTTCCCAAAGTATCCATACCATTTTGCATCCTTAGTTCTAGTTGCTCTGCATTTTGTTTGGTCTGTTTGTTTGTCTGTTTGCCATTCTAATAAGTGTTATAAAAAGAACTTCAAATATGTTTAAAACCACACATATAGTGAGTGGCAGAGCTAATATTTTAATTGTAATCTATTTGTCTCCAAAATCCATTCTTTTTTTTTTCTCCTTAAACGATTTATTTACTCCAGTGGCCCAAACCTGAGGCTTGGCTTCTCACCCTCCTTCCCAACAGCATGAGTGTCAGTACCTGCTCCAGCATCTCCACCAACTATTGGACCCTGGGCTCCATGCAGTCGCCCAGCCACCAGGCCTGGCAAGCCAGCAGTATAGCCAGCATCTATGCCAGCTCAGCTCTCAGATCTGTGTCCCACACCACCAGCATCTGGGGCAGCTGGTGGTTCGGGGACCTGGCCATGGGAATGGCCAGTGGTCTAGGGGGCATAGGGGGCATCCAGAGAGAGAAGGAGACTATTCAATGCCTGAACAACCAACCATCTAACCTCCTATCTGGAGAGGGTGAGGAGCCTGGAGGCTGATAATCAGACTGGAGAGCAAAATTCCAGAACACCTGGAGAAGTGACCCCAGGTCAGAGACTGGGGGTATTACTTCAAGACCACTGAGGACCCAAGGGCTCAGATCTTTGCAAGTTCTGTGGACAATGCCCACATCATTCTGCAGATTGACAATGCGCATCGTGCTGCTGACCTCAGAGTCAAGGATGAGATGGAGCTGGCCATGTGCCAGTCTGTGGAGAGTAACATCAATGGGCTCTGAAGTGTCACCAAAGAAATCGATATCACTAGGCTCCAGCTGGAGACAGAGATCGAAGCTCTCAAGAAGGAACTGTTCTTCATGAAGAAGAATCACAGGGAGGAAGAAAAAGGTTACAAAACCAGATTGCCATCTCTGGGTTGGCTACAGAGTTGAATGCCCCCAAAATCAGCAAGATCATGGCGGGCCTCCATATGACGAGCAGGCTGGGAAGAACCGACAAGAGTGAGAGAAGTACTGGTCCCAGCAGATTGGGGACAGCACCACAGTGGTCCCCTCGCAGACTGCTGAGATAGGAGCTGCTGAGATGACACTCGTGGGGCTGAGAGGAGAAGTATAGTCCAGTCCTTGGAGATCCACCTGGACTTGATGAGAAATCTGAAGGCCAGCTTGGAGAACAGCCTGAGGGAAGTGGAGACGTGCTGGGCCATGCAGATGGAACAGCTCAAAGGGATCCTGCTGCACCTGGAGTCAGAGCTGGGCCAGACCTGGACAGAGGGGCAGCGCCAGGCCCAGGAGTATGAGGCCCTGCTGAACATCAAGGTCAGGCTGGAGGCTGAGATTGCCACCTGCTGGAAGAAGGGGAGGACTTCAATCTTGGTGACATCCTGGACAACTGCAACTCCAGGCGATCCACCCAAAAGACCACCACCCACAGGAATGTGGATGGCAAACTGGCATCTGAGGTCAATGACACCAAGGTTCTGAGGCATTAAGGCAGCAGAAGTGGAGCACCCATTGCGGGGCAGGAGGCCAATAAAAAGTTCAGAGATCACTGAACATTAAAAAAATAAAAACAATTAATTTACTCTACCTTGACTCATGGCACAGTGATGGGTAACTGATAAATACATTCCACCAGTAAGAATAGTCTAGGCTTCGCCACAATAAGATCAACAACAACAAAACCCACTCCCCGTGACTTCAAATACCAAAGATTTCTTTCTCATTTGTCCTGCATATCCATTGTGGGTCAGATGAGGCCACTGCTCCATGTTCTCCGCACTCCAAACCTCAGGCTGATAGAGCAGCCACTAGCTGGAGCATGACCACTTGCTGTGACAGAGGAGACAAGGACTCTGAAGGGCCACAGCGGCAATTAAATGCTCCAGCCTGGAGGTAATACTATCACTTTCACTTACATCTCACTGGCCATACCCAGTCTATGGCCACACCCAATCACCAGCGACCAGGCAGTGCAATCCTAAATGGGCCAGAAGGTAGAAAGGAGGAAAACTTTGGAGAAAAGCTTTAAAACCTATCATATGTATTATAGATAATTTTTAATTCTTTAGAAGGGGCAGGGCAACATGAAGTGAAAAGGGATTCATATAAATCATTGCATTATTCTAAAGATTAGTCCTGTCCAGGATGTTCAACACCCTCTTCCCAGTAGCCACAGAAAGGCTTAGCTGGGCACAGAGGCCCTGCAACTACATAGACAGACCCTCCGGCTTTCCTTTTTCCTAGATTCAGGAAGAGCCCACACCACTTATAAACAGAGTTTCTATTAAGGTCTTGCAACAGACTGAAAATGCAAGCCTTTGCCCCTTACTTCATTCCTTGGATTCATATTGTTATTCCAGCCCTGCCCTAGTTCCCTTTGATCTGTGACTGTGGCCCTTCTTTCTGGGAGTAGGTACCAGGAATGCCTTGAGCCTCCGGGTCATAAAGCTCTAGGGCAGCTCCTGCAAGATAGAGCAGGGAGCTGTGGGAAAGGGCATTTCCTCTCCACATCCTGCCTGAGGCCTTGGACGAGCCTTCAGAAAGTCTCCAAGCCAAAGCTCTTAGGACTAAAACAACTGAATGGTATAGTGAATTACCATGAGCCTGGCAGAAAGAAGGCATAGCTGGAGCCTTCCAGTTCCCCCAAATCAGCTGTGTGACTGGGGGCAGAAATTCTCTGAGTTGTTTCTTCATCTGAAAAATGAGGATGGTTATGACCTCTGTTAATGTGCAGTGAGGAGTAGCAGTTTATAAATGAAGCATCTGGCACACTGTCATTGCTTAACAAAGGGTAGCGATGATCATGATACTCAGAGCTAAATAGAAGCCCTGTGCACTTTCATACAAACTCTGCAGAATTAGTTCTAGGGGCCTGGGACTTGATTTCCTTTGACCTTGGGCTACGTTTAGAGTTAAAGGATGAAGTGTTCCTGTTAACTGGTTAAAACTAGTGCACTGTTATTGTTTTTATTACATGTGCACACCGAATTTGCATGGATGAAATATAAGCCCAGTATGAATATGGATGTAATCATCAAAAATCCAAATGGTGATTAAAAAGAAATCTAGAAAAACGTTTTGCTAAGATCTACTGCCAAAGAGCCTTAAGCAAGTAAAAATTAGCTTTCATTTCTTTTACTTTTTACATTGCTGTTCTGGTTTTAATTTTTGAGTTTCTAATTACTTTATGTATTATGGTACAGTGGCTAATAAAACAAAAAATCTGGAAACATTTACGTGCACTTTTTCAAAACAGATTGGCTTGGATGGCTATACTTAAACCCATGTCTGGGACTGCGTCAAGGCTGCCCCCTTCTGGGATTTTCAAGTACTACAGTGACCCCATAACCCTTGACGGCCATTTGGCGGATACAGCGAGAAGGGGCCTTAGATGAACCCAGGCCATCTCTTTCCATCTTCCTATCTGTGAGTCTGCAGGTCTCCCCATGCTGTGCAGACCAGGTGAGAGCAGTGGCCTTCAAGTGTTCTGGGCTTTTGTTACTCTTTGAGGAAAGAGATCACATCTCTCACTTCCCAACAATGCCTTACGTTAGTATGTAATTTAAAGAGCTATTTCAGCTCCGCCGGTGAGGCTCAGAGGATTGACCAGTCTTCCTATGGACTGACAGGTCCCGGTTCGATTCTCCATCAGGGCACATCCCCGGTGGGGGCCAATGATGTTTCTATCTCTCTCTCCCTTCCTCTCTCTAAATAATCAATAAAAGCATTAAAAAAATAAGTAGAGAGACGTTTCACACACATTTTTCACATGTCATGATAACCCTGTGAATTAAGACTGGACAGAAGTTATACTCATTTTATATGGAAAAATACAGGTTAAGAAACAGCAAGTGATTTGCCCAAGATCAAACAGCCAGTAAATGGGGAAAAGTTCTAGAATCCAGGTCTTTGGACACCTAGGCTTGTGTTCTTTCTACCTGTCCATAATAAAGCCCATTACTTTTATTTTTAAACTAGCTTATTTACTATGTCCTAGGTCAGTGGTTTTTCAGCCCTGGCTACACTTTAAAATCCCCTTGGGTACTTGGAAAAGTAACTCCCAAGTGGGGGCCCCACCCCAACCAATTACACTGGAATCTGTGGGTAAGGTTTTAGGCATTTGGGATTTTTTATTGTTGTTGTTGTTGTTAATCCTCACCGGAGGATATTTTTCCATTGCTTTTTAGATAGAGGGGAAGGGAGGGAGGGAGGTAAAGAAAGAGAAACATCGATGTGAAAGAGACATGTGGGTGGGACATGTGGGAGACATCCCACGACCCTAACCCAGGGCAGGGATGGAACCTGCAACCCAGGCACGTGCCCTTGACCAGGAATCAAACCCAAGACCCTTCCATCCGCAGGCTGACGCTCTAACCGCTGAGCCAAACCAGCCAGGGCATGCATTTGGGATTTTTATTAACTGTCCCAGGTGATTCTAATGTAGTGTCAAGTGCCATTGTGTAGGTGCTTTATAAACACCTCATTTAAACTTCATCACCATCCCATCAGCTAGGTATTATTCACATGTTGCAGGTGAGCAAACCATGATGACGGAAGGATAAGTAAATTTCCCAACTGCTACCATAGTTCCCAAATTGTGCTCCAAGATGCTCTGAGTTGCCACAGTGGGGTTCCACGGGCTAGTTGGAACATTTCAGGGAAACAGCAATACTCGCCATTTGTGAACTTCTGGCTCAAGGGTGTTCACAGTTTCTATAGTAAATGGTGCTACCGTCTAATCCATGACGTTATGACTTTGCAAAACTGGATTTTTCAATGTGAAGTCAGTGTGGAACAGGAAATGAATGTGGTGGTATTCAATCTGATTCCAGAGTTAGAAAAAGAATGCAATGTCCAACAATCACAGATATCCCATTAGTAACTACAGTAACTTAATTGTGGTAACTTTAATTGAATTAAAAATTTTTTCTTTCAGTTTATGTGTATTGTTTTTTCAAATGGCTATGTTGTCAGGACAAAATTATTTTTAAGTTGTCTGGACCTGGTCACTTAATAAAGGGAAGTTGATGACATTTTTTTAAAAAGACACCGAAGCACTAAGGGTACCACCCTAATGCCAAGGTCACAGAAAGGGGCAGAGGTAGGATTTGAATTTGGTCAGTCTGACCCCAGAGTCTGAGCACGTACCCATTCCTCTTAACGGGGCTCGATCAGTGCTTTTCTTCTGTGTCCGGTTCTAGATGCCAAACCCTAAACGCTGAGTTAGGGGTCAACCTGAATTGATAGAGCAGACATAAGGTGAACATTACTATCAGGACCACAAATTATTATAATGTCCTCTGTCAAGTTTATATAGCATCCCTGAGTCTCAGTTTCCTATCTGTAAAATAGGGATAGCAAAATCTGTACTGCAGAGTTGTGAGGATTGCACAAGATAAAAATGGTCAAGTATCTGCGCTCAATAAGTGTTTGTTCTTTCCCTGTCTTCCCTCCTCACTTCCATGACAGATCTGAAAGGCACAGGAGCACACCAGTGTCCACGGAGGTGTGAAACACACACACACTCCTACCATTGGTCCTTAGCAGCATCAGCACCAGAACCAATGACCACCTCCCCCAGGTGTTATTTTCAGCCGGAAGGCCCTACACCAGCATAGGTGCCTGAGCTTTCATCTTTTTTTTTTTTTAAATCCTCACTCCCCCGAGGATATTTGCATTTATCTTCAGATAGAATGGGAGGGAGAGAGGGAGGGGGAGAGAGAGAGAAACATCAGCGTGAGAGACACATTGAGTGGTTGCCACCCACACAACCCCAACTGGGGCTGGGGACAAACTGCAACTGAGGTACGTGCCTTTAGCAGGGACCGAACCCGGGTCTCTCTGGTCCGTGGGCCGACGCTCTAACCACTGAGCCAAACCGGCCAGGGCTGAGCTTACATCTTTAGATATGGTTTTTGGGAGGCTTGAAGGCTTTTATAAAATAGACCTCTTTGAGCCTTGGCCGGTTTGGCTCAGTGGTTGGAATGTTGACCCATGGACCAAAGGGTCACGGGTTCGACTCCAGGTCAAGGGCATGTACCTGGGTTGCAGGTTCAATCATCAGCCCCGGTTGGGGTCATGGTCTTGGGGGAGGCAACCAATCGATGTGTCTCTTACATCAATGTTTCTCTCTCTCTCTCTGCCTCCCTCCCTCCCTTCCACTCTCTAAAAATCAATGGCAGCCCTGGCCGGTTTTGCTCAGCTGTTAGAGCATCGGCCCGCGGACCAGAGAGACCCAGGTTCGGTTCCCACTAAGGGCACGTACCTCGGTTGCGGTTTGTCCCCAGCCCAGGTTGGGGTTGTGTGGGTGGCAGCCAGTCGATGTGTCTCTCTCACATCGATGTTTTTTTCTGTCTCTCTCTCTCTCTTCCTCTCTCCCACTTTATCTGAAGATAAATGCAAAAATGTCTTCAGGTGAAGATAAAAAAAAAAATTTAGAAATCAATGGCAAAAATGTCCTCAGGTGAGAATTAATAAAATGCTCGATGATCCCCTATTTTAAAAAAAATAGACCTCCATCTGCAAGAGGTGACTCTGTGTCTCACTTGGCAGTTGAACTCAAGGTCAGCATCTGAGCAGGAAGGAAAAGAAGCAACAGTGTCCCTAACACATTCATCTCATAAATATTTAGTGAGCATCTACTATGTTCTAGGCACAAAGGTGTGGACATGAACAAAATGTAATCACTGCCCTCAAGAGTTATGGTCTAATGAAAGACACAGGCAGTTACAAATCCTATGTGATATATGCTAATGCAGGAAGGAAGTATAGGCATTATGGGAGTACATAAGAGGGGCACAGAATCCAGACTTACAGGGTCAGCAAAGACTTTCTGGAAGAATGATATCTAGAGTGAAACTTAAAGGATGATGAAAAAGAATTAGCCAAGTTAAGAAGGCAGGGAGCATTCTAGGTAGAGAAAACAGGTTCGCAGAGGAAAAGGTCCCGGGATGGAAAAGCAAAATGTGTGAGAATTAGGTATATTTTACAGCTGTGCAAAGGGCACACTTATGACTGCTTTTAGAGTCCAAAACCTAGTCAAATTTTTTCATTTAAAAACTATTTACCAAACTCCTCCTACAAGATGTAAATACTCTTTGCTGGTGGCGGTGGTGTGGTGTGTGTGTGTGTGTGTGTGTGTGTGTGTGTGTGTGTACACCTGCACACCACGACAGTGTGAGCCCGACACTAATCTTCCCCATCTTACCACATACCGACACTGCCTTCTTAAGACTCGTGATCCCAGGCTAGAGTCCTACCTAGATGGCAGGCCTGGTTTGACTCTTGGTTGTCACGTGAGGACATGCTTTGCATTTCAGCGGCCCTAATGAGAAAGTTCCAGTCTTTTGTGGAACTTGTATTAACCCCTCAGCCACCAGGCGCAGTAGGTCAGAAGTGAGGTGACAGCAAGGTGGTGCTGCTCCCATTCTGAACACGGACGAAAAAGGGATTTTTATGGAAAGGAACCTCACGTTGTGATTTGATCACAAATTCCTAACTGGGCAGGTCATGGTGGGTAGGTTTTATCACCCTAGTCATATAACATTTTAATAAAAGATTTATCTTTGCCTTAAACAAATCCTGTCATTGTTTCTGTGCATCTAGGTTAACATACTTTTGAAACGCCCCCTTTTAGACCCCTCCTTTTAAAGTGTGCCCATCCTCTTCCTGAATGGGAGTGTCAACGCACTTAGTAAAACATAACATGGAGAGAATGGTCAATAAACAGGTTTTCTAGGATTTTTTTAGTTTTCGGCCATATTTATTGCTAAGCAGAAAAAGGAATTTTATTTACAGTTTTAAAGATTTTTTTGTCACTCATTAATTTTTAGTAATTTTTTTACCTATGTGTGGTAATGTCCAGTTTTTAAAATATTGGAAATCTTAAATCATAAATTGTCTGCTGCTTGCTGATTAGTTCTCCATATACTTCCAAAAGAGAGATTGTACAGTACAACAGTTATTCATTTGAATTAGTTATTAATCTAGTTACCTACTAGTTTGACATCTTAGGAAGGAGGTAATTGGTTTTAAATGATGGATAACTTGTGCTGGTGTTTTGGATCTTATGATGCTGAGAGTGTTCTGTACTGGTGCTAATGTCTAACATAATTTTATATTTACAAACATACCTGCTACCCAGAGGCAAGTATTAATTTAGTCCATATGGACTGTTGACCCCTCCTAAGTTAGTGTGTTTGAACTTGCAAGTATCTTAACTCATTTCTGGACATGTAACGTGTTTATAAACCTCTTGATTTCTAGCAACATATAGAAAACAGCTGCTCTTAAAAACACTTCACAAGTTCCACTCACTGTCAGCCATTGCTGGCATTCTGTCACTAGAAAATACACAGCAATATCTGATATGTTGCAAGCTTTCAAGATAGCCTGAACTTTAAAAAGTTGGTCCATTAGTTGTGTCTGATGGATGTAAATTTGCCTCCTAGTTCACTTTGTGTCAAGAGCTAAAACTGTGAACCTAACTTTCTTTTATTGGTGGGTAATGACGGAAAATAAAGGTTTTATTTTCATGCTCACTTCTTAAAAGTCATAAAAACAATCAAATAGGAAAAAAAATAAATAAATAAAGCGTGCCCATCCTCAAGAGAGCACTAACCTTGTTAGCCATGCTGTAATCCAAACCCCACCTTGCTTTCTCCCACCTCCTTGTCATCTTCCTTACTTCCCACTTAGTTCCAAATGCACAACTAAACTGCAAACTGTCATTTCTTGGAAGCATTTTTCTCAGTTGAGATTGTGCTTCTGGGGTATTCTCTGTTTGGCTCAAATAATTTTTATAAAAATTTTTTTGGGCCCTGGCCGGTTTTACTCAGCAGTTAGAGCGTCAGCCTGCTGACCAAAGAGTCGTGGGTTCGATTCCAGTCAAGGGCATGTACCTCAGTTGCAGTTTGTCTCCGGCCCTGGTGGCTCATGTGGGAGGCAACCAGTCAATGTGTCTCTCTTACATGGATGTTTCTCTCTCTCTCCCTCTCTCCCACTCTATCTGAAGATAAATAGAAAAATATCCTCAGGTGAGGATTAAAAAAAAAAAGTAAAAAAAAATTTGTTTTGGATGTTCTTACTTCAACATGGGTTTGATAGACCTGGAAATGCCTCATTGCTCACATCAGAAATGTAAGCATAGAGAAAGGTGGCAAATATGGTATTTACTTTATAGCTGAGGGTTGGACACCAGACTTTTAACCATGGTTGAGGAAATGATTTAGCTTATTCTATTTAAATCTTTGGAGCTCTCTTGTTGAGGCTGGGGTGGGTGAGGTTAGAACAGCCAGCCTCAACATAGTTGCCCTATAATGTCCAAATATCTTCAGATACAGTGGGAGGGGGAGAGAGAGAGAGACATCGATTGGCTGCCTCCCACACTACCCTGACCAGGGCATACTGCAACCGAGGTACGTGCCCTTGACTGGAATCGAATCTGCGACTCTTTGGTCTGCAGGCTGATGCTCTAACCTCTGAGCCAAATTGGCCACGGCAGGACCATCTTTTAAAAAAAATTTATTATAGCTCTGGCTGGGTAGCCTGTTGGTTAGAGCATAGTCCACATACACCAATTCTGCAGTTTGATCCCTGGTCATGATTCTTGTTTGTTTGTTTTGTTAATCTTCACCTGAGGATATTTTTCCATTGATTTTTTTCAGATAGAGTGGAGGAGGGGGAGAGAAACATCAATGTGAGAGACACATGGATTGGTTGCCTCCCACACAACTCTGACCAGGCCGGGATCAAACCTGCAACCCAGGTACATGCCCTTGACCAGGAATCAAACTTACGACCCTTCAGTCCCACACTCTAACCACTGAGCCAAACCGGCCAGGGCCCCAGTCATGTCTCTGTTTCTTTCTCTCTTTCTCTCTCTCTCTCTCTCTCTCTCTCTCCTCTCTCTCTCTCTCTCTCTCCCTCTAAAATCAATTTAGAAATTATTATAAGCAAAATTAGCCAGGATAGAAATATCCCGAAGGAGACACCTCTTCTGAGAAGTCCCTGAAGACTTCAAGCTGGCTGCTCAGCCCTTGACCTGCCTGTGACCAGGGCAAGACCTGTGCCCTTCCCAACTTTTGGGAAAGACTCAGTCACTCTGGCCCTCCCTGCCCAGCCCAGATGTGCTGACCTCATAGGTGGAGGTGGCGGCTTAGCTAGACAGGGACCTTTCACCTCCTTCCTGCCCACTCATTTCCCGCTGCGCGGCAGGTCCCTGGATTGCAGGCAGACACCTGTTAACACAGCCACCCTAAGGGGGTTTACGATTCTGGCCCAGGTTTGGGGGGCTCTCTAGGGTTCCTCCTCAGGTTGTTGTGTGGTCATCCTCAGGAAGGGGGAACAGCTGCCTCACTGAGTTTGGGGACCATGGCCTTCTGGAGGCCGCTCCACGCGGAGACAGGCTAAGACAGTACCTGAAGGCACTCACAGACCCGAGGAGAGGGTGGCTTCGAGGTGACTGGGAGCTCCCGTCTAAGGGACCGGCCGACCTGGTACTGCAAACCATGTCCAAACCTTCCCGCCCTGCCCACGCCGGCCGAGCAGCGATGCCGGTTCCTGCGGTGTCCCGGGACTCGCCCGGCCTCAGCGTCTCGGTTCGAGGGTAAAGGTGAGGGCAGACCCCTCCCTTCCCGTTACGGGCGGCCCGGGGCGGCTTCCGGCTGAGTCAGCCGGGCGGTGAGAGCCCGCGGCCAGGGTGGGGCTCGCCGGCTCGCTGCTCCCCCGCTGGGCAGCCCCCGCGGCGGTGCGCGCCTGAGCGGTGGCCGATGGCCGGCGGGTGGCGGGCGCTGCGGCGGGGGGGGGGGGGGGGAGGGGGGCAGCGAGCACCGGGCGGGGGGGCAGCGAGCACCGGGCGGGGGGGCAGCGAGCACCGGGCGGGGGGCAGCGAGCACCGGGCGGGGGGGCAGCGAGCACCGGGCGGGGGGGCAGCGAGCACCGGGCGGGGGGCAGCGAGCACCGGGCGGGGGAGCAGCGAGCAGAGGGCTGGGGGACAGCGCCCGCCGCCTGCGCTCTCAGGCCGTGGGAAGCCGGCGCTGTGGATCCGAGCGGCACTCCCTGACCCCAGCAAGTCCGGCGCCTCGCTAAAGTTTCCCTTCCCTCCTGGGACACACACAGTATTCGGAAACTTGCATTAAAGACTGATTCCTCCCCCGCTCAGAACTTCCCTAGTAAAGTAGTTCCCGCTGCTAAGAGGAAGGGATTCTCTCTCCTGATGGCCCCTTCCACCCCAAGAAGCACCGGGCAGGGATGGATACACGTGAGGCTTAAGTATGAACGGGAGGGTGAGGAATCATTCAGCGCGTGGGTTCCTGTTCTTTCTTCTTTCCTTCCTTTATTTTTAATATTATTTTTTTCTTTATTCATTTTAGAGAAAGAGGGAGAGGGAGAGAAACATCCATGAGAGAGAACATCCACTGGTTGCCTCCTGCATGCCCCCCACTGGGCATCGGGCCCACAACCTGGGCATGTGCACTGACGGGGAATGGAACTGGGGACCTCTTCGTGCATGGGTGGGCGCTCAACCACCGAGCCACACCGGCCTGGCTCCCTGGCCAGTATGGCTCAGCGGCAAGAGCCTCCCCTGCCGTCTGGGGGCCTGCCGGGATCGGTGCAACGCAATGAACCTCAAGCACTCGCTACTTGGAGTGAGAGGGAGCTTCTCAAGGGAGCAAATGCTTCAGCGCTTTGGACACGGTCCTATTTATTTCCAAATTGGTAACAAGCCCCTATTTACATGCAGCACTCAAAGCACCTGGGCGGGCCAGGTTTACAAGGTTGAGAGTGGATTAACAAAAGGTTAAGAGCGTATTAACATAAGGTTACAAAACAGCCATCTTCCACCCCCCCACCCCCCCCTGGATTCCAGCTGGGTTACAGTTCGTCCCTGGGGCCAACCAGGTCATGCAGGTGGCAACCAGTCCATGTGTCTCTCTCACATCTATGTTTCTCTCTCTCCCTCTCTGTCTCTCCCCCCCTTCCTCCAGCTCTATCTGAAGATTAATGTAAGAAACATCTTGGGTGAGGATTTAAAAAATAAAATAAAATAAAAACTATGTTCCTGTTGTTTGCCTGTCAGAGGCCAATTTCCCCATCCGTGTCTGCGTATAAATAATAATTGTTATTGCACCTGTTTCTTAGTTCGGGATCTGGCACATAGTATGAACTCAGTACACTGTAAAATGTGCCTGTCATGGGACAACACTTGATCTCAAAGCTGGAGGTTTCACATAAAAAGGAAAATACATCTGGGCAGGTGGGCTTTATATCACCACCCAAATCACATTCAGTAGACTATGATCAATTACTTCTGTTTCTCTTATGGATAAAACAGTCCCCGTTGAATGCAAGCTAGGAATTGGAATGCCAATGGTGCTTCCTGAAACTCCTAAAACATGACTTAATCTACCCTCCCATATGTATCTCCCCCCCACACACACACACACACACACACTCAAGGTTTTATCCTAGTCTCCAAAGCCACAGGCCAAAAGGCAACATGGATGCCTCCTTGTTGGTTTCATGTAATCAACTGTAGTGACTTTTTTAAATCATGGAGTATACATTCTTCCCTTCCTCTTTGTCCTTGTTGCTCTGTCCAAACTAGAGTCTGTTTCTGGAGGCACCAAGCATCTCAGCTGAGTCTGAAAAGGGGAATAAGAGTTCACAGGTAAAGAAAAAGAGAACAAGTCATTTCAGGTGTTGAGAGGAGCACAGGCAAGGCTCAGAGGCTTCACAGGACATGTGAAGGAATATGCAGCTCTATGTAGAGGAACCTGGGTCCCAGCTGAGGCACAATGGCATAATAGCTTAGCACTGGAACTTATGGGCTCTACTGCCTGGGTTTGAATTCTAGCTCTATTGCTTATTAGAAAGTTATTTAATTTCTCTGTGCCTCAATTCTTTTTTTTTTTTTTAAATCCTCATCTGAGGATATTTTTCTATTTATCTTCTGATAGAGTGGGAGGGAGGGAGAGAGAGAGAAACATCGATGTGAGAGAGATACATTGACTGGTTGCCTCCTGCATGATCCCAACCAGGGCCGGGGATGAACCGCAACTGAGGTACATGCCCTTGACTAGAATCGAACCCAAGACTCATTGGTCCGCAGGCCAACGCTCTAACCGCTGAGCCAAACCGGCCAGGGCTCAATTCTTCACCTATAAACTAAGATCATAAAAGTACCCATCTCCTAGGTTGTTAGGAGGATTCAATAAATTAATAAATGGAGAGAACGTAGAACAGTAATGGTACATGGTAAGTGTTCCATAAATGTTAGATATTTCTTTTCGTAATTCTTATATAAGCTTTGGAGCAGCCACATTTTTTTTTCACCATTCAACTCCAAGTATAACCTCTACAAGAGGCTTTCTTCAATTAATTTGAAATGACTCTCCATTGCGTACAACCCCAATGCACTTCAATTATCTGCATCAGTGTTGTTGCTGTTGTTGTTTTGGTACGTGCCCCTAGCGAAACCAGCCAGGGCTGCATCAGTGTTTTAATGGACTCCAACACTGGCCTGAGGGTCGGTCACATCAACAGAGAGGGAAGTTACTGCAACAAATCAAGGAGGTGTCTCGTGACACAATGACTCAGTTAAGGCATTCAACATTTAGTCAGCAAATATTTACTGAGCACTCACTATGTGCCAGGCACCATGTTTCACAGGTGACGGAGGGTAATTGATTTAAAGGTCTCAGAAAGACCAACCTTTGTCTCTAATATCTGTCTTCCTGACTACTGGAAAGATTTAGCACTGATTTCACTTCTTCAAAGCCCTCTTAAGGGTGATGCATTCTGATTGCGTCAAGGTTCTAGGTTACCCACAGTAGATCCGATAACTAACAGCAGTAGGAATTGCATTATCTGATCAACTCATCTTCTGGAATCCATAGGGTTTCAGTGGATCTATGAACCCTGAAAATTATGTGTTTATCTGTACACCTTTCCCCCACCCACCCCCACCCCCACCCCCCAATCCTCGGGGAGTTCTATTTCAGGTACTATAAGAACTAGATAATACGATAATCTTCCCAATTACAAAATACCTCAAACATAACAAAAAAACATTTTTTAAAAATGCATAGCAGACCTTGAAGGGAAATCTACAGGGGCGACAAACACACATGTGAAGAAGACTCAAGGTCGTGTGAAGATAGAGGCAGAGATTGGAGGTATGCTGCCACACGTCAAGGAAGGTGTGGGGCTCCCAGAAGCTGGAAGAGGCAAGGACAGATTCTTCCCTAGGACTCTCAGAGAAAGAAGGGCCTGCCAACATCTTTGGACTTGGGCCTCCAGAACTATAAGAGAACAAACTTCTGTTGTTTAAGTCACCCAGTCTGTGGTACTTTGTTATGGCAGCCCTAGGAAACTAATACAGGTGGGATGTAGATAGGGAATGAAAAGGATTCCAACACGAATTGATATCATTTACACATTTGCAAGAATATGTCAAATTAACTCATTTTTAGGACACCAGAAAGCTGTGTTGGATCATGAGGAAGGGGATGGGAACAAGGCAATGGGGAGGGGAGAAGATGGTGCTGTGGGACACCATGGTGTAGGGGTTGAGGATATCTGGAGCCAGACCAGGGCTGAACTGCGAGTAGAGATCCAGGGGGAAGCACAGGCCTTAGAAGAGAAGATTTCCCATCAGGATTATCCAAGAAGTGACTTTGGGGACAGGCCACACTTCCGGGTTCCCCAAAGGCAGAGGTTTTTACTCTTCTGTCACCAAGGACTTCATTAATTAGCCTGCATTCATGAACGTTGTGATTTTGTCTCCAAACATTTTTGCCTATCAAGAGATTCTGATTAACAAGTGAGAACTAATAAGTATTTATTCATTCACTTCAACATTTACTGGATGCCAGTTTTGTGCCACTGGGTGGTGACAAAACCTGAAGGAATTGTATTATCTTTTTATTTTTTTATTTTTTGTTAATCCTCACCCAAGGATTTTTTTTTTCATTGATTTTTAGAAAGAATGCAAGGGAGGAAAGGAGGGGGGAGAGAGAGAAAGTGAAAGAGAGAGAGACATCGATGTGAGAGAGACATATCAGTTGGTTGCGTCCCGCATGCTCCTCAACCAGGGTGCAGGATCAAACCTGCAACCCAGGTACGTGCCCTTCACCAAGAATCAAACCGGAGACCCTTTGGTGCTCAAGTCAACATTCTAACCCCTGAGCCACACCAGCCAGGACTCATTATCTATTATTAAACAGTCTAAACTTAATTTAAATAATTCTAGTCAAAATTAAATCAATTGACATTTCAGTTAGTCTAGCAACCTTACTTCAGAGGGAGTATACGGGTTACAGTAGGCTTTTTAAAATATTGGAAATGGCTCTGGGAACCTTTTTTTTTAAGTGTGAGTAAGGCTGATTTCCTAATTCTGAAGGAATTTTGCAGAGAGCAAAGTCTTTTGTTTTCCAACCCTGTGAGCCCTACACAAAGATCACAGACCCTACAATACAAATAAAATAAAAGCAAGATTTAATTCACATAGACTGTCAGACCCAGAGGCAATAACAAAACAAAACAAAGCAAAAAAAGAGGATAACAAGGGTTGACAAGGATGCGGAGAAACTGGAACCTTCATAAATGGCTGGTGGGCTTGTACATGATGTTCCTGCTTTGGAGAAACGTTTGCTAGTTCCTCAAGGAGTTAAACAAAGAGTTACTACATGACCCAGCAACTGTATACTAAAAGAGTGAATATTGTTGTACGTGAATTGTACCTCAATAATAATAAAAAGAAAGTCTTCTGCCCATTTTTGTGCTCTATCCATGCACTGCCCGTCTCCAAAGGCTACCACTTTTAACTGTCTCTGGAGCATCTTTTCAAAGAAAAGCTACATATCTATAGATATATAGATACACACATATTATTTTCTTTTTTAAATACTTTTTTGCCAGGAACCAGCCTGGAGAGCAGAGTCCCTGAGTTTGAGGGGTGGGAATGAAGACGAAGACACAGATATGGGATCAGGAGGACTGTCCTCAGCGGGATCAGCCTCGATATGCTTTATTACATGCCTTTTCTACCTTACAGCAAAAGTTTAGTGATATAAGAAAATAGGATCTTCTTGATATAATGCCCAGGGCTACAACAATGCTGTATAGAATTAGTTTGCTTTGCGGATAACAGGAGCATCCAGGAACACCCAGGAACATCCAGTCTGTTATCTCAGGTGTTTCAAGGTACATTGGGTCACACTTAGCCCCAAGCTGCACAAACACAATGCAAGCCTAATTCCTTGAAATTGTGGGGGAGGTTGAGTGTCTGACTCAAGACCTCCAGGCTCTGTGGACTCTGTCAGACACATAGCTGGCTCCCCACATTTTTTCTTTATTGATTTTAGAGAGAGGAAAGGAGAGAGAGAGAGAAACATCGATGATGTGGGGGACTGGAAAGTTCACCCCCGGCTATAAGACATTCTTGGCATTGTTCTCCTGTGAGGAACTGGAAAGTTCACCCCTGGCTATAAGACATTCTTGGCTTTATTCTCTTGGGCAGGCGTGACTCAGGTCACAATGCCCCCTGGGTCACAATGCCCCCAGGACCCCTGGAACTGCAGCAGATGTTTTCTGCTTGCCTCAAGCACTGACCTTATCGATTATGGATTATGCCGTTAGGGTTTGGTCTCCTAACAACCAGTTTAGCCCCAGGAACATTCCTGCTTTCATGCTATAAAACCTTGCCCCTGTTTTACAATAAACGAGACTTGATCAGAACCCTGTCTTGTCTCCATTCTTCGTGTCTCTTGCCCCCTACCATCCTCACTCCCCCTCTAGAGTCCTTGTCACTCGACCTGCGGGACGGGTTAGATGAGAGAGAACATCGACTGGCCACCTCCTGTATGCCCCCCACTGGGGATTGGGCTCACAACCTGGGCATATGCCCTGATCAGGAATCAAACTGGCAACCTCTTGGTGCATGGGTCAACACTCAACCACTAAGCCACCAGCCGGGCCATAGGTATTATTTTTTGTGCAATTTAAAATTTTCAGCCTTGGCTGGTGAGGCTCAGTTGGTTGAGTACTGGGCACCCATGCACCAAAAGGTCACTTGTTCAGTTCCCAGTCAGAGCACATACCCAGGTTTCAGGTTAGATCCCTGGTTGGGGTGCATTCAAGAGGCAGACGATCAATGTTTCTCTCTCACATCAATGTTTCTCTTCTCTCTCTCTCTCTCTCTCTCTCTCCTTTCCTCTCTAAAATCAATTAAAAATATATTTTAAAATAAATAAGTAAAAATTTCATACAAAGGAATATTATTCTGGACATTTCATATAAATGAATTATGCAATACGGGGTAGGGCAAAAGTAGATTAACAGTTGTGACTTTGTGAAACACAGAGTTTATTCTTGTATTATTATTTATTAATTATTGTATTATTTGCCTTGCAAACAACTGTAAACTTACTTTTGCCCCACCCTGTGTATGGTCTCTTGTGTCTGGCCTCTTTCATTTAGCATATTTTCTTTTCTTTTTTATGTTTTTTTTAAATTGATTTTTTTAGAAAGGAAGGAAGAGAGAGATAGAAGCATTGATGTGAGAGGGCTGCCTCCTGCACGCCTCCTACTGGGGATCGAACCTGCAACCCAGGCATGTGCCCTGACTGGAAATCGAACCGGGACCTCTCAGTCCATGGGACAACGCTCAATCCGATGAGCCACACCAGCTGGGCTAGCATAATATTTTCTTTTTTTTTTTTTAATTAAAAAATTTTTTTTTCCTTTATTGATTTTTTTTGAGAGAGAGGAAGTGAGAGGGAGAGAGAGATAGAAACATCTAAGAGAGGACATCGATTGGCTGCCACCTGCATGCCCCCCGCTGGGGATCGGGCCCACAAACTGGGCATGTGTCCTGACTGGAAATTGAACCGGCGACCTCTTGGTGCATGGGTTGACACTCAACCACTGAGCCACACCGGACGGACTTTTTTTTTTTTTTTAATGTTTCTTTAGCCCTGGCAGGTTTGGCTCAGCGGTTAGAGCATTAGCCTGCGGTCCAGAGAGACCCGGGTTCGGTTCCCGCTAAGGGCACGTACCTCGGTTGTAGTTTGTCCCCAGCCCTGGTTGGATTGTGCAGGAGGCAGCCACTCGATGTGTCCCTTTCACGTCGATGTTTCTCTCTCTCTCTTCCTCTCTCTCCCTCCCACTCTATCTGAACAAAAAATGGAAAAATGTCGCCGGGTGAGGATAAAAAAAATAAATGAAATAAAATAATGTTTCTTTATTGATTTTAGAGAGAGAGGAAGAGAGAGGGAGAAAGATAGAGACATCAATGAAAGAAAACATCAGTTGGCTGACTCCTGCATGCCCCCCATTGGGGATCAAGCCCACAACTTGGGCATGTGCCCTGACTGGGAATCAAAATGGCGACCTCTAGGTGCATGGGTCAACGCTCAACTAGCATAATATTTTCAGGGTTCATCCATGTTGTAGCATAAATAAGAATTTTATTTTTTTTTATGTCCAAATAATATTTCATTGTATGGATATACCACATTTTGTTCATCCATGCATCAGTTGATGGACATTTGGGTTGTTTCCTCTCTTTGGCTATTATAAATAGTGCTGATATAAATATTTGTGTACAGGTTTTTATACGGACATACATTTTCAATTCTCTTGGGCTTATAAGAGTGGAATTGCTGGGTTAAATGATAACTATATGTTTAATATTTCAAGGAAGAGCCAAACTGTTTTTGCAAAGTGGTTCCATCATTTTACAATCCCACTAGCAATGTATAGGGTTCTAATTTTTCCACATTCTTGACAAAACTTTTTATTGTCTTTCTTTTTTTGTTTTAATCCTCACCTGAGGATATTTTTCCATTTTTGTTCAGATAGAGTGGGAGGCAGAGAGAGGAAGAGAGGAGAAGAGAGAGAAACATTGATGTGAGAGAGACACATCGACTGGTTGCCTTCTGCATGACCTCAACCAGGACCAGGGATGAACCGCAACAGAGGTACGTGCCCTTGACCGGAATCGAACCTGGGTCTCATTGGTCCGTGGGCTGATGCTCTAACCGCTGAGCCAAACCATCCAGGACTTGTCTTTCTTTTTTTTTTTTTATCCTCACCCGAGGACATTTTTCCATTTTTTGTTCAGATAGAGTGGGAGGGAGAGAGAGGAAGAGAGAGAGAGAGAGAGAAACATCGATGCGAAAGTGACACATCGAGTGGCTGCCACCCGCACGACCAACCAGGGCCGGGGACAAACTGCAACCGAGGTACGTGCCCTCAGTGGGAACCGAACCCGGGTCTCTCTGGACCGCAGGCCGACGCTCCAACCGCTGAGCCAAACCGGCCAGGGCTTGTCTTTCTTTTTTATTTCAGCTCTCCTGGTGGATATGAAGTGGTATCTCATCATGGTTTTGATTTATATTTCCTGATGACTAACGATGCTGAGCATCTTTTCATAGGTATATTGGCTATTTGTATATATATTTTTGCATGACAAAGAGTCTTTCCTATTCAATGATTACCTGTACACCAAGTAATAGCATATAACAAGTTCTTGAATTCTATCATCTAGTAATTTCTATTAAGAGATACTGAAAGCAGCCCAAATAATTATTCTAGTATTCATTGTTCTAACCCTTAGCCAGAAAGGCCTATTTTAAGGCTGGTTGCTGCTTTACACAGGTTACAGACAACTATTTATTACTTTTTCATAGATAAAGCCCCTGACCTTCAAGAAAGCTTCAGGGAAAACTAATGAAAAAAAAGAAAGATATCCGGCCTGTGTAGCTCAGTGGTTGAGCATCGACCCATGTACCAAGAGGTCATCGGTTCGATTCTGGGTCAGGACACATGTCCAGGTTGTGGGCCCGATCCCCAGTGGGGGGCATGTAGGAGGCGGCCAATCGATGTTCTCTCTCATCGATGTTTCTATCTCTCTCTCCCTCTCCCTTCCTCTCTCTCTAAAATCAATAAAGGGGAAAAAAAATTTTTTAAAGAAAGAAAGAAAGCTTTAGGGAAAATTTTTTTAATCCTTTTTTTTTCTTTAAAAAACATGTTTCTTACTACCTCTAAGAAAGAAAAAGTCGCCCTGGCCAGTTTGGCTCAGCGGTTGGAGCATTGGCCTGCGGACCAGAGAGTCCTGGGTTCGGTTCCCGCTAGGGGCACATACCAAAAAAAAAAAAAAAAAAAAAAAAGAAAGAAAAAGTCAGTATTATTATATATGTTGCTAGAGCTAAAAGGCATAGAAAAACAGACAATGTATACCCGTTAAATTTCTAAGAAATACGAGGTAAAAAGATGAAATATTTGGATAAACTCTAATTTGTACAAAGAAACTAGATTTGCTGCTCTCCACAAAGTAAAAGAACCTCCTATATAACATAGAGAAATAATTTAATACTTTTTCACAAGAATATACCTCAAGCATTGCAAAAGCTTCATATTCCATGGAGGCATCTAAAATGCCAATCCATGGAACAGACACTTCTTTCTTCTTCCCCTATCTATTTATGTGGTAGTTTTCATATATTTCTGGCCAGATGTCGCCAAGGCCAAGAGGCTCTCCAGGACTTCATCCCTGTTCTGCCTGAAGTAGTTCTGGAGGATGGTCATCTTCTCCTGGGTGTCCTTCTCCACTTCAGTGTTGCAACTGCCATGGGATCCCGGTACTTGGCCTTGAACTCCTCTCTCTGCAGGTGGCACTGTTCAGTTTCAGTCTAAGCCTCTTCTTTGGCCTGCTTCAGCCTCAGGTTCATTTGTTCACAAGCCTGGGACACAGTCTTGTTGGCCTGCTTCTCAGTCTGCAACAGCTGCTGGATGACTTGCAACTGACTGGCCATGGCAGCAGTCTGTATATATTTTTCACAGAAATGTCTATTCAACTCCTTTGCCCATTTTTTTTTTTTTAAATAAAGTTTAATATTAAGAAGAGGAAATAAATCTTTTTTTTTTTTTTTTTTAATCCTCACCCGAGGACATTTTTTTCATTTTTTGTTCAGATAGAGTGGGAGGGAGAGAGAGGAAGAGAGAGAGAGAGAAACATCGACGTGAAAGGGACACATCGAGTGGCTGCCTCCCGCACGACCAACCAGGGCCGGGGACAAACTGCAACCGAAGTACATGCCCTTAGCAGGAACCGAACCCGGGTCTCTCTGGACCGCAGGCCGACGCTCTAACAGCTGAGCCAAGCCGGCCAGGGCATCCTTTGCCCATTTTTAAATTGGGTTATCTATCTTTTTATTGTTGAGTTGTAAGTGTTTTCTATATATTCTGGATACAAGTCTTTTATCAGCTACATGGTTTGCAAATATTTTCTCCCATTCCATGAGTATTCTTACTTTTATTTATTTATTTATTTATTTTTTTTAATCCTCACCCGAGGACATTTTTCCATTTTTTGTTCAGACAGAGTGGGAGGGAGAGAGAGGAAGAGAGAGAGAAACATCGACGTGAAAGGGACACATCGAGTGGCTGCCACCCGCACGACCAACCAGGGCCGGGGACAAACTGCAACAGAGGTACATGCCCTTAGCGGGAACCGAACCCGGGTCTCTCTGGACCGCAGGCCGACGCTCTAACCGCTGAGCCAAAACGGCCAAGGCAGTATTCTTACTTTTAAAGGCTAGTTTAGCCAAGTATAAATTCTAGGTTGCTGTTTATTTGCTCTCAGAGATTGAAAATATTATTCCTTTGACATCTAGCTTACATTAATGATAGAAGGTGAGGATCCACACCATTCATTGCTTCTGGACAACTCTCAGCTACTATCTCTTAGAACTTTGGCTCTCGTTATTCTATTTTTCCTTTACAGAACACTAATTTGATGACTGTTACTCACTCTGTTAATTCTGTCTCTTAATTTTTCTTCATATTTTTCATCTTCTGTCCCTCTCCGTTGCATTTTGTGTAATTTTTTGAATTTTTTTTTTTTTAATCCTCACCCGAGGACATTTTTTTTTGATACGTGCCCCTAGCGGGAATTGAACCCAGGACTCTCTGGTCCGCAGGCCGACACTCCAACCACTGAGCCAAACCGGCCAGGGCTGAATTTTTTTTTTTTTAACTTATCTTTATTGTTGAATGTATTACAGATGTCCCTCCTTTTTCCCCTATTGACCCCCTCCTCCCCGCTCCCGCCGCCCTCCTGCCTTTCCCACACTGTTGTCTGTGTCCATTGGTTATGCATATATGCATAGAAGTTCCTTGGTTTATCTCTTCCTGCCCTCCCTTCCCCCTTCACTTTGAGGTTCATCAGTCTAACAACCAATTTGTACTTCTTTTTTTTTTTTCCTTTACTTCTTTTCTTTTCTTTTCTTTTCTTTTTAACTTATCTTTATTGTTGAATGCATTACAGATGTTCCTCATTTTTCCCCCATTGCCCCCCTCCTCCCCATTCCTGCCCCCCTCCTGCCTTTCCCCACACTGTTGTCTGTGTTCATTGATTATGCATATATACATATAAGTTCTTTCGTTTATTTCGTCCTACCCCCAACCCCCCTTCCCTTTGAGGTTTGTCAGTCTAACAAGCAATTTGTACTTCTTAATCCCTTTACCTTTTTCACCCATCCCCCTACCCCCCACCCATCTGGTAACCAACAAAAGTTCTCTGTATCTATGAGAATGTTTCTGTTCTGCTCGTTCATTTTGTTTGTAGATTCAATTGTTGATAGATATGTATTTATTGCCATTTTGTTTGTTCATATTTTTTTATCTTTTACTTCAAGAAGACCCTTCAACATTTCATATAATAATGGTTTGGTGGTGATGAACTCCTTTAGCTTTTCTTTGTCTGGGAAACTCTTTATATGGCCATCGATTCTAAATGACAGCTTTGCAGGATAGAGTAATCTTGGTTGTAGGTTCTTACTTTTCATCACCCTGAATATTTCTTGCCACTCCCTTCTGGCCTGCAAAGTTTCTTTTGAGAAATCAGCTGACAGTCTTATGGGAACTCCCTTGTAGGTAACTAACTGCTTTTCTCTTGCTGCTTTTAAGATTCTCTCTTTGTCTTGAACCTTTTGCATTTTGATGATGATGTGTCTTGGTGTGGGCCTCTTGGGGTTCATCTTGTTTGGGACTCTCTGTGCTTCCTGGACTTGTAAGTCTGTTTCTTTCACCAAGTTAGGGAAGTTTTCTGCTATTATTGTTTCAAATAGGTTTTCGATTTCTTGTTCTCTCTCTTCTCCTTCTGGCACCCCCAAGATGCGAACGTTGGCACACTTGAAGTTGTCCCAGAGGCTCCTTACACTATCCTCATTTTTTTTGGATTCTTTTTTCTTTTTGCTGTTCTGATTGGGTGTTTTTGCTTCCATATATTCCAAATCGATGGTTTGCTTCTTGGCTTTACCTACTCTACTATTGCATCTGTGTAAACTATTCTTTATTTCAGTTAGTGCCTCCTTCATTTCTGACTGGTCCTTTTTTATGCTCTTGAGGCCCTCACTAAGTTCACTGAGGTTCTCACTAAGTCCATTGAGCATCCTTATAAGCAGTATTTTAAACTCTGCATCTGTTAGGTTGCTTAACTCCATTTCACTTAGTTCTTTTCCTGGAGTTTTGTTCTGTTCTTTCATTTGGGACCTGTTTCTTTGTCTCCTCATTTTGGCTGCCTCCCTGTGTTTGTTTCTATGTATTACTTAGCAAGAGGTATGGGACTAGCTGAGACCAGATGCTGCTTGTTTGAAAGAATTTACGAAAAGCTGAAGCAGGATTCAAGACAGCCCAATCCTATGGTAAAGCAACTGGCAACAGCTTGGGTGGGCCTGAAAGTTGGGTGGGGGCGGGGCCTCAGGGAATCACCAGGACAGGGCAAACAGTGCGAGCCAGGTTGCTGGAGTCCCAGATATGGCTGCTGTCTGCCGCCCCAGGGAAGGGCTCACCAAAGGAACAAAAGCCTCTGATAGCACGTCTGTCCAGGAGAAAGCTGCCTCTCCAGCCCTTGCTCCAATGCCAAACAGCTCAGTTCTTCCCCATATGACTCTGGTGCCTTTCAAGCTGCCTTCTGCACGTTGGAGCCTGGAGGGTGGGAGTCTGAGTAAGTCTGTGTGCGGGCCCTTTAAGAGGAGCTGCCGGGGGCTCCAGCCACCTCAGCCTCAGTTCCTGCTGGTTTTTCCAGCCAGAAGTTATGGGGACTTCTCTTCCTGGCACTGGAACCCTGAGCTGGGTGCCTGGTGTGGGACGGGGACCCCTCAGTCCTCAGGGAGGACTTTCCCAGCCGAGGTGTCCCTCCTAATTTTTATCTGCCACACGTGGGTGTGGGACCAGCCCGTCGTGCCTCCGCCCCTCCTACCAGTCTCCATGTGGCTTCTTTAATTTTGTAAGACTTCCTTTCAGCTTGATTTCAGGTGGTTTTGAATGATGGTTGTTCTGTAGTTTAGTTGTAACTTTGATGTGGTTGTGGGAGGACGTGATGCCGCATTTACCTACGCCGCCATCTTGACCGGAAGTTCTGAATTTTTTTTACTTCACTCATTGTGTCTTCCATTCTATCTGCTGTTTAACTTGCCCATTTAATTTTAAATTTTGATTATTATGACTTTCTTTTTTTTTTTTTTTTATCCTCACCCAAGGATGTTTTTGCCTTTATCTTCAGACAGAGCGGGAGGGAGAGAGGGAGGAAGAGAGAGAGAGAAACATTGATGTGAGAGGGACACATCGATTGGTTGCCTCCTGGAGCTGAGGATCAAACTCACAACTGAGGTATGTGCCCTTGACTGGAAATCGAACCCATGACTCTTTGGTCCATGGAACAACACTCTAACCACTGAGCCAAACCGGCCAGAGCTCTTTAAACATTTAAAAAATTCTTATTTTTGCTCTTTGCCACATCTACTTTGAGGATGAAGACCATTCTCAGCAATCAGACTGTCGACCTTCCAGAAACTTCTTTATTCTTATTTTTAGTTTTTTTCCTCAGGACCACAAAACTCTCGCAGATATAAAAATAATGTCTTTTTATGAAACAATTAGAAATTTGACTACTGAATGATATTATTATTGATATTTCAGATGTGTAATGGTATTGTGGCTTTGACAAAAAATAGTCTTCAAAAAAAAACTAGTCTTCAACTTTTAGGGATGAATTGAATACTCACATTTATGGGTGTATTAATAAGCTGTATAGAATGTGCTTCAAATAATACAGGAGGAAGAAAGTGCGCGGATGTGTGAATGGGGTAGGATTGACCCTGGGTTAAGGCCATGTCTATGGCTGAGTGTTGGATACATAGCAGCTGTTCTGCTCTTCTGTCTATTTTTGTGTGTGATCAACATTCTTCATACTAAAAAGCTAAACAAAGGAAATGTCTAATTGCATTCTGGTTTTATAGACTCTTCTAGATATCACAACTTCTAAGGTTATTTTATTGACACTGCTCTATCATGCAGTTTTTTAATGCCATCTGTTTCTCTAATTTACTAGGTTGTCTGTTATCCAAGATGAAATAAGCATGAAAGTTCTTTGACAACTGACAGCCCTCTATGTATATAAAAGATTATTATGATCCATTAGTTTTCTAAACATGTATTGTTGTGCTTTTCGGTGAAACAGATGAGTTAAATTTTTGCCCTCAAAGAGCTTCTAGTCTAGATTTTCCTTGACTTAAAGTGACTTTTCTCAACAAGGCAGTGCAATATAGTGGTGATAATAATAATAAAATATAACTAACATCTGTTAAGCCCTTTGTGCCAAATGCGTTGCCTACATAATTCCATTTAATCTTATGGGGGTAGGCATCATCATTCCCACTGAGAGAAAACAGCCCCAGGCAGAGTAAGCAGCTTGGCCGGAGATCACTTGGTCAGTAAGCAGCAGGGCTGAGCTTCAAAATGGTCCAACTGACCTGAAAGTTGCTGCTCTCAAACCTGAACTACCAATGTGAGAAATCTGGTCCTGTTCCTGTGTCTCTGCTTGGAAAGACAGTGGGAACAATAGGCTGGTGGAGCTTAATGATGCTCACTCTGAGATTCCCTACCCAGCTCTGATTCTACCACCCCCAGCTACATTCTGCTGTGTTACATGAAATCTATTGGTGATAGATTAGGGAGGTGGGAGAAAGCAAAGGGGGGGAAATCTCTGGGATTGGATAACAAGTCAAAGAAATAGATGCATGCTTCTTTTGCATAGGCGAGTATAAGATATAGTTAACAGTTAACAATTGATAATAACAATAAAAATAAGGGGATTTGTGGTCTCTGGTGTGGTGGTTGTGCTTTGAAGGGTGGGGAGGGGGGAGAAATTACTTTGATATTCTAAAGGTATGTTATTTTAGTGCTTTTTTTTACTTTATTGATTTGTTAGAGAGAGGAAGGGAGAGAGAGAGAGAGATAGAAACATCAATGAGAGAGAACATCAATTGGCCACCTCCTGCATGGCCCCCACTGGGGATCGGGCATGTGCCCTGACCAGGAATCAAACAAGCGACCTCTTGGTGCGTGGGTTGACGCTCAACCACTGAGCCACACCAGCCGGGCCAAAGGTATGTTATCTTAGATGCAAAAAAAAAAAAAAAAGAAAAAAAGATGACAGGCTCAGTTAAGGTAAAGATTGACCTTTGTTAGGGAAAAATACTGCCCTAGAACATGACTATCCACCTTGAACTGCTTTCCGTTAGAAAGTTTTCTTTACTTAGAAAGTAACCTGCTTTACTTAGAAAGTAACCCTAAGTGGTTACTTCGGGTCTCTGAGTTTGTAAGGCAGCCATGCAGGTTTCCCTGAGTTTGTCAGGTTTAGTATTGTGGCCCCTTTTTGTCGACACACTAGTGAACTTCTTGTTTTGAAAGCAAAAGTGTGGGCCCAGCTGGTGTGACTCAGTGGATTGAGCGTTGTCCCATGGACTGAGAGGTCCTGGTTCGATTCCCAGTTGGATTCCCAGTTGGATTTCTGGTCGGATTCCCGGCCAGGGCATATGCCTGGGTTGCAGTCTCAATCTCCAGTCAGGGGTGTGCAGGAGGCAGCTAATTGATGTTTCTCTCTCTCCCTTCCTCTCTCTCTAAATTTTTTTTTTTTTAAAGAAAGAAAGAAAGCAAAAGTGTAGATTTACTGAGAAGTTTATAGAGGGTGAACCCACCCTCTGGGGAGGGAATACAACTCTGGTAGATGGACAGCAGTCCTGGGAAGAGGGCTCTGGGAAGAGGAAGGCAACGTTTGTTATAACCTGACAGCAAGATAACCAGAGACGCATGGCATGGCCGAATTGTAAAGGAGCACTTTATTTTATTTCGCCGGCTGCGGAGGGCATAGTTTCCTCTCAAATCAACAGCCCGGATTCTTCTTGCTTGTCCCATTTTAAAGACAGAAACCCCCTCCTCCTTTTGCCTCCCTCCCCTCAGGGAACCAGTACAATAGTGGGAGTGACAGAGACTACAGAAGTCAAAATTAGCATTATTCACAGAAAGCACAAGTACCTGCAAATACTTATACTCAGGAAACTGCAAATGCCTCCCAATACATGGGGTAACTATAACCTTAGGCAAAATTCCTTCCTATCTAGGGGTAATTAACCTATTATTGGAAGAATATCAAGGAATGTCTATTGGTGATAAAATGGAGTCTTTTAGTCACCTTAACCAAGGGGCCTACATAAAATGTAATCTAGTTGCCTTAGCCTTGGGGCCTATATCACGTTGTCTATGGAGCAGGGCCAGCTGTGTTCTGCTCTGACAGGTCAGGCAAGCCCTGTCTCAGGAGCAGAGTGAGTTGAAACGTGGGCTCCAATGATAGCAGCTACTTCTCAGTCCTGTCTGGCACATGAAAATGCCCTTTCTTTGGTGAACTATGTGATGTAAATTGGGGGTTTAGTAACTGCAGAGTTGGTTACTGAGCTTGGTTCCAGGCCCTTGTCTTGTGTCCAGATTGTGGAATGACTGAACTTGGCCTTTCCTCTAGGGGCCTCTTAAATAAGGCCCCCTCCCCAGGTGATACGGTTACTTTTACAGGGTACCCCCTTGTGGGAAAGGGCTGTTCAGGTGTGCTGGCCTCTGGGAGTTGGTGGGGGAGAGAAGATGACTTCCCTTCTTTCCCAGCTTGGAAGAAATAAGGGAGCTGCAGGAAGCCCATGTCTACTGTTTACTAGGTGATTCAACCAAAGAACCTGAACTTCCTGAAGTGATGAGCCCAGTACACAAAAACACCAGCAGTCACATGCCCCTTGACTAAGTGACCTGCATCAGAAGGCTACGAAAGCCACATGCCCAGGCACTCTGGGGCACCAAGAGTCACACTGAAGCCACTGACAGTGCCAAGGCTTCTAGTGTACACACCTGCCCTGATGTACACACACCAGTGCCAGAGTTCACACTCAGAGCCCCTGGGCTAAACATATCCCATTACCTGTTGTGGGCCCCAAGGCTAAGACAACTAGATTCCATTTTATGTGGGCCCCTTGGTTAGGGCGACTGAAGGACTCCATTTTGTCACCAGTGGACATTCCTCGATATTCTTCCCATAATGGGTTGGTTGCTCCTAGACGGGAAGGAATTTCTGCCTAAGGTTATAGTTGCCCCATGTGTTGGGGGCATTTGCAGTTTCCTGAGTATAGGTATTTGCAAGTACTTAATGCTAATTTTGACCTCTGTGATCTCTGTCACTCCCACTACTGTACTGGTTCCCTGAGGGGAGGGAGGCCTATTCTGTTTGCTTGACAAACAGGAGACCCCCGGGCAACTGTTAGATATGGATTTTGAGAAATGTTAATCAAACAACTGCTAACCTGCTAACCGCTGATATATGTTTCTGTGAATGCTGCTTGCTTGCTATAAAAATCTGCCATTTTAGAGGCTCGGGGCTGCAGTTCTCCTCTGAGTAGGTTGGCTGCAGTCCCTGCGCAGGTTAATAAAGCTCCTAAAACTTACAATTTTGGTGTCCGAGAGAGGTTGATCTACTGGGTTACAACATTACCCACCAAGCTCATTCTTTTGGGTAGCCTCCATTTTTTTTTTTTTTTTTATCCTCACCCGAGGACATTTTTGCATTTATCTTCAGATAGAGCGGGAGGGAGAGAGGGAGGAAGAGAGAGAGAAACATCATGTGAGAGAGACACATCGCCTGGCTGCCACCCACACGATCCCAACCGGGGCCGGGGACAAACTGCAACCGAGGTACGTGCCCTTAACCGAACCCAGGACTCTCTGGTCCGCGGGCTGATGCTCTAACCACTGAGCCAAACCGGCCAGGGCTGGGTAGCCCCCATTTTGAGTGAGTCCCAAAGCCCCTGATTTTCTTTGCTATGAAAAAAGATTCTTCATATTCCTCTCTTCTTCCTTCTTGACTTCTCCGTGTTCTGCAGAGAGAGAGAGAAGAGGCAAGGGGTGGCTATATAAGTTCATTACAGCAGCTGGAGAACACGAAGCGGCCAGGATCCCATAAAGGCACTAAGTCATAGCCCTGGCCAGTTTGGCTCAGTGATTAGAGCGTAGGCCCACGGACCAAAGTGTTGCAGGTTCAATCCCTGACTCCAACTGGGTCATGTGGGAGGCAAACAATCAATGTGTTTCTCTCACATCGATGTTTCTCTCTCTCTCTCCCATCCTCCCCGTCCACTCTATCTAAAAATAAATGGAAAAATATCCTCAGGTGAGGATTAACAACAACAATAAAAAAGCACTGAGTTATAAAATTGAAGGAATGTTTGAGCATTATGGAGCTCAGTCAGTTTGTTTTAACAGTGAGGAACTTGAGGCTGGGAAGAGGAAGAGATTTGCCCATTGCTCTGGGCTGGAAGTGGTTGAACTTGAGTTTGGTGTGGGTGGGATGGTAGAGAGGGTTCAGGTTCTGTCTAGCTAAAGGTTTTAGTGAATTCAGGGGACTTACTGACCTTTAGTGCCTGTGAGTGACAAGAGAAGGGTCAACAAATAACCACTGAGCATCTGGTTTGTACAAGGCACAGACTAAGGGGATAATATATATATATATATATATATTTGGGGGGATAATATACTTTTAAATCTTAAAATAATTCTTCATTTCAAAATGATTGCAATCTAATGGTGGAACTAAGTGAATAAGTAAAATGTTTGCAATAATTTTAAGAACAATACAGGAGGTTATCTAGACAGAACATGTTTATCAATTGAGAGACTCAGGAAGTGATACTTCAGTATGCAAAAGAACCATGGGTGGGGGACTGGGTGGTTTCCAGGGCCAAATGTGAGAGCTGGAAAGCTGAGATGCACAGTGGTTTCAGTTGCCTTTCAGGATCGGTATAGGAGGGGTTGATGGGGGCAGGGCTCAGGAGGTACTAGGGAGGGGAGGATTCTACTGAAGAGCTTTTCCTAGAAGTAGCTTCTGCCCTACTTGGCTGGGATCAGAGGGAGCAGGGCAGCCCCCTGCCCTCCATTAGCCAGCTGGGAACACAGCCATGGAGTTAGTCAGCTGGCAGATGAAATGTCTGGGCATCTGTGTCTGGGGAAAAGGTGCTTGCAGGCCAGAAAGAGGGAGAATGAACCCCTGTGTGCACATGTATACACACATAGGGCATGTGTGTGTAGCCACACACAGAAGAGGAAGTAGGAGTTGTAATTATGAATGAAAACATCACAGAAATCAGGTGAACCCCACTGCCTCCCAAGACCTCTACACCATCTTCCATCTCCCTAAGAAGACAGCAAGACACCTGCCTCCTCCTGCAGCTCCCACGCGCCAAGCAGCACAAAGCTCACTGTAGGCCTAGCTCAATCAGCTGGCCTTGAGAGAGGCCAGTAAGCCAGGATAAGTGGAATAGGGAAACTGAGACAGATCGCTGAACAAACTGGCAGGGAAATTTACAGCAGACACAGAAGGTCACCTCCCTACAGATAACATCTAGGCCTCAGTTGTATTTCAGCTCCAGACCCCGAAAAGCAGCAAAACCAGGTGGGCAACACCAGGACCAGCTGCAGTGACTAACCCCACCCCACCCCCCCACCCCGCCCCCGGCCCTGACACTGACCAATCAGTGGAGACCACAACCCTGAAAAAGCACACCTGGAAAACTGATTAATATTCTGCTGAAACCCTCCCCTGAGACCTCCCCTAAGATTCTCACCTGCAAGAAAGAGATAAAAACCTCAAGACAAGACCCAGCATGCGCTCTCCCTCTGGGGAGCAGCCCCCACAATTACCTTTCCCTCTCTTCTTCCCCCACAGGCATGCATTCTCTAAACTCTAAACGACCCCAGGAGAGTTGCACCCAGGAGAGCAATGGGCAGTAGCAACTTGTCCCAGGCTAACCCCCTGAACCTGTCCCCAAGGCCCCATTTTCTCTGGCTTCCCAGAAAACTAAGGCAGCCCAACCTAGGCTCTCCTGTTGCTTCTTCTGTGCTAAACCCTTCCTTGTTTTACTATCCTCAGCTTTAATAAATGTTCCTTCATAGTGACCTAGACTCTTAATGTGAAATTTTTCCTGCACGAAGTTAAGAACACACACACTATCCACTGGCCCTAGGCAGACATGCTCAGGGCCTGGTCCCCTGTCCAATAACATTTTCATGACCCAGATGGGACTTTCTTCCCTGAACCTATGCAGCCCAGCTGGCTCTCTTGCAGTGACTCAGATTATCTTATCATGGTTTAGAATGCCAGGATTCCAGAGTGTAGCCAACCCAGGACCACCTCACAGACCAGGACCATGCTAGGTATCAGTAGGGGCCCATTGTGCCCCACCAGCTCCTCAATTTGCATCAGGTGAGCTTAGGTGAGTTTTGTTGGAATTCCAGACCCCCCCACCCTGTTTTTATAACGTAAAAGCCTGAATTTTTTTGATCTGTTTTCTTTTAAAATCCTCAAGGTAAAGCTAAAGGTTAAGGTTGTGAGAAAATCCAGGCTAAGGCAGGACAGAAGGAGAAAAATGGATGGCTGATTTTTAACTTTGGCTTTTCAATTGAAGTTGCTTTCTGGGAGTCTGAACAAAATATTTTACCACATGAATGTGAGCCTAGGCTTGTTCAGCTTCAAGGATGAGGGGGGCTTACTCCCTCGGGCTGGAATCTCAGGTATTTTTAGGTGACTGAGAAACTTTGCAGAGGGGTGAGGAGAGGCCAAAACATGTGGGAGGATTTGAGAGTACTTGGATCTCAGCACACAGGCAGCACACTTCAACCCAGTACACAGTATATCTGGAGGTTTGTTCTGACTTTACAGATCTCAAAATAAAACTAAACTCAACATAGGAAATTGTGCCTCCAAAGCCAGAAACTCCTAGCCCTCAAACCCCATTAACACTCCTGACTTACAGAATGAAAGGTCGGCTGAAGGAGGAACATACCTGGGTTCAGGCAAGAGAACTTTATTGGGGAGTTACCTGCTGGGCTGACTTCTAAGGTGGGGTCAGCACCAGTATCTCTAACAGGCAGGGTTATATAGGAGATTTATGGGTGAGGGGCTGGCAACCCTTAGAGGGAGAGGGAAATGTGATTTGGCTATTAGTGTAGTTATAACTGCAAGGAGACCAAGGAGGGTCTCCACTCCCAGGGTGATTCAACCTGGACACCTAGGGTAGTGATCTGGAGCATCCTGTTTTTCAGAATTCTTTTCATATATATAGGGAGGAGGGAGTTGGAGACCTTGGCATATATCAAGGGAGGTGGGAGTTGGAGACCTTGGCTGCAACCCAATCACAGAAATGGGAAGATTTAACTAGAATTGATCAACTTAACATGGCCAAAATATAGCTCCTTCTATGCCTACATTAATTTTAGCATGCAAAATTAGAAAAATCCAGCTCTAGAATTAAAACTAAATCAATGGGAAGCTTATATTGGTTGCAAATTAGAAGCTCCAAGGAGGAGCACAGGTCAGTTACATAGAAAACCAGTAAGGCTGATCCTAGACAGAGGGAAAACAGAAATTATATGCATTTCTTATACTAAATCAAGAATTAAGGAATCTGCCAGGCCAGTGTGGCTCAGTGGTTGAGTGTCGAGCCATGCACCAGGAGGTCACTGGTTCGATTCCTGGTCAGGGCACATGCCCAGGTTGTGGGCCTGATCCCCAGTAGGGGGCATGCAGGAGGTGGCCAATCCATGTTCTCTCTCATCAATGTTCCTATCTCTCTCTCTCTCCCTCTCTCTAAAAAATCAATAAAGAAAAAAATGTAAAAAGAAAAATCACATCTTAAAAAAAAAAAAGAATTAAGAAATCTAATTAAGGAAATTAAAGATTTCCCTGACTTTCTCCAGGACCCTGATGGGTTTGCAAAATATTTTAATTTACTGTTAAAAAATATAGCCCAGCCGGTGTGGCTCAGTGGTTGAGCATTGACCCATGAACCAAGAGGTCGCCGGTTCAATTCTTGGTCAGGGCGCATGCCCCGGTTGTGGGCCAGATCCCCAGTCAGGGACATGCAGGAGGCAGCCAATTGATGTTCTCTCTCATTGATGTTTCTATCTCTCTCTCCCTCTCCATTCCTCTTTCCCTAAAAATCAATAAAGAAAAAAAAGAATATAGTGCTGGCTATTCTGACCTATTCCAATTAATATACCTATTGGTTTCTGGGAGCAAGGCAACAGAATTGCTAAATGGGGTCTACTGGGAAATTGTAGAGGAATCTGTTTCTATTGTAGAAAGCCAGGTCACCTTAAAAAGAATTGTAGAAAACCAAAATGGGACTTAGAAAGAGAAAAGAAACCAGAAAAAAGCATAGGGTTGTTCCAAGGGTGTTTCCCTTTCTCAGTGACAGTTTAGGAGAAGTTGAAATAATCATAAAAAAGGGACGCCACTAAGGCCCCTGTAGATACTGGGGCTACTTTATCTGTTCTTAACCACACTCAGCTAATTGCTTTCTCCTCCAGAGTAAAGCTTCTGTACAAATGGCAGGGATATCTAATCAATGTCTGTCTTTAAATCAGAACCTGTTATATTCCAACTAGGGAATGTTATAGGGAATATATATTATTGATTTGAAAGAGAGAGGAAGGGAGAGAGAGAGAAACATTGATGTGAGAGAAGAACATCCATCAGTTGCCTCCTATATGTGCATGGACTGGGGATGGAACCCACAACCTGGATATGTGCCCTGACCAGGAACAACTGAACTGGTGACCTTTCAGTGCACAGGATGACACTCAACCAACTGAACCACACTGGCCAGGGATATATATATATATATATATTTTTTTTTTTTTTTACCAACCAAATTTTCCCTGTTAACCTAGTAGGGTGAGACTTTTATGGAAACCAATAATGCTCAAATATCTTTTTCCAGAAAGGTGAAATGTATTTAGAACTAAATGAATTAGATATTGAACCAAAAAGTAAAATAGTGATTTTTTTTTTTTTTTTTATCCTCACCCGAGGACATTTTTTCATTTTTTGTTCAGATAGAGTGGGAGGGAGAGAGAGGAACAGAGAGAGAGAGAAACATCGATGTGAAAGGGACACATCGAGTGGCTGCCACCCGCACGACCAACCAGGGCTGGGGACAAACTGCAACCGAAGTACATGCCCTTAGCGGGAACCGAACCCAGGTCTCTCTGGACCGCAGGCCGACGCTCTAACCGCTGAGCCAAACCAGCCAGGGCTAAAATAGTGATTTTATTTATTTATTTTTTAATCCTCACCCAAGGATATTTTTCCATTTTTGTTCAGATAGAGTGGGAGGGAGAGAGAGGAAGAGAGGGAGAGAGCGAGAAACATTGACGTGAGAGGGACACATCGACTGGTTGCCTCCTGCACAAACCAGACCAGGACCGGGGACCGAACCGCAACCGAGGTACATGCCCTTGACTGGAATCGAACCTGCGACTCATTGGTTGGCAGGCCAACGCTCTAACCACTGAGCAAAACCGGCCAGGGCTAAAATAGTGATTTTAAAGTAACCTCCCAAGAGGAAACTAATCTTGAGACTGACTGAACATTTGCTAACCATATTTTCTTCATTAACTTCCATGAGAACCTGAGGGATAGCTTAACAGGGTACCCACCATATTCAGACTGTCTCTCTGTAGAGGGGTGACCACCAGTCCACAGTGCCTCAAGAGTCCCCTTTTGGGGTACATATTCATCAACTGGAAGAATTTTGACCCTGAGTCCCTCAAGGAAAAGACTAATTGTTTGTAACACAACCTGACCCCAATATAAAGTGGACAATGGAAAGGTTCCACTAATTTTAATACTATCTTGCAACTTGGACCTATTTTGCCATTCCCAAGGGAAATGGACAGAGGTTCCATATAGCTAAGTCTTTATGACTCTCAGAGGCAACCCTAAGCTATGTGCTATCTGTAAACTAGAAAAATGTACCCAAATGTAAAGAAACTTTCCAAAAATGGATGAATAGATTCATCAGTCCATTGCCAACATTTGGGTGGCAACCCAATTATTGAGGTATTAAAACAAACAAACAAACAAACAAACAAACAAACAAACAAAAAAACACAACTGTCTTTGTTTTACAACTTAAGTCTTTACATGGCCAGAGGTCTGGCTCCAGAAACAATTCAAAGCCTACCAAATCCTTTTACCTTCCCAAACCTCCCCTATTCATCTCCAAAGGCCAAAGATAAAACCAAAAGTCCTAGGACCTTTTTTTTCTTTAATTTTTTTTTTCTTTATTGATTTTAGAGAGAGAGGAAAGGAGAGGGAGAGAGAGATAGACACATTGATGAGCCCGGCTGGTGTGGCTCAGTGGTTGAGCGTTGACCCATGCAGCAGGAGGTCGTCAGTTCAATTCCTGGTCAGGGCACATGCCCAGGTTGTGGGCCCGATCCCCAGTGGGGGGCATGCAGGAGGCGGCCAATCGATGTTCTCTCTCATCGATGTTTCTATCTCTCTCTCCTTCTCCCTTCCTCTCTAAAAATCAATAAAGAAAAAAAAATTTTTTTTAAAGAAAGAAACATGAGATAGAACATCGATTGGTCACCTCCTGCATGTCTCCCATTGGGGATCAGGCCCACAACCTGGGCATGTGCCCTGACCGGGGATCAAATTGGCGGCCTCTTAGTGTATGGGTCAATACTCAACCACTGAGCCACACCGGCCAGGCTCATTAGGCCAAATTAAAACTGGACTTAATGCAGTCTCTTTAATGAAAATGATGGTAAGTTTAGGGAGAAAAATTGTGTTTCAATGGAAATCATAATGCTCAATTGTGGGTATTAGACTCTAATGCAATTGATTGTCTTCAAAGTGTAAAGTTTTACTTTTACCTGTGAACTAAACTGGTTCCTGAATTCTTTTAGTTGTATTCAACCCTCTAAGCTAATGTTTTATGTTTTTTTATCCTATGTTTGGACTAGGAATTATTGGGAAGTAAATTTTTTTCCTCTAAGGCTGTATCTGTGTATGCCATACAGAATTTACCTCCACACTTGATGACATCACCAGAAATGTTCAAACTGTAGACAAATAGGATCTATAAAATTGTCACTGCTGGGAGGGGAGGCGGGAAGAGATAAACCAAAGAACTTATATGCATATATGCATAACCAATGGACACAGACAACAGTGTGGGGAAAGGCAGGAGGGGGACGGGAATGGGGAGGAGGGGGTCGACAGGGGGAAAAGGAGGGACATCTGTAATTCATTCAACAATAAAGATAAGTTTAAAAAAATAGTCACTGCTTAATTTCATTCCACCAAAAGCCTTACATCTAGAAGTCTCCTCAACTGACAGTCTTGCAGACTCAGAAACTGGTTTATGATTAGCTGTGTTGATTAACCTTTGTGTTCTTTCTATTTTCATAGGGTGTATGCCTATGACCCTATTAAATACCTGATTGCTTGTTTACACAATATAGGTCTCACTTTGGAAGCCCATCTGCATTACCACCTCCTGAAGTGAGACTCAGCAATTTAACTAAACTGACTTATTTTCAGGACTAAACAATTGAATCATTAAAATATGGAGCAATCTACCAACTTCTCTTCTGGGATGAGACAACAATTTCATATCAAGATGATGATGCTTCAGGAATTCCCATCCATTCTTACTTTAGAAGAAGCAGCTAACATCCTCTCTGTTCCAGTGTCAGATCCCATTCCCTTGTCCCCCTTAGATCAGGCAGGGAGAGACTTCCATACCTATATAGGCAGGAACCACAGCCCTTGTCAGCAGGAAGCAGTTACTGAAGATAGACTGTTCTGCCCCATCACCCCTAAAAGATTTTAGAAATGGAAATCTCTGGTGGGGGGAATGAGATAGGCCAGTAAGCCAGGACAAGTGGAATAGGGAAACTAAGATAGGTAGGTGAACAAATTGGCAGAGAAATTTACAGCAGATACAGAAGGTCACCTCCCTAGATGTAACATCTAGGCCTCAGCTGTATTTCAGCTCCAGATCCAGAAAAGCAGCTAAACCAGGTGGGCAACACCAGGACCAGCTGCAGTGACTAACCCCCCCCCCCCCCCCCGGCCCTGATACTGACCAATCAGTGGAGACCACGACCCTGAAAAAGCACACCTGGAAAACAGATTAATAGTCTGCCCAAATCCTCCCCTGAGACCTCCCCTAAGATTCCCACTTGCAAGAAAGAGATAAAAGCCTCAAGACAAAGGACCCGGCATGCGCTTTCCCTCTGGGGAGCAGCCCCCACCATTCCCTTTCCCTTCTTCTTCCCCCACAGGCATTCATTTACTAAACTCTAAAGTTGAAACCCCACAAGGCTTTCAACCAAGGGAGCAATGGGCAGTGGAAGCTTGTCCCAGGCTAATCCCCTGAATCTGTCCCCAAGGCCCCATTTTCTCTGACTTCCCAAAGAGCTAAAGCAGCCAAGCTTAGGCTTTCCTGTTGCTTCTTCTATGCTAAACCCTTTCTTGTTTTACTGTCCCCAGCCTTAATAAATATTTCCTTATAGTCAGCTGGACTCATTGTGAAATTTTTCCTGCACGAAGTCAAGAATCCACACACTACTGGCTGGCCCTAGGCAGATGCACTCAGGGCCAGGTCCCTTGTCCAGTAACAGCCTGGGCTCCCCAGTTCTCAGAGAGCACACTGTATTCTAGGACAAGAGGGCCTAAAGAATTTTTCTCCCTAAAATTACCATCATTTTCATTAAAGGATTTCTATAGGTCTTAGCATTGAATAGTTTATGATTCCATGAAGGATAGAGAGCGGCGTCAACACACGGGTTTATCTTAAATTGTTAGAGGGGCACATGCCCAGGTTGTGGGCCCAATCCCCAGTGGGGGGCATGCAGGAGGCGGCCAATCGATGTTCTCTCTCATCGATGTTTCTATCTCTCTCTCCCTCTCCCTTCCTTTCTCTCTAAAATCAGTAAAGAAAAAAAATAAAAAAGAAAAAAATTGTTAGATGGACATGACTTGGCTGACATCATAGAAAGAGAAAACTCTCTTAAATACATGTTTTTTGTCTTTTTTATCCTCACCCAAGGACATTTTTGCATTTATCTTCAGATAGAGCGAGAGGGGGAGAGGGAGGAAGAGAAAGGGAGAAACATCAATGTGAGAGAGACACATCGACTGGTTGCCACCCACACGACCCCAACCAGGGCCGAGGACAAATTGCAACCGAGGTACGTGCCCTTAGCGGGAGCCGAACCCGGGACTCTCTGGTTCATGAGCCGATGCTCTAACCACTGAGCCAAACCGGCCAGGGCTTAAATATGTGTTTTAAGAGAGTTTCCCTTTTGATTCTTATCACTTAACGAAAGACAGGACTTATTAGTTATTCCTTACAAAAGTCCACAAGCCTTTTTTGAAATAAGGAAATAGGGGCTTCTTCAGCCCAAACCTTTCCCAAGCTTTTTTGTTAACATGCTTTTTCAGAACATTCACTGAATATTTTTTCTTCTTCTTACAATACATGCTCATAATAGAAAATTTAAAACTATCAGAAACTATAAGACTAATCTATAGTCCACCACCCACCTTTAGAATTTCCGCAGGCTTAGAGTCTGGCCAGGTATTCAGTTAGTTAGAATGTCATCCCCATGTGCCGTGGTTGCGGGTTCAATCTCTGGTCAGGGCACATACAAGAAGCAACCAATGAATGCATAAATAAATGGAACAAAAAAAATATGTTTCTTTCTCTCCCTTCCTCTCTCTTTCTCAAATCAATAATAGCTCTAGCCAGTGTTGCACAATGGTTAGAGTATCAGCCCAGGCACTTAAGGGTCGCCAGTTTGATTCCCAGTCAAGGGCTTGGGTTACAGGTTTGATCCCTGACCCAGTCGGGGCACATGCAGGAGGCACCTAGCGCAGGAGAGAGTATATCCCGCCTCTCTCTCTCTCTCCCCCTTCATCCCTCCCTTCTACTCTCTAAAAATCAATGGAAAAAATATCGTAGGGTGAGGATCAACAAAAAATAAAAATAAAATAAAATAATTAAAAAAATTTTTTTTCTTTATTGATTTTAGATAGAAAGAAAAGGAGAGGGAGAGAGAGAGAGAAACATCGATGAGAGAGAACATCAATTGGCCGCCTCCTGCATGCCCCCCACTGGGGATTTGGCCCACGACCCGGGCATGTGCCCCAACCGAGAATCGAACCGATGACTTCTTGGTACATGGGTCAATGCTCAACCACTGAACCACACTGGCAGGGCAAAATAAATGACTTAAGAAAAGAACTTCAACAGTCTCCAGCCATACATTTCTACTATAGGATGCCCCATGACATTAAAATATTCTCACATCCCATATTAAAAGTTATCAAGTTGAGCCCTGGCCAGTTTGGCTCAGCAGTTAGAGCATCCGCTTGCGGACCAGAGAGACTCGGGTTTGGTTCCCACTAAGGGCATGTACCTTGGTTGCAGTTTGTCCCCGGCCCCATCTGAAAAAAAAAAAAAAAATTATCAAGTTGAGTTTGTGTAGTTGCTATAATGTAATATTTGTAGAGCTTTTAATAAATGTTTATTCATTTTAATTTTGCCTTTAGAAAAATTTTGAAGACAATAAATTTTGTTTCCCATATCACAAATATATTTGAGAGTCATTAAAAGTCTATAGGCCCCAGGCACTAGTGCCTATTGTGACTAATGAATAAAAGGGTCCTGCCTAGTGAAAAGTAATGTTAATATTAATGTTACCATTTAAGAGTATATCCTGCCTCTCTCTTTTTCTCTCTGTTAACTTCTATGGCCCATATAGTTTTTTTTGTTTGTTTGTTTTTTTAAATCCTCACCCGAGGACACTTTTCCATTTTTTGTTCAGACAGAGTGGGAGGGAGAGAGAGGAAGAGAGAGAGAGAGAGAAACATCGACGTGAAAGGGACACATCGAGTGGTTGCCACCCACACGACCCCATCCAGGGCTGGGGGCAAACTGCAACCGACCTACGTGTCCTTAGTGGAACCAAACCCGGGACTCTCTGGTCCGCAGGCCGATGCTGTAACCGCTGAGCCAGACTGGCCAGGGCATCTGTAGCTTCTTAATGGAGGTCTGGAAACACACACCTCTGAGGAAGAAGGGTTTAGCAATAGCTCATTTCCCTCAGCCCTGCATTTCGCCGATAGGAAAACTGAGGCTGGAGAAGTGACCTGCCCAGGTCAGTGGTTAGTTATTACCAGAACCAGACTCAGAATTAAGCCCCTAGCTCAGGTATGGGGTGAAGAAGACACCATTTGCCTTGGTTGCCCTCTGCTCATCTTGCAGGGCTGGCTCTGCCTTCCATGGGCATCTTCCTCGGGCGCTCTGCGCTGCCACGGCCCTCCCACTCCACGTCCACGTCCACCTCCCCCAGCTGCCACCGCTCTTGACCCAATTTCCCCATCCAAATGCACTTGGCTGTTTTCCCTTCATTGCGTATCTGTTGTTCTTACAACGTTGCACAAGCAATTAATTTTTTTTTTTTTTTTATCCTCACCCAAGGACATTTTTTCATTTTTGTTCAGATAGAGTGGGAGGGGGGGGGAGAGAGAGAGAGAGAGAGAGAGAGAGAGAAACATCGATGTGAAAGGGACACATTGAGTGTCTGCCTCCCTCACAACCCCAGCAGGGCCGGGGACGAACCGCAACTGGGGTACGTGCCCTTGACCGGAATCAAACCCGTGACTCATTGGTCCACGGGTCGATGCTCTAACCGCTGAGCCAAACCAGCCAGGGCAGCAATTACTTTTTAAAACTTTAATAAATTTTCTTTTTTTTCTCTCTGATTGTAAAAATAACAGATGTGCACAGAAGAAAATTTGGGTGAAAAAAGAAGCTCATAATCACATGACCATATGAGATGACCATTGTTAAATGTTGCAAAACAAATACAAGTAAAATAGAATCAATCATTGAGCAGCTGTTCTTTTTTAAAAAATAAGAAATATCTCATATATACAATAATTAGTATTTATTCATTCAATAAATATTTGTTGAGCACTTACCATATGCCAAGCACTGCTCTGGGATTCGGTATACAGTAATTGGACAAAATAGTCCAAGTCCTTGTCCTCAAGGAGCTACTTTTAGTGGGAAAAGATAGATGATTAACAAATAAATATAAAATAGGTTTGCTGGTGTCAAATACCACGAACTAAAAATGAAGCAGAGTGGGAACTGTTGCTTTACATAGGACAATTAGGAAGGCCTCCCTGAAAGATGACATTTGATCAGGGTCCAGAAAGGAGTCAGAGAGTGAGACATGCATTCATGCATCCATTCATTCACAAATGTTTATTGAAAGTGTTCCAGACACTGAAGATGCAGCAAAGAATAAAAGAGACATTCCTTTCTAGGCCCCTGGTCCTCTCCACTGCAGACATCTGCTCTGTTCCACCCAATAGCTTGAAGACTAAATAGTTTAGGAAGAGAACAAAGAGAAAGAGCTACCCTAAACATTTTAATAAAGACTTAAAATATCTAAAATTAATCAGTATCTACCTGCCTCCCAAATAAGAGTTGTTTAACTTTCTCTGCTCACAACTCCCATCTTAATTTAAATGTTTACCAACATCTTTAGTTAATGCTGTTATTTTCCCAAAGTAATTATTATTATTAAAAATAATTTTGAGTAGTCATAGTTTGTTTAATCTTTATGTTTTCTAAATGTTTACTCACTATTTCCTCTTGCATCTCCCTATTTTCTTCTCGGTTCAGTTTTCTTCTTAGGTACGTGCTTCAAAAGTTTCCTTAGCAAGGGTGGTTAACGCCCTGTTTGTTTGTTTTTAAGATTTTTACATTGATTTTTAGAGAGAGAGGAAGGGAGAGGGAGAGAGAGAGAAACATCGACGTGAGAACAATACATTGATTGGCTGCCTCCTGCACACCACCTACTGGGGATGTGCCCTAACCGGGAATTGAACTGGCGACCTGTCAGTGCATGGGACGACGCCCAACCAGCTGAGCCACACGGGCCAGGGCTCCCTGTTTTGGTTTGCTATTTGAAGATGTCTTTAATTTGCCCTCCATTTTAAAGAATAACAGCTTTATTCAGATATAATTGACATGCCAGAATTCACCCTTTTAAAGTGTACAATTCAGTGGTTTAGAGTATATTTATAGAGTTGTGCAGCCATCGCTTTGTCTAATTTTATTTTATTTATTTATTTTTGTTAATCCTCACCCGAGGATATTTTTCCATTGATTTTTAGATAGAGTGGAAGGGAAGGAGGGAGAGAGAGAGAGAGAAACATCAAAGTGAGAGAGACACATTGATTGGTGCCTCCTGCAGGGCCAGGGATCGAACCTGCAACCAGATACGTGCCCTTGACCGGGAATCAAACCCTTCCGTCCATGGGCCAACTCTCTAACCACTGAGCCAAATTGGCCAGGGCAATATTGTCTAATTTTAGAACATTTTCATTATCTCAAAATGAAACCCTATACCCACTAGCTGTCACTTCCCATTCATTCCCCTCTCCCTCCAGCCCTTGGCAACTCTAACCTACTTTTTGTCTCTATGGATTTCCTTATTCTGGACTTTTCATATAAATGGATTCATACGATATGCATCATTTTCTGTCTGACTTTTTTCACCTAACATATTCTTTTCAAGGTTCATCTGTATTGTAGTATGTATTAGTATTTCATTTTCTTAAGGCTGAATAATATTTTGTTGTACCACATTTGTTTATCCATCATCAGCTGATGTACATTTGAGCTGTTTCCACTTTTTTGTCATTTTTGAATAAAGCTGCGATGAACATTTGTGTACTAGTTTTTGTGTGAACATGTTTTCAGTTCTCATGGGTATATACTTAGGAGTGGACTTGCTGGGTCATGTGGCAACTCTATGTTTAACTTTTTGAGGAACTGTCAAACTATTTTTCACAGCAGCTGCACCATTTTACATTCCCAACAGCAATGTATAAAGGGTCCAGTTTTCTCCACATCCTCATCAATGCTTCTTTTCTTTTTCTTTTTTTGTTAATAAATAGCAATCCTAGTGAATAGGAGGTGAATCTCATTTAATTTTATTTGTTTTTTGTTTTTTATGTGTGTATGTGTATTCTATTGTCTGAACTGTTTGAAAGTGAAATACCATGACACTTGATCTCAAAATCCATCAGCATGCATTTCCTAAAAAAAAGGCACTTTCCAGTATAACCATAATACTAATATCGTATCTAAGAAATGTTCACATTCTTGCTCTTGACCAGTCAATTGTGACTTAACACCACCTTCATTACTCTAGTCTGGTGGTAGGAGCTAGAACTACAGAAGACTTCAGCCACGAGAAAGTCTCATGGGGGTGAAAGCCTGGGGCCAAGTGTGACATTGTGGTTCAGTTTGGGATCTGAGCAGAGGTGGGTCTTCTTTGTAGCCAACCCTCTTCCTGTGGGGTGTTCCCAGTGGAGAAGATTACCCCTTCCCCAGGGATAAGGTTAATTTTAAAGTAAGTTGCCAGGCCAGAGGGGAATTGTGGAAGGGTAAACAAAGTATCCTGCTATCACCACAACCACATGGGCCATATTCCAACCAGAGGAAGAGAATTTAATCTAGGTCCAGGGAAGGATGTGGGAAAAATTCAGAACATCTCCCCAACACCTGGAGAGCCTCTGCCATACCCTGGTACTCTTGGCGGAGGAAAGGGCTAGGCTGAGGTTTAATGGAGCCTCCATCAGGTCCTCTTCTCTATAACCATGAAAAAAGCTTGGATCCCTGGCTAGTGTGGCTCAGTGGGCTGGGCGTCATCCCGTGCACCAAAAGGTTGCCAGTTCTGTTGCGGTCAGGGCACATGCCCGGGTTGTTGGCTCCATCCCCAGTAGGGGGTGTGCAGGAGGCCGCTGATTGATGTTCTGCTCTCACATCAATGTTTCTCTGTTTCCCTCTCCCTTCCTCTCTCAGTCTCGATGTGGCCTCTTCTTTAACTTCGTAGTTGTAGGACTTCCATTCAGCTTGATTTAAGGCGGTTTTGAATGATAGTTGTTCTGTAGTTTAGTTGTAATTTTGATGTGGTTGTGGGAAAAGGCGATACCGCGTTTACCTACGCTGCCATCTTGACCGGCAATCTGAATCTCATTTTATATGTCCTATCTTGTGAGTTTGTTTGAACACAAACTGTAGCATACTATACACACACTATACACTTGTTTTTTCCACTTAACAGTATATTGTAGAAAGCATGTACGGAACTGCTTATTCTCTTGCTGGCTTTATGGCAACCCATTGTATGAAAGTACAATCATGGCACTGGTAATTTACATAACCAATCCCCTACTATAAGCTCTTCTGTTTTTGTTTTGTTTTTCCAGTCTTTTGTTATTAAACAGTGCTACAATGATTGCATCTACATACTCCATTCTTCACATGTAGGAGTCTGTCTGCAATGACATATATATATCATTCCTAGAAGTGAAATTCTAAGTTAAAGGGCTTGTCCATTCTTTTTTTTTTTTTTTTTTTTTTAATATATTGTCAAATTTATTTCCATACTTCTTTAAATGGACCCTGGATCCTAACATCCAGTTGCGAAGATATTGTAATCTTAGTAATTTCTGTGTGGGCCTACTATGGAATTACTTCTTTTGAGGGGGTTGGGGACCAGGGCATAGTTCATAAAGAGCTTTACTTGGTGGGCAGTTCCCATGAAGGAGGTAGAACATGAAGAGAGTTTGTCTTGGGGCCCTATCTACCCTATCTTGGTGGAACAGTGGGTACTTATTAAAAATGTTGGGTAATGCCTGGCCAGTGTGGCTTAGTGGTTGCCAGTTTGATTCCTGATCAGGGCACATGCCCAGGTTGTGGGCCAAATCCCCAGTGGGGAGGGGGCATGCAGGAGGCGGCCAATCAATGTTCTCTTTCATCAATGTTTCCATCTCCCTCTCCCTCTCCCTTCCTCTCTCTCTAAACAATAAAGAAAAAATGTTTTAAATAAATAAATATTATAAATAATATAGATGTTGGGTAAGGTAATAATCTTTTCTTTTATTTCTTCAATCAATACATTTATTGAAACACTACTATGTAGTTCTAGATTAAATGAAAATAAAACCAGCCCCATCGGTGTGGCTCACTGGTTGAGCGTCAGACCCATGTACCAAGAGGTCGCCGATTCAATTCCTGGTCAGGGCACATGCCCAGGTTGTGGGCCCGGATGTTTCTATCTCTCTGTCCCTCTCCCTTCATCTCTCTCTAAAATCAATAAAGAAAAAATGTGTTTTTTTTAAAAGACAGTAAATAAACAAGACCATACACACCTCTCATTGACATTTTCGGGCTTTTGAGGAGAAGCCGACATTAATACAACTAAGGATGAGGTAATGAATAGGGAGGGAAATGCATATCGGGCTACTGGAGCCTGTAGCAAAGGTCCGAGAGTCAGAAAAGGATTCCCAGAGGAAACTTGTTGGAATTGAGATATGAAAGATGAGTACAAGACTAGATAAAGGGAAATCTCTTTTTCCTTTTTTTTTTTTTTTTAATCCTCAGCCCCAAGACATACTTAGAGGAAGAGGAAGAGAGAAACATCAATCAGTTGCCTTCTGTACTCTCCCCGACTAGGAATCAAACTTGCAACCCAGGTATGTGCCCTGTCCAGGAATCAAATCCACAACATTTCACTGCACAGGATGATGCTCTATCAACTGAGCCACTCCAGCTGGGCTCTTTTTCCTTTTATGGAAAAGTGTGTTTAACAAATAAGGGAGGGAGGTAATAATACCTACCTCACAGAGTTGTTATGAGAATTAAATTAAATAATATATGTGATGCATTTATTTATTTTTATTGAATTTATTGGGGTGACATTGGTTAATAAAATTATATAGGATTCAGGGGTACAATTCTATAATATATCATCTGTGTATTGTATTGTATATTCACCACCCCAAGTCAAGTCTCTTTCCATTATATGTGATGCATTTAGAAAAATACTTGGCACATGTCAGTTACTTGGTGAATGTTCATTTCCTTTCCACTCTTCCATTCACTTGTGGTGAGTAAAATTCCAGACAAGCAAAGCACTGTCACCCTAATTATGTTCTTATATTTTTTCTTTCTTTTTTTTCTTTATTGATTTTAGAGATAGAAGAAGGGAAAGGGAGAGAGATAGAAACATTGATGAGAAAGAACATTGATTGGCCGCCTCCTGCATGCCCGCCACTGGGGATTTGACCCAAAACATGAGCATGTGCCCTGACCAGGAATTGAACCGGCAAACTCTTGGTGCGTGGGTCAACGCTCAACCACTGAACCACACTGGCCAGGCCGTTCTTGTATATTTTTCTACTACCCAGTCCTCTCTCTTCCTTCATTTCTGGGCTCCCAAGCACTGCAATACAGTCTACATTAGGAGTTAATTAGATTAATAACCACCATTTTTGTCCTTAAGCTATACTAAGAACTTCACATCCATTATTTAATTTAATCTTCATAACAATCTTAGTAGGTAAAACTATTACTCCAGTTCTATAAATTAAAAAACAAACGACAATAACAACAAATAAGGCAAACAGAGACCAGGGACAATTGCTAGCAAATTGCAGAACAGAATTCAGACTCAAGGCTGACTAATTTCTTTTTTTTTTTTTTTTTTTTAGAGAGAGAGAGGAAGGGAAAGAGAGATAGAAACATCAATGTGAGAGAGAAACATCGATCAGCTGCCTCCTGCATGCACCCTACTGGGGATCGAGCCCACAACCCAGGCATGTGCCCTGACAGGGAATCAAATCAGGACCTCTCAGTCCATGGGATGACGCTCAATCCACTGAGCCACACCCGCCGGGCAAGGCGGACTAATTTCTAACCACTATCCTACAGTGCCTTGGGTTGCTAATGATCTTTTTTAGGTCTTATTTACCCAACCATGTGATAAAGTTCTTTAGGAAAAGAACCTGCCTTTATACTTTTTTAGTGTGGGTGAAAAGAGGCCACATACTAAACCTGACAAGCTCAGGGGAGGCCTGCATGGCTGCCTTACAAACTTAGAGACCTAAAGTAACCACATAGGATGGTCTGAAATTAAAACTTCCTAACTAAAAGTGAGTCATGGCAGGTAGTCATGTCCTAGGCTGGTATCTTCCTTGACAAAGGTCAATCTTTACCTTAACTGAAACTATCTATTGTCTATATGCATGTAAGCCTTACATTGTAAGGTAACATACCTTTGGAATGTCAAGGTAACTTCCCTTTTACCTGTACCCTCTCTGGGAACAACCACCACACCAGAGTGGAGGCCACAAATCCTGTTGTTGTTATTGTTATCATGTTAATTATTATCATTTTTTTCATTGATTAAAAAAAATTTTTAGAGAGAATGGAAGGGAGGGAGGTAGAGATAGAAACATTGATGTTGAGAAAGACACATCAATTGGTTGCCTCCCGCACAGCCCTGGTTGGGGCTGGGGAAACCTGCAACCCAGGCACCAGCCCTTGGGTGCCCTGTACTGGAATCGAACCTGAGACTTTTCATTCCTCAGGCTTATGCTCTAACCACTGAGCAACACCAGCCAGGGCTATCATGTTAATTATCAACTGTTAACTATCCCATACCCACAAATGTAAAAGAAGTGTGTGTCTATCCGTTTTACATTGATTTAAAAAAATTTAATTATCCAATCCCAGAGATTCCCCACCCGCCCCTCTTTGCTTTCTCCCATCTCCCTAATCTATCACCAATGAATTTCATGTAATCCCTTTACTTCTCACCCTTTGATTCTAATGTATTAAAATAAGTGATAAAACTGCCATTTTCCAGAGTGTTTTCTCAATCCCTTGAAATTTTGCTTCCTGGCAATTATTCTCAATTTGGTTCAAATAAACCAAAAAATTTTTACAGGTTTGGATGTTTCTTACTGTTATAGGCACCTGAAACACCAGAAAAGGTGTTATTGGACAGCCCCCTGGGTCAAAGGAAAAGGGCTGTCCCTTCCTCAGTTCCTGTCAGTCTCTTAGGAAAGAATTCCAACAAGTGAAAGACAGCACATTGTAATGAAGTGAATTTATTGAAGAAGTAAAGCAAGTAAATTTATCAAAGAAGCAAGGCAAGCAAATCTATTAAATACATCCTAATGAAGCACAGATGGGGTCTCTCAGCTAATCTGAGGAGCAAGCCTGGTGGGGGTTTAGCATTTTTATACTTTCCTCTATATAGGTTTTTAAATTCCTCTGCTGGATATCTTGGTACAGATTAATTCTCAAGGTCTCACTTTTACTTTGTTAAGGCTTTTTCAGAATTTATAAAAAATATTTGGTGATTTTATCTTTAACAAGCCCCAGACTGCTGGGGCTTGTTAAACAGTGAGATGAAATCTCCCTCTTCTTTCCTCCTCCCTCTTCTCTCCTCCTTCTTTGTTTAGTAGTTGGTGAAATAAAGCTCTCCCTTCTTTCCTTCCCCCTTCTCCCTCCTGCCTTAGCAGTTCCAGGGTGATTTATGCTATGTATTAGGGGGACCGGAAAGTAATGTCGTGTTTTTACAACATTAGTTCAAACAGATACATTTTTAATAAGTTTTTATTTTTAATCAACGATGTAATCACTCTCGTTATCAACAACCTTTTGCCATCTAGTGTGCAAATTTTCAATGCCAGATCGATAAAAATCAATTGGTTTTTGAGCAAAATATCTGGAGATAGTATTTTGGACATCATCCAAATTGTCAAATTTTTTGCCACTTAGAAAATGTTGAAGTGATCGGAATAAATGGAAATCTGATGGCGCAATATCGGGCGAGTATGGTGGGTGAGGCAATATCTCCCACCCCAATTCATTAATTTTGTCCAGGGTTTGTCTTGCGCAGTCCGGTCTTGCGTTATCGTGTTGCAGAATAACGCCTTTTCTGGTGACAATCGCTGGGCACTTTTCAATTAAAGATTGATTTACTCGATCCAATTGTTCACAGTAAAGGTCTGCATTCAGTTTGTCCAGGTTTCAGCACCTCAAAATGAACGACCCCGCGAATACTCCACCAAACACACAAAAGTGCCCTTTTGGGGTGTAAACCTGGCTTAGCTGTACTTTGTGGCGATTCATTTGGAGAGAGCCAATGCCTTTTGCATTTTGGATTATCATAGAGGACCCATTTTTCATCTCCAGTGATCAAGTGATCAAAAAACGCCACTGAAGCAGTAAGTTGCATGTGGTGGACCGGTTAGCTTTGTTTTCTTCGGACAGATTATGTGGGACCCAAACACCTGCTCTGCTTACTGTACCAATCTGCTGCAAATGTTCTTGGATGGTCGACCAAGGTTGGTTAAGAGTGTTTGACAGTTCCTCAATTGTCTGACACGGATTTGCTTCCACTTTCACCCTTAACATGTCATTGTCTAAAGTTGTTGGTCCTCCTGATCGATACGAGTCAGAAAGATCAAAATTACCGGATTTGAACTTAGAAAACCACCTTTGGCATTTATGAAGGTCTAATGCACTTGGATAAACATCGCAAAATTTTTTGGTAGCAACTGTTGCATTACTACCCTTGTGAAACTCAAAAAGCATACAATGCCGGATGTGTACCTCTTCTGGAATTTGTCTGGCCATTTCAGTATAAATTGAAAAAAAAATTAAGATTCAATTATTTATGAGTAAACAAGTCATTCTAACCTTAAAATGTCTTTGGCACAATTTTGAAGTACACAATGAGCTGATAAATGACATCCGAATATCGAAATGTGCAGAAACAACATTACTTTCCAGTCCCCCTAATATTATCTGGTTAGGGAGAAGAGCCCTTAAAACTCCCCCTCCTTTCCTGCATTCTTTGGTTAGTGAGGAGAGGTACTAGCCATTTGTTCTCAAGATAAGGTTTTGCTGCAAACTGTCTGCAAGATGCCAAAACCTTTTGGCTTTCTTTAATTTTCTTGTCTGTTTCCCTATTCCTCCTGACCTGGAATTTTCACAGCTTCTTACTATCCTGTAACATTATGCTGACATTAATAAAACAATAGCTGCTATTTATTGAGAATCTACTAGGTAACACATACTTTGCATGCATTATTTCTAATCCTCACAACAACTCTGGTTTATATATTATTTTCCCCATTTTACAGATTAAGAAATTTAGGCTCCAAGGGATTAATAAACTTGGCCAAGATGGAGACAGGACAAAAGTCTGGTACGACGGAAATCCACACCTTCAACCAGGACTCCCAGACAGAACCAGGAAGAAAGGGTAGGTAAAAGATTGTTACTGGAAAGGGGACCTAGCCCTGAGCAGGTCTGCCTAGGGCCGGCCAGTAATATGTGGGTTCTTGACTTTGTGTAGGAAAAATTTCACAACATGAGTCCATATGAATTTTATTTTATTTTATTTTATTTTTCTTTCGAGTTAGGATTCAGGTTGACGTGCAGGTTAGGGTCAGGTTTACAGTGGAGCTGAGGTTGGGGGGTGGCAAAGTCAGGGCTAGGCTTAGAATCGGGGGTGCAGCTAGGACTGGGGTGCTGTGGGGACTGTCACTGACGTGGCGGTGTGGGTTAGGTTAGGGTTCCTGGTTAGGGTTGAGATTGAGCTGAGTCTGCGGAGGAAGCTGGAAGTGTGATCCGCTGTGTAATGGGATCGGATCTGGGACTGAAGCGTGAGGCTCCAGCTGGGCTGGGTTTGGTTTTGCCTTAAGGGTGGGGTGTGGGTGGGGCCACTGCGGGCTGAAGGAGCCCTGTTTCTGGCTGGCTTTGATTTTTCAGTCTTTCCTCTCCTAAGGTGCACCGGGCAGGGGACTTGGTTCCTGGAGCCTTTCTTCCTGTGTGCCCTGGCCAGGGCTCACCGGGCGCGAGGCAGGGGTGCAGTGGGCACGACGGAAATCCACACCTTCAACCAGGACTCCCAGACAGAACCAGGAAGAAAGGGCCCTGATCTGGGGTGCTGTGGGTGAGAAGCCCCGGCTTTAGAGCCAGGCAGCCCTGGGTGAGAGTCCAGATCCATCCTCCGTGAACAGCTGTGTGATCTTTCCAAGCCTGGGTGGCTGCGTCTTTTGGCCCAGAGGCTGTCTAACTCTTGGGTTTGGATGATCGCAACAGGGTGCATGTCCACGGAGGCCCAGGACTCCCAAGCTTGGCTCTGCTTCCCTGCAGATTGGCACCTCGGCTGACCCCAGGAGTGAAGGCCTTTCAGACTCCTTGCCAGGGGTACTCAGTGGCGATTGCGGTCACAAAGCCCGGGCCCTAGGGCGAGCAGGCTCTTTCCCTTGATGCTCCCGGGGGCAGCTGGGGACTGGACGGAGGGCGTGTCTGGTTGTTTGCCCAGCAGTGTCATCTCACATCCCCGAAGCCTGGCCAGGATGAAGCTGTGGGGGAGCTCCATTCACCATCTGCTCCCCACAGAGTGGGGCAGCCGCTGCCTCCCCATATGAATTTTAGAGGATGTTTATTAAAGCTGGGGACAGTGAAACAAGGGCCAACGACATCAGGAAAGGGACTATATGGGGAAATGAGCCTAGGATGGGCTGCTTTGGCTCACTAAGAAGTCAGAAAAGGGGGCATTGTGGACAGGTTCAGAGGGTTTGCCTGGGACAAATTGCCAGTGCCCATTGCTACCCTGGTTGCAAGCTTTGTGAGGTTCCTTAGAGTTTAGGAGATGTGTGCCTCTGTAGGGGAAGGAGAGGGGGAGGGGAAAGGTTTCAGTATGCTCCTGGGAGGGATAGTGCAAGTTGGGACCTTTGTTTTGAGGGATTTTATTTTATTTTATTTATTTATTTATTTATTTTTATCCTCATCCGAGGACATTTTTTCATTTTTTGTTCAGACAGAGTGGGAGGGAGAGAGAGAGAGAGAGAGAAACATCGACGTGAAAGGGACACATCGAGTGGCTGCCACCGGCACGACCAACCAGGGCCGGGGACAAACCGCAACCAAAGTACATGCCCTTAGCGGGAACCGAACCTGGGTCTCTCTGGACCGCAGGCTGACACTCTAACCGCTGAGCCAAACCGGCCAGGGCTGTTTTGAGGTGATTTAAGCTATTTACCTTCTGGCTAGGGAGAAGTGCAAACCATTTACTCTTTTTTTTTTTTTTTTTTTTTGGTACGTGCCCCTAGCGGGAACTGAACCCAGGACTCTCTGGTCCGCAGGCCCACGCTCCAACCGCTGAGCCAAACCGGCCAGGGCACCATTTACTCTTAAGTGTCCTTGGTTTAGGGAAAGTAGTACTTACTAGATGGCTGAAAACTGCTGTTTGACTATCTTTTTCAGTTTCCCTATTTCACTTGTCCTGGCTTACTAGCCGGTCTCAAGCCTAGTAACCTAACCAGAGAAGATTGTCAGTAATACTCATAGTTAATAGATGGAAAAGTACAGGGCTATAATCACCCAAATGCTGCTTATTTCCATCTGGCATGGTCTTTAGACAATGTCAGTGAATGTAGGGGACAGGGAATTGTTGGAGAGGTATCCATCTCTTCCTTTGAGCTGTGTGAACATAAAAATTTAGAGCTCAGCCCTGGCCAGTTTGGCTCAGCATTAGAGCATCGGCCCATGGACTGAAGGGTCATGGGTTTGATTCTGGTTAAGGGCATGTACCTGGGTTGCAGGTTCGATCCCATGTGGGAGGCAACCAATTGATGTGTCTCTCTCACATTGGTGTTTCTCTCTCTCTCTCTCTCTCTCTCCCTCCCTCCCTCCCTTCCACTCTATCTAAAAATCAGTGGAAAAATATCCTCGGGTGAGGATAAAAAAAAAAAAAAATTATAGCTCATGTTGGGGGAAAGCCCCAAAGGTCTAAATTCAGGATCCATTTGGAAGAACTGACACGTAGCCTTATTCAAATTCACAAGAGTTTTAGTAGGAGAGATTTACACACACAGGTAACAAAGCTACTTGCTCCTAGTGGTGGCCAGCCAGGAAGAGATCCACCCCATCCCAGGACAGTCTCTCTCCTTTTTTTTTTAGAGAGAGAGGAAGGGAAAGGGAGAGAGAGATAGAAACATTGATGAGAGAGAAACTTTGATTGGCTGCCTCCTACACCATCCAGGATTGAGCCTGAAACCCGGGCATGTGCCCTCATCAGAAATTGAACCCATATCTCTTGGTCCATGGGACGATGCTCAATCAACTGAGCCACACTGGCCAGGCCAGTCTCTTTTTTCATAAAGGGTTAATAGTAAAACCATACTGTGGGTAGTCATGTAGACCACCAGAAAGCAATGCATTTCTAAGTTAACAGATAGCATCAGGCATTTGTCCACACGCTATACATTCATTAACCTCCTGCCTGGGGATGCATTCTGGCTCTCTGGTTATTCAGCTAAACCTGAAGCTACAGAAACTTAAATGGTCACAGAAAGTTAAACAGAGCCCCAACATTTCCCAAACACCTTTACTGCTGGAGCCGTATTAAATCTCTAAAGTGACTTCCTCTACAGCTCACTATTCCTCTAAGCAGAATAACAAAGGGTTATTGTGGAATTCCTGTGTTCACTCACTGAACAAAGGCTACTACAAAGGCTACTCACTGGGAGTTTTGTAGTCGATGATACAGTTAATAACACTTATGGACTGTTTTCTACGTGTCAGGCAGTGTTCTCAGTGCTTTATGTGGATTAATTCATTTAATTTCCAGGTAAGGACTATTATTATCCCATACATCAGCTGAGGAAACCGAAGTATAGAAAGGTTAAAGGATTGGCCCAAGTCCCCCAGCTAAGCAAGTGGTGGCATTTGGGACACCCGGAAGTGATTTCAGAGCTAGAGCCTCTCCTATAACAGTGTGAAAAAAGTCACTGAGTAGAGCACAAAAACAGGCAAAGATTTATTGTAATAAAGGATCAAAAATTCCTTCGGGCTGAGTAAAAAAATTAATTTCAAAGTGTCTGCCTGCCTGCCAACACGTTTCCAACCCCAGCTTTCTCCTTTCCGGGCCTCCCAACCCCCTGTGACAGATGACTGAGAGCCCAGAATGTAGGGGAAAGGTCGCAGTTGGGATCTGGCTCCTCCCTTCCTGCCTTTCAGTCCCTTTTCATCAGAGCACACAGAGCCCAGTGATATCTGGGGTTCTTGCTTATCCAGGCCTGGCACTTTAGCCTGGCACACAGAACCGCTGGTCCTAGAGCTCAGTGGACCTGCCAAGAGTCGTCTGCCCTAGAGCTTTGGCCTTCTCCCCCCTCCTCTCCAGGAGGCAGACAGTGAAACCATCATCAGCCTTCCCTTCCATGGTGGTTTAGATGTTCCTTTCAGGGGCCTCCCTATTCCCAGCATCTCCCCAGGACTCTACTTTCTGAAATCTGCCATTAGGTGCATTCACAACAAAATGTCTATAGTTTGGGGGATTGGGAGGGAAGTGTTTATTATTTATTTTTATTTTCTTTATTGATTTTAGAAAGAGGAAGAGATAGAAACACTGATGAGAGAGAACATCGATTGGCCGCCTCCTGCATGGCCCCCACTGGGGATTGGGCCCACAATCTGGGCATGTGCGCTGACCAGGAATCAAACCAGCGACCTCTTGGTGCCTGGGTCCATGCTCAACCACTGAGCCACACCGGTTGGGCAGGAGGGAAGTGTTTAGTAACGCTTCCCAGCCCCCAAATCTAGGCATAAGGCTAGACTGGGACATCCTAGCTCTTTGGTTCAACCTGAAGGCATTCTTTAAAATCTCCTATTGTTACCAGTGAGATGAAGAGACCTGAGTTCTTGTCTTTTTGAAGGAAAGATTTCAATCCAGAGACAAAGTGTAGAAAAGCAAGACTTGATTGGCCACAAGAAACCTGGCCAGAGTGGCTCAGTGGATTGAGCATTGGCCAATGGACTAAGAACTCCCAGTTCAATTCCCAGTCAGAGTACATGCCCAATTGGTAGGGGGTGTGCAGGAGGCAGCCAATTGATGTTTCGCTCTCTCCCTTCCTCTCTCTCTAAGAAATCAAAACATATTTTTTTTAAATTTAGGAGTCTGGCCGGTGTGGCTCAGTGGCTGAGCATCGACCCATGCACCAAGAAGTCACTGGTCTGATTCCCAGTCAGGGCACATGCCCAGGTTGTGGGCCAAATCCCGTGTTCTCTCTCTCATCAATGTTTCTATCTCTCTCTCTAAAATCAATAAAGAAAAAACAATTTTTTTTTTAATTTAGGAAAGTGAAATGTAGCAGGAGAGCCTAGGCTGGGCTACCTGGGCTCACTGGAAGTCAGAGAAAAGGGGGCCTTGTAGACAGGTTCAGGGGTTAGCCAGGGACCAGCTGCTGCTTCCCAAAGCTCCCCTGGTTGCAAGTCTCATGGGATCCCTTGGAGTTTAGGAGAGGAAGGAGAGGGGAAAAGGAATGGCAGGGTTGTGCTCCCTTGAGGGAGAGCATGCTGGGACCTTTGTTTTCAGGGGTTTTAAAGGTTGGGCATCTAGGGTACTTCTTAAGGGAGGATCAATAGAATATTCATCAGCTTTATGCTGGTGTACCAGAATGAGATTTATTCTCTTAATCTGTCTGTCCTTAGGTGTGGTTGGCAAATGGCACTAATTGGATCCCTGTTATCTGTCTCCCATAGTAGTGTGATTTAAGGTATTTACCCTCTGGTTGGGGAGAAGTGCAAACCATTTACTCTTAAGTGTCCTTGATTTAGGGAAGATAGGATTTACTAGGTGGCTGCAAACTGTTGTTTTAACTGTGTGTCTTCATTTCCCTATTCCACTTGTCCTGAAATTTTCCTAGCTTGGTACTATTCTGTAACACTATGGCCACATTTTAGATGAAGAAATTGAGGCCCAATGAGTGCAAAGTGACGGTCATGTGCATGTGCAGTGAGACACGGGACACCAGGGCCAGATGAGTATTTCACATTTCCTTAAACAATGTGGCAAACTTTCATAGGTATCAGAATTAATTAATCTCAGGATTTGAAATGAAGGGTGGGGGATGGCATCTGGAATTTTATGTCTAGGAAGTGAAACTCCTAGAAATTCAGCTCTTCAGTCCCCGAAATGGAGAAAAGGGGGGGGGGGGAGTCTGATGCCCTATGCCAATATCAAGAACCCATCCGCAGCTGGCCCTACTTCAACCCATCGAATATAAGGGCCCTTGGATTGGAGCACGTCAGGTGTGTTTTCCACCGATTTGGTACGGGGTTGGGGGGAATGAACTTTCTGACCCCTTCCAAAGTTTCCTGCAGCAGGAACAGCAGTCGAACATACACACATGCCTCGTCACAGCCAACCTCACTGACTCAGAGACGCACGGTGTGTGTTTTTGAAACAACCCGGACCGGCACCCACGGGACCGCCCCAGACCGCCCACTGCCCTCGCGGGAGGGGGGGGCGGGGCCGCGGACGAGCGGCGTGCGGCAGAGCGCGTGCGTGCGGGCCCGAGCGCGCGTGCGCGGGCTCGGGGCTGCAGAGCGGCTATAAGTGAGTGGTGCGCTGGCCTTCCTCTGCGTCTTGCTGCTGACTGCGCCTTTGTCTTTTAAGGGCCGTCTGGGTTGCTTCGTAGCGCTCTCGTTGGCCAACTTTCCTCCGACTCCTGCCGGATCTGCTGTTACAGCGAGCCGGCCACTCCCGGCCCTTCCTCCTGGAGGTGAGCGGCCCTCTGGGCTTCCCCAGCTCCCCGGCTCCCCGCCCCCATCCTTGGCCTGCGTGCCGGGTCCGCGGTCTCTCCTTACCCCGGGCTGTGGCTGAGCCTTCTGGAGCCTCCCTCCTCGCTCTGCCCCCACCCCGGTCCCCTCTCAGCCTCCCCAGCCCTGCTTCCTCCACGTGGCCCGTGGCTCGCCAGCGCTAGGTTAGGCGTCCATGCCATGCCCTTCCAGAGCTCCTGGCATCTCCTTCCTTACAATCGCCCCTAGATTGTAAACGCCAAGAGGGCAGCTCCGTGTAGCCCTAGTGCCTTGCGGGGTGCTTAACACACTGTGGGTAATCAGGGTACATTTGTTACTAAGTGAACTTGATAGATTTGACTCTCTTAGAATTATTTTGACCTTCAAAAAGTTTATGATTAAGTCGAACCTTAATGAGATGTGAGGGAGACTTCCCAGGCAAGTTGCTTTCTCAAGGGCATGTTCTTATAGACCCGCCCCCCCCCCCCCCCCCAAAAAAAAGGACTGGGTTTTTACTTAAGGTTTCTGGTCCCTGGACTGTGGCACCTGGCAGGAGAAGTAAAGGTTTTTACTTTAAAAAGAAGTGAAAGTTTTAAGGAATGCTCATGAAAAGAGAAGCAAGACTGGCTCCTCAGCCATGGAGTTTACAGTGTAAATCTACTTGAGTTTCTGCTGTGGAAGAACATCCATGGGTCCCTGTATCCCTGGCTGGCTGGGCCTCTCCCTTATCCCCATGGGAAGGGAGAAGGGTCAGGGCCAGATGCATGCATATCCCAAAAGGCTCTAGACTGACTTTGCTTCTTTCCTCAGGAGCCAGAGGCCTTCCAGAGGCGGAAGGCAGCTCTACTGCTCTACAAAGGAGTGGGATCCTTTCAGCTATGAAGCCTATGTTGAACCTCTATCTCTTAGGTGTGGTGCTGACCCTACTTTCCATCTTTGTTAGACTGATGGAGTCACTGGGGGGCTTATTGGAGAACCCATCACCGGGGAGCTCCTGGACCACCAGAGGTCAACTAGCCAGCACAGAACCCCCGAGAGCCTTCCAGAACATCCATCCAGAGGGGTGTGATAAGACTCCCCTCCACCAGCTATAACCTTGGAACACTGGCCCAAACCTGTCCAACCAGGTGTCCTAGTTCCTGGGCAGGCAAGCTCAGCATCAGTGTTATCAGAGAACTGTTACTAGGCCCTTGAAGGGCCCCTCCATCTGGATGCTTCATGCCCTGGAAGAAGAGCCTGTTTAATAGGCAGGTGTGAGTGTTGCCTGTGGCGGTGGGATGGAGTGACTTCACTCTTCTCCCCGGAGTCTGCTGTATGCTCTGTTGTCCTTGGCAGAGTGGCTCTTGTGCTGCATCTTCAGCTGTTGGGAGATGATGGTGTTTTCAGTCTACTTCCTAAACATCTGCCAAGACTTCCTTTGGACTTGGGTGGCTTATGATAAATTTCTTAGGTCAGCTTCTCTTTCATGTGAGCTCTTCTGTGTGGCGGTAACATTGAAGGAGATGTAAGTTGGCAGTAGGGAGGGGGAAGATGGAGTGCTCAATGTCCAGTTCTCATTGTTTTAAATTTTTAAGTCCTTCCTCCAACCTAGTGTGTATTGGCCTGAAGGGGACAATGGGAAAACAAAGCCTGCTCAGGATGTGGCATTATAGCCACCATGTGGCTTAAGTGAATTTTTCTTTTTTTTTTTTAAATCCTCACTCGAGGATATTTTTCTATTTTTCTTCAGAAAGGGAGAGAGAGAAACATCGACGTGAGAGGGACACGTTGACTGGTTGCCTCCTATACAACCCTGACCAGGGCCGGGGACAAACCACAACCGAGGTACTTGCCCTTGGCCGGAATCGAACCTGAGACTCATTGGTCCAAGGGCCGATGCTCTACTGCTGAGCCAAACTGGCCAGGGTGTTAAGTGAATTTTTCTAATGAAATAAAGTTGAATATATATTTCCACTATGTCATGTTGACTTCTGCCCTTGAAATTAGTGGTAAGGGAAGGGTCTTAATACGTAGCTCTGAGGTTTAACATCTTAAAACTTTGGAGCAAAAAAGTGTTTAAACACTTTGTTTAAAACAAGGTAAATTAATCTCTGAATTTGGAAGCAGGGCAGTTGGGTCTTCCCTGTCTGGATCCACAGTTTTCTGAGCTTAGGCAAGACTATTACTGTCCTCTCTTGACTATCTCTAAAGAAAAGAAAAATGATCATTCCAGACTACCACAATAAAGCATCACGTGTATTTTTTGGTTTCCCAGTGCATGTAAAAGTTATGTTTACACTATACTGTATGTAGTCTATGAAGTGTAATAGCATTATGTCTAAAAAGCAATGTATATACCTTAATTAAAGACTTTATTGCTAAAAAAAATACTAACCATTATCTGGGCCTTTAGTGAGTCATAATCTTTTTGTTGGTAGAGGGTCTTGTCTCGTTGATAAAAACATCTGCGAAGTACAATAAAATGAGGTATGTCTGTATATCTATTCTCACTCTCATCTTGGTGTGCACCTCAATTTATATATGATGAGTTTGATTTACTTTTGCCAAAAGGTAAAAAGGGAGCATGGTGTTCCCTGCCAAGCCAGTTTTGTTTCCTGGGTGTTCTTTATTTGTTTTTGAGAGTATGTTTATTAAAGCTGAGGACAGTGAAACAAAGAAAGGGTTTAAGGTAGAAGAAGCAATAGTAGAAAAAGAGGGCCTTGGAGACAAGTTTGGGGGGTAACCCCATGACAAGCTGCCACTGCCTGCTGCTCCCCTGGTTGCAAGTCTAATAAGGTCCCTTAGAGTTTAGGAGAAGAACAGTAAAGATACAAGGCATGGGTGAGCTCTAGCCAGAGTGAGAGCTGGCTCCTTTGTCTTGGCTTTTTACCTTTTTTTTTATTGATGTTTAGAGAGGAAGGGAGAGGGAGAGAGAGACATCGATTGGCTTGACTGGGTATCGAACTAGCGACCTCTTGGTGCGTGGGTAGATGCTCAACCACTGAGCCACACTGGCTGGGCTCCCTGAGTGTATTTAAGCTTAAGTACCACTACGCTAGAAGGCAACATTTATTGTACTGTGGTGGTCATTAGTGATGTTCATCAAGTATTTCCGACTTCCAACCTTCCGGTCCTGGTCCTTTGTGATTGGCTGGGCTTATATGATTCAGCTTTTGGTAGCATAGTACTGAAACACATGATTGGGCCCGGCTGGCCGGTGTGGCTCAGTGGTTGAGAGTTGACCCATGCACCAAGAGGTTGCCAGTTTGATTCCCGGTCAGGGCACATGCCCAGGTTGTGGGCCAAATCCCTGGTGGGGGGCATGCAGGAGGCAGCCAATCACTGTTCTCTCTCATCGATGTTTCTATCTCTCTCCCTCTCCCTCTCTCTAAAATCAATAAAGAAAAAAAAAATTTAAACACATGGTTGGTACTTTATCTCTGATTTCAGGCAGTTTCATGTTCCAGTAGCTGTCCTTTTGTAGACATATTCTTTTTTTTTTAAAGAGCAGGAGGGAGAGAGGGAGGAAGAGAGAGAAACATCAACGTGAGAGACACATCGACTGGCTGCCACCCACACGACCACAACTGGGGCCGGGGACAAACTGCAACCAAGGTACAGGCCCTTAGCGGGAACCGAACCCAGGACTCTCTGGTCCGCAGGCCGACGCTCCAACCGCTGAGCCAAACTGGCCAGGGCTGTAGACATATTTCTTAAATTTGATATATTTTCTCATTCAGATGCCTCTAATTTGAGGTATTTTGAACTTTCAGCTGGAGAGCTGCACCTTAAGTCTCTTCCCCAAGCAGTTTAGTTTAATTGAAATGGTTTACTGGGTACCACAACCTTAACGAGGCCTTTACTCTAACAGAAAATTTTCAACCTTTTTCATCTCATACCACGCATAAACTAATTACTAAAATTCTGAGGCACACCAAAACATGTATTTCTTTGCCGATCTGACAAAAAAAAAAAAAGATATAATTTTGATTTATTCATGCCAGACGACTGTTGTGTTGGGTGTCATTTTTTTTGACAATCTAAGGTAAAAGAGGTCAGTGCCCCTGACTAAATAGGTATTGCATGTTTTATTTTTTATTTTTTTTTAATTGTTGAAAGTATTACAGATGTCCCCCTTTTTGGGGTATTGCATGTCAGTTGAAAATCGCTGCTCTAAAATAATCTCAGAGGAACAGGGGCAGGGGGGAGAGATGAGATAAACCAAAGAATTTATATGCATGTATGCTTAACCAATGGACATAGACAACAATGCTTGGCGGGGGGCAGGATAGGGAAGAGGGTGTCTGGGCGGGGGGGGGGGGGACATCTGTAAAAAATAAATTAATAAAAATAAAATCTCGGAGGTTTCAACAACAGATGTGATGGCCATACCATTGTTTTAATTTTTCCTGCAAGTAGTTCTCCCTGTTTGCCTAGCCAGGGGGATTAGCTGGGATGCAGGAGTTGTGCTAAAACTGGGACACTTCTGGGCAAACCAGAAAAGTCACCCTACCTACAAAAGCTCAGTTTGCATTGGTGTTTGTCATCCCAAACATTTCTCAATTTGATCTATTAACAGTTAGGGATGAGAAGCAGTTGCTTCTGTGAGCCCTGCAAGCTCACTGATTTTCTATAATCTCTCTAGATCTCGTGCCTGCTTGCAAGCTAGCCAGTTTTTCTCTTAGCTGATCTTGTGATGCTTTGTCAATAGCAACCAACAGTGTTCCGTTCAAGCTCCTAAAATCCTGTTCTCTGACTCTCTTAACTTTTTAGATAAATTAGATGAAGGTATGTCTTATAAATGCAGGCAACAGTTTTTACCAAATACTCTGCTACTGTATCACATGGGTTGCCATCCTTCCAGCTTCCAATAAGATCTATTTGCTGCCTTCCAAATAAGTTAGTCACACATACTAGGGTTTGTGTTGTTGTTGTTTTTATTGCAACACTGCCCCCTAGGTTCCAATCTTTGTACCAGTCAAGGACACATTAGGTTAGGTTACGTTGCAGCAACAACCCTAAAATCTCAGTAGCTTAAAACAACAGTTGCCTAAGGATGCACTCCCAGGACGCAGCACGGGGCCCTAATCAAGGGAATTCCCTTTGCCTTCATCACATCTGCTCAGTGGAACATGATCACTGGGCTGCTATGTCTCCCATTCTTCCCCCTTTCCCCTTATTGCATTTATCCTGTCCCTAGGGATTCCAGCATTATATACTAGATGTGTGGGGACACATGGTTTATCTTTTTAGTTCGTAGATCTCCATCTCAAGCCACATCTGAAACTGGACTAGAAACTATTGTGCATCACTCAGATTATTTTTTTATTAAAAAAATTTTTTTTTTCTTTACTGATTTTAGAGAGAGAGAGAGAGAGACAGAAACATCAATGAGAGAGAACATCAATTGGCTGCCTCCTGCATGCGCCCCACTGGGGATCAGGCCCACAACCTGGGCATGTGCCCTGACCGGGAATCGAACCGGCAACTGCTTGGTGCATGGGTGGATGCTCAACCACTGAGCCACACCGGCTGGGCATCTCAGATTCTTGAATTTGAACTTGATGTTGTGGCTGAATGGAATTCTTGGATTGCCTCCTTTGGAGGAGGCTTAGTGAATGTATTCCACCTGCAGGAGGGATAGTGAGCTGAATGATTATTGACTAGCAGGTCATTAGTGGTAGTCATTAATGTTCTCCAAATATTTCTGCCCTGGCCTTCCAGGCACGTGAGAGAATTGCACTTCCTGACTCCTTTGTGGTTGGATGGGGCCATGAATTAGTTCTGGCCAGTGAGTGTGAGTAGAAGTGACTTTGTCGATTCTAGGTTCAAAACCCTCTTTTTCCTTCCACCACAGTGACCAGCAATGCTCCAAATGGAATTTTTCCATTAGGGTAGGTCCTGGAGCAGGCATGCTGTGGAGCAAAGCCCTCAACTGACCCCTGATGAACATGTGGTGTAAATGAGAAATAAACCATTGTTGTGTTAAGCTACTGAGGTTTGGGGGTTTTTGTTACTGCAGCATAACTTGGCCTATCCTGATATATTGCTTACAGCACCTACTGGTACCAGGCATTGACTAAGATCTCATCACTACCTATTTCCGATAACGTACATAAGACAGTAGGGGGAGAAGCATTTAAACGAATAACATTTCCTGGTTCTGTGATAGAATGTGTATAGGACAGTGGGTACATAAGTTATTTGTGGCCAGAAGGTGGAAGTTAAGGAAAAGCTTCTTAGAGGATCTGAATTTTTTTGTTATTGATTTTAGAGAGAGAGAAAGAAACATCAATCCACTGAGTCCCGTATGCACCCCAAGCAACCCGCAACCCGCAACCCGGGTATGTGCCCTGACCAGGAATCGAACCGGTGATCTTTCAGTGCATGGGATGATGCTCAACCGAGGCACACCAGCCAAGGCAATGATCTGAATTTTAAAAAATGAATAGGTGATCAAGTTAGGGAAGTTTCCCAGTAGAGCGATCAGTGAGAAAGGACGTGGAGATGGGCTTGCGTAGAGCACATTTAGAAAATTCCAAGTATGAATTTTAAATCGCTATTGATTATTAACTTGGGGCCTTAACTCTGGTGCCAGCTTTTCATTTTTACTACAGAGGAAACAGAAGGAAACTCAATGACTTAGACAATATCGCTGAACTAATCGGTGGTCAATTCCCAGTATACAGCCCTTTTTTCAACATCATGATTTTTTTTCTTTTTCATAATAACTCTTCAAAATGCAATGTAACAAAATACATCAATAATAAACTCTTTCTCCCCTGAAGTAATTCTTATACAGGCACAAATTATACTTACAGAGCAAGTTGGTGAGGGGCTTCCTCGAGGGGGAGGAGGGAAGGCTGTGGATTTCCCGAGCGCCTCACTGCTGTTGCCTTATGTTTGCAGGGAGATTGAGTGAAAAATGGAATAGGCTTCTTTATTACTAGTTTTATTTTTTAATGTTTTTTACTGATTTTTTTAGAGAGAGATAGAAACATTGTTGTGAAAAAGATACATCAATCAGCTGCCTACTGCATGGCTCCTACTGGGGATCCAGCTGGAAACCTGGACATGTGCCCTGACCGGGAATTGAACCGGGACCTCTCAGTAAAAGGTCTGAGCCGGCGGGAGATCACATCTACAACGCAAGGCCAATGTAGAGCAAAATGGCTTTATTGCATACGCCTGGGTGCAGGTGGGCTGAACTGAGAAGGATTCAGCCTCGAATTAGGGTTGGAGTGTCAATTATATACCCTCCTTTTAGCTTCCTGCAGTTCCTGCTGATGTACTTTATCTGTCCCATTGTCCACCTTGCAGTAGGGTTGGTCTGGTATCTCGTCTGGCATCTGCTGGGTTATCCATTGCCTTGCGGACAATCCAGATAAATCTTATCCGTACTCAACAAAAGGCTGAGCCAAGGTCATGCAAGCAATACAATTTCCAGTTTCCGCCTTTTGCAAACTTTTACCTTTACCCTTTAAAACATTACTAACCCTTTCACTCAGTCCATGGGAGGACGCTCAATCCACTGAGCCAGACCAGGCCACACTGGCCCGGCATAGTTTTGGTGTGTTTTTTTAAAATATGTGTTTATTTATTTGAGAGAGAGAGAGAGAGATAGAAACATCATTGAGTGAGAAACATCAACATCGATTAGCTGCCTCCTGCACATCCCCCACCAGGGACTGAGCCCAGAGCCTGGACACAAGCCCTGACTGGGAATCGAACTGGCAACCTCCTGGTGCATAGGTCGGTGTGCAGCCACTGAGCCACACCAGCCGGGCATTACTACTGGTTTGTAGTGAGTAAGAAAAGGGAGAGAAAAGCCTTGCTCCTCCTTAATTCTTCCTTTCCTCTTCTTTTCTTCCTTTCCTGTTGTTGCCACCACATTCCTGATGTCATTCCTGCCATTGTGAGCCGGCAGGCAGGCCCTGTAGGCCTGGAGCACAGCCCGCAGCTCAGGAGCGGAGGTGGAGCTGTGGAGGCTGCCGGGGAGCAGTGGTCACACCAACACCTTGCAGTCGGCTGGGTCTGTGTGGAGCCCCAGGGATGTTCCCCAGTCCATCCTTCCTAAGAACCAATGAATAAAATTAGGGGCCTCCCTCCTGAGGTCAGGGAACCAGACCCTGGAGTGGAACTTGGAGTGGAAGATGGCCTTCTTTGTCAACTGATTCATTCTCCAGAATTCAACTTGTTCTCCGACTCTGTGGTGTTTGAAAGCAACTTTATCCAGGTACCTGTGCAGCTCAGACTCAGCTCTTTGCTTTTCCAAACCTGTTTCCAGGGGTTGGTCCAGAAATGCTGTGGCCTTTTAAAGCTCTGGGGAGGAGAAAGAAGCCATTCCGGCTAGAGACACCAGAGAATCTGGGTCTCAAGTTCACCTGTTTGTGCCTATAGCATCATGGAGTTTTCCTCACTCTCTTCCGCTTCTGGAACTTTCTCTGCACAATCTTTCTTCCAGACCATTGGAAACCTGTGCTGGCTTCTTTTACCTGAGGATGGGAGGATAACATTTCAGTGTCACTCAGCTTTTTCTTACTAGTTCATCCTTTTAAAGTTAGATGATGCAGAGGACATGAAGAAGGGCAACACAGCGTTCCTATTGCCAATGAGCTGGTCTGTTTGGGGAGATCCACAAAAAGGGGTGCTAAGATCATGGCCCAGCTCAGTGTGTCGCACACATGTAAGAATCATGGGTGCTCCAAGCTGTCATTAAGTTGAAGTGCTGTTTCTAGCTCCTGTATCCTTTCCACTCTTGTCTTCTGTTTCTCTGACCCAAGTACCTGGGACTGATTTCTAGGTCACTAAGCCGGGGAACTGGATGAATGTCTGTGAAGGGTCGACCACCACGATCCTTGGGGTAACCTCCTCTGTGCCCTCTTTGCCACTCCCCAACATCCTCCTGATGGCCAATGTCACCTGGCCCCAGGGTCAGTTTTCCACCGGGAACACACCTGACTGTGCTCCAGTCATCACCCTCAGCAGGTAAAGAAAGTCCTCAGGGAGGGGCCAGAGGGGTGGGATGACAGACTGTATTGTTTTGCAGCTGGGCTTTAGATAAAAAGAAAGGACAGGTGGGAGCTGGGAGGAGGGTGCCAGTGGAGGGGAAAAGGAGGGACATCCGTAATACTTTCAACAATAAAGATAAATTAAAAAATTAAAAAAAGAAAGGACAGTGTTCCTTAGTGTACAAACTATGGAGAACTTCATTCATTCATTTAACAAGTATTTAGTTAGCATCTGTATAGACCAAGCACTGTGCTTGGTGCTGTGGGTCAGCCTAGTTTTTGAGGATCTGGGTTTTCTTTGTCAATATAGACTTAGGGAGGTTAAAAAAAGGGGGGTTGAGGTGTATGAAAGTCAAATAGGATTATGAAATGTTGAGCTTGAAAAAAACTACTGGTGTGCAGGAGACATCCACCCTCCTTACTCTTTCAACAGAGTTAATCAAGATACAGGACAAAGGGGACCTGGAAATGGAGTCAGAAAACCTTAGTCCCGATTCCTACTTAAGATCTAAACTTGAAAAATAATTAATTAATTAATTAATTTAGAAAAAAGAGACAGTCCAGCGGGTGTGGCTCAGTGGTTGAGTGTCGACCCATGCACCAAGAGGTTAGATACCGGGTCAGGGCGCATGCCCAGGTTCTGGACCCAATCCCCAGTGGGGGACATGCAGGAGGTGTCCAATTGATGTTCTCTCTCATCGATGTTTCTATCTCTCTCACTTTCTCTCTCTCTAAAATCAATAAGGGGGGGAGGGGGTAAGAAAGCCCTGGCTGGTGTGACTAAGTGGTTAGAGCGTCAACCTATTCACCGAAGGGTCGTGGGTTTGATTCCCAATCAAAGGCACATACCTGGGTTGCAGGTTCAATTCCTGGCCCCCATCGGGATGCATGTGGGAAACAACCATTCGATGTCTCTCTCTCATGTTGATGTCTCTCTCTCTCTTTCCCTTCCTCCTTCCTTCCCTTCTACTCTTTCTAAAAATCAATGGAAAAAATATACTCCAGTGAGGATTAACATAAAAAAAGAAAAGATCTAGTCCAGCTGGTGTGGCTCAGTGGTTGAGCGTCGACCCATGCACCAAGAGGTCACCAGTTCGATTCCCGGTCAGGACACATGCCCAGGTTGTGGGCCTGATCCCCAGTGGGGGGCATGCAGGAGGCGGCCAATTGATGTTCTCTATCATCGATGTTTCTCTCTCTCCCTTTCTCTCTCTCTAAAATCAATAAAGAAAAAAAAAATTAAAAAAAAAAAAAAAAAGATCTAAGCTTGGCCAGCCCTGGTTGGGTAGCTCAGTTGGTTAGAGTCTTCCTGACACCCCAAGGTTGCAGGTTTGATCCCCAGTTAGGGCACATACAAAAAACAATCAAAGAATGCAAAGTCTTGCCTTTTTTCTTTCTCTCTAAAATCAATAAATTAAAAATAACTTTTAAATATCTAAACTTGGGCAAAGCACTTAGCTTCTCTAAGCCTCAGTTTCAAAATCTGTAAAATGGAATTAATAATATTTATATTTCCTTCATCAAAGGGTTGTTGTGAGGATTAAAACAGATATTCTACACCAATTATCAGCCTTTGTTATTGATGTGGGCAGAGTCTTTAATAACTAAGGCCCTGGAAATCAGAGAAGAGTCTGTCTTTGTAATCGGCCCACCCTGAGACCACAAGCCCTCTCCCTTGTATATCCCCCAAGCAGAGGTGGAAGCCCAGTGAGGTTAGCCAAGCTCTAGGTAGGCACCAGCATGATTGATTCAAATCCTGGGCTCCTCCACTATGGGAATTTCCTGATTGTGTCCAGGATTCTCCCCCTGAAGTTTGTGGAGCTACGAATCTGTGACCGGCTCCAACGCATCCTGCGGGTTAGGACAGTGACCGAAAAGATCTACTACATGAGGCTCCACGAAAATCACCCAGAGACTGTGTTTCAGTTTTGGATCCGCTTGGTGAAAATTCTGCAGAAAGGTCTGTCTATCACCACCAAAGACCCGAGAATCCAGTTCACTCACTGCCTGGTACCCAAGATGTCCAGCAGCTCCACTGAAACAACAGTAAGTGGGGCCCTCCCACCAAGATTTCTAGGGAGGGGGAGGGGGATTGGAGGCACACTGCCTCCCCTTGTGAGGATTCATGAATATTCAAGCTAGTGTCCCTGGGGGATGAGAAGACCATTTTCAAGGGTCAACGATATGCACATACTGATTAAAGCAAGTTAATTTAGTTTTTCTAAAAAAGAGCTATAAGGTACTTAACTCAAAAGTGTTTTCTGTTCTTTGCTCATTTTTTTCAGTATCATAAAGGAATAATGCTCTCTTCAGAAAATCAGAAAATTGCAGGAAAATCACCCTATTTTTCTTCAGCCCCAAGCAATCACTTGGAACATTTGGCATATTTCCTTCTAGTCTTTCATTGTAAATTAATTTTTAAAAATATTTTTTCTTTATTGATTTTAGAGAGAGAGGAACAGAGAGAGAGATAGAAACATCAATGAAAGAGAACATCAATTGGCCACCTCCTGCATACCCCCCACTGGGGATTGGGCCCACAACCTGGGCATGTGCCCTGACCGGGAATTGAATCGGCAACCTCTTAGTGCATGGGTTGAAGCTCAACCACTGAGCCACACCAGCCGGGCAAAATTTCATTCCTTTTATGGCTGAGTAATATTCCATTGTATACATGTACCACATCTTGCTTATCCAATCATATATCTATGGACACTTGGGTTGTTTCCATATCTTGACTATTGCATATGTCTGTCCCTCTTTGTCTCTTGTTATAGTTTTTGTTTTAAAGTCTGTTTTGTCCGATATAAGTATTGCTACCCCAGTATTTTATTTTATTTATTTTTTTGGTATCCATTTTCGTGAAATATCTTTTTCCGCCCCTTTATTTTCAGTCTATGTGTGTCTTTTTATCTGAAGTGGGTCTCTTGTAGACAGCATATATATGGGACTTGTTTTCTTCTCCATTAAGCCACCCTATGTCTTTTGATTAGAACATTTAATCCATTTACATTTAAAGTAATTATTATTATTATTATTTTTTATCCTCACCTAAGGACATTTTTGCATTTATTTTAGATAGAGTGGGAGGGAGAGAGGGAGGAAGAGAGAGAGAAACATCGATGTGAGAGAGACACATCGAATGGTTGCCACCCACATAACCCCAACTGGGGCTGGGGACAAACTGCAACAGAGGTACGTGCCCTTAGCAGGAAGCAAACCCGGGACTCTGTGGTCCGTGAGCCGACGCTCTAACCGCTGAGCCAAACCAGCCAGGGCTAACGTAATTATTATTACGTTATGTACGTAATTTATTATTACGATAGGTATGTAGTTATGGCCATTTTATTGTTCATTTTATTTTATATTTTTTTCTTCTTCTTAAAGAAGTCCCTTCGACATTTCTTGTAATACCAGTTTGGTGGCGATTAACCCCTTTAGCTTTTTCTTGTCTGGGATTCATTTCTTTTTTTAATTTTTTAAAATTAATTTATTGGGGTAACATTGGTCAATATGATCATATAGGTTTCAGATGTGGGTTTCTATTTCTATAAGATCTGTGTTATGCATGGTGTGCCCACCACTCAAAGTCAAATCACCTTCAGTCACCATATATTAGGCCCCCTTCCCCCACCACACCTACACCCCTTCCCCTGGCAACCGGCACACTGCTGTTTGTGTTCACAAGTTTCAGTTTTATATCCCACATATGAGTGAAATCATATGGTTCTTAGCTTTTTCTGCCTGACTTACTTCACTTAGCATAATATTCTCAAGGTCCATCCATGATGTCACAAATGGCAGTATTTTGTCCTTTTTTATGGCTAAGTAGTATTCCATTGTATATTATGTACCACATCTTCTTTACTCAATCCTCTATCACAGGACACTTCGGTTGTCTCTATGTCTTGGCCACTGTGAATAATGCTGCAATGAACATAGGGGTGCCTATGTCTTTGTGAATACATATTTTTTAGATTTTCAGGTATATACCCAGGAGAGGGATTGCTGGGTCATATGGTAGTCCTATTCTTAATATTTTGAGGAATTGCCAGACTGTTTTCCATAGGGGCTGTACCTGTCTACATTTCCACCAGCAGTGAATGAGGGTTCCCTTTTCTCCACAACCTCTCCAACACTTGTTATTGCTTGTATTATTGATATCTCATTGTAGTTTTGTGAGATCCATTTCTTTTAAAAGCTCTTTGTAGCCCTGGCCGGGTAGCTCAGTTGGTTAGAGCGTCGTCCCAATACGTCACGGTTGTGGGTTCAATTTACGATCAGGGCACATAAAAGAAGCAACCAATAAATGCATAAGTAAGTGGAACCAAAAAAATTCAATGTTTCTCTCTCTCTTTTATTCCCTTCCCCTCTCTCAAATCAATAAATAAATTTTTAAAAGTTTTAAAATCTCTTCATATACATATCATTTTGATAATTTCATACTATTCAGTTGTATGAATGAATTAAAATGTACTTCAGTCCCCTAAAATCAGATATTTAGAGTTGTTTCTAACTTTCTGTCATTGTATATGATGCTAAAACAAGCATGTATAGGTATTGTCCACAGTTTTGTTTTCTCAGAATAGATTTTTAGAAGTAGAATTCAAAGGGTATGAACATTTTTAAGGTTTTTGATACATATTGCCAGATTATTTCCAGAAAGTTCATATCAAATTATACTCTCGCCAATAATATAAGAGTTTCTATATCACTATATCCTTATCACAATTGAAAATTAAAAATTAAATGTTTTTTTCTAATTACAATAGGTAAAAAAGTGGCATGTTTTTTATTTCAATGAGTTTGAACATTATTACATTTTTGTCTTTACCCACTGTCTGGTTTGTTCTTTGGCCATTTTCTTATTGGCAGCTTTGTGTCTTTCTAAATCAATTTGTAAAATAAAGCTTTTTATACATCAAGAATTTTAACCCTTTAGTCACAAGTTTTTGCAATATTTCTCCCAAGGATTTACTTTTATTTAAGGCCTTTTTTTTTTTTTCTTTTCTTTTTTTCCTGACACACAGAAGGCTTTCCCATGACCTGCTTAGGTAGAAGTACAGGAAGGAAAAGCTTGATAGATTGGATAGCCTAAAACCTTCAGATTTCGGACTCTTAAACACTTTCCTCTTTTCATTTAAGTTGTGTGGTTTAGTTACGCCATCACTGACTTCAAAAGTCAGCTTTAGCCCTGGCTGGTTTGGCTCAGCGGTTAGAGCATCGGCCTGTGGACCGAAGGGTCTCAGGTTCCATTCCCAGTCAAAAGCACGTCCCTGGGTTGCAGGTTCAATCCCCAACCCTGGTCGGGGTCATGAGGGAGGCAACCAATCAATGTGTCTCTCACATCAATGTTTCTCTCTCTCTTCCCCCCAACCACTCTATCTAAAAAAAAAAAAAAAAAAAATCAATGGAAAAATATCCTCAGGTGAGGATCAACAACAACAACAAAGTCAGTTTTAATAGTTCTACTGCTCTGGCTCTTTTTTTTTTCTTTATCCTCACCTGAGGACATTTTTCTATTTTTTGTTCAGATAGAGTAGAGTGGGAGGGAGAGAGAGGAAGAGAGAGAAAGAGAGAAACATCGATGTGAAAGAGACACATCAAGTGGCTGCCTCCTGCTCGACCAACCAGGGCCGGGGACAAATTGCAACCGAGGTACGTGCCCTTAGCGGGAACCGAACCCGGGTCTCTCTGGACCGCAGGTCGATGCTCTAACCGCTGAGCCAAACTGGCCAGGGCTGCTCTGGTTCTTAACCTTCAGATCTGGTGCTTGGGCACAGAAGCCCACAGAGAGAGGAGGTGATCCTTTCCGGGGCCTTGTTTTGTCTGGTGATTCTGGGGCTTAATGGTTAAGGAACAGGTTCCCAGGACTAGGCTGGAAGACTCAAGTGAGTTCCTTCAATGTTCTGGCCAGAGGAGGCCAAGAAATATCAGGGAGCAGACCTGGTCATCTGACTATAAATTTCTCCATCCAGCCTGAAAGCAGCCTCCTGTTATCCTCCCAGCCCAGTGAAAGCTTCATGCTGTTGGAAACCAAGCAGACCAGTGACAGTTTCTCACATTTCTCAGGAAGGTCCCAGCTCACAGCAGACAGGTGAGTCCTCCGTGCGGGCAGCTCCAGCACCCCTTCCCACAGCGCTGAGCCGTGGGTGGGGTGAGTGACACCTTCTGCCAACCTATCGCAGTTCTTTTCTTTTTTTTATTAATTTATTTTTGTTACAAATGTTTCTCCTTTTCTCCCCATTGACCCCCCTCTTCCCCTTTTCTTTGTATTCTAGACAGTTATACATATGACTTTCCCCTTAATGTTATTGTAAGCCTGTCCTTGAAAACAGGGTCTGTGATTTGAATATTCTAGGCAGACCCCAGTGTTCTCATATGGAAGGTGCTCTGTAGAGGGAATGAGGATAAGCTAACAAAGCAGGTTCGTGGAGTTAGACGTTAACTATCTCCATTCCCAACTCACAAGGGTCCCTTGAGTAAGACAATCCTGAGTTCTCTTTGCCTCATCTATCTCTTCTGTAAAGTAGAAGAGTCAGTGACCCAGAGGGGAGACCACTGCTGGCTCCAGAGTTTTCCTAATTTACTGGGTAACTGTAGTAGCTTCCTTCTGTAATGAGTGATCGAAACCCAAAGCAAGACCGCACAGCCAATATGTTGAACAAGTTCAACTTTCGGAGTAAATGCAAATTTATTTTTGTCTTCTTTTATAATTTTTTCAGTGGGAGAAATCTTCCTCTTGCTCTGAGTAAAGCTGGTTCTCTGGGCAGGCCCCATAGCCTATGGACTCCCTCTTAGAATATAAAACTTCCTTTGGTCCTTTTATTTTTATTATTATTTTTTATTTTTTTCTTTATTGATTTGAGAGAGAGAGAGAGAGCGAGAACATCAGTTGTTCGCCTCTTGCATGCCCCTCACTGGGGACCAGGCCCACAACCTGGGCATGTGTCCTGACCGGGAATCGAACCAGCAACCTCTTGGTGCATGGGTTGACACTCAACCACTGAGCCACACCAGTGGGCCATATCTTTCCTTACATGATTCTGTGTGGGGTTTGATTTTGATCCTTTTCTGATGCAATTTATTTTTATGTGAAATGGTTTTTCTGAACCTTTGAGAATCACAGATGGGCCACGGTAGCTTTCTGGTTTTGGCTCTAGTGCTCCTTCTTGTGTTATTTTTGTGAAGTGTTAATAACCTTGAGGAATGTTCCTCTCCCTTATCTTTAGCTGACCTTGCTCTTTCTTTGGCTCTCTCTCTCTCTTTTTTTTTTTTTTTGGCTAATCCTCACCTGAGGATATTTTTCCATTGATTTTTAGATAGAGTGGAAGTGAAGGAGAGAGAGAGAGAGCCAGAGAAACTTCAATGTGAGAGAGACACATTGATCGGTTGCCTCCCGCACAACTGGACTGGGGCCAGGGATCAAACCTGCAACCCAGGTTCATGCCCTTGACTGGGAATCAAACCCGTGACCCTTTGGTCCATGGGCCAATGCTCTAACCGCTGAGCCAAATCTGCCAGGTTTCCTTTGGCTCTATTGTTCCTGTAACACTCAATTCGGATTCCATTTCCAGTGTTTTTTTCCCTACTGTGAGGCTGTGTTCTGCAAGGGAGAGTATTCCGATGGTTTTGAGAGTTCATAAGGCACATCCTGCTCCAGCCCCTTCAGACTTGACCCCAGTTTCCTACCTCCAGTTTCCTTCTTCTCAAATTGGCCTGCTGCACTTGCCACTGAGAATCTGTGGGAGATTTAGAAGCTCTCCTGTTTTCAAGTATGTCAGATGTCTTGTTGCCTCTCTCTGCTTCCTCCCACGCAGATACGGATACCATGTGGGCCTTGGTGCTGTCTGTAGCTGTCATTTTTATCGTGAGCTTATCTCAAACAGGCCTTTATCTGTGGGACTCATGTTGCCTGAATTGGGGGTGGGGGGAGACCCCAAAGAACCATTGTAAGTTTGCTTCTGTCAGGTGCCTCAGAGATACGAAGAAACATCGATCAACTGCCTCCTGCACGCCCCCTACTGGGGATCAAGCCCGCAACCCGGGCATATGCCCTGATGGGGAATCTAACCAGGACCTCTCAGTCCATGGGAGGACGTTGAATCCACTGAGCACCCCCCCTCTCCCCCCCGCTGGGCAGGAGACATTGTTTATATTAGTCTCTCAGCTAGGGAGTTCTTGGACCGTGTGTCAGACCTCAGACCAGCATAAACAGGCCCAAAGACAAGAATTTTCAAAAGAGGCTTCCTTTTTTTTTTTTATCCTCACCCGAGGACATTTTTCCATTTTTTGTTCAGATAGAGTGGGAGGGAGAGAGAGGAAGAGAGAGAGAGAGAGAGAAACATCGGAGTGAAAGGGACACACCGAGTGGCTGCCTCCCGCACGACCAACCAGGGCCAGGGACAAATTGCAACCCAGGAAGTGCCCCTAGCGGGAACTGAACTGGGGTCTCTCTGGACCGCAGGCCAACGCTCTAACCGCTGAGCCAAACCGGCCAGGGCCGAGGCTTCCTTTTTGACCCAGAATCCAGGTTGATATAGATAAGCTTGTGGCACTAGATGGATTTCTTTCTGGTGTACCCTTTTGCCGAGACGGTGCTTTGAAAATCCTGGATTTATACAAATACCTCAGTAAACTCCCCACCTGGCGAGGGCCCAAGATTTTATCTCCTCTGTCACCAAACCCTGGTTACCAAGACTAGCAAGTCCCTTGGGCAACCCTAGCTTCAGCTCACATTTCTCTGGTCTTTAATTTTTGGCCCCTAGGATTTTTCTTTACTTTTTATCTAAATTTCTAGGTGTTTTGTGGCAAAGAGTTGTTTTTTATTAGATTATTCAGCTACATTGCCAGTCTCTAGCTAAGTAACTCTCAAATTATTTTCACTTAAAAAACAAAAACAAAAAGAAAAACCTCACTGCATTTATCTCTGAATAGTTACAGTGTCAGAGGTGGGGTTTTTTTTTGGTACTTTTTTATAGTTTTCATTTAAAATAAGTATGTATTTCCCTTGGAATCAAAATTTTACAAAATTTTAGCCACACTGTGTGTTTTTCTAGACACATTAAGTGGTTGTGATTTTTTTAAAGTTATTGTTTTGGAAAACTGTCTGAAGGTTTTCTTTGCATGCCTGCTGACTCCAGGTAGGTTATAGTGGGTATCAGGCTGATCCCAGTGGGTTCAGATTTTGCCTTTGAGTCTTAACACATTAGGTTCTCAACACATCAAAGCAGTGCTTGGGGTTCAGTGGGGTGTCTGTCCCACTGCAGCAGAGCAGCCCTAGCTCCAGCCTCCCTCCTGCTTGGCTTTCTCCACTCAAGTCATTCTTAGACACATCGTACCGTGTATACGTATTTTCACTGCCGAGCATTTCCGTATTTACATCTTCATTCAAGGCACTCATGCTGGAAAAGACATAATTAAAAAACACTTTTTAAATTAAACTTTTAACAATACTTTCTTTTTCTTCTGTTGTTTTCAATGACCCCAAATTCCTGGGTTCCAACAGAAACACAGATACTTCCAGCTGAAATCAACTATTCCGACAGCTCCAACAAGACATCCTTGCTGTGGCGTCTCCAGTCAACTTGAGTATATCCGTGAGAACCGCTTTAGGCCACAGCCTCTGGGAACAAGAGCATCTGGACGAGTACTTCTGGCCAGCTCCTGTAGCCAGTTCCCAAAGGAGAGAACTTACTGGGACCCTGACACCTAGCCAAACAGGGTGATCTTCCCAGCTTTAGTCAGTGCACTGGCTACAACTTCCCACAATACTGTTTTCCTACTGTGGGCCAAATGACCATGGGAGAAGTAAGATGGTATTTAAAACAAAAGGCTCTGAACTTCCACCAATAAACCTCTAAGTGAGCCCCTAATTGTTGTAGGTTGTGCTATGCAGTGGGGGAGGGGGGGTAGGACTGATTAGGAGCAGGAGCTCACTCCTTGGGAAAATAAGTGGGAAAAGTTCCTTCTGCTCAGCTAAAATCCGAAAGCAGCCAAGCAAAGCCAAAAAGCCAGTGCAGAGGGAAGGGCGTGGAGAGAAATCCAGCTTCCTCTTTCATAGGGAGAGGGGACAACAGGCAGGGCTGGTCCAAATCCAAAGTGAAAGAAATCCTCAGCAGGATGGTGGCCAACCGGGAAATACCTTTGTGTGGTCCCACTCACCTCAGGCAAGAAATTGAGTTTTTACTGCCCCACTGTAAGGCTATAAATCCTTAGCCTAGGCCATGCAAACTTGAATGAAGACATGGCTTCTCACTATTTACAATCGCTAAGATCTGGAAACAGTCCAAGTGTCCATCAGTGGATGAGTGGATAAAAAAGCTGTGGTACATTTACACAATGGAGTACTATGCAGCTGTAAGAAAGAAAGATCTCTTATCCTTTGAGCCGACATGGAGGGACCTCGAGAGTATTATGCTAAGCAAAATAAGCCACTCAGAGAAAGACAAATACCACATGATCTCACTTATTTGTGGAATATAGTGAACAACGTGGGCTGATGAATGAAATAGACCCAGAGATAATAGAAAGGAATATGGTTCAGACTGACAAACCTCAGAGTAGGGGGGTGGGGGGATGGATGAGATGAACCAAAGAACTTATATGCATGTATGCATAACCAATGGACATAGACAACAATGCTGGGGGGGGGGTGGGGAGGGCGGGATGGGGAGGAGGGTGTCTAGGGGGGAAAAAGGAGAAACATCTGTAACAAAAATAAATTAATAGAAATTGGAGGAGAAAAAAAAAACACAAAACATGGCTTCTGGTAAGGAAGATGGTGACTACCCGTCATGGAAGTCCTAATTGATATGACCCTTCCCACCAGGACCTAATGAAAGCAAACAGGCAGACACAGTGTCTGTGCATATCAGGGATAGGGCAGGGGCTCTGGCCAACCTCTGGACAAGTGGGGAATATTTACCTGGAAAATACTACCATAACATTGAGTAAGCATTTAGAAAGTTCCTGCTAGGTACCAGACACTGTGCTCGAGGCTGGGTATATTAGAGAGAACAAGACAGACATACAAGCGTCCTGCCTTTAGGGAGCGTATGGGAGAGACACGGGGAGGCCATTAAGGTTGACGTGGTGTTTGAGGCACTCCATCTGCAAATCAAAACTGGAGGATTTGCTTTCCTGTGGTTCACACTATGGGAAAGAGAGTGGTGGAGAAAGAAGGAGCATGATTGCCCTCCCTGTGCATCCTCAGTGGGGCTGAGTAGTAAATCCTGGGTAGATTGGGTCAGAAAAAACATCTGAGCTGAGAGGATGCCTAATGTTTGTGGATTTCTTCCTGCCTCTAATAAAAATAAAAACAAAACAAATTTCTTTTGGCATGTTACAATCAAATAAACTGAGTGAGAGACATCCAGAAGCTGAACTTAGAAGAGGCCAATGGTTTCCAGGTGCGTTTGGCTGCTGACATGTCCAAATAGGAGGTCAGAGGGAGAGAGAAAATGGGGTCCAGATAATTATTCCCTCCCTTGTAGTTGCATAATGCTGGCTATGTCCCTTAACAGAAGGAAACTGCTCCTCCCACGGTGGCCTCTTCCAGTCGACTCTCTCTTTCCTAGTTCTACTAACCATCCCCTCCTGTTACCCTTCAGGTCCATTCATTGTATGGACTTAGCTAACTAGATGCTCCTTCCTGAATTTTGTATCTTGAGCAGAGATGTCACCCATCCCTACAAAGAAATGATAGTGGGGACAGCAGCATCCTGACCCGGTGGCTCTAGCTGTGTGACAGTTGCTAGGTTCTATCCAGCTTATTGCTTCTCTTTTGGCTCCTGCCTATCCCCCGAGCCTGGTTCCCTTAACTTTTAGTTGTTATCAAGACACCCCCCGCCCCAATAGTCTCAATACATTCCCTTTGGCTTAGGTTGGCCTGTCACTTCCTGTGTTCACAACCATGAAGTCTAAGTGATGTGGTGCTCTTCCCAGAAAAGGGGATGCTGCGTCAGCAAACATGGTAACCATAGGTATCTTATTTGTGTATCCTCCAGAGCCTGGATCCTACAGACAGCCAATCAAAAGTTGTTAAAGAAATCACATCAGCCCTGGCCGGTTTGGCTCAGCGGTTGGAGCGTCGGACTGCGGTCCAGAGAAATCACATCTGCCATAGCCAGGTCTGGTTGCCCCCACATTGTCCCCACCCCCACCCCCACCCTCAAAACAAGGGAAGAAATGACAGTCTTTGCTGAATGGACTTATCACTGAAATTAATTTTCCAGAGACTGTTTCTTAGATGAAAATACCACCACATAAGAGATTAATAAACCTTTTGATGGCCAATAAATACATCATTTAAAAGAGAAAAGAAACAAAACATTATCTAGAGTCAATTAGAGCCCACCAGGACATGACATTTGCAAACACAATCCCCCTAAATAGTGTAGAAATACATCTTAAAGTTTCTGAAATGGAATTCAGAGAAAATTTCCTTAAGGAATAATACCAAGATGGACCCACTTGAAACGTGTGATGGGGTGAGATTAAAGCTTCACGAATGTCCTTGTAAGTCTTCAGAAAAATAATAAACAGTTGCTCAATTAAGACTCTAGTGATGTTGATGAGACAGTGGGTAGAGGAAGCAGAGAACCCGGGGACACTGAATATGTAGAAATGGGGGTCCTGACCTGCATTGGGGTGCCAAGGGATTCACCAATAACCTTTCAGAACCACAGGTCATAAGGGGTCTCATCTTCAGCAAGGATCCTTTTAGGTAACTTTAGCCAGAATTCCCCTTTCCCCCGATGTTTCCTTAGTCATTTTCCATCCACTGCCCCCCACCCTGCTCTTTAGCTGTACATTCCCACTTGCCCATGCGGTGATGGGAGTTGAGTCCAATCTCTCTCCCTCACTGCAAAGTTCCACCACACCCATACCTATCGTGAAAATAGTCATGCTTTAAAGAAAAGTTCCACAAGAGGTCAATCTTGAGAAATCCAAGACTATGGTTTCAAAAGAGGGAAACAACCATAGCGAGTGGTAAAGCTTCATAAAACGAGCATTTAGAAGTATTAAGGCTAAGGCCACTTATGGGAGATATAACTTGAAACAACCAGACATATAGCAGTCTAGGGATATTCTGATAGGGGCAGTTCTGGTTTTTGCTCTCTGATTCCTGCCTGACTTAGGATAAATCAATTAATTTCCCCATTGGAGATAAGATTTTTAATTAAAGTATCACTAAAATTTTAATTATCCCCAAACAAATCACTGTTTTTGAATGTTCATCATTGCAATAGTAACTGGAGCCCTGGCCGGTTTGGCTCAGCGGTTACAGCATCGGCCCGCGGACCAGAGAGTCCCGGGTTTGGTTCCCGCTAAGGGCACGTACCTCGGTTGTGGTTTGTCCCTGGCCCTGGTTGGGGTCATGTGGGTGGCAGCCAGTTGATAAGTCTCTCTCACATCGATATTTCTCTCTCTCTCTTCCTCCCTCTCTCCCTCCCACTCTGTCTGAAGATAAATGCAAAAATGTCCTCAGGTGAGGATAAAAAAAAAAAGTAAAAAAAAAAGTAGTAACTGGAAACAGACCACGTGTCCATGACATACAAAGAAATATTCATAGTGTGTTCTGAATTGGTTCTAAAGCCTCCTGAAGTCTCGAGTTAAGCACATTGGCTTGCACAAAGATGGAATGGAATTTGTCACATCCATCCCTCCCCTCACTGCCATTGAAAGGCCCTATCTAGATGCAAGAAGAATGTGGCCACGGTGGTAATGGACTGTCACACACGCATACTCAGGACATGCCATCTGTAAGTGCTTTGCATTTTAAAAAGTGTCTTCACATCTACAATCTAATGTAATTCTCATAATTGTGTGAGAGAGCTGCTATTAAGAACTGTACTTCTGTCAACCCTGAGAAAGAAGATACCTACGAAGCCTACACTGAATTGCCTGACTGCACTTTGTTTCTGCCATCTGAATATATAAATATATAAATATAAATATATAAATATATATATATATATATATATATATATATATATATATATATATAATCACCTGAGTATATGTTTTCATTGATTTTTGAGAAAGAGAGAGAGACATTGGTCAGTTGCCTCCCATACCCAGACCGAGGACTGAACCCGCAACCTAGGTATGTGCCCTGACCTGGAATCAAACCTACAACCTTTTTGGTGTATGTAGACAATGCTCCAACCAACTGAGCCACCTGGCCAGGGTGTGAGCAAGCCCTTGTAAAGGAGTTCCTGGAATTCTGTTTCAACCTGATACTTTCCGCAACCAATTGGAGCTATGCACCTCTAACCCGTCAACATTTTCACCAACCAATCAGAGCAGCTCCATTCTGACCAATCAGGACAGTGCCTTTTGGACCAATCAAACTGTGACAATTTGGAGTCCTCATTTGCATAAGGACCGACCAATTAGGGACCAGAGGCAGGGGCTTCTGTCTTTGTAAGTCAGCTCCCTTCTGGCCCTAAGAGTGCACGTTCCCTTTCCACCCAAGACTGCAGCTCCTGACTGAAGCTGCAGCACCAAAGAGATCTCACCAGAGCAGAGCAGGCCAGTGCAGAGGGAGGGCCTGGCCCCAGGCTGCCTCACAGCCATGCTGTGTCACAGTTGAGTTGTTCCACAGCCATGATGTATCACAATTGAGCTGTTTTGCCCTGAATAAAGTTTCTCTTTACTGTACCCCAAATTGGGGATTCCTGTTGGTCTTGAATTGGCACCAACAACCATCGCTTGATACCTCACAGATGAGAAAAGTAAAGTCCAGAACATCTTCGCATGAGCTTTGGGCATCTGGAAGGTAATTCTCAAAGCCCAGAGGGCAGTAGGGCAATGGCATCCAGGCGTCTTCTCAGAGGGGTCAGTGTCCATCGTGTCCATTCTTGTCAGCCGTCGGCACTGACCCTTTTGGTTGCAGGTTCAGCCCAGTCTAATAAGTAAACCAAGGGGCCCGGGCAGCCTCTAGACTGAATTCTTTCACACGCCTGTGTAAGCAGAGCAGATAACTGCCACCAGGTGGCGCTACATTGCAACTGGGACTTGAATTGATTGAATTTGCATCTCCCATCCCCATAACTGAGCAAACTAACCCCAGGGATTTTAATTAACTTTATAATAATGTCATCTCACCCGGTTTGACTATCTGGCGCCCCACTTGTCAATCTATAGTGGAATGTTACTGTTTTTGACTAGCCAATTCCATAAACTTTATGGGGCTTTTTTGTAACTACTGAATTCTGGGTACAAGCTTCTGATTAGATTTCATTATGACTTCTAACAGAGTCAGCAAAAGCACTTACATACTGGAATATATATTTTTATTATAGTCTTCGCCCTTTGTAACACAGTTGGGCAGTATATCGACTTTCAATATATGTATAGGCGGTTATAATCACTGAATTTTATTTCAGAATTGTAAAAGAGGTGTTACAAAACATCTGTCATGAAAAGGTGACGGGGTCAGACAGGGTAGAGAACCACGACCTTGGAGCATTGACCTTCTCCTGGATACTGCCCTATGGGCTTTGATGATACTCTTTAGCCTCCTTTGCTCACCTCATGCAGGGGTTGCTCCTGAAGGCTACTTTGCTCTGCTAGTCCCTAGCTTTCAGGGTAACAAGGCCCTGGCAGCATCCCCTGTGCGCAGTACAGTCCCAGGGGTGCCAGCGCCTACTGCTCAGGCTCTCTGCCGCTCTCCCCAGTCCCACTGTGACACCCTGTTTGTTCCGCCCTCACTCCCACTCACTTCTCATCTCCAAGCTCTTAAGGACTGTCTGTCCAGTGAGAACCTGGGCTCTGCTCCCTCCTGACAGTTTTTAAATGTCCTCTTTTCTAGTTGGGGCTGTATCCTGTCCTCATGGAGCGATCTTTGTCAATCCAGCCTAAAGATCTGAAAAGTGGCTAGCCCAGCTGAGTTCCGCCTCCGCTGAGACAAGGCTGTGATCAGTGGGGGCTTTTACATCTGAAGATTTTTCTTCCTCTTGTTTTCCCTGAGCTGATTACTCGTTCCCTATCTTGCTTCTCTCAATTTGGTGTGTGTGGGGGGGAGGGGGGAGGATGCTAAATTATGAGCAGACACACGATTATATTAACTAGCTTTCTTTCTCCATTATTAGGCCATACCCAGATTTTCTGTTCTCTTTATTCTTTGGCCACCACTTAACCTCTTTCCTTGTTAGTTTGTCACTAGTAAAAATTTTGCTGTTAAAAAGATTATTCTCTCTCTTCCACAGGAGGCTACTGGGGTTGCTGGCAGGGTGAGACTCGACTCTGGCGCACGGACGGTCTGTTCTCAGGGGGCGTAAACACCCTGTTTTAGGGGCCTGCAACTTTCTGTATGGAACCTTGGACTGTGCCCCTGGGAAGGAACAACTAAAGGCATCCGTTTCTGGGGCCAGAAGAAGAGTCATTCCTGGGGCACTCGAAAGTGGCAAAAGACTTGGGCGAGTATGGGGACCTCCGGCCTCCACCACGCAGAGACTTTTGGAAACAGGCTGGAGATGTGTCCTCTCTCAGAGGTTGCATTTTCCCCAAGCCCGAACACTTCGCGTTCCTGCTGTCTGCAGGACTAAGGAGTTTGCAGGGTTGTGAAAACCTGAAGGGTGACCGTTGCTCCCTGCATGACAAGTATAACATTCTTATTTGAGGTTATGATTTGATAGTTCACAGTGTCTGCTTTTTCCCCCAGTCTCTACCCGTCTCTAGTGATTCCTGGGAAGTTCCAGCACATTTTGAGAGTACTCAACACCAGTATCAATGGGCAGCGGAAACAGCCTTTGTCATCACTGTAATTAAAGTAAGGTAGGGCCCTGGCCGGTTTTGCTCAGCGGTTAGATCATTGGCCCGTGGACCAGAGAGACCTGGGTTCGGTTCCCGCTAAGGACACGTACCTCGGTTGCAGTTGGTCCCCGGCCCCCGGCCCCAGTTGGGGTTGTGTGGGTGGCAGCCAGTGGATGTGTCTCTCTCATGTCAATGTTTCTCTTTCTCTCTCTCTCTTTTCCTCCCTCTCTCCTTCCCGCTCTATCTGAAGATAAATGTATAATTGTCCTCTGGTGAGGATAAAAAAATAAATTAAAGTAAGGTAGGGCTGTCCAGCCAGTGTGGTTCAGTGGTTGAGCGTCGACCCATGCATCAAGAGGTCGCCAGTTCGATTCCCAGTGAGGACACATGCCCAGGTTGTGGGCCCGATCCCCAGTGGGGGGCATGCAGGAGGTAGCCAATCGATGTTCTCGCTCATTAATGCTTCTATCTTTCTCTCCCTCGCACTTCCTCTCTCTCTAAAATCAATAAAGGAAAAAATAAATAAATATACAGATGCCCAAGATCCACCCCTAATCAATTAAATCAGAATCTTTGAGGTGGTCCTGGCATTTAAAAACAAACAAATAAATAAAATAAAGTAAGGTAGGGTAAGGAGTGGAGAACATAAATGAAACAAGTAGTTAAGACCTAAGCAATAAGTGAGACAAGGTTGAGGAAACCTAAGTCCCAACCAGATTAACTCAGCTGCTAGGTAATCCCCTTAATCCCTTACCACATTTACCCCGAAAGGGAAAGAAAGCCAGAAAATAATGTCAGGTCAAGCCAAAGTATTTCACCTAGGGAATGGAGCGGGTTTGGTTGTCTACCTGAATTCGCTAGAATTTTCCTGGACCATCAGCCATCATCTTGAGATCACTCTATGTTTGGTTTCTGCCCCCTTCCCTCAGTGCATCATAACAGCAACCCTTCCTGTGACATTTATATGCCCTGTAAATTGGATAATTGTGCATCTTGAGGGGTGAGTAGAAATACCAACAGATTCCATCCAGCCGGTGTGGCTCAGTGGTTGAGCGTCGACCCATGCACCAAGAGGTCGCCAGTTCAATACCCAGTCAGGACACATGCCCAGGTTGTGGGCCAAATCCCCAGTGGGGGGCATGCAGGAGGCAGCCAGTCGATGTTCTCTCTCATCGATGTTTCCATCTCTCTCTCCCTCTCACTTCCTCTCTCTCTAAAATCAATAAAGGAAAAAAATTTTTTTTAAAGAAAAAGAAATAACAACAGATTCCAAGTGTGAAGAAAACTATAGCTGGGAGGAGGGAGGGGTGTCATTACATGATGAGCAGGTCATTTACTCAGATGCCAGAGGTGAAAGTCATAGCCACTTTCCAGTTGAAGCGGGAACCAGTACTTGGCTCATTGCATGAAATAAGTGAGTGAACGTAAGCTTGGGTATCTCTTTTCACCAACCTAATGAACTCTTGGCCTTCCAGAGGCGGACATTCTTATCCATTTTTATTTTTTGAAATACATCTAATTAGTTGTGGAATTGGCTGAATGTCTTCCTTTCCTACCAGTATGTACACACTCTGAAGTGTCAGGGATAGTCCCATCTTGCTCAGAGTTCCCAGCTTCTGGTGCAGAGTAAGTGCTCAGGCAGTGTTAGGAAAGGAATGTTATCAGGGATATTGTTGCCTGGTTTCAAAGAATTTTGAAGGAAACTACGATGCTTTATAGATGAGTTATTAATTCAAAACTAAATCCTAGCTTCATCAAATTCCCTTGGTTTTTAATTCTGTACTGCAGAGAGCACAGCTTTTATGGGTTCTTAATTTGTTTGTAAAAAGGTTGCTTTCTTTTGTTCTGGGAAGCTAATGAGGCAGCTTTATGTAGTACCTTTTTCAAGGGTTGTAGTACCTTTTTCAAGGGTTGTTGTGAGACTTCAGTGAGATGGTAAAGGTAAAAGTTGACCATGGTTAACGAGCTGTTTCTGTTAAACTGCCTCTTCAAAATTAGTTGGTTTTTTATTTGTTACTTTAAATATGTGTAGTCAGCTTAAAACAACTTAACCAAAGCAGTTTCACGTACTGAATGAACATTTTAATAAGAAGTCTCTTAGGGCCCAGCCGATATGGCTCAGTGGTTGAGCATTGACCTATGCACCAGGAGGTTGCCAGGTTGATTCCTGGTCAGGGCACATGCCCGGGTTGCTGGCTCAATCCCCAGTAGGGGGCGTGCAGAAGGCAGCTGATTGATGTTGATGTTTCTTTCTTATGGATGTTTTTCTCTCTCTCTCCCTCTTCCTTTCTCTCTCTCTAAAATCAATACGAAAATAAAGTTGGGCCCGGCCAATGTGGCTCAGTGGCTGAGTGTAGATCCATGCACCAAGAGGTCGCCAGTTCGATTCCCAGTCAGGGCACATGCCCAGGTTGTGGGCCCAATCCCCAGTGGGGGGCATGCAGGAGGCAGCCAATCGATGTTCTCTCTCATCTATGTTTCTGTCTCTCTCTCCCTCTCCCTTCCTTTCTCTCTAAAATCAATAAAGGAAAAATAAAAATTTTTTTTTTTTTTTTTTATCCTCACCCGAGGACATTTTTTTCATTTTTTGTTCAGATAGAGTGGGAGGGAGAGAGAGGAAGAGAGAGAGAGAGAAACATCGATGTGAGAGTGACACATCGAGTGGCTGCCACCCGCACGACCAACCAGGGCCGGGGACAAACTGCAACCGAGGTACATGCCCTTAGCGGGAACCGAACCCGGGTCTCTCTGGACCGCAGGCCGACGCTCTAACCGCTGAGCCAAACTGGCCAGGGCGGAAAAATAAAAATTTTTTAAATTTCATAAAATAAAATAAAGTTGGCATAACTTTTTATAAAAAGTCTGTTAGGGATCCTGATGCCCTGTTTATCATTAGGAAAGGTTATTCTTAATAGATGAGTACGGAGGTTTTTGCTAATTTTGTGAAGAGCCAGCAAAGGCAGCTAGCTCTTCCTCTGGTAAGAGAACTAAAGCTTGGAGGCAGTCTTTTGTTAAGGATCCAGAATGGGGGAAAGAGAGGCTGAGGGTGGGGAGGGGTGCCTCAAAAGATGTGGTTAAAGCAGTGGTAAGCAAGGTTAATCGGCCAGGGAAGGGTGAAGAATGGAATGGAAGTTAACACAAGCAGAAGAGGGTGTTGAGAGGTAATAACGATCCTGCAGTATTATTCTTTAAAAAAAGAAGGATGAGCTCTGGCCGGTTTGGCTCAGCGGTTAGAGCATCGGCAAACAGTCAAGAGAGACCTGGGTTCGGTTCCCGCTAAGGGCACGTACCTCGGTTGCAGTTTGTCCCCGGCCCTGGTTGGGGTCGTGCGGGAGGCAACCAATCGATGTTTCTCTCTCTCTCGCCTCCCTTATTCCACTTTACCTAAAGATAAATGGAAAAAATATCGAGTGAGGATTAAAAAAAGAAGGATGATTCTGTATTTACTCGTTTTTTTTTTTTTATCCTCACCCAAGGACATTTTTCCATTTTTTGTTCAGATAGAGTGGGAGGGAGAGAGAGGAAGAGAGAGAGAGAGAGAAACATCGACGTGAAAGGGACTCATCGAGTGGCTGCCACCCGCACGACCAACCAGGGCCGGGGACAAACTGCAACCGAGGTACATGCCCCTAGCGGGAGCCGAACCCATGTCTCTCTGGACCGCAGGCCGACGCTCTGACCGCTGAGCCAAACCGGCCAGGGCTCTGTATTTACTCTGAATGTCAGAGACGAGTAATTCTGTGACATGGCCTCTTTGCAAAAGCTGCTGATTATCCACCAATATCCTTTATCCTTAAATAATAAATAATAGAATTCCCCAGTGCAAGATGGGCTCACAGTCACTGGCTAAAAGCTACATTTCCCAGCTTCCCTTGGAGCTGGGTGTGGTCATGTGACTGAATTCCAACCAATAGGATGTGAGCAAAGTGATTATGCCATTTCCAGACCATGCCCTTAAAAGGAATGAGTGTGCAGTCCCCTCGCCTTCTCTTTTCTCACTGGCCAGGTTACAAACGTGATGGCAGGAGCTGGAACAGCCACCTTGGAACCTAGAGATGGAAGCTACATGTTGAGAATGGTAGAGACACTACCAGCTCTGGACTGCTTACCTTTGGACTACTATGTAAGAGAGAATCAAACTTCTGTTTTAAGACATTATTTTGGGGTCTTTTTTACCACCTGGACTATACTCCAAGTAATATAGCTTCAAGCCACTACTGATACCAGAAGCCTATACTTCATTGTTATTTGTACTTGTGCTTTCTTATTTCAAATTTTATGTTTTATGTTTTCCCTTTTAAAAATTAAATTGTTAGCTAGTGATTTGTCTAATTTTTTTCAAAGAACCAACTTATAGATTTATTTGAGTGTACTTAGAGTTTTAAGATTATTTTTACTACCTTCATTCTTGAATGAATCTCTAGCCATTAATGGAATTATTGGGTCACATCCTCTCCTCTGCAACATTCTTTCTACATTGTTCCATTGTCTTATGCCATCTAAAACTGCTGAAAAGAAGTCTGAGGCGAGTCTCATTGTATTCCCCTTGGTAGATTGTCCGCTTCCTCTATCTGGATGTTTGTAGTAAGGTGCTTTTGTTATCTCTAAGATTTAGGAACTTTACAAGACTTAGTCTGGTCTCAATGGTTTCTTTGCTCGGTTTACCTGGAATGTAGTAAATTCTATTCATTTGCCAAATTGAGTCTTTTTGTTTCAGAAATTGATTTTTCTTTTATGTTTTTGACTACTTTTTAAATTCCATTTGTTCCCTCTTTATCAGGGACTCTATCTGTCTGTTGGATCAACATAAATGTCTTACATATTTATCATTTTCCTTCCAGTGACTTAATCTTTTTGCCCTTTTTTACTGTGTTCTGTGTGATAGTCTCAAGCCTGTTATCCATGTCACTGACTCAGTTTTCTGTCATTTCAGCTCTACCTCTTGTGGATTCTAATGTGGTTTTTAGATATTTAATGGGTTTTTCTTCTACTTCTTTCCTAACATTCCCAAGTCTCTTTTCATCGAATTTTGGTATCTCTGCTTTTTTGTTGTTGGTTCATGGGGTCTCATATTGCATTTAATTTCCATGAGGGTACAGAAAAGACTCTTTTCAAAAACTTTATTCTAGTTCCTGAAATCATTTTTCTTCTGATAGGTATTCTTTATATGTCCTTTCCTACTGATCTTCTTTGGGATCCCATAGTAGCTCCACACTAAAAAATCTTGACTAAGTAGCTCCATACTAAGAAATCGACTATTTTAATTCAAGAAAAACAATATCTGAATCCACCAGCCCTTTATATATAACTTCTATTTCACAGGAAATATAGTTGCTAAAGAAGCAAGCTAAATATCACAAGGAAGTAGCCAGACAAATCCAGAAGGTGGGACATTCTGTAGGACAACTGACTCAATTGCTTCCACTAGTAAGTGTCCTAAAAGGGGACTGTACTAGACCAAAACAAACATAGGAGAATCATGCTCCTGGATTGGATAAAGCAAGTATAAGAATAATTGGAGACATTTTGATATGGCCTGAAAATCAAATGCGATGAAATGAGATGAAAGTACACCAAAACACACAGGTAGACAGTGTTGACTGAATAAAACAGGTTATAAAATATTTTTAGAGTATGATCTCATTTTGGTACACACACACACAGGTAGTCACAATAATGTTTTCTGGGAGGTAGGAATATGCTGTTTGTTTTTTGAACTTGTCTGTGTTTTTTAATGTTCTACAAAGCACATGTACTGCTTATGCAACAAAGTTCTTTTTAATAGTGACACAGATTTAAATGGGACAGCTTTACCATGAAGATAATAAAACTTAAGTTTCAGGGTCCCTTATTTACAAGGGCCCTTCCAAGGGCAATTTTATGGCATACTTTGTGGGATTTTTAAAATTTGATTTTTTGTGTTCCAGTGTTTTTTGTTGTTGTTGTTGTTTGTTTGTTTAAAAAATTTGTTTTTCTTTATTGATTTTAGAGAGAGAGGAAGGGAGAGGGGGAGAGAGATGGAAACATCGATGAGACAGAACATCTATTGGCCGCCTCTTGCATGCCCCACACTGGAGATTGGACCCACAACCTGGGCATGTGCCCTGACCAGGAATCAAACCGGCGACCTCTTGGTGCATGGGTTGATGCTCAGCCACTGAGCCACACCTGCCGGGCAGACAGTTTTTTTTATTGTAAAATATACATTATGTAAAACATACTATTTTTTTTAATCCTCCCCCGAGGACATTTTTCCATTTTTGTGGTTCAGATAGAGTGGGAAGGAGAGAGAGGAAGAGAGAGAGAGAGAGAAAGAGAGAGAGAGAGAGAGAGAGAGAGAGAGAGAGAGAGAGAAACATCGACGTGAAAGGGACACATTGAGTGGCTGCCTCCTGCACAACCCCAACCAGGGCAGGGAACGAATCAAAACCGGGGTACGTGCCCTTGACCAGAATCGAACCCGCGACTCATTGGTCCACGGGCTGACGCTCTAACCGATGAGCCAAACCAGCCAGGGCTTAATAATCTTTAGGTTTACACTTTAGTGGCATTACATACATTCACATTGTTGTGCAACCGTATGACCACCCATGTCTAGGACTTTGTCACCTTTCCAAACTGAAACTCCGTACCCATTAAACATCTCTCAATTCTCCCCTCCCTCTAGTTTTTTAATTTTTTAAATTAGTTTTTTAATTCTTGCCTGAGGATATGTTTTTATTGATTTTTAGAGAGATAGGAAGTGAAAGAGAGAGAGAGAAACACTGATGTGAGAGAGAAACATCTATTGGTTGCCTCCATACACATCCCAACTGGGGATCGAACCTGCAACCTAGGTATGTGCCTCGACCAGGGATCAAACGCACAACCTTTTAGTATGCGAGATGACATTCCAACCAACTGACCCACCCGGCCAGGGCCAATCTTTTTATTTTTAATAGTCTCCAAAATTGTGTAAGCTTTAAACACAAAACGTGGCTCCAGTCCCAACTGACAACCAGATATCCTGGTCATTCCTGAGCAACTGAAATGATGCCTGAGATGGCCAAAGCGAGTTTAGCCTCAAACCAACGGACAGTCAACATAGTTGAGGAAACTGTCACCAAAGTGCTCATCACCAAATGTGCAAAAGGCAAGAATTGTGGCAGCATCAACATCACTGAACACATAGGAAGACAAAAGCAACAAGTTTCTCATATTATTGGAAGATATAGTTATACAACTGTCCCCAGAAGCTATAACTCTGTCATTCTTCAGGTCCTAATTTCTCATTAATTTAACCATAATTTCTTCATTGCTTAGAATTATTGATAAATAGTACAATTATTTCCTGTAAAATTGGTCCAGAAGAATAGATAGTAGTTTTATGTACTTGTATCAGCTAGTTTTAAGTCTGGCTCAATATAACAGAAAATCCTAACTTGTTTGTTTCATACTTAAAAGAAGTCTAGCCCTGGCTGGTTTGGCTCAATGGTTAGAGAATCAGCCCGTGCACTGAAGGGTCGCAGGTTCGATGCCAGTCAAGGGTATGTGCCTGGGTTGCAGGGTTTTTTTTGTTTTATTTTGTTTTTGTTGTTAAGCTTCACCCGAAGATATTTTTCCACTGATTTTTAGACAGAGTGGAAGAGAGGGAGGTGGAGAGAGAGAGAAGAAACATTGATCTGAGAGAGACACATCAACTGGTTGCCTCCTGCACCAGGGCCAGGATCAAATCTGCAACCTAGGTACATGCCCTTGACCAGAATCAAACCCAAGACCCTTTGGTCCACGGGCCGATGCTCTAACCGCCGAGCCAAACTGGCCAGGGCTGGGTTGAAGGTATGATTCCCTACCCCAATCGGGGTTGTTTGGGAGGCAATTGATGTGTCTCTCTCACATCGATGTTTCTCTCTCTCTCTCCCTCCCTTCCACTATCTCTAAAAATCAATGGAGAAATATCCTAGGGTGAGGATTAAAAAAAAAAAAAAGTAGTCTGGAGGTACATATTCAGACTAGTGTGATAGTTTTATGATCATTAAAGAACTGGAACCCTTTTATCTTGCTATGCTACCCTCCTTAGCTTGCTGCTTCGCGACCCAAAGGGCTGCTTAAGCTCCAGCCATCAAGTTTATATTCAAGCCAAAAGGAAAAAGCAAGGAGTGAATAAGAGCACATCCCCTTCCTACAATGATTCCTCACAGAAATTGCACCTAACATTTGAGTTTGCATCTCTTTTGCCAGAACATAGTCATATGGCCTTATCTAGCTATAAGGGAGGTCAGAATTTGTAATCTTCATTCTAGAAACTTGTGCCTAGTCAGATACTCTATTACTAAAGGAATGGAGAGAACTGATGATAGGATATACAATTAAGTATTTGTCAAATAGTTTTCTTAAAAATATATTTGATTTTAGAGAGAGAGGAAGGGAGAGAGAGATAGAAACATCAATGAGAGCCCTGGCCGGTTTGGCTCAGAGGTTAAAGCATCGGCCTGTGGACCAGAGAGTCCCGGGTTCAATTCCCGCTAGGGGCACATACCTCAATTGCAGTTTGTTCCCAGCCCCAGTTGGGGTCGTGTGGGTGGCAACCACTCGATATGTCTCTCTCACATCGATGTTTCTCTCTCTCTCTTACCTCCTCTCTCCTTCTCCTTCCTGCTCTATCTGAAGATAAATGCAAAATCCTCAGGTGAGGATTAAAAAAAAAAAATCATCAATGGGAGAGAACATTGATTGGCCGCCTTCTGCATGCCCTCCACTGGGGATCAGGCCCACAACCTGGGAATGTGCCCTGACCAGGAATCGAACCAGCGACCTCTTGGCATATGGGTAGATGCTCAACCACTGAGCCACACCAGCCGGGCTGGACAGGGGGTAGACATCTTTTTGTATCCTCACCCGAGGACATTTTTCCACTTTTGCTCAGATAGAGTGGGAGGGAGAGAGAGAAATAGAGAGAGAGAAACATCGACGTGAAAGGGACACATCAAGAGGCTGCCTCCCGCACAACCGGGGATGAATCGCAACCGAGGTACATGCCCTTGACTGGAATCGAACCCACGACTCATTGGTCCGCAGGTCGACACTCAACCACTGAGCCACACCAGCCGGGCAGGGGGTAGACATCTTAAAGCACCATTTATATCACTGCTTAGTGTTTTGTTTAGAGTGAAAAGCTCGCCTCCTCGCAATCAGCTTTCTAGACTTGGTGCTAAAGCCTTCCTCCACACACTGCAGCAGTGGCTCGCCAGGATCATGGAAAAGGGAAACGGTCGTTTTCCCAATTGAAGGAGACTTTGAATACTTCAACGACCAAAAATATCTAAATCATGTATCCAAGCCAATACGTTTTACTGTTGTGGGTAAGCTTTTACCGTGAAAAGCACCCTATCAATGTATTAATTGCCATCACTTTTTGTACTGTGTGTTTCTAGGGAAATGTAAACCACAGGATATAGTCTGTGCCCCATCCTTAGAGAACGTTACCATGGAGGACATTTTCCCCACATGGTAATAAAAGAAAATGAGGAACCTGAGTGCAGAAGTTGCTTTACCAGCCAGAGAGCTGGTACAGGTGTTTAAGCAGGAGCACGATAGAAATGACCAAGTGAGGGGCTGATGGAATCAGATGACTTAATGAGGAAATACCAAAATAAATCTTAAAGCTTGCACATTGCATATATTGGCAGTCAAATTGCTTTTCTAAATTGGTCACATTTGACCGTGATAGTCAATACATTATTTAATACATTCTGAAATTTTGTTCAAATTAGAGTATAATTTCTTCCTGAAATAGACTTGAATAGTGGTCAGTCAGCTTGGTTCTTTGCCCCTGATCTGGCCACCCAGGACTTAGGCTCTTTCTTCCTCTGGCTCAGGAATGAGGAACACTGTCACTCTGAGAGGGGGCATGGCTTATTGATCCAGCAACGCTGCTCATCGGGGTTTTATTCCTCCCAGCTGGCACCCTCACAAAGCCAGCCTCTGGGTAAGAAACTAACTACTTCCACTGCTCCTTCAGTTTGATCTCCTAAGGGACATAGGCCTGCAGAAGTAACCAGCCAGCCATAGCAGAACACACAGAGACACCTACAACTCTTTCCATAACCAGAAAAGGCTACTGCAGACACACCAGGGTGTGTGGGGGCCCACATCACGTAAAGAGTGGGGAGGCTGGATTTTAAATAAACAGCCCTTACAACTCTTTGGTGGGTGGGTTGCATGAGGAGTAAGGGAAGGTTGATAGGCAGAGAGGGTGTTTTCCTCTTAGCAGTGGAAGGAGCTTCCAACAGCCTTCCTTCCTCACTTTCTACCTGGCTCACTACCTTCTAGCAAGCTCTGGGGGAGCCGTGCCCTCAGGTTCCAAGAAGGGCTGGAGAATGTCAGGGCATAAACCAGCCAGCAAAGCACTCTGGAGGAAAAGGGAGGCTCCTCCACATTTCCCTTTCCTGCAGGCTTGCCCTGGTTTTTCATGATGTCATCCATTCATCATTGTGAGCTGATTGGCGGTCCCAGGCCTTGGCCAGCTGCCCAAGGCCAGAAGGGCAGAGAGAAATCCCAGGACAAATGTGCAGCAAGCCCCTGAGCATGTGCGGAAATGTTATCATCAGTTCCACCTAGAAAAACTTGGTGGAAATCGAAAACAGTAAAAGTCACAAGATCCTATCCAACTTTCTCTTCCCTGAATGCCTGGGAAGAATTCAGGGGCCTCTTGCCTGTGGATGGAGAACCGAACCCTGGAGTGGGCCTGGGTGTGGAGGAGGGACTGCTCTGCCAGATGGTTCATTCTCCAGAATTCAACCTGTTTCCTGACTCCGTGGTGTTTGAAAGCAACTTTGTCCAGGTACTCTGGAGTCTCTCAGAATGGCACTCCTTGATTCTTCTAAACCTGTTCCCAACATGTGACCAGGAGAGTTTGTCCCTGGAACTGCAGAGGAGAGAGCTGAGGAAGGGGAAGTCAGTGGCCCGGAATGCAAGGCCGCCCTCACTTGACCCTGACTGCAGAGCTCCAGACAGGGCTTCTCCTGCAGACAGTTGTCATCCCGGGGAGAGAGGCCAGGTGTTCTCTGCTCTGAGTGGAGGATTTTGTATCTGAATCCCCAAATGTATTTCCTCCTCCAGGAATCCCAAAGCAGGTAATCAAAGAGGCAGTGAAACAAGATGCCCTTTGAGGGTTTGGAACAGAAATGCCGACTGATGAGAGAACAGAAGCTGGGCCCCCGAGAGACCTGGGCTCAGAGTGCAGTCACTGCTTTCTCGTCAGGAGGCATCACTGTGCAAGTGACCTGCACACCCTGAATCCCAGCATCCTCTCATGTAACAGGGGTCAGACTGACACGAGGACTATATGCAAACACAGGAGGCAAAGGCACTCAGTGCATTTTTGTTTCCCTGCTGGGCTCTCTTCACAGAACTTGGGAGTTGCGAGGGCCCTTACAGAGCAGGGAAGGAGCAGATTGCAGGCCCCTCAAAGAAGGGCCGAAGGATGCTTTTCAACGAAAAGCCAGGAAACAGTCTAGGGAGGATTCACAGAAATGTGACAATGCCAGGGAACTCCTGGGTCATAGTTCTTGTGGGCAGTTGCTAACAGTAGGCAGTGTAAATACTGTTACAATTCTTTGGCCAATATAGGTTTAAAACAGTGGTTCTCACCTCGCAATGATTTGCCTTCCAAAACCAGGGGACATTTGGTAGTGTCTGGAGACTTTTTAAAAAAATATTTTCCCTTTATTGATTTTAGAGAGAGAGGAAGGGAGAGGGAGAGAGAGATAGAAACATCGATGAGAGAGAACATTGACTGGCCGCCTCCTGCATGCCCCCTACTGGGGATTTGGCCCACAACCTGGGCATGTGTCGACTGGGAATCGAACTGGCGACCTTTTGGTGCATGGGTCGATGCTCAACCACTGAGCCACACCGGCTGGGCTGGAGACATTTTTGGTTGTGGAAACTTGGGTGGGGTGGAGGGCAGAGTTACTGGCATGTAGTGGTTAGAGGCCGAGGATGCTGCTAAATACCCTACAGTGCACAGGGCAGCCCTCTCCCCAAACAAAGAATTATCCTGCCCACAATGTGAATATCACCAAAACTGAGAAGCTCTAAGCTGAAACATACTGCTGCTTCCGTCAAATGCTCAGGCTGTGTCTGTGGGGCTGTTTTGCAGGTCAAAAAGGGCAGGAACTGGATTGACATCTACAAAGCTTCCTACACCATGGCCCTGGGGGTGACCTCCTCCGTGCCCTGCCTGCCCCTTCCCAACATCCTCCTCATGGCCCGTGTCAAATGGCACCAGGGACAGAGCCAGACATGGAACAGACCATCTACATCCCCAAATATCATCCTGAAGAGGTAAGCAACACCCATGGGAATGAAGGACAAGCTGGGGGAGGGGTGGACCCAGAGCAAATGCTGCTTTGAGACTAAACTCAAGGTGAGAGAAAGCAGAGAAGTCAGCAGCGACATTAATTTTTTTTATCCTCACCTGAGGACATTGTTCCATTTTTGTTCAGATTGAATGGGAGGGAGAGAGAGGAAGAGAAAGAGAGGGAAACATCGACGTGAAAGGGACACATCGACTGGTTGCCTCCCACATGACCCCGACCAGGGCCAGGGACAAACCGAAACCAAGGTACATGCCCTTGGTTGGAATCGAACCCGTGACCCATTGGTCCGCAGGCCGACGCTCTAACTGCTGAGCCAAACCGGCCAGGGCGACATTAATTTTTTTAGACAACAATAACCTAAGACAGTGGGCACACTGGAAGCGTCTCCGCCAGTGGGGTGAAGGGAGGCATTGTGTGGGTAGGAATGAGGAGCCAATCTACATGCTCACTTTTCGTCTCACTGCACTCACCCCAATGGATTCTTAGGAAATCTTTCTGCCAAGGGGCAAAGACGCAGTGAGATCCGGCAGACGGAGCGCAGGGTGGGAGCTGCAGGTTCTGGTCCTTGGCATGCAACTAAAGACACTCATATAGTGTTTGAGTCATAAGTTACTTGCTACATCTCAGTTTTCCTACCAGTAAAATGAGTGGAACTAAGTGTCATTAGAACTGTAACATATACTCACATCCTGCTTGTCTAGGATGAAATAGCTCTTTCTAATGTTTGAGCCTCTTCAAGTAATCTGTAGGATATTCAAGAATCTCTAGATACTCTCAGAGATGCAGGTAAACCCTTCATTTCTCCATGTTGCCTCAGTGATAAACATCTCCATTATGTTCTGGGGTACCTTTAGCAAATACAGCCCAGCCCCAGCTGACTACTATTCGACCCAAAGCCAGCTCCCTGAACCTTACTTAGCTCCTTTGGGAAGAGTAGTTGAGGCAATAGGGTTAATGAGTGGACAAGCTGGACAGTGGGGCCAGCTTTGTGGCAGAGGAGGGTAACTCCCTTTGCGCTATCAAGAAAGAAATTAAAAAAAAACAAAAAACAACCTATGACCCCAGCTACCTTACTCCTAGGCTGTCTCTCTCAAGCAGGATCCTGGGACACCAGCATGAAAATCATGGCAGGAGGGGTGGAGGTTAAAATGCAGATTCCAGGGACACACCCCAGACCTACTGAATCTGAGGGGTATCTTCAGATGTCTGCATTTTAAACAAGCTCTCCAGGTGAATATGATCTCCCTAAAGTTTGAGCCTTATTCTGCTAAGCACTCTCCTCCTACCCCCAAAAGCCTCAGTCCTGAAGGAGACACTCCTCATTTTGATGAAGATAGAGTTGGATCAGAAGCAGTGGGGTTGTCAATGTGTGTCTGCCCTCATGCCTTCAGGATTCTCCCATTGAAGTTCGTGGAGCTTCAAGTCTGTGACCAGCTGCAACGCATCCTGCGGTTGAGGACAGTCACAGAGAAGATCTACTATCTAAGACTCCACTCTGACCACCCTGAGACTGTCTTCCACTTCTGGATCCGACTAGTTCAAATTCTTCAGAAGGGCCTGTCCATCACCACCAAAGACCCTAGGATTCCTGTCACTCACTGTCTGGTACCCAAGAACAGCTGCAGCCCCTCAGGACACTCTAAGGTAAGTGGGTACCATTGCCACCTCCAGCCAAGGCCAGAGCTGAGGGGTAGAGCTTAGGTGAGCTGTTATGTGAGTGAGCACCCTGTGAAGGCAATCCCTGCCTTTAATTGAGGTACAGTGTACAACCAACTGTAAGATTCACCCATTGTAAGTGCCCAGTTCAACACTTTCAATAAATGTGTAGAGTTGTGCAACCATCACCCCAATCCAGTTTTAGAACATTTCCATCATCCTAAAAAATCCCCTTGTGCCCATTTGCAGTCATTCCCTGTTCCTATTTCCTGCCCTAGGCAGCCATCGATCTATTGTCAGTTTCTATAAATTCATATTTGTTAGACATTTCATATAAACAAAATTCCACAATATATTGTCTTTTGCGTCTGGCTTCTTTCACTCAGCATAATTTTTTCAGGTTCTCCATATCATAACATGGAGCCAACTCTGTGGCAGAGTCACAGACTATCAATAATTCATTCTTTGTAAAAAAAAAATGTTTTCCTTTATTAATTTTCAGAGAGAGAGGAAGGGAGAGGGAGAGATAGAAACATCAATTGGCCGCCTCCTGCATGCCCCCCACTGGGAATTTGGCCCACAACCTGGGCATGTACCCTGACCAGGAATCGAACCAGCGACCTCTTGGTGCATAGGTCAGTGCTCAACCAGTGAGCCACACTGGCCAGACAATAATTCATTCTTTTTAAAAAATTTGATCTTATAGAGAAGAAAGGAGGAAGAAAGGGAGGGAGGGAGAGAGACAGAGAGAGTAAGAGAGAAACATGGATTGGTTGCATGCGCCTCAACCAGGGATCGAACCCACAACCTGGGTGTATGCCCTGACCAGGAATCGAACCCACTACTTTTTGGAGATGATGCTCCAACCAATTGAGCCACACTGGCCAGGGCTAATTCATTCCTTTTAATTGCTGAATAGTATTCCATTGCATAGATATGCCACATTTTGTTTATCCGTTCACTAGTTGATGGACATTTGGATTATTTCCAGTTTGGGGCTATTATGAATAATGCTTCTATGAACATTTGTGTACAAGTTTTTCTGTAGACATAGTTTTCATTTGTCTTGGGTAGATTCCAAGGAATGAAATTGTTGACTCATATGTTAAGCTTACCTTTAAATTTTAAAGAAACTGGCAAACTGTTTTCCAGAGTGGCTGTACCATTTTACATTCCTACCAGCAATGCATGAGGGTTTCAGTTTCTCCACATTCTCACCAACACTGGTATTGTCTATCTTTTTTGTTAAAGCCATTTTAGTGGAAATATAATGGTTTTACTTTGGATTTCCTCAATGGCTAATGATGTTGAGTAACTTTTCATGGGCTTATTAATCATTTCTATATCTTCTTTGGGGCAATGTCTATTCAAGTCTTTTTTTTTTTTTTTAAGTCTCACATTTATTACTGAACCAACCCACTATTGCAGAAAAAAACAAATCAACAGAGAAAAATCATTGTTCCAATAATTTCCCAATTAAAATGCTTAACTGTCCAGCCCTGGCCAGTTTGGCTCAGCAGTTTAGAGCATCGGCCTGCGGACCAGAGAGTCCCAGGTTCGGTTCCTGCTAAGGGCACAAGCCTCGGTTGCAGTTTGTCCCCGGCCCCGGTCGGGGTCGTGTGGGTGGCAACCAGTCAATGTGTCTCTCTCAAATCGATGTTTCTCTCTCTCTCTTCCCTGCTCTCTTCCTCCTGCTCTATCTGAAGATAAATGCAAAAAAATGTCCTCGGGTGAGGATAAAAAATAAATAAATAAAATTAAATAAAATGTTTAACTGTCCAGACAGTAGTGATCTTTTCAGTCATTTAAAGGTACAGGCAACCTGGAGACAGCACAAATATGTGAGCCATCTCTCATGTGTGATTCCTTTTAGACCCAGTTTGGTTCTTCTCCAATGTCTCCTCTTGGAGTTGTACCTGAGACCAGTTTTCATCCAAACCCATTGGGGAATGGGCCAATTCTGCTTTTGTTTTTTTGGCCAGGAACCTCTTGATCCTGAAAATCTTGTGAGAAGACATGGCGAAGGAGAATCAACCGCACCCACCGCAATGGCAGAGAAGGAGCTCAAGTCTTCTTCGGTGAAATATCTATTCAAGTCTTTTGCTAAAAAAAAAACACCAAAAAAATCATTTGTTAAATTTAGTTTTGTCTTCTTGAATTGCTACAATTCTTTATATACTCTAGATACAAGTCCTTTATTAGATATATGATTTGCAAACATTTTCTCCCAGTGTGTGAATTGTTTTTTTATTTTCTTAATGGTGTCCTTTGATGAAGTGCAATTTATCATTTTTTTTTCTTTTATGGATTAGGCTTTTGGTGTTGTAGCTAAGACTTCTTTGTTCAATCTAAAGTCACAAGTATTTTATCCTATGTTTTCTTCTAGAAGTTTTATATTGAGCTCTTACATTTAAGTTTATGATCCACTTTGCATTACTATTTGTATATGGTGTGAGGTAAGGGTCTAAGTATTTATTGTTTTCACATGTGGATGTACAATTTTCCTCGCACCATTTGTTGAAAAAATTATCCATTTCTCCACTGCATTGTCTTGGCACTTTTGTCAAAAACCAATTGATAGTAAATGTAAGGATTTATTTCTGGATTCTCAATGCTGTTTCATTTCTCTGTATGCCTATTCTTGTGCCAGTACCACAATGTCTTGATGAATGTAGCTTTATAGTAAATTTTAAAATTGGGTGTTGTAAATCTTCCAGTTTAGTTCTTTTTCAAATTATTTTAGCTATTCTACATCTTTTGCATTTCCATATAAATTTTAGGGTTAGCTTATCAATTTCTACAAAATAGACTGCTGGGATTTTGGCAAGGATGTGTTGATTTTATACACCAATTAGAAGAGAATTGCCATCTTGACAATATTGAGTCTTCAAATAGATGAATATAGAATGTCTTTCCATTTATTTGAATCTTCTTTAATTTCTCTTAGCAATGTTTTTATAGCTTTCAGCTTTTATAGCTTTCAGAATTTCTGCATTTCTTTTGTTAAATTTATTCCTAAGTATTTTATGTTGTTGATAGTATTTTGAATGGAACTGTGTTTTCTTAATTTTATGTTTGCATCATTTATTGATAGTATATAGAAATATGATTGATTTTTGTATATCAATCTTGTTCATTAGATATAGTATTGTTTTATGGTTCCTGGGGATTTTCTGCATAAATACATACATATTATCTGCAAATAGAAGACAATTTTATTTCATATCCAATTCATATACATTTGTTTGTTTATTGCCTATTGCCTTAGATAGAACTTTCAGTATAGTGTTTAATAGAAATGGCAAGAGCAGACATGTTTGTTCCAATCGTAGGGGGAAAGCATTCAGTCTCTCATTAAGTATGATGCTAACTGTGGGATTTTTTTATAGATTTCCTTCATCAGGTTGAGGGAATTCCCTTTTATTCCTTGTTTATTGAGAGGTTTTTCTAAAAATCATAACTGGGTATAGAATTTTTTCAAATGTTTTTTCTGCATCTATTGAGATAGTCACGTGGTTTGCCCTTTATTCTATTAGTATAGTATATTGCATTAATTGATTTTTATATGTCAGATCAACTTTTGTTCCTGCAATAAATCCCACTTGGTCATGGTATGTATGTATAATCCCTTTTATATTTTATATGATTCAGTTTGCTAACATTTTGTTAAGGATCTCACATCTATGTTCATTAGAAATATTAGTCTGTAGTTTTCTTGCAATATCCTGACTTTGGTATTAGGGTAATACTAGGCTCATTGAATGATTTGGGAAGTGTTTCCTCCTGCTCTGTTTTTTGAGTTTATGAAGAATTGGTATTATTGTTCCTGTGAGTATTTAATAGAATTTACCAGTGAAGCCATCTGGGCCTTTTTGCCCCAGGCTTTGCAGTGTGATGTAAGACTGACTTGAGATACAACATAAACTCCATGAACGCAGGGATTTTTATCAGTCTACTTCACCGTTCTATCCCAAGTGCCTGGCACATAGTTGACATTCAATAAAGAGTGAATGAGTGAATATGAGCAGCTTGCACTTCTGGGACACCTTCGGGGTATCACAGGCAACAGGAAATAAAGCTATGTTAGCCAGGTGTAAAAAGCAGCTCAATATAAGATTTTTCTTAGAAAAGTTCATTTTTTAAACATTCATTAAGTTCCTACAATAAATATTTGATTTCCCTACATTTAAATATAAAACCAAGTAGCATAAGCTTTATTAAAGTTTATATGAATAGGCTATTTGTTGATATATTGAGGTATATTAATAAGAATAGGTTATCTACTAAATTATGTCTAAAGTATTCAATGACAATATTATCCTTTGGGCACCAAAGGGGGTAAAAGCAAATATGGCCTCAGAATTGCCTCTCTGAGCCCCTGACATGGCCACCCAATGGAACAGTTTGAGTTCTAACACTTTAGGGACTGGACTATGATATTAGGAATATACAGAGACTCTCAGGTCTTAACCATCTGGCTTTGCTTTTTTTCTCCATCTAGTTAGTACAGACGAAACCCCAAGCCTCTCAGCCCAGCGAGAGCCTCATGCAGTTGATGGCCAAGGCGGAGAGTGAGGCCCTCTCTCAGATTTTTGCTGACTTGCACCAGCACAACCGGTTCAGGTACATGACTTAAATCAGGCCACCCTGACATCTCATCCTGCAGCTCAGATGGCCTGGGCTGTGAGATCCAAAAACCAAGTAACTTGGTTAATGAGCTCAGGGAGGGGCATGAAATACTGCTACTCAGGATCCAGCGTTATCCCTGACTCAGGGCAACCTTTCCCCAGTTCTCTCTGCCTTATTCTCTTTCTCCACATAGCAAGCATAGTAGGCTTGACTACAGAGGAGGAATTTTATAAAAAATGAAAGGCGCCCTGGCCAGGTGGCTCAGTTGGTTGGAGCATCGTCCTGTACACCAAAAGGTTGCAGGTTTGATTCCTGGTCAGGGTGCATACAAGAGGCAACCAATCAATGTTTCTCTCTCACATTGATGTTTTTCTCTCTCTCCCTCCATCTTTCTCTTTTTAAAAATCAATAAATATATTCTCAAGTGAGGATTTGAAAAAGAAAAGAAAGAAAAGTAACTCTCTAATAATAAAAATAAGTTAGTAGCCCCGGCTGGTTTGGCTCAGCTGTTGGAGCGTCGGCCTGTGGACCAGAGAGTCCCGGGTTCGGTTCCCACTAGGGGCACGTACCAAAAAAAAAGTTAGTAACACAAGTGGAAAAGTAAAATCTAATTTCTAATCTAGTTCCTAGTCCTACAGAGAAATAAACAAAATGTTGTTTAAAACACTATCTACTCCTTGGGTTCCTTGACCTACTCACCTGGCCTCTGGTTGGACTTTATGGAGCCACTGTGGTCATTTTCTCAATGTATAGTCTATTCTGGGAAGCGCCATTGTATAGGGCCTATTTTCCCTATGACCAGAGAGCAAAGATTAAGTAGGATCCAGGGTCCTAGTGAACTTGGTTTGTGGTTTTAAAACAAAAAGGAGAACAGAAAGAAATTGTAAATATTACCAGAAGAAAAAACGAAATATCGAAGAAGAGATTTTTGTCACAACAGGGACCAGCAGTTCAGAGACAGAAAAACAAAAAGAAAGTTAGTTTTCTTTCAGAATGCTGTTAGTAAACTGAAAACCAATCGTCAGAGGAGACAATCTCGCAGAGTGGGTAAGAGCTCACGCAGAGCTGGGCCCCAGTCACTGCTCTGACCATGAGCCCCCGGGCACGTTGCTTAACTCTCCTGGGCCTCAGTTTTTGGATCTGTACAGTGGAAATTGTGATAGTTCCAACCTCATCCGGACATCGTCAGGATTTAGTGAGCTCAAAAACATGAAGTGCTTGGCACATTCCTCAGCAGATTTAAGTAAACTTTCTTTTTTTTTTTTTTTTTTTTTTATCCTCACCCGAGGACATTTTTCCACTTTTTGTTCAGATAGAGTGGGAGGGAGAGAGAGGAAGAGAGAGAGAGAGAGAAACATCGACGTGAAAGGGACACATCGAGTGGCTGCCTCCCACACGACCAACCAGGGCCGGGGACAAATTGCAACCGAGGTACGTGCCCTTAGCGGGAACCGAACCCAGGTCTCTCTGGACCGCAGGCCAACGCTCTAACCGCTGAGCCAAACCGGCCAGGGCTTAAGTAAGCTTTCAATAAATATTAACTTGTATTATTAAGTCTGCTTTGGGCTGGAAGTAGAAAAGTATTAACACAAGAAAAAAACTGGTTAGTGGCCCACTGTTAAAGAATTTTTACCAGGGTCGTCACTCTGCATATCATATCGAAATCTGTAATGAAGATTTCTGGATCCAGTGTCACCCCAATAAATTCAACAAAAAAGAAAAAAAAGAAATTTCGGGATGTCATACTGTTGAACTGCGGAGTGCTGGACTCTAATAGAACAAGATATGTTGAAGTAACTTTTTGTCTCAAAATGTTAAAAAAAAAATTTTAATTTTTAAAATTACTATTTGAAGGACGGCTTCTGTTTATATTCATTGGCCACAATTCAGTCACATGACCACACCCAGCTGCAAGGGAGGCTGGGAAATGCATTCTCTGTTCTGCACGTGCCCAACACAGAATTAGATGCTTGCCCCCAGGGAGAGGGGAAGAAGAAATCCCGGAAGCTGTCCGGCATAGACAGATTTGAATATTTCTGGAAGGCCAGAGGAGACTAAAACTGGAAGGAGAAATGGGCACTAGCCAGATAAAGGGTGGAAAACGTTGTGCAGGTTAAGGAAACACATGAATGGAAGACTGATGCTTCCCCCTGAGGAAACAGCTTGGTGAATTTAGAGAAAGGGAAGGAAGCCGAGCATGGGAAGAGGGGTGGTAACAGAAGGGCATTAGTAAAAGTGGGCAGGGACTGAGCCAGGCAGGACCTGGGAAGCCATGCAAATGAATTTAGACTTAGCACCATTTTTAACTGGGAGGTGACATGATCCAATTTACATGTTGAAAAGGTCATGCTGGCTGTTGCAGTGACAGTTGATATGAAGAGAGGGAGAGTAGGTGTGGAGAGACCAGCCAGGAAACTATGGCAACCCAATCTGGGCTGTCACATACAAAACAGATCAGAAGGATGTGAGAAGCAGGGAAAAGTTCATTTTTGCTCTACTGTTATCTCAATAATTGCTTTGTACAGATATTTAGTTTCTTCTCTTTAATTACCCAGAAAGAAGCCCTGACTTTTCTCCTCATTCAGGCAGGCTCTAGTCTGGTTGCAATTATATCCATTTTTGCATGTTGGCAACAATATGCAACTTACAGCAAAAAAACACACACACAAATGGCTGTGACACAGGATGAAACAGATGGAGCCACACCCACTCCTCCTCAGCAAAATCAGGAGCATGGGTTCTGCTCCCCACCCCCCACCCCATCCCACCTCCCCCTTCCCTAGTTTTCCTTCTGGTATCTTTTTTAAAAAATATGTTTTAATTGATTTCAGAGAGAGGAAGGGAGCGGGAGAGAGAGAAACATAGATCATCTGCCTCCTGCATGCCCCCTACTGGGAATTGAACCCTGCACGCCCCCTACTGGGGATCAAGCCCACAACTGGGGCATGTGCCCTCACCAGGAATCGAACCAGTGACCTCCTGGTGCATGGGACGATGCTCAACTGCCTGAGCCACATTGGCCAGGTCCTTCTGGTATCTTAATATGTATCGCACCCACCCAATAGAGCCACAGCTGGCCTTTTTCAGACTTATATCTGCCTCTAAAGCTTTTGTGTCAGGAAAATATAATTAGAAACAAGATTTAAAATGAGAATTTCATGCTTTTTCTTTTCTTTTTGCCCTTCATTTCCTTGATTCTGAAATGGTTGGTGTTCCAGGAGTAGCAGAAAGACCAAGACCAAAAAGGACAGCTCAGGTAAACAGAGGGTACAAGGCACCTGTATCTCAGAGAATCTTTGGCTCTGCAGATGTACGAATGAGATCGCCTTCAGCTCCTGATCCCAACTTTCCGAACTGTCAGAATGTCCTTTCATACCTTAATTTGAGTTCCTCTAGGCTCTTTGGCCACCATAGTCAATTTGGCACCAAATCCTACCAATTCCTTTCTTTGAAATGTTTCCTGTATTGACAGATCCTACCCTAGTCCACCTTATCACTTCTTGCCTGGACTACTGCAGCAGTCTCCTCATTCGTTCATTCATTTGCTCATTCAGAAACACGCACTGAGCACTTGGTAAATGCCAAACACTTGAAGGCTTTGGAGTCCCATTGAAGAAAGACATAGTACCCCCTTCAAGGGGTTTATAATTTGGTGGAGTCAGATGGGTAAATCCCCAAATTACAAAACCTCATCTTCCAGGCAGCACTCCTCCCAGGAAGCTGTCCCAGAGGACTAGGGTCTGAGCCAAGTCACAGAGGATGAGGACCAGTGGGCCAGCTGAAGCAGACAAGTCGGGGCGTTATGGGAAGAGACATTCTGAGAGAGCATGACACTTTCTGGAAAAAGCAGCTAATTCCCTGTTTATTTCCAGGTTCTGGTTTACCCCAAATCCACTCATTTTGGCATGCATGACTACATTCACTTCCCCTCTCTTAGGCATCTCTCCTGGTCACTTTCTCCTCAGTTAGGTGCCTTCTGCCTCATCTTCTTCTCCAGCCCAGGTCTGCTCTCCCTGCACATGGGCTATCCCTCCCCATGCCTTATTCATCCCTCCTCTGCTCCCTACCCCTGAGACCCCTCTCTAAACCCTACCTATCCTTCCAGGTACCCCTCACACCTTTCTGCCCAGATGAATCTTTCCTTGGTCATAACCTCTCCTACATTATTCCCTAATTGTTTCATAGGTTTCAATCTTGTTTCTTCAACCAATACTAATTTTTTTTCATGCCTCTGAATTAACCATAGTAGCAAGCACCAGGCTGGGAACACAATAGGAGCTCAGTAAATATCCATGCACCACACCACTAATAAATTATTCCTCCAAATTGGCTCAGGAAGCAGCTGGAATTTCATGTTATATTTAGAAATTTAGAGGAGTATGTAGGTCCCAGGGGAGCCAACTTTCATTCAACCCAGAGATTACAAACTCAACCGTCTGTAAGTGGTACAAATGGGTCAAGAGTCTCCATGTCATAGATCTAAGAAATGGTGGACTTTCAACTCTATTTTAAGTAAAACAGCAGCTGGGCTGACACTTGGTTTCAGCATTGAGGAGACAATAGGCAGTGTCAGGGACAGTGGCAATGAGAAAATGAAATTTTCCATCAAGGCTTCAATTCATCGTTTCTATGCTAGAACAGGCCTGGTGTTGCCAGATACTCTGATTTTTCAAGAGAAGCCAAAAATCTAGATTTTTATGTGACATATCCCCTGCCCATAAAAAAATTAAAACACAATATCAGCCAACACTTAGTGAGCAAACAAAACCTATCTACAGGCCAGGAGGCTGCCAGTTCCCAGCTGCTGTTCTAAATGGTGAGTGGAGCCAACGCTGGCCCACGTGTTCTCCACGTCTGTGAATGCTTTCTCCTGTTCTGTGACTGATAATAAGATGGTGATTCGTTTCTGTTTTTGCACATGCATTCAGACAGACAGACACACACACACACACACACACACACACACACACACACACACACACACACCATACCCTTTGAGGTTAGGGCTGAGGAAAACAGAAATAGAGAATATTTCAAATATATTCTGGGACTTCAGAGACCAGCTAGAATTTCAGAGTCATAGGATATCTGGTGTCACAGGAACTACCACTCCCAAGATGTCCCTAGGCTGATTAAAATTAATCATCCTGGGATGTCCTGAGAAACTTCTCTTTCCTTGGAGCTGAAGAAACCACTGTTTTCTCTTTCGAACAAGTAGTGTATCCTTTCAGTTGAAAGGGCAGTCACACCTCAGCCTCTTGCAACTTTTGGAGAGAGAGAGAGAAAGAGAGGGAGAGAGAGAGAGGAGGAGGAGAGAGAGAGAGAAAGAGAGGGAGAGAGAGAGAGGAGGAGGAGAGAGAGAGATACTTATGAAAAACCAGTATCTCAAAGCTTATGTGTGGCTAAACCTTTCAGACCCCTATGAGCAGGTGGTGTGACCTATTGAAGTGCTTCCCAAACCTGAATGTGCAGACTGGAGGTCTTGTTAAATGCAGAATCTGATTCAGTGGCTCTGAGTGAACCTGAAACTGCATTTCTTTAAAAAAAATTTTTTTTATTACATTTTGCATTCAACACCATTTTGTATCAGTTTCAGATGCCTAGCACAGCGAATAGAGACATTCACATAGGTTACATACAAATTGTTCCCTTAAACTGCACATTTCTACATGCTCCCTGATGATGCCAAAGCTGCTGGGCTGCGAGCCATCCTTTGAATAGCTGAAGCCAAGTGGACCAAAAACAGGATCTGGCTTAAAGCCATCTGGGTGCAAGCCCATTGCTAGTTCAGCTAGCTGAAGGTCCTGGGTAAATTCACTCAGTTAACCTCTCCAGGCCACACTGGTTCCCTCCTTTTAGTGGCATTGCCTTGTTCACACAATATAGTGGTAAAATCATGGGCTCTGGAGTCAGGCTGCCTGGCTTTGAATCCTGGCTCTGCCTCCTCATTATGTGACCACAGGTAAGTAACTTAACCTCGCTGGACCTCAGATTCCTCATCGATAAAATGGGACTATGGCAGCGCTGACCTCTCAGCATCTTTGTGAGGATTAAATGAGCATTAATGCACCTAATTGTTTGGAATACTGCCTGACCCATAATAAGCACCCCACAAATGGCTATACTCTGTGAATTAAAGTACAAATCATTCTCTTTTTAACCTAGAGAAAGATATTTCCAGTGAAGACAGCATCCCTTGCACCCGTGACCTCAGTTGGAGGGATTCCTTCACCTACGGGGAGTGGGAGAGAGAGAACCCCTCTGGGCCGCAGCCCCTCTCACTCCTCAGCACTTTGGCTGCCTCCACGAGGCCACAGCTGGCCCTGTTCATAGGTATGGTCCTGGGATTCGTCTGGCTGCCCTCATGGGATAGACCTGGAGTGTGACCTCAGGCATGGGTTCTGATCCTAGGGTCCTGAGGGTACTTCCTGGAGGATATGGGGTGGGATTTGGGTGTGCCAGCCACAACCACCTCAGCCCTTTTCCCCTGCCCTGTTCTTCTTTACCTCCAACTGTGCTGAGTGACACCCTGAGTAGGGCACCTCAGGAGCCCCCAGAGGCCCTTGGGAATTCCTACAAAGTGGCTCTGAGGGGTAGAGACTAGGATGACACTTGTCACTAGAGCTGCTTTCTCTGTACTGGGTGGAGACAGGAGGGCTGCCTGCAGAGTTTCCATGGGCTCTTCTTTTGAGGAGGTGGGGAGATGGCTCTCCCTGTTCCTTTCCAGAGCTTTTGGGGAGCGCCAACTGTCTGCTGAACAAAATAAGAAGGAGCTGGGACAGGAGGGGTGGGGTGGGGTAGGGGGCAAACTTCCCTGGGCCCAGCCCTTATCTCTCCATGCTCCAAGGCCCATCCATCCATCCATCCATCCATCCATCCATCCATCCATCCATATTTTCATTGAACAGACATTCATTGACTACTTCCTGTATGCCTCTGTCTAACCAGAGATAGAGTGGTTTCTGTTTTCTGAAGTAAAATATTATTAATAAACCACTAACTCTCATAAGATACCTGTTATTAATAGTCGACGATTTAAAAAAATAACACAAGTATCTATGTGCCCACAGAAGAGCTTTTTAGGCAAGTTATATCTTATTGAATATTTTTCTCTCTTAAACTAACAGGAAATTCTATTTGAGTCACCCTTTCACACTGGGGAGAATCTAAGCAGCCCTCGCCTACAACACTCTGCAGCATTCAACTTTCTGAGGGACTCTGTCTGGATAGAGAGAAGGAGAAAGCTGCAACTAAGGAAAAACTAGAATCATCTCACGCTGATAGCATAGCCTTTGCTTGGAGACCCATTTGGGAGCATGGCTTCCAGATGAGAAGCATTATTCCAGCACGTAACTCTGTGATCTCACCACCACACCTCACCTCCTTTCCACCACCAGGTGGGCACATGAAGACATGCTCTCTGAAGGGCCAGGACCGAGAGACAGAAGGAAGGAAAGGGAAGCAGGACCAGAGGAGAGGTGGAAGAGAACAAAATGGAGGTGAAGAGGAAGGGGGAGGGAGGAAGTCAGAGAAGATACAGACGAGTGGTAAGAGAAAGGAACAGGAGAGACTTGGGAGAGAAGCTGAAGAGAACAAGAGAAGAAATACACCTCTGAGAGATGCCTCACTAAGCTTCTATTTATCTAATTTAAAACTTGAAAGAAAGGCCATATACCAAAAAGAAATGTATTTTCTTCTCTGCTCAGACTATTCTGGACAAGTATAAGGGGCCAGATGAATTCTAGCCAAGGGCCTCTCTATTTCCCCTTTTGCCAGTTTTTCTTTTCTTTTTTTACATTTCTTTTATTTTATTTCATCACCATTTATCCCCCTATACTCTCTTCCACCTCCACCCACCCCCCAGTTTTTCTTGTTAGTCCCTCTTTTCTGATTCAAGCTTTGGACCTTCTTCCTTAGTGCATCCACTAACTTGGACTTGCTAGCCTGGCCCTGGTGTTCCAAATGGAGGTTTGGGTTTGAGACTACACAAAAAATTTTCCTGCAGGAGGTCGTCAGACAAGGTGTGTGAGATAGGGGGAATTTCTCTTTTGTGTTCAAATTTGCTAACTTTGCTAATGTCTCAGCCCCACAAACACTGGCTCAATTTATTTTGCATATGACACCCCCTTGAAATGTCAACACACCTCATTAGTGCTTATTAAATTATCGATTCCAAAGAGAGGACATACAATTTCAAAGCACAGGTAAAGTCAGAGATTCATAAATTATAGACCAAGAGAGTCACACTATTGAGTGTTTGTAAGATGGCCCATGGACCGGCCTCTTTTTAAAATGTGCAGTATTTCACATTCAATAAAAATCAGACTATGAATATTTCAGAAAGGCTGCCCAATCTTCCAACTGGAAATGTTTTTGGAGATCTTGTTTTGATTTAAGATTTCTAGGGGAGTCTTAAAAAAAGTTTGAAGTGGTTTTCAGACTGAAATTATTGGAGGGCTAAAAAGTAAGCTCCTAGATGACTGTCACTCTTTCCAAGGATGAGTTAGGTTCTAATTCTTGGTAATTTCGATATTGACATAGATGATTCTTCCCATGGTCACTGTTCCTTGAATTGCTGCCCAGTGATCCCATCCTCCACCCTCCTCAGCCACTGACTCCCCTGATTTTACCCTAAAGTTTGTTGATAATCCATTATTCCCATCTTCCAGTTATACCACCTCCTATCTTTCCCCCTGAGTCCAATATCCTTCAACACCACCAACCCTACAATCTATTGCTCCTTCTGGGTTTTCACTGTCCCTCACTTTCCTCATGTCCTCATTCCCTTCCCCTCCAGCCTAGATGCCATGATAGATCATTATTATTATTATTTTTAATCCTCACCCGAGGATATTTTTCTATTTATCATCATCCATTTTTATTATCCATTTATTATCCATATTATTATCCATTTTTCCATAATCATCAGATAGAGTGGGTGGGAGGGAGGGAGAGAGAAGAAGAGAGAGAGAGAGAGGGAGAGAGAGAGAGAAACATCAACGTAAGAGAGACACATTGACTGGTTGCCTCCCACACGACCCTACCCCCGGGGACAAACTGCAACCAAGGTACGTGTCCCTGACCAGAACCAAACCTGTGACTCATTGGTCCCCGGGCCGATGTTCTAATTGCTGAGCCAAACTGCCCAGGGCTGATAAATCATTATTATTATCACTTCCTTACATGCACCCTCAACACCTTTGTGTGTCTCCAACTTTATTCACGTGGCTAAGTCCCACTGTCCACCAGCTCTGTGCCTGCACCACACCTCTAAACTTGCTTGAAGAGAACCACATGACATACTAACCAACCTCAACTCAAAGTCATAATCACAAGCATCAAGAATGTCCTTGATGTTGCCTGGGGATCACACTGTGTTCCCCTCATTTGTCTGCTCTGCTGAATGGCTATTTCACACCTTCTGTCTCCTCAAACCCCCAGAGCCCCATGATGACCCAGCTTCCCATTTCACTGAGAACACAGTAGCAATTAGAAGACAACTTCAAGTGCCCTGGCTGAGTGGCTCAGTTGGTTGGAGTGTCGTCTATACACCAAAAGATTGTGGGTTCGATCCATGGTAAGGGTGTGGGCAGGAGGCAGCCAATTGATGTTTCTCTCACATTGATGTTTCTGTCTCACACACACTCTCCCGTCCTCTGACTCTAAAAATTATTAAAAACATCCTCAGGTGAGGATTTAAAAAAACAACTCCAAGTTCTCACTACCATGTCTACCATTTACCTAGAAACAGACCTACAGCTCTAGTTTCCTTGTTGCTATGGAAGAACTGTCTCTGCTTTAAGCAAAGTCCAACTCTTCCCCTTTGGTACTAGATCTCGTCACATCTCACCTACTCAAGGACATTGCCCTAGCAACTCTCCCTTCTTTTTTTTTTTTTTTTTTTTTTTGTTAACCCGAGGATATTTTTCCATTGATTTTTAGATAGAGTGGAAGGGAGGGAGGGAGAGAGAGAGAGAAACATTGATGTGGGAGAGACATATCGATTGGTTGCCTCCCACATGACCCCCACTGGGGCCAGGGATCAAACCTACAACCCAAGTACATGCTCTTGACTGGAAATTGAACCCGAAACCCTTTGGTCCGTGGGCCGGTGCTCTATCAACTGAGCCAAACTGGCCAGAGCAACTCTCCCTTCTTTTTCCTATACCATCGATTTGATTCTTGTTCCTAGATCCTTCCCATCAGCAATAAACTAGCTGGTATTTCTTCAAAACATATTATTTCTTTCATTTAAAAACAAAACAAAATAAAACTTGTCTTGGCTTCTGTGCTCCATTTTTCTCTACCTCTATAGTAAACTCTCTGAAAGGGTTTCCAATTTCTTGCTTCCCATTCTCTCTTGAACCTTTCCAGTAGGTTTTGCACCCACTACTCTACCAAACCTGACCCCCCACATTGCTAGAATTTCATATTCATTTCTTCTTGTTGGATGACTAAACCGGATGATGGTAGAGATGGTAAGCCAGCATTTACTCAGCCCACCTGCTCAGCCTCGGAGCTGATGAATTCTCAGCTGGTGGATTGGCTGCTTTTGTGTCCTTGACATCTTGTGGTTTAGGGTTTTCTGGGCATCTGCGTCAGTAATTGAAGTCACAGCAGTACCAATATTGAGGTGGCTGCTGACCTTGGGTCTCATCTCCTTGATTTTCCTTATTTTCTTCATCGTTGTCCCCTCTAGGTTGTCTTTGGCAAGGAGGGCCCCATGGAACATGGTCTATAGCTCTGATACATATTTTTCTCACTGGTCTACCTTTCTCTCCTACATCCTGGTTGTCAGCACCCTCCATCACTTCTCCCTGCACAGGAGGGCTGGAATACTGTGGTTGACACCCCTAGGGTCTCCACAGGTGGGAAGGTGGGAACCATCGTCTGCGATAGGGCCAGCGCCGTTGGGCCCAGCCTTCAGGAGCACTCTCTGATCCCTCATTCTTTTCCTCATTCTCACTCTTCTGGTAATCCTGCTGGTAACTGTGTGGAGGACCCTGTGGCTTGGAGAGTGTCTAGAATGGTTACGGTCTACTGCTCACGTATTTCCTGCCTTGCACTGGAATTCCACCAGGGCCTGTAGCATTTGCTGCCTCCACACCCTTTTCTCCTTCAACAATATCCAACTCCACAGCCTCTCCACCTCCTACACTGGAAGGTACTTCCTGGGGTTCTTCTTCTTCATGGAAGTCTGGTGTGCAAATGCATCTTCCTTGGTGTCACTCCTGTTCATGAAATCATGCCCGTTTCTTACATTGAACCGTTTTACTGTTCCCCAAACCTTCATTATGATGCCCTTGTCCCTGCTGGCAGGTGCTGCTGACTGTGAGGCCACCTAATCTACCACTCCCTGTGCCACTGTCTGTGGTGCCCAGCTTGGTGTTGGCAGCACTGAGGGTGGGGGTGGCAGGTGGCTGTTGGGTCTCGGCCTCTTCTCTGGCTTCCATGATGGTGAATGGGGCCAGCTGTGGCAGCTGAGGGGTGTGATGATAACTAGGCTGCTCAGGGCTCCCACTACTGGTTAAACTCCTGGGTCTTTCTTTTTAGATGTTCTGCTATTTATTATACTTACCATGTCTTGAACTCAACTCATATTTCCCTCATTACTCATCTTGCTCATCCTCCCAGTTTCTTATTATTAAAACTTCAAAATTTTTTTCCTGGATGGTGTGGCTCAGTTGGTTGAGCATCCTTCCAAGCACCAAAAGATTGCCAGTTCAATATCCGGTCAGGGGACATACGCAGGTTGCAGGTTCGAGGTGCATATAGGAGCCAACCAATCGATGTTTCTCTCACATCGATGTTTCTCCCCCCCACTAAAATCAATAAAAACATAGCTTTTAAAAAACTTTACTTTGGGCAGGGGCTAGAGGGATGGGTGAAAAAGATGAAGGAATTAAGAAGTACAAATTTGTTATTAGATTGATGAACCTCAATGGGAAGGGGGAAGGGAGGGCGGGATGAGATAAACCAGAGAACTTCTATGCATATATGCATAACCAATGGACACAGACAATAGTGTGGGGAAGCCAGGAGGGGGGCGGAATTGGGGCCAAGGGGGTCAATGGGGAAAAAAGGGGGGGGGGACATCTGTAATATATTCAACAATAAAGATAAAGTTTTTTTAAAACTTTACTTTTTTTATGCCAGAAGTCACTAAGTCCAGAATTTGTTACTCCCACTTTAAATGTTTTTCTTGTATATAAGTGTTCATCTCCTTTTCCCGCGCTCTGCCTAGGCCAGGCCCTTATCCACAGGGATGTCAGGGTTGGAGGGCCCATCTCTGGCAGAGTCCCACTACCTTATCCAGCCTCCTGTAGGACACTTCCAAGATGGGTGGCTCTCCCCCTAGGCTGCAGTTTGTTAAGGTGTGTGTTCACCAGCACCAGCACCTAGCACAGGAGGCATTTTAATTTTTTTATCTTTATTGATTTTAGAGAGAAAGGAAGGGAGAGGGAGAGAGAGATAGAAACATCGATGAGAGAGAACATCGATTGGCCACCTCCTGCATGCCCCCCACTGGCGATTGGGCCCACAACTTGGGCATGTGTCCTGACTGGGAATCAAACCAGCGACCTCTTGGTGCATAGGTCGATGCTCAACCACTGAGCCACATCGGCCGGGTCAAATAGTTTTTTTTAAAAAACTTCCTGATGCAGCCTGATCTGTAATTAATCCCCAAAGAACCACTTTCAATCTCACTCCACCTCCCCCATATATAACTTTAGAAACCTTCAGAAGAAGACCCACAATTCCTATTGCCTTCAGCTCAGCATCCCCAGATTGCTAAGACCTTTCATTACCTATAGAAATTTACCTTCTATGCTTTCCCTTAATGGTCCTACCCCATCTTCTTTTTTCTTTAACCTCCCTCATCACCTACCTGGCTTGAAAACTTACCTCCCACTCTGTCTCCCACCTGCCCTTGTTCCTGTTATTACTCTTGCTGAATAGTTCACTCAGGACTTGATTAGTTTAGCTTGAGTCAAACCTTCGTAGGAAGCTCTCTCTGGCTACCACCAAGAATCACTGTCACTCCTTTGAATTCTAGAAGCATTAGTAGTCAACCTCTCATCTCAGCACATAAAAGTAATTAACTTGCTTTGTATTTAATTTTTTCATAAGCATACTACTTGTTGTCTCAACTGGATTTTAAAGGCTTATATGCTAAGAACACAGTAGGTTTATATTCCATTTGTGTTGCAAGCATAGTAGCTCTCATTTTTTTTTTTTATCCTAACCTGAGGACATTTTTTCATTTTCATTTTTTGTCCAGATAGAGTGGGAGGGAGAGAGAGGAAGAGAGAGAGAGAGAGAAACATCGATGTGAAAGGGACACATCGAGTGGCTGCCACCCGCACGACCAACCAGGGCCGGGGACAAACTGCAACCGAGGTACGTGCCCTTAGCGGGAACCGAACCCGGGTCTCTCTGGACCACAGGCCGACGCTCTAACCGCTGAGCCAAACCGGCCAGGGCGCTCTCACTTAATATTTGTTTTAATTTCACGACATGAAAATGAGTAAGTGAATAATTTTCTGTGCTTCTCTTAAATCAGGGACGTGCATTCTTTTCTCTTAATAAATATTTAATTAGTAAGCTCAGAGCTGTAGATACAAAGGTGAATAAGGCAGATCTCTACCTTGGAGCTTAGTCTGGAGGAGGACCTTTGAATAAGTAGCATTTTATACCAAAATTTGGTAAACTGTACTGAAGATACAAAGTGCTATGAAGGCAAATGAGGGAGGACTTACCTAAGTGGTTAGGAAAAGCTTCTAGAGTTAACATCTGAACCGGGATGTCTATGAACTGCAACTTCTATTACAAGGCAGAGAATCTGAAAAATGCACTTATTCCAGGTGTAGGAGGTCGCTTATTGATGAAAGACCATGAAGAGGTGAAAGGGCGGGTTGTTAGGGAATATGGTGGTGGCCAGATATGTAAGAGGGAGTGGTGGGAGATAAAGCAAAAAGATACACTGGAGCCAGAGTAAAGAGCCTGCTCTAGGCTACCCCATCACGGAGGTAGTACTAAAGGCAAAGAACTTGAGGGTTGTATATAACACAGTTGGCAATTGATACTGTCAGCATAAGAAATGTTAAAATCTGTAGACAATTTTTATGAATTTATTTGAGCCAAACTAATGACAACTGCCAGCAAGCAAAACCTAAATGGATTGAGAAAATGCTCCAGAGAATGGCAGTTTTGTAGCTTATTTCATATATTAGAATAAAAGGAGGAGACGTAAGGAGGGATACATGAAATCCCTTGGTGGAAGATTAGGAAAGTGGGAGAAAACAAAACTGAGATATCTCTGAGACTGGATAAAAGGCAAGATAGAAAAACACATACTTCTTTTAGATTGGTGGGTACAGGATAGTTAATAATTAAATTGTATAGCACATATAGATGGTATACCAGAAACAAGATAACAATGCTCTGGTGCCCACAGTTGTGCATTGAGGGGGTCTAGAAAAGATTACTTTGACATTTCAAAGGTATGTTATCTTAGATTCAAAAAGACAATAGAGGTCCTGGCCAGGTAGATCAGTTGTTAGAGCATCATCCCATACACCAAGGTTGAGGGTTTGACCCCAGTTCAGGGTACATACAAGAATCAACCAATGAATGTATAAATAAGTGGAACAACAAATCGATGTTTCTCTCTCTCTCACTCTTTCTCTAAAAAAAAAAAAAAAAAAAAAAAAAATTCCATAAATTAAAGAAAAAAAAGACAATAGTATCAATTAAGGAAAAGATTGATCTTTGTCAAGGAAGCTACAGAGCTAGTACATGATTACCCACCGTGACCCACTTTTAGTTAGAAATTTTTATGTTCAGACTATCCTGTTGTGATTACTTCTGATCTTTGAGTTTATAAGGCCCGCCATGCAGGCCGGCCCTGAGCTTCTCAGGTTTAGTATGTGGCGCCTTTTTCATTCACAATACAGAGGGATTAATTCATCCCTACGTGCTCTTGGGTAGAAGATAACTAGCAGCGTAATCCAAGAAGCCCTGTGGAGACCCAGTCACGCGCTGTGAACCAGGACGTGGCAGCCAGGCGGCCGCGCCCACAAGCTGCCGGGAGCAAGGGGATGGGGCCCGCCATCCCCGCAGAAATCGGGACCAGCGTAGGACGGGAATCCGGTCCACGCAACTAGGCGCGCTGGCGGGGACGTGGCGCTTTCCAGCCAATCCCGGCTACTCGATTGTGGGACCAATGGCTACCCAATGAAGCTTCGCGTCAGCTGCGGGTTTGTTGTTGATTGGTCGGAAAGCCGCTGGAGAGGCGGTGGGGGCGGGGCGCGGAGCCGCTTCCGGTTAGGCGGTGCTTGCGCGCGTGAGCTGAGCCGGTGGGTGAGCGGCAGCTGCGGCACCTTGGGTTCTGGGTGCTACCTGGAAAGGTAGGTACGACGGTGCTCGGCTCTTTCATACCAGTCTCGTCCTTTTTCGCTTTCCTTTTCTGTCCTCAGGCCTCGCTCCCGGTGCAGCACCTCGTTCCTGGCCTGTGTTTCTGCTTGTTCGGGGACCTGGGGCCTGAGCCGGTTCGCGACCCCGTGGCCCTCGGCGCGCAGCCAGGGTGGGAGGCCGCCGCTCACCTTTTAGCGCGCTCTGGGAAGGGGCTTCGGTCCCGGCGAACTCCGGCTCCCGACCTTACGCCCTGTGGGATACTGTTTTGTGCCTGGCTTGCCACGTCCTCGTCCTCCGTCCCTGGGCCCCGCCACTCACCGAGCCCTCGGACTAGAGGGTCACTCTTGTTTATTTCCTGAAGGTCGGAGGGCAGTCGGGTAGTGTTATTGTAACAGCTCCCTGCCACCTTCCCCTCGCGAGCCTGCTTGTGTCTGCCAACCCCTCCCCAAGGCCACATCCCGAGAGTAGGGTGCATCTGCCAGGAAAGTCGTGTTCGCTGACTTTAAGGGTGTAGAAACAAGTGGGGAAAGAAAGCATTAACACAGTATGTGATTTTTTTTTTTTTTTTAGCGTTCTGAATTTTAAAGAAAAACCGAATGTTTAGATTTTCCGTGTTTGGCTGCATACTTCAGTCAGCGAAGGAAAAAAGGTTTTAAAGGCTTTATTAGGGAATTGTATTTTTACCTGGTCTTGTTGCTTCTAGCCCCAGTGACTAATTCTGATTTTTAGCATGTCCAAGTAAAAACTTAATTCCCTACAGCTGCCCTGAGAAAGTCTAGTAGTGTGGTTTGCAGTTCGAAAGCTGCCTTTGCATCAAGGCAAAAGCTCCTTGGGTCTCCTGATAAAACTTGAGGGACTTCTACCTCAATTCCTAAGTGTACAAAATCCTAGAATAGTGTCTCTGAGAATTTAATTTCATTTACTTCCTGGCATGGACCATGAAGTCAACGTTAATAAATTGTTAATAAGGTTGCTGGGAGGTAGAAAACTGTCATCTCTGATAAATTAGTCTTTGTCCTAGAATGAAACTTTTTTTTTTTTTTATAGAATGAAACTTGACATAGACAAATACATGCTTGTTTTTTTGTTTTGTTTTTCTTGGTAATCCTCACCCAAGGATATTTTCCCATTGATTTTTTTGTTTTTTTTTTTAGATAGAGTGGAAGGGTTGGGGGAGAGAGATAAAGAAGCAAACATCCATGTGTCTCTCTCACATCGATTGGTTGCCTCCTGCTTGACCCCAGTGGGGGCCAGGGATCAAACCTGCAACCCAGGTACGTGCCCTTGACCAGGAGTTGAACCCGAGACCCTTTGGTCCATGGGCGTACGCTCTAACCGCTAAGCAAAACCGGCCAGGGCAATAAGACAAATACATGTTTGACCTCATTCAGTATATTTAGTTAACCAAATACCAAACAATGACCTTCACTGAAGAATGTATGTAGTACTGTAGAGTGTGCAAATGAGAGTCTAGATAGGTAACCTGTACATTGTATTTGTGTGTAGAGAGGATGAGTTTACTTAGGCATAATCTGAGTTTTACAGTGATTCAGTGGTCTTCAGTAGGATCCTTTTGAAAATCACAACTGAGAGAACCATGAGCTGATAAAGATGAACTGCGTATGTCTGAGTATGAGTACTGGATGGTACTCATACAACATTGAAATCAACTCATCACTCTCAATATAATCAGTTTGCTTCCATTCATCCAGTGATGTATGTGTCAAAGATACTTATTGGTAGTATTTTATATGCATTGCACCAGTATAAATCAGCAGTACATTGATATTAACACAGATTTTTCTGTAACATGGGTATGCCAGGGGTGTAGGAATGACAGAGGTGTAGCCAAGGGATAGCCATTGGAGATGCTTGCTAGGCCATAGATTTTCTATGAACTCTTAAATATGGCTGTTGTTGATGTTGTAATTTATATAATTAGAGTTAAGACTGCTGAAATAACACTTTGCCTGTTGCTGGCATATGGCCACATCCGGTAAGGAGAATTGGGGGTTGGGGAACATCAACAGGCAGGAACTGCATTGCTGCCAAGCACAGTCCAACTAATCCAGTAAAATGTATTGGTATATAAAAAGTACAGCCCTGGCCGGTTTGGCTCAGCGGTTAGAGCGTCGGACTTCGGTCTAGAGAGACCCGGGTTCAGTTCCCGCTAAGGGCATGTACCTCGGTTGCAGTTTGTCCCCGGCCCTGGTTGGTCGTGCGGGTGGCAGCCACTCGATGTGTCCCTTTCACGTCGATGTTTCTCTCTCTTTCTCTTCCTCTCTCTCCCTCCCACTCTATCTAAACAAAAAATGAAAAAATGTCCTCGGGTGAGGATAAAAAAATTAAATAAATAAAAAGTACAAACACTATATTAGGGACTGTAGAGGGATATTAATTTATATTAGCTGAGATCCCTGCCTTCCAAGAAGGTAGCATCTATAGGGGTGTTAAAGAGACAATTTAGCCCAGCCGGTTTGGCTCAGTGGTTGAGCACTGACCCATGCATCAAGAGGTCGCCAGTTCGATTCCCGGTCAGGGCACATGCCCAGGTTGTGGGCCAAATCTCCAGTGGGGAGCATGCAGGAAGCAGCCAGTCGATGTTCTCTTTCATTGATGTTTCTATCTCTCCCTCTCCCTTCCTCTCTCTCTCTAAAATCAATAAAGAAAAAAAAAGACAATTTAAAGTAGCCTCTGGTCACTATTGTGGACTGGTACAAGCAAGTTTTATAAAAGTTTAGAGGAATGGGTACAGATCACTTCCAGCTGGAGTGATAATATGAGATAGGTCTTTTCATCTACGATTAAAAACTTATTTATAGACGTTTGGCACTGAAGGGAGGTTGAGCTAAAATAACTACAAAATTCTCAAGGACTTTATGCATGCTACACACGCACAGCAAAATTAAAACTGGAAGCCAAGGCTCTTGTCCCTACATTTTGCATAGCATTCCTATGGCAATTAATTATGTATTAAAGTTTTATCAGCCAAAAGAAAACTATTTTCCCCCAGAATTTCTAGAACTTCTTTCCTTAAAGAAAAGTTTTTATTCTGTAGCCAGAAAAATATGACTTGTACTGGATTGCTTTAGTTGTAGGAACTGATGAAGCCTGAGTAATAATACTTTGTCATTCTCAAAGCTTTTCTTCTGCTGCCATATTTTGCACTTTTATGTACACAACTGTCTTATAAATGTATGCCCTCACTCACACAAACAATTCATTAGAATGTATTAATAAACTGCCTGGCTGGTGAGGCTCAGTGGTTGAGCATCGTCCCATGCACCAAGAGGTTGCCAGTTCAATTCTCTATGTCAGGGCACATGCCCAGGTTGCAGACCAATCCCCAGTGGGAGGCATGCAGGAGGCAGCTGATCAGTGTTCTCTCTCATGGATGTTTCTATCTGTCTGTCCCTCTCCCTTCCTCTCTCTCTCATATCAATAAAGAAAAATGTTTAATAAAAAAAAAAGAATGTGTTAATAAATGAATGTAAATTGCTCCATCACAGGAGAAACATTGAATAAATGGTTTTCCATTATCATAACTCTTATCAAATCTTGAAGGATAATATTACTTTAATGTGATAATCCATTGGTAGTACTTGTCCCAAGGTTTGTAAGTAAAGAATGTCAGAGCCCTGGCCAGTGCAGCTCAGTTGATTAGAGCATCGTCCCATACACCGAAAGGTTTTGGGTTTGATTCCCGGTCAGGGTACATGCCCAGGTTGGGGATTCAATCCCTGGTTGTAGGTGCATGTGGGAGGCAACTGATCAATGTTTCTCTCTCTCTCTCTCCCTCTCCCTGTCTCTCTAAAATTAAAAAAAAAAGAATGATAACCAAATAGCTTTAATTTCTAGATTTCATAACCTGGGCTTTAGTATAGTTAAATTGCTATCAGGCTGTCCTGTCCCTGTCCTTGTCTCTGTCCCACCCCGCAACTGAAGTAGACATTTAAGCTGTGAGATCCTGCTTTTGCTGAATTATGCAGGAATGCCTTTTTTCCCTGAATATCCAACTCAGAGAACTGGAATTTTAGCACCACACCCTTTTCTACCACTTGTTAACATTGAGCAATGGGTCTTGGGTCAACCAGAATAACTATGGGATCATTCAGTGCTAATGTTCCTGAGAAGTTGAATTTAATCCAGGCATCTAAATTTCCCTGAAACAGTTTACTTTGCGTTCTGTTGACCAACATATTTTTATAAAAAATGACTTGAAGGAAGAGAGGAAAATGGCAAGAATTTAGAGCTTTCAAAGAAATTTTTGATGGATAAAGTAAACTGATTCTTAAGGCTTATTGTTATTGAAAGAACTCCAAGCTTGCCTGGCTGTTGTAGCTCAGTGGTTGAGTGTCAACCCATGCACCAGGAGGTCCCGGTTCGATTCCTGGTCAGGGCATATGCCCAGGTTGTGGGCCAAATCCCCGGTGAGGGGCATGCAGGAGGCAGCCAGTTGATGTTCTCTCTCATGGATGTTTCTATCTCTTCCTCTCTCTCTAAAATCAATAAAGAAAAAAAAGAAAGAAATCCAAGCCTATGCCATTAATCTTCTTATAAATTTACTGGAACAATTCATGAAAATAACTTTCAGAAGAAAATTATTGGTGACATACTGCAAAAGGATGATAGTTAATTGATATATTTTCAAGCCCTTTTGTTTGTGTCTCTAACATGGCACTGTGCAATAGAAATATAATACAAGCCACATAAAGTAATTTTAAATTTTCATGAGAAAATTTAAAACATGTGAAATTAATTTTAATTTAATCCAATAAATGCAAAATATCATTTGTTTGACAATAAAGTACAGTATAACACATATACCACATCTTAATTCACACTAGCCACATTTTTTTTTTTTTATCCTCATCTGAGGACCTTTTTTCCCCCATTTTTATTCAGATAGAGAAACATCGACATGAAAGGGACACATTGAGTGGCTGTCTCCCACCAGACCCAACCGGGGCTGGAACGAATCATCCGTGCCCTTGGCCAGAATCAAACCCGTGACTCATTGGTCCGCGGGCCAACGCTCTAACCGCTGAGCCAAACTGGCCAGGGCAACACTAGCCACATTTTAAGTGCTTGGTGGCCACGTGTGGCTAGTAGCTACTGTCCTGGGTAGTGCAAGTCTAGATTTTTTTTTTAAGAAAAAATTATTAGATGTTACCCATGGTGAGGAAGGAGCATAATTTTAGAACAGCTTATGGGTCATTTGAGAAATGGGAGGTGGGAAGATGCATTTTTCACAACCATTGATTTACCTATTAGATCATATGGTAAAGGCTTATACAACCAAGTCCTTCACTTATGTATATTGTATGTTCTCTTGACATCTTCTTATCCATTGATGTGTAGCCATGATGATGGAAGAAAGAGAAGAGTCATTTAGCTTTCTATCATTTGGTTTTTGTTTGGTTGAAAAGAGAAAGATGCTTCAGAAATAACAGCACTAATGTAGTTCTTCATATGCCTTATGTGCAAAGTGGTTTTGTATTCTTCTCACATCTTCCCACGTAAAATATCCTAACTTGGGAGATGTCCTTTGTTTTTACTTGAACATTCTTATGTGTATATGGATTTAGATAAATCTAATACTTTTTTTTTTTTTTTTTTAGTGACTAACCATAAAACAAGGGGCCTTTTGTTAAAGTTTCTAATAACTATGAGTTGGTACATTTATATGTGGGCACAACGTGTGGATATTATATGTGTATGTATATGTAAATTATATATATAATATATACAATTACATATATGTAATATATTTTATATATATACACATATATTTTAAATGCAGGTTTTTCATTTCCCACTGCAAAGGTGAAGGTAGGATCATTGGCTTTGTCAATGAAATTGTCCTTGATGTCCCTTTTAGGTAGTTTTATCAGTGGTAGATGACAGATTTCAGGGTGACAATAAGTGGTGAGGAAGCAGAGACGGCAACATAGACAACTCCTAGAGACTGGGTGAAGGAAAGGGAATAATAAGCAGGGTCTGGGAAGGAATGATTTTGGATTGTGGAGACCTGAGAAGTATTAATTGGTAGAATGGAGGAGCCTATGGAAGGGTGGGATTAAAAGTTTGAGAGAGGAGGGAAAGAAAGAGAGATGGATAAATGATAAAAGCAGATCACTTGGCTTTTACTCAGGAATTTTTCTCTAATCCTGTATCAAGATGTTAAGCCTCAAATTTAAATGAAGTTTTCCCTCTAAATCAGCGGTTCTCAACCTGGGGTCGTGACCCCTTTGGGGGTCGAACGACCCTTTCACAGGGGTCGCCTAAGACATAACAGTAGCAAGATTACAGTTATGAAGTAGTTAATGGTTGAGGGTCACCACAACATGAGGAACTGTATTTAAGGGTTGAGGCATTAGGAAGGTTGAGAACCACTGCTCTAAAATCATAGTGTGTCAATCTCAGTGCATCAATATGTGTATCAATTGCATCAATTGTGCAATCTCAGTGCACAATACATTTCTGTGTGTCACATGTATCAAAACTTAGTACAGTATCTTTTCCAGGCCTTGATGATGTTAATGGCTTAAACATTTATTCATATTGTAAATTTGGGATTTGCAAGAATTGTTACAGGGATATAATTAATCATTTATACAATTTTCCTAAATGTTAAGGCCCCTTATTATTAAGGCATAAGGAAAATGCTCTCTGTTGCAGTGACTCTTGATTTTATTTCACTCTGTAAGCCTCTAACATTATAGATATTGTTTGTATATATCACAAAATATCAACATGTATAATTTATTACTTGCCTCTGAAGAATTTTATTTGTCTCAAGAATTAGTGGTAGTTTGAGATGGTGGTTTCATTTTGCCCTAAAGTAAAGGTACACTCACTTTGATGTTTAAGAGAGCCACTAAGCCCTGGCCGGTTTGGCTCAGCGGTTAGAGCATCAGCCCGCAGACCAGAAAGTCCCGGGTTTGGTTCCCGCTAAGAGCACGTACCTCGGTTGCAGTTTGTCCCCGGCCCCAGTTGGGGTCGTGTGGGTGGCAACCACTCGATGTGTCTCTCTCACATTGATGTTTCTCTCTCTTCCTCCCTCCCTCTCTCCCACTCTATCTAAAGATAAATGCAAAAATGTCCTCGGGTGAGGATAAAAAAAAAAAAAAAGCCACTAAATCTCCCATTTTCTCTTCACTTTTCCACTGATCTGATTGATCAGTTGAATTTTTGAAGGTAGAATGGTGTGTATTCTGGAGGAGTATGTTTTACTTTAAAAATAGGGTTTTTGTCCTAAGAATAGATACGTATTTCCTTCAGTCTGCTTTTTCAATCTGATAAAGTGGCTTGAAAATGTTTGTTTTGCTACCTAATATTGAAAAGTTTTTATAATAGTTTTAAAAAAGTAATACACCTAAAAAAGTACTATACATGAGTGTGCTCATTTACAAAAAATAACACAACAGAGTACAGTATTAAAATACACTCCACACCAGCCCAGCTGGTGTGGCTCAGTGCTTGAGCGTTGACCCATGAACCAAGAAGTTGCTGGTTCTATTCCCAGTCAGGGCACATGCCCAGGTTGTGGGCCAGATCCCCAGTCTCTCTCTCTCCTTCTCCCTTCCTCTCTCTCTCTAAAATCAATAAAGGAAAATTATTAAAGTATCTTACTTTAAAAAAAAAAATTAAAGTTCACTCCACACCAGCCTCACCACCCCCACCCCATCTCTTCTCCCTTGAGCGTAGGGGTTACCCCTGTTTACAGATGTTTATCCTTCCACATCATTTTTGTGCATATATGTTATACTTCATACAAATATAAGCAACCTGGTGAGGTTGTTTGGTTTTGCTTTTTACATAATGAGATCTTGAGATTGTTTTGCAGCTTGTGTTTTTTGTTGTTCACTTAACAGATCTTGGTGAGTTCTCAATTCAGTGCAGATAGATTCTCCTCATTCTTTTTAACCACTGTGTAGTGTCCCATAATACAGATAATTCATTTCAGATGTACAGCATAGTGGTTAAGACATTAATATAACTTACGAAGTAATCCCCCCCAATAAGTCTAGTACATACCTGGCACATACATAATTATTACAGTATTATTGACTATATTCCCTCTGGTGTACTTTATTTATATCCCATGATTGTTTTGTAACTGCCAGTTTTTAGCATTGTAAACTATCATCGTTGAATACCTGTGTACCAGTATCTTTATATACAAAGTTGGGTGTTTTGATCAGATAACATGAAACAGAATGTTGATAAACTTTTAGAAACTTAGCTCAGTTCTAACATTGGTGGGAACAGCTTAGGAAAAAGTACCACTTTCTTCCCCTATCTCAGGGAGCTCCAGATCTTCCTTTCACATTGCTTCCTCTCATGGGTTTCATCAGTCTTAACAGCCATCCATTTTGAGAATGGGCACTAGGAAGTGACTACCTTCCATTATCTCCTTCACTACATTTCTGTTTGTCTTATTAGCACTGTCCTGTTTGCTTTCCTTCTACTTTTAAGGAATCTTTATATAACATACTCATTATTAACTGTGCTTAACTTTTTTTTTGGCGGGGGGGCGGGGGGAGCTCATTGAGTCCAAAGGACTCTAAATCCAAGGTAATACAATGTAACTTCCTTTAGCTACTATCTAGGGGTTATAAGAAAAATGGATACATTGAAATATGTTTAACCCAGCTATTTTCAACTTTTTCATATCATGGCACACATAAACTATTACTAAAATTCTGTGACACACCAAAAAATACATTTTTTTTTTTTTTAAATAGTTATAATTTTGATTCATTCACACCAGACGGCTAGTGGTGCTTTGGCTGTTGTCATTTTTTTATTTGACAATCTAAAGGAAAAGAGATCAGGGCTCCTGACTAAATAGTCAGATATTGCATGTCTTAAAATTTGGGGGGGGCACACCAGTGTAGTGTGCTACTATACACCAGTTGAAAATCACTGGTCTAACCTATTGGCCAGATCAGACATAATGCAGTTTCTTCATATTAAGTATACTTTCAGGTCACATTTCTTAAGATATTAGTATGGCTGTTTTCAGAGTTTGGTTAGAATAGTGGTTCTTAATCTGACTCTTTTTTTCTGCCCCCCCCCCCTTTTTTCTTTGTGACTGTCTTTTTAAAATATTAATAATTAGAGGTGGAATGTAGTGGTTGTATTTTCTTAAAACTCTCCAGGTGATTTTAGGATTCATTCTGGATTGAGAACTACTGTGATAGAAGCTATGCTGATGTTTTAAAAACATTTACATATAAAATGTGAGCCCTTAGACTAAGTTGTTCCAGTAGTGACATCCTGGGGAGGGTGAAGTCTGTGGCTGGTTTAATCTACAGATTTTTAAGACAAGGTAATGCATTTAACTTATATGTGATGCATTGTTCTCCTGTACTGTAACTTTGTATTAGTTTCCTAGGGCTACTGTAACACATTACCACAAACTGGGTGGCTAAAAGGACAGAAATTTATTTTTTCATACTTCTAAAGGCTAGAAGTTAGAAATCAAGGTTTTGGCTCTTGGGAGGATTCTTCCTTCCCTCCTCCTAGCTTCTGGTTTCTTGACTTGTAGATGCATCACTCCAGTCTGTGCCTCTTTTCATAACATGGCATTCTCTTCTCTGTGTGTCTTTGTCCAAATCAGTCATTGGGTTGGAGCCCACCCTAATCCAATATGACCTCATTTTAACTTGATTATATCTGCAAAGATCCTATTTCCAAATAAAGTCACATTCATAGGTATCAGGGATTAGGACTTTAGCCTATCTTTGGGGAATGCAATTCACCCACGACAAGCCTCATGCCTAATAACCACGTATCCATCTAGAAAGGGAACCATTGGTCATAAAGGGAAATGAGTAAGAGATAATGTGAAATTGTGAAAACTTATTCTCATTACAGGGGAAAAGCATTCAGAATTCATGTTCTGATGAAGGGTTGGTTAAAATGTGAAAGCCTGGGAAAATCTTCCCCTTTGATTTTTAATTTTACAGTTTTTTTTTTCCTCTAAGACCATAACCTCCCTGGACAGTACTATGGGGTATCTGTCGAGTGTGCCAAACAGGTTACTATTCTGAAGTTTCTCTAATTTTTTTGTCACATTTTTCAGTAAAGTGTTCCAGCCTTGCCCTTGTTCTTTAGAATCACCTGTTACTATAGAGATTTTGAAGGTATAGAGTAAGGCCTTGGAATCTGTACTTTGAACAGTACTTCAGGTGGTTCTTGTGCCTGGGAAAAGTTTGGAGTGATAAAGCAGTTCATCACCGTACCATCTGAATGGTTTGATCTTTGACAGGGATTTGAGATTGAGCCTGGATATGGGAGATGGCTTGGTGCTGTGGGCCAAGGACACTGCTCAAATGTTTCATTGGCTCCTAATCTAATGATCATCAGAATCATCTGAGAAGCATTTAAAACTACAAGTTCCTGGATTCAACTTCAGAGATTCTAATTCGATAGGGAAAATTTTTTCAAAGATTTTTTCAAAAATTTTTTCAAAGATTCTAATAACCAGCCTGGTTTGAAGACCAGACCATTGATGTAGTACAAAAAGTAAAGTATTAGAGTCAGTATTTAAATCTTGGTTCTTTCACTTTTAAGTCTTATGAACTTGGGCAAAAGGATTAAAGTTCTACTTTGGTGTTTTTTATTTTTATTTTATTTATTTATTATTTTTTATTTATTGTTGAGAGTATTACAGATGTCTCCCATTATTCCCCCCCTCTTTGCCCCTGGAGAAACATCAATGTGATGTGGGGTTTTTTGTTGTTAATCCTCACCTGAGAATATTTTTCCATTGATTTTTTTTTTTTAATCCTCACCCAAGGATATTTTTTCCATTGGTTTTTTTAGATAGAGTGGAAGGGAGGGAGGTGGAGAGAGAGAGAGAGACAGAGCAACAATGATGTAAGAGAGACACCTCAATTAGTTGCCTCTTACACAACCCCAGCCAGGGCTGGGGATGGAACCTGCAACCCAGGTACTTGTCCTTGACCAGGAATCAAACCTGAGGCCTTTTGGTCTTAGGCTGATGCTGTAACCAATGAGCCAAACCGGCCAGGACTCTATTGATTTTTAGAGAGCGTTGCCTCCCGCACATGCCCTGAACAGGAATCAAACCCACCCCTTTGGTGTATGGGACAATGCCTCAACCAACTGAGCCATACTGGCCAGGGCCCTTTGTTTTTTCAAAGGGAAACTACTTACAAGGTGGATGTTTAAACTATAATTCCTTGTCAGCCTACAATTAGATAAAGGAAATGGGTGAAAATTTCTCAACCATAAAATTGAAAAGTCTAATATTCTACCATACTTATTTTATGGATAAGTAATAATATTTGGGGTTATAGCAAATCAATATTTTAACTGGGTGTGAGCTTTTTAAATTATTAAGCATACTGCCTCTTGAATTAACTACCTTTCTTTTTCTTTAAGATCTGATTATCATGGACCTGCGACAGTTTCTTATGTGCCTGTCCCTGTGCACAGCCTTTGCCTTGAGCAAGCCCACAGAAAAGAAGGACCGTGTACATCATGAGCCTCAGCTCAGTGACAAGGTTCACAATGATGCTCAGAGTTTTGATTATGACCATGATGCCTTCTTGGGTGCTGAAGAAGCAAAGACCTTTGATCAGCTGACACCAGAAGAGAGCAAGGAAAGACTTGGGTAAGGTGTCAGCTCTCAGGGGTCTAGTTAGGATAATGACATTTCTTTATAAGTCAGCTCATTCTTTTTCTCTCTCTGACTCAGTCACCCAGTAAAGCTTTGTTGAACTACATTTTATGAAAGCTAATCACAGAGTTGCTACCACTAAAATTTAATTAACACTTGTTATCATACATTTCTCCATTGAATAACTGTTTTTACCTCTATAAAGCAAAGTCATTTTTGCGTAAAAGTGCCAACTATTAAAGGACCCAGCTTGATCCCAAAGGAACATTACCTATTAGGGGAAGGTGGGGGTGCATCTCATCTTTGCCCCTTTTAATTTTTAAAAACCATTCCTGACCTATTCACTGTTGCCCAAGCCAAGTGTTTAAGTAGATAATAAACTGCAAATTAAACCTCTGGACTAACTTTTATAAAGTTTATCATTTCCTAGAATGCCCCTCACCTTACTTGTTTTCATTCTCAGATATTTGCTTAATTAAAAACAAAACCAGCTCTGGCCGGTGCTGTTAGAGCACCAAAGGGTCTCAGGTTGGATTCCTAGTCAAGGGCATGGTTCAATCCCCTCCCTGGTTGGGGCATGTGCGGGAGACAACCAATTGATGTGTCTCTCACACTGATGTTTCTCTCTCCCCTTCCCTCCTTCCCTTCCACTCTCTCAAAATCAATGGAAAAATATCCTCGGGTGAGAATTAACAACAAAAAACTAACCTTGCCTTTTAGAAGATTATAAAGGTAATGGTCTTAATGTCAGAGTGTGAGTTGCTGTTTCAATAACAACTGGACCATAGTCAGGCTCCATGGCTCTCTCAACCATTGTCTTTTTACCTAAAGCATTGATTTGGTAGAGTCCCAGTTGATTATTTCTAACTGAGGATCTGAGAATGTCTTTTGGCTCTTTCAGAGCCTTGCTTTTTAAGGAAATGCAGGTTAATTTAATGAGCATTTTCTCCTCAGTGATCATAGTTGGTGTTACTTTCTGAATTATATTCAAAAGGTTTTCTGGAAAGTTGTATCACACAGTAACTTCCAAAAATATTTACTGTCATGGATAGTGCTATGATTAGGAGTGATATTTTAGGATAAATTTATTTTATTTTTTCTACAATATTTTATTCTTTTTTTTTTTTATCCTCACCCGAGGGCATTTTTGCGTTTATCTTCAGATAGAGTGGGAGGAAGAGAGAGAGAAACAGCGATGTGAGGGAGACATATCGAGTGTTTGCCGCTCACACAACCCCAACCGGGGCCGGGGCCAAACTGCAACCGAGGTACGTGCCCTTAGTGGGAACCGAACTTGGGACTCTGGTCCACGGGCCAACGCTCTAACCGCTAAGCAAAACCGGCCAGGGCTGCAATATTTTATTCTTAAACACTAACAGAAATAATAAAAAGATTTTTTAATGTAGAATGAGAAACTATCCTAAAACACTTGAAAGTAGATAGAATAACAAATAATATTAAAGAGTCAGTTTTCTCTTAGGTTGCTAACTTTGAGAGACCATGCTCATTTTTAATTTTAATCTTATAAATGTGCTAACATTCCTGGCTGAAAATACAGCTACATGAGGGTGTTCTCAGTCTTCATGTCTTGCCTGTTAATAATATGTATGTCCAACCCACATTTTGTCTACACATATCTTTCCGCAGAATTACTCTTAAATAATGAAGGGCCCTTAGGCTGTTCTGGCTCTGTGCAGATAGTGCAATGGCTCTGCTAGCAGCTTTCAGTAGAGAGAAAATATTCTTTTGTCTTCAGTAAATATCAAAAGTTCAACACATGAGCAGATTCCATATTTAATTAGAATAAGATCATATTTTTTATGGAATGTATGAATGGGCCAAGTACTATTTGCTTCTCCCAAATTTTGGAAATAATGACAAACATCCCCAGTCTATAAGGTAACATGCTGTTGCATTGGAAGGGATGAAGAGGGAGACAGAGACAGACACACAGAAACACATCAGTTGGTTATCTCTCGCACTCGCCCTGACCAGGACTGGGTATTGAGCCTGCAATCCCGGTGTGTGTCCTTGACCAGGAATTGAACCCGAGACCCTTTGGAGCATGGGCCAAGGGCCTCTGGCATTTCTAAACATTGTTTTAGCAGGTGACTATACCCCAAATGTTGGAAACAACAGATTCCCCCTCTTCCATCTATTCTAAAAGGCAAGTAATTATTAGGAGACAAGATCATTGCTCATACCTGTAGCTGTAAAAATTGACTTTTTTTTTAATCCTCACCCGAGGATATGTTTTTATTGATTTTTTTTTTTTTTTTTTTTGAGGAAGAGAGGGAGGAAGGGAGGGAGGGAGAGAGAGATTGACAGAGACAGAGACATCAATGTGAGAAACATCGATCAATTGCCACCTGTACACACCCTGACTGGGGATCAAAGCCAAAACCTAGGTATGTGCCCTGACCAGGAATTGAACCTGCAAACTTTCGGTGTATGGGACAATGCCCCAGTTGACTGAGCCACCTGGCCAGGGCAACAAAATTCACTACTATTTTAAAATCTTTAGTATTAATAGCTAAAAGACCACAGGAAGCATTTTTAAACAATTTTAATATGAAGTTTTAAGTTCCTTCTTTTATTAAGAAGGTTGACAAGTAGATCATTTTTCTTATAAGTTTATTCTCAACTCCACCCTCCAAGAAGTCTAAGGTTCTTTTTTTTTTTTTTTTTTTGTTAATCCTCGCTGGAGCATATTTTTCCATTGATTTTTAGAGAGAGTGGGAAGGGGGAAGGGGAGGAGGAGAGAGAGAAAGAAATAAACATCAATGTGAGAGAGACACATTGATTGGTTGCCTCCCACATGATCCTGACTGATGCCAGGATGGAACCAGAATGGAACCTGTGACCCAGATATGTGCCCTTGACCAGAATAGAACCTGAGACCCTTTGGTCCACAGACCAACATTCTAACCTCTGAGCCAAACCAGCCAGGGCTAAGTATCCTTAATTTTCACTTATGTGTCCTTCAAATGAGGATTTCTTTGTTTTGAGGTGGTGGTCCTTAATGTAAAAACAGTTCTCACCCTTAATATATTTGCTGTAGAAATTAACTAGAGCAGTTCATCATCCTTTTTTAGGTCACAGGCCCAGCCCCTTTCAGGAATCTAATGAAAGCTAAAGACTTCCTCAGAAAAGTGCACACGTGAATCTAGATATAATTTTGCATGCTGAAAATTTCAGAAGTATTGTGAACCTTACTGGTGTCCACTTATTGATCCGGGTTCTTAAAAAAAACAAAGGATTTGTTTTATGCCTTTTGAAATGTTGAGGCATGTGTTACCTCTTAGGAGAAATAACATAAGCTCTACTAAGTGCACTGTGTCTGTCCTGGAATAAATGCTTATTTAGTGGTGTCATAACTGCATCTGTGGTGTTCTCCAGGGTCATAGGAATACAACACCATTAGCTTCATAAATTTACACAGGCTTTTAAAGATCAGACTTCAGAGCTTCGTGTCTAAAATAGGACGTGCCCACTTCCAGTGTACTTTCACAACTACCTGCGGGCTGGATGGCCAGCGAGATAAGAGTGGCTTTTATATTTTTATTTATTTTTTTCTGCTTTTGTTGCTTTACTATTTATACTTCCATGGCCTCTTAGAAAAGTAGACTGAGGTCAATAAAATTAGCTGGCCCAGGTGGGTAGGGGAAGGAGGCCGGGGAGCCTGACTTTTTTTTTTTTTTTTTTTTTAATCCTCATCCGAGGACTTTTTTTGTTTTTGTTTTTGCATTTATCTTCAGATAGAGCGGGAGGGGGAGAGGGAGGAAGAGAGAGAGAGAAACATCAATGTGAGAAACACACAGCAAGTGATTTCCACCCACACGACCCCACCTGGGGCCGATAACAAACTGCAACTGAGGTACGTGCCCTTAGTGGGAACCGAACCTGGGACTCTCTGGTCCATGGGCCAATGCTCTTAACTGCTGAGCCAAACCAGCCAGGACGAGCCTGACTTTGACTTTTATATTTTTATTTTATTTCCATCACCATTTATCCCCCCATACCCTCTTCCACCTACACACACACACACGCACACACACACCATGGCTTTTATATTTTTAAATGGTTGTGTAAAAAAATAGATGCGACAAACTGTATGTGGCCATCAAAGTCAAACATCATACAGGGTGGGGGGGGCAAAAGTAGGGTTACAATTATTTCTGTAGAAAATAATACAACAGCCCAGCCAGTTTGGTTCAGTCGGTTGGGTGTCGTCCCAAGCACCAAGAGGTCACAGGTTCAATTCCCAGTCAGGGCACGTGCCAGGGTTGCAGGCTCGATCCCCAGTAGGGGCCTTGTAGGAGGCAGCCAAATCGATGTTTGTCTCATCCATTTTTCTCTCTCCTTCTCCCTTCCTCTCTCTGAAATCAATTTAAAAAAAGAAAATACAATAATTAATAGATAATAATACAAGAATAAACTCACGTACTCACAACTGTAAACCTACTTTTGCCCCACCCTGTATTTACTGTCTTCAGAAAAAGGTTGCCAACTTCTGTATTAATCCGTTTGGGGTATTTTCTGTTGAAATAAATAGAATGTTGTTCAGCCACCTTCAATGAGAAAAGCCCATCTTGAATAGTCATGTCTTTTTTTTAATCCCGAGTGATCTAGGCTACTTATTATAACTTATAATAGTTTAAAATTTTCTTTTGGGAATGGGAGGGGTTCTGATACCTTGCCCTTTTTTTTCTGAATGGTACAGTGGCACTGTTGGTAGCCAATACCATTAGATAATTTAGAAGTTTTAATACTGGTATAATATTGTTAAAACTCTACAGGGTTAAAGTTGCAAATGGTTTTTTTGTCCTTGTAGATAAAGGAGGGTATTTATTTATTTATTTTTAGTCCTCACCCGAGGATATTTTTCCATTTATCTTGAGCTAGAGTGGGAGGAAGGAAGAGAGAGAGAGAAACATCTATGTGAGAGAGTCACATCGATTGGTTGCCACCCTCACAACCCCAACCAGGGCCAGGGTACACGCCCTTGGCCGGAATTGAACTCGGGACTCTTTGGTCCACAGGCCAGCACTCTAACCATTGAGCAAAACCGGCCAGGGCAGTAAAGGAGGGTATTTAAGAGATGGCTTCTTGCCTTGACCAGTTTGGCTCAGCAGTTAGAGTGTCAGCCCACGGACCATAGAGTCTCTGGTTTGATTTCCGGTCAAGGGCATGTATCTTGGTTGCAGGTTGCATCCCTGGCCCCAGTCAGGGTCATGCGGGTGGCAACCAGTCTGTCCTCTCACATAGATGTTTCTATTTCCTTTCCCCTTCCCACTCTAACAATCAATATAAAATATTGATTGAGTGAGGATTGAGAGAGAGAGAGAGAGAGAGAGAGATGGCTTCTTACTTCTTTACCATTTCTTTTCATGTTTTGGATCAAAAGCTACAAGATTACACATTTTCTGAAAGAAAATGCATGCTAATTATAAGATTTAAGTTATGCCTAACACCGTATCAGTATCAAGATGAATCTCTTCTCATAGTGTTGCTCATACTCTGTGATTCTGATCACTTTCCAATGTATTCATGAAATGAACATAGACTGGGAAAAGACATTATTTGCTGCCAAGTGACAGTCTTTTTCAGTCCTGCATTTAATAAAGCATAGGAGTATACCATGATTTCAATTCTGTTAAAATTTTTTTTTATGTAATTTTTTTTTTTAATTTATATTTTCTGTATTTATTTTTAGAGAGAGAAGGAGAGAGAGGGAGAGAGAAAGAGAAACATCGCTGAGAGGGAACATTGATTGGCCGCCTCCTGCATGCCACCCACTTGGGGTTTGGCCCACAACCTGGGCATGTGCCCTGACCGGAAATTGAACCAGCAACCTCTTGGTGCATGGGTCAATGCTCAACCACTGAGCCACACCGGCCGGGCCTGTTAAAATTTTTTATTTAAAGTTCCCATTCCAGCCCTGGCCTGTGTGGCTCAGTTGGTTGGAGTGTTGTCCTGTACACTGAAAGGTCGCGGTTTGATTCCTAGCAGGGCAAATTTCCAAGGTTGTGGGTTGGATCTCCAGTCAGGGTGCATATATGGAAGGCAACCAGTCGATATTTCCTCTAACATCAATGTTTCTCTGTCTTTCTCCCTCTCCTTTCCTCTCTCTCTGAAATCAATAAGAACATATCCTCAGGTGAGAATTAGGGAAAAAATTGTAAAGTTCCTATTCCAAACTGGGCCACTTACTTGTGTAATTTCACATATGTTGTCTCAGCCTCTATGAGTAGGTGATTACATATTTAAATTGGAGTTTTCATATCATGCACATATTTTGAAATCAAATTAGGATAACAGATCTAGAAAAAAGCTCATGAAAGGCAAAGTACATTAATTCTTAAGCTTTCTAATTTTGCTTTATCATCTGCATGCTAACCCTCTCAGCTTATTAACATTCTCATAATCAGAGATATGTGTTCTTCCCACATTATTTCCTCAGTGTTCTCTGTTTGTGTGGTTATGTGTAGAAGTTCAGTTCGACATAGTGTATAATAAAATAAGCTGCTTTTATTTTTCTTTATTGATTTTCGAGAGAGAGGAAGGGAGAGAGATGGAAACATCGATGAGAGAGAACATCAATTGGCCACCTCCTGCATGTCCCCAATGGGGATCAGCCCACACCCTGGGCATGTGCCCTGACCAGGAATCGAACCTGTGACCTCTCAGTCCATGGGTCGATGCTCAACCACTGAGCCACACTGGCTGGGCTAAGCTGCTTATTTTTTTAGAATAAGCTTGCTTCTGTCTTTGTGTACCTGTTTTCTTTTTTTAAATACTCCTGACTTGAGGTATAAATGATTCCAGAACTACTTTTAATAACTTTATATTTTTAACAAAAGTGTTATCTTTTTTTAAAAGGAGCAGACTGGTTTAAATTTTTGAATTTTTAGAAAATCATGTTAGTAGTTGTGATTATATACCAAGAAACTGAAGTTCTCCTAAAAGCAATAAAAATATACATATATAGCCCTGATCAGTGTGGTTCAGTGGTTAAAGCGTCACCCCATGCACTAAAGGGTCTCAGGTTCAATTCCTGCTCAGGACACATATTTGGGTTGCAAGTTCGATCCCCAGCCCTGGTCAGAGCATGTCCAGGAGGCAACCAATCAATGTGTACCCATCGATGTTTTTCTCTCTCTCTCTCTCTCTTTCTCTCTCCCTCTCTCTTTCTCCCTCTCCTTCTTCCCCTCTCTCTCTCCCTTCTACTCTCTCTAAAAAAATAAATGGAAAAATATCCTCGGGTGAGGATTAACAATATTATATATTTATATTATGTTAATATTATTATGTACACACATATAAAGATTTGCATGTTGTTTGATATAAAGAGTGGAGAACCCAGATAGGAATGGATATTCACTCCTGAATCCTGACCATCATCTGAAACCTACCTCTAGACTCTAGAGTCTAGAGAGAGAGAGGCTGGGTTTGCTTTTGGATTCAAGTGAACCAGCCATGGACTGTGCTTGCCTTTTATCCAGATGGCCCATTACAGACCAAGTAACAGGTCACTTAAAAGAAAACTTTTCAGTTGCCTATTTGGCAGTTTTGTTTTGGGGACAGTTTTTATTTTCATGCTTTAACCTTGGGCAACAACACGTGTAGTCACAGCATACACCTGGCTAAATAAATCCAGAGCCTTGTGTCCTTTTAACCTTTTGCTGGATTTCTCTGCATTTTCTACAGAAAGATTGTAAGTAAAATAGATGGCGACAAGGACGGGTTTGTCACTGTGGATGAGCTCAAAGACTGGATTAAATTTGCACAAAAGCGCTGGATTTACGAGGATGTAGAGCGACAGTGGAAGGGGCATGACCTCAATGAGGACGGCCTCGTTTCCTGGGAGGAATATAAAAATGCCACCTACGGCTACGTTTTAGGTAGGTCCCTACTACCTGGGGGAAAAGCCTTGTGGAGCTGGCACCTTGAAACGTAACTGTTTTGTCTTGTAGAATGATTGTAGATAAAATAGACGTGGATAAAGATGGGTTTGTGACGGAGGGGGAGCTGAGATCCTGGATTAAGCACGCCCAGAAGAAATACATATATGACAATGTTGAAAACCAATGGCAGGCGTTTGATATGAATCACGACGGCTTAATCTCCTGGGATGAGTACAGGAACGTGATTTATGGCACTGACCTGGGTAAGGGGCAAGATGTCAGCCTGGCAGAGACCATGGTCTTGAGTCAAAGAAACAAATGGGTCACGCAGTGAAGGAAAGGAAGAAACTGCTTATCTTAAATCGTTCAATGTTGAGCTGATTTCCCTTTATTTCTTTAATTTTAAATTTGTGTATTGTGTATTTTTAAAATTTGTTTAATTTTGGTTTTCTAAGGCCTGGCATCTTCTACATCTTTAGCATTTCAGATATATTTTTACCATGTTTTCTTTCTGTCCTTCCCTCAGAGAGACCGTTTTGGAGTAGATCTTGTTTCAAAGGCTGCATTGTTCCAACAGTGCAAAGCAAAATGCTTTGATATTTCTCTCGACATCACTTTAAGGTGTTGGACCTGAAATTCAAACCAAATTAGATTCCTTTATAACTAGTGAAAATAGGAGAAAAATTAGTCTTTCCTTAATAAAATATACATCAACTACAACTTTCCTTGATAAAATATAACTATTTCAGTATGCCTGCTTACTGACGTTCAGAAATGAAAATTTCCCATTTGTTTTCTCTGGCACATGAGTTTTATCAGCCTGCTTTGCAAATGCTTCAAGGCAAATAAATATGACTTTGATTGCTTTCTGTTGATTTGGTAGCTTGTGTGCTTGGGCCACCTGTTAGTAATTTTCTTTTACTTATTACACTTGCCTGCTACTGAATGCTAGGTGGCGATCTTACTGAGTTGGTGATTTAGGGTGTTTCTGTTAGTGAGATTCCTCTATTGTACATGGTTACAATTTGAGACAAAAATGTATAAATATTCCTTCTTGCATGTTTATCCCAGACATTGGACAGATTTCTGGGTTAAAGCAGGTGCTTTTCACCCCTGACAGTGAGTGTATAATGTTCTGTTTCCCCACTAGATAGCCAGCTGTCCATGTTAATTACAGGAGCACATGCATTTCTAGTGAAGAGACTTTTATTTCAGTGTCAGCTTGTTCTCATTCCTAACACTAAAGTGGCAGTCTCTCTCCAAGCTTGACACTTAGCCAAGAACCAAACATAGACTTCACCCAATTAAGAACATGTGTATTAAAAAGTCAGGGCAGATGGAGGAGGCATTCGTGCTTCTTGCTCTCTGGCTGAGACCCAACACCCTCCTGATTTATTTGGAATTAATTATAACTACAAAACAAAAGGTAGGCTATTGGTGATCTAAACATAATGGTTTGTTAAACCTCAGCTCAGACCTAGGCACTCACTGGCTGCCCAGAATGAATTTTAAGCTCTTTGGATGATTATATGCATACAGATCTGTTGAGAGCTCTGTTAGCTCACAGGGCAAATGATTTGATGTAATGGGTATTTCTACTGACTGAGACTGCATAAGCTGAAGCACTGGCTGGAGAAATAATGTCTTTATAAGGCATCTTTCCCTGGAGGCATGTGGGTGGACAGTACCCAGGGGATAATGAGTTGTCTTACAGAAGTGCTGAGGAGTGTTTCGTGAGTGTATTCTTGATTCGGTTTAGAGTTCAGGTATAAATCATCTTAGCTTTTAATTAAAATCTGTCATAATGAATCTGCTTTCCACCAAAGGACCGGTAACATTGTCTCTGCCACAGGTAAAATATGAAATAAAGATCCACCTTGCCTTCACCAAAACTAGATCAAGAGCCTACCCAGTGCTGTGTGCAGACGGTGCTTAGCACAGATAAAGCATGTCGAACTGTGATGATAGGCAGATGAGTTTAGTCATTGAAAATAAAGTTTATATCAAAAAAGAAAAAGTTTGTTGTCCTTTTTCATCGTGATGTATGTGCATGTTATCAGCCTCCTTGATTCCAGTCACCATGTTTTACTCTGAGGAGGAGAAGAGAAAGGCTCTTAGCCAAGAATCTAGTCTTAATGTATAAGTTGTCTTCTATCTTTCTTGTTTATGTTACATAGTTGGTACTGAAACATTATTTGTTTAGAAGAAATAACTTAGTATCTGAGAAAATGATGTTTTCCTTAAATTCTCCATCTACAGCCTGTCATGGTTTTTTAAGAAAATATATGTTTTTATTGATGTTTTAAAGAAAGAGGAAGGGAGAGAGAGAGAAAAAAAGATCGATGTGAGAGAGATACATTGCTTGGCTGCCTCCTGCACGCCTCCCACTGGGGATCGAGCCCGAAACCCAGGCATATGCCCTGACCAGGAATCGAACCGAGACCTCTCAGTCCATGGAATGATGCTCAATCCACTGAGCCACATCAGCTGGGCATGGCTTTGAATATACACATATAGGGTCCCCAAGACCTCATGATTCAGTAAGCTGTCTTACTGAGTTTTGACACTCAACAAAGCATGAAGCTTCAAGCTGCTCAACTCTCAAAATAGAGCAATAGTCTTTTTTTTTTTTTTTTAACTGCTTAAAGTATGGAAAGATTGAACTATAGTGTCAGAAGTTAGTAGTGTGATGTTATTGTTAAAGGGGCCCTGTGTGTCTTTATAAAACTAGTACGATGTCTTTTTTTATTTTGTCAGTATGTTGCAGAAACAATTATTCCTTACCTGTAATGTGGTGTCTTACTTTCAAAGTGGTGATATTCTATTGCTTGAATCCAAGTGGCCTATATAATGGGATAGAAGGCCTTTGATATCTGGCTTTTTAATGGGAACCTAATGTTTAATAAAAATAGCAATGGCTAATATTTATTGAAAGCTTACTATATGCCAAGCACTCTTCTAAGTAATTAGATTTATTTGCTCATTTAAACTTCAACAGTCCTGTGGGGCAGGAACCATTGTCATCTCCAGTTTACAGATGGGTAGATTGAAGCACAGTTAGGTTACTTGCCCAAGGTCACACAGCTAGGAAGTGATAGAATTTGGAATCAAACCCAGATCATGTGGCTTTAGAACCACCACTGCATTTCAGATAAAACTAGAAAACTCAATCCCTCAAACAGCCTCAACACCCAGTAACTGTGAAGAATTACATAATGGGTTACTTAGTCCAGGAGCCAGGGTTCCATGTTGAATGGCAAGCATTTACATTCAATTTGGACCTGAGTTTGAAGTCTTTGATTACCCAAACTGAATGTCTACACTGCTGCAATTGTACCTGTGTAATCAAAGAGTTATTTCTTCATTGTTTGGTTTATCCTTGGAGATTGATTCCCCAGCCCACACATTTTCATGTTTTCTGGAAGTCTTTTAAGATTTAACCTAAATTTTTATTTTCTAGATGATCCAGACCCTGATGATGGATTTAACTATAAACAGATGATGGTTAGAGATGAGCGGAGGTTTAAAATGGCAGACAAGGATGGAGACCTCATTGCCACAAAGGAGGAATTCACAGCTTTCCTGCACCCTGAGGAGTATGACTACATGAAAGATATAGTAGTGCAGGTGGGTGAGAGCAGGGATTCTCGACGGAAATGTAGTTTCTCTTTTTGTTGCTTATGTGTCTTTCCCCTTCCACCTTTCCTCTGTTTTTGGAAGACTGACTTGCTGTACAAGTGCTGGCCAGGTTGGATCCAGGCTCTGTCACTCTTTTTCTGTGATTAAATCATCTAAGGTGCCATGGGCTTTCTCTTTAGTATGACAATACTTACCATCAGATAATGTATTTTGCCATTTCATTGGTGGCTTCATATTGTAAGCATGAGAGAAAATCCTATTTTTTAAAATATCTCATGACCTGTAATCAGGTATGGAGTAATAACAGTGATACTAAATAATTCTCACAGAAGGCAGTTACCAGTAAAACAAACTGTGGCTATAGACATACTCACTGGTCACATCTGTTCATATGACTTCCGCGTGATTAGGACTACCAGATCATCATGGGCTTGGTGGATAGTTCATTATTAAGCAGTACCAGTGTCCCTTCAAGAAGACTCATAGTTATTTTAGGTTGAAGCATAAAACACTGATAATGTTTTATCATTAATAGTCTCTCAATCTTTTCTGTCTAGGAAACAATGGAGGATATAGATAAGAATGCTGATGGTTTCATTGATCTAGAAGAGTATATTGGTAAGTTTGTTTCTGGCATTTCTCTTAGAAGGGGCTGAGAAGCTTTGGGAGATAGGTTCACCCATGGAAACAATTTACCCCATTGGTCAACTCTTAGCACATCATTAAGCCAGACCAGTGTGAGGAATAGTGGGTTGTGGTAAATTATTTGTAACAGTACTATCCAATCAAAATGTAAATGTGAGCCACATAAGAAATTTTAACTTTTTCATAGCCATATCAAAAAAAAAATTTTAAAGTTTGACTCGGTCAAGCGTTGTCCCATGCACTGAGAAGTCACCAATTTAATTCCCAGTCAGGGCACATGCCCAGGTTGCAGCTGGATCCCCAGTGGGGGCCGTGCAGGAGGCAGCTGGTAGATGTTTCTCTCGCCGTCTCTCCCCCCCCACCCCCTTCTCCTTTCTCTGTCTAAAATAAATAAAAACATATTTTTAAGAAGTAAAAAGAAACAGCCCTGGCTGCTTTGGCTCAGCGGTTAGAGTGTCGGCCCGCAGACCAGAGAGTCCTGGGTTTGGTTCCCGCTAAGGGCACGTACCTTGGTTGCGGTTTGTCCCTGGCCCCAGTTGGGGTCGTGTGGGTGGCAACCACTTGATGTGTCTCTTTCACATCGATGTTTTTCTCTCTCTCTTCCCCCCTCTCTCACTCCCGCTCTATCTGAAGATAAATGCAAAAAATGTCCTTGGGTGAGGATAAAAAATAAAAGTAAAAAACAGATGAAAATAATTTCAGTAATATTTTATATAACCAAATATTGTAATTTCAATATTATCATAAATTATTGAGGGTTTTTGTTTTTCCTACTAAGTCTTTAAAAGTGTATTTTATACATAAAGCACATCTCAGTTGGGGCCAGCCACATTTCAAGTCCTCAGTAGCGCATGTGGCCATTGACTACCATACAGGCCAGCACTGATGTAGTACATCCCAGATGCCCTGTGGATGTGACAGTAAAGAGCTGCAGGGAGCCTAGACTGGCATAAGAAAATCCAGGAGAAGAAGATAAGGAATAGAATAAAAGAGACAGGTGGATGAATAAGGGACCAGGATTACTGGTTCCTTTAGAGCCTTTTGTTTTCACTGTGTTCTAGTCATGTTTTCCATTTCTCTTAAGTTACTCCTTTCTGCCATTTTTTCCTTGTATTTGTCTGTTTTTTAAAAAGTTTTTTTGTTTTGTTTTTGATGTTACACCTTTAAGGCTAATTTCTGCTAGGTAAAGCTGTTTTTATTTCTTCAGAATAATTTCACGATTTCCTCATTGCCTTAAAAAAAGGAGCTGCCTCTCTTACCAAGTGTTGAGCAAATTGTTTCCCAATTACTGTGATAGAAATTAAGATAAGTAAAGAAGCCCTGGCTGGTTTGGCTCAGCGGTTGTGCGTCGGCCCGCCAACCAAAGAGTCTCCCGTTAGTTTCCGGTCAAGGACAGGTACCTCAGTTGCAATTCAGTCCCCGGCCCTGGTTGGCATCATGCGGGAGGCAACCAATCGATGTCTCTCTCTCACATAGATTCACATCAATATTTCTCTCTCTCTCTCTCCCTTCCTCCCTCCCTCCCACTCTATCTGAAAATCCACGGGAAAATATCCTCAGGTGAGGATTTGAAAAAAAAAGATAAGTAAAGAAGAGATGAAAGATAATTTTTTTCTCTTTTAAACTCATCTTTATTGTTAAATGTATTACAGCTGTCCCCCCTTCTTCCCCCATTGACCCCCTCCTCCCCAATCCCGCCCCCCCTCCTGCCTTCCCCACACTATTGTGTCCATTGGTTATGCATATATGCATAGAAGTTCTCTGGTTTATCTCTTCCCACCCTCCCTCCCCCCTTCCCTTTGAGGTTCATCAGTCTAACAACCAATTTGTACTACTTTTTTTTTTTTTAATCTATTGTTTAAATATGTCTTTATTGATTTTTTAGAGAGAGGAAGGGAGAGAGATAGGAACATCAATGTGAGGGAGAAACACCGATTGGCTGCCTCCCGCACTCCCCCTACAGGGGATGGAGCCCAATTTGTACTTCTTTTTTTTTTTTTTTTTTTTTTTATCCTCACCCGAGGACATTTTTTCATTTTTTGTTCAGATAGAGTGCGAGGGAGAGAGAGGAAGACAGAGAGAGAGAGAAACATCAATGTGAAAGGGACACATCAAGCGGCCGCCACCCGCACAACTAACCAGGGTCGGGGACAAACTGCAACCGAAGTACATGCCCTTAGCGGGAACTGAACCCAGGTCTCTCTGGACCGCAGGCCGACGCTCTAACCGCTGAGCCAAACCGACCAGGGCTGTACTTCTTAATTCTTTAATCTTTTTCACCCATTCCCCCAGCCCCCTCCCATTTGGCAAGCTACAAAAAGTTCTCTGTATCTATGAGTCTGTTTCTGTTCTGCTTGCTCATTTTATTTGTAGATTCAATTATTGATAGATACGTATTTTGATGATGATGTGTCTTGGTGTGGACCCCTTCAGGATCATCTTGTTCGGGACTCTCTGTGCTTCCTGGACTTGTATGTATGTTTCCTTCACCAAGTTAGGGAAGTTTTCTATCATTATTTTGTCAAATAGGTTTTCACTTTCTTTCTCTCTCTCTTCTCCTTCTGGCACCTCCATGATGCGAATGTTGGCACGCTTGAAGTTGTCCCAGAGGCTCCTTACACTATCCTCATTTTTTTTGGATTCTTTTTTTCTTCTTGCCGTTCTGATTGGGTGTTTTTTGCTTCCTTATATTCCAAATCAATGGTTTGTTTCTTGGCTTTACCTACTCTACTATTGATTCCCTGTAAATTATTCTTTATTTCAGTTAGGGTATCCTTCATTTCTGACTGGTCCTTATTTATGTTGTTGATGTTCTCACTAAGTTCCTTGGAGGTCTCCTTAAGTTCCTTGAAGGTCTCACTAAGTTCCTTGAATGTCTCACCAAGTTCCTTGAGCAACCTTTTAACCAGTGTTTCTGCATCTGATTGATTGCTTATCTCCATTTTGTTTAATTCTTTTCCTGGAGTTTTGTTCTTTTCTTTCATTTGGGACATGTTTCTTTGTCTCCTCATTTTGACTGCTTCCCTGTGTTTTTTTTTCTGTATATTAGGTAGAGTTGCTATGTCTCCTAGGCTTTGTAGAGTGGCCTATTGTTGTAGGTGTCCTGTGGGATCCAGTGGCACAGCCTCCCTGATCATCCCAGCTGGGCGCTCAAGGTTCACCCCTAGTCTGGACTATATACCCTTCTGTTGTAATTGAGTCTTGATTGCTGTTGGCACGTCAATGGAAGGGATTTACTCAGGCTGATCAGCTGCAAGGACTGGCTATGCCCACTGACCACTGGCCTCTTGACTCCCTTGGAAGATCAGCAGTGTAGGGGCCCAACACACAGAGCAAGACTTACTTCAGCAGGGCTCTGGTACCCACTCAGTTCATTCATTGAGTGTGTCACTTGTGGAGGTGGTTGGGTGGTGGTGCTTTGATGTGGTCTGAAGCTGTCCACTGGGTGTGCTGGCTCTGGGGCAAGGTCAGCCTCTGCCTGTGTTCTACCCGAGGCCACCCGGCATTGTGTTTGTTTGTTTGTTTGTTTTTATTTTTATTTTTTAGAGAGAGAGGAAGGGAGAGAGAGATAGAAACATCGATGTGAGAGAGATACAGCAATTGGCTGCCTCCTGTACACCCCTTACTGGGGATCGAGCCCACAACCTGGGCGTGTGCCCTGACCAGGAATCGAACTGGGACCTCTCAGTCCATGGGACGACGCTCAATCCACTGAGCCACACTGGCCAGGCATGAATATCTTTGTTACAAATGTCATTTCATTTTGAAAGATACTAGGTAATTTTATATTTTACATTCTTTTTTTTTTTTATCCTCACCTGAGGACTTTTTTTTTTTTTTTTTTTTGCATTTATCTTCAGATAGAGTGGGAGGTAGAGAGAGGGGAAGAGAGAGAGAGAAACATCGATGTGAGAGAGACACATCAACTGGTTGCCACCCACAGGACCCCAGCTAGGGCGGGGACAAACTGCAACCGAGGTACGTGCCCTTAGCGGGAACCGAACCCAGGACTCTGGTCCGCAGGCTGACGCTCTAACTGCTGAGCCAAACTGGCCAGGGCTATATTTTACATTCTTATATTTACTCATAGTAACTTAATTTAGTGCACCACTGGTTTTGTGTTTCATAAGCCAGTTTGTTTTTAGTCCTCTGATCTTTATTTTAAGCATGAAAGGGAGACTTAAACCCTCCCTCTATCTCCTGTCACTTAAACTGCATTGAACAGTAATTCCTTTACTCAGATTTTGTCTAATTACACCTGATATTTATTTTCTAGAGTTTTCAGTTGAATTACTCCTTGAAAATTTACCGCTTTTTTTTCTAAGACTCGGTGACATACTTTGAGTATTTTAGAGAAAGAAGGATGAGCACTGGAACATAGGATTTTTTTCCAATGTGATTTTCTTTTTTAGTGGAGTTCTTCAATGGAAATAAATACCTGTGTGCATTTACTGAACCCATTTCAAAGTTGACGTTTTCTACTGTTATAATATTTGTGGGTTTTTTTGTTGTTGTTGTTAATCCTCACCCGAGGATATTTTTCCCTTGTTTTTCAGATAGAGTGGAATGGAGGGAGGGAGAGAGGGAGAGTGAGAGAAACATCAATGTGAGAGAGACATTGACTAGTTGCCTCCAATTGGGGCCAGGGATCAAATCTACAACCCAGCTACATGCCCTTGACTGGAAATCGAACCCATGACACTTTGGTCTGCGGGCTGACGCACTAACCTCTGAGCAAAACTGTCTAGGGCTCTACTGTTAGATATTTTACTCTTCATTCTTGGTTTTTGCTATCTTATCACCATTGCTAAAACTGAGGGACTCATTTGAACCTTCTGAGGAGACGAAGTAGGTTTTATAACAGTTAAGTACTATCATTTACCAATCATTGAAGCCAAATGAGATATTTCTGTCTCCCTTCCCATCATATAGATTCAAGGGCAAAGGAACTGTGTCTTGAAACTACTGAAACTCAACTGTGTATATGCTGCTTTCTTTTGCAAACCATCAACTAATGCTAACACTTTTACACCCAGGTAATGGGCTTTGTTAAGCTGAAAGTCTCCCAGTATCTTCTGGTTTCTAGAAGTGCTATCTTGTTGAGAGAGATCCTAAAGAAACAAGCAGTCTTTGACTCTTACATTTAGCATTAATAAAAAGTCTTCAGTTAATACTGTTGAATTTTTTTTTTTTTTGGCTTTTTTTTTTTTTGGCTTTATTTCATTGTATGCTCTTGCCTCCTTTGTCATTTTTTTGTTTTGTTTTTTGTTACAGGTGTTTCTCCTTTTTCCCCCATTGACACCCTCCTCCTGATCTCTCCCCCCCACCCCATCCCCAGCATTGTTGTCCATGTCCATTGGTTATGCACACATGCATATAAGTTCTGTGGTTTATGTCTTCACTCCCCCCTCCACCTCTTCTTCTGAGGTTTGTCAGTCTGTACCCTACTTCTGTGTCTCTGGGTCTATTTTGTTCATCAGTTTGTTTTGTTCATTATATTTCACAAATAAATGAGACCATGTGTAATTTTTTTACTCTTTAAATGTATTACAGAGCCTTTCAAACATACACAGAATTAGATAGAATAATATAATGAATCCCCAGGTACCTACCTATACCCAACCCCAACAGCCATGAGCCCATGGCCAATCCTTTCACTTCCTTACCTACCTCCTTTATTATTTTGAAGTAAATCCCAGTCATCATTTTTTTTGATAAACATTTGGTTATGTATCTCTTAAGATACATGTGTATTCCTAAAACTTTTAAAACAGAATCTCAAGAAATTAGTACTTCCTTAACATCATTATGTAGATTGAATCCTTCTCTTTTTTAATCCTCACCTGAGGATATTTTTCCATTTATCCTCAGATAGAGTAGGAAGGAGGGGGACAGAGAGAAACATTGATGTGAGAGAGACACATTGACTGGTTGCCTCCCGCACGACCCCAACCAGGGCCGGGGACCCAACCACAATGGAGAATCGAGGTACATGCTCTTGACCAGAACTCTTTTGCCCGGGACTCTTTGGTCTGTGGGCCGACACTCTAACTGCTGACCCAAACTGGCCAGGGTGATTGAATCCTTTTTAAATAGAAAATTAAATAGTATTATTCTTATCTCTACTTGTCTAGCTTTAAAATGCACTTACATTGTGTTGTATATTCTAGCTTCTATTAAAAGTGTGTCTTTTAAGCACACATTTATTCACTATAATTCACAACTTCGCAGTCTTGTAAAAGGTCTCCTTGACCCTTGGGACAGCTGGGGCAGGGTGCTAGCCCACTGGGTCATACAAATACTTTATTTTCTGAATGTGCTGTATCATGGTGGGTGGGGGGAGATTGGCAAGTCCTGCTCTGAGGAACTTCTCCTTGTGTTAACGCAGAAGGAGTAGGTCTTTCTTAACCCTCAAATTCAGAAAAATGACAGTACCAACTGTCAAATTACAAAAATAATGTAATTTAATAATGAGCTTGATGTCCTCTATTCAGGGGAAAACAATTCATGTATTGGGCTACAATGGCTCACAAGCAGTGGAGTCTCTTTCTTCCTGGGGGATTTGTGGCAAGAGCGAGTGTTGGAGGAGGCAACATGGAAACGACAGAACTGGCTAGGAGGTCGGGGACTTCCTTTATATGGCTAGAGGTCCTATTTTCCAGGGTCAGGTAAACTGAGCTGGAGGATTGTGATTGGTGTAGGTTAGGTTTCCATGGCAATGAGGCACTTCCTATAAATGCAGGCTGACTTGGGTTTAGATTTGTATCATAGGCCAGGCCACTGGGACAACCTTCATTTTGTGGGTCCCAACATACAGATTATGTTTATCACAGCTAAATAACTACCTTTGCTTAGAGCTACTAGAAACTATTTAAACTTCTACTAGGTGTGTTCCCACACCTTCTGTGAAGTGTACCTACAGTTACTTAGATGTCGCATAACTCAGGAGTCTTCAGACTTTTTCACTCACGTAATTGCTAAAAGCATTTTGACAAACAGTATTCCCTTACACATTTTGAAACTGGCATCTTAAATATTTAAGTAGAAATTTAAATAGTTGTATAGAAAAATCTCTGTGTAAATATTGATAAAGTACCTTAACTCTTAAATAAATCTTGTAAAATTAAAATACTATAGCAACTTTATATCCATCATTATTCATATAAATAATTTAAACAAACCAACTTTTAAAAGTAATTAGGAAATTCATGCCCTGGCTCAGTGGTTAGAGCATTGGCCTGCACAGTGAGGGGTCACGGGTTCAATTCTCAGTCAAGGTTGCATGTTAGATCCCTGGCCCCGGCCAGGGCACATTGTGGGAGGCAACTGATCGATGTGTCTCTGTCATATTGATGTTTCTCTCTCTCTCCCTCTCCCTCTCCCTCTCTCTCCCTCCCTCCTTTCTACTCTTTCTAGAAAGCAATGGAAAAAATATCCTCAGGTGAGGATTAAGTAAATAAATACTAGGAAATTCAAATTTGGATTGAGTATAAGATAATAACAAAAAGTTGTTTTTTGTAAAATGTGATAATAGCATTATGGCTTCATAAGAAAATGCCCATTAATTTAGAGATACATTCTAAAATATACCTAGTAATTTATTGGGGACAATTTTGGCTTATAAATACATGTCTCCAGTTTCCCTGAGAATTTAAAACAGCACCTTTCCAAAACCAGTGGTCAGGTCTAATTAGTTACCGTGGAGTGAAATGGAATGTGGGCGACAACTGTCTTGTAAAAGTTTGTCTTTATCTTTCTTGATGCTAGTCATCTCCCTTTATTTATTCATTTTTTAAAAAGAGATAAGGATTCTCTTTGTTTTCAAAACCAGCAGCTGGACATATTTTTGTTGCAAGAGCAATTAAGTTGCAGGAAAATTCCTTGTTTTCTAAGTTCTCTCTGACCTAAAATACCCTTAGAATTGTTATTAGGTTCCAAACAGTTGGATGAGGAAGGGGATTAGACCAGATCAGCATGGAGCAGTCTTTGGAAAAAGGCAAACCATCTTTTCTGTGTATGTCTGTGCACACAGGTGACATGTACAGCCACGATGGAAATGCTGATGAACCAGAATGGGTCAAGACAGAGAGAGAACAGTTTGTTGAGTTTCGAGATAAGAACCGTGATGGGAAGATGGACAAGGAAGAGACCAAAGACTGGATTCTTCCCTCAGACTATGATCATGCAGAAGCAGAAGCCCGGCACCTAGTCTATGAGTCAGACCAAAACAAGGTAAGTCTGGCCAGGCCCAAACAATCTAGCAGTGATGGAAGTCTATTTCTAGGGGATTGCCTAAAAATTCCTATTAAGGTACATAAAGCATTTACAGTCTTAATTAATCTAAGTCTGCTACCAACCTAAAGTTGGCAATTGAAAACTTACAGGGCAGCACTCACTATCTGATCTCATTTTAGAAATCCCTTCGCCCTTTGCCGAGTGTATGTAGCATTGGAGGAATTTAGGCTTCAGAAAAGAACCTCTGTGTGTAACCTGTGCCCAGCATGTTCTCTCTGGATCCCCAAGAAATTTTCTTTGCTTTTTTTTTCTTAGTTGTTTTCTTTGTTCTTTTACCAATTACAGGCTCATTTTGCCTACTCAAGGCTGGTCATATCCTTCTTTTAAAAAAAAATATGTTTCATTGATTTTTTAGGGAGAGAGAGAGAAACATCAATGTGAGAAACATCTATCGACTGCCTCCTGCACGCCCCCTATTGGGGATTGAGCCCACAACCCTGGGCATGTGCCCTGACCAGGATTCGAACTGGGACCTCTCAGTCCATGGGATGATGCTCAATCCACTGAGCCACACTGGTGGGGCTGGTTATTTCCTTCTTGAATCAAATATGCTTTTTAAAATTAAGTCCTTTGTGTAGTAGGTTATAAAAAAGCTTTTCCTGGAGCCTGTTAATATTGTCCTTGATCAGTTATCTGAGAGGCATTTGTTTCATTAAAAGAGTGGTGTTGCCCTGGCCGGTTTGGCTCAGCGGTTAGAGCGTCGGCCTGCGGTCCAGAGAGACCCGGGTTCGGTTCCCGCTAAGGGCATGTACTTCGGTTGCAGTTTGTCCCCGGCCCTGGTTGGTCGTGCGGGTGGCAGCCACTCGATGTGTCACTTTCACATCGATGTTTCTCTCTCTCTCTCTCTCTCTTCCTCTCTCTCCCTCCCACTCTATCTGAACAAAAAATGAAAAAATGTCCTCGGGTGAGGATAAAAAAAAAAAAAAAAAGAGTGGTGTTACCCATCTAAACTGGGGGATTTTTAGTATTCTGAACATTCTTTTATCTAGGCTAATCTTCAGTTTCAAAAGCAGTTTCTTATCATCAAGCCTTTTTAAGGGTCAGTCTCTTTTGAGTTCTTACTCAGTCAAAGTTCTTACTCAGTCAGAGTTCTTACTTCAGTAGCCAGGTGCTGTGTTCCAAGGTTTGTAAGAAAAAGAAGCTCATGTAATCATCCCTTGGGAATCTGGCCTAGATAGTTTTTGAGATGAGTATCTGAGCCTTCATTGGGGATTGTGTCTGGAATCTGACTGGTAGCTAGGGCATAATGGAGGTGAGGACTCTGCTTGATTTTAGCAGATTTTGTCCTTTCTGTTAGGCTATGACTTGATCATTCTGAAGTATTTTACCCAGTTCTTGGCTATCTACCCTTGTCTAGGAGATGTCCTACATTTTGCTTGAAAGGAGGGCATCCTCTCCTGACCCTGTACCTCTAAGCATTGAGTTATTGATTGAGCTCTATTATCTCTATCCTTCCACTTTTAACTTTCTTGATAAGAAAAAGGTATTAATTACTATTTGTGTGTGTGTGTGTGTGTGTGTGTGTGTGTGTGTGTGTGTGTGTGTGTACAGGCTGGCGGTGGGGGGTAGAGTTCACATTTAATTTACTGGGAATTAGAATCTTAAATCTTCCCAAATCACTATTGATTATTCTATAGCAGTGTTTCTAAATTTGGAGTGGGAAATATATTTGCCTCAATTCTCTATTCTCTCTAATTTCAGGATGGCAAGCTTACCAAGGAGGAGATTGTTGACAAGTACGATTTATTTGTGGGCAGCCAGGCCACAGATTTTGGTGAGGCCTTAGTACGACATGATGAGTTCTGAGCTGCAGGCAGAAGAACCCATGTTTCTTCAAAAATAATTTATTTTTACAGCTTCTGGTTTCACATGAAATTGTTTGCGCTACTGAGACTGTTATTACAAACTTTTTAAGACGTGAAAAAACATAACGAAAACCATCCTGTCCCCATTCCTTCTCCTTGCTGAGGGACTGGAGGAAAACTGTGCTTCTGAGGAACAACTAATTAGTCCACTTGTGTTTGTAGATTTCCACTTTGTATTATGTATAACATGGTGTTTATTTTTGTATTTGTTCTTTGGTTGGGAGTATGATGTCAAGGATCAAGATCCTCAGCTCATAGGCAAAAATTAGCCTTCACTCTTTCTCAACCCTTACCATGTAATTTTTATAATTCTGACTTAACTAATTTTTTAAGCCTGAGATCAAAAAGAAATGTTTGGAAGAGAGGAAAAAGAAAAAATATACTCCACAGTTTATATTTAGAAAGATGATAATCTTGCCTATTGAAAAGTATATTTCATCAGTAGTAGGGGCCATGTATTTTATTCAGTTGCTACAGGTTCAGCAACTGATCCTGGCATTATCTGGGCAAGGACAGATCCCTGTACTGTAAGAAAGCTTGGCTCAACTTGATTTCATTCATCCTTTTTCCCCCCCTTTAGGACTAGCTGTTTGCTAATTTTGTCAAGCACAGCTGTGGTAGAAAGAGTTAGGGCCAGCGTCCTGAAAATCAAATAGTGAGTGTGATCTTTTTATAGAGCTGGACATAGAAACAGCTGGAAAACTAAAGGAAAAATACCAGTGTTTTCAGGGCACACAGTTTTTTTTCTGGGTGTGCATCTGTTGAAGTGCTCAAGACTGTCTTGCCTATTGAATCACTGTAAGGGCCCCATTCGGCTCCTAGTTCCCCAGATGTTCTGAGGAATTAATTTTGCTTTCACTGCAGTTAAAATGTGCTTCTTTCCAATCATGTCATTGAAAGTGCCTTTCATGAGAGAAACGATCAGTGAATGAGGATTCTCTTAAGAAACTCTAAGATAAAATAGAAGATTATTTGGACCACCTTATATGTAAGCTTAGAGCCTCCCAGTGTAGTGTGGGAATTTTTTTTTTCCTTCTCTTTCAGACAGTGGTTAAATAGCAGTATTAGTTAGGAGCTCGGTTGCAGTGTTTTTATTTTGTGAGCTGGTTTCCAAAAACCACATGCTGCTGAATTTACCAGGGATCCTCATACCTCAGAATGCTAACCACTTACTACCAGGCCTTTTTCTGTGTCAGCTGGAGAGCTTGGGTTCAGACTCACAGGTGAGAGGGCCTACAGAGTCTTTGGTTTGAGGACCATTGCTTACCCTTCCTGCCTTTGACCTGTCATTTCCTATTCCCCTACCGCTCCCTCTCCCCACTGCCAAAATCAAAGTTTATCTTGGATCAACAGATTGCCAATCCTTATCAAAGAGAGACATGTAGAAAGAGATGAAGAAACTGTCCTCTGTTCCCAACTCACTTTACCCCTGTTTTACATAACACAGCTCTGTCTTTGGTCCCTTTCTTACAGGTGGACCTCTTTTGAGAGAATTTATTGTATTCCAAGTTTTTAGCCCTCAGGTTACTAAGATAAATATATATATAGCTAACCTTTATTATTTCATATATCTTTCTGGATAATATTCGGGTGGTGCTGGGTGATTATAACCTGAACATAGGTATATCCTTTGGTCTTCCATGATCATGTTAAGGTGGGCTACTTGGCCTGGTAAAAAGCCAGATATCATGTAACTTCACCCCAGCTTCTGCATTGAGCTCTTGAGAGTGGATACACTCTTATAAGTTTAATCCCAGTATAGGGGGCATGGAAATTCTCTGCTCTCCAGATTCCCCATTTTTATTGTTAAGACCAGAGAGAACTAATAATTCCACCAGCCCTGGCTTAGTTAGAGTGCACATGACCGGCAGGAGAGCCTCGCAGCTTCCTAGGGTCAGAGAACCCAGGCCTTATGTCAAAGTCACACTTAAAAAGCAAACCTTCCTGTGCTGAGACAGCAACATCTGGATGCTGGGTTGTTCAAGCATTGTACTCTAATCTCTAATGATCCCCTGGATTACTTTTTTGGGTTTAAATCAAGCCTGAGGCTGGTGGACAGTAGCTGCACACCCATATTGTGTGTCCTGTGAATGCTAGCTCTCTTGAATTTGGATGTTGGTTATTTTTTATAGAGTGTAAACCAAGTTTTATATTCTATAATGCAAACAGGTACCTATCTGTTTCTAAATAAAACTGTTTACATTCGTTATGGGGTGTGTGTGGCTTTTATTCTCTTAAGAAATAGAAGGCTTGCTCAGAATTATGAGTGCTATAAAACGTCACAGAAAAGGAACTCTCCTAGAAGATTTACATACCCCCTCAATCCAGAGAAGTTACTGCCACCTTCCAAATTGGTGACTCTTCTTCTTTCCCTAAAGCCGAGCATTCTCACTGCAGCTGGAATCCTCTCTTCCCTTGGGCCATATAACGCTCATTACATAATTATCTGATACCAAACACAAGCCATTCCTGAATGTACACACATTTATCTTGATTTTTATTTCAAAAGGGCTCTTTCAGAGGGTGGAGAAGGGGAGTATAAAATATAAAGTAAAACAGATTTTTAAAAACATTTTGGTGTAGTTTATAAATGGTATCAGGACGAGCAATTTTATGTTGAGAACATAAACTGTTAATGTTAGTAAATACACCTCATAAGACAGATATATAGGGTTAGCCAAACAGGAGGGGAGGGAAGGAGACACCTGGAACAGTCCGTCCTGGCTCGGGCTGGTGGCCGTGGCTGCTCGCGCCAGAGCTGCAGCAGCAATTGGCATGCGTGGCATAAAGAAAGTGTCAATCTCATGTTTGGGGCCTAGAAAGGTTTTACATGTTTTTTTCTTTATGTCTCTCATTTCTAAGGTGTTTTCTCGGAATGTATTATCTCAGAACAGATCCCCAGTAGGAAAAAAATGTTAGTAAAAAGGAAGATAATTGTTATCCATATAGATAATTGTTATCCATACTCCTTTATAGTTAGTTGCCTTGTATATAGACATCGCTTCTGCAAGTGCTGGGAATCTTGCCACTTAGGAGTAGAAAGGGGTGATTGCTGAAACGGCCTTGGATGCGTTCCGAGGTGGACCCAACTGGAACAGGAGCTTTGTAGGTAGGAAGGGATAACAGGAAAATGGAAATTTGGTTCCCCAAATTGTCATCACTCCCCTTCTCATCTGTTTTCTGCGTTGTTTGGTTTTTAGCAGAGATAGTAGAAATTTCCTTAAATGTAAAATCATAGTTGCTGCAAATAGGCCAATATGGTGCCTTAGCTGGGGCCAACTTGGCTAGAAGAGAGAGCAGAAACTTCCGTTTTCTGGGAGCTGGACAAGTCAGACTCATCTGTCATGGACTTCCTACACACCATCTCCATCATGCAAGCCCGGAACTGGAGGGAAAGGGCAGAATGGGAGGTAGCCCCCTAGGCAGACCAGTACAGAGGAGATGACATCAGGAAGTATGGGGGGAAAGATCTCACTCCGCATCCCCACAGCTTCGTACCTAGGATCTCCTCAGGTGGTTTTGAGTATATCTTCCCAATCCTGAGACTGGATTCCAGTCCAGGATTTCTCCTTTCTCCTTGTCTACAATAATCCTACACGTTCTGGCTAACTCACTGTTGGGAAACAAACTAGCCTGCCTCCTAGGAGCAATGTCAGAAGCAGCCTTAGAAAGGCAAGTAGGTCCACCCACCCACACTCCCCCATTCCTAAAAGGTCCTTCCAATGGGGAAAGATTTCACATTCATTTTGAATCCAGCTCGGAGTGAAGAAACAATAATTCTCAAAGCCGAGTGTTTGCCCTACAAGACAGGAACTTGCCTAGATTCGTCGAAGTTGGTGTTTTAGCTCAGATTTGAGATTTGGGGCATAGGTCACCTGGTATCTTCAGATGATAAGCTGCTTTAGATTTCTACGCATGTGTTGTGGTTTCTGTGCTCACATATGCTCCCGCAGGCTAGAAGTTGTACGGGAAAGGATTAAGAATTTGTGAATTGGGAGGACTAGAATGTAAGGGAACTATTGATCTGTCAGTTTTTCAACAAAACAGAAAACCTTTTCACTTATCTTGTCCTTTGGATCAACTTGATTTTTATGGCTCAAGTTCTGTCTTCCCTTGGTTCTATGATCTTGTCTCAATGGCCACACCTTCCTCCCAGTGCTTACTAAGGGCTTCCCATGTTCACCCCTAACCCTTTGAGTACAGTCTAAGGTACTCCGAGTTAAAAGTCACTGGTGAGAAGAACCAGGTCTTTTGGACTAGGGTCTCACAGGAATGTATATGAGGACTTTACCTGCTTATTCATGAAGCAGTAGATGATGGGGTTGTAGACACAAGCACTCTTGGAGAAGAAGGCTGGGATGGTGACAAGCCGTAAGTCTAGCCCGTGGTTACGGTTGTTGACCATATACATGGCCAGGGCAGCATAGGGCACGTAACAGAGACAAAATGATCCCACCATCACCACCACCATGCGGCTCACCTCCCGCTCAGCCTTCTGGGTTGAGGCCGACTCCTGCTGTTGGGCTGCAACCTAGGAAGAGCACAGAGAAAACATCACATTCTCTTCTCCCCGGCCCTCAACTCCCAGATCTCTGGACTATTTGTTTACCAGGGGGGCATCTGCTCCAATTGCCACTCTTCTGCCCCAGGTTCTGGCCTATTCCCTCCTTGAGGAAGGCAGGATGTAGGCAGCTCTCTGGTCTGTGACACTGGAAGGGATCACATGTCTTGATACCTATATTTGAGCAGGGATGACTCCACCTTATTCTTCATTCCATTTCATCATTCTCCTATCTCCACTTCCTTCATGGCTTTTAGATATTCCCTCTACCTGGCTACGGCATTTCCAGATGTCTTAAGTTCTAGAACACTCACCCAGTCTTCCCTCTCACATGGAGCCCCCGACCCCTCCTCCCTGACCCTCACAAAAGCTACTCACAGCTCTGAGGGCCCCCAGCAGCTGAGAGTAGGAGAAGCAGATGAGGGAGAGAGGCACAATGAAGCAGAAGATGAAGAGGAACCAGGTATAGTACTCGCTGCGATACTTGGTGCCCACGGTGTACCAGTCGGGGCCACAGGAACACTGCAGGCCCTCAGGGATGAACCTGTAAGGGACCAACACTCACCCACTGGACAAGCACTTGCTCACTGCGGGGCCACCACACCAGTGTGGAGTGGGAGCCCAGATTCCTGGACTGAGTTCTCCATGTGGAACCCAGAGGATGCCCAGTGACTGGCCAGGGAAGGTTCTTCTGTCCTCACAGAAAGGGGATAGCAATTAGGACTTGTCTCCCACAGCCCTTTCTCTCACCTACTCCACTAGTTTTTGTTTTTCTTTCTTTCTTTTTTTTACCACCAGTTCTTTAAAAAGTAGATGTCAAAGACAAAAAAGGTTATACCCAATTCTTTCCACCCACACCAGCCTGAGCTCCTAGCTAAGTCAGCATCACTGCCCTGCACTCACCGGCTCCAGCCAAAGAAGGGTGGGATGGAGACGCCGATACCAATGGTCCAGGTGGCCAGGACCACCATCAGCGCATGCTTGGAGCTGAAGCGGAAGCTGCCGAAGGGCTTGCAGACGACGATATAGCGCTCAAAGGCCAGGAAGGCCAGCGACCAGCCTGTTACCAGACCTGTGGTGAAACACGAGAGTGACGGGGCAGGCAGCCCACCCAGCCTGGCAGGCGGAGTGGTTTACGGGGTGGGGCAAGCACTGAGAGACCGGGTTGGACTGATGGCTGGAGCAGCGTTTGGGACTCGGGGGGTCAGATTTCTAGCCTGTTCTTTGTACTCCGTTATGCAAAAGAGCAACAAACTCCTCTAGACTCCTCTTTTGGGATGCACTCCAGGCCAACAGCCTGGTCTCCGGTTTCAATCCTGGTTCAGTGTCCTTCGCCTCCCCGCCCCATCCCTTCCCCTGCAGTACCTGCTGTAGAGCCCAGGAAGGCCTCCAGAGCGCAAACGTGGCGGCCAAAGATGAAGTATCCCCGACAACTGGCAATAAACACAGTGAAGACAGAGAAGATGCAGAAGAGGAAGCCCCCCAAGGACACATTGACCAAAATATAGTTGAGTGGCTGCCTTAACTTTTTGTAACGTAGTGTGGCCACCAGCACTGTGGCGTTGAGTGGTGTCCCTGCAAAGAAGACAAAGCCCATGAAGGCTGCCTGGAGATGGAAGGCCCAGACAGGGGCAATGTGGTACTGAGGACCATCCCAAGGTCCCACCGAGGAGATGTTCTTGAACAGATAAAACTCCTCCTCCCCTGACATTTTGCTTATGGATGTCCCCCACCCTTCTGATTCCTCTTATAGATTATCCTCCCCCCACCGCTTGTCCCCACCTCACCAAAGAACCCAACCTCCAAAGCCACTTTTGGGTTCCCTGAATGATCAGTGCTGATCCTAAGCCTCCTAAAGACAAAGTTTGGGATTAGAGACCCCCAAACCCCTACTAAACCTCCTTTTGCAGCCCCAAAGCCGATTGTGTGTTCTTCAGAGGATAAAGGATTGGGCTCAAAGAATCTGGACATGCAATACTGGGTGCTGGAATGAACAAGAGTCAGTTCACTGGGGCCTGGGAGATGCTGACCCATATTTAAAAAGATGCTTCCACTGCTTTTTTTTAAAGATTTTTAAATTGATATTTAGAGAGAGAGGGAAAGAGAGAGAGAGAGAGAGAGAGAGAGAGAGAGAGAGAGAGAGCTCAAAACATCGGATCAGCTGCCTCCTGCACGTGCCCTACCAGGGATTGAGCCGTCCCGGGCAAGCGGCAACCTCCTGGTGCACAGGATGATGCCCAACCAACTGAGCCACGCCAGCCAGGGCTTCCACCACTTTTTAATTTGCCCTTTGAATGGCACTCCGAAGGGCACCTGTCTCCATTTAGCTTCTGGCACCATTCCATCCCTATAGGTGTCTGCACCCTATCTGCCCCTTTGTGGAGGTTGCCCCTAAGTCTCCCTCTCCAGAGATCTTGGCTCTCAACTAGCCTGGGAACCAGCCTCAGGCTGCAGGAAGGGACAGGGACTGGGGGATGTCCTGGGAGCACCTTAGCCAACAGCCTTCATGGAAGGGCACGGGGCAACGTGACAATGCCTAGAGGTCTAAGGCATCCCCGGCTGCCTCTGTGTCTTCATGTTGATTCTGCCTGGAGAGTATACCTTTCCTGCTCAGACTTCCCCGAGCCAGGTTGAGGTTGGTTGGCTCACTGTCCCTCTCACACCGTGTTCATGTCTGTCTCTGCCCTTAGCTCAGCAGTGCCCAAGCCGCTCCAGTCTTATCTCCTGTCTGCTCATCCATGTCCTGCCAGCCTTGCCAGCCTTCACAGCCTAACTCGTCAAGACGCCTGCTGTGATGTCAGCTCTGCTGTAAGCTCACCTACACTCACACTCAACACTGCCCTTCAGCCCTTACGGCTGCATCCTCTCCCTCAGCGCAGTGAGGCACAAATATATGGATCAGTGACAAGTGGAAGGATGGCCCAGTAATGGCAGAATAGTATGTATTAGATGAACCCCCCCAACAGGTAAAAATGATCAACTTTGGACAAAATATGAACAACAGTTACTTGAAAGCACTATAAAGCACCCAAAAGCAGGCAGAAAAGGAAAGGACTCAACACTTGAATGAAAGGAACCATTTACATTAAAAAAAATTTTTTTTTCTTTATTGATTTTTAGAGAGAGGAAGGGAGAGGGAGAGAGAAATAGAAACATCGATTGGCTGCCTCCTGCACGCCCCCCACTGGGGATTTGGCCCACAACCTGGGCATGTGCCCTGACCGGGACTCAAACCGGCGACCTCTTGGTGCATGCATGGGTTGATGCTCAACCACTGAGCTACACTGGCCGGGCGCCGTGATTTTTTAAAAATTAATTTGAGAGAGAGAGAGAGAAACATTGATTTGTTGTTCCACTTATTTATGCATTCATTGGCTGCTTCTTATATGTGCCTTGACCAGAGATTGAACCCACAACCTTGGCTTAATGGGACAATGCCCTAACCAACTGAGCTACCCCCGTCTAGGGCACTTTTTGTTGTGTTTTTGATGTGTGCGTGTGTGTGTGTGTGCGTGTGTGTGTGTGTGTGTGTGTGTGTGTGGCTATGAATGAATGATGTCCATAATGTCTTGTCCTCAACAGCCCTGCTCAGCTCGGACAGACTCATGCCTATGGCTTCTTTTATGAAGTTGGTCCATCCTGTGTTTGGTCCTCCTCTGTTCCTGGATTTCGCCAGGGCAGCACTCCTGTCCCCGGAAGCCCACATCCATTTGGAAGAGTGTGTGTGTGTTGGGGGGGTGGGAGGTGGAGGGTTATGACTAACACAACAGCAGAGGAAGGATTACTGGCATTTAGTGGGCAGAACCTTGCTCCAGACAGGCCACACAAAGAAGAATGATCCTGCCTCAAATTCCAACAGCACCCCCAGAGTGAAGCACTGGCTGGGGTCCAACCCTGGTCTCAGCCCTGAAACATTCTCAGTAAAATCCCCACAGGAGCCCTTGCGAGGAGCAGCCTCACTCCCTGGCACACCCACCAGGATGACCAATTTAGGGAATGTCTGCTGAGGTAATGGAACAACGCCTCAAGTGTGCTTTTATTTATAAGCCACTTTACAGCTGGGTGACGGCCACCCAAAAAGACTCTTTGACTTTAGACTAGATGAGCTGTTGCCTTTCTCTCTGGCCACGATTAGTTAGCACATCCAACTGTCTGGTCCAGATACTGCTGGGTGGAGATAATGAAATTGGATCTCCGGGGTACAAAGGAATGCTGGCCAATCCATTCTCTAAAGTGGGGCCATTCTTCCTGCTCCCCTAGAGAGGGACTGGTTTACCAGGAAGCCTGCTTAACCGGGTGGCTGGCGGGAGGGTTTCTTCAGGTGTGCGGTTCCTACTTCAAGCCACGTGATGAGGGTTCACCTACTATGTGTTGTACTAGTGATTTTGTGTGTGCAAACTCCTGACTTTTACTCAGACATTTGCTAAGTGGTGTCTACAACAACAGTTGTACTGTGAGGATGAAAGGTGCTTACACAAATGAAGTGCTTACACAGCGCCGAGCACACAGAAATGCTTGGAAATCGTTTGCATTGTCAGCGGGACTGCCAAGTGCTCATCACAGGGCAGGACCCAAAGGCCACAGGACAGACCTCTGTCCCCTGGAGCTCCCAGCCTCATGGAAGACAGTTCCCCTGGAAGCAAGCAAAGGTCCCTGGGGAGTGATGGATGCGGTACAGTGAAAGCACAAAGAGAGCCGGGCCATGGAAGTCTACAGGCCCCACTATCTGAGGCTGACCTCCCAGTCACTCTCCTTTGGGAAACTGTCAACTGAAGGACCCCCACCTAGGCCACGTTTGGCCTGTTCGCAGGGTTTTCCCTGCAGCCTCCATGGGCAGGAGGAGCAGCGGAGGGAGGGAGGGAGGGAGGGAGGGTATTTACAGGATATACGTATTCCCATCTTTGGTTTTCCAGAAAGTCTGGGTAGCAGTGTGAACTGAATTTAAAACAGGCTTCTGATTCAAATAAATGTGCTTCTTCTAAGCTGAATTTAGTCAGGTTCCTTCTTTTTACAATGAGGATGACACCAATCTCACAAGGTTGTTAGAAAGTTAAATAAGATCCGCCCTGGCCGGTTTTGCTCACTGGTTAGAACATCGGCCCATGGACCAAAGAGTCAAGGGTTTGAGTCTGGTCAACGGCACATACCTTGGTTGTGGTTCAATCCCAGCCCTGGTTGGGGTTGTGCGGGAGGCAACCAGTCAATGTGTCTCTCTCTCACATCAATGTTTCTCTCTCCCTCTCTCTCCCTCCCTCCCTCCCACTCTATCTGAAAATCAATGGAACAAATATCCCCAGGTGAGGGTTAAAAAAAAAAAGTTAAATAAGATCTGTAAAGCACAGAACAAGAGGGGCAGCTTTCCTATTGTGCATTTCCCCCCTGCCCTGATGTTGCCATTGTAATAACCTCTTCCCTTTGCACAGCACTTTACAGTTTGCGAGTGTTTTCACAGACATTATCTCACGGGATCTTCAAATCACTCTGTCAGATAGACAGGGCAGATGTTACTTCTCCAACTGACAGATGAAAAAACTGAGTAACTTACCAAATTTCACCTAGTGAAGGTGATCTGGAACAGCCTTCCGTGTCCACACCTAGGAGGCTCTTAGGTGTGGAGGATTTTGTTGGTGGCCTGATCATGAGGTAAGAAAGAAGCGTGGTTCTCCATTAGGTGCGGGAGATGCCAGACAGGCTCCTCAGCCTGGGTTTCCCCAGAAAGTGGAGGCTGCTGAGCCTGGCTTCTTCTGTGCCCTTCCCCAGCAGCACCCCCAGGAACTCCACGTGGTAGCCCTGGGGGAGACTGGCTGATCCCCGGGAAGAGGGGGCCCTGCCTGGAGTGCAGCATTTCTGTGTGGCCCCGCAGTGGGACAGGGAGGAGCAGGAGAGAGCGAGGGGCGAGGCCTGGGGAGTGCAGCCAGCCTGGGCTGGGAGCCAGCCTGGAAGGAGAGAAGCCACCTCTAGAAACTGCAAACCACAGCTGAAGCTGATGTGGCAGGGAAGGCACATCTGGCAAGGGCTAGTTATAACAGGCTCGTTGGTCTAGGGGTATGATTCTCGCTTAGGGTGCGAGAGGTCCCGGGTTCAAATCCCGGACGAGCCCTGCTTTTCCTCAATTTTTTTTCTTCTGCCACCTATCCCCCATGTCCCTCCCCCCTTCCCCACCCCCTCCACCACACCCATGTACACTCTCTGCCCTTTCTAGAGTAGAAGCAAACACATGGCCTAGCTCTCCATGTAAAACCCAAGCTATGAAATGCACAGGATTCAAAGTCCAAAACCTAGGATTAAAGTTACAATTCTGAGTCTCAGTTTTCCTCTCAGTAAAATGGAAACAGTAATACTTATTTCTCAGAGTTGTTGGAGGATTAAGTCAGAAACTACGTGAAATCCCTTTGCAAACCATAATGCACTTTACAGACATAGAGATCATTAGGAATAATAATGACAAAGAGAATCTAAAGGAACACAGCGGACTGAATTAATGTAACTGTCTCCTCAACCAGCATCCCCTGGAACACACATAGAAATTTGCCTAAAATATAATTTAAAAACTGAAATATGGACAATTGCAAACATTTATTTTAAAAAAGGAAACCCAGATATAGAATTAAGGAAGGCATACAAAGCCACATAAAAGAGAAGGGGAGGCTGTCATAGTGGCCCATGGTGGGTTTCAGACAGATATATGCCCAGGGACCTGCAGCTGCTTTTCAATGCTTCTGGTTATAGGATATGTGGCTTCAGCCCACCAGAGAGAGGAGCTGGGGCTGGACCCTGCACGAAGCTCAGAACATCAAAGATCTACCTTGTCTGTGGAAAGAAGACTAAAAACTACAAACACCAGTCCAAGGAAGCAGAGAAAAGGGAAAGAAAATACAGGTCAACTCTGAGAGATTGAAGTCCCAAGTCTGAGCAAATGCTTGTATTATATCTGGATTTTCGTTATCTGCACAGTACTGATCCTTAAGCAGAGAAATTAAACAGAAATCTGGTTTTGGCCTGGCCAGTGTGGCTCACTGGTTGAGCGTCGACCCATGCACCAAGAGGTCGCCAGCTTGATTCCCAGTCAGAGCACATGCCCAGGTTGTGGGCCCAATCCCCAGTGGGGGGCATGCAGGAGGCGGCCAATTGATGTTCTCTCTCATGGATGTTGCTATCTCTCTCTCCCTCTCCCTTCCTCTTTCTCTAAAATCAATAAAGAAAAAAAAAGGAATCTGGTTTTGGATCCTTGAAATCCCTAGGAATACCACACAACCCCCACAGAAGCGAGAAAGAGCTCTGCAAGAATGTTTTCATAGCTCAGGACATCTGGGACTCACACACCCACACACACCTGCCATAGAAGAGCTTACAACATAAACTAGACAAGGAAGTAATCCACCATAAGAAAGGGTCAGCAGCCTGGCCGGTGTGGCTTGGTGGATTGAACATTGTCCCATGGACTGAGAGGTCCTAGCTCGATTCACAGCCAGGGCACATGCCTGGGTTGAGGGCTCAATCTCTAGTAGGGGGCGTATGGGAGGTAGCTGGTTGATGTTTCTCTCTCACATCAATATTTCTATCTCTCTCTCCCTTCCTCTCTCTAAAAAAAATCAAAAACATATTTTAAAAAAATAAGAAAGAGTCAACAGACACAACAAACAGGAGAGTTAACACCCCTAGAACTGTGTCTAATGGAATAACATGAAAAACACTATGTAATAAGTATACTCACAAGCATTAAGATTAACCACAAGAAAATAAACCATAATAAAAATATTGTACTATGAAACAGGCAGCTTATTGAGAGGGAAAGATAAAACATTAAGAAAGGAAAGTCACACCAGTGAAATTCAAGACTCAGTGATGTATTAAACAGGGCACTGGACCCAGATGGAAAGAGAATTAGTGAATTGGAAGATAGAGCTGATGAAATCATTCAAAATTTGGGGGGAAGGTGATAAGATAGAAAATATGAAAGAATAGTTAAAAGACATGAGGGAAAGAATGGTATATATATTTATATACATGGCATATCACACCCCTATATGAAATATGGGCTCCTGAAAGGGACAGAAAGAATGGGGGGAATATAATCTAATATATAATGGTTAAGAATTTTCCAAAATGGAAGAAAAACACAGGCCTTAGGTTGAAGAGTCCTAAGCTTATAAATACATTGTGGCAAAACTGCAGAATACTGACGAGAAAGACAAAAATCTTAAAAGGAAACAGGAAAAAAAAAAGCCTGTTTGCCTAGAAAAATAATAATTATATTAGCAGCTGACTTCTTATTAGCAACAAAATATTATAGAAAAAAAAAAATCTTCAAAAGATCAAGAGAAAACTGTCAACCTAAAATTCTATACCCTACTAAATTTCCATGTAAATAGTGTGAAGTAAGGACATTTTAAGACAATGGCTGAGAATGTTTACTCAAAAACTTCCACTGAAATGTCACCAAAGGATTTACTTCATAAGAAGGAAGGAGTGGAGTGCAAGAAGGAATGGTGAGCAGAGAAATTTATGTCAGTGAATCTAAACAAGCATTGAAAGCGACTGTTATCGAGTGTAAATTGGTCCAACTGCTTTATAGAGCAATTTGGCAAAAACTAGCAAAGTTTAACTGGTGAAGTTAAGCACATATTCTATGAGCTAGAAATTCTACTTCTAGATATCTACCTTAGAGAAGTGCTTACATAATGCCAAGGAGGCGTGCACAGCACTGTCCGTGGCAGCACTGTTTATAATAAAATCACAATAAAATAAAACTAAAACATCCTAAATGCCCAATAGCAAAAGAATGAATAAATTGTGGTATATTCAAACAATGAAATAGTATTCAGCAGTTAAAATTCATGAATAAATGTTTTGAAAAAGTTGAGAAAAAAGAAAGTTTGCAGAAGAATGTATACAATATAATACCATTTAGATATATTGTTAAACACACAAGTCAATATTCTGTAGTGTTTGTGAATACATACAGAGAGAGTGAAACTGTAAAATTATAACTAGAAGTGCTATCTCTGAATCAAATATGGCAAGAAATGAACAGTAGTTGGATTTCAGTGGTGTGTACGTGGATATTTATTGTTTTTCTCTGTACTTTTCTGCATACTTAAAAGATACACTTTTTTTTTTTCTTTTTAATGAAGGGATCTAGGCATTTAGAAATAAGGGTAAAGGGGGATAAATGGCCGCATTTATCTTCAGAGAGGATGAGCTGCAGGGATGGGATTAGGAGAGAGGCTGAGTCCTGAGTCCAGGGATTACAAGGATTAATTTAGATCATCCCCCTAAGATGATCACCTGACTGGCACCCCCACCTCTGCGGGCACTTCGGAGCTGCATCCCTGGGCCCCAGTCCACTTCCCCCCATATCTGCTGAGCCCTTTCCTCCTGCCTCCTAATGCAACTACATCCTCAACCCAGTGCTGGTCTGGCCAGGGTTTGCCCAAATTTGGATCCTGAGAATAGATTGGTTCAGATGCTCCCCCAAACAAGGGTGAATGGTGACATGCAGTCCAAGAGCCAGGGAGAAATTAGTCCTAATACCCAGGATCAGAGCTCCCTGAGGAGAGCTTGGAACCCTGGATGTCACAGTTGACAATGTCCTCCTTTACCCTTCCCTCCATCAGCCAAAAGGTCAGCAGTGAACATCAACTGCTCACTGACTCTACTGGCTGAACCAGAACCAGAAGGAGCTGCACTATGGTAGAACAAACAGCCACTAGGCTCTCAGCATTAGGCTGTCAGTCACCAGAGCTCTATGCCCCCGCCCTCGCAAGGCCAGACTCTTTCCACCAGCCCTGACAATTGTCCTGCTCCCCAAGTCTGGACAAGCCTGATATCTGCTGCAGACCCTCTGAGAGGGGTCTGGGTGGACTTGTTCAACAGCTTTTCCCCACGATGGGATCACTTTGACCACAGGATTTGGAGTGGTATCCTGACCTCTGGGGAGCAAATGAAACCTCCATCATCTCTCAGAAGGCTAGGGGGATGAGAGGGGAAAAAAGAGATGAGAGAGAGAGGGAGAGAGAGAGAGAGAGAGAGAGACACTCTTATAGGGCAACTTTATCATTATTGGGCAACATATAACTCCCTAAGTGCAAAATCATATGTTAAACAATAAGACAGAGTATTAACTGTACAGTTGGGAGAGTCACTTTTACTTTTTTATTCTATGAGTCAGGTACTTTGTCAGATGCTGGAGATAAAACAAACAAACAAACAAAAGACTAAGATTCTTCCCAACCTTTCATAAATTAGGCAGACAGAACAGTAACCACCTGGTCTTGGCTGGGTGGCTCAACTGGTTAGAGCATCCTCTTGATACACCAAGGTTGTGGGTTCAATCCTTGGCAACCAATGGATGTTTCTATCTCACATCAATATTTTTCTTTCTCTCTCTCTCTCCTTTCCTCTCTCTCTAAAATCAATAAAAACATATCCTACAGTGAGGATTGAAAACAACAACAATGCCCTGGCCGGTTTGGCTCAGCGGTTAGAGCGTCGGCCCACGAATCAAAGAGTCCTGGGTTCGATCCCGGCCAAGGGCATGTACCTCGGTTGGGGTCGTGGAGGAAGCAACCAGTCCATGTGTTTCTCTCACATCAGTGTTTTTCTCTCTCCTCTCTCTCTCTCTCTCTCTCTCTCTCTCTCTCTCTCTCTCTCTCTCTCTCTTCCTCTCTCCCTCCCTCCGGCTCTATCTGGAGATAAATGGAAAAATATCCTCGGGTGAGGATTAAAAAACAACAACATGCCCGGCCAGTGTGGCTCAGCGGATTGAGCCTCAGCCCGTGGACTGAGAGGTTCCGGTTCCATTCCCAGACAGAGCATATGCCTGGGTTTTGATCCCCAGTGGGGGGCATGCAGGAGGCAGCCCATCTAAGTTTCTCTCTCACATCAATGTTTCTCTCTCTCTCCCTTCCTCTCTCTCTCTAAAAAAAAAAAAGGAAAAAAAATCAGTAAAAACATATATAAAAGCAAAAAACAAAAAAACAGAGTAAAGAGTAAACACCTGACCTTGACAACCCAGAGTGACCGGTGCCACTCTAGAGGGATGGAGGGGAGGGTGGAGCACAACAGGGGCCTCTAGTAGGGGTGGGGAAGGCCTCAGGGAAGGCTGCCTACAGGTGACTCCCCACCTAGGGTTGAAGAGTAAGTAGGGGATGTTCAGACAAGTACTTCTTTCCTGAGGATTATAGAGGTCTTGTGAACTTGGGAGCCCGTGGGAGTGAACACAGACAATATGTATCCTTGACCTGTGTAAGTGGGTATTTAAGAGAAGGGATTGATGTACTCCCTGGCTTAGGAATCTCATACTTTTCTGGATGTGCTGGGGCGCCCCAGTTCCCAAGTGTGTACCACTCTTTCCCTGGTGAGACCTGCAGAAATGTGAGAACAACTGCCTTGGGCACCTGTTAGACATACATTCCTTGAATGAATGATTGAATGAATAAGTGAAATAAGCCCTCTGGGCTTCCACATTTCCCTTCTACAAGAGTGAAAATCAGCAGTTCCCATTCTGAGTCGGCTACACCGGAGGGGTGCGTGGGGATGGTGGCTCGCAGCCCACGGGGTTTGAGGCCAGGTGGAAAGACCGGGCGGTGGAGAGGGGAGGTCTTTGGGCAGCGAAGGCTGGGTGGGGCCACGGAGAGGGCCCTCCTAAGAGGGTCCCTGGTTCGATTTGGTGGGGGCTCCGGGAAAGCAGAGGGACAAGGCCCGGTATTTCGCTTACGTTGGCCTTGGCTTCCTTCCTCCAGCTCTCACGCAACTCTGGGGCACGAGAAGCCACCGCGCAGGACTCGGGCAGGCACCCGGGGTTCAGCGCTGACAGCCGTGGTCCTGCATGGTGGCAGTGTGTCTGTGCGTTTGGAGGGAACAAGGAGGGAGGATTTGTCCATCCTTGTCCTTTTCCTCCCCCATCACTGAGCGTACTGAGAGGGACGGGGCCCTGACCCTTGGCGCAGAGGAGTCCCCGAGCGCAGCCGACTCCGAGCAGGACCCACCGCCAGCTCAGGGCACCATGTCGCTCCTCTTGGGGCACTCTCAAGCCCCGATTAGCTTCGGTCTGCTCGCCCCTCCCCCCGAGCGCGACCATGGGCGTGTTCGGGGACAAACTCCTTCGCCCTCCGCGCGCCCGCAAGCCAACCCCGGGTTCCTAAGCCCGGGTGCAAGGAGGGCTTCCGGGCGGCGGCGGACGGCGGGCGGCGGGCGGGGACAGCGTCAGGTGGCCAGGCCAGGCCCCGCCCCCCGGCCCGCCCCCCCTTCCCTGCGCGCCCCGCTCCAGGTCCCGGCTTCGCCGCTGCAGCGTCTGCTCCAGGGGACAGCGGCGGCGCGAGCGGCCATGGAGGCGGGTGCCGGGGCCGGCGCGGGCGCCGCGAGCTGGAGTTGCCCGGGCCCAGGTCAGAGCCGCCCTTCCTCACTTCTCCACCGCCGCTCCTTCCTTTTCTCCATCTTTCCTCCCAGCGGACCCCAATGCCCTCCCTCCCCCCGCAGCTCCCACCGTTCCCTCCCAAGTCTTCCTCCCTCCATCCCACCCCCCACTCGGGCCGGGTCTCCATCTTTCCGGGCCGGGTCTTCCTCCACTGGCCACATCTTCCCTGGCAGTCCCTCTCCTGAGCCCTCTCCATTTCATCTTTCCAGCCCGGTGGTGCTTCCAGCCCTGCGGGCTCCAGACCCTGCACCCCTCCGGCCCCGGAGGCTTAAGAGCGCGGGGCGAGGGTGGGGCGGGCGAGGTCCAGGGGAAGCATGGAGGGAAGGGGAAGAGAGGGGAGGGGAGGAGAGGGGAGCCACTCTGGCCTAGACCCCTTCCCACAGCCCCGCCCCCCATCACCTGCCTCCTTCCACTCACCACCTCACCCTTTCAGCCTCTTCTTTACTGGTTCCTGTCCTCTCTCCTATCCTTGCCTCTCTCCTCCTGTCCCCTTTGGGCTAAAGAGACACACACCCTTTCCGTCTGTGCAAGGGAGAGGAGCCTGGAACAGGGGGTGCTGAGGAGGGTGGGGTCCCCGCAAGCGCAGCTCTAGGCACGGCTGAAGCAGAATAAGCTTCATCCCTCAGAATAAGCTGAGCACTTCCTCCAGGGCTCCAAAGGGCTAGAAGGCACATCCCCTTCTCTCCCCTGCACCCCAGCTCCCAGCCGCCCCTGGCATCAGACAATTCCTCCTCTGTCCCTGCTGACAGGTCCCACAGTGACCACTCTAGGCTCCTATGAGGTGTCTGAGGGATGTGAGAGGAAAAAAGGCCAACGCTGGGGGTCCCTGGAGCGGCGGGGGATGCAAGCTATGGAGGGTGAGTTTTCCCAGAAAGCTTTCTTTCTCTCACCCTTGCCCAATTTCTCTTCCCTCCTTCTTCCTCCCTCTGACCCCCAGAACTCTGAGCCGAGACACAGCTCTTTCCCAGTTCACCTTAGCCCCCTCCACCCCTTCTCAGGGCTCAGGCTTTGAGGGAGGTTCCAGGTGCATCCCTTTGGGGCCCTAATCACCCCCTAAACAGGTTGTGTGTCCTGTCTGGGGAGCTGCCAGACAGGAACAGGCCTCAGTTGGACAGAGCTTTTCAGCAGGGGGTTTGTTCTTACTGCCTCCCGACCCAGATCCCAAGCTGTCTCTTATTTTGAAAAGCAGGGAAGTGAGTATGTGAATTGTCTTTCTGGTGCCACCACCACTAACTTCATATGCAAGCCTTGTGGCTTTGGTTCTCTAGGATAGCTTACTGGCTGAAAGAGATCGCCTGGGAGGGGTGCAGGTGAGAAGGCCAGTCTCCCAACACTCTTGTGTCCCCACCACACCCATGGGACTTCGTGGTTGCTGCCAACACCAGGCCCCTGAAAGGATGCGGATCCATTTTCCAGGACTTCTTATGAAGTGTCCCCAGATCCCTGTGCACATTCAGTGTGGGCAACCCTGCTTCCCCAAGGGGGACAGATGATTCAAGGGACCCCAAATGAACTTTAGGCTTCTGTTAATGGAGAAAATAAGACCAGGGATTCAGATTTTCAAACGAAGCAAAAATCACCATCCAGATAAGATTTTTGCTATTTAGAGGAACTGCATTGCAGCAAAGGAGGGGGTGCTCAGCAACCAGAGGCTGGGGACAAGCACACCCCAGTTTTCAGTGCATTAAAGGCTTACTTTTACACACAAGCACAGCCTCAGACTCCCCCCTGAAAAACTGCATTGTGGTCATCAGGGGAGGAGGGGCCTCATAACCTTCAGGAAAGGGAGAGGAGACCCCCCAGCCCCCACCACAAACATTCAGCAGGGAAAAGGAAGGTGGACCTTGTAGAAAATGTCAAAAAGAGCACACCTGAAAGGACCTTCATTTTTGTTCAGTAAAACATTCAGAATCACTTCATTTAAGCATTTTCTTCATTTAAGCATTTGCTGACAGGCAATAATGCCTCTTTATTATGGAAAAGCTAATTTCTCACAAGCCACCAGGATGATTTTTAACTTTCTACAACCCCTCAATGTAACTCTTGCCCTGTTTGGCCTAAGTTATGCCCAGTGTCTGAATCCTTTCTTGGTTACTTGTCCCACTACCCAGACACCAGGACTGGAAGAAGCAGGTGTCCTCACATAAGCTTCACATGGCTGAGCCAGCACCCAGCTGCTCAGTTGGCTGAAAGGCAGTAATGGGAGGCCACCAGGTGCAACACTGGTCCAGAAAGGGCCTGGGAGGGGGATGGGCTATCTCCAAACTTGACCCTTACACCTGAGGACTCCTGAGTGCAGGTCCTGCCCATGGGGGTCCTTGGGGGACACCAGGTGGCACTATTATACCATCTCTGGCCTGAGACAGTGAGTTTGAGGGCCCGCCTAGAAGGACCCTAGAAAGGAAGTTGTCTCTGACTCCCTGGTGGGATGGGTGTCTTTCCTAGGGGAAGTGTTACTCCCAGCTCTCTATGAAGAGGAAGAGGAGGAAGAAGAGGTGGAAGAAGAAGAAGAGCAAGTGCAGAAAGGTGGCAATCTGGGCTCCCTGTCCTTGGGCAAGCACCGGGGCCTGAGCCTCACGGAGACGGAGCTGGAGGAGCTGAGGGCTCAGGTGCTACAGCTGGTGGCAGAGCTGGAAGAGACCCGGGAGCTGGCAGGGCAGCATGAGGATGACTCCCTGGAGCTGCAGGGTGAGAGTCTGTGACGGCCAGAGGGCCTGGGCCCAGAGGCTCTGTGCTCACTGGATCCCAGGCCTGATGCTGGCTCCCCCTCTCACTGCAGGGCTCCTGGAGGATGAACGGCTGGCCAGCGCCCAGCAGGCAGAGGTGTTCACCAAGCAGATCCAGCAGCTCCAAGGTAATTTCCAGAATTCAGGCTGGAGAGGTGGTGGCCATCCAGGTACTTCTGTCTTGAGGGTTTGGCTGAAGCATAGCAGACAAACATAACCTGATTCAGTACTTTCTCCTATTTTTCTGTACTAATCTCACCTTTTCTCCACATCTCTCCATTCTCCTGTTTATCTAATTCCCTTTCTTTTTGCCTCTCTGCCTGGCTCTTCTGTCTTCTTTCTTGCCCTCCCATTTCACTCCTTCTCCCTGTGGTTAACTCTCTTCTTTTTCTCTCCCTCAGCCTCCTCCCTTCACACCTACATCTGTTCCTTGGTTTTCCTGGTCAGTGCCAGGGATAGGTGATCAGGACTGAATTCCAAACTAGATTGCTTTTTCCTGGCCCTCCAGGTGCACCATGGGAAGAGCAGTGAGCCAATGAGACGTGGCTGGAGGGGACTCTATATATCTTTTTGTGTGTGTGTGAATCCTCAGGATATTTTCCATTGATTTTAGAGTGAGTGGAAGGGAGTGGGGGAGAGAGAGAGAGAAGCATCGATGTGAGAGAGACACATCGATTGGTTGCATGCCACACACTCCCCAACCGGGGCTGGGGATCGAACCTGCAACCCAGGTACATGACCTTAACTGGGACTCAAACCTGTGACCCCTTCAGTGCATGGCCAGTGCTCTAACCACTGAGCAACACTGGCCAGGGCTATACATCTTCTTTTTTTCTTTTATTGATATTTGAGAGAGAGATGAAGTGAGAGGGAGAGAGATAGAAACATTGATGAGAGAGAACATCGATTGGCCGCCTCCTGCATGTCCCCCACTGGGGATTGGGCCCACAACCCGGGCATGTGTCCTGACCAGGAATCGAACCGGCGACCTCTTGGTGCATGGGTCGACACTCAACCACTGAGCCACAACGTCCAAACAGGGCTATACATCTTTTTTTAATTTTTTTTATGACAGAGTGGGAGGGAGAAAGAGAGGGAGAGAGAGAGAGAAACATCCATGTGAGAGAGACACATCGAGCGGCTGCCACCCACACAACCCCAACCGGGGCCGGGAACAAACTGCAACCGAGGTACGTGCCCTTAGCAGGAACCGAACCCGGGACTCTCTGGTCCGCAGGCCGACGCTCCAACTGCTGAGCCAAACCAGCCAGGGCAGGGCTATACATCTTTTAAGTGAAGCAGATGAAAACACTTCTTTTGTTCCCTAGGACCAAATTGTGGCCCCCAAATCCCTTTCTTCTAACGCCCGCATTCCCTTTGTCTCTGGGAAGCAGCAAAGCAGGTGTCCCACATTCCACTGCACCACCAAATAAAGAAGCAGCTTTTGTTATTTCTGTGGGCTTCCGGAAGGTTTAGGGGAGCTGCCCTAGAAAACAGCAGGGACTCTCCTGGGATAAGGGAGATCAAGCCAAAAGAAAAGTATAAATGGAGAAAAAAAGAAGGCTAGGAAGCAGGCCTGGAGAGGACAAAGCAAAGGGAAAAGAGGGTGAGGGAAAGAAGCTGTAAGCAAAGGTAGATGCAGGAGAAGTAGACAATTCATAGGGGAGGGCGGAGGAGAGAAATAGAGATGTACCTGGCCAGTGTGGCTCAGTGGTTGAGAGTTGACCCATGCATCAAGAGGTCACTGGTTCGATTCCCAGTCAGGGCACATGCCCAGGTTGTGGGCCAAATCCCCAGTGGGGGGCATGCAGGAGGCGGCCAATCGGTGTTCTCTCTCATCAATGTTTCTATCTCTCTCTCCCTCTCCCTAAAGTCAATAAAGAAAAAATATTAAAGAAAAAAAAGAAATAGAGGAGATGTGTTGTACAGGGCAAAGAGTGTGAGCATTGGTCTCAGATCACCTAGGTTCTTGGGCCCAGCTCTGCCATATAACAAGCTTTGTGCTCTTGGGAAAGTCACTTTTTTCTTTCTGAAACTTCGTTCCTTATCTATAAAGTTGGGCTAATTTATTTGTTTATCAACCATTTATGGAGTGCCTGTATACTTGGAGGACCAGCTGTGAATAAGACAGACCAGATCTCTGCCCTAATGAAGAGTACGTCCTAATAAGGAGAGGCATAAAATAACAAGTTCAGGTAACAATAAATGCTGTGAATACACTATAACAATATGATATAGATGGGGTGAGATGGGAGTTTATTTTTGATAGGGTAGTTTAAAAAGTTCTCTTTGAGAAGGTGACATTTGAACTAAGACCTGAATAATGAGAAAGATGAGGGAAAAGCACATCAGACAGAAGGAATAGCAACTGCAAAAGCTCAGAGGCAAGAATGATCTTCATGTGTTTGAAGGACAGTACAAAGCCATTGTGGCTGAAACAAAGTGCGTGTGGAGGACCCTGCTAAGAGTTCTGAGAGGCAAAGGGCCTTGTAGGCCACCTGAGACGTTTGGCTTTTATCCTGTTTAGCAGAAAGACATGAGAGGGCCTTAGCCAGGACTGGGGTGATATGATCTGCTTTACATTTAAAAAAGAGAGCACTTCAGCCCTTGCCAGTATGGTTCAGTTGGTTGAGCGTTATCCCGTACACCAAAAGGTAGTTGGTTTGATTCCTGGTTAGGGCACATGCCCAGGTTATGGGCTTGATCCCCAATAGGGGGCGTGCAGGAGGCAGCTGGTAGATGTTTCTCATACCAGTGTTTCTATCTCTTCCTTCCTCTCTCTAAAAAAAAAAAAAAAGCACATTACCTTTTCTTCTCATGTCTGTGGGCCGATGATCTAACCGTTGAGCCAAACTGGCCAGGGCACATTACCTTTTCTTAAAAAAAAAAAAAAAAAAGAGTACTTTGGCCACTCTGTGGAAATTGGATAGAGGGAACAGAGTTAAAACAGTAAGTCTGGTCAGCAAATTATTGCAGTAGTCCGGTCAAGAGGTGATGGTTGCTTGGAATGAAGATGATTCACAGATTTTGAAGGTCAAGTCCTCAGGACTTCTGATGAATTGGGTGGGGGATAAGAGAGACTTGAAAGATGACTGCTTGAATCTGGTTGGTTGGTGGTGTCCTTATTGGGATGGGAAGACTTAGGGGCTAGGGGAAGCATTTAAGACATGTTTTCTACATGTTGAGTTTGAAATGGCTAATGATATCTAAGCAGATATGTTAAATTGGCTATGTAGTTCTAGAATCAGGGGAGAAATCGGAGATATAAATTTGGGAGTCATTAGCATATAGATGGTATTCAAATCTATGGAAGATCGCCCTGGCCAGTTTGGCTCAGCGGTTAGAGTGTGGGCCTGTGGACCAAAGAGTCTCATGTTCGATTCCAGTCAAGGGCACATACCTCGGACTCAGTTGTGGTTCGGTCCCCGGCCCTGGTCGGGGTCATGCAGGAGGCAACCAATCGATGTGTCTCTCTCACATCCATGTTTCTCTCTCTCTCCCTCCCTCTTACGCTCCCTCCCTCCCACTCTTATCTGAAGATAAATGGAAAAATATCCTCGGGTGAGGATTTAAAAAAAACAAAAATCTACGGAAGATCACCAAAATCACATGGAGATACAGGAAGAGAAGGGTTACTCTAGTATTTAAAGGTCCAGTATAGAGGGAGAAATGAACAAAAAGAGACTGAGGTAGGAGGAACTACTGAAGCATTTCATGCCTGGAAATCAAGAGCAGAAAGTGCTTCAAGGAGATAATCAACTGTGTCAAAAGTTGCTTAGTCCAGTAAGATGGCCTTTTGATTTGGCAAGATGGAGGGCTCTGAGCTCCTTGAGAGCAGATGGCAGCCTGATTGGATTGGGACTGAATGGGGAAGGGGAGGTGAAATGGAGAAGGTGAGTACAGATAATTCCAGCGGTCGTGTTTTGAAGAGAGGCAGAGAAATAAAGGAATGAGAAATCAAGTCAAGGGAGAGTGTTTTGTGGTGGTTGTTGTTTTAAGATAGGACACACTAGATCATGTTTTTATGATGAAGGAAATGATCCAGTACAGCATAAAAAGGCCTTTGCTTGATAAGGAACATTCTTCCTTTCAAAAAAGAAATCAGAATGTAAGTAGAGAGGCAGGTAGGCAACAACGTGGGAAAGTAAAGTTCTAGAGCAATTTCGCTCAGTAGGGTTATTTTGGCATCAGATCTCATCCAAGTGGGGAAGGGGTGGGGGGGTAGTGGCTGTAGGTCTGGTGAAGGGCCCCAGTCAATCCCCACCCCACGGAATAAACAGACCGTCCTTGCGCACGCGCGTTGCCCGTTTCCACCGAGAGGGGGCGCGCGCGGCCTCAGAGGTAGCTGGTGTTGGGAGGCCGTTCGGCCGCCACAGCCCCTCCGGGGCCGGACCGGCCAGTGGAGGGAGGCCCCCCCCAGGGAAACTGCTTAAGGGGGGCCGACGAGATGGAGGCCATAACCAGTAAGTGACAACTGACATCTCTGTCCTGGAGCCCGACTCCTGGACTCTGGACCCTCGGCCTTGCCCCCACAGCCCCAGCCCCACTGTCAACTGGTGGTAGCTCTTCGCTACCGTTGGCTAGCTCTAGGCCCTGCCAACTCCCAGCCAGGTGCCACCCAAGCCAGAGTCCGCCCCGCCCAGCTTCTGGATAAGCCCCTCCCTCGGGCCTGAAAGCCCCGCCCCTTGTACCACTGCGGGTCCTGCCCCTTGTGTTCCTAATGAAGGGGCAGGAAGTGGGGAGATCTTCCTCAGTTCCTCCTGGACTTGAGGATGCCATTTTTTTAGGGCTAGACCCCAGAGGAGAACGTAAGGGAGATTTGAACCCAAACATCAAGGGCACAGCAGGGAAGTGGAGGTTGGTCAGCCCCCACAGAAGTCTACCCCAGGCCCTAGAGCCTTTATCCTAATGGCCAGTTGACATGTGTATCTCCCCCACCAGACTCTAAGCTCCAAGAGGCAGACCACCTCTGTGCTGTTCAGTAGTGGATGGAGCAAGGACTTTGTTCCTTTCAAATTGGAAGGAAGTCAGAGAAGCTCAGTGGAGAGATGCTTGGGCTTGCTACAGAGGTGATGATCAATTAATACTTGAATAGACTAAGAAGAGGAGACAGCTGGGGTCATTCTAGAGATGGAAAGTCTGGCAAAAGATGTGCCCAGAGCTGCACATGTGAGCTTGAGAGAGTAGGGCAAGAGACCTTTCCCCCTGCCCATCAGCATTTATATCTGCAGTATGTCTCAAGTTTTTCTGCTTATAGTACTCAATAAAAGTTTGTTCAGTAGAGGACCCCCTGCCTCATTTATGCATGAATACAGCAAATACATAACAAGCTGCATTACACCAGCTACTATGACAAATCCTGGAGCTATAATGATGAGCAGACACGTTCCCTGCCTTCATGAAGCTTATAGCCAAGTAAATAAGAGACCAAAGTTTTACACACACACACACACACACACACACACTGCATGCTGCTTTGAGAGCATTTAATGGAGGGCTTGCTTAGTTTTTTGAGGAGGTGGGGGACAGTGGCTATGGAAAGTTGAAATCTGAATGGTGAGTAGAATGAGCAGGAGTTCAGGGTGAGGGATAAGGACAGTGTGACTTGCAAAGGGTTTGTGGGAAGTTCCTGACTTCCCAACACAATCCTCCTTAATGCTCTAATCCTGGCTCCTGAATTTTGAATTCTTGATTGGTGTCAGGGCCTTTTACTCTCTCTCCACTTTTAGGTTCTCCTAATCCCAGATTACCCATTTCCAAAAATCCTGAGGTGTTCCACAGATACTGAGAGCTCTGACACATTTCTTTTGTAAATTAAAATCTATTATAAAAGCCTGGCCGGTGTGGCTCAGTGGTTGAGTGTCGACCCATGCACCAAGAGGTCACCAGTTCGATTCCCGGTCATGGCACATGCCCAGGTTGTGGGCCCAGTCCCCAGTGGGGGGCATGCAGGAGGTGGCCAATCTGTTCTCTCTCATCAATGTTTCTGTTTCTCTCTCTTCCTCTCCCTTCCTCTCTCTCTAAAATCGATAAAGAAAAAAAATAGAGGCTTATTATGAACATTCAAACAGCACCAATTTATACAATATAGAAAGTAAAGGTCCCCATCACATGCTGTCTCGCTCCTCAGAAGGAACTGCTCTTCATGGCTTGGCACACAGATCTTTCCAGACCTCTTTCTATGTCTTTGCATATTTTTGTTATATATTGTACATATAAATTTTCTTTGCAAAAATAATACAATATATTTTATGGCTGATTTTTCTTTCTAGTTAGTATATTATGGAAACCTGTTCATGTCTTCTCTATAAACCTGCCTTTTTTTTTTTTTTTTCATTTTTTGTTCAGATAGAGTGGGAGGGAGAGAGAGGAAGAGAGAGAGAGAGAAACATCGATGTGAAAGTGACACATCGAGTGGCTGCCACCCGCACGACCAACCAGGGCTGGGGACAAACTGCAACCGAGGTACATGCCCTTAGCGGGAACCGAACCCAGGTCTCTCTGGACTGCAGGCCGACGCTCTAACCGCTGAGCCAAACCGGCCAGGGCTAAACCTGCCATTTTTAAAAAAATGGCTGCTGATATTCTATTTAACCACCATCAATTTAAACAAGTTCTTATCAATCAGCATGTAGGTTATCTTCCCATGTTGGTTATCAAGCGATGAACCTACATTTGAATTTCAGCTGTGAACTCTAAATATACATTATTTTAGGGCCAGTACTTACCACAGGCAATTCATGGGAGCTCTGAGGCTCTAATTTCTAAGCTCCCAGACTGAATAGATGAGAATAGTCTGTGTAAATTGTTTTAGCCAGGGAATTTTTTTAAAAGACTCAGGACATAAGTAAAATACTGTAAATTAGGTTTGGCCTTTAACTGTTAGGCGATTCTTTAGAAGCACTAATAATACCTTTTGTTTTCAGTAGCCTGAGTTTTGCTTTTGATGCCACACCTCAAAATCTACTTTTCTACTACCTTACTACATAGATTCACTCTATTTCCTTCTTAGATATCTTCTTTATTTCATACCTTTATTTATACTTCTCTGATGGGGTACAGACTAGGTTGTCAGGAGTTTTCAGATAAGAATTTGTCTCCCTTTACCTTTGTGCCTCTAGAACACGGTAGATTAATTCACTTATCCTCTTGACCATCCTAACCTTTGGGCTTTGCAGGTGAGCTGCGGTCTCTACGGGAGGAGATTTCCCTGTTAGAGCGTGAGAAAGAACGTGAACTTAAGGAAATAGAACGAGAGTTGCACTTGGCCCGAACGGAGATCCACACTCTGCGACAAGCCGCGGAGGATTCTGCGACCGAACATGAGAGTGACATAGCATCCCTGCAGGAGGACCTCTGCCGGCTGCAAAATGAACTTGTTGACATGGACCGTATTCGGGGAGAGTATGAGCTGGAGATTACCTCCCTCCGTGCAGAAATGGAAATGAAGACCTCTGACTCATCCAATAGTTATAGTCACTCGGATTTCTCTGACATACAAGGTATGAGAGTGCAAGCCCTTCTCCTGGCCTGTCAGTAAAGTCAAGCAAAGGGAGATAATGTTCAAGGAGATGGTGGAAGGTGGTCTTAGATCATGAATTGGGAACCTCTAGAAAAAACCTCCAGGTTGAATTCAAGACTATAAGGGACAAACACTTACCCAGAGTCACATAATCAGTCCATCGTGGTGTAAGAAATAGCACCAGGGAGATGTACCCTGAGAACTCTTTCTCAGAGAGCCATCAGACATTTGTTGATTTGACTCTGCTGAAACCCTTCCTGGAAAAGACAGTTCTGGATGGGAGTACAGGGGCCTGTCACCTCGGGAAACACTTCCTACTGCTATGGCGCTTTGCCTGGATGGCTTCTGGGGGTTCTGCAGCCTTGCTCCCAGGCCCCAGGATGCTAATTCTTATGCTCCTTTAGCTCTCCCCAAAGTAGAAGCTTTAGGGGGCAACAAAGCAAAGCACAAGACAGCTGGTGAGGAAGGGAGGTTATTTTTATTAATACATGAGGTACTCAAAAGCTCAGAGCTCAAAAGCTTTCAGACAGTGAGTCTCCCAGCTAGTTGCTAGGATTCATGACATCAGAGAGTTTGCCTTTATTCTGAGGCTAGATTGATGATCTGGGTATAATGGGAGGCCTTATATTAGGCCACATCAAGCAGAGGCAAATCCGAAAGGAACCAAAGAAGTGCAAGGTTTCCTAGCTGTAACAAGCCTCTCAGAAGAATCTTTGGATTGGTGAAGCTAGGAGAGGGTGGCCGGCCCAGTGGAAAAGCATGGGCTGGACTTGCACAGACCTCAGTTCAGCATCTCAGCTCCACTGATTAGCAGAATGAACTTAGTCTCATTATTATCTCTCTGAACCTCAGTTTCCATTTATGTAAAAATTGGTTAATAAAAAGAGGAGCTATTCAGCCATCTGCTAGATGAGATCCTGAAACAGGAAAAGGACCTTCGGGAAAATGTAGAGAAATATGAATAAAATACAGAGTTTAGTTAATAGTACTGTACCACTCTTGATTCCTTCATCGTGACAAATGTACCCATTGTCAGATGTTAACAATAGGGGAAACTAGGTGAGCACTCGCCCAGGGAATTCTGCACTGTTTGCAACTTTTCTGTAAATCTAAAATTATTCTAAAATTAAAAGTTTGTTTAAAAAGAAAGCCTTACAGGGCTTTTTTGGGGATTAAATGAAATGCCTAGTATGTTGAAAGCACTCACACACTAACTGAATCCAAGGCTGAAACCATCAAGTCTAATGTTGGTTTTCATTAAAGATTAGTTTCCTTCCTTCAGTCTGTGGAACTGCAGTATTCCAAGTAAATTTCAGGGTGTTGAAGCTGACAGTAGGTAAGATAGGCCTTGTGTGTTAAGTATCGGTAGAATTAGTATTCTAAGAGAAATAATTGTTAAAAAAATTTTTTTTCTTTATTGATTATTGAGAGAGAGAAAGGGAGAGGGAGAGAGAGAGATAGAAACACTGATGAGAGAGAACATCAATTGGCCGCCTCCTGCATGCCCCCCACTGGGGATTTGGCCTACAACCTGGGCATGTGCCCTGACTGGGAATCAAACCCGTGACCTTGTGGTGCATGGGTCGATGCTCAACCACTGAGCCACATGGGCCGGGCAGAGAAATAATTCTTAGTCATGAAGAAAGAAAACAGATATGGGTGTTTGTATTATAGCAGCATTAAGAAGTATTGGTACCATGCCCTGGCCGGTTGGCTCAACGGTTAGCGTATCGGCCTGCGGACCAAAGAGTCGAGGGTTTGATTCCAGTCAAGGGCATGTACCTCAGTTGTGGTTTGGTCCTTGGCCGGGGCCGTGTGGGAGGCAACCAATCGATGTGTCTCTCTCAAATCAATGTTTCTCTTTCTCTCCCTCCCTTCCACTCTATCTGAAGATAAATGGAAAAATATCCTCGGGTGAAGATTTAAAAAAAAAAAAAGGAATTATTGGTACCTGATACTGAGGGACACGTGCTGGGGCACTTCAGCTAGATCTCTGCGGGTGCCTGAAGGTGTTATGTAGGTCTGGTGGGGATAGGCCCTCTGTTAGCAGATAGAAGATCTATTAGAAAGAATTCTTGACCCCGTGCAGGCCAATGTATTTGGTGTGGTGATGAAGAAAGTTAAAGGACCTTCAGGATGCCTGGGTTGTCTCCAAAAGGCCAGGACTGGCAGTGTGACACCTGGCAGTTCTCATCTCTCAGGTTTTGTACTTAAAAGTGTAACAGGGAGGTAATCAAACAGTTCGGTGGAAACTTTAAATACAATAAACGAAACAATTAAACCATCACAAGCTCCTAAAATCCCAAGACTCTGCCTTGGTTGGGGCTTTGAAGATGGGCACACAGGGCAAATTTGGGAAGATGAATAGAAGGGCAGCTCCTGAAAGAGGATAAAGACCCTGGGCAGTGTGGAATTTTCTGGGGCCTGTCTTCTAAGCCTCTGCATGTGGTATCTCTTCTATCTCTAGAAAAAGAGGAGCTATTCCGCCTTCTGCTATCAGATTTCCAGGCAGGGAAACTGGGGGCTGGTCATCAGTGCTTCCTCCCTAGGACCTCACCTCTCTCTCGTCTTGTCCCCTGCAGAAGAATTGCAGCAACTGCGGGAACGCTACCGCTTCCTGACCGAGGAGTACCAGGCCCTGCAGGAGAGCAACAGCAGCCTCACAGGGCAGCTTGCAGATCTGGAGTGTAAGAGGTACAGCCAGAAGGCTAGTGGGCTCTGTGGGACTGGGCTTTTCCCTGCGTAGGACTGGTGAAGGCAGATGCCAAGCTGATGAGCGTCCCTCTCCTCCTGGAGACCTGGTCCTCCCCGGGGTATCCAAAGGATACGGACACTGCCTAGCAGCAGGCATGGGGGTCCCAGCCAGTTGTCTAGGAGTAGAGTTGAGTGATTTCAAAAATTTTGTTTTCTTCCATTCTAGGCATTAGAATCTGGTTTGCTGTGCCCTAAAGTAGCTCAGAAGTGATTTCTTTGTTGTCCACACGGACTTCATTCAGTCTAGTGTCCTCCAGATTGGAGCTGGCTTGACACCAGGCCCAGCCTCAAGCTCAGCTGGACTGGCACTCTTAGGGTCTCCCAGAAACAAACGGCTTTGCAGATTGAGGTGCTGGGGACTTTGTACCCTTCTAAGTGTGTTTATTTGAGAGAGAAATCACAATAAAAGGCTCCTTACCATTTTTTGCCTAAAACGAAGACATCAGGACCAAGCACGCTTGGCTGGTGATGCTAGGCAGAGTTCTCTCCCAACATGGCTCTGGGATTCTGGGTTACAGGACACAAAGAGCAACAGAAAAATGGCTGGAGTCCCAAACACTAAGGAGTATGATGTCAGTGGAGTCTCAGACTTCAGAAATGGATTTCCTAGAGCCTGATCCGGTAGCCCAGTTGTTGCGACAGCAGCTGCTGGGAGCTGAGGAGCAGATACATGACATGCAGAGCAAGGTAGGGGGATGCAGGCCCTTTTCGTTGTCTCTCTCTTACCTTCTCCTGGCCTGTGCGAGAAACGTCTCCTTAGATACAGGACCAGGGCTGACAAAGGAGGCATGCACTACGGCAGGAGATAGTTCTCTGAGGTCTTGCTCGTTTGCCTACTGTATATATTCTTCCCAGCCTGCATTTGGAATGCACTTGTAGTAAGTCACCTTCCTGTTTCGTTTCCCACAGTGTAAGAAATTGTGTTGTGAGTTGGAAGACCTACATCTTCATCGCCAGACCAGTGAGGAGGAGCAGAAGCGGCTGCTGAGGGAGCTCAAGTGTGCCCAGAATGAGGTGCTTCGGTTTCAGACCTCCCACCACGCCACCCAGGTAAACACTGATAGGAAAGGAGTTTGGGGAGGGCACAAGGGCCTCCACGGAGTCACCACTGCCAGGGAGGATGAATGCAGAGTAAGGGCGTGCTCTGCTGACTCTTGCCCTGCGACCAGGGGTACAGTCTACCGGAGACCAGTTGGAGAAGTCACATAGCATTGCGTTCTAGAAATGGTAGTCGTTATCGAGCGTCTGCCTCAGAGAAGAAACCAGACCAGAGACCTGCGGGAGCTCCTCAAGATGCCTGCATCTGGAAAACAAACTGGTCTGGAGAGGGGTCTGCTGTTTCTTGAGAGTAAGAGTTCTACCCACATCCTCCCCACCACAGAACGAGGAGCTGAAGACCAGGCTCTGTGCCCTGCAGGAGAAGTACGATGCTAGCCAGGATGAGCAGACCGAGCTCTTGAAGGTGCAACTCCAGCTGCAGGCTGAGCTCCGGCAGCTCAAACTCATGAAATCCACAGTAGAAAGCCAAACTGAGAAGGTAACAGCAGCCACAGGCGAGGGGCAGCTTAGGTGCTAGGAGGTTTGGGGAAGGTGGATAAGAGTAGAGAGTTAAAGTAACTCCAGCCGCCACCTGTGCAGCGCCCTGCGGTACTGTGTTAGATGAGAGGACAGCCAGTGCATGAAGGGCAGGGAGAAGTCACTTCTTAGGCCGTCTGTGTCAGAGTGACTCAGGCCGAAGAATGAGTGGGTTGAGGATCCCAGAAGTACTGCCCAAAGCCCCCTCCGCCGTAGGAGTTACTGTGCCGGCTACATAAGCTGCAGGTGCAGTACGAGAACCTCGCGTGTGAGAGGGACAACCTGCTGGACATGCAGCAGCAGCTGCGGGACCACCTGCAGTACCACGAGGCAGAGGTGCAGCGCCTCAAGGACATCGAGGGCTGCCTCCAAGAGAGCACTGAGAAGGTAAAAGGAGCTCCAGGTGAGGGAGAAGGTGGCCAGGCTGAGCTCCCGTGAGAGGGCTGGTGCAAAGGAGGAGCGGGAATGGTAGGAGGTCTGTGGAGGAGCTAGCTGTTGGTGAGTCGCTTAGTAGAAAGGTGATCTCAGAGAGTCACAATGCTCTCAGCTTCCTTTTATTTTAAATCAGAGAATCAACCTATAAAAAGAAATCCCTCTCCTTTCCTCACTCCCCAAAATGGAAGCCCCAGAAGGTCTCTGTGTAGAGCCTGTTAGGGACTCGTCCATCTCGGGGAGGCCTCCATGGGGTGAAATTGGGACTGGAAAGGACAGGGTAGGACCCCTTCATCACGGCCCAAGAGGAGAGAGTGCAGCCGCCTGCTGCAGGATGATGGTGGGCCTGCCTCCCTGCCCAGAGCGCAGAGATGCAGTCCCAGCTGCAGGACATGAAGCAGCTGTTCCAGAGCAGCCAGGAGGAGCTGCAGCAGCAGAGGCACATGTATGATCAGCTGGAGCAGGACTTCCTGCTCTGCCAGCAGGAGCTGAAGGAACTCAAGACCACCCAGCCCATCCCAGAGGACAGGGGAGAATGTGCTCATAAGGTAATTGTGATGAAGAGAGGTGAGATCTTCTGGGCACTTCCTCTGGAGAAGGGAGGTAAGGGCAAAAGAGGAAGTCATCCATCCACCCAAGGGGCTTGATGGGCTCTTGTCCAATCACAGCTGAGTGCGACAAGGCAGGAAACAGAGGCAGAGTCCCATCCTGTTAACTTTAAAAACAGTTTGCCTTGACCTTGACCTTGACCTGAACCACAGCTTAGTAGGATCAGTACATCTGGATCCAGTCTGAACACTGGAATGCTTACACATAATTCCATGTGTAATATTTTGTCGTGTGTGGAGAACATACACACAGGCCCGTGTATATAACTCTTATTGTTAGAACTAGAAAGAGAAGGTCTAACTTTCTGAGGCAGACGCAGATGCTCCTGTGAGATGCATGGACGTGCCCAGAGCGCTGACTGGCTATTAGAAGGACCTGAGTGCTTCCAGGATTGATTCTGTGACTTCCGAGTAGAGTCCTCCAAGCTTGATTTTTACTCTCTCTAAATTAAAATACTACTCTTATCCCTCCTCCTGTTAGTAATAAGTCCCGGAAGTGATAAAGACTTCCTTACTCATTCTCTCTTTGTTTCATAGTGTGTACAATGACCAGTTACCCTGTGTTGAGCACTTTCAGGATCACTGATAAGAAATGGAAAGGTGTTGAAGCATGATGGAGAACAGGCCCAAGATTCTCAAAAAGTAGTGGAATAAGTCATATTCAGCCAAAATACTCACTAGCTCCTGCCACCGCTGATAGCAGGCTGTGTCTCCAGGGGAAGGCTTTCAGGAGACACAAATTGGGGAGGCTCTTTGGGCCACCCCAACAGTCCACCTGCCTTTCTGCTCCCAGGCTCACGTTTCGCCTTCCCTGTTCCCACTAAACGTGGGAGTGAGGGGGTCTGTGCCTTGCTCACCGCTTCCCCTCCTAGTGAAAGAGGAGACGCGAGCTGGCGCACAGAGCCAGCTTTTCCTCTGGTCATAAAACAGCACTGAGCTGAGTCTGATATTAGAAGGTTGCAATTTTTGGAATCATAGGATGATTTCGTCTTCTTAACCCAAATTCAGCAATAGCACATACTTTTCTAAAGATTTTAAAAGATGATTATGAAAACAAAAATGGGGGGGGGGCAATTGGTGAAATTAAGTCCTTATTGGTAAGGAGCATACTTAGGAATAAAAACAAGTTGAGGGTAATGAGAGTAACAGGAAGTAGAATTCCAGGCAGGGTGAGAAAATGGTATATACCAAAGGAAAGGGAGGCAGGGCAAATGCAAAGGGAGGGGCATTGACAACATTCCCACTCAAATGCTCTCAGAAGGGACTAGTAGAAAAATTTAGAGCACAGCCGAACAGTCTTCCCAAGCAGCCTGCTGGGATTACCTGCTCAGCATTGAAACCTGTCGGGCACGGTGTGGCTTGGGATGATAAGTGCAGGGAGGGCGACCCTGGTGAGTGGCTCGAGGCGGGAGGCCACAGGAGTGCTCTATTAGCCACACAGGCAGAGAACTGCCTTACAGAGTAACCAGCCCTCCACGCCCCACCCACCCACAGTGTGACGCACTGCTGTCCCGACTGACAGCGTTGCAGGAAAAGTACAAGGCCAGCCAGAAGGAGATGGGGCAGCTGCAGATGGAGCAGTGCGAACTCCTGGAGGACCAGAGGAGGTTGCAGGAGGAGCAGGGCCAGCTGCAAGAAGAGCTGCACAGGCTCACGTTCCCGCTGCCCAAATCTGGTCTCCTCCAGAAGGTAAAGACAGCCAGCCAACGGCTGCCAAGTATGGAGAAGTGGCTTTGAGAAGCTTCCCAGGTGTGACTATACTTGGGAAAAAGAAAAGGGTGGGTTTGAGATTTTTCTTCCCTTAACCAACCACTCCTTACTTTCTCACCAACTTCAAACCAAAAAATTCAATATAGCTGATTAGGCTTTTACATGTATTTTTTTATCCTCACCCAAGGATATGTTTTTATTGATTTTAGAGAGAGAGAAACATCAATCAGCTGCCTCCTACACACACCCCAACCGGGGATTGAACTTGCAACCTGGACATGTTCCCTGACTGGGGATCAAACCCTCCACGTTCCAGTGTAAGGGACCACACTCCAACCAACCGAGCCACACTGGCCAGGGCTAGGGTTTTACATCTTAAAATACATTTAATGCTCTGGAGTCTGTCCAGAATTTTATATTTAGATATTTAGTCTAGCTGGAGAAAACATACTTGAAAGCACTTTATAAATGACAAAATACATCCAAACATATGAGATCAGTTCTATTCAACTAGCAGATCTCCACAGAAGGACTGCCCCCATCCCAGATGGGCTGTGCAGACCAATCCAGAGATTCCTACGGGGAGGGAGGGGCTCCAGCAGGAAGGAGGCAGAGGTCTGTCCACGTGACCACCACAGTTCCTGCCTTCTTCCTTCCACTCTACCTGCAGAGTCAGGAGCTACTCACAAAGTTACAAGACCTGTATGAACTACAGCTGCTCTACCAAGGCATGCAGGAGGAGCAGAAACAACTGATACAGAATCAAGAAAATGTTTTAAGAGAACAATTAGAGCTGCACAAAGAGCTGCATCTTTTCAAAGAGTCTTGTTTCCAGGAAGTGGAGAATCCGGAAGGTCCCAAATCACTTAAGTCCTCAAAATGTGTTGAAAACAAGGTAACCATAGCAAGAGGCAGGATGCAGTTCTGAGGACAGCAGGGAGAGGGGCTGCACAGAAGGGTCAGTGTTAGGAAGGCCTGTTTGGCCAGGAGGAAGGATGAGACAGAAGCTCTGACCTGCCCCAGCCATGACCGCTCATGGGCTCATGAAGATGAGGCTTTAGATACAGCCTGAGGACCTCACCCATCTGCATGCCCAGCTGAAGCCCCATGAACCCTTAGAACCAGGATGACCTGGAGTCTATAATTGTGCCTGATAATTTATCTCAACCCCTTCAGCATCTCATTTTCCCGATGTGTGTTATCATTTTAGTGTTTGTTTGGATTGCTTGGGACTGACTCTAAAGGTGTCCTCTTTTTCTCCTGAGCTCATTGATAACTGAGAAGTACACTTTTCAATGATAAAATCTAAAACCTTTTGGTGTGCCACGTGAGGCCAGTACAGGGCCATTCATTTCCAAGGGAAGAGTTCCTAGCATGTGGGGTTCTTGGTACCAACCACACTGTTTTCACTGCAACATTGGCAAGAATAACAGCCTGGTCGGGGGGGTTAGACACCAGCAAGGGGTCGTGCCTCTGAGGCCTCAGTGGTGGAGGTTTCCAAGTAAGTCTTTCAGGTTTGGGGGTGAATTTAGCCTGAGGTCTCAGTGGGAGCAGGGAAGAGCAGGTAGACTGTTTCAGTTTAGGCAAAATCAGTTCATTTAGATATTAGCCTAGGCAGGGAGATCCAGGCAATAGCAGGAGTCCAAACTGTGAGGTCCGGTCAGATTCCAGGGGCATCAGATTTCAGCCCGGAAAACACAGAGACCAGGAACCAGGTATGGAATATTCCCTTAACCAAGCAGATCTCATCCTGGGCATCAGCAGCCAAGAAGCCAGGCCCAGAGGGCCTGGGAAACGTGCCCGAGTCCGGATCCAGAATTGGGGCAGAGGTACAGGAACTTGTAGTGAGACCTTGATTCCAAGTCCCCATCTTCTGAGGAAGGAATCCTTCATATTCAAGGCCAAGGCTGATTTTAGAACTAGGGGTAGGGGACTGAGTCTAAAGGCCAGGATAATGGGTACACCTGACTGAGAAGAGGGCAGGGTAGGGAGCCAGAGTGTTCTGGAGACCCACTCAGCACTGCTCCAAAGAGAGAGGGAGTGCAGACACAACAGCAATGGGAGCCCAGAGACATGGCAGTATCTGCCCTGAGGAGATTTTCCCCAATGAGCAAGAACCTGACCTAGGCAGGTTACCTGTAGGCTAAGTTGATGACCTAGGCTGTCGCGAGACTGGAGTGCAGGTGTGGTTCTCTAAGGTGTGCTCTCAGACGACTGCGCCAGGAGGGGTGCGGCCAGGACTGCAGCGTGAGAGTAACGATCCTGTCTCCCACCCCCCCCCAGCAGTCCAGGGCGATCATCGCCCAGATGCAGGCTCTGCAGGACCTATACGAGACCACCCAGACTGAGCAGGAGCTACTGCAGCAGGAGCAGGGGAGGCTCCTAGAGGAGCGGAAGAGGCTGCAGGCTGACATGCAGCTCTGCCTGGAAGAAATGCAGTTGCTCCAAGCCCAGTCCCCTTCTATAAAAATGAGCCTTGAGTCCTACAAGAAGAGTTATGCTAGCAGCATTGATGCCAGTGAGGGCTGTCACAAGAGTTACAGGAGCACCCAGGCCAGTGACGAGAGCTTTTCCAAGAGCTATGACAGTAGCACCAGTGCCACTGAGACCTGCATGAAGAGTTACCGCACCAGCAGCAGCAGCAGCAACAGCAGCAGCAGCTCTGACACCTTTCATAAGAGTTACGTCACCAGCACTGATGACGAACCTGCTGAGCCCGAAGATATAGAGGTAAAAGTAGCCAGATGACACGGCGGACAGGGAAAGAAGGTTCTTGTCTTATTCAGGGAGGGCCTAGCAAAGAGAGCGGGGCGGAGGGCAGATGCTTCCCAGGGTGCTGTCATCGCTCCCCCACCCTCCACAGCACTTTGATGACATGGTGGCTGAGGTGCTGGTCAAGCTGCAGGGAGTGCAGGCCATGTACCAGCTCAGCCAGGAGGAGCACAACCTGCTGCAAGAGCGGATGAGGACGCTCCTGGACCAGCAGAAGGAGCTGAAGGAAGAGCTGGAGGCCTGTGAGAAGGAGTTCAAGAAGTGCATCGAGGGCCCTGAGAAGCCTGTTGCCTCCCAAAGTGACAAGAACGAGGTAACTGCTGTCAGGGAGGCAGGGTTGCTCGGAGGAGTCCCTGGAGCCAGAGGAGGTCATAGCTATCTCAGAGAGGCTGAGGAGAGGGGCAGGAGCTCAGTGCCGGCTTGGCATAGCTGTCCCCTTCCTGGTCAGAGGGACGCCGAGGGCACTGAGTCCCAGGAAGCCCGGCAGTCTGCTGTGTCACCGATGGACATTTCTCGGGTGCCAACTGTGCTGGATTTGCTGATCTTAAAGACTCTGAATACTTCTTTCCCTTTGCCACTTCTGTTCGCTCTTTTGCTCTGTGCCCCAGAGCACTTCTGTGGAGTTGTATTTTTTCATCTCCCAACTTTCTTTAGTTATTTGGTGTGTATTTCTCTTATCTCTTCAACTAGATTGTAAGTGCCTCAAGGACAGGGCCCCGCCTCCTCCTGGATCTGTCATAATTCTAAGAAGAGTGCTCTGCACCCACTAGTGATGGGACAGAGGACATTGTCTCTGACCAGGAGTAGCCCACAGTCCCGTGGGGGTCACTGTGTGTGCAGGGGAGAGGTTCGGAGAGCGAGACACACAGGCCGAGGTTGCTTAGTGTTGGTACCTACCCAGGAGACCCTGACGTGCTGCCAGAAGTCAGGAGAGAGAAGCAGAGGTTAGGGAGCAGGGGTGGCACTGCCTCTGTTTCCAGGGCGAGGCGTAGGTGCCCAGGTACACTCAGGGTGTCCCACACAGTTCCTTAGGAGATTGCCCCCGGCAGAGAAAGCGTTTGGGTAGAGTAGAGGGCCCATCAAAAACCATGATAGAATAAAGCCCAAGGTTCCGAAGGGGTAGCCTGTAGTTATTCTCCAGATAGGTCAGAATAAAAATAGAATTTAAATCATCCTTTTTGATCAAGTTAGATGTAAACCATCAGGTGCCTCGTGAGGGAGGAGCTCTTTGCAAACTGCTTTAGGGCTCATTTTCCACAGTTTCGTGTTTTCTTTCTTGTTTCAGTAACTTGTCCAGTGTCATTAATTGAGTAAGTGGTGGGGCTGAGATCCGAACCCAGGCAGCCTGGTTCCAGAGTCCGCACTCTCACTCCTTACGTTCTGCTGCCAGCTCCAGCTCCCTCGTTTTCTCTCTTGTCTGCTTCCCCTCGGGCCCGAGCAGGGACAGTCCCTACGCAGTGATCCAGGCAGGGCCCAGGCGGACCGCGTCAGCCGGCCGGGGGGTAACTGGCCCTCCACTGCCCACAGATCAAAGAGCTGCAGACCCGGCTGCGGGAGCTGCAGCTGCAGTACCAGGCCAGCATGGACGAGCAGGGCCGGCTCTTGGCAGTGCAGGAGCAGCTGGAGGGGCAGCTGCAGTGCTGCCAGGAAGAGCTCCGCCAGCTCCGAGAGCAGAGGTCCTCTGCTACCAAGGGGAAGAATGCCAGTAAGAACATGAACAAGAATGCCAATGGGGTTAAAAATAAAAAGGTGACCAAGCCAAGCCTGGAGAGTTCTGAGAGCATCTGTGAGTCCAGGCAGGTGAGTAGTAACCTATGTAGCCAGAAGCAGAAAGGTAGATGAGATCCTGGGAAGAAAAATCATCTCCCACCATTCTGACCACGTGAGGTATTTGTAGAGCAGCTTCTGGGGTCTCTAAGGTGTGCAGAATAGATCCATCTTGGTAGCAACTGGAGGTACCCCCTTTTCCTGTGAGGTGAAGGGGAGAGCAGAGAGCAGACTACTCATATGTGGAGTTACAGCCCCAAAGGACCACAGCCGCTGGGCTGGACGACTGCTCCAGTTAACCCAGCCCAGTGTTCTGGGGCCCCCGTTCTTCCTGGGTCACATGCTCAAGAGAAGGACCAAATGGATGAAAAGAGAGGAATTTGTTCAAAGTAGTTGTGTACACACGAGTGGAAGAGGACTCGGTCAAGTAGGAGTCACGGTGCAGGTGTAGCAAGGGCGGTTGAGGTGCAGGGCTCAAGAAGCTTTAGCTCTGGCAGCTGTCTGGAGTGGCTGATGTCCAGGCCGAGGAGCAGTCCAGAGGGGCTGGGTGTGACTGCCCTCCACGCTGTGTGCACGGAGATCGACTCAGTCCCAGATCACAGTGCCGCCCACGCACCATGACGAGAGGGGAAGCAGAGTGTTCTTGAGCTAGTTCGGCAGTGTGTTGAGGGTAGGGACCTTGGCAGGTAACAGCATCCCCCATCCCGCCCCGCCTCCGCCCACAGAGTCTGGAGGTAGTGCTGTACTACAAGGCCAGCCACACAGATTCAGAGGATCTTCCGAAAGAGGAAGTGGAGGAGGAAAAGAAGGAGGAAGCTGAAGAGGAACCAAAGGAGTCCCGGGAGGAAGTAGTTTCTGAGCCCCCCCCAGATCCCGTAGAAATGAAGTCCACAGAAGAGGAGGAGGAGGGGTCTGAAGAGTCCCAAGACCAGGAGGGTAAGGAAGAAGACAACCAAGATGAGGAGGATGACAACTCTTGCCCTGAAACTTCAGAGGAAAACCTCCTCAAAATGTCTGAGAGCAAAAAGGTAACCACAGCCAAAGGCTGGGTGCAGTGGGGAACGGGCCCTTGGGCTCAGAAGCCCCGGTGTTCAGGGTGACCCGGCCTTGGGATGGACTTCTGCAGGAGTAGAGGCCAGTGATCTCTGAGGCATACCACTCAGGGAACGCGGAAATGGAGACGGGATTGGAGAGAGTGGTCTCTCTGCGGGAAATGCAGGCTTAAACCAATTTGCTGTGGAACTGTATCGCAAAGACCACCTTTGCTGGGGACCAAGGCGGGGTCATTGGAGTCCTGCCTCTCTCCATTGACATGCTGGCACTTGTTATTTACATCAGGAGGGTGCTCTCTCTGCCTGAGGGCATTGGTGCACTACGGACGCTGACAGTGCGAGACCTGTCAGCCTGGGTCAGTCATCCAGTCCCCCTTTCCCACGGTGCCCTTTAAGTCTGACCTTTGTTGTTGTCCTTAGGAGTGGGTGGAGGGCTGGTGTCACCCACTGGGCTCTCTATGTTACAAGGCCTGAGGGTGGGGGCCTGGAGTGATCCGAAGTGGCATTTCGGTCTGGGGACCAGCCAGTTCCCTAATCCTTTACTTGCTGTATCCTAAGAGGTTGGGGTGGGATTATCCTGGGTAATTTACGACAAAATACAGAAGTATTTCTATATTTCAAGGACTAGTACATCTGTACAGGTACGTACCAGCTGAATCTTGCCTGGTTGAGGTTAACTGGGGGCTCTGGCTCCCTGAAGAGTTTGAGCACTTCCTGAATAAGTCCTCAGTTTACAGTCCCGGTGTTCTGTCCCTCTGAACACAGGGCAAGAAAATAAGTCCTTGTGGTGGGATGTCCCAGTCAACTTTAAGGCTATCTGAGTTTTCTGGCAGGTCAGTCCACAGCCCTGGCTGCGGGTCCAGCACACAGGTCTTGTCTGCCTGTGGCAGGCTGTTTCTTAGAGGTGAAGTGGGGGGACCGCAGCCTCTTCCCCGGTGCTGTTTCCTTGAATTCATGGTATTCCACCACGTGCTGGGTCAGAGCCTCAGGGATTTCCTGGCCTTGGGTGCCATATTTCTTTCTTTCTTTTTTTTTCTTTATTGATATTAGAGAGAGAGAGAAGAAGGTAGAGAGAGATAGAACCATTGATGAGAGAGAATATCGATTGGCCACCTCCTGCATGCCCCCCACTGGGGATTGAGCCCACAACCTGGGCATGTGCCCTGACCGGGAATTGAACCAGCGACCTCTTGGTGCATGGGTCGATGCTCAACTACTGAGCCACACCGGCCAGACCTTGGGTGCCATATTTCTAAATGCCAAACCTGATTTTTCCAAAGTCAGGCATATGGAGGGGCCCTTTGGCGCAGTGGGTCCTGGGTCTTTTGCAGGCTGTTCTGCTGATATATGTGTTAGCGCCTCAAACTCAGTTTCTCTCGGGGAGCTTGCTGCAGGCAAAGACCTGGCCCTTCTCATTGTTGGCTTGTTTCAGTGCATTTTGCCTCACAGCCACATTGCACTCCTAGGGGATCATAGGGACCAGAGCCCAGAACACTTAGAGATGTGGTAGAAAGCAGCTGGAACAGGGGGCTGACAAAGGGACAGGTGGCCTGGCAAGAGCCGGGCTCTTCCTAGGGTGACAGTATACATCCTTCTCGTCTGGAGAGCCCAGCTTCCCTCACCGGAGTTTCACTTTCCCAGAGTCACTGACCTCCAGGAAAGGTCTGGGTGCAGATCACCCCTGCTCGACAAGATATGAGAGGGATATGACAAGCGGGAAAGCTGGACCCACCCTTGGTTGAGAACTATTCTGTTTTGAACATTCTGGAGGCTGCCAGTGGGGCGAAGCAGGCCCGGGTAGCAGAGAAGAAACCCCGCTGCACTTGCTGGCCCGTTGTTTAATCTCTCGATCTCTCTCTCTCTCTTCCCTTTGTTTTCTCATCTTCGTTATCTGTTGGCTTCATGTGTTTGTGTCTTTTTACGCCACCTTTCATCTCCTGGTCTCTCCTTGCGCTTCTTTCTCATTTGATATGTTGCAGCCATCCCCTGCCCCCAATCCCCCCATCTTCTCCTTGCCTCTCGTAGGCCTGGTGGTCATATCGGCTTTACTCTGGTGCTGGTGGGCTGAGACGTCGTCCTAACGCAGGTACTGGTATGAGTCTTCTTCTGAGGGATCGAGGGAGGGTGCAGGTTGCCCTGGCCTCCCTTCTTTCCCTTTTCTTAGCTGCTTGCTTCTTGCTTTTGCCATTTTATAACAGGCAATACTGGGGTTTGGGTTTTAGCCCTGGCTTTCCCTTGGGCTACGGCAAAGCCCGTGACTTCTCGGAGAATGTCATCATAACACGTAGGGAGTTTGTTGGAATGCTTACTGTTGACGTAGTTTGAGTTTCTATCTTCTGGCTGGAAAAATGTGGATGATCTAGTGCTGTTGCTACTTTCAAAGCAGCCCAGCTACTTCTGACAAGCTGACGTCTGTCTGCAAGGCTGGCCTGGGTGCTGTTTAGCCCCAGAGCCAAGCTCTCACTGTCGTAACTACCCAGGCTGGCAAAATAAGGACTCACTGCCTCCCCTGTTGGGTGAGAGAGGAGGTCTGGACACCTGTGACTGCCCCAGGGTCGTGTGTATGAGGGTAGCCTCAATCCATCCTTCAACCTTGGTGAAAATGGAACTGAACTCCTACCATAGTATATACTTTCTACTGAGACGTTCTCTGATTTGGGGCTTTTGGTCTCCAGGAAAATCAGAACAAGAATGCCAGGAAATATGCTCTAGTTCTCTGTTTTATCCCTTTTGGGGGCCAGATTCTATTATAATTGGCTTTCCAAGCAGGCTTTCTGGAGAGAACGTGGTACTGGACTGGTGAAAAGTTTCCACCAACCAGAGACACAAATGTTCTCAGAGGACCAAGGCTGGTATATTCTGGGCACCTTCCACTGGCCAGTCCATGCAATCTGGTCTGTCAACAGGGTCCCAAATTCAGGAGGCAGGGTTCCAGCTGCCTTCTGGAACCATACACTCTTCTCTTGGCCTGTTTTAGCTCCTTTCTCAGGCTCCCCTGCCACTGCCCTGTCCACCCAGCCCGGCCCCTCACATCCCGGTAAGTGGAGTGGAGTTGGCTCAATGTGTAGGTCCAGAGAGGCAGCTGAAGCATTTGCTGGTAGCTCTTATCACCATTTCCTTTTTTCTCCTTCCTCCCCCTCTCACTTTTTTCCCCTCTTCAACCCTTCTCCTGTCTTTCAAGCATTCCACTTACGCCCCGTGGACAGTCTTCAGCTCCTTTAGTGACAGGGGTCTCCCCGGACCTGTTCCTCCCTGTACATCCTGATTTCCCACTCCCTGCGGGATGAGAGCCAGAGCATCCACTCTAACCCTCCTGCAGCGTGAACTCAGCCAGGCCGAAGCAGAGTGAGAGGAAGGAACTCTGGGTAGGGGTCCTTCTAGGGGAGCTTGCTATGCCCAGAGCCTGGCTGCACCCCAGTATGCAGCCCCCCAGCCAGGAATTTGAGGCAGCATAGGTAGAAACTGGCTGAAAAAGTGGTCAGGGAACTTGGCTGTCTGTCTGTGGGGCTTACAGCTCAGCCCAGGGGCAAAATGCATAATCTGAGTGTTCATTTCTTCACATGTAAGCAAAGCATGATAAAACCTCTGCCTTCCTCATTGAGAAGCAGATGAGTTCATGTGTGTAAATGTACTTTACGAATGATAAAATACCACGTAAATAATGAAAAGAGCATACACTTACATAATGCATGCTATATGCCGTGGCTGTTCTAATCACCTTATCTGTTGTGACTCATTTAAACCTTACAAGGACCCTGTGAGGTAGCTGCTGCTGTTATTTGATATGTGATAAAACTAAGGCGCAGAGAGGTTAAGTGATACAGCCAGGAAATTGTGAATTGGATTCTAAGGACTTGACATTAGCAACAGATAAAATTCCGGCCCTGCCTTCCCTTAGCATCTCTCCTCATTGGGCCATTTCCCTTGGTTGCTTCCAGGTGATTGGGAAAACACCATCCCGCTCTTTGTGCAGCCTCGGGTCCCATTAGCTCTCTTGAAAACTAATTTCACATTGTTAATTTATTTCATGTGTTGTTTATAAAACCCCTTTGCATGTCACATATGCTCGGTTTCCCTTCCCCATTCTCTGCCTGCAGTTGATTTTGTGGATCCAAGACAGAATTTTTCATTTATCCCTGTTAGAGATAAACCATTGATCTAACCTGTGAAGAAGTTTTTTAAAAATCTTGACTCTGGTTTCAAAATATTCCCTTTCCCTACTAGCTTCACATCATCCTCAGAGGTGACAAGCCCCCCTCATATCCTCATCCACGTTACAGGCGGGGGCCAAGACATTGAGTGCCGTCTTTCCAGGCTTTTATCCAGCTCGTCCGTCACTTAACAAACGGTCAAACAGCAAACTGCTTCCATCCCACTCGCGTCCTCATCTCTATGGAAACCCTGCTCGAACGCCTTGATCAAGTCCAAAACATGATTTTCTTGATCTGAGAATGTACTTTATTTCTTTTTATTTTTTAATTGGATTTATTGGGTTTCATTGGATTTATAAAATTATACATGTTTCATGGGTACAGTTCTATAATATATCATCTGTTGATCTGTGAATAGAGTAACCCAGTCTGAAAAGAAAGCCTGACATGACTTACCCCTTCGTGATACCCAAACCAGCCCTTTCCTCGGCCGGTCTGGAGTCTTGCCTCTGCCTGGTAGAAGGGCGCCAGCTCACATGTATGGGTTTCAGCGCTGTCCTCCTCTGAGTCCGTCAGGCTGACATTTTTAGCAATGTGCATTAGGACATCAGCGTCTGAGCGTGTGAATATTTTCCTAGCTCCCTTTTCAATTATTTTCTTACATGGACTACTGTGTATACCCACCTCCAACACTGTTTTGCTTCTCATTTCATATCTTATGTTCTTTTTAGTAACTATTTTCACAAGTGTAGGAGATTTTCTTTGCTCTTTATAGTTGGCTTAAAATCCTCTTTTAGATTCGTTATGCTCTGAGCAAATGCATTTTAGCATTGATGGGCTGTATTCGCCCTTCCCTGTAACTGTCTGTTACACCATTGTTTACGACTTACAACCCAAATTCTGTCTTTCAAGTAATACAGTAAAAAAAAAAAAAAAAAACAAAAAAAAAAAAGGTAATAAAAGTAGGAGCTACTTCCCCAAGTATGTATTTTCTTGTCCAGGATTTCCTGTTCCCTAAATGATGCTTATTGTTGTCCCATGAATCAGCAAGATTTGCTGTGGTCAGCAGGGTCTGGCAGCCTCCGCACATGCTCAGGAAGTCAGTCAACACACCTGGTAACTGCGGGTGTTTGATGACACTGGCACTTGCCTCCCAGGGCCAGTGACCAGCTTCCTTGAATTTCCTTGAGTCAACATCATTCTCCACAAAGGGTTCGGGCTGCCTTGGAACCTCGTATTTGCTGCACTCCATGGTGTACTTTCTTCACTTCCCGCTTCGTCTTAATATCCTCTTGACTCTGCATTCATTCTCCACGAAACTCATGAGGTGCTGCTGTTTTTCCCTAAGGTTCACACTTACCCTCATAGTTTTGCCATGATATCCAACCCTTTCTCATTGCACCCATTTGCATACTCTGAAGTCTGGCACCTGAGCTTGCTTCTACACACAGGAACTGGTCCTCTTCCCATCCCGTGGGGCGTGCACACAGGCACTCACCAGGTGATACACATAGGGTCGTCCCAGGTACTAGTGGTGCCCGGACTCAGACCACATTGCCTCCAGCAGTTATCCAAAAGGTAAGAGGGCATGGACCATGATGGTCCCGAGGTGTCTCGAGCACCAGCAGGCAGGGGGTCTCTGGCTTAGGGAAGGGTTCAGAAGGCTGGGCACTCACCGTTTGTCTTTGGTCCCCACAGAACATGTTTGGGATGTGGAAGCCTATGGTGTTCTTGGCTCTTGCAGCTGTGGCTCTGTATGTGTTACCCAACATGCGACAGCAGGAGACAGAGTTCTGCCTCCTGGAGTGATGGCAGACCTGGGCCAGCCGAGCGGGCAGATCCCCAGTGGCTGCTACCCTCAGCTCTGGGCAGGACACTGTGCCAGAGCCCCCACCCATCCATATGTCCCATGTGTTCTCATCTTCTTAGCCTCAGTCACCCAGGCTGGAAAGGCTTATGGGGAGCAGCTGGTTCCCATCTCCTACCTTGTGTAAGAACCTAGGTTCCTTAGAATTAAATATCAACCTAACTACATGAGACTTTGTGGCTTTTTATTTGTTAAATACCTCACAACACAACCAGAACAGAGCGGTTCCCCTTAAACCAGGCACCTCAAATAAGGGTCTGATGCCTAAATATGATTTCTCACCCTACAAATGACCTCAGCAATGAAGCTGGTCTCTGTGCTGCCAGTCAAGGCACAGGGGGATTGGTCTGTACATATTAACACTATCTCAAAAAGCTCATCTGAGCACAGAGAAATGGAATGAACTGGGTACTTTGTGTGAGGGGCCCGATGACCTGCCCTTGGGTTCTGTGCCCATACCTGTCTGCTCCGGGAGAACACCTTGAGAAGATCTGTGAGTGAACCTTTGTGGCTTGTCCATGACTTCTCGAAGGGTTCACTCTTAGAGACAACTTTATCAATCACAGGCCTGGCAGTAAACAGGTCACACACTCAAAAGCTTGACTGAAGAGTTTAATGAAGGGACAATGTACAGAAGGCAAAGTTGAAGGACCAACAAGGAATAGTGAAGTCCCCAGGCACCAGCAACGTGGAAAGTGGCTACCATCCCAGGCCTGAAAAGAGGCCCCAGGCACACATGGAGGCCACAGGAGGATGTGGCCCTTGTCAGAGCCACACATAAAGTGGGGAGTTTATGTATCCCTCACCCTCTTCCCACCGCCAGGTTCCTGTTGGTACCTCTCATTGGCTGGTCCCAACTGGGGTGTCATCTTTTAAAGTCAGCCTCCTGGAGTTCAGAGCAGGGCAAAGGATTGAGAATGGGTCTAAGTGGGGACAAGCAGAACAATGAGGATAATTTATGAGCGTTCTTGTTTACCTTTATCCCTGTGGAGCCCTTTGTGATCGGTTATTCTCATCATGAATGTGTCCATATGAAAGCCCCTAAGTATAATCATAAACCACAGTGGACAGAATGACCCCCCTGACTGCTGGTTTCCTGGGACCCCTCTCTCTGCCTCCTTTCCACCTGATGCCAGAGGAGTCTCTCTCATTCACCCAAATATCCAAAGTAACCTACAGAGCATGTATGGTGGTGGACACTGCTAAACACTAAATGAATTCAGCAGCAAGGCCATTTAGAATTAGATTTTTTAAAAATAATTTTTCTTTATTAATTTTGGAAGGGAGAGGGAGAGGGTTAGAGACATCGATGAGAAGGAACATCGATTGGCTGCCTCCTGCATGCCCCCCACTGGGGATCAGGGCCACAACCTGGGCATGTGCCCTGACCAGGAATCAAACCTGCGACCTCTTGGTGCATGGGACGACACTCAACCACTGAGCCACACCAGCTGGGCTAGAATTAGATTGTATGATTGTAAAATTGTGTGCAGCTCAGAGGAGTAACAAGGCTGAACTGGGAGTCCATCCAGCAGCCCTGGGGCCAGTGCTGAAAACATGACCAGCCCATATAAACAGGACTGCACCTAGGCAGATTTCGCCTCCCTCTAAATGACTCTTTTAAGATAGTGCTGATTTAGGGTGGCCTAGCTTCTAGCTACTCGAAGTGTGGCCCATAGAGCAGCAGCATCAGCACCGGAAGCTTGTTAGAAAGGCAGAATCTCAGACCCCCTTCAGACATACAGCACAAAATCTGCATTTAAAAAGATCCCCCACTGATCAGTATGCACAATAAAATTTGAGAAGCACTGCCCACAGTTATATAAGACTGTGTGTCCTCGGTTGTAACCTAATTGAAGAAATTCCTTCACGACCCACTGGTGCCACTGGCTCCTGGCTCCTGGCTGTTAAGTGTAGTGAAACCCTGCTTTTTGTCGACTTTACTCTGGCCACCAGTTGGCTGGAGAATATATGCGGTAGAAAGGACTAGAAGATTACCTATCACCGAGGATCACTGATTTAACTTGGAATCGATTACAAGTCAAGATGGAGGTCATGATCTGGTCCTTCCCAGTCCTGCATCTAGAGCCTGGGCAATGACAGGAAAGTGGTCCTGCTTTTCCCCAGCTTTTTGGCTTGGAATACAGAGCTCTTCCTTTAGGACACTTGCCCTGTTGGCTCACTTAATGCCATTCTCTTCATCATTTTGGGCTCTGACTCCTGGTCTTGTTGATACACTTCACCAGAGTAGATTAAAGAGGTCTCTCTGTGTTGAATGTGATAGTCACTTGAGGTAGCTTTAAGTCTACAGGGGTGTCTCTTAGAAGCCAGGGAGACACGCACCCAGGCTGAGGTACAGGTAGAACCAAGGACTCCTAACACCTTCAGGGGCCTCCAGCTACCCTGCTCTACATAACTGCATCCTTTCTGCTCTCCCTGCTCAACAGCTGCTCTGCTTTCCTTTCCTGGGTCACGCTGCACAGTATACCACCTACTACTCCTGTCGAGGACCGCTGCTAGGGGGGCAGGGGGGTGGTTCTAAAGATCGGAAGTATTCTGGTTCTGGTTCTGATTCTGGCAGGTGGAATGTCAGGATGCAGGGAAGGGAAGAGGGGAGCACAGTGGAGAGCCTGGCAGTGGACTGTACAGGGGACAGAGACAGAGCTGGGAGGAAGACCTAGCTCACCAGAACCCACACGGTTCCCAAGATACCAGCAGAGGAAGCCAACTAGCTTTTTTCTGATCACCTATTAGCTGCCAGGCACTGTGCTCATCATTTTACATTACCTCCTTTCGTCTTCACACGTAAAAAATCCTTATGAAACCACTATTAACTCCATTTTAGAGATAAGAAAACTGAGGGCCAAAAGAGTCACATTACCTACCCAAGGTTATAGAGCCTATGGATCTTTCCGTCCTACCACACTGTCCCTGGCACCTGGGTTAGGGCCACAGTCAATATCACTGACTGATCAAAGGGCCTGCTGTGAGCCTGGCCAGCCTGCTATCATCACAGATAGCTGTAGAAATGTCCCTGATTCCACAAAAGCAGGATTCTCAAACACGGCCCATTGGGCCTGCTCGTTCAGAGTCTGCTCAGACCGTTAAATACGGCCACTGTCAGTGGCTGATGAGCGGTGCCCCTTGATGGGAGAAGAAGGGCCAGGTGGAAGGCCAGGCAACCTGTTCCCCAGAGACAGGTCAGCGGGAGGTGAGTCAGGGGGCTATAAAAGGCCTATGGCCCCAGCCAGCACCACCCCAAATACTCAGCTGATGAAACCCCCTGTAAGCCCCTCTATGAGCCCCTGCCTTGCTCAGGGAGGAACACGTTGGCCCTCAGGGAGGCCACTTCACTTGGCAGGCCCCAGGACCAGCATTGCGCACAGTCTGTTCCAGCCTCATGGCCGGGCCTGGGGCCTGGGCTCATGGGCTATATTGAGGGCTGAGTCACCAGCCTGCCCCTGGGTCAGGCTGCTATGACTGGCTGGCTGGGGCCTGAGTCAGGCCCCGATTTATCCTGGAGAGCAACAGGCTCAGGTTTCAGGGGGGTAAGAAGGGTTCCGGGAACCATCCTTGGCACTAGGCACCTTGCTCTGCTGAGACCATTCACTCACTCCTCTGGGGTCTCACCAGGACCTCTCCAGGAGAGGGAATGAGAGGCGGGAGAGAGACTTCTTTCTCCACTGATTGGCTTCCCTCTGAACACACCCACCCTAACAGAGGCCCTCAACTGACCGAGGGACCTCAGGTAATGCCCACAAAACAGGACTCGGATTTGTAAAGGGGATGGTTGGCTCCAAGCAAACCCACTTTACCCCTTTCTCTCCTCCCCAACTGCTCAGTGAGAGGAATCCATCCTTTCTCAGATCTGTTCCTCACTTTCTTCATCAAGGCTTCAGAGACAACATCGCTGAATCCTCAGCTGGCACCTCAGGTGGGGTGTCAGAAGTCTGCCTTTTTACATGTGCGCACGCGCGCGCACACATACATACACAGAGTCCCTTGTGAGACCAGCTATGTGTCATGTGTCCCCAGGACCCAGGAGCTGGGCATCTCTCCACAGGAGAGCTCAGCCTCTTGAGCAGACAGACAGCACTGATGCTTGGCGGTTGGTTTTGGCCATAGGACAAAGGTGGTATGGGGGAATGACAGTTCTGGGGATAGGGAGGGGGGTGCCAATAGGAGAGCGGAATTCCTGAGCACCTCGTCACAGGCAGCAGACAGAACATGAGCCGCAGGGCCCAAGCTATTTATACCTCGCCTGTCACTATCAGGGCCCCCAGAGCTCCCCCCTTCCCAAGCCAGGCCCCTTTTCTGTTTCTGGCCCCTTCTCTACTCCTCCCCCTCCCTACCTAATGAGAAGGGAAAGAAAAAATTCATGGACCCCTTTCACAATAAGCACTGCCCCTCCCCCAACCCCTGCACTTCTTTCTGAGCTCCATAATGAGGATTGCCCTCATTCTGTCCTTCAAAGGGAAGACAGCCTTCAAAGATGCCCATATCCCCTTCCTTTTCACTGAGTCTGGGGGAGAAGAGGCATAAAGTAGACTGGTTCACCTATAAGGTCACAGAACCTTCCCAGACTTCAATCATCACATAGCTTGAGTTGATTTCAAGGCCCAAACTTATTTGGTCTTGAAGAATTAGAAAGCTGAAGAGGTCTGGCCTAAAGGAGGTACCAAGGGTTATGGAATACATGTATGTTACAGAATTATGAAATATATTTTCTCTTTTTAAAAAATTTTTATTACATTTTAGAGAGAGAGACAGTGGAGAAACATTGATTTTCATTTTCCCACTTATTTATGCATTCACTGGTTGATTCTTGTATGTGCACTGACCGAACCACAACCTTGGTGTATCAGGATGGTCTCTTACCAACTGAGCTATCTGGCCAGAGTCATACATTCTCTTCATATTAATATTCTCGATAGCTCCGTCATCCCAGGCCAGCTCCTCTGTGTCAGTGCCTCAATTTCCTTGCTGTCACCATTCCCTAGCCTCCAGCCACCTTTCGCTTATTCTGAGCCCAGTCCTGCCTAGGCTTCCTGGCTGGCTCCCTCGGGCTCTCCCTGCCCACCAGCCTCTGTCACGTTTCCCCTTGGCTGCCCTGGACAGGACTCTCCCTGTTTCTGTCTGGCTAACCCGCCCTTTCACTGGAAGGATCTGCCCTGTGGCCCAAGTGGGCACATTGCCCAGGGGGCTCCCTGGTACTACGGGGCAGAGTGTCTCCCTTCCCTCTCATCACCTTGGTTGAGTCAGACTTGGGGGGGTGGGGGTGGGGGGAGTGAAGCACAGTGTGACTCACTGGGTTCTCTTTTCCTGACCTCAGCTTCATTCTGAGGGGATGAGGCCAAACAGGCTGATGACAGGGACACTGAGTCAGGGGCAGCCTCAGTCTTTCTCCTGGGACCCCGGATCTGGGCTTCAAACTAGGCTTTTCTACCTGTAAAATGGAGCAGCCCCCCACCCAAAGCCTTCTCCCTAATTGTCCTGGGCAGTGTCCCTACTTCCTCTCAGTCCATCTCTACACAGCACACACATTTCCCTTTTCTGTCCCTGTCCGCAGGTGGACAATACTCTGGGCTAGGGGCCAGGGCTCCCAGGCCGTCAGCGGCCCTGCCACCAACTCATCCAGAAAATTCTGTCAACACCAGATGAGTGTGTTTTGCCCTAACCACTGGCCTCAGTTTCCCCATTGATCGCTTTAGTCTCACGTGACATTCAGGGGGCATATTTCAACTCCGATTGACAATGCTTAGTTTTGGGGTGTTGGGTGCCCTCCCCCTCACATTCCAGTTCCCCTCTCTACCTCTCCAGCACAGCGTGGGGGGGACCAACCCCCTGGTCAGGGGGCGGGAGCACCCCCTCGGGCTGCCCGGGCCGCGTGGGGGAGGGGAGGAGGGAGGCGGGGCGGTCGGGCTCCGTGCAGCCCCCACCCGCGGGCCGGGCGGCATTCCTGGGAGGCCGGCGCTCTGACGTGGACCCGGGGGCCGCGAGCGCGGCGGGGGGAGCGCGGCCCGGGGGCTTCTTAAACCCCCCGCCCCGGCCCGGCCGGCACTTCCCGAGCAGCACCGCTCCGCCCCTGGAGGAGAGAGCGAGAGCGCGCGGCCAGGAGCGAGTCCCGCCGAGTCCCGCCAGCCAGGGGCGCGACAAAAGTTGAGAGCCGCGCAGCGCCGATCTGCGAGTCCCGCGGTCGCCCCGACAGCGCCCCGACAGCACCCCCAGTCCCAGCCCGGCCCGTGCCCAGCAGGCAACGCAGCCCCCGGCACAGCCCCCGCCGGCATGATGAACAACAGTGGCTACTCCGAGGCCGCCGGCCTCGGCCTGGGCGACGAGACGGACGACATGCCGTCCACGGAGAAGGACCTGGCGGAGGACGCGCCGTGGAAGAAGATCCAGCAGAACACGTTCACTCGCTGGTGCAACGAACACCTCAAGTGCGTGGGCAAGCGCCTGACCGACCTGCAGCGCGACCTCAGCGACGGGCTGCGGCTCATCGCGCTGCTCGAGGTGCTCAGCCAGAAGCGCATGTACCGCAAGTTCCACCCGCGCCCCAACTTTCGCCAGATGAAGCTGGAGAACGTGTCCGTGGCCCTCGAGTTCCTCGAGCGCGAGCACATCAAGCTCGTGTCCATCGGTCAGTGTGGGCGGGGAGTGGGGAGTCCCCGAGGACAAGCTGGCCCTTGGGGACAGGGGACACAGGTGCCGATGGGCGCGGGGAGCTGAGATGGCGGAGGGAGGCTCCCTCGTACAAGGAGGGGATCCCGGCTCTCCCACCACCGACGCCAGCCACCACTGCTTTCACGCCCCTCTGCACAGCGGCACGGGGTAGGGGGACGATGCTCGGGGTGATGGGGATCCGGAGTACCTCTACACGCTCTCGTGACTCGCCTCTACTCATCGTCCCCCTTTCTGCTATCGGGCAACCCCAGCAGTGCTTAAGAGGACAGGGCCAGTACCCATTACTGATTACTGGGGGCGTCTCACCCCAAACAAAGCAACGGCTTCCCAGCCTTCTAGCTGCTCCACAGGGAGGAGCGGGCTGAAGGCAGGTCCAAACCACTGCGGATCCCTGGGGCGCTGGGGCAGAGGGAGAACCGATGGCCCGCATGTGCTCAGCAGCTGGGTTCAGGCCCAGGAGCCCGGCAGGCAGGGCCCAGCCTCAGAAACCTAAAAAGGCACTAAGCGAGCGCGGGAGCCTTAACCCTCGCCTGTCCTCCTCCGGCTCAGCCTGCCTGGGAGGGGGCTCCGCAGGTCCATGCCCGGCCCCTGTCCCGGCCCCAGCCCACCCCCTAAGCTGGGATTGGCTGCAGCTAACGGTCTGCGCCGAGGGGAGGGAGAGGAAGGCCTGTAGAAGGGAGGAAGTCATTGAGTGTAACCAGATTTGGAAGGTGTGTCTGTGCTGGGTGGGGGTGGGGAGACACTGTAAACTTGGGAGCCCAGAGGCCAAGGTTGGATCCTGAGTGACCAAAGGTTGCCCCTCCCCTCACAACCCTGCACTCTTTTCTGCTGCTGGGGCCTGGGGAAGACCCCCTATCCCCGTAGTGAGCACTTCAGAGTCTTGCTGTGATTTATGGGGAAAGCGTCCCTCGGGGCTCCAACCCCAGGGCCCTGGGACAGGAGTTTCACCTGGGGTCAGGTGCCTCCCTTCCCAGGCTGTTCCACAGACTAAGCCAGATAATTGAATGTCTGTCTACCCCCACTCTCCCTCAGGGCATCTATAGACCTCCTGAATTAGCAGCTGAGGTCAATCCGGGGCCCTTTGCCCTGTCCAGTCTCCTCTCTAGGCCTTACCCCCTCCTGCCTGACACTGCCCCCCCACCCCACCCGCTCTGGCCTGGAAATAGCCCTGCCTCCGTGACACAGCAGATGTCTCTGAGCTTTCCAGAAGGACAAGCCTGAGGACAGGGATGGGGGAGGGGCCCCGGGGTGTGTGTATGTGTGTGAAAGAGTGTGTGTGTGTGTGTGTGTGTGTGTGTGTGTGTTGTGGGGGGAGTCAGAGAGGAGTCAGCCCTGGGGCTGTCATCTCCCAGCACGCTGGGATTTGACAGACAAGCTGCCCCAGGTGGGGTCTCCATGGAAGAGCCTGGAGCCTCACCAGGACTTTCTGGGAAACTGCAGCTTTCCCCTCCCCACCCTGCTGCGGGGCAGCGAGCCCCGCTCCAGGCCTCATCCTTCCGGAGCGCACCTCTCCCCTCCCCCCATGGCGCTGCCTGACTCCAGCCCCTTGGCTGCACTGTGGAGGGGCCGGCTCAGCGTAGAGAGGGAAGAAGCAAAAACTAGTTTAGGGGCGGGAGGGAAGAGCCTTGGTTCCCGCTGAGAGGAAGGGAACCGTTCCCCATTTGGGCCAAGTGGCTCACTCTGGCTGATGAGATAAGCTGTCAGCAATTCAGCTGCTGGGCCCCAGGCTGAGGGTGGAGGGGAGGGGGTACAGGCCACAGGGGCTGCCCAAACCTGAGTTGTAAAGGGTTCCCCACAGCTTCCTCTAGTTCCCTCTGTTCCCTTTAGTGGTGGTAAGGAGCTGTCCTGGGGGCCTCCTCTGGGCATTGTCTCAAGATTTAAATTGTGCAGCATCTAGGCACCTGGGAGGAGTGTCAAAAGACTCCCGCTTCCCTTTATAGGAGTGGGGTGGGAGCCAAAAAGTCTACCTGAAGGAGGGGTTATTCAGTCTGGGTTGAAGGACCTGTGTGCTTACCCCACTCCCCCCTCCCCCATCCCAACCCCACCACCCCCTCAGCCCCTCGGAACAAAGAGACCTCTGAGGCAGCTCTGTCCTGCAGCTGTTCCCCAGTTGCTATTCCTTCTCCCTTAGCCAACAGCCAAGGGAGGGGCTGGAGGGGACAGCAGCTGTCCCGGCACCTCCCTCGCCCGGCCCTCTCCTGCCCCTCCATTTGGGGCCAGAGGCGGTTTCAGGGACTGGCTGTCAGGCTCCTCCTACCCCTTTGGGGGTATCCCGAGGCCCGCAAAGAAGTGGTGGCTCCTTGGGGTGCAAGGGAGGGAGCCTGGCTTGAGCTGAGCTCCCCTCCTCTGCCTGGCCTCGGAGGAGGGGAGGGAAAGGAAGGTCACTGCTCCCAGAGTAGGACTCTAGACCCACCCCTCTCCTGCCCCAAGGCTCAGTGGACCACTTGCTGTCTGGCCCACTGCCAGTTGCTGGGGAGAAACCTCTTCCTGCAGCAAATATGAATGACCTCCCCCCCAACACACCCCCACCCCCAACCCCAGCAGCCTCCAGGCCTCCCTCCCAGGGGTCTGGCTCCAGTTTACCAGAAGCGGTTCTGTAATCACTGACTTTGGAAGCTGTGGGGCACCGGGTGTCAAGACTGTGAAAGTGCCCTGGGTGTGTGTGTTTGAAAGGGTGTGCGCCGAAGCACCGGGAGGCCGGGAGTGAGTGTGTCATGGAATCTGAAAGCTGCCAAACCATTGTGCTCCAGTGGAGCCAGGGAGAGAGGGGGCGGGCAGGGTTGCTGCTGGGGAAGGAAGGATGAATCAGTGAAAGGGTGGGGGAGCCAAGGGGACCGGAGCCCTTGGCCAGAAGGACAGAGAGGCTGAGATTCTTTCACTGGGAGGCAGGTGGGGGTGGGGTGGGGATGCTGGGATTCCCCAGGCCCTTGGTCTCTTAAAGCTGTCTCTCAAGATCTAGAGAGGGGCAGGAAAAGATGTATAAGGGGCACCTCCAGCCCCACCCTTTCCCATCTCTCAGGGCACCACCAGTAAACAAGGCTGAGTCTTCCAACCTCCTAAAACCTGTGCTGGGGAAGCTGATGGATTTCAGTCCGGCATCATCTTTTACAAATAAGCTGGTTTCCACACATCTGTGCTGTAGGCCACCCCCTGCTCCTGGATTTCTTCCTGGCTGTTAAAGAGGAACTAGGCCTCCCAAATCTTAGGGAACCAGTTTTGGTCCATCTTATTCCTCAAAGGAGGGGATGGGTGGAGAGTTTCAGCTTCTGAGACTTTCGTCCACATGGGGGACATTTCTCCTGGCTCTTGTGAAACCCCACTGGCCCCCAGCATTTGATAACATGACTTCAAGCCGTAACAGAGTATGCCCTGTACCCCTTCCTTCCTTCCAGAAGTTTGTTCCAAAAGCTTTTTATGATCTTCAGAGTACAGTTTGGTTGGAACCAGGTTGGTCCTTCCTTCCAGCTGCAGTTTCTAAAATATTCATTCATTCATCCAGCATTTGTTGAGACCCTACTATGTTCAAGGCTCTGAGTATAGAGACATGAAATATGGTGCAAGAAGCCAGACAAGAAAGAGTCCTGTATGAACCCTGTATGATTCCATTTGTATAAAACTCTAGAAAATGCCAACTAATCTATAGTGACCAAGGGCAGATCAGTTGTTGCCTGGAAGGGGGGACAAAAAAGGACAGGAGGAGGGATCACAAATGTGCAAAGGGATCACAAGGAAAACTTGCAGGCAGGTGTGTTTATTATAGCGGTGGCTTTATGGGTATATACATATTGTCAAAGCTTATCCAGTTGTACTCTTTAATATGTGAAATTTGTGCTATGTCAAGCATACCTCTAAAAAACTGTTAAAAAACTGAAACAAAACAAAACAGTGTCTGCCCCCAAAAGACTTACATACCAGATGTCTGCAGCCTGATAGGAGACCCAGTCAAGTGCTGTGATAGAAGCGAGATTACCGCTGTGGGGACACACTGGGAAGCAGCCTCATTCTGAAGGGAAAAGGGAGGGACAATAAGGGATAAAGGGGTTGGCTTCTGGGCTGGGCCTTGCAGGAGGGTGAGCATTTGGTAGGAGGCAAGGGAGGGAGGGCGCTGTGGGGGCAGAGGGGTCTGGCAGTGGAGGGTGAGGCCTTCCTGAGCTCAACTTGTCCCCTCCACTCTGCAGACAGCAAGGCCATTGTGGATGGGAACCTGAAGCTGATCCTGGGCCTGATCTGGACGCTGATCCTGCACTACTCCATCTCCATGCCCATGTGGGAAGACGAGGATGATGAGGATGCCCGAAAGCAGACGCCCAAACAGCGTCTGCTTGGCTGGATCCAGAACAAGGTGCCCCAGCTGCCCATCACCAACTTCAACCGAGACTGGCAGGACGGCAAAGCTCTGGGCGCCCTGGTGGACAACTGTGCTCCTGGTGAGTGAGCCAGATGGTACACATGGATCCCTTAGCCTGGAAGGAGAGCTGGGATGAGCTGGTGGTACAGAGGCCTGGTGGTCAGGATGCATTCTTGGGGTGGGGGGATCAGGACCACTGTGGGGCCGGCCCCCTTCTCCAGCTGAGAATTGCTGCTGGAGTCAGGCCTTTCCCGAGGGGTATGCCAGATTCTGCAGTGGCAGAGAAAGGTTTAAACCCCTCATTTTACAGACAAGGACCCAGGCCCAGAGAGGGCAAGTGACTTGTCCAGGATCACACAGCTTGTCTGGGCAGAACTGATCTAGAGCCCAGATCCTTGACTCCCTGCTCCATGAACTTCCTACTTTGCCATACGGTACCATTTCTGAGCTGGGAGAAAGGAAATGTGTTGGGACTTGTAGCAAGAAGCCCAGGAGTTAGACCCAGAGAAGGCTCTACTTTGTGAGACCCTGGGACAACTTTGAGAAGGGGCTGAGGTTGGCCTGGCACTGCCCAGTAGCAGGTGACCCAGCCCTGGCCTGGTCAGGTGGGGGCAGCTCAGGGCCCACGAGAAGACTGAGGCACCACAGCGGGAGTCCTGCCCCACGTGCAGCTCCCTTTCTGACCTTCATCTCCTGAGAAGATAGGTCTTCTCCCCCAGGAAGCTATGGTCCCTTGGGAGAATCCTCTCTCAGCTTGGGGTCAGCTGGGGAGCAGGGGATGGGAGGCGGGGGCACCGGCAGCCTGGGAGGCATTCCCAGCTGCTGAGCCATTGCCCACAGCTGGTGTGGCTGCCAGCAGTGAGCTCAACTGTTCCGGCCAGTCATGGATTCCAGCCTTTGAGCTGGCCCCTCCCCTCCAATGAGCATCACCTCCCCTCCTCTAGGTCTAGCCTAGACCAAGCACCCCTAACCCCTGCACCCTTTCACAGGAGTGATCTGGGGCTGCCTTAGCATTCCTTTTGTTAGAAGAGCTGGGTTCTGGGTGACCATAGAGGAGGACTCATCCTTTCCCAACAGGCTCTTCCATGCCTCAGTTTCCCTAAGTGGGCAGTTAGGAAGGAGAGGGAGTCTTATGCCCTAAGGTTGATATGGGAAGTGCTTGGAGACGTAGGACTTAGGGCTGCTGTGAGGGGACCTTCTAGGGGATGGGTCAGAGGCAAATGTGGGACAGACTCTGCCCTCCTCTGCCCACCCCTGAGGCAGAATGAGGTGCAGAGGCCTGGGAGAGGTGCCCTACAGGGGCTTGGTGTTCAGGGTCTGCACTGGAGCCTGGGCAGGCAGGAGGCTGGCTGGCAGAGCTGGTGCCAGGCTGCGTCAGCCAGGACAGAAAGGCCTCATTGTTGGTGCTAGGAAAGACTGCCTGCCTCCAAACAGTGATGGGCATCCCAGCCGATGGGCCATAACGTGGGGGGTCAGAAGGAGCCTGGCTGGTGGGAGCGGGTGGGAACCGATAGCCCATGAGGGTGTTGGATGAGCACATGTGCCTCTGGCTGACTGCTTCCCCCTAATCGTTGTCTCTCTCCACCATCTCTGCAGGCCTCTGCCCTGACTGGGAGGCCTGGGACCCCAACCAGCCTGTGCAGAACGCCCGGGAGGCCATGCAGCAGGCGGACGACTGGCTCGGGGTGCCCCAGGTACACTCGCGGTTTGGGTCAGGGAAGAGGATAGGGACGGGAGGACCCGGGGGGAGGTTGGGTGTATAAGGGTACCTGGTCAGGGTGTGGGTGAGAAGCAGGTTGCCAGGTAAGGAGGGCACCCTGTAATCCCTTTCCTTCCTGTGGCAGGTGATTGCCCCTGAGGAGATTGTGGATCCCAACGTGGACGAGCATTCTGTCATGACCTACCTGTCCCAGTTCCCCAAGGCCAAGCTCAAACCTGGCGCCCCTGTTCGCTCCAAGCAGCTGAATCCCAAGAAGGCCATCGCCTATGGGCCTGGTATGTGTTGAGCCCCCGGCAGCCCTCCGTGGTCAGCTGGGCGCCTGCCGGCCTGGCTCTCCCTAAGCAAGCTGCCTCTTCCCTTCGCCCCGCAGGCATCGAGCCCCAGGGCAACACCGTGCTGCAGCCCGCCCACTTCACCGTGCAGACAGTGGACGCTGGCGTGGGCGAGGTGCTGGTCTACATCGAGGACCCCGAGGGCCACACCGAGGAGGTACGGAGAGGCCACTGAGGAGAAAGGGGATTAGTGTGACTTTGGAACCAGAGCCCACAGGCCAACAGCAGGGATGGCCCGGAGATGGCTGGGGAGGGGGAAGCTTCACCATGGGGGCCACCAGGCACTGCGGGGTGACTTCCACTCTGTTCCCTTCCCAACAGGCCAAGGTGGTTCCCAACAATGACAAGGACCGCACCTACGCTGTCTCCTATGTGCCCAAGGTCGCTGGGCTGCACAAGGTACCTCCTTCCCCACGGGCCTCCCCTGCACTCCACATTCCATTCACGTCCTAGACTCTGGATGAGTGGGCCGCCCTCTCAGTTCACAGCCCACCCCAGGGCACCAGCCACCCCCCCACCCTCTTGGGCTCTGCTCTTCCCCTTCACCCCCCTCTCAGAACTGCTCTCCCCTAGAAACTAACTTTTGACCCCTGACCCCCAGGTGACTGTGCTCTTTGCTGGCCAGAATATCGAACGCAGCCCCTTTGAGGTGAACGTGGGCATGGCCCTGGGGGATGCCAATAAGGTGTCAGCCCGTGGCCCTGGCCTGGAGCCCGTGGGCAATGTAGCCAACAAGCCCACCTACTTTGACATCTACACTGCGGGTAAGGCCTGGCCTCGGGAATGTCGGGAGAGCAGACCCTGACTGGGGGTGTGGGTGGGGGACTGGGGCAGGGTTCCAGCCGGAAGGTGGATGGCCCAGGGTGAGGGAGCCTCAGGTAGCTGTGTGTGTCCAGTGTGGGGGCTGACAGCCTTTGTCCGTGGCAGGGGCTGGCACTGGTGATGTTGCTGTGGTGATCGTGGACCCGCAGGGCCGGCGAGACACAGTGGAGGTGGCCCTGGAGGACAAGGGCGACAGCACGTTCCGCTGCACCTACAGGCCTGCGATGGAGGGGCCGCACATGGTGCACGTGGCCTTCGCCGGTGCCCCCATCACCCGCAGTCCCTTCCCTGTCCATGTGGCAGAAGGTAACGGCCCTTCACCTGCCCCCACAACCACCCTTACTGAGGCCAGGACACAGAGAGAATGTCACCAAATTCTTGGTCTGAGGATTTATGGGAAATGAAGCACTACATCCAGGGGTAGGTGGGGAGCCAGCTGAAGGCTTCAGAAGGGCAGAAGGAACAGCCAGGAGAGGGGCTCTGGAGAGACCTCATCCTGATCATCTCTCCAATCCCTACCCCGAGAAGGATCCGGAGACCACAGTGAAAGATGTCAGACAGGTGCCACCTTGGAAAGATTGAGGGGGGAAGCAACAGGGCCACATGGTAGAGGCATATATGGTGAGCACTGTACACCAGGCCCTCGGGTGGAGCCTCCCCTGCTGGGTTCTCTCCCTGCCACCCAGAGCCCTTGCCACCGCTCACCCCTCTGTGCCCATCACTCACCAGGCCAAGAGAGTGGCGCTGCATTAGTGCTCTAGCAGAGCGCGGGCAGGCATGGCCACAGCTGACTGGCCTTGCCCGCGCCATGTGGCATGGCCCAGGCGGATAGAATCACCCCCTTCCGTCGTATTCTGTGACAGGCCCCAGGTTCCACGCTATTGGCTTTGTTCTGTGGCAGATCTCGTGTCCTTGCCATTTGCCTGATGGTTTCTATGATAAGACATCTTATCACAGGTTCTGGGTTACTGCCTGTGTTCGTGGAGAGCCTGAGGGATCATGTCATTGACCATTTTGTGGCGCTCTGTGGGTTCCACGCCGTTTTACATGTTCCGTGGCAGGCTGCGATCACCGTTCTTTAGCTCCTGTGTTCACTAGCAAGGTCTGGTTCATTGCCACTGGCAGCATTCTGTGGCAGGCTTCACGGTCTATGGAATATCTCGTTCTGTGGTGTTGCCGTGTTTTGTGGCATGACTTAGTTTCTAAAGCTGCTCTGGTGGCTCTGAGAAGGCTCAGACGACTCTAGGTGGATGGCCTTGGGGTAGGTGAAGGGCCCTTCCCTTTCTCTCTGCGCTCCCCTCTCTGCCCAGGCTCTGCCATGCTTTGTCCCAGCAGCACTGGCCGAGGGCCCAGCAGGAAGGGTTTCTTGTAATGGGCCTGGTGTGGGCCTGTGGCCGCTCCCAGCAGCCTCAATTGTGCTGGGGGCCCCAGGGAGCACTGGGGAAGGCTTGCATGAGGCCATGGACTTGTGAGGAGGTCAGGACAACTGTGAGGTGGGGGATGAGTAGTGGGGGGCTGAGTCTCTGTCCAGGACCCCTCAGCATCCCAACCTCCCCACTCCTCTTCTCCCCAGCCTGTAACCCCAATGCCTGCCGCGCCTCTGGGCGGGGTCTGCAGCCCAAGGGCGTGCGTGTGAAAGAAGTGGCTGACTTCAAGGTGTTCACCAAGGGCGCTGGCAGTGGAGAGCTCAAAGTCACAGTCAAGGGGCCAAGTGAGTGCCAGGGCCCAGGGCTGGAGATGGGAGAGGGGGTGAACGGGATGGAGATGGTGGGGGTGGGGGAGCAGAGAGGAATGTGGCCAGTGGCTCTTACTCCCCAAGAGCCTTGACAGGCAGCACCATGCCCCCCCTGGAGGGACTCCAGAGAGACCCTGACCACTGTGAGACCTTAAGCACACGGTCTCCTCTCTGTCTCAGTTTCCCAGTCTGCCAGCTGGGAATGGTCCTCTCCGCCATAGATGCCACAGTGGGCTATGATGCACAGGAATGACATGTGGTCCCTGCCCAATGTGCTGCTTTGCCCATATAGCAATGCCCTCCGGCTGGGCCTGGATCCCAAGGGCTCCTCAAAGGGGTTGAGGAACTGGAACTCACACACCACTGATCCCACTTCCCTCCTGTCCTCAGAGGGCACAGAGGAGCCCGTGAAGGTGCGGGAGGCCGGGGACGGTGTGTTCGAGTGCGAGTACTACCCTGTGGTGCCTGGGAAGTATGTGGTGACCATTACATGGGGCGGCTATGCCATCCCCCGCAGGTAAGCACCCTGCACCCCCTGCCTTCCTGTCTGGGTCCCCACAGGGTGGAGGAGGGAGCTGGCTGCCTGGGACTCTGAGGGACGGAGGAGGGGTAGCTCTGGCGGGATACTTCCCAGCACTGACACCGGCTCTCTCTTCGCCCAGCCCCTTTGAGGTACAGGTGAGCCCAGAGGCAGGAGCGCAGAAGGTACGGGCCTGGGGCCCCGGTTTGGAAACTGGCCAAGTGGGCAAGTCAGCTGATTTTGTGGTGGAGGCCATCGGCACGGAAGTGGGGACATTGGGTAAGTGACTGGGTGGCAGCAGGTGGGAATGCTGGGGAGTGGTGTGACAGAGGGATACTTGGGAATAACTGGGGACCAGAGGCAGGAATGCTGGGGAGTGTTGGGACGAGACAAGGAGATGGGACATGAGGACAACTAGTTGTTGGGGGAATGACAGGGTGTCCAAGCTGCCTCAAGTGCCCTCTGACCCTCCCCACCTTGCACCCAGGCTTCTCCATTGAGGGACCCTCACAGGCCAAGATTGAGTGTGATGACAAGGGAGATGGCTCCTGTGACGTGCGGTACTGGCCCACGGAGCCTGGGGAGTACGCTGTGCATGTCATCTGTGACGACGAGGACATCCGAGACTCGCCCTTCATTGCCCACATCCAGCCAGCCCCACCTGACTGCTTCCCGGACAAGGTTTGGTCCCATCTTCCATATACTGTCCCAGGATGGGGTGACCTAGCCCTCCTCAGTCCCCAACTCAACCCTCCTCTCTTGCCCCTGCTCAGGTGAAGGCCTTTGGACCCGGCCTGGAGCCCACTGGCTGCATCGTGGACAAGCCCGCGGAGTTCACCATTGACGCCCGCGCGGCTGGCAAGGGAGACCTGAAGCTCTATGCCCAGGTGGGACATTGCCCAGTCTCACTGCCCCTCACTGCTCTGGGCAGGGACCCTGGGCGGGGGTGGGCAGGTGAGAGGCAGGGCCTCCAGGCATCACAAGACTGATTCTTACTGATCCATAAGAACTATGAAAAAATTTAAATTTTGTGTTTTCTTACTGATAACCTTAAAAACATGATCAAAAACATAGTTTTAAACTAATAATTTGCAATTAAAAGATGATTTGATAGAGTAAGACGTTAGTTTCCCAAGTGCATCGACCCCTAGAGGTTAAGGAACGTATTCTTGGGTCCAGGAGGATGATTCTTCTTTAAAAGGTTCATTATTCAATTTTAGGAACATTGATTTAGCCCAGCCTCTCCCCTGCCAACACATTTCAGAGACCGAGGCTGGGAGACCAGGCCACACAGGTGGCCAAGAGCCAGGTGTCCTGGCTCCCAGGGTACAGTATGGCCTCCAGAACATGTGGCACTAGGCTCACATGACCTGAGGACTAGGCTGGGGAAGGAGCCTGTGAGTGTTAGCTGTGGGTAAGGAGGACTCCCTACAGCCAGCAGAGGGCGTCAGTGCTGTGAGGATGCCTGAGCTCAGAACCTTGTTTGGTGATGCCCACAGGACGCCGAAGGCTGCCCCATTGACATCAAGGTCATCCCCAATGGCGACGGCACCTTCCGCTGCTCCTATGTGCCCACCAAGCCCATTAAGCACACTATCATCATTTCCTGGGGCGGTGTCAACGTGCCCAAGAGCCCCTTCCGGGTACGTCCTCCTCAGCCTGCTCTGCCCGCTGCCAGGGGCCCCAGAGGGAGGGTGAAGCCCTACGAAATATTGTCTGTCCCTGGGCCTTTGTCACTGGCCCCCACCTCAAGTCCCCCTCAAAGAGACTAAGGTGGTCCTACTAAGGGTGGGTGGGTAGTGCTGGGGAAGGGGCAAGGCGTTGAGGAAGGGCACCGTGCTGAGCAGTGACCCCTCCCCACAGGTGAACGTGGGAGAGGGCAGTCACCCTGAGCGGGTGAAGGTGTATGGCCCTGGCGTGGAGAAGACAGGTCTCAAGGCCAACGAGCCCACCTACTTCACTGTGGACTGCAGCGAGGCAGGGCAAGGTTCGCCCGGACTGGGAGTGGGAGTGGGGGTGGGGCTCAGGCAGGGTGTGAGCTGACCAGGCAAATTCTCTGGCTGGAGCTCTATGGGACACGAAATGTGGGGGAGATTGTTGAGCCCCCCTCTCACGGCCTTGTGCCTGCCTTCCTCAGGCGACGTGAGCATTGGCATCAAGTGCGCCCCTGGTGTGGTGGGCCCTGCGGAGGCTGACATCGACTTTGACATCATCAAGAATGACAATGACACCTTCACAGTCAAGTACACACCCCCAGGGGCTGGCCGATACACCATCATGGTGCTGTTTGCCAACCAGGTACACCACCCTCAATTTCTGACAGTCATCAGCAGCCTGCACCCTGCCCCCAAGTCTAAGCTGGCAGCTGGAGATGCTGTCGTTGGGGGTGGTGGGGGACAATTGCACAGCCATTGATTGAGCACTTCCTGTGTATGGGCAGCGTGCCCAGAGGAAACAGAGGAGGCTCTTTCAGAGGCTGCTCTTGTCCACCCTGACCAGGCCTTTTCTTCATCCAGGAGATCCCGGCCAGCCCCTTCCACATCAACGTGGATCCCTCCCATGACGCCAGCAAGGTCAAGGCTGAGGGCCCGGGGCTGAACCGCACAGGTGGGTGTCTGGGCAGGGACTGGGTATGAGGCTGGCTGGGGTTGGGGTTAGGTGTCCTCCAGGCCCTCACTACCTTCTTGGGGTGGGCACCCAGGTGTGGAAGTTGGGAAGCCCACTCACTTCACGGTGCTGACCAAGGGAGCCGGCAAGGCCAAGCTGGACGTGCACTTTGCCGGGGCTGCCAAGGGTGAGGCCGTGCGGGACTTTGAAATCATCGACAACCATGACTACTCCTACACCGTCAAGTACACGGCCGTGCAGCAGGTACGCCCCACCCTCTCCCGTGCCCCTGCCCCTCCTGGCCGATGAGGACCTGGTTCCCTTCTTCCAGTCTCAGAGGGCCAGTTCTGGATCTTGGCCCCTTTCCTGCCTCCCATGCGCTCTCGCTGTGGATCTCTGAGCCTCAAGTCCACATCAGCATGTTGCCAGGCTGTGTCTAAGCCACCCAATTCTGACCCCCTGTTGTGCCCAATAGGGCAACATGGCAGTGACAGTGACCTATGGTGGAGACCCCGTCCCCAAGAGCCCCTTTGTGGTGAATGTGGCACCTCCACTGGACCTAAGCAAAGTCAAAGTTCAAGGACTGAACAGCAGTAAGTGGGGCAGGAGATGCCCTGGGCATGAGGGGTGTCGGGAGGGTGGGCTGGAGTCTATGCTCACGGTGTCCCTTGCCCTCTATGCAGAGGTGGCCGTTGGGCAAGAACAGGCATTCTCTGTGAACACACGAGGGGCTGGCGGTCAGGGCCAGCTGGATGTACGGATGACCTCACCCTCCCGACGACCCATCCCCTGCAAGCTGGAGCCCGGGGGTGGAGCTGAAGCCCAGGCTGTGCGCTACATGCCCCCCGAGGAGGGGCCTTACAAGGTGGACATCACCTATGATGGCCACCCGGTGCCTGGCAGCCCCTTTGCTGTGGAGGGTGTCCTGCCCCCTGACCCCTCCAAGGTGAGGAGATAAAAGCTGATTAGAGCTGGGAGTTGGGGGCTTATAGGGAAGACAGATGAGTCATAGGGACAGAAGCTGGAGGGTCTTAAGTCCTGGAGTGGGCACAGCCAAGGACCCCAGGTCAAGACGATCTCCCACCCCGGGACCTGCCTTTGAGAGAGCTTAGTTATTAAAAGGTTGGACTTGGATCAGACCTGGGCTTGAGTCCCAGATCCACCAGCTGGGACAGATGATTTAATCTCTGCCTGTGTGTTCGCCTGGAACGGTTAGAAGGACTCAGTCTGCGGTAGCTGCTACAGCGGAAGGTGCTTAGCTGGGTGGGGAGCCGTGAAGGCCAGGCACAGGAGAGGCCGGTGGAGGGAACCCACGTACTTGCTCCTCTCTCTAGGTTTGTGCTTATGGCCCTGGTCTCAAGGGCGGGCTGGTGGGCACCCCAGCGCCATTCTCCATCGACACTAAGGGGGCTGGCACAGGTGGCCTGGGACTGACCGTGGAGGGCCCCTGCGAGGCCCAGATCGAGTGCCAGGACAATGGTGACGGCTCGTGTGCTGTCAGCTACCTGCCCACGGAGCCGGGCGAGTACACCATCAACATCCTGTTTGCTGAAGCCCACATCCCTGGCTCACCCTTCAAGGCCACCATCCGGCCAGTGTTTGACCCAAGCAAGGTGCGGGCCAGCGGGCCGGGCCTGGAGCGCGGCAAGGCTGGCGAGGCAGCCACCTTCACTGTGGATTGCTCGGAGGCGGGCGACGCTGAGCTGACCATCGAGATCCTGTCGGACGCGGGCGTCAAGGCCGAGGTGCTGATCCACAACAATGCCGACGGCACCTACCACATCACCTACAGCCCCGCCTTCCCCGGCACCTACACCATCACCATCAAGTATGGTGGCCACCCCGTACCCAAATTCCCCACCCGCGTCCACGTGCAGCCCGCTGTGGACACCAGCGGGATCAAGGTCTCGGGGCCTGGCGTGGAGCCGCATGGTGAGTGACACAGGAGGAGCCAGGAGCTGGTCAGGCCGCCAGCCAGGGAGCCATGGGAGCCAGTGGGAGGGAGGGAAGCAGGGCTGAGGGCCTTAGGGGCCCACGTGGGGTGAAGGGAGGGCTCAGACACCCCAGAGGAGCAGCCGAGGGCAAAGGCAGAGCATGGAGCTTTGCCTCTGCTCTTGTGGTAAAATTGTATCTGCCCACGGGCATTTTTCTGGGGAGATCCTCCACTTTCATCAGCCTACAGGGACCCTGATCTGAAAAAGCTAAGAACCCTGCTCTAGAGGGTTCAAAAGGATGCTTTGGGGTAGAGATGACAGGAGTCAGGAGATAGTTCAGTGACTGTGTTACCACCTGCTAGGGGCTGGACCTGGGGCTAGGTGTGAGGGTGGGGGTGCAGAGGGGCGCACAGCCTAGGGCGGGGGACTGATGTGAACAGAATGTCACTGTGTGGTGGAAGGAGTGGAGGCAGGGGCTGTGGGAGACAGGGCCTGGAGCTCACAGGGTGGCTGACCTCCGGCTGGGAAGGAGTGACCTCGGAACTGAGGCGGGGTAGGGGTAGCTACTATGTGAAGGCTGCCCCCCACTCACACTGAGCTCTCCTCCCCTGGGACCCAGGTGTCCTGCGTGAGGTGACCACTGAGTTCACAGTGGACGCAAGATCCCTCACAGCTACGGGGGGCAGCCATGTGACGGCTCGAGTGCTCAACCCCTCCGGTGCTAAGACGGACACCTACGTGACAGACAACGGGGATGGCACCTACCGAGTGCAGTACACGGCCTATGAAGAGGGTGAGGGGCCGGGCTGAGCGGGGGCGAGGGACCCGATCCCAGTGTTCTCTGGGCAGTGGCGTGGTGGGGCCGCACGCCCTGATGCACTCCGTGTGGCTGCTCCCAGGTGTGCACTTGGTGGAGGTGCTGTATGACGAGGTCGCTGTGCCCAAGAGCCCCTTCCGAGTGGGCGTCACTGAGGGTTGTGACCCAACCCGCGTCCGGGCGTTTGGACCAGGCTTGGAGGGTGGCTTGGTCAACAAATCCAACCGCTTCACTGTGGAAACCAGGTACCCTCCCCATTTCCTAACTTTGACCCTGAGGCTGTGGCCACCTTGATCCCAGCCACTTGTCCATCCCCCATCAAGAGTGACCCAGGAACAAACCTCCCCCAGCGTCCGGATCAGCTGGGCCCCCAGTGGCCTGCTCTCCTGCACCCCACCCCGCCCCTCCCGCTCCTCCATTCCCCCTCACTGGTCATAGCGGAGCTTATGGGGGTGTCGTCTTGCAGGGGAGCTGGCACCGGTGGCCTAGGCCTAGCCATTGAGGGCCCCTCAGAAGCTAAAATGTCCTGCAAGGACAACAAGGATGGCAGCTGCACCGTGGAGTACATCCCCTTCACCCCCGGAGACTACGATGTCAACATCACCTTCGGGGGACGGCCCATCCCAGGTGTGCAGAGAGGGCGGGTGGTGCCCGCTCACTGGGTGGGAAACTGGAAGTCAGATGTGCAGATTCATCCCTAGGCAGGACGGCCGTGCACCCAGCTCACGGGGACGGGCAGGCATGGGCGCTAAGGTCACTACCAAGAGGCAGGGTGGTGGGGTGCTGTTGATGAAACCACGCCTCCAGTTCATTCCCAGAGCCCAACTCTGGCATCCTGGCCCTTTCCCTGGAGCACCAGACCTCCTGGGTTGGGTCACTCAGATAGTCCGGGCCACTCTCACTTGCTCAGTGAGGACAGCCTTGTGCCCTCTCCCTCTCTCTGTAAAGCCAAGAACCCCTGCTGCTCCCCTGTGGGCCGAGCTGCTCGAGCAGGTCACATCTTCAGTCATTGCAGAACTTGGGCCCGCTGACATTGGACATGTTTCTCCCCCGCTGGATTAGCCTCTCTCCTGGATTAGCCTCTCTCCTGGATTAGCCTCTCCTGGATTAGCCTCTCTCCTGGATTAGCCTCTCTCCTGGATTAGCCTCTCCTGGATTAGCCTCTCTCCTGGATTAGCCTCTCCTGGATTAGCCTCTCTCCTGGATTAGCCTCTCTCCTGGATTAGCCTCTCCTGGATTAGCCTCTCTCCTGGATTAGCCTCTCTCCTGGATTAGCCTCTCCTGGATTAGCCTCTCTCCTGGATTAGCCTCTCTCCTGGATTAGCCTCTCTCCTGGATTAGCCTCTCCTGGATTAGCCTCTCTCCTGGATTATTTCTCTCTGTACCTCCGGCTTCTAGCATGGTGCTAGACATATTTTTAAACCCTTATCCAATTTCACACTGTCAAGAATGTATTATCTTTTTAAAACATTCCATTTTTAACATTTTATTTATTTAGGAAGGTTTTCTTTCAGACCTGTGGCCCAAGTGAGTAAGGTTTGTCCAGCTTCAGTCTGCAGCCCAGTTTATTTATCCTCGTTTACATTTTCTCAGCCAGTTCTGAAGTGTTTGCACAGGTTGCTCTGGCCTCCTGGGCATTTCAAAGGCAGGGCAGGCCTCCTCCTGGGCCTCCGTGGAAGAGACCCCCCAGCAGGCGGTGGGGCTGATGGCCTTCTCCTCACAGGAAGCCCATTCCGAGTGCCAGTGAAGGATGTGGTGGACCCTGGGAAGGTGAAGTGCTCAGGACCAGGACTGGGGGCTGGTGTCAGGGCTCGGGTACCCCAGACCTTCACGGTGGACTGCAGCCAAGCTGGCCGAGCCCCCCTGCAAGTGGCTGTGCTGGGCCCCACAGGTATGGGGTGTCTAGGGCAGGGTGGAGGGAGGTGGGGACAGGGTGCCCGAAGCTCTGCTGACCTTGCTTCCCTTGCCCAGGTGTGGCAGAGCCCGTGGAGGTGCGTGACAATGGAGATGGTACCCACACCGTTCACTACACCCCTGCCACCGATGGGCCGTACACGGTAGCCGTCAAGTATGCCGACCAGGAGGTGCCACGCAGGTGAGGACCAGTTTCCTGCTCCCGTGCAGCACGGAGCTCTGGGGAGCTCCTGCCAGGGCCACACCTGCAGGCCCCTGCTGGGCCCTAGGAGTGCCCCTTCCGCTTGTCTACCCCATCCCGCTCTTCCTCGGGGCTCCCTACCTGTCCTCCCCACCCTGGAGGCAGCGCAGCCGCAGGGGCCTCTCCTTGGGCTCTGCTTTCCCACCATGTAGCCACAAAATGAGTGCCTTGGGAAAAGGCAGGAGGCAGGAGAGGGCAGCCTCTGCACCCTCCTCTTTAAACAAACCACAGCATCTTCCCTGGATGGAGAGGAAGTGCTCAGGCTGTGTCAAGGGATCCCCAAGTGACCCTCCCCCAAGACTCAGGATGTGATCTGGCTCCTGGGAACTGGTCCCTCCTCCCTGCCCCAGGAAGTCATCCCTCCTGCCTGTCTGTTGGGAGGATTCCTGCCCCAAATAAGTTGTTCCCCAACCCCCAGCCAACTCTCCATTCCTTTTGCCCCTCAAGCCCCTTCAAGATCAAGGTGCTTCCAGCCCACGATGCCAGTAAGGTACGGGCCAGCGGCCCTGGCCTCAACGCCTCTGGCATCCCTGCCAGCCTGCCTGTGGAGTTCACCATCGACGCCAGGGACGCTGGGGAGGGCTTGCTCACTGTCCAGATTCTGGTGAGTCCACGCCTAGCCCACCTCCCAGGTCAGGCTCCGGGCACAGGCAGGCCTTGACCTCTGCTTCTCGCCCAGGACCCTGAGGGTAAGCCCAAGAAGGCCAACATCCGAGACAACGGAGATGGCACGTACACCGTGTCCTACCTGCCAGACATGAGTGGCCGGTACACCATCACCATCAAGTACGGTGGCGACGAGATCCCCTACTCGCCCTTCCGCATCCATGCCCTCCCTACTGGGGATGCCAGCAAGTGCCTTGTCACAGGTGGGCACACGCTTGCTTCCTCTGCCCCTGCTCACCATACAGCACTGCTCATAGCTCTTCCATGTCCCTGGCCCAGTCCCCTGAGGACTGTTGGTCCAAGAGCCCACCCCTCCCACCCCCTGCCCCCACCCCACCCCTCCTGAGTGCTGCAGGGCCTCACACTCTTCTCTCTTTCCAGTGTCCATTGGAGGCCATGGCCTGGGTGAGTACCCTGTCTCTTCTCTTCCTGCTGAGGTGGTGGGGACAGCTGGGATTGGAGGGGGGCTGGACATAGTCCCCACGGACCCCTGACAGGGCTCTTCTGTGTGGCAGGTGCCTGCCTGGGCCCCCGCATTCAGATCGGGGAGGAGACAGTCATCACAGTGGACGCCAAGGCAGCAGGCAAGGGGAAGGTGACATGCACGGTGTCCACGCCGGACGGGGCAGAGCTAGACGTGGACGTGGTGGAGAACCACGATGGTACTTTCGACATCTACTACACGGCACCTGAGCCGGGCAAATACGTCATCACCATCCGCTTTGGAGGGGAGCACATCCCCAACAGCCCCTTCCACGTGCTGGTGAGTGCCACGGCTGCAGCGGGGCCGGCGGTGGCTGGGGAGGCGGGCCGGGCCCTCTGAGCAACAGCCAGGAATCTCAGAACCTGTCCCCGCGTCTCGCGGCTTCCGGAGCCAAGCCTTTGGTTTTCCTGCAGCCTCCCAACCTGGGAGGTGAACGCAGCCCTGCCTTGGGCCCCTCTGGCATTGGCCAGCTCTCTCTGGAGAAACTTGCCATGTCCCTCTCTGATCCTTGGGCCCACTGTCCCCATACATCTCCCCAAGGTGGCCCTACAGGACAGTGAAGCCCTCCAGAGGGTAAAGCACCTTAGATACCATACTGATCGTGGGCAGCCCAGGATTTCAGGTCCCAGGTCGTTCTCTGAGTCAGCTCCTGGTCATTTGAGCTGGTGGGCTGGCCTGCCACACCCTGAGCTCTCTGTACCTTGCCTCCCAGGCGTGTGACCCCATGCCCCACGTGGAGGAGCCCTCCGACGTGCTGCAGCCGCACCGACCCAGCGCCTACCCCACACGCTGGGTACTGCTGCCTCCCACTCCTCTGCCTTCACTTCCTCCTTCTATTCCTCAGCAGCCAGGCTGGGCACGGTTTGGGGCCATCTTGGGGAGCAAGTGGGGGTCAGGCTGCGCAGAGGGTTCCCCAAGCTGGGCACGGCACCTCTTCTCTTGCAGCTGACGCACCTCTCCTGCCACTCTGGTTCCACCATTAACCATCTCGTTCTTGCCTCACTTTCTCTGACGTCAGTCGTGGCTCAGGCCAAGCTCCCCAGGCCTTCCCCAGCTGATGACTGTTCCCTCTCACCTGCCATAGGCCACAGAGGAGCCAGTGGTGCCCGTGGAGCCAATGGAGTCCATGCTGAGGCCCTTCAACCTGGTCATCCCCTTCACCGTGCAGAAGGGGGAGCTCACAGGTACTGCCCTGGGTCCTGAGGCATGACGGCTCAGAGGGTGGACACCTTCGTCCAGACCCAGCCCCTTGTCTTAGAGGTGGAAACTGGGGCCCAGAGCAGGGAAGTGAGCTCCCCAAGGTCGCGTAGCAAGCTGGGCAGAGCTGAAACTCAGACTGAAGACCTCTGTCTCCCAGTTCAGGGTTTATCCCACTGCTCCAGGCCGGTACCTAACCACCAGGGTGGACACACACCACAGGAGCAGGGTCAGCAGCAGGGTTGTACCAGGAGACGCCGAGGTCCCCTACATAACTGGGTCTGCTTGGCAGGGGAGGTGCGGATGCCCTCTGGGAAGACTGCCCGGCCCAACATTACTGACAACAAGGACGGCACCATCACGGTGAGATACGCGCCCACGGAGAAAGGCCTGCACCAGATGGGGATCAAGTACGACGGCAACCACATCCCCGGTGAGTCGGGCTGGGTCGGGCTGGTCTGAGAGCAACCCACAGCAGCTTCAGTCTTGCTTGCCTCTTTCAACCAACATTTACTGAATGTCTACTGTGTGCAGACACCCTGGGAGACCCTGGGGAGGCTGATAGGCTGTGGGAGGCAGACTTGCCCCGGTTAGGTCCCTATGGCAGAGATGGAGGGCTCAGCAGGGAGGCTGCCGGATGGTGCTGGGGCCTGAGGTGGGCTCAGGCAGCCCCCGTCTTCACTGCTAACCCAGTGCCCTTCTCCGTCCTCCCCAGGGAGCCCCCTGCAGTTCTACGTGGATGCCATCAATAGCCGTCATGTCAGTGCCTATGGGCCAGGCTTGAGCCATGGCATGGTCAACAAGCCGGCTACCTTCACCATTGTCACCAAGGATGCTGGGGAAGGTGAGGGGAGCTGCAGGCAGGGGGCTGGGTGGGGGCCAGCCAGGTGCAGGGGTGAGGGCAGGACCTCTGATCTCAGCTCTGCCTCCACCTACAGGGGGTCTGTCCCTGGCCGTGGAGGGCCCATCCAAGGCAGAGATCACCTGCAAGGACAACAAGGATGGCACCTGCACCGTGTCCTACCTCCCCACGGCGCCAGGAGACTACAGCATCATTGTGCGCTTTGACGACAAGCACATCCCGGGAAGCCCCTTCACAGCCAAGATCACAGGTGGGGGCAACTGGACACATACAGCTTACGACACACACTTGGCACACAGCGGACATGCAAGCCCAGCATGTTCAAGTCACTGGGGCCTTAGGGTAGGGCCCTTTGAGGTGGAAGAGGTCATTTTTGGACAGGAACTCTATTCTCTACAGTAGGTAAGAGACAGCCAACCACCCCCATGCTTCAAAACACTTCATCACATTTAGTCTTTGAAGAAATTCTTTTGAGGTTAGGGTACTGACTGATAATCCCTTTGGGTAGAGGAGGAAACCAGTAGGCCCAGAGAGGCTAAGCAATTTGATCAGAGTCACACAGAGAGTAAAGGGTCTGTGTTGTCTGGCCACTGTAGTATTTTGTTGCCACGAAACCATGTGACTCAGGATAAAAATACGCAAGTTAGGGATTTAACCCATTCAGGACTGAGGCATCCCCAGGGCGGTTGGGGTGCAGCCCCATCCATAATCTCTGGCACTGGATGAAGACTGGGTGTCTCCGTGCACGTGAGGAATCCCCGGTCTGTTGAGTCAGTGGAATTTGCCAGGAGGTCTCCTGAGCCCCATGAGGGTAGGGCCTGCCTGGAGTCACAGCTGCCTGACACCCCAACTCCACCACCAGGCGATGATTCCATGAGGACGTCACAGCTAAATGTGGGCACCTCCACGGATGTGTCGCTGAAGATCACCGAGAGTGACCTGAGCTTGCTGACTGCCAGCATCCGTGCCCCCTCAGGCAACGAGGAGCCGTGCCTGCTGAAGCGCCTGCCCAACCGGCACATCGGTGAGTGTGCGGCCGGGGCGGGGCCTCGGGAGGAGGCAGGCCGAGAGGGCCGGGCAGGGTCGCTCTGCCAGGCCCAGAGCCCCTTGTTGACCTCCACCTCTCCGCAGGCATCTCCTTCACCCCCAAGGAGGTGGGGGAGCATGTGGTGAGCGTGCGCAAGAGTGGTAAGCACGTCACCAACAGCCCCTTCAAGATCCTGGTGGGGCCGTCTGAGATCGGAGACGCAAGCAAGGTGCGGGTCTGGGGCAAGGGCCTCTCCGAGGGACACACCTTCCAGGTGGCAGAGTTCATCGTGGACACTCGTAATGCAGGTACTTCCTGCCCCAGAGACCTCTGATTTCAGCTGGTGCCTCCAGTGAGACTTGTCCTTCTTTCCTGTCCAGCACCCCCTTGGCCACACGCTCCTCCCTGAACTTCCTGGCTCAGTCTCCTTTGGGATTCATGTTCTGGGACCTACTTAGGGGAGAGTGAATGTCCTTATGTCAGTTCTCTCACGTCTAAGCGTTTAAGTCTAAGAGAAAGCTTGTCGGTCATGAGTTTGTCTCCCCCTTGCTTACTGGAACCCAAGCGGCCTACCTTCCGGAGTTTCCCAGACTGCCTGTCCTTGGCCCTCTGGATCAGTGCCTGGCTCACCCCTCCTCCCACTGAGCCTTCTTTCCTTAGTGGTTACTACACACCTTGGGTGCCCATTCCAGAGGGAGCCTGCGGTTTGGGGAGGGGAGAGCAGAGTGGCAGTGAGTGGCAGGGACTGAGGGGGACATGTCTTGTTTCCCGCCAGGTTATGGGGGCCTGGGGCTGAGCATTGAAGGCCCTAGCAAGGTGGACATCAACTGTGAAGACATGGAGGACGGCACATGCAAAGTCACCTACTGCCCGACTGAACCCGGCACCTACATCATCAATGTCAAGTTTGCAGACAAGCATGTGCCCGGTAAGGCTCTGGGTTGTAGCTGGGTGGTGAGAGGCCAGGAGGCCAAAGGTCTGAACTGCCTGACCCACGGCCTCTCCGCGTACAGGAAGCCCCTTCACAGTGAAGGTCACCGGTGAGGGTCGAATGAAGGAAAGCATCACCCGACGCAGGCAGGCGCCCTCCATTGCCAGCATCGGCAGCACCTGTGACCTCAACCTCAAGATCCCAGGTGAGGTGTGGGCCAGGAAGAGCCTGGGCAGGGCAGGGTAGGGCAAGGTGGTGGGGAGGGCCTTCGGGCCCAGAGCCTGCCCTGAAGGCTCTCTGTCCCGCGTACTCATTTTCACACACACCTCCTCACCCCCACCCCCCACCCATATGTCCCACAGGGAACTGGTTCCAGATGGTGTCGGCCCAGGAGCGCCTGACTCGAACCTTCACACGAAGCAGCCACACGTACACCCGCACAGAGCGCACGGAGATCAGCAAGACACGGGGCGGGGAGACTAAGCGTGAGGTTCGGGTGGAGGAGTCCACCCAGGTCGGCGGAGACCCCTTCCCTGCCGTCTTCGGGGACTTCCTGGGCCGGGAGCGCCTGGGCTCCTTTGGCAGCATCACCAGGCAGCAGGAGGGTGAGCAGGCCTGGGCCGGGGTCCTCTCAGGGAGGCTGGGCCCCTTGTCCCTTGGGACAAGATGGGTGTGGCCGGCCAGCCTGGGCTGGTCTGAGTGGAGGAGGGGGTTTTACTGAGGAGGGAAGGCAGATCCCAGGCCAGAAGAGCCCCAGTACCACCCTGACAGTCCCTACCCTCTACAGGTGAGGCCAGCTCTCAGGACATGACGGCACAGGTGACCAGCCCATCTGGGAAGATAGAAGCCGCAGAGATCGTCGAGGGGGAGGACAGCGCATACAGCGTGCGCTTTGTGCCCCAGGAGATGGGGCCCCATACAGTCACTGTCAAGTACCGCGGCCAGCACGTGCCTGGCAGCCCCTTTCAGTTCACTGTGGGGCCACTGGGTGAAGGCGGTGCCCATAAGGTGCGAGCTGGAGGCACTGGGCTGGAGCGAGGTGTGGCCAGCGTGCCAGGTGAGGGGCAGGTGGCCAGGAGGGGAGACGGGGGTAGGGCAGCCAGCAGGATGGGTGATGGTGCTAAAGAGCCACTCCTGCCCTGCTCTGTCTCCAGCGGAGTTCAGCATCTGGACGCGAGAAGCAGGCGCCGGGGGCCTGTCTATCGCCGTGGAAGGTCCTAGCAAGGCAGAGATTGCATTTGAGGACCGGAAAGATGGCTCCTGCGGAGTCTCCTATGTTGTCCAGGAACCAGGTGGGTGTCCACGATGGGGGTGGGGCTGCGCCTGCCTGACCTCTCTGACCGGGTTTCTGCTCACTGATCAGGCAGATTCTTGGGGCTACAGAACTGACTCTTCCCCCGCGCCCCTGCTCTCTGCCCCATCTCCCTCCACCCCACACCGCTGGGAATTGGTGTCTGTCTCCAGAGCTGAGCCCTGACCCAAAAGCCTGTCCTGGGATGAGGTGGAGGTGGAGGCGGTTCCTCCCCTGTGCTGGGCTTGTGCTGACTGGCTTTCCCTCCCCAGGTGACTATGAGGTCTCCATCAAGTTCAACGATGAGCACATCCCAGACAGCCCCTTTGTGGTGCCCGTGGCCTCCCTGTCAGATGACGCTCGACGCCTCACTGTCACCAGCCTCCAGGTGTGTGTCTGGGGGTGTGGGCCCTCGGTCACCCTGAGAGATGGGCAGGAGTCAAGGATGGCAGGCCCATGTGGCCAGGGGCTTAGCACATACCTAGGATGGGCCAGACAGACAGACATTCCCTCTCTTCCAATGTCTATATAGTACGGGGGAGTTCCATGCCCCCTTCTAGCTGTCCCTAACGGTCCTCTTATTGGCCTCAGGAGCCCTTGTGCCTCTCCTCATGGCCCCCTCTAGAACTGGACTCCATGCCCCATCCCCAGGCTCATGTCCCGATCGGCCCACCTTCTCTGGGGAGGGCCCTCAGGCTAGTCCACACTCTGTATCCTCATCTGAGATACCTGGTGCTCTCAGTCCACCCTGCACTGTCTTCTCAGCCATCAGGCCCACTTTACAGTGTCTGGGTCTCACCCCCTCAGCCAGGACAGGGCACATCACCTCTCATCCTCCACTGTGTCCAGCACAGCCAGGTGGCCCCAGCTTCTAGCAGGTGCATGCTGAGAACAGAGATCCAGCCCCCACCTCCCATCTCATTCTTGTTGAGAGCCTCCCTGACCTGGGCCAGCAGCAAGGGCCAGGCTAGGATGGGAGGTGGGAGCTCCAGGCTGGGGTGCAGCGAGAGCAGTGTCAGGCTGCAGAGAGGGCACTCTGGGCCCTCCCAGGAGTCTGAGCATCCTCTGTGGTCCCTGCAGGAGACGGGACTCAAGGTGAACCAGCCAGCGTCCTTTGCAGTGCAGCTGAATGGTGCTCGGGGCGTGATCGATGCCAGGGTGCACACGCCCTCGGGGGCGGTGGAGGAGTGCTACGTCTCGGAGCTGGACAGTGGTGAGCTGGCCCTGCCCATGCCACCCCTGCCAGGCTAGGACCTTCTGGGAAGGAGAAGGGAAGGACAAAGGCTCACCCACTATCCCTCTGCCCCACAGACAAGCACACCATCCGCTTCATCCCCCACGAGAATGGTGTCCACTCCATCGATGTCAAGTTCAATGGTGCACACATCCCTGGCAGTCCCTTCAAGATCCGTGTTGGGGAGCAGAGCCAGGCAGGGGACCCAGGCTTGGTGTCAGCCTATGGTCCCGGGCTTGAGGGAGGCACTACAGGTGAGTGCCTGGGGCTGGGGAGGAGTGGTGAATATTGGGGTGCTCAGCCTCTAGTCCCATACTATCCTGCCCCAGAGGCAGGGGCAGTGCTAAGGAGGCCTGCCCTGGAGAGCCTGGGGTGGGGCCCATCCTAGCTCTGGGCCCAAGCCCTTCCTGCTCACAGCCTTGCTACCTCTGGCCCCCAGGCGTTTCATCAGAGTTCATCGTCAACACCCTGAATGCGGGCTCCGGTGCTTTGTCTGTCACCATTGATGGCCCCTCCAAGGTGCAGCTCGACTGTCGGGAGTGTCCTGAGGGCCATGTGGTCACTTACACTCCCATGGCCCCTGGCAACTACCTCATTGCCATCAAGTATGGTGGTCCCCAGCATATCGTGGGCAGCCCCTTCAAGGCCAAAGTCACAGGTGAGTGCCGGGGTAGGGGGCGGTCCCTCCAGCCCAACCTGCAGCCCAGCCCACCCTGGACGGCTCCAGCGGCCATTCACGTCAGGGTCATAGTCTGCCCCAAACAGCCGGATCAAGTTACCAGGAATAAGCTGGGCCTGGCTTTACACAGCACACCATTCATTTCCCATATCCACATGTGGAGTCCTAAAGAATCATTAAAAAAAAATTTTTTTTCTTTATTGATTTGAGAGAGAGAGGAAGGGAGAGAGAGAGAGAGATGGAAACAATGATGAGAGAGAACATCGACTGGCTGCCTCCTGCATGCCCCCCACTGGGGATTTGGCCTACAGCCTGGGCATGTGCCCTGACCGGGAATCGAACCGCGACCTCTTGGTGCATGGGTCGACGCTCAACCAGTGAGCCACGCCAGCCGGGCTAGAATCATTTTTAAAAATCAAACCTTCGTCTTTATTGTTGTCTATCACTTGTTTAATCTTTTCCCTGAGGTGGCTCCCCACACTTTAGCCTAACTTTCTGCCCTCCTGGCTTCAAAAAAGACAGAGCTCAGTAAATATTTAGCAAGCTTTCCTTTTGGAAGCTCCATGTTCCTTTTTAAAGCAAGACTCTTACCCTGTGATTTGAGTTTCCAGACAAAGTCCAGGAGAGCAACACATGGAGCCATCAGAGGCCCAGACCTCAGGGCACTCCTGCCGTGGCAGCTGTAACCCAGGCTCACGTGCAGTGGACTGTTCTCCTCGGGCGCTACAGCTGAGGAAGGGAGTGTGGCCCCTGACCCTGAGTCCCACGGGGCTGTCAGTGCCGGATGGGGGCCTGCTGTCTGGAGAAGAGCAGGCCTCTGACCCGCTCACGGCTATCCTACTCTGCCCTCAGGTCCTCGGCTGTCTGGAGGCCACAGCCTTCACGAAACATCCACGGTTCTGGTGGAAACGGTGACCAAGTCGTCCTCCAGCCGGGGCTCTAGCTACAGTTCCATCCCCAAGTTCTCCTCAGATGCCAGCAAGGTGGTGACACGGGGCCCCGGGCTGTCCCAGGCCTTTGTGGGCCAGAAGAACTCCTTCACCGTGGACTGCAGCAAAGCAGGCATGCCGACGGGGAGATGGGCGGTCTCCAGGGGTGGGCAAGGGGCAGGAATGGGAGGCAGGGGCTGCTGTGGGCAAGGGTCCCTGGTCTGAGTCCACCCTCCCTGCCTCCCCCTCCAGGCACCAACATGATGATGGTGGGTGTGCATGGGCCCAAGACCCCCTGTGAGGAGGTATACGTGAAGCACATGGGCAACCGGGTATACAACGTCACCTACACCGTCAAGGAGAAAGGGGACTACATCCTCATCGTCAAGTGGGGCGACGAGAGCGTCCCCGGAAGCCCCTTCAAAGTCAATGTGCCCTGAATCCCAGAAGTGCCTCCCCCAGCCTCAGCCCTCACCTCTGGCCAAACACACACTCACATACACACACACCAATGGGTCACACCCAGATGCACACGTGCACAATCAGACACCACAGACACCTGCCTTGAGGTGTGAAATGAATGGCACTGCCTCTCCAGCCCGCCAAGCCCCCAGGGGTTGAAGGCCTTTTCTGTCTCAGGACAGTGTCCCTCCCCTTGAATGTGACATGAGGGCGGACTGGGGATTCAGGGGGGTCAGGGAAGCCCTGAGTTTTCTGGTGGGGCTGAGGCCAGTGGGGCAGCACATGTTTGGGGGTGTCTGTGTGTGTGAGAGAGGGCACCCTCAAACCTCACCGCTGGCCGGGCCTCCTTGCGCGGAGGCATGCATCCGGCCCCTCTGGTGGCTACAACCCCAGAGTATTATGGACTTGGAAAAGAAGCACAATCGTTGGAGAAAAAGGACCCAGAACCAGCGACAACGTTGGCACACGGCCTGGCTCGGGGCGATTTACATCCCGGCCAGGCTTCCTGGGGGACAGATTTCTCTCTCTTTCTCTCTCTTTTTTTTTTTTTATGGTTGCACAGCTCTGCCCCATGGGGGGCCTTTTTTACACACTGCGAGGCCCAGCTTTCTGGGGGGACTTTTGCACATGTCATGTGGCTCAGCTGGGAGCCGTTTAGGTGGAAAACTCCAAATAAAGTGCGGCCTGTCGCAGAGGCGTGGCTGTTCCTTGTGCGAGTGCGCTCCGTGGCCACCTTCTGGCCCACTGACACTAAATCAGGCCTTGGGGAGGCAGAGACCAGCTGGCTGTCCCCTGGAGGACTGACCCAGGCCAAGGGGGAAGGGCCTGGGGCAGGGGTGGGTCATATATTTGGTGAAGTCTGAGAAGTTGGCAAAATGTTCGCAGAAATAACCAGGAATTGGGGTGGGGGGGTAGTTAAGGATGTGGGATCCATCCTCAGATTCCTGGAGAGCTGGGAGGTGGGGCAGGGAGGTGGACACTGTTCTAGAAGACTTCCCTAGGACCACTGGGACGTCAGTTTCTATTCAGCCTGATCTCCAGGATGGTCTCCAAATTAGGACCTTAAAACATGAGTGCTGACTCAAACAGGAATGCTCCTCATCCGGCAGGCAGGCAGGACCACGTGCAGACCCAGGACCCTTCACTCCAGCCAGGTCCTGGGTCAAGTCAGGGCCTCCCTCCTGAACCAGCCTCTCACTAGCCTCCCTGCCCACCAGCCTCTTCGATACCTCCCTGGCCCACCAGCCTCTCACTAGCCTCCCTGGCCCACCAGCCTCTCACTAGCCTCCCTGGCCCACAGCCTCTTTGATAGTCTCCCTGATGCATCAGCCTGTCTGGCCCCTGCCAGCTCCCTCCAACCCACTCTCCATGTTGCAGCCAGATGGGATCACATTAAAGGGATTAGGCCCCTCTCCAACTCAGGGCCCTTCTGTGACTCCCTCCTGCTGCAGGCTAATGTCTATTCTTCCTAACAAGGCCTCCAGGTTCAGGTCCAGCTTCCCCACCCGTTCATTCCAGAAACCCCAAGTCAGGCAGGGTGCTCATTCCCCACGGTACCCTCCAGCTTTAACCCCTCTTCACAGCCTCTAGTTTCCCAGGCCCCATGTGGCTGTTTGGGCCTATGCCAGAGAACACCCTTGCTTCTCCACCCTCCTCATCTTCCTATCCAATAGGAAGCTTTCCTGGACCCCTTCTGGACCAGCCCCCAGCTCCTATATTCCCCAGGACGTGTCTCTAGCTGCCATTTGCTACCCTGACCTGTGACCATGTATCCACCTTCCCCACCAGACTGAGCTCCCCAACCCTGGCAGGTCACACAGGCTGGTGTGATGAATGAATAAATGAACAAGCAACTGAGTAGCCAGAGTAGGGCAAAGAAGCATTTCACCCAATTGATTTCCCAATTCTTAGACCCATCCCTGGACATTTCAGCTCATGATGGTGGGTCAACTCCAAAGACCCCTCCTCACCTCTTCACTTAGTAGCCTGTCTGCCTCCTTGCTCCTCTTTAAGTTCTTCTTTTCCTTCCCTCTCCTTCATTTGCTCTAAATACAGCCCCCTCAAGACCTCATTTTCTGTATGTCTACCTCCTCCCTGGGATATATTTTACTCTCCCCTCAGTCCTGAGGGAGCTCCTTGAAGACAGAAATCGTATTTTATCAAGCCCGTCCTCAGCCTCTTCATGGCCACATTTGGTAAACGACAGCGGAATGAAGGAGTGTGTGACGAATGTGATGAGCCCAGCTCCATGCTTGATCTCACAGACCCACTGAGGTGGGATCTGTTCTTTTAAGTATCCGACCACTCATAGCCATTAGGGGCCAGTTGTGCGCCAGGCACTGAGCCGGGTGCTTCCACACACATTGCTTCTCTACGCCCTCCCTCTGCCTCACCCCTAAATGTGAGAGTTTTCCTGCATGATTTGCTGTCCTCCTCTTGTGCACTGATGTGTTTCTAGAGATCCAGCCCAGCTGCTCTCTCCCAACCACAGTATGGGCCTGGGTGCTGAGCACTTATGGGCTCCATCTCACTTAATTCCAACAGCCTATGAGGTTATCTGAAAAAACAAGGCCCTCAGAATGGTGGTGATGAGTCCAAAATCATACCCCTAGGTAGCAGGGCTGAGATTCAAACCATATGTGCCCAAATGCTGAGCCTATTACACAAATACCCAGTAGACCAGACCATCTGGATGTTAAGTGCTCTAAACTCCCAAACACCATGCCTGGAATCATGCCAGATGCCAGGGTGCCTGTTTGTTAAAGAGAGGAGGAAAGCCTTGGCCGGGTGGCTCAGTTGGAGCGTCATCCCATACACCAAAAGGTTGCAGGTTCAATTCCCAGTCAGGGCACATACCAAGGTTGTGGGTTCGATTCCCAGTCAGGGTGCATATGGGAGGCAACCAATCAAAGTCTCTCACATCAATGTTTCTCTCTCTTTCCCTTCCTCTCTCTCTAAAAATCAATAAAAACACATACCCAGGTGAGGATTTTTTAAAAAAGGGAGGAGGAGAGTGGACCTTTCTTCTTCAGCATGTTCATCTCACAAAGCTCACTCGGGAGTATTATTCCTATCCACACAGCTGCACAGGCCAGAAGCCTGGAAGTCCCCTGGGTCTCTCACTCCCCAAACACATCCAATCCAAAAACCAGTTTTGTCTATTCTATCTCGAAACATCTCAACTCCATCTGCTTCTACACATTCCCCATGATCACTGCCTGAGTTCTGGCCACATCAACTCTTACCACATGGTGTCTCCTCCTTCAGGCTTGCCTCTACACAGCACTGTCACAATGCTCTCTCTAAAAGCTGGTGATATTTTCTCGTTTGATATCCTTTGGCGGCTTCAGGGTAACTTTGTCCTCAGGATAACTTGCAGATTTTTTATCTTTTATTGAAGGCACTTATGCTCTGTAGCCACTAAGCCTTTGCACAGGCTGTTTCTCTTCCTAGAACACCCTCTTGTCCTGGTTTCTATTCCCTTCATCCTCCTGGCAACCTTTTTGAATGTCCCCTTTCCCATGGGTCAGTTACCTCTGATATGTGCTTCCACGTACTTCTCACATTTTAACAATTAACACACTGCTTGGCAATTGTCGTTCACTAGACACTAGACAACCTCATTAGACAGTAACATCATTAACTTGCTCACACTTTTATTAATTAAACAACATGTAGTCATTGTTATCTATGTGCCATATATACATGACAGAGACCCAGACCTTGCCTTCGACAACAGGAACTGTCTTCTTTGGAGATTTCGGGGTCTAACACCTGTAGGCTCAACACCTTTCTCGCACAAACAATCGAAGGTCCATTGCCAACCCGTGATGCCGCGCGGACTTCTGGGAATCGTAGTCTCCGGCCGGATTCGAGCCACTCTTTATGGCGCAGGCCGTAAGCATTAAGGCGGTTTTGCTATTAATGCGCATGTCCCAGGAGGCGGAGAGGTGGAACTGCGCATGCCTGAAGGGTGGGGGTGTGAGCGAAAAGGCGGCGCGCTGTGGAGGCGGGGATTCGGGGACAGAGGCTTTCGCAGCTGAGCGCTGTTTGTCTGCTAGGATGGCGGGTAGGGGGAAGCTCATTGCGGTGATCGGAGACGAGGACACGGTGACCGGCTTTCTGCTGGGCGGCATAGGGGAGCTTAACAAGAACCGCCACCCGAATTTCCTGGTGGTGGAGAAGGATACCACCGTCAATGAGATCGAAGACACTTTCCGGTACGGTAGCCGCGAGGCCTGTCAGGGACGCTCTGCTGCCGGGTGGGAGCACGGGGAGGGCGGGGCGGCGCGGGGCTTCCAGACCCTGCCCCAGTGTGAGGTCCCGGCCTCGAGGGTCAGGGGAATCGGTCGCCGACCCTTCGCGAGTGGAGACCTTCGCTCCCCAAATTCCCTTTGAGGCTTTGTCGGGTTTATGAGTCCCCACTTCACGTGACCGTGTGTCAGGAAAGAAGGGGAACAGAGCTGACGGGAGCCGCCCCTCGGGGCATCGACCCGCCGAGGCTGGGCTTGCAGAGCGCCCAGGCCCCGGTGCGGCCCGTCCACGGGGGTTCCCACTTCACCCGTGGAGCAGGCTCCGTGTATTGCAAGTTTCCGCGCTTTTGCGAGTTGACCCGAAAAGGAACCACACCCCCATGAACACCTAGGCAGCCCTGGGCTCGGGCTTCCTTGTATTCTCGTCTCCCTTAGAGGCTCACAATCGTCCTGTAAGGTCGGGTTATTATTCAGACTTACGGGCGTGAACACGAAAGCTCAGAGATGTTGAGGCACGTACCAAAGTCACAGGATTTGGAAGAGACAGAGTAGGAATTTGAACCCAGTCCCAAACCTCTTTTTTTTTTTTTTAAATCCTCGCCCGAGCATTTATCTTTAGATAGAGCGGGAGGAAGAGAGAGAGAGAAACATCAACGTGAGAGAGAGACATGGACCGGTTGCCACCCACACGCCCCAACCGGGACCGGGGACAAACTGCAACCGAGGTACATGCCCCTAGCGGGACCCGAACCCTGGACTCTTTGGTCCGTGGGCCAACACTCTAACCGCTGAGCAGACCAGCCAGGGCCCAAACCTCTCTTAAGCCGGGTCCACAATCTGCTTGTGCCGCCCTCCTCAGTCTGTCTTGGAATTTTCCAGGGCCTTTAGCACAGTGGGAAGAATATCAGTACTGTGTCCTATCTTCTGCAGACATGTCCCTAATTCAGTCAGTGTCCTGGTGACTAGAATTGAGAATGCCAACCCCTGTTCTTTCCTTCACCCCTTCTCTGGGTCCTGGTTGCCAAGTCTCAAGAACAAATGCTCTCACCTGTTTCCCCCTAAACAGCCCAGCCCTGAGCTGCCAGTTGAGACTGGTTCCCGTTGCCTGGGTACAGTAGGCCCTGACCTGGGAGGCTGATCTCTAAGCAGTTTGGTAAAGTGACCCAAGTTGCCATGGGAGCACAAATTTTACCTCAAGAACTTGCCATGTTTCCAACCCAAAGGGACCTCAGAGGTCAAGTCTAACTTACCATAGTGTCTGGCACAAAGTGCTCAGTAAATATATATTTTTAAGTTATTAATATTAAATGTATTGGGGTTACATTGGTTAATATGTTATTAACCAATATAAGTTTCAGGTGTGCAACTTTATAATACAAAGTAAATAGTTTTAATGGATAAATAAATGAGTGAATGGGTGGGTGATCACAGAAAGGAAGATCCCAGTGCCAGGTTTCCTCTGTGTGGAAAGTGTGATTCCTTCATGACTGATTTTCTTCCTATGATGTTGTGTTCTTGGCTCATGCCAAACTTCCCCAATGATTCGTCCCTGCCCTCATCAGCATAGACCTTAAGGCCTTTAGTGATCTTATAAACCCCCTTTTAAAAATGTAATTTGTTTTTCTTTGGATCGTTAATGTGTTCATGTGGTTTGCAAATTAATACTTAAAAGGTATACACATTAAGAAGTCTCACTCCCATCCCTGTCCTATTCTACCTCATTACCTCCCTCCTCCACCCCTGTGGATACCCATTTAGCTTATTTTCACTTTCTTTTTATACAAACGCAAAGGTACAGACATATCTATTATCCTCTCCCTTTCTTACACAAAAGCAGCATATGGAATACACTGCACCGTAATCTGCATTACCAATGCACTTGGGAGCCTTCTAAGCAGGGGAGGTAGAAGCTAACCCTGACCACCACGGCCCTTAGCTTCTGAATGAAACTGATTCTGGAAAGGATGGAGAGTTTAGTGTAGCAACCTTTACCCTTGTCTTCTATGCTTTCTGGGTGAAGCCCATTTCCCCCTGCAGCCTAGCCATCGACTCGGAGTGGGCTACCCTGGACTCTCTTCTCATCTCTCCCAACAGGCAGTTTCTAAACCGGGACGACATTGGCATCATCCTCATCAACCAGTACATTGCAGAGATGGTGCGGCATGCACTTGACGCCCACCAGCGCTCCATTCCAGCCGTTCTTGAGATCCCATCCAAGGAGCACCCCTATGATGCCGCCAAGGACTCCATCCTGCGCAGGGCCAGGGGCATGTTCACAGCTGAAGATCTGCGCTAAGGGACCCCCCACAGCCCTACCGCCTCTCCCAGGCTTGCCATCAGCCCCTCTCTAAGTTTTGAGCTTCTGATCTCCAATTCCCTGCCCCTTCCCACTCCATTGAGAGACTAGATGAGGTGCTTCCATGTTGCTGGGGCCCTGTCATTAAAATCAAGGATGATTAGGGAATAACACTTTCTCCACTACTTCTTCCTTGTGCTGTTACACAGTGTCATTGTTGATGTTAAATTAAAATAACGTTCTTACCTCTCTGCTAACTGAGCCTGGATGGTAGAAAGGATGATGAAATTGATTTCATCAATTTCACTTGGGATGAGGCTATTGGAGGGATTACATGGGCAGGGCTGGAAAAGGTTGTGCCAATGATCCAGATATAGACGAGTTGGACAAGGAAGATTGTGCCAGGAGGCCATAACTCAAGGACTGGTCCTCTGAATTAAAGGCAACCAGCTCTGCCCAGCCAGTGTGGCTCAGTAGTTGAGCGTCAACCCATGCACCAAGAGGTCGCCAGTTCGATTCCCGATCAGGGCATATGCCCAGGTTGTGTGCTCAATCCCCAGTTGGGGGCATGTAGGAGGCGGCGGATCGATGTTCTCTCTCATTAATGTTTCTATCTCTCCCTCTCCCTTCCTCTCTCTCTAAAAATCAATAAAGAAAAAAAAAGGCAACCAGCTCTGGCAGGGAGGAACCGGAGACTTGAGCCCAGATCCCTGGCTCCCCCACTTCAGTTTGTATTGGCTGGGGGGGACCTGACCCAAGGGATGGAAGGAGAAAGCACAGGAAACCTGGAAGCCTGTGCTATTAGAACAGACCTGGGCCTTGCGAAAGGTTTGGGGATCAAGGCTCTTAGGCAGTGGGCCTGGCCCAAGACTGTCTCAGGAAGCAAGGCATGTGAGGTCTGCTGAGGGCATGGCAAGTAGAACCCTGGCCCTGTGTGAGGTGAGGATTGGTTGCCTGGTGACTGGGCAGCCACTGCTGGACTCTGCTTGCTGTGCTCATCCCTCAGCTGCAGTCATTCTGCTACCTCTCCTCTTGCCACCATGTCACGGCAACTCAACGTGGATACAGTGCGGCAGAACTTCTGGAAGGAGGAATTTCTGAAGGAGAAGATCTTGCGCTGTGAATGGTACCGCAAGTATGGGTCGATGGTGAAGGCCAAGCAGAAGGCTAAGGCTGCCACCCGCCTACCCCTCAAACTGCCCACCCTGTACCCCAAACCCCCACTCTCACCCCCACCTGCTCCCAAAGCAGTCCCTACCAGGGTCCCCAGCCCTGCCCTGGAGGCTCCTACGCACACAGAAATGTACCCAGTACTGCCTGCCACTCGGGCCCTGCTGTATGAAGGCATCTCCCACGACTTCCAGGGGCGCTACCAGTACCTCAACACCCGAAAACTGGACATCCCAGAGATGCGCTACCTCTTCCCCATCACCACCAACTTCACATACGGCTGGCAGCTGGGTGAGCTCCAACCTTCTGGAAATTATCTCACAAACACAGGCACCTGCCATGCACCAGGCGATGTGTTGGGCACTAGGCACATGGACACTCCTTTCTGGGGCATCCATAAAAGCAAGGAAATGTCTGAGAGGGAGAAGTTCCCAATGAGATTAGGAAGTGACGTGCTACTTTAGATGGCATTGTCAGGAAATGCCTGACTGGGTACCAACAGGCTGAGAGCTAAATGACAAGGAGGAGGAGTTTGAGATTTATTCCAAGTGTGAGGGGAAGTCAGTGGAGGGTTTTAAGCAGGTGAATACACTGATTTGCTTTAAAACGTAATAATAACTCTGACTGTTCTGTATGTAATGGCTTTTCCAGGGGAAAGCATAGACTGGCAGATGAGTTAGGCAGCTACTTTGAGTTTTCCTGGTAATAGATGATAGCTTGGGCCAGGGCGATTAGCAGAGCTGAAATCGATTCAGGATGTTTTGGAGGTAGAATGCATGGGCTTTTCTGATGGATTGAGTGAGAGGAAGGGAAAGTGCACTGATGACACCCAGGTGTTGGGCTGAAGCAGCTATGACAGGGAAGACTAGGAGGAGCGGAGCTGGAGGGTGTGTGGATAGGTCAGCACTGGCTATGCGCTGGAGGTGTCAGTGAGGCTGTGTATGGCAGTCGCCCTCTGGAGCAAGATCAGAGGTGAAGATGCAATTGGGGTCATCAGAAAGTAGGTGCTCTTGAAAACCCTGAGAGTGGGTGAGCTCGCCCAGGGAACTCCAGATTGTGGAGTCTGCCAGGAGGAGAGGCAGGGGGTACAGAAAGGTAGGGAGATGGTGTTGGTGTCCATCTGGACTGAGTTTGCTTTTTCTGTGTGGCTGAGCCAGAAAAAATGTAGTTTGAGATGCAGAGTTAAGGTGTGGGAAAAGGAACATGCCAGGGGGTGGTGCAGGATTGCTGGGTGGCTGATGCTGAGTGTGCCTTTGCTCTCTGGTCATGAGTTTCAAGTGAAACACTCAGTAATGTCTTTCTCCAGCTGCTGTAGTGCCTGCCCAGAACAGGTGGATGGTTGGGGATACACACAGTTGAAAGTTTGCGTAAAATGTCCCCAACCCTTTCCCCAGGGCCCTGAAAGGGAAGTAAAGGGAACAAATTCCAACCACAGCAGGAGGTAGGAAAAAGCCGCAGCTGTCCTAGAGAAGTCTAGTTTTGTCTCCGTGGAGCAGGGCTAGGTGTCCTGCCACCCCTCCTGAGGCTGGGGCCAGTGATGGCACACAGCTGAGTGGCATTCTGCCATCACTGCTGATCCAGGCACCCAGCCCACGCCCTGTTTTTCCATAGCCCCCACTCCTCAGAAGCACTTTTTATTCACACTTACAAAATGGACAATACGGTCAGATTCCTAGGGCTGGGAAGGAAGGGCTGTCATGTGAATGCCTTGCCCAGGACCCATTCCTGGCCTCCAACATCTTTTCCCAGGCCCCCCAGTGAAGAAAGAACTGTTCTGCAATATGGGCCGCATTGAATCATTCTTCCGCAAGAACGGGGCCTTCGCACCTCTTGACCCCCGGGACGTGGCCCTCTGACATTGGACCAGGCAGTGTGCTTCGGGGTGGGAAGAAGAAATCACATGCCACCTGGTGGAACGAAGCTGCTGTGTGTCTGTGTGTCTCTGGCTCTTCCAAGGCTCTGAGGCTGCGTTCTGGGCCTTTCTGAAGTTACCTCTGATCTGCAGGTTGCCCTCTTGTGTTTCCTTAGCCTCCACCTCTAACCATCCCTTTGAAGATTCAGCGGTGGTTACAGGGGGATGAGTGCTCCTCTCCAGGTGCAGGCTTCTCAGCCCCAGAGGGGCACAGTAGCTGCTGGAAGTTCTGGGTGTTCCTGGGGAGAGAGTGGCCTGTTATCCCAGATGCCAGGGAGAGAGGACAGCCACCACCCCACAAGCCTCTCCCCTGCCCTTCTCACCTGGCGCCCAGGGCCCGCAGCTGCCCAGTCCTCTTCTGGTGCATCTGTTCCAGCTGCTCCCGCAGGGCGCGCCGCTGCCCCACCACATCCTGTGCGATGCCAAGCGCTGAGAGCCCTTGCATCCCAGCCCATGGCTCGACTGGGCCAGCAGGGGGCAGCACCGGGATGGACTCCCACTATAATCCCGCCTCCCAGTGGGTGTCAGCGCCAGTTCTGGGAGCATGCACTTCAAAGGGACCCAGGTGGGTCCCCCCCCCCCTTTTCTTCTCCCCGGGGTCTTGCCTGTGGCAGGAACTGAGCTGGGCTGGGTGGGAGCCCCAGGGGGTGCACCCGGCTGTGGCGGTTCCTAGCAATGCAGAGGCGTTCCAGGACCTGGGGGAGAGAGCTGTCAGCTGCGGGAGGCCGCCCTCCGTGCCCAACCCGCCAGTGGGCCGCCCAGCGTCTGGACGCACCCGGAGCCGCTGCAGCTGGCGGTCCTGCTGCTGCCGGCGCCTGGCTGCGCTGTGCAGCTCCAGCAGCCTCTGCAGGGCTGTCTCCTGCTGCGCGGCGCTCACGCCCACGGGTGCTTTTTCCCCGCCTGGGGACCCGGGCCATGCAGCCTTCGAGGCCTTGGGGACCTCAACAGCGCTCTTCCGCCCCTCGAGTGTGCCCGGGAACCTCACGGAGCTGCCCGCCTGCACCCCCATCGCCTCGCCCACCAGCAGCTCCGCCTGGCCCGGGCCCCCTGCGGGGCCCTGCAGCCCCTGTGGATTGCGCACCAGCCCCGGGTGCCCCGGGAGAGCTGTTGGGCACTCCTGCTGCTCAGAGCCCCCAGTACTCAGGGACGCTAGCATCACGGCTCTTGGGCCTGGGGACTGCGGGGGCGGAAGGGGAGCCAGCGCTCCCTCCCAGCTGGCCCCCTTCGGGGATTGTGGTCTCTGGCCCTTGGTCTTGTCCTGTGTCATCTGGGTGCTCCTTCCCTGGGGGCCTGGGCTCTCCCTTCCCGCAGGCTGTGCCATCTGTTCTCCCAGAGACCTGCAGAGGTCCCTTGGAATTCCTTGGAGTTCTTCCTCCTGGGGCTGTGCAGGCACCTCTCCCAGAGCCACCTCGCAGGCTGGTGAGATCTGGCCTCCACCTCCAGCAGACGGAAGGATCTGCTCTGCCCGGCCCTGAGGGGTCTCCTTTCTCAGGCCCTCAGGACCATTTCCTTTTTGATCTTGAAGAACATCTTTGTTTTCACCCTGCGGGGTCTCCCACCCCAGACCACCAGAGATCTCTTGTCTCAGAGCCTGAGAAGCCTCCCCACTTGGACGCTGGTTTGTCTTCTCTCGCTGACTCTGAGGAATCTCAATCCCCAGCAGTTTCTGAAGTTCTGCTCTGTCCTGGTCCAAGCTCCAGCCCAACCCTTCCGGGGGATCTTGGGATTCTGGCAGGCCCTGGGAGGGCAGGCCTGAGGGCCCGGAGGCTTCCCGAGCAACGTTTCTCCCCTGTAGGCTTCCAGATGACAGCGGAAGGGATCCCTGGGTTGTGGGCTCTGCTTGGCCCCTTTCTTCCTTCTGGACCAGGTTCTGGGAAGGAAGGGCACTTTGTCCTAGGCTTGTGGCAGAGCCACTTCCCCCAGGGGAGCCTGGAGACCCCAGTGGCTGCCCCGGTGGGCCTCACTTCCATTATGGCCCTTACCTGATTCCTGAGTTTGTTAAACCCATGTTATATAGTGTACAGGTGCTTCAGTAATGGTCCCTTCTTCTACCTGGCTATAGGAGGTGGCCCCGCCTCACCCCAGCAGCCTCCTCCAAGACAGACCCCATCCCTGCTGTCCCCAATCTGAGAGGGCCCTTGCCCAGGACCCTTTGACCCCTTCACCTTGAATTCTGAGTTTCCTGGTTCCACAAAGCTACTGCTGGTGATGGGGTCCAGCTCATGTAAGCGACCTGAGGGAGAAGGAGTGATGTAAGGAACCCTCTGCTCGTGTCCCAGCCCCTCCCTCATTCCACCTGCGCTGGAGCCACGAAGCCGAGGGAGTCCCCGGCGGGTAGGGCAGGGGGTGCCCAGACAGCTGGTGTGTGAACTTCAGGGCTGTCAGAGTTCATTGTTCCACCTTTATTTACACAGCCTAATGTGTGCCTGCTGGTCAGGTTTGCCTGCCTACAGCTGACCCCATCTTGTCCTCCCAGCCAAGACAGACCGTCTCACTGGGACCTGCACAATCCTCTTCCTCCACCGTGGGACACTGTGGAGCAGGAAGGGCCTCATTAGGACACCCCCACTTTGTCCTGATGGGCCCATCCAGGCCCATAAAGAAAACCACTGCATGTACCTTTTACTATTATTAAGGAATATCCTTTTTTTAAAAAAATCCTCGAGGATAATTTTTCATTGATTTTCTGACAGAGTGGAAGAGAGAGAGACACCTATATCAGAGAAGCACATCGACTGGTTGCCTCCCACACAACCCCAATGGGGGCCAGAGATCGAACCCACAACCCAGGTATATGCCCTTGACTGGGAATCAAACCCATGACTCTGGTCCACAGGCCGACACTCTAATCACTGAGCCAAACTGGCCAGGGCTAAGAAATATCCTTTTTTAGCTCTTTCTTGGTTTCTGACAGCAAAATCAAATGAAATTCAAGAAGTGAAATTTTAGGCCAGAGCCTCAAAACTGCAAGTCTTCATAATTAACAAAAGGAATCTAAAAAAGGAGATCACATGTCACTACTGCCTCGCAGCTGTGGAGGGAGGAAAGTCGCTTAACATCCATCAAACCAGTTAAAAGAGCTTGATTTCATAAGGTCTTAAATTGAAAGCCTTCTCAAGAAATTCCATCTTTATGCAAATAGATGTGGAAATATTCGTAACAGTAACCGAAAGAGAATGTTCTCTGTGAAAATAGATCTCTCTTTTGAAGAGTTTCTGAACAGTGTCTGATAAGATTCCCAAGCCTTCAGAAATTATTGCCATGAACTGTGAAAATAACCTCCAACCCCCCTTCCTCTGTAATTCCAGTCTGTTGTCTTACTAGCTCATCTATTTATCTGGTAATAATGTTGTAATTAATATCTCCATATTCCCAAGAGATAATATACTTGTAAAAATGTCTCTGTCAATCAGAAAATAATCATTGGCACTTTCTTCCTCTCTCGTACATATGATGGAACAATTAAAGCTTATGACTTTGCTGGGTTCGTTATTTAACAAATCCTTTGAGAGTCTTTCGTCTACATTAACAGGTCCAGGGCTCAGCATCTGTCTCACGGGATTCTAGGTGCCTGTTCCTGGGCATGCGCTCTCACTGCGCTGTGCTCTCCTCAGAGGCAAGGCCACGTGACGGGGCCAAGACTATCTTGTGCTTGCAGTGTCCCCAGTGTCTGGCAAAGGGTGGCCAATAGACTATTCCCTCCCCTCCTCCCAAGCAGCTGTGGACAGACATTCCCCACCTCTCTCCACTGAACCCCACTTTAGTTTCAGAGCCTCCTGAACACAGTGCCTAAGACAGCTGCCACAAACCCCGGGGAACTGGCACACGAAACAAACCCACCTCTCGTCCCTGGGGGGCCCCCACCCAGCAAAAAGGTCTGAGACAGCTGCCACAAACCAAGGAGAATTGGCACATGAAACAAACCCACCTCTCGTCCCTGGGGGCCCCCACCCAGCAGAAAGGTCTGAGACAAAGACTGAGTAAGGAGTGGACTGGAATCCTGGAACTCAGGGTGAGGACTTCCCTGCCCCCTCCCAATGTAGTCTGGCTCCTGCTATCCTGGATACGGACCCCTCCTGCCAACATACCAGGTGTGGGTTCCGCAAGCACGCCAGGGCGCTCCCACCTTGGGGCCGCGTCACTCCCGGCTCCCCTCCGATCTGGGGCTGATGGGTCTGCAGCCTGCCCCCTGCAGGAGTGCAAACGCTGCCTCAGGTGCACCTCTTGCATCTGGGCTCTGTAAGGGGGGGCAGCCTGTCTGCCAGTCTCCCCACCCCCAGCAGTTCTGAGCCTTCCCACCCCAACATCCAAACTCAGTCCAGGGTGGCCTGCCCCACTTCCTGTACCCGTCACTGGATCCTGGGAGCTGGACCTGGGGGTTACCCTTTCCAGAGGCTGTGGGGCAACCGTATGGGTGCAACTGAGTAAGTGCCCCAGGAGGAGCACATGTGAGGAGGGGTACTGGGCAGGGCTGTGGACGGAGACAGGAAAGGGGCCAGTGTTTGGTCACTGTGTGTGGCAACACTGAGTGTACAGATTCCCAGGGAGAAAGACTCACCCCTCCGGGAACTGATGGCTCTGGCTCAGGGTGTCCCCAGCCTGGGGTGATGAACACAGTCTGGAACTCTGGAATGGTTAGGGGGTGGCCTAGTCCCCAGGGCACCAGTGTGGTAGGCAGCCTCTAAAACGGCCCCCAGAGACACCTTCTCCTGGCATCCATGCCCTTGGGTGACCCCCTCCCTTTCTGTCCAGGTGAAGGAGCCTGGAAAGGGGTCCCTCCTGCCCAGGGGAGTCTTCAGACCTGCAGTACTGGCCTACAGTGTTGGCTGGACTCCACCTGACACACACTCCTGCTACAGCTGAGGAGGCCTTGGCCCAGAGACGGCTGCCAATCTGCCCGAGGTGCCTCGGCGGTTGGTGGCTGAGCTAGACTGAAGGCACAGTCCTAGTTCCCAGTCACCACAGCTCCCTTTTTCCTGGAGGGGCGGCCCAGCCACCAGCCCTGGAGGGAGGGGCCTGTGGCTGGGGCTGCTCAGTGTCACATCTCAGAGGCTCCCTGAGCATTAGTGCCTCTGTCCCCAGGCCCTGCCAGGCCTGCTTTTCTCCCACGCTGCAGCCACGTCTCAAGGCGTCTAGCATCGCCACGCAGTTGATTTAACCAAAATAGTTAACTGTGGACTGGTAATGGCCCGCACAGCACGAGCAGGTCCTGTGCTCCGGGCGTGGAGCTAAACCCTTCCCATGGATGAGCTCACCGGTCCTCCCAGCAGCCCTGAGAAACATGTTATCTTCCTCACCCTGGAGCTGAGGAAACAGACTCACAGTCCACACAGAGTCAGAACAGAGCTCTGAACCAGATCCGTCCATCTCCAGAGCCCACTCTCCTGTTTCCCTCACCACTACGATTGCCAGTGTCACACACCCCTGCCTCAGCCGAGCCCCTGCTCACCCCACGCATCAGCGGCTCGGAGTCCCCACCCGTCCTACCACGGGGCTTGCTGCACTGGCTCCACGCACACTGGGCCCGGGGAGGCCAGAAGAGGCCCAGCCCTGCCCCAGTCAGCAGCTCCAAGTCCCACAGGAGCTGCGGAAAGATGGGAGTGCCAGGACGTGAAGGGGTACCACCCTGCCCTCTGCCACCCCCAGCCAGCCCCTACCTGCTCCTGGGCCCGCCTGTTCCGTTCCATCTGCAGCAGCACAGTGGGCAGCTCCAGGCCTGAGGGACAGGCCTGACCCTCTTGCACCTGGAGAGGCAAGGCTGGTTCAGGCCGCATGGAGAGCCTGTCCCTTCGGAGACAGCGCCCTGCCTCCCTCACCTGCTGAAGTGCAGCCCGGAGCTGGCCCAGGCTTGCAGGGCACTGGAACAGGTGTTGGTACAGAGCCAAGGCCTGCTTGGGGCTACAAGGGAGCTCTAGGCCCCCAGGTGGGGCTGCCTGCGCCATCGAGTAGGGGTCACCACAGATGTCCCCTCCCCCTTCTCCCTGTGCCACTGGAGCCTGGACAGAGGAGGACCAGGAGCTGCACACAGGAGCCAGGAGACAAAGCTCCTGAGCTCAATAATGCAGGACGCTGCCACCTGAGCCACGGCTGGACCCCAGCCAAGTCTCAGAGAGACTCTGGCCTGACTCTCAAAAGGGTTTCTTGGTCACGGAGGTGGCAGTGCAGGGTGAGGAGTGCTCCTGCCGGAGATAGGTGAGCACGTGCTTGTTTGCAATCCCAAAGGCGCACCGGTTCTACGTCCACACACACACATACACAGAGGCTGCACTGCATAGGCCTCTAGATGCTCAACACGGGCAGCAGCTGCCAACAGCTGACTACATGACAGGACCAAACGCTCCGTACACGTGACCCTTCCTCACAGCGACTCGGTGAAGTAGGTGCTATCTTTCTGATCCCCATTTTACAGATCAGAAAACTGGGCTCCAGAAGTAAGCTGCCCTAACTAACACGTGGAACTCTCTCCCTCATCTGGAGATGATGGCCGGGATAAACAGGCCCTGGGAAAACGTGGTCCCCCTGAGGGTGAGCCATCCCAGGCAGGACAAGGGCGACAGGCAGGACAATGGAGAGTGCTTCCCTAGTGCCGGCTCCAAGCTGCCCCATGCGGGGTGCTGTTCATGGGTCATTCTGCTTATTCCTTGCAATGCATCAGCCGAGGTCACAGTTTGTATATGTTATAACTGGGGAGGGAATGAACGCATGAGATGGTCTATGATCTTGGCAGTCGCTGCTGTCATGAGCAGACTGGTCCGCCTGCTGCTTCGTAACTGCTCCTTGAGAGAGGGAGCCCCGAGAGCAGCTCGGCAGAAGCAGGCTGAGGAAGCCAGCCGGTGATCTCAGTTCAGCCCCACACTCTCCCTGCACTCCTGTTGAAATATTAGGGACCCAGCAATGAGAGTAGGGTCCCCCTGATATTAAAATTTTTAAAAATATGTTTTTATTATTTAGAGAGAGAAGAAGGGAGAGAGAGATAGAAACATCAATGTGAGAGAGAAACTTTGATCGGCTGCCTCCTGCATGCCCCCCACTAGGGATCGAGCCCACAACCCGGGGAATGTGCCCTGACCGGGAATCGAACCAGGACCTCTCAGTCCATGGGACAACGCTCAGTCCACTGAGCCACACCGGCTGGACCCTCTTGATATTTTAGCCAACGTCCTTAACACACCAAGGTCATATAACCAGTAGATGGCAAAGAGAATTCAAAATAGAGTTCACTTTTAAAAGATATTTTCCACCCTGGCCAGTTTGGCTCAGTGGTTAGAGCGTTGGCCTGCGGACCAGGGAGTCCCGGGTTCAATTCCGGCCAAGGGCATGTACCTCGGTTGTGGTTCGTCCCTGGCCCCAGTTGGGGTTGTTCGGGTGGCAACCAATGATGTGTCTCTCTCACATCGATGTCTCTCTTTCTCTCTCTCTCTCCCTCCCACTCTGTCTGAAGATAAATATAAAAATATCCTCAGGTGAGGAACAAAAATAAATAAAAAGATATTTTCTTTTTCAAAGAAATAGAGTTTTTGTATTTCAAAACCCATGTTCTCTCCCTACAAAGACGTCTTCGAAAGTTGCATGTGTACCCCCGCCGGCAGGCCCATCGGGGTGGGTGTGGCTGTGAACACACAGAGTGTGCACGTATGTGGGGGGGCACATGCATGTGTCTGTATTTCATCGCGGTCCTGGTCCCCACCCCAGGCACAGGAACCCTCCATCACCAGCTCTCAGAGTGGCCCAGGAGGCACCTGAGCCGTCGGTATCCCCAAACCAAGAGAAAACAGGATGCCGTGTGGGGACCGAGCCTCTTCTCTGTGCACTTCAGCCCCTGCAGGATCCCACATGGATCCACCGAGGGTCCCCCATCAGAGCCACAGGCCACGCCTGCTACATGTAAACACAGGGCTGGGACCAGGACACCTGGGTCCTCCTTCCGCCCACCACAGGGCAGCACCAGCGGTGGCAGGTGGGGGCAGCCCAGGGATGCAGGCACAGGAGTGAGCAAGGTCCAGAGCCGAATTCCCCCAGCTGCCACCCCCGACTCAAGACACTGACTTCTGGCCCCCATGTTGCCACCCCCGCACCAGGAGGAAGTACACACACACACAAGTCAGCCTTAGGGCAGGCCCCGAGTTTACTGCTTCCGACTCAACATGTGGGACACCCTAGGCTCCCGGTGCCAGGGCAGGGCACTCTCCACCTGGCCAGGTGGGAGCTGCTCTCCAAGGAGACTTCTGGTCTGATGTGTCCTGGTTGGTGTCATCCTGGATCAGGGTGCCCCTCGGGGCTCCTGGCTGGGGCTGAGTAGATCGCGGGGCGGCTGGTCCCCAGTGAGGAGGACTGGGGGGCAGGCCTCAGGTGGGATGCAGTGGGCCTCGTGCTCCACCAGGCCCGCGGGGCACTGGCAGCCAGGAACGCAGGGCCTCACACAGTGAGCCGACAGCTCCCCGAGGGGGACATGCTGGTTGAAGCAGGTGCGGGGACAGGGCGGGCCACACTCGTCGAACACGAAGCCACGGTCCAAGGGACAGCCCACCACTGCAGGCGGAGTGGAAGGTGGGGTCACAGTGCGCCTGTCGTCCTGGTCACCCCTCGCAGCCCTCCCTGTACCTACCCCATTCAGACTGGAGCTCTCTGTATCACCCCTCCCCCATCCCACACTGGGCATTGCTGGCTCACCACAGAGCGTGGGTCCTCGCCAGGCAGGCGTCGCCCCAGCCTGGCGACAGTGGCTGGCATAGGCTTCCAGGGCATCACAGAGGCAGGTGTCAGCCAAGGAGCCAGGGCCACAGGCACAGAGGTCATAAACACAGGCAGCAAAGAAGGGCTCCGGTGGTACTACAGTGTGGCAGCGACTGAACGGGGAGGACTTCAGCACCCCACACCGAGCATTGGCCTCGCGCCTGGCACGATAACCTGCTGCTCGGCAAGGATCCACCTCACGGCCCTTGGAACAGGGCCGGCCAGGTCCCGGCCCCTCTGGGACCTAGGTGGGGAAAATGGACCTGGTGTGACAACATCCTCGGGCAGCTGAACTTTGTCTGCTGTTCTTCAAAGCATTTTCCACCCCATATTTTGTTTTAGCCTCAAAAACCTCCCTACAAGAATAGCAAAGAAAGCATCAACTGCTTTTCCTTTGTCCCCATTGTGGGGACAAACCAAGGCCCAGAGCAGGCAAGTAATTTGTTCAAGGTCACACAGCCAGGGAGTAGCAAAGCAAGGCTTGAGGAGATGCTGAGGCCTCTTTCAACAGGTCTTCCTGCCTCCTCCAGCTGACAGGCAAGAAGCCCCCAAAACAACCTGAAAGTCCATCTTATATCCACCCTGCCCCCATTTCCATGCCAGAGGGCTGCTCTGAGACTCATGCTCAACTGTGCCATCTCCAGCCCATCCCCCAGCCGCCCAGGTTCCTGCACCACTCACCTGCCAGCTATTCCCAAACGCAGCCTCAGTGGGGAAGAGCAGCCCCTCAGGGCCCTGCAGATCATCCTGGGCAAAGCCATTGAAGTTCCCACAGAGTCCACAGATCTGGCCCCGGTAGGAGCCAGGCACGCTCACCTCCACCTGGGACTGCCCATCCCACAGCACCTGTACAGAGAGGCTGGGACTGGGGAGTGAGGAAAAATAGGGACCCCAAGAAGCCCAAGGTCCATCCTGACCGCATACACTGTGTCGGCATGCCCCTTGTGTAGGACGGAGGCTCTCCATGGAAGGGAGGTTGCCCTGCCCAAGGCCCAGTGGGCACATGCTGTGGGATCTGTGAGGAGATGCCCACAGCTCCCAGGAAGGCACCTTCCGTCAGCATCCCTGAACTGGACCCCCTGGTGAAATGCAACCCACTTCCAGAGATACACTATTTCGTGGGTACTCAGGCCTTACAGAGGACAAAACAATTAGAGTCTGTATCATAAGTGTAGACAAGTCTTATTTTATGAATTCACAAATTGTGCTTCTTGCTGAGGCAGGGGAGTGAATTACTCTTTGACATGGGAGTTGGAAGGAATCCGGAAACCACCTAGGAGACCTTAGTTGATGCTCCCACTAATCCTTTCCCAGGTTGACCAATGAGGAAACAGGCCCAGAGAGCATTGGTACGGGCCTAAGAGCCCCAGCGCGTTGGTGGCTGAGCCAGGATTAGAAACCAGGCTGACTCCTTTCCTTGCCCCCGGAGGTCTGACCCTGATTCCTCTTCTCCCCTCAGAATCCAGCAGGGCTCTCTCACCTCCGTGGCCCGGGAAGTAGCTGGCAATCCCCACTCCCTCCAAAATACGGAAGCCTGAGCAGGCCAGAGGCTCCTCCGCCCCCACCCCCGGCCGCACCTGGAGCCCGGGCTGGGCGTGCAGGATCACGGTGCCTCCTCGCAGCTCCACGTACAGCAGCGGCTCCTGCAGGAAGGGCAAGGCCACCGGGCGCCCGTCCACCTGGAGCAGAGGAGAGGCGGGAGGAGGAGCGACGCTGGGATGGACGAGTGGACAGCGCGGCACTGACCTGCCCCCGGGTCCTGCGCTCGCCTCACCGTGACCTCTCCGCCCTGCAGCAGCCGCACGGCCACCTCTCCCAGCAGCACCGCCACCTCCTGGGTCCAGGCCACGCCGCTCCGACCCCGGTCGTTGTTGGTGACGTGCACACTGCGGTGAGAGGCCGGGCTGCAGTGCCAGCAGGAGGGTGTAGGGTTAGGGAGGAGGCAGAGGGGCTGCGCACCTGAAGTCCCCTCCGCGACAGTCCTTGGCCAGCACGTAGCTGCAGCTGCCCTGAAAGTGCAGCAGGCGGCCGTCGAAGGTGCGGTAATGGGGGTCTCCGAAGGCCATGCAGGAAGCCGGCCGCGGCAGGCAGCGGGGGCAGCAGCTGCCGGGATTCAGGGCGGGAGCCTCGTCCTGGCCTCCGCCCCAGACACGGTCAGACACGCGGCGGTCCCGCGGAGCCCACGCAGAGCCTCACTGGGGATCCAGGAGCGCGCGGGCTCCCAGACTCGAGCGGGCTCAGGGCACCGCCTCGTGGCCGCTCCGGGAACTGCAGGAGCCCCACCGCTCCTCGGCCACGGCCCAAGCCAGGTTCCTTCTTCCCTCCCGGTTGCACCAGGGCATCGGTGCTACGTGTCCACTCACCCCACGTGCCCACTCACCCACCGCCCTATACCGCGGCACTCACAGGGCCACAGGAGAGCGGCGGGCAGCGCTGGCTCTGGCAGCGCACAGTGCCAGCCATGCAGGAGCAAACGGTGCAGGGGTCCACGGCCCAGCGTTCCCCGGAGGCCACCTCTCGGCCCTGGTGCTCGCATGACTGGACAGGGGCTGAAGGGACTTGGGGGGTGAGGGGCAAGTGTCAGCTGCCCCTCCTTCACAATGGGTCTCGGAGCTCCTCCCCCATCATCCTTACCAGCACCTTGGCACCGTTCACAGCACCTGCCAGTGTCCCTAACCTTCACCCAGCCATGGGGGCAGAAGAGAGCCGGGCACTCCTCAAGGTGGCACTGCACGTGGCCCCGCTGAGGACAGAGGTCATTGCTCTAGGGACTTGCAGTACGACCTGAGGTCCCTGGTCTCGCACTTCTGGGAGCAACCTGGATCTCCGCCTGAGGCAGCAGCCCCCTCTCTCTCTGGCCAGGTTCCACAAGAACACCCACTTCGCCCTGGCGGTCTGGCTCAGCCGTTAGAGCGATGGCCAGTGGACCAATGAGTCATGGGTTCGATTCCGGTCAAGGGCATGTACCTCAGTTGAGGTTCATCCCCAGCAACCAGTCGATGACACTGATGTTTCTCGCTCTCCCTCCCTCCCACTCTATCCGAAGATAAATAGAAAAATATCCTCGGAGGATTTAAAAAAGAAAACCCCACCCTCTTCATGTTGAAGCCCCCTCTCACCCAGAGGGAGCACCCTGGCCCAGTGTCCTGAGGCTCTTCCCTTCTATAAGGTCCTCCACCCTCTACTCTCCCACCCCCAGCTCACATGACATGTGCAAGTAATGCAGGCATTGCTGGGGTTCTGCCAGCTCTCTCCATCTGCCACTCTCCGGCCCTCAGCCTCCACCACACATTCTGATGAGAAGAAACGAGGCTGAGGGAGCATTGTCCTTCCAGCCGCATCCCTCCTCCCTGGAGCTCACCCTGAAGGCCCACAGCAGGAGGGTGCCCACCCCATCCACTTAACACCCTGATGGTGTTCATTTCTTCAACCAGCGGGTTCCTTCTAGACGGTAGGCCCTGCACCAGGGCTTGAGATGTCTAAAGGGTCCTGGAAGCCCAAAGAGCCAGAGGCTGGAACCCTCCTCTGGGCTGACTGCCAGCTCAGCAGAGCAATACCCTAGCAGGGGCCTGTGGTTCCTGAGCCACTGACAAGCCTCAGGCCAGGCCTTGAGAATCAAGCTTCATTCTCTGCCTCCCTCTGCCTCCTGGGTCTCTCCTCCACCCCAGTGAATAAGCCCTCCACTTGTACAAAAGAACAAAGACAGTATTCAGAGTGCAGACCCAGGCTGCCCACTTGGCCCATGGATGCCACCTCTCCTGTCTTCTTCCTACACTCATGCTCTGAGGGTGCAGGCCAAGACTGGGCACTTACCCTGGCACACGGGGCAGCAGCTCCCAGGGTGGGTATGGCGCTCTGATGGGGGACAGCTGAGCTCAGGACAGGCCCGGTGAATGCAGAGCCAAGTCAGGTCCTGTGGAAGGGCATGAGAACACCTTGGGTAGGGAGGGAGCAGGGCCTTAGCGGAATGTGACCTTCAGGACAAGCCGCTGAATGCTGGGGTGAGCGGGCAGCCCAGAGCTGCTGCAGGAGAGGATCCAGCCACAGCCCAGAGGAGGAGGAAGACAGGGCTTCGGGAATCCCCACGGCTGGAGGGCTCACCTGGCACTGGCAGGTGTAGCATGGGTCCAGTGGAGCCAGCTCAGACCCCAGCAGGCCCTCTGTGCAGTTACTCAAGGCCTCTGTGTAGACAAGAATGCAACGTGGAGGGTAAAAGCGGGGAGCAAGGGATGTAAGCCCAGTTGATCTTACTTACCCACTCTATCCCCAGACTTCTTGGGCCCAGGGCATACCCATATCCCCAGCACCTTGACTCTAGGAAGAATAAATCTTCTTTCCCTTTGGTTTAGCAAAGAAAAGTTTGGACTTTGCAAAAGGAACTTTGCTAGACTACTAGGGGTTGGGGGTGGGGCTGGAAATTGACAAAGTGTGGCTTTCTTAGCCTGGGGTCCCTAAGGACCACACGCTGCCCTGCCTGCTCCCCCTCCCACCTCCTTCACATTGCCTGGCTAAAACAGCGTAAGAAAGCACAAAGAGCCAGGTACCCCAGGTTCCAATCCTCAGTGTGCCATTTTAGGCAGATCAAGCAACCTCTTGGAACCTCAATTTCTTCACCTGTAAAAAGGGAATAATAATACCTACCTCACTGGTAACTGTGAGAATTAAATGAGATAATGCTTAGTAAAATCACCAAGCGTGCAGTAGGTGCTTAATAAATGTTAGTGTTTTTCTCTTCCCCTGAAGCACACATGTGGATAAGAATAGCTTTCCCCACCTCTGCAGCTGGGCCATTCACTGCACATCATTGCCCTCAAAAAGCCAGCAGCTGGCTCAGCGGCCACCCGCAGCACCACCTGCTGGGCGACGTGAGTCAAGGAGTCCTGCCAGCTTCCCGAGTTCCCCTTGGGCAGGTGCAAGTCTCACCCAGCAGGGCATGGGCTTCTAGAACAGTCCACTGGACTCAGGAAAGATCTGGGGCTGGGGTGTGGAGGAGGGCTGGCTGGCACTTCCAGTGTCCGTCTGCGGTGGCAGCCCTGCCCTCTGTTATCTACGCTACATCGGGGACTCACGGGCACAGGTGGGACAGCAGTGCTGGGGCCCCGGGGGCAGGAGCTGGCTGGCAGGGCAGCCCACCAGGTTGGGACACTGCCGGCGGTGACAGCGAAGGCTGGGGGGCCCCTCAGGCTGCAGCTACAACAGGAATGAATAAGCAAGGGGTGGGTCCCAGACCATGGGAGCAGAGCCACCCTCTCCCCCTGGAGCCAGACCCTGCCCCCATCTGCCTGCTGCACCTCCTCCGGCGGGTCAGATTCCAGTCTTCAGACAGACCAACATCTCCCCAGACCCGCTGCTCACCCCCTGCCCTAATCCCAGAGATGATTTTCCTTTCTCTTTCCAGTCACTGGGCCTGAACCTTCATGTGACCTTTGACCCTCCTGCACTGTCTTGCCACCCTCCTCCCCAACCCCACTGCCTAATCTCTGCACCTATGACCCCTGCTCAAACCCTTCCGTTGGCTCCCCATTACCTTTCAAATGGAGATTCCCCAAAGGCCCCAACCACTTCTCAGCTGTCTCCTCCCACCTCCTATTCACACCCGCAGGACACTCCAGGAGGGCCTGCCCACTGCCTCCCACACTCAGCTCTGGTGCATGGCTGACCCCAGAGCTCCTGCTGGCTCTTCGCCCCAAGCCCTGCCTCATCTCCTGGCTGCCGGGACACTCTCCTGTCTCTGACCCCCACAGAGCCTGCTCCCGAAGTGTCCAGGATGCCCCCCATGGTGCCCCACCCCTCAGCATGGCCCTCACCTACCTCACAGATGCACACTTCACAGGGGTCTGCCCCAGGCTGGAAGCTGTCCCCAGGCTCATACTTCCGGCCCTCATGCTCACAGCCTTGGGGTGGGGTAAGAGCAGAACAGAACCAGGGAGCCTTCAGGCTGGCAGCAATGCCAGGGGTGAAGTTCTCTGTCCCTCAGGACCCTCTGCCCCCAGGATTTGGGTGTGTACAAGAATGGGGGCCACTTCTAGAAAAGCCTGTCTTTGCCGCCCCACCCAGTGCCAAGGCAGGGAGATGCTGACCAGGGCTGCCTCCCTGCCACCCGCCCCACCCCAGGCTCCCAGTACCAGAGCATCGAGGGCAGCAGTCACTGGGTGCCTTGTGGGGATGGGCACAGGAGCTGACACACTGGACTCGGGCACAGGTGACAACGCCTTCGTGACACACGCAGGAGGAGCAAGGGCTGTCCGGAGGCTCCCAGCTGCTGCCTTCAGGGTGCTCCTCCCCGTGGGCCAGGCAGCCTGTGTCCCAGGTGGGCAGGGGAGCTCTGAGTCTGGGCTCTGTATGTCTGCCCCTGATTGCCCACCTTGGGTGGTCAGCAGGGCATGTGGGTCTGGCATGGGAGGGGGATCTGCTGGGATGAGGTGGGAAGGTGGATGGGGCAGAACTCCTGTCTTCGGTGGAGGGGAAAGACACTAGGTTGGGGCCAGACTCCAGGCTCTAACCCCTTCCACGTCTGCTTGCTTGCTAAGCCCAATGCCAGGCAGCAGGCACTGTCTGTTGTAGCCCAGCGTCAGCACCAGCACCTGGCATGCAGCAGGCATCTAATAAATGCATGTAGAATGAATGAACGGCTCCATCACTAACCACGTGCCCAAGGTAACTCAATCTCTCCAAGCCTTAGTCTCCACAGCTGTTAAATAGGAGTTCGTCTGTCCTGCCCACCTCACAGGGCAAGTGAGATGCTATTATGGTTCTGGAACCTACACCACGGGGGGCAGAGGGCAGGCTAAGAGAGGCTCCTATTCAGACAGCCTAGATGCAAATGTTGACTCTGCCACCTACCAGCTGAGTGTCCACAGGTAAGTTATGTTACCTCTGTGCCTCAGTTCTCTCATCTGTGAAATAGGAATAAGAATAGTACCTACCTGATAAGATCATCGTGTGGATTAAATGAGGTGCGTGTAAAGTGCTTAGCTCAGGGTCTGGCTCATGGTATATGCTCAGTAAGTGTTACCATTATTATCATTATCATGTTATTGATAATGATAATAAGTGTTATCATTATCATTATTATTATGGTTAGGAGGGGGCAGCGTTGAGGGGGTCCTAGTAAGCATCTGGAGGCGGAGATGGCCTGGCAGGCCAGGGGCAGGGACAGGTAGGAAGAGCTGAAGGAGGACAGGGGTGAAGGCTCAAGGACTGAGGTGTGGGAGGGCCAGATGGGTGGACAGAGAGGTGGGAAGACTGGAGGGGAGTTGAGGGGAAGGAGGTGAGGCAGATGGAGGTGCATTGGGCCCAAGGGCAGAAGCAAGGGGGCAGCCCTCCCGGCCGGGCATACCTCTGCAGCGAGGGCAGCAGCTGCCCTGCTCTGTGACCTGGAGTGGGCAGGGCAGGGGTTGGCACTGCAGCCGCACACAGCTGACTTGGCCGGCCTGCAGAAGATGCTGGGTCAGGGACTTGCTCCCCAGGCCAGGTGCCTTAGATGCAGTGTGCCCAGACCGCCCCCGAGTCCCCTCTGCCACTTCCCTACCATACCTGACAGCGACACTGCTCACAGCTGCCTGTGGGCCCCTCAAACTCCTCCCCATCTTGGTACTCCCGGCCCTGAGAGAAGCACCCTGTGGGCAACATGCTTCCTGGGTGGGGATGCTGTGCCACCTTGCCCTGTCCAGGCCTGGCAGGAAGGGAGGGGGCAGGGCAGGGAAGGGCCTGGGGCCTGGGTGTGTGAAGGCAGCTCACTGTGGCACACAGGGCAGGAGCAGGGCCCTGGAGAGGGGTGGGGGCAAAGAGCTGGTGGGCATGGCTTCTTCCGGCAGCGCATGGAACCTTCCTGGGGAGAGAGATCACACTGCCACTTTCCGATTCCCATGTCATCACACCCTCAGACCAGGCTACACAGTGCCCCAAGATGGGGCACCCCAACTGAGCCCGCCAGGTCCCCTCTCTTGGCCCAGGAGACCTGAATCTCATCCTGTCCCACCAGTTATCACAGGCAGAATGCACTCTGTAAGACCTGGGTGGAAGAAACACCTGGCCAGAAAGGAGATTAAGGATGAAAGGTTATCGAGTTCCCAAAGGGCCACCTCACCTGGCAGGTGCAGAGGGAGCAGGTGGGGTCAAGTGGGTCAGGAAGGGTCTCTCCAAGGGCAGCAGTGACCCCATGATAGAGGCATCCTGGCAGAGCAGAGCATGTAATGGAAGAGCCGCTGTCAACAAAGCCGCCTGCTGCCACACACTCTCACACACACTCACACTCACACACTTACATACTACTCTCACACATACACATCACACACACACACTCACACACTCCTCTCACACATACACACTCACACACATACACACACTCACACACACACTCTCACACACTCACACACACTTACATACTACTCTCACACATGCACATCACACACATACACACACTCACATACTACTCTGACACATACACATCACACACACATACACACACTCTCACACACACTCACACACACACTTACATACTACTCACAATACACATTCACACACATACACACACACACACACTCACACATTCACATACACACATATACACACTCCCACACATACTCACACATACTCTCACACACATATACACACACACACTCACACACACACTTACTACTCTCACACATACACACACACTCACATTCACATACTCACACACATATACACACTCACACACACTCACACACACTCATACTATTAATACTCTCACACATACTCACACACACATAGACACTCACACATACACACATTCACATACACACATATACACACTCTCACACACACACACATACTATTAATACTCTCACACATACACACTCACACACATACACACACACACATACACACTCTCACACATTCACATACTGACACACATACACACACTCACACACATACTCTCACACATCCACATACACACACTCACATACACACATATACACTCATACACACATACACACACTCACACATTCACATACTCACACACATATACACACTCACACACACTCACACACTTACATACTACTGTCACACATACACACATACACTCTCACACATTCACATACTCACACACATATACACACTCTCACACTCCCACACACACTCACACATACACTCTCACACACATACACACTCTCACACACTCATACACATACTCTCAAACACATACACTCACACAAACTCAGGCATTCACACACATACACTCACACACTCTCTCACATTCTTACACTCACGCACACACCCACACTCACACACATATACTCACACATGCACGCACACACACACACACACACACACACACACACACAGCCTGGCCTGGGGTCTCTCCAAAGTTTAGGGAGTCTGGAAGAGAAGTGTCTGGGAGGTGAGAGGTGGGAAGAAAGACGGCAGCCAGGAGGTGAGGGAGATTTGCATGCAGGAAGGCAGTAGAGGACTGGGGTGGGATCACAGACTGCTGAGAACATCTGTCTGTGTGGGCCAGCGCGGGAAAAGGATGTGAGGGAGGGCACATCTGGAAAAGAAGGTGAGGGGTGGGCTGGGCTGGGGACAGTGGACCAAGGGAGCTACCCCTCCTGATGCACCCAAGGGCAGTGGGAGCCACTGAATGGTTTAGTCTCATGATGTGGTGTTTTAGGAAGGCAGTTAGGCAGTTGAAAAGCAAGGTCTGGAAGTACAGTGACCAGTCATTTGGTGAGTCCAACAGTCAGTGAGAGGTGACAGCAGGGACAGAGAGGAGGGCATAGATACAGACAGTGTGAGGCGTCTGATGAAAACGCAGGGTGTGGATTTGCTGTATGGCCATCGCAGGGGAGGGGTGACGGTGGTCAGACCAGACGACTCTGGGCTGCTGGGAGTCCAGGAAGGGCAGTGGAAGGGCAGGTGCTGCCCTACCCTGGCAGGTGGGGCAGCAGTGCCCAGATGGGACGATTGGGTGGCTGCAGCCCAGAGGCTCACAGGGTCTGCGGCTGCAGGTCACAAAGCCTTCGAGGCAGGTACACAGGTTGCAGGGCTCTCGGGGATCTGGGAACTCCTGGCTGCTCAGGTAGGACTCCCCTAGATACTCACAACCTTGGAGAGAGGACAGGGAGAGGCAGGGTGGGGGACATAAAGGGGTGAGAAGACAACAGTCACCAGCTATGAACTTGCACCTGGCCTGAGTCCAAGGCCCCAGAGACTTGGCCATGGTGAGGAGGGAGGGCTCAATCCAGGCTGGTGGACAAAGAAGTGGAGAGCTGGGGGGAGAGCTGGACTGGCCAAAGGGCAAACTTTCTCCCCTTCAGTCCGCAAAAGTATCTCCCTGTCCAATCTATAGGGAAACCCACACGGAATCTGTCCCGAGGGTTAAACACCCAGCAGGCCACTGCCCGGCCAGAAGGCACCAATTTTCCCAACCTGAGCAGAGCCGGGAATTGCTTGAGATGACTTAGGTGACCTGGACCCAAAGTATTCCCTTTCCAATGCTCTTTCAAGCCCTCTGATCAATCAAGGAGGAGGATGGGGTCCCAGGGTGGTGGCAGCCTGCCCTTAGCAGCTCACACTTTCTGACCTTTTTGAAAAAAAGGGCACTTTGGGTGCTAATGATGAGTCAGTGTAGGATCATCAATTGTGACCAATGGGTGTACTGGTGGGGGACACTGATAATGAGGGAGGCTGTGTCTGTGTGGGGGCAGGGGATACGTGGGAAAATCTGTACCTTCCTCTCAATTTTGCTGTGAACTTAAAACTTTTCTTTAAAAAAAAAAAATGTCAAGAGAAAAAGGAGGTGAATCAGGCTCAAGGCCCTAGAAGGGCAGTAAGGATGACTCTGACCCAGCCTTCCTGTCCCCCCACTGTCCCTTGTCCCTCACCATCACAAGCAGGGCAGCAATCACCCCTGGCAGGGAAGGGGCACTGTGCAGGGGCACAGGCCCTGGGCTCGCAGCTGACGCTGCCCTCCCAGCAGAGGCAGACGTGACACGGGACCGTGGGCGAAGGGAAGCGCTTCCCGCTGGCAAACTCCTTCCCCTCGTACAGGCAGCCTGGGGGCAGGGGACGAGGACAGGGCTAGGGGCCGCGCTGCCTGTCTCCCAGGCCCACCACCTCCCAGGCCCCACGAAGCGGACACTGCCTCCCCAAATTCTTTGTGAGAACTCTGACAGGGGAGGGCCAGGCCAGGAGCAAAGGGAACACCGGGGTGCGCCAGGTCGGGAGCAGCAGACGGGGAGGAGGACTAGGAGGGTGATCGCCCAGCTGGAGGAAGCGGGTGGAGGGGCGCTGCGGCCGGAAGGGGGCGCCGCCAGGGCGTTACCGTCACAGGAGGCGCAGCAGGGCCCCTGGCGTGGGTGGGCGCAGGGTGCGGGCGGGCAAGGCAACCGCTGGCAGGATACTGAGCCGTCCAGACAGAGGCAGCGGTGGCAGGGGTCCCCCGGCAGGAAGAACTGCTCCTGGTGGCGCGCGGGGACCAAGCCCCCAGGTCTCAGACAGCTGGAGGGAGAGGCTGAGGCAGACAGCGTGCTTCGTGGGGCCAGGAAGAGGCTGCAGCCCAGGGAGGAGGGCCGGGGGCGCAGCTCTCACCTGGGCACTGCCTGCAGCATTCCCCCGGCAGCAGGACGGGCTCGGCACAGGGCAGCGGCGGGCAGCGGCGGGCCAGGCACTGCACGTTGCCGCTCTGCATGGACCGAGGGACGGCCACGGCAGGGTTAGTGGTGGGAGGCAGAGGTGACCTCCACCCCTTCTCACCCCCACTGGTGGACCGCTCCTGGCCTCCTCAAGCCCCACCCCTGCTCCCTGGACTCCTCCTCCCATCTGGCAGGCAGACTCACCAGACAGTGACACAGGCGGCAGGGGTCAGAGGGGTGGGGGAAGTCTGCTCCGTTGGGATACTCTTTCCCACTAAAGGCACAGCCTGGGGGAGGGGGCAGCTATAGGCCTGAGAGAGGCCCTACTTGCCCCAGGCCATGCCCACCCAGCCCTAAATGCCCACAGAAGGAGCCAAAACATTCCAGGAGAACCCCCCCCCTTCCTGTCAGCCTCACCATTGCAGTTATTCCGGCAGCAGGGACCAGGCAGCGGGTGGGCACAGGGGGCCCTGGGACAGGCCCGAGGCTGGCAGCGGGCATGGCCTTCCTGACACCAGCACTCCTGGCAGGGGTCTCGGGGGTGGGAGAAGCTCTCGCCATGCACAAATACTTGTTTCTCCAGGATACAGTCTGGGCAGCGGGTGGGGAGGAATGGGGGCAAAGACGGAAGGTGCTGGCAGCAGGCAGACAGCTCCTCTACCCTTGGAGCCCAGGGCCACTGTGGAAGTGCCACTTGGAAGCTGTCCCCATAGAGGGAGAGGAGGGGGCATGGGTGTCTCTCTGAGCACACACTTGTGTGTGTGTGTGTGTGTGTGTGTGTGTGTGGTGTGCATTTAGTCCTTCCACCTGCAGGCAGATGTGTGTGCCTCTGGGAGTGACAAGCTGAAGGGCTCCTGCATGTGCATGCCTGTGTGTGACACACGCCCTAGCACACTCCATGCGGGCAGGGGCCAGGGCACACTGCATTGCGGCACCCAGTCTCCCTCCAGATGTTTGTTGTGTGAACGTGGTGTTATACAGGTAGGTATATGAATATATCTCATGGTGGGGTATTGGAAGAGGAACTGCAGGATGGGAATGAAAGGTGATATGACGACTCGAAGGATAAACAAGTCTCCCTCCCACCCATGCCCTGCGAGTTCCAAGCTTCGCCAGACTGAAAACAATTCAGAAGGTCGCTGCTTTCTAAGGGAACTGTTGTGCCCATGGAGCAGTGGGAGGGCAAGGCCTAGGGACCCCCCAAGCCAGACAGGTGCAGAAGCACGTACCTGGGCACTTGGGGCAGCACTGACCCGGTCCACTCTGGGGCCTGGCACATGTTGTGCGTGGACAGTCAACCAAGGAGCACCTCACGGTCCCATCCTGGGAGCAGGGGAGAGGGCAATGGGGGTGAGCCCTGGGAGGGGCTCAGCAGGGCAGCAGCGAGCCTGGGGAGGTACCTCGCATCGGCAGGCGTGGCAAGGGCTGTCTGTGTCCGTGAAGTTCTGCCCGTTGGCATACACTTGGCTGTGGTAGGTGCAGCTCTCACAGCTGGGGCAGCAGGAACCTGGGTGGGGCAGGTTGATCAGAGCCCAGCTGATCAGGGTGGGCTGGGCAAAGCAGGGGATGAAAGCTAGATCAGGGCGGGGCACTCACCAGGCGCCTGGGTCGGGTGCTGGCAGGGGGCTGGAGAGCAGAGCACAGCCCCGCACACAGGCACCCCATCTTGACAGGAGCAGGCTGTGCAGGGCTGACCATCAGGCTCCCACTCGACCCCCTCAGCAAACTCCTCTCCGCCAAGCACACAGGCTACAGCAAGGGGGCTGTCACCATGGCATCCCAGACATCTCTACCCATTCCTCCCCTTCGAGACCACAGGACCCTTCCCAGGACCCTAGCTTTACCATCCCCACAGCAGCCTCCGAATATATTCCGGAAGGGTTGGTGGACTTAGCAATGCCCCCCTTACTGTGAAGGAACACCCCTGCATCTCCAGCCACTGGAAGCAGCGCCCCTTTGCAGCTGTTTCTCCCCTCCCCCCCACACACCTGGGCACAACTGGGAGACAGAGCCTGGCTGGGTGCAGGGGGCAACCGGGCACTCCTGCTCTTCACAAGAGACCTCGCCGGCCTAGGAGGGACAATTGGGTGAGAGGCCCTCAAGGATGAGACGTTGGGGGCGTGGGACAGGGGGACTGCCTACCTGACAGGAGCAGCGCATGCAGCGGCCACCCTCCTGCAGTCTGAAGGTCTCCTGGCTCTGATAATGGTGGCCCTGGTACTCACAGCCTGGACAAGGGGATAGGGGCCGGGGCAGGGATGGAGGCTGACGGGGAAGCCTCACTCCACCCTGACATCCACCTCCCACCCTGATGAGGACAGCCACCTTCGGGGGGTCCCCAGGAGCCAGGGCCCCACCACAGTGCCTGGTTTGCCATGAGAAGGTGAGGTAAGAACGCACCCCTCACTGGGGTGACAGATTGGTTTTATAAACGATTTCCTCTGTACTTGAACTCAAGGGGGCTTCCTGTAGGTCTAAGGCAGCCGCCCCCACCCCCACACCAGAGAGTTGCTCTGGCCAGGGCCTGCCCCTCGCCCAGTGCCTCGAGCCTCCCACTCACCAGCACAGACTGGGCAGCACTGCCCAGGGATCCTGCCTGGATATCTGCAGGGTGCAACGGGGCAGGGCAGAGGCTCACACTGGACACTCCCGTTCTGACAACAGGGCCTGGTCAGCATTTGAGAGACAGGCCTGCAAGCCAGGCCCTCCCTGCCAGGCAGCCACACTCACAGCACAGCGGCAGTGCGAGCAGGAGTCCCCAGAGCCCACGGGCTCCCCGCTGCGGTACTCCCGCCCATTGAGGAAGCAGCCTGTTGGGAAGAGGATGCCTTAGACCCTCCTCAGGGGCCCCCCACTGCCCCATGTCCTGGCCTTTGTGGGGGACCCAGCCTGGGCTGTCAATCAGCTTTCGAGCCCCTCCAGGCTGCACCCACTGACTCACCGTCGCACACAGGGCAGCAGGTGCCCGGGAGGGGCCGGGCAGGGTATGGGCACAGGCTGGAGCATTCTCGCTGGCGGCACTGGATTTGACCCTCCTGGTAGGGGCAGAGTGCACAGGGGAAGGGCCATCAGAGCTCAGCTGACTGGCAGAACAGCATTTGCCAGTCTTCATGAGTTGAATTGTGTCCCCCTCCAAATTCATATATTGAAGTCCTATCCCACCCACCCTCGTACCTCAGAAGGTGACCTGATTTTGAGATAGGGTTGTTGTAGATGTAAAGAGTTAAGATGAGGTCATACTGCAGTGGGGTGGCCCCTTATCCGATGACTGGTGTCCTTATGAAAAGGGGAAATTTGGAAACACACACACGCACACACACACACACACACGGAGAGCACAGGAAGATGAAGGCAGAAGCCGAGGAGCACCAAAGCGTGCCAGCCGACCACCAGAAGCCAGGAGAGGGGCCCAGAACAGATTCTTCCCGCAAAGCCCTCAGAAGGAACCAACCCCCGACACCTCGATCTCAGACTTCTGGCCTCCAGACTCCCAAGACAACACATTTCTGTTGGTTAAGCCACCCCGTCTGTGGTACTTTATTATGACAGCCCTAGGAAACTAATACAGATGCATAACCTAGCTTGCTACTTAAGTCCTCTGTGCCTCGGTTTGTTTATTCATCTAAAAAAAAGAGAGAGACAACATTCCTGTCCTCGTAGCCTTGCTGTGGGCATGAGGTACGGTGCCCGTGCGGCATCGACCCCTGGACACTGGCAGTTAGCAAACAGCTGCTGCCATTCCCGTTCCCACACAGACTCCATTCCTGGGGTTCATGCCTACTCACTGCCCCTAGCTCCGTCAGTGTCTGGGCAGCAGCGTGAGGGGCCAGAGTGAACAGGGAGGGAAGCACGTGGTCGGGAAGGGGTCCACGGCCTGCACGATGGGTCCTTAGTTCTTGGCAGGCTGTTGGCTCTGTGGCTGGCTTCAGGCCCCACGAAACAGCCTTCCCTGCGTGTACCCTGCCTGAGCAGTAGGTCTCCATGTCCCCACCTTCCTCCCCCAGGCTCTGTCCTGACTGTTCCCTACACCTGGTGTCTTAACCCATTTGGGCTGCTGGAAGTCCAAGATCAAGGTGTCAGCAGTTGGTGAGAACCTGCTTTCTGGTTCACTGATGGCGTTTTCTTTTTTTTTTCTTTATTGATTTATTTTTATTTTTTATTTTTTTAGAGAGAGAGAGGGCCCTGGCCGGTTTGGCTCAGCGGTTAGAGCGTCGGCCTGCGGTCCAGAGAGACCCGGGTTCGGTTCCCGCTAAGGGCACGTACCTCGGTTGCAGTTTGTCCCCGGCCCCTGGTGGGTCGTGCAGGAGGCAGCCACTCGATGTGTCCCTTTCACGTCGATGTTTCTCTCTCTCTCTCCCTCTTCCTCTCTCTCCTTCCCCACTCTATCTGAACAAAAAGTGGAAAAATGTCCTCGAGTGAGGATAAAAAAAAAAACATTTAAAAGAGAGAGAGAGGAAGGGAGAGGGAGAGAGAGATAGAAACGTCGATGAGAGAGAACATTGATTGGCCACCTCCTGCATGCCCCCCACTGGGGATTGGGCCCACAACCTGGGCATGTGCCTTGACCGGGAATCGAACCGGCAATCTCTTGGTGCATGGGTCGTCGCTCAACCACTGAGCTACAACGGCCAGGCCGATGGCTGTTTCTTGTGTCCTCACACTGCAGAAGGGATGACGAAGCTCCCAGGGCACTGATCCTGTTCCCTTCTGACCTAAGCACCTCCCAATGTCCCCACCTCCTAATGCCATCACCTTGGAAGTTAGGATTTCAACATACAAATTGGGGGGTAGGGTCACAGTCATTCAGCCTATAACACCTGGAGTATCTCTCCCCATTTCTCCCTGCTTAAATTCTACTCATCCTTTACAGCCCGGGTAAACACCACCCCCATGAAGATTTTCTAGAGCTGTGCTGCCCAATAGAAACACAGCACACGCCACATATATCATTCACTCAACCCAATACATCCAAAATGTTATTTCAACATGTAATCAACACAAAGTACGAATGAGATATCTTACATTCCTTTCTCTTATACTAAATCTTTAAAATCTGGTGTGTATTTTAGACTTAAAGGCCATCTTAAACCGGACAGCCGCATTTCAAGGGCTCAGTGGCCGCAAGTTGTGGCCACTGATCGGACCGAAAAGTTCCAGACACCTCAAGTCGACCTGCGTGTCTGGCTCCCTAGCTTGTACCACCTGCCCGACTCGCTCCTGTAGCCTGCGAGCTCCTCGAGTTCAGTTCACAAACCCGTGCTCACACCTACTGTGCTCAGAGCTGGGCATGCCAGGCACGACCCCACCCCTGCCCTCACCGCACCCGTCGGGTCCTCTCCATCTCTGCCCCTCACCGTGCCTTTGGGATGTGCTCAGTGGAATGAAGGAATGAATACGGTGGGTCTGGGGGAGAGGAGGGCGGGGGACGCCCAGGAGCAGCATCAGGGCTCACCAGGCACTGGCAGATCTGGCAGGGGTGCCCAGGTGCAGTCCACTCTTGGCCATGCTCCCGGTGAGAGCCACCTTCTGTGCAGCCTGGGGTGGGGGGAGATGGGCAGAGAGGAGGGCTGATGGGAGCCAGCCTGAACCCGTGTCAGCCCGCCACCCCCTCCTCCACATGCCCTCTGAGGGCTCTCTTCTGAGCCCAGACCAGACCAGGTCATGCCTCTGCCTAGACCCCTTGTGGCTGCCAGCATCCCAAGCTGGATAAGGCCAAGCTCCTAGCCTGCCCTTCCACGCTTTCCAGGACCCAGCATGGCTACGCCCACCTCCCCCACCTCTCATTGTAAGATTTGTCTGCTTGCTCCTTCCCACCTAACATCCACCAGACTCTTGAGAGTCAGTCCCAAGCCCCTGCTCTAGCTGCCCTCTCTTCCTGGGATGCCCTCTGCCTTGTTGCACCCTTCACCTAGCTAACTGTTCTTTATCCTTAAGGTTCACTCAGGATGTGCCGACTCCAGGATGCTTTCCCTCCTGTGCCCAGCTGGATGAGGTCTCCTCCCTCTGAGTTTCCATCGTACCTGGTGCCTGCTTCCATTCCTGCCTTTGGGACAGTATTGGTGCGTGACTCAGTGTCACCCTCTAGTGGTCTGCCTCAAGGGCCCACCCCAGGTCTTAGGTGCACAAAGCGGATGATAGTCCACATTATTAAGGTAGGATGTCGTTATCCGCACCTTGCAAATGGGGAACTGAGCAACTCAGATGCCCTCAGAGTAACTCAGATGCCCACAACCACAGAGTGGCAAGGACAGAACTGCGCTCAGGCATTCCAGCTCCGGGGCAGGCATGGCCAGGCATCGCTCTCTCCCTGACCGGACCCCTAGGTCAGAGCCAGCAGAGTGGGCTCTGGATGGAAGAGATGACGCTGTGACAGCCCTGCCTGGAGCTCCACTGGGAAGGGTCAGGGCTCACCTTGGCAGGTCGGGCAGCAGTGGCCAGGCCTCAGGACTGGCTCAGGGCAGGGGCTGGGCGGGCACTTCATGGGCACACAGTGAACCAGGCTCCTCTGTAATGTATCAACAGCTGTAAAACCTCTAGGTCTGGCTCCCAGAGAGAGCCTGGCAGGCAGGTGTCGGGCACCCTTGGAGAGGGGGGGCAGGGTCATGTGAGGGGCTGAAAGCCTGGCCCCAGGTGGAGCAGGGGACCTCCAGGAGGAGCAGACCTGGGCACCGGTGTGGAGGGACTCACCAGGCAGGAGCACTGGAGACACGGGTTGGAGCTGGACAGGAAGCTGGCCCCCTCCTCATAAAGCTTCCCCTCGTACTCACAACCTGGGGAGGGTTGCCAGGATAACAGGCTGGTCAGGTGAGAGCAGGATGGGCGGACATCACCCGAGGGAAGGCATGACCCCAAATAGGTACTGGACCCTCTGGGGCTGAGGGGTGGGGGGGGCAGGGGGGGAGGTCACCTGGCCGGCAGACGGGGCAGCACTCCCCAGGTGGGGTGTAGCTCTCCAGGCAGTTGAGCTCTGGGCACGAGGGCCCCTGGCACCGCACGGTCCCTGCCTGCAGGGCAAACACTGAGCCCTCCCTCCCTCTCCACTGCAGGTCACTGCGGGTTACTCTGCTGGCCTAGCAGGCTCAGCGGGCTTCAGGCCTCCATGCCTGGGTGGCAGCGCAGCAGATTGGGCTTGGCACTGCCAGGCTGGGGTGTACTGAGCAGCAGGGACGTGGGTGGTGTCTGGGGCCAGGCTCTGATTCCCTTACCTGGCAGGTGCAGGTGACACAGGGCTCAGGTTGCCATGTTTCCCCAGCCCTGGGACCTTCAGGGCAGCCTGCAAAACCAAGGCCAGGTCCCCAAGTCAGAGGGCTGGGGCAAAAGCACACTGGAGGGCGCCACAACGAAGGGGCACCATTCAGGTGACCGACGGCGGGGATTTTGGTATTTACTACAACTTTCCAGGAGATGGCAGTAAAGTGTCTGACTCTAACATAATCAGTGGATTGCCATTATTTTACAGCAGATGGAACTTTTGAAGAAAGGGTGCTTTAAAAAAAAAAAAAAAAAAGTCAGCCTGGTGGTGTGGCTCAGTGGATTGAGCGTGGTCCTATGCATGGTCACTGGTTCGATTCCTAGTCAGGGCACTTGCCCAGGTTTTGGGTTTGAGCCCCACTGGGGGACGTGCAGGAGGCAGCTGATCGATGTTTCTCTGTCTCTCACCCTCTCCCTTCAAAAGTCAATAAAAACATATTTTTAAAAAATGTCGCCAAAGACATAATACGGGCTAGCGGTGGCCCTGAGGCTGCACTTCTCCTACCAGTTGCGTGTAGGTTCTTCCATCCGCTCCAGCCTCACTCCTCATCTCCCACCAACACTCCCAGCCGACATTTCCAGACCTCACTGTGTCCCGAGCCCCTGTCTCACCATTCCCACTACCATCTGAGATTCTTCCTGGGGCAGAGTAGATAAAATACAGGATGCTCTAGACTGCGGGCAAAAAAGGACTTCTACAGAAAGTAACCTCACAGAGTGATCCGATCACGAATTCCTAACTGGGCTGGTCATGGTGGGCAGTCACGCTCCAGGCATATAACCTTGCAGTGAAAGTTTTATCTGTGCCTGTTTTTGGTCTCTTGTGGTGGTGGGGGGGGGGGTATCTTTGCCTGAAGCAAGCCCTGTGCATTGTGCATCTAGGTTAACACACCTTTGAAATAAGCTGAAACCACCCTCAAAAGAGCACATAACCTTATTAACTGTTTTGTAACCTAATTCCCGCCTTGCTTTCTCCAATCTTCCTATCCTCCTTAATTTCAAATGTGTTAAAGAAGCTGCAAAGCTGTTGCTCTCGGGAACATTTGAGATCTTGCTCCTCCACTCAGGTCTTCAGTTCGGCTCAACTGAACTCTCAGAAAAATCCTTTACGTGTTTGGATGTTTCTTACACCGACAAGATAAACAACTCATACCTTTTTAGTGGAAGTATGTCCCAAATCGCATACTTACACTGAAAAGTATGGACTGTTTATCTGAAATTCAAATTTAACGGGGCATCCTGTATTTTTATTTGCTAAATCTGACAACCCTGCCTCCCTGAACATGAGCTGGTAACACCCCCCAGTGGCATCGTTTCCGCTTCCTCCCAGCTCTCTTTATGTCACTGGGACCACTGCCCTCCAAGTTTTCCACGATTCCATGGGATCCAACCAGTCACCAGCTCCTGCTCGTTCCTTCAAAACACCCCTCCCTCTGCAGCCCGCTGCCATCCTTAGCTCCACGACTAGACAACTGCTTTAATTAATCCCTTGATCGGTCACTGCAACTAGCATCACACCAGCTGAGTAGTCCTAAACCACCTCTTTGAACATGCCACCCTCTGGCTCTTCAACTCTCAGCGGCTGCCTGCTGCCCACAGAAGGAAGTTCAAGGCCTAGAGCAGTCTTTTCTCACCGGCCTTTCCGCACTGATTTCTGCAACACGCCTCTCCCCACCCTTCCTAGTGCGCAGGGGGCACTGTCTCTTTCTGGTGAAATCCCACTTTCCCTTGGAGACCCAGCTCAGACAACACACTGGCTGTAAAGCCTGTCCTGACATCCAGTCTGGGTGGGCTTCCCTGCCAGTTTACTGCCTTTCTACGTTTCCTCTTAATCTGTTTATTGGATTTTTTTAATTATTATTCATTGATTTTAGAGAGAGAGGAGGGGAGAGAGAGAGAGAAACATTGATTTGTTGTTCCACTTTATTTATGCATTCATTGGTTAATTCTTGTATGTACCCTGACTAGGGATCGAACCCGTAACCCTAGCATATGGGAATAATACTCTAACCAACTGAGCTACCTGGCCAGGGCGTGTTCATTGGATCTTGTAGATTCTCAACTAGATCAGAAGCTCCCCGCGGGCAGGTAAAAGATCATCAGAGCTTCTGGTCTATTCCCAGGCCAGTCAGTATTTTGCTGACTGTGCTTCAGTTCTGAACTCCTCTAGCCACTGCCAGAATGAGGGGGAGGCACCCTCTGTGCACGTAGCAGGTGGCAGGTGGCAGACCTGGCTCGGGGACGCAGAGTAAGTACAGGAGGTGGGGCTGGGCTGGCAGGAGACTGACCTGGCTCACAGTGCGGGCAGCATGCTCCTGGCTCCAGACAGGGTCCCTGTGGGCATGGCTTCTGGGTACAGGTTATGGCTCCTTCCTGTGGGGAGGCAGACTGCTGGCAGCACAGGCCTCGGACCCTGGAGGGTACAGCCTGCAGAACTGAGACCTCAACCCAGGCTGCCACACGGCAGAGGAGCCAGAGGCTGAGTTGGCTCAGGGGTCATGGGCGACTCCTGGTTCAAGGAAAGAAAAGAGATATCCTACCCCCATCCTCATCATCTCCTGCTACCTGACCCCAGAAATCATCTCTTCCAGGTGCCAGCAAATTCCCAGAGGAGAGAGATTCTAGGAAGGGGCCCAAGGCGTCCTCAATGAACGAGCGAGGAACAAAGGCCAGAGGAAGCGGACATGGAGCCAGGTGAGGCAGGCAGGTGAATGACAGGGGCAGGTGGATGAGCGGGGACAGTGAGTCCACAGTTGGGGTGATGCAGGAAGACAAGCAACACCATCCTCTTTACCCTCCGTGCCACTGTTTGCCAGGCCCCCGCCATGTGCTTGGAGGTCGAGCTCCAGAAGGTAAACTACTCAGGATTAGCTGACGGCCACCAGTGGCAAAGCTTGGGGGTAGGGACAGGCAGATCCCATTGCCCAGCATTGGACACACCAGGCTGCAGGGACAGGCGGCAAGAGGGAGGCAGACGGGTAGGGAGGACAGGTATGGGACATTCAAGTGGGTCACGAAACTCACCAGGCAGCGGCAGGTGGTGCAGGCGTCTGGGGAGAAGGTCTCCCCATTGCCATAGGCCTGACCATTGTGGCTGCAGCCTGGGAAGGACATAGTGCTGTCACTCAGGCCCTCATGCCCACCCCGAGGCCCCAAGGTGGTCCCAGCAGGCAGACGGGATGGCACTCACCATGGCAATGAGGCAGGCCAGGCTTGGGGTCACAGAGCGCGGCCCCCCCCTGGCAGACGCACGCTGTGCAGGCGTCAGGCTCCCAGCGAGCCCCCTCCGGCCAGGCCCGCCCCAGCCCCCAGCACTGTAGAGAAGCTGGGTGGCACTCACAGGACTCCAGCTGCCTCACCCTCTCCTGCAGGTCCTTGTTCTGGAGCAAAGAGTTTGGGGCCTTGGAGGTACTGGCTCGGCCTCCCCTACCATCCCCCACAGATTTGTGGGTTGTGGAAACGGAGGCAGGATGAGAAGGAAATCTGACAGTTCCGAGCAGATGTGGGTCCCCTCCAGCCAATCAGCATCCAGCTTAGTCACAGTTCTCACGACCTGGGGTCTGGACAGGATCCCAGGGGAGCCTGCGGCCCCCAGGCCTCTCCTTTGGACAGAGGAGACCCAGTCCTCCTGCCCCAACAGCTAAAGATCTTTTCTCATTCACACTCTTTCCTGATGATGCCTTATATACAGTAGGCGCTCTATAATGTTTGCAAATCCGTGAAAGAATATGAAAGTCTGGGTTGACAAAACAGATACCCTGGAGGTTCTTCATTTTAATGAAAGAAATAATATTAAATGTTCAGCCAAGAACCTCTCCATGTACATTTAAAACAAAACTCTATTTTAGGGTCCTTTGGGCCCCCCCAAGCCCAACTCTTCTCTCCTTTCCTCCCGCTGCACAAGGCCTGCCCTGCCCCACGCACACGGCACATGGCACACAGAACATGGCACGCAGCACGTGGCACACAGAACACGGCACGCGGCACACAGAACACGGCACACGGCACACGGCACACAGGCCCAGCCTCCCGTGGTACCTGCTCTCTGAGCTGGGTCACCTCAGCCTCCAGCCTCCTCAGCGACTCTTTCAGGGGGCGCCACTGCTCCTGGGAGGCCCCAGCAGGCTCTGAGGACTGGGCTGGGGCCTGTTGTCGGTAGTCACGGATGCCAGCAAGCCCCAGGGACTCTCTGGAGATGGCACCACCTGAAGGCATCAGAATCCATGGTGGGCCTATGGGTGAGGGGCTAGCAAGGTGTCCTGGGTTCTGTCTCCCCAGTTAGGTCACCCTGTGCCTCTCCCCTGTCCACCTGCCTACCCATCACCCATGGAAGGAGATAGGGTCTGTGAGGGTGCTGGAGTGAAAATATGGAAGGAGGAGGACGAGGAGGAGGGAGCCCTAAGTGGACAAAAGTGACCCAGACCCAAGTAGCAAAAGCCTTTCAGTCAGGTACTAGCCCCAGGAATCCTGACTCTCCGGGGCCACAGGGAGTATTTAGACCAGGGCCTCCCTGCATGTCAGGGTCATTCATCCGCACTTGGGCCAGGAATTTGGCCAGGGGCAGCCTGGGGAGCTGACATGACAGCCAGGAGGGCCCAGACGCCAGCACAGGCTGAAGGGCAGGGGAGGGAGACGAGGTGTGAAAGGTGGGGCTGCTTTAAGGTGTGGGCTCTGGTGTGAGCAAACCCTGCCAGCCACCTGCCGTGTTCACCTTCAGAAATGCACCTCTTCTGGAGAATGTGGGGGTGGGGGTGTGCAACTTCTCTCTCTCTTCCAACCCTGAAGCCTGGCCATTATGTCCAGGCCTGTGGCTGAGGGGCCTGGGGACCCCACATTGGGCAGAGTGGGCTCCAGAGAGTGAGACCAGGCTGCATTTCCTGAAGGGTTGGGGAGGTTCTGGCAGGGCCCCCACTAGCTTGCAAGGCGCTGGGACGAATGAAGACAGCCAGTCCCTGGTTCTAGGTCATACTATGTTGAGGGAAAAGGGGTCCTGAGTTCAGACCTGGGATTGGGGACAGCCACTGTCACCTCACTTCCATCTCTCTCTTGCAGTCAGAAAAGTAAAAGCCATGGGAGGGAGCAAGCTAACTCCACAGACACCCCACAGACCTCCAGTGGGGGTGGGTGGGCAGGGCAGTGGAGGGGCTGGAGGAGGAGGGCGAGGGGAGGGTCTTTCCCACAGAGGTAGCTCATTAGTGGCTAAAAAGTTTCTCTTTCAGACACTAGTCCTGTGAGGCAGGGGACCAATGTCAGCCACTCTCCCCACCACCCCACTGCCTAAGCTGTCCTCTTTCTTCCAAACCTGAGTTCCTTGGCTTGGCTAATGCCACACCCACCTACTCAGAAATCTGGGGCTCAGCCTCCCACTTTTGCACTTCTCCCACACCCCCTCAGTCTCTGGTCTCACCCAGTCCTGTCCTCCCCTCCCCTCCCTTTCCCTCCCCCTCCCCCCTCCCCTCCCCTCCCCCCTCCCCTCTCTGTCTACTCAGAAGACTGAAGACAGAGTAGTCCTCCCTGCCTCACCTGGTGGACACAGCCTTTCTTTCTTTCTTTCTTTCTTTCTTTCTTTCTTTCTTTCTTTCTTTCTTTCTTTCTTTCTTTCTCTTTCTTTTTTTTGTGATGTAGTGGTGGTAAAGTGGATTTTTTTAATCCACCGCCCCCCCCCACCCCAGGATATTTTTCCATTGATTTTTCAGATAGAGTGGGAGGGAGGAAAGGAGAGAGAGAGAGAAAGAAACATCGATGTGAGAGAGACACATCAATTGGCTGCCTCCCCACTACTCTAAGATCAAATTGCAACTGAGGTACGTGCCCTTGACCAGAATTGAACCCGCAGCTCCTTGGTCTGCTGGCGGACGCTCTAACTGCTGAGCCACACGGGCCAGGGCCCTGGGTCCAGCCTTTCTAAGTCCCATATCTGAAGGCTCCCAGCAGCAGATCCTTTCGCCCATCTTTTCAGCCTGCCCTGCTACCCCACATCCAGGCTTCTAACACCCTAGCACGTGTGGGCACCCAAACCTCTGTGCATGTTGCCATCTGTCCCCTCTGTGCAGGGTCGCCTTGGTATGGCTCCTGTGCCCAGCTTCCTTCCTAGCCAGCCCCGTGAAGGGCGTCCAAGGATGGGGTCTCAACATCTTAAAACCTCCACCCAGCTTGACTCCCATCTCCCATGACCTGCATAAGCAGGAACAATTAGGGGTTCAGGGAGAAGCTGGGGGTCCTCTGGGACCCTCGGGGGAGATAGAGCAGGCCCTTGCCTGGAAAGACCGGAAGAAAGGGCCCCTGAAGGTTGCACATAGCCTAATTGTTCCCCATGGAACTGTCCTCAGTTCCCCTCTCTGATCCCTCTTTTCCCGCCTGTCCTGTTGGGTGAGGGCCAGACTCAGAGACTCAAAGTCACTCCCATAGCGGGCCTCCTTTTCCCCCCTTTCTCAAGACAAATAATTAACTTCAGACTCCCGGATTCCAGGGCAGCCTCTCCCCCACTGCTGCCTGCAGGAATGCCCCCAGAGGCCCCAGCAGGAAGCCCCCTCCCTCTCCTGGGCCCCATGCCTCAGCCTCCCAGCTCCTTCCCACCGAGCAGCTCCTCCACCCACGGAAGGACGAGGCTGGCCACCCCAGGCAGGGGTCAGGAGAGGCCGCCTCGATCCCAGCTCCTTCCCTGAGACTAGTCTGAGCAAGGACGGGGTCCTGCCTGGCAGACCCTAAGCTCCCCGACTTACCTGTGCCCATCCCCTGGGCGGGCACCAGGCTCAGCAGCTGCAGGACAAGGGGCAGCAGAGCGGCCCCCGACCCCGCCATGCTCGCTCCGCCCGGCCGCCTGGCCGCTGCCTGTGGTCGTGGCTCAGCAGGCGCTGGGGGAGGCGGGGTGGGGACAGGCCAGGCCTCCTCCCACCCGCCTTTGTTCAGGGAGGGCTTCTGGAGTCGGTCATCCTGCCGGCTGCGCCTACCCCCTGCTGGGCACCTGGACCCGGGGTCCCATCCCCATTCTGACCAAGGCTGGCTCAGAGCTGCAGCGGCCCCAGACCAGCAGGGATGCATATGATGCCAGAGGAGACCCTGAAAATAAACACGAATTTGTCCTTCTGGGGCTCTGAGACAGCTGGTCGCCCTGCCCCCTCCGGTTACTCCAGCCCCTGAGGTTCTTAGTCTAGCTCTCACCCTTTCTCGCCTGTGCAGAGTGCACTGAGCTGGGGACACGCCTGTCCAGCCAACTCCATAGCCCTTAGACCCCAGTTTCTCCGTCCCTCAGTTTCCCTGTCTGTAAACTGAGGCTCAGAATATCTACTTCACAGGCTTGCAGTGAGGACTCAGAGAGATTCTGCAGATAAAGAATTTAGGGGAGTGGTTGGCACATGCCAAGTAATCAGTAAATAGCAAATAACCATAGGTGCTACCCCCCTCTGAAATCAGGGGCTCCCAGTCACCTTTCTCTACCTGTACATTCCTTCCTGGACTCTACTCACAGCCCCTGTCCACCCAGCAGTCCCAGGCTTGGCCCCAAATGCCAAGGCCTCTGTTTGCTGTCTGGTCACAGCCCATCCTCCAGCTCTGAGCTCAGGCCTGGCCTGGGGGTGAGCGGTGGGCAAGGCAGGAGGCAGGGCTGGGCCCTGGCCTCAGCGGGGCGGATAGGGCTTAAAGGAGGAAGTGAGGGAAGCTGGCCACGCGGACCCACAAATCTGGGAAACTCCTTAGTGCAGCTGGGAAGCAGGGGGAAGTGGGGATGGGCCCCACGCTCACCGGCAAAGGGACATGGAGGGTGGAGCCATGAATCCTGCCAAAGCAGTCTGCCTTCCGCCATAAAGGCCAGCAAATCAGAGGCCACCCCTCCCCCCAGCCCAGGCAGGGACAAAGGTCCCCCAGCCCACTCTCCATGCACCTTAAGAGAGGGCAGCTTCTCTCCCCAGGGGTGTGGGCCTCTTATGGGGCCTGAGCAGTGGGCAGCGGGGGGAGGGGCGGCTGTGAGGCAGAGCTGGGCCTGGCCTCAGCCGGTGGGTCGGGAGCCAGGCCCACAGGAATGGAGGAAGCCAGGGACAGCTGGCGGAAGGGGAACAAGGAAGTGGCAGCTCGGTCCCCACTGTGTTAAGGGAAATGATACCTGCTACAAGGCAGGTCCCTTGGTAGGCTGGGGAGGACGACAGGAGCAGCCAAGTCAAATCCGGGAGCAGATGCTTTCGCTGGTGACCTCAGGCAAGTCACTTAACTTTCAGTGGTTACGTTTTCTTAGCTGTGACACGTCGTCGCTCTAACAGCACCCACCTCAGAGGGTTTGTGAAGTTAAATAAATGAAGGGCTGGAGAGAGCGCTCAGCGTGGTACCTGGCACACCGGCATTAGATCTTTTTTTTTTTATCCTCACTCGAGAACACCCTTCCACTTTTGTTCAGATAGAGTGGGAGGAAGAGAGAGACAGAGAGAGAAACATCCACGCAAAAGGGACACATCGAGTGGCTGCCTCCCACATGACCCCAACCAGGGCCGGTGACAAACCGCAGCCAAGGTGCGTGCCCTTGACCAGAATCGAACTCCCGACTCATTGGTCCTCCAGCCGACGCTCTAACCACTGAGCCAAACCGGCCAGGGTTCAACATTAGATCTAATTACTTCTCTTATGTGATCTCTATTGTCACCCCAAGCACCTGGGGGGCTAAGGGGAAGCAGTTTGCCACTCCAAAATATGTCTTTGGGGATTTGCTTATTTTAAACTGGTTATTAAAAAAAAAAAAAAACTCAGAAAGAACTGAGAATAGGGGGGCAATGGGGGGGAAGGGGGGACATCTGTAATACTCTCAACAATAAAGATTAAAAAACAAAAACTCAGAAAGAACCTTGAACCTGCCCCCTTTACCTCCCTAAAGGAATTCAGATAGAAAGACCTGCTTTAGGGGAGGGAGATGTCTTAGCATCACAATAGGATCTGGGTGTTGCAATAAGGAGGAACCTAGCTAATTCTGTTCGTTAGACTCCCCTCTGTGTCCCACTGTTTCTGGGTGGCCCTGCAATAATTTGTTTACTAATTGTTGTGCCTTCTCATCAGCGTGTGAATTGCTGCTTTCCCTTTGAGGTCACAGACCCCTGCCTCGCTCTCCTTAGTCCAGAATAGTCTATAAGCCTCAACTGCCCTGTTTGTCCTCAGTTCCACATTCTTAGGGAATGCGCAGATGTACATATGTAATAAATTTGATTATTTTCTCCTGTTAATCTGTCTCATGTCAATTTAATTATTAGACCAGCCAAAGGAATTCAGAGGGTAGAAGGAAGATTATTTTTCCAACCCCACAGTGCCTCTCTTCCCATTTTACAGATGCAGAATTTGAGAGAAACCGGGGAAGCAGCTCCAAGTCACCCAGGGAGTAAAGCACAGAGCCCGGATGACCAGCGATACGCTAGGGGAAGAGAGGGTGAGGTTTTTGTTTTCCCAGTTTTGTCCCTTGTCAGGCATCCGGGGCTTTCTGTCCTGGTGAGTTTCTGTATCTGGCCCATTGTCCTTGTTCTGCTCATGTCTGTCTAACTGCCTATAACACAACCACCTGACCCACCTGGCCAGGGCAAGTGCTCCATCTTTGACACTAGAAAAGAATGACCCCAAAAGATGCCGCAAGCGGGAGCCCCCCCTCTCAGAAGCTGGCTAGGTCATGCCAAGGGTGAGGCCAGCCTGCGTGGCCAGGGATCAATGTGGACAGGCCTGGACAGGCCCTGAGGTCTCAAGAACCTGATATTGAACCCAGCATATCACTGGTCCTGCAGTGTAGACCCCCTGACCTTTTCCTCCCTAAGGATAACATCTAGGTCTCAGTTGTATTTTAGCTCCAGGCCCAGACAAGCAGCAAAACCAGATAAGTGACCCCGTGGCTGCCTCAGGGCCAGCTGCATTGACAAATGACCCCCTGCCCTGGCGCCAACCAATCAGTGGAGACCATGACCCTGAAAGAGCACATCTGGAAAGCTGATGAGCGTTCTATTGACACCCTCCCCTGAGACCTCCCCTAAGATTCCCATCTGCAAGAGAGAGAGAAATACCCTCAACACAAAGGACCCAGTGCACGCTCTTGCCCAGGGGAGCACTGCCCTGCCATTCTTTTCCCCCTTCTTCCCTCTAAGGGACCCCATGAAACTTGCAACCAGGGGAGCAAGGGGCAGCAGCAGCTTGTCCCAGACTAACCCCCTGAACCTGTCTCCACGGCCACCTTTTCTCTGACTTCCCAATGAGCCAAAGCAGCTCAGCCCAGCCTCTCCTGTTGCTTCTTCTATGCTAAGCCCTTCCCTGTTTCACTGTTCTGAGCGTGCTTTTGCTTCATCTGATCAATTCTTGCTGGCTCTGCTGCACTTTGTCTCTTGATTGAAATCTTTCCTTCAAGAAGACAAGAACTGAGGTCTCGTTGTCTCTCCAGTAACAGTTGGGGCGTCATCCTGTACACCAAAAGGTTGAGTGTTTGAGTCCTGGTCAGGGCACATACCTAGGTTGTAGGTCCAATCCCCAGTCAGGGTGCGTATAAGAGGCAACCAATCAATGTTTCTCTTTCTCTTCCTCTCAAATCAATAAGCATACCCTCAGGTGAGGATAAAAATAAAAAAGATGGGGTGCTTGTCAGGACTTGCCTCCTTGTGCCACTCTCTGTAAACTGCATTGTCACCAGGAACTTGAGCCCCCTAGTCATCCCCAGTCACCCTGGCTCCCAGCTACTTACTGCTCTGTGTGTCCCCTACTCTGCCCAGCCCCTCCCCCCTGCCCTCCCACAGTGCCTACTCTATGCCTGCCTTCTCTATGCCTCATCAGCACCTGAGTGTTGCTGGAGAGCATCCCACCACTGTGACCGGTTTCACGTCGCATTCATGGCCACAATCCTCAGCGGGCACACAACACTGCCAGAAATCCTACTACAGTTCCCTGGCAAGTCCCATCTCCCATTCCCTGAGACGGGCACCACACACCCCTCCTTCCTTCCTAAACGTCTCAGTGGTTCTGCCCTTACCTGTATGATCTTGGCAAGTTATTGAACCTTTCCAAGCCCCAGGTTCCTCCCCTGTGGAACAAGGGTAATAATAGTACCTCTGTCATGAGTGTTATGAGATTGTCAGCCTGGGTTCCCTAAAGCAGAGCCTGAGACAAAGGCTTAATGCAAGTTTAGTTTGGAATATGATCCCAGGGAGCAGGAATGAGGAGTGGGAAGAGCAAAGCAGGGAAGGATGGGGGCCGTCCTTGGAAGGTGGCCTTGGAGGGGCTGGCCATTGCTCTGGGCGTCTGCATGTTCAATCCCGCAGGACCATCTGAGACATTTGAAAGCAGCTCCAGGCAGAAAAAGCAAGTATTTATTGACCAGCATCATTGCCCCATTGGTTAAGGGTGGCCCTTTGGAACACTAGCTGCTCCCAGTTATGCATGATTGACTGCCCAAGTGGGTTTCCCAGGGTGTCCTATGCCATGTAGCCAAGAAATTCCAAAGCAAGAGGGAGATTTGCAGCCAGGGCCCGAGGCGAGACGCTGCGGAGCGGCGCTGTGCACAGCTGCTTGCCGCCTGTGCAGAACTGGAATAAAGTGCAGCTGGGATTTGCATACGAAGGGTGCAGTAAATGAGACAATGCACATAAAAAACTTTTTACAGTGCCCGGCACATTTTAAGCATCCAAAATATATTATTATTTTTATTAACATAATCATCATCTCCTGCTCTTGCTCAACCTGAAAAGCCAATATTAACGTTCTTTATTTGCAACAGAAAGTAGAGAAGCTTCTGGAAAACTCACTCTATGAAATAAAAACCCAGGACACTTCCTTGGCCAGTTTGGCTCAGCAGTAGAAGCATTGGCCCGAGGACCAAAGGGGTGAGCATTCCTGGGTTGAAGACTCGATCTCCAGCCCTGGTCAGGGTCGTACAGGAGGCTACCAAGGGATGTTTCTCTCTCTCTCTTCCTTCTTCCCTCCCTTCCATTCTATCTGAAAATCAATGTAAAAATATTCCTGGGTGAGGATAAAAAAACAAACAAAAAAACCCCTCAGGACCGCCCGGCCGGTGTGGCTCAGTAGTTGAGCGTCAACCCATGCACTAAGAGGTCGCCAGTTCGATTCCCAGTCAGGGCACATGCCCAGGTTGTGGGCCCGATCCCCAGTCGGGGGCATGCAGGAGGCGGCCAATCAATGTTCTCTCTCATCGATGTTCCTATCTCTCTCTCCCTCTCCCTTCCTCTCTCTCTAAAAATCAATAAAGAAAAAAAAAAAAAGAAAGAAATAAAAACCCAGGACCTAGAGGGTGTTATTTGGAGAAGCATTTGAGTTCCACTGTGAGTGATCACTGTGAGCCTCTTTTGTGCCAGGCATTGAGCCAGACACAGCGACACAGCAGTGATCGAAACATGTTCCTGGCCAGAATGCCCCATGCAGGCCGAGGGCAGGGGTATGGGGGTCCTGGAAGAGGGAAGGGCATGAGCACAAGACCGTAGGTGCATACCAATGTCAGGTTCAGAGTAAAGGGCTCACGTTTCTCTGCTGAGCTAGTGGAACCAGATGCGGCCATCCTGATCAAAACCCAGCCCTTTCTTTAGAAGAGGAACATTTTGGCTGGAGAAAGAAGGAATGACTCAGGCGAGACTTGAGTCCTTATTTGGCAGGATGGCCCCACATATGGAGTGATGGGTAGGACCCAAGGGGTGTGTGGGTACAGTGGCTTGTGGTGCCATGTAGGACAGCAGAAAGGCTGCAGGGTTTAGAGTCAGTGAAATCTGAGTTCGACTCCTGCTCCACCACGTACTGTCTGTGCTGGTGGTTCTCCATGTCTGCCCCCTCCCATTCATTCGTCCACCTCTGGCCGGCTACAGGCTGCATCACTCTGGCTTGTGTCCTCTAGCTATCTGTTGGATCAGCCAGTGAGAGGCACTGGCAGGGCTGGAGGGCAGGAGAAGAGATTGGTGGGGGTAGTTCTTCCCTGGTCTCTTCCTGCTTACCAGGGCTCCTGTGGTAATTCCTTCCCTCATCCCCTCAGCCCAGGGGGTGACGGTAGCTTCCTGCTATTGTTAGTCCCTGACCCTCAACATCCCTTGTTTATTCTCTTAATTATGCCTGCAGATCTGTAACCGGTCCCTTCTTTAAGTTCTCTTTAGCTAAACCATTTTGAGGGGAATTCTATTTTTTCCTGAATTCTTAGCCAATATGCTATCCTCATCACATATTCCATTAAGTTATTCTACTCCCTAAGCCAAAATCTTTCCTCTGCAAAATGAAATAATAACCCCACCCTTAGGTTGGGCGAGTCCAGTGAGGCAGTGAACCCATAATGTGTGCCTGACACACATGTCATCTGGCACAGAGAAAACCCTGACATAAGTTACTGCCTGTTCCTTATCTCCTTCAGGTTGTACCATCAATAGCAGCAGAATGGTTTTCTCTCTGGATTTGGAGGCTGGAGACAAAAGTTCACTGTGAAAGAGAAGGAGAGAACGAATTAGTAAATGATTACATTTTTGTACTGCATTTGATATCTTTCAAATGTTGCCAGTTGTAACCAATGAAATAAGGTGCCTCAAAGGTATAAAGGCAAAGCCATCATCACACCTGCTCCAACACCTTTCCTTGCTCACCCACTCCCACCCTGATAGGACCAATGGCAACAAGGGTATGTCCTTCCACACCTGTCACCTGCCTCACACAACCGCACACAAGCATGTGTACACCATGTGATTTCATTTGCAGATGGCATTTTGGAATAGGTGTAGGATCCCTGCCCCCATCCCCACCCCACCCCCCACAATCCTGCCAACTTGCCCCAGAGTCACCTTTCTCAGTGTCTCCATCTCAACATCCCAATTCCCCCACTCAAAACATCATGCCCACCTCAGGCCAAGGTCATCCCAACCAAGCAGCGGAGCAGCCGGTGGGGGTGTGCTGTTTATCATAGATCTGAAAGTCTAACTCCGCAACCGTATCCCACAGCCCGCCTACCTCTCCCCCAAAGTCAGAGTAAGTAGCTCACCAGTCCCTTTCCAGGAAGGGTCTTCTTTGTCTATCTTTAAAATGCCCGCAGGGGTTCACCCCCTCGTGTTCCGTGTCCCAGGCACTGCTCCAAGCTGCAGCATGCCTACTCAAGTTCAGTGTCAGTCCACACACTTGGCCATCACTGCTCACAGGTTAATACTCACAGTTGGAACCAAATACCTCTTGTTGGACTGAACCTGCTGGGATTTTCAAAGCGGGTGTGCATTTTTTGTTTTTGTTTTTGCATAAAGAGAGCAATGCGATCATATTACATATCTACACCCCACACCCGTGCCAGGATGTGGGGGTAGGCAGGTTTCCAGGCACCCACCCAGGGATCTCCACCCAGAGGTTCTCCAGCCTGGAGGGGAGCTTGCCAATCATCCTTGTGCCTATTCCTGCCCTGACCCCTGGGGATCCCATTTGGGCTTAAAGAAGCTAAGAAGGTGAGGGAAAGAGGGGAGGAGCTGATTGACTTCCTGCCTGCATTTTCCTCTTCTTCCCACCCATTTCTCTTCTTCCTAGCCCTCCTGGCCCTGCTCTCACGCTTGCTTATAAGCTTCACCAAAGCTTCTCTGGTGGTTCTAGGCAGCACTACTACTTAGACCAGCGCAGTCCAGTATAACTTTCTGCGATGATGGAAATGTTCCGTATCTGCACTGTCCTAATCAGTGGCCCTGTGAGGCTACTGAGCACCTATAATATGGCTAGTGCAATTGAGGATCTGAAATTTTAATTTAATTAATTAATTTATTTATTTTTGTTAACCCTAACCCGAGGATATTTTTCCATTGAATTTTTTTTTTTAAATCCTTACCCGAGGACATTTTTGCATTTATCTTCAGAGAGAGCAGGAGGGAGAGAGGGAGGAAGAGAGAGAGAGAAGCAGCAATGTGAGAGAGACATATCGTCTGGCTGCCACCCACACAACCCCAACCGGGGCCGGGGACAAACTGCAACCGAGGTATGTGCCCTCAGTGGGAACTGAACCCGGGTCTCTCTGGACCAAGGACCGACGCTCTAACCGCTGAGCCAAACCGGCCAGGGCTCCATTGAATTTTAGATAGAGTGGAAGGGAGGGAAGGGAAGAGAGAGAGAGAGAGAGAGAGAGAGAGAGAGAGAGAGAGAGAGAGAGAGAGAGAGAGACATAGATGTGAGAGAGACACATTGATTGATTGCTTCCCACACAACCCCAACCAGGGCCAGGGATTGAACCTGCAACCCAGGTATGTGCCCTTGACCTGAATTGAACCCGAGACCCTTTGGTCCGAGGGATGATGCTCTAACCACTGAACCAAACTGGCCAGGGCTGAATTTTTAATTTTAATTCAAATTGATTTTCATAGAAATAGCCTTGTGCAGCTAGTGGCTATTGTACTGGACAGTGCATATTTAGACCATGTCGACTTCGTGCAAATTAGTGAAAAATGCAGCTTCTCCAGATAGCTTTCTTCCTTCCATTGGCTGGGAGAATTCTGTAATAGATCCGCAATGGCTGCCACGGGAATGCCGCCCCCAGAGCGGTGCAGGGCACAGCCGGGCTCCAGGCCCCGCCCCCGGATGGCAGTGGTAACGACGGCTGTGGGCTGTGCTGGGAGTACCCAATGGGAGCCAGGCACCGCCAGGTGGCCAGCCTGCATGGGATTATTGGAATTCATGCTGACAGTGGCCTTAGGAATTAGGCGCTATGATGGCTCCCATTTTACACGTAAGGAAACTAGGGCTTGGAGAGTTTAAGCAGCTCAGCCAAGGTCACTCAGCTGGGGAGTAGAGGAACTGGCACTCCACCTCAGCACTGATTCCTAACCACTGCGGAGAGCTCTGCCTGCTCTCTCCCCCACCACTGTCCTGCACACTGGGAACTGCTTCTCCACGCTTGTCCAGCAGCACTGAGCCTTCCGCCAGGTACTGGATTCAGGTTTACTCTCAGCGCCGGGAGTGCCCTGAGGGCAGGTCCACTTTGTCAGCTCTGTCCCTTCCCTTTTTTAATCCCATGGCATGGCCATGGGGGTTGTGTGGCAGGTGCCAGTAGATGGGCACACGCAGGGGTCTTTCAATCCCACTGCAAAATCCAAGGATGGGTGGGGGGTACCGAGTCTCAGAGTTTGCTTTGGCACCTGCCCTTGTGATCCCGGTTTGGACACCAGGATTCAGACTCCAAAGGCGGGGCCTGTCAGGGTTGAGCAGCCTGCCTCTGAACTGGCCCAGCTCTGTGGTTCTCAGGGGCTGGATGGAGGCCAGTAAGCAGGGGGTCTTGCCTGCACTTGCCTAGGGCCCTCTGCTTTGGGTTAGCTCAGCATCCTAGGCCATTCTCTTGACTCCCTTGGCAGTCAGGCTCTGAGTTGCCAGTGCTTGCCTTCCCATGCAGGCTGGCCAAGAGCACTACCTCGCAGGAGTTCGGGCCAAGACTAGCCAAAGGGCCTCTGGACAAGGGCCTGGACTCACCCAACACCATAGCCCCACCCCACAGTTTAGAGACAAACAAGACCTTGGACAGAAGCTAAGTGATGGGGAATGGCCGCTGTTCCTTCCAGGTGATATAAAGAGTGAGGGTCACCCTGGCCGGTTTGGCTCAGCAGTTAGCCCGTCAGCCTGCAGACCAGGGAGTCCCAGGGTTGATTCTGGCCGTGGGCACATACCTTGGTTTCAGTTCGTCCCCAGCCCCGGTTGGGGTCGTGCAGGTGGTGGCCAATTGATGTGTCTCTCTCACCTCGATGCTTCTCTCTCTCTCCCTCCCTCCCACTCTGTCTGAAGATAAATGTAGAAATATCCACCTGGCCGGTGTGGCTCAGTGGTTGAGCATCGACCCATGCACCAAGAGGTCGCTTGTTCAATTCCTGGTCAGGGCACATGCCCAGGTTGTGGGCCCAATCCCCAGTGGAGGCATACAGGAGGCGGTCAATCAATGTTCTTTCTCATCGATGTGTCTATCTCTCTCTCCCTCTCCCTTCCTCTCTCTCTAAAATCAATAAAGAAAAAAAATTGGGGGGGGAAGTGTGGCTCAGTGGTTAGAGTGTCGGCACACCAAAGGATAATGGGTTCAATTCCCAGTCAAGGGCACAACCTGGGTTGCAGGTTCAATTCCTGGCCCAGGTCAGGGCATGTGCAGGAGGCATCCAATCGATGTGTCTCTCTCACATCTGTGTTTCTCTCTCTCCCTCTCCCTCCCTCCCTTCTACTCTCTCTAAAAACAATAGGAAAAAAATATCCTCAGGTGAGGATTAAAAACAAAAAGTGGGGGTTATATGGCAAGGGGGCAGAGGGCAGTGAATCAAAACCACAGCTTAGGGCATCTTAGGTACCCAATGTCCTGGCAGCCAGTAGTGACCTCAGGCTCCTGGTGTGTGTGTGTGTGTGTGTGTGTGTGTGTGTGTGTGTGTGTGTTTTAACAGCTTTATTGAGATATAATTCCTATATCACAAATTCACCCATTTAAAACATACAGTTGAATAGTTTAGTATATTCACAGAGTTGTGTAACCATCACCACAATCAATTTTAGAATATTTTACTCACTCCCCCAAAGAACCCCTGTACCTTGTAACAGTCACCCCTATTTCCTACCACCACTCATTCCCCAGCCCTGGGCAACAATTCATCTACACGTTTTCTCTATGGATTTGCCTATTCTGGACATTTCATATAAATTAATCATACAAAATGTGCTCCTGTGTGTCTGGCTTCTTTCCCTTAGCATGCTTTCAAGGGTTATCTATGTTGTACCATTTATTAGTACTTCATTCCTCGTTATTGCCAAATAATATTCCATTGTGCTCATATACTGTATTCTATTTATCCATCCATCCATTGTTGGGCATTTGGGTTGTTTCCACTTTTTGGCTGTTATAACATTCATGTGCAAGTTTTTGTGTGGACATATGCTTTAATGTATATCACCAGGAGTGGAGTTGCTGGGCCATATGGCAACTCTACCTTTAACCTTTTGGGGAACTGCCAAATTGTTTCCCAAAGTGGCTGCACCATTTTACATCCCCACCAGCACTGTATGAGGGTTCCAATTTCTCCACATCCTCAACAACACTTATCATCTGACTTTTTTATTATAACCATCCTAGTGGATGGGAAGTGGCATCTGTGGTTTTGATTTGTATTTCCCTAATGACTCATGATAGTAAACATCTTTCACGTGCTTATTAGTCACTTATATATTTTCTCTGCAGAAATGTCTATTCAAATCCTTAGCCCACTTTTAATGGGTTATTTGTTTTGAGTTATTTGTCTTCTTATTCAGTTGTAAGAGTTCTTTATATATTCTAGATACAAGTCATTTATCATGTATATGGCTAGCCAGTATTTTCTCCCATTCAGTGGGTCATCTTTTCACCTCTTTGATGGTGTCCTTTGTAGCACAAAAGTTTAAAATTTTTAGGAAGTCCAATGTATCTCTTTTTCTTTTGTTTCTTATAGTTTTGGTATCATATTTAAGGAACCATTGCCTAACCTAAGATTAGGAAGATTTTTCTCTATGTTTTATTATGAGAGTTTTGTAGTATTAGCTCTTATATCTGGGTCTTTAAGGATCCATTTTGAGCTAATTTTTGTATACGGTGTGAGATATGGCTCTGTTGTTAGATTCATATGTTTATATTGCCAGCTTTCTAATGGATTACCCTTTCATTATTATAAAATATTCCTCTTTATCTTTAGTACTTTTTTGTTTTATAACTATTTTGTCTGATAATAGTCTAGCCCCTTCAGTTTTGTTATGGTTGATGTTTGCATGATATATCTTTTTCTGTCTTTTTATTTTAAATCTACTTGTATCTTTATTTTATTTTTTATTGATTCTAGAGAGAGGAAGGGAGAGAGAGAGAGAGAAATATCAATGTGAGAGAGAAACATCAATCCGTTGCCTCCTGCAAGCACCCCAACCGGGGATCAAACCCGCAACCTGGGTATGTGCCCTAACCAGGAATCAAACCTGCAGACTTTTAGTGTATAAGATGATGCTCCAATCAACTGAGCCCCAGCCCCGGTTGGGGTCGTGCAGGTGGTGGCCAATTGATGTGTCTCTCTCACCTCGATGCTTCTCTCTCTCTCCCTCCCTCCCACTCTGTCTGAAGATAAATGTAGAAATATCCACTGGCCAGGGCTATTTCTATCTTTCTTTTTTATTTTTTTTTCTTTATTGATTTTAGAGAGAGAGGAAGGGAGAAGGAGAGAGAGATAGAAACATCAATGAGAGAGAACATCAACTGGCCGCCTCCTGCATGCCCCTCAACTGGGGATTTGGCCCACAACCTGGGCATGTGCCCTGACTGGGAATAGAACCAGCGACCTCTTGGTGCATGGGTCGATGCTCAACCACTGAGCCACACTGGCCAGGCTGCATCTTTAAATCTTAAATGTGTCCCCTATGGACAGTACATTGTTGGATCTTGTTTGTTTTTTTAAAATATGTTTTTATTGGTTCTAGAGAGAAAGGAAGGGAGAGAGGGAGAGAGATAGAAGGTTCAAACCCAGGCATGTGCCCTGACCAGGAATCAAACCAGTGACCTCTTGGTGCAAGGGACAATGGTCAACCACTGAGCCACACCAGCCGGTCAGATCTTGTTTTTTAATCCAGTCTGATGATCTCTGCCTTTTTCCCCCCTCCCTTTTTAAACTTATCTTTATTGTTAAATGTATTACAGATGTTCCCTCCTTTTTCTCCCCTTGACCCCCTCCTCCCCACTCCTACCCCCCTCATGCCTTTCCCACACTATTGTCTGTGTCCATTGGTTATGCATATATGCATATAAGTTCTTTGATTTCTCTCTTCCTGCCCCACCTCCCCACTTCCTTTTGAGGTTTGTCAGTCTAACAACCAATTTGTACTTCTTAATCCCTTCATCTTTTTCACCCAACCCCCCTCCCATCTGGCAACCAACAAAAAGTTCTCTGTATCTATGAGTCTATTTCTGTTCTGCTTGCTCATTTTGTTTGTAGATTCAATTGTTGATAGATACGTATTTATTGCCATTTTATTGTTCATCTTTTTTTTATCTTCTTCTTCAAGAAGACCCTTCAACATTTCATATAATACTGGTTTGGTGGTGATGAACTCCTTTAGCTTTTTCTTGTCTGGGAAACTCTTTATATGGCCATCAATTCTAAATGATAGCTTTGCAGGATAGAGTAATCTTGGTTGTAGGTCCTTGCTTTTCATCACTTTAAATATTTCTTGCCACTCCCTCCTGCCCTGCAAAGTTTCTTTTGAGAAATCGGCTGACAGCCTTATGGGAGCTCCTTTGTAGGTAACTAATGACTTTTCTGTTGTTGCTTTTAAGATTCTCTATTTGTATTTAACCTTTGGCATTTTGATGGTGATGTGTGTTGGTGTGGAACTCTTTGGGTTCATCTTCTTTGGGACTCTCTGTTCTTCCTGGACTTGTATATCTGTTTCCTTCACCAAGTTAGGGAAGTTTTCTGTCAAAAAGGTTTTCAATTTCTTGACCTCTCTCTTCTCCTTCTGGCACTCCTATGATGCAAATGTCGGTACGGTTGAAGTTGTCCCACAGGCTCCTTACACTATCCTCATTTTTTTTGGATTCTTTTTTCTTTTTGATGTTTTGATTGGGTGTTTTTTGCTTCCTTATATTCCAAATCGATGGTTTGCTTCTTGGCTTCACCTATTCTACTATTGATTCCCGGTAAATTATTCTTTATTTCAGTTAGTGCATCCTTCATTTCCGACTGGTCCTTTATTATGCTCTTGAGGTCCTCACTAAGTTCACTGAGCATCCTTATAAGCAGAGTTTTGAACTCTGCATCTGTTAGATTGCTTATCTCTATTTCGTTTAGTTCTTTTCCTGGAGTTTGGTTCTCTTCTTTCATTTGGGACATGTTTCTTTGTCTCCTCATTTTGGCTGCCTCCCTGTGTTTGTTTCTATGTATTAGGTAGAGTTGCTATGTCTTCTGGGCTTCCTAGGGTGGCCTATTGTAGTAGGTGTCCTGTAGGGTCCAGTGGCACAGCCTCCCTGGTCACCCAGCTGGGCTCTCGAGGTGCACCCATCGTGTGGACTTTATACCCTTCTGTTGTACTTGAGTCTTGATTGCTGTTGCACGTTAATGGGAGGGTTTTACTCAGGCTGATCAGCTGCAAGGACTGGCTATGCCCACTAACCACCGACCTCTGACTACCTTGGATGATCAGCTGTGCAGGGGCCCACCACACAAAGCAAGATGTATTTCAGCAGGGCTCTGGTACTCACTGAGTCCATTCCTTGAGTGTGTCACTTATGGAGGTGGTTGGGTAGTGGTGCTTTGACATGGTCTAAAGCTGTCCACTGGGTGTGCTGGCTCTGGGGCAAGGTCAGCCACTGCCTGTGTTCTACCCAGGGCCACAAGGCATAAGCTACAAAGCAATCTGCTGATGGCTGCTTCTTGTACTGAGCTTGGAGGTGCCCAGGCAAAGCCAAGCTGTGAACCAAGGCTGGCTGTTCCTAGTACCAGGCCTGCGGCCACTTAGCAAGAAGTATGGGGCTCGCTGTGGCCAGGTGCTGCTTGTTTGAGAGAATTTAGGAAAATCTGAAGCAGGAGCTAAAACAGGTCAATCCCATGGTAAAAGCACTGGAAACAGCTTGGGTGGGCCCAAACACTGGATGGAGCAGGGCCTCAGGGAATCACCAGGATGGAGCAAACAGTGTGAGACAGGTTGCTGGAGTCCCAGACATGGCACCCATCTGCTGGCCTCGTCAGGGAAGGGCTCACCAAAGGAACAAAGGCCTCCACCCGCAAGTCTGTCTGGGAGAAAGCTGCCTCTCCAGCTCTCACCCCAATGCCAAACAACTCAGTTCTTCTCCATATGTCTCTGATGCCTTTCAAGCTGCCTCCCCCACGCTGGAGCCTGGAGGGAGCCAGTCCAAGTAAGTCCATGTGCGGGCCCTTTAAGAGGAACTGCCTGGGGCTCCAGAAGCCTCAGCCTCCCTCAGCCTCCCTCAGCCTCCGTTTTATAGCCAGAAGTTATGAGGACTTCTCTTCCTGGCACTGGAACCCTGAGCTTGGGGTCCTGGTGTGGGACGGGACCCCTCATTACTCAGGGGGGACCTTCACAGCCAAGGTGTCTCCTGATTTTTATCTGCCACATGTGGGTGTGGGACCAGCCCATCCGTGCCTCCGCCCCTCCTACCAGTCTCGATGTGTCTTCTTCTTTAATTTCGTAGTTGTAGGACTTCCATTCAGCTCAATTTCAGGTGGTTCTGAAGGATGTTTGTTCTGTAGTTTAGTTGTAATGTTGACGTGGTTGTGGGAGGAGGTGAGACTGCATTTACCTACGCCGCCATCTTGACCGGAAGTCGATCTCTGCCTTTTGATTGGACTGTTTAATCTATTCACACTTTTGGTAGACTTGTATTTACATTTGCCATTTTACTTGTTTTCTAAATATCTCATGTCATTTTGTTCCTCTATTTCTCCTAGACTGCTTTCTTTTGCATTAAGTGAATATTTTCTAGTATAACATTTAAATTATTCTATTAATGATATATCTTTTACTACAGTTTTTGTTATTTCCTTAGTGGCTACTCTAGGGTTTACTTGTGGATAGCATACTATAATGCCTTCCTGCTCCATTCAGGTAAGCTGTCCCCAGAAAAGAGCCTGAGTAGAGTTTGTGGGCAGGAAAGATGCCTGAGGAAGGACGGCCTTGGACCAGGGGGCCCCAGGGAGGACGGATGCGCTGAGCTGGCCACACGGTGGCCCCAGTGAGTGACACAGAGGCTGCAGCTCTGATGGAGCTTGTGGGGTTGCACAGCCCTCAGGATCACTTCAGATTTTATAGTCAGGACAGATGTCCAGGTCCACAAAAACACATGTCTTAAGGTCAGGGCACAACTTCTTGGTAGCCCTGTGGTCAGACACGCATGGCAAGTGCCCCTGTTGCTCCATCCTGCACCTTGAATACTTCCCAATGTGGCCCCCAGAGCTGGTCCTCTGCCCCCAGAGACCAACAGACTGGGGGAGCAGGGCTCATTGGGAATGGTGGCTACCCACCTCCCCTTCCCTAGAGCATCCTAAAATTCAAGGCCTGATGTGGGACCAGTTGGAAGGCAGACGCAGGGGTGAAGGGTGGAATGAGGGGGATCTGAAGGTGAGAAAGCTCTGGGAGTGAAGAGATGCTGAAGACTTCTGCCTTCCTGATTCAGCCAGTGGTCCTGCTGAGAAAACAGAGGGTCCCTATTGGAATCCTACTGTGAGTGCATTTGGAAATCTTCAGGAATAAACCTGAGAGCAGGAAGCAGGTGGAGCATGGGACAAGGTGAAGACCCAGGGTCCCCTATACACCAGGGATCAGTTCACTTACTGTGGATAGGGCCTCACACACAGACTTCCATGGAGCCCCAGACTGGGGGCTTTGGGGGTCAGAGTTCAGCCCCTGGTTAGTGAGGGCAAAGCTGAAGCATAATGAGGGGCACTCTGCCCTTTAACCCTTACCCCAGGCCCCTGCCCCTCATCCCAGCTGATGCCCAGTAGCAGGAGTTGCTGCCTATCAAGCTCTGGTCCAAGCTAGAGGTGGGAGTATGATGTCTGAGGACCTCCAGGAGAGACCTCTCAGGAGGGGACCTGCCCTAGGCCTGCCCTGACCCACATCCCAACCCCAGTGCAAGTTCTTGGACGCCAGAAACTCTGAGCCCCTCAAGAGGTCTTCTCTATGAGATTTGGGCCTCCCCACCTCTCTGCCTCCCACCCTTGGACCCACAACAGCTTTCACTAAAACCCAGCACCACTGGGGTGTGTGGGGGGTGCAGGAGGGGTTGTTTACAGCCAGGCCAGGACCCTGGGGGTGAAGCACGCAGGACAGGGTATGCACACACAAGGGGTGCATGTGCCCAGCACAGTGCCAGGCCCCTGCCAACCCTGCCAGTGGCTGAGAGGAAAGCCTTTCCCTCCCCATCAGCCTTATCTCCCAGGACACTCTGAAAGCAAGCAGGTCCCAAGGCCAGGCTCTGCTCCTCCTACCAGGAGGCCTGCACTGGGGAGCGTGGCAGCTGCTCTGCACATGTGCACACTACACTAAGCAGGGTGACAGGTCCCTTGGCCTCCACCCTGCTGTGCCTCTCCTTCCCCTGTAGCACCAACACCTGACTGAACCCTGTGACCCCAGCCTGTGCCCAGAGAAGGTGGGTCCTGGTGGGTTGAGGGGCAGCCCCTGTATACGTTTCTAGGAAGAGCAGGGAGGAGGAACAAGGCCTCTTGCCCTGCAGGACCAGACAGGCTCCCCCATACCTGCCTCCATCCTACCTGCCCCAGCCTCTTGCTCAGGGTCCTATGAAGCCCTGAAGTAGGTACTTAGGAAGTAGTCCTGAAAGGCCTAGAAGGGTGGGAATCCCGGAGAAAATCATCCACCTTGTTCTTACTGCATGTAGGAACCAGACCCTTTCCGTTCATTCTGTCATTCATTCCTCTTCAAATTCATCATTCATTCATCCATTCGTTCATTCAGGAACGCCCAGACTGGAAGAGGAGCTGGGACACTTGGCTGTCCCTGAGGAGAAGACTGAGGTAACCACGGGCCCAGGGTTTGCCCCCTATTTCCCCATGAGATCCCTCTCTTTCCAGTGGCTCTGGTTTCTTGCCACCCCCTCCCCAACTATCCTCTGCTTATTTTCTGCCTTACTCCAGGTCCTGAAGTAGCTGACGTCTTAGCCTGCATGAATTGGGCTCCTTGGCCTCTGGATTCTGGTCATAGGCAGTAGCCACCCAGAACCAACAGAAGGCAGGATGTGCTCTGTGGAGCAGCGACTGCTACGTCTATATTATTGTCACTTCTTCCACTGCATGCCAGCTCTGGGTTAGACCCCATCCTCACCGCTGAACAGTAGTTCTGTGTTGTTGACAGTACAGGATTAGCTGCACTGTTTATAAATGAGGACACTGAGGCTCCGAGAGGCTGAATGTCTTACCTAAGGCTATACAGCTAGGGCCTGAGCACAGGTCTGTCTGTCTCCAAAGTGATCACATGTCACTCCCGGTTTAGTCTGGTTCAAATACCAATGCTTCATTTTACTAGTTTACTGTGTGCCTTTGGGCGAATTCCCTAAACTTTCTGAACTTTAGTGTCTTCATCTATAAAATGAAGGTAATACATACTCCTGCCTTGTGCAGTTGTCATGAGAATCAAATGTGACCCCAGTCTTTGGTGCATAGTAGGTTACATGTTATAGTATTATGGGTTGAGTTGTTCTCCCCCACCCCATATGTTGAAGTCCTAAACCCCTGTGCCTCAGAATGTTACCTTATTTGGAAGTGGGGTCATTGCAGATGTAATGAATTAAGATGAAGTCATTAGGGTGGGCTCTAACCCAATATGACTGATGTCCTTATAAAAAGAGAAAATTTGGACATAGAGATACGACACAGGGAAAAACCCACGTGAAATTGAAGGCAGAGATCAGGGTGATGCCTCTATAAGCCAAGGAACACCAAAGGTAATACTAAGATTACAAAGATGTAAGCTGGCTGACTTGTTCAAGTTCAAGAGGTTAGCAAGTTACTCAGCTTGCCTCTTTGTAAGTGGAGATACCAATAATGCCTACTGCATAGTGGCTGGTTGTGGCAATTAAATGCAATGAAGCCTCATTAGCATTATCTGGTTGCATTTGCATCTTCAGTCAGTTCAGCGTGTGGCCTGCCCCTTCCCGAACACACATCCATTTCCAGTAGGGCCTTCACCAGCCTTGAGCAGCAGCCTGGCGGCGACCACTCCTGGCTCTTCCCAGCTTGGAAGGGGCTGGTCCTCTGTATGGGGCCCCCTCCCCCACCCGCTCTTCCCTGAACCTCAAACTGCAGAGATGACACAGGACTGAGCACACTTGCTCTCTAGACGGCTGAGTTCCAGGTGGGACCCAGAACCCCTGGGATCATTGTCCCCTTGCCCAGTCCTTTCGGGCACTCCTGTGACCTGCTACTGCAAAGCAAAGCCTTCTCAGTGAGTTGGTGGCCAGTGAGAAAGCCCCATAAACTCTTTCCTGCCTGAGCAGATACCTCTTTCCTTTCCCGTCTCACCCCAGCCTTCAACCCCATGAAGTTCCGGACAAGCCTTCAGTCCGTGTCAGCCGCCCTGCAGCTTTGGAAGTGCTGCCTCGGGACAGAAGGAGGCGGATAGGTTGAGAGAAAGAGGGCAGGCACAGATCATCAGACACCCCTGAATCCCACATGCCCACCAGCACCCGCATGGCCCAGTCTGCCCAGCACAGGGGCCTGAGTGGGCATCAGGGTTCCAGCCGGCTCCCAACTTGGAGACCTGGGAAACACTGAGGTTCCAGGACACCCCCTGGTAAGAGCTCCCCTTAGAATCCCCTCAGCTGAAGTCTGACAACCCCTCTTCCCTGAGAGGGCCCAAGAGAGCACGGTCCTTTAACTCCCAGGGGTCTCTGCTTTCTTGACTTTCTGCCCCAGCATCAGAGGCTACAGGCGAGGCCCAGCAGCCTGGGGGATGCCCCACCCAGGGCTCTCAGGCCTGACCCCCACAGGGCTGTAACATTGCCCCTGGGGTGACTGGCTGGCAGGAACCAAACACCTGTTTCCACAGCTCTGTGTGGCTACCGAGCCGGCAAGGGCTCCTTCCCCTCGCTCCACCACACACACACACACACACACGCACACGCACACACACACACACACACACACACACGCACACACGCACACACACACTGCTCAACCCACAACCCCCTCCCAGCTCACCCCTTAGGAGGTCAGAGAGGGACATCCTCTTCCCACAGTGAAGTGTTGAGAAGCCACATGGGACAATTATCATGCCCCCTTGCCCCTCCCATGACCTCATGCTTCAGCTACTCCAGGACAGCTTCCTCCAGAGTCCCAGAGCCACCCCTGGAGTCCCCTCCCATCCAAGGTGACGCTGTCATCTCTCTACCACCCTGAGGTCCAGATGTGAGCTGAGAGCCCCCTGTGCCCTTGGGCTGACCCTGACATCCTGGACAGAATTGAATCCCCCCGCTTTCCCACCTCAGAGTGACAACAGTCCTGTCCCAGGGAGGACTCTGAGCCCTGGTTCTAAGCTGCAGGGCCTTAAGAGAGATCTGGCTGATAAGCACTCCAGAGCCTCTGGCCCCTGCACCCCACATCAATGATGGGTGGGCCTCATGCACCTGGATAGGACCCTTCCCCCCGGTGGTGACACCCATGGACTCTGGGCTTCAATCAGGTCTGTTTGAGACAAGAGAAGACACTGAGGTCCACAGTAGGATCTCGTGGGGACAGGGTGGCCTCTGTCCCCACAAAGCAGGGGTTCATCCATTCAGACTGCAGGAGTACCCAGAAGGTTGGTGCTTCCAGGTCAGACTTCCTCCTCTTTCTTTTCTTCCTTGTCCAGGTGTCTTGTTCTCCAGATAGGCAGGAAGGACAGAGGCCCTGACCCCTTCCATGACAGAGCCCAGTGGTGGGGAGGGAAGTGGTTTGAGTGGAACACCGAGCTAAGCAGATCTGGGGAGTGTGAGAATCAGCCAAGTGCAGCTGGTGGGGTATGGGGGTTAATGAGGATGTTTAGATGGAGGATGTGAGTGGGGGAGAATCAGCAGGACCAATGATATTGCACTGAGAAGCAGGGCAGAGGTGAGGCAGCAAGGGGTTGTGGGAGGATGCAAAGGTGCTGAGCCGAGCTAGGAGCAGAATCCCACAGCAAAATGAGAAGCCTCCACCACAGTTATTTAAAGGGTACGGACGGTGAGAAACCCAGGCAACCATGAAACCCCAGGATCTGAGAGTTTAAATGAGAAAAAGACACAGAGACTAGAATTTCTGAGCAGTTCTGAGCGTTTCAGGGCCTGCTTGAGTTGTGGGTCCAAGGACCAAAGCAGAATCTATGGCAAAGGCGTGGGGACCTGGTTACAGAGGATCAGGGAGAGGAAAGTGCTGACCAGGAAGGAAAAGGAAGTAGTATTTGTTCTTAACATGGCCAGAGAAGCAGAGGGCAGGGCCTGGGACCCATGAGGGCGGCTGCACAGCTTACTAGGCCTCAGGCCATGGGAAGAGGTAGAAATAGCTGCACGTTGGGAGAGGTGGGGACATGAGATCTAGAGACCATGTGACAGTACTAGCCAAGTGGGGGACTTCCAGGTTGTGCCCAAAAAAACTCTGAGGAGGCATCAGTTAGTAAGAAAGGGGGAGGAAACCCCAGCTGTGGTGTCCTGGGCTTTGAAAATAATAAAGCTACCACTCGTGTGTGTCAGAAACAGTATGCACTTCATAGGAGCCAGAATGCCGAGCTAAGCCTGCCTCGGATTCTCCGTCACGCGTCTGCTCAGCCTGTACAACGACCCACGAGGCACCTGCCAATTCTGTTGCTTCAATGCTTACTGTCTACCTCACTCCAAAGGAAGCCAGGAGGGCAGGGGGTTTAGACCAAATAGACTTTTTCTTGAAATTAGAACTTATTTATTGACTTTAGAGAGAGAGAGAGGAAAGGAGAGAGAAAGAGTGAGAGAGAGAAACATCAATTTGTTGTTCTACTTGTTTATGCATTCATGGGTTGATTCTTGTGTGTACCCTGCCTGGGGATCGAACGTGCAACCTAGGTGTATCAGGACGTGGTTCTAACCAACACAGCTACCCGGCCAGCAAGACAAAATTGACTTTTTGTTGGCTACTTTTATTCTGGCCTTGGGAGGCTCTCACTGAGCATGTGCGGAATCTAGGCCTCACAGCTGATCTGGGACAGTGATGTCACTCTCCCTATACAGGTGGGAAATGGGGTCCGTGGTTTGCTCAAGGTCACATAATGCCAGAGTGTGACTCAGCCCTGTTGGACTCCAGAGTCCAATGTCCAGCCATCAGGTTCCCAGAAACGGGGGAGGGGGTGGGGAGTGGGGGTGGTATCTGAGGAACAGGAATCCAGAGAGCCAGGCCTGAGAGAGGGGGTCACCTGGAAAGGAAGTCTCAGGCAAAGGCAGCTGTCATCTGCCCGGGCCTGCTCTGAAGGTCCAGAGTTGGGAGGGGGTGTCTTGTCCAGCAGCCCCATGGACCTCTGTCTTCTCTCCCTAACACTCACACTGGGCTTCTTTCAGTTCCCTTTGGTGACACAGTTTCCTCACCCCGCCTTCCCACACACACTCACACACTCTAGATTCTACCAGGCTGCCACAGGCTCAATCTGATGCCCAGCCAGGGGAAGCTGGGTCGGGGGCCATCTCACCATGGGAGTGAGGGACCTGGACACACATCTCTGTGGAGGCTTCTGGGGAGTTGGAGGCCATATCTCTGTTCCCCATGTGCCCCTGGGGGGAACTGGGAGTGATCACATGGGGAATGGTGTAGCCTCACTTCCCCTTTGCTTGTACTTGACTATAAAACAGCATCTGGAGGTAAGGGGACTCTTCAGTTTTGCAAGAGCCTGAGTGATGCTCTCGGGGCCTGCCCCTTCCTCCCTATGTCATGTCTCTGGCCCAGAGTGGTTCTTGACTCAGGTTCCCCTGATCCTGGCAAGGTGGGTCCTGAGCTGAGGAGAACACCTGTATAGCCATCATCCCTGGAGCCTCAACCAGAGCTGTGAGCTCAGGAACATCGTCTCCCCTTTCCAGACAAAGAGACTCACAGGACCTGCAGCAGGTCACTTAGCTTGAACACAACAGAGCTGGATGGAAGCTCAAGTGCAGTGCCCCTTCCTCTACACATAGCCCCCTGCATGGTTCTTGATGAAGTTCAGAGTTTCTAAGGGTGGGGACCTCACCTGAACAAGGGGACAGTGGGAGGGGGGCAGAGTGCAGAATCCGTCTTATGGTCTCTCAGACTGTGTGGGGGGCATTTGACAATAAAAGAAGGCTCTGCCCTGGCTGGTGTGGCTCAGTGGATAGAGTGTTGGCCCGAGCACCAAAAGGTCTTGGGTTCAATTCCCAGTCAAGGCCCAGCCTTGGTTGGGTGGAGTTTGGAAGGCAACCAATCGATGTTTCTCTCTCTCCCCGCCCCACTCTCTCTAAACGGAAACAGTATTCTGGGGTAAGGATTAACAAAAACAAAGAAAAAAGAAAAATAAGGTCCTTCTTGACTATTGCTTCAGCTATTTTTTCTAGCCCAACAAATAATATTTTCTTTTAAGCATTACTGGCCTTCAGTGGAAAAGTTTCCCATTTTGTGGGGGACCAATTTCAGCTAAATAGCAGTTTTGTTTTTAAAGAAAATAATACAAGACAATCTACCCCATCCACACTCTAAATTTGAAAAATATGAAATAGTGAAATATTCAGCAGATACAAATAGTAAAATACTAATGTATAATTATATTTCCAATTTATATTAGGGCTACAAGAAATGGAGGAGAGAGGCAAAGACAGAAGAGAAGAAAAAGACAACACGTAATGAGTGATGATACAGGTCCCGGGTAAAGATCAACAGCTCAGGTTTTCCTAGAGGGAAGGAGAAGGGAGGGGAAGGTCAAAGTTCTGATTCATCAACTGACTAATAGCCTATTTGTTAAAAACACAGGCACTGAACTTTAAAGGGCAAATAGTACTTTCTGGAACTTATGTATTTTATTTGCTATCTAAAATGTAGTCAGCTTGAAAATGTTCTTCTTTTTAAAATATTTTTATTGAAAATTACTGTAGAAAAAAATGAAAACGGGACTGGTTCCCGAGTAAGCTGGTTCCAGCGGGAATCAGACATTAAAACCATGAATGAAACCAGCCAGGACGAGCTCTGGAGCTCGGAACCCGACCCAGGAGGGAAGCTTTTCAGAGGAGGTGATGCCGAAACAAAATCTGAAGCGAAGAATGTTCCATGAGAAAGGAGTAGGACATGTGAAGGTTGAGGTCGCGATCGAGGCCCGTTTGTGGAACCGAAAAACGTTCAGAACGGTAGGTGGATGGTCAAAGTAGCGGTGAGTGGAGAGAGGGGACAGGCGACCCTGACGCTGACCCTGAGAGGCCCCAAGGGACCAGGAAGGGGAGCCGGGGCAGGCAGGGGTAGGGGTTGAGAATTAGGAGCAGAGCAGCCTGAGGATCCCCGTCTGAAGGCACGTGTAGGAGGGAGTGTCGGGTCCCCGCGCCAGCTGCAAGGGGCTGAGGTGACCCTTCAAAGGGGTGCGGGCCGAGGGCGGGCGACTACCTATCGGTCGCCCGCCGCACTGGCGCACGCGGCTCGGTGGATGGCTTGTGTTTGCACAGACCCTGAGCTCCTGCAGGACGCTGGCGGGGGCAGCTCCCAGGCCTAACCGAGCTCTGCAGCAGGGTGGGCTGGGGGCCTGGGGTTGTCTAATGCTGCGGTTCCAGACTGCCGAAGGAGCCCAGTCGTCGGTGCAGGTCACCAGGCTGCCTGGCGTCTCCCCGGAGGCTCTGGGCTGGCGGGGAGCCCAGCCTGGCCTGATGCTCTGGCGGCCCGCGGTCGCCGGGTCGATGCGGGAGCCCCAGGGTGGCTCCGTGGGGCAGGGCGGGGCGCTGCCCGGCACCGAGCTCTGGGGCCACGGCCCAGGGGCGGGGGCGGGCGACGCGGAAGTGCTGGGCGGTCCGCGGGCGGCCGAGCGGGAGGCCGAGCGGGAGGCGCTCCGGGAGAGTGCAGTCGGCCCGCCGCCCGGCCCGTGCTCCCGGGCACAGCCACGCGGGTGCACCGCTGACAGGTGGGTCCGTGCAGCCGCGCGCTCCTCCGGCCCGCGGGCACCTGCCGGGGCCAGGGCGACTGGAGCCGGCGCGCGCGGGAGGGGTCCGCCTTCGGCTTGCTTGGCGCAGAGCTCAGGGGGGCGCAGCGCAGGGCTCACCCCGGGAGTCTGGCGGCCTCCAGGGTGTCTCCCACGTCCCGATCAGCACGGGGTGCCCGCCTTCGTCCTGCAGGCGCCAGGGAGCCCGGCTGCCTTGCGGGGAGTCGGCCCGCTGCCACAGGCGCCAGGTCTGCGGGGCTCCCTCCGACTGGGGTCGCCAAGGATGGATGAGGAGCCCCCAGGCGCCCGGCAGGCGTCAGGCCTTGACCGTGGAGGGGCGAGCCCCGATTCCCCCTCCTGTGCTCTCTCCCGGGTACCTCTCACCCTTTCGGGTAAGAGGGTGAGGTTTAAAAAGTTCATCCTCCCAGGACCTTCGGGCCAATGGCAGGAATTCGGCAGGGAGTGTGTGGGAAGATGGTGTCAGGTAGAGGCGCCGCCTTTTGACTTGTGGCGGAGAAGAGGAGGCGCTGACCCTCCTAGCAGAGAACTGCGGGCGCAATACTTGGATTAATGGCTCTACGTCCTTCCCTCGAACTTAAAAACCGAGCAATTGAGTCTCAAAGTGGAGGAAAGAGCCCAGTGAGGCAGCGATGCGGCGCGGGAGGTGGCGAATACCTGCGCCGGACCGCGCGGCGGTTTCCGGGACCCCAGAGCCCGGGCGGGCTTGGGGGTACTTTCCTAGCCTCGCCACCACCCTGGACACAGCAGGGCGGGGGATAGGTCGGGGTCACCGCCGACCCGAGGAGCGAGCTTGCCGGGACGGGCGGCCGGCAATCCGCCTGGGGCGGAACCTGTGCGCGCCCCAACCGCAGGGTCTGGCCTGCACCCCGCGGGCCCGGAGTGGGGAGAGTGAGTAGGAGCAGTAAGGACGCAGGCGAGGCCGGTGAAGGAAGCTAGAGGTCCTTCGGAGGGGGCAGTGGGGCCAGAGACAGAGTCCCCAACCTCCCCTGAACTGTTGGCCCGAGACGCTGGGGCTCCCAGCAAGTCTAGGGAGGCACTGGGAAAACACCCTTTCTTAGCTAAAGGCCCGATTTGGGGGTTTCCCCCTGCGCCTCGGCCTTCCCCCACCGTGCCCCTGGGAGGAGGCCGAGGGGGGCTCCTTCCTGCCTCGGCTGTTGTCCCCAGTTCCGGCTTGTCTCAGGGTGTGGTCAACTCATATGGAGGGGCAGTCTTTAGGGTCTCCCTGGTGCAAGGAGCCCCCCACCCCCACTCCGCTTCTCCCTGCGCTTGGTGTGGGGTTTGCAGAGAGACAATGGGAATCAAACCCTAGAGGTGGCAAGGGGCTTGCTGCTCTGCCCACTGTTGGGGGCTGAGGTGCTTTCTTACCCAGAGGTCCCTGGTGCCCACAGTGTTTCAGGCACCTCAGGTTGCTGGGTCCTGGGACTTAGGTCCCTGGTGTGAGTTGTGGGGCCTCCCACATCTCAGAGGGGCTCCTGGCTGCCCTGCTAGATACTTCACTTATGGGGGACTCCCTCGGGTCCTGAGCAGCCCGCACCTCTTTGAGCATCTCCGTGGAAGCTGAGGCAGGCGCTGCGGTCTTTGCAGCTGTCAAGGAGTCAGGCCGACCCCTGGCCAGTGCTGCCCTCTGATGGCAAGTCAAGTCCTCCTCCCAGCGTTGGGGAGGACTTTCTGAGGGTGCCCTATAGCACTGGGGCTCCCTGGGAAATCTGGGCAACTGCTTCTATCTGAAGGGAAGGTAGGGATGGAGCACAAAGGTGTTGAAATTCAGAACTCCTGGCATTAGGATGGTGTGAGAGATCTAAGTCTACCTCCCGGCCGGTGGACACCTCCTTGGGAAGCCCACCTGAGCTTGGTCCTGGTGCACCTGGCTGTAGGTAAGACTCCCTGGGGCTGAAGACCCCTCTGTGGTGTGCTGGGCAGACCCTTCTTGGTTCTGCCAGGCTTATTGTGGGAGCCCCTGCCTAGGCTTCCTGAGGGGGCTGTACCTTTCTGACGTGAGGCCAGAGTTATAATTTCCAAACCTCTGTACTGAACAGCAGTGCTGGGCAAGGCCAGGAGTGAGATTCAGCCAACTTCCTCCTTACCCTTCTGCTCTCCCAGCTGTACCACTCCTGGCGCAGCTGCTGGCCGACCATACCTGGGGGTCATCGGGGAAGACTACCTTCCCTCTGTGTCGACAGAGCTTTCCCCTGCTCACCTTCACTTAGCCAGAACTGCCTGCCACTGGTGACAGTTGCCCCTCTATTCTAGGACCAAGGCCTTTGGGGGGAGGTGACCCAGTGCTGTGAACCACACTAAATGTATAATGACCAGCAGACTTGGGGGTTGGGGGACAGGCTATTAAGTAAGAGACTGAGAACTTGGTCTGGGGGATCCAAGTGAGAATTTCTTTCCACATCCTTTCCTCCCCAATCTCCCAGTGAGTCAGGTTTCCGAGTTGCCCGGTCTGGCCACTTTCATTTCCCCTGGTGCTGGGTGGAGGCTGGTACGGAAAGGGGAACTGAGCCACCCATCTTCTGAGCCTGGGGGCAGGGCTGGAAGCTCTCCCACCCTCCCTGACCCAGCCTGGAGCTGGGCACTGCTCTGAGGAGAGGCCTGCAGATGGAGACGCCTTAGCAAGTGGTGGCACTTAGCTACAGCCCAGAAAGGTACTGGTCAGGGAATTTCAGGGGAAACAGGCTCCGTGCTCCCAGGCCAAAGCAGACCTGGAACAACAGAGGGGAGTCAGCCTCCCACCCAGGCAGGCCAGGAAGCCCACTAGGGCTTGAGTACCCCCAGGCAGCAGCCTTTCTCTTGGGTCTGGTCTCACTTTCTTTGATCAGAGGGGACCCTGGAGAGAGTAGGGCTGGTGGAAGAGGCAGCTGGAGGACAGAATGCTTTCAGCCTCTGAGGTGTGTCAGTGGGCTGGTCCTTCTTTCTTTTCTTTTCTTTTTCTTTTTTTAATGCTCACCAGAGGACATACACGCCCACTGATTTTAGAGAGAAGGAAAGGGAGGGGGTGGGGAGAGAGAAACAGAGAAACATCAATGTGAGAGAGAAACGCGACCAGTTGCCTTTCCTTGTGTTCCCCAGTGGGGAAGAACCTGCAACCTAGGCCTGTGCCCTGACTGGGAATCCACAACCTTTCAGTGCATGGGATGATGACGCTCCAACCAACTGAGCCACACCAGCCAGGGCTGGCTGGTATTTACATCCTACTTTGGTCCATCAGATGGCAGGGTTCTGGGCTGGGGGGAGTGTGTGGAAGAAGGAAGAAGTGGGAGACATCCTGCCCTTCAGGAGGTTGCCCACCCACCTGGAAGGTAAACAAGTTGGGGATGGGCAGTGCAAGGCAGAGTAAGGGTCCCAAACCACTCATCTCAACAAGCAGAGTTCAGGGCCACCCGTGGTGCTATGGAGAGGGGAGTGTGAGAGCTGGCATGCCCAACTCAAAAGGGCAGGTGTTGGCACCAGTCTGCCCATTGTTGCCCTTGTTCTAGGCAGCATGGCCTCTGGGAATGCCCCCCACCCCACCCATCCCTATGCCACCCTCATCACCACCACCCCTCTCCTTACTTGTGGAGGGTCTCCTGAAGGGAGGGAGGTACCAAGGATGTGGGAGAGGAGCGTGGTGGCGGGGGGGGGGGGGGGCAGTGTGTGCCTTCTTACACACACATGCACACCCACCTGCTCATGTGTGCTCAGAAACTAGAGTCCCGGGTGGAGGCAGCCTGTTTTTTCATCCTGCTCAGCCCTTGTTCCTCATTTGATGAGTCTCAGAAGTGGCTCAGTCCTTTCTGCCTCTGATTCTGGGCTCACAGGTTAAGGGCAATGGCAGGAGTGAAACTCAGGACAGGGAAGAGAAGTTTCAGGTCCTGGGACTGGAGAGGGGCTGGCAGGTGGAGGAGAGGAGGCACAGGTTCCAATGGCCAGCTGTCCTGTGACTATGGAGGCAGAGACTGGCCTGGGGAGGTGGCCCTGGCTGCCCTTGGGCAGTCATTAGACCTCTCCTCTGTGGTTCCCACAGCTCTGGGCAGCATGGGGCCTAGCAAACGTTAGGTGCTTACTAATTGCTGAAAGAATGCATGATTCGGAGGGGAGGACCCAGTCTAGGAAGTTGATGGCTTTCCATGGATAACACCTAACTGGTGACCGCTGTTCTGGTGATGCAGGAGGTAGACTGAGGAGCTGATGAGATTCTCTCAAGATGTCCGTGTAAGGGAAGCCTTCTCCTGAGGGAAACTGAGGGAGAAAGGAAGCTCGGAGGACTGGGTGTGGAAACCCTCTGTCCATTCGTAGGTCTACCTTGTTCTTGGGCCAGGTTTCCTAGAAGGCAGTTTAGTGAGGGAGGAGGGGTGGAGGAGAGCAGGGTGGGGCAGGGAGCCCGCTAAGCAAGGATGTGGACTCAGCTGGAGGCTGGCTTCAGCCCGACCTGACCCTGGACCCGACCCTAGACCCGACCCTCGGGAGCTCCGGAGCAGGGGAGCGCAGTCTGCTCCACCTGAAGCAAGGGACCAGCTTTTGTCTCTGTGTCAGCCACTCACTGGCTGTGGGCTGTTTCCTGAGGGGAGGGGTGGGCCTTGCCTGGAGTGAGATGAGGTTTCCAGATGGCAGCTCTGTGCCTCCGTGCTGTGCCAGCCTTGTGACAGCTGGGGAAAGGATGCCCCATCTGGTAAAGGGCATCTGGGTGGGATGTCCCCCCCCACCAAACACAGCACAGATGCAGGGACCCTGTGACAAGAAAGCTGGTGGCTGGAAAGGGAATTGGCTTTGAGCACCTGGAGGGACTGGAGAGACTCCAGCCCCCAGTACTGGGAGGAAAGGAAAGTCCTAATGCCTTGGCTGGGCCCCGAGCACCCCAGGCCCCTCTGCCAAAGGAGTGGTTAGCGGCACATCTGCTGATGCTCCCCCTCTGGCTTTCTCCAGCAGACCCCTTTGCCATGAACCAACCCGCCCCCGGAGCCCCGCCGCCCCGCCGCGTGAGGCTGAAGCCCTGGCTGGTGGCCCAGGTGAACAGCTGCCAGTACCCAGGGCTTCAGTGGGTCAATGGCGAAAGGAAATTCTTCTCCATCCCTTGGCGCCATGCCACTAGGCACGGCCCCAGCCAGGACGGAGACAACACCATCTTCAAGGTAAGCCCTGGAGGGGGGCTGCCTGGGCTTCTGAGACACCCCTCTCCCCTAGATGAGAACCCCCACTCCATCTCAAACTGGCCACTCACCCAGCTGCCTTGCTGCAGGGGACCCTGGGCCTGGACTCAGGGGACACAGGCATAACCACAGGGTATACTTTTTCTAACCTGATCTCCAGAGCAAGGTGGGGACCGACAGGCCCCCAGAAGACTTCCTGTAACTCCTTCTCCCCTTTGTTCTTGTCTCGTTCTCGTTACACATGAGTACACGTGCAGTGTGCTTGTTTGGTGTACACATATCCTAAGACAGCAGACAGCAGTGTGACTGTAACACCAAGAGGAGACGACCAGGACTTTTTTTGCTTATAGTTTCAGTTTTCTACACTAGTGCATATGTGAAATGCAAATGTAGAATCAAACTATGTATTCTGCTTTGTAACCTGCATTTTTCACTCACCATCAGGAGCAGCTTTGCTCTCCAACATGTGTCTCATCACTTTCATTAACCTCTGAAGGTTCCGTTGGAGGGGTTTAGCACAGGTTAGTCACCCAGTCCCTAGTCACCCAGTTTTGGATACTTCAGGTTGCTTTTAGTGTTTCAGTCTTAAAGACCACATCCTTCAAACTCTTTGGGGTTAGTTCCTAGAGTTAAAAATTGCCAGGTCCAAGAGAATGCTTATTTAGAAAGCTTCAGATATATATTTCTTAGTCTTTGTATTTGATATTTAACTTTTCAAGGTTTGTGTTTTTTTAACTCAGGTCCTACCCCAGACCAAGTGTATCAGCAACTCTGGGTGGGAAGCCTGGAAACCTTATTTTAAAGATTTTTTGTTTTAATTGATTTTTAGAGAGGAAGGCAGAGGGAGAGAGAGAGAGAGGGAGAGAGAGAGAGAGAGAGGGAGAGAAACATTGACGTGAGAGTGAAACATTGAGACCGGCTGCCTCCTGCACGCCCCCTACCAGGGATCGAGCCCACAACTCGAGCACGTGCCCTGACAAGGAGTGGAACTCGGACCTTTCGATGCACCGCATGTAGTCTAACCAACTGAGCCACACTGGCCAGGGCCTTTTCAAGGTTTTTTTCAAATCTGTTTCATATTTTTGAATAGTGTAAAATGGTTTACAGCCAAAAGTCTCTCTCCCACCCCTGTCCCCAGCCACCCACCCGCTCCCTAGAGGCAATTAGTATTACCAGTTTCTTTTTAATCCTTCCTGAGAGATTTTTGTGTATATACAAACAAATAAGTACTTATCCTTTCCCCAACTTCTTGCAAAATGAAGTTTTGCACCTCATATTTCTTCTGCACCTCATATTTCTTGAAGATTACAACATGTCAGTATATCAAAACCTTCCTCCTTTTTCTCCCCTTGCTGCCCAGTATTCCATAGTTAATTTAACCAGACTCCATTGATGGACATTTAGATTATTTTGGATCTTTCGCTTTTACAAACAGTGCTGCAGTGAATAACTTTGAATGTGCAGAATTTTGTGTGGATGTTTCTGTATCTATAGGATAAATTCCCAGTGTTCGAATGGCTGGGTTAAAGGGTAGAAAAATTTATAATCCTGCCCTGGCCGGTTTGCCTCAGCGGTTAGAGCATTGGCCCACGGACCAAAGAGTCTCGGGTTCGATTCCAATCAAGGGCACATATGTACCTTGGTTGCGGTTCATCCCCGGCCCTGGTTGGGGTCGTGCAGTTGGCAGCCAATCGATGTGTCTCTCTCACATTGATGTTTCTTTCTCTCTCTAGTCCTCCTTCTCTCCCTCCCGCTCTATCTGAAGATAAATGTAAAAATATCCTCGGGTGAGGATAAAAAAAAGAAAGAAAAAAATATTTATAATCCTGATATCAACCAAATTGCTCTCCAAAATAATGATACCAACAATTAAAGTGTACAGAGCTGCCTGGCCGGTGTGGCTCAGTGGTTGAGCATCGACCCCTGCACCAAGAGGTCACTGGTTCAATTCCTGGTCAGGGCACATGCCCATGTTGTGGGCCAAATCCCCAGTGAGGGGCATGTAGAAGGTGGCCAATTGATGTTCTCTCTCATCGATGTTTCTATCTCTCTCTCCCTCTCTCTTCCTCTCTATCTCAAATCAATAAAGAAAAAAAAAGTATGCAGGGAGTATCCTAAGCACAGACAGTGTTAGTTCGGAGAGTTTTATGGGCCCTCGAGTCTCCACGGCCACCCTGTGAGGTGGGTACTATGATGGGGAGGCCAAAGCAAAGAAAGACAAAGCAACGTGCCCCTGGCATACAAGGGATGGGTGGCAGTTTCTGGATTCAAACCCAGTCCCACTCTAGAGCCCATGCTCTTATCCACCATGTCACATGGTCCTCCTTAGAAATTGTACCTGTTTACCCTCCAGGAGCAGTGACTGCAAAGCCTTGCAGAGAGCCTCGATTTCCTTTAGCTTGTTAGAGCCCTGGCGTCCTAACTCCCACCTTGCAGAGGGGCACTCAGTGTGTCACTGACGGTCTCCTCCCACGGCCACAACTCCCATCAGCCAGGAGGAGCTAGGCTTGGGGGAAGGGTGAGGTTCTCCATGATCGCCTGTCTTCTCTTCCTGCCCCAGGCCTGGGCCAAGGAGACGGGGAAGTACACGGAGGGGGTGGACGAGGCCGATCCGGCCAAGTGGAAGGCCAACCTGCGCTGTGCCCTTAACAAGAGCCGTGACTTCCGCCTCATCTATGACGGGCCCCGGGACATGCCGCCTCAGCCCTACAAGATCTACGAGGTCTGCTCCAATGGCCCTGGTCCTGCAGGTATTATGCCTGGCCCTGTGCGGGCCACCCGGGAGGCTGTGCATGAAGGCCCAAGGCCTTTCACGGTGCAGTGGTCAGGCACGTGCTGCTACGTCGTAACACCCAGGCTTCCAGCAGTCATCTGGGATGGGCCCTTTGTGGGGCCAGGAATGGCTTGGCATGGATCAGGGCCCCAGTCTGTCTTCCTCAGCGAGCCCTCGTTCTTGGCTCTTGGTGGCCCAGGGAGCTGGATGCCATGGGGTCAGGGAGGTCCCTACTGGCTCCTGATGGCTGTGCGGCCCCTCAGGGTTTGGGCAGCTGAGCAGGGGAGAAGCCTCAGCACGAGCTGCCACATGGGGCCTGGTGACCCTCCTCCTCCTCTCCCACTGACTCCTTTCCGTCTTTCTTTTCTCTCCCTCTATCTGCAGAGTTACAGCCCAGTGAGGATTACACTTGTGGGGCCGGAGAGGAGGAGGAGGAGGAAGAGGAAGAGGTGAGCAGGCCATTCTCCCGGTGTCTGCCAGCCGGCCGTGCTGGGCCTCCGCTGTCCTCTGCTCTAGGACTCCGCAGCCCCATTCCTCTGGAGCCTGTTGCTCTTCTGCAGCTCTGCGCTGAGTTTCTTCTCTCGGATTCTGAGCATAGACACGAAGTCATCACCTTAACCCCCCTGGGGCTTTGTTGATGCAAAATGTGCTCACTGGTTTTCTGAGTGACCCTCGCAGCAGTCGGGGCCTAGTAGGGACTACACTTGTTCAGAAGGCAGCTGCGGAGACCGAGGCGCTGAGGACGTGCTGGCCTGCCTGGGGCAGCAGAACTGGGACTGGAGGCAGGGTCTGGATTCAGCTAAGCTGAAGCCTGGGGAATTGCCTTGTGGTTCTCATGTGTTATTTATTTAGCATCAGTCAATTTAATAACCTGTCCTCCCTTCTCTCTCTGGCCTCTTCCCGCCTCCTTGCCTGCGTCTTCACTTCAGCTCCAGAGGATGCTACCGAGCCTGAGCCTCACAGGTGGGGCTGGGAGGTGGTGTGGTTGGGGGCCTAGCATAAGGAGAAGCTGCAGGTACCCTAGGTACCTGGGAGGGGGCTGCAGGGAGCTGGGGGTGGGGAGGCCCAGGCCTGGGAGTAGGTGGGCCTGGGAGGCAGTTCCTAGAAGTGCCATTAGAGCTCTGTCCACCCACCCTCTGTAGAAGCAGCACAGCCTGGCGCCCCCATGGCACCCTATTTACCCAAAGAGGATGTTAAGTGGCCACCCACTCTCCAGCCGCCTGTGGTGCTGGGCCCTCCTGCTCCAGACCCCAGAGTCCTGGGCCCTGCCCCTGGTGACCCTGCTGCCTTTAGGGAGCTTCTCCCAGAGGTCCTGCCGAGCCTGCAGCCTGGCCCTCTAGCTGCCAGCCTGCCACCCACGGGCGAACAACTCCTGCCTGACCTGCTGATCAGCCCCCACATGCTGCCTCGTAAGGACCCAGGGACTGGTGGGCTGGGCCGGGTAGAGTGGTGCTGGCTGTTGGAGGATGGCGAAAATAGAACAAAGATGCCCATGCCAGTCCCTCCTTGGGTGGGGGGTCAGTATGTGGGAGAGATGACAAAATGCCGCTGAGCAGAGAGTCAGTGAGCGGCTGCAGAAGGGAGAGAGGTAGAGCTCACAGACCGGATGGTCCTGCCCCTCTGCCCCAGTTACCGACCTGGAGATCAAGTTCCAGTACCGGGGGCGGCCGCCCCGTGCCCTCACCATCAGCAACCCACACGGCTGCCGGCTCTTCTACAGCCAGCTGGAGGCCACCCAGGAGCAGGTGGAGCTCTTCGGCCCTGTGAGCCTGGAGCAGGTGCGTTTCCCCAGCCCTGAGGACATCCCCAGTGACAAGCAGCGCTTCTACACGAACCAGCTGCTGGATGTCCTGGACCGCGGGCTCATCCTCCAGCTGCAAGGCCAGGATCTGTATGCCATCCGCCTGTGCCAATGCAAGGTGTTCTGGAGCGGGCCCTGCGCCTCAGCGCACAGCTCGCACCCCAACCCCATCCAGCGGGAGGTTAAGACCAAGCTCTTCAGCCTGGAGCACTTTCTCAACGGTGAGGGCCCCACATCCTCCTGGCCTCCTCTCATCCAGGGCACAGTTCTCGCTTCTGACTAAGGCTCTTGTTCTCACGGCAGAGCTCATCCTGTTCCAGAAGGGGCAGACCAACACCCCACCACCATTCGAAATCTTCTTCTGCTTTGGGGAGGAGTGGCCTGACCGCAAACCCCGAGAGAAGAAGCTCATCACTGTACAGGTACCACTACCTCCCAACCTCCAACTCTGCTTTGGCTTGAATATTGGGGAATCCTGAGACAAGCCCTTGTCCCACAGCGGAGGCTCAGGGCTCTCTGGGCAGTGTGAACTTGGCAGCAGAGGTACTCAAGGCCCAGGGCTGTACAAAGTGGAAACTGGTGCCCCTTCCTCCCGGTGGATGCAGTCCACCACCCGCCCCCTGCTGGATGTCCTCGCGCACAACTGGATTTCTCAGCCCTGTTGGGTTCTCCCTGTTCTCTCTGCTCCCCAGGTGGTGCCAGTAGCGGCACGATTGTTGCTGGAGATGTTCTCAGGGGAGCTCTCCTGGTCAGCTGATAGTATCCGGCTACAGATCTCAAACCCAGACCTCAAAGACTGCATGGTGGAACAATTCAAGGAGCTCCATCACCTCTGGCAGTCCCAGCAGCAGCTGCAGCCTGTGGCCCAGGCCCCTCCTGCTGGCCAGGGGCCCTGGCCAATGCACCCTGTTGGCATGTAGTGAGGCCGCACACAGTGACTGAAACAGGCTTCCTGGGAGGCTAAGTGGACTGACACAGAGGTGTGACAGCCCCAGTGGGCACCTGCACGGATGCAGGGTCTTATCTCTGGGTCTCCTGGAAGTAGATTTTGGCCAAGAAGGAGAGGGAGAGGAGCCCGAGTTCCAGGCTCTCCCTGTAGAAGCTGAGGGAACCTGGAAGCCACTTTTGCTTTGGGGGCTCTATCTTCTGGACATATCTCTCCTCTGCTAGCTCTGGTCTGCTGGCTGTGGAGGAATTCAGCCATCAACACCAGTGGGCAGGGAAGGACCTCCCCCGACGCGGGGGGCCTAATTGTACAGGGGAAATTGCCCCAGAGTGCCCCCATTTCCTCTGACAGAAAGCCTAGTGCTCTGTGCCAGCTCCCCCTGGCAGGGCCTCAGCAGGGCATGGGTCTGATTTGGGGGTTCCCTAGTTTAAGCCTCACTTCCTCATCTTTCTCCTTCCTGAGACAGATATGAGCACTTAGGTATTATACCAGATACTTAAGGCTGGCAGCTACCTCCTTTCTTGAGAGCCCAAAAACCTGGGGTAAAAAGTGGAATTTTATGTATTTTTGAATTAATAAATGTTAAAAACACACTTGGCTATTTCTGCATTTTTTTTCCAGTACCACTTGCTTCCATTCTGTTCTAACAGGCCCTTTCTGATGCCAGCTGGCAACTCTTTCCCCCAACACCTGCCCTCCGTCTCTGGGGCCCTTGACACAGGGAGGGCCTGCCTTCCAGGGTGATGAGTCAGTGGGGCCTTCTTAAACACTCACCTGGCTGGCTGCTTTCCAGGAGGAAGCTGGCTAAAGCAAGGGTGTGGATTTTTAAATGTGTGCAGAATCTAAAATCCTGTCCAAATCAATTTTCTCATAAGAAATGGTGGAAAAGGGCTGGTATTTCAACTACATGTAGGCCCATTACATCATCCTCATCTATAGTCAGTCATATGCTACTAAATATATTAGAACACTGCATACAAATTGTAGCTCATTGTTCGAATCTGGCTCATAGCTGTAATTGTCTGGCCTGAACAATTTTGTTTTTGTTGTTGATCTTTTTGTTATGGAAGATTTTAAACATTTGTTAAAGTAGGGAGAATGGTATGAAATCCTCATGTAGGATTCATGTAGTAGCTTCAACAATGATCAATTCATAGTCTTTCTCACCTAAACTCCCATCCACATCCCCCATTGAGATTATTTTATGTGCCCTGGCCGGTTTGGCTCAGCGGTTAGAGTGTTGGCCCGCGGACCAGAGAGTCCCGGGTTCAGTTCCCACTAAGGGCACGTACCTCGGTTGCAGATTGTCCCCAGTCCCGGTTGGGGTCGTGTGGGTGGTGACCACTTGATGTGTCTCTCTCACATCGATGTTTCTCTCTCTCTTCCCCACTCTCTCCCTCCTGTTCTATCTGAAGATAAATGCAAAAATGTCCTTGGGTGAGGATAAAAAAAAAAAGTTGCAGAGATTATTTTGTGGCAAATCCTACACATAGCAGTTCATGTGTAAATAGAATATCTCTCTAAAAGACAAGGACCTTCTTAAAAACCAAGCATATATCTGACAAAATTAATTTTTTAATTAAATATCTATTGTTTAAAAGGTAAGATGTTAGAGAAATTTTATTCCCTTGCAATTTGTGGAAGAAACTGCACTGTCTGTTCTGCATTTTGCTTTGCCCAGATGTTGTTGACTGTGTCTCTGTTGCGTTGCTAATGTATTTTGCCTCCTGTATTTCCTGTAAATTGGTACTTTGACCTAGACTCTGGATTCTAGGGGCTCAACTGGATGTAGGTTTTTGTTTTGACTTCCTATTAGTGGGTATTCGAGTTGTTTCCATCTTTAGTTATTATACATCATGCTACAGTTAATAGGCTTGTATAAACATCTTTTCCTATATTTGCCAGTGTATCTTTGGGATAAAGCCCCAGAAATGGAATTTCTGGGCCAAAGGATAAATGTGTATAATTTTGCCAGATATTGGCAAAATCCTGATAAATCTATCAGTGTGCCTGTTCTCCCATAGTCTCGCCAACAGACTTTATTACCTTTTTGGATTTTTGCCAACCTGAGAAGTGAGAAACAGTATCTCAGTGTCACTTCTCGTTAGGAGCGAGGCTGAGCATCTACATACGGTTACGTGGCCTGTGCAGACTTAGGTTTTTAATAAACAGTTTTAGACTTAGATTTGTGGAAAGGTTGCTTATAGAGTTCCTATACACTCCACAGTTAACCTTACATTACTATGGTATATTTATCACAACTAATGAAACAATATGAATGCACTATTATTAAATAAACACCATTCTTTATTCAGATTTAATTAGTTTTTGTCTAATGTCCTTTTTTTGTACCAGGATCCCATCCAAGGTATCACATTCCATTTAGTCACTGTTTCCTTAGCCTCCACTGGTCTGACAGTTTCTCAGACTTACCTTGATTTTGAGGGTATATTTTAGAATGTCCCTCATTTTGGGTATATCTGTTTATCACGGTTTTTGTGAGAAAGACCTCAGAGGTAAGTATCATCTTCACTACATCATATGGAGGGTGCATATTATGACCATGACTTGTCACTGTTGATTTTGACCTTGATCACCTGGTAAGGTAGTGTTTGCCAGGTTTCTCCACTATACAGGGACTTCTCTTACCCCCTTTTCCATACTGCACATATGTACAGAGGTCTCAGAATTGTTAACCCAAACCCTTTTAAGAAACTTTACTTGGCCGGTTTGGCTCAGCGGTCGGAGCGTCGGCCCGCAGGCCAGAGAGTCACGGGTTTGATTCTGGTCAAGGGCATGTACCTGTTTCGGTTCGGTCCCTGGCCCTGGTCAGGGTCGTGCGGGAGGCAGCCTATCGATGTATCTCTCTCATGTGGATGTTTCTCTCTCCCTCCCACTCTATCTGAATATAAATGGAAAAAATATCCTCAGGTGAGGATTAAAAAAAAAGAAAAAGAAACTTGACCAGCTAGAGTACAGAGCTTACACACAGTTCCCTTTGTCTCTCATCTTCTTTTTCAGCCACCTCTCTCCGCGCTGGCCTGTGCAGCTCTATTTCCTCTTTAGATTGAAATTAGTTGTCAACACTTGAAAATTAGGAGATGTCACATATCTGATTTCCAGCTTCTCTCAGAAAATTGGCAAATTTAGAAACATTGTCTCACATTCCCCAAGGGCAAGAATCAGCTGGAACTTCAGATAGAAAAGCTCCCCAGTTCAATGGTCCTCTGGGAGCCTGCTTCTCTCCTGTCACTGCCTTGTCCCCGAAGGCCTTGGAGTTTGCATCCCTTGATAAACAGTGAAGCAGGGAAACGGAGAATAGATGAATGATGGAAGCTTAGAAGGAAGTTGCACGAGGTGACCATTCGTGGACGGACTTCAATACTTCAGGCAACTCGTGGTTGCTGAAAATCTTCCTTGGGCTTCTACTTACTTTTTGGTTTCTTAAAAAAATAAAAACAAACAAACAAAAAAAACCCCACAGAAACAGCACACCTGGCTGTCATTTTATATAGATCTGTTGTAGTAGGCAGTTGTAGATGAACACTACCCAAAAGAAGTGCCAGATGTAACCCATGCCAGAGGTTCAAGGCAGGACGATGTGGTTTGGATTTCGCTGCTCCCCAGCTATGCTTGAGTTCCACTCGGTAGTAGCCTTTGACTGCGCCAGAGGCCTCTGCTGGTGTTGAAGCTGGAATCCACAGAACACTGGTGTTCATGGCCCTGGGGATGAACACATCCCTCTAGTTTCCCTGACAAAGCTCATCCTTCTATCCAACTAAATATTCCCTTTTAATTCAAGACCCCTTTCCTCTAATACAGCTTTTCATTGACATAAAGAACTTTTCAGTATTCAGAGTAGGAGAGGATATTGATGCCTTTTCCGATCTTTGTCACAGGACTTTTTAAAAATGTTTTCATTTATTTTTTAGAGAGAAACATCGATTGGCTGCCTCCCGCACACCCCCTACTGGGGCCGGGGATCAAACTTGCAACCCAGGTATGTGCCCTTGACTGGGAATCGAACCTTCAACCCTTTGGTCCACTGGCTGACATTAACCACTAAGCCAAACCGGCCAGGGCAGTGGGGACTTTTTGACTTAAATTCAAGAGTAAGACTCTTGTTCTTCTTCCACTAGATAATGTTGCACAGGAACACAGTATCTACATTAGGGTACCTATTCCAAAAAGTTCCTTTTTAAATTAAAATGTAGGTGGGTATCCTTGGCACGCCAAAAAGTAATGGCTATTTGTAAGAACTAGTCTGAAACAATCTGTAAGACAGTACGCAATGAGGTCTCACCTCATAATGAAATGAGAGTTCCAGTTTTCAAAGCTATCCTGTGGAGATGTTCCTACATCAACGAGGATATGCATTCCACATGCTATTTTTCAGTGGCTGGATATTTTTTCAGTCCCAGATACAACTGTCACAAAAGCCAAATTCCTTAAACAAAAAAGTTAACTGGTGGTTGCAAGGACCTAGGATTGGACCAGGCTTGTTTTAGTTTACCCAGTAAATGAGAGGAATGGCTGGGGTATTGTGGGAACCCTCAGAATTTGATCATCTCAGGCCAAACACTGTTTCACATTCAAGGTTCCCCCTCCTTTTCCAATAATGTCTCTTTAGAGAGTAAAACTGAGTCCCGCTGATGTTATGCAGGCAAGTTCCACATACTAGATGCAGCTCTCAGTCAAGGCCATTAGCTCAAAGCCCAATTACTGTAACGTACTGTATGGTCCCATTTATAGAAAACTCAAGAAAATGCAAACTAACCTACAATGACAGAAAGCAGATCAGTGGCTCCTTGGACATGTGGGAGGATGGGGAGAAGCATGAGGAAACTTCTGGGAGTGAAGAATAGGTTCAACTACTGTGACTGTTAACGATTTCAAGGGTATATCCTATGTCAAAGCGTATAAACTGTACATACATCTTAAATATATGCAGTTTCCTGTATGTCAGTTATACTTTACTATAGGTTTTTTTCTTGTTTTGTTTTGTTTTTAAAGACCAAATACTCAGTAGGTTAGCAAACAATCAATCTACTTGGGTGGCCATTGTGGAAAGAATATACCACATTTATGATTAACATGCTGAGTGACCCACTCTCTTTTTCTTTTTTTTGTTAATCCTCACCCGAGGATATTTTTTCCATTGAGTTTTACAGAGTGGAAGGGAGGGAGGGAGAGGGAGAGAGAAACATCAATGTGAGAGAGACACATCGACTGGTTGCCTCCCGTACTCACCCCAACCAGGCCAGGCATTGAACCTACAACCCAGGCACATGCCCTTGACCAGGAATCAAACTCTTAACCACTGAGCCGCACCAGCCAGGGCAGACCCATTCTTTTCCAGTGAAGCAGGATGAAAAGATAAAATACAGCATTAAGGGTTTTAGGGTGAACTAGAATAGAAGATGCAGGTTGAGCCACTCTCCTGAAATATGAAAGGTTTGTGGCACTGAGGACAGGGGCCTGTCTTTTAAACTCCACACCCAGACTGTCAGATAACAACTAACACTGTTTACTTAAGAGGGCCAGCTGTACCATTTCAGAACTATGAGGCAGTGAAAAGAAGTGAAAACAAACACTAATTAAATTTTAAAAATTTATTTTTTTTTTCTTTTTTTTCTGTTGTTGATTTGTTCTTGAGATGGCTACACCACCAGACAGAACAATGCCTGTGCAAGGCCGCAACTCCTTTAAAACATTAAGATCTGCTCTGGGCTTCCCGTTCCCGCCTCATCCCCATGAAGTCAAATAATTTCCACACTTTTTAGTAAAATACAGTTTAGCCTTGTAAACACTTTTTTTTCCATATTCCCACCCTTTTTTGTTCTCTCACGTCTGTGGGTGAAACATTAACTAAAAAAAAAAATCTTAAACTAAAACTCAGAACATACATTTATATCCCCCCTCATCCCGATGTTGGCTCTTCCTCAGGACCAATGAGAAGCCAGTGTGGGTCGGAAGTGGAACAGAGACTGAACAGCGTAGTCAGAGTTGGGATATACATGAATTTGGCCCTGGCAAGTCCTAGTATCACCAATGTGACCATGATATAAAACAGAAAAGGCTCCTTGCTTACTGCTCCCTGTCCGAACAACTCTAAAGGTGGTAAACAACGGTTAGGGAGGATGGGGAAAACTTCTACTCACTCTATTAAAAGAGAAGGGGAAATGAGAAAGGGAGGATGGGAGAGAGAAAGAGAGAACAAAACAATAAAAAAAAACCTTAAGAGATGATCCGGAACCTTTTCTTCCAATTGCAGCTATTTAATTCACTTGAATTCCCATTTTCCCTAAGTAACCGTTTATTGTTTCACAGAAAGTCTGTACTTTTATTTTTCTGGGTATGCACATGCGTGTTAGCATGTGTGTGTAGGTACGCGATGTATGCGTGCGTGTCATTTGCTACCAGGCGGATGTTTCAGTTCTGGTTTCAGTTTAGTTTTCCTTTTTTATTTCCTTAAAAATTATTTTTCCTTTTAGAAACAAGTTCACCAGGAAACCAGCTCCCCTCCCACCACGCCGGACAGGCTGCAGCCATCTTTTAAAAAACGGTGCTGATTTTCCCTCACATCCCCAAACAGGAACTCCTCAGGACGGCCTCGGAAGGCTGGAGTCTCTCCCTGTCTGGTGGGACGCCCTGGTGGCGGTGAAGGCCCCTCTGCCACAATGGAGGTTTCTGATTGTGGGACACAGTCTGGTTTTTGTTTTCTTCCCGTCTTCTAATTAAAAAAGACATTCCTACAAAAAAGAGAAGATAGTCAATACGTGTGGTCCAGGAGACAGTAAGCATTTTATAAAGTCAAGGCAGAAATTCCTATACTTGCTCAGGTACCTCATTCTGGCCTGTCATAAGAACTCAATAAAAAAAGGAAGTTGGATTTTTAACTTGTGATTTCAAGGGAGCTACTGCTTTAATGACATACTGCCTTCAGTGCTTTTCAACCCTGAGGGTGCTATGGAAACTGGGGACCACATGTTGGGGGTAAACGGTGAGCCAGTAGGTCCAGGATGGCCACTCCAAACCAACCAGAAAATCTCCACTTCAGTCTGTTAAACACTGGGGTTTCATGTAAGATTTTATTTTAAAAGAAGGCTTTGCCTACTACAATAAGCTTAAAAACCAATGATTTGGACTCCCTGTAAAAGTATTAAGTAGCGTGGTTAACAGTGAGGACTCTGGCACCAGAATGTCTACGTTTGAATTGTGGCTCTATCAATTACTGACTGTGACATCAAGCAAATTGTTCAACATCTTGCAAACTCAAATGCCTCATTTTTAAAATGGGAATAATAATAGTAACTGACCCAGGGCACTGTACGAGGATTATCTTAGTTAACACATACAAAGCACTTAGAACAGGACCTCATACATAGTAAGGGCTCAGTGAATGTTAGCTACCATCATTCACAGCTGTCCACAAAATGTGTATCAGTGTTAGCTTTCACAGACACTGCAAACCTAAGACTCCCAAATGATATCACTACTCCTTAAAGAACCAAAGTGTACAAGGGATTTCTGGTGTGGCGAGGCACTGTGGAACAGCATCTTCACTAACTAATGCATGAATTCACAGAACCCCCACGAGAGTGCTGTACACACACGGAGGACTGACTCCTGTCACAGGAAATTTTGCTTAAGATGTCAAAGTGTGGCCTTACAGGAGAGTTGCCTTTCTTCTCTCAGTCAAGAAACTGGCACCCAAATCCCATTACCCAGTCCTTTCTTTCCCCAGCTCAGCTTCTTGATTTGCTTCCGAATCAGGAGACAGGAAGCACATGGAGAAAACTGATGATTAGGAGCTAGACCTCCTGCCTCGATCAAAACCTAGCATTTCAGTGTTCAAAGTGTAAACGTGGTAAAAATAAGCATCTGTGCTCATTAAATCTGAAAAGTCAGTATTAGGAGAATGGTACCATGTATCACAGTAAAGTTTAGGTCAGCACTATTTTCATCAAAGTAGCCAGATTAAAAAAATACTTAGTTCTTTGTTAACCATATACACTTACAATTCTAGAAGAGTGTGTAAGGGGAAGAGGGGAAGAAATTGTTTTTTGAAATATTCTGTAACAGTAACTTTCCTATGGGGGTGAAATAGCATCCAAAAGAAGCTGACAATTATCTGGCTGCCTTGGCCCAAGGAAATCAGGGCCCTGCATTTCCCAGCTGTTCAGAAGTGTTAAATTGTTAGGTCTTTCCCTGACTCGAGGTATCGTACTAGTCCCATGACTGGCATTAAAACCTATGTCCAGACCTGGCCGGGTGTGGCTCAGTTGGTTGGAGTGTTATCCCATACACTGAGGGGTCTCGGGTTCGATTCCTGGTCAGGGCCCATACCCAGGTTTCAGGTTTGATCCCCAGTCTGGGTAAGTGCAGGAGGCGGCTGATCAATCGATGTTTGTCTTTCTCTCTCTCTCTCCCCCTTTCCTCTCTCTCTAAAATCAATAAATACATCCTCCAGTGAGGATTAAAATAAATGAAAAAACACCTATGTCCACCCCAAGCACTTGTGACAGTCAGAGGAAACCTGGGAACTAGATACCACTCACCTGGGTGACAGGCACAGTGCAGGAGTGGGAGCTATCGAAACAACCTGGTGAAGTCTCTCAAGGCCCAGCAAACTTGTTTACATTCCTCAGCACTAGAACAGAAAAGGTAGGTTGGTCCCTAACTGATGACAAAGATTTAATATTCTGAAAAACAACTGCAATAGTAACTCTGTTTCCAATCTTTCTGTAACTCAAGGTTAAATATTAACTATTATATATGAGAATAATTAGAAGCTGTGTGGTCGTTAAAGAATGGGCTTTGGAGAAAAATCGCCTAGGTTTGAATCTTGGCTCCACCGTGTCCTTGGGCAAGTTACCAATCTGCCTTAGTTTCTTCATCTATTATCTGCCTCATAATGTTCTGAGAATTAAATCAGTTCATAAATGTTAAGTGCTTAGGATAACAGAGCAGTGAACAAAATAGTATTCAACTGTAGGCTGCTACAACAACACTCGGTTAAAGTCCTTGACATAAATATTATACAAGAAAGCCAGAAACCCCAAAGTAAAAAAAGCAAGCCTATTCACCTAAAGCCAATCATTTTAATTCTACGAGCTGAGCTAACTTAGGCACCCTGGTTTCCTCATTCTCTTCCGAAGGCAGATTTTGTTTACAAAGCCCAGTCTAGCAACTAAGATTCTATCAGTCATCGATTTTCTAGTTGAACAGGCTACTCGGGGATTCCTCCTGTGGGAGGAGGAAGCAGGTCCTTAGGCAAGCACTGAGATGCCGAGGTAATATGAATAGCCCAATAGCATCTGACCCTGGATTTTCAAAAGGCCTCCGCTGTCCAAACAGTGGAAAAGGAAGCACTTCCTAATATGCTCACCCTTCGGTGGCCCTCTCTTTGGTTTGGAAGGATTCCAAATGTGAGAAGGATTCAATGTGAGAAGAAAGCTCCCTCTCCTTCTCGTCATGGTCAAACACCAGGGAGGAAACTGCTAACGGTAATCCAAAAGAAAAGGAGAAATGAGAGCAATCCTTTTAAGTGCTCACATCTGGATTTCCTCACCTATTATAAGGTCTGAAACATCATTAAGAATCTTGATTTAGACCCTAGAACTTGACTCAACAGAATATCCCAGAAACTTTTAGTATCTCTCCACCCTAAAAATGTACTGAAAATGAGGAAGGTCTGGTTTTATCAGAATTCTGCCATTTGCTCTTTGTGAATTTAACATGCTTCAATAAGGGCATACATTTCTCAGTCTATTTCCAAATCAATACTGACTGTTAAGGAGGCAGCCAGGGTGAGTGAGTACCCATATCACTCACATTCCCAATGGCATGAAGGAGGAAGATACATAACCCCAAAGAAGCCGCTGTGTGGTGTGCTGTAACGGACTAAGACAATAGGAAATAGTTAAACTTGCTGGAGACTCAAGATTCTTTTGCTATCCTGATGCCTTACAAGTTTTCAGTTCTATCCTTCTTTAACCAGAGATCTTGGTTTAATCTGGGGAAAAACAAAAAACAAACAAAAAACTCCATCCTTCACCTCTTTTGTGACACATGAGAAAAAGTATCAAAAATGCAAGTACAGGAGAACTATGGTGAGTCAGGGTGAAATGAGGGACAAGCCACAGTGTCTCAAATCAGCTAATTTTCTGCTCCCAATCCTGTCAGCAACTGCTTTGGTGTTAAGAGCATCAGCCAAATGTTTAACTTAAGCGTCCTTGGTGATTAAGCCCAAAGAAATGGATTTTTAAATACCTCCTAAAAGCGAAAACTATTTTCTGCTTTCTGCCTTAGTCCCCTATCACCTATCTATCTATCTATCTATCTATCTATCTATCTATCTATCTATCTATCTATCTATCTCCCTCCCTCCCTCCCTATCCATCCATCTATCCATCCATCCATCTATTTAAAGCTGCCACTATTTTTCTAGGTTCTGTTTCTGGCTTCTAGTCCCACAACCCCAATCTGTCCACCATATTTTGATAAGTACCATTTGAAAAACAGGCTTGGACTTGCTGAAATGAAACTGAACCAGTTCACCCTCCCTGCTAGGATGGCAAACAAAGCAGCATGTTGAGGCAGGAGTTACAGGACCTTAAAACCAAAATGGAGACTGAGTCATGCATGGAATAGAAGGTTCAAGGGCAACAAACATACTAAAGAAAGAGAATTATGAAGAGGAGGTAAGCAATCTCAAACCCTTTCTCTAGCACCTCAACATTACTTCTGTTCACTTCCCACCATTATGTCACAGCTTACTGTAAGAGGAGCCACAAAACTTGTTTAGCAATGAGAGATCAAGTAGGCCAGGCTGATAGTGCACCTTATTTTTCCCTATCACAAGGCAGAGATTACAGATATTTTTGTTCACAGCACTACATTATTTGGGTTCCTTTTCTTTGCCTCAAGATTTTAATTAAATTAGGGAATGTTCTGTTTTCAGACTTACTCTATTGTTCTACCTGTTATATGTTAGCCCAGATGAAGGAATACGGGCTTGGTAGAGACTTATTCCAGAATGTGTGGGTGGCTGTCTTAGAGCTGGCAGGAAACATGCTCCAGCTAGTTTTGTAAGTACATAATGACATTCTGGCAGATTCTTTTCCAAGGAGAAAGTTAACATTCACTGATCACCTACTATGTGCCAGATCTCTAGATTTCCACTTGGTATCTTGTAACAACCCTATAAGATAGGTATTACTAACACTATTTTACAGATGAATAAGCTGGAGTTTAAAAGTAACAGTTATGAATGCAAGATTCAAACCAACATCCTTGACTCTAAGCCCAGTCCTCTGTGGGTTCTCTCCAAGCTCCTCATAGCTCTAAGGAAATCAGAGTCAATATGATCTTGCTTTTCTACTGATCAGCACTAGATGGAACAGAACAAAACAAAAGCAGAGAGAAGCAACTGTTACACTTTCCCCCTGAAACAGCTTGTAGGTGGAATATTACTTCTACTGAGAAGATTCATAGTAAAAAGAAATAAAATAATCTTGTAAGGTCATCCCAGTCAATATATGCCACCTTAGTAGAGGGGAAGTCCCCCTTTCTGGCAAAATATGTCACAAAGGCAGGCAGTCACATGCTATTTTCCAGTCATGCATGTCACTTGATCTATGGCCAAAAGTCAGTTACTTCTGGGGCGTGAAGTTAAGCCACTTAGTAAACTGCAAATAACACTCAAAGGTTTGGCATTTTAACCTTAACAAAATTACTGGAGATACTCTGGGAGATGAGATAGTAAACCATTTTGAAAAATGACATTAAGACTTCCACTCAAGCCCTGGTCGGTTTGGCTCAGTGGTTAGAGCGTCGGCCCACAGACCAAAGAGTTGCAGGTTCAATTCCAGTCAAGGGCATGTACCTTGGTTGCAGTTTGGTCCCCAGCCCTGGTCAGGGTCATGCAGGAGGCAACCAGTCGATATGTCTCTCTCACATTGATGTTTCTCTCTCTTCCTCCCTCCTACCCTTGCTCCCTCCCATTCTATCTGATGATAAATGGAAAAAAATATCCCCGGGTGAGGATTAAAAAAAAATACCTCCAGTCAAGATGACAGCTGTAGGTAAATGTGGTACTCGAATCCTACCACAACCACATCAAAATTACAACTAAACTACAGAACAACCATCACTCAGAACTGCCTAAATCTAGCTGAATGGAAGTTCTATAACTAGGGATTTAAAGAAGAATCCACAATGAGACTGATAAGAGGAGTGAGACACAGAATAGGCTGGTCCCACCGTGCAGTGGTTTAAAATTGGGAGGGATATCTTGGCTGCAGAGGTCCTTCCCGAGGAGCGAGGGGTCCTAGGCTCCATACCAGGCCTCCCAGCCCAGGGTTCCAGAGCCACGAAGAGAAGTGCTCATAACTTCTGGCTGTAAAAACCAGTGAGAATTGTGGCTAAGTGAGACAGAGCCAGGCAGTTCCTCTTAAAGGGCCTGTACATGGACTTAACTCTGACTCAACCTGCCCCCCCCCACCCCCCCAGCTCTAACACAGCTTGAAAGGAACCAGGGACATACAAGGAGGAACTGAACTGTCTGGCATCAGGGTGAAAACTGGTGGTGGTGGTGGGGGCAGCTTTCTGCCAGACAAAAGTGCTGGCAGAGGCCATTGGTCTTTTTCTGAGTCCTTCCCCAACAGAGCCAATAGGCAGGTGCCACATTGGAGTCTCCATCAATACAGCTCACTGTTCACCCTGCCCTGGTGATTCCCTGAGACCTGGTACCTATCAACCTGTGGGCCTACCCAATCCATTTCCAGGGGCTTTTCCATACAAATAGCCTCTGTTACATCATGCTTCGCATTGTCTTAAAATATCTCAAACAAGCAGCATCTGGCCTCTGTGTACCCCATATCTCTTGCTAAGTGGCCCCAGGTCGGCACTAGAGGCAGCTGGCCTTCGTCTGCAGATTGGCCTTTCCTGAGCAGCTCCAAGCCCAGCACAAGTAGCAGCCATCTGCAGATCACTCTGTGGCTTGTGCTGGGTGGCCCCAGACAGGGCAAAGGTAGTGGCTGACCTAGTACCTCCCAAGAGGCCCCAGAGCCAGTGCACCAAGTAGACAGCTTCAGACGATGCTGGATTACAACCCTAGAACCTCCATCAGCGACATACTCAAGGGGTGGACTCAGTGAGCACCACCAAAGCTCCAATGAAGCAAGTCCTGCTCCACAGGGTCCATTCCTGCAAGCTGTTCCTCTGCTATAGTTGCATCTAGTCCTCACAGCCAATTGGCTTGGAGGTCAATTCCTCCCAGTGATGCAAACAGCAATCAAAGTTCAACTACAACAGGATGGTGCATACAGCTTACACAGGGGCACATCTGGAATGCCCAGCTCAGGTGACTGAGAAGGCTGTGCCACTGGGCCCTATAGGACACCTATTATACAAGGCCACTCTACCAAGTACGGGAGACATAGCAGCTCTATCTAATACGTAGAAATAAACATAGGAATACAGTCAAAATGTGGACCCAAAGAAACAGGTCCCAAATGAAAAAATATCTGGCTGCAACTACTAGATACAGAGTTCAAATAATGGTTATAAGGATGCTCAAGGAATTTACTGATAACTTCAACAGCATGAAAAAGACACAGCTATCATAAAAAATAACCAGTCAGAAATAAAGGATATGCTAATTGAAATAAAGAATAATTTACAGGGAATCAACAGTGCAGTAGATGAAGCTGAGAATCAAATCAGCAATTTGGAATATAAGGAAGCAAAAAACACCCAATCAGAACAGCAAAAAAAAAATCCCAAAATATAAAGATACTGTAAGAAGCTTCTGAGACCACTTCCAGCATGCAAACATTTACATCATGGGGGTGCCAAAAAGAGAAAACAGAAAGCAAGAAATTGAAAACCTATTTGAAAAAATAATGACAGAAAACTTCCCTAACCTGGTGTAGGAAATAGACATATAAGTCCAGGAAGAGCAGAGAGTCCCAAACAAGATGAACCCAAAGAGGTCCACACCAAGACACATCATAATAATTAAAATGCAAAAGGTCAAAGACAAAGATAGAATCTTAAAAGCAGCAAGATAAAAGCAGTTAGTTACCTACAAGGGAGCACCCATAAGACTGTCAGCTAATTTCTCAACAGAAACTTTGCAGGCTAGAAGGCAGTGGTACGAAATATTCAAAGTGATGAAAAGCAAGGAACTACAACCAAGATTATTCTACCCAGTAAAGCTATCATTTAAAATCGAAGGACATATAAAGAGCTTCCTAGACAAGAAAAAGCTAAAAAAGTTCATCACCACCAAACCAGAACTGCATGAAATGTTAAAGGGTGAATAGAAGAAGAGATACTATGAACAATAAAATGGCAATAAATACGAATCTATCAACAATTGAATCTAAAAATCAAAATAAACAAACAAGCAGAACAGAAAGAGACTCACAGATACAGAGAACATTTTGACAGTTGCCAGATGGAGACAGGTAGGTAGGGCGGTTGGGGAGGATGGGTGAAAAGGGTAAAGGGATTAAGAAGTACAAATTGGTTGTCACAGAATTAGTTATGGGGACGTAAAGTACAGCATAGGGAACAGAGTCAATAATATTCTAATAACTATGCCTGGTGTCAGATGGGTATGAGACTTATCGGGATGATCACTTATTAAGTTATATAATGTCTAATAACTGGGATGTACACCTGAAACTAATATAATATGTATGTCAACTGTAATAGAAAAATAAAAATGATTTAAAGAATAAATAAATAAAAAGAGCATAAGCCAGGCCAGTATGGCTCAGTGGTTGAGCATCGACCCATGCACCAAGAGGTCGCTGGTTGAATTCCTGGTAAGGGCACATGTCCAGGCTGTGGGCCCAATCCCCAGTGAGGGGCATGCAGGAGGCAGCCAATCAATGTTCTCTCTCATCGATGTTTCTATCTCTCTCTTTCTTCCTCTCTCTCTAAAATCAATAAAGAAAAAAAAAATACATAAAAAGTAAAAAAACCGGTGCCTACTTATGAGTATAGACATACTGTTAATTATATAACCGTTCTCTACTGACGGGCAATTGGAGTATTTCCAGTTTTTCCCCCACTATTATCAACCTTGTTTCAATACCCATTCTTGGACATATAAATTGTTCCACAACTATATGAATAGTCAAAATTCTAAAGACTCTAGACACAAAAAAGAATATCAAGGCAAGGTAACACACAGTTATAAAATTCAATTTAAATTGCTGTTGTTAATATTATCAGGACCATAAAAGTCTCATAACCTCTGATTCAGTGATTTTAATGAAATAGTCAAAAGAAAGAAAAGGCTAGACTTTCCATATTATCTATAACACTGAAAACAGCAACAACAAAAAAACCCAAATCAAATGTCTACTAGTAGAGGTACTATAAGGAAATCAAGAAATACCTAGTAGCTATATAAAAAGTTTATTATGTTCACAGTAAAAAAATAAAAACCACTTATGTACATTAACATTTTAACTGAGCTGTAAGCAAGTGGCTCATGGGCCTAATGCATCCCAGAGAGATGTTCTGTTTGGTCTGAATGAAATTAGAATTTGAGCATCTTTAGGCATGGTGGAAAATTCCCAGTTTATTGTAGTCTACATCATTCTATGTTTTACAATCAATGCTTCACCTATTCAGACACTTGTATTCTTGACCTCTGAATATGAATGAGAATTGAGAAGGACTTCAAAAAGAAAAAATAGATCTCCTGTAGGGTAGTATGCTGCTCAGTGCATTTTTCTTTGGAAGAGATAATGTTTCCACTTACTCATTAACATCTTATAACAGTTAATATATACGTACAATAAAACTGACACATACATATAATGCATGGTGATATTTTCCCCAAGACTGTTTCCAATGCCAATCTGTGCAATTCAAGATACATGGACACTAAATTGTGAATGTACAAAGGCACACAAGACACATACTTCTGGGCAGATCTGTAACTAAGATGGTATAAGAAACAAAGACATATTTTATCTATACACCCCAGCTGCTGTTCATATTCCTTAAAAAAACAACAACAACAAAAAAAACACCCAGCATCACTCACCTAGTGACTTGTTTGTGGAAATCTGTTAGTTGTTTGTGTGTCACTGTGACAGCTCCCACAGTTGTTTCCTTTGGCAAACCTTTCAAGGAATTCTCTAACCATCGACAAAAAGTCTGTACCAAAAAAAGGATTAAGAGTGTTTAAAGGAAGCAGGGCTTACTCACCCGGGACTCTATAGGTAATAACAAAAACCTGCAGGTTTTCCTTGGTAGCATTAGTGCCCCCAGACTTGGAAGCAAGTAAAAGAATGAAAGTACTACTCCACCACTCTAACATCTGGTGCCGTTTTTTGCTGTTGCCAACAGTGTTATCATCGATGAGGATGTGATGAGGCCCTTAGAATCTGTACCACTGGACTGGATTACACAGGAAACAAGTGTAGTAAACCCTCATATACAGGAAATTCAAAACTATTTGCAGGGAGCTCCTAAACCAGACTCACATCAACTAGAGTCAACAGACTAAGAACAAAAAAGTTTAACAATCTTCCTTGGACCCCTGCTGGTCCCCATGTATCTGTGGTTGTCAATCAACTCTTGCTCTCCCATTTCTCCTTCACTTGACATAAAAGAAGCCTGAACTCTGCACTTTCTTAAGATGGATTTGAGACACCACCAAAGCCTCCCATCTTCTTAGTTGGAACCTTCTCCATCAATAAACCTTTCCTTACTCCAAAAAAGCACTGCATAATTTTACAATGTTGCCCTCAAGGAAGACAACACTCTACTCAAACAAAAAATAAGCAGGGGCAAAAGATTCAGGAAGAATCCCTAATTGACAAAGTTTTGGTATTCAAAACCCACTTGAGTTAACTATAGTATCCCCCAAAACAAAAACAGTAAGAAACTAAACTAAAAAGCAAAAACTATTTAGCTAGCATATAATGAGCCTTATTATCTTCCAGTAAAGGAATCTGAGAAATTAGGTAGAAAATATTGAATAAATTTGTCATAGGTGGGTAATCCAAGAAAGAAAGGGGGGAACATAAGAAAGGGCTTTAATAGTTCATTCAAGTCAAGAGATAAAGTTAGTATGTCATCTGCTATTGAAAAGTTTGTGTTGAACTTTGAAAATGGTATGATTGAGAAAATGCTCAAGAATGTAAATCTTCTATGTACTTAAATCCTTAGTTACAATTTCAATGTTTATTTATAGGGCATAGACAACCCAAATTTATGTAAGAGTTCCTTAATCTTAACAAAAACTCACTTGTAGTTGATGTTTATAGAAAACAATCACTTTAAATTGCTTCACAACTCGTGGATCTATAGTAAACTCTCAGGAGCACATGGCCACACGGTTTCTGTTTCTGTCTAAACTTGCTGTTCTCATTTTCTTCTTCTGTTAGATGTTTACAAATAGATGTTTACAAATAAATTCTTCTACATGTTTACAAATAAAAAATGTTTCTGTAAAATCAAATTTATATAAGTCTTTTGTTACTTGGGAACCGAGTATTTTTGTAAAAAAGTATGAAAATTTTAATTCTCGTGTCAAGGACTTTTGGAATTAAAGTTGTTGGTCCCCATGCTCACAGAGTACCTTCTTTAGGAAAACACAAAAATACTACTGTATTAGATTGAAACAGAACATTGCTGGTATTGAACAACCAGCAATGGGAACTATTGGTACTATTCATTCCTGAAGCACTTGAGCTTATACGGAAGAACTGAAGAGTTATTTGACACAACCAGTCACATAGGAGCCTCAGAGTTTGATATGTAAGAATTAAAGTTAATGTGGCTGTTTCTGAAGTACAAACCTCAAGAAAATGTTAGAAATCTATTAAGCATCTGCCCTATATGTTAATGTTTTTTGTTTGAGCCAAAGATCAAGTAAAGCATATGCCCACTAACACAATATACACTAATCACTGAATCTTAGAGATGAACACACCAGATCAGACAGAACTTCTGGCTCAGTCATATTAGAGTTTAACAGTAAAAGTGTACTCTTTTGTGAAGCTAAGAACTGCCATCAATAATATAAAGCAGGAAAAAATGTTAAGATATACATGTACTTCAAAGTTGTAAGATTTTTCTCTTCTGGAAGACAGCTCACTTTAACTAGGTCCAACTATGTACTTTTCAGAACTGCTTTTATATTAATATTAAAAATTGAAAATCCGTCTGGCCAGTGTGGTTCAGTGGATTGAACGTCATCCCATGAACTGAGTGGACTGAGAGGTCTCAGTTCGATTCCTGGTTGGGGCACATGCCTGGGTTGTGGGCTCGATCCCCAGTGGGGGGTGTGCAGGAGGCTGCTGATCGATGTTTCTCTCTCACATCGATGTTTCTATCTCTCCTTCCAAAAAATCAATAAAAACACATTTTAAAAAAACTATAAATCCTATTTAATAAATAATTTATAGGCTGTTATACTTTATCACTATGCTCAAAACTTTCATGCAGTACCATAACCTGATTTATGATCATGTGGCCCAGTACTGAAATTTCTTGGACATTACTGGATAGCCTAAAAAAATTTCCATGCTCATATGATAACTTGGTCGAAGTTATACAAGTAACAGTATACAAGTGATAAATAGGCATTTCCTACAAGTGAACACATTTCTCATTGGATGGCCACACAGCTGAATTCAATGCTTAGTATTCAATTCTGGTAATATATAAGCTCTACAACAATGACACAAATATGCTTGTGAGAACCCAGTGGTGAATTAATGGCCTCATATAACAATTAAACTTAGCAATATGCCCAAACTAGGTTCCATGAACGTACAACAGGTTTCAAAGTTATAGTCGACCGCAAGGAACTGAAGTTTAGGACTGGGAGAAATGAGTTCCTTATGTAAACAATCTTACCGGTCTGTCAACCTGCATGATCTCCCAGAGCACTTCGGCCACATCTGGTAGGGTGTAGGGGGGGAGACAAAAGCAGCATGTGTGGAGCAGCTGGCTTACAAGTTGCTGTCCAAGTTGGTTCATCACCTGTCCAATCAGTTCTTTCCGTAAGTCAAAGTCATCTTCATGCTGTAAGAAACACGAGCAATGGGTAAGTTCTAATTTCAATTTTCCAAAGACCAAGTACTCTTTCCTCTTTAATCCAGCAGAGCATTTTCAACAGGTGTGCTGCAAGAGACCTCTTTTCTCTTAGACTGTCAAATAAAAAATAAAAAAAATGACAACTGCCAACAGAACAATAGCCGTCCAGTGTGAATGAATCAAAATCATACCTTTTTTAATTTGTTAGATCAGCAAAAAATATATTGTTTGGTGTGCTGCAGAATTTTAGTAATTAGTTTAAGTGTGCCATGAGATAAAAAAGGTGGAAAATCTCTGGTCTAGCAATTTCCTTCCCAGGGAAGAAAGTATACATATTATAGAGCAGGTGGATTCACAAAGTCCACCAAATGTTTTGTCATTAGGAAGAAAATATTGAGTTTAGTATCAAGGAAATACACATGGGTTTCAGCTGAGATAAACCCTTAGATTTTTCATGAATAGAAGGCAGAAGAGACATAATGGTTAAAGATTAAGGGTAGCAATTTTCTTAATCATTTTTTCTGTGAAAAATAACAAAGTATCCTTACTTCCTTTTTAAAAACCAACTGAAATAAGAATTGAAGACTTCTATCATATATTCAATCTTTTCTATAAAAAATATTTTCTTGGCCCTGGCCAGTTTGGCTCAGCGGTTAGAGCGTCGGCCTGCGGTCCAGAGAGACCCGGGTTCGGTTCCCGCTAAGGGCACATACCTCGGTTGTAGTTTGTCCCCGGCCCTGGTTGGGTCATGCGGGAGGCAGCCACTCGATGTGTCCCTTTCACGTCAATGTTTCTCTCTCTCTATCTTCCTCTCTCTCCCTTCCACTCTATCTGAACAAAAAAATGGGAAAAAGTCCTCGAGTGAGGATAAAAAAAAAAAATCTCTTGCCCTGGCCAGTTTGGCTCAGCGGTAGAGTGTCAGCCTGTGGACCAAATAGTCATGGGTTCGATTCAGGTCAAGGGCATGTACCTTGCCCCAGCCCTGGTCGGGGTCGTGCAGGAGACAACCAGTTGATGTGTTTCTCTCACACGGATGTTCCTCTCTCTTTCTCTCCCTCCCTCCCACTCTATCTGAAGATAAATGAAAAAAAATATCCTGGGGTGAGGATTAAAAAATAATAAAATATTTTCTTTCTTATAGTCTTTGAATACAAATATATTTCTAACATCTTGAAAAAATAACTATTTTAAAACTGTCTTTCACTTCTAGTTTTCCTTTTTTCTTCTTTTACTGCTAAACTTAATAATAATTAGCCTATTCACATACTTAATTCTTTACTGCTGTTCCTTACCTTCAATTCTATTCCACATCTAGCTAAATCTACCTTTGAAAACTTTGTGAACCACTTTACTCCTCAAGTCAACAGGTCTCTTAATTGTCTACTAAGAAACTTAGTACTATACTGACTTTCTCTGATCATGATTTATACACTCAGACTATCCTACCCGCTCTAATCCATCTGAATTCTACCTATAAGCTTATGGCCCCTCTTCCAGAAAGCTATCCCAACCTACTTTTTTTCAAAGAGCATTCCCTCTTCTGATCTTGGAGCAATCATAACTTTTATCACTCATCTGACAATCAAATACTGCCTTCTTATTGTCTTTATACCTGTTTACCACTTCAACTAGACAATAAATGGCCTGGGAACAAAAATCATTTTAGACTTTTTTTTAATGGAATTTTTATTTTCTTTATTGATTTTTTAGAGACAGAGGAAGGGAGAGGGAGAAGAGAAAGAGATGGAAATATCAATGAGAGAGAACATCAACTGGCTGCCTCCTGCATGCCCCACCCCGGGATCAGGCCCACAACCTAGGCACGTGCCCTGACCGGGAATCGAACTGGTGACCTCTTGGTGCATGGGTCGATGGTCAACCATTGAGCCACACTGGTTGGGTCATTTCAGACTTTTAATTGATCCACTATGGTATACGTCTAACCAATAAGATCAAATAAGGAGACAGATACGCCTAAGGAAATGAGGAAGCAATATGAGAAGATAATGCACTGCAAAACAGAAAAGATACAATGTTTATACTTACATCATTGGCTACTCCTGTATGGATGAGGTCTCGTAGGAACCGCATGACACTACAGTTGGCATCCCGGTGGTCCAGGGTAGTAGAGGCAATGGCCCACTGTAAGATAGGGATGACTACCTGGCTCCTCAGCAAGGTAACAGGGCTACGCTGAATAAACCTGGTATGGAAAGAAAGGCTAGGTATGAATGACAGGAAAGGCTATAAAAGCAGCCAGGGTAAAAGGCAAAACTGGAAAAAGTAAAAGGATGAGTGGTTGCTAGGGTTTGGGGGTGGGGGATGAATAGGTGGAGCACAGGGGATTTAGGGTAGTAAAACTATTCTGTGCAATACTATAATGGTGGATACATGTCATTATACTTTTATCCAAACTCATAGAAGGTACACCACCAAGAATAAAAGCTAATGTAAACTACCGACTTTGAGTGATAATGTGTAAATGTAGGTTAATAATTCTAACAAACCAACCACTCTGATGAAGAATGCTTATAGTGAGGGAGGTGGTGGGGGAAGCAGGAGGTATATGAGAAGTCGATTACTTTCCATTCAATTTTCCACAAGATTTCTCAGATCCTTTAATGTACCTGGAGAATCTCCAAGAAAAACATACAATATTTTTCCAAGTTTTTTTTTTTTTTCCCCAACCAGGTAGTCATTTGTACAAAGAACATCTCTAGGGATTAGTTTTCAAGGAACACATATGTCCTAGGAAAACATATCAACTGAAAAAAATTTTTTCTAACTTGTCCAAAAACTAACAAAAAGAAGCCTTGGCTGGTTTGGCTCAGCGATTAGAGCATTGGCCTGCAGACCAGAGAGTCCCAGGTTCGGTTCCTGCTAAGGGCACGTAACTCGGTTGTAGTTTGTCCCCGGCCCCGGTTGGGGCAGTGTGAGTGGCAACCACTCAATGTGTCTCTCTCACATCGATGTTTCTCTCTCTCTCTCTCCCTCCCACTGTCTGAAGACAAATGCAAAAATATCCTCCGGTGAGCCCTGGCCGGTTTGGCTCAGTGGTTAGAGCATCGGCCTGCGGACCAGAGAGTCCTGGGTTCGGTTCCTGCTAAGGGCATGTACCTCGGTTGCAGTTTGTCCCCGGCCCCAGCTGGGGTCGGTCATGTGGGTGGCAACCACTCAATGTGTCTCTCTCACATCAATGTTTCTCTTTCTCTCTTCCCTCGCTCCCTCCCGCTCTATCTCAAGATAAATGCAAAAATGTCCTCTGGTGAGGATAAAAAACAAAAAACAAAACAAAAAACTAACAAAAAGTGTTCAATCCTGAGATGAAATAGTTAAGCCAATACTACTTCACATTTGTAAATGATAAAATATATATATTACCTATATAATTATATACATTTAATAATGGTTCTTTTTATTTTTTAAAGTGCTTTTATGTTCACTAAACTGGTTTGATTAAAATTCCTTAGCTATCAACTAAGAAGGAACTCAAAGGTTTGGCAATAACATCAGTGTTACTGGTAAAAAGAATTTAAGCATAGTACCAAATAACTTTTTAAAAAAATTTTTCTTTTTTTCTTCATTGATTTTAGAGAGAGAGGGAGAGGGAGAGTGAGCTAGAAACATCGATGAGAGGGAACATCGACTGGCTGCCTCCTGCATGCCCCACACTGGGAATATGGCCCACAACCTGGGCATGTGCCCTGACCGGGAATCAAACTGGCGACCTCTTGGTGCAAGGGTCGACGTTCAACCACTGAGCCACACTGGCTGGGCAGCACCAAGTAACTTCTAAGGGACCTTAAAATCCTAAGAATTTTTTCCCCAAGATAATTATATCTAAAGGATGCTAAACTACTCAAGGCAAAAGTTGAGGTGAAGCATGACATCATAGCAGCATACAAAGTTAAAACTACAGGGAATTTTAGAGATTATCTAGTCAAATGTTTTTACTAAGCTCAATTTTATTGTCTTGTGTGTGCTTCTTCCCTCGTGATAGGAACTCAGCTACTTTCCCCTGCTCCCATTCAATTCCTCTTCCTCACTTATGGGGATATTCTGGCTCAAAATTTAACTTTGGGTTATGAATCATTAATCTACCTACTCAACTTACCTCATTTCACAGAGAAGGAAACAGTCAAGTGTTAGGTGATAAGACTAAGCAGTGATGGGGATGAACAATAAAAGAAAGGGTTGCTTTTTGGAAGAACTGACCTGGTGGCTAGCCTGAACAGGTCATCCACAGTGTCAGGGTGATTCTGGAGCCCATTCTGCTGTTCTAGGAGCTGAAAGGTGGGGATGCACAGTGCCTAAAACAGAAGTGAGTTTTAAACAAATACTTGTATATAAATGCCACAGCATTCAGACCTGCTAAATATCACAACATATACAAAAGGAACAAAGAAGGGAAGTACAGACAAGAAAAATTCTGTGACAAGAATAAAATAAAAAAAAAGGAAGACAGAAAACTTTCTCAGTTGACATAGACAGTTTTCACATATGAAATCCACATTTCAGAAAGGGTTGATGGTATAGATTTTAATTTATGAAGGTGGATAGATGTCATTTCAAAGCTTTAAAAGTTCCTGAGAGTAAAGACTATACTTTTGTCCTAGACGTAGTTAGTCCATAAAAGGAGTAAATGAAGTTTTAATAGGAAAGACATCTTGAGGTAAAGAAGCATCATAATTTAACTCCCTAATATAGTCCCGTCCCCCACCCCCTGTGACTAGGAGGGGGGAAAGGCAGTATATCAGGAGCCCTTTCTAATTCCTGCTATTTACCCTAAGACTATCCCTGCTAATAAGTAAACTAGTTCACTGGCTATTCCAGGCAAGAATTTAAATCTATTTGCCCATCTCCCCACACCCTAAAAAAACCCTATCTCTGGAGAGCATAAATTATGCAGTAATGATCGTTACATTTGTGTGGTCAATCTCTCCTTCTCCCAAGCAGGCCTATCCAGAGAATGAGGAAGTTTCTATCTCCCTGTTATTAGGAAATCAACATGCCTGGGGTGGAAACATAAAGAAGCAACAGAATTAAAGACACAGTAATGACACCACTAGGGCTTTAGACCATCCAAGACCAACACATCTATTCTCCCCAAAGAAAACATACCTGGAGCATGTCTAGTAGTCCCTGCCGACAGCCCTCTTCCATGCCATACTCATCCACAAGGATACTGCCAAGGTACAGGAAACAGGAATGCTGATGTACATGGTACACATTCACCATCTGCCAAGGGAAAAACCAATTAGTTCAACTCTTTACTCCTCAATAAGCAACTTAGAAAGTTGTCTGGAGGAAGAAATTCAGAGATAGACTGGTTTCTCCTCTTTCAAACACAGGAAGGCCTGTTGTCAACACTTTTTAAACAGGGCTGAATTCCTCAATAATTTTCAAGTACTCTATTTAGACTTATTTCAAGCCTCTGACCTTTTATCTTCCCAAAACAATGCTGTAAGAGAGAGTTGTGTAATACTTCAAGCTGGAAGTCATTAAAGAATGATTTTATCCAAGGCTTATGTAATATTTGTAAAACCACAGCATAGTATACTCAAATTTTCTAACACTAATGGTCGCTCTCTGTTATTTGCATTAAAAATCAATTTTATTTATTTATTTATTTTTAATCTTCACCCGAGGATACTTTTTTTTTTTTCATTTATCTTCAGATGGAGGGAGGGAGGGGGAGAGAGAGAGAAACATTGAAGTGAGAGAGACACATCAACCGGTCACCTCCCGCATGACCAGAGCCTGGGACCAAACCAAAACCAGGCACGTGCCCTCGACTAGAATTGAACCTGCGACTCTTCGGTCTGCAGGCCAACACTCTAACCACAGAACCAAACCAGCCAGGGCTAAAAATCACTTTTAAAAAGACTTTTATTGATTTTATTTTATTTACTTTTTTATTTTTCTAAAGTTTTTGTTAATCCTCACCCGAGGATATTTTTCCATTGATTTTTAGATAGAGTGGAAGGGAGGAAAGGAGACAGAGAGAGAGAGAAACATCAATGTGAGAGTGACACATTGATTGGTTAGCTCCCACACGACCCAGACTGGGGACAGGATCGAACCTGCAACCCAGGTAATGTGCCCTTGACTGGGAATCAAACCCTGAGGGCAGACACTAACCGCTGAGCCAAACCAGCCAGGGCATATTTTTTGTTTGTTTTAATTTTTTTTTCTTTATTGATTTTAGAGAGAGAGAAAGGGAGAGGGAGAGAGAGAGAGAGAAACATCAATGAGAGAGAATATCAACTGGTCACCTCCTGCATGTCCCCCACCGGGGATCAGGCCCATAACCTGGGCATGTGCCCTGACTGGGAATGGAACTGGTGACCTCTTGGTGCATGGGTCAACACCACTGAGCCACACCGGCCGGGCCAGCCAGGGCATTTTTATTGATTTTAGAGAGAAAAGAAAGAAGAGAGAGAGAAACATCAATTGGTTGCCTCCCACATGCACTCCAACCAGGGATCGAACCCACAACCTGGGTATGCGCCCTGACTGGGAATCAAACTGGTGACCTTCTGGTGCATGGGATGAGACTCAACCAACTGAGCCACACTGGCCAGGGCTTCCTTCCTTTCTTTTAAAAATTAGTATAGCCATAGCAGCAACAAATATACCAAATGCCCTCACCTTGGCGACTGAAAGCACTGTTTCAATTTTGAGTTGCTTCTAAACCCCATTATTTCATCTTCTAAGTAAAAAAACTGTTTCCAATCAAGGTATCAGTCTCGAATAAAAATTTTAATATACACATTTAAATTACATGATTTGTTTAGGATTTTTACCCTGCTATCCTCTAAAAATTAAGAGACATCTATACATTCATCTATTTAAAATGCCATCACAACACACATGCAGTGATCTTATATAAATTCAACTCTATATACTTAGTGGGGGCTGAAAGATAAGAGTAACTGACTCTTATCAGCATATACCATAGGAGGAGCATGAGATGAGAACTATGAACCTGTTCAATATTGTATACTCAACATAGGCTCTACTTAATAAATAATGATTTAAGTCAGGGGTTGGCAAATTTTCTTCAAGGGCCAGATAGTAACTATTTTAGGCTTTGCCAGCCATATGATCTTCTGACTACTCAACTTTGCCACTGTAGCAAAAAATGGCCAATAAATAATACTTTAATGGATAAACATGGCAATCACTCAGTAAAACTTTATTTATAAACTATAGGCTCATTGACTCTAGTTTGCTTGCCTCTTATTTATAGGACTTTTAAGAATAATTTTTAGCCCTGACCGGTGTGACTCACCAGTTATTGAGCGTGAGCCCCGAAGACCAATGAGTCTCAGGTTCTATTCCGGTCAAGGGCACGTACCTTGGTTGCAGTTCATCCCCAGCCCTGATCGGGGTCATGCAGGAGGCACCCAGTCGATGTGTCTCTCTCACACCGATGTTTCTCTCCCCCCACCCTCCTTCCTTCCACTCTATCTGATGATAAAAAAAAAAAAAGAATAATTTTCATTTTTGTCATGTGTACTCACTTTAGAACATATCTCCTATGTAAGGCTGCCCTACTCTATTGGGTTGGTGACATACTAGTTAATTAGCAGGAATAAAAAAACAACATAAAAGTCATGAGATATCCTCCAACAGCAAAGGGACATTAAATCAAGTTATATGGGACCTAGAATGTATTGCACGGAAGGGAACCCTTAACACATACTTTTGTACTCAGGGTACAGAAAATCACTAATAGTTAAAATTCTGTCAAAATACGTACCTGTACAAACTTCTACAATTTAAAAAGGCAAGATTATGTTAAGTGTCAAATAACACTGCACTAGCATGATTCTGCCTGAGGGTGCTTCCTTAAGAGTGAAGCATCAGGGTGCAGAATTTAAGGTGGCACTCACGGTCAGGGTCAGCTTCTGAGAGAGTGTGCCTCCTTAAAATCTGCATTGTCAGTACCCTGTCCAGGTGGAGAAGAGGCACTTCAGGTTGGGTGGGTGTGGTCTAGCAGTTTCCCTCACAGCATGAATGCAAAATTTAAGAAGGCATTTGCTTAGAGTCCTGCAAATGCAGAATTGGCGCTTGGCCTTGCCTCCCTCTGTGCATGGCACCTCACTTGCCTCAATCTAGTTCTGGCCCTGCTATGAGGTTAACATCAACACAAATTACTTAGTGAACTAAGTCACTAGCCATAGGTGTTGCATACAGAGTAGTTCTAAATATGATCTTAGAGAACTTCATACAGTGAGTCATGCCATCTTAATTACATATCAATCTTGGTGATTAAAAGGGTCAAATTTAATCGCTTCTCGGCCTTTTGGCTAAGATCAAGTGTAGTATCTGTTCTTATCAGTTTAATATCTAATAAATAAAATAAAATAAAATAAATAAAATAAAAGAGTCAAATTTATATCTTGACAAATAAGAAATGTATGTGAACAACTAACTATGTTCAAGATAAAAAAAAAAAATCCCTTTGGGCCAAGAAATAGCAAAGTTTGACTTACCACATTTAAAAAAAGGAAATTAATGTAAAAACACTTAGCACTGGTATAGACGAGCTGAGCATTGAAGTCATTCTTTTTTCCTAATTTCATACTGAAATGTATTACTATTTAGCACTATCACTATACAGATTAGATTATAGGCTATTTCCCTTATAAGACAACATACCTACCATAGGCACTACTTATCTCTTTCAAATTAGTTTTTCATTCATATTTAATTAATACAAAAGTGTTTTATCAGCAGAGTTTTTGTTCCAAAGGCTATTTCAAATTCTGTACACTTTACATTTTCCCTCTCATGGAAGACTTACCTGTGTGACTAGTGGCTGCAGCAGGGCTGCAGATCCTTTGCCTACACAACGAACAGCGAAGCGGAGGCATCTGCAACAACGCTCTACAATCCGATTATCAGCCCGGTGCTTATTTAGAGTCTCAGATAAAACTGGCCATATCTGAGTCAAAAGTGAAAAAGCACAAAAAAGAAAATAATGAATAAAGAGCTGAAAAAAAAAATGCTTCCAAGCTGGTAACATTTGACTTGGCTTTCAAATAATTTTGAAAAAGCTTTCTTGATAGAAACACACAAGGCCTGATTCTGGCTGGTGTGTGTGTATATGTGTGCATCTTCAACACACTATCCATCACTAAAACACAACCACTTAAGAGAAGCACAATGACTCTTTAGAACAGGAAAGGGAGCATGTCTAACTTTACTAGAAGACAAAGACACCCATTTTCCTGAACTTTGAACTTCCTGATTTAGGATGGAAAGAATTAGTATGAGTTATAGAGGAAGAAATGTTTAAAGGCAGTTCCAAGAAGTTGGAAGACTTTGAACACGAGGACTAGAGTAAAGGAAATGGCATTATTTGTTACCACTGAACACTTAAGAATATTCGGTGTGCCCCCTGCCCTATAGTCTGAAAAGCACTTCTTCCATCTAGGCCTGACCCTGCTTAGCTTCCGAGATCAGACGAGACTGGCGTGTTCAGGGTGGTACGACCACAGACTGAAAAGCACTTCTCAAAACATGCCTTTTGATCCTTACACTATCCTCAGTGAAAAAAGCATAAGGGAGCCCTGCCGGTTTGGCTCAGCGGTTAGAGCGTCGGCCTGTGGTCCAGAGAGACCTGGGTTCGGTTCCCGCTAGGGGCATGTACCTTGGTTGCAGTTTGTCCCCGGCCCTGGTTGGTCGTGAGGGTGGCAGCCACTCGATGTGTCCCTTTCACGTCGATGTTTCTCTCTCTCTCTCTTCCTCTCTCTCCCTCCCACTTCATCTGAACAAAAAATGAAAAAATGTCCTCGGCTGAGGATAAAAAAAAAAAGCATAAGGGAAACTAAAACCATGAAGGTTAATTGGCTTTGCCAAAAAAATTTTGCTAGTATTAATCAGGCTTCCTAGCAACTACAGCATTCATACAATTAATCTCTCTCTACTTTTTTGGCCTTTCAATTAATCTCCCCACAGCCTGTTTTCTTAAAAAATTTAAAATCAAAATTATTTATTTGGATGGTCCCATTCATTTAATTTGTGTTTAAACCATATCAAATTAAATCTTTCTATGAACCTAGATGAAAATACCTTCTCACTCTAGTTACCCACAACATTGCAAGGAAAAAGGAAGAAAGTCTTGTACCACAGGCATCTGTTAACACTTACTTCCTGTATGACTTTTTGGCACGGATGAGTCTGTCCATTTTCCACAATGGGATTGGTGTGTCTGTGGAGAGACAATGGCCCAAATTAGTGAAAAAAGAGCAATTTTACCAAGTACCCAGAGCCCTGTCCCTGTTAGTTTACTTAGTGTCATATCACCAAATAAAAAAATGAGACAGTCAAGTTATTTTTAAGACTCAACACCTTTTCCTCCTATTCCATTCAAACAGTTTTAAATCATCCTATTGCCACCTTTAAGCCACTTCCACTAGAACATGTAAACTCAATCTAACTCTGAGTATATGGGCTGTGGGTATGGGGCACTATAATTATCCTTTTCATTTTTGCCCCTTTATAAACCTAAATATGTAGTCTCTTCCAAATTAATAAAAAATATATACAGGCTGTCTGAATCCACTATGAGAAACCAAGTACTGCTCCTTCCCAGCGTTAAAAGTCAAAAGCTTGCCCGGCTGATGTGGCTCAGTGGTTGAGTGTCGACCCATGCACCAAGAGGTCGCAGGATCAATTCCCGGTCAGGGCACATGCCCAGGTTGTGGGCCCGATCCCCAGTTGGAGGGCATGCTGGAGGCGGCCAATCAATGTTCTCTCTCATCGATGTTTCTATCTCTCCCTCTCCCTTCCTCTCTCTCTAAAAATCAATAAAGAAAAAAGTTATTTAAAAAAATGTCAAAAGTTTTAGGAACTCTAGTCTACCAAAGATGTTTCTCATGAGTCTAGTCTGAACCCAGTGATACACACAACACAAGGGCCCACCCACAATTATGTCAAATCCAACTATATGTCTAGTTTCTAGAATCCACTATTTTGAAGCAGAAAAGAAAAACTATGATTAACTACCAACCTCTTTAAAGGAAAAAAAAAATCTTTAATTTTAAATGTTCAACAGTAAATTAATTAAAATATAATTTTCTTTAAATTATATTTCCATCTATTGCAGCTTTTTCTTATTTATTGTAAACTAAGGGTTCTGTTAATAGGCTCTCAGAATGGCATGTAACAGGATTCTCTCATTATACAAAGAAAACATTGCACCAACTCATAAAGATACCTGTTGACAAAAACTAGTAAGCTAAAACAATGCCTATTTTAACTTATTGCACATAGGCTTTTATGTAACTATTACTCTGATATTCCAGTTCTACCTATGGGTCTCACAAATTATAAATTATGTAACTTGCAGCATCAGCAGCATCACCTGGGAACTTATAAAAAATGTAAATTCTTGGGTCCTACCTCAAGATCCAATCATTCAGACAATCTGAGGATAGAACCCAGCAATCTGTTTTGATAAGCCTTACAGATGACTGATGCATGTTAAAGTTTGAGAATCACTGACTAGAGACCAGAAGAATTAATTATATTTTTGTTGTTGTTGTTAATCCTCACCTGAGGATATTTTTCCAACCCATGACCCTTTGTGACCCTTCAGTACAAAGGGCCATGCTCTACCTCACTGAGCCAAACTGGCCAGGGCGAATTAATTACATTTTAAAGGGTCTTTTGACAGCCCTTCCCTCCCTGGGCCATGTCACAGGACCCCTCCGTGAGACAGCCAAGGACCCAGAACAGGCAAACCAGGGAAGGTCTGGCGGGGAGTGAGGACTGTGAGTCTCCCAGAGGCACACGTAGCCCTGCAGACAGAGGACACCAGGGATTCCTGAGCCCAGGAGCTGATGGTGGGTATGTCTTCCCTGCCAGGGACTTGGAACCCTCTCCCACCGAGAAAATCCACAGAGTCTCCTAGTTTCCTCCAGGCCACTGCCCACGGTGGCCTTTTCCAGTGGACTCAGCGTGGGAAGCTGCTGACCCTAACACCCCTGATTTCAGCACTCCGTGTATCACAATGGGGTCTGCCATCACCCGAGGTCCCTAGAAGCTGGAAGCCCCAGTCCCATTGTCCATGCTCTATGCGTGCTGACATTGTCAGTTTCTGGGTGCTAACCATTCAGTTTGGGAATTTTGCTTCTAGTTGATTTGGGCACACCTATCTTAGTGTCTCAGAAGGAAATGAGGTTCTTTTTCTCCCTGGGGCCATTGATTTCCTAGGGATAATGAAACCACAGCCGAGTGTTTCCACCTCACATCATACCTCTCTAATCTAAAATTATTCCTAACATTATGGGTGGTAGTGCAGAATAGGTACAGTTCTATTGGGGACATTTTGGAAAAGTTCACCAAAATTATGAATGCAGATATCCTTTAACTGCAATTTTTATGAATTTATCCTTCATAGATACTCTTGCACGCATACAATGATGTGTGTGAAGGTAGTTTGTACGCCAGATAGAAAACAACCTTAATGTCTATTAGTAAGAAACTGGTTCAATGAAGTACATCCATCCATCCAATAAAATAAATAAATAAATAAAAGGTCTTTTGACAAAGGTCTACCAAGAACAAGTTCTTAGAATTTGCCTTTGCCTCAGATTTCAGGCAATGACCTTAATTAAGCCTCCTGACAGAGGAGCTTATAGGAGATAGTTGGATAGTTGGGAATTTGAGGGGAAAAAACACTTGTTTACTTTAATACATAAGGGTCCCATTTGTGCTTTTAACCCAAGACAGGCATCTGGAGTCTTTCTTCTTACCTAAATATTACCGCAAGACGATCTAAGAACACAGTGGGATCTGAGGATATGCCATTGCTGGGCTCCTGAGACAACAGCTGAAGAGACAAACATTAACACCCAGTCATTATACATACAAACCTACAGCAAACACTGCAACATACACCCTTATACATCAACCTCTGTTTCAATCAATCTCTGTTTATTTCTTGAAAGTTACGCAAATGGTGCAAACTTTTAATTCACATTGTCAAATTACTTTCCTCCATCTCACTGCATCCTGGCCAAGATTATATATTACTAACATTTTAACATATAATCATTGTGGAGTGGAAAATATCATTTAATTTTTTCCATTTACTTTTATTTATGATTGAGACATTATGTAAATCACATATAAAATACTATCATATGTTATATAATCTATATTATATCCACATTCCACTTTAGCTTTATATATTTTCAGAGATAAGATAAGCTGCCCCTTATTCTTCTTTCCTAAAATTTCTTAGATACTTCCACCAGTATATCATTAGAGACAAACTTTAGAATCCTTTTGTCATGTTCTCTTAAAAATCCTATTGGTATGTTCACTGTTATTGCACTGTAGATGTAATCCAATAAGGACTGGCATCTTTACATATTCTTCAAGGAAACTTGGTAGGTTATGGTTTTGGTTGCTAACTTGAATGGTACTTTTCCGATTAAATCTTCTAAATGGTATTACTGATATTGTGAAAATCTATTGATTTTTAATTACTTATTGCGTGTATGCAGCTACGTTAAATAGACATTAATTTTAATAACTTTTCAGTTCATTCTCTTGGCTTTTCTAGGTAGATAAAAGATCACATGTAAATAAATAATCTTGTCTTTTCCTTTCTAACACGTAAACATCTTAATTTATTTTACCCCCTTCCTTAAGCGAACTCACCTTTTTCAATGCCAAAACCTGAACAGAACATAGTTCACTAAGACATTCAGTAATCTTATCCAATGGTAATCTGGCTAGAACAAGTGCTGTTCCTGAAAGACAAAGGAAGATACAGATGAAGGAAACAAAAATTGAATTGAGATTATTCATTGGTCTACATCATGTGGTTAATGGAAAAGGCTGACTGGTCCCATTCTTTCAAAAAGATCAGCGCTGTTTTTTTTGTTTGTTTGTTTGTTTGTTTTTTATCCTCACCCGAGGACATTTTTTCATTTTTTTGTTCAGATAGAGTGGGAGGGAGAGAGAGGAAGTGAGAGAGAGAGAGAAACATCGATGTGAAAGTGACACATCGAGTGGCTGCCACCCGCACAACCAACCAGGGCCGGGGACAAACTGCAACCGAAGTACATGCCCTTAGCGGGAACCGAACCCGGGTCTCTCTGGACCGCAGGCCGACGTCTAACTGCTGAGCCAAACCGGCCAGGGCTGTTTTTTTAAATTTCAATATTTTGTTATTGATGGTTGGTTTTTCTTTATAGCAACCTATTGATTTAAAGATGTTTAAATATATCTCCCCTTCCAATTCTTCAAAGACTTAAAATCTCCTCCACAAAGCCAATACCAAAGCTATTTTTTTCTTTATTTATTTTTAGAGAAAGAGGGAGAGGGAGAGAGAGACAGAAACATCAATGAGAGAGAACATCGACTGGCAGCCTCCTGCATGCCCCCCACTGGGGGTTTGTCCCACAACCTGGGCATGTGCCCTGACTGGGAATTGAACCGGCAACCTCTTGTTGCATGGGTCAATGCTCAATCAATGAGCCACACTGGCTGGGCCCAAAGCTATTTTTATATAACACAGTACAATAGTTCTCAAACTTGCCAGAGATTCTGATTTAGTGGGTCAAGGAGAACCATTATTTTTGATAAGTACCATAGGCAATTCTTATCATCAGAGAAATTGGAGAAATACAAACAATTTTTTTAAAAGAATGAGCTGAAATTAAAGATTTAATTCTAGTTCTACTATAACAGAATCTATGAACTGGGTTAAAGCATTCTCTCTAGGCATCCATTTCTTTATCTATAAAATGAGTGCTTTGAACAGAAAAGTAATAGTTCAGTTTGCCTTTTTTGTTGTTTTTAAACAGTTGTAAAAGTCTCCCTCCTTACTTTTCCCCCCAAATAAAATCTTAACTTGGAACTTCAATATGATAGGGTAAAAAAAAAAAAAAGAGGTAGTTAGGTTAAAGTGAAGATTCAGCCTCCTTCTTTTCACAATCCCCATCAACTGCTGAAGCACCTCCCTCCAAACTCAAAGGATAATGTGTTAGACTAGGTCCCTTCTAGGCCCAAAATCTCTTGACTATCTCTCATCTCCTGAAATTTCATTCAACAAAACAGTAATCAATCCATAAATCTTCAAATGTGAATAAAAAACTGAATGATTTTTCCTGACAGCCTATTAACCAGGGATGTATAAACTTTTGTTTAAAACTAGATTTTAGATTAAAACCTAACAAATATAATTATTTCTTTTAATTCATTCTTACAGAAAGACTGTAACTAAAAACAGTTTTCTATGTCTAGAAGATACCACTGGAAACTGGGATGCCACATTCTATCACAGGTTAGACATCATTTCAGCCTCAAGATTAAATTTCACTAGAAAATGACAAGATGGCAGCAATAACCACAGTAGTAGTTACAAAGACTATCTGACTCTGATTTAATGCCTTATTATTTATGCCTATAAAGGAAAACAAAAACTCATGCTACCAAAAGAAATCTGTCTTGGAAAATACAGTTACACTGGCTGATAAGGAATCCGGTCATAGAAGTGAGAAAGGACAGAGCTAGTTCACACATAAGGTCATCCAGACTTGCCCAGGCTAACCGTTTGCCACTCACACAGGTTTAAAAGATGCTGCACAGGTCATATTACCCAGTATTTTATTTTATAGACTCATATCCCCTCTCAACTACCAGCTGTAAGGATTTCACTACCTCACAGGACACCTCAATCTGTTTTCAGGATGTTTAGTTAGAAAACATTTTCTTTTCTAAGAGCCAATAAATTGTCAACAGTTGATCACTCAAGGAATAAATCTGTTCCCTCTTTTATAACATTATCTTCCAATATTTAAAAATAGCCATCATGTTTAAAGTCTCTCCTAAGTCTTTTTTTCCTTGTCATAATATCTCTAGTTCTATTACTCTGAGCTTCATCATCACTGACTATTTGCCTCTGCAGGCAATCACTTAGTGTAAGCTGATCAGTATTGGTTAAAGAACACTAAGAGACCAGGACCCCTGGCTTCTACTTGTAAGACTAATGCAGGCATTCTACCTTTAAATTTCCACTCACCTTACCTCTTTGGTATGGCGATGCTTATTTGGTCTCCCTTTTTATTCAATATTTATTTATCTCTCTTTGTTGTCTCCACCCAAAATCTAGGTCTGTGCTATAAATACTGTAAGCAGTCTGAATTAACTTTATAGCTTTAAAATATTCTAAGAATGTATGTACACATAATCAACACCCTTCCCTCTGAATAGAAAAGATACCTTACCCATCACTAAGTAAACTGCTACTGAAAAACCAGGATATGACTATGTAAGATAAACCCCAGAAGTGGCTTAGAGGAGACTATTTCTGGTTAATATCTTAAGTAAATACCTTTTAGCAAGCCCACAGCAGCTTCTGGAGACAACATGAAGGAATCAAGGGAACGGGCAATCTCCAGGAGTCCATTAAAGTGCTGAGCCATGTGGTCTCGGCAGACAGAACAAATGTTATGAATGGCTTTGGCTGCAGCAGAAGCCAGAGGCTTTTCACACAGGCCTTTCATCAAATAGCCCAATACAGGGTCTAAGGAAAAAAGCCATACAGTAGAGATTACATATTTGAAACTCAAGGAAAGGGATGTTTACATTCCCTTTCCTTTTAAAGCAAAAGAACAATTTTATTTTTATTTATTTTTAAAAATATATTTATATTGATTTTTGAGAACAAGAGGAAGGGAGAGATAGAAACATCTATCTCCTGCATGCCCCCTACTGAGGATGAGGCCGGCAGTCCGGGCATGTGTCCTGACTGGGAATCGAACCAGGACCTCTCAGTCCATGGGTCGACACTCAATCCACTGAGCCACACCAGCTGGGCAGCAAAAGAACTATTTAAAAAAGTGAAATGTGGCCCTGGCTGGTTTGGCTCAGCGGTTAGAGCATCTGCCCATGGACCAAAGAGTCGCAGGTTCAATTCCAGTCAAGGGCATGTGCCTCGGTTGTGGTTCGGTTCCTGGCCCTGGTTGGGGTTGTGTAAAGTTCAGAGAGCTACCATTATAATCACAGATGAATCACTTTGTAAAAACAGCCTACATCAATCAGAACGATGATAGTTATCTAAAGCTGACACTGTTATATTTTCTTTATAGTTATAAAGGGCTTTATAAACATGCAGATGGATCTTTGTACTTCTAGAAGAATTATGTTTTGTTTTTTATGAAATATAAGTATTCCAGGAAAACTGATTATAAAGGTGAATTTCTTTTTTTTATTTATTATTATTTTTTAATCCTCACCCGAGGACATTTTTCCATTTTTTGTTCAGATAGAGTGGGAGGTAGAGAGAGGAAGAGAGAGAGAGAGAGAGAAACATCGATGTGAAAGGGATATATCGAGTGGCTGCCTCCCACACTACCTAACCAGGGCCGGGGACAAACTGCAACCAAGGTACATGCCCTTAGTGGGAACCGAACCTGGGTCTCTCTGGACTGCAGGCCGACGCGGCCAGGGCTAAAGGTGAATTTCTATAAAGCAAATCAACTAAGCAATAACTCATAAAATATTTACTTTCAGTGTCTAGAAACATTCTACCTAGCAATAAAAGAGAAAGCAGGAAAACGAGCCAAAGTAAGAGAAAGGAAGAAGAAAATCAGAAAAATCAGAAGCAGCAAAGGCTGAGGGGAGAGTTCACACATACCAAGGAATTGAGGATTTCGATCAACCACTTCGCTCATCTCTCCAACCAACTCAATGCTGGTGTACCGCACAGCTGTATGTACAGTCTCTGGGAGACGAACAACTCCTTCTAGGACCTCCACAAGTGTTGGATTGTTCTCCCTGAGTACAGAAGGAAAAAACACTGAGAGTTACTGATTTCAGAGATTAGGTTTTGGCCAATAACAGGCCGCAATGACACAAATCATTGCTAAAGGGCTTCTTTCTAAACAAATAACCATTTGGATAAAAATACTTAACACTTGATATAAGTGTTTTAAATCCTAAAACTAAGGAGAAAAGAAAGAAATGGAAGGTTACCACTGTTTCAGGAGAAGCATGCTGCTTGCTCCTTAATCTTTTGGCATGCCAGTGAAGAGTCCAAAGATACATCCTGCTACCAAATAAGGCTCTTCAAATTGGAGAGGCAGGCATTTACTATGGATGTCTTCTTTAAAATAATCAGTTTTATAAAGCCCTGGCCAGTTTGGCTCAGCAGTTAGAGCATCGGCCTGAAGACCAAAGAGTCGCAGGTTCGATTCCGGTCAAGGGCACGTACCTCGGTTGTGGTTTGATGCCTGGCCCTGGTTGGGGTCATGCGGGCAGCAACCAACCGATGTGTCTCTCTCACATCGATGTTTCTCTCTATCTTTCTCCCTCCCTCCCTCTCTCCATTCCACTCTATCTGAAAATCAATGGAAAAATATCCTTGGGTGAGGATTAAAAAAATAATAACCTGTTTTATTTATTCCTATATCTGCAGCACCTAGAACAGTGCCTGGCACATAGTGGGCACTCAATAAATATTGCTGAATGGCTAAGTAAATGAATGAATATTTCTCATAGAGCACTTTTTATTAGTTGTTATTCTCCAAAAGATTTCTTCTAGCTGGATACTAGAAACTTTAAGAACAGTTATGCATGGGTGGGCCAGTTCACTAACTAAAGGAACAAGAACACAAGCTGCAGGTATCGAAAGATACCCTGACTTGGAACATGAGGGAAAATACAAGTTAACCAAAAACTTTCCACAGCTCCATGAATTCATTTTTTCCTTTTCCTTCTCCTTTTTTTTCATTCCCTAAGAATGCTGGCTAAAGTTATTTAAGCAGAATGAGGATGCCCCCAAAGTGGAAGAACATAACCCAGAAATAAAAGATGTTTAAAATGTAAATTATATCATGAATTAGAGCAAGAGTGCTCCCTGCTGATAAACTAAGTCTACTGAGTCCTTTATATACACTAAAAAATTACACTCATGCAGGTGGCTTGAGATGTAGATAAATAAAAAACAAAATAAAATCTTATCTCATTTATGCCTTATGTTTCCCAGGGACACTTAGCTTATTATTGATACTCTTTACCTATCTTTTGTTCACACCAATACATATCAGAATATTAGTGATTTTAACAATCTTCAGGCTGTCAATGAAGGTTCCAAAGACAACAAAACATGTTTAAGAGCAAACAGGATAGTATATTATTCAGGACCAGAACTTCTTAATAGAGAAAAATAAACCTATTCTGTGTCCTTGAATATTTACTGAATTAGAAACATTGTAAGATTTAGTTGACTAGGCCCTATAAGGCAGATAAGAAAGAAGCACTGTACTTTTTTACAAATACATGCCCTAACCATCTCTCCAATCAAGGCCCTGGATAGAGAACTCGACTGTAGGCATCTAATCTTAATACAAGAAAACCTGACAGATATTAGCACCAATTTAGAAACTAATAGCATAAAGTAAACTCTGTTTTTAGGGATTCATGTTAAAAACATAAATAGAATTTCTATGCTAAGCAATTAGAAATCAAACTCTAATAATTAAAAAATTTCTAATGACAATAACAAAAATAATTGCACTTTAGATTTTTGCTACTCTTGTAGGTAAAATGGTGCCTATGCCTTGCCTCTCTGAAACTCACTAATGACTAACACAAAACAAAGGGAGAACAATATTTCTGATTATACCAACTTTCACAAATGATCCTCGGTTAGAAAAATAAATCAGCATTTTATTATCAAGAACAAGATAATTTTAACTCTAGGAAATGTGGTTAAAACATGGATATCAGCAATGCATACTACTCTGGACGAGACACTAGAAGTCAGAAGACTAGACAACAATTATAGAAGACGTTCTAAGAGTCTCCAAACAAATACCACATGAGAAAAATGGTGTAATTTTCCTTCCTTTGATATTTAGAGTTCCCAGCAAAAAAGACTTATTAGACACTCACGGATCAACACTCTTTGCTATAGCAGCCATGATAAAGAGAACCGCTTCTGTCACCTCCCAGGGTGGGTTGCCTTCTTTCAGAGTAGAATATAACTAGAGAAGAAGAGGTGGATCCATTAAAAGGAAAATAGAACAGAATTCCAAAACAAACAAAACAAAAAATCCTGTTAGTTAAAATAAATCCAGCCCCTTGTTTCTAAATCTAATTTACTGTCTCTCCAAGCCAGGGGAGAATATTATTTTCATTTTTCACAGCATCACTAATTATTAATCTATAAGTAACTATTAATCTAATATTTGAAATAAACCCATTTAGATCCCCAAGGGTATACCAAGATTATTGTCTGCCCCCACAAAATGAGTGTTATGGAAAAAAGAAAACATATTACACGAGTGTCTTTTCCTGGTCCTGATAACAACTGATAAATACATAAACACACTTAAAATTGAGATACAATGTAAATTCTCTATATATGCATTGGCTTTATATTTCTATTGTCTGCATCAAACTACTAGTACAGATTAAATTCCGAAAAAGTAGCTGTCTAGCCTAGCTGGTGTGGCTCAGTGAATTGAGAGTTGTCCCATGGACTGAGAGGCCCCAGTTTGATTCCTGGTCAGGGCACGTGCCTGGGTTGCGGGTTCAATCCCAACTATGGGGTATGCAGGAGGAAGCCGATCGATGTTTCTATCTCTCTCTCTCCCTTCTTCTCTAATAATAAATCAATAAAAACATATTTTTAAAAAAGTAACTGTCGCTCTGGCTGGTTTGGCTCAACGTTTAGAGCGTCGGCCCACGGACCAGAGAGTACCAGGTTCGGTTCCTGCTAAGGGCACATACCTCAGTTGCAGTTTGTCCCGGGCCCCGGTTGGGGTCATGTGGGTGGCAGCCACTCGATGTGTCTCTCTGACATTGATGTTTCTCACTCTCTCTCTTCCTCCGTCTCTCCCTCCCACTCTATCTGAAGATAAAAATGCAAAAATGTCCTCAGGTGAGGGGGGAAAAAAAGTAACTGTCTAAAAGCACCTATCACAATACCATGCCCAAACAAGGTGGGGCTGGGGAGACCAAGCAGAATACTCAGAGATGTCCAGAAATTTCCCAGGGTATATCCATCTGTGGAATGTGACTGTGTGTTAGACTAAGATTTCTGTAGCCAAATAACAGACACTGCTAGGTAAGACAAAATAAAATAATTCTGTTGTCACAGGACTTCACAAAGCCTTTAATATATTATTTAAATCATTTTCCCATTTTAAATAGACCCTTTTTTGCCAAAGACTATCTCATGGGACTGGCATCCCACAGAACATATCTTGAACACTGATGATTTGTGTAAATTTGGAAACTGAGACCTGGAAAAGAATAAATAACTTGGTGCCCTGGCCAGGTGGCTCAATTAGTTGGAGTGTTGTCCCGTACTAAAAAAAAGTTGTGGGTTCAATTCCTGGTCAGGGCACAGACCTAGGTTTCAGGTTCGATCAGCAGTCGGGGCGCATATGGGAGGCAACCAATTAATGATCAATTTTTCTCTCTGTCTCAAATCAATGAACATGTCCTTGGCTAAGGATTAAAAAAAAGAAAGAAAAAGTAACTTGCTTAAAGCCATGGAGCCAGTGAGAGAACTAAAATCTGAACTCAGGTCACCTGTCTGTGATCTGGAGATCTCACTCTTATCTGAGAATCCCCAACCCTTGTAGTTAGGTCAATAAACACACTTTGTGCCCGGCGGGTGTGACTCACTGGTTGAGTGTTGACCCTATGCACCAAGAGGTCACCAGTTCGATTCCCGGTCAGGGCACATGCCTAAGTTGTGGGCCTGATCCCCAGTGCAGGGCATGCAGGAGGTGGCCAGTCGATGTTCTCTCTCATGGATGTTTCTATCTCTCTCTCTCCCTCTCCCTTCCTCTCTCTAAAAAAATCAATAAAGAAAAAATATTTAAAAAAATAAAATAAATACACTTTGCTTAATATAAAGAAAAATAGTTTTATTAACACTTTCTAGATAAGATTATGCCCCAAAACACACAAAATTAGATTAGTTCAGTATTGCTGACAAAGCATCAAAACTAGTATTTATTCAGAGCTTAGAGCATGATCGAGCAATATGAAAACCACCTGAAATTATGCTAATTGTTAAGTGATGTGGAATGGTGATGATTGCAACCTTAATGAGGTAAAGTGTTACTCACTGATTGTCAGGAAAACCACAGGACTATGATTCTTCTACTCTAGTATCACCTCTGGGATGAAACTGCACAGGAATCTAACCATAAGTGTGGATAAGGACAATGCCAAATGACTAAAAGAGTTGCCAGGAGTTGGTACATAATTATAAAAGCAAACAAACTAGCTACTTTTCCTGGCTAGGTCCAAATTCCCTATAAATATCTTGGGGGCTTTAAGGTTTATCTATGATCTTCCACTCCAGCTGGACAAGTAGAACAGATCTCCTTAGCAAGAGGCATAGAGCAAACTATAACTAAATCATCCACAGACTGCAATTGGCTTGTAAGATAGTAAATAAACATAGCTACTATATGCCAGGCAGTGTGTTAGGCTTCTGCATATCTATTATCCCATTTAGCCACTGAGATTGAAGAAAAAACTGGAACAGTTATAGAAGACACAGAAGTGAAAACAATTAAAGTGATCATTAAAACTGGTAAGAATCTCCAAATAGGCTTACCTGAGCAAAACACTCCATAGACCCAATCAGAAAAATCAAGTCTTTCACCAGGTCTGACACTCTCATTCGAAACTCCCCAAAGTCATCCGTCTCCTCAGGAACCCCCTCCTGAAATAACAAATCAGATAACATTTGTCTTAAACTCACTAAGGCTTTCACAGACCTATAAAATCAAGAAAAAAGAAAAGGCCGTTAAGTAGTCCATTCCCAATAGACAAAAGATAAACCACACAGATATTTTACTACAGAGCATCTCCCAAACTTTTAGGTATTTCAAGTCAATAAAACCTATCCTCTACCACCTTTACTATGAGAAACTCTTCTACTACTTCATTTTTTTTTTTTTTTCATTTCCAAGTTATACCTTGCATGATTAGTAGAAAATTTTGAAGTGGTGGTGGTCTGAAGTGACCTGGAAGAGGTGCTAATTTAAGAGTTTATAAGCTCATTTAGATAAGGTTTAGCTTTATAGCACTGAATAAGCCTCTGAAGCTTTCTGGTTCAAGATCTACTAAAATCAGACTTCCAGTCAAGATGGCAGCGTAGGTAAATGTGGTCTCTCCTCCTTCCACAACCACATCAAAATTACAAATAAACTACAGAACAAACATCCTTCAGAACCGCCTGAAATCGAGCTGAATGGAAGTCCTACAACTACGAAATTAAAGAAGCCACATGAGACTAGTAGGAGGGGCGGAGGTGCAAATGGGCTGGTCCCACCCCAACGTGTGGTGGATAAAAATCAGGATACCTCGGCTGTGAAGGTCCTCCCCGAGGAGTGAGGAGTCCTCGTCCCACACCAGGCCCCAGCTCAGGGTTCCAGTGCCAGGAAGAGAAGTCCCCATAACTTCTGGCTGTAAAAACCAGCGGGAACTGAGGCTGAGGGAGGCTGAGGCTGCTGGAGCTCCAGGCAGTTCTTCTTAAAGGGTCCGTGCATGGCGCATGGACTTACTCGGACTCGCACCCTCCAGGCTCCAGAGTGGGATAGGCAGCTTGAAAGGTACCAGAGACATACAGTGAAGAGTTGGAGGGGCAGCTTTCTTCCAGACAGACGTGCTGGGCAGCTTTCTTCCAGACAGACGTGCTGGCAGAGGCCATTGTTCCTTTGGTGAGCCCTTCCTAGGGGCGGCAGAAGGCCACCATATCTGGGACTCCAGCAACCCGGCTCACACTGTTTGCCCTGCCCTGGTGATTTCCTGCAGCCCTGCCCCCACCCAATTTTCAGGCCCACCCCAGCTGTTTCCAATGGCGTTACCATAGGATTGGCCTGTCCTGGATCCTGCTTCAGATTTTCCTAAAATCTCTCAAACAAGAAGCATCTGGTCTTAGTGAGCCCCATACCTCTCGTTAAGTGGCCTCAGGCCTGGTACTAGAAACAGCCAGCCTTGGTTCACAACTTGGCTTTTTCTAGGCACCTCCAAACCCAGCACAAGCAGCAGTCATCGGCAGATCACTCTGTAGCTTATGCCTGGTGGCCCCGGGTAGAACACAGGCAGTGGCTGACCTTGCCCCAGAGCCAGCACACCCAGTGGACAGCTTCAGACCACATTGAAGCACCACCACCCAACCACCTCCACAAATGACACACTCAATGAGTGGACTTAGTGGGTACCAGAACCCTGCTGAAGTAAGTCTTGCTATGTGTGGTGGGCCCCTATACAGCTGATCCTCCATCCAAGGTAGTCAGAGGTCAATCGTCAGTAGGCACAGCCAGTCCTTGAAGCTGAGCAGCCTGAGTAAATCCCTCCCATTGACGTGCCAACAGCAATCAAGAGTCAATCACAAGAGAAGAGTGGAAAGTCCACACTAGGGGTACACCTCGAGGGCCCAGCCGGGGTGATCAGGGAGGCTATGCCACTGGATCCTACAGAACACCTACTACAATAGGCCACCCAGGAAGCCTAGGAAACATAGCAACTCTACCTAATACATAGAAACAAACACAGGGAAGTCAAAATAAGAAGAGAAAGAAACATCTCAAAAGAAAGAAAAGAACAAAACTCCAGGAAAAGAACTAAACGAAATGGAGATAAGCAATCAATCAGATGCAGAGTTTGAAACACTGGTTATAAGGATGCTCAAGGAACTTAGGAACTTCAAGGAACTTAAGGACAACTCCAAGGAACTTAGTGAGAACATCAACAACATAAAAAAAGACCAGTCAGAAATGAAGGATGCACTAACTGAAATAAAGAATAATTTACAGAGAATTAGTAGTAGTGTAGGTAAAGCCAAGAAGCAAACAATCGATTTGGAATATAAACAAGTAAAAAACACCCAATCAGAACAGCAAAAAGAAAAAAGAATCCAAAAAAATGAGGATAGTGTAAGGAGCCTCTGGGACAACTTCAAGCGTGCCAACATTCGCATCATGGGAGTGCCAGAAGGAGAAGAGAGAGAACAAGAAATCGAAAACCTATCTGAAAAAATAATGATAGAAAACTTCCCTAACTTGGTAAAGGAAACAGACATACAAGTCCAGGAAGAACGGAGAGTCTCAAACAAGATAAACCCAAAGAGGTCCACACCAAGACACATCATCATCAAAATGCAAAAGGTTAAAAACAAAGAGAGAATCTTAAAAGCAGCAAGAGAAAAGCAGTTCGTTACCTACAAAGGAGCTCCCATAAGACTGTCAGCTGATTTCTCAAAAGAAACTTTGCAGGCCAGAAAGGAGTGGCAAGAGATATTCAAGGTGATGAAAAGCAACGACCTACAACCAAGATTAATCTATCCTGCAAAACTATCATTTAGAATTGATGGCCATATAAAGAGTTTCCCAGACAGGAAAAAGCTAAAGGAGTTCATCCCCACCAAACCAGTATTATATGAAATGTTAAAGGGAGGGGGGTTGGGTGGAAAAGATGAAGGGATTAAGAAGTACAAATTGGTTGTTAGACTGATGAACCTCAAAGGGAAGGGGGGAGGGAGGGCGGAACGAGATAAACCAAAGAACTTATATGCATATATGCATAACCAATGGACACAGACAATAGTGTGGGGAAGCCAGGAGGGAGATGGGATTGGAGAGGAGGGGGTCAATGGGGGGAAAAAAAGGGGGACATTTGTAATACATTCAACAATAAAGATCAGTTAAAAAAAATCTACTAAAATCAACCATTATCACAATAACTAGACACAGAATAAAATTATTTAGAAAGAATTTTATATAGGTGAACAGATATAATAAAACAAATACAATAAAATATTAACGGTAGAATTTAGGTAGTAGGCCTACAGATATTCACTAATAAAATCATTTCACCTTTGCTGCATATTTGAAATTTTTCATTAAAAAACAGATCATTTACATTTCAATATTTCTTAAGTATTTCTTATTTCAACACACTCCTATGAGTAAACAAAAGCTTACCAATTGTGAGATGATTAAGGGCATGTATAAAAATCTTGGACCATGAAATCTGAAAAAAAAAGTCCTTAGTACCACTGAGAATTACTGATCTAGTTCAACCCCCTTACTTTAAGATGAAGACATTAAAGTGAAGGAGTAAGGAGGAAAGGAAATGATGGCTGTCTTAGATGAGATAAGGAATTATAAAAGCACTATACACCTACAAGCGTAGGGAATTATCCACAAGGGAAATGGTGCCACCAAACTAGCAAAGAGAAGAAAAAAATCAAGCAAGTAGAGCCATTTAAACCAGAGCGGCCTGCTTTTATTTACATTATCAGGTTTCTAAGTAAGATGTAATTAAATACAGGATTCATCATTTAAAAATAAGTATTGAAAGCCACTAGATCATCACCAACTTTCTGCAGAGACACAAAATATTTTATAATATTTCTAGTATATTTTCTTCCAAGCAATTAAATTATTTCTATATTGTCTTTTAAAATCAGTAAAATAGCCCTGGCCGGTTTGGCTCAGTGGTTAAAGTGTCGGCCTGCAGACCAAGGGGTCTCGGGTTCAATTCATGGTCAGGGGCACATGCCTGGGTTGCAGGTTTCATCTCTTGCCTGGGGGTAAGGGGATCCTTTCTCACATCAATGTTTCTCTCTACCTCCCCCCTTCCCTTCCATTCTGTCTAAAAGTCAATGGAAAAATATCCTTGGGTGAGGAGTAACAAATAAAATAAAAAAAATTAAAAAAAAAGCAGTATAACTAATATAAAGAAAAACATGTATGTATGTGGGAGGAAAATCATGTTATTCTCCACATCCTCACACAAATATTTCACTTTTGTGTTAGTTTTAATCCAACTACACATTTTGGTTTTTTCATTTAGCATACCAAATACCAATTTCAATAGTCGTTATTGAAACTGACTCAATAGTCATTATTGAGTCATATCAAGGTGTTACATCATAACTGATATGACTCTTTTTTTTTAATAGATTTTTTTTTAGAGAGAGAGGAAGGGAGAGAAACATCGATGTGAGAGATACACTGATCAGCTGCCTCCTGCACGCCCCCTAGTGGAGACTGAGCCCAAAACCCAGGCATGTGCCCTGACAGGGAATCGAACCCGGACCTCTCAAGTCCATGGGATGAGGCTCAATCCACTGAGCAATACCACCCGGGCTTATAACTCTTCTTACACTGCTATACGTGGGTTTACCAGTTTTTAAACTTTCATAGATAATGCTTTCTATATAAAGTAGCTATTTTTTTCTTCTGCAAAATTATTTAAGGAAAATTCCCAGGAGAATTACTGGCTCAGCAGATTTAATTCCTTTGTACACAGACCTAACACTCTTTATTATACTGGTATTGACTTTTTCAGTTTAAGCTATAGTGACAAAAATCCTGGAGATTCCAATAGCTTTATTCTCAAAAGCTCTTCTTCAAAATAGCACTGAAAAGAGGAGGAAATATAGATTTAAAGTAGAGAAGAGAACTTACATGGTCTGGTTCCAACTGGCAGTGACGAGCCAAGGCATGAAGCAGCCTCTGAATGTAAGCTTTGAAGATGCCATGAATAACTTCATCATTAGTTTTGTACAAATGCTCTCCTAGTCGGTACCAAAAGTTAAAGGAAATTTCTACTACCTGTTAAATTAGAGAGAAAGGGAAAATGGAATGGAATGAATTTTATTATTATTAGGGTGATGTAGGAAACATAATATACTTTTAAGTAACATGAGTGGAACCAATTAAGAAGCCATCTTTTTCTCTAATAGATTTATTATCCTCCTCCCAAATTATTTTCCCATGTTAGATCCAAAACTCCATTTAGGATGACTGGCTTTACATTCTCTGTTTACCCTGGGATAGATAACTTTTCTAACAGTATATTAGATTCTGAATTTAGAGAAACAGACAGAAAAATGGAAGTCTCTTCAAGCATTTTTTCCCAAATTCTGAAATCATTTCATTTTATGTTTGAGATTAGAGCACCTCTAACCAGACAAACCAGCTGCAAATCCCTGAACATACCAACCTTATGTCACTTTTATTCACTTGATTTCTTGAATGGGAGAGAAAGGGAAAACAGACTTTATCCACAGCTTATCTTACTTATAGCACCATTTTAAAGGAGTAATAATTATTATGTAGTGCTATACCTCCTTCCAAAAATGTTTTGAGTGTTTTAAATTGATTTTTAAAGACAGAGGGAGAGGGAGAGAGAAACATCGACTTATTGTTCCACTCATATGCATTCATTGGTTGTTTCTTGTAATGTGCCTTGACTGGGGAATGAACCAACAACCTTGGTGTATCAGGATGATGCTGCAACCAACTGAACTACCCGACCAGGGCAAAATGTTCTGAGTTTCATCCATGTCTAGATATCCTCATGATACTGTATCAAACAAATAAATATCTTTTATATGATAATAGAAAAAGGGTTGAGAATCACAGCACTATTGTGCCCTCCCTAGGAGGACCCTTTTCCCACCAAAGATCCAAAACAGAGCTATTTAAAACAAAACCCAACTTGGGAGTTCTTTGTCACTTCTTATACTATAAAGAGAAGATAAAACTACCTGAATAAATGAAGAGATTAAAAAAAAAATCTATCAAACTTAAAGGAGGCAGGGTATTTCACAACAAATTTTGGAATGAAGGAGACCCTTTAAGTCCTTTTAATCCCTTTCTCATTCTTAACCATAATTTGGAGACAAATTTTGGATGTTAAGATTTGTGGAGGTGCTGTTGAGATTTGGTGTGGGTTTTTTTTTTTTAAGCTATAAAGTCCTAAAGAATAACTAGAAATAAATAAGGGGGCTCAGTAGAAAGGTAGTAGGCTTTCTTTCTAACTGTCTCATTGAGGTACATACACTAGTCAGCCCAGCTAACCTGGTTAAAAATAGAAAAGGACTCAAAGCAGAAGCCCAAATATTAAAAAAAAAAAAAAAAAAATCCGATACAGAGGCAACCCCCACATCAGATCAATTAGAAACGAGACTATAATTTCCAATGAATATAAAGCTGGATGGGAGACAATGGAATATAGATAATATGCAACATAAAACTTGGAGAATAATGGCTTTAGCATAGTATAAACACTACCTCATACTGAGGATGTCCTGCACAGATAAGAAGCAGTTCTAGAGTTCGCAGGTCCCCAAGACCTTGGCCTGGAGTACAAACAATTTTTTCAAGAAAAGTTTCACATAGTTCAGTGAAAATCCGACAGTAATTCAGAACTCTGCAGATGAAAGGAAGGAGAGCACCAAGTCAGAAATCTCGGAATTTTATGTACACATTCACCAACAGTTAATCAAATAAAAAAAAAAAAAAGGATCCTCAGCCCAAGGGACATGTAGTGATTATTTGCTATGCTATACTCCAATCTCCATGACATCCACCATTCCTTACACCATATACTTTTTATTATTTTTTGGTTAATCCTCATCCGAGGATATTTTTCCATTGATTTTTAGAGAGTGGAAGTGGGGGAGGGAGGGAGAGAGAGAGAGAGAGAGAAACATTGATGTGAGAGACACACATCAATTGGTTGCCTCCTGCACGACCCCAACTGTAGCCGAGGATCAAACCTGCAATCCTTTGGTCCATGGGCCAATTCTAACCGCTGAGCCAAACTAGCCAGGGCCTATCATCATATACTTCTATACATATAAGCAAATGACTCATAAGTCACTTCAAATTCTTAATTACTAAGCATTAAATCACACCTGATTCTTCAAAGTTCATCCCTAATTCTTAGAGCCTTACCCCTTTTAAGTGTAAAAAATTACTACTTTCCATGACTACAACCTCTCCTTCTGCATCCAATTTGCCACTCCAGGTTCAAATGAGCATAGCAAACCATCTTTAGGATGCATTGTGTATATTTACAGTCACAAAGAATAGATAAATAATAAAAAGTGACTAAAAGAACACGACTGTGTGTGAACCCAGGGTTATTGCCTTAAATACTCACTTGTCTAAATCTTCACGTGCAACAGCCATATGATAGGCAGACTCCAATGTCAGGACTCCTTGAAACAGTTGCATGGCTAATGGCAAGTTAGTCTCCACATTCTCAATGGCATAGAGAGCTGAACACACACAGTCTGAAGCAGCTTCATGTAGGTTGGATGAGGTCTTATCCTGTTGCTGGGAAATAGAAATAGAAAATAATTATGATCATTAAGCTGTATGATATGTAAACAAGCATAGCCTGTTTCTGAACATGTAATTTAAATGCCTAAAGCCCGATAGCCATGGCCTTCAATGAGACGACATCCATCAATATTCCCAGTGCTATTTCTATTTCCCTATATGCCAAGCAAATCAGCCTTTCTGTACTTCAATTACGGTCACATGACTTATAAAATCCATGTTTTTCCATATCAGTCCCTCCAAATGGAATGCCATGTGTGTTTGCTGCCCTGTTTTAGTCTATGGAAATTTTTTTCCATCCTTTTTCTGACATTCAAGTACTATCTAAAATGAAAGGGTCCAACAAGTATCACGGACCTATTACATTATACATCAATGTGGCATTTCAGAATATTCAAGGTTAAAGAGAGGTTCTTAAAGCTTCTGGGGAGGAGAGAAGGTAACTTAATAAGGAGCAAAAATCAGACAGTTATCCAGCTTCTCATTAGCAATGATGTGTGCCAGTATACAAGAGGCCTTGACATTTTTGAAGGAAAAGAATATTGAGCCCTGGCCAGTTTTGCTCAGTGGTTAGAGCATCAGTCAGCCCACGGACCAAAGGGTCACGGGTTCGATCCCATCACCAGTCAGAGTCATGCAGGAGGCAACCAATCGATGTGTCCCTCTCACATTGATACTTCTCTCTCTCTCCTCCTCCCTCCCTTCCACACTCTGTAAAAATCAATGGAAAACTAGCCCCAGGTGAGGATTAACAAAAAAAAGAGCAACCGATACAAATTAGAGCAGATCAGAAGGTTCAAGGAAGGAGGCTTCCAGGGTTACTATTTAGGAGCATACGGTTGAGAGGTGGGATAAATTAGTGAAGGCATATTAGCCTTTTGTAAAAAATAAAAAAAACAAGGAAATTTAGAATACCCTAGGGGGTGGGGAGAGCTATCCAAATAGGAGAGGACACAGATGCAAATTATTCTTAGGTTATTCTTAGATTTAGTGGAAAAATATTCATTGTATTACTGTTTTAAAAGTTAAATAATAAATGTTCAGATTTACACTTTTATATATATTGAGCATTATATTTTTAAAGTTTTAAAAATAAGAACTATAGGAGAAAAAGTTATATAAGAAAGTAGTGGTCCAAAAACAAAGCAAACCAAAATATGGTAAGAATGAGAATATATTTGACCCTGATGCTAGAAAAAACTCTTCTAAGTAACAGAGGGGTCCTGACACTGGATCAGTAGAGAAGATAATATAATCCTGGCACACTACTTAGTAGCTTTTTCCTTACCCCAACCTCAGTTCCCAGAAGTCATCACTGTTTTAAGTTTGAAGTCTATTCTAGACTGTCCTCCATTCATATATAATCATGCTTATAAAATTTTTTTTAAAAATGTTATTGATTTTTTTTTTTAAAGAAAAAGGAAGGGAGAGATAGAATCATCAATCGGCTGCCTCTTACACACCCCCTGCTGGGGACTGAGCTTGAAACTGAGCATGTGTCCTTACCAGGAATCTATCCAGGACCTCTCAGTCCATGGGATGATGCTCAATCCACCAAGCCACACCAACCGGGCATGTTTATAAAAATTTTAAACAAATGTGGGATTTAAATTTAAATTTAAATCAATAGACATGGAAACAAAGACAATGACTAGCAAACCAATTATTAGCATCCTGAGTCTTAGATTCTGATGCAAGCATGAGTGCAGAAATGAAACACCAAAAATATCTCTTTGAAGAATGTGCTTTCCTTCTTTCTTTAATTCGGTGATATCAGTCTAGTATCATGTTACCATCTTCTAAATATCTCAACCATTAAACACAGAGCTTCCATACTAATATGTCTTCATGGAATGAAACCATCCAGAAAAAGGAGAAAAAGTCACTCCCATCTGCAAAGACTTGTTCAATATTTGTGCTTAAGATATTGCTACATTTCTTGTTCTTTACTTACTCCTACCTACCAAGACAGAAGAATGGACATCAAAACTGACAACTGAACTACAGAACAAACATCCCTCAGAACCACCTGACATCGAGCTGAATGGAAGTCCGACAACTACAAGATCAAAGAAGAAGCCACATCGAGACTGCAATCAAGATTTAATTACAACAGAAGGGTGTAAAATCCACACGAGGGGTGCACTTCAAGGGCCCAGCTGGGTAACCAGAGATGCTGTGCCACTGGACCCTATAGGACACCTACTACAATAGGCCACCCTAGGAAGCCTAGGAGACATAGCAACTCTACCTAATACAAAGAAACAAAAATAGGGAGGCAGTCAAAATGAGGAGACAAAGAAATATGTCCCAAATGAAAGAAGAGAACAAAACTCCAGGAAAAGAACTAAATGAAATGGAGATAAGCAATCTAACAGACCCAGAGTCCAAAACACTGCTTATAAGGATGCTCAATGAACAGTGAGAATTTCAAGGAACTTCATGAGTACATCAAGGAACTTAGTGAGGACCTCAAGAGCATAACAAAAGACCAGTCGGAAATGAAGGATGCACTAACTGAAAAAAAGAATACCTTACAGGGAATCAATAGTAGAGTAGGTAAAGCCAAGAAGCAAACCATCGATTTGGAATATAAGCAAGTAAAAAACACCCAATCAGAACAGCAAAAAGAAAAAAGAATCCAAAAAAATGAGGATAGTGTAAGGAGCCTCTGGGACAACTTCAAGCGTGCCAACATTCGCATCATGGGAGTGCCAGGAGAAGAGAGAGAGCAAGAAATTGAAAACCTATTTGAAAAAATAATGACAGAAAACTTCCCTAACTTGGTGAAGGAAACAGATATACAAGTCCAGGAAGCAGAGACCCAAACAAGATAAACCCAAAGAGGTCCACACCAAGACACATCATCATCAAAATGCAAAAGATTAAAGACAAAGATAGAATCTTAAAAGCAGCAAGAGAAAAGCAGTTCATTACCTACAACAGAGCTCCCATAAGACTGTCAGCTGATTTCTCAAAAGAAACTTTGCAGGCCAGAAAGGAGTGGCAAAAAATATTTAAAGTGATGAAAAGCAAGGACCTACAACCAAGATTACTCTATCCTGCAAAGCTATCATTTAGAATTGATGGCCATATAAAGAGTTTCCCAGACAAGAAAAAGCTAAAGGAGTTCATTACCACCAAACCAGCATTATATGAAATGTTAAAGGGTCTTCTTGAAGGAGAAGAAAAACAAAAATATGAACAATAAAATGGCAATAAATACATATTTTTCAACAATTGAATCTACAAACAAAATGAGCAAGTAGAACAGAAACAGACTCATAGATAGAGATCTTTTTGTTGGTTGTCATATGGGAGGGGGGTTGGGTGAAAAAGATGAAAGGATTAAGAAGTACAAATTGGTTGTTAGACTGATGAACCTCAAAGGGAAGGGGGAAGGTGGGGTAGGAAGAGAGAAACCAAAGAACTTATATGCATATATGCATAACCAATAGACACAGACAATAGTGCGGGTTAGGCAGGAAGGGGTACGGAGTGGGTTAAGGGGGAAAAAAAGAGGGACAACTGTAATACATTCAACAATAAAGGTAAGTTTTAAAAAGAAAAAACAAAGACAGAAGAATGTTATTACTAGGCACTATTACTTTCAAACTTTAAGGAAGAAATGCACAAGCACATAAAAAGACATTACTTCTGCCCTGGTCAGTCTGGCTCAGCAGTTGGAGCATTGGCCCACGGACCGAGGAGTCTCAGGTTTGATTCCTGTCAAGGGCACGCACCTCAGTTTGTGTTCACTCCCCAGCTGTGGTCCAGGTCATGCGGGAGGCAACCAATTGATGTGTCTCTTTCACATCGATATTTCTCTCCCTCTTTCTCCCTACCCCCCCTTCACCCATACTATCTGACGATAAAAGGAAAAATATTCTCAGGTGAGGATTTTAAAAAAAGACTTCTATCCTACTAATCTCAAAAACCCAAAATCTTTACTACATATACCCTGATGTTGAACTATCTCAAATACAAACATAATAATATTCCGATCTATAAGTGTCTCAAAGATCCCATGAACATTATTAGACACATAAAACTTCATACTTTTAAAAAATGAAAAAAGAGACCAAAGGTTTTTTTGTTACTTGAATTTTAATATGTAAATCACTAATCTACACATAAGACTGCTTTCATATTAAACCTAACTACATTCTATTCTGAATATTAAAGCTAATACCTAAATTTGGTACCTGGCAACAAAGGGACAATGCTGCTTTCCTACTATACACCTTCCAACCACTGTTCAGAAATAAGAAAACACTGTTATGTCCCAGAAGGTTAGTTACTGTGGCTATGTGGCAGAAATACTTTAATATATAAAGTCATTACTTACCAAAACCTCAAAAAGGAGTGCTAGTAACTTATTGTTAGCCATGAAGTTACTGTCCAAAACGCCTAGGTTAAACCAACTTCCCAAACAGCGAAAGACCTTCATAAGCATTTTCTCATCTGTTCCTGCTTTTTCTACACAGGTCATCTGAAAAGAAGGGTGAAAAAAATGTCAATCTTTATATTTAAGCCATTATTACAATCACCTTGCAGATGTAATAATAAAAAAGGATGAAAACAGTAACAGCTAACAGAAGTGCTTTGTAAGTATAAGATTTTGTTCTCAACACTTTTAATTCAGTTAATTCCCACTGAAACTCTATAGGTAGGTATTATTATCTCACTTGTGAAGCTGAAATACAAAAAGGTTATACACTTGCCCAAAGATAGATGTTTCAGAAATAACTGTTTCTTAGATGCCATTTCAGCATTAATGTAATCTTATCAGAACAGTTTTGTTTTTTTAATTTTTTTCTTTATTGATTTTAGAGAGAGAGTAAAGGAGAGGGAGAGAGAGAAACATCAATGAGAGAGAACATCAATTGGCCGCCTCCTGCATGCCTCCTATTGGGGATTAGGCCCAAAAACTGAGCATGTGCCCTGATCGGAAATCAAACTGGCAACCTCTTGGTGCATGGATCAATGCTCAACCACTGAGCCACACTGGCAAGGCTATAAAATAGATTCTAAAAAGTTAGACTAAAGCCCTGGTCGGTGTGGCTCAGCGGTTAGCGCGTCAGCCCACGGATCAAAGATTCGCAGGTTCAATTCCGGTCAAGGGAATGTACCTCGATTGCGGTTAGGTCCCCAGCCCTGGTCGGGATCGTGTGGGAGGCAACCAATCAATGTGTCTCTCTCACATCGATGTTTGTTTTTCTCTCTCTCTGCCCCTCCCACTCCATCTGAAGATAAATGGAAAAATATCCTAGGTGAAGATTAAAAAAATAAAAGTGAGACCAAATTTCATCATTGTTTCTCTTTGCAAACTGTTTTAGTGATGTATACTTTTCCAAAGTGAGGTGTAATGTAACTTTTTCTGGATAGAAAGTGTTTAAATCACAATTGTGGAATTATAGGAGTTCTGCTGATGATATTAAGATGAAATAACCAAAACACAAAATAAAGGTGCTCTATTTTAACAACTAACATGAACTTTTAGTAGAAAAACCTATAACTTCATTTTGGAACTGTTTCTCATAAAATAAGGGCTTTCCCCATCATTTAAAGAGCCAGATGAATTAGAAGCTGTAGAATGTGATCTTCCAAGTACCCCGTGTACCTTTATTAAACTCAATCATAATACGGTCAAATTGCCATGATCTCACTAAAAGATTTCTGTTTTCTGTCAGCTAAAAATAGAATCGTGAGCCTAGCCAGTGTGGCTCAGTTGATTGAGCATCGTCCCATGGACTGAGAGGTCCTGGTTTGATTCCCGGTCAGGGCACATGCATGGGTTGCGGGCTTGATCCCCAGTATGGGGCATGCAGGAGGCAGCCGATCACATCGATGTTTCTAGCTCTCTCTCCTTTCCTCTCTAAAAAAAAAAAAAAAAAATCAATAAAAATATATTTAAAATAAATAAATAAATACATACATAAAATCCTGCCCTGGCCTGTTTGCCTCAGCAGTGAGTACCAATGAGTCGCAGGTTCGGTTCTGATCAAGGGCACATACCTCAGTTTCAGTTCATCCCCAGCCTTGGTCGGGTCGTGTGGGAGGAAACCAGTCGATGTGTCTCACTCACATCGATGTTTCTCTCTCTCTCTCCCTCTCACTCTTTCTCTCCCTTCCAGCCACTCTATCTGATGTAAATGGAAAAATATCCTCGGGTGAGGATTAAAAAAAAAAATATATATATCCTGAGTACATTTTTATCCTTTTTACTGGAGGCATTGTCTGTTTTCTTTGTAAATGCAATACAGTAAACAATGCAATAACCTAAAAAAATGTGTTTAAAAATAATCTTTACAAGCAATGGGTTAGAAACATCCTAATTACCATGGAGTTTGGAAGGCATGGAGGATATGGAATCCCACAATGATCTACATGCTGACACACTTCTGTGTAGCCATGCTCTCCCTATGTTTGCAGTATCAGGCAATAATGATAACATACTTATCACTTAGTTTGAACTATACTGAAATGAAGGAAGAAAAGAAAAAATGATTGAAGTAAATTCATGACAACCACACACACGCTCTCTCTCTAGACTCTTGGATGTTCTTGATGTAAATGCATTACACAACTGCTTGAACTACGTAGCCTTTATGCTTCCTAAACGACATTTCAATTTTACTAAGGTATAATGTTTACAAACAGAAGGACATGATTGTACATTCTAACTACCAACTCAAACTTAAGGACATTATTTTGGAAAAACCCTACATTAGAGAAGAAATTCTGCTAATTAAATCAAGCACACACCATAAAGCTTTGGAATTGAGTTACCTTCAGTTCCTCTTTGAAAACTATATTATTAAACACTCTGTGTTTTGCCTCAAAGCTGAAAATAAATGCCAAAAGAGCTCATCAGTAAAAATAAAGCGGACGAATTGATCTTGGATTAACAAAATGGAGAATAAATGAAGGGAGGAAAACATATTGGAGGCCAGGCTTAGTTCAGCTATAAAAGCAAGAATAATGATATTAAAAACTTTTAAAAGCTCAATACAATATTTAAAAATGGGTCCATCTGTCCATTTGACAGCTTCAGACCATGCCAGAGCACCACCCTACCACCTTCATGAGTGACACAGGGGCAAACTTATCAGGCACCAGAGCCCTGCTGCAGTGAGTCCTGCTCCATGGGGTTGGCACTTATATAGCAGCTCCTTCGCTGTAGTCAGGGCCAGTACTCAGCAGCCAGCTGGCCTGGGGGTAAATCCCTCCACTGACATGCCAAAAGCAATCAAGGCTCAACTACAACAGAAGGAGGCACACCTGGATTGCCAAGCTCCAGTGACTGGGGAGGCTGAGCCATGAGGTCCTACAGGTCACCTACTACATAAGGCCACTTTACCAAGAACTGGAGACGGAGAAGCTATACCTAATACATAGAAACAAACACAAGGAGGCAGCCAAAAGGAGGATACAAAGAAACATGTTACAAATTTAAGAACAGAACAAAACTCCAGAAAAAGAACTAAGTAAAATGGAGACAAGTAATTTACCAGATGCAGAGTTCAAAATTGTTTATAAGGATGCTCAATGAACTCAGGGGAAGAGTAGATGACCTCAGTGAGAACTTCAACAAACAGACAGGAAACATGAAAATGGAGATAGAAAACATTTTTTAAAAGTCAGAAATAAAGCCCTGGCTCGTTTGGCTCAGTGGTTAAAGCGTCAGCCTGCAGACCAGAGAGACCTAGGTTCGGTTCCCACTAAGGGCACGTACCTCAGTTGCAGTTTGTCCCTGGCCCCGGCTGGGGTTGTGTGGGTGGCAACCAGTCTATGTGTCTCTCTCACATCGATGTTTCTCTCTCTCTCTCTCCCTCCCGCTCTCTCTGAAGATGAATGCAAAAATGTCCTCAAGTGAGGATTAACCAAAAAAAAAGAAAAAAGTCAGAAATGAAGAATAACTGAAATGAAGACTACAGTACAGTAAATCAACAGTACAGTAGATGAAATGGAGGATCAAATCAGGGATTTGAAAGATAAGCAGAAAACACCCAATCAGAACAGCAAAAAAAAAATTTTTTTAAGGAATCCAAAAAAGTGATAGTTTAAGGAGCTTCTGGGACAACTTCAAGGGTATCATTATTTGCATCATGGAAGTGCTGAAAGGAAAAGAGAGAGAACAAGGAATTGAAAACCTATTTAAATTGTACTGAATTGAACGAAAATAAACAAGATGAACCCAAAGAGGCTCATACCAAGACACACAATAATTAAAATACCAATAGAAAAAGACAAAGACAGAATCTTAAAAGCAGCAATTGAAAAGCAATTAGTTACCTACAAGGGAGCTCCCATAAAACTTTCAGCTGATTTCTCACCAGAAACTCTGCAATCCAGAAGAGATTGGCACAAAATATTCAAAGGAATGAAAAGCAAGGACCTACAATCAAGATTACTCCACCCAGCAAAGCTATCATTTAGAATAGAAGAACAGATCAAAATCTCCCCAGACAAGAAAAAGCTAAAGGAATTTATCACCACCAGCAGTATTACAAGAAATGTTAAAGGGTCTTCTTTAAGAAGAAAGGGGGACAAAAGACTTAAAAATATGAATAATAAAATGGCAATAAATACATATCTATCAACAATTACTTAAATGCAAATGGATTAAATAACAAGAGACTGGCTGAATGGATAACAAAACAAGACTCTTACTTATGCTATCTACAAAAGACTCATTTCAGATTGAAAGACACACACAGAATGAAAGTAAAGGGACAGAAAAAGATACTTCATGAAAATGGAAGCAACAACAAAAAAGTGGGTAGCAATACATATACCACACAAAATAGATTTTAAAACAAAGGCTGTAACAAGAAACAGCAAAGGACCTAGCAATTCCACTTCTGGGTATTTATCCAAAGAAACCCAAAACACTAAATCAAAAAGACATACACATTCACCATATGTTCACTGCAGCACTATTTACAATAGCCAAGATATGGAAGCAACCTAAGTGTCTATCAATAAATAAATGGATAAAGAAGTGGTGCATATATACAATAAAATATGACTCAGCCATGCAAAAAAAGAATAAAATCTTGCCATCTGCAACAACATGAGTGGACCTAGAGGGTACTGTGCTGAGTGAAGTCAGAAAGAGAAAGACAAATGCCATACAATTTCATTTATATGTGGAATCTAAAAAACAAAATAAAAGAGCAGCCCTGAAATAGACTCACAGATACAGAGAACATTTTGACGGTTGTCAGATGGGAGGGACTTGGGAGATAAACGGAAAAGGTAAAGGAATTAAGATGTACAAATTGGTAGTTAGAGAACAGAATAGAGAATATAGTTAATAATACTGTGATAACTATGCATGGTGTCAGATGGGTACTAGATTTATCGGAGTGATCACTTCATAAATTACATAAATTTCTAATCACTAGGTTGTACACCTGAAACTAATATAATTTTGTATATCAATTGCAATTGAAAAATTTAAAAATTACTAAAAAGATAAAAAGAATGTGCCCATTTCTTGTGAATCCATAAAAATCCTAGAAGAAAATGTAGGCAACAAAATTTCAGACATCACATGCAGAATTTTCACTGATACAACGCCTAAGGCAAGAGAAACAAAGGTAAAAATAAATACATGGGACTACATCAAACTAAAAAGCTTCGGCACAGCAAAAGAAACAAGCATCAAAATGGAAAGGGAACCCAACACATGGGAGAGTATAACTGCCAATGATATATCAGATAAGAGGTTAATTTCCAAAATATATAGAGTACTTATACAACTCAACAAAAGGAAGACAAAGAACCCAATTAAAAAATGGGCAGAGGACCTAAATAGACACCTCTCCAAACAGGACATTCAAATGGCCAAGAGACATATGAAAAAATGCTCAACGTCACTAATCATCAGAGATGCAAATTAAAACAACTATGAGATATCATCTCACACCTGCCAGAATGGCTGCCATCAACAAATCATCAAACAACAAGTGCTGGTGAGGGTGTGGAGAAAAGGGGACTCTAGTACACTGCTGGTGGGAATGCAGACTGGTGCAGCCACTATGGAAAAAAATATGGTGTTTCCTCAAAAAATTAAAAATTGAACTGCCATTTGACCCAGTGATCCCACTTCTAGGAATATATCCTAAGAAGCCTGAAATACCAATCAGAATATATGTACCCCTATGTTCACAGCAGAACTATTTACAATAGCTAAGATCTGGAAACAGCCCAAGTGTCCATCAACAGATGAGTGGATAAAAAAGCTGTAGTACATATGCACAATGGAACACTATGCAGCTGTAAGAAAGATCTCTTATTCTTTCAGACAACATGGAGGGACCTGGAGAGTATTATGCTAAGCGAAATAAGCCAGTCAGAGAAAGACAAGTATCATATGATCTCACTTATTTGTGGAATACAATGAACAAAACAGACCCAGAGACATAGATGTAGGGTTCAGACTGACAAACTTCAGTGGAGGGGGCTGGGGGTAGGGGGAGATAAACCAAAGAACTTATGCATTTAAGCATAACCTATGGACACAGACAACAATGCTGGAGGGTGGGGGTAGGGGCAGGAACGGGAGGAGGGTATCACTGAGGAAAAAGGAGAAACATCTGTAACAAAAATTAAAAAAAAAGAATGGGTTCATTTGAATAGATTGCAAAAGTAAAATACTAGTAAGAAAATGGGATGGAACAGAACCATTAAAGAGAATGTGGGAAAAACTGAATGAAAAGGTTTCAAGAGGCCTCTGGTATCTGCTATTATAGCCAAATATCTGTTTTTCTTGGCAATTTTGTATTAATTGCATCCTCTGAGTTCTGTAAAATGACAAACTACATGGAAGAATTATAGACTTTATTAGGTACCACAGGGATGTATCTTTTCAGATTCCATCACAATAAATTATCTCCTGTGCCAATTATGAGGAAGTGCTAAGTAAAGCACATGCCTTGAGAGCCCAAGTGGCTGCTGCACTTGACCACTTGTGGCAATAATGATGGCTATAAGGACAGCAGTGTCAACTGGATAGAAAATGACAAGCTTAGGTCCATTAACCCTCAAGCTCAAGTCACAGTCTAAGAACCAGAGAGTTTCTCAGACACTCTAAATGAAACTCTTATTTTTTGTAGTTATAGGGCTGATATTGCTAAAACTCATACACCAAATCTAATTGTGTGGCTTGGTGAATTACAAACAACAGTTGTTTACAATCCCACCAAGTTCCTCATGTGAAAGTTATGAAATTGACTGATAAAGAATGGGATTCTTGCCCTGGCCTGTTTGGCTCAGAGGTTAGAGCGTTGGCCTGCGGTCCAGAGAGACCTGGCTTCGGTTCCCGCTGGGGGCACGTACCTCGGTTGCAATTTGTCCCCGGCCCTGGTTGGTGGCGTGGGAGGCAGCCACTCGATGTGTCCCTTTCACATCGATGTTTCTCTCTATCTCTCTCTCCCTCCCACTCTATCTGAACAAAAAATGGAAAAATGTCCTCAGGTAAGGATTAAAAAAAAAAAAAAAAAAAGAATGGGATTCTTAAGTATGGAATGTAGACATCTGGTTGGACCCTAATGAAATGAATCATCTTAAACCCCAGGACATTCTGACTTTCCCTTACCAGTGGAAGAAGCCTGCCTTCCCATGTCTGAGAAGACTAGCCTTCTGAAGCTTGAAAGCCCTATAACAGGTTAACTTGAAAGGGGATGCCCAATCTCTTCAAGACCTTCCACAACCATCCCATGTCACCCATAACTAGAGCCATATCTCAGCATGTTCCAGGGAGACAGGTACACAAAAGAAGAAATAACTTACATACTAGGATAATTCTAAAACTTTGCTAATATGTATCTGAAGAAACCCAAAGAACATATGTGGGAGTGAATTCTAAGGGAGTTAGACCAAAGGAGGCTGGAATAGAACAACAGACTAAACTAAACTTATTTATATGAGTGTATTTCCTAGAGATTCTAGATTTAATGAGTATATGGAGCCTCTGGGAAACACCAAAAGGAAAATTATAGTGCAAATATCTAAATTTTGGAACAAATCTATGCCCTCTTCTGCAGGTAACTATTTTCCTTTTGAGAAGCAATTTCTGGCCTGCTACTAAGCCTTGGTTAAGACGGAACATCTAATGACGGCACATCAGGTGATCATGTAACTTCCCATCACGAACTGAGTACTATCTGAACTACCTAGCCATAAGGTTGGGTATGAGTAGCACCAACCTGTCATCAAATGGAAATGGTATATAAGACACTAAGTTCAGAAAGTTCTGGAAGGTTAGAGCGGTTAGAGCGGGTGGTTTTAATTTCCTCGCCACCAGCTCTTCTTGCATTGGCTCATCTCCCTCAGTCCATGCCTATGGCCTCCTGGGGTGTTCCTTACGACCAGATAACTGAAGGAAGAAAAATCAAACCTGGATTATAGATGGGTCTGCACAATATGCTTATACCACCAGAAGGTGGACAGCTGCAGCATTACAGGCCCACTCAGGGGCCTTAGTGAAGAACAGTGGTTGAAAGAAAACCCTCCTGCCCTGGCCAGTTTGGCTCAGTGGTTAGAGCATCGGCCAATGGACCAGAGAGTCCCGGGTTCAGTTCCCGCTAAGGGCGCATACCTCGGTTGCAGTTTGTCCCCAGCCCCAGTTGGGGTCGTGTGGGTGGCAGCCACTCGATGTGTCTCTCTCATGTCGATGTTTCTCTCTCTCTCTCTTTCTCCCTCTCTCCCTCCCGCTCTATCTGAAGATAAATGCAAAAATGTCCTCAGGTGAGGATAAAAGAAAGAAAGAAAACCCTCCTAAGCAGGCAGAACTTCAACCAGTGTATCTGGTTGTTCACCATGTCTGGAGTGAGAGACGACTAGACATGAATCGACTTATTTGTGAACAATTATCAATGGTTTGGATGAATAATCAGGGATTTTGAAGAAAGAGGATTGAAAATTCGGTGACAAAAGTCTGAGGCTGAGGTATATGAATGGCATAAGAATGGGCAGACTGGGGAGGTATTTCTGTTCTATGTGAACACTAGAAAGGATTCTCTTGATGACAGATGAACAAAATGATGAACTCTATGATGTCAGCCTGTTTCCGCAGCCACCCAGTGCTTGCTCAACGGGCTCACAAAATAGCCACAGTATTAGGGATGAAGACTACACATGGGATTAATATGGATTTCCAGTTACCGAGGCTTAACTGGTTAACACTACTGATGAGTGTCAAATCAGCCTAAAGCAGAGACCAACACTGAGTCCCTAATATGGCATCATTCATTGCCCATGGAAACTAGGTTGAATGATTACACTGGACTTCTATCATGGAGGAAGCAGATTTGTGTTCACAGGAAGAGACACATATTCTGGATATGAATTTGCCTTTCTTACTTGTAATGCTTCTATCACCACTATCATTCATGGACTCACAGAATGCCATATCCAACTATGATGGCATCATACCTAATCAAGTACCTCATACATATCAGAATAAAGAAAAAAAATAATGGGCAACTCTGAGCTCTGTTGGTTTGGAATCTTGGTCCCCAAGAAAGTAGTGCTGCCCTGGCCGGTTTGGCTCAGCGGTTAGAGCGTCAGCCTGCGGTCCAGAGAGACCCGGGTTCGGTTTCCGCTAGGGGCACGTACCTCCGTTGCAATTTGTCCCCGGCCCTGGTTGGTCGTGCGGGAGGCAGCCACTCGATGTGTCCCTTTCACATCGATGTTTCTCTCTCTCTCTCTCTCCTTCTCTCTCCCTCCCACTCTATCTGAACAAAAAATGGAAAAATGTCCTCGGGTGAGGATTAAAAAAAAAAAAAAAGTAGTGCTTCCACCAGGAAACAAAAATAATTACAGTGAATTGGAAGATAAGACTACCACCTGGACAATTTTGGCTTCTTATACCACCAAAGCAACAAGGGAAAAAGAGGTTCATCTATAGGCTAGAATGACTGATCCTAATTACCAAGGAAAAATTGGGTTCCCCCTACACAATGGCAACATGGAGTTCTCAAACTGGAGCCCAGAGGATTCTCTAGCACTTCCACACCCAAACATAAATGTTAATGGAAAACTACAGGAGTAACAACCAAAAAAAGCAGGATAATTGAAGGCTCTTTGGGAATGAAGGTTTGGGTCACTTCACAGAGTAAAAAACCCCAACTAGTTGGGTTGGCGATTTAATTCATTCAGGCTACTATAACAGAATACCAAATAATGAATGGGTGGCTTATAGACAACAAAAATTTATTTCTCACAGATCTAGAGATTGGGAAGTACAAGATAAAAACACAGATCTGTTATCTGGTGAGGACCTGCTTCCTAGTTCATAAACAATGGTCTTTTTGCTGAGTCTTTACATGGCATAAGGAGGAAGTGAGTTTTCTGAGGTCTCTTTTATAAGGGCACTGATACCATTCACGAGGCCTCTACTCTCATGACCTAATCACCTCCCAAAGGCCCCACCTCCAAATACCATCACATTGGAGATTAGTTTTCAACATATGAATCTGGGGGGACATAAATATTTAGTCTATAGCAACAAGGATAAGATAAAATGAGCTGTGGAAGAAGAAAGCCATACCTATCGATTATAGCCTTATGACCAATATATAAAGGAAGGCTACAGCAGGATTGAATATTTTCTATTTGCTTGTTATGCCACTTTAAATGTATGTAGAAGAGTGCACATGGAAGGTGAGTTAATCAAATGAGAAGACTGTGGCTGGTTATAGATTGAGTGCCACTCAGCACCAAATTCATCCTTTTAAGCTAATCTGTAAAAATGGATCTGGGCCCTTTCAATATTTTTTTTTTCCTGTGCCAGCTAGTAGTAACTTTTTGTCAGAAGGACACTGGAGAGAAACTACAAAAGGAAAGGGGTTCTGTTTCCTGGTTCCAGTGTGCTCACTTGGTAGCCTTCTGCAGAGTGTGCAGCTCCTCCAGCTGCAGACTCCTAGCTTCTCTGGTGCCTGGCTCTTGCAGTACACTGGCCAGCAGTTTCCCCCACACTCCCCCCAGTCCCCACCCCACTTCGCAGCAAAGTGCTTCAGGCTCCTAAGAAATGTACAGCAAATTCCTCACTTAATGCTGTTGATGGGCTCTTGGAATTAGTCGAACAATGTATGGCAAGAAATGATTTTACTCTTGTTTAATTGATATAAGCAAGAGTTAAGTTCCTAGGGCATTTCATCAATTTTATAGCAAAATAACATTGAACAAAACAAGATTATTCAAGGACCTGCGATACAACTTCTCCAGCACTAGATTCAGTGCACTCAGCTTCTCCAGTGTCTGTACTGTACAGTGGCCAGCAGCCAGCAGCTTCCCCTGGTATTCCCACACCCAGGTGATTCTGTGGCAGAGTGCCTCTGGACACCTTTACTGGACAGTTTTTTTTGGCTTCCTGGAAAGCAGATCTCTAGCAAGTTCTAAAGGACAGATTTTCAGCAGCAGGCAGCACAATGACTTCTCTACCATGGCTATGCCTTCTCCGACAGGCTCTGGATCTCAGCCCTGAAAGGAGGATGAACTCTTCCTTCAGTGGCAACTCTATCTCAGCCATAAGATTAACGACCAACGTTTTTGTTTTTTGTTTATCCTCACCCGAGGACATTTTTACATTTTTATCTTCAGATAAAGCGGGAGGGAGAGAGAGGGGGGAAGAGAGAGAAACATCGATGTGAGAGAGACACATCAAATGGCTGCCACCCACACGACCCCGGGGCTGGGGTCAAACTGCAACCGAGGTACGTGCCCTTAGCTGGAACCGAACCCGGATCTCTCTGGTCTGTGGGCCGACGCTCTAACTGCTGAGCCAAACTGGCCAGGGCCCTTGCATGTTTTTTTATTTGTTTATATTCTTTAGAGCTCTCTTTACTTCTTACTAGACAATCCTGTTAGAATGAATCATTTTTAAAAAAAATTTTTTATTTACTGATTGATTTGAGAAAGAGAGGAAGGGAGAGAGAGAAACATTAATTTGTTGTTCACCCATTTATGCACTAATTGGTTGATTCTTTTTTTGTTGTTGTTAATCTTCACCAAAGGATATTTTTCCATTGATCTTTAGAAAGAGTGGAAGGGAGGGAGGGATGAGAGAGAGAGAGAGAGAGAGAGAGAGAGAGAGAGAAAAACATCTATGTGAGAGAGACATATCAATTGGTTGCCTCCCGCATGACCCTAACAGGGGCCAGGGATCAAACCCCTGACCCTTCAATCCATGGGCCAACGCTCTGACCACTGAGTCAAACCAGCCAAGGCTAAAATAAATTATTCTTTACATTAAACATTCCCGCCTATCACTATGTCGTTTCTTTCTCCTGACTAGACTCAGGCTGATACTAAAAGAAACCAAGGATTCTAGATCTGGCACAAGGAGGTAATAAGACAAGTATGTCCATCTTTTTGTATTAGGAAGCAAAAAAGTGCTCCAGTGGCCAATGTTAGGACATTTTAAGCATCAAAAGAATGATTTTAGTGGAGACCCTAAATCAATGAAAATCCACAAGTCCAGAAAAAATAAAATAACATTTGAGGCAGCTTTAAAACAAATCCTTATTTTAAAAACAGGAAATTAAAAATGAATTAAGACATCTTGACGTTCTAACAGAAACTAATATATAGAATGAATTATACAATTAATAAAACATTATTTTGCCAACTAATATATAGAATGAATTATACAATTAATAAAACATTATTTTGCAAGTCACAATTCAATTATTGATTGAGCCAGGCCGGTGTGGCTCAGTGGACTGAGCGTCATCCCATGGACTAAGAGGTTCTGGTTCAATTCCCCATCAGGGCACATGCCCGGGTTGTGGGCTCAATCCCCAGTGGGGGGCGTGCAGGAGGCAGCCGATTTATGTTTCTTTCTCATCATCAATGTTTCTATCTCTCTCTCCCTTCCTCTCTCTCTAAAAAAAACAATAAAAACAATTTTTAAAAAAATTGTTGATTGAGGCAACAATTATAAACTAGAATTTAAAACATTAGGCAAAATGTTGACATAGAATTAGACATTTGTAAAGCAACAAACTGCCATCAAACAAATTGCATTATATTACAAGGGGAAGACAAACTTTATAGAGGAATCAAGACTGTCATCATCCTAATCCAGTCAATCCTAGCATCAGTAATGAAAAGTCAACTAAATAGTATTTATCTTCTGATACAATGTACATGAAGTAGCTGTGATGTATTCTAGCCAAAATCATTTAACCTTTAAAATTAACCCATCAAGCCTTTCTGTCTTTATCAACCAGGGTTCTGGGAAAGAATTAAGTCCTGGAGAAAATGATTTTATTGATTATTTCCTCAATTATCCTAAGGATGGTATATAGCTGGTACCATTATTAATGCACAGGAGAAAATTCACTACATACAATGGATGCCTTATGGCATGAAGGCTTAATTTTCTTGAGGAATCCCTATGAAGGTCTTGCTTTGGATATAACTTCCCAATAGAGGACTTACAGAGAACAGAAAAACAAGCTAAATGCAACAAAGACAAGCCAATCAGAAAATTCAGAAGGTAAGATATTCTATAAAACAACTGATCCAATCTCTTCAACAAATCAGTGTCATTTTGAAAAGGGGAAACAGAGACTATGATTAAGAATTACAATAATTTGCCCTGGCCGATTTGGCTCAGCAGTTAGGGCATAGGCCTGAGACCAAAAAGCCTTGGGTTTGATTCTGGTCAAGGGCACGTACCTCAGTTGCGGTTCATTCCCGGCCCTGGTCAGGGTTGTGCAGGAGGCAACCAGTCAATGTGTCCCTCTCACGTTGATGTTTCTCTCTCTCTCTCCCTCCCCCTCCCACTCTATCTCAAGATAAAACAGAAAAATATCCTCTGGTAAGGATTAAAAAAAAAAGTATAATAATAATTTAACACAAGGCATGATTTTAGACTGGATAGTGATTTGGAAAGCGGTTGTAAAGGATATTTTAGGACCAATGTGGTATCAAAATTTATGAGACCTTAACCAAGAAAGGAATCAGGAGGGCTTATAGGTGGAGCTCTCACACCCTGTATTTGTCTGGCAAGCCCTACATGAAGAACACTATGGTTAACAACAGAGTTCTATGGTCATAACAGCCCCTCCCCTTAACTTCCTCTTCCCCTCTGAAAAGAACTTCCTGCTTCTTCTTACTTCATTTTGTGGGTATGGCTCTCTCCATGCATGCATGTACCAGATTGCAATCCTTTCTTTTTCCCAAATAAATTTTTTTTTTTAAAGAATAGTTTTATTGAGTTTTGAGAGAGAGAAAGGGAGAGAAACACTGATATGCGAGCATAACAGTGATAGGCTGCCTCCTGCACACCCCCTACTGGGGATCCACACTGCAACCGGGTCATATGCCCTGACCAGGAATTGAACCAGCAACCTCTCCGCGCACAGGAAGACACCCAACCAACTGAGCCACACCAGCGAAGCCCAGAATAAATCTTTTTGCATACAGAATACCTAGTCAACTTTTTTTTTTTTTTTTATCCTCACCTGAGGACATTTCTGCATTTATCTTCAGATAGAGCAGGAGGGAGAAAGAGAGGAAGAGAGAGAGAGAAAAACATCGATGTGAGAGAGAAACATAGACGTGAGAGAGACACATCGAGTGGTTGCCACCCACACGACCCCAACCGGGGCCAGGGACAAACTGCAACCAAGGTACGTGCCCTTAGTGGGAACTGATCCCAGGACTCTCTGGTCTGTGGGCCGATGCTCTAACCACTGAGCCAGACCGGCCAGGGCCCTAGTCGACCTTTTGATTACAGTCAACACTGGGAAATATGAATATGGCCTGGGTATTTATTAGATGATACAAAAATTTACTGAAATGGAAAGATAAAGCTGGATAACTGAAAAAGAAGGCTGCAGAAGGGCAGGTAAAGTATTTCATTTGGATTTTTAAAACCTGTACATATATTCATAGAGGATATGTACTAAAGAGCTAATAGTGTGACTTCCAGATGGCCTGAACTTGATTTGCTTGTCTATATTTTCCAATTTTCTATAATACTATTTCTTTAAAATAAATGGTTAGTTGAAAAACATATTTAACTTAAATTACTTTCCCAATGAATTTCAAATACCAAACTGAACACAATTTTAAATAAAATTTTGTTTTCTCAAATAAAAAGTTCTATGATGTTGCAGAACTATTGATACAAAGCCCTGCAAAAAAATCTACTATACCCGTATTATTGAGAAAACTGAGCTGGACTATAAAGACGAACCAGCAAGTATTTTGAATAAAGGGCTAGATAGCAAACATTTTAGGCTTTGCAGACCGTATATGGTCTCTGTGAAAACTACTCAATTCTGCCATTTTAACCCAAAATTATGGACATTGACAATATAAAACTGAATGAGCATGACTGTGTTCCAATAAAACATTATTTACAAAAATAGGTGACCAGCCCATGGACCATAAATTTACCCACCCCTGGTCTATAGCATTAAAATGTCCACCTAATTGAAGAGGACATAATCACATAACTCTTTTAAAAAGATAGTGTAATATTAGCTAATCTATTGCTGTGATATTGCTCAAAGGTCAAGTAAAGTCCTGTACCACCTCCCTATCAAAATCTCAGTTCATCCTTAAGAGAGGATACTTTCCTTAAGTAAAGTAAATTTATACACACTTCCCTCAGCATAGTCCTTCACCAAGAGCTGACAGTTTGTAGCAAGAAGCAGTAGAAGAGCAAGGGATATGTAATCATAAGGCCCAAGTTCAAATTCTAAATTAACAGTTGTGTAATTCTAAAGTCTGTTTCTCATTCATAAAATGGAGATGATAACACCCTCACAGCAATACTTAGAAGCTCAAAAAGTATAGTTTCTGAAAGTATTTTTTAATTGTAAAGTGTTATATAAATGCCACAGTATTATCACTGCCAAATTTTACAAAGAAAACTATTTCACAATACAGCAAACCCTTGATTTTGCAGACCTCGATTTAATGGACAAAATTTCTGGTCTGTATGTCATATGTGAAAATTAACATCTTGTTAATTTTAAAATGCTTTTAACCAAGATTTGCTTATAATTAAATTAACAGGTTTTTTGTTATTAATTCAGTTATTTTTAACAAATATTAGCAAATAGACCATATGTTGGGGAAAAAAAAAATGGAGTAATTTCGCCAACATAAATATTACATATCTACAACTATAGCCTACATACTTAAATCTGAGAGTCACCACTGGTAAACAATGTTCAGCAAATGAGTAGCACATGGTCACAAGGGATGGCTCGCAGTAATTGGTTCTGTTGTTTCGCGGCATGACTTACTTCCTGCCTGCTTGCCTGCCTGCCTGCCAGTGGATTTTCCCACAAGTGCTAAGCCATATCCCAGCCATGTGCATTTGTTTACACAAGGTGACAGGTGAATGCACACATTTTTTTCCTTTATTGATTTTAGAGAGAGAGGAAGAGAGAGGGAGAGAGAGAAACATCCTACATGCCCCCCACTAGAGATCGGGCCCACAACCAGGGCATGTGCCCTGACCAGGAATCGAACTGGCGACCTCTTAGTGCATAGGTCAACGCTCAACCACTGAACCACACCAGCCGGGAAAATGCACACATTTAATAGATCCATTCAGTATACATTTAAAATTACAATAATACATATAGAAAACTTTTGTGTGAAAATAAACTTTTCATACATACTTAATTTTAATCACACAAGTAATTAAACTACATAAGTAAAAACAGGTAAACTAATTTGTCAATTTTTTAACATGTGCATTCGGAAAACCTACTTTATTCAAGAATGGACTTTCAGCTTTAATGGACACCCTCTCGCCCAAATTAGTCCATTATACCGAGGTTTTACTGTAATGAAACTGAATTACAAAATAACCACCATGGCTTTTTGCCCCTAGGCAGCAACTTAGTATTTCAAATCTACTCACCAACAGAGATACCACTGTACTAGAGTAGAAGGCCAAATCTTCTATAATTTCTGTGCGCCGGTTAGCTCCAATTCGTAAGGAACGACTATGTACTTCTTCAGGTAACACTGTAAGGATCTCCAGCAGAAAAGGCAGAGAAGTTACATCATTGCTATATCTAGAAAATAAAAGGAGAGACATAAGTTATTTAGAAAAAACATAATAACATAAGGTAACAACAGCCATCAGAATAACCTATGAAAAAAATCAGCCTTCTCACTACTATTAAAGAGAGAGAAAGAGGAAGGGAGAGAGAAACATCAATGTGGGAGAGAAACATCGATCGGCTGCTTCCCACACACCCCGCACTGGGGATCAAGCCCAAAACCTGGGCACGTGCCCTGACCGGGAATTGAACGGGGACCTTCAGTCCATGGAATGACACTCAGTTCACTGAGCCACACCGGCCAGGCAATACTGTCCCTTTGATAGACATGAAACATACCCCAATTAGTAAGAACGTATACTCATAACAATTTTCAATTTAATATTATTTTAAACATTCTGAAATATTTTTATAGAATTACTGATATATCAGTGGGAGTGATCCACGAGGCAATGCAAGACTTTGCTGCAGTTAATTCAAGTGATGTGTGTGCATGTACATTATGAGGGTCTTTTATGTTCCACATGACATTTCTGTAGCATATGTTAAGAGTTTAGGGAAATAGTGCAAATGTCTAGCTATTGCTAACAAATTTATATGTGTAGGTTTATAATAATCCCAAATGCTAGCTAGCATACAGTCAATACAAGTTACTTACTTTTCCACCAATGTTTGTACACATCCCTTCCAGGAAGGCATCTGTAGGGCAAGGTCTGCTATTGCTAAAGCCAGCTGAATAAGAAGAAAAAGAAAATAAATAAATAAATAAATAAATAAATAGTACAGATGTTATCATCAGTATTAATTGAAAAGAAACTAAATTTCTTCCAAACAATGACAAGACTGACACCCTCCCAACCCCACAACTATCTATATCATATAAGCTCTTCTAGGCTAGCTACAAATTACTCAGATTTAAAAGGTAACCTTTAAAAATGAAAAACAAAACACAAACAAAAAAAGAAGAAAAACAGAGTATAGATTTTCCCAGGAATATATCAATACTTACTTTTTTTGGCAATACCATAGAACTTCATGGACAGATAAATTATACTTTGTCAAAAGGCCAAATCTACTGACAAAGTCAGCCCATTGACTCACTCCTCAAGTAATGGATTGCCATTTCCCTTCTCTTTCCATTTCTCATCTTGAAGCCTTATGCAAAAGCCTCCTTCCTCTTCAAGGGCACTTCTATGCCAGGCAGAGAACACATGTGAGTATGTATTCACTGAAGCTTCCAGTTTTTCTTCCTAACGTTATTTCCCTGTCTAAGGGGGAAAGGCCAAATTCTCCACTTCACCACTTCGTTCATAACATTTTTATCAACCAATCAGTCCAGAAAAAGATTTCTTTTTAAAGGCAATTATGTAGACCTCTGGCCCAGAATAATATAGGGTTTTTATTATTTGCAATTTTAACAAGGTGGGGGGCACATGTGGCTGCCTGTGAAAACCTATACTCACCTCCCTCAGTTCCAATATTTAAGATAAAATAAAATGAACTCTAAGATTAATACAAAAGATTTAAATTTTCATTTTCTATCCATTTATAAGAAAATAGCAATTAGTGTACAATAAAGTTGTTAACATTACTTCATGTGGCCTAGTAATGTTAATCAAAACTTGATATCCAAATGGTCTTAACAAATTTTCCTAATGAGAAGTGTAGGATTTACCTGTGTTACAATGACAGGTGACAAGTCTTTCAAGTTCTGGATATGGGTTAGTAATGAGTCCCGTAAAGAGGCATGAGAGTCTGTGGGGAGCTCATAAAATGAGGTCTGAATCTTCATTTTCATGGTCTGTGCAGCAAAATAGCATGATTCTACATCTTGTCGAATCTGTAACAATTGGTCTGAAATCTCCCATGCATGAACCTGAAAGCAGATCAAACAAAAGGTCTTAATGACTATTTTTCTAAATAATTTTAATATCATACAACCTCAATACATATAAACATTCAGACCAAAGTATAACAAAAGAAAAATCTGACAAGCTAAATTATCCACCAATTCAGTCAATACTTCAAATTCTGTATTTATAGGCCCATTCAACAAAAATATTACCTAAAATCTTCTGACTTACTCTAGAAGGCATGAGAGTTATCAACTGAATCAATAAATCCAAATCTGCTGATAGAATCATTAATTGTTTAGGGAGGAGAGTATGAAGAAAAATGTCCCAAAAGTTTCTACTAAAACTAAAATGTCACTGTATAACTTTCCAACCATAATCTATAGGTTGGATGTTTCTTCTCTTTTCCACTTTCAGTTATTTGTGTGTGTGTGTGTGTATGTGTGTGTGTGTATTTATATTTGGCAAACTGCTATACATACTATTAAATCATTTTCACTGGAGAAAGTAAATGTATCTATAGAAATAATAAATAGAACAAAAGCCCTGGCCGGTTTTCTCACGGTTAGAGCCATCAGCCCGCAGACCAGAGCATCCTGGGTTCAGTTTCCACTAAGGGCATGTACCTCGGTTGCAGTTTGTCCCCGGCCCCAGTTGGGGTCGTGTGGGTGGCAACCACTTGATGTGTCTCTCTCTATTCCTCCCTCTCTCCCTCTTGCTCTATCTGAAGATAAATGCAAAAAAATAAAAATAAATAGAACAAAAGCATAGAATTTGGTCTGTAACAGCTAATAATAGTTATAAAAGGGAGTCCTATTTTGAAAGATAACTGGAAATAAAATCACACAGTACACAATAGGCAATTAATTAATAACTGATAGATTCTAAAGCAATGCTACACCAAACTGCCTCTTCATGGGAGAAGGCTAAAATGAACTGGCAATGATGGGACTAAAAAATATTTTCCATCTCAATTCAGAAATAGAGGCAACTGTGAAGAGATTATACAGATTTACCTAGTCAATTTTTTATGAAGATAGAGCACTTCACAAATAATACACAGTGATTCTTCAAGATCTTTCCAAAGATAAACAGTAAGTAAGGAAGAGAAAAAGGTGGAAGAAATGGTCTGTACAAGTTTCCAAAGTAAACTAAAAATAGAGGCCGTGAAATTCACCACAGGCTTGTTGAAATAAAGCTTAGCATTAAATCAGTAAGTTGATGGAATAAGCATGAAACATTAACTTCTTTCTAGATAAAATATGTTTTATTACTTTTTTTGGAATTTGTAGCCCAACATGTTGCAAAAAATCTTCCAGCCACATAGTTTTTAGTGATTCATTATCCAGTCAGTAACCCAACCACACCTGTTACTTAACTTGCCATCAAAATATATTTTGCTTAAAACTGTATTTTAAAAAATAATACCTAAAAGATTATATGAAGCCTTGGAGTCTCCATAAATGCCCTCATAAAAACAAAGCAATTATGCAAGAAAACCAAAGCACTGTGGACATTTACAACAAAACTAGGTGCTATCTAGTTTTCTCCAAGAACCCCAAAGTATAAGTAGTTCGGACATCTATAATACTTGTATAGTTTCAACTTCAGTAAAAGCAGAAGTAGAAGGAAACAACAGGGTAGCTAATGGATCTAAGAGCAGACAAACAAGAGCCAACAAGTATTCACTAGAAAGCACAGGGAGCCAATCTGAGGGCTGTGTTTGAAAAACTTGAAGAGGTTTTGATGAGTAGAAAAGATGAGTGGAAGAGGCCCATGTAAGGGCTAAGGAGATGGAAGTCTAGCCTCTAAAAACTGTTGAAACTGAAGAGCTAGGACAGAGCTCCAAACTCAGGAGAAAGTGGTAAGAACAGAATCAAAATTATACAGAACAAGTACAATAGAGACAAAGGGAAAAAAGGAGAAAGAAACAGAGCTAGGAAATCTTAGAAATCATATTTGTAAATACTATAAAACAATAGAAAAGGAAGCTCTTTAAATTTAGAAATGCTATCCTTAACCATGCCTTCTAAAAGTTCTGAAGGGTTGTAGGTTCGATTCCCAGTCAAGGGCACATACATGGGTTGCAGGTTCAATCCCAGGCCCCAGTTGAGGTCATGTGGGAGGCAGCTGATCAATGTGTCTCTCTCACACAGATGTTTCTTTGTCTCTCTCTCTCTCTCTCTCTCTCTCTCTCTCTCTCTCTCTCTCCCTCTTGTCCCACCCTCATCCCTCCCCTCCACTCTATCTAAAAATCAATGGAAAAATATTCTTGGGTAAGGGTTAACAACAACAAAAAAATCTCAATTAAAAATAAAAAATTGCCCTGGCCAGTGTAGTTCAGTTGGTTGGAGTGTAGTCTCACACACTGAAAGGTCACTGGTTCAATTCTTGGTCAGGGCACATATCCAGGTTGTGGGTTCGATCCCCTGTCAGAACGCATACAGGAGGCAACCAATCTCTCTCCAGCCCCCCCCCCCCTTTCTTTCTCTAAAATCAGTAAAAGCATGTCTTTGAGGAAGAATTTTAAAAAAAAGAAGCAGCAAATGAAGGCAAAATGTCATATATGGGAACTGGGGGGAGAAAATAATGAACAGAGTAACATCCCTACAAGAAAAGTAGGCCAGAAAAATATTTTAAAACTGGCCTGAAGTCCAAAGACATAAGAATAAACCTGAAAGAGCTCCTAATAGTCACAGCTAGAAGATCTAGAGTAACAAAATTAATTATGATAGTATAGATTATAACTCAAAATTAAAACAAATAGCCATGTCCATACTGATATGAATAACAACTGAATAAGTAATAACTATTAAGAAGTTATTTATAGGATATAAGACACCTTTTTTTACAGAAGAATGCTAATGAGTGTAGAAGGAATGAGAAAAATAGAAAACTGCCATTAGAACACTACAAGTAATAACTGCTACTGGCAAGATTCATGTACAAATGATAAAATTAGTGGGTTAAAAGTTAAACTTTAAAGAGAAATATGATATATCAAAGTATCTCCTGAAAATATTTATTAGTTACTATGGTGGTTTTACTCTATGTCCACAAATTCTTTGACACTTACCATTTAAGAACTCAGACTACTCTGCTGGAGAGACAATGTCAAGAGACCAGGAAGTCTCTGGAAAGTCATGGAAAGCAAGAGGAGCCCAGCTAAGTCCAACCTTTCAGCCATTCCTACCAGAGTGTCAAGCATGTAAACAAAGCCATCTCAGAACCTCCAGACCAGCCCATCCACCAAATGGATGCCTCATGGAGCAGAATTACCTTCACGGAGCCCTGCTTGAATTCGTGACCTACAAAGTTATGAGACACAATGAAATGGTTTTTGTTTTGAGTCAGTATGTTTTGAGGTAATATGTTTCACAGTAGAAGATTATGAGAATAGACAAAGACAATCAGATTGTATGTGCATCCTGATGAAAGAATAGGATACAATGACAACAGGTTCATATCAATCTGTGTCTCATCAAGTCTCTGGATCCAGCTGGCAATTTGCAAGAAATACAAAAGAGAGTAGAACTGCGTCATAACTGCAATCAGCAAAATCCAGGCCATAGGAAACTCAACACATCAAATGGTCCAGATTCCTCAACAGATAAATAATCTGCACAGAGAGAAAGAACCTGCAGATTAAAAGACACTCAAAAGACATTTTAAAATCAAATAGCAAGACCAAAGTACAATATGGAAGAATGCCCACTTGGGTGATAAAACCATAAAGATAAACAAAGAAGGGATTACTATGAAAAGGCCATGGTTAATTTTAAGGAGAGGAAGCAGTTATATCAAATAGGGCACAAGGAAGATTTCTGGAGTGGCCAGTGGAGTTCTCTATTTCTTGACTTGGTGGTGGCTGTAAGGACACAGTAATTCACCAAGTTACACATTTGTTTTATGTGATTTTCTGTATCTGCTTAAAAACAGAATAAAACAAAACAAACAAACAAAAAACAAGATTGCCTATTAAACTGAACTAGTATGAAGTCTTTCTCCCAAGTGAAATCTGTCAACCCACCAGATCAAGACCCTTGTGAAAAAGTTCATTGATTGTGCACTACTATGTTGTGCTTTAGTCTGAATGGCAGAAACTAGCAAAATATACCAACTGTATCATTCTGGTTTATATATATTTCTGACTTAAACACTTCTATCTCCTTAAAAGGAGAAATCTCAAAATGAAGGGCAGAACCAAAAGTCAAAACAAAACAAAAATACTATTTACTTCTGGAGAACTGATAAACTTGGGGGTAGAGATACAAAGATTTATTTTCCAAGTATCTTTGATGTGTGAATATTTTCCTAACATATCCTTTTGAATTGCCTTTAAAAATAAAGATGGATTTGAAAAATAAATAAATAAAAATAAAGATGGATTTGTATTCCTAATATGAAAAGATCTCCAAAATATACAATTGAAAAACAGATACAGGTACAGATTTTATAAGATCCTTTATGTAAAAATTTAAGTTACACTATTTTTTTTAGACAGTGTAGTGAAGTTTGTTTTGTTCTTTTCTTTTGAGAGAGTGAAACATTGATTTGTTGTTCCACTTATTTATGCATTCATTGGTTGATTCTTTTTTATTGATTTTAGAGAGAAAGGAAGGGAGAGGGGGAGAAGGGGAGACGACAGAAACATCGATGAGCAAGAACATCGATTGGCCACCTCCTGCATGCCTCCCACTGGGGATCCGGCCCACAACCTGGGCATATGCCCTGACCAAGAATCGAACCAGCGACCTCTTGGTGCATGGGTCAATGCTCAACCACTGAGCCAAACCAGCCAGGCCATTGGTTGATTCTTGTACGTGCCCTGACCAGAGGTTGAACCTACAACCTTGGCATATCAGGACAATGCTCTAACCAACTGAGCTATCCAGCCAGGGCTTAGAAAGCATAGTGAAGCTTTTTAACAGACAGGAGTTAGTTTTACACCCTATATGCTCCCTAAACAACCTGAAGCTATGGCTCTAATAGCATTTATTGGGTGTTTCAACTTTGGTTATAACACACTAGCTGGACATTACACCAATTTTCCAGTCTAAAACAAGTACAAAATATAAATAAAAAAGAACTTGTCTGAAGACATCAAAACTACCAAGACAGCTAGAACATGAGGCCACAAATTCCAGAGATATAGGAAACAGAAGAACAGAGAGTTTAGCTCAATATTTAGCTCCACTTTTCCTCTCAAGGCATTTGCCTATTCAAAAGTGGAAGACAAGAGGTTAAGAAGCTGAGGAGCCTTGGGCAGAAATGAATGAAAGTGAGGATATTACTACCAATTTTACAGAAATAAAAAGGATTAAAAGAAATAACTATGAACAGCTATACACCAACAAATTAGATAACATAAATGAAATGTACAAATTCTTAGAAACATACCAAGAATGAATCAAGAAGAAACAGAAAATCTGAATAGACTATATTACTATAACTAATAAAGAGATTAAATCAGTACTCAAAAACCTTCCAACAAAGAAAAGCCCAGGACCAGATGGATTTACTGGTGAATTTTACCAAGCATTTAAAGAAGACTGATGCAAAAAACCTCAACAAAATAACAGCAAACCAAATTCAGTATTATATTTATACACCATGACCGAGTGGAATTTATTCATGAAATGCAAGGGTGATTCAACAATGTAATACAACACCTTAACAGAATGAAAAAAAACATAAACATCTCAACTGATACAGAAAGGCATTTGACAAAATTTCTTTTCTTTTTTTTTTTTTTAAATCCTCACTGAAGGATATTTGAGGATATTTTTCCATTTATCTTCAGATAGGGAGGGAGGGAAGTAGGGAGAGAGAGAGAAAGAGAAAGAGAGAGAAACATCGATGTGAGAGAGACACATCAATTGGTTGCCTCCCACACAACCCCAAACAGGGGTGGGGCCCCTGACTGGAATAGAACCTGCGACTCTTTGGTCCACGTGCTGACGCTCTAACTGCTGAGCCAAACCAGCCAGGGTGACAAAATTTCTCTTTAATAAGCTCAATAAAATAAAAAAAGAAGGAAATTATTCCAACATAATAAAAACCATACGGTCATGCACTGACTGCATAATGACATTTCAATGATTGACAGCATATACATGGTGGTCCCATAAGATTATGACAGAGCTCAAAAATTCTTACCGCCTAGTGACGTTGTAGCTGTTGTAATGTGGTATATTACATCATGATGCTAGTGTAAACAAACCTACTGCACTGCTAGTTGTAGAAAAGTATAGCACAACCCAGAAGGGTGTGGCTCAGTTGGTTGCATGTGGTCCCATGCACAAGAGGTCTTACGTTAGATTCTCGGTCAGGGTACATGCCCAGGTTGCTGGCTCGATCTCCAGTGGGGGGCATGCAGGAGGCAGCCAATCAATGTTTCTCTCTCATTGATGTTTCTATCTCTCTCCCTCTCCCTTTCTCTCTCTCTAAAAAAAAAAAAAAAATCAATAAAAACATTAAAAAAAAGTATAGCACATACAATTATGTACAGTACACAATACCTGATAATGATAATAAACAACTATGTTACTGGTTATGTTATTTACTACACTATTGTTTAGAGTGTACTCTTTCAACTTATAAAAAAAAAAGTTTGCTATAAAATACTATGCTGTGTTATGCAGGGACCAGCCTCATACATCTTGTTTATCATGTCTCTTAACTGCATCATTTTCTCTTGTATCTGATTTAGTACCATGTTGTTTTATAAATTTAATGTAGCCTAACTGTAGTGTTTATAAAGTCCACAGTAGGGTACAGTAATGTCTTAGGCCTTCATATTCACTCACCACTCTCTGACTCACCCACAGCAACTTTTAGTCCTGTAAGCTCCATTCATGGTAAGTGCCCTATATAGGTATACCATCTTTTATATCATATTTTTACTGTACCTTTTCTATGTTTGTTTGTTTTAAGATTTGTAATTGATTTTTAGAGAAAGAGGAAGGGAGAGGGAGAGAAACATCGATTGGCTGCCTCCTGAACACCTCCTACCAGGGATCAACACTATGGCATGTGCCCTGACTGGGAATCAAACCTGCAACCTTTTGGTACATGGGACAACACCCAACCAACTGAGCCACACCAGCCAGGGGTCTATGTTCATTTTTATTATTATTTTATTAAAGTAATACAATATTATATTAGTTTCAGGTGTATAACATAGTGACCTTTTATATGTTTAGATATGTTTAGATACGTAAATACTCGTCACGTGTTACAACTGCCTACAGTATTCAGTACAGTCACAGGCTGTACAGATTTGTAGCCTAGGAGCAATAGGCTATCCCATATAGCCTAGGTGTAGTAGGCTAAACCATCTAGGTTTGTGAAGTGCAATCTATGATGTTAGCACAACAACGAAATCACCTAGTGACTAATTTCTCAGACCATATTGTCTTTGGCACATGACTTCATATGAAAACCCACAATAAACATCATACTCAATGGTCAAAGACTGACAGCTTTTCAAAACTGTAAGATCAGGTACAAGACAGGATACCCAATTTTGCCACTTCTATTCAACATAGTATTGGAAGTTCTACCCAGAACAATTAGGCAGGAAAAAGAAATATAAGGCATTTAAATTGGACAGGAAGTGGTGAATGATGTCTGTTCACATATGACATGTTGTATGTAGAAAGCCCTAAAGATACCCCCCAAACCTGTTAGAATAAATGAATTCAGCAAAGTTGCAAGATACAAAATCAACAACCCCAAACCAGTTGTTTTTATACACTAAAAATGAACAATCTGAAAAGGAAATCAACAAAACAATTGCATTTCTAATAGCATCAAAAAGAACAAAATATTCAGGAATAAAGCAAGGAGGCAAAAAGACTTGTAGTACTACACTGAAAACAATGAAACACTGCTGAAAGAAATTAAAGACACCAATAAATGGAAAGATCCTGTGTTCAAGGACTAGAAGACTTACTATGGTTGTCAATACTACTTACAGTGATATACAGATTCAGTGCAATCCCTATCAAAATCCCAATGACATTTTTTTGCAGAAACAGAAAAATCCATAAGGAATCTCAAGGAACCCCAAATAGCCAAAATGATCTTGAAAAAAGAACAAATCTGGAGGTCTCACATTCCCCATTTCAAAATATATTATAAAACCACAGTAATCAAAACAGTATGGTACTGGCATACAGACAGATATACAGACCACTGGGACAAAACCAAGAGCCTAGAAATAAACCCTCACAAATACAGTCAAATGATCTTCAACAGGGATGCCAAAGATATACAATGGGGAGAGTCTCTTCAACAAATAGTGTTGGAAAAACTGCATAATCATATGCAATAGAAAGAAGTTGGACCCACATACAAAAACTAACTCAAAATGGATTAAAGACCTGAAACTATAACTCCCAAAAGAAAACAGAAGGGGGGGAACCTCATGACATTAGATTTGATAATGAATTTGTATATATGACAGACACCAAAAGCACAGAAAACTAAAGCAATAATAGACAATGGGACTACATCAAATTTTAAAACTTCTACATAGCAAAGGAAACAATCAATAGAGTGAACAGCAATCTATAGAATGGAAGAAAATATTTGTAAACCATCTATCTGATAAGGGGTGAATATCCAGAATATATAAAGAACTACAACTCAGCAACAAAAAACCAAATCACCCAGTTTTAAAATGGACAAAGGACTTGAAAAGACATTTCTCTAAAGATGATATAAAAATGGTCAACTAAAGATGCTCAACATCACTAACCATCAGGGAAATGTAAATCAAAACCACAGTTAGATATCACTTCACATCTATTATGATGGCCACTATAATTTTTTTTAAAAGTATTGGTGAGGATGAGGAGACATTGGAACCCTCTGCACTGTTGGTGGAAATGTAAAATAGTATAGTCACTATGAAAAACAGTATGGAGGTTCCTCAAAACATTTAAAATAGAATTACCATATGATCCAGAAACTCTACTTCTGGGTCTATATCCAAAATAATTGAAAACAGGATCTTGAAAAGATATTAGCACACCTAATATCATCTAAGCATTATTCACAATAACCTAAAGTTGCAAATAACTCAAATATTCAGTAACAGATGAATGGATAAACAAAATGTGGTATATACATACAATGGATAGTTATTCAGCATTAAAAAGTAAGGAAGTACCATTATATGCTACAACATCAATAAACCTTGATGTTGTATTAAGTAAAATAAGCCAGACACAAAAAAACGAATATTGGCCCTAGGTGGTGTTTCTCAATGGTTAGAGTGATGACCTGCACACCAGTCAAGGGCCCGTACCTGGGTTGCAGGTTCGATCCCTGACCCAGACAGGGCATATGTGGGTGACAGCCAATCGATGTGTCTCTCACATCTACGCTTCTTTTTCTCTCTCTCTCCCTCCTTCCCTCCTTCCACTCTCTCTCTAAAAACCAATGGAAAAAATATCCTCAGTTGAGGATTAACAAAACAACAATAACAAAAAATAAATATTGTATAATTCCAATTATATGTTACCTAGAGTAGCCAAATTCATAGAGACAAAGTTAGAATTTTGGTTGCCAAAGGTTGAGGGGAGGGGATATTGACATTACTGTTTAAAGGGTACGCAATTTCGGCTGGAGATGAACTGTGGTGATGGTGGTACAGCAATGTGAATGTACATAATACCACTGAACTGTACACTTTAAAATGGTAAATTTTATGTTACCTATATTTTACCACCAAAAAAAAAAAAAAGAGAGAGAGAGAACAAAATACAGTTTAGAATCTATCTGGTCCTATCGTAAAGACCTGAGTGAAATAAAAAAAAAATCTTCTCAAGGGAAAAAAATCATTTACAATCTCTTCAACTTTTCAAAAAGAGCATACCCAACATCTATCAAACAAGACCAAGACTAAATGTTAAAAAGTGGGGATGTGGGGGGCAGATAACAGAAAATAACCTATCTAAATAATGGAATTATTAGCCCTGGCTGGAATGAGTCAGTAGTTAGAGTGTCAGCCCTTGAACCAAAGGGTCAAGGGTTTGATTCCCAGTCAAGGTCATATACCTGGGCTGCAGGTTGGATCTCCAGCCCCAGCTGGGGTGCATGCAGGAGGCAATAAATCGGTATATGTGTCTCTCACACGATAGTTTCTTTCTGTCGCTCTCCCTCCCTCCTTCCCTTCTCCTCTCTCTACAAATGAATGGAAAAAATATCCTTGGGTAGGGATTAACAATAACATTTTAAAAATTAATGGAATTATTAGATGAGGACTAAAATAATTGTGCTGTCTTAACAGAAGTGATAAAATGTAACATCACCAATAATGAGACAAACCCATTTGATGTGACTCCTGATATGATTCACGGAAAACGACAAATTATCATCTATACAGTATTCTTCAAAAAAATGTTTAACCTGAATGCAATCAGAACAACCAGACAAATCTTAAATAGTGGGACATATTAAAAACAAAGACAAAATCGTCCTGGAAATGTTTTTTAATATCACTATCATAAAAGAAAAAAAAAACTCCCTGGAACTAAAGAGACATAACAACTACAAGCAATGCGCTATCCTTGATTGAATCCTAGATCAGGGAAAATAAAAAATTTGTAAAACTAGAAATCTATAACTGAAACAATTAGGAAATTGGAACATAGACTATATATTAGATAATACCATTATATCAATGTTAAACTTCTTGAAAGTGACAATGGTTTTACTTTAGTTTAGAAAAATGTCCATGTTCTTACAAGATATATATCAAAATGTTTGGCCAACGGCATTATGAGGTCTGAAATTTAATTCCAAAAGGTTAAAAATTATATGCTCAGAGAACAAACAAGGACAGAAAGAAAGAAACAGAAAAAAAGCAAATGGGGCACTGTCAAATTGAGGAGAAGGGTATTATTACTGTTCACTATACTATTCTTTCAAGTTATAAATTTTTCAAAATGAACATTTGGGAAAAAATAAATAGCTGATTAATATATTCAATAAATTAGAAGACAAATGGAGATTTTCCATCAAGAAATGGAATCTATAAAAAAGAATCCAATGAAAATCCAGAACTGGAAAATACAGTGGCTTAAATTAAGAACCAAATGAAAGGTTTAAACAGCAAATCAGACAACTACTACACTAGAAAATAGGTCAGCAGAAAATAATACGACCAGAGCACAAAGTAAAAAAGGGATAGAAGATAGATGGGAAAAATTCAGGCCCTGGTTGGTGTGGCTCAGTTGGTTGGAATGTCATCCCTAATACCAAAAGGCTACAGATTTGATTCTAAGTCAGGGCACATACCTAAGTTGTAAGTTCAATCCCTGGTCAGGGCCCGTACAGAAGGCAACCAGTGTTCTCCCTCACATCGATGTCTGTCTGTCTGTCTCCCTATCTCCATTCCCCTCTCTCAAAAATCAATAAGTATATCCTCAGGAGAGGACTAAAAAAAAAAAAAAAAAAAAATTGGGAAGAATACAAGTGACATGTGGAACATAATGAAAAAGTCTAACATACATATATAACTGAAATCCCAGAAGGAAAAAACAAAAATGGGGCAGAAGCACTATTTAAAGATAATGGCTAAGGCCCTGGCCGGTTTGGCTCAGTGGCTGGAGCGTCGGCCTGCGGACCAGAGAGTCCCGGGTTCGGTTCCCGCTAGGGGCACGTACCAAAAATAAATAAATAAATAAATAAATAAATAAATAAATAAATAAATAAATAAATAAATAAATAAAAAATGGCTAAGAAATTTCCAAACTGAGACAAGACACCAAGGCACAGATTTAAGAAGCTTTGCAAACCCTAAGGACAGAAAAACCAGACCTACGCACATCATAATACACATCTTAATAAATTACTGGAAAAACAAAGACAAAAAGGAAAATCTTAAAGATCAGAGGAAAACAGATGTATTATCTTTTCTTTTTTTAATCCTCACCCGAGGACATTTTTCCATTTTTTGTTCAGATAGAGTGGGAGGGAGAGAGAGAAACATCGATGTGAAAGGGACACATCAAGTGACTGCCTCCCGCACGACCCAACCAGGGCTGGGGACAAACTGCAACCAAGGTACGTGCCCCTAGCGGGAACCGAACCTGGATCTCTCTGGACCGTAGGCCGACACTCTAACCACTGAGCCAAACCGGCCAGGGCTAGATGTATTATCTTTAAAGAAACAACAATTAAACTGATAGCTGACTTGTTGACATAAATAATGGGAACCAAGCATATTCAAAGTACTGAAAGAAAATAACTGCCGATCAGTTATTTTATACCCAGCAAAAAAAAATCCTTCCAGCCCTGGCCGGTTTGGCTCAGCGGTTAGAGCGTCGGCCTGCGGTCCAGAGAGACCCGGGTTCGGTTCCCACTGGGGGCATGTACCTCGGTTGCAGTTTGTCCCCGGCCCTGGTTGGTCGTGCGTGTGGCAGCCACTCGATGTGTCCCTTTCACGTCGATGTTTCTCTCTCTCTCTCTTCCTCTCTCTCCCTCCCACTCTATCTGAACAAAAAAAAATGAAAAATGTCCTCAGGTGAGGATTTAAAAAAAAAAAAAAATCTTTCCAAAATGCAACAAAATTAAGACATTTTAAGACCAAAAAGAAAAAAAAGAGAGAAGGAAAGAGTTCAGTAACAATCCACAAAGAAAAAAAAATACTAAAGGGTGTTCTTCATGAAGAAAAATAATGCTGGATAGAAACATAGATATCAGGAAGAAATAAAGAGTAACGGGAAGGCTAAGTATATAAGTAAACCTCTTATGAACACTGACTATATAAAACAATAAAATAATTATGGAGTTTAAAATATACAAACAAAAATACCTGAGAGGAGTTCTACATCCACCTAAGATGTGGAAAGTTGAAAAGAACACTGCTTTCGAGTTAACAATAAAGAAAAGCAAATAAACTACAATAACTTTTCTTAAATGCATCACTAGAAAGCAGAGGTCCCAGGACAACCGAGTGGACTGAAATCTAAAAAGAACAGTAGGCAAGCACTGACTCATCTGTAGCAAAACAAAGGAGGAAAAGATGCAGGGCACCAGACAACCAAGTAATAAAAAATTCAGCTAAAATTATTAACAACTATTAAAGGCTGAGTGTGAGCTAGCATGAGCCTATAAAAACCCTGGGACTCAGACACAAGAGGACTTTACAACTATCTACAGGCTCTTCTCTACAGACCCTAACCAGATACTCCAGGAAAAGACTGGGGTTGGGGCAGAAGATCAGAGAAAACTTCCTGTGGTGATGCAGTTCTGGAGGAGAGAAGCAGCCTAAACTGCAGAAAAAGCACAAAAAGCTCTGACTGGACCCTTCTCCCCTACTGAACAAAAGTCTTAAGCTGTGTGGGAGAGACAGCAAATCATGTCACCCCCAAGGCACAGGTTAAGACCCATTGCTGTTGCAGTAAAGGTAAAAGAAAAAAAACCTCTTGCCCTGGCCAGTGTAGCTCAGTTGGCTGAGTGTTGTCCCATGCACCTAAAGATCACTGGTTGGATTCCTTGATTCCTAGTCAGGGCACATGTCCAGGTTGAGGGTTCGGTCCCTGTCTGGGGTACGTGATTGATGTGTTTCTCTCTCTCCTCCCTTCCTGTCTCTCTAAAATCAATAAAAACATTTAAAAAAAGAAAGCAAGAAAGAAAGAAAGAGAAGAAATCTCTTCCCCTACAGGATAGGGCATAAAACAGTCTTAATTAAGCCCATGATGCATCTATCTATACCACTGCCAACACAAGTCTTCTACCAATGAGGGAAGGGCAAAAAAATTTATCCTGTCCTAGACCTGCCAGATGCAAGGCATAGCATGAATGCCATAGAGGAGAACAGGATCACTGAGAAAGTCACACCAATGAGAACAAGATACGGAACATTCCTGTCCCCCACGCCCCACACTAACAAACAAGCATACTAAACACACCAGACTCAAACTTCTGAAAGCTAGAGATAAGGAGAAATAATTGGAGGCAGGAATCCTTTTACATTACTACCAAGGTAGCCTTGACTCTGTAACAGCTCAGTTGTAGAACTCTGTATTGTAATTACTCAGGCCTTTGTTCATCTTTTCTAATAGACTGTAAGTTCTTCAAAAGTAAAGAACAAGCTTAATTATCTCAGCAGCTCTCAAATTCTTTGGCCATAGAGGCACTTAAATAAAATGTATATTAAAAAAAATAAAGTATATATTAAATTATTAAATATGAAGCAAGATGACAAGATACCATCATCTCCTAAGTTTGAAACACATCTTCATTTTCCCAAATGTGAAGCCCAGTCTTTTACTAGGTAGCTCATATATTATACTTAATGGATTGGGGGTCAGCTGTAAGAACAGAATCCAAAATGTTTAGAGAGAGAAAGGGCAACAGAGAACAAGAAAATCAGTTATTTACAGATAAAACAAAACAAAACAAACAAACAAAAATAAAACACAAAGGCCCTGAGAGGATAAGACATTTTTCATTCAGAATCTTCATTTGTAGAACTTCACTTGCCTTGCCCAGATGAAGACTTGGTTTTGTTTTGTTTTAAATACATATTTTTTTGTTTTAGCAACGAGAAGTAGCTCAGTATTTTCCTAGTTAAAATCTGAAGATTTAAAAATTTCAGAAAAATTTTAGGTTCAGTGAAGGAAGAGTCTCTTCTGGAATGAGCTTACTTTAAAATACTACTAGTATTTCTGAAAAAGGAAAAAAGAAAACAGCGCTTAGCCCTAGGCAACTAAATCAAATCTAAAACTTGCATTTTCTAATGCTCATTAGTATCTAGTTTTTAAATTTTTAAAAATACAGATGGCAGCTATATGAATTTTCTAGGACAATTCTATGAGGAACTGGTCTTAGAAAAAAATCCCCAATTGCTCCTTGTGCAAATATATCAAGTAAAATCAAAGTGAAAGAAGAGCTGTCTTCTCATTTCAGGTATCCCTATTTGTCTCAATGCTACCTCACTGACTGGTCAAATGTACCTCTCTTTTCAAATATTTGTCTTTTGGAATTAGAACAAAAGATAAGAGTGACCTCTAAAGAAACCTGGCAAACTTGAATATCACAAACTACTAAGTAAACTGTCAATGAAAAATTACCTGGGATGATATTGCCAGTATTATATATTAAGGGGTCATAATTTATTACTTTAAATTCCAGACGGTTTAAGAATTATTGGCATCCCAAAATAAGTAATCTTGTTTTGGTCACTGAATCATAAAGAAAATACAACCAAATCCTGATATCCTAGGCACTACATACAGTACAGTGCTCACTGTTCTCCCCCTCTGCTAAGCTGCAGAAAGAAGGAAGAGAAGGAAGAAAGGAGAAGGGTTTCTTTACAAGGAGAGAATAAAGCACTTACACTTCATAGGACTTTCTAGCCACAGATGCCAGGTGCTACCCACTGAAATCCAGGCTTGAACTAAGCTCCACATTTCTGAAAGGACCATCTCAACCGAAGCCTGGGGCTCAGAGTCAGCAGGAGGAAGCTGCAGCTCCCACTAACAGCACATTTCAAAGAGGCTGCAACAAGAGAACATTTTCCATTTAAGCATCTAATTCCAATCTTCCATTTCACAAAGCAGTAGCAGACAGGCCTTTATATCAATTTTTTTTCAAAAGATATTTCCATGACTATGTGATGAATATGAAGCAGGCTATGGAACAGCAATCCTTTCACTAACATATTCTAAGTCTTTTATTATTCTTCACAGCAAATCCTAAAAGTAGTTGTCCCCTTTTCCTTTAATGGTGCACTGTTGCTCCAAGACTCACTTCTATGCCAACAGTTCTAAAACTGCCAAATCTACAGAAATCACTGAGCAGGCCCTCAACAATGCAAGCACACACCCAGATAGGAGCCCCTAACAATTCATTAGCTGCCAAGAATTAGAAGCAGATTAGGGCTGCCAGTTAATCCTACGCAAAAATTCCTCAAATTAAGCAGAATTACTTAAAACACTTCACTAAGGACAGAAGAACTCTGGCAAACAGAAAATGAGGTTCTGAAAATACAAATATTTTGATAAGATTTGAAAAATAACAAAAAAGTGCCAGGTTGTTGTACTTTTTAAAGCATTTTAATTAGTAAATAATATATTTATTTAATACACTCTCAAAGATGTATAGTTTGCAGGGTGGGAGGGAACTAGGTCAGAGCACAGAGTGAAAAGAACTCCTGGAAAAAAATACAACTGGCCTCTCTTACCTCATGCTTAGGACTTTCCTAAATCTCAAACAAGCAGCATCTGGCCTCTGTGTACCCCATATCTCTTGCTAAGTGGCCCCAGGCTTGGCACTAGTGGCAGCCTGCCTTGGTTTGCAGCTTGGCCTCTCCTGGGCAGCTCCAATCCCAGAACAAATAGCAGCTATCTGCAGATCCGTCCCAGGTGGCCCCAGGCAGGGCACAGGCAATGGCTGACCTTGCACCTCCCAGCAGGCCCCAAAGCCAGCGCACCCAGTGGACAGCTTCAGACCACACCAGTTTACAACCCTACCACCTCCACAAACAACACACTCAAGGGGCAGACTCGGTGAGCACCAAAGCCTCACTGAAGCAAGTTCTGCTCCACAGGGTGCACTCCTGCATAGCAGCTCCTCCACTGTAGTCACAGCTGGTCCTGGCAGCACATTGGCCTGGGGGGAGGATCAATCCCTCCCAGTGATGCCAACAGCAATCAAGGCTCAATTACAAAAGGACAGTGCACACAGCCCACATAGGGGCACACTTGGAGCACCCAGCTCGGGTGACTGGGAAGGCTGCGCCACTTGGCCCTACAGGGCACCTATTACACAAGGCCACTATACCAAGTCCAGGAGATGCAGCAGCTCTACCTAATACACAGAAACAAACACAGGGATGCAGCCAAAATACAGAGACAAACAGGTCCCAAATAAAAGAACAGGAGAAATCTGCAGAAGAACTAAACGAAATGGAGGCAAGCAAACTACCAGATACAGAGTTCAAAACAATGGTTATAAGGATGCTCAAGGAACTTACTGATAACTTCCAACAGCATGAAGGAAGACATAGAAACCATAAAAAAGAACCAGTCAGAAATGAAGAATACATTAACTGAAATGAAGAAAAATTTACAGGGAATCAACAGCAGAGTAGAAGATGCTGAGAATCAAATGAGAAATTTAGAGTTTAAGAAAGCAAAAACCACCAAACCAGAATAGCAAAAAGATAAAGGAATCCAAAACAATGAAGATAATGTAAGGAGCCTCTGGGACAACTTCAAGTGTACCAACATTAGTATCACAGGTGTGCCAGAAGAAGAGAGAAAGCAAGAAATTGAAAACCTATTTGAAAAAATAATGACAGAAAACTTCCCTTACTTGGTGAAGGAAATAGACATACAAGTCCAGGAGGTACAGAGTTCCAAACAAGATGAACCCAAAGAGGCCCACACCAAGATACATCATAAATAAAATGCAAAAGATTAAAGACAAAGAGACAATTTTAAAAGCAGCAAGAAAAGCAGTTACCTACCTACAAGGGAGCTCCCATAAGACTGTCAGCTGATTTCTCAACAGAAACTTTGCAGGCCAGAAGGAAGGGGCAAGAAATATTCAAAGTGATGAAAAGCAAGAACTTACTACCATGATTACTCTACCCAGCAAACCTATTATTTAGAATTGAAGGACATACAAAGAGCTTCCCAGACAAGAAAAAGCTAAAGGAGTTAATCACCATCAAACCAGTATTACAAAATATGTTAAAGGGTTTTCTTTAAGAAGGGGGAAAAAAAAGGTCAGTAACACGAACAATGAAATGGCAATAAATACACATCTATCAACAATTGAATCTAAAAATTAAAATAAATGAACAAGCAGAACAGAAACAGACTCACAGATACAGGGAACATTTTGGTGGTTGCCAGATAGGAGGGGGGTTGGGAGGATGGATAAAAAAGGTGAATGGATTAAGAATTATAAATTGGTTGTCAGAATAGTCATAGGGGTGTAAAGTACAGCACAGGGAATAGAGTCAATAGTATTCTACTAACTATGTATGGTATCAGATGGGTGTGAGATTCATTGGGATGATCACTTAATAAGTTATGCAATGTCTAATCACTGGGGTGTACACCTGAAACTAATATAATATTGTATGTCAACTATAACTAAAAAACAAGAAATGATTTCAAAAGTAAAATTAAAAACTCAGTAAAAAACATTTTAGATATGTGCCCTGAGGTAACAATGTGGTATAGACCTAGAAAATAAAAATTTCCTAAAAAAAAAAAAAAAATTATTTTCATGGGACAAGTAAAGAAAGAACAAGTCTAATTTACCTAAAATAGAGAACGTAATTTTTTTAAGTCAGTCAACTATCAAGTTTTTGTATCTAATCATTTATGAGAATTTTACAAACTGCTAGGTCTGTCACAAGTTACTCTCTCGTGGTTTTGTCAGACAGCAGGGAGAGAAAATGGCTTGAAGAAATATTAAGAAAAATATGTTATAGGGCTCAAGAGATAACTATCACTACCTAAAAACTGCACTTTTCAAAATACCTTGTTTTGCAAGATGGTCTGAAATACAGAAAGCATGATGAAATACACTTAGCTAATACCTTCACACAGCAGTGATGAGTAAACAACCCCTACCTCCAAAAGCAGAGTATAAACAAAAACAATCATAAAGCCACTAGCAAGCTCCAAGATCCACTAAATATCCTTGTGTATACATATATAACTTTTCTAGAAGCAAAAAAAGCTCATTTATAAAGACAAGTTCAGCCAATTTACATTTTCACAGCCATCATAACTGTAAAATTAAAAGGGAGACATTATTTCCCTTATTAGAGGGAAGAGATTCCTGGCTACAAACAATTCTTTAAAACACCATAAGCTATTGAAATTCCAAGAGAAATACGCAAACACTTTTCAAGTTAACTTTGGAAGACCATAGGGTCCATATACATTGTTCTATCTTGAGCTCAAAGAAAGGAATCAAGACTAAATGACAGCACTGCACACTGCTGAAATCCCAGTGTTTCTGGGACAAGCATTTTCAAACAATCCTATTGCAAATGAATTTTGGCTCAAATTTGTACCTATCAGTCACACATAATATGGTACTGAGAAATCTTGCCAAAAATTTTCCATGACAAGGTAAAGATTTTGTATCCAAACTTAGTCACCTTTATATGTGAATATGGACCTCAAGAATGCCCCTAAAAATATATATAAATAAATTTGGGTCCATAAAATCAACTTGGGCTGGAAAGGACTGAAGCATGCACTCCTTGGTAATAGCTTCACTATAGGCCTTATAATTATACTACAGAGCTCTGCTTTAAAAGTAGAAAATGTCACGCTTGAAATCTTTTCATTTAAAGCAAATGAGTAGCCCATGTGAGGGATTCTTGAAAGCCAAAAATAAAGAGAATGTATTTCCTTTAATAGCCAGTCTCTATTGCTGCCTATCTGAACAAGTTTTATAACTCTCATAAACCAAAGAAATGAGAATATTATTAAGACCTATTCAGCATGTTAACACCGTGCTGAAGATTCAAGTTTTTCAATCTTATAGAAATGTGAAATATCTAGCTTAAAGCATTGTAAAAAATGCATTGAAGTGTTAAAAAAAACTCTGAATGCTTACGTACAAATATGTATATTTTCAAATCTAGTTCAGGTACATATATTTTGCTCTGGGGCTATCTGTTTAAATGGTGTTACATTATGACTGAGACAGAAAACAAGGAAACAACGAACACAAAAGTGAAAAGAACTGTGCTATGGACTTGAAAAAAAAAATAAGTAAAAACCTTAATGTAAACTGGTTAGAAATTTCTTAGCAAAAGAAAAAAATATATATGTTTCATAATATTTTTATTTTGGGAACTCTACAGAAAGAAGAAAATTCAGTCAGTACCTTTAAAAGGTTCTGCTGCCCTGGTTGCTGTGGGTCAGTGGTTAGAACATTGGCCCGGGCACCGAAGGATCATGAGTTCAATTCCCCGTCAAGGGCACGTACCTGTCCCCTACCCTGGTTCCAGTCTAGGCACATGAGGGAGGCAATCAATTGATGTGTCTCTCTCACATCTCTCTCTCTCTCAAAATCAGTGAAGCCCTGGCCAGTCTGGCTCAGAGGTTAGAGCATCAGCCCACATCAATGTGTCTCTCTCACATGGATGTTTGTTTCTCTTTTTCTCTCTCTTTCTCTCTCTCTCTCTCTCTCTCTCTCTCTCTCTCTCTCTTCCACTCTACCTAAAAATCAATAGAAAAATATCCTCAGGTGAGGATTAAAAAAAAAAAAGGTTCTGCATACCAAACATTACAAAAGTATCCCCTTTAGCAGGACTATAAACTTCCAATTGAGAAATAAAACTTCTCTCTGGGGTTTCACCTGTATAGCAGTAACAGTAAAAGATTCTGGTAGTATTTCAGTACCACGGTATAAACTAGGGAAATACAGGAGAGGTAATCTGAGCAATCTCATCGTCCTATGAATTAAATGTTTTAAAATTCAACAGAGCTTAAAATTCTATAAAATCTGGAAAACAGTATGGCAGTTCTGCAAAAAAGCAAACAAACACAGAATTACCATATGATCCAGCAATTCCCCTTCTGGATATATCCTCAAAAGAATTGAAAGCAGGGACTCCAACATATTTTTATGAACCCATGTCCATAGCACCATTATTCAAAATAGTCAAAAGGTAGAAGCAACCTAAGTGTTCATCAACAGATGAATGGATAAACAAAATGTGGTATGTACATTACTATTCAGCCTTAAAAAGGGATAAAATTCCAGTCTGGCCAGTGTGGCTCAGTGGACTGAACGTTGTCCTATCAACTGACTGGTCCCCATTTGATTCCCGGTCAGGGCATATGCCCGGGTTGTGGGCTCGATCCCCAGTGGGGGACGTGCAGGAAGCAGCTAATCGATGTATCTCTCTTACATCGATGACTTTACCTCTCTCCCTTCCTCTTTCTCTCTAATAAAAAAATACAATGAAAAAAAAAGGGGGGGGGGGATAAAATTCTGACACACAATACACCATAGATGAACCCTGAGGATATTATGCTAAGTGAAATAAGCCAGTCACAAAAGGACAAATAATGTATGATTCCACTTAGTCAAATTCATAAATACAGAAACCAGTGGTGATTGCTAGGGGCTGGTCATAGGGAGAAATGGGGAGTTAACTGTGTTTAAAGGGTACAGAGTTTCAGTTTTACAAGATAAAAGAAGTTCTGGAGATGGATGGTGGTGATGGTTGCACAACAATGTGAATATATGAATATACTTCAAGACTCTGAAATGTACACTTCAAATGGTTTAAAACTGTATATTTTGCCCGGCCGGTGTGGCTCAGTGGTTGAGCGTCGACCAGTGCACCAAGAGGTCGCCGGTTCGATTCCCGGTCAGGGCACATGCTCAGGTTGTGGGCCAGGTCCCCAGTGGGGAGCATGCAGGAGGCGGCCAGTCGATGTTCTCTCTCATCGGTGTTTCTCTCTCTCTCTCTCTCTCTCTCTCTCTCTCTCTCTCTCTCTCTCTCTCTCTCTCTCTCTCTCTCTCCCTTCCTCTGTCTCTGAAATCAATAAAGAAAAAAAGAAAAAAAACTGTACATTTTACCGCAATTTTAAAAAGAATGAATTCCCGCCCTGACCAGAGTGGCTCAGTGGCTAGAGTGTTGGCTGAAGCATCAAAGGGTCATGGACTCAATTCTCGGTCAAAGGCATGTACCTGGGTTGCAGGTTCAATCCCTAGCCCCATCTGGGGCGCGTGTGGAGGCAACCAGTCGATGTGTCCCTCTCACGTTGATGTTTCTCTCTCTCTTTCTCTCTCTCCCTCCCACTCTATCTGAAGACAAACTAGAAAAATATCCTCAGGTGAGGATTTAAAAAAAAAAAAGAATACAAACAAAATATGTGTTAATCGACTGTTTGCTATTGCTAAGGCTTTCCATCAACAGCAGGCTAATAGTAGTTAAGTTTTTGGGGAATCAAGTTATACGCAGATTTTCAACTATATTCCAACACCCACATTATTCAAGGGTCAACTGTACTCGTATGTTCAATAAACTAACTGATCCATAGAAGTTTTGGAGTATTTTCTGTTTTCTAGAAGGCTTTGCTTTCAAAAAAGCATGTTATGTTTTAAGGGTCACTTGACTGGAGGATGAGAGCATAAGCATAAAAAAAGCCTAAATTTTCAAATAAATCAAACCAATGACTGCAATTGCTAGAGAAAAATCAAAGGCCCTATGTTTTAGAACTAGGCTAAAGAATCAAGAAATTACAAAGAGGAAAATTACTAGGGAAAAAGTTTGAATCTGATACTCCATGACCCATGACATTCCTGATATACAGAAGCAAATTCCCAAGGATATGATTAACCAAACATGACAATGACAACTTAGTCCATCAAAGCATGATGTGATTTCATTTGATTTATGCTTTTTATCATTCCTTTACGGTTTCTAGACTGAACTATAATTACCTCTAAACCAGAGATTTATCTCTGCAAAAGTAGTCTCATAGTCTCCTCTACAAATCTAAACTACAAACTTAGAACAAATAAATGAGTAGCATAATCGCCTATATAAAATGAGAGCCTTGCCCTGGTCGGTGTGGCTCAGTTGGTTGGGCATCATCCTGTGCACCAAAAGGTTGCTAGTTCGATTCCTGGTCAGAGCATATACTGAGGTTGTAGGCTCCATCCCCAGTAGGCTTCCAACACTGTCTACTAATTTTGGTAACTGGAGGTGGACAAAGGAAACTACTAGGTGTTCAGAACAGTCCATTGTTAGATAAGCTTCCTTTAAGATCTTTTTCAAAATAATTTCTTTCTTTTAAAATACTTTGAAGTTATCAGTGATATCTGCCTATCACATAAAACCATGGCTGTAGGTAGTTTCCAAGAATTTTGGTGGAATAAAAGTTTAGAGTAATGAATATATTCTTTAGAAAATGGCTGTTTTATATAAACATTAGTGAAAGAGAGAAGATGCTAATTCACAGTATGGGCTAACCTATATCCAAATTACACCTTTATATCAAATCTACTGTCACCAGGTCATCAGAACTATACTAAATGACTCTAAGATTAGTAAAGTTTGGGGTGGAGGGAAGAAAGGATAATGGTTTTTCAAAATGTGTATTCCTCAAAGTGGTTTTTAAACAAACCAGGCAAAATCTGTTCCTTACCAATTCCAAATTCAGAATTAAAACACTATTCTTGTTACTACACTAAAACAGACTTTTGGTTAAAAATGTCACTTAATGACTACTTCAAGAAAGCCTTAGAGTAAAAAAGTTCCTCTTCCTTTCTGTATCCCAAGTCTTTCAAAGTATAAAAAGAGGGCAAGAACTTATCTCATGAAAAGACTGAAAACATCAACACAGGACGCTGAATAATATTGTTTATTTTCAGTTACCCAGGGATATGGTAGAGAGTAGCAGCAAAAATAAATGAAATTATAGATTAAAAAAATCACCCTTTGGAGTTGCCTACAAGTTATTCATTCAACAAATGGGGTGGATAAAAGTAGGTTTACAGTTGTGAGTATGCAAGAGTTTATTTCTGTATAATAATCATAACCTGAATGTCTTTTTCCATATCAACAACGGTAAACCTACAATTGCCCACCCCGCAATTTTTTCTTCATTATTGATTTTAGAGAGAGAGAGGAAAGGAGAGGGAGAGAGAGAACATCAACTGGTTGCCTCCTGCATGCCCCCCACTGGGGATTTGGCCCACAACCTGGGCATGTGGCCTGACCAGGAATCGAACCAATGACCTCTTAGTGCACGGGTCAACACTCAATCACTGAGCCACACCAAGAGGTCATTGGTTCGATTCCCGGTCAGTCCACGGTACGACGCTCAATCCAGAGCCACACCAGTGGGGCCCTGGTGACTTTTTTTTTTTTAATTCCTCACCTGAGGATATTTTTCTATTTATCATCAGACAGAGTGGGAGGGAGGGAGAGAGAGAGAGACAGAGAGAAACATCGATATGATAGAGCCACATTAACGGGTTGCCGCCCACACAACCCGACCAGGGCCGAACCACAACCGAGGTACATGCCCTTGACCGGAATCGAACCTGTGACTCATTGGTCCACAGGGCCGACGCTCTAACCACTGAGCCAAACCGGCCATGCCCTGGTGACTTTTTAATAATGACAAGATCAAGGGTGTGACTGTGTGACCAGGTGGTTGCAAAAAAGAGGTAAAGGAATTAAGAGGCCAAAGTATTAGCTGAATTGTCAACTCAAATGCTGAAGCTGCCTAAAAATGAGGATGTGTAGCTGTGCTAGGTATTTTCCAGGTCCACTTTTCCACCCTTTCTACCATGTTTTCTACCCAGGATGCAGACCTGTATAGACTCTATCAACAGGTTTCCATGTCCCCTAGCTTCTGGTTAGGTTTACCCACTAGGGAGTCCCAGAGGGAGGTTAGGAGAATAAGGTCAAGACATTTATTCCTCCACCTTCCTCCCTGCAAAGTCACCTTATACTGGCTGTGTCCCTTCAACTAAAAACTACCACTCCTCTCAAGGCAGCCAACTCCATACTCTTCTTGAGAGTTCAAGTAACCATTCTCTCTTCCATGCCTTCCAGCCTATGGATGTTAACAATTTGGCTATAGTTATGACACTACCTCTTTAGGTTCCACATCCTATAAACAATACCTTTATAAAATAAACCCTCCTCAATTTATCCTATTTCAAGTGTGCCAACTGTTCCTGTTGGGACAAGAACGATGATGATGATGTAAGGTTCTAACAGAGAGTAAGCAGTGTCAAGTAATAAAAGTGACTACCATTTAAATAACGATTGCTAACGTATTTTGAGTTTTAGGTTCCAAGAACTTTTCTAAGCTCTTCGTAGGCATTAAGTCATTTCACCATCACAAGCAAGCAGAGATTTTTGTCTGGTTCATTTCCATATACCAATGCCAAACAGTTGCTGGTACATGGTAAGCACCCAAACACTGATTTAAAATACACACAACAATAAGCAGGTTTAATAGGGAAGAGCTGACTTTTGGGATGGTGTAGCATCTCTCCTATTTACTTTGAAAACTATACAATGATCAGGGACTTGTCAGTCTCCAGATCACAAAAACTAAATACTAAATAAGACCATATGTGAATGATTTTCTTGTGTAGCCTACAGTGAGTCCCATTCCTCTATCTTCCCATTAGGTTATCCAGGACTTGAGTTCCCAACTGTTTTTTTTTTAAGTGTAATATTAAAAGTTATAAATTTTTAAATAATATGCACTTGCAGCCTAGAAGCTGATTTAAAAGAGAAGAGCATCTTTAAGTGCCAGTTACTAGTTTTAAGAAAAGAAATAAAAGCGGAGGGGGCATTTTTTTTTTTTTTTATAAAATGCAAAAATAATGGTGAAGTCAGCAAGATCAAGTACACACACACACACAAATAAAGTATAGCAAAGGTGAGTACAAAAATTAGATGAGGAAACATAAGACTATGAATCAAAGAATGTAGAAACACAACCCCCCTCACTAGATGCTCATACAGTTACATGCAATAATAAAGAACCGAAAAGACAAGGTTGGAGAACCAATATGCAGCAAAATGAGAAAGGCAAAGATTTTTCTGAAATCACAATTGATGCTTTTTATCTTTACATTACCATGCACTCCAAAACACAGGCGAAATTCACGTGTACAAGAATCTAGAAACCTGAGAAGTTTCGAGAATAATGAACTCAAACTACAGCGAAACATCAGCAAGAACAGTGAGGTGTAAGGCTACCACTGGGAAGGAACTGCCAGACGCAACACTTGGACACGAGGGGAGACGGATATAAACATCCTTAAGTGGAAGATAGAGAATGGCTGGGGCTGGATTTGATTGAAGGAAGACAAAAAGGAAAAGCAGGGCCTAAGAAGCAAGTTGCAAGGGTAAAACTTAAAAGAGGACCATACCCATGCCACAGTCAGGTGTAGGACCTACTAATCAAATTCTACGGTGAGAGGAAAGGGCCAGTTCGCGACCAGCCAGCTGCGACAAGTTTCCAAAAAGCCGCGTAGCTAGCTGTAGCTTCGCAGCCCCACCCCGCGGAAGCAGCTCCTCCCAAAGGAGGACCTCACGAGGCCAACCGCCTGGTTCGGGCTCCGGCTCGAGCCTAGTTCCCACCCCGCCCTTCCCCGCGGAACAGAACGGCCTCTCCCGGCCCCTCACCGAACGCTGCAGCTCCCCAAGCCAAAACGAGGCGCGCTCCTTTCCGCTGGGATCTGGGTCGTGGTAGAGCGCCTGCACTGCCTGGTACACGAGCTGCAATGTCGGCTTTGTTCCTTCCATGGTGGTGTCGGCAGTGACGGCTCTGGCTCTTCTCCGAGGCTCCTCCGGTGGCTCCGCCTTCGCGCTTCCCTACTGTGTCGGCCACGGCCGCTCCCCGACTGGCGCCATCTCTTCTTTGGCCGTTACCAGGGCAGAGGGGTTCCCGGTGGAAGTTGCCCCCTCGGAAACAGAGGTTAGATCGTATTTAGGTTCCTGGCCTTTTTTCCGATTCTCCCATTAGACTGCAGACTTCCGAATCCAGAAGCCGGTGCTCGTCTCTTCACCCGCTGACTGGCCCTCAGAACTCTGTCCCAGCCACACACAAACCATGCAGTGTAACTAAACCGCGTTAACCCGGACCGGAAGCGGCAGCCCGGATACCTTTCGCATACTTCCGCCTGGTGCAATGCAAACGGCCTCCTTCCCGGCTCGCCGCTTCAGGTCTCCCCGCCTTCTCCCGGAAGTGGCCCTGCAGGGCTAGGCGCCGGAAAGAAGTACTAGCAGGTGGTTCCGTCGGTTCCTTGCGTCCGACTGGAGCCTTAGAACTGACTTGTGTCCCATACCTGAGCCGCTCTCCTCTTCTTGGCAATGGATCCGAGACGTTTCCTCTGCTTTCCGACTTCTCCATCCCTCTCCAGAGAATCCTTTATGACCCAAGTGGCCAAAACACGTCAATTCAACCATCCGAGGCTGCCCACTATATTGGAAATCCAATGACTTACGACGGGTTTTCTATGCTGACTGTAGTGGAGGAGACAGACACGTAATCAAATAACTGTTGTACAATCCTGAAATATGTGCCACATTGAAATAAATCCAAAAGGACTAGAATCCCTGTTCAGATCCCTTTTCCACTAAGTTCTTACACCCAAAAGGGTATTTCTTTCTATTGCACAGGACACTGAACTCCAGAGTATTTGCATACAACTTTAAGGTCATTCCCACATTGAATTGTATTTATGTGTATGCCTTTCTTTCGGAATCAAAAATCAATGGTCTAGCAATACTTAATTCACAAAGTAAAATAAAAATCTTGAAACTTGTACAACGAAGAAATGTGGGACAAAAGGTAGTAGTATGTTAAAGGATTTCCCAATATCATTGCTACTCCTTCACAATAATAAATGCTACTATTTGATGAATGCTTAAAATGTGTCAAGCAGTTTAGTTACAAGATCTTAATTATTCCTTTAACACTATACCAATTAAATCCTCATTTTAAGGACTAAGTCGTAGGTGATGTAATTTGCCCAAGGTTACACAGTTCTTAAATGAAAGTCAGCATTTGACTCTCATCTCAGTTTTACCAAAGCCTGTGAAATAGTACAGCCCCTATCACTCTGTGATTCAGTTTGTTTTCGAATTGTTGCTCTCAAGGAATTTTCACTACCAATCTTACAATGAAAAGTGTTATTATACAGAGTTGATATAATTCCAGAAAAGAAAAGAAACTTGACATCTTGGTTACCTAATTCACTTACTCATTAAAAAAAGATTTATTAGGACCATCTTGGTCTCTGCCCTCATGGAGTTTACAGTCTAATTGCAAAGAAAGAAAAGCAATTTAATACAGGTTAAAAGTTCTATGAATATTCACAAGCAAAAGAATGATGTTGGACTTACCTTATACCATGTACAAAAAAAAAATCCTAGAACCTAAATGCTAAAACTATAAAACTCTTGGAAGAAAACAGGAATATATCTTCATAACCTTGGATTAGGAAATGTTTTTCTTAGATATGGCACCAAAAGCACAACAAAAAAAGGAAAAATAGGTAAGTTGGACTCCATCAAAACTAAACTTTTATATATCAAAGAACACTCGAGAAAGTGAAATAACCCACAAAATGAGAGAAAATATTTGCAAATCATATATCTGATAAGGGATAAGTATCCAGAATATATAAAGAACTCTTACAATTCAACAATGAAAAGATAATTCCATTTTTTAAATAGGCAAAGAGTTTGAATAGATACTTCTCCAAAGAACATATACAAATACACATGAAATCTAAGATGCTCAACATCATTAGTCATTAGGGAAATACAAATCAAACCATAATGAGAAACCATTTCACACTTACTAGGATGGCTAAAATAAGAAACACAAATATTGGCAAGGATGTGGAAAATTGGAACCCTCACACACTGCTAGTAGGATTGCAAACTGGTGCAGCCAATTTAGAAAACAGTCTGTCAATTTCTAAAAAGTTTAAATAGTTACCATATGACCCATCAGTTCCACTCCTAGGTATATACCTGCAAGAAATGAAAACATAAATCCATAGAAACACTTATACATGAATGCCTACAGCAGCATTATTTCTAATATCCATAAAGTGAAAACAACCTCAAGTCCATTAACTAGTGAATAGATAACAAAAGGTGGTATATCCATACAATGGCATATTAAGCACTGAAGGAATGAAGTACTGATACACGCTACAATGTGGATAAACCTTGAAAACATTATGCTAAGTGAAAGCAGCCAGACAAAAATGTAATGTCCAGAATAGGCAAATCTCTAGAGACAGAAAGTAGATTAGTGGTTGCCAGGGGCTGGGGAAGAAGGGAGAGATGAAATGTTCTGGAATTAGATAATGGTGATGATTGCACAACTTTTAGTGAATATACTAAAAACCATTTAATGTATGCTTTAGAAGGATGAGTTTTATGGCATGTGGATTATATTTCAATAAAACCATTTTTAAAAGTTCTATGATTAGGAATTTTATTTTATTTTTTTTATTAATTTATTTTTGTTACAGATGTTTCTCCTTTTTTCCCCATTGACACCCTCCTTCCCATCCCCCCACCCCGTCCCCAGCTTTGTTGTCCATGTCCATCACTTATGCATAAGTTCTGTGGTTTATCTCTTCCCTCCCCCCCCACCCCCTCTTCTGAGGGGTGTCAGTTTATACCCTACTTCCACATCTCTGGGTCTACCCTGTTCCTCAGACTGTTATGTTCATTATATTCCAAAAATAAGTGAGATCATGTGATATTTGTCTTTCTCTGCTTGGCTGGTTTCGCTTAGGATAATACTCTCCAGGTCCCTCCATGTCGTCTCAAAGGATAAGAGATCTTTCTTTTTTACAGCTGCATAGTACTCCATTGTGTATATGTACCATAGCTTTTTTATCCATTCATCCACTGATGGACACTTGGGCTGTTTCCAGATCTTAGCTATTGTAAATAGTGCTGCTATGAACATGGGGGTACATGTATTTTTTCTGCTTGGTGTTTCAGGCTTCTTAGGGTATATTCCTAGAAGTGGGATCACTGGGTCAAATGGCAACTCAATTTTTAATTTTTTGAGGTAACACCATAGTGTTTTCCACAGTGGCTGCACCAGTCTGCATTCCCACCAGCAGTGTACTAGAGTCCCCTTTTCTCCACACCCTCGCCAACACTTGTTGTTTGATGATTTGTTGATGGCGGCCATTCTGACAGGTGTGAGGTGATACCTCATTGTTGTTTTAATTTGCATCTCTCTGATGATTAATGATGTTGAGCATTTCTTCATATGTCTCTTAGCCATTTGTATGTCCTTTTTGAAGAGGTGTCTATTTAGTTCCTCTGCCCATTTTTTAATTGGGTTCTTTGTCTTCCTTTTGTTGAGTTGTATGAGCACTCTGTATATTTTGGAAATTAACCCCTTATCTGATGTATCATTGGCAATTATGCTCTCCCATAGAGTGGGTTCCCTATCTGTTTTGATGGTTGTTTCTTTTGCTGTGCAGAAGCTTTTGAGTTTGATGTAGTCCCATGGGTTCATTTTTCCCTTTGTTTCTGTTGCCTTAGGTGATGTATCAGTGAAGATTCTACTGCGTATGATGTCCGAAATTTTGTTGCCTACATTTTCTTCTAGGATTTTTATGGATTCACGAGTCACATTTAAGTCTTTTATCCATTTTGAGTTTATTCTTGTGTATGGTGTAAGTTGATGGTCTAGTTTCATTTTTTTGCATGTAGCTGTCCAATTTTCCCAACACCATTTATTAAAGAGGCTGTCTTTACTCCATTGTATGCTCTTGCCACCTTTGTCAAATATTAATTGAGCATAATGTCTTGGGTCAATTTCCGGATTCTCTGTTCTGTTCCACTGGTCTATATGCCTGTTCTTGTGCCAGTACCAGGCTGTTTTGATTACAGTAGCTTTGTAGTATAAGCTGATATCCGGTATTGTGATCCCACCTACTTTGTCCTTCTTTTTCAAGATTGCTGTGGCTATTCGGGGTCTTTTTTGGTTCCATATGAACTTTTGAAATATTTGTTCTAGTTCTGTGAAATATGTCACTGGTATTTTGATAGGGATTGCATTGAATCTATAGATTGCTTTGGGTAATATGGACATTTTAATGATGTTAATTCTTCCAATCCATGAACAAGGTATGTGCTTCCACTTTTTTATATCTTCCTCTATTTCTTTTTTCAATGTCCTGTAGTTTTCTGCAAATAGGTCCTTTACTTCTTTGGTTAAGTTTATTCCTAGGTATCTTAATTTTTTTGCTGCGATGGTAAATGGAATTGTTTTTTTAGTTTCGCTTTCTGTGAGTTCATCATTGGTGTATAAGAATGCTGTTGATTTCTTGACGTTAATTTTGTATCCTGCTACTTTGCCAAATTCATTTATTAAGTCTAGTAGATTTTTGATGGAGTCTTAGGGTTTTCTATATATAATATCATATCGTCTGCAAATAATGACAGTTTCACTTCCTCCTTTCCAATTTGGATTCCTTTTATTTTTTCTTCACGTCTGATTGCTGTGGCTAAGACTTCCAGTACTATGTTAAATAAGAGTAGCGAAAGTGGACATCCCTGTCTTGTTCCTGTTCTTAAGGGAAATGTTTTTAGTTTTTGCCCATTGAGTATGATGTTGGCTGTAGGTCTTTCATATATGGCCTTTATAATGTTGAGATATGATCCCTCTATTCCCAAATTGCTGAGCGTTTTTATCAGAAATGGGTGCTGAATTTTGTCGAATGCTTTTTCAGCATCTATTGATATGATCATGTGGTTTTTATCTTTCATTTTGTTTATGTGGTGTATCACATTTATTGATTTGCAAATATTGAACCAGCCTTGCATCCCTGGGATGAATCCCACTTGGTCATGGTGAATAATTTTTTTGATGTATTGCTGGATCCGATTTGCTAGTATTTTGTTCAGGATTTTGGCATCTATGTTCATCAGGGATATTGGCCTGTAGTTTTCTTTCTTGGTAGTGTCTTTTTCTGATTTTGGAATTAGAATTATGCTGGCCTCATAAAATGAGTTTGGAAGTCTTCCTTCTTCTTGAATTTTTAGAAATAGTTTGAGAAGAATGGGTGTTAGTTCTTCTTTGACTGTTCGGTAAAACTCCCCTGTGAAGCCGTCTGGGCCTGGACTTTTGTTTGCTGGGAGAGTCTTGATTACATCTTCAATTTCCTTGGTTGTTATTGGTCTGTTCAAGTTTTCTATCTCTTCCCGGTCCAGTTTTGGGAGACTGTGTGTTTCTAGAAATTTGTCCATTTCGCTTAGATTGTCGAATTTGTTGCCATATAAATGTTCATAGTATTTGTTAACGATCCTTTGTATTTCTGTGGGGTCAGTTGTTACTTCTCCTCTTTCGTTTCTGATTTTGTGTATTTGGATTCTCTCTCTTTGTTTCTTGGTGAGTCTAGCTAAGGGTCCATCAATCTTGTTTATCTTTTCAAAAAACCAGCTCTTTGTTTCATTGATCCTTTGAATTGTTTTTTTGGTCTCCATGTCGTTTATTTCTGCTCTGATCTTTACTATTTCCTTCCTTCTACTTGCTCTGGGGTTTTCCTTTTGTTTGCTTTCTAGTTCTTCAAGTTGTGAGGTTAGAAAGTCTATTAGAAATTTTTCTTGTTTCTTGAGGTGGGCCTGTAGTGCTATGAACTTCCCTCTCAGAACTGCTTTCGCTGCATCCCACAGATTTTGTGTTGTTGTGTGTTCATTTTCATTAGTTTCCAGAAAGTTTTTAATTTCTTCCTTGATCTCCTTGGTAACCCATTCATTGTTTAATAACATGCTATTTAGCCTCCATGTATTCAAATGTCTTTGCATGTTCTTGTTGCAATTGATTTCTAGTTTCATGCCATTGTGATCTGAGAAGATGCTTGATATGATTTCAATCTTCTTGAACTTGTAGAGACTTCGTTTGTGTCCTAACATGTGGTCTATCTTTGAGAATGTCCCATGTGCACTTGAGAAGAATGTGAATTCTGTAGTTTTGGGGTGTAATTCTCTGTAAATATCTATTAAATCCATTTGGTCTAGTGCTTCATTTAGTCTCTGTTTCCTTGTTAATTTTTTGTCTAGAGGATCTATCCAGTGATGTCAGCGGGGTGTTGAAGTCCCCTGCTATGATTGTATTGCTGTCGATTTCTCCTTTGAAGTCTTCCAGAAGATTTTTAATGTATTTTGGTGCTCCTATATTGGGTGCATATATGTTTACCAAGGTTATATCTTCCTGTTGGATAGATCCTTTCAATATTATGTAGTGGCCTTCTTTGTCTCTAGTTATGGCCTTCATTTTAAAATCTATTTTATCAGATATGAGTATTGCTACCCCAGCTTTTTTTTCCTTTATGTTTGCTTGGAAGATTTTTTTCCATCCCTTCACTTTCAGCCTATGTGAGTCTTTTGTTATGAGGTGGGTCTCTTGTAAACAACATATATATGGGTCATGCTTTCTTATCCAATCCGCTACTCTGTGTCTTTTGATCGGGGCGTTCAGTCCATTTACATTTAAGGTGATTACTGATATGTACTTATTTATTGCCATTTTTGTTTAGTGTGTTTCTATTTTCCTTTCTATTTCTTCTACTAATTACAGCAGTCCTTTTAAGATTTCTTGCAGTGCTGGTTTGGTGCTAATGTATTCCCTTAGCCTTTTTTTGTCTGGGAAGCTCTTTATTTGACCTTCTATTTTGAATGATAGCCTTGCTGGGTAGAGTAGTCTTGGGTTCAGATCCTTGTTTTTCATGACCTTGATTATTTCATGCCATTCCCTTCTGGCCTGTAGTGTTTCTATGGAGAAGTCAGCTGATAGCCTTATGGGGGTTCCTTTGTAGGTAACCTGTTGCTTAGCTCTTGCTGCCTTGAGGATTCTCTCTTTGTCTTTAATTTTTGGCATTTTAATTACTATGTGTCTTGGTGTGGGCCTGTTTGGGTTCTTCTTACTTGGGACTCTCTGTGCTTCTTGAACTTGAATGCCTTCTTCCTTCACCAAATTAGGGAAATTTTCTGTCACTATTTCTTCAAATATATTCTCTAACCCTTTCTCATTTTCTTCTTCGGCGACTCCTATGATGCGAATATTATTACGTTTCCAGTTGTCCCACAGTTCTCTTAAGCTGTCTTCCTGTTTTTTCATTGTTTTTTCCTTTTGGTTTTCTGTTTGGTTGATTTTTTCTACCCTGTCTTCTAATTCACTGATCCGGTCCTCAGCTTCTTCCACTCTGCTATTTAGTCCTTCCAATGTGTTCTTCATTTCTGCTATGTCATTCTTCATTTCCAATTGATTTATTTTCAATATTTCTATGTCTTTGCTCATGGTGTTGATGTCCTTACACATGCTGTTGAGCTTCCTCAAGATCATGGCTCTGAATTCTAGCTCTGTTAACTTGCTTAACTCCATTTCATTTATCTCATCTTCATTGGAGGTCTCTTGTTCTTTCGTTTGGCATCTGTTTCGTTGTTTTACCATTTTGGCTATCTCAGTGGTTTTTGGAGCCTGCCAAATTTTCCCTGTGGATGTTAGTGTTCTGCTGTTTGTGGCTCCCTGTACTGGGTTTAGATGAGCGTGAGAGGACCCACGTTATACACCACTGTCGAGTCTTACTTTCCTGGGTAGAGTTGCACGTCCAGAAAAGGTTCAGTTATCCTCTAGCTTTTTGCCTAGAGGCTATTAGTCCTGGTTACTTGAAGAGCCTTAGGTTCTCAGTTGAATGAAAACCTCCCTCAGGTGTTCAGCGTGAGAGGATTTCCCGAGGGTGGGGTAGATGCTGGTAGTTAATGAGCCTCGATTTGCATTTCAATGGCCCACTAGGGTGTAGCTGGATCTCCCAGGGAGGGGCTGCCGCCTCTCCCCAGAGCCCTGGGATGGAGTAAGACGGCCAGGCCGCAGTCCTGTGTGGCCAAAACTCAGCAAAAGCTCTGAGCGCCCTCCAAATCCCGAGTGTCCCCACACAGTTCCAGTCCAGTCCGCCCTCCCTCTGCCGGAGCCCAGGTGAGCGGCTGTGGCTATTTTAGTGCTCTGTCCCGGCTCTGCGCTGTGGAGCCAGCTCAGGCTTTAACCCCGAGGGCGGGTGGTGCTCACGGCTAAGGCCGCTGCTCACGGCTAAGGCCGCTGCTGTCCGTGGGCTCCCAGCTCCCCTCTCGCGCCTCCGCAATCCTACCAGGATCGATTCAGTGTCCCTGGTTGTATGGTCCTCGCAAGCTGCTTTTCTGTTGCTTTTTCCCGATGATTTGACTTTATTTTAGTTGTATTTCCAGTTTGGTCCTGGGAGATGGTCTGTGCAGCTTCCATTCCCTCCGCCGCCATTTTTCTATGATTAGGAATTTTAAAAATACTACATAGATATTTGGCCAATAGTTACAAAACACACAAAAAAACCCACAACAATTTAAAAACACAGTGTCACACTCATCTTTGTATCCCCAAGCCATTGTCTGATATATAGTGGGTGCACAGTAAATGTTTTAAGTGGCCTGCCTCTTACCTCTTTAGTCTTAGAAAAATCATTCTAGCTGCAATACAAAATGGCTTAAGCAGGGGGACAGGTGGCAATAAAAGGAATAAACTGTTGTAATAATCCTGGTGAGGACTGATGGTGGCCTTGAGTGAATTGTTGGCTGTGCAGATAGAGATAGGAATATTTAAGATGAATTTAGGAAGAATTTTGATAGAGTGATTGTTTGAGCTACAGGGTATGAGGAGAGGTAAGAGAAATCAGGCTTCTGAGTATGGAACCCTGAAGAAGAAACAGCTTTTATGGTAATGGATCCAGGTGCAGGGCAAAGATGACGAGTTTAATCTTAGACATGTTGAGTATTGAGGCACTCATGAGACAGCCACGGCCAGCAGACTGTGCGGCATGTGTCAGACTGAAGCCAGGGACGGGGTTGAAAATACAGATTTGAGAGTCATCAATGTATATATAGGTTGTGGGTGAAGACAAGGAGATGGTTGAGATGAGCCAGGCAGAAGAGGGAGCAAGGCAGGTCCCTACAGATAAACAATATTTAAAGGGTTGGCAGAGGAAGTAGAGGCTATGAATAAGTAGCCAGAGGGAAAGGTGGAGAACCAGGAAAACATGCTGGACAGATCAGAAAAATAGAGAGACTAGTATAGTGAACATACTTATCTTGAATACATTACTTATATTGAAGCAGCATCAGATGCTGCAGAGAGGTCAAATATAATTCGAATAATAAATTTGAAATAAAATAGAAATATTTGAAATACCAAAACCTCTTTTGTCTTTAGGCACGATGACCACACTAAAAACACTGAACTCTGATGCAAGTTTGATGTGCCCAACTCCACTCCCCACAAAAAGAGCCTTCACTCCTTCTTCCTAGAAGAACATGAAATCTATTTTCTTTAGGCAAGAAGGCAATTTTCTACCTGGCTGGTGTGGCTCAGTGGATTGAGCCATCATTCCATGGACTGAAAGGTCCCGGTTTGATTCCTGGTCAGGGCACATGCCCAGGTTGCAGGCTTGACCCCCAGTAGGAGGCGTGCAGGAAGAAGCTTATCGATGTTTCTCTTTCACATCGATGTTTCTCTCTCTCCCTTCCTTTCTCTATAAAAAAAAAAATCAATAAAAACATTTTTTTAAAAAAGAAGGCAATTTTCTGAGGGAAAGAAGTAAAGAGAAGGTGTTTCTTTTACTAATAATGAGCTTACCCAAAGGTTAAAATATCATCCCTCAATAAACAAGGTCCTCTCCAGTTCCATAAGGGTGTTGCCATGGGGATTTGCATAAAAGCTTAAATCTGCCATGGGATGGTGTTTGTGACTTGTGGTGAACTTCAGGCATGGACTGAAGCATGGTTACACTAAGCATGGATTGTAGCCCCACAGAGTCCTCCTTAATTCTCTTTTCTCAACCCCTGACCCTTGTTCCTCCACCCTCCAAACCCCACCCTGCAAGGGTGAGGTGAGCCCTTGCACTTTGTGGAGAAGTTACACAGACCACATTGCAGAGGCCAGTGGTTTCCCCCCAATACCTATTTTCTTATTTGGCTTGTTCAAAACCTTCCTAGAGTTCCTTGAAGGAATGCTCTTCTTTTCCTCACTAATTCAAATTGAGTGTCTGTCACCAGCCATCAAAAGAGTTTTGATGAATACTCTGCCATCTCAGTTCTGCTTTCATAACAAAACACCATAGACTTGGTGACTTAAAAACAGAAATGTATTAAAAATTTGGAGGCTGGAGCTTCAAGACCCAGGTGCTATCATCGTCAGGTTCTGGTGAGAGCTCTCCTGACTTACAGATGACTGCATTCTCACTGTGTGTTACATGGCAGAGAGAAAGAGCTCTCTCTTCCTCTTCTCATGAGGCCACAGTCCTACTGGAAATGGGCACTAACCTTATGACCTCATTTAACCGTAACTTTCTCCTAAAGACCCTATCTCCAGATACAGTCACATAGGGGGTTAGAGCTTAAACATATGAATTCCTGTGTGTGGGGTGGAACACAATTCAGTCCATAGTATCTGCCATTACCTCCACTGACCTTGGAGAGCTAGAAGAAGGTCCTCATTTTCACCCAAAAGAATCAGGTAACGCCCTGGCTGGTTTTGCTCAGTAGTTAGAGTGTCGACCTGCTCATTCGAGTCCCAGTCAAGGGCACATACCTGGGTTGCAGGTTCGATCTCTGGCCCTGGTTGAGGTCTTGTGGGAGGTATCCTATTGATGTGTCTCTCTTACATTGCACACTCCCTCCTTTCCTTCCCCCCTCCTTCCTTTCTGCTCTATCTAGAAATCAATGGAAAAAGTATCCTTGGGTGAGCATTAATCAAAAAAAAAAAAAAAAAGAATCAGGGAACATTAGACTTCTTTGGCACATAGATGGTAGTAAAAGCTCAAGCGCAGCTATGCTGACTGCTCCGTGGGCAGAGATATGCTCTGCTTAGCTAGAAGACTACCCTTAGGTTGGATTTCATATCTCCCTGCTGGAAACAAGAACTAACAAATTTCTCAGGTAGTAAAAGGACACTTGTAGGGTAAAAGGTATATGTATAAGAATGTTCATCCCAGTGTAGTTTTCTCTGAAAAAAAAAAAAAGGAAATATGCTGAATATCCATTCATAAGGAACTGATGGGTATATGCATACATTGTCATAGATACTAGAGAGCCACTGAAAATCAAGTGAGAAAGAAAAGGAAATCAAGTCAGAACTATTGTTAATTTTGTTAACATATAATAGTAGTATTTTGGTTGTATAGAAAAATGTGCTTATTTATTTAGAAATACATACTTAAATATTTAGGAGGGATGTGGTATAAGAAGGGCAATATCTGGCCTTTGTCCTCAGTTTCCGACACAGTGCTTCAAAAACTCTCTGGGTTTCCTAAGTGATAGAAATGTCTGTTATTGTTTAAAAAAGTGACCCAAGGTGGGCCCCTACATCGCTTCAGGATGGAGGCTGGTCACCAGAAAGACCAATTAGAGGGTTGTAACTTTGAGTCAGCCTGACCTTCCAGGAGTGGGAGCTTGAATGTAATCATGTGACCTCTGATTTAACCAATCATGCCTAGTGACAAAACCCTGATCAAAACTCTGGACACTGAAGCTCAGTGGAGCTTCCTGGTCGATGAACACATTGATGTGCCAGCAGGGTGACAGCCTTGACTCCACCAAGAGAGGACATGGGCATTCTGCCTTCCTCCAAGAACTTGCCTGATGTATAGCATTTATAATAAAACTTTAATAAGATTTATAGCACTTTCCTGAGTCTGTGGGCTGCTCTAGCAAATTATCGAACTTGTGAGGGTTGTGGGAACCCCTGAAGTTGTAGCCATTTGGTCAGGAGTTCAGGTGGCCTGGGGACTCCTGAAGTAAAGTTGACATCTGAAGTGAGGGCAGTGTTATGGGGAGACGGAGCCCTTAAGCCTGTGGAGTCTGATACTAATGCCAAGCAGTTAGTGTCAAAATTGAATTGCAGTTCACCCAGTTCAAGTAGAAATGGAACAGGTAAGATGTTCATTGAAGACTGTAATTGCTTCACCTCCCCAAATAGATGAAGCAAATATGGCAAAATGCTAATAATTGTTAAATGTAGGGGATAAGTAAATGTGTTTGTTCACTATACCATTCTCTCTACTTTTCTATGTTTGAAATTTTCCAAATTGAAAAAAAGTTAAAACTGGGGGGGAAAAATCAAGTCAACTTTTATTTATTGACAGGAAAAGATGTCAGAAAATATTATTGGAAAAAGAAACAGGTTATGATTCAGTATGTGAAATACCTATTGCTATGGAATTTTATCTATAATGTATTTGTATATAGGCAAAGAAAGATGTCTGGAAGGATGTTCAACAAAATGTTAACAATGGTTATCTCTAGTTGATGGGATTTTGAGTGGTTTATACTTTCTTTTCTTGCTTTTTTTTTGGTTACTCCTCACCCGAGGATATTTTTCCCATTAATTTTTAGAGAAAGTGGAAGCGTGGGGAAGAGAGAGAGAAGGAGAGAGAAACATCGATGTGAGAGAGACACATCAATTGGTTGCCTCCTCACATGCCCCAACCGGGGTGGGAATTGAACCTGCAACCCAGGTATGTGCCCTTGACTGGGAATCGAATCTTTGATCCATCAGTGTAAGGGCTGATGCTCTAACCGCTGAGCAACACCAGCCAGGGCTCTTTTATGTTTATTTCTTTATAGCATTTATCACAACTTGACATATTCCTTTTTTTTTTTTTTTTTGCTACTCCCTCCATTAATGAGTAGACTCTATGTAGACAGGGACTTTGTTTTAGTCACTGTCGTATCTCCAGTGCTTTGAACAGTGCTTGGCATACGGCAGGCACAGAATAAATATTTGTCAAATGCATTAATATTTATTTTATTTGAATTTTCTTTACAATAATTGTTTTGTTTTTAAAAAAATATATTTTAGCCCTGGCTGGTTTGTCTCAGCGGTTAGAGTGTCGGCCCACAGACGGATGAGTCGTGGGTTTGATTCTAGTTGAGGGCCGTACTTCAGTTGCGGTTCATCCCCAGCCCTGGTTGGGGTCGTGCAGGAGGCAACCAGTCGATGTGTCTCTCTCACATCAATGTTTCTCTCTCTCTCCCTCCCACTCTAGCTGAACAAAAATGGAAAAATGTCCTCATGTGAGGATTAAAAATATATATATATTATTGATTTTTTTTTTTTTTTTAGAGAGAGAAGAAGGGAGAGAGAGATAGTAATGTCAATGTGAGAAAAAAACATCAATCACCTGCCTTCTACATGGCCCCTACTGGGGATCGAGTCCAAAACCCAGGAATGTGCCCTGATCAGGAATCAAACCGGGACCTCTTAGTCCATGGGACAACGCTCAATCCACTGAGCTATACCAACTGGGCATGATTGTTTACATTTTCATTTTATTTTTTAAAATTTTTTTCCCTTTATTGATTTTAGAGAGAGAGGAAGTAAGAGGGAGAGAGAGATAGAAACATTGATGAGAGAGAACATCAATTGGCTGCCTCCTGCATGCCCCCTACTGGGGATCAGGCCCACAACCTGGGCATGTGTCCTGACTGGGAACTGAACCCACAACCTCTTGGTGCGTGGGTCGACACTCAACCACTGAGCCATACCGGCTGGACATGATTGTTTACATTTTTAACAAACATTTTTTTAAAACAACACAGCTGTCTTTTCCCCCAAACAATCACACTATAAACTTGAAGAAGTCTTTTTTTTTTTTTTAAAGACATGGAGGAACTTTATTGATTGATTGATTGATTTTAGAGAGAGGGGAAAGGAGAGAGAAACATTGATTTGTTGTTCCACCTATCCATGCATTCACTGGTTGATTCTGGTATGTGCCCTGACCAGGGATCGAACCCACAACCTTGGTGTATTGAACAACGCTCTAACCAACTAAGCTACCCAGCCAAGGTTTGACTGAATCTTAATGGCTCTTTGTCAAGAAAAGGCTGCACAGCCTGGATCTCTCCTGGCCCAGCTTCTAACTATTCAACTCTTAGGGCACAAATTCCTCCAGCTGCACAACTAGAGAGAGCCCTAAACCCAGCACAAGCAAATCTCTAGTCCCTCAATTAAACCCACATTCAGGGCTTGCGTGCTGAGGACATCTGCCTTTGTCTGGCTCTCTATCTCAGAATTGCCCTCTGGCCCTGGCCGGTTTGGCTCAGCGGTTAGAGCGTCGGCCTGCGGTCCAGAGAGGCCCGGGTTCGGTTCCCGCTAAGGGCACGTATCTCGGTTGCAGTTTGTCCCCGGCCCTGGTTGGGTTGTGCGGGAGGCAGCCACTCGATGTGTACCTTTCACATTGATGTTTCTCTCTCTCTCCCTCCCACTCTATCTGAACAAAAAATGGAAAAATGTCCTCAGGTGAGGATAAAAAAAAGAGAGAAGAATTGCCCTCTGTCTGGCCAGCTTTTCACGAAATTTCACTTGCAAAGCAAATTCAAACTGGTGGGAGGGACTTGGAGAGGAGGATGGTGAATGGAGATGGTGAATTTCTATGCAATAATGAGAGCATAAATTAACTGTCCAGAGTCAAAAGGAACCTTGTTTAAAGATGTTCTAAATGGCATTTCTGATGTGCTGGCGCGGGGGGGGGGAAGCACTGTGCAGATTTGAATTTTTCTGAACATTAGCAAAGTGAGATTTGTTTCAGAAAAGGAAACGTGAGACAGAGAACTCAGGGACAGTGGAAGGGAAAAAACATACACAGTAAAGGTCCACCAAGCTGCCTCTGATTCCTTCTCCCTTATCCCTCACAAAGTCTTCCTTCCCCTGTTCAGCTCTTCTCTTTGCAAGTCAGATATAGAAGACGGGGAAAGTAGCTTTCTTTCAGCAAGATTAGTTTTTATGTCATATTAAAAGCTACAGTTTATTGACACTTAGCCCTGTTTTGCTTCAGGGTATTAAGCAATGCACTGGGGCTGGTGTGAGATGGGCCAAACTGTTGCTCAACCAGGCTGAAGAATGCACTTCCCTCACAAATGCAGAAGGTCCCACTCATATGTAGGAAGAAATAAATTACTCTCTTATATGGTGTGATGGAAAGAGGGCTGTCCTAAAAATCAGACCCCTTGGTGCCAGTCCCAGCACCACTTCTTTCTAGCCATGCGACTCTAACCAAGTAACTACCTTTCTTGGTTGGATTCACCTCCAAAAGGGGTCATGATACCTACCCACCCTAAATACAAAAAGGACCAAATAAGATCATGTGAAAATGCCCTAGCATTGGCTCAGTGTAAACACTGTAAAGTAATTAAATATACTTTTACAAATATATGGAGTCATTCACTTCTGGTCTTATTGAGATACTTAGAAATCACAGGTTTTTACCTCAAACCAACAGGCTTTTCCAAATACTGGAGGAATCGTGTATTTAATGAGGTACCAAGCAATAAATAAGCCAAAGGTAGGGCACCCCACCAGCCAAGCACCTGTAACCACTGTCATACCTGTCACACTGCCTGCATCTCCCTGCTTCTCAAGGTCAAAGTGCTTAATGGCCAGTTCCTGCTTCCTGAATAATTTAGATATTTAGATCCACTTACCATATTCACTTCCCTGCCACTCTGCTTATAGATGCTGAGCATGTACCTGCTCTGGTTCCATGATGCTGCATCTGGACTCTGGGGCCTCTTTCCATGAATAAGCCCAAAGCCCTCATCATTGTCGTCCAGCCTTCTAGATCTCTCCAGACATTCCAACTTTCTTCTTCCACCAATTACCAAATACTTTATCTTCCAGCACCCCAACCTCCGTGTCTCATCCCTCTCTGTCACTTAGATTCTCAACGGTGCCTATCAACCCAGTTGCACATTAAAATCACTTGGGGAGGAACTTCGAACACTATCAATGCCTGGGTACCTCCCTAGAACAGTTAAACAAAAGCCCTGTGAATAGGTTTAGAGCTCACTCTAGGTACTTCATTTATTTATTTTTTTTCCTTCATTGATTTTAGAGAGAGAGGAAGTGAGAGGGAGAGAGAGATAGAAACATCGGTGAGAGAGAACATCGACTGGCCACCTCGTGCATGCCCCCCAATGGAGATCAGGCCCATAACCTGGGCATGTGTCCTGACTGGGAATCGAACTGGTGACCTCTTGGTGCATGGGTCGATGCTCAACCACTGAGCCACACCAGCCGGACACTCTAGGCACTTTAAAGCTTCCAGGTGATTCTAATGTGCAACTAGGTTATTACCATGCCTTTGTTTTGTTACAGAAAGTTTCTCAGCAGAAAAGCTATTGGCATTTGGGGCAGGAAACTCTTCCTTATTTGATCTAACCCAAGCATTGTAGAATGCCACTTTCACACTCTAGTCATGGTGACAACCAAAAATGCACAAAACATCTCCAAATGCCCCTACTTGAAAATCTTGCCAACCCCTTCCCTTCCTTTTGTGTACCACCCACCACAGAGAAAGCCCCTGCCTTCCCACCCCACCCTTCAGTTCCCAGGTGACTAATGGTCTAGTTGGCTCAGGCCCAAGGTGTTTTCCAGCATGTGAGATTTGCAGTGCTAACACTAGGAAAGTCCCAGACAAACTGTGACAATTGTAGATTTTCTTCCACTGCCTCCCATTGTTGTTCTGCCTTCTCCACCTCTTTTTTGGGAACTGGCCCTTCCCAACCCTGATCTCCAAAAGAGATTTCAAGTTGAAATTGTTGGTGGTCATTTTCTACTCTGCAGACTACTGTGATGTGTGGGGGGAGATGGGACGTACAGAAAGCTTGTCCATAGCAACTGAGGAAACACATGCTCAGAAAAAGCAGAGGTGAGAGGGCGTCTTCCTGGCTTTCCCACAGTGCTCTAGGCCAGTGATGGTCAAACTTGAGCTGGCATCAGTATCATTGCCTAGAGCAGGAGTGGGGAAACTTTTTTCTGCCAAAGCCCATTTGGCTATTTATAACATCATTCAAGGGCCATACAAAATTATCAACTTAAAAATTACCCTGCTAGCTCTGGCCGGTTTGACTCAGTGGTTAGAGCGTCAGCCTACGGAAGAGTCATGGTTTCAATTCCGGTCAAGGGCAAGTACCTCGGTTGCGATTCGATCCATAGCCCTGATTGGGGTCATTCAGAAGGCAACCAATCAATGTGTCTCACATCGATGTTTCTCTCTCTTTCTCTCCCTCCCTTGCTCCCACTCTATCTGAAGATAAATGGAAAAATATCCTCAGGTGAGGATTAAAAATAAATAAATAAATTATCCTGCTGTATTTGGTCAAACATTTAATTAACTCACCCCTAATGTGATGGCTGGAACTGCTTCTCTTGGTGAGGCGTGTGATGTTAGCTGGTATTGATGATGTTGCTACTCACAACTGTTTTCCTGGATTTGTGTTGGACAGTCTGGAGTGCAGTTGACTCTTTGCAATGGTAGGTTATGAAAAGAACTGCTCACAGCAGTAAGTTGTTCCTAACACAGATGCATATTTCAATGCATGTCTCCTCAAAGTGGGAAATTCATTATTGCTTATGAAACATTTATAGAACTCAACAGTGGGAGGTTGTTGTACCTAGCTTTCAGCTCATCATTGCTTTGCAGCTGAATGATTCCGTGTTGTAGGTTATCAGGCACATCATCATCTGGTTCCACATTGAACGGTGTAGCAAAGATGTTCAATTCCATTTGTTTACTTTTCATGTCCTAGAATCTTTCATTAAATGCCTCAATTAGTTTCACACATTCACCAGCATATTCAAGTGTCATAGAAAGCTTTTGTCCTTCCAGAGTGGGGAAATGCACTGTGTTACTCTTTTTGAGTTGCACTTTCCACAGCCTTAATTTAGCTTCAAATGATTTCATGTTTGACAGCAGGGAGCTGAGAAGCTGGTTGGGGCCCTGCAGCTTGTCGTTCAGCTCTGAGAGGTACTTGGTAATGTCTACCATGAACGCTAAATCACACAACCACTTGCTATCATTGAGTTCCCTGACAGGTTTTCCCTTCATCTCCATGAACTGCTTGACTCCATCCCACAGTTCGTAAAACCTCATGAGCATGTTCCCGCGACTCAGCCACCACACTTCATAGTGACAAATAAGATCACCGCACTCAGAGTCAAGATCATTCAGTAACTCCTTAAACTGGCATCTGTTAAACCCTCTGCTTTTGACAAAATTTATGTATGACACTACTGTTGACATCACATTGTTGAGCTGCAATGACTGTGCACAGAGACTTTCTTAGTGTATGATGCAGTGGCTTATAATTAAATCACTTGGATCAAGACTGAGACTGATTCAGTTCTTTCTTGACAAATGCAATTAACCCTTTTTTCGAGCCAACCACGGCTGGAGCTCCATCTATAGTAAGGCCACTTAACTTTTCAAATGTTAACTCAAGTTTTTTCATTGATAAAACAAGTCTCTCAAACAAGTCCTCACCTCTTGTAATGCCATGCATGGCTTCCAGTGACAGTAGTTCCTCTTGCATGTCAAACTCTGCAGTTATCCCCTGAACGAAAACAGCCAGTTGGGCAGTATTTGTTATGTCCGTTGTCTCGTCATAAGCCAGAGAGAAAATTTGGAAATCTCCTGCAGAATCCTTCAGTATTTTTTCAATATTTTGTGCTAAGTCAATAATCTGATCTGAGATGGTTCTCCGAGACAAACTAACACTCTTAAAACAATTTTACTTTATCTGGTGCTAACAACTCCGCAGCAGCCACCATGCACTCTTTCACAAACTCTCCCTCTACATGAGGCCTTAGCTTCTTTGCAATTAGCTGTCTCACTACATAACTTGTCTGAATAACATCGTCTCTGTCACAATGAGGCTTAGTGAAAGAGCCTTGTGATTCCAAACTCCGCTGAAGAGCATTGGTTTTATCCAGATGCATTTGGCCTCCCAATTCATTGAGTTTAGCATGTTTTGAGCTGTAATGACGCTCTACATTAGCTTTCTTCATTGTTGCTAACGCATCGCCACAAACTAGGCACACAGGTTTGCCTTTGACTTCAACAAAAATAATAATAATTATTTGTCCATTTCTCTTGGAAAGATCGACACTGCATCAACTTTTCTTTTCTTTGTAGTCGCCATTTGTAGGATGTCACACCACTTAAGTTTTAATAACTATCCAGTGTGTGTGTCGCCAGCGATGAGATTATTTTGCTTGGATTGCTATTCTAATCCTGCATCTTAGATTTGGAACATATCCAACATTCATATTATCGACACTTGAGGTCTTTTCTGTGTACTGTAATTCCCTTAATCTTCATCTGAGATTCAGTTTTTGCGAAGATTGTTGATCATAGACGTGTGGATAAAGGTTGAATTGGAGTTATCGTCTGTGTCAACAAAGAAGTTGACAACATCGTCGTCAATCATCAGAGGTAAGGTCATCAGCATTTCGAGGAATCATTTCATCACATCTCATCTCATCATCACTGGATCGCTGTAGTTTCACCAGTGTGTTAACACTTTCCCAGCCTGCCTGGCGCTGACTCCTCTGAGTCACGGCAATACAAGCAGACAGGCCTCGGGCAGCCTACAAGAAGCATACATGTCTGTCCTGTCATGTACTTGTATGTGTCCTGTCTATCCCCTAGTGGACAGATGTTCCTTGTCCCTTAGAATTTACATTATTATTATATTCACTTAATATAAATTTATGTTGCTATGAATAAAGCGCCTAGATTCATTGAATTTCGAGACCTGCCTGCTGTTGCCTTGGCAGGGCCAGACCAAATGATTTCGTGGGCTTTATACGACCCTCGGGCTGGACGCTCCCCATACCTGGCCTGGAGGGTTCCTTAAAACTAAACTGCACTCCCAGAGTTTCTGATTCACTAGGTCTGGGTGTGGCCTAAGGATTTGCTTTTTTAAAGGTGTTTGCAGATAGAGTTGATGCTTCAAGTTAGGGACCCCTTGCTCTGGGACAGAGTTCTAAGGTCTTTGAGGGCTCAATAGGCCCAGTCCTGCACTTAGGTTACATGAATCTGTATCTTTGTAATAAATTCCCTTTTTTCCCTCCTAAACAGGTTTTCAGAGATATAATTCATATACCATACAATTCACACATTTAAAGTGTACAATTCAATATTTTTAGTAGATTCACAAATATGTACAACCGCAACCACAGTCAATTTTAGAATATTTCCATCATTTCATAAAAAAGTCTGTACCTTTGTCCGGCCACTGTGGCTCAGTGGTTGAGCATCGACTCATGCACTAAGAGGTCGCTGGTTTGATTTCCAGTCAGGACACATGCCCGGGGTGTGGGCCTGATCCCCAGGAGACGGCCAATCGATGTTCTCTCTCACCGATGTTTCTATCTCTCCCTCTCCCTTCCTTTCTCACTAAAAAAGCAATAAGAAAAAAACAATTTTTTTTTTTAATTCAAGAGGAAAGAAGACTTCCAAACTCGTTTTATGAGGCCAGCATAATCCTAATTCCAAAACCGGATAAGGACACTACAAATAAAGAAAATTACAGGCCAATATCCCTGATGAACATAGATGACAAAATCCTCAACAAAATCTTAGCAAATCAGATCTAGCAATATATTAGAAAAATTGTTCACCACAACCAAGTGGGATTTATCCCAGGGATGCAAGACTGGTACAATATTCACAAATCAATAAATGTGATATGCCACATAAACAAAATGAAAGATAAAATCATATGATCATATCAATAGATGTTGAAAAAGCATTTGACAAAATCCAGCACCCATTTCTGATCAAAATGCTCAGCAAAGAAGAAATAGAGGGATCATAGCTCAACATAATAAAGGTCATATTTGAAAAATCTACAACCAACATCATACTCAATGGGCAAAAACTAAAAGCATTTCCCTTAAGAACAGGAACAAGACAGGGATGTCCACTTTCACAACTCTTATTCAACATAGTACTAGAAGTCTTAGTCACAGCAATCAGACAAGAAGAAAAAATAAAAGCATCCACACTGGAAAGGGGAAGTGAAACTGTCATTATTCGAAGATGACATGATATTGTACACAGAAAACCCTAAAGATTCCATCAAAAATCTACTAGATTTAATAAATGAATTCAGCCCTGGCTGTTTTGCCTCAGTGGTTAGAGCATCGATCCACGGACCAGAGAGACCTGGGTTCGGTTCCCGCTAAGGGCACATACTTCAGTTGCAGTTTGTCCCTGGACCCAGTTGGGGTTGTGTGGGTGGCAACCAGTCAATGTGTCTCTCTCACATCGATGTTTCTCTCTCTCTTCCTCCCTCTCTCCCTCCCGCTCTATCTGAAGATGAATGCAAAAATGTCCTTGGGTGAGGGTAAAAAAATAAAAAATAAATGAGTTCAGCAAAGTAGCAGAATACAAAATTAACATCCAGAAAATGATGGCATCCTTATACACTAATAATGAACACTCAGAAAGGGAAACTGAAAAAACAATCCCATTTACTACCACAACAACAAAAATTAAGACACATAGGAATAAACTTAACCGAGGAGGTAAAAGACCTGTTCTCAGAAAAATACAGGACATTGAAAAAAGAAGTAGAGGAAGATATGAAAAAGTGGAAGCATACACCATGTTCATGGATTGAAAGAATCAATATCATTAAAATGTCCATACTACCCAAAGCAATCTATAGATTCAATGCAATCTCTATTAAAGTATCAACAGCATATTTCACAGATCTAGAATGAATACTCCAAAAGTTGTTATGGAACCAAAAAAGACCCTGAATAGCCATAGAAATCTTGAAAAAAAAAGAACAAAGTTGGAGGGATCACAATACCGGGTATCAAGTTATAAAACAAAACCATCATAATCAAAACAGCCTGAACAGGCATATAGGTCAGTGGAACAGAACAGAGAACTTAGAAATCAACCCAAGATATTATGCGCACTTAATATTCAACAAAGGGGGCAAGAGCATACAATGAAGAAAAGACAATCTCGTCAATAAATGGTGTTGGGAAAATTGGACAAGTACTTGCAAAAAAAGAAAAAGAAACTAGGCCACCAACTTATACCATGCACAAGAATAAACTCAAAATGGATAAAAGACTTAAATGTAACTCATGAAACCATAAAAATCCTCGAAGAAACCATAGGCAGCAAAATATCAGACATCACACCTAGCAGAATTTTCACTGATAAATTGCTTAGGGCAAGAGAAACAATGAGAAAAAGAAAATGGGACTACATCAAACTAAAAAGCTTCTGCATGGCAAAATGAAAAGAGAACCCACTCTCTGGGAGAACATATTTGCCAATGATACATCAGGTAAGGGGTTAATATCCGAAATATATAAACTACTCAAACAGCTCAACATAAAGAAGACAAGCAATCCAATAAAAAATGGGCAGAGGACCTGAATAGATACTTCTCCAAAGAGGACATACAAATGGCCAAGAGACATATGAAAAAATGCTCAATGTCACTAATTATCAGAGAGATGCAAATTAAAATGACTATGAGGTATCACCTCACAACAGCCAGTATGGCTGCCATCAACAAATCAACAAACAACAAGTGCTGGCGAGGGTGTGGAGAAAAGGGGACTCTAGTACACTGCTGGTAGGAATGCAGACAGGTGCAGCCACTATGGAAAACAATATGGTGTTTCCTCAAAAAATTAAAAATAGAACTGTCATTTGACCCCGTGATCCCACTTCTTGGAATGTATCCTAAGAAGCCTGAAACACCAATCAGAAAGAATATATGCACCCTTATGTTCATAGCAGAACTATTTACAATCGCTACGATTTGGAAACAGCCCAAGTGTCCATCAGTAGATGAGTGGATGAAAAAGCTGTGATAGCCCTGGCCGGTTTGGCTCAGTGGTTAGAGCGTCAGCCCGTGGACCAGAGAGACAGGGGTTCGGTTCCCGCTAAGGGCACTTACCTCGGTTGCAGTTTATGTGGGTGGCAACCAGTCGATGTTGTCTCTCTCACATCAATGTTTCTCTCTCTCTCTTCCTCCCTCTCTCCCGCTCTATCTGATGATATAGTCATCCCTCGTCACTTCGCACTTCGACTTTCGCGGCTTCACTCTATCACGGTTTTTTCAAATATATTCATTAAAAAGTTGATCGAGACGGTGAAAATGATACAGCGTGCATTCGATTGTCTGAGTCAATTATACACCCCTGTATTACAATTAAAATTAAAGTTACTGTACGTATGGACTGTAGGCCTATGTATTCGAGCACCCCAGGCATCTTTCAATGCCAGGTGCAACCGCTAGAGTCTGGAATGGATTAACGGCGATAAACGAGGGACGACAGTAAATGCAAAAATATCCTCAAGTGAGGATAAAAAAAAAAAAAGAGAAAGCTGTGGTACATTTACACAACGGAATACTATGCAGCTAAGAAAGAAAAATCTCAGTCTTTGAGACACATGTTGGGACCTGGAGAGCATTATGGTAAGTGAAATAAGCCAGTCAGAGAAAGACGACTATCACATGATCTCACTTACTTGTGGAATATAATGAACAAAAGCTGACAATCAAAATAGATCCAGAGACATGGAAGTAGGGAACAAACTGACAGACCTCAGAGGAAAGGGAGGTGGGGGAAAGGTAAATCAAATAACTTATATGCATATATGCATAACCAATGGACACAGACAACAGTGTGTTGAAGTCGGGGGGTGGGGCAGGAGTGGAGAGGAGTGTGTCAATGGGAGAAAAAAGGAAGGACAACTGCAATGCTTTCAATAATAAAATAAATTTTTTTAAAGGAATAAAATTCTGAAACATACTACAACATGAATGAATGTAATAAGCCAAGTCACACAAAAACAAGTACTGCGTAACTCTGTTTATATGATGTAGATAGGATAGTCAAATTCATAAAAACAGAAAGTAGAATGGTGTTTGCCAGGAGCCCAGAGGAATGCGCACACATGAAAAACTTCTGGAGATGAGTTATATAACAATGTGAATGTACATAATGCTACTGAACTGTACACTTAAAAATGCTTAAGATGGGCCCTGGTGGGTGAAGCTCAGTGGTTAGAGTGTCGGCCTGCACACAGAAGGGTTGAGGGTTCAATTCCCAGTCAAGGGCACGTACCTGGGTTGCAGGTTTCATCCCTAGATCCCTGGCCCTTGGGGCAAGTGCAGGAGGCAACCAATCTGTGTGTGTGTGTCTCTCCCCCTCCCTCCCTCTCTTCCACTCCCTCTAAAAATCAATGGAAAAAATATCCTAGGGTGAGGATTCACCAAGGGAAAAAAAAAAAAAAAGGTTAAGATGGGAGCAACTGAAATGTTCATACAGTGTTGATGGAAATCAAAAATAGAAAAACACTTTTTGTAGTTTCTTAAAAATTAAGCATAAGCTACCATTAAAAATGATTAAGATGGTAAATGTATGTCATGCATTTTACCACAATAATAAATAATTTAGAAATTAATAATTTAGAAATTAAAAATTATTTTAGACAGACAGCCTTATGGTTTGGTCAAAGGAAGCAGTTAGTATCTAGATTCAGTTAGAGTTGAATACACCTCCTTGGTTTAATTCATGGAAATGTTTATATAGTCACCTTTTAATTATCCTCCAGGAACTTCTCTGCTCAGAGAATCACCCTAATCCCGAGGCCAACTATAAACAACTGAGACAAAGGGATAGACTTTATGACCTTCAGTGTGTTTCTGTCATGTAATGTGGACCTTCCTGGGTCACCGCCTATTGCGTTCCAGGATTTAGGATGCATTGTAATATATCACTCTGCATAGGTTAAGGATTAGGCTTTATGAAAGAAAGGGAAATCTTGTTTATTTTCCAAGTTAAATCCTTCAATTTTACCAGTATGCATAATATAGAGAAAATACACAGTATACAGAAAATGCAGCTTTAGAAATTCTTGGATCTGGGTTAATTCAGAGGATCTTTACTATGATTATGAGTACATTTCTCTGGTCTAAAATGATACATTAAAGGGAAGTTTAGCCCTGGCTGGTTTGGCTCAGCGGTTAGAGCGTCGGCCCGTGGACCAGAGAGTCCCGGGTTTGGTTCCCGCTAAGGGCACACACCTCGGTTGCAGGTTGCAGTTTGTCCCTGGCCCTAGTTGGGGTCGTGTGGGTGGCAACCAGTTGTTTCTCTCTCTCTCTTCCCCGCTCTGTCTCTCCCACTCTATCTGAAGATAAGTGCAAAAATGTCCTCGGGTGAGGATAAAAAAAAAAGGGAAGTTTAATCCATGCATTATTATCTTTTTGGTTAAGAATTTTTTGTTTTATTTATTTTTAATTAATTAATTTTTATTGAATTTATTGGGGTGACATTGGTTAATAAAATTATATAGGTTTCAGGTGTATAATTCTATAATATATCATCTGTATATTGTATTGTGTGTTCTCACCCCAAGTCAAGCCTCCTTCCATCACTGTTTATCCCCCTTTTACCCTCTTCTACCTCCCCTTTTTCCCCCTGATAATCACCATACTGTTGTCTGTGTCTATGAGGTTTCTTGTCACCGTTGTTTACTTAATCCCTTTGCCTTTTTCACCTAGCTCCCCCCACCCCTCAGAAAGGGAAATCTTACAAAGCTAGGTCAACAGGCAAAGAGGACGCAGGGGTCCCCCATCCCTCTATTATCCCACAGAAAGGTATGCTGGGGTCAGGGTGCTCTGCCACAAGATAAGTCTATGTTCTGCTGAAGGGACATTGCTCCTTTCTGTTCTACCTTGTCACGGAGCAAATGTAAGAAAGCAATCTGGAATGGGGAACACATGGATTGCTTGGGTGCTGGGCAGTCTAGATGTGGGTAACCGTGTTCAGAGGAGTTATCTGAAGTGAACCTCTGGAGTTGAAATGCCAGTTTCTCAGCACTTAGAGACCTTGGTCCTGTGGGAAGGTACAGTCATCCTGCTGGAGAAGGAGTCTTTCCCATCCTGTGGGAGCTGAGCTAGATGCAGCTCCTTCCACCAGGAAAAGGCCCAGTTTTACCTGGTTCATTGTAAGAGTAACACTGAATGAGCTTCCAGGGCTAATTCCAGGCAGTTCTGCTTATTGCATCACAGTTTCTGAATTCAAATATAAATATAAAACACATTTATGCTCTCTGATGTTATTTTTTTCTATGACTCTGCCTCTTTCAACGTAAAGAATCAATAATTTGCTTATGATAATTGCCTATGTTTTATCTTGTTTTTTAAAAGCAACTCTTTTTCCTTTTAAATCCTTACCCAAGGACATGCTTACTGATTTTAGATAGAGGGGAGAGGAGATAGAGAAATATCAATGTGAGTGAAAAACATCGATCAGTTGCCTCCCATATACACCCCAATCAGGCATCAAACCTGCAACCTAGGTATGTGCCTTGACCAAGAATTGAACCTGCAACATTTTGGTGTATGGGGCGACGCTCCAACCCACTGAGACATACCAACCAGGGCTAAAAGCAACGACTCTAGTCCTGGCCAGGTGGCTTAGTGGGTTGGAGCGTCCTCCTGTGCACCAAAAGGTTGTGGGTTTGATTCCCGGTCAGGGCACATACCTAGGTTGTGGGTTCAGAGCATCTGGGAGGCAACTGATCAATGTTTCTCTCAGACATCCACGTTTCGCTCTCTCTCCCTTCCTCTCTCTAAACATATCCTTGGGTGAGTATTAAATATAAATAAAAGCAACTTTTATAAGGGACATGGAATGGCTATTGAAGAAAAACAAATGATGAATAAATATATGAAAAGATTTAGCCTCACTAGTAGTCAATGAAATGCAAATTTAAAAAACAATGAGCCCTGGCCGGTGTTCCCAGTGGTTAGAGCATCGGCCCGAGCACCAAAGGGTCATAGGTTTCATCCCTAGTCAAGGGCACATACCTGGGTTGCAGGTTCGATCCCCGGCCCTGGTCAGGGCACATATGGGAGGCAACCAATCAATGTATCTCGCTCTCTCTCTCTCTTTTTCTCTCCCTCCTTCCCTCCCTCCATCCTTTCCTTCCACTCTTTCTAAAAATCAATGGAAAAAATATCCTCAGGTGAGGATTAACAACAGCAAAAACAAAAAGCAATGAAATTAATGGTGACTGCTACAGGATTTCTTTGTGGGGTGATGAAAATGTCCTCAAATTGATTGTGGTGATGGTTGCACAACTGTGTGAATATACTCAAAACCACTGACTTGTACACTTTAAATGGGTGAATGTTATGGTATGGGCATTATATCTCACTAAAACTGTTACCAAAAATAGTTTACTCTTTTTTATTGATGAGTAGTTAGTATTCCATTATATGAATATACTGCAATTTGTTTATCCAGTTGCCTGTTGATGAACATTGGTTTGTTTCCAGCTTTGGGCTATTAAAAATAAAACTGTTGCCCTGGCTGGTTTGGCTCAGCGGTTAGAGTGTCGGCCTGCGGTCCAGAGAGACCTGGGTTCGGTTCCCGCTAGGGGCATGTACCTCGGTTGCAGTTTGTCCCCGGCCCTGGTTGGGTCGTGCGAGTGGCAGCCACTCGATGTGTCCCTTTCACGTCGATGTTTCTCTCTCTCTCTCTCTCTCTCTCTCTTCCTATCTCTCCCTCCCACTCAATCTGAAAAAAAAAAAATGTCCTCGGGTGAGGATAAATAAATAAATAAAATTGTTACGAACATTGATATACAAGTCTTTGTATGAAACATATGCTTTCTTGTCTCTTAGGCAAATACATAGGAGTAGAATGCCTGAATCATATGACAGGTGTGTTTAACCTTTTAAGAAACTATCAAACTGTTTTCTTTCTTTTTTTCTGTTAATCCGCACCCGAGGATATTTTTCCATTGATTTTTTTAGACAGAGTGGAGGGAGGGGGGGAGTGAGAGAGAGAGACATCAATGTGAGAGCCAGGAATTGAACCCTCAACCCTTCCGTCGGAGGGCTGTCGCTCTAACCACTAAGCCAGACTAGCCAGGGCTACCACACTGTTTTCTAAAGTGTTTATATCGCCCTGGCCAGTTTGGCTAGCGGTTAGAGCGTCGGACTGCGGTCCAGAGAGACCCGGGTTCGGCTCCCACTAAGGGCATGTGCCTCGGTTGCAGTTTGTCCCTGGCCCTGGTTGGTCGTGCGGGTGGCAGCCACTCGATGTGTCCCTTTCACATTGATGTTTCTCTCTCTCTCTCTCTCTTCCCCTCTCCCCCTCCCGCTCTATCTGAACAAAAAAAATAAAAAAAATAAAGTGTTTATACCATTTGACATTTCCACCAACAGTGTATCAGAGTTCTAGTCTCTCCCCATCCTCGTCAACTCTTGGTATGATAAATTGTTTAATCAGACATACTAATAAGTATGTAGCAATATCTCATTGTGATTTTCATTTTCATTTTCTTAATGACTAAAGATGTTTAACATCTTTTCACATTTTTATTTGCCATCCATATATTTTCTTTCGTGACATGTCTGTTCAAATATTTAAAAAATTGAGTAGTCTATTTTATTATTGAGTTTTCTTGACACAAATCTTTTATCAGATATATGTTTTGCTAATATTTTCTCCCAGCTTGCAACTTGTCTTTTCATTCTTCTCACAATATTTTTTCTTTTAAATTTCTTTTTTATCTAATAAATTTTTTTCAATTACAGTTGACATTCAATATTTGTTTCAGGTGCACAGCATAGTGGTTACACATTTATATAACTTACAAAGTGTTCCCCCCCGATAAACCTAGTACCCATCTGACACCATATACAGTTATTACAATATTATTGACTATATTCCTTATGCTGTACTTTACATTCCCATGACTATTTTGTAACTGCCACTTGTACTTCTTAATCCCTTCACCTTTTTTCACTCAGTTCCCCCCAACCACCCTCCCATCACAGTGTCTTTTCAAGAACAGAAGTTTTAAATTTTGATGAAGTCCCAATTTATCAATTTTTAATAATCGTTGTCTAATCAAACTTCGTAAAGATTTTCTCCTATGTTTTCTTCTAGTAGTTTTATAGTTTTAGATTTTACATTTAGGTCTATCCATTTTGACTTAATTCTTGTAGATGGTATGAGCTATGAATTGAACTGTATTTTTTTACATACAGATATTCAATTGTTTCAGCCTGATTCATTGAAACAACTATCCTTACTTTGTTGAATTGTCTTTGGGTCTTTTTCAAAAATAAGTTTTTTATATCTGTACCTATCTCTGGACTCTATTTAGTTCCATTTTCTATCTTGATGCCAATAGCACACTATCTACCTTGATTACTGTTGTTTTATAAGAAGTCTTGAAATTCAGTAATGTTAGCCCTCCAACTTTGGTATTCTCTTTCAAAGTTGTTTTGGCTATTCTAGGTCTTTTGCCTTTTCATGTGAATTTTAGACAGCTTGTCAATTTCTACAAATTTTTTTCTGTAGGGAAGAGACAGAAATACAACATATTAATGAAAAACCCAGGGCTCAAAGGTCAGTCTGCCTAGGTTCAAGATTCAACTCTACCTCTTCATAGCTGTTTGACTTTGGACAAGTTCCCTAACTCTCCACATATCCATTTCTCATTCATAAAGCTGAGGTAATATTAACAATCTCACGGGGCTGTGATGGGGCTTAAGTAAAACCATATATAATGCTGAGAAACTGAAAATACAGACGATGGCCAGACCATATATGACAGTAGAACTCTGACCCACAGCTGCTGTAAACAAATAGTCTTGGAAACCAAACCACAACCTCTGCAAGCAATTGGCCCCAAACAGACAGAACTTGTCTGAGTCAATAAGTACCAACATCTGTAATTTTTGCTCCTACTTTCAACTCGGGACCAAGCAGAGAAAGCCAAATATGCTCCCCAAACCATATGATGCCCCCTTTCCAGTCGGCCCACCTCCAGCTTTCCCATGCCAACAACCTCCCATTGGGGCATACCTTAAGCCTTCCCTTTTTAAACTATGAAACTTTTCCACTCCCCTGCCTGCCTTCAAATCTCTGCCAAATGCAAGTGATGGTGGCTGACTCCTGGCCATAGAAAAGCTCTAAATAAACAGCATTGTTTCTTCTCATTTGAGTGATCTTTGTTTATTTCCATGGTGCTTAACGCTGTGTTTGAGTTTAATTTTTTTTTTTAAGTCCTCACCCGAGGACACTTTTTCATTTATCATCAGACACAGTGGGAGGGAGGAAGAGAGAGGGAAGGGGAAAGAGAGAAACATCAATGTGAGAGAGAAACATTGACTGGTTGCCTCCCATATGATCCTACCAGGGCCAAGGTCAAACTGCAACCAAGGTATGTGCCCTTGACCGGAATCGAACCTGAGACTCATTGGTCTGCAGGCCAACACTCGATAACTACTGAGCCAAACCAGCCAGGGCTCAAAACATTTTATAGAGAGCAGCAGAACTGTTTTGTCTATGAAAATTTACACAGAATCCAAATATATAAAACAAATAAAAGTGGCTTTCAATAGTTTCTTTTATTTAAGTCAGTCAGTACTAACAGTGGGACCTTTGTGGTGACCTCAATAATATTATATGAGGATAATGGACACTTGCACACACAGTATTTTTTTTAAATCCTGTTTCATACCATATGAAGTTGCAAATGCTAACAGTTTTCTTTTAAGCCAGTTACCTTAGAATAAAATATTTGCAGAACACCTCAAGTACCTCTTCAAAACTCTAGGGCTCTCAGAAACATGGAGTAAAAACTACTGATGTCAGGTCAGGGTTCAGGGTCTTGATTTAAGTGTTAGGGATGCTGCCCTGGCCAGTTTGGCTCAGCAGTTGGAGCACTGGCCCAAAGACCAAAGGGTCTCGGATTCGATTCTGGTCAAGGGCACGTACCTGGGTTGCAGGTTCATGCGGGAGGCAACCAAGTGATGTGAGACACAATCATGTTTGTCTTTCTCCCTCCCTTCCTTCTACTCTGTCTAAAAAGTCAATGGGAAAATATCCTCTGGAGGATTAACAAAAAAAAAAAAAAAAAGTGTCAGGGATGCTGCCAACCAGCTGGGTAACCCTGGGCAAGTCACTTGACCTTTGAGTTGTTTCTTCCCTTGTAAATTGAGGAGGCTGAACTAAACAGGAATTTCTCAATATTAAGTGTGCATAACCACCAGTGTGGAGTAGCGGGGGCGGGGCAACGCTGAGTGCCTGTTTAAAAATGCAGGTTTCCGGCCCACCCTGTGGTTCTAACTCAGTAAGTCTGGGATCATGCCCTGGAATCTGCATTTTAAACATGCACACAGCTATTTTGATGCTGGTGATTCATGTACATAAATTGAGAAACACGAGAATAAACAGTCTCCTAGGTCCCTTCTGGCTCTGGTGTCTGATTCAGGTGGAGTTGGTGAAGTCACAGGACTGGTGCATGGGGAGGAGAAAAGTGGAAGGGAAAATCGCTCCACAGGGAAAATGTTGATGGAATGTGTCTTTTAAAGCCAATTGTGTTACTATTCGCCTTTTGAGAGCCCCCACGACTCCGGTCCAGAGAGACTTGGATTCCTGTTGGTCTCCAAGTGCTTTGCAAAGGCAATGCGCATTTTATCCTCCGCTAGCCCATAAAAATCACTCCGAGTTCTGGCTGGTTTGGCTCAGCCATTAGAGCGTTGGCCCGAAGACCTAGGAGTCGGTTTGATTCCCATCAAGGGCACATGTCTTGGTTGCAGTTCCGTTGCTGTTCAGTCCCCAGACCTGGTCAGAGTCATGCAGGAGGCAACCAATGGATGTGTCTCTCTCACACTGATGTTTCTCTCTCTCTTTCCCTCTCCCACTGTATCTGAAGATAAATGGAAAAATGCCCTCGAGTGAGGATTAAAAAAAAAACACACTCCCAAACCTCCACACCCCATGCCCCAGATTTGAATACACCCGAGAAGAAATGCAACATGCAAATACCTCCCTGCCCTTCTGCTCCACAGTTTCTCGTAGGTCTCTTGGAGCAGGAGGGAACAAAGGAATATTTGTCCAGCCCTCAAAATCATATTAAACGCAGGGCACTCCCCCAGCACTCGAGGCAAAATCCTCACCGTTCCGCTGGGGAGACCCCAGTTCAGTGTGGCCACACCTCCCTCTTGCGGCAGAGAACGGGACTCCACTTGGCGAGGAGAACAAACGCAGGGCCGGGCAGAAACAGCCTACGAAGACTCAAAAAGGGGACACAGACATTAGCTTGGAAAAAGCAGGAGTGGGGTGGGAGCGGGGAGGAGGGGGCCAATGGGGGGAAAAAGGGAGACCTCTGTAATACCTTCAACAATTAAAAATAACTAAATAAATAAATACATAAAAAGACCAAAAAAGGGGTAAGAAACGCAAAGAAAAAAACAGAGGAGCACTCTTCATTGTCTCTTTCTACTTTACCTTTCTTTTCTACCTCCCCAAACCAGTCTTCCCATGTAGACCTGCCCTCTATTAATAACTTTTCTAATACCTTGCAGTTTACAAGGTGTTTCACAAACATCATTTCATGTGACCTGTTCTCATTCCTGTTTCACATCACCTCACTTCCCCTTCCAGAATGAAAAGGAAAAACTGAAAAATAACCTATATAAATGCCTTTCTTGTATTTTGCATGCGGGTAGACCTGACCACACCCTTATTCCTGGACTGCAGGACCTCAGAGCTGAGGTAATAACCTTGACTCCTGTAGGAGGTCATTAAATTTGTTCCGCTCTGTGGTCGCAAATAGAGCATTAAACTTGCCAGAGCTTGGTCAATACAAGAACAGAGAGCAAAGCATTTGATCACAGCAGCACAGACCTGGATAAATAATTGTTTTTTTTTGTTCCATCAATTTTTCAAAAATTAATCAAATTATATAATAAGAATAGAAAAATGAGCCCTGGCCAGTTTGCTCAGTGGTTAGAGCATCGGCCCGCGGACCAATGAGTCGCAGGTTCAATTCCAGTCAAGGGCATGTACCTCAGTTTCCGTTCATCCCCGGCCCTGGTAGGGTTGTGGGGGAGGCAACCAGTCGATGTGGCTCTATCACATTGATGTTTGTTTCTGTCTCTCTCTCTCTCCCTCCCTCCCACTCTATCTGATGATGGACAGAGGAATATCCTAGGGTGAGGAATTAAAAAAAAAAAATAGAAAAATGACCCTCGCAGGTTTGGCTCAGAGGTTAGAGCGGCAGCCTGAGGACCAAAGGGTCTCAAGTTCGATTCCTGGTCAAGGGCACGTGTCTGGCTTGCAGGTTTGATCCCCAGCCCTGGTCGGGTCATGCAGGAGGCAACCAACTGATGTGTCTCTCTCACATCAATGTTTCTCTGTCTCTCTCCCTCTCCCTCCCTTCCATTCTATCTACAAATCAGTGGGAAAATATCTTCCAGTGAGGACTAACAACAACAACAACAACAAAAAGAATAGAAAAATGCACAAATTATAAACGTACAGTTAAATTCATTTTAGAATTGAGCACACCCATGTACCCAGCATCCAGATCAAGAAAGTAAACATTACCAGCACCCCAATGCTCCCCATGCCCCCTTCCAGTCACAACTCACACTTAAGGTCACTTCTACTCTGACTTTTAACATCATAGATTAATTTTGCCTGCTTTTTTTCCTTAATTTTTTTTCCTTTATTGATTTTACAGAGAGAGGAAGTGAGAGGAAGAGAGAGATGGAAACATCAATGAGAGAGAACATCGATTGGCTGCCTCCTGCATGCCCCCCACTGGGGATTGGGCCCACAATCTGGGCATGTGTCCTGACCTGGAATCGAATTGGCGACCTCTTGGTGCATGAGTCGACGCTCGACCACTGAGCCACACAGGCCGGGCATGACCCTCACTCTTTATATTACCTGGAAGGAACAGCTTTTCATTCTGCCTGCTTTTTAATTTCATTTAGACAGAATCAAACAATACATACTCCTGTATATAACTTTTGCTAAACATTGTGAAATTAACCTGTTGTTGCATATGGTTCATTTTCATTGCTACAGTATACCATTGTAGAAATATACCACAATTTATCCATTTTATTAATAGTAGACATTTAGGATATTTCCAGTTTGGGGCTATTATAACAATACATCTGTGAACACTCTTGTTCATAGCTGTTGGGGAATATATGTATACACTTGGGTTGTTTTTTAAGTAGGTGCGGAATTGCTGGGTCATATGATTTCTTCAATTGATACTGCCAAACAGATGTTCAAATGTGGTACTAATTTACATTTCCATCAGCAATGTGTGAGGGTTTTGTTATATATTGTTTTTCATTGTAGTCATCCTGATGTGTGGGTAATGTATTACCTTGTAGTTTCAATTTACATTTCCCTGATGACGAATGAAGTTGAGCACCTTTTCATAAGTTTATGAGCCATTTGGTCTGAATATCTTCTTTGGTCAAGAGCCTATTCAAGGCTTTCAGTCAAACAATTTAAAGCCTACATTTACCCACCATGGATGATAAGAGCCTTGTTCAGGATTAAATTTAGTCCCAAATAAGCATGTTCTATTAATGCTCCACATTGAGAGATATTCATTATATTTGTGCATTATTTACATAATATCATTTGGTCAATACAAGTGCTCTGAAAAGCAGAAGGTGTAAACCAAGCTTGTTTTACAGAGAAGCAGGTAATCTTGTGGAGATCGTGATATGCTCAAGATAAGTGGCAGAACCAAGACCCTCAATCAAGGTTTTGCTGTCTCTTGGTCAAGTGCTCATTCCATTACAGTGGTTCTCAAACCCATTTAATCTGTCCACCTTTTATATATAGTAAATATTTTACATCACCCCCTTTTTTGAGAAAGGCCAGTAAGCCAGGACAAGTGGAATAGGGAAACTGAGACAGATCGCTGAACAAACTAACTGACAGCCATTTACAGCAGATACAGAAGGTCACCTCCCTAGATGTAACATCTAGGCCTCAGTTGTATTTCAGCTCCAGACCCAGAAAAGCAGCAAAACCAGGTGGGTGACACCAGGACCAGCTGCAATGACTAATGACCCTCTGCCCTGACACTGACCAATCAGTGAAGACCATGACCCTGAAAGAGCACACCTAGAAAACTGATGAATATTCTGTTGAAGCCCTCCCCTAAGAGAGAAATAAAAGCCTCAAGACAAAGGACCCAGCACCCACTCTCCTTCCCAGGAGCACGCCTGCCCTCCCTCCTTTCTTTCCCCACAGGCATGGATCTCCTAGACTCTAAGGGATCCCACAAGACTTGCAACCAGGGCAGCAATGGGCAGTGCAAACCCCTTGAATCTGTCCCCAAGGCCCCTTTTTCTCTGACTTCTTTGGTGACCCAAAGCAGACCCGTGTAGGCTCATTTCCTCAGCCCTTCCTTGTTTCACTGTCCCCAGCTTTAATAAATGTCCTCTAAAATTCACCTGGACTCATGTTGTGAAACTTTTTCTGCACGAAGTCAAGAACCCATACACTGCCAGGCCGGACCTAGGCAGACCCGCCAAAGGCTAGGTCCCCTTTCCAGTAACACTTTTACTACAATGAAATTAAATCTGTAGATAATTTCTAAAGATAATATGTCACCCTTACAACATAAAGGAGAAATAAAAGAACAGTGATTTATAATAAATAATTACATAATCTAATAATAATATAATTACAAATAAAATAATAAATGCTTAAACACAATTATACAAGAACATGTAATGAAAGAATAGATGCTTGCCCCTAAAAATAGATTCACAATAAATTCAAACAGTCACAAATAAAGACAAATACAAGTGTTGTACTGACAAGTCTAATGCCACACATTGCTGTTCTTGACAGGATTTTCCAAATTGGTGAACAACTTTAAGTAAAATTCTGAACAAACCAAAGGACAATCATCTCTTAACTCACACAGTAGTTGTAGTCCTAAAAAAGTCACTGTATTTTAAACCATGGAAAAAATATTTTGTGCTTATATACAAAAAGGAGTTCAATTTTAAGCTCAGATAATTATGAACTGTTTTTCACCTACATGAATATCCAAGAATACATTCAAAGGTTGGACAGGATGCAGGATAATTCATTTTGGGGGATGTCATGTTCATTGCAGAACAATGTAGCAGACCTGGACCATGTCCTTTAAATGGTAATAATGTCCCCCAATCACTGTGACAACCCAAAACTTCTTGGGGAGGTACTGTTCCTACTGAGAATACCACATACTCTGCACAGCAAAGTCCCTGCCTGAAATACGGAATGCGACCATAAAGCTGGCCTTTGCACGCAACCAAACTTGCTCTGTGAATCCCTGAGCAAGTCACAACATCTCTGAGCCTCAATGTCTCCAGTTACCAGGGTGGCCTCTGCATCTGGCAGCAGAAGCAGCAGTAGCAGTAAATGTGTCTCCCTGCACGATGGCAGGCTGTATGGAGAGAGCCTTTGTCCCTCACACTTCCTAGTCTACCCCCAACTCCTCCCTGCCCTCTGTTGGCAACACTTGGCAAGGTTGACCAGTTACTCCTGCACAAAGAGCTTTTCATCTTCCCAGTCCTTGTTGATAAATATGTTCAGCAGTAGATGGCATGAAAGATATTAGTATAAATTGTCAGAAAAGAAGTAACAAAACATATATCTATTGCCTCTATAGAAAATACTCCTTAAGGCCTCAACTATTGCAAAAAAATACACTATTTGATACGTTCCAAAGTTTGAATGAATTACCATATCATCATGGCCAAAATCTTTATAAATACAGGATGGGGCAAAAATAGGTTTACAGTTGCGTGTATGCAAAACACAGAGTTTATTCTTGTATTAGTATTTATTAATTATTGTACTATTATTTTGCATACGCAAAATAAACCTACTTTTTTTTAATCCTCACCCGAGGACATTTTTTCATTTTTTGTTCAGATAGAGTAGGAGGGAGAGAGAGAGAGAAACATCGACATGAAAGGGCCACATCGAGTGGCTGCCACCCACACGACCAACCAGGGCCAGGGACAAACCACAACCGAGGTACATGCCCTTAGCAGGAACCGAACCCGGGTCTCTCCGGACCGCGGGCCAACGCTCTAACCGCTGAGCCAAACCGGCCAGGGCTGTAAACCTACTTTTGCCACACCCTGTATAACACTTTCCCAGTGGGGTCCCAATTGTAAGCCTTGCTAACACGTGCTTTTTTGAAATTGGTAATAATTGCCTGCTTGAAAACAAATCAAATTGGCAAGTGATATCACAGTGGATTCAAAAGTAGTAATAGAGCTTAAATTCAAAGGTGCAGAATATGAACATAAGATGAACATATATGAACTATACTAAAATATAGTTTTTAAGTTAATAACATGAACTTATGCAAATATAAAATTAACACGTGTCAGAGATTTATTCAACTCTTAATTAATGAAGGAACCTATAAGATGTGAAAAGCAGTTCAAATGAGAATTTGACACACTGGACAATGTATTTGTACAGTTCTATGAACAGGAACCAATTGCATTACTCTATGGACAAGAAGGGTTATATTGCTGTTAGTTTTCTACAACTTAGTTTTTACCACAAGTTGTAAAACAACCTGATATTAGTTTCCTATTGTTACTGTAACAAATTACCACAATCTTGATAACTTAAAACAACACACATTTATTATCTCACAGTTCAATTGGAGTATCTTACAGTTAGTTGTAGGTCAGAAGTCCAAAATGGGTCTCACTTGGCTAAAATCAAAGTGTCATCAGGGCTGTGTTCCTTCTGGAGGCTCTAGGGGAGAATCATTTCTTTGCTTTTTCCACCTTCTCGAGGCCATCCCTATTAGTTGGCTCATGGTAGGTTTAGTCTTTTTCACTCTGCATCACCCTGGCTTCTCTGATTTCATTGTGACAGCTCCTTCTCTGATTCTCACTCTCCTGCCTCCCTATTTCACTGGTAAAGATCCTTGTGATTATATTAGGCCCTCCTGAATAATCCAGGATAATCTCCCCTGATTATCCATCAACAGTGCAAACTCCTACAGAATCAGATAATCTCCAAAGAGTCTGAGAGACTACCTTGCACTCTACCACAAGGACACCCACTGATCTTTTTTGCCCCTTTCCCAGTCTCAGACCATTTTTCCTGATGATACCATGGCTCTTAACAAGAGTGACTGTGCAAAACCCAAGATCAGGCAGCCCTGGGACCATGGTCCCGAAGCAGGGAAACAGCTGTCCCTTTAATTGGGCCATGGTTGCCACCCCTGCCTCACCAACTTGGGTTGTTTCCCTTGGTCTCTGCTAGCATTTGAGGTTTCCAGTCCTGGTTACTGATTGATCAAATTCCCCTTTCTCCACGTTGGAGGGATGAGAACAGAGCAGAAATATTTAGTCCATGAAGTTAGAAGGAGACAAAGAGGCATACAGATAGGGCACAGACAAAGCCAAACTTTAACCACTATGATTGTGTGTCAGCCTGGCCTTTGTCCCAGGGCTGGGGCAGGGAGTGAGGGCAATAGAGACTGGGGTGGAGATGTCTCTCCTCACTGACCTCTTCCTCCTAGCCATTTGACTTTCTTGGAATAAAGGGGAACCAAGAGTTCCCCTGTCATAAATCCAAGATGGTTTCCTGCTACTAATTACATGGCCACAGCGAAATGGGAAGTAGCTGGCCACTCCATCAATCCAACCATTTTCAAACTACTCTTGCTCAAAGCCCCGATTAACACTGTATTGCTTAGTTATTCCTCTCATCTCTCCTAAGCAAATCTTCTTTTGTTTTTTTGTTTTTTCATTGATATTAGAGAGAGAGAGAGGAAGGGAGAGGGAGAGAGAGATAGAAACATCGATGAGAGAGAACATCAAATGACCGCCTCCTGTATGCCCCCCACTGGGGATCAGGCCCACAACCTGGGCATGTGTCCTGACCGGGAATCGAACTGGCGACCTCTTGGTGCATGGGTTGATGCTCAACCACTTAGCCACACTGGCCGGCCTAAACAAATCCTCTTAAAGAAATAATGAGGGTCTGCCTGACAGAGTCCAGAAGGTCACTTCAGTCAAAGCCAAAGTAACTCATCCTTTCCCTGAGTAGACACTGGTTGAGTCTCTACTGAGTGCAAGGCACTGGATCAGTCTCTGCTGGAAGTGCAAAGAGAGGGAAGAAGAGAATTTCAGAGAAAGCACAAAGATGTGGACAAAGAGGATGTGTTCTTGGCTGGAAACTGCAGATAGAAAGAAGTTCCATCTTTTAGCTCAAGCTCAGGACAAATGGAACAATGCCTTGGGAGATGAGACTGGAGAAGGGGAGGAAAACCAGATAAATGTGTGTGTGTGCGTGTGTGTGTGTGTGTCTTCAGTTTGGGTTGAGTCCTTCATTCATTCAGTATTTATTTAGAACTTTCTATGGACCCAATACCAAGTCAAGCACTGCTAATACAAATGAAAATGAGTAAGAAATGGCCCTACCTCCAATGAGCCAAGTCTAGGGAGGGGAAAGAGCTATGCCAATAAACATTTTTATTTATATATTTATTTTTAATTTTTTTCTTTATTGCTTTTTTAGAGAAAGAGGGACAGAGAGATAAAACCATGGATGAGAGAGAACATTGATTGGCCGCCTCCTACATGCCCCCCACTGGGGATCGGCCCACAACCTGGGCATGTACTCTGACCGGGAATCCAATGTGTGATGTCTTGGTGCGTGGGTTGACGCTCAACCACTGAGCCACACCGGCCAGGCAATAAACACTTTTAGTTGAGTGAGATAAGTACAAAAAGAGTGCTTAGCAAGAGACCCATGGACTCTGTTTATAGGAATAGGGGAAGAGGAAGAAAGGCCACTTAACAAGGTTTTGCAGGGGAACCATATAATTATTAACATATATCCTGGATAACCAGTAGAAAATAAAAAGAATTATGGAATGATAGATTACAGTGTACTCCAAGGGTTTATGCCTATGGACACTCGAAAGGCACAAAACACATTATGTCCAGTCTGACTGAGTCCTTGATGGCTCAGTTCCCATTGTATCAAGACAATCTTGAGAGGCCAGATTTAAATCCTGCACAAACTCACTTCTCTGCTGCTCTATTTGCTTGCCTCCTATATTACATGCCTTGGGCTGGTTTCTCGCTGCCCTGCAGCTCTACAATTTAGCTCAGGATTTAGTTTCTCCTAGCTTTTGACCTTGGACTCACTGTCTGGCTACAGCTTTTTAAATTGCTGATTCTATGAAAGGCCTTCAGGTCACATCAGCTGCCTCTACCAGTTACTCAGTAACTAACTCACAAACTCTGAGATTCCCAGTCAGGCGAGAAGGAAAAGCTTCCAGGCACTCTGAATTTGCTCTGCTTGGCTAACTAGGCATAGCGAAGAACGTTTCTCCTTCCAGAGGGGAACTCCAGCTTCTACAGCCAGAGAGCCATCGTGGCATCCTGCTGTGGCGGCATATTTTCTTGATCCTCTAGGCCCGATGTTTTTTGGGCAAGGAAAATAAAACGATTTGTTTCCCTGTCCTACTGGGAAACTCTGAAATGGCTTGTGCCCCTCACGCACCAGACTCTGCACAGAATCCGCTCTGCTGGATTCCTCGTGGGACCATTTGGAATAGAAAAGACCCCAGCGGGCATCGCCTGATGGCCTCCTTGGCTAAGGAAGGAGTTGAGCCTCTTTTCCATGGAATTTTGCTTCCTGTTCTGGATTTGACCTGTGTGTAAATTTCTAGGAAGGATTTAAATATAATGATGTTATCAACCAGCTTGGATGTTGAAAGAGGTGGCCTTACTGAAATGGTGGCCCTGAGGGTGTGACAGAAAGGTAGGCTGGCTAACTGCCTACACCTGCTCACCAGTTTGGCCAAGCTCAGAACCTGGGTGGGGACTGTCCACAGCACAGAGGCCCATGGGGATGGCTATAGCTATGTGCACATGACCATAGAGAAAGTGTCATTTATGTTGTGAGTGGGACTTACTGTATGCCCCTCTCCAGTAACCTGCCAGTTCCAATCGTATGATACCCTCCCCTTTCCAACCGGGGCCAGTCCGGTGGGCCCAGATACCAACACACCCAGACTTCTGGTCTTGGTGACTGTCAATACTAAACGTGCTCTATTGAGGATGAGAGGTGTAAAAGGGGTTTGTCCCGCATGAGACCCCATGACAGCTGGCCATGGAACTTGTGAAGCCACTGACATTTTTATCACCCACTTGTCATGATGATACTGGCACTTATCTTTTCAAGAAGCCAAGGCGGTGCCCTGAGACCTCAAGTGGCACCCCTTCCTCAGCTTGCTAATGCTTATCAACACTACTCACAGGCCTCATAGCCAGGTGCATGACCACCTCCACCCTCCCAGTTCCATCCTGCTTCCTGATCCCTGCTTTCATCGGACTCATCCCAGGCCACAGGCCAAACGTCTGAGGATCTGAGGAATAAATAACTCTTCAATGGACAGTGACTGTATTGTGACCCTGCCAGCTGCTGCTCATATTTATATAAAACGTAAGCACAAGGGACAGCACTGAGCAGGCTCTTTGTAAACAGTATTTATTTTCATTATCGTTATGCAATGTGATGATTCCTAAATACACAGTTTTCAGTTCCAGGACCATCTTTCTTTTAACTGTCAGTTGAACATTCCTACTTTAATATCTTGCCATGACTTTAAATTCCATATGATTAAAACCCATTAATCAGGTTTTTCCTCCCAAATTCTCTTTTTCTGTTACCATTCTCTACGTCTTTGGGACTAACAACTCGAGAGCCCTTCTTCCCAATCCTCCCTAACAGTCATCTATGTTTTGTCAGTTACCTGATGGTTCAGATTCTTTTCTAATGCTTCCCTACCCCAGCAGTTCTCAACCCTGGTTGTACATTAGAATCATTAGAGGAACAACCATAAAATACAGATGGGGGTCATGCCTGGGGGGCATCTGTGAGTACAGTTGTGCAGATATTCAGTGCACAGAGTGGGTGGTTGATCCAGTTCATGTTCTGCTTGCCACGTCACTGGCCTTAGCATGGAGCTACATTTGATGGGAGGAAGGGGGGGGCACTTTTGGACTCACACAAAGGCACTATAAGGACCAAGAAAGTCCCGGCCATCTTTCTAAAATTCTAATTCAGCAGACCGAGGTATTTATTCTTTTAAATAGTTCCAGTGAAATATAAACACTTCATTCCTAAATAGCTGCATTTTCTTCTCTCTCTTTTTCTTTCTATTATTGTTACACATATTACTTCTAGGCATATTATAAACCCAACAATACATTGTTGTAATTATTATTTTCAAAGAAGCTTAGGGAAGGAGAGCAAGTGGGTATTTACAGAGTTTGTTATTTTGACCTTCTGATTTACCCTCCCTGTTTCTCTTTGTGTCTTCCTATGGATTTCAGTAACCACGTGGTGTCATTTCTTTTCTCCATCACAGCTTTGTTCCCACCTGCCTCCTTTGTGCCGTTATTGTCAAATATGTTACATTTTAACATATTATAGGCCAAACAGTATAATTCTACCCATAATATTTATGCCAGTGCTTTTTAAAAAAATGAGCTATAGCTCAATACCATAAAATTTGTCCTTTGATGACTATTGATGACTCATGCTTGTTGGCCATTTATATATCTTCTGTGGAGAAATGTCTATTTAGATCCTTTGCACATTTTTAAATTGGGTTATTAATCTTCTTATTGTTGAGTTGTAGAAGTTCTTTAAATATTTTAGATATAAGTCCTTTATCAGATATATGATTTGCAAATATTTTCTCCCATTCTGGGGTTGTCTTTTCTTTCTTTCTTCTTTCTTTCTTTCTTTCCTTCTTTCTTTCTTTCTTTCTTTCTTTCTTTTTGTTCATCCTCACCTGAGGATATTTTTTCATTGATTTTTAGATAGAATGGAAGGGAAGGAGGGAGGGAGAGAGAGAAACATCGTTGTGAGAGAGACACATCAATTGGTTGCCTCCTGCACGACCCCAACCTGGGTGGGGGATTGAACCTGCAACCCAGGTACATGCCCTCAATCGGGAATCGGGCTGATACCACTGAGCCAAACCAGCCAGGGCTGTCTTTTCACTTTCTTGATGGTGTCTTTTAAAGCACAAAAGTTTCTAATTAAAAAAAAGAAAGTTTTTAATTTTGATGATTCCAATTTTTGTATTTTTTAAAAAATCCTCAGCCGAGGATATTTTTCCATTGATTTTCAGATACAGTGGGAGGGAGGGAGGGAGAGAGAGAGAAACATCAATGTGAGACACACCGAACCACAACCAAGGTATGTGCCCTTGACCAGACTTGAACCCACGACTCTTTGGTCCACTGGCCAATGCTCTAACTGCTGAGCCAAACTGGCCAGGGCTGTATTTTTCAAATCTTCTGCCTTGTGCTTTTGGTGTCATATTTAACAAATCATGCCTGCCCTAATCCGATGTCATGAAGATTTACCCCTGTGTTTTCTTATAAGAGTTTTATAATTTTAGCTTTTATATTTATGTCTTTGATCTGTTTTGAGTTAATTTTTGTATGTGATGTGAGGTTGAGGTCCAATTTCATCCTTTCGCATGTGGATACAAGCTGTCTCAGCACCATTTTCTGAAAAGACTATTCTCTCCCCAGTGAATGGTCTTGGCACTGGCATTTATTTCCTAGGGCTGCTATAACAAATCACAACAAACTGAGTGGCTCAAAACAACAGAAATTTTTTTCTCCCACAGTTCAGGAAGCCAGAAGTTCAAAATTAAGGTATCGGCAGGGTTGGTTTCTTATGGAGGCTCTGAGGGAGAAACGTCCCATGGCTCTCTCCTAGTTTCTCGTGACTGCTGGCAGTCCTCGACATTCCTTGGCTTGTAGCTGCATCACTCCAACCTCTGCCTCCATTGTCACAATGCATTCTTTCTATAAATCTGCCTGTTCGTCCTTTCCTCTTCTTACAAGGACATTAGTCATTGGATTTAGGACCCATCCTAATCTAGTATGACCTCATCTTCACTAATTACATCTTCAAAGGCCATTTAGTAGTTCCTCATTATCTGCTGGGGATACATTCCAAGATCCCCACTAGATGTCTGAAACCACCTATACATACTGTTTTTTCCTATACATATATACCTTTTCACTTAAATGAAGCACTTCTCTTTGGCATATCTGAATTGTCGGCATTGCTACTTTCGTGCTTGGGCCATTATTAAGCAAAATAAGGGTTACTTGAACACAAGCACTGCGATATTATGGTAGTCAATCTGATAACTCAGATGGCTACTAAATGACTAATGAATGGTAGCATTTGCAGCGTGGGTATGATAGATGAAGAGATGATTTACGTGCTGGGTGAGATGGAGCAGGATGGTGCAAGATTTCATCATGATACTCAGAACTACATGTAATTTAAAACTTAGGAATTGTTTATTTCTGGAATTTCCATTGCATATTTTCCGCCTGCAGTTGACCACAGGTAACTAAAATCGCAGAAAGTGACACTATTGATGACAGGAACTACTGTATTTCCAAATAAGGTCACATTCTGAAGTTCTAGTGGACATGAATTTGCAGGGGGGACACTATGTGCAAAATGCATTCCCCATCACAAGATCCCCCAAAGTCTTAATCCATTCCAATATCAATTCTAAGTCCCAAATTTCATCTAAATATCAACTTTTAAAGAACTCAAATCACATCATCTAAGTTATATAAACAAGTTTGGGTGAGACTCTAATTATGCTCTATCCTGGGACAAAATTACTTTCAGTCCACAAATATAGTAACCTAGAAAATAAGTTATCTGCTTCCAACATACAGAGGTGTGACTGGCATACGAGAGACATTCTCATTCTGAAAGAGAGAAAAACGGAAGGAATAAAAGGAATATTGGTCTAAAGCAAATTCGCAACCCAGCAGACAAATTCCATTAGATTTCAAAACCTGAGAGTCAGTTTCTGTGGCTGGATGCTCTGTCCTCTGGGTTCCCCAGGATGATCCCACCATCTCTGGTCTCTGCCTCCATAGCACTGTCTTTGGAATTATTCTTCCTCCATTTCATCCCATCTCTGTCCCTTTCATCCCAGGCTGGCAGTGTTTCTGTTGGTGTAAAATTCTCAAAAATCTTATCAGTCTTTTGTGATGTCAAGGAGATCCATGCCATTAGACACAATCGTTCTCCACAGAGTCTTCCTGCAAAACCCATCTCTGCTACTGGCTTCTGCTGAGATGGTTGACTGGATCCATAAATCACATGCCTAATCTCTTTAGCAAATGGTTGTCCAAGCTCCATTGCGTTCTCTCCAGAGCATGTTTTTTCATCTTTTGCAATATGGATAGGCTGAGAGTTTTCCAAATCATTAAGCTCTGGTTCCTTTTTTGCTTAACAGTTCCTTTTTTCAATCTATCTCTTTCATCTTGCATTTTACTACAAGCAAAAAGGAGAAACCAGGCCATGACTTGGATTTGTAGATTAGTGCTTTTCATAAAACTTGAGAGTTTCAGCCATTATTTCTTTGAATACTTTTTTCTGTCTTTTTCTCTCTCCTCTCCTTCCAGTACTGTCATTACACGTATGTTGGAACACTTAATGGTTCCCACATTTCTCCAAGGCTCTGTTCATTTGTATTCATTCTTTTTTCTCTTTGTTCTTGTGATTGCATCATCTCTATTGATCTATCTTCAAGTTCACTGATTCTTACTTCTGACAGATCAAATCTATTGTTGAGCCCCTCTAGTGAATATTTAATTTTGGTTATTATACTTTTTGACTCCAGAATTTCCATTTGATTTTTATAGTTTCTATCTCTTCACTGATATTTTCAATTTGATAAGACATCAAAAATCCTTTAAATCTTTAGGCATGGTTTACTTTAGTTCTTTGAACATATTTATAATAAATGCTTTGGAGTCTTTGTCTGCTAAGTGCAACTTCGGGCCCATTAAAACAGTTTCTTTTGCTTACGTTTTTTTCTGTGTATGGGTCATACTTTCTTGTTTCTTTGCATGTCTCATAATTTTTTGTTAAAAAGTAGACATTTTAGATAATAGATTGTAGCAACTATGGATGTTGATTTTCCACCCAAGGGGTTGGGGCTACTGATATTTGTTTCATTTATTTGTTTAATGACTTGGCTGAACTAATTTTTGCAAAGTCTATTTCTCCTGTGGTGTGTGGCCTCTAATGTCCCTGCTTAAATATTTTCCCTTGTTTTTGTCTTTTAGCCTGGCTACTTAGGGGTCACCACTACTTATTGGTCAAAGTTTGTATATAAGGCCCTGAGCCAGTTATATTATACTCTTTATTCTTGGATATATATTTGGCTTGGAGGTTGCTGTCGCAGTTCAAAGAGTTTGCTTTTTTTTGGCCCCATGTTTGTCCAGGACCTTGTAGCTTGGATGATCCTTTTTGCTCACTCCTGATAAGTTACAGCCTCAGGCATACCCACATTCATTCCCAACTGCCACAGATGAGTGCAATTTTACTTTTAAGCTTGATTTCCTAGAAATTGCTCTTAATCAGAGTAGTTTATTGGTCACCCACTGTTTGGTCAAAGGTTGTGTTTAAGCCCTTTGTGCCATGAGGGGCCCTGTGTTGACTGGCCTATGTGTGGCTTGGAGAGTGTTTTCAAGTTTTCCCCATGCCCTGTTCTTATCGCCCCTGAGTGGCTGCAGCCAAGCACAGGTGCACAGCCTTTTGATCCCTAGAATTGAATGGGCTTCCAGCAGGGCTCTTCTTGGCTTTCTCTTTCCCTGGTTCCCTATTAAATTTCTAGCTTCTCTGCCATTTTGCTTGTATCATGGAGCTACCAGCCTCCTCTTTTTTTTTTTCCAATCCTCACCTGAGGATATTTTTTTATTTATCTCAGCTAGAGTGGGAGGGAGGGAGAGGGAGAGAGAGAGAAACACCAATGTGAGAGTAACACATCAACTGGTTGCCTCGCACATGACCCCAACCAGGGCCAGGACAAACTGTAACCAAGGTATGTGCCCTTGACCAGAATTGAACCCGAGACTCTTTGGTCCTCGGGCCGACGCTCTAAGCATTGAGCCAAACCGGCCAGGGCTACCAGCCTCCTCTTAATTGTTCTACATCAAGATCTCTGTTGTTTTCCACAACATCTTCAAGATTCAGTGGTTTCCACCTCCTCAGTGAAGGCTTCTTTAGGGTGCACAGCCGGTGACAGCCAGCCTGCCTCTGAAGCCAGCAGCCTTTATTATGTGCTGCTTTGCCCAGTGACTGACCTTATGTGCATGGGCAAACTCACCTTGGCTGGGCCTTGAAACGTTCTTCTGCTTTTTAATATTCCCAACACAGCTGATGCTCAGGAAGTATTTATTAAGTGTTATGAAACACAGAGCAGTATTAATAATAGAGAAATAATTTGTACCTGATGACTATGTAAATAATCCCATTGACACATCCACTTAATAGGCTACTGTTTAAAATAACAGTTTTTATCATAATTCACATATCATACAATTCACCCACTTAAAGTGTCCAAGTCAATGGTTGTTGGTATATTCAGAGGGTTTTACAACCATCATCACAATTTTAGAACATTTTCATCACCTCCATTAGCTGTCATTCCTCATTTCCCCCAAAACTGCCATCCATTTTCTATCTCCATGCATTTACCTGTTCTAGACATTTCATAAAAGTGGAATCATACAATATATGATTCTCTATGACTGGCTTCTTTCACTTGGCACAATGTATTCAAGGTTCATCCAAGTTGTAGCATGTTTCAGGACTTCATTTTTTTATATTGCTGAATAATATTTCACTGTATGGAACTACCACATTTTGTTTATCCATTCATCAGTTCATGAATATTTCAGTTGTTTATACTTTTTGCTATTATGAATAATGCTGCTATGAACATTTGTGCACAAGTATGGACATGTTTTCATTTCTCTTGGGTATATACCTAGGAGTGAAATTTTTGGGTCATATGGTAACTCTAGGTTCAACCTTTGAGGAACTGCCAGACTACTCTCATATTAGTATATGAGAGTACCAGTTTCTCTACATCCTCAGCAACACTCGCTATTATTTGTCTTTTTGATAGTCATCCTAGTGAGTGTGAAGTGGTATCTCATTGTGGCTTTGATTTGCATTTCCCTGATAGCTAGTAATCCTGAGCATCTTTTCATGTGTTTATTGGCCATTTGTATGTTTCCTCTGGAGAAATATCTATTTAAATCCTTTGCCCATTTTTTGCTGTTTGGCTCAGAGGTTAGAGCCTTGTCCCTGGGACTGAAGGGTCTCGGGTTTGATTCCTGACCAAGGGCATGTACCTGGGTTGCAGGTTCGATCCCTGGCCTTCAGGGTCATGTGGGAGGCAACCAGTCAATGTGTCTCTCTCACATCGATGTTTCTCTCTTTCTCTCTCTCTCCCTCCCTTCCACTCTATCTAAAATTCAATGGAAAAATATCCTCAGGTGAGGATTAAAAATAATAAATAAATAAATAAATAAATCCTTTGCCCATTTTTAAATTGGGTTATTTGTCTTTTTACTACTTTATTGTAAGAGTACTTTATATATTTTAGATACAAGTCCCTTATCACATATATGATTTACAAAAATATTCTGTCCCATTCTGTGGATTATTGTTTCACTTTCTTGATGATGTCTTTTGAAGCACAAAAGTTTTTAATTTGGATAATGTCAATTTATCTATTTTTTTCTTTTTGTTGTTTGTTGCTATTGTTTATATTTTTAAAATATGGACAAGAAAATTGTACAGAGAAAGAAAAATGCTTGTGGTGAATGTGCTAATTTGTTGACACATGACATCTACTCAATTGGCAGAAGGGGAATTTAGTGGTCATCAACTATGAGAAAGATTGAACAACTAAACCATAGGAAGGCCAAGGTCATGGATCAACCTCAGAAAGTGCTAGATCCAGAATCTCTAATAGCAACAGGGCTCTCTCTCCAGCGTCCTGTCATTTATTTTAGTTATATGGCCAGAAACACCATTCCTAGCAGCTCCTGTTTTACACGTTACAAGGAGGGGCTGTGCACGTGGTCCTTGTGCACTCCTAACAGAAGCAAACCTCCTTCTTGCCCTTAGCTCCTCACAGCACATGCCAACCCCCCTCCCCAGCCACACACCTTATATGAAAAGCTATTTTGGGGAAAGATATGTAAGACTTAACAGTGATCACTGGGGATAAGGGTGGAGAAGAGAGACTGTTTCTTTTTGTCATGTACATGAATTACATTTTTTAAATTAAAAATATAAAACTTGCCCTGGCCAGTTTGGCTCAGCAGTTAGAGCGTCGGCCTGCGGTCCAGAGAGACCCGGGTTCAGTTCCCGCTAAGGGCACGTACCTCGGTTGCAATTTGTCCCCAGCCTTGGTTGGGTCGTGCGGGAGGCAGCCACTCGATGTGTCCCTTTCACGTTGATGTTTCTCTCTCCCTGTCTCTTCCTCTCTCTCCCTCCTGCTCTATCTGCAGATAAATGCAAAAATATCCTCAGGTGAAGATAAAAAAATAAATAAATAAAACTGTAATGTTTTTTAATTGATTTTAACAGAGAGGAAGGGAGAGACAGAGAGAGACACACACACACAGAAAGATTTGTTGTTCCACTTATTTATGCAATCATTAGTTGCTTCTTGTATGTGCCCTGACCAGGGATACGCTCTAACCAACTGAACTACCTGCCAGGAAACTTTAATGTTTAGAAGGGAAAAATGTGTATAGGAGAAAAGATGAGAAAGAAAGCCTACAAATGCTAGAAGGTAACAGATGCATTAAGATGATGGAGCCATGTATGATTTTCTTTCTTCAATTTTTCCCCCCAAATTTTTTGGTAAAGTGATTATAAAATGTTATATCAAAGATAATCTTTAAAATATGTTTTTTTTTAATGGAATTTTTAGAGAGAGAGGAAGGGAGAGAGAGATAAAAACATCAATGTGAGAGAGAAACATCAATTGTCAGCCTCCTGTACCCGCTACTGGGGATCAAGTCCACGACCCGGGCATGTGCTCTGACCAAGAATAGAACCAGGACCTCTCAGTCCATGGGATGACACTCAATCCACTGAGCCACACTGGCTGGGCCCAAAGATAATCTTTAAAAAGAAAACAGAACCATGAAAAAGCTGAAAAAAAAGCCCTGGCCAGTTTAGCTCAGCAGTTAGAGCGTCAGCCGGTGGACCAGAGAGACCCGGGTTCGGTTCCCACGAAGGGCATGTACTTCAGTTGCGGTTCATCCCGGCCCCAGTTGGGGTCGTGTGGGTGGCGGCCAGTCGATGTCTCTCTCTCTTCCTGCCTCTCTCCCTCCTGCTCTATCTGCAAAAGTGTCCTCTAGTGAGATTAAAAAAAAAAAGAAGAAAAAGAAAAGCTGAAAAACCCCTTCAGATATGCGTTTGTAAAGCAAAAATTAATTTAATTATTTAATAAAATATAGATGGTCACCTCCCAAATTAATCATTTGGAAAATATTACGGATTTCTGGATTTCAGTTTTGTATAAAGCAGAGCTGACCCAGAGTCACTCTGCCGTATTGGTGCTGGCAGTCGTGACTATTGCTGGCAAGTGTGTGAGTCAGAGAACCGACAGCAAAGAACCTTTCCTGTAGCCCATATTAGCCCAGGTCTGGTTCTGGGGTAATAAGCTGAGAAACAGTGGTGAGGTTTTAGAAGCCCAGAGGTGATGATAAAGTTCCTTCACTGTAAGAGAAGTGGGCTGAGGAACAAAGTCGGTTTGGCTACTCCAGTTTGGCAGCTGGGCAAGGTCCGCCTGAAGCCACCCATCTGTAAGAATCTACTGAGCCACAGACACAGCTGCAGGGATGATCTGGGAATGTGCTTCACTGGTTAGCGGATTTCCTTCAGCCTCAGCTCTAGCTCTAGCCTTCTTCTTTCTCCTTCTTCCTTTTCAGCACTATCTCTTTTTCTATGGTCCCCATAAGTCTCTTGATCATTAGTCATTAATGAGGCTTGATCACTAATCTCTACATTGGGACCTAACAAAGGGTTCTGGTGCTTCCCCTCTCTTGAGGGCTTGCCATGGTTTTTGCTGTGTCATCCACCAAATCAACATGAGGGGGTAGAAAGGGCAAGATGACTGGATAGAAGAGGACTAAAGTGACCACATCGCTAACCATGAGTTTAGGTTTGGGCCCGGCAGAGCCAGGCAGAATAAATCAGGGACCAGAAAAAGTGGCTCTTTCCCTTCTCTCCAGCTCCAAAAATTAGCTCCAGGCTATGGGAGAGGAGAAGGGACAGTGGAAGGAGTGGCATTGGTTTTCCAGTGGAATTTTCTGTTATTTTGGAATTCCAAACTTAAGAGAGACTTTAACCTTCCTTATAGTTGTTTACTCACATTATTTCTTTAGGTTGGCCACCATGTTTTACACATCAGTGCAAATCCCTTCATAGTTTGCCTATGCTTGCATGTGAACACTATACAAGCCAGCAAAAACCAGAGCATCTGATCACTCAAGGGTGTCCCAGAGCTGTCCCATTCATCTAACCCTTCCCTTCAAAGACTGAAGCAGACTTGCAAGTGGAGAGAACTGGGTGGTTCCTGTTCATGGGGACATTCTCAAGCTTGTTGTGGGGAGTCAGATGGGACAAGGTGAGTGGCAGAGAGAACTGGTCTGGAATCAATATTCACAGTGCACAAACTAGTGGAATAGAAATGTTCCCCTTTGAAACATAGATCTGAAAGCTCCAGAGACTCAGCCGGTCTCCTGGGATCAATTCGTTTGATTTTACTTAATAGAATTCTGGTCCCTCTCTCTGGTCCTCTTTAAAGCTCAGGCCATGGTGTCCTGGGGCTAGGGGTTGGGGACTGGAGACTCTATGAGGGGCATAGGAATGGTGTGGAGGGGCGCAGGGCAGGCAAATCTGAGGAGTTCTCAGAGGGTGCCAAGATTCCACATCCCAGCATCAGGCAGTACAGCCCATACAGAGCCAGGAGCTTCTGAATCTGGGCCAGGATTCAAGGAGGAAGATAGAAGATCCCAGAAACAACAAAATAACCTTTGAAATGCAGGGAGGCTGGCAAATGCAATGTGGCAGATTTTGTTCTGGGTGTTAAAATTGTGAGTCAGATTCTGCATGGGATGGCACTGCTGGAGCAGGGGGAGGCCTGATTGGCCAGCTCTCTGATGGCTCTGACCTCACCAGTACCCAGCCTCCTCTCAGTAACTGGAGGAACCAAAAAGGCCCTTCCTTAAGGACACAAACATCTCCCATCACAGATCTGATGCTGTTCCTTAATGGGAGTGTTTGTGCCAAACTGATCCAATGTCCCTGTTAAAATACAAATACATATTCAGAGCAGTGGGGGGGGGGGGGGGGGATAAACCTAGCTATCAATACTTTAACATAAATTAGTTTAGGAACAAATAAAATTTCCCTAAGAGGATAAGGGTGTGAGATTTTATTGTTAGTGGTGGTGGTAGTTTGTTGTTTTGATGTGTGTGTGTGTGTGTGTGCACGTGTGCGCATGTGCGTGTGCATGTGCGTGTGTTTGTATGTGATGTGTGGTGGGGAGGGGACAGGCTGAAGGAAAGCTCAGAGCCAAAGCAGTGCTGAGTAAGGTAGGAGACAGTCTGACATCACAGTCCTCGAGGGAATACATAATTCAGGCTCTAGTGAGACAAGATAAACCACTGACATCCGAGTTTCTCAAAGTGTAGTCATTGGAAATGGAAGGAAGAGCCAGGATATATTGGAGAATATAGTCATACAGAATGGGCTTAGAGGGTAAGGGGTGCTTGCTGGAGCAAAGGGTTGTTGAGTGGAGGTTGAACTCAGCAAGAAAAATTCTCTGCCCGGTCTCTGTTTACTAAGTAGGGCCTACTACCTTGGCCTGCCAAGCCTTACGCAGGCCACGTCTCCAGGAAAATGCCAGGTTCCACTTTCCTTCTGTTCCAAGAAATGAATCTGACATCTGTGGTCTCCCAGACCACAGAGTTTCCTGCTCTATTAAGAGGCCAGCATTTTGTGAGTGGTCAGGCACTCACCCTTCATTTAACCATCTAACCACCACTAACCAACCACCTCTTAGAAGTGGTCCGGAGGGAGAGATGGGAGCCTCTGGGACCGGAAAGGCTCAGTTCTATGTTCTCCTATGCTATAGCTCCTGACTAGGGGAGGATAGAGGCTGGATAGGGGCTCTCCTCTGTACACCCCAAAGTAGCAGCGGGGCTTATTAAAATGTGCCAACTTGCTAATAAATTAGTTCCTCTGGCTCTACAATTCCCCAAGCCATAAACCCTCATAGCTTTAAAGGCCTTCAGAAAATATCAAGGCCAATCTCCCTGGGGAGCCTCAATGGCACCATTTTACAAAGGAAGAAACTGAAACCCAGAGAGATTAAGGGGCTTGTCCAAGTCACACGGCTACTTAGTTGCAGATTTGGAACTAGAACCCAGGTTTCACCTCCCACTCAATGTTCTTTCCTCTAGAATATAGCCTCTGCCCCCTTAATATTTTTGGCATATGATAGAAGGATTATATTTGTGGCTCTATGAAAGCTTTGCTCTTGGACTGAATTCTGATTTTTCTCCTCTCAAGGCTCATTGAGAGCCACATGAAAATTTCTCTGCTGGATTTGAGTTTTAAAAAAAAAAAGAATCTGAAGGAAAAAATAGCAAATCTGGTTTCCTAATGAGATAATGAATGCACAAGTACTTTGAAAGAGGTATAGCACTCCAGTGCTTTTCAAATGTAAGGTATTATTATGCTCTTGAAAGAAATGCATAGGCCTTACTGCTGTGGGGGGTGGGGGTCTGGTAGAGATGGTGAATCAGACTGTGGGAAGGAGGGTTTTCTCCAGAAAGCTGACTCATTTCTGGGTTGTCCCCAGTTCAGAGAGCCAAACTCCTTGGAGTTATTTCCCACCTCAGTAAGGAACTGGTGGTGGATTCTTTCTGGAGTCTAGCACTGCAGGAAAAGCTGCCCACAGGATAGGGGTGGGTCGTCTGCCTCAGGACTGCCCCGGCTTATTGTGGTTACCGCAGTTAACTGTGGTTAGCTGTGGGCATGACCCGCCTTTGGGATCCACCTTTTAAAGAGCCCCACTGTGCTTCTCTCTGCTGGAGCTGCTGAAAGGAGGTCATTAGGCAATGATCAGAGGCAAAGAAGTCTAAGGCTAAGCTGTGAAACCAGGCGTCCTAGATCTGGCTACATTGTGGTGATTTTGCATGTGGGATGAATTCCTAAGAAAGGTGAACATTGTTAATGATCACAGCTGTTGGAGAAATTTCCCGAGCTGTACTGGAATCAACCTCGAAAGGAGGATGGGGTTGAGAGACCAAAAAGAGGCTGACAACTCCAGAATTACAGAAAGAGTTTATTAAGGAAACTTACAGTGAATCTCCTCATGGCGATAGGGGCTTATATATATAGCGTCCAGGACCACAGGCGGCTTGTAGCCAAGTGGCACAAGCTTGTTAAGAGCTGTATGTTCCAAAGCAGTCGACAATGTAATGGGCCTACTTATCTATGTAAGAACATACCTTTCAGGAGATATGGCTCACCTCTGTTTGGAAGAGGGGGCTGTTGGTCACTGAGAGCAACTTGCCTCTTAAAATGGCATTGATCACATCAAGCACCAGAAACCATTTTGCCTAACAACAGCACACAACAGGGTAGGATGGTACGTCAGTCAGAGCTTGTCTTAGCCTATTTAGCTGTTATAACAAAATACCACAGACTGGGTAGCCTATAAACAAAGAAATTTCTTTCTCACAGGAGAAGACAGATCAAGGTGCCCAACAGATTCAGCTTCCTGGTTCCCAGATGGTTGTCTTCTCACTGTGTCCTCACATGGCTGAAGAGAGAAGCTAGCTCTCCGGGGTTTCTTTTGTAAGGACACTAATCCCATACATGTGGGCTCCACCTTCACAGTTTATTCACCTCCCACAGGCCTCACCTCCAAATACCATTTGGGGGACACCAATATTCAGTCTATAGCAATACTTTTTCAGTTGCAAGGTGACTGAAAATCCATTTTAATCTGAGTTAAGCAAAACAAATGAATTCATTGACTCACATAACTGAGAAGTTGAATAGGGTTAATTTCAGGCACTGTGAGACCTTGGGGCTCAAACAATGTCATCAGGACTTAGTTTCACCCCATCCTTCAGCTATGCCTCCCCCTCAGTGTTACCTCTGACTGCGTGGTGGCTCTCAGCAGCAGCAGGTCACCTTTAATGCTAGGGGTCCCAGCAAAAGAGAGAGGCAATTTCAGTGATGTTCCTCTGCTGACCAGATTCCAGAATTCATTCTGATTGGACCAACTTGGATCACATGTCCATCCTTGTGTTCTGATTGGCCAGAACAGAGTCATATGCTCCAACTCCAGAGCCTGGAGAATAGATGTCCCCCTTCTATTATTAACCTGAGAGTGAAGGTGGGGTACTTTCCCAAGGGAAATACAGAATGCTGGTACCAGCAGGGGAAATGAATGATGGGCTTGAAAAAACAATGAACAGGGATTGCATTCTACTCATTTAAATGTTTGAAACTGCTTCTCTCCCAAAACAGAGTGACCGAATTACAAACTCACAAGATTCTGTCCCAGCTCTATTATTCTTTGATTTCTGAGTGGCTTGAATGGAGAGTATATAGAATGTTTTCATAAATGTATGACATGTACAGTACGAAGTGTAGAGATTGGGTTGGGTATCCCTCCCAGGAATATTTGCATTTAATAAGTGATTCAACACCTTAATCTAAATTGATTGTAATTAGCCCTGGCCGGTTTGGCTCAGTGGTTAGAGTGTTGGACCGGCAGACCAAAGAGTCGTGGATTCCATTCCAGTCAAGGGCACGTACCTCGGCTGCAGTTTGGTCCCTGACCCTGGTCAGGGTCTGCGGTGAGCAGCCAGTCTATGTGTCTCTCTCCCGTCGATGTTTCTCTCTCCCTCCGTCTCTCTCTCTCCCTCCCTCCCACTCTATCTGAAGATAAATGGAAAAATATCCTCGGGTGAGGGTTTAAAATAAATAAATAAATAAAACGATTGTAATTAGATTAGAGAGTAATGGGAATTTCAGGTAAGCTGGTAAGGGAGAGAAGTAGGAGAAGGGAAGCTTTATGGAGCCCCTCAAATGGCACAAAAATGGACAGTGCTCTACCCCTACATGGGTATAAGGCTGCTCCTGGAAGGAAATGTTCCCACCTCCTTGTTTGCAGTTGATAGCCCCAGTCCCAACGCCACAGAATTATACTTCCCCTGAGGATCAACCAGACCCTCTTCTAACAAAGGCCAACCTTCCTCTGGATGCACTGCTTAGGTTTCCCGGATCCCCTTCTTCTACCTCTATAGCTGCTGTTCTGACCTCTCACACATGCTCCAGTTCCAGGTGTCCTACAAACAGAATATCTCCAAGGCATCCAGGGCTCCAGATTCCAAACCTTACTTGTTTCCCACTCATACAACCTAAACTCTCCTGCCTGTCTTTCGGAATCCTCCACAAGCAGCTCCAAACTTATTTCTCGCTCCTCCTCAATATAATCTGTTCTGGTTTTCAAGGTCCTGCTATTTCTTTGTCTCCTCCTCCCAAAAGACACACACAGTCTCATCACCTCTGCCCATGCTGCCCCACTGAGTTCTACGTGTTATATCTCCTCCACCTGCTGGGATCTAGAAGGATGACCTTGTCAAGTTGAGTACAACTAGAATTTTTCACTGAATTCTAAAGGACCTCAGTGCTTTTGACTTCTTGAGTGAATACAAAAGAACCTGAAGCTTCTCATGTGCTGGTTTATAGTCTTTCTGCTTAAAAAAGAGCTCCAAAATCTCCCAGAGCCTTTTACCAAGTCACACATTCATAGGGACCATCTTTTCACCATTCCTACAACATGTTAGATTTCTTAGATTCCCTTATAATATGTTCCTATCCTGTAGACTTTACCTCTCACTAGTCTTATCCCCATTAACGACGTGTCCCTAGTTACTTTGAATCTTTCTTCACTTGCTTCTCATTGGCTATTATCACTCTAGCAGCACAGATTCTATTTCTTGTGTGTCCTGCTCTTCTTTAGTGAGGTATAATTCTAGCACCAAGACTATAATCTGAAATGCCTACCCGAGCCAGGGAGATAATGCAATGTTTGAAGAATGGCTGAATATATAATTAGGATGGTGGAGATTGTGGCTGACTGGAGAGGGTAAATCAAAGCTAAAGGCACTCAAATTCCAAATTTTTAAGATACGGTGGGATAAAGAAAACTTACTTATTGTCCAAAGAGGCTAGTGTGCAAAGCACTGTTTAGGCTTGTGTTGAAGTCTTTCTGTTTTGCAGGAGTTTTCCTGGGCAGAGCATTACCTTCTCACCTGGTGGAGTTAGAAGATATTATTTACAAATCTTGCAGAAAATGGCAGTAATTAAAAATGGAGACTGAGGAGGGGGGTCATGCAAATATTAGAATACCATTTCTTTACCATTTTTTTCCACTAGCAATGTATTCTGCAATTATAAGTGAGCTATATGAAGACTTCAGTACAACCTGGAAATAATGTATTTTGTTGTTGTTGTTGTTGTTGTTGTTGCTTTTAATCCTCACCTGAGGCTATTTTTTCTCTTTATTGATTTTGGAGAGAGAGAGGAAGGGAAAGGGAGACAGAGATAGAAACATCGATGAGAGAGAACATCGACTGGCTGCCTCGTGCATGCCCCCCACTGGGGATTGGGCCCACAACCTGGACATGTGCCCTGACCAGGAATCGAACCAGTGACCTCTTGGTGCATGGGTTGATGCTCAATCAGTGAGTCACACTGGCCAGGCCTCACCTGAGGATATTTTTTCCATTGATTTTTAGAGAGAGTAGAAAAGAGGGGAGGAGAGAGAGACAGGGAAACATTGATGTGAGAGAGACACATCAATTGGTTGCCTGGGGATTGAACCTGCAACCCAGGTACGTGGCCTTGACTAGGAATTGAACCTGCAACCCTACGGTGCATGGGCCGATGTTCTAACCACTGAACCATGCCAGCCAGGGCGAAATATTGCATATTTAATAGCAGCTTTCTTTCCCTTCTTCAGAATCAGACTCTGGATCCTACAAGGACTCGGTCAATTTCAAGGACTGTATGAAGCCTGTGACAGACCCCTATAAGTGAACCATAGCACAGAGCCTTAGGATTTTGTAGCAAAGCTATGTAGCCTCTGCAGATAACTACTCTACTTTAGAAAAATAGCTCTGACTTGCTACTGGGCCACAGTAAAGATGGAATGCTTGATCATGAACCACCTGATCTGTCCTGAGCTGTCCAACCACCAAACCATAAGGTTAGGCATGCAGAGCAGTAGTCTATCAGCAATTGGAAGTGATACAAGATTGGAAGACTGAGCTCAAGAAGGTTCTGAATGTCCTGGCTGGTTTGGCTCAGTGGTTAGAGTGTCAGCCCACGGTCCAGAGAGTCCCGGGTTCGGTTCCCACTAGGGGCACGTACCTCGGTTGCAGTTTGTCCCCGGCCCTGGTTGGGGTCGTGTGGGTGGCAGCCACTCGATGTGTCTCTCTCACATCAATGTTTCTCTCTCTCTCTCTTCCTCCCTTCCTCCCTCCCGCTCTACCTGAAGATGAATGCAAGAATGTCCTCGGGTGAGGATAAAAAAAAAAAAAAAAAGAAGGTTCTGAAGATACAAGTAATTTAAATGAACAAATAGCACAGATGCTTATGCCCATGCTCTTACCCCGTCGCCTCCTCCTTCTCTACTTGCATATGGCTTCATGGCAAGTTCCCTATGACCAGTTGATTGAGGCCTAAAACAACTTAGGGTTAGTTTAAAAATGGTCCTATATGACAGGCTAACTCTACTCAAAAGTGGATGCCTGCACTATAGTCCACTCCAGGTTGGCCCTAAGGATAGTGTGAAGGAACTTCCTCCCGGTGGGCAGAACTGCAAGCAGTATACCTGGTTGTTCGTTGTGCCTGAAAAGAGAGATGGTCAGAGGGACATGTATAGACTAATTCATGGAGAGAGGCTAATGATTTGGCTGGATGGTCAGGGACACAAAGTAACCTGATTGGAAAACTGTTGACAAGGAGGTCAGGGGAAATGTTATGTGGTTAGAGGTATATGAATGGTCACAGAGAGTGAAAAGATATTTGTGTTCCAAGTGAATGCTTACAAAGAGCAACCTCAGTAGAATTGGATATTAATAATCAAGTGGGCAAGAAGACCTATCTTATAATGATCAGTCAGCTTCTTTCTCCAGCCACTCCCTACCATGATGAGTTTTGAACAAACTGGCCATAGCCAATGGATAAATAGGCAAAGAAAGGGGTTATTGTACTAGCTGTGGTGATTGATCCTTACTAATAAGGAGAAATTGAAAAGCTACTATACAATGGAGGTAAGGAAGAGTATGTCTGAAATGCAGGTGGTCCTGGGGGCATCTCTTAGACACATAGAATTACACATTACTGTGCGATTAAAGTCTGTGAAAAACTACCATAACCCATATGGGCAGAACTGTTAAAGGGCCAGACCCTTCAAGAACAAAGGTTTGAGTCTCCCCACCAGATCACAACTAGCTGAGGTGCTTGCTGAGAGCAAAGGGATGCAGTAGTGGGGAAAGTTAGCTATAAATACCATTGCAACCATGTGACCAGTTACAGAAACAAAGTGCAATAGCTATGAATATTTTTCCATATCATATATATATATATATATATATATATATATATATATATATATATATATACCAATTTAGTTTATCTTCCACCCTGGCCAGTTTGGTTCAGTGGTCGTGCGTGTGTCTCTCTCGAATCGATGTTTCTCTTTCTCTATTTCCCTCCCTCTCTCCCTTCCACTCTATCTAAAAATCAATGGAAGCCCTGGCCGGTTTGGCTCAGTGGTTAGAGCATTGGCCTGCGGTCCGGAGAGACCTGGGTTCGGTTCCCTCTAAGGGCATGTGCCTCCGTTGCAGTTTGTCCCCGGCCCTGGTTGGGTAGTGCGGGAGGCAGCCACTCAATGTGTCCCTTTCGCATCGATGTTTCTCTCTCTCTCTTTCTTCCTCTCTCTCCCTCCCACTCTATCTGAACAAAAAATGGAAAGGTGTCCTCGGGTGAGGATAAAAAAAAAAATCAATGGAAAGATATCCTTAGGTGAGGATTAAAAAATAAAAATAAAATGTGTTAATAGCATTTAGCCTTATATCTCAGTATTTAAGGTAGAGAATATGAAAGGGGAGGATGTGAATCAGGTAGAAAAGGGATAAATAATACCCAAAGATGGATAGATTTTTGGGGAGAGAGTTAGTACATTTTCTGATGTACAAGGAATAGTTGTATTTTATTAGGTGGAAGTATGATTATGCTTTTTTCTTTACCTGGAAGTTAGATAACCAGAAGAGGTGTATATAAATGCCAAGAACACAAGGGGTAGACTGTGATGATGAGAGGCACTTGCCAGCCTTTTATTTAGATGTTTATTACACATGCCATCTGGTCAACTAAAACAGGTGTATATGGATGCCATGTACACAAGGGGTGGACGGTGGTAATGAGTAGCACTTGCCAACCTCTCATTTAAATGTTTATTACAGCCTGGCTGATGTGGCTCAGTGGTTGAGCATCGACCTATGCACCAAGAAGTCACCGGTTCAGGGCACATGCCCATGTTGTGGGCCCAGTCCCCAGTGGGGGGCATGCAGGAGGCAGCCAATCGATGTACTCTCTCATCAATGTTTCTATCTCTCTCTCCTTCTCCCTTCCTCTCTATAAAATCAATAAACAAAACAAAAGTTTTTAATAAATAAATAAATGTTTATTACAGATGCCATTGTGTCACATGACTCTGTTTTCTGCAAAATAAATTATTTATCTAAATAACCTAACAAAAATGTATCAATTTATATATCTTCTTATCATGATTAACAGTCAGTGGTCAATGTTGTCATAATTCAATCTAATCTGCTATAACAGAACAGTTCATCTTCTCATTCATTCGACAACATTTCAGGAATACCTAATATGTGTCATCACAGCAGAGATACAGGAATGAGCAAGACACAGCCCTCACTCATACAAAACATACAGTTTACTCCCTTCTCGATTGGTTGAGAAAAGCTATGTAATGACCCCTTCAAGAATAATATTGCTCTGGCATTGGGCCATGGATCGAAGGGTCTCAGGTTCGATTCCCAGTCAAGGGCATGTGCCTGGGTGGCAGGTTAAATCCCCAGCCCCATGCCCACCCAGTGTGGTTCAGTGGTTGAGCGTCAACCCATGCACCAAGAGGTCGCCGGTTCGATTCCTGGTCAGGGCACATGCCCAGGTTGTGGGTCAAATCTCCAGGAGGCAGCCAATCGATGTTCTCGCTCATCGATGTTTCTATCTCTCTCTCCCTTCCTCTCTCTCTAAAAATCAATAAAGAAAAAAAATTTTTTTTAAATGAATAAATCCCTGGCCCTAGTCCCTCCTTCCCTTCCACTCTATCTAAAAATCAATGGAAAAATATCCTCGAGTGAAGATTAACAAAAAATAAAAAATAAAAACAACATCTCAATGAGAAAAAAAGGAATTGGGAATTGGAGAATTTCAGACTCGTAATGACAATTTTCCTGTAAAAATTTCAATAATAAACATTTTTAGAGCTATAAGTGTATAGCTATAAAGTGTAAAATACACTGAGAAAACCCATGGTTTGATCACATTCATGGTTGCTTTTCTTTTCCTATCATTATCAGCATGGCCATTAGCACAGGTTTCAAACATAGTCTCATCACCTTTTCGCCCATCATTATGATTAAGAGGGATAAGAGCTATTAAAACAAAGCAGCCATGTGTTGAAAGTAAAGCTCTTTTTTACCCACAGAGTTGGTTCCTGAAAGAGATCAGGGACTAAATAACCAATAGCAGTTAACATAGTGAAAATAGTTTCCATAATTAATTGTTTCTATCATGTGTAATGTATATAGTGGAAACTTACAATGTAAGAAAAATGCCTGAAATCCTGTGTAGATATAAAGTTAAGAATGTAATAATGATTAATAAATATATGATTTAAAAATATCCTCATATTTGAAATAATATGATGTTTTATTATTATTTTTTTAAATCCTCACCCAAGGATATTTTTCCGTTTATCTTCAGACAGAGTGGGAGGGAGGGGGAGAGAGAGAAACATCGATGTGAGAGAGACATATCGATTGGTTTCCTCCCGCATGACCCTGACCAAGGCCAGGGACCAAACCGAAACCAAGGTACATGCCCTTGACTGGAATCGAACCCACAACTCATTGGTCCACCGGCCGACGCTCTACTGCTGAGCCAAACCGGCCAGGGCTAAAATATATTTTAAATCAACTTTATTTTCCTACTTAAGCCTGTTCACTTGATTAAATTATTTCAAGTTGCCTCTGCTTATTATTTCAAGTTACTCTGATCTTATTTTGCTGTTTTTAGCCTAAATTTTACTATATCATACACTTAAACATGTAGAACCATGATCACAAGAACAGATATAGTTATCTTCTGAACCTAAGGACCATTCTGGTGCCAGTCTCCCTCATCAGCCTCATCTGTCACTCCTGTCACATTCCCTGTGCACTATACGCTGCTTCCCATTGATCGAGTACTTGCATACCTCTAGATTATCATGCATGTCCCTCTTTTTTCTGTTTGACAAAATCCGACTCATCCTTCTAGGTCCAGATCAAATGCTACTTCTCTCACTTCCCTCTAGCCTTCCCTTTCCCTGTCTTTCTGCCCCACTTCCCTTTCAGGTTCTCTTTTCCTCCTGCTCCAATAGAACTTTGCTCATTTGCCCATGATAACAGTTATTGCATCCTACAGTTTGCTGTTGTATTAATAAGAACTATTTGGTGGAAAGAAAGAGAAACTAACTTAAACTACCTTAAAGGGAAATCTATCAAAAGAATAACAAAGTAACTCCTAGGACCCTGGGTCAAGTAGGCAACTGAGTCTGAGGAAGGGACTAGAAGTGCAGAGACTCCTCTCTCCAACCATCTCTCTTCTCTGCTCTTGTCAGGGTGACTGGTTCATTCACCCAGTGAAGATCAATTCTTTTTGCTCTCTGGTCCCCATGGCAAAAAACATGGCTGCTCCTCAGCTGCTGGGTTTATCTGTTAGAGGTTTGGCCACCCAAAGAGTGAGTGACTACCTCTCTGTTTTGAGAGGGAAGGAATTGATTGACCCAGCTTAGAGGTGGGGATGTATCTGGGTGGGGTGGTTGGTGGATGGGCAGGATCCCTTGGCACAAAATGGCCACCACCCCTACAGATGAGACTCAGCACTTAAGCGTAACTGAGGACAAGACTGATGGTCCGAAGGTTCCATTAGAGTTACCTGCATGTCTGGTTCCCCAGCTAATCTGTGAGCTCCTCAAGGGCAGTAATAGTGGCTCATTTATCTTCACAGGCTTTTGTCAGGAAACAAATATTGAATGAATTTGCCATCAGTTCTGTTGACCTTAACTCACACATTATGCTCAACAAAACTATCTGAATTAATACATACAGATATGTTCTGATAGTCTAACATACAATAAACATTTTGTGACAGACATTGTTCTAGTTCTCTACCCATATCCATTGATCCCTTCTTTTTTAAAAAAATCCTCATCCAAGGATATGTTTATTGATTTTTAGAGAGAGAGAAACATCGCTGTAAGAGAGAAACATTGATCAGCTACCTCCCAAATGTGCCCCGACTGGGGATCAACCCTGAAACCTAGGTATGTGCCCTTGACCAGGAATCAAACTTGCAAACTTTTTTGTTTATGGGATGATGCTCCAACTAACAGAGCCATCTGGCCAGGGCTCCCCTTCTTTTTTAATAATAGAGTTTGGGGGTTCTTCTGTCCCTCCAGAAAAATAGTACATTTAGTTAGTAATACTACTTTCCCAAACACTTTGTAGCTAAGGTAACAATGTGACCAAGTTCTGACCAGTAGATATTAGCAGAAGTTGTTGGTAAAGCATCTGTGAACACTTTGTAAAAGCAACAAATGTGTCTCTCCTGTACCTTCTACTTCCCTGTTTCCCTACCTGGAGTGTGGATGTGATACATTGATGGGCATCAGCCACCTTGTGACCATGAAAATTAAGGTTGCACCCTAAGACAGTCTACCCTCAGCCCTGGACAGTTTTTACCCCCAGACTTCTTATTGTCTGGGATAAAACTTACTTGTTTAAGATTGTTGGTTGTGCTTTATGTTACTTGCAGCTTAAGATAGTCCTAACAAATGGATAAAAAACTATTTTAAACCAAAACTCATTTTTCAATTGTACCAGTTATATTCTTACTTAAGGAAAGATACTAGGTCCTTTAGAAAAGTTTCTCAAAGTGTGGTCCATAGATAATCTGCATCAGAATTACACCGGCTGCTTGCTTATGAATATAAATTTCCCATGTGCTTATTTGCCCAGCCTGCCCTCCCAACCAAGAATCAGAATGGATGGGATCAGGGCCTGGGAATCTGCCTTTTAACAAACTCTCCAGATGAGCCCTGTGTTCATGAAATCTAGAGAACCACTGCCAAATAATCCACACAAGCTTGAGTCATTTACTGGGCAGCAAGGTAAATGTAGTTAGTTGTTTGTTTTGTTTTCAGTTCTGCACCAGTTCCCACACCTACCAACCTTAACTTGAATAAAATTAAGACAGGTCCAAATTCCTTCTGGAAGGGGGATAATCTGTCAAGCTTCAGTAAGAGTACACAGTTTCCTATGTGGTTTTCAGCAAATGTTCTGCTTTATCAAGTTTATTTTAACTAAATTTGTTAACACTGCCAATCATATTCCCATTTTATATGTGCAGTTGTACTCAATATCATATTTCAATTGTCTAGCAAATTTGAAATGAACACAATCCAATATAATTCTGATTTAATATTCCTTTCTTGAGTTATTAAATCTTTTTTAGGCTCAGAATAATCTTCTCCAATTTTGTCTTTCTTATTGTGTTAGAAGTTCTTATATGAAAGAACATGGGTAGATACAATTTTTAAAACCCCCAATCTGGAATTCAAGGATGATCAGGAGTCATTTATTGAGAAATAACAGAGATCATTGACCAATATTGGACTCCCTAAACAATTTCTAACCTTGTCTTTTAGAACCTCATTTCTCAAAGTGCCCCAAAGTACATTCCCCTCACTTGTCATTATGCTATCCTCGACTCATCCCTGACTCCTCATCTTTGCTTATGTTGTTTCACCAACTGGTTTAGCTAAGCCCCACCTCCTCTAAGAAGCCTTCCTTAATTGCTCCAACTCATCTAGTTAGCTCTCTTCTCTAAATTCTTACTATACTTACCATCATTACCAACCAGTTTTCTAAATCTTCCCCAAAGAGATTTATAGCTTGTTAATCTCCAATTAAAAAATCTTTCAATAGCACCACGTTTCCAACAATGAATACACTCTTATATTCCACAAGGTACACTCTGCTAGGTGCCACAGATACACAGATGCATAAAACACAACCATTGTCGTGCAGGCGTTATGGACTGATTATTCACATCTGGGGCACACTTACATTTTCAAGTGCTCTACAGAATACACTGGAAACAACTTCAAGGCCCTCCGTGATCTGTCTCCAATAGATTTTGCTTATTTTATCCACCATTCCCTTTCTTTTGATCCAAATAGCTGGGCTAAGTACCACTCTCCAAATACATCTGCTACCTTTTTGTTTCTCTTTGATCTCACTTTGATCTCTGTTTCTGAAATGACCTCCTCACTTCTATACCCATGTCAATTCTCACATATCCTTAAGGACCCAGTTTCAAATAACACCTTCTTCATGAAATGTCTTAATTGCTCATGAAGTTCCAATTAAGTCAGTTTTCTTAAGAAGAACCCCACATAACATCAAATGCAATAACTGGTTCTTGATTAAGTCCCAGTTTGAACAAACCAGCTCTAAAAGATATTTTAGGGTAATTTAGGGAAATTTGAGTTTGAACTGGTACAAAATGCTATTAGGAAATTATTGTTAAATTTATCAGGAATTATAAGATTATTGTATTATGTTTTTTAAAAAGTCATTATTTTTAGATATGAAAACTGAATTAAGGTGGAATGTTACCATGCTGTAGCTTAAAAATGGATGAAGCAAATGTGGCAAAATGTGAAAATCTGGTAATGGGAATATAGATGTTTTCAGATTATTCTTTCTACCTTTCTGTGTATTTGAAAATGTTTCTAATCAAAAGTGAAACAAGAACTCCAAACATTTTTTTTCCTATAAAAAATAAAACGTTTACTGAAGAAAATTTAGAGGAATAGGAAAAATAACACAAATAAAAAGCAGTTATTATCCTACCATACAGAGATAATCATGGTTTATATTATGATGCATTTCCTTCTATACATTTACAAATATAATGTTCTTATTTTACAAATTTGTGATTACTCTGGACAGTTTTCTATTGATCTCAATTTTTAAAATTGATTTGAGAAAGAAAGAGAGACAGAAACATTGATTGGTTGCCTCCAAAATGTGCCCCGACTGGGGATGGAACCTGCACCTGGGTATGTGCCATGACCAGGAATCAAACCACCACCTTTTGGTACACCGGATGATGCTCCAACCAACTGAGACACACCAGCCAGGGAAAACTGACCTCAGATGTAAAAGAACATATACCAAAGGTAGAAAGAAGAGTACATAAATAAAAGAGAGTGATGTATTTTGTAGGTATATTATATATCAAAAAAAAAAATACAAAAATTTTAATAAACAGAGGTTTGTCTACAATTCTCCTATAATCACATACTAACAATTGATTCTCTTACAATCCTAAGTCCCACAGGTGGGCTTTCAATGGTGCATTTCAAACCATCCCAGAATCAATTGCCTCTTTGGAGTTCCCAGCACTTGTAGTTCTCACGGTGGGCTCTTCAGGCTACCTCGTGGTTTTTTTTGAGGAAAACACCAACCTGGCTAACTGGGATCACCATGGTTCTTAGCCACCCCAGATGGGCTATCATGATGCTGAACCATCTGTCCTCCAGTCTCTTGCCCTGCTCTACTTCAGATTCCTTCTTCCTAAAGCTCCTAAGTAGTCCACACCTTCTCTCCTTGTCACTGTTCCTTTCTTCACACATCTTCTTGCCAGTGTTAGCTCTAGCCACATGACTCATTTTATTTTGCTTTACAGAAATATAATTTTTAAAAATTTTAAAATATGTTTTTATTGACTTTTTTAGAGAGAAAGAGAGAGAGAAACATTGATGTGTGAGAGAAACATTGATTGGCTGCCTCCTGCACACCTCTCACTGGGGATGGAGCCCAAAACCCAAGCCAGGCATGTGCCCTGACTGGGAATCGAACCGGAATCTCTCAGTTCATAGGATGATGCTCAATCCACTGAGCCACAGTGGCCGGGCTCATTTAAATATTTTAATTCTTTTCATAATCACATATAATAATATTAAGTATAACTTTAAAGTTAGAAATTGCTATATATCCCACCACATCAGTGCAACTGATTTTACCTTTACATTTTCTTTGGTTCATCTCTGTGGATATTTACATGTATTTCATACTGTGAATACGCTGCTTAAAAATGTCCACTTATGCCCTGGCCAGTTTGGCTCAGCGGTTAGAGCGTCGGCCTGCGGTCCAGAGAGACCCGGGTTTGGTTCCCGCTAGGGGCACGTACCTTGGTTACAGTTTGTCCCCGGCCCTGGTTGGTCGTGCGGGAGGCAGCCACTTGATGTGTCCCTTTCAAGTCGATGTTTCTCTCTCTCTCTCTTCCTCTCTCTCCCTCCCACTCTATCTGAACAAAAAATGGAAAAATGTCCTTGGGTGAGAATAAAAAAAAAAATGTTCACTTACATTGTAAAAATATTTTACATGTTATTACATAATATTTGTGGTTTTTATTTTTAAAGGTCACATCACATATTTCAAGGGATTAAAATGCCTTCCAAGGACCTGAAATAAATTGAAACCATTTCCTGGTTATCAGATACTTTATATATTTAATTCTACAACCTGCTTTTTACACTTCTTATATCGTGGACTTCTTCTCAAGTCAGTACCCATATTTTCTGCATGATTTTATTTTTGTTTTGTTTTCGTTTTTTCTATATTATTTTAAATGGCTGCATAGCATTCCATAATAAGGATATTATTTTCTTTAAGGTAATGCTTTGAAAAGTTAATACACTCCCTGTTTAAAAAATCAGAAAACAATAAAATGGCACACAGTGAAAAATCTCTCTCTTTGTTTCTTGATTCTCACCCCACTCCAGTAGATAACCAAACCTCCTTTCTTTGTATCTTTCCAGAGTTTATTTAGGTAGATGCAAGCAAATGTAAATGTCATTTCTTATCTCGCCCCTCCCCCCCCCTTTAAAAACCAGAATGTGTTATATACACTGTTCTTTACTTTGCTTTTTTCACTTAATAATTTATCTTGGAGATTGTTCCAACTCAGTACACTGAGAGTTTCCTCATTCTTTGTTCTGCAGCTGCAAGGCTTCCTACTGTACAGGCACCATACCTAAATTCCACATGACGAATGTTGTGGTTATCCCATTGATTCCTGATCCCATCTCTTATCCATTAACTCTAAAACCTTGTCCCCTCCATTATCCACCTCAATCCCTCTTTGCTGGCTTGTTTTGCCTACAAGCATTTCAGGTTTCTGTGTGCTAAAAGAGAACTTTCCCTTCATTCTAAGTTCCCTTAAATCTCCTATAACCTTCAAACTTGATTGAAGTGTCCACAGTCTTCATCCACAGCTTCCATTTCACACACACACACACACACACACACACACACTCCCTCCTTGACCCCTTGTGATCGGCCTTCCTCTTCCTGTCTGTACTAAAACTCATCTCTGGATGGTTATCGAACAGAAACATTCAACAACTTGGTCTTTTCCTCAGTCCTCACTCTAACATTTGAAAATGAGTATCCACCCTTCACTTAGTCATTCACCCCTTAACCTCTTATAAAATGACTTGTGCCCACCCCACCCTCTTTAGACTAAAACTAATCTCCAAGTGGTCAACTAACTTGTTAATGGACAATCTCCCAGTAACCTGGCCTTGGCTCACTTCTTTAGCACCCACGCCTGGTGTTCCTGTCACCCCTACCCCCACCATAGGCTAGCCCTAGAAATTCTATCTTGCCAATGACTTCACTCCTATCCTTTCCTATCAGTTCTGTCCATTACTTCTAAATCAGATCTTAATTGCTGATGTCTAGACTATTAATAGTGGTCTCTTAACAAACCTTTCTCTCTGCAGCTTCTTTTCCTCTCAAACTGAAAAATAAAGCAGGTCTTACATCATTCCCTTCTTCAAAACTCTTATTTCCAAATCAGTTAAGCACTAACTCTCCAATCTGGTATTCAGGTCTTCCCACTATTTTAACTCAATTCAACTTGTATTGACATCAGTTGGCATTATTTTCCACTGCTATATAAGCATACCCTGTGCTCCAGCCAAACCAGTCTACTTATTTTTCACTAAACACATAGTGTGCTTTTGCACCCCCAGGCTTTGGTTCACCCTTTTGTCTACCTGGATTACCTTTCCCCTCCATCTCTGCTATTCTAAATCTTATCCTCCTAGCTAATTCTACTTGTTATGATATCTTCACTGGCCCTCCACCAAGTGTTAGAGTTATTTGTGCAGTTATCATATTTTGCTGCTGGATTCTGAATTCTGTTAAAACAAAAATTTTCATTTAGTGAGCCCTCTATGTGTCAACCTATGCTAAGTGATTTGCATGCATTATCTCATTTAATCTTCACATCAACAGTTAGGCCAAGATTGTCCCCATTAAACATTAAAGAAACAGGCTCACCCTGGCTGGTTTGGCTTGGTGGTTAGAGTGTCTGCCCACGGACCAAAGAGTCAGGGGTTCAATTCCAGTCAAGGGCATGTACCTGGGTTGCGGTTTGGTCTCCAGCCCTGGTTGGAGTCATGTGGGAGGCAACCAGTTGGTGTGTCTTTCTCACATCGATGTTTCTCTCTCTCTCTCTCTCTCTCTCTCTCTCTCTCTCTCTCTCTCCCTGCCCCCACCACACACACACCCACTCTATCTGAAGATAAATGGAAAAATATCCTCAGGTGAGGATTAAAAAAGAAAGAAGAAAGAAGGAAAGAAACTGAGGCTCAGGGAGATTAAGTAGCTTGCCCAGGTCATGCAGCTGTTAAGGGTTCCTCCCTCAGACTCATTGTCTTAGTCCATTCAGACTGCTATAACAAAAGTACCATAAATTGGATGGCTTATAAACAACAGAAATTTATTCCTCACAGTTCTGGAGGCTAAGTCCAAGATCAAGGTGCCCACAGATCCAGTGTCTGATGAGAGCCAGCTTACTGGTTCACAGGCAGTTGTCTTTTCCCTGCTTCCTCATATGGGCCAAGGGGCTAGGGAGCTCTCTGGGGTCTCTTTTATAAAGGCACTCATCTCATTCATGAGGGCTCCATTCTCAGGATCTCAGGACCTCCCAAAGTCCTCATCTCCTAATACCATCACCTTGGAGGTTAGGATTTCAACATATGAATGGGGGGGAATACAAACTTTCAGTCTACAGAACTGGTGTTTGTATTACATATGGTAGCCAGCACAGTGTCCACCACTTACTCTGCACTCAACCTGTGTAATCGGATCAACACGTTAAAAATGATGTCTGTGTGTAGACCAGGACTCTAAGGAAACAGGAAGTGGGGATTGAAACAGTAATGAATTTGGAAGGCAGAATTGTTGGTGATATTTCCAAGTGTCCGCTGTTGCATTATAGAGCTTTAGAGATACGCATTTAAAATGAATAGTTACTACACCGGATTGCAGCTACTCTTAAATATTCTCTAATTGTCGTGTGTAGGTTAGTTTTGTCTCCCTGATTTTATTGTCATATCCCCTGGATTATCTCTCTGCTCTCTTGTATTCCCACAGCCATCGGTGCATTGCTCAACTCAGGGTGCCAGTACTTGTTGATTTTAATGTATGTGTGTTTGCATGTGTGAACAGCAGCTGGGTAGAGGATGTGGGTGTGTGATGTAGGGTGCATTCCTTCCCATCATTTTCCCTTTGAGCAGCTGCAGCCTAGATGCTTTCTTTCTCGGGGGAGAAGGCAGAACCGCTGACCCTTTAGCAAGTTGTCCCTCACAGAACAGGTGTCTCCCCCTCCTCTCTGAGGAGAGGGATGGCGGACCCTCAGCGACATCAGCGACCCACCAATGAGAAGTCAGGCTTCGGCAGCCGCACCAATGGGCGACCGGGGGCGGGCTCGGTTTCCTGGGAGCCGGGCGGGCGGGACTGGTCCTCCGGCCGCCGCGGAGTCTCGGCGCTCAAGCTGCCCGCTGCTGCTCCCGCGACTCCCGGCGGCTCCGGTGGCGGCGCCGTTCGCCTGCCCTCGCTTCTTCCCGACGCAGGGCTGGGGCACCTCCCGCCGCGGTGCAGCTCCCCGCGGCTCAGGCTCGGAAGGTGGCGCGGCTCATGCCCCCGGGCTCGGAGCGCGCAGGTGGGCCGGCCGCCGCGGGGAGATAGGCCCCCGGGGGCGACGGCGGCTGGACCATGGCCCGGAGACCCGGGGCGCCGGCCGCCTACGGGGAGGAGTTCTCCTTCGTCAGCCCGCTGGTGAAATACCTGCTCTTCTTCTTCAACATGCTCTTCTGGGTGAGTCTTAGGGGTCGCGGGGGCACCTGGGCTGCAGGACACCCCCGGAGGGAGGAGTGGAATGCCCGCGGCTGAGGAGGGGGCGTCCTGGGATACCCGGCTCAAGGCGAGCGTGGTGAGTGGCACTGCCTAGTTTTCTAGGCTGATGGCACTTTGGAGTAATTTATCCTGGGGAGGGACACCACAGTGTCGCTGTGTCTGGAGGGGGCATTGGGTGGAGGGTATGTAAGGGATTCAGTAAAGACTTATGGGCATTCTCTGGGTCTGTGTCATCGGATGAGGGTCAGTGTCAGGCCAAAGAGGTGGGTTTGAGCGGAAGGAGCCGGTTTTCCTGTTGGACCAACGCAGACCCACTGGTGCCTTCATAACGGGGGGACTTTCAGGCCTAGGGACTGGGAGGCCCTGCTGGCAAAGAAAAAAGAGGAAGGGGGAAAACCCAGACCTTCCTTCCTCTTACCTCAGAGTGAATAGGTTAAAGGGCTTTTATTTTTCTTTTGCATGCTTCTGGTGCCCCCTGTCCTCAAAGGCTGAGAAGGGACAGGAATGGCCTCTAGGTGTGGATGTCTTTCCCAGCACTGTCCCAAACTTTGCCCCATCTTTCTCAGGACAAGACTCCATTCCCTGGGGTCTGACAGTCTTCCACTTCTTTAAATAGGACCCAATGTTGGGCTGGAAGGTCAGGGGTATTTTCAGAATCTTCTGCTTGGGGATGGAGAAAATATTGGACTGGGGTTACCTGGATTCTCATCCCCACTCTGCCATTAATTGTTGACTAACCTGGGCAATATGTTCACCCCTGTAGGCCTTAGTATCCTCCTCTGTAAAATCAAACCCAGTTTGATCAAGAATGGCAGAAATACTCTTCTGTAATTGAGAATCCAGCTGGACCAGATCATGAAATGCTAGTTTAATCCTGTTTCATTTCGAGAGAGTACCTGGGCCCCTCGGTTTAAGAATGTAGGGAGATTCACCCCCCACCCACCCACCCCGTTCCCCTTTTCTCTTCCAGCTTCAACTACACTGGAGCTGCTGCTCTAGGTACCCATTATGATTGTCTCTCTCTGCCTGAGAACTAAAGTCCAGACTTGCAGGAGGGAATAATTATGAGTCGAAAGTATGTTTCTGAGGAGAGGGAGCAGACCAGGCATCTAAACCAGTTGTAAAGGTTTCACAAGGGCTGTGGAGTGAAGAACAGACACAGAATACCTACGTGCTAGACTGTTGGGACAAATGAGAGAAATCCTGGAGAGTGGTGATGACAGCTCACTCTCGGCCACTGTACTGGGAAAAGTGAAGTTCGAGCTCCTAACAAATTCTCAGTTTTAGATCTGAAAAAAAAAAAGTGGAAGACAACATGTCCAGCACCCTCATTTTTTACATGAGAAGACTAAAGCACAGAGATGGTCATTGTTTTATCCAGGGTCCAACAGCTGGTTAGTAGGCTTGATCTGGCAATTTTTCTGCTGAACCACAGTGCCTCTAGGGGAAGTCCTTGGCCAAGAAGGCTGTTACTATAACTGGGGTGTTAGCAGTGTTAGTAATTAACCAGTCGATCTGAGTTCCCATGGTCTAGGTTCTGCTTCAGCTGGTGGTTAGAAAAGAACAGAAGAAAATCTCACCACTACTCTGCCAGGGCTTGGGGATGTCCCAAAGGGAACTCCCCACCTAAGGGCAAGTCCTGAAAAACCCTCCTACATTGTCACTGAGTGTGCCAGGCAAATGACATGCCATCCTCAAGGATATAATGCTATCCTCAGAGCTAGCACTAGCATCGCAGGGACCTCAGATCCCCAGGCTGACTTTCTCTATCAGCCAAGACTGTCTCCTTTGGAGCCTTGGCATCACACCCTTATCTGTGCTCCCCAGTGACAACAACAGCTGGGCGCATCTGTTGCACTTGTGTTCATGGTCATTTTCTTGGACTTCCCCACTCCACTCCACCCCCCTTTTACCAGACAAATGACTTTGGGAGGCTGCAGCCAGGGAGAAGCTTGGCTCCATAGACCCATTTACCTTGGTAAAAATGCTTCATTCGAGATCAGAGGACCTGGCTAACCAAGCTGGCATCACCCCAAATTAGAGAAGAGCCCTTTCTTGGTCCTACTTTAGATTCATAAAAAGTCAGAGGCTCTAGAAATAGCACACTGAAGGACGAGAGGCCCAGTTTTTTTCTGGCACCAACTTACTGTGTGACCTGAAGCCAATATATCTGTCTCTCTGTCCTTAATCTTTTTACTCTAAAGGAGAACATTTTTCTGCTTCTGTGAACTATTTAAAGATGAATGCATCACTTTGAGGACTGTTTTCTTTCTTCAAGACTTGGGGCTGGATCTAAGGATGTATCGCTCTGTATCCTGGTATCCCTGGGATATTGACCTTCCCAGGGACAGCACTCTTTGGGTATTCCTGAGTATCACTTCTCCCCCAGGCCCAGAGCTTCAGAGTTTCATTCCACACAAGTGAAGGGTCGTCTCTCTTCCCATCCCTGCTCCAGGGACTCGTTACTGGGTTTTCTTTGTTGCAGGCTTCCATCATCCTAATCAAATTCCCTTCTTCTGCCCAGGAGGCACCCATGGTTGGGACTGTCAGCCCACTCTTTCCAAGCAGAGTGTTCTGGAGCTGGGAGAGTGGGGGAGCTGTGTATGGGTGGTGTTTGTGTCTATGCCTGGAACACATTGGCAAAGTAGCCAGCATCGTCTGGGCTCAGACTCAGTGATGGCAGTGGTGGCAGTGGCTACCTCTGCTGCTGCTCTAGGAGCCCTGACCCTTGGGAAATTTGGAGCCTCTGAGTGACTCAGAAAGCTTCTTTGGGACCAGGACCAGTAGCTTCTCTTTCAAGTTTTAAACCTCACTTTCCCTTTTGCCTAGGAGTTCTGATTTTCTCCCCAGGATCATTGGGATCCCATGGCTTGGAGTAGCTTCCCAAAGATCCCAAAAGTTGTATTTCAATCTTCAAGTCAAGAAATAGCTGGCTTTTGTCGCCCCCCTGTACTGGACAGCTCTGTGCAGAGGAAAGATAGTGGGGTGGTACATGCTTTATCAGCCTTGGGCATACGTTGGCAGAAACATTATCAGCACTGCCCACAGCAGCCACTTCCTTTCTTGCTAGTCCTTTTCCCACTCGGGGCAACAGTTGGGGTGACTTTTGAGGCAGGCAGAGTCCAGAAGCTCAGTCCTCCAATCCCTGTGTCTCAGCCCAGGCTTCCTTAGGCTCCCATGGCACCTTATACATACTTTAATGGTCACACACCTTATCTATGCTGCAATTATGTGTTTATTTATGTCTCCTTCTCTAGACTTCAGGCTCCTGGGGGTAGACACTGTTTTATTTACTTCTGTATTCTCAGTGCCCAGCTGTGTTTGGCAAAGAGTGGGTATTTATTGAATGTTTACTGAATGGCAAATGAGAGAGCAGACCCTAGAGGGTGCAGGCATCAAGCCCTTCCTCCCTCTCTCATGGACACTAGTCTGTCAATATGAAGCACAACCATAAGTCCTTGAGCATTCCTGCTGGGTGTTATACAACTGTGTTCTTCTCTGAAGTGGGTCCTGTGGTCCTCTCAAGCCAAGTCTAAAAAATGACAGCCATCCTTTCCAGCATCTCCCTCAGGGCCAAGCATAATCACTATCTACAGCACCCGGATTTGTTTTACTTTCAATGTAGCACGTCTGGATCCCCATTCAGGTCTTCCCTAGGCTGATTCAGGCTTCTGGTGAGGTATCTTCTTCAAGGAATTCACTTTCTTGTCCAGGACCACTGCATTGGAGTCCCCAGGGCGCTCAGAATGCCCCAGATCACCTGCAGCACCATGTGTTATAACCTGACTCAGAAGCCATGAGGAAATGACCAGGCATCAAGCCTGGCAAAAACCTCTCCTGAATGGCAGGGGTTTCTTTCCACCACTCAATCCCCACCCCCAACACACACACACACACACACACACACACACACACACACACACACACCTAATACACTAGGAGGCAGAGCCCATCTCTTCTCCCTTCCCCATAGACTAAGCAGGCTTCAATAAGTGAAATAGTCACATTCTTTTTATTTTTAAAAAGCAAAATCACTCCAGGGCCATGAGTTTGAGTGTTTAGACTACTATGAGCACTTGTCGACTTCCCTTACTCATTTATAAACCAAAACCCGCCATGACCTAAGTAAGAAGCTAAAAGGTTGGCCCCAGACATTGTAGAGGAAAGAGCCTCAATGCAGAGGGAGAAAGCCAAGAGCCAGTTTCACATGGAGAGTTGCCACCTGAGAAACCCAGGAACAACAGTTCTGGGATGGCCACCGAAGGACCAGTGTGTGCAGATCTTGAGCAAAGAGAGAGAGGGCCCAACTTTGGGTCTAGCAGGCTGTGATTTCCTTGATGTCATCCAGAAATAAGAACTGAAAGTACTAAACCAGAGGTACAGACCCCTCCCTCCCAATGTCCCTGTGGGTAGGAACAAGATTTTAATTCCTACAAAGGAAATCATTCTACTCTCAGCTGTCCTCCACCACTACCTTCTAAAGAAGAGGGCAAGATGTTTCAAAGAAGAAAAGAGGACCCTGAGACAGATCCACCCACTTCACTCAGACCAGACTTTAGAATGTGGAAGACAGACAAGGTCAGGGCTTTCTCTTGGGGGTTGGTGGGCCCTATGTGGTGATGCTGTGTCTTCCCTTTTTTGGGTACTGTTCCAGGGACTTCCCTGCTGGCACCATCACCTCCTGGTGCTATCTTCCTTCCCCCTGCCTAAGCCCCACCCACTTTGGAGATTACCAGCTGTTACCCCAAAAGAACTGTAGGCAGCTCCTTCCCACCTCATATGTCCCACGGTGAATGCACATGTCCTGAGGTTGCTGCAAGGCAGAGAGAGGAAGGCCAACTGTGTTGCTGAGGTCATAAGGCTCTGCAGACATATGGACCTAGGTTCCAGACCCCCTTCAGCTGCTCACTAACTGAGTGAACCAGGAAAAGTTGCTTGAATTTTCCCAATCATCCATTCTATAAAATGGAGATACTAACAACTTCTTGGGGTTGTGGTCAGAATTCAATGAAATAGTGTGTGTAAAGCGTTTAGACCAATGCCTGGCCCTTACCACTCAACAAAATAGTAGCTATTACTATTGTTGTTAGAAATAGCTTCTAGAGGTCACCTGTTAAGGATGAACTTGAAGAGCTAGAATGAGTGTTCCTCCTGACAAGTGGCAAGTAGATGGGGATTGAGTCTAGGTAAGGGCTAACCTTGAGCCTGACTTCCTTAAGCCTGAACCCCCTTGGCTCACATTTCTATTGTTAGCCAGAGGGAGGTGATAATTAATGATGTCTTATATTTTATAGTTTATAGAGAATATATATATATATATATATATATATGTATGTATATATAGAATCAGAGACCCCACTGTTATCTCTGAGGGCCTTCCCTAGGTCCACACTTCAGGGCTTGACACACCACCTTGGTCTTAAGGTAGAAATGGACTCCAAGAGCTAATTTGCCTGTGATTATTGGCATTTGAGCACTAGGGCCGGAGAACTCTTTTTCAGGGCCTATAACCCTTCCTCTTCCATTGCTGATGGCTGTCAGGTAGTGTCCTGGGGGCTGGAATGATGTTGTTTCTCACAAACATCAAATTGTGACTGTCTTTTCCCGATTTGCAGGGGGGAAAAGTTAAAATAATGGAGATGATTTTCTTTTTTCTACCATGAACATTAGTACCTGTGGCTGCTTATCTGCCAGCAAGTACTAGCTGAAGGCAAAGGGAAGAGGACAAATAGCAACCAAATATTATGGAAAACTAGGGACTATTTAGAGTAGTGCCTATGTTATTATTTTATGAGATGCAGAGACATATGTCTAACAGCCACATTATCTCTTAGTAAATCATCCCTTATTTCTATGATAGAAATTATGCTGTGCTTCCTCATGTGACACACTGAGAAGGACACATTATTCCTGTCACATTCTTGTCAAAAATGTGTCATCTGATTCGAGTGACGAGGAAACAATCAGGTAAATCCAAATTGAGGGATGTTCTGCCAAACAACTGGCCTAGACATCAAAAATGTCACTGTCAAAATAAAAATGTCAGAACAAGTGTTGGCAAGGATGTGGAGAAATTGAAACCCTCATACATTGCTGGTGGGACTGTGAAATGGGGCAGCCACTGTGGAAAAACAGTTTAGCAGTTCCTCAAAAAATTAAACATAAAATTACCATATGACCTGGCAATTCCAGTCCTATGACCTGGCAATTCCACTCCTTGGTGTGTACCCAAAAGAATTGAAAACAGGTATTCAAACAAAAACTTGTATACAGATATCCATAGCAACACTATTTACAATAGCCAAAAGGTGGAAACAACCCAAATGTCCATCAATGGATGAACAGATAAACAAATTGTGTTATATCTATACAATAGAATATTATTAGGACATAAAAAGTAATGAAGTACTGACAGATGCTGCAACATGGATGAACCTTGAAAACACTAAATGAAAGAAGCCAGACACAAAGAGCCACATATTATATGATTCCATTTCTAGGAAATGTGCAGAACAGGCAAAACCATAGACACAGAAAGCCAATTGGTGGTTGCCAGGGGTTGGAAGAGTAGAGGGAATGGTGAGTGATTGTTTAATGGGTACAGGGTTTCTGTTTGGGGTGATGAAAAAGTCCTGGATCCTGATAGTGGTGATGGTTGCACAGAAATGTGAATGTATAATACTTAAGGTCACTGAACTGTATACTTTAAAATGGTATCACTTTTGTGGTATATATATTTTACCACAATTTTTAAAAGTCAGTGTCTTGAAAGACTAAAAGTAAAGTAAAGGGAAAAAAGCTGCAAAACTGTTCTAGGCTAAAGGAGACTTGATCTCTAAATGCACGATCCTTGATTGGCTCCTGGATCCAACAAAACAGTTATAAAGGACATGATCAGAATAATTGGGAAAAGTTAAATATGGACTGTAAATTACATAGCAGTAATAGCAGATTAAAGTTTAAGAAAAAAATTAACATATCAAAATTGTTTTTTGTTGTTGTTAGTTCTCACCCGAGGATATTGTTCCATTCATTTTTAGATAGAGTGGAAGGGAGGAAGGGGGAGAGAGAGAGAGAAACATCAATGTGAGAGAGACACATTGATTGGTTGCCTCCTGCACAACCCCAACCGGGGCTGGGATCAAACATGCAACCCAGGTCCATACTCTTGACCAGTAATCCAACCCGAAATCCTTGGTCCATGGGCCGAAGCTCTAACTGCTGAGCCAAACCAGCCAGGGCTAGCATATCAAAATTGTACAGGGTATACCAACAGAGCACGGTGGCTTCCCAGTGCTCTGTCACCTGAACAGTGTTAAGATCTGCTGCTTTACACTTTGGTGATTGCATGCAAGAGAATCCCAGCTTAAGAAAATCTGATATAAAAAAAAAATGAGGATTTAAACTAATAAATCAGGGGTGGCTATTTTTTAGAATATACTTCATTTTTTAGAACAGTTTTAGTTTTAGAGGAAAATTGAGACGGTCATACAGAGAGTTCCCAAACATCCCACTTCCAGTTTCTCTTATCATTAACATCCTACACGAGTATGATATATTTGTTAGATTTGTGGCATTATCATTATTGTTAAGGCCCATACTTTATTCAGATTTCCTTAGTTTTTTTAAATATGTTTTTATTGATTTTATTTTAGAGAGAGAGGAAAGGATAGAGAGGTAGAAACATCGAAATGAGAGAGAAACATTGATCAGCTGCCTCCTGCACCCCCTCTACTGGGATCGAACCTGCAAACTTGACATGTGCCCTGACTGGGAGTTGAACTGGAACCTCTCAGTCCATGGGACGATGCTCAGTCCACTGAGCCACACCAGCTGGGCAGATTTCCTTAGTTTTTACTTAATGCCATCTAGGATAAAACCAATTTCATTTAGTTTTCATGTCTCCTTAGGTTTTTCTTGGCTGTGACAGTTTCTAGATTTTTTTTTATTCTGATGACTTGGGGAGTTTTGAGGAATACCGGTTAGATATTTTGTAGAATATTCCTCCATTGGAACTTGTTTGATGTTTTTCTCCTGGTTATATTGGGGTTATGGGGTTTGGGGAGGAAGACCACAGAGGTGAAGTGCCATTTCCATCGCATCATGTCATACACCAGTGATTTCTCTCTGTTGATGTTGACCTTGATCACTTGGCTAAGGTAGTGTTTGTCAGGTTTCTCCGCTGTAGTTAGTCTCCCCCCACCCCCCTTTTCCATACTGTACTCTTTGAAAAGAAGTTACTATGTGCAGCCCACACTTAGGAGTGGGTAGTTATGCTCTAGTTTCTCAAGAGAGCAGTATCTACATAAATTATTTGGAATTCTCCTGCATGGGAGATTTGTCTTTTCTTCCCCTATTTCTTTATTTATTAAGTCATTTCTATCTGTATGGATTCAGGAACATTTATTTTATATTTGAGATAATAATTCCATATTTCTTTATTTTGATGTCTCGTTGGCATACCCACATCAATGTGAGGTTGTGTTTTGGGGTTTTTTTTTTTTTTGCTTATTTTTGAACATTTCCTTACTTTCTGGTACTACAAGATACTCTAGACTTACTTTGTATATTTCCTGCCCCAGTTCTAGAATCAGCCACTTTCCAAGGAGCCCATGGGATGGCTATTTTCATTTTTAGGTGATTACTCACCTCACATATGGATAAAGGTACTGGCGCGTGCAAATTGTTTTATATAATTTGATCTACAACTCTTCAGGAACATGCCTTTTGCTGGACTCAGCTATTTTAAAAACTGTGTCTAGTTTTTTAAAGTTTCCAGTGAGACTTTATTCTAGCCAGAATATGAAAAGCCGTTCTAAGATGAGAAGTGTCTTTATCGTCATCCTTCCATTCTTATCATGAAAGGAGGTCAGTGGTGATACTGTGGGGTATTATAAGGGTTTTGTGGCAAAGACTGATACAGAGGAAAGAGAACCAGACGAAGACTGGAAATTGGATTTGGTCCATTCGTTGCCACTGCACCTATGTGCATTTGGTCAAGTATCACTTCGTTCTTTCTACCTCATCTATAAAAAGAGGTGAGTGGCAGAGCTCATTTCTAAGGTTCTATTCAGTTTTAAATTGCTCTGCTATTAACAATAGCAGTACTACTTTGGAATGGCAGATTTGAGGACTTAAGGGTAGGAGGTGTGGACAGGAATAGAAGCATGAAAAGGCAACTTGTGACTCCAAGAGAACGAGGCAGATCAATGATCAAAATGTAGAATTTTAGAATTAGCTAGTGAGCACTAGGTAAGTGGTATCATTAATGATCATATTAAATATTAATGATAACATTATAGTCTTAATCTTGATTATAATGTAGCCTGCAATTGCTGCTCTAGATCCCCTCTGGTTGAGTGTGCTTTAGGCTGTGGTTCTCAAACTTGGCTGCACATTGGAATTACCTGGAACACAATTGCCTAAGTTCCAATGCCAGAGATTCAGATATACTTATTTTGGAGTACAGCCTAGGCATCAGGAGTTTTTAAGTTCTTCTTCCCCCACCCCACTCTAATGGCAGCCAAGGTTGAGAAGCACTGCTTTAGGCTGTAGATGTGTTTGCCCCTCTTCCACATAACACATGGGTCTCCTTAAGGGCAGGGACCACATCTTACTCATCTTTGCAGTCCTCAGAGTACCTTGTACAAAGCAGCTGATGAATTGGATTTAGATAGTATATTAGTTTCCTATTGCTGCTGTAAAAAAATTACCACAAACCTAATGGCTTACTGCAACACAAATTAATTTTCTTACAGGTCTAGAGCTCAGAAGTCCAAAAAAGCTCTCACTGGCCTAAAATCAAGGTGTCGACAGGGATTTTTTTTCTGGAGACTCTAGGAGAGAATCCATTTCCTTGCCTTCTCCAGCTTTTCCAGGCTGCTCACATTCCTTGGCTCATGGCACCACATCACTCCAACCTCTGTTTCCATTGTCATACATATCTCCTCTGACCATGACCCTTTTGCCTCCCTCTTTAAGGTCTCTTTTGATAATACTGGGCCCAACGGGATAATCTCCCCATCTCAAGATCCTTAATTGAGTCACATTTGCAAAGCCCCTCTTGTCATATAAGGTAACATATTCACAGGTTCTGGGAATTAGTGCAGGACATCTTTGGGGGGAGACTGTTGTATCTGCCACAAATAGAGACAGAACAACTGCTATAGCTACAGGCCCATGTATGGAATTGAGTTACCCTGTGATACGTGGCAACTCTTTACTTTCCCTTTCTTGTTTTAGCTGTGTTGGGATTTAATCAGAGACCATTTTTGTGGGAAGTTATACACTCTTGTGAAAATTTAACATGTGAAAAGCCCATGAGGCACCTGAAAGCAACAGAAATAAAGAGCAGATACTTGTTTTTAAATGATTCAGTAAAGTGATTTTCAGAACTATAATTACCTGTAGTGTTTTAAAGGGCAGGCAGAGATGCTCAGTCACTCTGGCAAAGGGCTATGCCTCTGGGCCTGGGGGATGACTGGATCTCTGTTGTGTGGTTTTCTTGCCACCCGCCCACCCCATCGCTTCCTGAGCCTGGTTGTGCTTGGGACAAGAAGCCAGTTGGCACCTCCAGCTGCACCTTCAGCTCTACAAGCAGCTCCCTGGACAAAGGTGTGAGGGCCAGCAGATAACATATCTGGCCCAGAGTCAGAGACAGTGTCAAACGATTGAGGGGTCAGGAGGGGGGCTGTGTATATAGGCAGAAAAGGGTCCTGAAAGACATGGTTTTAGATAAGGGTTTCCCATTTACTGCTGAATGCACCAGATGGCAGAGGCCCCTGAGGGAAAAATGTCTTTCTACTGAGGGATTATTCTAACCCTATTACCTGCTATAGGGGTCCAATTCCCTTCTCCTACGAAAGCCCCAAGATGGCTCTTTCCAGCTGGTCTCTGTCTTGCCGGACAGTGGAGTCTAGCCAGCCATCTCCCCCACTGAGTTGGTCAAGTCCCTGCTGCTGAGAACTCGCTCTAGCCAGAGCTTGGCCCCAGCTATTGCCATGGTGACAGCCAACTGCTGCTTAGCACCACCAGCCTGGGAACTGGGCACAAAGGAAAGGTGGCCTAGGGATGTGCAAACTGGGCAGCCCTGAACTCCTGGAGGCCTTGAGGGTGGCAGAAAGTCCCCTTTGGGGACCCCTGATAGACTGATGAATTTGTTCTCTCAGGGCAGTCAGGAAGTTTGAAGTCCTCCACTCCTCCACTCCTCCACGCTGTAATCAGGGTTTATGAAGATGAAGTTTCCTTTGCCAAGGGAGTTCTGCTGTTTTTACACACACGCATTCATGCACGCATTCTTTCACTTTGGTATACACTTTCATTCTTGCATTTGACACCATATTGATCTTCAAGAGAGTTAGAGACCTGGGAGTGTGCATCTACTCAGTCCTGCTTTGACTTTAAGACTTGCCCTTTGATGTAGCTGGGTTAGAATTTAAAACTTCATGGAGTTTCTATGTGACCCAGGGCAAGTTAGTTAACTTAGCAATGATAGATAATATTTATTGTCAGGCATTGTGGTGTATGCTTTCCATACATTATTTAATTTTCATCTAATTTTTTTAAATTTAGTTTTTTTTATTCCCATCTTCAGATATAGAAACTGAGGCTCGAGATCTGTCTAGCATGGGCCCAGGTCTGAGTCACTCTGAAGCCCATGTTCTTAGCCATTGTTCTTAACCTTGTATTAACCTTGTGAGCTGTAATTTCCTCATCTGTAAAATGGGGATAATGGCTGCCTCACAAGATAACTGTGTTGTAAGAATCAAATGAGATCATCTTGGTAAAAGCTTTTCATGGAGGTAAATGACAGATGCTATCAGCTGTATCACTGGGGAGGAGAAAGATGCTTATCTCTGGGTCCTGGGAAAGTCCTCCTGCTCTCCTTTAAGGTTACACAATGGCAATCAGGCCTCTGGTTTCCAAAATCTCAAGATCTGGCTGGTTCCCTGTCTCCACAGGTGATTTCCATGGTGATGGTGTCCATAGGAGTTTATGCCCGGCTGATGAAGCACGCAGGTGAACTATAGGTCCCCCTCCATCTCCCCATGACTCTTGCCAGGCTCCTTCCTCCTCTGTCTCCTTCAGCCCTGTACCATTCGTTCCCACATAAGCTATGGGGCTAAAGGGGGCAGCCACCTCTAGCCAAGTTTTGGCAGCTTATTCTCACACCAGTTCACCTGGAGTTTCCAGAGCTCCCACAAATCTTCCATATATGCCTGCATTCTAGGCTTAGGAAGTATCTAGGAAAGAAGGTAGGCCTCTGGGAGCGAAGTCATCAGAGGCTTCAGCCCCTCCCTCACTCTGTCCAGAGTAACTCAACCTCCATTCCTATTCCAGTGTACAAAGTCTCCAGGAAATGATCAGCAAAGCTGGTGAGCCTAATGCCATTCTAATTCTTTTCTGGAGCGAAAGTGGTCCCTCCTCTCTTGAACCAAGGAATAAAGACTCTTACTTTGTTAGTTACTCAAATTAAATGCCACAAACCATGCCTGGGCCCTTTTTGTTCCCTGGGAGGGCAGTACTGCTGCCCTATAACCTTCACCCCAAACACACTAGACATCCCCCCACTAGGAGAGGAGAACATTTGGGGGGCACCCCCCACCCATTCCTGGGTGCCACGCTGAGTCGGCACCAGGCTCAGACTGAGAGTCAGCCCCTTCCCCCAGAAGCAGCCTTGGCCTGCCTGGCAGTGGACCCAGCCATCCTGCTGATTGTGGTGGGCGTCCTTATGTTTCTGCTCACCTTCTGTGGTTGTATTGGATCCCTCCGTGAGAACATCTGCCTCTTGCAGACGGTGAGTGCTCAGGGGCCCCACTAGAAAGACCCTGGTCCCCTTCTCCCTGTGCCTCTCAGCCTTCCAATGTCATTCCTACAACCTTTCGGTTTCCTCTGTCCTACCCTACCCCCAAGGTCGGTGCTATCAACTCCTCACTGTAGACTTCAGCCCAGGTGACCTAGCACAGGGTGACAGCATCCCAGAAGCAGCAGCCTTCGTTGGGGGGGGGGGAGTTCATCTAGGAGAAGTACCCCATGGCCCCTCAGTACTTCCCATGGGTCTGGGAGGGGCTACTGCCCAATGTAGTAACAGACTGTCACCTCTTCCTACCTACTCCCCACAGTTCTCGCTCTGCCTCACCATCGTGTTCCTGCTACAACTGGCTGCTGGGATCCTGGGCTTCGTCTTCTCAGACAAGGTAGTGTTGGGAGCCAAGGGCCTCCTCAGGTGTGAACCAGAGGAGGAAGGGAAAGTTTCTGCCTGTGCTTAGCCTGATTAATTAACCACAGCACTGAGAAGCATCAGCCTTTGAAAGTTTCTCCTCAGGGATGAATGAATGGCCTTTAATGTCACCATATTAAAAGATGATTTCAAGTGTAAGGTGTTGCCCCCTGACCGTCTGAGAGGCCAACAGGGAAGTAAATTCTATGAACACAAAGTCAAAATAATCTGCAAACTTTAATGGCAAATGATTGGACCACAGACAACATGAAGAGCCTTTTACTTCTTTGGGAAAATTGTGTATTGGAATAAACAGAAAGAAGGAAGGAGGAAATTAAACAAGATTTTGAATAGTGCTTACCATATCTGAACATGATCTGCCATTCAGTGATAGTTCCTTTTGTTAAGAATCAGAATTCCTTTCCCAAAGGGCAGATGATTGTAGGGGACAGAGTATAGGACTATGGATAGGACACTGTGGGAAAAGTAGTGGAGCAAGAAGGAAGAGAGCATGGTAGAAACTATGAAGTTGAGAGTCACTGTATTCATTCAGAATGTCCTAGTCCTGGCTTAATAAAATCCTAAAATGATAAACGTAGATGTTTTGAGTCTAAAGAGATGTAATTATCTTATGTCCACTAGAGGTCAGTGCCTCAGCTCAGTAAGCCTTTTTCTGCTAAAAAAAATTTTTTTTCTCTCTGCTTTGCATCAATCAGCAAGTCTTTTGTGGTAATAGTATACAGAAGTAGATAAATATTAGATTATCATGAAATGTGGCTCTATGAAGGTCCACTGGTACCTGCAGGCCCAGGGATGGATGGGCTTCAGAACTGGCCATCTTCCATCACTAGAACTTGGTTCTGATTTCAAGGCTAACTTAAATAAACAAGGATGACCACTGTCTACTGTTATTTCTGCAGGGAGGAGCAGGTTAGGGTTTAGTTCTGTGTTCTGATTCCCTACTCATGTCTCTGGCAGGCACGAGGGAAAGTGAGTGAGATCATCAATAATGCCATTGTACACTACCGAGATGACCTGGACCTGCAGAACCTCATTGATTTTGGCCAGAAGGAGGTATGGGATAAGAGGTGGGATTGGGCAGCTAGTGGTCCAGGAGGCTGTGAGCAAAAGTCAGTGCCATCTCTAGAGAGGTCTCACCTCCAGACTGTGGGCTTTTTCATTACCTGCCAGGGTAATGGATTCTGGGCAGGGGGTTGGAAAAGAAAATACATGCAGCGTACTTTAAAAGTACTTTTAAGCGCACAGAACAGTATATATAGTAATCTACCACTTGTGTAAAATAAGAGGGAGGGAAGAGCATGTATTCATATTTGCAAAAGGAATCTGAAAGGATATGTAAGAAACAATTATAAGTGGTTGCTTATAGAGGGATGAGGAACTGGGAAGATTTTTTAATATTAACTTCTATTCAGAAATTTAAAAATTTTAATTGTAATAAAATATACATAACATAAAATTTACCATTTTAACCATTTTGAAGTGTACAGATCTGTGGCTGTAAGTACATTCATCTTATTGTATAACCATTATCACCATCCATCTTCAGAACTTTTTCATCTTCCCCAACTGAAACTCTGTACCCATTAAGCAATAACTCCCCATTTCCCCCTTGCCCAGCTCCTGAAAACCACCATTCTACTCTCTGTCTCTACGAATTTGACAACTCTAGCACCTCTTATAAGTGGAATCACACAGTATTTGTTTTTTTGTGACTGGCTTATTTCACTTGGCATAATGTCTTCAAGATTCATCCATATTGTAGGATGTGTCAAAATTCCCTTCCTTTTTAAGGATAAATAATATTCCATGGTACGTACATACCATACTTTGTTAATCCATTCATTTTTTTTTTTTTATCCTCACCCAAGCACATTTTGCATTTATCTTCAGATAGAGTGGGAGGGAGAGAAGGAGGAAGAGAGAGAGAGAGACATTGATGTGAGAGAGACACATCGACTGGTTGCCACCCACACAACCCCAACCGGGGCCTGGGACAAACTGCAACCGACGACATACATGCCTTTAGTGGGAACCGAACCCGGCACTCTGGTCTGCAGGCCGACGCTCTAACCACTGAGCCAAACCGGCCGGGCGATCCATTCATCTTTTGATGCACACTGGAATCACTTCCAACTTTTGGCTATTGTGAATAATACTACTATGAATCAAAAGCTAAATTTTATTTATTTATTATTTTTTTTTAAATATATTTTTATTGATTTTTAGAAAGAGAGGAAAGGAGAAGGAGAAAGAGATAGAAACATCAATGTGAGAGAGAACCATTGATTGGCTGCCTCCTGCACACCCCGTCCTGGGGATCAAGCCTGAAACTTGAGCATGTGCCCTGACCGGGAATTGAACCGGTGACCTCTTGGTGCATGGGTCAACGTTCAACTACTGAGCTACACCAGCCAGGCTAAAAGCTAAATTTTATTTAAAAAAAATTTTTTTTTCTTTGTTGATTTTAGAGAGAGGAAGAGAGAGGGAGAGAGAGATAGAAACATCGATGAGAGAGAACATCGATTGGCCGCCTCCTGCATACCCCCCACTAAGGATTGGGCCCACAACCTGTGCGTGTGCCCTGAACAGGAATCAAACCGGCAACCTCTTGATGCATGGGTCGACGCTCAACCACTGAGCCACACCAGCCAGGCTAAAAGCTAAATTTTAAATAAAGGTGCTTTTGAGACCAGTGCTGAGTTTCCCTTCCCTTAGCGCAACAGACACTGACTGGATCCTACTTGCGTTCATAGAGTAATTATGGGCCCTCAATATTGAAGGTTCTTCTCCTGTGTTTTCTATACATTAACACAAATATTTGCGACATTGAGCCTTTTATTTCAGTCAGTATTTTTGAACACCACCTTTTGCCAGGCTCTATGCTATGCAGGACTGAAGAACCTGCCTTCAAGAAGCTCATAGTTGAATGTGTAAAACTTCTTCACCTGAAGACCACTGAGAAACTTGAACTCATGTTTCAAGGCTGTGTTTAAACACAACCTGAACTTATACTTTTGACTACTCTGACAATTCTCCTGGTCACCTCATTGTGAGAGTGGGTGATTCTTAACCTCTGTGGTGGGCTTTGTTGCAGTTCAGCTGCTGTGGAGGGATTTCCTACAAGGACTGGTCCCTGAACATGTACTTCAACTGTTCAGAAGATAACCCCAGCCGTGAGCGTTGCTCTGTGCCTTACTCCTGTTGCTTGCCTACCCCCAGCCAGGTGAGCACACTTCACACCTCATTTCCTCCTGGGCAGTGATCTGAGTTACTTTCTAATTAGGGCAGTCACAGTTGTTGGGAATCCCCATTCCCTCGATTAACCTATCAATCTTGTTGGACAGCTGTCAGATGTTTTTCTTCACCCCAATCTGATGGCTTTGTTAACTTTTCACTCCTGTAGCCCACACAGGGGTTCAGAAGGGGCAAGTTTCTAAAGCAAGGAGAACTGGACTTGGATCTCTCAGAGAAAAGGAAGCCTGCATTTTGCAACTTCCAACCTAGCATCCTCCACATATATTCCCTAACAATTTTGGAGTTTAAGAAGGGTGGGAAGCCCATCAGCTAGGTCCTGAAAGAAAAAGTTATTGGAATGAGAGTCCCATTTTGGTTTTTAACTCTCTCCCCAGGCAGTGATCAACACTATGTGTGGCCAAGGTATGCAGGCCCTTGACTACTTGGAAGCTAGTAAAGTCATCTACACCAATGGCTGTATTGACAAACTGGTCAACTGGATACATAGCAACCTCTTCTTACTTGGTGGTGTGGCACTGGGCCTGGCCATCCCCCAGGTAACTTACCCTGCAAGTCTTGTGGGTCCCACATTCTGCAAAGACTCCTTTGTTTTGGGGAGGGCACCTGGGGATCAACTAGGATGTCAGGCACTAACATTGCTGAGGAGCAGGGGATGAGATGTGCTGACTGAACTGGGAAGATTGAGTCAGGGAAACAAGGGCATTGTTCATTGCTGAGGGCCCAATCCTTCTCGCCTCTCCCAGCTGGTGGGAATCCTGCTGTCCCAGATCCTCGTGAATCAGATCAAAGATCAGATCAAGCTACAGCTCTACAACCAGCAGCACCGGGCTGACCCATGGTACTGAGAATACATCTGCACTTCCTCATTATGGCAACAGGAGACCCTCATCACCAACAGCAGTGGGTATAGTTCTCAACGCCCAGCAGTGGGTACAGCTTTCAACGCCCAATGGAGATTCGGATTCCAGCCCCCCCAGCAACAGCCAGTGGGAAGAAGCAAACTCCAGACAGGCAGAAGGCAGGTGCACAGGTGGCTCAAGACTCAGGAGGATGTGCCTCCTCTTCCTTTTCTAGCCCTCAGCATTGTTAGAGAGTTATTTTGTATTGTTTCTAACCTTACCCCTTTGAGTTTATGTTTTTTTAAGTTTTGTCTGGGCAGAGATGTTTGGGAACAGCAGTTGCACAGAGTTGTGGGGTACAGCTGCTGCTTTTCACCAAGGCACTATAATTGACCGCTCTGCTAAGGCGGTTACTGAGGTTGATGGACACACTCAGATTCCAGCTGTTGCCAGTAAGACCTGGTTGGATCCCAGTTGGCATGTTACCAGCTCCAGAAGGGAAGGGAATGGAGCAGGCAGAGAGCTTGGGGGTCAGCTGGGGACAGTTGTATGTGTTGGGTAGCAATGGGAGGCAATATGTTTACTAAATGCCTGCCCTGCCATCCTCCCAGGTAGTCAGAGTGAAGTACATCCTGTCCCTCCCTCATTTCCATGGAAACATGGCAGCAAGGGCAAGGGGGACAACAGCAGCCAAATTCATCCCTCTCTCCCCGACCCCCTTTGAAAAATGTTTGAGACCATGGTCTCTATATTCTGCAACCAGCAGAGGTGGAACTGAGCCATATGTGCTTTTGAATTCCTCCGTCTGGCCCTCCCTCTCCAGCAAGTGGGGTTTCTTTAACCTTGGCAGTGTGCAGAGGAAGTGAGGTAACACCACCCCACCCCCACAACGGCACCCTCCCCCCCCCCCCCCCCCCCCCCCCCCCCCCCCCGCCTCTCCGTCCCCATTCCCCTGCACCAGAGCTCAGTATTTCTACAGTGTAAGACGCAGGGAACTTGCTGGGCAGGGGGAGCCAGAAATGGCAATAAAATTTGTTGACCTGGGCTAAGCTGGACTCCATGAATTTTCCATTCTGGCAACTAGACGGGGAAGGGTAGAGGGCCCAGCCCGTGGGCCCTCCTCCCTCCAGGAGGGGACTGGAGACTCCCCTAAATGCCACAGTACCTCCTGGCCCCATCTACCTCAATCAGATGCACCACCCCCCTCCCACAGCCGGTTCCTGCTCTCCCTCTAAATTAGGTTGAAAGATCCCAATTCTGATCCGGAAACGGAGTTACTTTTATCCCCAAACCTGATGTTAATTTTATTTCCAAACTAAAGTGAACTAAAATTAATTTACAACCCAAAACTTTTAGGTAAAGATACGTCTGGAAATCACGGTCTATCACTCTCCCTGGGGGAGACAGGACCGAGGAGGAAAAAGGCCATCTCTTCATTCCCTGCCTTGGCCTTCTAGCCCCCTGTTTCATCTTTATCCGAAAGAGTTGGCTACCACAACCCATCTTGCTTGGTGGAAGACTTAGAAAGACTTTTGAGCCGGGAGCCGGGCTCCCTCGCGCGCCGAAGAGCGTGCGAGGGCGGCGAGCGGGGAGGCCCGCAGGCACGACGGGGGGCGGGGCCGGGCGGAGGCCGTCGTGGGTGGTCCTCGCCCCCGTCGCGGCCAGAACTGGCTCCTCCACCCCAAGCCGGAGGAGCTGGGGGCTGGGCTGCGTGACCTCACTGCGTCGCGAGTGTCCCCCGAAGTCTCCTTGCCCGCCCCTGCTGTCCCGGGGCTCAGACTAGGAGGCCCAGGAAAAGATGAGAGAATCCCTACCGCGCTTGGGAGGCAGAGTCGCGAGTTTTCTCCCCGCCCCCAGTTTCTCCTTAGCAAGGCTTCTGCTCCTGAGAGGGCGTCTTTCCAACAGCCGCCTGGGCCCCAGCCAACATTAAGTTCCAGCTAGTAACAGAACGGAAAGAAAAAACAAAATCATCAGAAATAAAAAAATTAAAAATAAGGGCCTTTTATTCTGGGAGAGAAGAGTGAAAAAGCACACTTTCTTAGTGCCAGAAACGTGCATCTTTTGGTGATGCAGACCCAGAAGTCCGTGTTTTGGATTATGAGTTGGGGTGATCACCTTCCCTGTTCACTGGCTTTGAGTAGCTCACCTGACAGGGGAATCTTTTAGGGCCTCTTGGAGAAAGAGACCAAAAACTGAAATCCACAGAACCAGGATTCAAATCCAGATTTCTTAAACAACAAGCTACATTTTTACTTAAGTGTCTATTGTCTCTTGGTATCTAGGCTTCTGGGCTTGGACAGAAGGGTCAGGAATTTCTGCCCAAGCCCCAGGTCTTAAAACGCTCTGAGCAAATGTCAAGCTTATAGTATGGTTCAATGCTTCTAGCTTGATCTGTTTCTGTGTCTCTAGTTCTTAGTATCTCTGGCTTTCTTTCTGTTTGGCCTGGTAGTAGGAGGGAAAAAAATGCCCCAATTTTAAAAATATTTTTTTCATTGTTATTTCATGTTTCAATTTAATTTGCTCCCTGAATTTCCATGTTTCTAATAACCCTAGTTTATTTATTTATTTTTTTTTAATCCTCACCCAAGGACATTTTTGCACTTTATCATGAGATATAGAGTTGGAGGGAGAAAACGAGGAAGAGAGAGAGAAAAACATCAATGTGAGAGAGACACATCGAGTTGGGGACAAACTGCAACCGAGGTACGTGCCCTTAGCAGGAACCCAACCCGGGTCTCTCTGGTCCACGGGCCGACGCTCTAACCACTGAGCCAAACCAACCAGGGCTAATAACCCTAGTTTCAAGCATGTGGAGTTAATACCAGTATCTTAGAACAGCTATTAACTCTAGGTTCAAAGGTAGGTGAATGGAAGAAGATTGTCAGGGCCATGGAAATCAGGCTGGATGGGCAGAATTGGAGAGAAAAGACTTGAAGGATGGTGAAAATCTGGCTGGGGTGACATGGCAAGAAAGGTACCACTAGGTTCTGTGGGCCTCAAACCCTACAATTTAAACAAGGACTGGAGTGCAGGAGTGCCAGTTTTGCAGAATGTTCAATGAAATTCTGATTCCTTCTGTATCCTTTTTGTGTTGCTGCTGTAAGAAATTACCACAAATTTAGTGGCTTAAAACAGCACAAATTTGTTTTCTTATAGTTCTGTAAGTAGAAGTTCAAAATGTGGTTCACTGGACTAAAATAAGGTATGAGCAGAACTGAGTTCCTTCTGAGGGCTCTAGAGGATTCATTTTTCAACTTCTGTAGACCACTTGCATTTCTTGGTGCCTGGCCCCATTTTCCATCTTTCAAAGCACATCACTCCAACTTCTGCTTTGTGGTCACATCTCCTTTTTCTCTCTATCTCATGCCCCTGATAAGCCCATAGTGATTATATTGGGCCAGCCAGATTATCTAGAATCATCTTCCCATTTTAAGATTCTTATTTTAACCACATCTGTAAAGTCCCTTTTACCATGCAATGCAATATATACACAGGTTTCAGATTAGGAAATGGACATTGTGGGGTGGCCATTATTTAGCCTACCACATCCCTTTCCCACTCTCATGCGTGACTTAAGTTGGGGAGATGTAGGAATGAGCAATTGTTGGATACTAGCAAGAGTTTGTGGTAGATGTGATCTGGCCTTGGTTCTAATAATTACTTAACATTTATTGAGTGTTTACTGTGTACCAGGCACACATATCTATTACAAAGTTTAATAGGTGGGTCTTTGGTTTTTCTGACTTGTCACCATCCCTAAGACCAGATATGTCAACAGAGTAAGGAGGGACTAGTTTCAAGAAGGGAACAAAAAAAGGACATGGTTTCTTCCACCAGAAGAGTTCTCCTGATCCATTAATCTAAAATGGCTAGGAATAGCCATTTTAGCTGTTTGGCTCAGCGGTTAGAGCATTGGCCCGTGGACCAAAGAGTCTCGGGTTCGATTCCAGTCAAGGGCACGTACCTCAGTTGTGGTTCATCCCCAGCCTTGGTCAGGGTCGTGCGGGAGGCAGCCATTCGGTGTGTCCCTCTCACATCGATGTTTCTTTCTCTCTCTCCCTCCCTCCCTCCCTCCTTCCCTCCCACTCTATCTGAGGAAAAAATGGAAAAATATCCTCGGGTGAGGATTAAATAAAATAAAATAAATAAATAAAATGGCTAGGAACATTGTGAAAGCCCCTACCCCCTAAAAATAAACTGAGGAATTAGATGTTCCATCCATAGATAAAACACTTAGAGGAGAGAATAAAGCAAGGGCTGTGGAACTCAGGTTGGAAGTTAAGCCTTCAGAGTCTTCTCACAACCATGCCAGGAATCTGGTATATCAATCAGATGAATGGAATAGTGTAGAGATTCCAGAGATATTTTCAATTATCAGTACAGAGGTGTTAGGACAAATGGATTACACTAATTATGCTATGGAAAAGAAGTAACTTAGATTCATATCTCACCTTATACACTGAAATGCTTTCCAGAGGGTAAAATAATTAAATATTTTAAAGCAAAAAAAAAAAAAAGTCAGAATATCATATTTGTCCTAGCTGTAGGGAGCTGGAGTGGACAGTTTTCAGTGCATCTGCCCAGCTCACAGTGATTCTTCCTACTCCTCAAGCCATACGAGTGCGTCTTGAGGGGCCATATTTGCACTATAAGCTGTGGTTTCCTAGACATAGCTGACTGGATCAGGCGTGGGCACTATATTAGTTTCCTAGAACTACTGTAACAAAGTACCATGAACTGGGTGGCTTAAAACAACAGAAACTCTTGTCTCACAGTTCTGGAGCCCAGAAGTCCAAAATCAAGGTATTGGTAGGGCCATGCTCCTTCTGGTGCCTCTAGCAGAGAATTCTTCCTTACCTCTTTCAGCTTCTGGTACCCTAGGCATTCCTTGGTGTATGACGGCCATCTGTGATCTCTGCCTTCATCTTCACATGGCTATCTCACCTCTGTGTCTGTGTCCTAATTTAACACAAGGTATATTGAAGTAAGGGCCCCCTCTACTCTAGTATGACCTCATCTTAACTAATTACATCTGCAATAACCCTATTTCCAAATAAGGTCACATTCTGAGGTACTTAGGGGTTCAACATATCTTTTTGGGGGGACATAATTCAACCCATAATGGGCACCTAGCCCAAACTACCAAACAGTTCCTTCTCTGGGACTTCAGAATTGAGAATGTGTTTCTAGTCACAGCCTGAGCTGACTGTTCTGATAAAGAAGACAAGGGGAGGCTGAGGATCAGCCTACTTACACCTATGGACTAAGTAGTAGAGAAGGTCTGATTACAGAAAGAGGAGAATGGAACAGAATGTGGGAGGCAGAGACAAAAGGGACAGAGGAAGGATACTTCTGGTGGCAGCTTTCACTGTGGTCCTACAGCCTTTCTGCAGCTCTATGGCTGTCCTGACTTGGGCTCCCTGAGACACTGCTTACAGAAAAGCTTGCTTTGTTTGCTTAAGGAAGCTCAACTTGGTTTCTTCTGTTGCTTATAAGCAAAGCTAATAGAAAAGCTATAATCAGAGTAAGATACTATATTAGTTTTCTATTGCTGCTGTAACAACTCACCACAAACTTAGTACTTAAGACAACACAAATTTATTATCAGTAAGTCAGAAGTCTGCTATGGGTCTCACTGAGCTAAAATCAAGGTGTTGGCAGGGCTGCCTTCCTTTCTGGAGGTTCCAGGGGAGAATCTCTTTCCAGTTCCTTGAAGCCCCCTCCTTCCATCTTTGAAGCCAGCAACAGAAGATCAAGTCCTTCTCACGACACCATCTCTTTGGTTCTCTGAAGGAAAGGTTTGCTGTTTGTAAGGACTCCTGTGATTAGATTGGGTCCACTTGAATAATCCAGGCTGATCTCCCTATCTCAAGGTCCTTAACTTTAATCGCATTAATCGGCAAAGTCCCTTTTGCAATGTGAGGTCTCATATTCACAGGTTCTAGGGATTAGGACATCTTTGGGACCTATTATTTTGCCTCTCACAGATGCACAATAAAATATATCATGATCATTTGTAATAAGATAGATGGCTGAGAGTTTAATGATATTTCTTTGTACTGTTACTTTTTCTTTTAAAATTGCTTTATTCGTCCTGGCCAGTTTGGCTCAGCGGTTAAAGCGTCGGCCTGCGGTCCAGAGAGACCCGGGTTCGGTTCCCGCTAGGGGCGCGTACCTCGGTTGTAGTTTGTCCCCGGCCCCTGGTCCTGCGGGAGGCAGCCACTCGATGTGTCCCTTTCACGTCGATGTTTCTCTCTCTCTCTCTCTCTCTCTCTCTCTCTCTCTCTCTCTCTCTCTCTCTCTCTCCCCCTCCCACTCTATCTGAACAAAAAGTGGAAAAAAAAGGTCCTCGGGTGAGGATAAAAAAAATAATAATAAAAATAAAAATAAAATTGCTTTATTCTATTTGAACAACTCACTCTGAAGCCTTGATCTCCTTAAGGTCTTTATGAGGAACGCAAGGTCAATTCTATCAGATTCAAGGACTTTTATTTTGTTGCTTTCTCATAGCTGAAGGTTTAACTATCCCAGAAAGACACTAAATGAGGACATATTCCCAAAGGGCTGATTGGAACCAGAAAGGAATGAATAGAATGAGATCAAATGCCTATTCCCCACTAGAGAATTACAAGTATTAAAATGTTCTTACTGAAAAAAGGCAATTGAAATTCTTCTGAATGGAGAGTCTGGGGTAGATACCTTGATAAAGGTGGTGTTTCTGGCAGGGAGCTGTAAAGGCCAATTTATGTATATGCACATTAAATGAAATGTACACCTACAGGAAGGTAGGTTCACGTGTTCACTCAACAAGGTGCCATTCTAGTACTGGGCATATAGTGGGGAACACAACTTCCTGCCTTCATAAGTATACCGGAGGAGACAGATTTATACAAAATATGTTATACCCTATACATTACATATATTATTTTATCAGGTGGAAATAGAGGCTTTGAAGAAAAAGCAGGCCATGAGAGTAGAGAGTAACAGAAGAGGTGCTATTTTGGATGAGGCAGTTTTTTAAAATGCCTTAAATTAAATAAATATATATATATAATTTTAAACTCACAGGAGGTTGCAAAGAAATATACAGGGAAGCCTTGTGCATTTTTCCTAATCTCCCCCAATATGCAATTATAATAAAATATCAGAACCAAGGAATTGACATAACCAGTTATAAATGCACTCATTTGAGTATGTGTGCATAGCTCTATGTAATTTTATCATACTTGTAGCTTTGTGTAATCATCACTGCAATCAAGGTACTGAAAAGCTATGACAAAAAATACTCAAGTGTGCCATCAACACAAGAGATGTCAGTGTTACTTCTTTATAGCCACATCCGTCCCTCTGTACCCTTACTAGCCCCTGGCAACCGCTAATCTGTTCTGCATCTTTATAATTCGATTATTTATTAACCGTTACATCAGTAGAATCATGCAATAGGTTTCCTTTTGAGATCAGCTTTTTTCACTCAGCATAATTCCCTTGAGATCCACCCAAGTTGTCAAGTTTATCAATGGTTTGTTCCTTTTAATTTCTAAGTAGTACTCCATGGTATAGATGTACCACAGTTTGCTTAACCATTCACTCATGAAAAGACATTTGGTTAGTTTCCAGTTTTGAACTATGACAAAACTGCTATGAACATTTGTGTATAAGTTCCTGCGTGAAAATAAGTCCTCATTTCTCTTGGCTAAATACCCAGGAGTGTGATTGCTGGGTTGTAAGGTAAGTGTAGGTATGGCTTTGTTTTGACTTTTCAGAAACTAACAAACTGTTTTCCAGAGTAGCTGTGTCATTTACATTCCCCAACAATGTATGGGTGATTCCATTTCTCCACAGCCTTGCCAACATTTGGTGTTAATCACTGCTTTTCATTTCAACCATTTTGATAAGTGTGTCGGGGTACGTCGCTGTGGTTTAACTTGCATTTCTCTAATGATTAATGATGCTGAAATGTCTGCATATTTTTGCCCATTTTCTATTTGTTTGCTAATGCTGAGTTTTGAGAGTTCTAGATACTAAACCTTTGTCAGATATGTGCTTTGCAAATACCTTCCCCAGTCTGTAATTTGTCTTTTCATTCTCTTAACAGTGACTTCTGCAGAGCAAACATTTTTTAAAATTCTGATGAGGTGCAATTTGTCATTTTTTCCTCTTATGGGTCATTCTTTTGGTGTCAAGTCTAAAAGAACTCTTTGTCTAATCATATAGATTCTGAAAAATTTCCCCTATGTTCTTTCCCAGAAGTTTTATAGTTTTTGTTTACATTTAAGTCTGTGATTCATTTGAGTTAATTTTTGTATAAGGTGTGAAGTTTAAGTGGATTTTCACATTTTTACTTATGGATGTCTAATTGCTCCAGCACCATTTATTGAAAAGGTTATCTCTCCATTGAATTTCTTTTGCTACTCTGTCAAATATTAGTTAGGCATATTTGTAGGTTTTCTATTCTGTTCCAATGATCAATGTGTCAATCTTTCTGCCAGTATCACACTGTCTTGATTACTGTAACTATATAGTAAGCCTTAATATTGAGAAGTGATTTTGACTTCTCCTACTTTATTCTTTTCTATTTTTCTATTCTAGTGCCTCTCACTTTCTTTTTTATTTGTATTCTTTTTTCATTATTGATTTTAGAGAGAGAGAAAGGAAGGGAGAGGGAGAGAAAGATAGACACATTGATGAGAGAAAACGTCGATTGACCACCTCCTGCATGCCCCCCACTGGAGATCGGGCCCACAACCTGGGCATGTGCCCTGACCAGGAATCAAACCGGTGACCTTGGTGCATGGGTTAACGTTCAACCACTGAGTCACACTGGCCAGGCCAGTGCCTTTCACTTTCCATATAAATTTTATAAAAAGACTTGTCCTGCCCTGGCCAGTTTGGCTCAGAGGTTAGAGCTTCGGCCTGCAGTCCAGAGAGGCCCGGGTTCAGTTCCTGCTAGGGGCACGTACCTCAGTTGCAATTTGTCCCCGGCCCTGGTTGGTCGTGCTGGAGGCAGCCACTCGATGTGTCCCTTTCACGTCCATGTTTCTCTCTCTCTCTTCCTCTCTCTCCCTCCCGCTCTGTCTGAACAAAAAATGGAAAAATGTCCTCGGGTGAGGATAAAAAAAAAAAAGAGTTGTCTAAGTCTACAGAGAAACTTTTTTAAAATTAATTCTCACCTGAGGATATGTTTTTATTGATTTTTTTATTTTATTTTTTTATTTTTAGAGAGAAGAAGGGAGAGAGAGAGAGAGAGAGAGAGAGAGAGAGAGACATCAATGTAAGAGAGAGAAATATCCATCAGTTGCCTCCTGCATGAGCCCTGACTGGGGATCGACCTGCAGTCTTTTGGTATACCAGATGACGCTCCAATCAACTGAGCCACCTGGCCAGGCCTCTCTTTTTTTAATTGCAGAAAAGTGTATATAACATATAACATAATAGTTATCATTTTAACCAATTGTGAGTTTACAATTCAGTGGCATTAAATATATTTACAATGTTATGTAACCATCACTACTATCTAGACCTAAAACTTTTTCACCATCCCAAACAAAAACACTATATCATTAAACAACAACTCCCCTTTCTTCCCTCCCCGTGGCCCCTAGTAAATTATATTCTGTTTTCTGTATCCATGAATTTGCCTATTTTAGGTAGCTCATAAAAGTGGAATCATTCAGTATTTGTTCTTTTGTATTTGGCTTATGTTACTAAGCATAATGTTTTCAAGGTCCATCCATATTATACCATGTTTTGTTTTTTCTTTATTGATTTTAGAGAGAGAGGAAGGGAGAGGGAGAGAGAGAGAGAGAAACATGGATGAGAGAGAACATCGATTGGCCATCTCCAGCATGCCCCCTACTGGAGATCGGGCCCACAACCTGGGCATGTGCCCTGACCGGGAATTGAACTGGCGACCTCTTGGTGCATGGGTCGATGCTCAACCACTGAGCCACACCAGCTGGGCTAAAAACATATTTTTAAAAAATGACATATGATTTTCAAATATTTTCTCACATTTTGTAGGTTATCTTTTTTGATAGTATCCTTTAATGCACAAAAGTTCTTAATTTTGATGAAGTCCAATTAATCTATTTTTTTTTTTATTGACTGTGCTTTGATGTTATATCCATGAAGTTGTTGCCAAATCCAGTTATGCATATTTTTCCTCAATGTTTTCTTCTAAGAATTTTATAGTATTAGCTCTTTTTAAAATATGTCTTTATTGATTTTAGAGAGAGAGGAAGGGAGAGGGGGAGAGGGAGAAAGAGAGAAAATTGACCTGACACACCCCCAACTTGGTATCAAACCCACAACCTGGGGGGTGGGAGAGATGAAACCAATGACTTTTCAGTGCTTGGGATGACACTCAACCAACTGAGCCACACCAATCAGGGCTATAGGATTAGCTCTTAAACTTAGGTCTTTGATCTATTTTGAGTTAATTTTTGTATATTGTGTAAGGTAAGTACGTATACAATTTCATTCTTTTGCATATAAATATCTAGTTTTTCTATCACTGTTTAAAAGACTGTCTTTCCCATTGAATGGTATTAGCACCTTGTAAAAAGTCAATTGGCCATATGTGTGAGGGTTTATCTTTAGGCTTTCTATTCTATTCTATTGGCTTATATGTCTGTCTTTATGCCAGTATCATAGTGTTAATTACTGCAGCTTTGTAGTAAGTTTCAAAATCAGGAAGTGTGAGTCTTCCTATTAACCCTTTTCAAGATTGTTTTGGCTATTCAGAGTCCCTTGCAGTTCTATATGTATTTGAAAATCAACTTTTCCATTTCTGTGAAAAAGGCTGTTAGAATTTTGATAGGGATTGCATTGGATCTACAGGTCACTTTGGGTAGTATTGACATCTTAACAATGTTAGGTCTTCCATCTATGAACACAGAATGTCTTTCAACGTATTTAGGTATATTAAATTTTCTTTCAGTGATGTTTTGTAGTATTAGGTGTGCAAGTTTTCCATCTCCTTGGTTAGATTTATTCCTAAGTATTTAATAATCTTGTATGCTTTATAAATGAAATTGCCATCCTAATTCCCTTTTCAGATTGTTCATTGCTGGTATATAGGAACACAACTGATAACATCTAATTTTTCTAAAGGAAGAAATAGAAGCTTAGAATAAATTGCTCAAAGATTCTTGGCTAATAAGGCCCAACTGAGGTCTCTAACTCCAAATCTATTGTGCTACCTGTCTGAAGAGGTAGCTTATCTAGCCCCTTTCCCATTTTGCCCATTCCTTCTGACTTGACGCTCTTAGTTGCAAAATAAGAAACACTGGAAAAAGAAAGAATTGGCAACAATTATGCTCCAAATTCTAACCAGTGTGACAACTGAATCATAAGGAAGCAACCAAGGCCCCAAGGATGCCCATGGATATCCCACAGATACTTTCATGTTCATTCTTTTCCAGTGGAAGTCCCAGAGGCAAATCACAGAGTCAACATTGAATGTATGACTTCAAAATGCCAAAATATTTTATGAGAATGACTCAGAAATCAAGAAGCTACTTGTAGCAAATCAAGTGCTATAATACATTGTCAGTATAGGACAGCTTCTCATGGCCCTGAAAAAGGACTATGTTATGACATGTAAGAACTGGATAGGAGGTGGCTCAGGCTCAGGAGAGGAACACTTTGCAGCCTTCCAGGAGTTTGGAGACCAGGAGTGTGTCAAATCACTCTGAAGAGTCTCTAAAAGACAATGGCGGTCTTGTTATGCCTGTAAAAGGGATCAGCTTTCTCCAGAACCCTGAATGCCTTTCAGGAACCAGCAGGAAATTCTCTTCTCTGTAGTCTCCAATGAACACTTTCCTTCCTTCCCAAACTTGCTGTCTGACAGGATTCCTGAATCTCTACTTCCTTCTGTTTCCGGGAAAACACTTAAAATGTGCAGCCATGACGGAGTGGCTCACTGGTTGAGCATCCACCCATGCACCAAAGGGTTACCGGTTTGATTCCTGGTCAGGGCACATGCCCAGGTTGTGGACCCAATCCCCAGGGTGGAGCATGCAGGAGGTGGCCAATCGATGTTCTCTCTCATCCATGTTTCTATCTCTCTCTCTACCCCCTCCTCTCTCTCTAAAATCAATAAAGAAAAAATATTTTAAAAAGTAATAATAAAATAAAATATGCAGCCATGGCTATTGTTGCAGTTGCCACTGCTGGGAACCTGGCGCAGTAGCTATGGAGAGTACTATGAGAGTTTTCTCAGTCTGCCTTCCTGCTGGTCTTTGTCTAGGCCAGCAAAATCCCAGAAAGGAATGCTGAAGCCTAGAGAACAGAAGTGTATGTGTACACACACACACAGTGAGAGAGAGAGAGAGAGAGAGAGAGAGAGAGAGAAGAAATTAGAATATCTTCGCTTTCCTTTTGAAGTGAAGAACATTCTGGCCAGGAGACAACACTTTAGGATCTTCTCAATTCACCCTCTTTTATCTCCAGTGTAAAGATATTATATTACAATGATGTGCTTATTCCTCATACCTCCCAAGAAATCCCACACAAGGAACTGTAGAGCCTTCATACTTGAATAATTTTTAGGCAGAGAGGTAGGGGGATGCCTGAGCATATATGTAGGTTCCTCCTTAAAACATGGAATACTAAGAAAATTCCACAGGACTTCAAAGCTGCCACAGTAACAACCAGATAGAAAAATAAGTGGAGAAAGTTCACAAAGCAAAATGTCAGTGTCATATCAGACAACTTTCTCTGTGGCTAAGACCTTGGACATGTTATAACAGTCATTTCATTTATATCACAGAAAAAATTACTGAAGTAGGTAGATCATAATGTTTCAAATTATTTTTCCAGTGGGAATATTATGCCCTGATGACAGAGTCTATTCCCACTTCTTCCATAAATCACCAGCAACTTCCTTCAAAATGGTCCAGTGTCTCACGTTCATACCATCCTCACATCGCCTGATTAATGTTCTTAAACATATCACTTCTCTGATCAAAACTTTGCACTGTTTTCTTACTGCCAGTAGAATTAAACCTTAATTCCTCTGTATGTTATTTGAGTTTTCTTACCAATCAGTTTCTCTGTTTATCCCTTACTATGTCCTGATTGCCAGGCCAGTCATGCTCTGAGCTGTAGTCATAGTTTCCTCCACTTGTAATGCCAGCTCCACTCGCCTCTTCTTTTCTAACTCTTCCTACTCACACCTCAGGGCTGGATTCAAATCCCACCCCCTCTACTTCTACCCACTCTCCCTGCTATAAATTCCTATAGCACACTCACTATCCACCTCATTTTGGCAGCTTATTTATTGATTAATATGCATGTCCTACTGCACTAGATGTTTGTGGATCCAGAGAATAGAATAAGGTCCCTGCCCTGGAGGAGGAGACTTTGCTGTGTTGTTATGATATATTACTGTTTCTTGAGCAAGCCTCGTCACCACAGTAAAATGTACAAGTTCTGTGAGGATGCCATGCTTATCACAGTGCTATCTATGTACATCCTAGGATTTCAGAAGGACTTGCTAAACTGAATTAAATTCCTCTCTCTCTCTCTCTCTCTCTCTCTCTCTCTCTCTCTCTCGCTTTCAATTCAGGGTGGTAGCTGAAGTGCAATTGCTAATTGCTCTTGAATGGTCAAACCTAACAGAACTAGTCCATTTCAGCTAGGCTGAAGGGGTCAGGGTAGGGAGTAAGACAGGAAAAGCCACCCTAATGTGTTGCCCCATCAGCAACATAGAAAAGTTGCTCAGCGCAAGTCCACCCTCCTGGCTGTACCCCTGATTGTAGGTGTAAACTGAAATCAAATGCAGTGAGCTGCACAGGCAGAGGAGCAAGGAATGGCGAAGAGTAAGGAAGGAGAACAGGAGAAACTTCCTCCGCCAGCATATGAACAGCAAGAGCCATCAAAGATGGACTGGCTTCCTTTGGACATAACAAAAGACACGCCAGGGCCAGTCGTTGGAAACCACAATTCAGACTTCGCACATTTGTAGCAATAAAGGCTTGATGTTGGCATGTTTGGTTTCCAGACACCTGCATCCAACAGGTAACAGCAGCCAGGGCAGCTGCCTGAGTGACCCTGAGGTCATCTCTCTCACAGGTCCTGAGCTGGAAGGATTTGGACAAGGGGGAACCCCAAAACCTGGTTTTTCTTCATGGGGCCCCGAGACAGGCTGAAAGATCTGACCAAAAGCAGAAAAGATCCGAAGTTGGGGAGTGGGGCAGGTTTCCGCTGACTTCATGCACCCCCTGTCTCTCCCACTGTAAACCAGAAGAGTCCATTCCCTGCAGACGAACAAGTCGAACGATCCTTGGGTTAATCAAGGTGCTCGCTGAATCTCGGTGCAGCTCCAGGACACGATTTCCACCTATTTCTTGCTCCGGTGCGGCAGACAGGGTCAACAGAGCCCCCTGGCCGGGGCCCCTCTGTGCGGCAGGGTCGCTGAAGCCTGTGCTCCTCCTCTCTCTTATCCCCTCCCCTCCTCTTCCCTCCCTCGGACCAGTCCCTCCCCCAGCCGTGGCGGAGCGGGGGGGCCGGGCTTTGCTCGAGGAGGCCCGTGCATTCCAGAAAGCCTAGCGAGCTAGAGCAACAAAGGAGCCGGGTAGTCGGTGGGGAGGAGTCGGGGGACTGCGGCGCGCTCCGGCGAAAGTGGCTGCTGAGCCCTGGGCTGGTGCCGGGGCGGCGCCGGGGACCTAGTCCCGCACCCCCGGCCCGCGCCTGGCCTCCATCGCGGGCCTCGGAGGTGGTTTTTCATGGTGGGAAAGGGGATGGGGCTGGAGATTGGGGGCCCAGGGGGCTCCCGGGGCTGAAGACAACTTGGATTGCCAGGAAAAGGGGTAGGGAGCTGTGCATCCTGGCCCGGGCCTCCGCCGCCCAACATGGACCTCGGGTTCCAAAGTTTGCGAAGTTGGGCGCCGAGGGCCCGCGGCGTGCAGCGCATCCGGAGGAGCCCAGCACCGGACTGGCAGGGCGCACAAGTTGCTTGAGTCGCCTCCGTGGCCCCAAGGGTTGCGCGCGTGCCCTGGGGGTTCCGGGGAGCGGGCGGGGGCACGGGGCTTCTGCTGAGTTGGCGGGTTTGGCCATGGCCGCTGCTCGCTTCGCACGGGGGCCGGAGCTCTTGCTTCTGCTGCTGCTGCTGTTGCTGCTGCTGCTGGGGGGCCCGGGCCGGGGGATGGCCTTGAGCGGGAACGCCACCGGGCCTGGGCCGCGGAGCGCGGGTGGGAGTGCCAGAAGGAGTGCGTTGGTGACTGGCCCTCCGCCACTGCTAAGCCACTGCGGCCGGGCCGCCCCCTGCGAGCCACTGCGCTATAACGTGTGCTTGGGCTCCGCGCTGCCCTACGAGGCCACCTCCACGCTGCTGGCCGGGGATTCGGACTCCCAAGAAGAAGCGCACGGCAAGCTCGTGCTGTGGTCCGGTAAGCGCGTGGGAGCAGAAGTTGGGAGACTGCGGTGTTGGGATACCGGGACTCTGGGAAAGAACAGGCTCAGGCCTGAGCTTTGTAAAGGGCGGGAGGAACAGAGTCTGAAACTTTGGGGAGGCTGTATGCAGGATGGGACCCTCGGTGATGAGGAAGGAGGGCGAGGACGTTCAGGAAGCAGGTCACAAAGTGTCTGAGCTGGGTGGGTGAGCAAAGGATGCAGGGGAACTAGGGGCACGTCAGGAAGGGGCTCTGAGCCACAGGAAAGGACTTTTTTTTTTTTTTTTTTTTTTTAAGAGGAGATGCTCCACCTAAGTGCCACTTTGGAAGCTGGGTCCTCAGCGATTCAGGGAGATGTTTAGACCTTGGAAAAGAGACCAGGAACTCGAGTTGGAAAGAAAAAAGGAAAGGATGTGGGTAGAAAATTTAGGCATGAGGGTGAAGAGTGAGAACTGAGTGAAATTTGTGAAGGATAAGAAACCCCCTGATGATGAGTAATTAAAAGGTAACCAGAAAGTTCCAAAAATGTTGTTTTGGGGGACAGTAAGTCCAAAGAACCTTGATCATATTTTGCTTTCACAGGAGATTTCAGTTTCCTCATCTGAAAAATGGGGACTCTGATTTTTGTCTGAGATTGTGAAGGAATGAGACTATTCTAATGATTATTTGTGTGTTCTTTGGAAGTTTGGGTTCTCAGGCTAGTCAGGGCTGCAGAAGGACACTTAAGTCTGGAATGTTGAGAGCCCATGGCTATTTCAATGGTGATCTGAGGTCCCAGAGCCCTCACCTCAGGGTGGGATTATGGTCCAGCCTGAAAATCTAAAGATTGAACCCAAACAGGGCCTTTCTTAGCAGTGTGGAGTGAATTATGTCCCCACCTGTCACTCTTGTGAACTGGGAGCTTGAGGGGTGCTCAGTAAGGTAACTGGCCTTGTTATCCCTTACTTCTAGCCAGTGTGATTCAAAACTGACCTTGAAAAAGAAAATAAAATCGAAAGCCATGAGCAGACCTGGCAACCTCCTTTTGACAGATCTCGGTATCCCACATTCTGCCCTGGTACCCCACATCTTCCATCTCCATTCTGCCCTGGGTGCTTCAGGTGATGATCCTGATGGGGCAAGTGTATGTAGGTTGCCTGTCATTATCAATTTGGCCACTAGAGTTCTCAGAGTTTTTGCAGGATGTTGGACAAAGCCATATCATTCTTGGCTTGGTGCAGATGCCAGATGAGGAACTTGAAGGATGGTACCCATAGTGGAGCTTCATCCTTTCTGGGTATCAGGTCAAAATATTGGCAAAAACTATGTGTAAATAATAGTAGCTTTGAAAAATCCATGAATTAGCCCTGGCTGGTTTGGCTCAGCGGTTAGAGCATCGGCCTGCGGTCCAGAGAGACCCGGGTTTGGTTCCCGCTAAGGGCATGTACCTCGGTTGCAGTTTGTCCCCGGCCCTGGTTGGTCGTGCGGGTGGCAGCCACTCGATGTGTCCCTTTCACGTCGATGTTTCTCTCTCTCTCTCTTCCCCTATCTCCCTCCCACTCTATCTGAACAAAAAATGAAAAAGTGTCCTCGGGTGAGGATTAAAAAAAAAAAAAAAAAAAAAATCCATGAATTACCATAACATAAGATCTGTGTAATTTTGCATATACGCTCTCTTCATGGTAATATGTTTGTATAATGTGTCACAAATAGTAATGTATAGTATGTAAAAAGGGGCACACACAGAAATGATCATTTTAGTCTTTAAAGTACATAAATGTAAAGCAGAAGACTGAAGGAATAAAAAGGAAACATAAAAGGTATAAACAATATTTCTTTGAGCACTACCGGAAATAAGGCTTGAGTTTAGGAGCCAGCTGTATGGACAATCCAAATACATCTCTCAGTACTAGAATCTCACTGAGTTTTGAGTTGCTCACACTATGAAAGGATATTCTGCTTCTCTCTATTTATGTATTTTGCAAGGGCCTGTGGTTGAATTCTCCTAAGTTAGATGCATGTGTGATGCTGCCTTTCTGTTGTTACCATCAAATCAAGGAGGAAGGGTATGAACCTCTTCCAGCCCCTACTGCTGAGAGCAGCTGCTTAGTAGGCAGAAGTGGTTTTGGCAGGAAAGTTTAGGAGTTAGAACCATCTGCTGGCTGTGCAGGTTTGAACGTCACTAGCTGTGCCTCTGGTGGGGCAGGTTCCTGAAGAGGTGCCAGCGCTGAGCCCAGATCCTTAGTTCACTCTCAGCTCTTCTCTGTTGCCACCCATCATCCCTCAGCTCAGTCCCATTCCTATGTGTTTTGGTTGTTTTCTTTCTGCTTTTGGTCCTTCTGTGGGATGTTCTATGAAGTAGAGCCAGAAGCAGGTGTTGGTATGGGCTGAGTCAGTGGTTGGGTACCGGAACCAGGAGTGAGAATCACAGGCAGGCCATCCACTGGGAATTGTAGCTAGTGGCCAATGATTTGTCCTGTCCTGAGTTAGTGGTCTTGAGTTGGCATTAGACACAGTCAGTGTCACCTGGCTCTTGGAGGTATTTTCATGGGTGAAGGATGAAGATGATCTAGGTTGTCTTCATCTGTAAACTTTTGAAAGTAGAGACTTGTTCTTCACTTTTTTTCTGAAAGCCTCTAGAGTTCTGAGTACATATACCCACCCAGTCATTTATTCATTTAGGTATTGGGTGCTTGCTACATCCTGGATCAGGTTCTGGGGCATATAAAGATGAAGAATGCATGCATGAACCCTGCTGTCAAGGGGAAGACAGACAAATAAACAGACTTTAGCAATATTTGTGAAAGGTATTGTGACAAAGTAGAGTGCTGAAGGAACACAAAGAGAAGACCTACCCCCCCACACCCCCCCCCCCCCGGAAGAACTGACATTTACTCCATGACCTGAGAAATAATTAGGAATTACCTGGGCCAAGGAAGGGTTAGGTGGGAAGGGACAGGAAGAGAAAATAACATGCACAGACATGAAGAAGTGAGAGGGCTTGATACTTTTAAGGAAGTTTAAGAATTTCAATAGAGCCCAGCCCGTGGAGTTCAGTTGGTTAAGCGTTGTCCCATGCACAGGAGGTCGCAGGTTCAATTCCCAGTCAGAGCACATGCCAGGGCTATGGGCTCGATCCCCAGTAGGGAGTGAGCAGGAGGCAGCCAATCAATGTTTCTCTTTCATCCATGTTTCTATCTCCCTCTCCCTCTCCCTTCCTCTCCCTGAAATAAATAAAACCATTAAAAAAAAAAAAAAGAATTTCAGTAGAGCTAGATCAAAGCATGTGAGAGATAGAATTATAAGAGATAATACCTAGAGGATTAGAAAATAAAGGGATTCATCCCCCATATTAAGAAGTTTGTATGTTGTCCAGAAGACAATAAGGAGCCATTGAAGGCTTTTAAGCAAGGGAGAGATGTAATCATATTTGCATTTTAGAAAGACCTCTAAGTACTGTGTGAAGAAGCCATGGTTGGAAGGAAAACCTGAATGCTGGTTGCTTGTTTAGGGGATGGTTGAAGGAGTGCAGGTGTGAGATGATAGTGGTCAGGACTGGGGTAACAGGCTGAAGGAAGTAGACAGATCCCAGAGTTTCAGAGCTAGAACCAATGGAACTTGCTGATGGGTTGGATGGAGGGCTTAAATGGAAGGTGGTACCTTCCCTTTCACTAGCCGGAGAATGCTAGAGGAGGAGTAGGTTTAGAAGAATGTGGGTTCAGTTTTGGCCATGTGAGTTAGAGGTGCTTATTGGATGTCTATGTGGAGAGTCCAGCAGATGTGGACTAGGAATTACTGAAGAGAGGTGGCCACTATGTCCTTCTTTGGCCCAGACTACTGAGTCTTTGGAAGCATGACATTGAGTGAGGAAGTTCATAACTCAGGTTGGGCCAATTTCTAGGTTTGAATAGGACTCAGGTCTCTCCTATATCTTTCAACTCTCTGGACTTGGGATTTTTCCGGCACTCAGCATCTTCCCCATTATAACTTAAAATGCCTCCTCTCAGGCATTCCAGGTTGACCAGACAAACATAATATCCAGGTCATGGTCCACCTTCGGCCAAATCTGGTTTGGTAAGTGGGGCAAGAAAGCAGAGAGGCCAGAGGCTGGCAAGGGAAATAGGTCCCTGAGAGCCAGCACGTAGCCTCTTTGACCACTGCTCTGCCCTGTGTGTGCACAGGGTATGTGGACCTGTCACCCAGCTGGGACAGCCAATAGGAAAGAACCAGAGACTCTGGGAGGATTTCTCATTTGCTCTTGGACGTCTAGTTGAGAGATGAGAGGAGGGATGTTGGTGATGGTGAGTTATTTGCAGGGTCAGATCAGGAAGAATTTCCTTAGAGCTGTTCCCAAACCCGGCTGGCTGATGATCAGAGTTAGTTTTAAAAAGTATGTATTTTGGGAAAGTATAAAAATACGGAGTAACAACCACGGACCCACATTTTCATTTTTGCTTCCGACTTTTAACTTTTTAATTGTGAAATGTAACATGTATACAGCAAGTGCATTAAACACAGAGGTATTAAATAACAAATAATTATAAAGTGCCACCTGAATCAAGAACTAGACCACGGTGGGCCCCCAGAAACTCCCCCTTTGTCTTTTTCAGTCACATCCTTCTCCTTCCTCTTTTAGAAGTAACCGCTACCCTGATTGTTTTATAATAATTTCCTTTTTCCTCTATAGTTTTACCATCTAGTTTTGGAATCCCTAAACAGTATATTTCAATTTTATATGGTTTTGAACTTTATACAATAGAGTCACGCTATGTGTATTCTTTCATGTCTTGTTTCTTTTGTTCTACATTATTTTGTAAGTTTCACATTATCACAGCTCATTTTTTCATTTCTGAATAGTATTTCATTGTAGAATATATCCCAATATATTTATCCATTTTGTTGTTGTTAAACATTTCAGTTGTCCCCATTTTGGGGCCACTGGGAATACCATCACTGTGAGTGTTCTTTTATGTATGTCTTGGTGCACCTGGGTCAAGATTCTCTAGGTATGTACTTAGAGATAATAGGGCATGCATACCTTCAGCTTTACTAGATAATACCAAATGGTTTTTCAAAGTGGTTGTACTAACTTACACTCCCAGTATACTGTAGAATAGTCCCCATTGCCCCACATGATTCCTGACCCTTGGTATTGTCTGCCTTTAAAATTTTGCCAACCTAGTGGATATGTTGTATGTATTTGTGGTTTTAATTTGCGTTTCCCTGATTACTAGTGAGGTTAAGCACCATTTGAAATGTTTACTGGCCATTGGAGTTTTTCTTTTGTGAAATGTCTGTCCAAATTTTTAGCCCATTTTTTTATAGGCCTAGATGTCATTTTTATAAGATTTGTAGATCTTCATGGATATGAGTTCTTTATTAATTGTATGTATTGAAAATATTTCCTATTCTGGGGCTTGCCTTTTCATTCTCTGTGTCTTTCGTTGAACAGAAGTTCTGAACTTTAAGGTAGTCATTTATCAAACTTTTTATGTGTAGTGTATATTGTGTCTTATTTTAAAATGTCCTTTCATTCCAAAAAGTCATGAATGAATTTATTGTCTTATATTATTTTCTCAAAACTTTATAAATTTTTCTTCCATTTTAGGCATATAAATCACCTGCAGTTGATTTTTTTAGAACTCCAATTTTATATATAGTCTCAACATTATTTGTTAAAGAGAATATCCTTTCTTCCCTGCTCTGCCTTAAATATACATTTGTTTCTGGGATCTTTATTCTATTCCATAGGTCTGTTTGTCCATCCCTTGCCAATACCACATCTTAATTATCATATCTTTATAGCGTGGTGTTCACCTTCTTTGAGCTATGAACCAACGCATTCGGCAGTTTGATAAAACTGATGGGCCCCTTCTAAGTAAAACATACAGAATAGAAAAGAAGCACTTAGGATTATGAAGGAAATTAATTATATTGAAATATAGTTATCAAGTATTTAAAAAGTTTGAGCCCTGGCCGGTTTGGCTCAGCAGTTAGAGCATGGGTCCGCGGACCAGAGAGTCCTGGGTTCGGTTCCCACTAAGGGCATGTACCTTGGTTGCAGTTTGTCCCCGGCCCCGGTTGGGGTCGTGTGGGTGGCAACCAGTCGATGTGTCTCTCTCACATCAATGTTTCTCTCTCTCTCTCTCTTCCTCCCTCTCTCCCTAACGCTCTATCTGAAGATAAGTGCAAAAAATGTCCTCGGGTGAGGATAAAAAAAAAATTTTTTTAAGTTTGTGATCTAATATATATGTGCTTCTTTAGAATACACTAGAAGATCTAGTGTGGGTTTAATAATCACTATAATATCAAGGTGTAGTGAGCAGTGACAGTATTTTGAGACATCTACAACAAAAATACAGTATTTGATTTCCATTTGTGACAAAGCCACAGGTACTGCTAACATTACTGTGGTATGTTGTTTACATTATAATGGAAGGAGATACTAAATTTCAGTTAGATGTAATTTTTTTCCCCATCTAAGTTCATGGATCCCTAAATTCTCTCCGAGAATCCTTTGTGAACTCGAGGCTAAGAGCTCTACTTTATAGTACAGCAGTATCTAATAGAGTCTGGGCTATTCTTTTTGTTTTTTTTTTAATATATTTTTATTGACTTTTTAGAGATAGAGGAAGGGAGGGGGAGATAGAAACATCGATGTGAGAGAGAAATATCCATCGGCTGCCTCCTGCACGCCCCCTACTGGGGATCGAGCCCACAACCCAGGCATGTGCCCTGACTGGGAATCAAACCAGGACCTCTCAGTCCATGGGATGAGGCTCAATCCACTGAGCCACACGGGCTGGGCAATGTTGGTGGTTTTGATTGCAATTATATCAAGTATATAGATTAATTTGGAAAAAATATATCTTTTTTGTTGTTGTTATTAATCCTCACCTGAGGATATTTTTCCATTGATTTTTAGATAGAGTGGAAGGGAAGGAGGGAGAAAAAGAAAAGCATTGATATGAGGGAGACACATCAATTGGCTGCCTCCCACACGACCTCCACCAGGCCAAGGATGGCCATTGGTCAAGGGCAACCCTAGGTATGTGCCCTTGACCAGGAATCAAACCTCCGACCCCTCGGTCCATGGGCCGATGCTCTAACTGCTGAGCCAAACCAGCCAGGGCTGAAAAAAAGTTATCTTTACAATATTGAGTATTCCAATAATTTCATTATATATTCCATTTAAATCTTCTATTTTCTCAATATATTTTTTTTAATCCTCACCCGAGGATATTTTTCCATTCATCTTCAGATAGAGTGGGAGGGAGAGAGAAACATCGATGTGAGAGAGACAGACACATCGATTGGTTGCCTTCTGCACGACCTCAACAAGGACTGGACACCAAACCTGCAACCCAGGTACGTGTTCTTGACCGGGAATTGAACCCAAGACCCCTGGGTCTTCGGGTCAACACTCTAACCACTGAGCCAAACTGGCCAGGGCTATCTTTTTATTATGGATAGATGTTGATTTTATCAACTACTTCTGCATCTATTGAAATGATCATATGATTTTTTTCTTCTTTAATCTATGAATGTAGTAAATTACATTGATTAAATTTTGTTAACCCAACCTTAGAACAATGGTTTTCAACTTGATTGCTTATCAGAATCACACAAACAAAAATTCTTTTCAACGTTCAAATTGTAGCAAATGTTATTTTAAAATTCTATGAACGTAGAAAAATGTGTCCCTATTTTTTCTTTTTGTTTCATATTTTATTTTATTTATTTTTTTTTTATCCTCACCCGAGGACATTTTTTCATTTTTTGTTCAGACATCGTAGGAGGGAGAGAGAGAGAGAAACATCGACGTGAAAGGACCACATCGAGTGGCTGCCACCCGCACGACCAACCAGGGCCGGGGACAAACTGCAACCGAGGTACATGCCCTTAGTGGGAACCGAACCCGGGTCTCTCCGGACCGCAGGCCGACACTCTAACCACTGAGCCAAACCGACCAGGGCCATATTTTATTAAAATAAAAAAAATAATACAGATAAAGTTGATGTCTCCTTTCTTCCTGTTACCAATTTCATTCTTTTCTCTTTGGGACGCTTCCCTCATCTCAGTAATTTGCATATTTATTTTTTTAAACTTCATTACTTTAAAAAATAGATAGTCTATGCACATAGTACAAAATTCAAAAACAACAAAAGTTAAATCCCTCCACTTGTGTTCTCAGCTACCCATTTTCCCTTCCCAGAGGCAACCACCAGTACTGGTTTTTGTGTGTCCTTCTAGACACTGCCATAATATTTACAAATGCAGATGTGTCCTTAGTTTTTTTTCTTCCCACAAACAGTAGTGGCATGCTCTCCAGGCTGTTCCCCACTCAACTACATACATTTAACAAGATCTATGGGAGATAGTTCCATTTCAATGCAAATAGTTCAACTCTGAATAATGTCCTATTACGTTGATGTATGATATTTTTTTAGCTGGTCTACTGATGGATATACATTCAGGTTGTTTCTTCTCTCTTGCCATTACAAACAATGCTGCAATGAATCATCTTATAAATTATCTTTGTGAACATGTGAAGTAGAATTGCTAGTATAAAATTTTGATAGATAATGCCAAATAGTCTCCACAAGTATTTACTAATTTTTATTCCTACTAAAAATATACAAAAACGCTAGTTTCCCCCAGTCATGCCAATACATCATTTTCAAATACTTTTACCTCTCTCACCCTAAAGTTTTAAAAAATTGTACCTCATTGCAGTTTTAGTTCACATTTGTTTTATTAAGTGTAAGATTGAGCAGCTCTTTATATATTTAAAGGCCATTTGTATTTTCTCTGATCGATTCTGTTTGTCTTTTGCCTTTTTTTCTATAGGCTTATGAATTTCTTATTGATTTGGAAGAGGTTTATGCATATAAGAAAATTAGCTCTTTACCTGTAATGTGTATGAAATATATTTTCTCAGTGTGTTACTTTTTATATGATTTTGTTTAAATCTTTTCTTTCATAGCTTCTGGGTTTTGTGTCCTACATCAAAAAACTTTCTCCACTCCAAGGTTTCAAAAACCATTTCTCATCTTTTAGTATTTTAATTTTTGAATAGAATGTAATTATTAGCCTTGACCAAGTAGCTCAGTTGGTTAGAATGTCGTTCCAATATGCCAAAGTTGTGGGTTTGCTCCCTGGTCAGGGACTATACAAGAATCAACTAATGAATGCATAAATAAGTGGAACAACGAATCGATGTTTCTCTCTCTCTCTCTCAAAATCAATAAGTAAAAATTTAAAAATTTTAAAATAATGTAATTATTTTGATTCATCTGGAATTCATTTTATGTAAGAAATGAGGTAAGGGTACAACTTATTTTTTCCTTAGATGGCTCCTCCATCGCTGTTTATGGTTTATTTAATAATCCATCTTTTTCTTGGGGAGTTTATTATTTTTAAATCCTCACCCAATGATATTTTCCCATTTATCTTTAGATAGAGTGCAAGGGAGAAAGAGAGAGAGAGAAACATCGATGTGAGAGAGACACATCGATTGGCTGCCTCCCGCACGACCCTGATGAGGGCCAGGGACCGAACCGCAACCAAGGTACGTGCCCATGACCAGAATCAACCCTGTGACTCTTTGGTCCACGGGCCTATGCTCTAACCACTGAGCCAAACCAGCCAGGACTTGGGGAGTTTATTTTTAAAGAATGAAACAATATTTAAAATGAGAAAAACTAAAAACAACAAATTACATATTTTTAAAAGTTGATAAATACCACAAATGTCACAAAATCCTGAAAAAATAACCTAATATTTTATTAATTAACTGCCTGCTGCTTCTCTAGAATACATTTAACTCTAGTGAGCCCCCCAATTTTAATAAACATCCAGTAAAATTCACTTTTTCGTTGTTGTGTAGTTCTATGAGTTTAGACAAGCACACAGAGTTGTATAACCAGCCTCTACATTCAAGACAGAGAACAACCCCACTACCCCAAATAGTCCCTCATGCTGCTCCTTTTGTAGGCAAACCCTCCTCTTACCCAACCCCTAGCACCCACTGCTCTACCCACACCCACTCAGTCAGAATTTCTGAGGGTGGGTTCTATATCCAGAGTGGTAAGGGTTCCCCAAATGATTCTGATTTGAGTGAGGTCTGGGTACCGTTGCCCAAAATAATTGCTTTTTTATTTTTTTAATTGATTTTAGAGAGAGAAAGAAACATCAATTTGTTGTTCCACTTGTGTGTACATTCACTGGTTGACTCTTGTACATGTCCTGATCGGGGATCGAACCCACAACCTTGGCATATTGGGATGACGCTCTAACCAACTGAGCGACCTGGCCAGGGTGAGAGCATTGCTTCTTAAGTGACAGGAACTTGCTCTGTGCTCCTGGAATAGGCTGTGTCACAGTGAGAGCAATGTGTGGTCAGAGGCCTCAGATAGGTAATAATAGCTAACATTTCCTGAGTTATTACTATATGACAGGTACTGTGCTAAGCAGTTAATTTGTTGTCTCATTCTTCACAACAGTTCTACGAGGTAAATGTATTGTTCCATTTCACAGATGAGGAAACTGAGGTTAGAGATAGAGATTAAGTAATTTGCCCAAGATCACATAGCCAGGAAATGGTAGAGCTAGGATTTGGGCCCAACCAGGCTAGTTGCAGTGTCCATGCTCCTTACCTCTCTACTATATTGCCTCCCCCAAAAAAGAGCAGTTACCTACCAACCCTCATGACCCCCCAGCCCAGCAGTATGGCCAGCACCCATGTTGGTTCTCATGTCCTCAGAAGCTTCTCCTAATTCAACTTCTCGTTTGGGAAATAGGTGTTCCTGAAGCAAGGATGATTCAGGAGGGGTGAAGTGGGCAGAATGCTGAGTGAGCCCAGCCACTGGGGCAGCTGTTTCTGTCTTGCTGGTACCTCCTTTCCTCTCTCTGCACTGGACACAGCCTCCTCTGTTTCTCTCCACCTGATTTCCTGTTTTCTCCTCTGGCCTTGGAGTACCTGGCTCCCCTGACTACCTCTTCTTAGCTCCTACCTGTTCTCAATCTCACCTCAGCTTGGTAAGAGAACCAGGGGTCCTGGGATCTTGGCAAGGGGAAACGTCTCCTGGTTCTGGAACATGAGCCATGTGTGTGTGTGTTGGGGGTGCGGGGGTCCCACCACTCTCCTTCCCCCTGGAAGAGGCCTGTATCAGGTTTTTAAAATGCCCCTGGAGAGGTAAAAGGTAAATCAATCTGGGTTTGGTTGATTATAGAGGGTGCTTATACTTCCTAGCAGGGCATTTGGAAATGAGGGCTGTTTTATAAAACTTTAATTGTATTATAATGCCAGGAATCCAGTACCAGATCAAGAGAGAACATGAGCAGCGTCCCAGAAAGTTCCTCTTCAGGTTCTCTTCTAGTCACCACTCCTAGAATGGGGCTTGGGAGGGAGCACTTTTTGGTTGTCACAATGACATAGGGGTTCCACTGGCATTTAGTGGGCAGGGTCCTGCGATGCTAAATGTCCTGCAATGCTTGGGACAGTCCTACAGCACAGAGAACTGTCCTGCCCAAATGCGCTGTTGAGAAACACCTTGCCCGACGGCTCTGAGCAATAATGGCCTGTGGCAAGGCAAAGAGAGATGGTTAGGTCTGGGGAACAGGGGTGCAGCTGTGTCTGTGGGTCTGAATGAGGAGGGGTCTTCACTGCAATGTGTTCACACTGTCATCACCCCGCAGGCCTCCGGAACGCCCCCCGTTGCTGGGCAGTGATCCAGCCCCTGCTGTGTGCTGTGTACATGCCCAAGTGTGAGAATGACCGGGTGGAGCTGCCCAGCCGCACCCTCTGCCAAGCCACCCGAGGCCCCTGTGCCATCGTGGAGAGAGAGCGGGGCTGGCCTGACTTCCTGCGCTGTACCCCCGACCACTTCCCTGAGGGTTGCCCGGTGAGTGCTCTGTGGGGCGAGGTCCATGCTCTTGGGGCTGGTCAGGACCAGGCATAGGGCAGAGCCTGGAAGGAGGGGAGACAGGGGAGCCCAGAGTCTTCTCCCTGGTAACCCCAAGTCTGCAACCTGAGGTCAACAGGTCACAAACCCAAACTGAAATGAAGTTTGTTGGCTGGACCCATCTACCAGGGATTATCCTTTAAAAAAAAAAAAAAAGATAACTGTTCAACAAATATTTTTCGAGTTCCAGCTCTGTCAGGTATTAGGGAGTTTTGGGAGTCACAGATGACAGGACCCTATCCTGAGGACATTTGTTGTGTGTTTATGGAGCCAAGGCACATGTAAAATGGCCGGAGACACCAAGACAGGATGTGTTCTAGTTCTGGGTGGTGAAGGAGAGCTCATAAGTGATAATAATAATGATAATGATAGTAGTAACACTACTTGTTATTATTTACTACCTGCCAAATACTATTATAGCATTTTTATATCTGTTTATTCATTTACCCCTTAAGCCCCACCATGAAGTAGGTGTGCGTGTTACATGCCTTTGAGTCAGCTCTGACTTCTGGTGACCCTATGAATGAGTGAGGTCCACAATGTCCCATCCTCAATAGCCCTTCTCAGCTCCTGTGGACTCAGGCCTAGGGCATCTTTTATAGAGTCAGTCCATCTTATAGTTGGTCTTCCCTTTTCCTGCTGCATTCTATTTTTGCTGGCATTGTTGTCTTTTTCAAAGAAGTCTGCCTTCTCACGATGTGCCCAAAATAGGACAGCTTCAATTTTGTCATTTTTGCCTCCAGTGATGTTTCAGGCTTCATTTGCTCGAGGACCCATTTGTTCGTCTTTCTGGCGGTCCAGGGTACCATAGAGCTCCCCTCCGACACCATATTTCAAATGAATCCACTTTTTTCTGCTATCTCATAGATGGGGAAACTGAAGTAACAGAGAAGTCAAATAATTTGCCACAGGTTGTCTCCAGCATCTGTACCCTCAGCCACTCTGCCATGCTACTCGTGCGCCTCTTATTAAACCAAGGGTCACCCCTGAGCCTCCTGCTCCCTTTTGCACCATCTTTCTTCTCCCCTTCCCTGTGTCAGAATGAGGTGCAGAACATCAAGTTCAACAGTTCCGGCCAGTGTGAGGCTCCTTTGGTTCGGACCGATAACCCCAAGAGCTGGTACGAGGACGTGGAGGGCTGCGGGATCCAGTGCCAGAACCCGCTCTTCACAGAGGCCGAGCACCAGGACATGCACAGCTACATCGCGGCCTTCGGGGCCATCACGGGCCTCTGCACACTCTTCACCCTGGTCAGCCGAGGGCAAGCCTGCACGTGGAGGGTCAGGGGGAAGCGGGTGCCCAGGCACTCAGCTTGTAAAGTGGGAAGGAAGCTGGATTGTCAGTGAGAGAGGCTGGGCTCTGGGGCAGAGAGGGAGGTGGGGAGAGGATGACTTGGGGGGATGGGTCCCCAGAGAATGAGTCATAAGAACGGTCATAAGGGTGTCTGCAGCAGCAGAATAACCCCAATCTCACAAAACGGACCCCACTTCTCTCTTCCAGGCCACTTTCGTGGCTGACTGGCGGAATTCGAATCGCTACCCTGCGGTTATTCTCTTCTACGTCAACGCGTGTTTCTTTGTGGGCAGCATTGGCTGGCTGGCCCAGTTCATGGACGGTGCCCGCCGGGAGATCGTCTGCCGTGCAGATGGCACCATGAGGCTTGGGGAGCCCACGTAGGTGTCTTGGGGACCCAGAGGAGAGGGGAGGAAGGCTGAAATGTGTGTTTGCCACAAAAGGGACAGGTTGGACTTGAACCTGAGATTTCAAGGTAGGATTCAGCTCTGCCTTGTTGCACCCAAGGTCTCCAGCATTAGGACCTTCGTTTCAGTATTAGGACCTTGATTGTTTGCATCTGTTCAAAGGGGCATCTTCTGTATCCTCTTCAAGTCTGACTGGGTCCTGTTTCCAAGCTCTGACTCCTAGGGAACCTCCAGACCTTAGAGCCAAGGGTCTGGAGACAGGGTGAAGAGAGCTGGTAGAGGGAGTACAGAATGACCTCCCCAAGTGACACCCCACATGTCTGCATAGCTCCAATGAGACCCTGTCCTGCGTCATCATCTTTGTCATTGTGTACTACGCTCTGATGGCTGGCGTCGTCTGGTTTGTGGTCCTCACCTATGCCTGGCATACCTCCTTCAAAGCCCTGGGCACCACCTACCAGCCTCTCTCCGGCAAGACCTCCTACTTCCACCTGCTCACGTGGTCACTCCCTTTTGTCCTCACTGTGGCAATCCTCGCTGTGGCCCAGGTATAGCAGCTGGTAGGGGGCTGGTGTCCTGAGTGGGATGGACTTGGGTGAGGGGCCAGTGACCAAATCTGTCCCCTTCCTGTTGTAGGTGGATGGGGACTCTGTGAGCGGCATCTGTTTTGTGGGCTACAAGAACTACCGATACCGTGCTGGCTTTGTGCTGGCCCCAATTGGCCTGGTGCTCATTGTGGGAGGTTACTTCCTCATCCGAGGTGAGTGAGGACCAGACCAGGACTAGGGTGACAAATACGCTGAGCACAACTTTGTGAAAGTAGGAGCTAAACGCAGCCAGTTCTGCTGCCTTCACAGTGGGACCTCAGCCAGGTCACACTGAGTCTTGGTGCTAAGTGGAAGGTGCCCCCTCTAGGCAGACACAGTACCTCGGGCACTTGATGTGGGACACTTTTGTGTTGGCCAAAAAAATGCACCCTTTCTTCAGAGCCTTGATCGATGCTCACTGCTTGTTGAATGGAACCTGGGCTGGTTCCAACCTCCCCTCAGCCCTTGGCCAAGTGACCTTGTGTTGTGGGTAACCTACTCTGTCCACATGGACCAGTTTGGGCCTTCAGTCTAGTGTGCTCACTCTAAATTTATATATCCTCTCAATGTTTTGGAGCTTGGTTTCTCCTCTCCCTCCTGCCCACAATGCACACTCACACACAATTTCTACAACATGCACAGATTCTCTGTTCCCTCATTTCCCTGTCTCAGTCTGCCACCTCCAGGATAAGCCTCCCTATCTTCTTAGCTCATTTTTGTTGCACTGTTGGTTTTTTGTAAATTTCAGTTTTTCTCCCTCAGCAGTCAACCTTCTGTTCAGCCCACCTCTTTTCCCTCTTCTTGGCAGCGTCTGGGGCTCTGATTTACGTTTTGTATCTGTGCTGTCCTGTTTGGTAGCCACTCGCCACATGTGTTGAAACTAGTCCAGATTGAGATGTGTCATAAGTGTAAAATACACACTGCATTTCAAAGACATGGCATACTCATTAATAAGTTGTAGCACAGATTACATGTTGAAATGATAATATAATAAGCAGTGGTACACTGTTTATAAAATATATTGAATTCCTTTTCACTCGTGTCCTTTTACTCTTTTAATGTGGCTTCTAGAAAATTTGACATTATGTCTGTGGCTCACATTGTATTTCTATGGGACAACACTCTTCTCAAGTCTCTTTTTATGCCTTTTCCAGCAGAACAGCTTTGACCTGGCTGCCTTACTTAGGGGTGGCCAGGCCAGAACCAAGGTGCCTTCTCTCTGTCCTCTTTCATCCATCTGTGCTCTGCCCCAGTCTTTCCCATCCATGACACATCTGCCACCAGCTGTGCTCCATTTCTCCAGTGTGTGCAGTTCCCCGAGCTTGACACCAGCACAGAAGTAATCAGACCCAGACTCCAGAGCCATGGGAACCTCCCCTGCCACACACCCCTGTCTCCCAGGAGAGTGGCCTTGCCCCACTAATGTCTGAGGTGTCCCTTCTGTTCAGGAGTCATGACTCTGTTCTCCATCAAGAGCAACCACCCTGGGCTACTGAGCGAGAAGGCTGCCAGCAAGATCAATGAGACCATGCTGCGTCTAGGTGAGTGGGGCCCCTGGGCCCTTGGCCTGAGGTGCTATCTAGCCCAACACTGCACCCTCCTGGGGCTGTAGGACCTGCAGTATAGGGTCTTGGAGGATGTACTAAGTCAGTGGCACAAGTTAGCAGCCATGGGGCAAGACGAGACGCGCACGCGCGCGCGCGCGCGCGTGTGTGTGTGTGTGTGTGTGGTCGTAGCAGCTCAAAAGAAAGGGAGCTTCTCAGGTGGAAGAATTCAAGTTCATGCCAAGACTGCTTCCTCATGTCCACTTCCCTCCCACTGGGGCCTCCCACAGTTGCCTGAGGTGCCCTTCATGCCTTATTTTGGAGACTGCAGTTCTTGAATTGAGCCCAGCATGAATTCACCCCTGACTCAGCTGTGTTTCAGGTCCCAGTGAGTCAAACACCCTTCTCCACAGGCATTTTTGGCTTCCTGGCCTTTGGCTTTGTGCTCATCACCTTCAGCTGCCACTTCTACGACTTCTTCAACCAGGCTGAGTGGGAACGCAGCTTCCGGGACTACGTGCTGTGAGTGCAGGACAGGGGCTTGGGGACTTAGGGGCAGCTACGGGAGGAGCCGGAGCCAGGACCACAGGGTCCACCTTCCTGTGCTGTCCAGCTGGAGTCTGCCTATCGTGCTCTGGGCACCCAAGATGTCACTTTCTCTGTAATTTGTCAACATGGCAAATAGCCCTCAAGTCCCTGCTCAACTCTGCACCCCCATGGCAGTCTGGCCGGTGCGTCTGTAACTGTTAAGAAGCCATCTCGTGTTTTGGCTTCTCTGACCTACTCTGTTGGCCACAGAAGTCGCTGTCTCCAATTCTCATGTAGTCTTTTACAGAGCTTATTGATGAGCCCTGCCCAGAAGTAGTTGCCTCTCCAAGATAAGTTAACAGCCTGTTGATGCCTGCTAATTTGCCTGTGCTTTTTGTGTCACCATGAGGATGAATCTGAGAGATAAGGCATCTCAGCTGTTGAAAGAAGTGCAGCACCTACTGACACCAGCAACAGCAGTTAAAATGCTCATTCAAATGAATGCCAGTCCACATCGACTGCTTCATACTCCTTTAAGGCTTCAGCTAGCAGTCTGGGAAGCTCTAAACTACACCCATGCCTGGGTCTCTCCCTCAGAGATTTGATTTAATTGTCTGGGGTGTGGCCCAGACATCAGTAGCTATTAAAAACTCTCAGGCGACTCTAATAAGCACCCAGGGTTGTGAACCAGTGCTGTGGGGCTTAGTGATTGTCTGGGTATCCACCCAGGAGACCCAGAAAGCCTCACCTGTCTGCCATCCCTCACCATAGGTGCCAGGCCAATGTAACCATCGGGCTGCCCACCAAGAAGCCCATCCCTGACTGTGAGATCAAGAATCGCCCTAGCCTGTTGGTGGAGAAGATCAACCTGTTTGCCATGTTTGGAACTGGCATTGCCATGAGCACCTGGGTCTGGACCAAGGCCACACTGCTCATCTGGAGACGCACCTGGTGCAGGTGGGGTCAGCAGCCAGCCTGTTCTGACTCGGAGGCCTTAGTCTCTCAACCTAGGTGTCCCACCATTAGGCTTTGTCTGGTCCCACATCTTCCAGCACAGCCTTGGGCAGGTGTGATTTCTAAGGGTCTGTGCCAAGCCGCCTAAAGCCAACTTCTTTGTGGCTCACCACTGCCCCCTGGTGACACCTCCTGTCCTTGGGAGCACTGACCCACTGGCAGCACCTTTTAAGAGTAGAGTGATTTGAGAACTGGACACACGGGAGCCCTGCATTCTGGGCCCGCTTTTTTGCATAGTAGGCCTGTACTCCTCAGAGTCCTTGAGGTACTTGAGGCCCTCTGGAGGCTTCTGTCCTAGAGGGGATGGATTCGCTGGTTTTTCGCAAGATTTGGTGGAAAGTGGCTGCTCCTCCACTTTCCCTCCCCAACCCCTGCTGCTCTCAGGTTGACTGGACAGAGTGATGATGAGCCCAAACGCATCAAGAAGAGCAAGATGATCGCCAAGGCCTTCTCCAAGCGGCGCGAGCTGCTGCAGAACCCAGGCCAGGAGCTCTCCTTCAGCATGCACACCGTCTCCCACGATGGGCCTGTGGGTATGCTTCGGCCCCTTTCCTCCCCTGGAGCCACCTAACACCTGCAGCACGTGGGCCCCATTCCCTCCCAGGACGTGTGGACTGTTTGGAAGGCTGTGAGGAATACAGTGTTCCCTCCTCTCCTCACAGTCATTCTTTTCCAGTACCCTGCCCATCCCCAGCAACTCTCCCCTCTCTGTTTCTGGGTTCAATAGTTTGTTTTGTTTCCAAAGGACTCCTCTCCCTTCCCTTTCTCCTGTCTTCTCTAGCTGTTCTCCCTGGGCTAGAGTAAGTTAGGCTTTCAGGAACTGGATTTCTGGCCTTTAGTGAGGCCTCACACTTGCTCTGGGTGCCCAAGCTCTGTAATTTTGGAATGGGTAGAGATCACTGTGATTACCAGGGTAGGTTTTCTGTGTGAGGTGGAGTGGAAGCCATTGGCCGGGGGAAGGTGAATGGTGCTGAATAAGGGAGGAGTGGTTGACTGCAAAGGACGGTGCCGTCATGATTCCTTATCCTTTCCTTCCATCCCTACAGCGGGTCTGGCCTTTGACCTCAATGAGCCCTCAGCTGATGTGTCCTCTGCCTGGGCCCAGCACGTCACCAAGATGGTGGCTCGGAGAGGAGCGATACTGCCCCAGGATGTGTCTGTCACCCCTGTGGCAACTCCAGGTATGGGGTTCAGGTTTCTGTAGGAAGGTGGGGGACGTAGAGGCTAGGGGTTACTGGGACTGTAGTACCAGGGGCTACCAGAAGGCGAGGGGGAAGGAAAGGCTGTGGAAGATCTAAAGTGTGGGGCTGAGGCCCTAGACGTCTAGAGTTGTAGGTCCCAGAGCTCAAAGTGGGAGTCCAAGGAGAGAAGGGTGATGTGGATATAATCATGGTCTCAGGCTCATATTCTCTCTCCCATCGTCAGTGCCGCCAGAGGAAAAAGCCAACCTGTGGCTGGTTGAGGCAGAGATCTCCCCAGAGCTGGAGAAGCGCCTGGGCCGTAAGAAGAAGCGGAGGAAGAGGAAGAAGGAAGTGTGCCCATTGGTGCCACCCCCTGAGCTTCACCATGCCGCCCCTGCATCTGCCTCCAGTGCTGTTCCTCGACTGCCACAGCTGCCCCGGCAGAAATGCCTGGTGGCCGCAGGCGCCTGGGGAGCTGGGGAATCCTGCCGACAGAGAGCCTGGACCCTGGTCTCCAACCCCTTCTGCCCAGAGCCCAGTCCCCTGCAGGATCCGTTTCTGCCCAGCGCCCCAGCTCCCGTGGCCTGGGCTCAGGGCCGCCGGCAGGGACTGGGGCCCATTCACTCCCGTACCAACCTGATGGAAGCAGAGCTCATGGATGCAGACTCAGACTTCTAAGCCAGGAGATCAGGACCTGTAAATTGGAACAAATAACGTTCTGAGGCTCTTCGTCCTCCCTGAGAGTACTTCCCCAGGATCTCGTCTTCCAGAGAACCGGAGAGCCCAGTGCCCTCCCAGGAGGGTTCTATAGGTCTGGCTTATGGCAGAACTGTGGGAAAGAGCCTTGACAAATCCATGGGTGGGCCTCACCCAGGGGACAGCCCTGAGCTCCAGGGCCCTTATTTCTGCCCTACCAGCTGGAGTCTGGCTGGCAGCCCCAGTCTGCAACAAGGTTATGGGGTGTGCAGCGTTTCTGGTGGGGCAGTAATGGCAAAGGTAGGAGTGACAGTACCCAGAATGGGCTGTGGTGGCCAGGGAGGCAGCCAAACCCATGTCTGGCAGATGAGGGCTAGTTGCCCTTTTCTATACTAATGGGTGCCAGGTAAGGGCACCCTCAGACCAAAAGTGTTTATTGTATCCTTAGCCCTTTGTCTAAGTGGGATCAGGGCTCCCTTCTCCCTCTTTCAGGTGGTTGTGGGGCTGGGAGTGCCTATTCCTATAGGGGCTATAACCTCTCTTCACAGATGTCCAGCTGGCCCCACCCCAGGCCAGTAACCCAGCCCATGTTCTCCTGTACCCTCCTTCCATTTCCCATTTCAGTTCAACCAGGCCAACCTGATTAGGACCCAGAACTACAGGCTGTCCATCCCATCTTCGTCCCCCACTCATGTTGCTGGACTCTGTCTTCAAGAAAGAAATTGCTTCAGCTCTAGGGCCTGGTGTGCTGTAGAAGCGGGGAGTGGTGGGGAGCCATTGGGTCTCCGAGACACATTGTCTCTTCCTGTATCCATCCAATGGGGGATGGATCTTCTGACTTGAGGGGCTACCCTGAGAAGCTGCTGGAGCTTTGGTCAGGCAGGAAAGCTTCCTTTAACTTCTGCAACTGGTGGGTGAAAAGATTTCCAACCTTTTATAGGCCTCCTGCATGTTCCCAAAGCCCCAGTTTCAAGAACCAGGCAGCAGGAAGTCTAAGGAGCTGGATGGGTTCCAGATTGGGGATAAGGATGGGGAGAAGAACTATAAACAGTAAATAAAAGGTTTTGTATAAACTCTTGGTGTGCTTCTTTTCCATAGGCCGCAGTCTCCACCTCCACCAAACTGTTTATCTGGTTCTGATCACATTTGTGTTCCACTCCCTCAGGCTATTCTGAAAGGCCAAGAGCCTGGTGCTAATGAGGTCATGACTGACAGATGTGCTGGCCGTCCTTCCTGACTAGTCGGTCCTATATGGACAAAAACTCTTCTGTGGCCACAGCTGCCTCCCTCCTCACTGATCTTAGATAATTAAGAACACACAGCTTGTCCCTGGAATGATGATTGGAAGCAAGTATCCCCCTGCTAGTGTAGATGAGCATGGCTCCTTGTGGCAATCCTGGGCCCCACCTCTGAGGGCCTCTTGCCTTCTACAAGGGATGTCAGGGGGACCAAGTGCAGCCTGATGCATAGCTTCCTCTCCTGGGCAGTTGAAGGAATTCAGGCTTTCCTCGGGAAGCCTGTTAGCCCCACTTCCTCCAAAAAAATTGTCAGAAGACTGGGAACTAACTGGGCTGCAAGGACTCAAGATCACGTGGAAAGGAGATCTGTGGAAGAAAGGGGGTGGTACTCATGCATTGGGAGGGTATTGTAGAATATTGACCAGACTTGTTTAGGAAGTAGCTCATGCGTAAGCATTTTGCCCAGAGCCATATTGCAGAGGAAGGGGAACTAACTTTATTGATCTGATCATATTCTAGGTACTTTACATGTGTATTAGTAAAATAACAATAATAGTAGCTAACTCTTATTGAATGCTTGCTAGGCTATCTCCCAAGTACTTCACATGCATTAACCCGAATCTCACAACAGACTTTTGGGGCACTGTTAACACATCCCCAAGATTCTGAGACAAAGTTTCAGTGGTTTGCCCAAGGCCACACAGTAAGTAGTAATGCTTAGATTCCATTCCAACTCTGGCTGCAGAGTTGGCTCTTGGACACTGCATGCTGCCTCTTGTTTAACTCAGAGGGATCAGAGGAGCTACTTTTTCCTAGAAACAAGCTCAGTGAATCAAAATGATCTGTCCACAACTTCACAGCTAGTAAGTGGCAGACACTGGGCCCAGGGTCTTCCTGACTCTGAATCCAAACTCTCCACTCTCAGTTATGACTGTTGATTTCTCTTTCTATCCAGGTTTCTATGTTGTGTTCCCTCTGACCGCCCTGTATCCCTTGCTTACCTTGATCATTCTGGCCATCACTGCTTCTCTCAGCAGTAGTATAGCTACTTTTTAACCTTTATCAACAACAGTATTCAAAACAATAACATTTTCACTGTTGTCTAATGATGTTTTCTGAAATAAGAGAATATGTTAACAATTTTCTTTCTTCTTTTCACCTCCATGGACATTCCCTCCAACCCTTCTTTCTTTGGAATATTTATGTAAAGCAGTGGGAATGGGATGTAGGGGGAGTTCATTCTAGGCTTTTTTTTTTTTTTTTCCAGAGAGAGATAGGGATAGAAACATCTATGAGAGAGAAAGAATATAGATTGGTCGCTTCCTGCATGCCCCCCACTGGGGATCGGGCCTACAACCGGGGCATGTGTCCTGACTGAGAATCGAACAAGCAACCTCTTGGTGTATGGGTCAATGCTCAACCACTGAACCACACTGGCTGGGTCATTCTAGGTTTTTAAAAACTGAGAAGTGTTACCTTTTTATGTCTGGCTGTGGAGGTTGACAGAGACTCTGATCACTAGAGGGCACTACGAGCCCACTTTTTGTGAATGCAGCCACTAAGCAGCAGCTGGAGGTCCAGTACCACAAACACTCCCCCAACCAAGAAATCTTGCAGTATTTTTAAAATACATGTTTTTATTGACTTTTTAGAGAGAGGGAGGCCCTGGCCGGTGTAGCTCAGTGGTTAGAGCGTCGGCCTGCGGACGGAAGAGTCAGGGGTTCGATTTCGGTCAAGGGCACGTACCTTGGTTGCGGTTTGTCCCCAGCCCTGGTCCAGGTTGTGAGGGAGGCAACCAGTTGATGTGTCTCTCTCGCATCGATGTTTCTCTCCCTCTCTCTTTTCCTCCCACTCTATCTGAATATAAATGGAAAAATATCCTCGGTTGAGGATTTTTTAAAAGAGAGAGAGAGAGAGAGAGAGAGAGAGAGAGAGAGAGAGAGAAACATCTATCAGCTGCTTCCTGCATGCCCCCTACTGGGGATCAAGCCTGCAACCCGGGCATGTGCTCTGACTGGGAATCTAACTGGGACCTCTCAGTCCATGGGATGATGCTCAATCCACTGAGCCACACTGGCTGGGCATCTTGCATTATTTTATAGGAGCCCCAGCTCTTATGACTGAGCCACAGAGGCCACTTTCCTACCAAAGCTCCTGAATTACATCCCCGGAAGAAACACCGCAGGATCCAAGAGGAGCCTGGTTTGCAGGACTCCCTGTGGCCCAGCTGGTGCCCTGAGACAGGTCTCCATGTGTTCACTGCTCTGGCAGGCTCTTACCACTCTCATACTCCAAGTCAAACTCAAGTGCAGTCTTCCATCTTCCTAGGTTGTGAGGCCTGTCTCTGTTGGTCCCAACTTCTTTTAAGTAGTCTGTCCACTGCCCCATCCCTTTCTTTGCCTGAGCTTTTATTCTTTTTTTGTCTTTTTAATCTAAGAAGTTAAAAGATAGTTAAAAAGACAAAGAACAACTTAATAAACATTCATATTCCCACTACTCAGAAATCACAACTCATAAATTTATTTTATCAGCCGTGGCCGGAGTGACTCAGTTAGTTGGATCATTGTCCTGTACACCAAAAGGTGGCAGGTTCTATTTCTGTTCAGGGCACATACCCAGGTTGTGGGTTTGATTCCCCAGTCAGAGCCCCTACGGGAGGGAGGCAACTGATCGATGTTTCTCTCTCATACCAATGTTTCTCGCTCTCTCTTTCTCTCTCTAAAATCAGTTTTAAAAATTATCATATTTGCTTCCACTCTGTTTTTTTTAAATATGTTTTTAGTGATTTTAGAGAGAGAGAGGGAGAGGGAGAAACATTGATCAGCTGCCTTCTGCTGCCTCCTACATGCCCCCTACTGGGATGGAACCCACAACTCCAGCATCTGACCAGGAATCCAGCTGGTGACCCCTTAGTGCTTGGGACAACGCTCAACCAACTGAGCCACACCAGCTGGGCAATATAGGTCTATTTTCATCTATTAGTTTCAGCACCTAATGGTCCCTTTCATTCTAGATATTCTCATCTTTCAATTTGGGGATATTTTTGTTTGTTTGTTTTTGTTAATCCTCACCCAAGGATATTTTTCCATTGAGTTTTAGATAGAGTGCAAGGGGGGAAGAGAAAGAGAAAGAGAAAGAGAGAGAGAGAGAGAGAGAGAGAGAGAGAGAGAGAGAGAGAGAGACATTGATGTGAGAGAGACACATCGATTGGTTGCCTCCCACAACCCTGATCGGGGCCAGATATTGAACCTGCAACCCAGGTATGTACCCTTGACTGGGAATCAAACCCACGACCCTTTGGTCTGAGGGCCGATGTTCTAACTGCTGAGACAAACTGACCAGGACTTAGGGAAATTTTTTTGGATTATTTCTTTGATTACCTCCCCCCATTTTCTTTGTTACCTCTTTCTGGCACTCATATTATTCAGATGTTGAACTTCTTGGACTGGCCCTCTAATTCATTTTTCTTTCTCTCTTTCTTTCTTCCTTCTTTTCCTTTCCCTTCCTTTTCCTCCCTTCCTTCCTTTCTTTTTGGAAATTGAAAGAAAAAAACTTAATGAAGATCTGAAAAACAATTCCTAAAAGACCAAACTTCTCCAGAAAACTGTAGCTACACAATGCATTTCATCTATCATGTTATAACATGCATTAGACACATATAAAAACCATAAAACAGGCCACCATTCAACAATTTGAGCAAAGATGAAATGCATCTTTCCTATTTTTAAATTTTTTCTTTTGTTCATTGAGTTTTAAATTTTTTCTGCTAGAATGCTTTCATTTTAAAGGTCTCCTTTGTTTCCTGAATGTTCACTTCTTGAAACAGCATGTTCTTTTGCAAATATAATATCTTTGGTCTCTGAGGATATTAATGATTTTTTTTGAGGGGGCTGTCTTGTCAGTTATAGAAGTGATTTCTTCTTCATGCATAGCCTGTTTCTTCCAAGTTATTTATTTTTTTCAGTTTTCTTATGTTGATCTTGTTCATTTTAAAAGTTTTCTTCAGCCCTGCTGGTTTGGCTCAGCGATTAGAGCATCAGCCCATGGACAAAAGGGTCTCGGGTTTGACTCCCAGTCAAGGGCACATACCTTGGTTGCAGGTTCGATCCCTGGCCCCAGTCGGGGTCGTGCAGGAGGCAACCAGTAGATGTGTCTCTCTTACATCGATGTTCTCTCTCTCTCTCTCTCTCTCTCTCTCTCTCTCTCACTCCCTTCCACTGTATCTAAAAATCAGTAGAAAAACATCCTTGGGTGAGGATTAACAACAACTAAACTTTTCTTCATATATCTAGTGACTGTCTATCTGCTCGTACTTGAATATGACAGTAATGATTCTCTGGAAACTCTGAATATGGGCATGGTCTTCAGCAAGGGTGATGTGGCTGGTCTGTTTCCTCTTGAAACTCTCATTGTAGTATCTTCACATTGTCTCCCTTGGACTGACCAGATACCTCAGAGATATTCTTTCAATCTCCTGCATGAAAGATACATTCCTGCCTGTCAGGGTCTGGAAGCTGAATGAGCCACATGAGGGAGAAGAACTATGGTCTAAATATTTCATAAACTAAATAGTTCATAAACTTGTGCGTAATTACCCTGTTTCAGGTATGGTATCTCCATCTTTAACTGTGCTTGGGGTCCCTCAGTAACAAAGATGGCAGAAACAGCAACTGGGTAGGGATGAAATTAAAAACAGCTAAGAAATGTGCCCTGATGTTTGACTGCAGCCTGTGAACAGTGTCTGAATAAATAAAGGATGACTATCAGTTTCTTTCCAGTGCTCCAACTCCTTATATTTTGTAACCACATCCCAGTGAAGAATTAATTCATCCCCTTAGTAATCAATTCTAGTGGCAGTCCAGGTAGGCAGCTGCTGCCTATGAGCTCCCACATAGGCCAGGTGGCTGTACCGCAGCTCCCTTGTGCATTACAGAGAAGAAAGAAATCAGTTATAGAGCTGCTAATCTCTGCCCCGACAGCTGGAGGATGAAGCTCTGTGCTGGTTCATTGCAACAGGAAGGAAATTCTGAAAGCCAGAATGTGAAGAGAAAGCTTAAGGAGTCCTTATGCCTGGTGTACTCGTGGGCTTTATAGAAATGGCAATGCTCAGATGCCTTCCAATATATAGCATCAGGCACAAATTTGAAGACCAGGGTATGAGACTCCATTCAGAGGACAACTCACAAACGAAGATTTCCAGGCTAACAGTAGCACAGGGAAGGAGATCAAGGCAGGTGGGTGTCAACATAAGAAACATTCAAACCTGTGAAGAGTCTTTGTGAGTTTATTTGAGCCAAACTGTCGACAATTGCTGGGAAGCAAAATCTCAACGGATTGAGATAATGCTCCGGAGAAGGGCAGTTTTGCATCTTATTTTATACATTATAATCAAAAGAGGATACGTAAGTGGGTTACATGAAATCCTTTGGTGATAGATTAGGGAGGTGGGAGAAAGCAAAGCGAGGAAACCTCTGCGATTGGATAAAAAGTAAAATGATAGATACATACTTCTTTTACATAGGTCGGTATAGGTTAGTTAACAGTCAACAATTACCTCAAAAACAATAAGGGGGTTTGTGTTTCCCGCAGAGCGGTGCCTGTGCTTTGAGGGGTCCATAAAAAGGAAAATTACTTTGACATTCCAAAGATATATTATCATAGATGCAAAAAGACAATAGACAGGCTCAGTTAAGGTAAAGATTGACCTTTGTCAGGGAAAATACCAGCTTAGGATATGACTACCCACAATAAACTGCTTTTATTTAGGAAGTTTTAATTTCAAACTATCCTATGTGGTTACTTTAGGTCATGCAGGCCTCCCCTGAGCTTGTCAGGTTCAGTATGTGGTCCCTTTTCATCCACATGGGATTCAGTAGGACAGATGGAGCTCTCCCTCTCCTTCTTGCCAGGGAAAATATAGCTACTCCAAAGACTAGATGCCCTGTGGCCTTCTGGGGGTGTCAGGGCTATCACTCTCTGAGCAACCATTAACTATAAATGAGATCCTTTTTACCTCAGTTTCCCTGAGAATACAGAAGAAATAACCTATCCCATAATCTACCCAGAGTCATCTGCATTTTAATGTATTTTGTTTTTTTCAAGTGTTACTTATATAGTTAAAACCTTACAGAATGTGCAATGTTGTCTCCTGCTTTTTAGTTTACTATGTTATCATAAGTTTTTATTTCCCTTTATCACTCAAAAAAGTTCTCGGCACACTGGCCGGTTTGGCTCAGTGGTTAGAGCGCTGGCCTGCAGACCAAAGGGTCGTGGATTCAGTTCCAGATCAAGGGCACGTACCTAGGTTGTAGGTTCCATCCCTAGCCCTGGTTGGGCTAATTCGGGGGGTAACCAATCAATGTGTCTCTCTCACATTGATACTTCTCTCTCTCTCTCTCCCTACCTCCCACTCTAAGAATCAACGGAAAAAATATCCTTGGATGAAGATTAACAGAAAAAAAGTTCTTGGCTAACTTAATATTAAAGGCTGTAACTATCCCCCTATTATTGGACCTTAAAGCTGTTTCAGATCCCTTTTTGTTATTAAAAATAAAACCGTCATACATGTCTTTGTGTTTACACCTTCCAAAGTAAGTGTCAAATTTAAAATAATATAGAAAAGCACACAGAAATTTAAAACAGCATCCAAAATCCCATTGCTCAAAACGTCAGTATTCAGAAGGGTGTGGCTGGGGCTTCACTGGCCTCACAATGTCTGTCAGTTTCAATTTTCAGAATCTGTTGCCTGTAATCTTCCTGCTTGTATGGACCTGTGCTTATATCCATCCAGCCTCCTGGACAGAAATCAAACTAGATTGGTGGGTATATTTGGAAAGTACACCAGAACTGGTGAGTGGAAGAGTCTTTATGTTGCAGTATGCTGTGATGGCCTTCAACATCCTCTTCATATAGTAGGTTGGAAAAATAACTGAATTTAATTGCCATCAGATTTCAATATGAAAAGGGGACTTATCTGTAGAAAATAATTGAAAGAATGGTTAATGATGTTTTTTTCTTTATTGGTTTTGGAGAGAGAGCAAGGGAGAGGGAGAGAGAGATGGAAACATCGATAAGAGAGAACATCGATTGGCTGCCTCCTACATGCCCCCCCCCCCCCATTGGGCCTACAACCTGGGCATGTGCTCTGACCAAGAATCGAACCAGCGACCTCTTGGTACATGGGTCAACGGCTCCACCACTGAGCCACACTGGCCGGGCGGTTAACCATTTTATCTCTGAACATTGAATTTGATAAATTTCCAGCTGTTGTTCCTTATTTTTGTTATAGAACCAATGTTCTATAGTAATAATTAGGATGTGACCATTTAATACCCAAATAGTTTGTAACAACCAATCTCAGTACTATCACTACAATATTACATTCTGCAGATATCATTCTGTTGTGTCAGATACCAGTTTTTATGTATCTCTAAGGCACATAGTAGAAAACAAAACTGGTAAATTATTCAAGTTCCTTTCACTGTAATTTGGAAATGATGTATCTTTATAGAATGAGGCCTTTAAAAAATCAGTAATCAAAGGTTTAATGATATACCGGAATAATTTCAGCTACTTTAATTAAAAATAAAAATTTGCAACACACACAAAATCAGTAATCACATGTAGTTAACATTTCTCTATGCTGATAGATTTATCTTAATTTCAGATTATTTCCCTAGCATAATTAATAGGTCAAAAGATTTGGCCCCTTAAAGAAACACGAAACTCCACTGCCTTGTAATTTCGACCTAATGATACCTGACTTCTTTTGGGACTGATCTTAAACTTCCAGACCCAGAATGTCCCAGACATTTCCACAGCAAGAATTTTATTCCTTCTAAAAACAATGTCATTTAAATTTGGAAAGGTGTCAGAATATCGATTTCACAGAATCAGTAAATTCAAGCAACTTCAAGCCTGAGGAAGGCGTTCTTCTCACGTGTGGCCGCCACTTTTCCTTTAAATGCCGGCTCCCGTGATCGCAAACGTGCGCGCGCACGCAGGAAATTCACGCTGTCAGGGTAATTCCTCCCCCACCTTCCCAGTCTTAGGATTTCTGGCATTTTCTCCACGGAAATCGTTAACTCCTCTGGAGACTGTCTCTTCCTTATCCCCTTCGTTGTATCACGTCTTCCCACGCCTTTCCTTTCTGTTAGTCGCCGGCCCTTGCGCTCCATCTGTCCTACTGTATCCAACTTGCCGGAGGAAGGACGACGAAAACTACAACTCCCAGGGGGCCTCGCGGGCACCGCTGTGGGCGGCGCGCAGTGTAGGTCGGGGGCTGGGGTCCCAAGGTCTTTTCACCGCTCGCAGACGGGAGCAAGCGCACTACAGGTTCCGTGGCGCCTCGCGCGCGAGCCGGACCAGACCAGGGAGGGAGGGGAGGGGCGGGAGCGGGAGCCCGGGGCTGGCTGGCGGGCGCGCGGAGGCGGGGGCGGGGGCAGCGGAGGCGATGGAGGGGAGGAGTGGAGGGATGGGGGAGGGAAGGGGAAGGGAGGCGGGAGGCGGGGCCGAGCAGGAGCTGGAGCTGGAGTCTGAGCCGGCGGTTGCAGTGGAAGCGGTGATGTCGGTGCAGGTCGTGTCAGTAGCGGCTGCCGCCAAAGTGCCTGAGGTGGACCTGAAGGACCTGAGCCCTTCCGAGGCGGAGCCGCAACTGGGACTGAGCACGGCGGCCGTGAGCACCATGGCCCCCCCGGCGGGCGGCGGGGACCCCGAGGCTCCAGCTCCCGCCGCGGAGCGGCCCCCAGCCCCTGGCCCCGGCTCGGGGCCCGCTGCTGCTCTCAGCCCTGCCGCTGGGAAAGTGCCTCAGGCGTCGGCCATGAAGCGGAGCGACCCTCATCACCAGCATCAGCGGCACCGCGACGGCGGCGAGGCCCTGCTCAGCCCCGACGGCACCGTTACCGAGGCGCCGCGCACAGTCAAGAAGGTATTGGGGCCGGGCTGCCTCTCGTGGAGAGAGGGAGGGAGGGGGAACCGCACGCTGATCCTCTCGGCACCGAAGCACCCTCCCTTCTGATCACGGAGGCAGAGAGACCCCTTTTCCCCCTAAACCCACTCTCTCAGACATGCCCCCACCCGGCCCCCGGTGCTGGGAAGCGAGGACTCCAGCCAGCACGGCCGCACTTCGCTGTGAATAACATGGAGGTAGCGCTTTCCACTACTACTTGGAATGGGCAGGGAGAAGAGAGGCACCTAATACTGCCCCTCCCTGCACCCCAACATACTCCCGTGTTATTTTTCAGACTCTCGGGGGAGACGACCCCGGTGGTACCGAAAAACCTTACCGCTTTTGAGAGTTCACCCAGCAATAAGGGTGGAAAGATCTTTTCTGATTGTAGTTAGGAGTAAGCAATTAGTTACCTCGCATTGAAATCCTCAGTTGTCTGGTTTCTGTGCAGAGGACTATTTTATGCCTTTCTGTGGTCAACAGCTTCTATAGAGTAGTGCTGATGCTGTGCCCTTCACTCTAGATACTGCAATATTGCATCTCCTCTGAATGTAGAAGGGTAATGGAGAGATTGTCTTCACTGTTTTCAGAGGTTTGTCCTCTCTGCTCAGTAGTTGGCCACCAGGATTATTAGATTGTGTATAGAGAGAATGCTTGTTTTATTGGTTCGTTTTATTACGATCTGAAAGTGTTAGGAAGAAATGCTTCCACTTTTGGGAAAGGCTGTCATTGTAAGACTTTTTGTCTCAGCTGTCAGTTTCTTTCACATACAGTTTTGAAGAGGCATAGTCTTGGAGCACCAGGGAGTAAGTGTGCCTAGATGTAGTATACTTACACATTACCCTTACAATGGCTATGCATAGTGTGTCTCTCCTCTTAAAAAGCTAAATCAGCACAGAGAAAAAGGGCAAATATTGGAAAAGACAGACGTGGATCATGTAAAAAAAAAGATTATGGCTCTAATTTCCGACATACATACAATATGAACACAGTGATTTATGTTTTTTTTTTTTATTGGAAGTGATTTTTAATTTTTATCAGAACAGCAGTAAAGTGATGTGAAGTCTGCGTTAGTTTCACTGTAGGACTCAGCTGAATTGGAACCTTGGATCCAGCCTAACTTTTGTTGTGATAACCTCATGATTAAAGTATAAAGCAGATAACCCTTTCATTCTAACTACCTAAATATTGGTGATTAACAAATGATGTCAGAGGCAAGACTGAAGGAATTTGTTTAATAATGCTTTAGGACTGTGTCCTTGTTGTCTGCAGTATGAAACTCCTCTGGGAGGAATTATAGGAGGAAAGGCAGGCAGCATGAGCTGCCTCTACTACCTAGATATGAGTCTGGAAATCTAAAACATGTTTCTGACTAGCTAGTTCAGTTGCTTTATAACTTCAGCCAAATTTTCCTTGCGTTAAGGGCCTTTTTGTGTAAAATCTGTAATGTGATTAGATCTCTTGAGGGTAAGAGTGTTTAACAAATTGTTTTCAAAACAGAACATTTACTGTCAGGCAGACCTAGTTTGAATCCTGGTACCCCCACTAAGTACCTTTTGGGCAATTTTCAAATTCTCTAAATCGTAGTTTCCTCTTCTATAAAATGAGGACACTAATATGATTGAGGATTAGAAATATTTGTAGAGGACTTAAGCATTGAACTTGACATACAGTATTGGCTTAAGAAGTAAAAGTTATTGTTATTAAGAATTGATTTTATTGCCCTGGCCGGTTTGGCTCAGCGGTTAGAGCGTCGGCCTGTGGTCCACAGGGACCCGGGTTCGGTTCTTGCTAAGGGGGAACCGAACCTCGGTTGCAGTTTGTCCCTGGCCCTGGTTGGTCGTGCGGGAGGCAACCACTCGATGTGTCCCTTTCACATCGATGTTTCTCTCTCTCTCTCTCTCTCTCTCTCTCTCTCTCTCTCTCTCTTTCTTCCTCTCTCTCCCTCCCACTCTGTCTGAACAAAAAACGGAAAAATGTCCTTGGGTGAGGATAAAAAAAAAAAAGAAAAAAAAAGAATTGATTTTATTTTATTCCTCTTTCCATTGTAGCTTAAGTGCATGCCACTGTGACCACTTCTGAATGGTACACACAATTCAATAGATTCTATATAAAGGCATTTAAAAATCACAGACCTGCCTATCAGTCTTTTTTCTTAATTCTAGGTATGCTTGACCATTTTCCTTGTTGGCGAACCACCGTCTTTCTGTTTTTCCAGTGTCAAAATGTAGGTTCCATGATTCTAGATTTACTCAGCATCTCAAGGATATAGAAGACAGGGCCTAGCTTGCCTTACATTGTAGTGGCTCAGTTGGTTGGGCGTTGTCCTGTGCACCGAAGGATTGCTGGTTCGATTCTGGGTTAAGGGGAGCATGCAAGAGGCAGCTGATGGATGCTTTGCTCTCACATCTTTGTTTCTGTCTCTCCCTCTCTCTTCCTTTTTCTCTAAAAATCAATACGAATATTAAAAGAACCACTTCTCTGCTGGAAGTTAAGCAGGTACAACTCTGGGCAAGGATGCAGTTGTATGATACAACTAAAGGCATTGTCAAACTACTTTTTGGGGACAGAATCTTTAACTTTCTTGATACTGAATTGGTTAAATGAAAGTAAGTGCATGAGACAGCTCTTCTTTCCTCATAATGAAAGTCACCTCATCAAGGGACTACAGTATGACAGTCTTGATTCTTCGATTGTTTATTTAATCATTCTGACGTTTTCTCCCTTCTTTTATATAGTGTAGGAAGAGACTGGGGGCACCTTTGAAATAGCCACCTTTGGCTATGTAATTGGTGACTGTTGCTTTAATTTTGTAACTGCCATATAGAAGTTTATTTATCTTAAGTCATATTTCCATTGATGCTTTCCCTTACTTCATTCATGTATCTGTCATCATTTTTCTTAGTTCTTTTACTCTTTTCAGCTGCAAAAGGGAAATAAACTTTTTACAAGAGCCAGAATTCTCAAGTGCAGTAGTTAATAAGAATGAACATATGGTGTGCAGGTTACTCAGTCACATCTTATCTTTGGCACAAATTGTATCGTATAATTTGTGATGCTCTGAGGACCAGATCTTGTTATTGTGGCTCTGATATATTTGTACATAATGGTTTTCTTCATAAGCTCATATCAAGAGAATCCAGCAAACCCAAAATCTCTATATGGTGAAGTGGGAAGAGAAGTTCCACAGTGAATGGAGTGGTAAAGTTGAGAGGATTTCTTTCCTATGTTCTTAAAAATGGGGTCATAGGAATGTCACAGTACAGCAGGGAAAACAAGGCAGAAGAGGATTTATTTCAGAAAAGTTAAAACTTTCTGACAGTAAGGCTGTGAGCCAAGAACTGTAACTCAGTTGTGGTTACATCAGTATTTGTAATGACCATGTTCAAGCAGATTATTATTTTTTTATTTGGCAAAGATATCCACCTTGCACTGGCTTTGTTGCTTGTCAGCAGAGAATGAGTTGAGCCATGTTAGCGCTTTCTTGCCTGAACTCTTTAAGCTCTTGACTTGGTTAATTATGGATTACTAAAATAGAATCTTTTGGATCTAGGCATGGGAATGTGGGAGGAGTGTGACTCCTTTTACCAGTTAGGAAAACACAGCTTTGCAAAATGTTCAATATGCAATTGACATATTGGCCCTAATAATAGTTACCATTTATTGGCCTTTTATATGCCAAGAATTGTTGTAGGCGTTTTTCTAATCCTGACAACATATTGAGATATAGGTGGCATTATCTCCACTTTACAAATGAGGAAATGAGGCCCAGAGGGGTAAATTGCCTTGTCCAACGTTATACAGCTAGAAAGTGGCAGAGGTAGGACTTAAACCTTTGTCTATTTCCAAAGCCCGTGTCCTTTTCATCATGCCCCACTGATTCTTTTTTAACTTCCTTTTTTTTTTTTAATCCTCAACCGAGGACATGCTCATTGAGAGAGGGAGACAGACACACAGAAACATCGATGTGAGAGAAACATCAATTGATTGCTTCCCATACATGAACCAACCAGGGACCGAATCTGTAACCCAGGTATGTGCCCTGATTGGGTAGACCAGGGATCTAATCCGAAAGTTTTTGGTGCATGGGATGATGCTCCAACCAACTGAGCCACATTGGCTGGGGCCTTTAACTTCTTAGATGCTTGGTTCTGATCTTCTCTCAGAAGTCTTTGAGACTGTTCTTGAATTCTAAGGTATGTGTGTCTGGTTTAAGGCTTAGTTCATACCAAAACCAAGTAAGGGTCTTATGGCTTTAGGAAGAGGATGGTGAAAAAATTGTACAAATGTAGAACTGCAAAGAATTGTAAAATTAGGAGAGAGGAAGAAGAACATCTCATATAGAAAAAAACATTTTAAGATTAATGATGCATTTTTACATTAGTAATTTATTAATAATCTGAGAAATATTCTTATTTTTTAAATTATAAATAAATATGGAGTACCTAAGGGAATATGCTTCCTCTTTCTGTCCAGCTAACAATTTTTCCCTGTTTTTTTTTTTTTTTTTTTAATCCTCACCGAGGACATTTTTTGCATTTATCTTCAGATAGAGTGGGAGGGAGAGAGGGGGGGAAGAGAGAGAGAGAGAGAAACATCGATGTGAGAGAGACACATTGACTGGTTGCCACTCACACGACCCCATCTGGGACAGGGACAAACTGCAATCGAGGTACATGCCCTTAGCGGGAACCGAACCTGGGACTCTGTGGTCCGCAGGCCAACACTCTAACCACTGAGCCAAACCGGCCAGGGCTTTCCTTGTTCTTTAAGTCCCACCTTCTTTATGAATCAATTTCTAATTGAACCTTTAGCAGGTTAGAAGGGGAAGCATACTGTTATATATTTTTGCTGTGTACCAGGCATTGTATTAGAGCTTTACATATACTTTTTTATTTAATCCTTTTAAGAACTCTCAGAGAGAGGTAGGGTTATCCTTGTTTTATTGAGGGTTGAAGAGATTAAAGAATTTGTCTCAGGGTTACACATTTAGTAATGTGATGGAGCTGACAGAACTCTAATCTGTTTGACTTCAAAGCCCAAACTCAGTTGCTTTTCAATTGAAATATTTCTCTGTTCAAAACTCAGATTGAATCTTAATCTGTGTATTTTTTGTTATTTCACTAATAAGTAGTTTATTTTTATTTATTGGTCTTACCATATATTTATGGGAACATGTATGAAACTTCAGAGAAAGCAGACTTTTTTTGGTATTATAATTTGTGAATTATATTCTTCTTGGACCTGATTGGGAAAGATTGAACATTAGGTGGTGTTTTAGGAGGTTGCTTAGAGCTGAAGTTACTATTGTGTATTTGATGTCCTGAGGAAAAACTTAAGTCCTTAATATCCAGTTCATTCAAGAAATGGGCCCAGCTGGTGTGGCTCAGTGGTTGAGCATCAACGCATGCACTAAGAGGTCGCTGGTTTGATTCCTGGTCAGGGCACATGCCCAGGTTTTGGGCCACATCCCCAGTGGGGGGCATGCAGAAGGCAGCCAATCGATGTTCTCTCTCATCGATGTTTCTATCTCTCTCTCCCTCTCCCTTCCTCTCTCTAAAATCAATAAAGGAAAAAAAAATTTTTTTAAAGAAAAAAATAAAAAAAGAAATGGATAGTTCATGAAAAAAGGAGAATAAATTTATTTATTATATTATTTTCTTGAAAGTGTTCCCCTCCCCCACAATGAAAGAAGGAAAAAAATGTTTTGTTGTAATCTTTATTCAGACTCTTGTCAAGTTGATTTTATAAAGAATATGCAGTTTCTTTCTGGTGGTTCTTGTTTTAATAATTCAGAGAAATACAACTGAGGTGGATGGGAGAACAATCTGGCAGTTGCCCTGGTCTGGTGTCCTGCTGTTGTGTTCAGGTGGTATGTATACAGTTAGAGGAGCCGAAATTCCATTTACTCAATAAGCCAAAATTCCATTTACCCAATAGTAGCTTGATCAGATTTCTGTGGAATTTGTGGGAGTTTTTTATAGTCTGAATGACCTATGGTCTGAGATTTGGTGAGGGTTAAGTGAGCAGAAGAGAAAGTGGTGGATTGACATTTCTTCTGTAACAGTTTTATTTTGCTTAAGTTAAATAATTTAAGACATTTCGATCCCCCTCTTCCCCAACTATACTCTGCAACAATTCAATTAATCATTTTCTTTCTTGGGCACTGCATTAATAGCTCATGATTTCCTATTCTCCTTTTCAAGTGGAAATGTATCTGTTTGGGGCACCAGTTCTTCTTAGCTCAGAACCTATATTAAGGAAGGGTACAGAGGTTTTAGGGCTGTTAGTGGAATTTCTCTGACTATAAATCAGGTTTTTCCTTAAAGTCTTTTTGAAGACTGCAAAACTGTCATTGAAAGTTAAGTAACCTGAGATTAAAACTGGTTTCATCTTGCCTACAAATTTATCTCCTGCAGTGCTCCAGTGGTGAACCCTTTTGAACACTCTAAAAGATTGGATACTGTTGACTACATTTTCTTGGCTTCAATTATAACTCTTCACTCATGGCTACCATTTGCTGAATACTTAAGGTCTCTGCCAGACATCTCTCTCTCTCTATCTCATCTCACTTAATTGGAACAACTTTATCAGATGAATATTATTATTTTACAGATGACAAAATATAGTCTCAAAGAGAGTAATTAACTTGCCCAAGGCTTTGCCAGTCTGTGATGCCTTTGGGATTAGTCTATAACAACAGTGGGAGACTTGGCCACACTGCCAGCCCCTACTTCTCTGACCAAACTCCCATGTGAAATCTGTTAAAGCTACCATATCTAGGCTGCTGCTAAGACCACTCTGTGCAGCCTTTTGGATCTTAAGATCTACAGCTTGCACCTCCATTATCAGCAAATTCCCATGTAGCGTTAGCCTCTAGCAGCATGATCCAGTTACTGGGTCAACAGTGGGAATGCTGTTAGTGTGGCACCTGGAATCCAGAACTATAGTAGTGCAGCCTAAACTGCAGCATCTCCAGCTTGGCATTAGCAAACACATCTTTCCAAAGCCCATTTTGAATGTGATTTTAGCTTTGTAGCCCTAGAGTAAGTTCTTCACTCTGAAAGCTACCTCATATCCTTTCTGTGTATTCTTTTTCTGTTTAATTCAGCCAGAGTTGCCTTCTGCTGTTTGTGGAACTCTGAGTGATGCACTGGTTGAACCTAGCCATCTGCCTTTTTAGTTATCTGCATCCATGGAGATGAGAGTTGCTAGAGAAAATCAGAAAACCAGGCAGATCAATGTCACTACAAGTTAATAATTGTCAATCTCATATGCATAATCAGTATTGCCTAGCAGTGTTATACATTTCTCTAGTAAATTCACTTTCCCACTCATCAGAAATGACATTCATACCATCTCTATTTATTTCTAATCTCACATGTTCTTTTAATTTTATTTTTTAATTAAATTTATTGGGGGAACATTGGTTACTAAAATTATATAGGTTTCAGGTATACAATTCTATAATACATCATCTGTATATTGTATTGTGTGTTCACCACCCTAAGTCAAGTCTCCTGTGTTCTTTTTATTTATTTATTTATTTTAATTTTTTTTTTTTTTTTTTTTTATTCCTCACTAGAGGATATTTTTCCATTTATCATTAGATAGAGTGGGAGGGAGGAAGAGAGAGAGAGAGACAGAGAGAAACATCAATGTGATAGAGCCACATCTACTAGTTGCCTCCCGCATGACCCAACCGGGGCCGGGATGAACCCACAACTCATTGGTCCGCAGGCCGACGCTCTAACCGCTGAGCAAAACCGGCCAGGGCCTGTGTTCCTCTTTTTAAACCAGTAATATTCCTGCCTGGCCCGTGTGGCTCAGTGGATTGGGTGTCATCCCATGGACTGAGAGGTCCTGGTTTGATTCCTGGTCAGGACACATGACCGAGTTGTGGGCTTGATCCCCAGTAGGGGGCGTGCAGGAGGCAGCCCATCGATGTTTCTCTCACATCGATGTTTCTCTCTCTCCCTTCCCCTCTCTCTAAAAATATCAATAAAAACATACTTAAAAAAATAAATAAACCAGTGATATTCCTTATACTTTATTATAAGACAGAAGCCGCCAAAAGGGAATCCCTTCATCTTTGTACCTCCCAAATCTACAAACCTACCTGTATCTTGGGTTTATTATCTTTTATTCATTCCCACCTGTTATGATAGAGGACCAATCCCTCCACAGGTGCTCTAATCACATTCTCTTGTTTTCTTTTTTTTTTTTTTTTTTCATTTTCTGTTCAGATAGAGTGGGAGGGAGAGAGAGGGAGAGAGAGAAACATCGACGTGAAAGGGACACATCGAGTGGCTGCCACCCGCACGACTCTCTTGTTTTCTTAAAGAACTTCTGCCTTTGATTATTTCCTCTTTCTACTAGAACCTTTCCTGCAGTATTCAAACTTGCTTTAATCTTTCCCATTTTGAAAACTCTGTCCTCTTACCTCCATATTTCCTTTCTGCTGCTCCTCTATCTTTCTACTCTTCTCACAGCTAAGCTTCTTTTTTTAAAAGAAAATTTTTTTTCTTTATTGATTTTAGAGAGAGAGGAAGGGAGAGGGAGAGGGAGGTAGAAACATCGATTGGCTGCCTCCTGCATGTCCTTTGGGGATCGGGCCCACAACCTGGGCATGTGCCCTGACCGGGAATCAAACCGGTGACCTCTTGGTGCATGGGTCGATGCTCAACCACTAAGCCACACAACTGGGCACAGCTAAGCTTCTTAAAGGAGTTTTCAATACATGCCATATATGCTTTTTTTCTTCCCGTGAACTCTCTAACCCACTCCTACTTTTATACTCTGACACAAACAACGCACTCTTGCTAACATTGTTAATGCTCATCGTATTGGGAAACATGGCCCTCTGTTTTTTCAGTCTTCTTAATATCAGACCTCATGGTATCATCTGACACCAAGTTCTTACCAAGATAGTCTCTTGACTTCCAAGACACTGCTCTTCACTAGTTTTCCTCTTATTTCTCTGGCTGTCCTTAGTCTTCTTTGCTGGCACTTTCTCCTTGATTCTGGGCCCTCTGCTCTTACCATTTTGATTTCTCTCTACTGTTCCTATGCCTTTGACTATCAACTACATACAAACAACTCCCCAAGTGATTTCTTTAGCCAAGACCCCTCTTCTGAATGCCAGCCAGTCTTGTACACTGTCTACTTGCAGTTGGGCTTCAAAACTAACATGTCTAAAATGAAATTTTTTATCTCCCCGTCCAATTCCCAAATAATGTTCTTATTTTCTATATATCAGTAAAATTGTATTTATATTATTTTTTCTTTTGTTTAAAAATTGTTTTTAATTACACAAGTAATACTTGCATATATTCTTGTAAAGTAATTCAGTCTAGTAAAACAGTCCTTCCTTGGCCCTCAGCCAGTCTCATTCCCTTCCTAGAGGTGACTTGTACTCTCAATCTCATTCTTTTCAACTGCTGAATTGCTTTCCAAAGTCTATACCATTGTTGTTTATTAAACCAGTCTTCTGTTCATGCACCTTTAACTTAATTTTTTTTCTTTATAGATTGTGCTATAGTAACTACCTGTATGCATTCTCTTTGTATATAAGCATAACTGTTTCTCTAGGATATCTAAAAGTAGAATTATGGAGTTGAAAGATATCCACATTTTAAACTTAATGCATAATGTTATGTTGCCTTCAAGAATGGAGTACCACGTTACATGTCAGCTCACTGTATATAAGACAGCTCTTTCACTACAACTTCACCAATACTAAATATTTTTACACCTTTTATGAGGAAAATCTTTTACTGTTGTTTTTGCATTTCTCCTGATTAATACGAGGCTGAACATATTTTTATGTGTATATTGGTGATTTATATTCTTTTTCTTGTAATTGCCTATTCATATTTATTCACTAATGAACATTTATTGAGTGACTACTGTTTGCCAAGTGCTGGGGATACAATAGTGACCAAAATAGGTTACAGATCTCTGCCCTCCTATCGACTTGTCTTTTTCATGTAGGCTTATAGGAATTATTTATAATTCTGGATATTAATTCTTTCTGTGTATGTATCAACACTTTGTTCTCGTTTTCATGTTGACTTATTACTTTATGATTTTTAAAGTTTTTGTGGCTAGCTTGGCCAGTTTTTTTCTTTATGGCTTAAACATTTTGTGTCTTAGAATGGCCTTTCCTACCCCAGGTTTATAAACAAATTCTTTTATATTCTCTTCAACTGTTTTTATGTTTGCATTAATATATTTTGGTCTTAAATTCATCTGGAGTTTATTTTTGTTTGTAATATAAGATAGGGACTATTTATGTAACATAGCTCTATTTGTCTCCAAATAAAATTTACTATTTTACTATTTTGGGTTTGTTCTGTTTCTTTCTCTCTAACTATCCTTCTTAACTATTTTTCTTTCTTAACTTTTAGCTGGACATGTAGAAGTAACTTTTGTGTAGGCTGTATCTGTTTAACTCAAGAATGACACTAAAAATTACCATCCTGGTGGTACAAACTTAGTGCTTATAATGAGTTTTTCATAGAAGCACTTGCTATTTTAGCAAATTTTATTGTTTAAAGTAAGCACAGTTATTGTTTAATGGATATAGATTGTTTTGACAAAAATTGAATCCTCGATTATATCTCAAATACACACCCTACGCGGCAATGGCTTAGAGAGGAACTTATCTTCTGCAGTTATAGTATGTTGGAAAAATGTAATACTGTGTGGTCCTTTTCCAGAATGACACCTGATTTTTTTAAGGCATTCCAGGAATTGACTATGTGTGATGAGACTGTAGGAAGAAAAAATTTTGCCCTGATTAGATAGTTGTGTACATCTACTTTTCTTTTTTTTTTTTTTACACCTTGTCACACCACCGATTGAAGCAAAACAACACAACATGCTGCTGCTTCACCCAAAAGCAGTGTTTTCACTTTGCCCTTTTTTGATGCATCTACTTTTCAAAGTTAATAGTACATTACCTGTTCCAGGTTAAAGAAGGACTCATTTTCCTGGCAGGTAAATAAAGTGTCTTTTTCAACAAAGCTTTATTGGATAAAGCTTGACTGAGGCTAGTCTTGGATCACTCTGTTTTAGGAGACAGAAATGGAATAGGAATTTTTACTATATTCATATCTACTTTTATAAGGGAGAAAAGATGGTTGGCTAAATGCTGGTTCTTTTTAGGGCCTATGCTAGGCTGTCCTATAAAGAGAAGCAATTTTATTACTTCTAGATACTTGTCTAGTACTCTTCCCTGACACATTGTGAGCTTCTTGTTCTTTTTTTGGTTAATCCTCTCCTGAGGATACTTTTCCATTGCTGTTTAGAGGGAGTGAGAGGGAGGGAGGGAGGGAGGGAGAGAGAGAGAAACATCGATGTGAAAGAGAGACATCGGTTGGTTGCGTCCTGCACGCCCCTGACCAGGGCCAGGGATGGAACCTGTAACCCAGGTACGTGCCCTTGACTGGGAATTGAACCCGAGACCCTTCAGTTTTCGGATGATCTAACCACTGAACCATACTGGCCAGGGCCATTGTGAACTTCTTTTGTATAAAAACCGTTTATGTGTTGTGTGCTAAACACTGCTAAGTTGTAGTTATTAAATCAACAAAATGCCATTACTGCCCTCAAGGAGAAGGTAGGGATGTAGATATGAAAATAAATACAGTCTAGTTTGATATGAACAATACTGGAAGTAAGAATTGTTGCAGTTTGAAGAAGTCAGCATTGAAATCAGTGTGTATTTAATACTTTAGGAAAACTAGTTGGTTGTCCATCCAGGAGGCTTCACAATGTAGCACAACCTTTGTGAAGTTTCCATATTCCAGTGTTACAAATCCAGAAATTGACACTTAGAGATCATTCACCTCTTAGGACTGGCTCATTCAAACCAAATTCACAAGAGACTCATATTTAAAACACAATGATAGCCCTAGCCAGTTTGGCTCAACGGTAGAGAATGGGCCTGCGGACTAATGAGTCCCCGGTTCGATTCCAGCAAAGGGCACGTACCTCAGTTGCGGTTTGTCCCCGGCCTTGGTCGTGGTCATGCGGGAGGAAACCAGTCGATGTGCCCCTCTCACGTCTATGTTTCTCTCTCTTCCTCTCTCTCTACCTGAAGATAAATAGAAAAATATCCTCGGATGAGGATTAAAAAAAAACACAATGATAACTTTAGGCCCTGGTTTTGGGTTTGATCCCCAGCCAGGGCACATAACAAGAAGCAACCAATGAATGAATGCTTAAATAAGTGTAACAAATTGATGTCTCTCTCTCTCTCCCCCTTCCTCTCTCTCTAAAAATCAACAAAAAAATTAAAACAGAATAACTTCGAATTTATGGCCATATGTATAACACTCGAGTTGATTTAATATATGGTCAGTCAGTCAGATGATACTCTGAAAAATTAACATGGAAAGTCTAATTATAGTTAGAAGCAATTTATTAAGTTTGAAATCTTTTAGATCCTTGCTGTTCACACTGGTCCATACCAGAAGCATTGTCATCACCCAGGAGCTTGTTAGAAATGTAGTCTCAGGCAACTCTGGTTCTGGGCTAGTTTATACCCATTACAACCTCAATTTTTAAAAAAATATGTTTTTATTGATTTTTTTTTTTTTTTTTTAGAGAGGAAGGGAGAGAGAAAGAGAGATAGAAACATGGATGTGAGAGAGAAACACTGATCGGCTGTCTCCTGCATGCCCCCTACTGGGGATTGAGCCTGCAACCTAGGCATGTGCCCTGACTGGGAATCGAACCTGGACCTCTCAGTGGGATGAGGCTCAATCCACTGAGCCACACCAGCCAGGCTACAAACCTCAATTTTTTACTTACTGTTGAATAATGTTGGCTTAGCAGGTAGTCTTAGTTTGTTTTTCTTTTATGAAACCTCAGAGTAGAGAGGAAAAATCATTTTAGGGTTTTGAGGAAGGGGAGAAATTTATAATAAAGCTTATCATATGACTTGTAATAAAATACTTGATGGACACAGAGACATAGAAACACAGACAGGTACAGATGTACAAAGACAGACACACAGACATTCCCCACATACAACAGAATCCCTCAAAACCTCTCTACCCAGACCCTTCCCACACACAAAAACACACCCACAGAGAGAGAACCCCACAAGTCTCCACAGAGGCCCCTATGTGTACCCACAGAGACACCTTATACAGACCTGTATATACTCTGAGGCCCACTCCCCCCTAAAAACAGAAATAAACACACACACTGACACCCAGTAGGTAATGCTTAAAACTCAGATTTTCATGGGACTTGAGTGGTGTTCTCCATAGTTATTTTGAGAAGGGGTAAGTATATTCTCTAAGGTACTTTTAACTGAGCCAGAAAATGTAGGAAAAACAGACAAGTTGCCATTGGATCTGCAGAACAGTAAATGCTACAAAGTCAGGTTTATTTGAATTCCTGTTTCTGGAACTGCTTGTTCCTGGGCATCATTTTCTATTTGATGTGCTCATCATGCTTAGATAAAAATTCATTCTCTTTCAGGAGCTTGTGTCCTAGATTGCTGGTTAAGCAGAATTCCATGCTTAGTTCCCCTTGGCACTAATTAACACACTCCCTTGATGCTGTCTGAGTCATATAAATCTGCCCAGGATTAGAAGGTCCAGAAACACTGCACCTATGTGGAAGACTCATACTGAGTTCTCTGTGGGTATGTGGGACAGAAGAATGTAGGGTAGAGAGGGAAAACTATGTTAAAACTAGAAAGAGGTGTCATTTGGGGTTTTTTACTTGTTGGGTAGTTCATGGTATAAATTTGCATAGAGACCTGTGATGAAACTTAGTGACTCAGAGGAATAATTTAGCTGTAAGTTAAAAGATTTTAAAACTACACTGATGTGGGTGGGGATGGCACATTGATTGTGTTATTTGATAGATCACTGGTATCCACATAGCCAGATTTTTTTCAGTGCCTCAGGCAGCATTTTTTTTTTTTTTTGAGAAATATCTTGTTAGGGCAAAGAAGATTCCACTGTACAACATGCTTGTACCTAGATTCTTGAAAGTTTCTATCACACCAGAGAGACATTAGTATAATAGTTTTACAAATACAGTTTCCAAAAGAGGTAAACCTGTTTTAAAAAAAAATTTTCCCCGAGCATATGGAGGAGTACTGAGAGAATTGTACTCATTGCCCAATTTAACAAATGTTGGCATTTTGCAGAATTTTTTAAAGATATTTTTAAAGAAATGAAATATTGTAGATAAAATTGAAGACCCTTTTGTACCCCATCTCTATTCATTGTCCTTCGTCCTTTCCCTCCCATTACAGAGGTAACTTCTGTCCAAACTTTGCTGTTTACAATTCCCCTTCACTTTTTAGTACTTTTGCTATATATTGTTCATCAGTATCAATTGTTATCAACAAACAGTATGTAGTATGGTTTTGTATGTTTATAAACGTAATGTAAATGGTAGTATTGAGTTGATACTATTCTGCAACCTGCTTTTTTCACTCTTCTTTACTTTGAGTTTTAACTGGCCTGACACATGTAGATTTTCTAGTTGATTCATTTTAACTTCTGTGTATTACTTCATTGTATGAACGTACCACAGTCCTCTATTAATGTTGACTTTTTATTTTTATTTTTTACTGGAGTGAACATCCTTTTTTTTTTTATCCTCACCTGAGGACATTTTTTCATTTTTTGTTCAGATAGAGTGGGAGGGAGAGAGAGGAAGAGAGAGAGAGAGAGAAACATCGACGTGAAAGGGACACATCAAGTGGCTGCCACCCGCACGACCAACCAGGGCCGGGGACAAACTGCAACCGAGGTACATGCCCCTAGCGGGAACCGAACCCGGGTCTCTCTGTACCGCAGGCCGACGCTCTAACCGCTGAGCCAAACCGGCCAGGGCAGGAGTGAATATCCTTAATCATGCACACGTGTGATAGTTTCTCTAGGGTATATCCCTATAAACAAAATTGCTTAAAGTATATCAACTTTACCAGATACTCCCAAATTGCTTTCAAAAGTGGTTGTATTTTTAGATGTTCTCTAATTGTTTTTAGCAATGTTTTATACCTTACAGAATACAGGTTTAACACTTTTGTTATTTATGCTAAGCATTTTTAATGCTATTATGAATGGAATTGTTAATTTTATTTTCAGATTGTTTATTGCTGGTATATAGAAACACAATTGATTTTTTAAAAAATATGGAATGCTTTATGTCATCCTTGTGCAGGGACCATGTTAATTTTCTCTCTATTGTTGCAATTTTAGTATATGTGCTGTAGAGGTGAGCACAACAATTGATTTTTTTTTTTTTTTACTATGGTAAAATATACATAACATAATATCATTTTAGCCATTTTAAAGTGTACAATTCATTGGCATTAAGTGCATTCACAGTGTTGTATAACTATCACCACTATCAATACCCAAAACTTTTCATCATCCCCAACAAAAGTTCTACACCCATTAAACAGTAATTCCCCTTTCCAGCCTCCTCCCAGCCCCTGAAAACTTCTATTCTGCTTTCTGTGTCTATGCAGTTGCCTTTGGATACCTTATATGAGTGGAATCAAAGAAGTCCTTTTGTATCTGGCTTATTTCACTTAGTATAATGTTTTTAAGGTTCATCCATGTTGTAGCACATATCAGAATTTCATTCCTTTTTAAGACTGAATAATATTTCATTATATCTTACCATGCTTTATCCTTTCCTCTGTTCAAGGACACTTGGGTTGTTTCTACCTTTTGGCTATTATGGTTAATGCTATGAATATGGGTGTATAAATGTCTGAGTCCTTGTTTTCAATTCTTTTGGTTATACCTACTAATGAAATTGATATTTGTACGTCAAGCTTAAATCCTGCAACTTTGCTAAATTTGTTTATTACTCTAGTAGTTTTTTGGATTCTTTAGATTTTCTGCATACAGGATTATGTCATCTACAAATGACAGTTTCACTTCTTGTTCTCCAGTGTGTATGCCTTTAATTTGTTTTTCTTGCTATATTACACTGTGTAGAACCTCCAAAATGGTGAGAGTTGACATCCTCACCTTATTCCCGATCTTAAAGGAAAAATACTTAGTCTTTCACCAGTAAATATGATGATAGCTGACAGTCAGTAGAGCAAATTTCTGCTAATATATTCTTTTTAGTTGTTAATCCTCACCTGAGTATATTTGTCCCATTGATGTTTAGAGAGAGTGGAAAGGGAGGGGGTAGAGAAAGAAACATAGTGTCTTAATTTTGACAGATTAAGGGACTAAATAAATTGACATGTATTAGTGGATATCACCTGCTTGACATACATTTCTTATCTATAAAATTAATATTTGTCTCTTGTAGAATCAGGAAACTTGATACCCTTAAGTTTCTACTTTGAATCAGTTTTTAATCAGTATTCTAAATTGATAGTTCATAGACTGCCTGTCCCTATTTAATTTTAGGATATCTATATTGTGACCCCCCAAATGAAACATTTATATCTTCTATGCTGTTTTAAAGCTTGTTATGGTTTTCATTTCTGTGGGGAGAGATTCTGTGATATTTTCTCTTTAAAGTAAAATATGTGTCTGTGTGTAAAGTAAACTACATCTATGGTTCATAGGTGTAGTTCATTTTATAGTCTAAACCTGTTGTTTCATTCATTCCCATAAGATTTACAGGTAGCACTCTTCTCATTGTGGATGGGGACACAGATTTATCTACCTTGATTGATAGATGAGTGTGTGTGCTATTTCAAATTACTGCCTTGTCCTTTAGACTGGAAACTAACTACAAGGGTTGAGACTATTTCTTACTCAGTGTATTGTTAGCATCTGACAGATAGTAAGGGTTTTGAGTGAAAGAATGATTAAATCAGTCTGTTTTGTGATATTTGTATAAAGAGGAGTGATTAGTATAAATTAACTTGGGTTTAGGGTGAATTTTCATTCTCTAAATCCTCAAAGCATTTCAGAGAATGGATTGTTGTCTATTTAGCTTAAATAGAACATTTTTTTCCAGTTTCCTCTTAGTAATTAAGCTAAATATTACCAAATTTATTATTATTCTCTTACATGTATACATTAAACAAATTTGAAAGCCTCTTTTCCTTTATAGTTTGGTAGAATCAAAGTAAATTTGTGCTGTAGTTCTGCCAATTAGTCAAACTATTTTCATGTCATTTTTGAGAGATTTTAGGCCTAGACAGATAAGACTGATTTGCATAATTTTGTAGGAACTTGCTTTAATAATTAAATATAAAGCTTTGAGATAACCAGTTCTTAGAAAGGGATGGTTATAATTATCATATAGGAAGTTGATATCTTTTTAGTAAAATGGCATTGTTTATTCCTAAATCTTTTTCTTTGAAGAAGACTCAACATTTGTTAGTTGTACTTGGTTAATAAATATATTCAGATTTTAGCAGCTCACTTTAGTGGCGTTGAATAAAGAGTTCATATTTGATGTTTGGGACCTTGTCTCCATTTTCTCTCTGCTTTGCTGACTAGGACCTTGCTAACCTGGAGGACTGTTAGAACTTGCTCATCAGGAATTAAGCTGAAATTTTTGGCTGTAAGCCTTATTCTCTGTCCTTGTGCTTTAGAGACCTTATTAGTCCATAATTTGTTCATCTGTTTTTCTCATACTACTTGATAATGTGGGGGAAGAAGATTTCTTTTTCCTGCTACTCTCGTAGGATCGCTGGCTGGGGTCCTGTAAATTGGACTGACAAAAGGCAGATTAACAAGAGAAAAGCATACGGATTTATTTAATATAAGTTTTACGTAACACGAGAGCCTTCATAAGGAAATGAAGACTAAAGAAATGGTTAAACCTGGGTGTTTTTGTACTAGGTTTGATAAGGAGTGGGAAGTCATGGCAAAATGTGATAGGACAAAACCGTATGAGCTAAGGGTAGTAAACTGGGGAAAACTTAGCAAGCCTGTTTGTTAGGATTCCTCTTGTCAGGTCCCTTTGTCTTTGGAGATAAGAATGCTCCTTTATTCCACATATAAGGAGAATACCTCTCACATGAGGATCTTCTGACCTGCTTCAGGGGAAACGAGGTCAGAGACTTCTTCATGCACTTGCCATTTTTCAAATTCCTTTAGCTTAAAATAATGAACATGTCAAATGTGTACCATATTTTGGGATTACGTATTTGGAACCACATCATTCCTCCATCTGAAACTTTCCCTAGAAAGTTTCACAGTCCAGAAACTGAGTTGATAGTTTCATAACCCATTGAACTAGTCTCTCAGTCCTGGGAATAGGTCAGTCTAGTTGAACAGTTGTGTGTGTGTGTGTGTGTGTCTCAGGAGGCAATGGTATATAGGTGAGAGTAGGATACAAACCTGAGTTAGGCTTCTATATGGTGTGAGCAATCAGGCATTTAATGAAGGACATTTCTTTAAAAACAGAAGTGAATGATGCGTACAAACTATAAACACAGTTGTTTTTTTAGTCCAGAGGGCAGTCAGTCAAGATTTCTAGATTTTAGATGGTGGAGTGAGGAGGATAGGCAGTGACAGTCTGACAAATTTCCTGGTTTTCAGTTTGAATGTCTCTGGTGATGGCATTAGCTATTTCAGTCAACTTTCTGAGTGGCCCACACAGCCGCAAGCACAAAGTTGTCCATGCATGATCTGTTGTGGTGATTTCTTTGAAGTTTATGTCAAGTTTTCCACATTTAGCTTTCAGAGTTTTAGGAAAAGGGTACTTTTAGTTAGTGATACCAAGTCAAGAGGATGGGGGGAAATTGGGAATATTGGTTTGGAGAGTGGTAGCCAGATATTTGAGGAAACTAGAATTGAGAACTTACAGGTGTGGACTATAGTTTTCCACTGAAGCATAAAAATTTCTCCCTACAGTCATGGCCCTTGTTGATCAAAGATAACCAGAATAAGGTTGGCCTGATTATTTACATAAGTGCACCAAGAACGATAATTGACCACACAGGCCTTTTACAGTTTGTTTCATTAGAACTTTACATAAAGAATCTCAGATTAGACTTTTTAAAAACCCTGGAGGTTAGGAAGCCAAATTAGGAACGCAACACCGGACTTCACCTCCAGTACCTAGAGAGTTGAGTGAATTCTCTTTTTGAGGTTCCTTAGATATCTTAAGGTTCCTGGGCCTGGCAGGAGGTGACCTTCCTTAATCACCTGTGAGGCTGGCAACTCTGTAAGCCAGGTACCAGACTGGCTTTTCCAAGAGCATTTTGTAAACATTGGCTCTATAAAATCAGACTTCATTTCTTATAGTTGTCTAGTTACATCTGATTTTACACATCATTCTTAAATATGACAGTCCATTCAAACCCTTGGTAATGTAACCAATGTTTCCAATTATGTCCTGTTACAAGGAGAACAGTTTCTTTCTTAAAAATTTTTTTTTTCTTTATTGACTTGAGAGAGAGAGGAAGGGAGAGGGAGAGAGAGATGGAAACATCAATGAGAGAGAACGTCAATTGGCCGCCTCCTGTATGCCTCCACTGGGGATTTGGCCGACAACCTGGGCATGTGCCCTGACCGGGAATTGAACTGGCGACCTCTTGGTGCATGGGTCGACGCTCAACCACTGAGTCACACCAGCTGGGCAATAGTTTCTTTTAAAAATATATATATTTTTATTGATTTTTAGAGAGAGAGGAAGGGAGAGGGAGAAAGAGAAATGATGTGAGAATGGAATCTTGATTGGCTGCCTCCTGCATGCCCCCCCTACCAGGGATCCAGCCCACAACCCAGGCATGTGCCCTGACTGGGATTCAAACCAGTAACCTTTTGATGCACAGGACAATGCCCAACCAACTGAGCCACACCAGCCAGGGCAAGGAGAACAGATTGTTATTGAATTTATAAAAATAACTATATTGCTGCCCTGGCCAGGTGGCTCAGTTCGTTGGAGTGTACACCAAAACGTTGCAGGTTTGATTTCTGGTCAGGGCACCTACTTGGGTTTCGAGTTCGGTCCCCTGTGGGGCAGGGAAGGGCGTGTAAGAGGCAACCAATCAATATTTCTCTCTCTCTCTCTCTAAGCATATCCTTGGGTGAGGATTTAAAAAATAATAAAATAAAATAAATAAAACAATTATATTGCCATGAAAATAAGAACACTTAAAGAGTTTCCAAGTTTTGGAGGGATCAGGCAGGAAGAAAAGATAAATGTTTTGTTTTTGCTTACCAAGATATAATCTATTGATTTGCTTTAAGATATAGATAGTGTAAAAGAAAAGGGAAAGGAATTCCTTATAGCTGGAAAATAGAACATTATAAAACAGCTAAGTTTCAAACAGGAAAGCCATAAAAAACAAATAATAATCCTCCTTTATCAGTTCATTCAGTTCCATGAAATAAATTCTTGTTCTGCTTGATCTTGGGTGGGCAGTTTCAAACATTATCTGAGAAGAATAAGAGTAAAACAAAAACTACCTGTGGATGACAGAAGACCTAAAGTGATTGAGGTTAAAGATCTGATGAGAGTTCATTTGATAAGGAAATTTGGTTATGTCCATGGCATACAAAATTTTAACATAATAATCAGACAATGAAGGTATTGACAAATGAACTTCATACAGTTTCTGGAATATCTATATTAACATTCACCCATCAAAATATAATATTTTTTATTTGACAGTGTTTTCCATGCAATTTAATATATCAAATAAACTGAATTATTTTACCATTTCTCTTTATAAGGGAAAGGAACAAATCCTTTTATCTTTTCCAGTGGCCCTCTGGGAAATCTCAAGTTAGTTCAAGATCAAAAAGACTTCATTTTAGAATTTGATTTTAAGAAGTTTGTAAAAAAATTAACATTTGATTAAATGGGTTAGAAGTTACTATGAAACAATACTTATCATTTTTAAAAATATGTTTTTATTGATTTTTAGAGAGAGAGGAAGGGAGAGGGAGAAACATCAATGAGAGAGACACGTTTATTGGCTGCCCCCTGCACACCCACAGTGGGGATCGAGCCTGTAACCTGGGCATGTGCCCTAACTGGGAATCGAACTGGTGAACTCTTGGTCCATGGGTTGATGCTCAACCACTGAGCCACACTGGCTGAGCAACAATACTTACTCATTTAACCAAAGTGATAATAAAATATTTAAAAAACAAATATAAGAAGTAAAATAGCTGTAAAAAACAAACACAAACAAACAAAAGTCTTAGCTCTTTCAATACTGGGAAGACTCAATTTTTGTTTTAAGTAATCAAAGACATGATAAGAACAACATGAATTACAGGAAATTATTTTGACAGGCTACAAAGTCTTTGTTTCCTAGCAAGATTTCTTTTTAGCTTATAAATAAATCCTTTTAAGCTTAGCAGTTTGAGCACATATAAAATTCCCTTTCCACAAACCTTCTACAACATTTAAAAGTATCCATTTAGCCCTGGCTGGTTTGGCCCAGTGGTTAGAGCATCGGCCCACGGACCAAAGAGTCTCAGGTTCTATTCCGGTCAAGGGCACGTACCTCCATTGCAGTTCAGTCCTGGCCCTGGTTGGGGTCGTGCAGAAGGCAGCCAGTCGGTGTGTCTCTCTCGCGTGGATGTTTTTCTATTTCTCTCCCTCTCTCTCCCTTCCTCCCTCCCACTTTATCTGAAGATAAATGAAAAGATATCCTCGGGTGAGGATTTTAAAAAAATATCCATTTAGTTTTTTAGTTCATCTTTCTTATTCTGGAGCAATTAGTCATTGTACTTCAAGACAAAATTGCTGTCTTTTTCCCTAAGAGAAATACATCATTCATCCTTCTACCTTTCCTTATCAAAAACACATATTAGCCTGACCACAGTGGCTCAGTTAGTTGAACATTGTCCTATGCACCAAAAAGTTGTGGGTTCGATCCTCAGCCAGGACATGTATGGAAGACAACCTATGGAAGGCAAGTGGTCAGTGTCTCTCTCTCTCACATCGATGTTTCTCTCTCTCTCTCTCTCTCCTTCCTGTCTCTAAGCATGTCCTTGGATGAGGATTCAAAACAAAATAAAACACATCTTACTTAGTTTGCATACTTTGCATACAAAGGTGGGGTTTTTTTACTCATTATTTTAGTAGTTTCATTTACATATAGTCATTATAATTTTTAAGCATTAGTAACTTTTCCTTTACTGGGAAACTAAGAAGTAAATAATGGTGACTTCCCTGTCAGATACCAGCATTCTGTAGCAGATAGCAAATTTTATGAATATACCATCTCACTTTTTTTTTAATAGGTATATGCTGTTTCCTTACAGTATAATTTTTCAATGTGTAAAGGACACGTTTACTAACAGACCCAAATAATTTTTGAATTTGTGTAAAAATTAAACCAAAAGTAGATAAACTTATATTTAGCAGTTAATGTTTCAGTATTTTATTTGGAACTAGATCTAGATAGTCAGTAAATATCATTTAACTTAGTATAGCTTTAAGTTTTCAAGTTGTCAAAAAGATTTTGGAAACTTTTTAAGTTAATATATTATAAAACAATTATTGTTGGAAAGTTCACTTAAAATCTTTTATCTTACATCTGTTTAATTTACTTGTTTTTAACAATTATGCTCACTTATTTTAACAATAATTTTAAAATTGTGAATTTTTAAACAAAATATTATGTGATATTAAAGAAAGCATCATTGTAAGTGATTTCTTTTGTTGACAAATCAGGTATCAAAAAAAAATCAAAAGCAAAGAATCTAAAAAGTTAAACATAGTTGTTTTCTTTTTACTGCTGTACTTGACATACATCAAGAAATTTATTTTCATTGTACATTTTGTTCTTGGGTTGGATTTATAGTTTTGTAATCCTAAACATCTATTAGAGGCAACGTAAGCTTGTTGACTAGTAAAGCTAGGTAAAAAAATACTGTCTATCTGTATTTTTATTTATTTATTTTTTTATCCACCCGAGGACATTTTTCCATTATTTGTTCAGAGGGAGAGAGAGGAAGAGAGAGAGAGTGAGAGAGAAACATTGACGTGAAAGGGACACATTGAGTGGCTGCCTCCTGCACGACCCAACCAGGGCCAGGGACAAACTGCAAGCAAGGTACGTGCCCTTAGCGGGAACTGAACCCTGGTCTCTCTGGACCGCAGGCCAACGCTCTAACCGCTGAACCAAACTGGCCAGGGCTGTCTATCTGTATTTTATTTAATGGTGACAACTCTGAAGATTTTTATTAAATAAAAAATTTTAAACTAGTCTTTATTTTACCAAAGATTATCTCAGAGCATGTGAACTTGTAAAGAGCATTTGGATTAGTTCCTATATTTCTGAGCATTTTGGAGCACTTAATATATATAAGCACTCATTTATCTTTAGGCCAACTAGCAAAGACTTCCTTTAAATGATTTGATAAGTTAATTTTATAATACCATCTTGAGGTAGAAAATATTACATATACATAACATACACACAGACACATACAAAAACATACATATAGACGTAAACAAATTTTATAGCTTTCATTCTAAATCTTAGCCATGAGTAGTTATAAATACATAAACACAATTCACCATTTTTTTTTTCTTTTTAAAATATTTTTATTGAATTTTAGAGAGAGAGGAAGGGAGAGAGAAACATTGATCAGCTTTCTTCTGGAGGCCCCCCACAGGAGATCAAGCCAGCGACCCAGGCATGTGCCATGAGTGGGAATTGAACTGGCAGCGCTTCGGTGCATGGGATGATACCCAACCAACTGAGCCACACCGGCCAGGGCCATACAATTCACTAATTTATATGAGTTGATTCTCATCTTTACCTTATTATTTTTTATTTTAAAAATTCTTTTATTTTTTGTTAGTCCTCACTCAAGTATATTTTTCCATTGATTTTTAGAGAGGATGGAAGGGAAGGAGGGAGAGAGAGAGAAACATCGATGTGAGAGGAACACATCAATTGGTTGCCTCCTGCACAACCCCGACTGGGGTCAGGGATAGAACCTGCAACCCAGGTAGGTGCCCTTGACTGGGAATCGAACCGCCACCACCCTTTGGTGTCTGGGCCAGTGCTCCAACAGTTGAGCCAAACTGGCCAGGGCTACCTTATTATTTTTGAATATAAATATGTTTTAGGTAGATGTTAATAAGTTTATCTGCTCAATGATTGCTCAAGTTTTTTTTTTGTACCAATATTTGTGGAGAAGATTTTTAAGATTTTCTTTTTGTCCGTGATAAATATTCTTATGGAGGCTGTGGACCAAATTTTGACAAGGGATTCTGGAAACAGTAGCAGTTTGCTTCCATAAAGCCTCTTTAATTTATTTTTCCTTTTGGTTGGGAGTCAAGAGTTATCTCCTTAAAAGTTTGCATTTCAAAAGATGACTCTCAGGTCCTAGAGAAGAAAGGATAGAAATTTTACATCTCAAAGGCACAGGGAAAAGATATGTTTTCTTTAAGAAGGAATTCAGGAAGGATATTTGCTTATTTTCCAAAGTCTAAGGTAATTATTGTTTCTTTCTCTTAAAAAAAAAAAAAAAAAAAAGAAAGAAAATACAAAACAGTCTAGTGAATTCTTTGTGGTGGCAGTCCAAAATATACTTGCAAGGGGCTTAGCATGGGAAGGCCTGTACATTTTCTGGGCTTTTGTCAACACTATTTTCTGGCTATTAGTGTTAACATAAATTTCAGACCTGCTCTATTTGATCTTGTCTCCTAAGTTTGTTAAGGGAATTTTCCCCCTCAAGATCAGCCAAGTCATTATCCTGTATATTTTCTTTTTCTTCTTCTTCAATCTGATTTTCTCATAGGTGCCAATAGGATATTTGTTAAGGATGAATGCTGTCTAAAATCCTTTTAGATATGAAAGTCCAAATCTTCAAAGATACATCTATTTCAATGCAACTTTAAGCCAATAAGCCTTTTTATGGCTTAACTATGGACATAAAAGGCATTCCCAAAGAGGGTACAAAAGATGCAGACCCACCCCAGATCTAGAATTACCCCCAAAGGTAGTCTTTGAAAGTAAAGACTTTTGCCCTGGCCAGTGTGGTTTAGTTAGTTGGAGCATAGTCCAGTGCACCGAAGACTCCCAGGTTGCAGTTTTGATCCCCGGTTGGGGCGTGTACGGGAGGCAACCAATTGATGTTTCTCTATCTCTCTCCCTCTCCCTTCCTCACTCTCTAAAAATCAATAAAAAAAAAAAGAAGAAAAGAAAGTAAAGACTTTTGTTGTCTTTACAGGTGGTATAAAGGACCTCCTTATGAAAAAGTGTTATTGGTGGAAGTGGAGTTCTTGTAATGTTGAGAGGAAAAGAGTTTCCTGAGACTCCTGGGGGAAGATGTGTAACATTTATTGGTGTGGAAATAAACCCCTGGGTTTCCACTGTCCCATCTCTGCCCTGCCATAAGTCCAGTCTTGTCTTCAGTAGGGCCTGAATGCACACCACTACCCATAGTTTCTGCTTCATATTAAAGTACAGTCTAGTCCAGCATCCTGTGTGTGGAGTCTGCAGGACCATGGGCCATGCGGCTGCTAAGGCCACATGGGTATGGAGAGAAAACACATGAACGCATGAGCGAGTGTGGGTCACAGAGCAAGAGAGAACAAGAGCAAGGGAACTCTTTGGGGATTTTAACCAGGAGCTTCTTCAAACTAACCAGTTAACGTTCCAAGATTTCACGTGCTTATGATGGGACCCATTCCCTAGCCAATCCATTGTTCCCTAGTCTAGACTGACAGGCAAGCACCTTCCCTACATCACCCTGACTTCACTGCACATGCACCCATCTCCCCCTTTGTTCTATCGCTCCCCCACAGTGATCTGCAGGGAATGAAAGGTTGGTTCCCTGGGGAGTGTGAAAATGTAGCTTCCTGGTGAAGCTGACCATGCTTATAATATGTCTGGCCTCACCTTTGCTCGTTTCCTATTATTAATATTAATAAACTAGCTAATTATGATGATACAAAAGGACGCACATGACAGATAAAAGAAAACAATGACTATTTCTGGGAGGCTAAAGATCAATATGGGTATCCAAAACAAATTCACAAGAGTCACAATCCAAAGAACTAATTCTTACAAATGGTTTTTCCTGATATACTGAATTTGAAAAGAAGGGACAAGTAGAACGTTCACCTTCCTGTATCAACCAGATACTGCTGACAGAAATCTGGGAGGCTGATTTTGGTAAGATTTCTTACCTTTCACTGGCTTTTGTCAGTTTTCCCAGTATTTTTTTTGCTATAGTCTTTGGGATGAGTGGGCTGTCCCAGCTATCCTTTCATAGTCACCAAAACTGTAGAGGAGGAAAAATTCTTTCTTTCTACTACTCTCCTTGACTGTCTGGCTGGGGCCCTGTAAATTGGACTGACAAAAGACAGATTAACGCCCTGGCCAGTTTGGCTCAGCCGTTAGAGTGTCGGCCTGTGGACCAGAGAGTCCCAGGTTTGGTTCCTGCTAAGGGCACGTACCTCGGTTGCTATTCGTCCCTGGCCCCGGTTGGGATTGTGTGGGTGGCAGCCAGTTGGTGTTTCTCTCTCACATCGATGTTTCTCTCTCTCTCTTCCCTCCCTCCCTCCCTCCCTCCCGCTCTATGCAAAATTGTCCTTGGGTGAGGATAAAAAAAAAAAAAAAAGACAGATTAATAAGAGAAAGCATACAAAATTATTTAATATGTTTTACATGAGATGAGAGCCTTCAAAACCCCCCAAATGATTAAACCTGAGTGTTTTAATACTAGTTTTGATGCAAGACGAAAAGGCATGGCAAAATGTGCTAGGACAAAAGGATATGAGCTAACGGTGGTGAACTGGGGGAAACTTAGCAAGGCCTTAAAATTTCAGTATGCCAAGATGCCATATTTTGGAGTAGCATGATCTGAACTCCATCAATATGATGATAACTCGCTTATCTTAATAATGATGATATCCAAAAGTAAGTATTTCCAGTTTGAATATATCCATTAATCTATGGTTAATCCTAAATTATTTTATGGTTTTTAGATCTTGTGGGTATCCCAGAAATCATTGAGAAAGATGGGTTGTTGTTTTTTTCTCCTTTCCTTGGGTAGTGTCTTGTAATCGCTTCAGTTTGGTTAACTGACCTGCTTTTTGTTTATTAGGTATTTTAGCTTACTGTTTTTGGAGCTTTTCACAATTTAATGCTAGCACATTCTAGGTGCTTAATAAATGTTTGTGATTACGGAGCTAAGACCTAGTCATGAACCATTGATTTATATCATACTTTTTTTTCCATTACCAGCTTAGTTACTTCTGTCCCTTGAATGAATGTAACCCCTAATGCAGTCACACACACTGAAACTTGAGTATTAACTTTTCAGCTTTTGTATATAACATTTTTGGTTAGATTCTCTGTTTTATAGCACTTTGGAAAGAGCCCAAGGGTTTTCAGGCTATCTTGCTAGACCATAACAACAAAAACAGTGTGTAGTATATATTGACATGATGATACTTGGCAATTCTAAAGCAACACTGGTTTTATTCAAAAGCATCAGGTTAAACCAGTTAAGACTCTTTTGGCTTAAAACCTACTTTGTAGAATTTACAGTTTTATTTACTCTTTTTCTTCAGAATTGTTCCTTAAATACTAGCAGAGTTCATATCTCTACTTGAAGACTGAGAGACTAAGAGGAGGACTGTTGGCTTAAAGGAGCAAAGGTGATGGATATTTTGAGACTCACAGACTCCTGAAGCTTCTGTCCCAGTCTTGGGAAGAAAAGGAAGGGCACCCTAGGAAGGTTGGGTCCTTGCCAAGACATAGCAGAGTATCAAAGAATACTCTCTTTAGAGCACTTATAAATATGAATCAGTTCTTACAATAGCACTATGGTAAGCAATTATAGTTTACTAATGGAAAGGCTGAAAAAAAAATGAAGTTCAGTTAATGTTTTTTAAATGCCATTAAGCATTCTTACTTATGCTTGTCCAAGGCTCCACAGTGGACAGCTATAAATGCAAAAAAACAAGTGCTGCATTTTGCCAACACAGCATCTCAGTTTCTATATCTGTAAATATAAATAATTCTAGAGTTATAAGTAGCAGAGATTAGAATGTGTTTCAAAATATACTTGTTTAGGATTTTATATTTCATGAATTTTCATAGGGGTAAAAAGTCAGAATTAGAAAAATCAGAAACAAACTTAGTTTATAGTATGTTTTTGGCTAAAATATTACACTTTAGTCAAATCAAGTACAAGGTAAAAAACTGAACTTGAGTTAATGTTCTATAATAAACTTCAAATGCTTATTTGACTAAGTCATAATATGAGCACTTAAAGTATTACAGAAAAAGAACTCAGGTTTGGCTTTCTAGCTTGTGTTTGAAATGTTAGTGTAACATTTGTTTGTTTGTTTATTTATTTATTTATTTATTTTATCCTCACCTGAGGACATTTTTCCATTTTTTGTTCAGATAGAGTGGGAGGGAGAGAGAGGAAGAGAGAGAGAAACATTGACGTGAAAGGGACACATCGAGTGGCTGCCACGCGCACAACCAGCCAGGGCCGGGGACAAATTGCAACCCAGGTACATGCCCCTAGCAGGAACCGAACCCAGGTCTCTCTTGACCACAGGCCGACGCTCTAACTGCTGAGCCAAATCGGCCAGGGCTGAAATGTTTAGTGTAACATTTAAATTAAGCTGTCTTGTAGGTGGAACTAGACTCAGACTGGAAATTGGAGGAGGGAGTCAATAAATAACTTTGAAAGTTATCATAAAGTCTTAATTAAAATGACAGCTATATACTTAGAAGGACTGTAAGGAGGACAGATTGTAAGGAGCACAAAGCACCATTAGTGGACAGGAAGAAGATAAGTATTAGCAAAATTACATTATTATCCTACAGTAATATCATTTTACCTTTGTATAACTCTTTATACCCTTTAATCCAATTAAATTCGTGGCTGAAATAAACTGACTTCTTAATATAACATGTTAATTTTAGTGAAGCTATTACTACCTTTTTTCCTAAAAAGTATGAGAAAAAACCAAGATACTTTACATTGAATTATTTTATATTTGATTGATGCATTGTTAATCATCTTTATTTTTATTTTTTTCACTTAAAATATTTTAATTAAGGGATAATTGACATTTAACACTGTGTAAATTCAAGGTATACAATGTTGATTTGATACATTTATATACTGCAAAATAGTTACCACCATACCATTAGCTGATATTTCTATCAATGTCACGTAATTATAGAACCACACTGTTTGGATTACTGTAGCTTTGTAGTAAGTTTTGTTATTTTATTTTTTAATTTATTTTTGTTACAGATATTTCTCCTTTTCAGTTTTTTAATTTGTTCCTGCCTACACATGAAAGCATTTAATTCCTTTATAAGGTCTAACACATGAACCTCCACAGAGTTTATAAAAAGCCAGCATCTTTTTAAAAATTTTTTATCCTCACTCGAGAACATTTTTTTTTTTTTTTTGCATTTATCTTCAGATAGAGCGGGAGGGAGAGAGGGGGGAAGACAGAGAGAGAGAAACATCGATGTGAGAGACACATCGACTGGCTGCCACCTGCACGACCCCAACCGGGGCCGGGGACGAACTGCAACTGAGGTACGTGTCCTTAGCTGGAACCAAACCCGGGACTCTGGTCCGTGGGCCGACGCTCTAACCGCTGAGCCAAACCAGCCCAGGCAAAAAGCCAGCTTCTTTAGACTATAGATTGCTATTATGGGAGGACTACCTAGATCTCTGATTAATGGCTGTGTGACCCCATTTTAATGCCTATGTCTTACACAGAAAGTCACAATGGTTAAAGGGCTTTTGAAGCTATTAATTATGACTATAATTTGTATGCTTTTGTTTACCTGATAAAACTTTTTATTGTTCTTTTTCTATAATAAAATATATGTATGTGTATTTTTTTCTGTTGAAATCTTAATCATTAGAAGAACTCTGACAATTTTGATCTGGCAACCAAATTTCTGGAAGTTGAGATACTTCAGCATGAAGAACCAGAACACTTAAAAGGAATTAATTAGTCCCCCCCTTATCCACAGTTCTGCTTTTGTGGTTTCAGTTATCCACAGTTAACCACAGTCTGAAAATATTAAATGGAAAGTGCCTTTGTTAATATTTTTTTAAAAATAGAAATTTTGTTGAAACAAGAGCCCATTTTTTTAAAAAGTATGAGAAAAACACCTAGATTCTTTACATTGAATTATTTTGTATTTGATTGATACATTCTTAATATTTTTCAAAAAAATAGCAATTTTGTTGAATTTAGAGGCTAGGTCTCTTAATTTTCTATCTGGATTTCTTTGTTGCAGGATACTACTGTAAGACCATCAGTGTTTATTAAGCCCCTGGTCATTTTTCACTTAATCAGAAAGTATAATAGAGTTAAATTTTCTACTAGCCACATTAAAAAAGTAAAAAGGAACAAGTAAAATTACCTTTAACAATGTGTTGTATTTAACCCAATAAATTCAAAATGTTATTTCAGTATGTAATCAATATAAAAATTGAGATATTTTATGTTTTTTCATACTAAATCTTCAAAATCTGGTGTGTATTATGTATTGACAGCACATCTGAATCTGGACTAGCCACATTTCAAGTGTTCACTAGCTACATGTGGCTGGTAGCTATCAATTAAACAGCACAGTTCAAAAGTAATTAATGTAAATAAATTTTGAGCTGCATAGACATTATCAGCTATTTACATGACTGTAATATGTATGTGTGTGTGTGTATGTATATATATATATATATATATATATATATTTTTTTTTTAGCAGTTCTTAGGGATAAGGTCATTCCATTTGATAACTTGGCTTGGCTTGATGAATTCAAGGGAAGTTGATATGAGTTAAAAATAAAGTGAGATCTGCCCAACTGGTGTGGCTCAGTGGTTGAGCATCGACCCATGCACCAAGAGGTCTCTGGTTTGATTCCTGGTCCGGGCACATGCCCAGGTTGTGGGCCCGATTCCTAGTGGGGGGCATGCAGGAAGCAGCCAGTCGATATTCTCTCTCATTGATGCCTCTATCTCTCTCCCTCTAAAATCAATACAGAAAAAATATTTAATAAATAAATAAATAAATAAAGTGAGTTAGTTAGAAGGAAATTCATTCTAAAGGAGACAGTGCCGAGACTCCATTTAATACCATCATCCTTGCCTTGCCGAATGAAAGCTGTCTTCTTATTACCCTTCAACAACTTCCTTCTTTCTGATTACTTGAAAGAAATACTATCTAATTGGAAGTCATTGCGTTACAATCAGAATGTGAGGGCTAGAAGAAACTTCAGAAGATAATGTAGGTTGTTAGAATGTTAAATAAGTTAAAATTTTGATAGATTATAAGTGCAATAATATAAAATTCAAAAGGTATAAACAGATTACATAGCAAAAATAAAGCTCTTGTCCTTTAGCTACTTGATTGCCCTTCTTAGAAGCAACCAGAATATTTACTTTCTTATGTATCCTTTAGGAATAGCCTATGCATATCCTAGTGTATATATCCTTTAAAAAATATACAAAAGACGCCTGGCCCATTTGGCTCAGCGGTACAGCATCGGCCCATGGACCAATGAGTCTCGGGTTCGTCCCGGCCCTGGTCGGGGTCGTGCAGGAGGCAACCGGTAGATGTGTCCCTCTCACATTGATGTTTCTTTCTCTCTCCCTTTCTCTTCCTCTCTCTCCTTCCCACTCTATCTGAAGATAAATAGAGGGTGAGGATTAAAAAAAATACACACACAGACACACAAAAGACCCTAGCCGGTTTGGCTCAGTGGTTAGAGCGTCATCCCGAGGACCAATGAGTCACAGGTTCGATTCCAGTCAAGGGCACGTACCTTGGTCGTGGTTCGTCCCCGGCCCTGGTCAGGTTGTGCGGGAGGCAACCGATCGGTGTGTATGTCTCACATCGATGTTTCTCTCTCTTCCTCTCTCTCTGTCTCTCCCTCTCTCTCCCTCCCTCCCACTCTATCTGATGATAAATGGAAAAATATCCTCAGGTGAGGATTAAAAAAAAAATGTTTAAGAATATACAAAAGGGTAGCATAATAGATACACCATTTTGCATCTTACTTTTTTCCCTTTAACTATATATCTTGGAGCTGCTTTGTTGTTTTTAAAGTCTATATAATATTCCATTGTATGGATGTACCATAATTTACGTACAGTAAATGGTTTGCTATTCGTGGTTTATTTTCGATATTTTGTCCTTACAAACAGTGTTATAATGAATATCTTTGTGTGTGTGTATATATAACATGTTATGAATGTCTGTAGAATAAATTCTTACAAGTGGAATTTCTGGTTCAAAAGGTATGTATATTTTAAAAAATTTTGAATATTGCCAAATGCCATAGAGGTTATACCTGTTACCACTCTCAACAAATAATGTGTGAATAAACTTTCTTAAATAGAACTGATTCTCCAAACAATCTTCAGAGAAGACAAAAACAGAATTTTTGGTGTTCTGTTCTTTGTATTGTGCTATTCTAATTGAAGAGGGGTGGTAACCTCTTTTGTTTTGAGATGATCCCCTTGAGCCACCACAGAGGAGCCCTAGGGTTCCAGAGTATAGACTGAAAACAGTGGTCATAATCCAGATCCCCTTATTTTTTGTAGAAGAAAACAGTTTCAAAGAGATGAAGCTATTCCTCCAAGGCCTCCCAAAAGTAGAAAGAAGATAGACTATAGAATCCTAAGAAAAGAATAAGAATGGCTATAAAATGTATGCAGAAAGAATTTCTTGATGTTCTGTGTAACAGGTATACCTCAATGACTTTATGAGAATCAAACCTTTTTAAAATAACATTTGCTGTTTGATTTTGTTTTTATAATTCATGGTTAGTGGAGGCCTTGGCAGCCTAAGGCATTGTTGGAGTAGAATAGGAAACTTGATGGTTAGGGAAAAGCAAGGGAGGAAGTCCTTGCCTTCATACTTCTGACGTGGTGACAGCTGATATGAAAAGCAAAAGGAACAAAGACTAGCGAAAGAGGATGAGGTGGTATATGAGAAAAAGATCTCAGAAAATGTGCCCAGTCCAGTGCCCAGTGCCAGATACGTGGCTACTCAGTTACAGTAGTTCCTTATTGGTGGAAGTGTACACTGGGCTAACAATTTGGGGAGGTATTATTCAATCAGATTATACTTTATGTACACCCCATGATCCAGAAATTCTTACATGTGTCCATAACAGTGTTATCTGTGCTTGTGGAAAACAATCTGGTTGTCTGTCTATACTTTTTTCTCAACTACTTTAGGTAAATTGTGATAGATCTGTACTACAGAGTACTGTGTAGCAATTTGAAGCAGTGGACTAGAAGTGCACATGGCAGCATGATGGATCTTAAAAACATAGTGCTGATTAAAAACAAAGCAGAATGAGATATGAAACAGTAATATTTATATACATTTTTAAATGTATTTAAGTAAAACAGACAATTTGCAAGAAAACATGTAAACACATTAAATATATTACAATGATTGCTTAAATTGAAGGATGATGGGAGTGGGAAATAAAAGAATAAACAGAATGAAAATATGTAAATGTGAAACTTATTTCTCCACTGAGGTGATCTTTGAAGCATGACTAGGAAGACACCTTCAGACCAGTACCCCTGTATCTCCCATTGCTGCTACCTTTGGGAGTAAAAATTCTGAAAACGAATTATCATTGGAACATTTTCTTTCTTAATCTAACTATACTTAAAATGAATGTTTGGTGCCCATGATTCTGAGAGCGCTCTCTCTCTCTCTCTCTCTCTCTCTCTCTCTCTTTGGGGGGAGGGCCTTTATTAACTCTTCACTTTTTCTGTTACTGAATGTTCTGTTTGGTTGTTGCTTTTATACAGAATATACCAGCCTCATTGTTTGTGTCTGGTTTGGGTACTACTTGTATAGCCAGCACTATATGTTGTCATTCTTAGAAGATAATACGTAGTGATGAGTAATGTAAGTGTCCTTTTAGATAATGTCCTTTTTTGATTAGAGCAAGGGGAAAAATACTTGGAATAAAGTAACCACTGTTTTGATCCATTACCCTTTATTAAATTTATGTTATTTAACTTGTTTCTCCCACAAAAATCTGTTTAGGGCAGATAAAAATACTGACTCCTAGAGAGTTCCCTGAGGTAGCAGTAAGATCTTGGGTAAAACATAATATAGGAAACAAATAGCTCCTACCTTTATGCGATGTTTATAGCTAGACTACTCTTCTTTTGTATGTCATGAACATTTGAGTAGCCTAAGTTTTGAGTTATCCTTAATTGAGGTTTTTGGTTGTTAACTATAACCACCCAGGTGGTGCTTCAGATTAGCAACTGGAGAAAGGAGCTGTAATGGAATTAAAGTAACCTTGGCAACCATTATAATGTAAATGAGTCTCACTGGGAAGGAAGTTGAGAGCGTGGGCACTTGTTAGAGCATTCTTTTGCAACTAGGGCTGACTAGCATTTTGCTGTTTTACGGTCCTGGTGTAGCTGCTCCTTGGACACCATTGAGTCCTGTGTTACTTCAGCCTTCTTTTAGTTTTCTGAGAAGCTAACACCACATTTTAATATGTATATAAAACAAAACTAATCTCAGATGTGCTTATCATCTTCATACACATAATGACCTCATTTATCTTTACTAACATTACCTTTTTCTCACTGCCTTTTGGCACTAACATGGCTACAGCCCTGCACCAAATCTCTGATGCACTAAGAAAACCACTTAGGTTTCCGGAGAAACACTGTGGTGTGTGCCTATTATACCTTGTTGGCTAAGGTTTGGCTTATGGTAGAACTGATAGTGCCTAGGCTACTCTTTAAGCATCATGAAAGAGACAAATCCTTGGTTTCAAATCTTAATTTTTAATCTTCAAGCTATAAAATTTTCCATGTTTTAGAGGTTTTTTTAAAATATGTTTTTATTGATTTTTTAGAGAGAGAGGAAGGGAGAGATAGAAACATCCATGTAAGCAAGAAACATCAATTGGCTGCCTCCTACACACCCCCTACTGGGGATCAAGCCCGAAACCCAGGCATATGCTCTGACCGGGAATCGAACTGGGACCTCTCAGTCCATGGGAGGACACTCAATCCACTGAGCCACACTAGCCGGGCCTATGTTTTAGAATTTTAATGGAGGCTTACTCTTTGTGGATTTAGTGATTAGATGACTGAAGGGGAATAATACCAGTGAAACCAAACTGAGGTTGAGTTGTTGGGTACTGTACTTGTTTATTACCTTCCTAATTAGTTAAGTGATTCTAACAAAGTGCTTGTGAGTGAGAAGCTTAAGGTTCTTATTCAAGGGTTAACCATTGTCATGTTGATGCAGAGCAAATAGCTTCCATCCTCATTTTTCTCTTTGTAAAGGAAGAGTGAAAGCAATGACTTTCTATTACGGGAAAATATTTACAAAAGAGACTAAAACATCACTATTTGTATGGCCAAGAATATCATTTGATGTAAGAAAGAAATTCTAAATTTTAGAGTACTATTCCTCAGATATCCTAAGTAGTTTGCTCTAACCAACTGAGCTAACTGGCCAGGGCCATCCTCAGATTATTAATCAATGGCTTAATATCAATCTGGGTGGAAGACTCTTATGTTGTCACAGGGCTCTATATTTGGCCTTCCTTTAGTAAATGTTATTAACACCTTGAAGATTTAAATGGTAGCTTATAAATTTTGCTGGTGATACGAACCTGGGAAGATTAGATAATACCATGCAAAACATAGTATTATAAAAATATCTGAACAGATAGAAATAATGGGCTGAAAATACAAAATGAAATTTATCAAGAATAAATGTAAATGCATTTATCTAAGAAAGTATACTACTAGCAAGAAATCAATTTTAATATTAGCTGGTGATTAGTTGAGAGTTTAGTTGGCTGTAAACTCAATAAGCCTTCAGTGTGAAGTGTCAGCTTAAAAAGCTTACATAGCTAGCCCAGCCGGTGTGGCTCAGTGGTTGAGCGTTGACCCATGCACCAAGAGGTCGCTGGTTTGATTCCTGGTCAGGGCACATGCCCAGGTTGTGGGCCCAATCCCCAGTGGGGGACATGCAGGAGGCGGCCAATGGATGTTCTCTCTCATCGGTGTTTCTAGCTCTCTCTTCTTTTCCCTTCCTCTCTGTCTAAAATCAATACAGTCAGCCCTCGTTTATCGGGGTTAATCAGTTCCAGACTCTACCGTGATAAATGAATTTCCACGAAGTAGGATTCTTTATTTACTATATGTATTTGAAAAAACTGCGATAGAGTGAAGCTGCGAAAGTCGAAGCGCAAAGTGGCAAGGGACGACTGTAAAGAGAGAAAAAAAAAGCTTGCATGAATTCACTAGACCTGAGGATGGTTCAACCAATTCTCAATCTATTACCTAACTAGCATAAGAAGCTTTATCTTGATTTCAACAAATTATATTTGACCCATTCTGTTATTTATGTGATCACTCAGTCTAGTAATTTTGGCAAAAGTAAAATTAGGTTAGCATGGTGTTTTGTTTTTTTCCTTATTGAACTCATTTTGGTTTCTGGTGTTCTCTACACTCCTTTCCTACACTACCGTAGGTTGACATAGAATTTTGCTGGGAATCCTTGTTGAACTCTTAATCTACAGTTTCTAGAATCAAGTCTCCTTTTATCATTTGAAATTGAGAAGACTGAAATAGAATTTTCTTGGTTCTAGTCTTCTAGCTTCTCCTCTATTTTCCATGAGATAGCATGGAGAGCTCAGTGTCTTAGGGTATAATTTATATGGTCCTAGAAATTTGAACATACTAAAAAGCTTCTGGAGGCTCTTTTATTATCTTTTCTTTTATCTCAGGCTTCAGTTACCTCTTAACCTATGTTAATAGGTTAACCTCTTAATCTGTGTTCTGCTCTTTCTAATCTGGAAGATCATTCTTGATAAAGAAAATGGAAACACAATAAGAATTGCATAGGTTAGATTTTCTGTATTATTTTTTAACTAAATAGAAGGGCCTGTCTCATCTTTTTGTATCCAACTATGCTATAAAAAGACTCTGTATGTTAGCACTTTTCATAAACTTATATTGATTCTTTATTATATACCAAGCACTGCATTAGATTCTTGAGCTCCAAAGATGAGTAAGACATAGTGTTTTCTCTCAAGGAAGTCACAATATAGTTGGAGAGGTACATATACATTCTTGCAGAATAACAAGATAAGGGCTAATAGAGGATGTTCAAAATCCTGTGTACTGAGGAAAGAACAACCAATTGTGTTTAATGGGGCAGGTTTATATGACACTCCACAGAGGAAGTTCTATTTAAGTGGATTTTTGAAGGAGGTGTAGATATTTTGGGTGGATTGGGGTGGGATTGGAGGAATAACATTCCTTCCTTCCTATTCTATGAAGAACAGGATGTGCAAATAAATGGAAGGTAAAAGACAACATGGTGTGTTGAAAAATCTTAAAATAATTCAGTATGATTGGAAGATGGAATATAAAAGGGAGTCACAGGAAATGAGGCTGGAAAGAAAAGCAGGACCATACAGAAAGGGCCTTTCTATGCTAGAATTCTATGCTAGAATTTGGACTCCAATAGGCACATGAGTATCGTAGAAGATTTAAAAAACATTTTTAAAATTGATTTTTAGAGAGAGAGGAAGGGAGAGGGAGAAAGAGAAATGTTGATGCGAGAGTGAAACTACTATCAACTGCCTCCTGCACATCCCCTACCAGGGATCGAGCCCACAATCTGGGCATGTGCCCTGACTGGGAATCGAACCGACAACCTTTTGGTGCCTGGAATGATGCCCAACCAACTGAGCCACACCAGCCAGGGTTTATTGAAGGATTTTAAGCAGGGGATGTGATCAAAACCAGGCCAGAGTTTATGATATACTATTTAAATCAGACTAAGCTAGTTATGTTGTGATAACAAGCAATCTCCCAATTTCAGTGGCTTTTAGTAATCAGAGTTTATTTTTTGCTCATGCTACATATCTGTCATGTGGCTCTGTTCCAGGATCCAGGCTAGAGATACAGCTCCTGACTGAGACATTTCCCTTGTGGTAGAGAGAAATGAGATATGGTAGAATCATACCATTGCTCTGAAAGCTTCTGTTCAGAAGTGGGATGTATCATTTGTTTACATTTCATTGGCTAAAGCAAGTCACATTGCCAAGCCTGACATCAATTGGGCAGGAATATCTAAACTTCCACCAGGGAGGGGCAGTGAATATTTTGAATAATAAGGAATCTATTTACACGTATCCAATTTTATTTCTTGAAGTTTTGGGATTACCCTGGAGCTACCAGTGGCCATTTTTCTAGTGACTCAAAGTAACCTGAGGGAATGAAGCTAGTAGCGTACAGAGAAATGAGAGCCCAGAAAATGTTCTGGCAGCTTTAGTCTCTGTACTCCCTTGTGCTGCCTTAGTTCCTGAAACTTTCCTTTATGTCTGAGTGAATAGAAGAGTGCCATGATTGGATTTGCATTTTAGGTTACTTTGGATGCAGTATGGAGAATCGGGAGAATGCATCAGATTAGAAGCAGAAAGAACAGTTAGTTCCTTATGGAGAAAGAATGGTGAGTAATCTGTTTCAGATATGGAAGCACAAACTAGAGGTTTGGAAAGATGTAGATGGATTTTTTTAAAGAATTACTATAGAAGTAAGGTTAGGTCCTGATTATTGTGGGGAGGATGGAAAGAGATGGAAGGAAGGGAGTTATGGCCATTTGAGACATTTGGTTGGATGGTGGTGCCATTCCAACACAGGAGGTAAAATAGGTGGTGGGAGAAGATACATTAATTTTAGACATGTTGAATTTGAGGTGTCTGTGGAACATCTAAATGGAGATGACTAGTAGACAAATTGGATATACTGGTATGGAGCTCAGAGGATGTTAAAAACGTTATTAAAATTATTCATGGGATGTAAGGGTAAGAAATCATGGGTAAGAAGGAAAAGGAATTAAGGGAATGGGCAGGAGATGAAAGTAAAGGATCAGTGGGCTAAAGTCAATGTGAGATCACAGCAGGAGTAATTAAGCAAGCTAGAAAAAGAAATTAGAGAGCAGAATACCCAAATTTTAGAGATGGAACAATTTCTAGTGATACTAGGATCTGGATTGTAGCCTTGGTAGTGGTTAGCTGAGGTAGAATGGAGGAGAACACCATTAGAAATAAGATGAAGGCCAAGGTCTTCATGGGCCACCCATATGCATTGTTGAAATCACCCAGTGTTACAGAAATTCTAGTTATCTACACAATATCCAGTTTGTACTTCTTTCTTATTAACAGACCCTGGGCAATGTGCACTGGAAAAACTGTGCATATGACAGTAACCTCCAATAACAATGGTTTATATGCAGATGGGTTTATTTTCTCACAAAATGTACTATCTTCATTCACATAAAATCATCCTTTTATGTCTTTCACAGCATTTATGGTATTTATTACATTCTGAGTAAGTTATATACGTGATTTATTAATTCTACTCAACTGTAACCCTCAGAATGTATGTACTATATTTTAGTTATAAAGAAATACAGAGATAAGCTTTACAAGGTTGTTACGGTAGCTCCACAAAGAATAGGGACCCAGACTCCCATTATTTTGCTCCATCATTCTTAGTACGTTGCTTCCATCTCTAGGGATGCTTTTGTAGTTCAAGGTGACTGCTGGAGCGCAAAGCGTTATTTCTGAATTATAACCAGCAAGAAGGAGGAAGGATGAGAGATGATAGTTTGGACTAAATGATAGCAGTGAAGATAGAAGTGTTTTAGAGTGTGCATATATTTTGAAAGTACAGCAAACAGGATATGCCAATGAATTTAATTAATGTTTCAAAGAAAGAGAGGCGTTAAGGATGATTTCAAAGCCTTTAGCCAGAGCAATAGGGAAAGTTGTCCAAAATGAAGATAATTATATTGGTACAGCAACCTATTGTAGGTATAGTCAATATCTTCCTGTTTCAATGTATTCTTTGTTTCTGTATCCTTTTCTTCCTTCTCAGTGCATTTAACTGGCTTTCAGTACATTTATTCACTATTTTGCTCAATAAACAAATGTCTGCTGAGCAATTACAAAGTGTTCCAGCCTTTATCAGTTAGGTTTCTTTGTTTGCAAATTGACTTTTTAAAAAAGGGAAAGGGATGGGGTAGGGGGTGGGGGTGGGGTATTATAGGATAATAGGGGTAACTCACAGAAACAAAGGAAATGCCAAAAAATCAATCTTGGAACAGCCCTGAACTAAAGTGTCATCTCACAGAGCTCTAGGTAACATAATGGACATAATATTTTTATCAGGGTAACCCTATCTTGATAAATCACTCGTATCATTGTGTGTCTAATTTAATAATGATACTGAACTAGGTGCTGGGGTAGGAATGGTGGGGAAGAAGGCACATCCGAAGCTGAATAAAATATAGCAGATTTGTTCAGAGGGTTATAATAGAGTAGAATGAATAAATCATATAATAACATGGCCTCAAAGTAAATATCTCAAGGGTGCAACTGTAAATTCCTTTGTTAAAACTTCAGAAGGATTTATGGCAGTGTTTCATAGACCCTTTCAGCTAGATAAAAAGATTCCCAAAGATCTTAAGGGAATACCTCTTAGACTCTTTCTGTTACACAATAGGGGTTCTAAGGATTTTAAGGGTGTTTTCTTACAGTAACCTCTCATAGAACTCAGATAGAAAAGGAGGATATAGAAGATTTACAGGAGTAAACCCTCTACTTAGATTCATAGGAAATCTAAAAGGTTTTTAATAAATTGTCCTAACAAAGGCAACTTGAGCTTGGATTACAAGGAACAAAAACAGTAAAAAAATGAAATAGGCCTTTGGATTTCTAATCATCTATAGGCAGGAAGCAGGCTGAGAGGACTACTTCATTGTAAACATTAACCATCTCTTATGTAAAAGAATGAGGACTTAGAGGGTGGAGCCAAGAGTTTGGGGGAATCACTCTCAGAGAGTAGAACTAGGCTATAATCAAGGAACTGGTGACATGTGTCTGATTAAATTTCAGAATTTCTATGGACCTATAAGTGCTTTGTGTCTCCTGTTTCTTCCTCCTTTTCCTCATATTTTGAATGAGTGTCTACTGTAGTTATCCTGAGTCAGTTTCAGTATTGTACGTTTGTATGTTGGGTGTGTGGGAGCAGATAATTTGTCTCTCTATTCAGATCAAAAGGAACTATACTCCAGTAGCAGTACCTGAGGAACTGCATCTGAGGAACCTCAATCACACCTGGACCTGAATTAGATATCAAGATTCTGGACATCAAGCTGATGCCATAATGACATGAGACTTTTGAAGGTCTTAGGAGAGGGTGAGTGTATTTTGCATGTGGGAGGAACTTGTTGGGACCAGAAGGGTGGTATGTGGTAGCTTGTCTCCAAAATGGCCATCGCCAGTTTCTTCCCTTCTTGCCATTCAGAGTTGGGAATCTTTTTCTCTCCTCCCTTTGAATCTGGGCTGGCTTTAGTGACCTGCTTGACCAATTGAATGTGACTTTCTGAGACTTCTGAGGCTAGGTCATAAGAAGCCTTGCAGCTTCTGCCTGTGCCTGTTGGAACTCTCTCTCTCTTGGAATACTCACTCTCAGAACCAGGCCACTATGCTGTGAGAAGCCCAAGCCAGATGGAGAGGACCCATGTAGGCACTGGTTGATAGCCCCAGTGAGCTACCAGCAAACAGTCAGCGTCAGCTGTCAGCCATGTGTATGAGTGACAGAACCATGTTGGACAGTCCAGCTCTAGCAAACACCACCTGGAGAAGAACTGAGGTCCTAGACATGTAGCTTCTTTTGAGACATCCCAACCACCTTCATCTATTCAAGTCGTCACATCTGTGGTCCCAGACATTGTCGATCAGAGACACTGTCTCAGCTCTGCCCTGCTAGAATTTCTGGCCCACAGAATCATGAGAATAATAAAATGATCATTGTTTGCCACTAAATTTGGGGGTAGATTTTTATGCAGTAATAGATAACTGGAACATTGTCAGATAAATAGAAAGTAGTCCAGCTTTATGCTGTTTATAAGGGGCATAACTAATAAAGCATAAGGAATCAAAGAGATTTAAAGTGAAGGTATGGAAAAACATTCTAAAAGAAAGCTGTTATAGCAGGGGTAATAATAGGCAAAATTAACTTAAAGGCAAAAATCATTATTAGAGTTAAAAATTATCACAAAAAACTATAAAAGGAATAATTAACAAGGACTCTGTAATAATTCTAAATCAATGTGCAATTCAGTAGTATAGCCTCAAAATATAGCAGTGGGCAAAAGTAGGTTTACAGTTGTTCGTATGGAAAAAGACATGTAGGTTATGCTTATTACAATAGCTTTATTAACTCAAAAGAATGTCACAATGGCACAGTAATCCTACTTTTACCTACCACTGTATATAAATAGAATACAGATAGAATACAAAATATAGAGATAGAACACATAGAAAATATATAGATATAATTATAGGGAAAAATTGATAAATCTACAAAAGCAGGCAATTTTAACATATCTTTCTCAGTAAGTGAAGACCAAACAGACAAAAAATTTGAGAAGATTTGAACAAAATGACCAACAAACTTGATTTGGTTGGCCTGTGCAGAGCCCTGCACCTAATGGATGAGAATATACTTTCTTTTTAAGCAGTTTTTGTACTGAATTTATAAAGCAAGTCTTAACAAAACCAATGAATCAGTATTATGCAGACTATGTTCTCTTCTTCAATTCAGTTAAGATTGAAATTAAACCAAAAGAAGATACAAACACTATATACTTGGAAATTTATCCTCACCCGAGGACATTTTTTTCATTTTTTGTTCAGATAGAGTGGGAGGGAGAGAGAGGAAGAGAGAGAGAGAAACATCGACGTGAAAGTGACACATCAAGTGGCTGCCACCCGCACGACCAACCAGGGCCTGGGACAAACTGCAACCGAAGTACATGCCCTTAGCGGGAACCGAACCCGGGTCTCTCTGGACCGCAGGCCGACGCTCTAACCACTGAGCCAAACCGGCCAGGGCTATACTTGGAAATTTAAAAGCACACTTCTAAGTAACCCATAGGTTAAAGAAGAAATAATAGCCCTGGCCGGTTTGGCTCAGTGGTTAGAGCGTTGGCCTGCGGTCCAGAGAGACCCCGGTTCGGTTCCCACTAGGGGCACGTACCTCGGTTGCAGTTTGTCCCCGGCCCTGGTTGGGTCGTGCGGGAGGCAGCCACTCGATGTGTCCCTTTCACATCGATGTATCCCTTTCACATCGATGTTTCTCTCTCTCTCTCTTCCTCTTTCTCCCTCCCACTCTATCTGAACAAAAAATAGAAAAATGTCCTCAGGTGAGGATAAAAAAAAAAAAAGAAATAATAATAGAAATTGGAAATAAAGTTAACTTACCAAAACTGACTCAAGAAGGAATGACAACTTGAATAGACCTATAATTACTAAATATATTGAATTAGTAACTAAAAATCTACCCAATAAAAAAAGAGGCACAGATGGGATTTTAAAAACAGTTTTATAATGGTATAATTGGCATACAATAAACTGCACATATTTAAAGTATACGATTTGAAAAGTTTTGACATAGGTATATAACCGTGAAACTGCCATCACAATTAAGATAACCTGTCCATCACCTCTAAAGTCTTCTGCCCCTTCCCACCACCTAATCTCATCCCTTGACAACCACCAATCTGTTTTATGTTACAGTGGATGGGTTTACATTTTCTAGAATTTTATATACATGGAATTATTCAGTGTATACTCTTTTTTGGGGGGGAGGGGTTATGCTTTTTTCACTAAGGATCATTATTTTGAGATTCTTCCATGTTGTTTAGTGGTCAAAGTTTTATTACTTTAGTTGTTTAGTAGTATTCCAGTGTGTGGGTAGACTACACTTAGTTTTTCACCTGTTTATAGACATTTGGGATATTTACTCTTTGGGGCTATTAGAAATAATGCTGCTATGAACATTTGTGTACCATTGTTTATAGCCATATGCTTTTATTCCTTTTTGTTAAATATCTAGGTATTCTACACTAGATAGAACTCTTTTATTATACTGCAACGTAATTTGAAACAAGATTGTTCTTTTGTGATTTGACCTCTTTCCTCTTAAGACAGTGGTGACAGAGATTCTAAAACAAGAATGTCTGAATCAGTTGAAAAAACCTATCTCACTGTTTTAATACACTGGAACACTTGTCACACGACACCATATTGTAGAACATGGGTTGGCAAACTTTTTCTGTAGAGGGTCAAACAGTAAATATTTTAGGCTTTGCAGACTATATAGTCTTTAAAGCAGCTATTCAGCTCTGTCATTATTGTAAAAAAGCAGTCATAAATAATAAATAAATGAATGAGTGTGGCTGCATTCCAATAAGACTTTATTTATGGAGATTGAACTCATATTAATTTTCATGTGTCTTGAAATGTTCTTTTTTTAAACCTTTGAAAATTGTAAACATAATTCTTAGCTAATAGGCCATGAAAAGCAGGCAGTGGACTGGATTTGGCCCATGGGCCAGAGTTGACTGTCCCTTATATAGTTTTTTTATGTTATATAATATGTTTTAAAATTATAGATTCCAATTCTAGAGACTTTGGAGACTTTTGTTTTTGGATCTCTCATTTTAAAACTTACCAGACAGCCCGGCCAGTGTGGCTCAGTGGATTAAGCATTGTCCCGTGGACTGACAGGTCCAGGTTCAATTCCTGGCCAGGGCACATGCCCAGATTTCAGGTTGATCCCCAGTGGGGGTCAGGTATACCGGAGGCAGCCGATCGATGTTTCTCTCTCACATCGATGTTTCTCTCTCTCTCTCCCTTCCTTTCTCTCTAAAAAAAAAATCAATAAAAGACATATTAAAAAAAATTTACCAGACAAGTTCTCTACTTTCTGGATAAATATACTCACATGAGAAAAAAATAATCCAGACTACAAATCCCTACTTGAAAAAAAAAAAAAGACAGAAAGCTGTAAAACAAATGTTTCACCTTAAACATATAATTAAGAAACAAAAATTTTATTCTATGCAATATAAAACTAGACATGGATTTAGTACATAATTTCTTAGTATTTTTTATTTTATTTTATTTTTTCATGGTGTATGATTTTTAAAATTTTTTTTTCTTTTTTTTTATTATGAATTTGTTTTTGTTACAGATGTTTCTCCTTTTTCCCCCACTGACACCCTCCTCCCCATCCCCCCTGCCCCATCCCCAGCATTGTTGTCCATGTCAATCAGTTATGTGTGCATGCATATAATAAGTTCTGTGGTATATCTCTTCCCCCTCACTCCCTCTTCTGAGGGTTATCAGTCTGTACCCTACATCCACGACTCTGGGTCTACCCTGTTCCTCAGACTGTTATGTTCATTATATTCCACAAATAAGTGAGATCATGTGATATTTGTCCTTCTCTGCTTGGCTTGTTTCGCTTAGGATAATACTCTCCAGGTCCCTCCATGTCGTCTCAAAGGATAAGAGATCTTTCTTTCTTACAGCTGCATAGTACTCCATTGTGTATATGTACCACAGCTTTTTTATCCATTCGTCTACTGATGGACACTTGGGCTGTTTCCAGATCTTAGCTATTGTAAATAGTGCTGCTATGAACATAGGGGTACATATATTCTTTCTGGTTGGTGTTTCAGGTTTCTTAGGGTATATTCCTAGAAGTGGGATCACTGGGTCAAAAGGCAGTTCAATTTTTAACTTTTTGAGGTAACACCATAGTGTTTTCCACAGTGGCTGCACCAGTCTGCATTCCCACCAGCAGTGTACTAGAGTCCCCTTTTCTCTACACCCTCACCAACACTTGTTGTTTGATGATTTGTTGATGGCGGCCATTCTGATAGGTGTGAGGTGATACCTCATAGTTGTTTTAATTTGCATCTCTCTGATGATTAGTGACATTGAGCATTTTGTCATATGTCTCTTGGCCATTTGTATGTCCTGTTTGGAGAGGTGTCTATTTAGGTCCTCTGCCCATTTTTTAATTGGGTTCTTTGTCTTCCTTTTGTTTACTTGTATGAGCACTCTATATACTTTGGAAATTAACCCCTTATCTGATGCATCACTGGCGATTATGGTCTCCCATATAATGGGATCCCTTTCCGTTTTGATGGTTGTTTCTTTTGCTGTGCAGAAAGTTGTTTTTTTTTTAATCCTCACTTGAGGACATTCTTATTTATTTGGTGTGTGTGGGGGGGGAACATAGATGTGAGAAACATTAATCGATTACCTTCCCCAACACACCCCAACTGGGGATTGAAACCGCAACCTAGGTATGTGCCCTGACTGGTAATTGAACCCGCAGCCTTTCAGTGTACGGAATGATGCCAGGGCATAATTTCTTAGTTTTTACTTTAGGAAAAAAGACAATGAGGAAAATATTTATAAATCTCTCCATTTCTTGAACAAAAAGTTGCAGGTGAAATCCACAAGCCCTTGCCTGTACAACCACCTAGGAATTGAAATTTACCTAAATGAGTTCTGGGTGCTCCTTTAAAAATGTACAGTTAATCATAGAACACTATGGCTCTATAATTTGGAACACTTCTGAACAGGAAACCCCTGCCTCCATAATATAAGGAAACAAGAATACTCTTTCCACAGCTATCAAATATTATTAAAAAAACCTTCACAGTCTGATTCACCTTTATCAAAGGTAAAATGATTACTGATACATTTAATGGATTATTTTGATCTTCAGTAGTTTCTAAATTCAAAATAAATTTCACATGAATTTTCATATGTTTGAGATTTTCAAAGCAAGATATCAATACAAAAATTTGTTGAATTGGCAGAGTCCAAGGACCAAAAAAAAAAAAGGAATTAAGAATAAAATGTTTACCAACTTTATCCTACTAATTTTATAACAGTTTCAGATATTGAGACCTAATTGGTGTTTTGTATTTATCCATTATGAACATAACTCAGTCTTCTATTTAACACTCCTCAGTGCTTTTTGCTTGGGGCCTCACTTTGCAATGAAGAAGATCATTATGTCCAACTTCAAGCATTTGTTCTTCCCAAGATTTGATTTCATTATAATAATTAATTTTATCATCTTCAGCAAGTTGAATATATACTTGTTTTTGAGAACTAGAGAAAATTTTCCAGCTTTCATTTACAGCCTTCAGCTTTAACTGTGCCGTACCTTAGCTTCTTGGAAGCATTCAGATATAAAAATGTTATAAGCTGAGCAAGGTCTTTTCAGTTTTCCAAGCAGTGAGTGTTAACTCTCTCTTTTTTTATTATCGCTTTCTTTTTTAAACGTTTTTGCATAATTTCTTTTATCAAAGATACCCTCAGACTTGGAGTTAGCTGTTCTTGAATTCTGTTTATCTCTTTGTATGTCTGCCAGTCTGCCTTGTAATCATCTCTGTATATTTTTCTCTCTGAATCAGGAAGTTCCCTCCACAGCTCCATGAATTTTTTAATTAATTCTGAATTTCTTGAATCTGGATTCTGAGCTTTAAAAATGGTGTCTGTTCTTTAGAAAATCAAATGTATGAAGTCATAGGCTTCTTTGGATAACTACTCATGGTGGGTGAAAATCATCTTGATATGTACACAAAACTGAAGGGAGAACGCAGACTTATATTTTCATCTGGTGTTTCCCTTCTGTCCAAAGGATTTATTTTAACATTTTTTCTAGTGTGGGCCTGCTGATAATGAATTCTATTGTGTATCTGAAAATGTCTTTATTTCACCTTTGTTTTGGAAGGATACTTTTTTGCTGAGTATAGAATTCTAGGTTGACGGTTTTTTTCCATTACTTTAAAACTGTTGCTTCGATGTTAGCTTGTTTGCATTGTTTCTAATGAGAAATCTGTTGTCATCTTTATCTTTGCTCCTCTATATATAATGTCTTTTTTTTTTCTGGCTGATTTTAAGATTTCTTATAATTAGTGATTTGAACAATTTGATTATTATGTTATTGATGTAATTTTTCTTGTGTTCTTATTGTTGGGGTTCATTGAGCATCTTGGACCTATGGGTTTATTGTTTTTATTAACTTTGGGAAATCTGACCATTATTTTTTAAAAATATATTTCTGTCTCTCTTCCCTCTTCTTCAAGGAACTCAAATTACATATATATTAGGCTGCCTAAAGTGTTCCCACAATTCACTGATGGTCTTTTTCTTTGATTCTGTTTGGATAGTTTCTTTTGTTGTGTCTTCAAGTTCACTCATCTCTTATTTTGTTTTGTTTAATCTGTTATTCATTCTATTCAGTGTATATTTCATCTCTGACATTGTATACTTTTTATCTCTAAAACTTTAAATTAGGCCTTTCTTTATATCTTCCATGTTTCTACTTAGTGTTTTGAATATAGAATACAGATATAATAACTGTTTTAATGCCCTTATCTGCTAATTTCTAACATTTGTGTCAATTCTGTGCTTTAGCTGATTGATTTTTTACTCTTTATAGGTCATATCTTTCTGCTTCTTTGTTTTATAAATTTGGTTGGATTCCAAACATTGTGAATTTTACCTTGTTGGGTGTGAGATCTTTTTCTTTTCCTTCTGTTTAACAGTTAAGTTAGCAATATAGTTTAACCCTTTCTGGTCTTGCTTTTAAAATTTGTTAGGTGGGGCCAGAGCAGTTTTCCATCTATGGCAGTTATTCCCCAAGACCTTTCTGAATATGCTACCCCATGCTCTGTAAATTGATGGGGTTTTCCATTCTGGTTGGTAGGAATAGGCATTATTCCTGTTCTGTTTGAGTGCCCCTTAGTGTTCCCTCTAACCCTTTGAATGGTTCCTAACATGCAGTCACTGATTAGTACTTTGATGAATACTTGAGGGGTGCCTACAACATATCTCCAAAGTCTTCTATCTGTATAGCCCTTTCTTCTTCAGCACTCTGTCCTATAAACTCTATCTGACCGGGTCTCCCCTGACTCTCAGCTCCATCTCCTCAACTAAGATAGTCTGCTAGGCTCTACCTGGGTTCCTCCTCCCTGAACTGTGCTCTGGAAATGGTCTCAAGGCAATAGGTTGAGACATTCATAGAACTCACTTCACTTGTTTCCTTTCTCTCAAGGATCACTGTCCTTCACTGATTGTCTGTTGAGCAGGGTCTTCAAAACCATTATTTCATGTATTTTGTCAGTTTTTTCACTTGTTCATTTCAGATAGGAAGGTAAATCCTATACTCACTGCTCCATGTTGGCTGGAAGTGAAAGTCCCTATTTTCTATATTTTTTAATGTATTTAGAATGTTTCATGATAAATACATAAACCAAACAGGTATATTTTTCAAAGGTAGTTATTAGAACTTTCCAGACTTAAATTTTATCTTCTTCTTAAACATTTTGAGAAACTAAAATTTTACATTTTGGCTGGTTTTTAGGTAATTCCTTTTGCTTTGATTCTAGCAGAATTCATTGGTTAGCTTTAAAACAAAGACATTTATTATGTTCTGTGATTGTATGAATAGAACAGTACTTCTTGTACTACATGCCCTGAGACCTGAACTCCATATCACTATCTTGTTTCATAATAGCTTCCAAATAGCATCAGGTGGTCATTTTTTACTTTATAACCAGTCTACTAATCTGGTCTGATTTAATCTTGTGACATCAGGCAAGAACCTCCCAGGAATAGAATAAAGAAACATTTTACATCCTGAGGCTTTAAAAAACAAAATGAAGATCCAAATATTAAAACCATTTTAATATACTTAAACCCTTCTACAATGGACTCATTTAAAAAAAAAGAAGCACTGTCCTCTAGCTGAGTTAATGAATTATTTAACTTGAGTATTATTTTATTATAAATAATTTATTTGCAAGATTTCCTGGGGCAGGAAGACTGTTCTAGCTGAATAAGGGAAGTGATAAGGACATAGATTCTGTTGATGGAAGTAATAAAGGAAAGAAAGGTACGAATTATGGGTTGATTTTTGAGTAGAGAGTGATTATGAAGTTAAGATGAAAGAGTTTGTCAGTCTGCTCAAAGAGGAAGCAGGGTCATCTGACAAGAGTGAAGAATAGGAAAATTCTGCCATAGCCGGTTTGGCTCTGTGGTTAGAGTGTTGACCTGTGGACCAGAGAGTCATGGGTTCGATTCCTGGTCAAGGGCATGTACCTGGGTTGCAGGTTTGATCCCTGGCCCAGTTGGGGGCATGTGAGAGGCAACCAATCGATGTGTCTCTATCACATCTCTCTCTCTCTCTCTCTCTCTCTCTCTCTCTCTCTCTCTCTCTCTCTCTCCTTCCCTCCCTCCATTCACTCTATCTAAAAATCAATGGAAAAATATCCTTGGGTGAGGATTAACCAAAAAAAAATAGAAAAATTCACCCTCTAGGTGGGGTAGATAGTCTTGAAATAGCTGTTTGAGAAACCATCCCGAGACAGTGTGATTCTCACCTTTCAGAGGAGGAGGAGGAGGAATCTTGGAGGATTCTAGCTTGTCACTTTCACTCTTGCTTTCCTTTTTCTATGTTCAATATGCAATTGTTGACTGATTGAAAAGGAGCAGGAATAAAAATGATTTTAAAGATGTTTTTCTTTTTTCTTTTTTAATTTGTTTTTCTTTATTGATTTTTAGAGAGAGAGAGGAAGGGAGAGGGAGAGAGAGAGAAACATCGATGAGAGAGAACATCAATTGACCGCCTCGTGCATGGCCCCTGCTGGGGATTTGGCCCACAACCTGGGCATGTGGCCTGACCGGGGATCAAACTGGCGACCTCTTGGTGCATGGGTCAATGCTCAATCACTGAGCCACACTGGCCGGGCTAAAGATTTTTTTTCAAAGCAGGGAAGTAAAAAAAAGTAGAAATCCAGTTAAAATGCCATGGAGTATAAAATATTAGAACACATGATACAGAAGGGTCCAGTGCTGCTCAGGGGTTAGTGAGGATAAGACAGCCAACTACATGTGTTTGCATTTATATGTATGTTTGTAAGTATGTGTTTACTCCTAGCACCAGCTGTTCAGGGCTGTATTCTTTTCTTTTCCCCTCATCTGTGGCCTCCCTGATGTATTTATGTATATAGTCTCCTTGATGTATATATGTATGTATATGTGTTTACAGTTAGCATCAGCTATGTTTAGGGTTGCATCCTTTTCTTTCTGTCTTATCTGTGGCTTCCTTAAGTCATTCCTTCAAGAGCTCATCCAGGTTTGTTGAACTGAATTAAACTTCAAGTTTTTGTTAGAAGAATTGGGCAGACATCAATGCATAGAGATTCCTAATGGAGAAAATGAAAAGCTCTCTTTGTCCTGAGATGACCAGCTTTCCTGACCTGACCAGGAAGGATTGTTGCCAGAGTCTTCCCATGGTGTCAGGGAACTGGGATTGAGGACTCTAACTTCCAGTATTGGCAAGTCTTAATGAAAAGGAAAATGATCACAAAAGAAATAACTTAGGTCCTTGAACTTACTGCCAACCTCTCTCCAAAGGAAAATATTCTTCCTGATCTTGTAGTATCCATGTGATTAAAATTATTTTTATAATTAAGAGCAGTAATCCTCTCTTTCTTTAAAACAGGCCCCTCCCCTCAACTAAATTCTAGGTATATCAAACCAGTTTTAGAGCACAATAAAAATGAAATAACTGAGGTTATACAATATAAATGTAATGGTAATATGTGGTGATATCGTGACAGACAGTCAGATAGAGTTGTGTGTGTTCTAGACCAGTAGTTCTGAAACTTTTTGGTTTTAGGATCCTTTATACTCTTAAAATTTGAGTATCCCAAAGAGCCTTGGTGTATGTGGGTTTTTATCTATCAATATTTACTGAATTAGGAATTAAAACAATTTAAATTTATTTAAGTAAGATAAAAATAATAAACACATGCCTGGCCAGTGTGGCTCAGTGGTTGAGCGTCGACCCATGCACCAAGAGGTCACCAGTTCGATTCCTGGTCAGGGCACATGCCCAGGTTGTGGGCCTGATCCCCAGTGGGGGGCATGCAGGAGGCGGCCAATCCATGTTCTGTTCTCTCATCAATGTTTCTATCTCTTTCCCTCTCCCTTCCTCTCTCTCTAAAAATCAATAAAGAAAAAATAAAAAATAAATAATAAACATGTGTTACTTTTTTGTTGTTGTTGTTAATCCTCACCTGAGGATATTTTTTCCATTGATTTTTAGAGAGAGTGGAAGGGAGGGAGGGGGAGAGAGACTGAGAGAGAAACATCGATGTGAGAAAGACATATCGATTGGTTGCTTCCCATAGGTACCCCAACCAGGGCCAGGGATCAAACCTGCAGCCCAGGTACATGCCCTTGACCCAGAATCAATTCTTTGACCCTTCGGTGTATGGGCCGATGCTCTAACCACTGAGCCACACCAGCCAGGGCTAATGTGTTACTTTAATTTAAAACTGAGAAATTTATAAAATATATTTTATTTGAAAATAATAAGCCCATTACCTGTTAACATAAATGTTTTCATGAAAAATAACAATTTTTTTTCCTAAACAAGAAAGTATTTAGTGGGAAGAAAGGTATCCTTTTATATTATTGCAAATCTCTTTGATATCTGGCCTTATTAAAAACAGCTTGGATTTCATATCTACTTTTGCATTCAAACGGATGCATTGCCACACGTCATGTATCCCTGGAAAACTCCACTGTACACTTATGAGATAATGAGAGTAAAAAAGACAAATATCATTTGAGTATTATTATGAACATACTTTTGATCTCAAGCACCCTCTAAAAGTATCTCATTACCTCCAGATGTTTCTGGACTGCTGTTCCCAATCTGTTTGTGTGGGAAGGGGGTGAGGGGTGGGGGTTGAGAAACACAAGCATTATCTCCTTTGGGTAAAGCAAAATTTTCCATGTGTTTACTCGGTACTGGCTGCTTAAGCTAGTAATTAAGCAGGGTAACACTCAGACTCCAGAATTGAAGTGGGTGGAAGAGCTGAAACCTCCAAGCACTGAACTGGGAGTCAATCCCAGTTCATGTGCTTTTTAAAAGTAGTTGTTCAGTGTTTTTGTAGTGTTTGTTAACCAGTGGGAGAAGAAAATGGAGCCAGATCCCTGGGAAGGAATCAAAGATTTTTAGAGATAAAAATGACCTTTAGCCCAGCCGGTGTGTCTCAGTGGTTGAGCATCGACCCATACACCAAGAGGTCGCTGGTTTGATTCCTGGTGAGGGCACATGCCCAGGTTGTGGGCCAAATCCCCAGTGGGGGGCATATAGGAGGCGGCCAATCAATGTTCTCTCTCATCGATGTTTCTCTGTCTCCCTCTCCCTTCCTCTCTCTCAAATCAATAAAGAAAAAAAAATTTTTTTAATGACCTTTAAAGATAATCTAGTCATAGGATTTTAATTTTAGATGCTCAGACTTGAAAAGTACTTGAGACGTCATCTAATCCTTAAGCTTTATAATAAATTATAACTAGTACTTGTGATGTACAGACTAAGTGCTTTGCATTCTTTCTTTTTCTCAAAATGATCTTTTGATCATTTTGATCTTCACTATGTATTTTTTTGTTATTTTTTTTTCCTTTACTGATTTTAGAGAGAGAGGAAGTGAGAGGGAGAGAGAGATAGAAACATTGATGAGAGAGAACATCGATTGACTGCCTCCTGCATGCTCTCCAGTGGGGATCAGGCCCACAACCTGGGCATGTGCTCTGACGGGGAATCGAACTGGCGACTTCTTGGTGCATGGGTCGACGCTCAACCACTGAGCCACACTGGCTGGACTCTTTACTATTTTTTTAAATGTTTTTTATAATAGAAAATGTCAACCATGTACACCATCACCCACCTTCAGTAATTGTTAATTCATGGCCAAATGTTTCATGTGTACCCCTACCCACTTCAACTCACGTACCTGGATTATAGGATGCAAATTCTAGACATTTTATCATTTAATCTATAAATATATCTGTGTATATGTTGAAAAGATAAGGGCTTTAAGTAAATAACCACAATTCTGTTATCACACTAAAAAAATCATATTTAATTGTTTTAATGGCATAAAAAATCAGTGAGCCCTGGCCTGTTTGGCTCAGCAGTTAGAGCGTCGGCCTGCGGTCCAGAGAGACCCGAGTTCGGTTCCTGCTAAGGGCATGTACCTCGGTTGCAGTTTGTCCCCGGCCCTGGTTGGTCATGCGGGTGGCAGCCACTCGATGTGTCCCTTTCACATCGATGTTTCTCTCTCTCTCTCTTCCTCTCTCTCCCTCCCACTCTATCTGAACAACAACAACAAAAAAAACCAGTGAGTCCATGCATTTTTCTGATTATGTCATTCATACATGTAAATGTTGTACAGTTCAGTTGGTTGATTTGTTTCATAAGATTCTCCATCTCTTCTTTTTGTTTTTTCGTTATAGAAACTGAATCATTTGTCTTGTAGAGTTTCCTTGAGTCTGAATTTTGCTGATTGCATCTCTGTGGTGTCTTTTAACATCTTCCTTTGTCCTCTGCATTTCCTGTAAATTGGTACTTAAGATTTAGAGTTTGCTCAGACTTCTTCATGAGTGGTATGTACTTCCATCAGGAGGTGCATAATATCTAACTCTCTTGTGATGTTAGTAGTCATTGACAACCTTTACTTAGATTCATTAAATCATGAAGAGCTGGAAAGTGGTGATATTCCAATCTATAATTCTTTATTAGATGGAATACTTCTATAAAGAGAAACTTCCTCTTATCTACTACTTGATTACTCAGTGGTTTGGTTCCAATAGGAAAATTAGAATGAATGCTTGCTTGATCCTTTCCTTTTATTTGCCAATTTTCAAAATAATGAATTTGGTTCACTAGCATTCTCCAGTGGTGACCGACGAGGGTTTTTGTTTTGTTTTGTTTTTGGTATCATTATAAAGTCCTAAATTTAAACATTTAAAAATGTTTCAATTCATTGCTGTTATTATTACACATTGTTCCTTTTCTAGTAATTTTACATTATTTTTTCTTCTAATAGACTAAGCTTGAAGATGAGGGTATGGTGCCTAGTGCATGTTTGTCGAATGAATTGAATGTTCTGAGCAACATTAAAAAATGTAAGTTCTTTAGAGGTATGACAGAAGAACAATGTCAAGCATGGTTTCCCTGCTTGATTTGAAAAAAGTTTGATATAACAGTGAAAAATATTCTGGGTGAATGTGAAAGAAAAAGGTATGTTTTTATTTATTTTTATTTTTTTGATTCTTACCCGAGGATATGTTTTCCATCGATTTGTAGAGAGAATGGAAGGGAGGGAGGGAGAGAGGAAGAGAGAGAGAGAGAGAGAGAGAGAGAGAGAGAGAGAGAGAGAGAGAGAGAAAGAAATGTTGATGTGAGAGAGACACATGAATTGATCAAGCCCTGACTAGGGCTGGGGGTGGAACCTGCAACCCAGTTATGTGCTCTTAACTGGAATCAAACCTGTGACCCGTCTGTGCTCAGGCCACCGTTCAAACACTGAGCCACACTGGCCAGGGCAAAAGGCATGTTTTAAAGATGAATGTTATTTAATTGCTATTTGTTGGCAGACATGGAGTTGTTTACTACATTGTTTTAGTGAATCTTTTCATTACATTTTTGTTTAAAGGAATAAATCAGAATCATTTTTACTTCTCTTGCTATAAGATAAATAACATTTAAAAACTTCCTCCTCAGCAGCTCCCCCTACCCCATTCTTTTCTCCTTTAATATAAATGGCAAGGAACATTCACATCATCACATACATGTTCCCCATGAGTTTATCCATTTATTTTATAAAACCCAAAAAATTTTTGCAGCAAAGTAAAGCAAAACTAACTTTAAGTGCCTACAATAAGCTAGACACTGTCCTGAGCACTTTTATATGGAATATATGTGTGTGTGTGTGTGTGTGTGTGTGTGTGTGTGTGTATATATATATATATATATATATTCCTTATATATATTTCTTACCACAACCTTATTAAGTAGGTAGGATAATTATCATCCTCCTCATTTTATAGATGAAGTAATTGAAGTGCAGAGATTACGTAACTTGCCTAAGGTTACACAACTAGTGAATGTTTCAGCCAGAATTCAAGTCATGCATTCTTTCTCCAGAGCCTGTGCTATTAAATTAGTGACTTTGCTACTGCCTCTTTTTGCAGAATGGGATGGGTGTTCATAAAAGGATTTTATGGTCATAGTATAATAAAATTATTCATTTAGTGTTACAAAATCTGTTTTTATAACAATAAGGAATTATGGTTAAGGCAGTTTTTTTCTTTTAAGGAAACTTTATTCCCAGAAAAACTAATCTTAATTTTTTCCCCTAGGTCATCATTTCATAGGTAAATATTAAGATATATAGTATGTTTGCACTACTAAATAATATATTCTGTTCGTCTGGCCAGTGTGGCTCAGTGGTTGAGCATTGACCCATGCACCAAGAAGTTGCCAGTTCCATTCCCAGTCAGGACACACGCCCAGGTTGTGGGCCCAGTCCCCAGTGGGGGGCATGCAGGAAGCCGCCAATCGATGTTCTCTCTCATTGGTGTTTCTGTCTCTTCCTCTCTCTCTCAAATCAATGAAGGAAAAAAAAAAAAAGAGAGTAAGTTCTTAATATCCTCTGTCTTATTGTAAAAAAAATAAAATCCATATAATATGCAAGTGTTAAACATTTTTAGTAGAAACAGTGCTTGTAACATAATTTGTTTGACATCATTTTCTTTGATTAGGTAATTATAATTTGTTTTTTGTAGTTACTAGCATGTTCATAGCATTCTCTTACATGAGCCTTAAAAAGGCAGTTGTCCTCTTTTCTTCATCTGTCCTTGCTTCCTTCATTATTATGAATTTATGCATGATAAAGAGAAAATAACTCACAACCAGTATAATAATCAGTAATTGTCACAGCTAAGGCTGTAGCATATATAAAAGAGTCTGCTGCTTGTGCAAAATGCCTTGCTGACTGGCTATATATCACTTCTTTCTCTCCCACTCAGTAAAATGGAATGTAATACAGTAGTTCCCCCTTATCTGCAATTTTGCTTTCCATAGTTTCAGTTACCCATGGTCAATATTAATTGGAAATATTTTTAAAATTCCAGAAATAAACAATTCATAAGTTTTAAATTGTGTGCCTTACTGAATATCATGATGAAATCTTGAGCTGTCCCACTGCGTCCCACCTGGGACATGAATCATCCCTTTCTACAGCGTATCCATGGTATAGATGCTACCCTTCCGTTATTCACTTAGTAGACATCTCAGTTATCAGATTGACTGTCATAGTATCACACTGCTTGTGCTCAGTGACCCTTATTTTAAACAATAATGGCCCCAAAGCGCAAGAGTGGTATTACTGGTAATTCGAATATGCCAAAGAGAAGCTGTAAAGTGTATGTATGTCTAGGCAAAAGTATAGTATAAATAGGCTCAGTACTTACTGCTGTATCAGGAATCCACTGGAGGTCTTGGAATGTATCCCCCGAAGATAAAGGAGGACTGCTGTCTGAGAATGAAAGTGACATTAATAGGGAATACTTTTAATTTAATTTAGTGTATTCATTAAAAGGTACTTACGTATTATTAGGAATAAGTTATTTGGGATGCAATTTTATAAATTGTAGATTGAGAAACATTACTTTTAAAGCATATTACTTAACCACTTCAAATTGATACAGCAAAGACATCTAATAGTACTTTTTTCTTTTCATCTTTGAAATTTTAGTTTTGGGAAGCTCAGATTTAACATTTGAGAAAAATGAATTTTTAAAAATTGAAACCAAGAAATAACGGCTATATTTATTATAATAAGTAATATCTTGCTTATTTCCCAAGACTGAAAGGTAAAAAATACTCTTGTAGCACATATAAGTTATATGCAAATATATGTATGCCCCTTCAATCAATATCAGTGTCTGGATATGGCCTTGAAAATGTTCTAGTAGAAGCCATGAATAAAACTTATCTGAGGGAACCCAACACATACATAAAAAACTTTTTTCAAACAGGAAAACAATAAAAACAGCAAGAACAAATTAAATTCTTATAGGTCAGGGGCTTAACATGTTGGATCATCCAAGTATTTATAGTAATTGTCCCAACTATCTGTTGAAACATAGTATAATCCCAGGAAAGAGTTGGCTTTGTACGAATTTATATATAGTATTGAGAATAAGACTCAGATGTGATTTGTTCTAAACTAAGAAATTAATTTCAGAGACTGTTTGGCTTTGTACGAATTTATATATAGTATTGAGAATAAGACTCAGATGTGATTTGTTCTAAACTAAGAAATTAATTTCAGAGGCTGTTAATTTACTTTTAGGACTTACTTCAGTCATTATGATTATTCATTTATTGGTTGTTAAAAGTGCTTTATCCCATTTAGTGTGTTTGGTAGTAGTAAAGAGGATTGTTTAGATTAATGTTCATATTATTTCTCTTTGTATGGATCTAACCATTTATTTTGTAGCTAAAGTAACATAATTCAGCTCTTTTTTTTTTGCAGCTTGAAAAAAATTTTTTTTCTTTATTGATTTTAGAGAGAGAGGAAAGGAGAGGGAGAGATAGAAATATTGATGAGAGAGAACATCGATTGGCCGCCTCCTGCATGCACCCCACTGGGGATTGGGCCCACAACCTGGGCATGTGCCCTGACCGGGAATCGAACTGGCAACCTCTTGGTCCATGGGTCGATGCTCAACCACTGAGCCACACCGGCCGGGCAATTCTTCTTTATTGGAAGAGTGAATGGTGTATTATATCTGGCTTTCAAATATATGTTTAGTTGGTAGAACAATTACTTTGAATGTCCATGATAAATTATTTATTTGAACACATTTGCTTTTCCTATTTTTTTTTTCATAATTGGTTTGAGTGCATCTCTAAAAGCTGCCTATTAGACTGACAACCAAAAACCCTCCACATGTCTGAGAGAAATGCCAAGAAAATGTTACTATCCCAATTTCCCTAATCTTTATCCCTTCATTTTTAGGGATTTCTGAAATTAGGTGAGTTAGAATCTCTCAAGAGTCAGGTGATTTGTTTAGGGCTGTTCCAGGGAAGAGAATTAACATTTGGGTGCCTTTTATGTATCAGGCATTTAATGTGTGTCATTTATTTAATTCTTACAGTTCTGTGAAGTAGGTGGAACTTTACAGATAAAGAAAGTGAGGTGAGTTATCAATTTACCCTAAAGTCACCTTAAGTGGTGTGAAAATTAAAACACACACCTCATTTAAAATGAAGTCTGAAGGGTAGAAAACTCTCACATGTGTTACTAAATGCACACTACTGACCCCAACAATGAGAGACATATTTTGCATCTCCAACAGGAAGTAATACTACTTTATTACCTGAACAGGAGGAAGAAAAGATTTCTCCTTGTCTAGTAACAGCTCAGCTAATGGCAGACAGCCATAACATAACTCAGCTTATGAAAGGTCACTATACTTTGAACTTTCAGTTTCTTCCAGTGGACTCATTTATAACAGTCCCTCCCAAATCCATAAAAGAGCAATTCCCCTCCTTTGTTTCTCTGGACTTGTGTGTGGTTCACCATTAGACCGCAAGCTCCAAATTGGAGTTCTTCGTTCCCAAATAAACCCATTATGTTGGAGAAGTATCTGGTTATCTGTTTAAGGTCAACAATGGCAAGACTGTCATTTGAATCCATCTCAGTCTCTAGATAGCACTCTTTTTACTATTCCACTACACCATTTGAACATGCTTGTCTTCTTCAGTAAATAGTTCAATAAATTGGGGCAGGTAATGAAATCAGTAAACATACTAAGGAGATTGCAAAGATATGTAACATTTGGAAATCACAGGACTATAAGATAACGTAAATTAGAGTTTTATATTCTCCACCTAACATGCGTATGCCTCTTGGACAAGTGATATATTGCCCTTGTTGTCATTTCCTAGTGTGTAAAATGAGGACAATGTCTGTTCTACCTTCCCAATGGAGTATTGAGAGAGAAAGTAAGTGAGAGAGTGTGTGTATGTAAGGCTTGAAAATTATAAAACTTTACAAATGTAAAGAATTATGTATAATGAATATGGAGAGTCATGTAGCTTGGTGGATTGGTATCTTTCTTTAAACTAAGAAACAATTAGTTGATCTTGGCAGTAGGCCATTGGAACTCAAAGAAATAGCATCTGTCAATCACAGTCATTTCTTGGAAGGAAGAATTGAAAAATGGCACAGCAGTTATTCTCCTTGACCTCTTTCTCTGAAAAGGAATTTGATTAGGCAAGCTGGTTTCATAATAGAGCAGAGCTTCTCTCTTCTCGCCAGGGAATTGAAGCTGAGCAGCCAGACTTCTTCTGTGAAGCTAGAGCAATCTGGTTTTAAAGGATTTAACTAAATTTATTGTGATTAAGGTTTTAGAGGGATATGCATTGCAGAGCAGCAGCTTTAAAAATGTTACATATGAGTCAGTCTATGTCCCTAGGTTGAGACCAGGAAACAGCAACTAGTACACTCAACTCATAGGACCCACACAATAAGCATGTGAATGTTTATTAAAAACAATGATAGAATTATGCCTAATTATTATCTTAAGGTGAAGATGATGAATGGCCAGAGAAACAACTTGAAGTGTGAGGTTCTGTCTACAGGCATACCTGGAAGGTTACCTGGTGCCCTGGTGGAACCAAACTGTTTCTAACTAGAAAGATTTTGCTTAATCCTTTATTCTCCCAATAGTTGCTGGTATTGGTGTGTGTGTGTGTGTGTGTGTGTGTGTGTGTGTGTGTGTGTGTGCATAAAGCCACTGGTTTAAGTATTTTGGCCAAAGTCAGGATAAAAATAGATTAGTTCCTTTTTCAAAGGCTCTTTACATTCATACTGTCATTTTTATTTGCTAAATTGATTTCAGATAAATATATAGCTGATTTTAGATCCTGGAATCTTAGTACCTTAAGCCAGCCTCCTGGCTCTGCTGCTTCAGTCTTACCCCTTCTGATATGTGTTGTTTAAAGAAACTGATTGGCCCTGGCTGGTTTGGCTCAGTGGTTTAGAGCATCAGTCCGTGGACCAATGAGTCACGGGTTTGATTCCGGTCAAGGGCACGTACCTTGGTTGCGGTTCGTCCCCTGCCCTGGTCAGGTCCTGTGGGAGGCAACTAGTAGATGTTTCTCTCTCTCTCCCCCCCCCCCACCTCTCTCCCCTTCCTCCCACTTATCTGATGATAAATAGAAAAAATGTCCTCAGGTGAGGATTAAAAGATAAAGAAAGAAACTGATTGGAGACTTGGAATTGTAATGAGAGTTTCATTTTGGGGGAATAATTTAGGATTACTCAAAACAGATACTTGCTTGAAAGAAAATAAAGGAAATGGTAGGAGCAGTAGAGGTGAGGCTACATAAAGGGAACCAATGAAGGACCATTGTACCCCTTAATATACCATCAACTACAGACTTTCCTTCCATTAAGCACTTTCTAAAAAAATCAAAAACATCCAGGGGAAACAGATAAAATTATTTTCTGGTGCCAAGTTGGCTTTCTTTGGATTTAAATAGTTTGGCTTCTAGGGGTGATCTATGTAATTGATAGAGAGTAAATGCTTGGGGTTTATTACAGTGGAAAGGTTAGAATGCTTGCACCTATATTTCACATAACTTAAAATCACATAAAAATGTCAGGGGCTTTTGATACTAAGTGGTTTAGAATAATGCTCAAAAGAAATGGTTTTTGGAAACAGCCTTGTAAAAGCAATGAATGTGTATTTTTATATTAAAATCAAGTTGCTAAATTAGAGTTTTTACCCTGGCTTGGTGAGTTAGAGTTTTCAGAGGCTTTAATTTATGTTCTTTCTAAGATTTAGTGTAAGATAGGTCAACCTTTTTGAAGTTGGTAACCAACTTGTCCAAGACCATGAGCGTGAGTGCATGTGTATTGTATCCTCAGCACAATGTGTGACTGTAAGTAGGGTGGTTGGGGGTGTGACAGGAAAGGATTGTAGAGAGGTGGCTGCTCCAAAGAGAGGGAGCTTCTGGAAGATACCACTGTTCTTTTATTCCATGTACTGCTTATATCCCCTGGGTAGGGTTGGTGGTAAGGGTGCCTGAGAGTCCTTTGCACTTAGTATGCTTTATTTTGAAATAAGCTTCATCTTAAAACCTGGCTGAGTTATGCATACTACTGAAATTAGAGTTACTGAAAAAGTGTAGGACAGACAAACCCCAAAGAGAAGCTCCTATTGGGAGCTTTGGAAAGCTAGTGAACAGCTCCAGGGCACTGAGTGCTTGCATAGCAGAAGTGTCAAGAGTTGATATAGGAAGTTTAGAATTTTTTTTCCTGAGACCTCATAGAAACTGCCTGCTTCCTCCTGCATACTGATATAAATTGCCTTATAGCTCTGGACTAGTGGCCCAGAAATTAGAAGCACAATTCTGTTCCTATCATTTGCAGTATATAAAATAAAATTTTTTCTTTTTTTATAAAATGAGAAAAATCTTTGATAAGGATATTTTTTGTGAGTAAAGGTTAATAGTGTTTGATATGGTGATTTGGAGCTGTTATCAAAATTATTACCTGCTGAATAGTCAGTTATTTCCAGTTTATATAATTAAGTAGCTAGAGAGTAGTAAAGAAGAAGGCCTGAGGTTTGATTTGAGAGGAAAGATGCTAACTTTACTGAGAGTAGATGATCAGAAAATATTCCTTTTCTATTGGCAAAAGAAGAAAAACCTTGATTTATTCTAGCTGATAAAAGTAGGTTTGTGTTCTGTAGGGAATGGAGTGTTCTACAACCAGCCTTTCTATTTCTGATCCCTTAGTGAAATCTGATTTAGGAAATATGAGGTTGCTTGGTTTTACTATTTAGCTAGGAAAAAAATCACTTCATCTTATCTAGTTAACTAAATATTTCAAGGTAAGGATCTGAAAATAGCTTAAATTTCCACTTCAACCTGCAATCTAATTTTGCTTCTCTGGTATGGTTAGAAACTGTCTCCACCTACTGGCCACAATTCACTTGACATTTCATGAGGGCACTTGCTTTTTTGTTTTTTGTTTTCCTGAAACATGGAAATATGACCGCTATGGAAGGTATCTAGGTAGTGTTGCAGTGACTAAAGACTATACCTATCTATAGCGTTTTCTAAAATTTCTCTAGTTTCGCAGAGTTCTTCCTCAAGGTTGCTTGGGGAATAATTGAAGAGATGCAGGGTAAGGGCTTATAATAACTAAACCAAAGAGATGAACACTTATAAAGTGGCATATTTGCAATAGTATGTTCAATATCTGTCATTCTACCAATTAACTGTTTAAACTTTGTTAATTCTAATTGACTTAAGGTCATCATTTTCTTTTATTTTTTAAATTTGCCAGGAAGAGCTAGCTAATTTTTTTTAAAAAAATGTTTATATTGATTTTTTTTAGAGAGAGAGAGAGAGAGAAACATCCATGTGAGAGAGAAACATTGATCGGCTGCCTCCTGCAGGCCCCCTACTGGGGATCGAGCCCGCAACCCAGGCATGTGCCCTGACCAGGAATCGAACCGGGAGCCCTCAGTCCATGGGATGATGCTCAATCCACTGAGCCACACCAGCCGGACTAGGTCATCATTTTCTAAATTGCTCTTGGTTCAAGCTCTTGTGCCCATTTGTAAATAATTGTCACTGCCATCAATGAATTATACAGTAAAATAAGACTGTTTTTTGGGGAGTCATGGGTCAGCAAACTTTTTTGTTAAGTGTTGGATGGTAAGTATTTTAGTCTTTTTGGGCCACATGATCTGTTGCAAATACTAAGCTCTGCTGTTGTAGCATAAATGTAGCCATCAACAATATGTAAACAAATGAGTGTGGCTGTGTTTCAATAAAACTTTATTTATGGAAACTGAAATTTGAATTTCATTTAATTTCTGTGCACCATGATGTGTTCTTCTTCTTTTTTTAAATCCTCACCTGAGGATATGTTTTTCATTGATGAGAGAGAGAGAGAGAGAGAGAGAGAGAGAGAGAGAGAGAGAGAGAGAGAGAAACGACGATTCTCCCATATATGCCCTGACCTAGGCATGTGCCCTGACCTGGGAATTGAACCATCTACCCTTTGGTGCATGAGACAGTGCTCCAACCAACTGAGCCACACTGGCCAAGGCTTTTTAAGTTTTTTTGTGGTTTTTTACCATTAAAAAATGTAGAAACTGCTCTGGCCAGTTTGGCACAGTGGTTAGAGCATCCGCCTGCAGACCAAAGAGTCATGGGTTCAATTCCAGTCAAGGGCATGAACCTCCATTGCAGTTCAATCCCCAGCCCTGGTTGGAGTCAAGTGGGAGGCCAAGCATGAGGCAACCAGTTGATGTGTCTCTCTCACATCGATGTCTCTCCCTCCCTCTCTCTCTCTCTCTCTCTCTCTCTCTCTGCCTCCCACTCTATTTGAAAGTCAATGGAAAAATATCCTCAGGTGAGGATTAAAAAAAAAAAATGTAGAAACTGTCCTGGCCGGTTTGGCTCAGCGGTTGGAGCATTGGCCTGTGGACCAAATAGTCTCAGGTTCGATTCTGGTCAAGGGCATGTACCTCGGTTGTGGCTTTGTCCCTGGCCCTGGTCAGGGTCATGTGGGAGGCAACCAATCGATGTGACTCTCACATTGGTGTTTCTCTCTCTTTCTCTGTCTCTCTGTCACCCCTCCCACTCTGTCCGAAAATAAATGGAAAAATATCCTTGAGTGAGGATTAAAAAAAAAAAGTAGAAACCATTTTTAGTTGGTGGGCTACATGAAAATGGGCAGTGTGCCAAATTTGGTGTGCAGGCCATGGTTACCTGACCCCAGATGTATATCCAGAAACATTTTAAAAATCCCTAAAAAGTTCTTACATCTGATGGAGGTGATAGTCTAGAAGAGAATTTCCCAACTTTTAGGAGTACTTCATGCTCTTATGAGTTGTTAGGTGGGTGTTGTACGCATATAATGTAGATGTACTCAACTTTGTATTTATAGAAGGTGATTCTTTATTCACATGAATGGACTCTGATCTGTTCTGGCTTTATTGTATTTCTACAGTTTAGATAATTTAAATTAAAAACATGAGAATGATTTTTTAAAGCATGTTTTGGTGCATAATTATATATGTAGGAGAAGATTATTTATGTGAGTTTAAAAGCCAGAAACATTCAGATAATGAAATTACATAGTCTAAAGTGATTTTAAAAAAAAAACAAACTATTATTAATGAAGAATAATTTGTTGTGGTGAAGGGCATGTGGTGTTGGTGCTAGGGTACATGGGCCATATGATATGGGCAGGTTGTTGTGGATCATTACAGATAATTTCATTGATGTTCTATGGTCATCAGTCTATTACATTTTGGAGATAAGTATTTTAAAGCATTAAATTACAAATACTGACAGTCAAAAATGATTGATCATTTCAGTTAGTCACCTGTAAATACTTTCAACTCCCTTGGCTCTTATCCTTTACTAGTCCCCACATTTCTGGATTACTCCTATAATCTGCCTTCTCTGTTTCTGTCTATCCCTATGCTAGTGTGCTTGCAGTTATAGAATTTCTTCTTCTCTAAATTCATGTGTCTGAACTCCAATCTCATATTTTGCTAACAGGCAAGAGCTAACAGATTGGGACAGTATAAAAGGGTCAAGTTTCTGGAGGTGTAGTTAAAGCCAAAGAGTAGATATAATGGAAAAAGTAGAGTGAGACTTATAAAGGATTAGTAGTTGTCATCAGTTGAGATACCATGATTTGTTGAGTTTAGGAATTCTCCCCCCCCCCCCCCATTTTAACATCTCTGAAATTGAGATGTCATTTTAATTGGTAATACTTTTTTAATTGGTATGTGAAATAGTGTTGAGTCTTCCAATTAATGCATCTTAAATTTGATGAAATATGCTATTTAAATTTTGGATTTCAAAAGTGTAGCAGTTATATGTACTGACAAGGTTGCCAGGGTGAGGTCATTAGAGAAGGTAAAAAGGAATTAAGGTCAATCATCTGATTAGATATGTCATGCCTGTGAACTTTGAAGACCCAGAGTCATGAGCTAGTTGTGAGAGTTTTCAGCAAATGAGATGAAGTGACTAGAGGTAGCAGGTGACAGTAGCACAGAGCGGTAGATAAAACAGCTTCACCTTCAGGTCATCCTTCTTCCTCATTCTACCTTCAGGCTCAGATGTCACTTTCTCAAGAGACCATCTTATATTTCCTTCCTTCAAGTCTAAATTAACTTCTCCTCTTATGCTTTCTCATAATACCCTGTACTTTTTCCTTTACAATTCTTTATTAGTTTATAATTATGTATTTTATTGTGTGATTATGTCATATCTCTCTTCCACCAGATTATAAACTCATTGACTGTAGTATTATGTACAGTGCTAGCACATTCTAGGTCTACTAGTTTGTAGTTACTGAATAAATTAATTGAAATAGAGAAAATGAGGCTGTCTGTGACTAGATTAAGGGTATATACTCTAGAATAGTGTTCAAAAACCGACAGTGAGAGTACAGAGGACATTTTACTAAATTTTACTCCTTTTGATGGTTGGTTGGTTGGTGGTTGCATTTTTTTTTTTAGCTTTATTTGTTTAATCTGAGCTTTGGATTCCTCATATGTAAGATTTAAGATGCTAGTATCTACCTGACAGGGTTGTGGTAACCATTAAATGAGATAAAATATGGAAAGCACATAATATGGCACCTTTTACATAGTTGATGCTCAATAAGTGAAAGCCTGAAAATAGCCATTTTGATATTTTTTCCTGAAAATTTTCAGATTTAAAGTCCTTACATCTCACCTGGACTATTGCAGCTGACACTTGACTGATTTTCTTATTCTGTCCCCCCTCCTTTCGTTTTCTTCTCTACACTTATGTTGAGTTATTCTTCTGAAACACTGATCATGTATTTTCCTTTTTGTGTTTCTTTAACCTCTGTTCATTGCTTACATGATTAAATGATATATTTATTTTTATCCACAACACCTGCATGGGTGCTTAGTAAAGGTTTATTGAACCAAAGGAACTGTGGAGAGTATACAACCTATTTTGTTTTAACTAAAACAGTTACTAGAAGGAGGACATAGGTTTGAGCAAAGATTTAACAAGGAAAGATCTTAGGGAGGAATCCAACAAAGGGAAAAAAAACCTCTCTGAAAATTGTCAATAAGCAATTTTCTAGTACTAATATCAGGCCAAAATATGAACAATATTCATTTGTCTGAGCAATTAACGTTAGGGCACAATTCTACTCTTGTTTCAGAGGCCAAAGAGGAGATACAACTGATCTGTGGGGATAAAATAAAAAAAATGAAACCCCAGAGGGCAAGTGAGACTTGACAGTAATGGCAGATAACAAACTTGGTTTGGGCTTGAAATGTGATCTGGCAGTCAAAGGAAAGCCAGTGCTATTCTAGGCAGCGAACAAAGAAGAATTGTGCCATAGCATAGGGAGTTGGCAAGAGCCCACTGGGAGTATTACATTTAGCACAGTGTCAGCAAGATAGAAACAGGAGGTGGTGAGCTCTCAGAGCAACTGTAGTGCTGAAAGGAATAAATGGATGGATTTATGCATTTATGAAGATCAGTTAAAGATTTTAAGCATGCAGGCTAAACTGAATTCTGGCAACTATAAGATCCAAGAGAGAAAGAGAGAGATCTTCCCAAATATCTGAAGGGTGTTAATATTAGAACAAGAGAGGAATTATTTAGTCTGGACGAGGGAACTTTGTAAGAAGGTGAAACTAAGAGCAGGCAAATTTATGCCTCTCTAAAAGGAATGGCCTGGTATAGTTTTTGGGTAATGGTGTCACCTTCATCCCTCAGAACTTTTTATAGTGTGAAGCTGTAAGGCCAAAATGTAAGATTTAAGAAGCTTTTTCCCTTAAAAATTTGCTGAGGAATATTTTGGTCTTATCATTAAAGAGAGTTTTTGTCCTAGAAGGCAAGTTATGGAAGACTGATTTAGTATGTATTAGCCACACACAGTATATTGAACACTATATACAACAAGGCAACATGATTCTTGAGGTTCTAAAGTAAAACCATTGGTCATTATAGACTTTATACATTCTCATTTTGTTTCAGTAATTTAGAAACTTTGGCATGAGACTGTCCCTTTGGAACAGAATGATGGTAGAAATAAGCAAAAATGTAAACTTAAAAAATACAGATAAAATCCTGTTTAAATGTTGTCTGTCACAAGATGGCATAACATCCATCCTTGGGTTGAGATTTTCCTTGGTGATGGAAATGAAGAAACCTTGGGCTAATAACATATTTGTTTTTTAGGACATTTTAAATGCCAGTTAGTGGTTCCATTGCCTTCATTGCTGGCTAGATCTCTGAGTTATTTTTCAGTTCCAGACAAGACAAGGAGCCCGGCTGGTGTGGCTCAGTGGTTGAGCGTCGACCCATGCACCAAGAGGTCGCTGGTTCGATTCCCGGTCAGGGCACATGCCCAGGTTGTAGGCCAAATCCCTAGTGGGGGAAATGCAGGAGGCGGCCAGTTGATGTTCTTTCTCATCGATGTTTCTATCTCTCTCTCTCTCCCTCTTCCTTCCTCTCTAAAACTCAATAAAGAAAAAAAAAATTAAAAAAAAAGACAAGACAAGGCAAAAGACGGTGATTTACTTAGAGTTAGCTGTTTCCTGAGTCAAATGTATTTTGAGTGTTTGAGTGAAATAGCTAAAAGAGCCCATAGTATAGTGAGATTAAAATTTTTTTGGCTTTGGCTTGGTAGCTCAGTTAGTTGAAGCATGTCCAGTACACCAAAAAGATTGTGGATTCAATTCCCAGTCAGGGCACATACCTAGGTTTCAAATTCAATCCCTGGTCAGGGAGCGTAGGGAAGGCAACTGATAGATGTTTCTCTCTCACATCTCTCTCTTTCTCTCTTTCTCCCTTCCTCTCTCTCTAAAAATCAATGAAAACATATCCTTGGGTGAGGATTAAAAATGAATAAATAAAAATAAATTTAAAAATATTTTTGTATATCTTCTCTCATGTTTGGGTTCCATAGCTTCCAGCTGCCTATCTAGAGAAACCATCCATAATGTAGCTTGAAACATAATGTTGAGTATCAACAAATGTGGACTCAGTCCCTGGCCACTTATCAGTTGGTTGGAGTATTGTCTCGCACACCAAAAGCTTGCAGGATCAATTCCCAGTCAGGCCATATGCCTAGGTTGTGGGTTCGATCCTCAGTGGGGCGCATACAGGAGGCAACTGATAGATGTTTCTCTCTCAATTTGATATTTCTCTCTTTCTCTCTAAACATATCCTCAGGTGAGGATTAAAAAAAAAAAAAGAATGTGGACTCATGTCCCATTTAAACAGGTAACTGGTTCTTTCCTCAACTAACTAAATTATCTTATGCTCCCTAGGTCATTGTAGATCCTCCAGAGGCTGATGTCATGACAAGTTTAGAGGTACAAGATTTAGAGAAGCATCTGTGAATTATAAAGAGAGGGAAACCAGGAATAGTCAGAGCTTTCAGAATGTGATCACTTGTGAAGGAAAACAGGGAAGGAAGGACTGGGTAGGAAGAGCCTCAGACCACAGCACAATTGAGAAATCTCAAACAGACAAATATGGAGTCCCCAATCAAAAATTACCTGTTAGGGTAATCTTATAGGGCAGAATTATACTCTCCTAGAAATCCACCCAAGAAAAATGCAAGCACATGTACATATAAATATTTGTATGAAATAACTTTTACTATACTTTTAGAGATGATCATATATATATTTTTTATTAATATGGTAAATTACATTGATTGATTTTCATGTGCTAAACCAACCTATTATGGGGTCATGTGATGATTATTCTTTTTATATATTGTTAGAATTGATCTTCTAAAAATTTGTTAAGAATTTTTTTATCAGTATTAGTTAGAAATATTAGTCTTATTTAGTTTTCTTCTCTTACTATGCCTTTGTAGAGTTTGTATAGAATTTGTATTTTGTCTTTAAATATTTGGTGGAATTTACCAATTAAGCCATGTAGACCTGGATTTTTATTGTGTGTTTTTTAACGATAAATTGAATTTCTCTAATTGATATAGGGTTACTCAGATTTATCTGTTTCTTCTTGAGTGAGCTATATATTGTTCAAGGAATTTGTTGAACTTATTAGAAAAAGTTGTTCATAGAATTTTTTACTTTTCCTTTTAATATCTGTAGAATTATAATGATGTCACCTCTCTCATTCCTGATATTGTTCATTTGGAACTTCTCTCTTCTTTTTCCTCATCAGTCTGGCTAAAGGTTTATCTATTTTGTTCATCTTCTCAAAGTGGTAACAGCTTTTGTTTTATTGATTTTCTCTATTAGTTTTCTTAGTTTCTATTTTATTGCTTTCTACTCTGAACTTTATTATTCCTTTCTTCTGTTTACTTGAGTTCTGTTAGTTCTTGTTCTAGTTTCATAAGGTGAAAACTGAGTTTTTTGACTTGACAAATTTTGATATGCTGTGTTTTCAGGCTATTTAAAATATGTTCTAATTTCCCCCCTCCCCCACTCATAGGTTATTTAAAAGTGTTATATTTAATTTCTAAATGTTTGGGGGGATTTTCCAGACATCTTTCTGTTACTGTTTTCTAGTTTAATTTTATTATGATCAGAGAAAGCACTTTGCATGACTTGAATTCTTTTAATTCTTTATTTAAACTTGTATTATGGCCCTAAAAATGTTTTATCTTGTTAAAAATTCTGTGTACACTTGAAAATAATGTATATTCTGCTCTTGTTGGGTTGAGTATTTTTGATAAATGTCAGGTCAAGTTGGTTGATAGTATTTTTTAAGTTTTCTATTATCTTTCTGATTGTTCTATCAATTAATAAGAGAGGGGCATTGAAATCTAGCTTGGATTATTGGTTTGTCTATTTCTCATTGCAGTTCTATCAGTGCTTATTTCATGAATTTTGAAGCTTAGTTATCAGATATACAGAACCACTTAGAATTAATGTCCTTTTGATGAATTTTTTATGATTAAGAAATGACATCTTTTATTTTTGGTAATATTTTTACTCTGAAATATATTTTATATTAATATAGCCCTTTCAACTTAAAAAAAAAAGAAACCATAGCTCTGGCTGGGTGGCTCCGTTGGTTGGAGTATCATTCTGTATACCAGAAGGTTGCAGGTTTGATTCCCAGTCAGGGCACATAACAAGTTTTGCAGGTTCAATCTCCAGCTGGGGCGTGTATGGGAGGCAATCAGTGTTTCTCATACCGATGTTTTTTTTCTCTCTCTCTCACTCAAAATCAATTTAAAAAAAGAAACTATATTTTAATTGTAAAAAAAAAAAAGTACACTTTTTTAAAAAGCAGCATAATAGAGAGTATTTTGAAACATTCATTTGACTTAATGATAGATTATTTTAGGATTTAAGGATCATGTCCCTTTACTAAAGGTGGATGGAATTGCTTTCACACCTTTGGACCCCATTTCCAACAAGTGACCTGACTCTTCCCTCTACTTTTTTTTTTTTTTAATTGCTTTTAGAGAGAGGAAGTGGGGGGGGGTGAAAGACAGAGAGAGAGATTAATTTGTTATTCTACATATTTATGCATTCATTGGTTGATTCTTTTTTTTTTAATGTTTTTAAAACATTTAAAAAATGTTTTTATTTATTTTCTTAGAGAGAGAGGAAGGGAGATAGAGATAGAAACATTGATGTGAGAGAGAAACCAGCTGCCTCCTGCATGCCCCCCAGGGGGGATCGAGCCCACAACCAGGCATGTGCCCTGACCAGGAATCGAACTGGGACCTCTCAGTCCATGGGATGACGCTCAATCCACTGAGCCACACAGGCACAGCATTGGTTAATTCTTATAAGTGCCCTGACAGGGGATTGGACCCACAATCTTGGCATATCGGGATGATGCTCTAACCAACTAAGCTGCCAGGCCAGGGCTTGAAACAATCATTTGGTTAAATTTGCTGAGGGAGGGGTGTTCTAGTTTCTGTATTTACTTAAAATACATAGACTGAGAAAAGGAATTGACAACTCTCAGATTTTTCCTCCCAAGAATAATTGCCTGAGGATGGGAGGGAGACATTGTGCAGGGATGCCTTTGTTATTTGTGTCCTCACCCATCAATGGTGGCAGTGGAGCTCTTGGAGTACCATGGGAACAAGAATTTCCTGAGGCCCCCACGGGAGGATGAAATATCATGGAAAACTTTATTGATGGTGTAAGATTAAGGGGTTTCCCTTCCAAGGTCCCATCTCCCTTCATCCCGCCATGGAACATGTCCCAGGCTGTCTTTTGCACAGAGCTAAGATTAAAGCCAGTGCCAAGTCTTTGCTGCATATCAGAGCACAATTCAGTCCAGCATGGTTAGGTTGGCTTGTGTTCCCATCTGCAGTCCATTGTGTTCCTGTGGGGTCTGTATGGCCCTGGGCCATGTGGTTTCTAGGGCCACATGGTGGGCTAGTGTGGGTCACAGAGCAAGCAAGTGCAAGGGCAAACAAGCAAGAGGAACAGGAGAGAGAATTTTTTGTTTTCGGATTTTAACTAGGAGTTTATCCAATGAATCCTTCAGGATTTCGAGCACTTGCAGTGGCTCCACCCCCTCTAGCCAATTACCTTTTCCCCAGGTTAGACTGACAGGCAAGCACCTTCCTTATGTCACCTGGACTTCACTGAGAATGCCTCCATCTCCCCACTTCCCCCAGTGATCTGCAGGAAATGGACTGGTGGTTCCATGGGGGTGTAAAGTTGCAGCTTTCTGGTGAAGCTGCCCAGATGACCATGCTTATAATGTCTGGCCTTCCCTTTGTTTTCTTCCTATTATTAGTATTAATAACTAGCTAATTATGATGTTAACACCTTTATCACTTAAATTTGCTGTTTTCAGGAATTAATGTACCATTAGGGGTTGAGGCTGAGAGGCATCTAAGTTATACACTAGGCTTAAATGTTGATAAATCATTTTTAAAAAAAAACACATAGTTTATATATTGGAAAATGTCAACATTTTTTTCCTTAGTAAAGTATCTAGAAAACCTGCTTAAATGGGACATAAAATTTTTTTTAGTTGTTTTTTTTTCTTTATTGATTTTAGAGAGAGAGGAAGGAAGAGGTGAAGAGAGATGGAAACATTGATGAGAGAGAACATCGATTGGCTACCTCCTGCAGGTCCCTCACTGGGGATTTGGCCCACAACCTGGGCATGTGCCCTGACCGGGAATCGAACTGGTGACCTCTTGGTGCATGGGTTGATGCTCAACCACTGAGCCACACTGGCCGAGTGGGGCATATAATTTTTAATGACTCAGACCTTTAACTCTCAGTAATTAACTAAATAAGATGGAAGCTAGTAAATATTGAGTGTCTCATCATCACATCAGCTTTGAAATCACCTGAGGATGTGTGAAAGGTAGTCATTTTAGCTGTCTGTTGATTAGTATTAGCATAGTTTTTTTTTTCTTTTAGTGTGTTTGTATCTTTATATTTACCTGTGTGTATCTCTTGTAGGCAGCACATAGATGGGTCTTGCTTTTATACAATCTGACAAACTCTGCCTTTTAATTGGGGTGTTTAGACCATTGATATTTGATGTGATTATTCATATGAATAAGTGTAACCTGCCATCTTGCTATTTATTTTCTGTTTTTCCTGTCTATGCTTTGTTTCCCTTTTTTTGTTTGTTTTGTATTAAGTTTGTGTAATATATATATATATATATATATAATGTGTTTTTGTTGATTTTAGAGAGAGAGGAATGGAGAAAGAGAGAAACATCAATCGGTTGCCTCCTGCGCACACCCTGACAGGGGATGGAACCCAAATCCTGGGCGTGTGCCCTGACCAGGAATTGAACCAGTAACCTTTCGGTACACAGAATGACACTCAGCGAATTGAGCCACACCGGCTAGGGCTGTATTAAGTATATTTTAATCATTCAGTTTTATCTCCCAAGTGGCTTATTAGCTATAACTCTTTTTTTTCTTTTTTTTCTTTTTTTTAGTGGTTGTTTCAGGGGTTATAGTGTACATCTTTAACTTACCAGAGACTATGTTCATGTGATATTATGGCACTTCACATATACTATGTCAATCTTCCCTTCCTATCCTTTGTATTATTGTTTTTATACATTTTATTTCTGCATATATAATCATTCCACAGTACCTTTTATTTTATTTATTTTTCCTTTTAATTTTATTTATTTGCTTTAAATAGACTATAAACTTTTCTTATAAACATCTTTATTGCATGTGTTTGTTTTTATTGTAATATATTTGATATATGACATTATGTAAGATGTACAACATGTTGATTTGATTTGTATTTTTAAAAAGCTATATGTGAATGTGTCTGTTTGTAAATTTATAGGTAAAGGTCTGGAAGGATGAACTTTAAATTAATCATGGCCGTCACTCCTGGGAAAGAGTGAAGGGTGAAATTCACTTTTCATTCTGTATATTTATGTATTATTTGAATTTATAATAAATATGTTAATGTATAATTTCTACATTTTAAGCATATATAAATAAAAATGAGACTATTAAGTTACTGAAAGAAGTCATCAATGATTATTTAGTAAGTGTGACATGAATCCCAGAATTCATAAAAGCTATACCTTTGCGTGAAAATTAACCTCCAAATAGGAATAAAACTAGAGTAAGAGAAACTTTCACTTCCAACAGTTCTGAAATGATGGAACTTCCTATCAGAATTGTATAGTTTATAAATCTAAAACACAGGCTATAAAAATACATGCATAATATTTTAAGAATATTTTTTAATCTCTGGATGAAAGAGTGAAGAGATGAATATTTTTATATATGCAGATGGGAATATAAATTGGTACATCTTTTCTGGAAGGCACTTTGGCAATAGAAAACATGTTATGCCTTTTGACTTAGAATTCTACTTCTAAGAATGTAGTTTTAAAAAAACCACATACTTGTAAAGATTTTGATTTAGTGTTTCTTGCATTGCTATTTATAATATAATTTTTGAAACATCTTTATTTTGACAGTAGGGGATTTTTAATAAATTTATTCAGTGAATACTAGCCACTTAATAAAAAGTTGTGTTGTCCTTGCTGGTTTTGCCCAGTGGTTAGAGAGCATCAGCCCTCGGATGAAAGAGTTGTGGGTTCGATTCTGGTCAAGGGCATGTACCTTGGTTGCAATTTGATCCCTGGCCCTGGCCCTGGTCGAGGTTGTGCAGGAGGCAACCAATCGATGTTTCTCTCTTACATCAGTGTTTCCCCCCCCCCCCCTTCCCTCCTACTCTATCTGAAAATCTGTGGAAAAATATCCTTGTGTAAGGATTAAAAAATTAATTAATTAAAAATTATGTTGTTGAATGCTCACTATGTACTTGATTTGTTCTTTTATCTATTATCTTATTTAATCCTTAGACTATACCTGTGAAGTAAGCACTTTCTATTTCCATTTTATATGTAAGGAAACTCAGGCATTGAGAGAGGTTAAATAACTTGTCTAAAATCACACAGCAAGTTGAAGAGCTGGAACATAGTTATGTCTGTCTGACTTCAAAATTCATGCTCTCAATTACAGTATTTAATGATATAATAGACACGAAATATGTAATAATATATTACATGAAAAAAGGTCTCATTTTTTGCATTCAAATTTACCAGAAAGATATATTCTAAAATGTCAACAATGATAATGGTTGAATGAATGTTGGGATTATGGTTGATTTTTGGCTTTTGTTTATTATTTTTCACAGTGAATATGAATGACTTATTATTAATGTGTGTTTTTCTCTTAATTGATTTTTAGAGAGAGAGGGAGAAAGAGAGAAACATCAATGTAAGAGTGATACATTGATTGGCTGCCTCCTGCATGCCCCCTTCCCAGGATTGAGCCAGCAACCCAGTCACGCACCCCAGCTGGGAATCAAACTGGTGACCCTCGGTGCATGGGACGATGCCCAACCAACTGAGCCACACCAGCCAAGGCTTATTAAAGTTTTTAAAAAGATATTCATTTCATAGCAGAGGGGTGGAGTGGATTAAAAAAATAATCATTCCCTCTTCCCTTCTATTTCGGAAGAGAGATATATTTCTAAGTTTGGGTGTATCCACTCTTGATGTTGCCTGTAATTTCCTCTTGGCTCTAGTTTATAAAAACTCTAAGGTTGAAACGGCAGTGTTATTCTGAGATCTGGACATGTGAACAGTTGAAAGATCTTTAAATAATAACCTTGTAATTCAGTTTGTTCCCTAGATCTGGGACCATGGCCACTAGTAACAGGATTCATAAGCTAGAAACACAGTACTTAGAAATTTACACAGTTAGCAATTCTCTAGGCCCATCTCTTTGAGCTTTTCACTAGGAAATCCTTCTTTACCTCTCCTTTCTCCCAATTCTTTTTTTGTTAATTTAACGGTCTTTTTACCTGGGTGAAAAGAATTGAACCAATCATAAACAAATAGCTCTCTTTTGTGCCTGACTTTTTGTGCATTTCTGTTGCCATGTAAACCAAATAAAGCTAGCTTAGTGAGTATACCAGCTGCTCCCTGCAACCTCCCTCCTTAGAGGATGTGGTGACAGTAATTGGGGAGGACAAGGAAGAGGGTAGAAATTGAGGGAAGAGAGCATGGTGTTTACATTCCTGGTCTTGATTCTCACTCTGATTATAATATGTTACCTGTAGCTATTTGTGTTGGTCCTTAGTCATTTTTCCCAGCAGCTAAGAGATGTAGCTAATAGCTTTTTTTCTGTTTGTTTGCATGTTGGAAACTGTCACTATTTGGGGGTGAAATTAATAGATTCTAGGCTGTCTTTCAGGACTGGAAAACCTAGGAAAATGAAAGATTGTAGAGCATGGCATAGGGTTTGTGACTTTTGGTTATAAAGGATTACAGTTTTGGCCCGGCCAGTGTGGCTCAGTGGATTGAGTGTCGTCACAGGGACTGAGAGATCCCGGTTCGATTCCTGGTCAGGGCATGTGCCCAGATTGGAGGCTCAATCCCCAGACGGGGGAGTGCAGGAGGTAGCCAGTCAATGTTTCTCTCTTACATCAGTGTTTCTATCTGTTTCTCCCTTCCTTTCTCTCTAAAATATCAATAAAAACATATTTTAAAAAAGGATTACACTTTTGGAGATTGGAATAAAAAAGTAGTTCCAGGGTGTCTAATTAAATGTGCTCTGGAGGCACTATGCAAAGACTACATATAGCTATCTGCAAATAATTTACAAGCATTTATAATTACAACTGGATGAATGATAACAGCTGAGGCTAGAACACATGGCACAGAAACTAGGTAAGTACTTGGAATTGGATAGTAAGGTATTTATTTAAATTGTAAATATTTTTTAGGGGTTAGTAGAGATAAACATAGGCTGAAACATTGTGGGGAGAGAAAGAATTGACAGTTACTCATGTAGTCCAGATCTGAGGCAACTTTGGAAATCAATCAGCATCATATACTCCGTCCTCAGACTCTGTTGTGCCATATAACACTAAATTAAACATTCCATCCATATGGTCTAGTTCATCTCTAAGCTAGGAAAGAACAAAAGTTAAATAAGGGCCCGGCCGGTGTGGCTCACTGGTTGAGCATCGACCCCATGCATCAGGAGGTCGCCGGTTCGATTCCCGGTCAGGGCACATGCCCAGGTTGTGGGCCCGATCCCCAGTGGGGGGCATGCAGGAGGCGGCCAGTCGATGTTCTCTCTCATTGGTGTTTCTGTCTCTCCCTCTCCCTTCTTCTCTCTCTAAAAATTAATAATCAAAAAAATTTTAAAAAGAAAGTTAAATAAGAAGTGCCATTATAATGACTTTAAGTTTCTTGCTGGGCAGAACGTTGATAATGAACTTACATGTAAATGCCAGAAACTTTTTCATGACCTAGTCTTTTTCCTTGTTTCTTTATGTAAATATAAGCAATACATATATTTATTCTTATCCCCCTTTCTTACATAAAAGGGTCACATAATATGAACCTTTTGTGTGGATACAAAAAAGATTCCTCTTTTTACAGATGTATGTTATTTCATTGTTTGAATGTACTTCAGTTCATGTAATCAAAACCAACCCTGTTAACAGATGGACAGAGTGGTTTCAAATAGTTTTAAGCTGGAATTTAGAAACTTTAAGCTCCTTTTATTAGCAATCTTACTTTGAGGCCATGCTACAGAAGTTTATACATAGAAACCAGTTCAATATCAATGAAAAACTACAAATCCAGTTGTAGTTCTAATGTGGGCTGAGGGAAGATGTCTGCAGAACTTCATAGTTATGCTGCATTCATGCCACCTCCCTCTACTTTGTTTTTCTTTGTTACCATCTGTTTCTCTGGTGCTATTTGGTTTATTTTTTGACTTTTAATGTTTTTCTTCCTTCCTGACCCTATCCAATGCACCAGCCTCCCATACTGCTAATTAGACCTTTGTTAGGAAATTGTTAGACTTGTAGATGTCCTTTGCATATTACAGTCGCCAAAGCATAGCATTCTATTGGAGATAATTCATACACACTTATCAACTGTCCCAGGAGGCTGGCACCTTACAAGGCTAGAGGCTAAGTAGGTCTAGGAAATGCTCTTTAAATCCTTGAATTGTACATAAGTCTGGGCTCCTTGGAGGGAAGTATAAAAGGATGATTGATTGATATTACTCTGACTGTTTTTCCACAAGAAACAAGAGTGGAATGAATAAAGCATGAGTTTTGTTTTTTGTTGTTGTTGTTTTTTTAATCCTCACCTGAGGATATGTTTTTCATTGATTCCAGGGAAAGAGGAAGGGAGAGGGAGAGAGAGAAATATCAATTGGTTGCTGTATGCACCCCAAGCAGGAATCAAACCCACAACCTGGGCATATGCTCTGACCAGAAATCGAACCGAGACCCTTCGGTGCACTGGATGATGCTCTAAGCAACTGAACCACTATGTTACTAATTTGGTCTGTGATTAGTTCTGTGATTTCACTTTTCTGGGCCTAAGTTTCCACACCTAAGAATTGAGTGGTTTGGAATTTTTAAAAATCTCTCTGAAATTCTAAGGCAAGAAAAAATAGAAGTAAAGCAGAGATTTCTTCAAGATTCCATGTTGATTTCAGTAGTATAAAGTGCAGAGCTTGTCCACTACTGTATGATACCTATTACAGTTGGTATTGTTACATACAAATTACTGCCAGAATTTAGAGGTTTGAAACAAAATCATTTTACTTTGCTCACAGTTTTGTGGGTCAGGATTATGGGAATGGCTCAGCTGAACAGTTTTTACCTGGGATTTCCCCTTTTTTAAGCCCTGCCAGTTCATAACTTTTGACCAACCAAGTAATAAATTTAAATAGATGTTTATACTATACATTTAGTTGTTTACAGTGGGAGGCTTATTCAGTGTATTCAGTACTTCATACTTTTGGAAATACAAATTACTTCTACAAGTTACCCTTACAGATAGAATAAAAGCACAGCATATCATTCTTTGGTACCACTTTCCAGAGAGAGAAATTGAGCTATGGGAAGGAAGGGAGGTGTGCAGTGGCAGAAGTGGTGGGGTGGGGAGCGGCGGCGGTGGTGAGGCTAATGAGGATGGAAATGGAGGCCTGAGTATGTGTAAGGTGTTGTCCCCAAAGTGCTCTTATAGAATTCTATGAATTTCTGGGGTGGGATTGACACACATGATTATCATCTAAAACATTTTTGATCAGATAGTGGAAATAAGAACTATAAAATCTGTATATAATCTTGAGAATTTACCAGTAGTTGCAAAGGTCTAGCAGGTGCTTAAAGGTAAGAATGTCAATGTAAAGGAGCCTAGGCTATAAGCCAGTTAAGTAGCTTAGGTAATAATTACAACAGAGTTTGGCTAAAGAAACTCTTATAAAAGTTCCAAAAAATTAACAGAAATTAATAGGAGTGGATTGTCTGCAAGGATGTTAAAGTAAAGCTTCAGATAGGAAGTAGCATACACTTTGGTGTTAGAAAAAAAAAGTAGAGAAGGCAAATAGAAAAGAGTAAAGAGTATATATAAAGGAGATAGAAAAGGCATTTTAGACAGAGGAATTCCAGAAGTATAAAGGAGGACCTTATAGGTGTTTCTGGACCTTGTTAGTACCTATCAGCCGGTAGAGTGGCAGGAATCTGAGAGTCTTTAGACTCATTCTCCCTGTTGAGTTAACTCAAAGATAATATCAAAAAGAAACAGAACAGCCCTGGCTGGTTTGGCTCAGCAGTTAGAGCGCTGGCCTGTGGTCCAGAGAGACCCAGGTTCGGTTCCCGCTAGGGGCACGTACCTCGGTGGCAGTTCGTCCCTGGCCCTGGTTGGGTGGTGCGGGTGGCAGCCACTCGATGTGTCCCTTTCACATTGATGTTTCTCTCTCTCTTTTCCTCTCTCTCCCTCCCACTCTGTCTGAACAAAAAATGGAAGAATGTCCTTGGCTGAGGATAAAAAAAAAGAAACAACATTTTTGGAAGGAGAGGAAGAGTAATAATGACTCAAGTTTTCAAACTAAGTAACTTGACTAATAATAATAGTGAGTTAAAAAAATTTTTTAATGATAACAAAAGTATAAGGGAGATAGTTTGAAAGAGATGAGACATCTCTTTCTTTAAAGTAGGAAGGAAGAAGGAAAAGCTAGGTAAATGTACCAAAAATAATGATTAAAATATGAGGGAACTTTCCATAATCTCAGTCTTCTAATAAGAAGGCTCTTTAGCCCTGGCCAGTTTGGCTCAGTGGTTGGAGCGTCAGCCCACAGACAATAAGTCCCCAGTTCGATTCCAGCCAAGGGCACGTACCTCAGTTGCGGTTCGTCCCCAGCCCTGGTCAGGTGGTGGGGGAGGCAACCATTTGATGTGGCTCTGTCACATCGATGTTTCTCTCTGTCTCTCTGTCTCTCTCTCTCCCCTGCTCCCACTCTGTCTGATGATAAATAGAAAAGTATCCTTGGGTGAGGAATAAAAAAAAAAAAAAGGCTCTTTAGCTAAGTGAGACTGGAACTCCTCAGAGATGGAGGTATATGTAGAATTAGCAAAAGACTTTGAAACTCAGCAGAAAATTCTTCCAGACCTATAAGAAATTTTTGATAAACCATCTGGAAAAATGACTTTAGAGCTAATAATAGCACAAGAGCCTGCTCAAGAATGAGTTATGCAGAGAGCAGACATTTTGGATTTCTTCCTTCAGATCCTGTGAGCTTTGTAGGGATATAGAAATATTTGAAGGATTAAACTGTTAAGCCTGCCGGTGTGGCTCAGTGGTTGAGCGTTGACCCATGCACCAAGAGGTTGCTGGTTCGATTCCCAGTCACATGCCAAGGTTGGGTGCCCAATCCCCAGGGTGAGGCATGTAGGAGGCGGCCAGTCGATGTTCTCGCTCATCGATGTTTCTATCTCTCTCCCTCTCCCTTCCTCTCGCTCTAAAATCAATAAAGGAAAAAAATTTTTTTTTAATTGTTGAGCAAAATTGATATTGAAAAGTATTTTTCATTTATTGTTTTTCTCCTTTTGTATGTTTGAGAATGGTGGTGGTTAATGTAGTTATGTACCCTGTGGGACCTAACAAGAGTTCATTATAATCAACTATTGGAACAGACTGTTCCAAACAAAATGCCATTCATTTCCCATGTATTTTTAGAGGTTCATGTGTAAGCATATAAAATTCCATTTTACTGTTTCAAAGTGATTGACCTACATTTTTTTTTTTAATCCTTACCCGAGAATATTTTTTTGCATTTATCTTCAGATAGAGTGGGAGGGAGAAAGGGAGGAAGAGAGAGAGAGAAACATACCCCAACCGGAGCTGGGGACAAACTGCAATCGAGGTACGTGCCCTTAGCGGAACTGAACCCAGGCCTCTCCGGTCCACGGGCGGACACTCTAACTGCTGAGCCAAACCGGTCAGGGTGATTGACCTACATTTTTTAAAGAGCATTTATTACATATATTTAAAATATATAAATCCTCCCTTCCTCCCTACTCACTCCTGGTCCCCACAGATAATCATTGTTGTCAACAGCTTCTTGTGCTCCATTCCAGAAAAATACGTTGTGTGTGTGTCTAATATTACACATTATTATGTATTGCATTATATACACATATATTAACATGTACATATATCTTGACAGTGTATTTAAACTACATATCTTAAGCCATTTCATTTTATATCCTTGCTCAATCAATTATGTAAAGTCTTTTCTCTTTTCCTCTGACCTCTGGTCCTCATTTCCTCTGTATAGGGAAGTATACTGTGAGAATAGAAATTCCAAACACCTGTTTTATTTTTCTAACCAATTTTCTATTTCACTACATTCACATTTGATTAAAATAGCTTAAAATAGAAAAAATAGTTTCCTTTTTATTTTATTTATTTATTTATTTATTTTGTTTTAAAAAGAGTGAAGTGCCCGGCCTGTGTGGCTCAGCAGGTTGAGCGTCAAGCCACGTACCAAGAGGTTGCTGGTTCGATTCCCGGTCAGGGCACATGCCCAGGTTGTGGGCCTGATCCCCAGTGGGGGCATGCAGGAGATGGCCAATCGATGTTCTCTCTCATCGATGTTTCTATCTCTCTCCCTCTCCCTTCTTCTCTCTCTAAAAATCAATAAAGAAAAAATAAATAAATAAAATGGACTTACTATTATTAAAAAAATAAATAAATAAATAAATAAATAAAATAAAAAGAGTGAGGAGAATAAATGAAACTCATTTGTCGATATTCAGTATTCCTGTGGATAATGTTTTATTGGCCCATATTTCTCTGTTTGGCATATCCCTACAGTTTATCCCCACTAGAGGGCACTAGGATATTGTTTGTTTTAGGTAGGCTGTTTATAGTGAATTTAGAATTAATACTTTCATATTTTTCTTATTTGTCCTGCATTGTAGTATGAGTAAAGTCTTCATCCTGAGATTACTCTATGTCTGGCATATATTGACAATTGTAGTGCCTTTTGTGCTTCTCAACTTTTACCTTTATCTCTTTCCATGTATAACAATTAACTCAAAATGGATCTCAGACTATGGAAGAAAAACAAATGAAAACATCTTTTTGCTATGGGTAGGCAAAAATTTTCTAGTACACACAAACAAAAATCCTAAAAAATATATATTTTGATAAATAGACCTCTCCAAAATCAACTTATTTTCAAAAGGCAAGATGCACAAAGGAAGAAAATATTCTCAATACATATGCCAGATAAAGGACGTATCTAGAATACATAAAGAACTCTTACAACTCAATAATAAGACATACAAGCCAATTTTTTAAATGGACAAATGATTTGAAGGGACATGCCTCATTAGATGCTCTATGAATGCCAATAAGCACATGAGTTGCTTGACATCATGAGTCATTAGGGAAATGCAAGTAAAACCACAATGAGATACTGCACACCCACTAGAATGGTTAAAATTTAAAAGACTAACAATACCTCGTATTGATATGGATAAGAATTAATTAGAATGCTCATAAATTACTGGTGGGTAACAGTTTTCTAGTTTGTTATAAATTTAATATATACTTACCAAATGACTCAGCAGTTTTTACCCCACCTGTATGTCTTTACCCAAGAAAATGAAATCCTATGTTCACCCAAAGACAGCCCCAAAGAACAAGCCATCAACAAGTAAATGGATAAATAAATTATGGTAAATCTATATAAAGGAATACTTAGCAATAAAAATTATGAAGTACACATGGAACAATATGGATGAATCTCAAAAATATTATGCTAAGTGAAAAAAGCTAGACACACCCTGACCAGTTTGGCTCAGTGGTTAGAGCGTCAGTCCGGGGACCAAAGAATCTTGTGTTTGATTCCTCCCAAGGGCACGTACCTTGGTTGCGGCTCCTCCCTGGCCCTGGTCAGGGTCATGCGGGAGGCAATCAGTTGATGTGTCCCTCTCCTGTTGATGTTTCTCTCTCTTTCCCTCTCTCTCTCTTCCCCCTCCCTCCCATTCTATCTGAAGATAGAAAAATATCCTCGGGTGAGGTTTAAAAAACAAAAAGCTAGACACATTATATTTTACAACTCCATTGATACAATGTTCTATAAAAGGTAAATATATTTATAGAGACAGAAAGCCGATCATAGTTGCCTAAGGCCATTGTGGTAGTGGTGGGGAGTCAACTGCACAGGAGAAATAGACAAAATAAACAAATAAGTTAACACCAAAATTGCAAATCAGAAAGGAAAGAAGGCCTAAGCAGCATGTCAAAGACCCTAAATTGGAAAAGAAGATTGGTATTGTGAGCATGGTGGGAAATGGTGTTGGAGAGATAAGTAAGGGCTGGATCATGAGAGGGAATAGACTCTAGAGCAGAAGGTGAGATCCTTTAATGAAAGTGGGGGAAGGAGGAGAAAATGGGGCAAATTAGGTGGGCCTGGTGGTTGGATTGTGAGAGTTGATGTATTTTCCTGTATTTAGTCTTTTTTCTATATAAGGTAAAGCTATCACTTGAAAATTAAGGTAGAACTTTGAGGGGACAAACATGAAATATTCTTTCTGGAAGGGATAATGGGAGTATATACCATTAAAGAAACTTTGATAAGATGACTGAAGCACTACTGATGCTCATTCGAGGTTTGGGGAGATGAATTTAAACTGAAACCAGTCAGCTTGCTCATATGGTTTTTCTCTTGCAAAGTTTAGCTGCTTGGGCCCAAACATGGACTAGATAAATCGGTAGGGGTCATCAGGCTTGAGGTGTTGTCTGACAAAAATGATGAAGGGAGAGAGTGAAATTATTTATGAAAGTCATTTTCAAGATGGACCAGGAAATATAGGCTAGAAAATGAGGGAAGTAAAACTAGGAAGGGGTTGATGAATTGTGATAAAATGATGGGGTCATTGGACAAAGGACACAGAATTTTATGAGTTGGGGCTACTTCTACAAATGAAATGGTAGGATAGGAGGAATTGATTATAGAGTGACTTAGAGGTTTCTGAAATGGAGAGCGAATTCAGGAAGAGGAAGAACAAGTTCAGGGGTAATATAATGAGTTTAGTTTTGGACAGTCTGTGTTTAGGGAACCCATTGGATATATAAGTGGAGATATCCAGTAGGCATTTAGATACAGATCTGAGAGATCTGGGCTATAAATAGACATTTAGGAGTTATCAGCACATTGATAACTGAAACATGGTGTGGAATTTGTAGAATAAGAGAAGGAAACAGAGGGAATTTGTAGAATAAGAGAAGGAAAGGGTGTGTAGTTTCCCTTTTTTCAGAACCAGAGCAATTTCAGTGGTTGTTGGTGTTTTGTTTTTTGTTTTTTTCCTTCAGTATTTTGTCTCCTTTTACAAATAAGTCCTTGAAAATACAACATGGAGTGGTGGTCAGAACAGAGTTTAAGTCCTCGCTTTGCCACTTCCTACTCTATGCGTTAAGCGGGTAAACTTATGAGCCTCCGTTTTTCATCTGTTAAAAATATCTGTATCAAGTGAATGGACACCAAGCCGCAGACTGGAAGAAAATATTTGCAAAAAACATATCTGATAAAGGACTGTTATTCAAAATATCCAAAGAACTCAAAACTCAACAATAAGGAAACAACCCAAATTTTTTAAAATGTACAAAAGACTTTTAACAGACACCAAAGAAGATACACAGATGGCAAATAAGCATATAAAAAGATGTTCCACATTGTTTGTCATCAGGGAAACGAAAATTTAAAGAACAATGAGATACCAATACATACCTATTAGAATGGAGCAGTAGGAACTCTCATTCATTGCTGGCAGGTATGCAAATGGCGACCACTTTGGAAGACAGTTCTGCAATTCATTACAAAACTAAAAATTCTCTTGCCTTGCATTCCAGCAATCGAGCTTGTTGGTATTTACCCAAATGAGTTGAAAACTTCTGTCCATACATGAATGTTTATAACAGCTTTACTCATAACTGCCAAAACTTGGAAGCAACCAAGATGTCCTTCAGTAAATGAATGGATAAATAAACTATAGTACATTTAGACAATAGAATATTATTCAGCACTGAGAAGAAATGAGTTATCAAGCCATGAAAAGACACGGAAGAACCTTAAATCCATATTACTAAGTGAAAGATGCCAATCTGAAAAGTCTACATATTATGTGATTCCAACTCTTTGACTTTCTGAAAAAGCAAAACTAAGGAGACAATGACAAAGTGAAAAGATCAGTGGTTGCCAGGGATAGGGTGTTATGGGGATTGTAGAAGAGATGAATAGGCAGAGCACAGAGGAATTTTAGGGCAATGAAACTATTCTGTATGATAAGAACATGGTGGATACACATCATTGTACATTTGCCAAATCCATATAATGCACATTCCCAAGAATGAACCTGAATGTAAACTCTGGACTTTGGGTGATAATGTGTTGTCAGTGTGGGTTCATCCATTGTAACAAATGTACTACTGTGGTACAGGATGTTGATAGTGGGAGAGGCTGTGTGTATTTAGGGGCAGGGGATATATGAGAACTGCCTGTACTTTTTGCTAAGTTTTGCTGTGAATCTAAAACTGCTCTAAAAATAAAGTCTGTTTTTTAAAAAAAAAAAAGTTGTAATAAGAAACTGCATGGAGACAGGTCAAATAACTCAGGACTACTAGTCTAAACCTGAAATCACTGAGCTAATACTCTAGGATTCTTAGCTCTTTATTTTCAGTTGTTTGCTGCTGCTTAATGGGAAGGTTTGCTTCCCTTGCTCACTTTCACCACCTCTGTCAAATTTTTATTACAGTGGTAGTGAACACAGTCCTTGGAAAGATATAATTATAGACTAATGAGTATATAAATATAAATGTCTGGATTTTTATATTGCCAGGTGTAATAAATGATGAGGGAAATACCCAACTCCAGTAATTAAAGAAATTCATTTTACTAAGCTAAGGACTGTTTGAATCTCCTTTCAGTTATTGTGGTTTTTGTTTTTAACCTTGTTTACTTTTTTAAAATATTTTTTTTCTTTATTGATTTTAGAGAGAAAGGGAGAGGGAGAGATAGAAACATCGATGAGAGAGAACGTCGATTGGCCGCCTCCTGCATACCCCCCACTGGGCATTTGGCCCACAACCTGGGCATGTGCCCTGACTGGGAATCGAACTGGCGACCTCTTGGTGCATGGGTCGATGCTCAAACACTGAGCCACACAAGCCAGGCTAACTTTGTTTACTTTTATACCCATGTGCCACTTCATACTTGAAAGCTTTTCAAATAGATACTATACATTAATCTACTGGGAGTACCAGGGCCTCCCTCCTCTGTGGGTTCTAAAACAATTTCTTAAAAAAATGGGAAAGGGGTATTGGGTTATATCCATATATACAAAAGAGCCCGTAAAACTAAAGTGTAGTCATTGGCTAGCTTCTGGCTGGTGGCTACTCTACCCTCAACCCTCATTTCTTATTGCACAGGGATTTTTTTGGGGGGGGGGTGATAGCAAAAGGCATTTTTTCCAAAAAAAAAATAACTAATATTAATACTTCTGGATATTCTATAGATGTTCTCACACATGTGTGAACTATTCTATGTAGAAGAATATTCATTATAGTATTATCATGGTGATTTACAAATAGCAAAAGATAGGAAATAATCTAAATGTCCATGGTAGGAGACTGGTTAAATAAATATTGGTACATCTATAAAATAGAATGACATTCAGAAGTTAAAAAGAATGAGGCAGTGCTATACATACTGCTATGGAACAATCTTCAAGCTAATGTTGAAAGGGGAAAGGTCTAGAACTGTATGTCTTTTTCTACTGTTTGTGTAGAAAAAGGAGTAAAGAGCACCCACACACATAGTCTTTGTTCTTATCCTTTCCCTCCAATTCCATAACTATTGTTTGGAACATTCCCAGGATTTATGTTCTCCACCTAGAACCAAAGTGAATTTGAATTGTCAATGAATGGATCTATGAACCCTTTGAAATGTATACTAAATTTTGTGTGAGTGTATGTAGATGCCAGACTCTCTAGATTCTAGAGAGAGGGTCTGTGATTTTCATCAGATTTTCTAAGGGGGGTCCCATGGCCCTAAAAAGTGAAGACCCATTTTGCAATTTTTTGTTTTCTTTGACCAGAAAATACTCTGTTGTAGATAGTTTTCTCTTTATAACTAGGAAGAGACTATGGCTGGTATTTTCCCTCATAACTTTTCTAGTTCCATGTTTTCTAATATGTCATGTTTTACACAAGTAGTTTCAATTCCCTAGCTTTCCATTTCTTACCTGTAAGGTGAAGTGATTGATTTGGATAAACTCAGAGGTTCCCTTTACTTTGAAAATGTTATGGTTCTATCTAGATTTATTATGTGTGGGCTTTAAAAATTAGAAGTATTATCATAAACCAAGAAAAACTTTTATTCTAGGAGTAACTCTTAGAGGCCGAAATCTGAAACAAGGGATAAAATTGGAGGTTTTGGATGTACAAGTTTGAGAACACATGCAAGCCTGACCCCAAACTGAATTCCATGATTTATTTTATTATATCAGAAATAAAGGTACCTTACTAATGAGGTAGGGCTGTGCTCTGGTGGCTCTGTGAGACAGAGTTGATGTCTTTGGTAAAACCTCTTCCTTCTCAAGGACTTTTCTCTGCTTTGTTTTATGGATAAGGGAGAAAAGTTGATAAAGAGACAAGTAGATATAATAACCTGTGAGTTGTACTTCTGTACTAAGAATTGCTTTGAACATTATTGACCATTATCTGTTAGTGGCTGATTTCATAGATTAGAATTATGAACTACTTGTTTGACTTCGACCTGCACACTTTAAGTCAGTTGTACATGTAATTATTCACACTGTTGCACAACCCAGTTTACCCAGAATCATTTACCCCAAATTTTTACGGTTCTCAACTGTGTTTACTTTTTTAAATTAAAATATCAAGTTTATGTTACATGTATATTTTTATTTCCCCACCATTTCCATTTGTATGACCGCCACTACTACCATGTCCTATCATAATATTCCATACATATTTGAAACCAAGCAAAGGGTAGAGTTCCGTCTTTAAAAACTAAACAGGGCCCTGGCTGGTTTGGCTCAGCGGTTAGAGCGTAGGCCCGCAGACCAGAGAGTCCCAGGTCCGGTTCTCGCTAAGGGCACGTACCTCCGTTGCAGTTTGTCCCCGGCCCCGGTTGGGGTTGTGTGGGCGGCAACCTCTCAATGTGTCTCTCTCACATCGATGTTTCTCTCTCTCTCTCCCTCCTGCTCTATCTGAAGATAAATGCAAAAAATGTCCTCGGGTGAGGGAAAAAAAAATAAATAAAAAATAAAATAAAATCTAAACAGGCATTTTGGAGAACTGGAAGAACACAGGTGGTGTTACTTCAAAGCAACCAAGGGTAACCGTGGGCTGTACAGACATGTTCAGAGTTGCTGGTGTTACTGTAATTGGCCTGCCTTCATAATTCACTGCCTCTGCTTCAACAATGTGCAGTTCATCCTTTGCACCAGCCCCTAAACTGACCATTTATAAAGAAACTGGTTCTCATTTTCATCATTATCCACGTTAAAGTGATGATCTTTGTGAGCCTTTAGTTCACAACTGAAAAGATAGTTCTGAGGCCTCAGAGGGGCTCATGTCCATGTCCATTGAATCTTACATGGGATGGTAGCACACCCTTAGATGGGAGAGAAGGGGGACAAAGATAAAAACTACTTGTCTGCAGAACAGAAACGCAGGACAGAATCACACCAGGGTCAACTGTGTTTACTTTTGTCTATTGTTTTAAAAGGTCTAAGAGAGGATGAGATTTTTGACCTACAAGGTATTTCAGGTTTAATAAGAGTTCATTCAATAAGCATGTGAGGATAAGGGAATTTCAGATTGGGCACAAAGATACCTAGATTCAGGTCTTTGCTCTGCCTCTTATTAGCCGTGATCTTGGCTTAGTTACTTAACTTATCTATACTTCAGTTTTCTCAGTTATAAAATGGTGATAATAAAAGCACCTACCTCATAGGTTATTATAAGGATTAAATGAGTATTTGGAATGTAGAAAGTATTCAATTAATGTAGGGTTTTTCTTATTGTTATAAAAGGCAATGGAGATGGGAAGCACCATGACAATTTAGGAGACTTAAAGAGTTAGGTATAACATTTCTTCAGGATCTAAATCTAATATTATTTCCGCATTAAACCTTCCCAGATCCCACAAGTGTTGAACTGTGTTTTCACAGCTCTTTGGTTGTTATTGTAATCTCTCTGGTTGTATATTTTTAACATATACTGAATATCTCTTTGTATTGGACATTATGCTAGGTGAACAATACAGATAAGTCCGTGCCCTCTTGAAGCTTGAATTCTAGAATGGGAAAACAAAAAGATAAATAAGTGATTTCAAATAGTGGTAACTAATTGAAGAAAATAAGATAATGGGTTCAGAGTGTTGGGAGCAGGGCCAGATAGGATGATAGCGAAAGGCCTTGAAGAGGTAACATTTGAGTTGAGACCTGAAGGATGAACTCCTTGGACTGTGTGTGACACTTTATACCTCAGCTCCACCCACTCAGAATCTTGATTGTGTTCTTGATCATTTCCTTCAGGTTACCTTAGGATGATGCAGAATTTAGTGTGTACACACATTGCATATTTATTTATGTTTGGCTATAGCTCTTCTGCTTTCCCTCCCTCTCTCCACATGAGTGAGCTCTTGAGCTGATTTTTTTCCCTTAACTTAGTGAATGAATTTAATGAATTTATTCTTTTCTTTTTAATTTAATTTAATTTTTTAAATTATTTTAGAGAGAAAGGAAGGGAGAGAGAGAGAGAGAAACATCGATGTGAGAGAGAAACATCGATCGGTTGCCTCCCCGTTATGTGCCCCGACCAAGGATGGAACCCACAACCTGGGCATGTGCCCTGACTGGGAACTGAACCAGCAACCTTTTGGTGCACAGGATGATGCTCAACCAACTGAGCCAGACTGGCCAAGGCTTTAATTTAATTTAATTAAAAATTTTTTTAAAATCCTCACCCGAGGATACTTTTCCATTTATCATCAGATAGAGTGGGAGCAAGGGAGTGAAAGGAGGAAGGGAGGGAGGGAGGGAGGGGGAGAGAGAGAGAGAGAGAGAGAGAGAGAGAGAGAGAGAGAAACATTGATGTGAGAGACACATCGACTGGTTGCCTCCTGCACCATCCCCACCAGGGCCGGGTACTAAACTGCAACCGAGGTACGTGCCCTTGAACGGAATCAAACCTGCGACTCTGGTCCGTGGGCCGATGCTCTAACCGCTGAGCCAAACCAACCAGGGCTAATTTAATTTAATTTTTATGTATTTTTTAAATCCCCACCAGAGGATATTTTTCCATTGATTTTTAGATAAAGTAGATATTTTCAGTACCCACCTGACACTATACATAGTTATTACAGTATTATTGACTATATTCCCTATGCTGTACTTTACATCCCCATGACTATTTTGTAACTATAAATTTGTACTTTTCTGTTGTTGTTGTTGTTGTTACTCCTCACCCAAGGATATTTTTCCATTGATTTTTAGATAGAGTGGAAGGGAGGGAGGGAGGAAGAGAGAGAGAGAGAGAAACACTGATGTGAGAGAGACATCTATTGGTTGCCTCCCACAGGACCCCGACCAGGATGAGGAACAAATGTGCCACCAGGTACATGCCCTTGATGGGAATCGAACCCATGGTCTTTCAGTCTGAGGGCTGATGCTCTAACCACTGAGCAAAACTGGCCAGGGCCTAATTTGTACTTTTAACCCCTTCACTTTATTACCCGATCCCAGAACACCTCTCCCTTCTGGCTATCATCAGTCTGTTCTCTGTATCTATGAATGTGTTAGAGCTGATATTTTAAAATCTAGCAACACTTTTATTCTTTATCTGTTCATGTTTCATTTTGATACAGGGGGTTTTATGAACAGAATAATACCATCCCTAGACATTCCTCTTGGGTATATGTACTGATCATTTCTTCATTACGCTCTCTCAGTAAGTAATAAGTTTGAAGCAAACTTCATTATAAGCACTAGGGATAGGTTAGTCACCATAATAGATGATCTAGGAATTCTAAACAGTAGTCAGTTCAGAGATTGTCTAAATATTAGTGACAAAAGTAAAAACTTTTATTGAAGAGAATCCCGTCTTCCCAAAGCTAGGTTGCAGCTGGGAAAAATGCCGCGCTCTCTTTTTGCCATGTGCTCAGTAACACAATGAGAATCTTCAAATCACTCTTCTTCTGAGAGCTAACCTGTTCTGTCATCCCACAGTCAGAATATCCTTGATAATTTTGGTGGCTACTTTAAGGAAATGATCCTCTGTTGCACTTGGTTAGTCAGAAAAAAAGAATCAGTTTCTTGAGTTGAAGGGCCTCATTGGAGGGGTTGGTCAGAGTGAACTTTCTGTAAAGAGACTGGGTTCCTTGGATTCCACGTTGAGGTGTGAAACAAGTTGAATAAAGTTGATTATCAGAATTAAGAGCCAGTTTTCTGTCCAGATTACTTTGTGGCATAAATTCCATAGTAATAATCTCTTTCTGAATGCCCAGACCCTCTATTTTTTTTCTTGACAGTAAAGAAAAAAAAAGGAAAGAAAAGCATAGCAGCTCAGAATCAGGTCTCAACCATTGGTTCTCTGGGCTTTCAGATTGCTTTGGCTGCATTGGTTTTTTTAGCTTGGGATTCCCGCAGAGAAGAGTCACCTGGATTTTTTTCTCTCCTTGTCGGGTACTTATCTGATTCAGAACTAAAGGAGATTCTTATTATTTTTAGAAGAACAACAGGCCCATTTACTGCCTACTAAGTATTTCAATAACATTTGTAACTCCTATGTAGACTCCTACCTCTAATCCTAAAGGTTTCTCTGTTCTGTTCTATTCAGTTTTTCATCTGTAGTTTTTCTGGAACAATTCGGGATGACTTTCATTTACGTGGTAATTTGGGGTCACTTTATCTTTGTATTGAGCCAGTCTTCATGTTGTGTGACACATTTTAAAGAGCTCATTTTGTTTCTCTTGAAAATATTCAATTCCTTTTTCTTAACTGAAATGGCACCATAACACAATTCAGAGTTATTCTGTTGCACAAGACAAAATAAGGTAAATTATTGCAACTATAAATCTGAGGGAAATACAGATTTCATTTTATTTACAAAATTTCTCAGATTCTTTGGGGTAGATTCTTCTCTTCCATGAGTCAGAGAACTCTCAATATGTTTGTTTCATCTTTTTCAGCATCTTTAAATATAAGACTGTACAGCTGTAGGTTGAAAAAAATGAGTCTTCTGATCTTTTTAAAAGCAAACAATTTATCCTTAAATATAAAAATATTGTAAATAAAATTTATTTTAAAATATTAAATTCTAAAATAGCAACAATTTAACTAAAATTTTAAATTTAGAAAAGTTGAAAAAAGTTTTTTGAATATTATTTTGAAACAAGTTAAACAATGTGTACTTATTATTTGTATTTCCACATAGGTACAAAGAAGTCTTTGGGATTTAAAAATAACAATTTATTGGATGATAATGAAGTTAGAGATATAGCAGGTATAACTGAAGACAGACAATCATTGCATGGTAGAAGTAATGAGCTGAAAACTTGTATTTATACCCTAATCCAGTCTCCTTGGTAAATCTTAGAGAACACAAAAATACAGGCACGTGCATTCCATTAGCTAGCACAGTGATGACATCATCACATACCATACAGCTCTGGGAATCTCCACTTTACACTACTGAGAGAATGAAAAGTGAAAAAGACAAATGACGTTTTAGGATTATTATGCAAATGCTTTTGACTTTGAAACCCCTTGAATTAAGGGGAAGGTAAAAAGAAGGAAATACCCACTGTTAATGGCAGAGATTATGGAAGTTTGTAAGATTGAAGAGACCTTTCTGAGATACTCATTTACAGGTTAAAAAAAAAAAAAAAAAATTCATGTTTTACACAAAGCCTTTGTTAATCCCCAGACCTCCCACTGGTCTCTCAGCACCTCTTACAGCAGTGGTTCTCAAAGTATGGTCCCTGGACTCCTGGGGATCCCCAATACTTTTTACAGGGTCTGTGAGGTCAAAGCTATTTTCATAATATTAACAGGTTATTTTGCCTTTCTCACTGTGTTGACATTTGCACTAATGGTCCATAGACAATGGTGGATAAAACTGGTAGCACATTACCATGTTAAGGCTGTGGCACCAAACTATTAGTTGTCGTATTCTTCATTGCTGTGCACTTGCAGTTAAATTTTTTTCCAGTTTCACTTAGGAAGGCCCTTGATGAAGCAACTAAAATTATTAATTTTATTAAATATTAACCTTACATTGCCCTGCCAGTGTGGCTCATAGGTTGAGCATCGAGAAGTCACTGGTTGGATTCCCAGTCAGGGCATATGCTCAGTTTTCAGGCAAGTGAACAATTTTAGATATGTTGAGCTGGATGTACCCATGGGAACATCTAGAGAAAAGAAATGTAGTAGGTCATTGTCCATTTAGAACTAAAGCTCAGAGAGGTATTAGATACAGAGTTTTTGAAGTTACCTGCACATTACAGTAAAACTGTGATAACAGACTAATTTGGGCGTTAAAGCCTAAAGTCCATTAAATAATAAAGTAGGTTTTCCTAATGCATATGTTAAAAAATTGACAAATTAGTTAGTTTACCTGTTTTACTTATGTAGACTCGCTTATGTAATTAAATATGTATGAAAAGTTTAATTTCACAGAAAAGTTTTCTATATGTATTGCAGTAATTGTAAATTTATACTGAATAGGTCCAATAGGTTCGTGCATTCACCCATCACCTCAAGTAAACAAATGCACAAGGCTGGGGCATGGCTTAGCACATGTGGGAACATCGGCCAGCGTGCATTAAAACTGCTGCCGAAAATCACACTACATGACAACAGAACCAAAACCACTTACCTCGAGCAGAGCTGTGTGATCATATGTTGATCATTCACCGAACATTGTTTACAAGTGGTGACTCTTGTATTTAATATGTAGATTATAGTTGTAGATAATGTAATATTTATGTCGGCAAAATTACTAGTGTTTTTTCCAACATATGGCCTATTCACTAAAATTTGTTAAAAATAACGGTAAATGAATAACAAAAATATAACCTGTTACTTTAATTAGAAGCAAATCTTGGTTAAAAGCATTTTTAAATTAATAGGTTATTAATTTTCACATATGACATACAGACCGGAAATTTGGTCTGTTAAATTCATAATCAGTTAAATAAAGCAAGGTCCGCAAAATTGAGGGTTTACTGTGATAGTAAATGAAGTCATGATATGGGAAAGAGAATGTCTTGTGTGAAGAGGAAACAGAGACTAGAATATTCAAGGGCTCCTATATTTAAGGGACCAGAAATAAAAATAAAAATAAAGCTACAGAGGAAACCAAGATTGAAGGTATCCTGGAGATCAAAGAAAAGATGGGCATAATGTTAGGAAAGGCAAAGGAAGAGTCTTTAAAGGAAAAAGATATTAACAGTGTCAAAATCCTGAGAGGTAAAGTAAGCTGAGAAGTCTCCATTAGATTTAGCAACAAAGACATAGTGATTTTGGCATAAATAGTTTCAGTGGATTGCAGGAGGCAGACTATAGTAGATTGAGGAGGGAGTGGAAAGTATAGAATTGGGGACATAGTGAGCTTTAGTGAGCTTAGAAAGCCAAGGAGTAAGTACAGAGAGCAGTAGCTGAAATGGGAAGGTGGAAATTTTATTTATTTCCATAGTCTGTGCTGATGGGAAGAAGTTGGTAGAGGGTGAAAGGTTTGAAGAAACATGAGAGAGGGGATAATTGATAGGGAACAGTCCCTTAGGGGTAAGAGAGAATTTGATCCAGAGCACTGGTTGGAGGGATTAGATTTAGATGGTGTATTAGTCTACTCAGGCTGCCATAACAAAATATCACAGACTAGGTGGCTTAAACAACACAAATGTATTTTCTGGAGACTAGAAGTCCAAGATCAGAGCTTATATCAGGGTTCATTTCTGGTGAGGCCTTTTTTTCTGGTTTACAGATGGCTGCCTTCTCCCTGTGTCCTCACATTGCTTTGCTTTTCCTCTGTATGCCACAGAGAGAGAGTGCTTTCTGGTGTCTCTTTCTCTTCTTATAAAGATGATAATCCCATCTGATTAGGACTCCACTCTTAATGAATGACATCATTAGCCTTAATTACTTTCCTGTAGACCCTGTTTCTAAGTAATAGTCACATTGGGAGTTAGGGCTTCAACATATGAATTTGGGGGGATACCATTTAGTCCATAACAGAGGGGAAGAGAGAACCCTCTTCTATTAAAACAGGAGGGAGATAAGAGAAGACAGATACGGGTTAGGTTGAAAAAAATTTTTCCATCTAATGGTTTTAGTTTTCTTTGTGAAAATGGAGTACAAGCAATGTACTGAGTGTAAGGAATAAATATTATAGTTGTGCATTTGAGAAGAGTTGTGCATTTGACAGCTGATATGGAGATGAGAAGAAAGGACTGAGTAGGGGAACATGGCAGAACTCCTAGGTTGTATTGACCTATCTGTGTGTCTGCGTGGTTTTCAGCAGCAGAGCATGACTATTTGGTAGCGGTACTCTTGCACGTGTGAACATGGCCTTTTAGAAATATTCAGTGTATAATACCTCTTGCAACCAGGGATAGACTCATGTTAACACTACAGTGTCAGCATTGCTTTAAGAAGATTTAATTCTCTTCCACATTCTTTGTCACTGCTAGACTTGCAGAAGATTTTGACTAGAGCATCTTTACCTTGTAGAGAACAACACTTAGAAGTAAAATCGAGGTGATTCATGGACCTCAGGAGGTATTTACAAGCATCTGTAAGAAAGAATGAGCTCGCCCTGGCCGGTTTGGCTCAGCGGTTAGAGCGTCGGCCTGCGGTCCAGAGAGACCTGGGTTCGGTTCCTTCTAAGGGCATGTACCTTGGTTGCGGTTTGTCCCCGGCCCTGGTTGGTCGTGCGGGTGGCAGCCACTCGATGTGTCCCTTTCACGTCGATGTTTCTCTCTCTCTCTCTCCCTCCCACTCTATCTGAACAAAAAGTGAAAAAATGTCCTCGGGTGAGGATAAAAAAAAAGAAAGAAAGAATGAGCTCATAACCTGTAAAATCAGAGCAACCCGGCTGGTATGGCTCAGTGGTTGAGCGTCGACCCATGCACCAAGAGGTTGTCAGTTCGATTCCATCAGGGCACATGCCCATGTTGTGGGCCAAATCCCCAGTGGGGGGCATGCAGGAGGCCGCCAGTCGATGTTCTCTCTCATCAGTGTTTCTATCTCTCTCCCTCTCCCTTCCTCTCTCTCTAAAAATCAGTAAAGAAAAAAGATTTTTTTTTTAAATAAAATAAAATCAGAGCAAATTGTCTTGGAATCATTCAGAGCAAGTGATCAACAGCACAACTGATCCCAATTATTCTCAAATTCTATATTTGCAAATTTGCCTACTCGCTAAAATTTATTTATAACCCCAATATCAATACTTGTGGTTGTTTCTGTGGTCATTCATGTATACATGCGGAGTGGCAGAAATTTGAGTCACCTGACGTGTATATTCCCTGCTGAGGTCAAACAAGGCAATGTTCTGCCTTCCTGTGTAAGCTGTCACACTCTCATCCAAGTGTCCTTTTCATAGTCTACTTAGTGCCACTTTTTTTTGCATTTTGTGCTTTTTCTTGGTGATTTCACTGTTTAAAATGTCCCCCAAACGTAGTGCTGAAGTGATGTCTAGTATTCCTAAGCACAAAAAAGGCTGTGATATGCTTTATAGAGAATATGGGTGTGTTAGATAAGCTTTATTCAGCCATGAGTTATTTGGTGCCTAAAATGTAAAAAGACAAATACCAAGCACTGCCAAGGATATGGAGTAACTGGAACACTGATATTCGGCTGGTATTGGAAAATTGCCTGATATTACCTAACTGAACATATGCATACCCTATAACCCAGCAATTCTACTCCTAGATATATATCCAACAGAAATATTTTCATTTTCATATAGGCAAGACATACATAAGAACTTTCATATCAACAATATTTTTCATGGACCCCCAAATGAAAACAACTTTCAACAGAATATATTCAATAAATTATGAATATTCATGCAATGGTATGCTTTCCAGCAATAAAAATAAATGAACTACTACTGCTAAATGAAACAAACTTGGATAACTCTTAGAAACATATTGAGCTGGGGAAAAAATGGGCACTTAAGAGTGCATCTTTTGTGATATTTATATCAGGTTCAAAAACAGGCAAAACTGATCAGTTGAGGGTAATAACTGAGAGGGGAGGCTCTAGGGTGCTGGTAATGTTGATTTTTTTTTTTTTTTAAGTTCTATTGATTTTAGAGAGAGAAACATCAATTTGTTGTTCTACTTATTTATGCATTCAATTGGTTGATTCTTTTAAAAAAAATATTTTTATTGATTTTTTGAGAGAGTGAAAAATATCGCATGCTCTCTACCCGGGCTGACCGGGAATCGAACCAGCAATCGTTCAGTGCATAGGACAACACCCAACCAAATGAACCACACCGGCCAGGGCTGGTGCTGGTAATGTTCTATTTCCTTATCTGGATAAGTGGTTACATTGGTGTGCTGACTTTTGAAATTTAATCGAATTGTAATTTTTTGATGGGTGTACTTTTTTTGTAGGTAAGTTATGTTTCAATAAAAAGTTTATTTTTTTAAAAAAGAATATGGTGAGAAGTCTACATTCTACATTTATTTAATGGCATTATGCTTCATTATTTTACCCTATACTGTCCCATCCAACCCCCACTCTGTGATAAAATTGAGGGCCCTGAATGCAAATTCTTTCTCACTCTTACTCTCCTTGTTTTCAAGTTCAAGAAGAAGTTTCCAAGTTTAAGCTTGACCCCTCTTTGAGGATAGTTGTAGCTATAGGTGCTAACTGTGCAGCAAGCTGAACTCTGACCTAAGTGGAGCTCTATTAGCTGTGTCAGGGAAATTGAGAGTTTAAGTCCACACTCCACTCCCAGAATCTAGAGGACTTAAGAGGGAGTGGAAAAAGTGACTGGCTTGGTACCTGCTTTAGTGTACTGTAGTCTCTGTATTGCTTAAGTGTTTGCCTGAGAAACAGTGATTGGATTAGTGAGTGGCAAGGATGTACATTTAGCTATACCAAGCATACTTCTGTTATTAGTGATATTTCTGTTTATGGCTTTGTTAGTTCTTCCTCATACCTAAGTCCCTTTTCTTTTTACCCTTCAGATTCCTGTCCTTTGTTTTATTTATTTTGAACTTTACTCTGAGCTAGCTGTTTTAAAGTCATTTTTGTATTCATCTCATATTCATTGTTTACTATGTATTAGGCACTTGGGATACAGGAATAAGACACATAATCTCTGCCCTTAAACAGCTTGCAGTTCTAGTGTGGAAACAGACAAATGATCAATTGTAATGTCAAAATTGATATGTGCTGTAATAGAGATCAATCTTGGGGATTACTCAGTAACTCACAGAATTGATTCTTAACTTAGACCAGGAGCAGGAAATGTGTACTAAAGGAAATTAAGCTAAGGTAAAATTTGAAAGTGTGTGTGTGTGTGTGTGTGTGTGTGTGTGTTTCAGAGTGAGGATGTGGGGGAATTCAGAAAGCGGAGGCTTAGGAGGTATGCAGAGGCTAAGTCATGAAGGATGATGCTAAGGAGTTTGGATTTTATTTTGAAGATGGTGGGGAGCTGTTGAGGCATTATGATCAAGGAAGTGATGAGATCAGATTCGAAAATCATTGTGCTGATGATAGTCACATAAAAATAAGTTAATTTAATGAATTGAACTAGGCTTTTACAGGGATGGAATTGTCTGGGCCCTTGTCAAAGTGTAGTCCCCAGCAGTACTGGCATAATTTTGAGAGCTGTTAAAACTTTAGAATCTTGGGACCTATTCCAGACTTACTAAATCAAAATCAGCATTTTAACAAGATTTCCAAATAGTTTGTAGGTGCATTCAAGTTTAAGAAGCACTGATTTAGATGGATATGATGATGGTTAGGCTTTAGACAGCTTGTATGAAGAAGAAAGGACAGATTGCAAGAAATGTTATGGGGTACATGTTCTATTTGGAAGGTCTTCTCAATTCCCATTCTCACAAGTACACATGAGGTACCCCCTCTCATCCTTTACCTTTCAGCTTAAATGGAGCTTCTCTGATGCCACACTCCCAATACACATGATTGCCATATACTCCCATGGCACCCTGTACTTACCTGATCATTTTTCATACTTTTCTTGTAATTGCTTACTTAATTGCCTATATTTCTCCCTAGACTCTAAGCTCTATGAGGTCAGGGACTGACTATCATTCTATGCTGCCCAGCACATGATAGGCACCCAATAAATATCTGTGGTTTGATTGAATGAATTCACCATGTATAAGAGGAGAAGATGGATTTGGGTGTGTTTGGGGGATATACCTGTTATATTTATTAATAGTAATAGTACATTTTATTTTATTTTATTTTATTTTATTTTAAATAAATAAATGTAATACCTTTTAAAACCAAATACAGGATTCTGGATTACTATTTTGAACAATCTCTTCACAATTCCCTTTGGATAAATAAAGTTATAGCTTACTTTTTATAACCAATTATAGTCCAGGAAAATAGTGCCAGATACTACTTGTTTGTGCATTTAGTCATAAAAAAGGCCAGTTATATATAACTCTTGTAGACAGTTCATGTTCAGGCTTTATGCAAACTAGAAAGTAGGTCTATTCTGTGATATTTGAATCCTTTGCAATTTAATTTATTTACAATAGGAAATTAAGTTACTTAGTCCTGTTACTGTCTGAATTAAAGAATATAGAAAGAGCCCTGGCCGGTTTGACTCAGCAGTTAGAGCAGCGGCCTGTGGACCCCAGAGTCCCAGGTTCGGTTCCCGTTAAGGGCACGTACCTCCATTGCAGTTTGTCCCTGGCTCCGGTTGGGGTCGTGTGCATGGCAACCACTTGATGTGTCTCTCTCACATTGATGTTTCTCTCTCTCTCTCTTCCTCCCTCTCTCCCTCCCGCTCTATCTGAAGATAAATGCAAAAAAATGTCCTCGGGTGAGGATAAAAAAAAAAAGAATATAGCAAGAATTATTGATAGATTTTTAACAGTTCTTATTTCAACACACTGTCTTGCAACCTTGATTACTCTGTATGTGGTATTTAAATTTACAGGAAGAGTATTTCTTACCAGGTTGTAGCTGCTTTCTGAGTCTGGGATTCTGATTGCCTTTTATTATATTTACCCTCTATTTTTGTGGAGATTTCTTCACAGGTGGCTTAGCCCTCAGAACAGTTTTGACTGGGAATGTCTCGTTTCCTTGACCTTATAGCATTCGTTGCAACTGGAACATCTTTGGAAATAGGAGATTCTTGGTTTTTCCTTTCCAATTTGGTTGTCTGTACAAACTGTGCAGTCAGTACTTCAGCACCTCTTTTTCTTTTCTGAGGAAACTGTCCTTTACCTAATTTGAGAGTTGCTGCAGGAACTGAACCCCTGTTTGCTCCAGCAGTTCTTTTGGGAAAGGAACAGCATAAGTTCACTCTTATACTCTGCACCACAGATAGCATGCTGGCCTTTCTCTTTGGCTGAACTCTTAGATTTGATGCTGCATTTAATGGAACCATAGTTCTCTTCCTAGCTTTAAACATTTCTTCAGAATTCTTTTTTGTTTCAGTTTCTCTTCTTACTTCTGCCTGAGTCAAGAAATTCAGGATCTGAAATGATAACTAAAGAAAATCCAGCATCACAAATTCCATCTGAAATATAAGGAGACTGAGGACGCTCTGCCAATAAATCTAACACCGTAGATACTTCCGAAATGTGCCCACTAGGATCTGAAAACTAAGGCTTCAACTTATTTAAAGACTGTAAAGAGCACTTTTCAGCTGGAGGAACCAAGTCAAAACCATTGGATGGTTTGCCAAAGAATGCAGTCTCTTTCATTCCATCCTGAGAAGTTGTCAGTGGACCTCTCTCCATCTTGTACAATTCTTGAAATTCATGCTTTACTAATGTGTTTAGACAGATTCCTTTTTCAGTAAATTATTTCTTTGCTTCTAGCAGGGCACAATTAAGGGCAGGTAAAATAGGTATCACCTTAAATGACATGTCATCTTCAACTTTCAAGTCTTTCAGCCCTGCTGACTGGGATGAATGGAGTAAATGTAATCCATGTAGAGCCATCTGCTCATCTCCAAAATTTGTTTCTGATCTTAAGGCTGATGATGTAAGTAAAATGAAAACCTCCCGGTCTTCTAAGCATCTGATGAGTGCCAATTGCTTATTTTTAATGACTTCGGTTAGTTTATCTGTTTTTTCCCCTTGTTTGTTTGATAGTTCCACATCATACATATTGAAGCATGTATCTTGGCAACAGACTTTTTGCTCCAAGTAATTCTGTTTTCTAAAGGCAGCTTCTGGTAGTCTTTTTTTCAAAGAAGACACTTTCATGACATACTTGAAATCTAGTTCATGTGGTAGTTGTGTTGGAACCACTGTACTATAAGAGGACCAAAGAGTTATGTCACATAGCAGACAGCCTTGAATAATTAATGTCCCTTTCCATGGGGAGATGAGAACATTTTCATTGAGTTCAAGTATGCTTTTATGAGCTGGTGCTGCCATCTTTTTAGGTTCCCTGTACTGAAAAGCTACAATTACATAAGGATGAATCTGTCTAGGTCGCTCAATAATAGTGCTGCCGGAAAGTTCATACAGGTAATACTGACTCAGTTCAAAGGCCTAAAGTGACTGTTCTTGTGAGAAACCTTGCTAGTATTTGCAGCCACACCGCAATCATAGCCAGATGATGGGCTAATATAGTTAGTTGTATAATTCTCAGGCACAAATTTGACTTTTCCCTTTTGCTGGGTCATCAAGAGTGGAAATAGCACTGCTGCCAACAGAGTCCACGCTGACATACCAACTTTGCCTGATTTTCAGTTTCAAACAGAAGAAACCCATAAGTTTCTTGAAGTTCTTCCTGAGTATAGTTACTTGTTTTTTTTCTTGGTAAAAATTTTGTATCTGTTCTCATATGAACCCTGTGCTGGTCTTCTCTAAGAGAGAATGTAGCTGGGAAGGTGGTCTTAATTCATTTTCACCAAGTATACCCCCAGAGTTCTTGACATAGTCCTGTTCTCTGTTAAATCATAAATGCTGCGTTTTGTCCTGCCGCTGCCCCCGAGAATCTGGGATTATTCCTCAATGTCTCCCCCACGCTTTTATATGTTGTGAGCTCCTCACACACCCGCGCGCTTCCTTTCTCTAGATCTTTTGCGGCCGAACACGACAGATATTTTCGGACCTTGTTAATAAGCCGCTTTCTTTGCCTCCTTCCCGGCATGGGAGCCCTCGAGTCGCCTTTATGCGGGACTCCCCTCCTCCCGGATTTCCAAAGTGCACCCTGGACCCCGGTTAGCACAGGCTGGCTCATCAGAGGCACGCAGGACCCACCACCTCGCAGCCTGTTCTTCCTATCCACCCTCGTGCCACGAACTTGGGGAGGGCGGCCCTGGCCTTGCAGGACGGGCCCCAAGCGCAGGCGGAATGGACATGGCCTGCTCCAGGCCCGGCTCCAGGCTCGAAGGCCGCAGGCCCTGTGGTGCTAAGTCAGCCAAGCATTGTCCCTCCCTCGGAGGATCATAACCACCCTGAGACACCTCACGGCCTGAGGGAGCAACCGCAGTAATAGTACATTTTAAATAGCACTGTCATGTTCCAAGCACTGGTCTAAGTGCTTTAAATATATTAATTTATTTGATCCTCTCAGCAATCCTATAAGGGTAGATATTCTTTTTTTTTTTTTTTTTTTTTACTTTTTGTTAATGTAGTTAGATATTATTTACATTATTAAAGTATATTAACTGTTTTGCCCGGCTGGTGTGGCTCAACCAGTTGGTTGCGCATTGTCCCATGCATCCAGAGGTCGTTGGTTCTGTGGGGTCACAGCACATGCTCATGTTTCAGGCTCCATCTCCAGCAGGGGGTGTGCAGGAGGCAGCCAGATCCATGTTTCTAGCTCTGTTTCCCTCTCCCTTCCTCTCTCTAAAAATTAATAAAAACATATTTTAAACATATATATACAGAAAAAATACATATATTAAATTTTTTCTTTTTATTAAAAAATTTTTTCAATTAGAATTTACATTCAGTATTATTTTGTATTAGTTTCAGGTGTACAGCATAGTGGTTAGACAATAATGTACTTTACAAAGTGTTCCCCCTGAAGGGGTAGATAATCCTAATATCCTCTTTACAGATGAGAAAACGGGGGCACAAAGAGGCTAAGTAATTCACCTAAGGTTACAGAGTAAGTGGTAAATCAAGATTCAAACTGGACAGTCTGGTACTACTCTACTATGTCTGGTTTTGGACAAAATATCTTTCTGGCATTATGCTAAGTGCTTTCTATGTATTTATATGTATTATTTAATCTTTATAACATCAATGTGAGGAAGCTATTATTATCTTATTTTACAGATAAGGATACAAAGGCTTAAAAAGTTATATAGCCTAATGTATGGTGACGGAAGAAGATTTGACTTTGAGTGGTGGGCATGGTGCAATAGACAGATCTTGTATCAGAAATCCATACCTGAAACCTATATGATCCTATTAACCAATGTCACCCCAATAAATTTCAGGAAAAAAAGTTATATAGCTTATTTAAAGATACACAGCTAGTAAATTATGGAGTACTTAAAACCCAAGCCTTTAAACCCAAGGCTTTCCAACTCTAAAGCCTATAGTTTTGACCAGTAATGATGGTGCCTCCATGTGCAGTCTAAAATACCTGTGAAATATGAGACTTAAGATCACTGAGGAACTGACAGGTAGGATGCCTGACATTTAGGTTGTGGGGTAGGGGAAAGACTTAAGAATTCCAGTTGTTCTGGTAACATTAGCTTTTCAAGTTTGAAGGGGCAAGGGGAATTTGGGGCCTAGCAATTCCTGCCAGCTTCATAATTGACCAGGTGGAACTTTGAACTCAGGTGTTTAGGAACCTTAGCCTCATAAGCTGTAACTTAGGTGACTAAGGAGTAGTTATTGCTTTTTCTTATGGCCTCAGAGAAACCAAATGGATTAGAAATACTGAATGTCAGAACTGGAGGGAACCAGTTCTGATCTTCCCCAGTCCACTTTTACCTACTCCCCCTCATTTTATGGTAAGGAAGCCAAAGAAGAGAGTAATTAGGTGACTTGTCAAAGTCTAATAAAACCATTAGCAAAAAGCCAGGAATAGAAGACGGGGTCACATTCTTGTGTTCTTTGCCCTATGCCTTATGATTCTCTAGGTTGAAGATTTATCACTTCTTGTTTAAAACTGCTCTGCCATTCTACTCACTTCCTTACCACTGCCTGGTTCTTCTTGACTTTGACCCATGGAAATATTAACTTCTTGTCCTTTCCTCTCGCTGGAAAGTCTAGCTTGCCTTCATTAATAATGATACTGCCTCAGGTTACCACTGGCACATAGAACTTCAAATTATTCTTAGAGTGAAATGTGATTCTTTTGAGCTGTACACACATTGGTTAATTTTTGTAAAGCAGGAGACTGCAGGAGTGGGTGCAGTTTGTGTAACTTTTTTTGAAGTTGCAAACTCCTTACCTAAACGTTAAGGGTGATGATTATAGATAATCATGTGCCGCGGGGTCACCCCTGCCCTTGTACCTTCTAAGGTACATTGTGGTAAAATGAAATAAGATTGGAAACAAGATTATAACTAGCACTTGTACCTATACCTTACGCCTTATACAGTCCTGCTCAGTTAATAGACCTTTAGTTCTATGATCGCTACCATTTTTACTTTTGTTTCAGAAAGGGGAAGACTGCACAGCATGGCGCCAAAGAGCTGCCCTTTTGTTTTGTTACAGAAAGGTGTAATGAGGCTGTAGTTTGCAAATGAAGTCTATTTTAGTCAAAACCTACACTAAAAAACAAACATATGTCACAACTAACATGACATTTAGGCCCTGGCTGGTGTGGCTCAGTTGGTTGAGCGTCATCCTGTGCACTAAGAAGTCACACGCCCCGGTTGCCGGCTCAGTCCCTAGTAGAGGGGTGTGCAGGAGGCAGCCGATTGATGTTACCCTCTCACATCTATGTTTCTCCCTCTGCCTCTCCCTTCCTCTCTCTCTAAAATCAATAATAAAAACATTTAAAATGACATTTAGTTTAGTTTGCCTAAGTAACCTATTTTACCTGTGCTTGTTCTTTTATTCCCAATCCTGGTTTCTTTTTTTTTTTTTTAATCCTCACCTGAGGACATTTTTTCATTTTTTGTCCAGATAGAGTGGGAGGGAGAGAGAGGAAGAGAGAGAGAGAGAAACATTGACGTGAAAGGGACACATCGAGTGGCTGCCACCCGCACGACCAACCAGGGCCGGGGACAAACTGCAACCGAAGTACATGCCCTTAGCGGGAACCGAACCCAGGTCTCTCTGGACCGCAGGCCGACGCTCTAACTGCTGAGCCAAACCGGCCAGGGCCCAATCCTGGTTTCTTTAAAGTCATTTTTCTTCCATGTTTTAACACTACCATGAGGATAGTCATCTTCCACTTATTCAATAAATGATTCTGTAGAAAACATTAATAGAAGCACCTATAATCTCGTAAATTGCTGATCCTTGAAATATTTTAAGGTTTGGGTTTCACTCTAGCAATAAAGTAGTCTTTTGCCCTCAATTTGTTCCTAAAAGCTTCATTATGATGCAGATCATAATGGATTAAAATTGATGCAGATCAAGCAATGGAAAGTGGATTATATATGCCTGCAGAGATAATTTTGTAATTAAGGATTAAAACCCTAGCAAGGACTCACCACAAATAAGTTATAGCTGTGGTCAATAATATAACTATATATAACCCGTTCCAAATCCTATAAAATGGACATAAATATATTAAACATATTAATTAGGCAGATTACCCCCAGAATGCTATAAGGCATACATACAATATAAAAAATTTGACAATTTCTTAAGCCCTTACTATATGCCAGGCACCGTAGGCAAATCAAAGCTGGTTAAGCCCCTGAAGAGCATGGTGTCTAACCAGGGGTGACACATGTGAGTAAAAATAATATGAGGAAGGGTGAAAATAGTGATGTGACCAAAGAACAGTATTAGAGGAAAGGGAGATTCCTTTTTTAGGTTAGATTTCATGGCAGGGGCATCATTTGAGCTGAACCTTGAAGAATTTGAATAAGTAAAGATGATGAAAGTGAAGCAGAATGGATGCATTTCAGTTTGAGAGAATGGACTGAGCAAAGGGCATTGAGGTGGGAAAGGACACAGCATAATAATGACATAAGTAAGAGCTCCCATTTATTACTTGGTGTATGTACACTTTTAAAATCCTTGCATCAGTCCTGTGAGATGGCTATGATTATTCCCATTGCACAGAGTAGGAAACGGGAGGGATAGAGAGGTTAAGTGGCAGAGCCAGGATTCCAACCCAGGTCTGTTTCATTCCAAAACCAGTGCTCTTTGCTGCCATGCTGTGCAGTCTTCACATTCAGGAAATAGCGAGTAACACAGCTTACCTGGGGATAGAGCCTATACTGGATTATCAGTGGACGATCCTCCTGGAAAGGATTTATAGAGGGTTTTTAGGAGGCAGTGAAAATGAACAGGGAGGGGTAGATGAGAGGCTTGGTGGAGGAGGGCTCAAAAAGAATTGGCAATTGATTGTAGTGGGGACTAGGAACAAGGGCAAAATAAGTGATGACTGAGGTTTTATATCTAGTGATTGAGGGAACAGAGGTAGAAAAGTGAGAAAAAGAAACTTGTTTGGAGTGCAAAGAGAAAAGAAAGATGGAGCAATTATTTTGGTTTTAGATATGTTGCATTTAAAATACAGATGAAAGATATTGAAAATTTACGCAGCAGATGTAGCTTCTCATTTTATTGTTTGGATTAAAAGGAAGACCAGAGGACAATAACTTGGTTGCTGAGAGCTAAGGCTTTATCAAAATTGACACCCTGACATCAGAGGGGCCTTAGCACTCCTGCATTTCACCAACTTTCTGTATCTTATCACTCAAATTGCTTTACTCCATAGTTCCTATATGACTACAACTTCTTCTTTTTTTCTTTATTGATTTTAGAGAGAGAGAAGAAGGGAGAGGGAGAGATGGAAACACCAATGAGAGAGAACATCAATTGGCCACCTCCTGCATGCCCCCCACTGGGGATTAGGTCCACAACCTGGGCATGTGCCCTGACTGGGAATTGAACCGGTGACCTCTTGGTGCATGGATCGACACTCAACCACTGAGCCACACTGGCTGGGCTACAACTTCTTTTACTTCTAACTCTGCTCTTCTCTATTCTTATTGCATCTGATCTCCACCTGCCCTATGATCTCTAATCCTTTGACACCTCTGCATTCACTGGCCCAATAGTCCCCTTCTGTTTTGTTTTGTTTGTTTGTTTGTTTGTTTATTTTGCTTATCTTTATTGTTATAAGTATTAAATAGATCCAGAGACATGGAAGTAGGGAACAGACTGATAAACCTCAGAGGGAAGGTGTGGGGGTAGGGTGAGGAAGAGACTTTCTTTCTAGTCTAGCCCTGCAGATCAGTCATGTGAATTCTACCTCTGGCATCTTACAACATCTCTTCCCCTAGAGAGGTTACCTTCCTCTCCTCTCCACATCCAAAGGACCATCCTCTTAACCAGTGAAGGCCCTAAAGTGCAATGAACCTGTAATCCTAATTATAGTATTATGACTATCAGCTCCAGAGAAATAATCCTCTGCAATGGGAATTGATTCTTGAAGGGGACCAAAGCAGGCATATCTTGTTGGGCTTCTTTTGTGCCTGAAATCTATGGTACTTTTATTTTTATTTTTTTGTTAGTCCTAGCCTGAGCATATTTTTCCATTGATTTTTTAGACAGAGTGAAAAGCTCTGGGGGGGGGGGGGGGGGCGAGGGAACATTGATGTGAGAGAGACACATTAATTGGTTGTCTCCTGAACAGCCTGGGGATTGAACCTGCAACCCTTTGGTTTGCAGGCCGACAATCTAACCTGAGCTAAGCCAAACCAGCCAGGGCTGAAATCTATGGTACTCTTATTGGAATGAACTAAGAAGGTAAAATATGTTAGGTCACCTTTTTGCTAGTTTCATCTTATTTCCAATCTTGTGGAGTATGCAGGGACATAAAGAGGAAACTGCTTCTGAGGCCCCTTAAGGGTTATAGTATATATAGCTGCTGTGTTGGCATCCTGTTTCTTCCTGAAACCAGACCTGTGAGTAAAATCCAGCATTGGATAGGGACTTTGAGGCAACACTAGTCTTGACCTGAAACCCTGTCTCCCTCAGTCTAAACCTACTGTGCTAGCTCCTGACTAGCCCTAAGGAAGCAGCTAATTTACAATTGGCACCTAAATTGATGCTGAAGGCCTTACCTTCATGCACATAGCACAGGGAGCCAGCAGGGGGAGTTGTAGTCCCAGAACTTTCTTTAGAACTTCTAGTAAGTTCTGATTTTGTAAGAGATCTTCCCTGGCTCCATCCGAATCTTCTGTGCAATAAGAATTTAACTTGAGATAGGCCTGAATTTGGTGCCAGACCCCTAGTGTGAGCAGACGGGGAGCTTCTGCATAGCTGTTTAAACTTGAAAACCATAAGGAACTCTTGATTTCAAGGAAACGCCTATTTACTGTTCAGATCAAGCAACTCTTGAGAAATGGGAGTGCCTTCTTGACCTTGATCCTTATTGATTTTGGTATCAGCACCTCCAGTGACGTGTCCTGAGGGGCGGGAGAAAATTAACAAGTGACTTACACACTGAGAAAGGGAGGAAGCCTGACTTGCTGCAGGAAGTCCCCACTGGAGAGGTGGGGGTAGAGTGTTTGGGTGGCATTAAACAATGAGCGCCCTGTAGGAAGTTCAGTGCCTGGGTGCAGAACCTTGCATCAGCTCTGATTTTGAGTCAGAAGCAGAAGCTTTGAAGCTCACCAGTAAGGGGCTTGTTAGGCAGTTGATGGATGATCTCGACTTGAAGTCTCTGTGAAAGAGGGTGCAGCTTCTGCTAGACGCTGTGAACTTCTGAATCACTAGGTTTGGTTCTGCTTTGGGGCACTCAGAAAACCCTTGGCATTTCCAAACCAGCTTTCCATTTTGCTTCAGGACATATATTCCCCAAGCCTGCACTATGGAGAAGTGGGACGGTAATGAGGGCACCTCAGCTTTTCACATGCCTGAGTGGATGGTGAGTTCTTCCGTCACTTTGCTTTTCCTTCTGTTTCTTGATAATGAGGCCACCACCTCTGTTAGATGTCAGGGATCACCTGTGAGAAATTCCTACCAAGACCTGTGGTTGGGAAAAAAGTTATTACTCTAATTTCTGATAAGTTCCTATGTCTTGGGTCACCCCTGTTTCTCAATTACAAGTGAAGCTGGGGAAGGTCTGAGAGCTGCCTGGCCAGAGCCAGCTTCTTGCCTGGCTGTGCTGGGCTAGAGTGGCTCCTGCTGCTGGTGCACTGCATGGGTTGTGTGATCCTGTGATTGCTTTGCATTCTATACACAAGCTGATGCTTTGTTTCTCATGTGGATTAAAAAAAAAGAATACAGGCACACCTCACTTTATTGTACTTCACAGATGTTGTGTTTTTTACAAACTGAAGGCAAGAGACCCTCCACCAGCAAAAAGAGCAGGACTTGCCTTATTACAATACTTGCTTCATTGTGATGGTCTAGACCAGTGATTTTCAACCTTTTTCATCTTATGACACACATAAACTAATTACTAAAATTCTACGGCATACCAAAAATTATATTTGTTACTGATCTGACAAATAAAAGTAGGTATAATTTTGATTCATTCACACTGGACAGCTGTTGGTTGTGTTGGCTCTTGTCATTTAAAAAAAAAATTGATCATCTAAGGGAAAAGAGGTCAGTGTCCCTGACTAAAAGTCAGGTATTGCATGTTTTAAAAATTCTTGCAGCACACCAGTCAAAATCGCTGGTCTAGACCAAACCCGCTATATCTTTGAAGTACGGCCTGTTGTGAGGAGAGGGCGGGGGGAACCCCAGAACTTGTAGAAACGGTGCTCTCTCAAGTCTCTGAAAAGATTTAAGACATCTCTCCCCTACCTGCCCAGTTTTTCCCTTCCAGTTAAAACATTTCCCCAAATATTCTTTATATGTCTATTTCTAAAAGGCAGGAACTATAGCTTCTGTAGTACCGTTCTTCAAAATGCCATATCTGCCTGATAAATGTTTTTAATATAATGGTAATAAGGACTCATTTGTTGATAACACCTACCACATAAAACCTAATATTTTGGATCCAATGTCAACTTTTGATTTAAAAATAGCCACCATTCTTATGTTCCTAACTGTGGTTTCTTCTAGGTTTAGCCTGATTTCTTTCAGTCTGTACCGGCTTGTGTTTTATACATACATTTCCTTATGGAAAACTGGTTAGACTATATACAACATATTCCAAGTTCCTTTTTGTGTTTATGAAATTATGGACTTAAAGAAATAACCAAGAGATTGAATAATAGGCCTAACAAAGGCCCAACTGAGAGCCCCCATTTCAACTCTTATTGTTATAACTATTGTTTATTATTTTTGTTGAGATTATTGCTGTTGTTCTTAATGTTTTTTCAGAACCTTGTGCTCAGTTTTAAAACGTATGATAAAAAGAAATCCTACCCATCCACAGGCTTATTTCAAATAATGTAGTGTTTTAGAATTAATGGAAAGGATTCATACAATAATTCTAGCTGGGTTTTTGTTTCTGAATTTCCAGCCACTCACTAGTAACAAGAAGAGGGAGCAAGAAATATGGTTTTCTTGGGGTAGGAAGGGACCACATTAAGACACTAAACTTTGGTACTTCTCTAAAGGAATATTACAGAATTCCACAGAACATTAGTATGTCGACTCAGAACCAATGAAAGTTTATAGTAACTCAATCTCATAACAATCTTCACTGTTTTACCTGCTGAGCACACCCTCAAGAGGAGCTCCTGTTGAACTCCTGCCTACTTACCTTCTTTTTATTTACATGAACAAAGAAACTGTCCTAAAGGAGTTAGTGTGACTGTTGCTTAAGGGATATGACTTAGGACTTCCCAGCTTTTAGAAAACATTCTTTAAAATACTGTTTTCAACACAGCATCTCTTATTTAGTGATTTCTTAGCCCCTCTCTCAAAAACTAGGAAAATACCTTTAATCAGTAGATTTAAAAAACATCAACAAGAAAGAGTAGGGAGGGGCTTGTCTTCAATAATTCAGCTTTTTCATCTGTTATATTTCCTTGCAAAAAAACTTAGCCTCTTGAGGCTTTTTTTCAGATACCACATGTCATTGATTTCTGACCTGGTTTGGAAATGCTGCATTAGGTTGCCACTGATGTCCGCTCAGCCAGCAAAGTAAAACCCTGAGCACCCTCTAGTGTATTGCCTATAGATTTCCAGAACTTACCTGTGAAATGTTAGAGTGTCTTTGAATCCCTGAGAGAAAACCCTGGAGCCAGCTCCCATGTTGGGCAGAAATTTCAATTTAAGAAAGCTTTAACAAATGTCTGACTCATGTTCCAGTTTATATATTAATGTAGTGAAACTTCCACTGAGACTGTCCTAGCCTCCAAAAGAAATATAACAAGGTTCTTAAACCTTTCAGGAGGAAAATTTAGCAGAGAAGGTACATTATAACACCTCCCTTTTTGTTAACAATAGCAGAAAAAAAGGACTTGCATACCCCTCAAAGAATAGGACTCAGACCAGACAGCAGCTGATAGTACTCACATCTCTGATTGCCAGCAGGGAAATAAGTCAGGACGAACTTTGAAGAACCCCAGTCTCCAGAATTCACAAGGTAGACCTTCAGTTAACATTCCCACAGTCACTGGAAAACTTCTGCTGGAGTCTCTGTTCTTCAGCTGTTTTTGTGTGTGAAGGATTTTCTTAGGCTTGCTCAGACAGTTCTACTGCTAAATGCTAAATCCTTTTAAAGAGTGTTCTTATTAATATGTTTTTACTTCCCCTGAGAAATCTTTAGTCCCTGTCGGTAGGTGAAATACCTCCTCCTATGTTGCATGGAGATCAGCAGTAACGTTTTTTTAAGTTTCTACATTTTAATATTTCCTCCTCCCACCCAGGCACTCTGTAGTACTTGGTACTTTTCCATAGGAAATCTGATTGACTTTCTTGAGGACTCAGCCAGCTGGTTACCCGATTTTCTTTTGGCTAGAAGTAATTCCTTTTCTAGGTGAAGAATTTGTTTCAGCAGCTCATTTGGCTTGGAAGGGAGAAGTGTCTCTAAGAATGCTTCCATATCTACTTGGAAGTGAGACACATACCTTTATGGTATCTGGTAAATGGTGGTACAGATAGGTTGGCTATAACTCTGGGTCAGGATTGACATTTAAAGCAGCGACCCATTTGAAAAACTGATGAAAACTCTGGGCCTTCTCTCCAGGAAAATATACACATACATAAAATTTTGCATTTTATTTTATTTTTGGGGGGTGGGGGAGTCTAGACATCCATGGACTCTAGATGAAGAACTTTTGACCTAAAAAAAAACAGGAATGTTAATGTTTTATACTGTGTGTTATTATGTAGTCTCCAAAACCCCTCACACGTTCGAGATAAGCAAAGTAGATGTTATTGTTCCCATTTTACAAATGAGGATTACAGGTGTTAAGTGCTGGAAATGTTATGGAGCTACAGCTCAGCTGGTGTGGCTCAGTGGACTGAGTGTTGTCCCATGGACTGAGAGGTCCTGGTTCGATTCCCAGTCAGGGCACATGCTGGGGTTTCGGCTTGATCCCCAGTAGGGGGCGTGCAGGAGGCAGCCGATAGGTGTTCCTCTCTCACATCGATGTTTCTATCTCTCTCTCCCTTCCCCTCTCTCTAAAAAATCAATTAAAAGAAAGAAAAAGAAATAGAGATACAGTACTTACGTGGCAGGGGAGATACCATGATCATGAAGGTGGTTTTCCCAGGGCGAGGCTTATCCATTGCTCTCCAGATGTGCTGACCAAAATATGTGAAACTCGACTGCATAATTTGTGGTAGTGGGGAACTGTGTTCATGCTCTCTCTTGAAAAAAAGAAAAGAAAGAAAGAAATGGAGATACACAGAGAGAGAACCTCTGATTATCGTCCTTTGTGTATTTGAAAAGGAATTAACTGTTTTCACTGTTTTCTCTTGGCCTGATCATCTTTAGCTTAAATAGATCTTCTGTCCTCCCCAGGAGTTGTTTTTCTTAATGTATTAGCCATCTATTCTTAACTGCCTTAAACTGTGGAAATCAGAATTAGACCCAGTTCTCTTGATAAGCTGTGCTGGGTATGAAGGTTTGCCCCATTCTTATCTCTTACCTTTCAAATAACCTTTTCTTTTCTGCCTTTCAATATGCTTCCCTGGTGGAGCCACAGAGAGGATCATATGGTTGGCTAAGGAGAGTCAAGAGATTTAGGGCTGCCCGGCCGGTGTGGCTCAGTGGTTGAGCATCGGCCCATGCACCAGGAGGTTGCCAGTTCGATTCCCCGTCAGGGCACATGCCCAGGTTGTGGGGACATGCAGGAAGCAAACAATCGATGTTTCTTTCTCATTAATGCTTCTATCTCTCTCTCCCTCCCCGTTCTTCTCTCTAAAAAAATCAATAAAAAGAAGAAGAAAAAAAGAGATTTAGGGCTGCTTTATTCATGTTTGGAAGTGTTAGAGCAGTGGTTCTCAAAGTGTGGTCCCCAGACCAGCAGTGTCAGCATCACCTGGAATCTTGTTAGAAATGCAGAATCTTGGGCCCCACCCAGACTTACTAAATCAGACACTCTGGGAGTGGTGCCAGAAATGTGTTTTAAAAAGCCTTCCAGGGCCCTGGCCGGTTTGGCTCAGCGGTTAGAGCGTCGGCCTGTGGTCCAGAGAGACTCGGGTTTGGTTCCCGCTAGGGGCATGTACCTCAGTTGCAATTTGTCCCCGGCCCGGGAGGCAGCTACTCGATGTGTCCCTTTTGCGTCGATGTTTCTCTCTTTCTCTCTCTCTCTCTCTCTCTCTCTCTCTCTCTCTCTCTCTCTCTCTCCCTCCCTCCCTCTCTGTCTCTCTCTCTCCTCCTCTCTCTCCCTCCCACTCTATCTGAACAAAAAATGGGAAAATGTCCTCGGGTGAGGATAAAAAAAAAAGCCTTCCAGGTAATTCTGAAGCACCTGAAGTTTGAGAACTACTTTGTTAGATAAACTCATTAAGTGGTAAGGCTTTTCCTGTCAGTAATAGTATCCTAAAATGTCTTCCAGTTGTATTTCTTATAGATCTGCAGCTCCTTTTGGTGCAAATCTAATGACTTAAGCCATTGGACCAAAGAGTTCCTTTTCACCTGAGTGAGGAAAATTAGGAACCAGCTGAGAGTGTACTAGGGTGAACATCCTTGGTCAGCAAGAGCAGAAGTGTAGAGATTCAGTGAGCAAGCAGAAAAATATCAGTCTATGTCATTTCTTGAAATTATGAATTAGAGATCAGTATTGTCATGGTGAACATCAATAACTGAGTTCAATTAATTTCTGGTGGTGGCATTGGGCAAAGTTGCCAATTAAAGGGCTGTTAAATTTTTTTTTTAATTTTTTCTTTTATCCTCACCCAAACATATGTTTTTATTGATTTTATTTTATTTGAAATTCTGTTTTTTATTTTTAATTTATTTATATTCCTCATCTGAGGATATTTTCCTATTTATCTTCAGATAGAGTGGGAGGGAGGGAGAGAGAGAGAGACAGAGAGAAACAGTGACGTGACAGAGCTACATTGACTGGTTGCCTCCCGCATGTCCCAACCAGGGCTGAGGATGAACCGCAACCGAGGTACGTGCCCTTGACTGTAATCGAACCCAGGACTCTTTGGTCCACGGGCCGACACTCTAACTACTGAGCAAAATTGGCCAGGGCTGTTTTTATTGATTCTAGAGAGAAAGGAAGGGAAAGAGAAAAAGAGAGAGAGAGAAACATCAGTGTGAGAGAGAAACATCGATTAGTTGCCTCCCATACCAGGGATCAAACCCGCAACCCGGGCATGTGCCCTGACCAGGAATCGAACCCCAAACCTTTTCATGTACGTTACGATGCTCCAACCAACTGAGCCCCCTGGCCAGGGCGAAGGGCTGTTAAATTTAAAATTCTTACATGATTAGCCATTTCAGAATTGTGATTTGATCAGAGCACCAAGATCATCTGGAATGATGTCATTTCTGAGACCCAATCTGATAAGAAGCTAAATGTAAGGAGTAATTAAATTGAGAATGAGGTAGGGCTAATGTGCCCAGGATTGGGACCAAGGGAGTTTTTGGTCTTCTGATTTATATCAGTAGGTGTGGTATAGTGGAAAGAGCTTCAGCTCTGACATAAACACAGGCTCCCATATTCTAGTCCCATCATTTGCTCACTTTGAGACCTCAGGCAAATCATGTGTTCTCTCAGGGCTGCATTTTCCTAATTTGTCAGATGGGGATAATAATACCTACTTTTAAAGATTCTTGTGCTGATTAATAGCAGTAACATGCACAGGACTGTATAGTAGGCACTTAATAAATATTAGCTCTCTTCCCCTTATTCTGTTCTTCCACACGCCTTTTCTCTCCAAGATTATTCTAAAAAAGGAATCTACCATTTTATGTTCTTTCTTCTGCTCAACAAGTAGTCTCCTTAAAAGAATTTATTTTTCTTTATTGATTTTAGAGAGAGAGGAAGGGAGAGGGAGACAGAGATAGAAACATCAATGAGCGAGAACATCGATTGGCTGCCTCCTGCATTGCCCCCCACTGGGGATTGGGCCCACAACCTGGGCATGTGCCCTGACCAGGAATCAAACCAGCGACCTCTTGGTGCATGGGTCGATGCTCAACCACTGAGCCACAACCGCCAGGCTCTTCTTTTTTATGGAAGAATTCAAATCACATTCCCACCCTGTCTCTATAACATACAGTTGAATACAGATTTCCTAGTCACTGTCCCCCCTTTCAGTAATCAACAAGTAAATAATGATTCTTTGTCCTTTTATTTGACTCTATTTGATATAATATGTAGCAAGGTCATTGTGATTCTGGGGATTCAGAGGCAACAGAAAACTCATGTTTGTAGTCAAACCTTCCAGAAAACATAGTTTTTGTAAAAACCAAACATAGTCACTCAACAGCAAAAATCTTGAGATGAGACTAGAAGTCAGATGTCAAAACCTGTATAAAAGATGCACAGTTAAGAGTACAGCACCAGTCCCCAGTCTGACTGACCCAAGGACGCGGAGTGCAGGGTAGGGGCCGCCTGAGCACTTGGCACCATTTTTTTTCTTACCATCTTAATAAATTCCCTCATTGTTTTAGTGCCTTTGTAATTAATTTTTTTCTAATAAGGCTAGGTTAACTAAAATCATCTGACATGGAAAAGGAGGAGGTAAGGTTAAAAGAACCTAATTAGCAAGGTAATTATAGCAGGCAAAAAAGTGCCCTGGTTATATAAATATGCTATTGTTTATGTGCCTGCAAGTTGGGCCTTGTCAAGGGACTTGTTAAGGTTTCAAGGTCAGAGGATCCATGTAATTAGGTGTTCAGGAAAAAAATAAAATAAAAGCAGCCACCAGAATTAAGAATGGCTGATGAGCCACTAACAGAAATGCCTTATTAAATTGGGTTCAACTGCTGGAGGGGTTGGAGCAGCTTCAGGGATTCCAGGGAAGGGTAGCACCCCACCCCACCCCCAACCAAAAAAAAAAAAAAAAGCTAGCTGGAACCAGAGCCAACAGAATTGCTGATGCGGAAAGTTTAAAGGCCTAGCCACAAGGGTCCCTGCACTGGAGAGGTGGCAGTAGGGCTGGTAATGTCACTATGCTGAGCAACAAGAAGAAATACATTGTCAATGGCAACTTTGGGATTAAAGCCCAGGTGAGGCTAAGCTCTTATTTACCAGTCTTGCTGCTGCGGTAGCCATTAATGTGAAAGGCCAGCGTTTTACCCCTCCTTTCCTGCTTTCATCCCTCCTTCTGGCATAAGGTGAGCTCCCCTCTCCTAACAGTCTCTTTCCCTCCCTTGCCTTGATGCCTGTTGAAATTAGGCATTTCTCTCTGAAATGAAAAAAGGGGGGTTACCTTAAAGGACTCTTTGATTTCAGACGCGTAGGGAAGTTAGAGGTAGAATCTACCAAAATACCCCAGCCAGGGTGAGTAGACTACGGTGTTACAAGGTGAACTGTTGAGTGAGGAATGTATATAGCATTTACCTATTAGGGCAGGTGGGCACCAGGGGTGACCTACTTAAAACATGTGTTCTGGTTGGCGGTAAAAAATAAACATTAATTTTTCTGGAAAGTGTTATAACATTCTATATAAGTGGTTAGTCTCTGTATAATATTCTTCTGCCCTAAAGAAACTTGCATTCAGTGTCTAACAAGTAAACAAAATTTAGAACCCTATGTCTCTGGTGGAGAAAACCTACATAGTCTTCTTTTGTGCCAAAAGACAGTCTAAACTTGACCTGAGTGGAAGGGATAACTGTAAAGGGAGAAGACAATAGAGAAGAGAGCTCAGCTTAGGGAAACTGGTTTGAGATGATGATGCAGGTAGATAGCTACATGGTTCAGTGTTATTGGGGTAAATGTATGTGTACCACCCACCCCTGATCCTAGAGAAATAGAGTGACTGGCCCCCTCTAGTGGTGTGTGGGTGGGAGGGGGGTGTTCACATACCTCAGGCAGGGTGTATCTGTTACTTTTTTTTTTTAAGGAGGCATTGGTAAAGTCAGTGACTCACTGTGACCTTTGGAAAGTCAGTTATTACTCCTTTTCCTAGATGGGTCTCTATAAAAGAATAAAGACGAGTCATTGTTTTAAACAAGGTTGGTGAAATGGAAGCCTGAGTTTTTAGCTTGACTGCTATCACTCTCCCCGACTTCACACGCACCTTCTTCCCCTTCCCAACTTTTTTTTTGCCCTTAAAAATTCTTTTAACTTTAGGCTTGGCTTATGCTTACTATGTTTACTTAACATTCAGCCACGTACAGACAGTGAGGATAGAATAGGCTACTTCAGATTTATTTCAGCACATGATTTTTTACCATTTGTCAGGCATTTATTTCCGAGAATATAGGGGTGAATAAGATACACAGCTCCTGCCTTTATGGAGCCCATAGCCGATACGGGATACAGGTAGATAGTTATATTCGGTGTGGTAAGTTCTGTGGTAGGAGATGTACGTGGAAGTTCATGTATATCCCATGGGAGTGCATAGAAAGGGCACTTTATCTTTTTGGAATATATTGCTACTTTAGCAAAATAACCAGTTTCGCCAGTTTTCATTTTGCAAAGAGCTTCTAATCCAATGAATTTTCCTATTGCTGAAAATAATTTACAAACTAAAGTATTACACAGGCTTTATTTGTTGTTACAGGTATGAAAATGCTATGAATTCCCCTAAAAGGCATGCTAACCTAATTCAATTTGACATTAGTCCCTTTATCTCAATACTCAGATGATTCAGTAACTACCTCTACCTGCAGGTAATGGAGTGACAGTTGCTGCTTTCATTTGTCTTCTGCCCATCAGGGAACCCTCTTTTTTTTAGGAAAGGTATTAGGGGGACCGGAAAGTAATGTCATTAAAGTAATGACATGTTAAGGGCGGAAGTGGAAGCAAATCCGTGTCAGACAGTCGAGGAACTGTCAAACACTCTTAACCAACCTTGGTCGACCATTTGCAGCAGATTGGTAAAGTAAGCAGAGCAGGTGTTTGGGTCCCACATAATCTGTCCGAAGAAAACAAAGCTAACCGGTCCACCACATGCAACTTATTGCTTCAGCGGCACAATACAGAAACATTTTTTGATCGCTTGATCACTGGAGCTGAAAAATGGGTCCTCTATGATAGTCCACAATGCAGAAGGCAGTGGCTCTCTCCAGATGCGTCGCCACGAAGTACAGCTAAGCCAGGTTTACACCCCAAAAAGGCACTTTTGTGTGTTTGGTGGAGTATTCGCGGGGTCGTTCATTTTGAAGTGCTGAAACCTGGACAAACTGTGAATGTAGACCTTTACTGTGAACAGTTGGATCGAGTAAATCAATCTTTAATTGAAAAGTGCCCAGCGATTGTCACCAGAAAAGGCATTATTCTGCAACACGATAATGCAAGACCGCACTGTGCAAGACGAACCCTGGAAAAAATTAATGAATTGCGGTGGGAGGTATTGCCTCACCAACCATACTTGCTTGATGTTGCACCATCGGATTTCCATTTATTCCAATCGCTACAACATTTTCTAAGTGGCAAAGAATTTGAAAATTTGGATGATGTCCAAAATGCCATCTCCAGATATTTTGCTCAAAAACCAATTGATTTTTATCGATCTGGCATTGAAAATTTGCACACTAGATGGCAAAATGTTGTTGATAACGAGGGTGATTACATCACTGATTAAAAATAAAAACTTGTTAAAAATTTATCTGTTTGAAGTTAATGTAAAAAAAATGACATTACTTTCTGGTCCCCCTAATAGAATCCGTTGTCAGGTCTTTGATGCTTCTTGACACCTTGGATCCAGAATAATCTAACTAATTATGTGAACTTTCAATTAGGGAAGAAGAAGAAAAAGTTATTTGTTGAAATAATATGAGCTGTGATTGGTCAAGTGTTCAAAAGTAGCAGTTGGAACCTCCAACAGTAAGAGAAGGAGATAAAAATTCCAGAAAGTCATCAGATACTGTCCAAAATGCAATCTCGAGTATTGGGGTTTATACATATTCAGTACACTCATTCACTCCTTTTACATCTTTTATATTATACTTAATAAATTATCAATCTTGTGGCTTTTAGGTATTTTATGATACCAAACATTAAAAAAATAATAAATTAACGTTTACTGTACTTCCTAGCACTACAAAGCTAATTAATATATCTTTAAAAACTATAGTGACTACCTGTAAGAGCTGTAAGAACAGGGAACTGCAGGGGCTGGAGTGGGGGAGTGGATTTATTGAATCTCCTGCTATGTTTCACAGTTTACATACAGGCATCCCTCAGAGATAGTGAGGGTTGGTTTCCAGACCAGGCAATAGAGTTACAATCTTTTTGCTGGTGTTGAGTCTTGCCTTCAATTTGTAAAAACAAACAAACAAAAAATGCAACATCTGTGAAGCACAGTAAAACAAAGTATGCCCATACATTGTTTCATTTAACCCTATGCAAATCTTATGAGTTTTTGTTTGTTTGTTTGTTTGTTTTAAAAAATCCTCACCTGAGGATATTTTTCCATTTATCTTCAGATAGAGCGGGAAGGAGGGAGAGAGGAAGAGAGAGAGAGAGAGAGAGAGAGAGAGAAACATCGATCTGAGAGAGACACATCAATTGGTTGCCTCCTGCATGACCCCAACCAAGGGCTGGGGACGAACCGCAACAGAGGTACGTGCCCTTGGCTGGGATCAAACCCTGGACTCTTTGATCTGCAGACCGACACTCTAACTGATGAGCCAAATTGGCCAGGGCTTGTGAGGTATTTTTATCTTTGCTGTATTTATGAGAAAATGGGGCTCATAGAAGCACCTTGGCCAAGAGTACATAGCTAATGAGAGGCATAGCCAGGATTTGAATGCAGTTCCAGTTCTGAATGGAAAGCCTATGCCAAACATTAAAAATAATAAATTAATGTTTACTATACTTGTATATTTTTTTCATTATACCAGACCATTTCCTGAGAATCTTAAAACCTTGAAGGCAAGTCACTTTACCTTTCTGTACCTTGCAGTTTCTCATCTAGATATGTGAAAATTGAAATAGATAGTCTCAGAGTCTTTCCAGCTTTAGTTTTCAGTGAAACTATAGAAAGGATTTCTGAATATGACTCAACTTTCTAAAATTTATTTTAACCAGAACATCCCATTCTCCTTTTTTGGGGTCACAATTTTATTGTAAAAAGCGTATAGCCAAGAGTAGATCAAATATTTAAATTTGATGGAAATAGCCGGTGAAGAATGAAAAATCATTCTTCTCTCCAGAGTCTAACATTCTAAATATGGGGTTCATGCAATCAGATCTACTGCCTTGAATTGCTGTCTCAAAATGGAGATTCTTTTCCTTTATATAACTAGAGTTCTTTTTCTTAGCAGATCCAGTTTGCCGACCAGAAGCAAGAATTCAACAAACGTTCCACCAAAATTGGACGTCGCTCTCTGTCTCGTTCCATTTCTCAGTCATCTACTGATAGCTACAGCTCAGGTGAGGACTGAACTGCTATGGACCCACCTGTGGAGGCATTTCCAGTGGACCCTCCTGTCTACCCAAGGCTAATTAAGCATGGTCAAGCCTGTGCTTTGGAATAAACCTCTCAGTTGAAATTTAGACCAAAATTCTAAGTAGAGTGTTTGGATTCCTCTTGGGGATTTAGAGTGGAGCTTAATAGAAACTTTCTCTTCCCGTAAAGGTAGAAGAAGGTGATTGAGGAAATTCAGTTCTGATTTATTCAGAGGGTGGGAGGGAGGGAGTATCTTGCTCACTGATGACCTTGATTGAACAACATGTGTAAAGACTTGTGTTTTTTCCATTCTTTGAAAATAGAAGAGGGGTTTCCTATCCTTCCATCTGCTACTTGCAAGTTAACGGGAAACCTTAATTGCCCCAAGAAACATGAAAACTTGTAGCTAGTTCAAGTGATCCCTTTGCCTTCTCTTCTAAGCTGTGAGATGGTATTGCTTATTACTCCTTTCTTTCTTTCTTTTTTAATCCTCACCCGAGGACATTTTTGCATTCATCTTCAGATAGAGCAGGAAGGAGAGAGGAAGGAAGAGAGAGAGAGAGAAACATCGATGTGAGAGAGACACATCGACTGGTTGCCACCCACACAACCCCAACCGGGGCCAGGGACATACTGCAACTGAGGTACGTGCCCTTAGCAGGAACAGAACCTGGGTCTCTCTGGTCCGTGGGCCAATGCTCTAACTGCTGAGCCTAACCAGCCAGGGCTACTCCTTTCTTTCTTTGCAGTGGCATTAATTCAAGTATATGGTCCCTGGGACTGTTATCATTTAATGCCAGATGAGCTATTACCACGTAAAATCCCTTGAAGGCATTGGCCATTTGTGCAACAATGCCCAGCATGTGTCTGATCTAATATGGAGCTATTTTATTTTGCTCCTGTGTTGGAATGTAGTAGGAAACTGAGTTGCCTCTTCACATTATAAGGAATAATATTTATTAGAAAGTTTTCATCATAACCTGAAGTTTTATTTGTTCTTCACACAAATAGGAATGTAGTATTTGTTACATAAACTTGAAGAAAGCTTGTTTAGGAAACTGTAACTTTTAGGTTGGGTAGATTGTTATTTACATGTTTACATTTCTCTTTTAACTTTCTCCCCACAATAACTGAGTGTTGTAAAGCACATGAGGTAATTTCCTTTGGATTTTTGTCTAAAGATACCAAATGTGGTACCTATCTTATTCTGCTGGCATAATCAGTGTTGAAAATTCATAAACCAGTTAATTTATAACTCTGGAATTTTAAATAATTGTGAAAATGTGAATTGTAAAATAGGGTGTAATGTTTTAGACTATTAGTTTGTGCATGTTATCTAAAGATTGATACTAAATAATAACTATACTAAATTTGAACTCTAGCTCAGTCTCTTTCCTACACACTAGATCTGTATTTCCAACTGTGTTCCTGCAGAGAAAAATACAATACCTGCCTTCCCAGTGAACCTCTATATGCAGAGAGGGTACCTACAAAATATCTGTTTACCTAGAAGAGTGTGATTGCTGCACTCGGTTTAAAACTCATTGGTGAGTGACACTGACTGGTGTCACCCTGGAAAACTTGGACCTTTTAAGTTGCACTATATGAAATTGTCATTTTTATAGTAAAAAATTGTCAACTATATATATCCATTTAAGGATATTAAGCTCAAGAGCATTGGAGTCAAAACATTCTGGAGATGGAAAATAATTTAAGATCAATTCTTCAGCTTCCCACTGGATGCTGGAATTGCCTTGATGGCATTCCTGACAAATGGCTATCTGGACTCTTTGGGAACATTTTAAATGATAGGGTAACCCTTGCTTTATCTAGTTATTTAGCTCCTGATAAACTCTTATACAATTCCTGGAATTTATTTTTATTATTTTGATTTATTTTAGAGAGGGAGGAAGGGAGAGAGAGAGAGAGAGAAACATTGATCAGTTGCCTCTCACACATGCCCCAACCCACAACTGGGTATTACAATTCCTTGAATTAAAAGATTTTACTTAGAAATAAAAATCACCATTTTGGGGCATCCCACTGTCCTGGTTATCCTCATTTGATATATTCCAGATTAAGTTTCCCTTTAAAAACATTATGCCTATGAATAATATTCTAGATATGGTGTGAACTAATCTATAGGAAGTGTTATTTCCATAAACTCTGTGCTTTTAAAGTGAATCCCGAGACTATGTTTACTTCTTTTGCAGCTGTGTCCCACATACCGTTACTTCATTTTGTTTTTTGGGTTTGTTTATTTTTTCACATGAACAATTGTCAGGCCCTTTTAAATAAACTCTAAATGGAGATGCCTACTGCCTTGAGTCTTGGACTGAGAGTTAGGAGAGACCCAGTTTCTAGCCTTAGATCTATGTGTGATTTGTTGTGTGATCCTGGAAAACTCTTACAGTCTGTGAATTCATAACAGAGGCAGTGGGAAGTTATATGAGGTGACACAGAAAAAGCTCCAAACCCATCGAATGAAAAGCCAGGAATAATGGATTTGACTCACAGCTTTCTGAATTCAAGAAGATATGCAAATGCATGTCAGTAAGAACTGGGAACCCATTTTCAGCATACCTTACAATTTAAGTGACTAAAGAAATGAATATTACAGAGCCCCCAAAGACTGAACTTTGGACCTCTTCCCTTCTCTGTTATACTCTCCCCCCAGGTGACTTCATTCAGTCTCATAGTTTTAAATACCACATTCTATTGACATTTGATTCTCAAATTTTATCTCCAGCTCAAATCTCTCCCCTAAACACTAGATCTGTATATTCAACTGCCTGCTCAGTCCTTTCACTTGGGTGTTTTATAGGTATCTCAAACCTCCCATGTCTTAAAAGCTGAGCTCCTGAGTTCTAACCTTGAAACTCTTCAATTTGTTCACAACACTAGAGCAAGATTCATTATTTTAAAATAAGTCAGGTAATATCACTTCTCAGCTCAAAATCCTCCCATGGCTTACCAGTCTCACTCTGAGTAAAGGCTAAAATTCTTACTCTGGCCTACAAGGCCTATACCATCCAATCTCCCATTACATTTCTTTTTTTTTAAATATGCTTTTATTGATTTTTTTAGAGGAGAGATAGAAACATCGATGTGAGAGAGAAATATTGATGGGCTGCTTCCCACATACCCCCCACTGGGAATCGAGCCCACAACCTGGGCACGTGCCATGACCGGGAATCAAACTGGGACCTTTCATTCTATGGGAGGACTCTCAATCCACTGAGCCACATTGGCCTGGCACTCCCTGATCACATCTCTACTTTCCCAAACCTCCTGCTTCCCCCATTATTCGTTTCACTCCAGTCCTACTAGCCTACTTACTGTTATCCTGTTATTTTGAGACTCTCTTGCTTTAAGATTTTCGCACTTGCTAATCCCTCTGCCTGGAATGCTGTAAGATACCCTAGCTGGGTATCTTACCTCCAGTTCTTCTTTTTCTTAATATGTTTGTATTGATTTCTGAGAGAGAGGAAGGGAGAGGGAGAGAAATAGAAACATTGATGAGAAAGAAACATCAACATCAATTGGCTGCCTCCTGTACACCCCCTGCTGGGGATCGAGCCCAAAACCCAGGCATATGCCCTGACCAGGAATTGAACCAGTAACCTATTGGTCCATAGGTCGATGCTCAACCACTGAGCCACACTGGCTGGGCTTACCTCCAGTTCTTAACCAAAGATCACCTCTCAAAAGAGGCCTATCCTGGCTGCACATTTACACTCTTTTAAAATTGTGCAAACACCTCACCCAACACTCCCTATCAAAGTTTTCTCTATGGCACTTATGATATAACATATATTTTTACTAATTTATTGTTGTCTTTTCTCCCGACTTGAACATGAGATCCATGAGAGCAGATATTTCTGCCTGTTTTGTACTGCTCTATTTCTAGCACTTAGAACTGGAACATAAGAGATGCTCAATAAGTAAATATTGGTGAAAGTGTCCAGAGACTTTATTACACTTTACACTCCTGTTGAGGTCTCTGATATACTCTGTACACAGATAAAAGGTTATGACATTACAAAATGTTTTCATTTAGGAAGTTCTGCCAGCCTTTCTCAACCAGGGTTCCTCATGTGAATCACAGAACACAGAAAAGGATTTGAGAGTCTGTTTTTCTTAGTTGTTCAAAGGATGGGTCATAACTAGTACCCTTCGAGATGCATAGGAGAGAAGTTAATTCATATATTCAGTGGATGCTTCAAGGCATTAGGGCTCAATGCTAGTGGAACCCAGGTTGTAAAAGACTGCATTAATACCTAAAATTATTTTATAAAAAACAAACTTCTAAAAACTCTTTCCCTAAGCACAAAACCTCATAAAAACAAATGAACAGAAGACTTTTCTTCAAAGTCAGATCATTCTCAATAATATATATTTCTGAAAAAGTTGCCTTTGCAGTGAGTTAATTGGCTAAGGATAAGGACGGAAGACCGAAGTCTCTTAGATCATAATTGGTTAAAGTATTTTCACATTTTTCCAAATAATAAAGTTTTGTTTGTTTGCTTGTATTTTGGTTGCTAACATAGTTTTTCACATGTTTCTAGAGTGTTATTCATCAGTGAAATCCGCTGCACATTGACACACAGGTCCCTACTGTTATTTCCATTACCAAATGAATAGATTGGGCCCAAGAGGAATTGCCTGGCTTAAAATAGTCTAATAGGACTAATTCAACCAGGAGTCTGACTGCTTCTTCTCCTAGCAATAACCCACAATATCACAGCTGCTAGGAGGTAAGGCTTCATCAGGCGTGAGCCATAGAACATATGTATGCATGTTCTATGGGACAGATTGTGGATCAGTGAGACATCAGGTTATGTTTTGATTCTGGGATATCACGAAACAAGACAACATCTCGTGGTAATGTTATATTGTACTTTATATTACTTTTCTACCTAGAAGTTGAAACTTTTTTGGTATTATCTCATTTATTCATAAGATTTTTCTGGTTTTAGTTAGAGAAAAGGGAGAGAGAGAGGCTCTGTTATACTCCCTATTTTACAGTTGGATAAATTGAAAACTTAACTAATTAGAGGCGAAGCAAGAGCTAAGGCCTCAAGCCTGTACTTCAACAGGTTATTACCTTGGTTATCGATCGTTCATTTTTAAATAAATCACTACTCAGGGCTTCAGAGTGTGCTGACAAGAACAAACATTTAAGAAACTTTCCAAGTGTGTATATATGTATGTGTTAGATTTCTGTACATTTTCCCAGGAAAATGTTTAATGCTGTCTCAACTATTTTCACAAATGTGCTATTTTAAATATAATGGCAGAAACGAGTATGGATTAAAAAAATAAATGTCACGCTAGTTCAGAAATCTTTCTACTGTGTTTGCAGAAATAACTCTTGGTCTGGGTCTATCAGCCATTTGCATTCACATATTTTTACAGTCTAGACAACTGATATTTTTGGTTCTTACCTGATAACAGATCTATATCAAGGGATCTTTGAAAACAAATTCATTTTGGCTTCAAAAAGAAACACATTGGTTGAACTAACTACAACCAGTTGACTACTGTTAAGAAAATAAAATATTGTTTTATGGCTGTTGTTTTTTTGTTCGTTTTGTTTTTAGAATAGGAAAGTGGTATAAATAATTTTTTTCTTTGAGTTGGAAGAAGACAACTCAAGTCAAAATTGGAGTGCTTCTCTTAAGGGGATATTTTGGGGGTTTTGTCATGGTTGTTTGTTTGTTTTTCCCCCCTGACTCATCTTTAGAAGCTGAAAGAGGCATAGGAGAAGGGAGCTATTCTGAGTTAGGACTATTCTGAGTTAGGACTGAGTTAGGACTCTAGTCTCAACCTTTTTAATTACTGACAGCCAACCACCTGCTGCTTGGGTAGATTAGTAAATGACAGAGGTAGAAAAAAAAGAAACTGCTAAATAATATTATATGTATGTTATTCCTTTCCTATTCAAAATCCTTAAGCTCAGTAAGAACCCTTAAAGATGCTATGTCTGGTATTGAATTAAAAATATGTGCAAAAGCCAGTAATAACATCAGGTATCATTTATTGAGTGCTTTACAGCAAGTGTAACACTTTACATTATCTTATTTAATCTTAACAACTTGGCATACAGTCTGCTTCATAGTACATATTACAACCATAAGGAAAGAAAAATACTAATTTTATAATTAGTTATTTCATGTCTGACTAACAAACTAGACTGAAAACTCAGTGAAGGTAAAGACAGCCTATATCTGTCCTGTCTCCCCAGCACTTAGAATGTGCCTGGTACATAGCAGATGCACAATAAAAATTTGTTGAATTTTTGTGTGAATTTGAATGTGTGAATGACTGAACACACGAATGAATTAACAACCCTATTAAATAGGTTTTGGTATCACCTCTACTTTATTCACCTAGAAACAGAAACTGAGACTTCAACCAAAGCCTGTCTGACTCCCAGAACATGTAACCACTATATTTAAATGGCCATTGGGGAACATGAAAATCATCATGGCTCTGGAAAAGGGTTTGAAATTTCTGGGTGTTCTAAATGTAAACACTTTCTTCAAAGGCAGTTATCATATAAATTTAGGTCAGGATTAGGGATGACTGTTATTTTCTTCTCTTAGGTGGTAGAAGCATGGTTCCCTCAGCCTCCAACTCATAAGCTATTTCTCTTTCTGAGTATTGATTAGAGAAACAGATGACTGCCCAGGAAGCTGTTTCTGGGCTCTGTTGCCAAAGGTACTTTGAGCTCTCACTCACCCTAGGAGGGAGAACCACAGACTTTTTGTACAGATTAGCTTCTTTCAAGAACAAAAGTCTCTTTGGGGATTTATTAATTCCCTCACCTCCCCTAGTGACCCAAGTTCATTATTGTTGCCTCGTGTTAGGACTTTGCTCTGGGGCTGTTTTCCAGCTCCAGGGGAGATACTGAGGCCCCTGCTGCCCAGACTTTTTGTAGTGCCATGCCTGATTAACTGGGCAAGGTCAGACTTGCCTTTTACAGTCCTCCCTGAGATAGACCCTTTGCTAAGAAATCCCAGAAATGTCTTAATTCTCTGGATTTAAGTAGATCAGAGTACTAGAGACCTTAGGAGCTCTGAGATTTTGCAGGTTTCTCCCTTTAAAAGTGATGGAAGTACTTCCACATTGGAAAATATAAAATGCTTTATAGACAGTGTTTTATGTTCCCCAACCCTCCTCCCCCAAAACCGTGACGACTACTTAGGAAGAAACTATCCACAGAAACTTAAACATAAATCAAGGAAGGAAATTGATTCAAATCATCCAGCAAACAACCAACAACTACAGAATTAAATGAAGACTAAAAAGACGTCAGCTAAACATGGGAACAGCAGCAGCTGCTGCTGCCTGTTAGCCACAATCAGAAGTCTTATACCTTTCACCCTCTAGTGTATATTGCTAAATGGATTTGTCATCAGAGCATTTTATTATACCAAAAGGGGATTTTTCACTTCTTTGGAAGTCTAAGGCCAGCAAGAAGGGAGCACGCTGAATGCTTCATTGTCAATGTCTAATTCGGTCTGCAGGCACAGTTCAGCCTCATCAGAGCCAGTCTTAAAAAAGAAAGCTCTATTATGTCAGACAAACACTTTTTGTCTGGTTCTTAATTACTTTCCCATGGATTCCTTGTTTTCTAGGTCTTATCTATTTAGTTATTGTACTAAAACACAAATTACTTCAGGCGTTTAAGCAGCAGACAGAGAAGGGTAGCTAGGGTCCCAGAAACCCCTAGGTTCATGACCATGATCCTGCATTTAGAACTTTAACCTATTGCTACCAATGTATAATCTCTCTCTTTTTGCATATTCAAGGACCTCGGCATGTTCTGAAGGTAAATCAGCCCTAGATTCCAAATTAATGCTATCCAGGGGAAATGTCTTTGACAACCTCTCTCGGCTTCCTCTTTCTGACCTCTGGGTAGCACTTTCCATAGGAGATGATTGGGACAGTTACACAGTGTCATTTAGGTGCTTACCAGATGTGTAAATGTATATGGTGCTGGATGACCAGAGAAGCCTCAGTTCCCTCTATGGTTTGGAGTTTTAAAGGAAGCCATTTTCCCCCCTGAGGGTTTTTTATTCTGTCCTTCCAGCGGCATCATATACAGATAGCTCTGACGATGAGACATCTCCCAGGGACAAGCAACAAAAGAACTCTAAGGGAAGCAGTGACTTCTGTGTCAAGAACATCAAACAGGCAGAGTTTGGAAGAAGAGAAATTGAAATTGCTGAACAAGGTAAAGAAAGCCATCCCCTTTTCCTCTCAAGCTGCCTATGTCCTTTTGTCCATATTAATCGCCTTTCACATCCTACGGCCTAGTAGCTTGTGAAATGTCATTGTGATATGGAAGACTACTTATTACAAAAAAATAATCTGAGCTTAAGAAGCACTGTGGAAGGGAATAAACTCTGACAGTTCTGGAAGGAATCCCTCTACAAGGGAAGGGGAGAGAGACTAGATAAAGAGGACTGGGATATAGGGAATCAGAACACTGGACCATTTGCCTCTGAAAGCCCCTTATTGAAGAAAAGTCAGGCCCTGGCCAGCGTGGCTTGGTTGGTTGGGCATCATCTGGTGCACCAAAAGGTTGCCAGTTCAATTCCTGGTTAGGGTATATGCCCAGGTTACAGGCTCCATCCCCAGTAGGAGGCAGCCGGTCCATGTTTCTCTTTCTCTCTCCCTCTCCTCTCTCTAAAAATCAATTTAAAAATCTTTAAAAAAAAAAGAAAAACCAGATTTATGGTTTTGATCCCTTAAGGAACCTAATCTAACAGAGAACCTCATCAGAGGAAGGATCTTATCTTAAGAGATTAAGTTTTTCTCTTGATTCTTTCTTTCTCGTTCCCTCCTCTTTAATATTGTTGTGTATGTGTTGGGCCATTTCAGAAATGCCAGCACTGATGGCTCTGAGGAAGAGAGCGCAAGGAGAAAAACCTTTGGCTGGAGCCAAAATCGTGGGCTGTACACACATCACTGCTCAGACTGCTGTAAGTCTTTTTCCTTTCTCCACACAACAGTAGTTAATAATACCCCCAGCTATTGAGTGCTTGCAACTTGCCAAGCACTAGGTTCAGAGCTTAACAAGCATTAGTTCATTAATCCTCATAATGGCCATGTAAAGCAGGTACTCCTAGTTCCAATTTATAAATGAGGAATTGAGGCTCAGAGAGTTTAACTAATTTGTCCAAGGTAATACAACTAGTAAATCACAGACTCAAGATTTGAACTTCAATATATCTGACTCCCACACTTATGCTTTCTCCACTATGCTACATGGCTTTCCCTTATCTTCTCTTCCGGTTTCATAGCTACAAGGCAACTCTGTGCTCCGCTGCTTTCAGCTGCAAATAAGAGGAAACCTGATTCTACCTGGTTTATACATTAAGGAATTTATTACATTACAAAGCTAGAAGTCCAGAGGTCAGGCAGACTTCAGATACAGGATCTCAGGGCTCCAGTTTCATCTGAGTGTGAGTGTCCTGGAGCTGCCTCGACAACACACCTAATTCATCCTCAGGCTGATAGCAAGGTGGTTACAGCTCTTTAAACCATCACAAACTCATGAAGGGGGAGAAGCGCCATTTCTCCTTCTCTCCCAAGAGCTAGGAAACCTTTCCCAGAAGTCCTCCAGGATCCTCTATCATGTCTCATTGAGCAGAACTAGATCACATGCCCCTACCCCACCAGTCTGGACTGGGATTACCATGATTGGTTTAGACCAATGAGTCTAACCCCTATCCAAGTCAGTGTCCCCCTTTTAGAAAGAACTATTTTGCAGTACCCCTGTATTAGCTTGAAGTGAAATTCATATATAATAAATCAAGCTACATATATATACATATATTTAATCAACATAAAATTTTAACTGAAATATGAATGAAGAATAAAAGGAAAATAATTTACAATAAAATAATGTGTATTGCAATATATAAATGCCTAGGTAGAAGTGTAGTAGAATAATCAGATATTTGTACTTACTCATAGCATTATTTGAATGAAAGTGCTGCAAATGTAGATAGATAGAAATCTGTTACTGGTTCTAGAGCATCAGAATAGCATTGCCAAATTAGGTGATTTTTGAAATTATAACAACTATTTGTAAATTTCTGAATAATAACAAAAGTATGAGTTTTTTCTTCATTTATGCAGTCGTTGCATTCTTGGAAAACTATTATTTTGCATTAAAACTACAAAAACACTTTCTGTTAATATGTAAAGTGGAATAAGGTTAAAAACTCAGATAATTATAAATAGGTTTCTCACTCATGTGAACTTTTCATTGGAACATTTGAAGATTGTACCAGATGTGGCACGGTTTCTTGTTGTAGAAGACCATCTTGCACTTTCAAACTGGTCCTGCCCATTAAATGCCAGTAGCTCTCCCCTCCCAATTATTGCGATAACCAAAAATGCCCCCACAGTTTTCCATAGTTCTTCTATTGAGAACCACTGACTTAGAGCCACCATCAAAGATGTAGTAAATACTGAGTTGCCCATCATAATGAGACCCCTACAGGAAATCGGTGTATTGGGAAATGCTCTGGAATCTTTTATAGGATTTGTAAGATCCATGTCATTTTTATGGCTAGATCAACTTTCAAAAGATTGTCTCCTGAAGCACAACACTTATGTGGTCACATTCTTTATTAAGAACAGCAGAGATTCCTCAAGACCCAGACAGCTGCTGTTAGCATCATCCCTCTGAGACTTTTCTGGGTTATGTGTTCTCTGAGGAAAAGAGTACTTTAGTCAGGTCCTGTCTCCAAAATTAATATAACAAATTAAAAAGCTATCTCTTTTTGGAGCTGTAGACTAATGAATTGAGGCAGAAACACTCTTGGAACCTTTTTTTGGGCTTCTCCAGGCGAGGACATGAGACTTCAGTGTGGTGGCTTAAAATAGTAAGTGCTTCTGTACTGTCTCATGTTGCTAAATTATATCGAGGTTCTTTTTTACCTCCTAGCTCACTGAACATTACCACCCTTCAAGGTTCCTTTCTACTTTTTCCCAGAGTAATCAGAATTAGAGTAATCAAAACTAGTTTACCAATTTTTAACATTATTTTAATGTGCCCTCCCCACATTTTTTCTTTGTCCTTTAAAAAGTTAATTACAAAGGAATTTTGCTTTGTTTTGTTTTTAATCTTCATTTTATTCTTCTGATTACAAAAGTAGTCATGTTCATTTTACAATAATTCAAACATTGCCACAAATCTGTAATGTAGAAAGACAAAGTCTCCTATAATCCCATGTTTCAGAAATAACTATTATAGTTATTTTCTATCCATGTTTCTAAAAGACTTGGATCTACTTACATTTTTAGGCATAGCTCCTTCTAATGAGATTTCCTGGCTATTCCTTCTAAATGGTAATGATTTAAAGTTGGGTTCTAAACTCTGTCCTCGTCTTACCCCTACCTGCCTTCACTCCTGCTTGAGCCCTAATAGTCAGCAGTCTTCACTCAAAGTTCTTGGAACAGTTTTTATATTCTTGGTCCCAGTGACTTTTATAGTTAATTCATATTGCTTTGTAGGTAAGTCTCTGTATTATTATTTTTGTTCGACAAATTCAGAATTCCTAGTAGTAGGAATTCAGAAATTCTTTAAGGTGAAAAAATAAAACAGGAGAGAAAAAAATGGAATCAGACATGGAAAGGTAGCATAGACTAGAAATTTAGAGATATGAGTAGGGCTGCTACTCACTTACTGTGTGGCCTTGGACAAATTACATGAGGAGGTTAGCCTGCATTAGTGGAGTTGTTTGCAAGTTGTTGTTTTTTAATAAGAGCATATTTTAAATTAGAATTTTTATTTAGTGTAGAAGTATATTAAATACAAACTTTTTTTTTAATCCTCACCCGAAGACATTTTTGAATTTATCTTCAGATAGAGCAGGAGGGAGAAAGGGAGGAAGAGAGAGAGAGAGAAACATCGATGTGAGAGAGACACATCGAGTGGTTGCCACCCACACGACCCCAACCAGGGCCAGGGACAAACTGCAACCGAGGTACGTGCCCTTAGCAGGAACCAAACCTGGGACTCTCTGGTCCGCGGGCCCACACTGTAACCGCTGAGCCAAACTGGCCAGGGCTAAATACAAACTTTTGAAAATGAGAATGAGCAGTACTCAGTACTTAATCACTGTCAGGTCCTATCTCCATCTTAAATATTGAAATAAAATAAATCAGGATCAAATCAGTGGGTTAAATTTTTTAAAAATATTTTTAAAATTTGAAATAAACACAGATTTATAGAAAAGTTGCACATATGCTATAAATAACCTTTTTTTCTTAACCATTTGAAAGTTGCCAACCTTATGCTCCTTCAACCACAAATACTTAGTTTGTGTTTTCTACAAACAAGGGCATTCTCCTGTACAACCAGAGCAACCGTTCCAAATTAGGAAATTAACATTGATGAATTATTACCATCTAATTCTCAGACCCCATTTGAGTCTCACTAGTTGTCCCAGTAATATTTTTTATAACAAAAGAATTCAGTTCATAGTTCTGGGTCTCATTTAAATGTCATGGCTCTTTAGTCTCCTTTAGTGCGGAACCATCTATAATCCTTGACTTTCATGACCTTGACACTTTGAAGATTACAAATTATTCTATAGAATGTCCTCAATTTGGACTTTACTGATGCTTCCTCATTATTAGATTCAGGCTTTGCATCTTTGGTAGGAAGTGGCGCTGCATTTTAAAATTTTAATCTTATCAGGTGACACATGATTTTGATTTGTCCCACCTGTGTTCGTTTTGATCCCTTGATTGAGGTGGTGTCTGGCAGACTTTTCCATTGTAAAAGTTATTTTCCCCCTTTATAATTAATAAGTATTTTATGAGGTAGTAATATGAAACTGTGTAAATATCCAATTGTTCATCAAACTTTCAATTTATTCACTCATTTGTTTATTTTATTTGTATGGAATCATTATGTCCCATTTTAATGATTTGTATAATTCATTACTATCATTATTTATTATGATCGAATTGTTCCAATTTTTGCAAAGGGGGAGCCCCTTCAATCTGGCTTCTGTGGCTTGTCTTTTGGCATATCTCTTTTTTCCCTTGAGCACTTCCTTCCTTATGGTGCAAGATGATTAAGTTCACCTTGTACATTCTTTGTCCTAGTCCTGGAATCAGACATTTCCACAAGGAACCTGGTGTTTTTAGTGGATCTGTACACTACTGTGCTCTTTGCTATTGGGATGTCATTGTTCCTGGATCCTCCTTCATTAATTTTGGAAAGTAATTGCCCATGAACTCTTTATATATTTCTTTTGCCCTGTTTCCTTCTTCTCCTTCCTCCAATTACATGTGTTTTAGACCACTTGATAATATCCCATAGATCTAATTCTCTTGAATACTTTATTTCTTGATAATTGGTTGTTGTCGTTTTTTCGCTTTTTTGTGTATCTTAAAATTTTATATCGAACAGTAGTATATTAGTTTCTATTATTGTCATGAGATGGGTTGGATTTCAGTTCTGTTGTTTGGCATTATGGCTGCAAATTCCTCCAGCATGGGCTGCTGCTGCCTTGTGATTTGAGGTTACCAGAGTGCTCTTCTCCATGTCTTGGCTTCATCCTCAGCTTTCCGCTGCTTCTACACATGCTTGCTGGGAAGCAGGGGGTTCTCTTCAAGTCATGCACCACCTGCAGCACTAGACTTGTTTCCCGGAGTTAGGCTCATGGTGAGTACAACTAGGGTTCTTGGGTCTTCTGATCCAGCCTCAGTCTTAGGCAGGGCTCTGTGAGGGGAGGACTTTTTCAGTGTTCCCACCTCTCTGGAGCAGCCACATTTTGCCTGTATCTATGATAAGTCTTGAGCAGGAGATTTTTTTTCCTGCCCCTCCTGGAGAGGTAGCAGATATTTCCTATGTATCAGTATAGGGCCCAGGCCCAAGAGGGTTTCCTGCTACTTCCCCAGAATCAGAAAGTTTTTGCCTAATCCCTGGTGGCAGTCATAATTCCTACTCCTCTTCCTACAGCTTAAAGCTTTTGCTTCCTGTGAGAGATTATGGGGAAGTGCCCAGGTTTCTTGCCTGTTTTTGAGCACAGCCAGTCAGCTGTCTGCCCTCAGTCTTCCCCGTGAGCACTGGGTGGAAAAGAGCTTTATGTGAGTGTGAAATCGCCTTGTGCCTGGAGCAACCAGAAATTCCAGATTGACACACTTTCCCACACTCATTTTCTAATTAATTACAATTACAGCTCATTGTTTTCTTATCCTTATGTATGGCAGGCACCTCTTCCTTCTGTGCTCTGCCAAAGGTATAACTGTCCCCTTTCTCCTTAAAGGGATTTGTCACTCTATGGAGTTCACATCACTGGGTAGCTTTATGACTTCAGCTGTTTGATGGGCTCAAGAAAAGTTACGGTTTTGTAGATCATCTGGCTTTTTCTTGTTAGGTTATGAGCTTTTCTTGTAGCTTTCTATATCCTAAGAAGAAGCAGCACTATAAATCAGTGGTTTTTAAAACATGTTTTGACTCTGAAATCCTTGGTTTAAGTAAGTCTTACAGAGAGGTTCAGTATGTTAAATGGGTAAGAGCATAGTGTTCCGCTGGAGCCTTCCCCCAAGCCTACCCCCAACCTTGCCTTCTTATCAAAATACGAAAGAGTTTTTGTAGAGTACACTTTGAAAATCTTTGGCCCCAGTTATCCCTGATGTATTTTCTTGTTGTCAAACATATAAACTTAATCTCCTTGACCAATTGTTTGGCTCAGGCTTGCTCATCTTCTGCTTTCTCTTTAATATAGGTGCTTATGGAAACTCTGGGTGCTCTGGGGGCACAGTGCCGATGGGCCGCCTGCAACATCTACTCCACTCTCAATGAAGTGGCTGCTGCTTTAGCAGAAAATGGTAAGATCTTTGCTCGTTCTCTGTGTCTTTGGCTAAAGTAAGTCTCCAAAAGTTCTGTTATTTCAATATAAATCTTTAAGGAAGGTGGACATTAAAGGAGCTGTCTTGGTAGAAATGGATCCCTATTTTTGATGAGTTTGCTCTCTTTCTGGGCTTCTCTTGTTAAATATGATCTAGGTGATTTTGTTACCTAGTTACTTGGTAACTGGAATTCTCACCATTTCCGAACTACACTTTGATCTTTCTTGCTTCCATATAGAAGATATTTACAGTCACAAATATCTTCTTAAGTCTAATAACCCTTTATTAGTTAATGCTTTGCCTCAACTTGCTAACTGGAATTAGAGCACCAGTGGACACTACTCATGGATTAGAAAGAAAATACTTCAGGCATAGTTTTGTGGTCCTGTTGGTTTTTCAGCAGTGTGCCCTGATTTAATGTTTGGTGTTTCTGCTTCAGCAGCAAACAAGATTTGACCTGGAAGATTAATATTTGATCATGACAGCCACTGACACTTGAAGGACAAAAGAAATAGAGAAACTTGGACTTTCCCAGATTTTTCTCCTCACTCCCTGGCAGCACAACACAAATCAGGGAACCAAACCCTTGCTTCCCCGAGCTCTTGAGAAATGCTGGGAAAGCTGGGTAGTGCATGCATGTCTCTCTTTTTCCTAGCACTTTCAGCATTTTATTTGTTCTTTCATTCATTCAATCATTTATAAAATTTATGTGTATATAGAAAAATACACAAATATGAAATATATAGGCCAATGAGTTGTACATATACAGTCTTTTTATTTCCAACAAATACTTATTATGCCTCCTATAAGAGCTATTAAGGACAAATAAGACAATGTCTTTGCCCTCAGAATCTTATATTGTTCTTGAGGAGAAAAGACACATTGATAGATAATGATAATGCAAGAGTTTAGATGATAAATGCCACGACAGATCATAAATCCAAATTCAGCGTTCAAACAGGGAATTTATAAAAGTTCAGATTCCACAAGAGATCATTTCCAGCTGAGCTAATCAGGCTTCACTGGGAGCATGACACTAAATTGGGCCGTGAAGTGTAATAAACATTTAACAGATGGAGAAGAGTGGAAGGGTTTTCCTGTGGAGGATAGGATGACTAAAGTGTGGAAGTAAGAAAGATCAAAGTGTAGTTGGGAAATGGTGAGAATTCCAGTTGGACTGGATCAAGAAGTACTTACTTTTAGTTTCTTCTTTTTTCCTTCTAGTCTAGTCATATTTTTAGCATCCATCGTACTCTTGTCCCTTTTGTGTGTCCTGTTTGGTCTAACAAGAGCAAAATGGCCACTAAAGACAAAGGCGTAGATAAAGGGGCTGAAGACAATGCTAATCAGTGAAGAAAGTCAATCTGAGGAGTACAGCAGAATGAGAGTTTGTAATTGAGGAAAACCAGCATCTTCTTGCCAGAATTTTGGGTCAGATCCCCGTTTTAGGCTGTAATGGTTTCTCTTTGTCTCTTTTTCTCAGGATTTCCTGTCTTTGCCTGGAAAGGAGAGTCCGAAGATGACTTTTGGTGGTGCATTGATAGATGTGTGAATGTGGAGGGCTGGCAGCCAAACATGGTGGGTTAGATTTTTGCTAACACAATCTGCAAGGGTCGGGGGCAGGGAGGGAGGCTCTGGCCTAGGAGAGGGTTTCCCAACAGGAAAGAAAGAAAGTGACTCCTTTTCTATCTGATGTACCTGGGCTTCCAACAGAACTAGATGCTTTTGCTCAGGATACCCCAAGAATATTGAACCTCTTTATAGCTTCAATGTGCTCTAATTGTTAGTGCTGATCTTAGAATCATTCATATTCTTCAGCAACATAAAATTATTGCTCAGCAGCCCTGGCCAGGTGGCTCCATTGGTTGGAATGTCGTCCTGTGCACCGAAAGTTTGCGGGTTCAATTCCTGGTCAGGGCACATACCTAGGTTACAGATTCCATCCCCAGTTGGGACATATATGGTAGGCAACCGATTGATGTTTCTCTCACATCAATGTTTCTCTCTCTCTCTCCCTTCTTCTCTCTCTAAAATCAATCAAAACAAACAAAACATAAAAACATATCCTCGGTGAGGATTAAAAAAAATACTGCTCAGCATTCACACGTGGCTGGTTAAAAAGTAAGACTGACAATCTACCATTCTCTACCACCTCTTACTACCACACCCTAACAACAATAATCTAGACATGCACACGCTCACTCACACTCTTCCTGTGGTACCGAGCTTTCTCTCTAGAATCATATGCTAAATTTATAGTAAACGTGAAGGATTTCCAGGTTTAAATTTTTTCTCTTTATTCATTCTCCACATTAAGAAAGATAACTAGATAAAGTTTTAGGTTTTTAAATTTTTGTTTCCCTTTTTTATTTTTATTTTTTTTCTTTATTGATTTTAGAGAGAGACAAAGGGAGGAGAGAGAGAGATAGAAACATCAATGAGAGAGAACACTGATTGGCCGCCTTCTGCATGCCCCCCACTGGGGATTGGGCCCACAACCTGGGCATGGGCCTTGAGCAGGAATCGAACTAGTGACCTCTTGGTGCATGGGTCGACGCTCAACCACTGAGCCACACCGGCCAGGCTTGTTTTATTTTTTTAAAAGATCAAATTCTTGAAGGCTGGTGGACATTAAATTCACAAAGAGGAGAGAAAAGTTGCACAAAGTATGAGGCATTCCTACTTTACAAACATTTCTGCATATGAGTGAGAAGAGAAATTAAGGAATCAACTGAAAGAAGAATCCTTGAAGCTATAGTCCAGCTCTTGCTTGCTGCTAAATGCTGCAGAGCAGGCCTCACTGGGTGCACAGCAGAGAAAAGCAGCCTATCTTTCTGGATTCTGTGATTCAGATCACACTGCACCAAGTGCTAGTTTGAGGAAGCTGGGTTAAAGCCTTCATATCCTGAAAGGGAGGGAGGAGTCAGATCTAAGATGAGTCAACTCATTCCAAAACAGTGATAGGAGGGAGTATGACTGACAGGCCCTAAAGGAAATATGTCAGGGGGTTTCTACTGGAAATATAATAGTGATTTTATAGTCATGAACACAGGGAGGACATGGGATTGTTCCCAGAGAGCTTTTATAGACTGTAGAGCCAGCACAAACTGCTGGAAAGGGTAATGAAGAGAGTAAAACGAGGATAAAAACAGTTGTTACCCCCAGAAAACAGGACCCATATCTCTGGATCCTGTCAAGATCTTGTACTTTTCCTTGCTTTCCAACCTCAGGAAGATTCCCTGGTGATAAGAATTTTCTGCAGTAGTTACATGGTGAGAAATATGGGCTACATTCATTAAGTACATATTAGGAATAGCATCTGCCTGCCTGTGTTAAATATCTTTGTTAAAAGGGAAAGATGGATGAGAATAGTGGGACATCAGACATAGAGTTTCCCATTGCTCGATCTTTTTTCACCTCTTATCTCTTGTGCGGCTAGGGAATCAGAGGCTGCAAGGGAAAACTCTATGGGGGTTTCATACATACAGAAAAGGAGCAGGAAACTCAGAGGAGACTTTCTGTTTCTTAGGGCATCTGTTCTGAAGATTTCTACTGGGAGAAAAATGGAGCACAAACTTATAGTACGGAGCAAGTGTAGCATTTTAATGAGAGCTCTGTCTTGGATCCCTGCTCTTAAGTAAGGTTAAGTTGAGTCAGAGAAAGTAGATCAATAGCAAAAGCAGAAGCAAAAAAGAGATCAGGTGATAAACACGAGGTTGGGGATTTTGTGTGCCCAGAGGTCCTGGATGGGATTTTTGGCACTTGCAGTAGAGTTGATAATTGATGGACTGTAAAATGAGTGCATGCCAGTGGAGGGCAACTCAGTTCTGTGGGACTTTCCAGGGGGATGGGTATAACAATTTGGAAAGTCCTGTAAGCATTTCTAACAGCCAGGCAAAAGGCTGAAATGCCATGGCCTGGTGCCTAACTGTATTCTATGCTGATCTTTCTTTAGCTTATTTATAATTCAAAAACTTTCCTCTGCAGATGAAAGCCCCAGTGGGCACAGCATTGTGTGTATCTTTAATCCCAACCTGAAATAGTGTTGAGCTGTTCAGGGGCATGCTTACACAACTACAAGCTGCACAGTTCCCTAGTAATTTTTAATTTGGTTATAGAGAGTTGTGCTAGGCAAAAACCTACAGTACTGCCTGATATTTTGGGTAGGAGAGTGCCTGTACTTTGGCAGAAGTAAAGGATTAATGAATACAGTTTTATGAGCCATTGTTCTGCAAGGAAGACTAATTATCTGGCTCTATTTTAACTAAACTTTTTATTTTTAAAAGTTTTGTTTTCTTTATTGGTTTTAAAGAGAGAGGAAGGGAGAGGGAGAGAGAGATAGAAACATCGATGAGAGAGAACACCGATTGGCCACCTCCTGCATGCCCCCCACTGGGGATTGGCCCACAGCCTGGGCGTGTGCCCTGTCCGGGAATCAAACTGGTGACCTCTTGGTGCATGGGTCAACGCCCAACCACTGAGCCACACCGGCTGGGCTATTTTAACTAAACTTTGACTGATTATATTTAAAGTCCTAAATTTAATAAATAGGAATATTCTAGAATCAAATTTAGGCTTTCTGAATATCTACAGTACATTCAAGAAGTAGTCATCAAGAACTAGTCGTTTAGGCCCTGGCCGGGTAGCTCAGTTGGTTAGAACATTATCCTGATACACCAAGGTTGCAGGTTCAGTCTCTGGTCTGGGCACATGCTAGAAGCAACCAGTGAACACATAAAGTGGAACAACAAACCTATGTTTCTCTCTCTCTCTCTCTCTCTCTTTTCCCCCTTCTTCTCTCTCTCAAATCAATAAATAAAAACATTTTTAAAAGAACTAGTGATTTTAGATAACCACTTAAGTTATTAGTCCATAAGAAAATCCTCATTATATTGTTGTATATTTTGCTTTATTAGGTATGTCATGTGGGAAGGTTATTTGGCTGTGAGAATTACAGTTGATCTTTCACCCTTCGTTGTCTTTTACTTCCATCTAATGGCTATTTGGTCATTATACTGGCTTTGAGTTACTTTGCATAACCATGTGGGAAATTTGAAATATCTGTAAATTTACAGTTAGAAATTGGGATACAAGACCCAGGGAAGCACTGGAAACACTGAGCCTTCAGCAAAATGAATGACATTATTGATGGTTATTGTTGCAGATCTTGGATGATGGAGGGGATCTAACTCACTGGATTTATAAGAAGTATCCCAACATGTTTAAGAAAATCAAGGGCATAGTAGAAGAGAGTGTAACTGGAGTTCATAGGTAAGATTTGACATGGGCGTACCTGGTTTTATACAGCCTCGACATACATTCTTGTAATCACATACCTGTAGAATACATTATGTTAAAAATTGGAACCCACTATGAGGTAATGAGATCTGAGTCTGCACACTTGTTTTTTTTAATTCACACAAATAACAAACCTAATATAGTGAGGGTGGGGACAGGTAGGGAACAAGTATGGTCCTCATGTTTTCTAGTCATTGTTATACAGTGACTGTTTGTACTTTTTTGGATGAATTCATTTATGCAACAGATATTTACTGAACTTCTACAGTGAACCCAGAACAGCTCTAAGAACTGTGCTAGGGATCTAGCACTGGGCAAAACAAACAAAAACCTAGGTCTTGATAATGCTTACATTCTCACATAGAGAGCAAGGATTTAGGGTTCTTGTTCCTTTTTTTTTTTTTTTTTGATAAGTGCCCCTAGTGGGAACTGAACCTGGGACTCTCTGGTCCGCAGGCCGACGCTCCAACCGCTGAGCCAAACCGGCCAGGGCGGGTTCTTGTTCTTAAATGAACAAGAATTCCCTGAGTAAAATTGAAATCATTTCTGTTTATTATTATTCACTCAGAAGGAACTGAAAGTATGAAATAAAAGCTTTAGGGAAGTAAATTCTGAACAAACCACCATCACTGCTTTAGTATTCTGTGATCCTTTTGAATATACAAACTATGGGCTAGACTGTACTTTCAGACTCTTAGAAAGGGATGAATTTTGAATAAAACACCTGGTTCTGATACTTCGTTGAATCAGTTTAAATAAAACTCCTATATAGGGATATACATATTCATAGATATGTGTATTGAGATTATAAAATTGAGACTGTTTGGAAGTTAAAATGGTTGCATTAGAGTAGTGGGATTAAAATAGTACTTAAAGTTAATTTTTTGTAATTAAAAAGGTGAATAAAATTAATAAGCAATTTAAAATTTTACATTTTAATCCTTATAATTTAGCAGTGGTCCAGAGATTTTCCCCACATGCCTTTTGACTAACATCTTTATTCTAAGCTATATATAGACTCTAGAAAGATATTCTTTATTTCTCTGCACATACCTAATAGGATAAACTAGTCAGTCATGTCTCATGCTCTCATGACTACTCAGTCGACATATTTCTGGAATTTGATATGAAATTGACAGTAGATTGCAGTATCTTATTGTTTTATGTTCTTGATTTCCCTCATCCTCAGGCTGTACCAGCTATCCAAAGCTGGGAAGCTGTGTGTTCCAGCCATGAATGTCAATGACTCAGTCACCAAACAGAAATTTGACAACCTCTACTGTTGCCGTGAATCTATTCTTGATGGGTAATTTTTTATTATCTTTGAGATGAGTTTGAGTTGTTGACGTGAGTGTTTGGGTTATTTCTGGAAATGATTCATGTAGTACCTCTGGATCTATCATCACATCATACTCAGATTTTATAACCCAGAGCTACCATTGCTATCACTATTATAAGCAAACCTCTTTTACTTAAAAAATCAGACTAGCCCCTGTCTATTGGTGGCAGAGTTCCTACTTAGCAACTCTAACAGGCCTGAGATTAACTAACTAAAGTCACCATAAACATGTAAGTATCTTTGATGGTTTGGGAAAAGGTTCTTGATTTTCCTATTTTAGGTCATACTGCCAGTTCTTAAGCTCCAACTATCATATAATTTTCTTGCAATCTGGAAAGTTGTGGTGAGCAAAGAGTTGATTCTCAGAGGCATTTCTAGTTTTTCAAATCTGTAAGGATTGCAAATCTGACAAAATCTACTTAGATATATACTAAGTACTCTATTCTTCCAATACCCAGTTTCTGTTTCTACAGTTGTGCCCTGACATAACTTCATTCTTTCTAGGAAGACTCAGTAATTCCCTATCTGAAACCATTAAGTTGTTTCCATCATGTATAGGTTAATGGGAAAATGAAGAAAAGGCCTGTGGGCCACATTACCAACCGATCTGGACTGCAGGCAGTTTGCAACACTATGGGCCCTGGAGCCAGAAAGACCTTGGTTTGACTATTGGTTCTGTCATTTATTAACTATAAGGCTATGGACTAGTTATTTAATCTCTCTATGCCTATTTCCTCATCTGTTGAACGGTGACAGTAAGACCTACCTCATAGAGTTATTGTGAGGATTAAATGAAATAAGGTATGAATCCTGGTGTTCAATGTTAGTTCCCTTGCTCATCTTTCTAGAACCCTGTCCAATAAGTTCTAAGATTGAGTTAGATCTTAGCAGAAGCTTATTGCCTTGAAATCTTTTGGAGGGGGGCGGGGGGGGATGATGTTCAATGCAAATCTGAACTATTATTATTACTTCTTTGAGTCAATAGTATTATCAGACAGATGGGACGTTTAAATGAATTCTCAGTCCATCATTCTGTTTATAGACTGTCCCTAGTTCTGTCCACATTTAAGTGTTATAGTAATGAAAATAGCCTGTGTCTGATAAAATCAGTAATAATCTGGGTATATACTCATTAAAATATTTACTCATCCACAGCTAAGTATCTTGTAGATTTTTCAAGTCTCAAATCTATGAGCCTAAAATCTGCCTATACTGGTTTCAGTCACAGATACATAAAGGTACCTATAAAAATGCACAGAGTCCCTCCTAAGCAGTGTTTACCCTGTGGATAAAAAAGATTCTTTAATATCAGATGTGTATGAAAGTGAGAGTAAGATGCAAATAGTGGAACAGAAGTTAAGGTAATGAAGAAATAGGAAAACATCAACTATCTACCAGAAAACCTGCTGAGTAGTAAGAGCTCATTGGCACCTTCAGATAGTGAGAAATTTTCCAGTTGGGTCACGGGCAGTTCCTCTCAGAGGAATTGAGAGTAGGAAGAAGTAAAGAAAAGGAGGAAGTAAAGAGTATGCTCCAGGGAAGGCTGCAATGGAAAGGAGAGGACATTCAGCCCAAGAGAGTTCATTTGAGGAAAGGATTAGTGATTGAGCTTCTGTAGTTTGAGCTGGTTACACACTACACCATAAGTTATGTGGGAATGGCCCTGCTGACTCTTAGAGGACACTCTGTAATTGGTCTGCAATGCCAAAAAGCAGTAGAAAATTTTTTTTCTGATGCTAAAATTGTGTTTATTTTAAACCAAAAAGGTCTGAACTAATTGTTCCTGTTACAACATTTTCAGAGAAAAAGGGAAAACACAGGATGCAGGAAAGGGGATGGGGTGCCACCATGCATCTTCTGACCAGGTCCCTGCAGTGATCTGCAGGATTCCTGGGCACAGGGCCCCATAGGACTCAGCCATCACTTTCTCATTTCATCTGTCATCCAACGGTCATTTCTTGTATTCTGGAAACTGAGGTTCCACTAAGAAGACTAAGAATATCCCAGATATGGTTTTTAGATCATAAAATAGATCATGTTTTAGGAACTCTTCTAGGGAGTCCTGGAGCTAGAAGAATTAGAAGTCGGAGACTTGACATGACTCTTATACACCACCAGAGAGCTTACCCCCAAACCTTCCCCCAAAAGTCCTTCTTTGACTGAGGTCTTTTCTGTCCTTTATCCTCGAACCTTGAGGCAAATGTGGGTCCCTAAGATCACAGGGAAATCACTACCTAACTGGATTCCATCCAGGTCTGTCAGCCTATCATTTGCAGAGTAGCTGTGTTGGTGAAGTTTCCTTTCCACCACACAGCCATTTGTAGTCAGGAAAGACTATAGATAGTAGTTGGGAAGAGAGGCAGAAAGGCCTGAGGGTAATCAGTGCAAATGAGGCTCAAGAATATGATAGACTGATTTTCCTTGCTGTGCTAGCCCTTCCAGGACCATTCTCCTAAGCCCCAGCTTTTGAATAAGATAGTAGTCCAATCTGACTAGACCTACTCTTTTCACTCAAGAACTGCTTGGGCACTTAATTGATATTTATTGAGTTTCGTTTGGGTTGAGGGAGTTTTACTAGTTCCTCTTGAGTGGAGATGTCAAATCATTAAAAAGACAGGATTCCTCCTTTGCCTTTGGAGCATTTATAGACTCTTCAACAGGAGAGGTTAACAGTTAGATAAGTGAATAGAAAAACCCACAAATATTTGTAGGAACTGTCTATCTCAGAATAGGCTGGTTTTAGTTGAAAACCTTGTTCTGCTTAGCCAGAGATTCCTAGAGAAAGGAGACTGACTGAACGTAAAGAGAAACCAGCCACTGCTCCTACAAGTTCTTCCAAGAGACCATGAAAACAGTAAGGACCTTCATTCTAGTGAGAATCAGAGATTAAGTAGAACGTGTCTGAGAAGGAACCCGCCCCACAAAACTCATTATCTCATGTAGTCAGTATCGGCGTGTTTCAAAGCTCCTCTCCATGTTGTCCATCACCCACCTTGTTAAGATAGTGTGGGGCCTGTTGGCCATTATGATACTATGAAATGTAGTACTGATCTATCAGTGTTATATTTTATGTGTCTAATTCAATAAGCTATAGAATGTTTTCATTAAGCCGGAGTTTGTCACCTCCTAGATAAAAAGTACATTATTTTTATTTTTCTTATTTGTATCTTTTATTTCCAAATATTATATATTTCAAATGTTGTATAATAAATGTATATTGCTTTTATGTTTAAAAGTTACTTTGTAGTCTATAGTTTCTTCCATTCTTCATCACTCCAAGACAGGGGGGAAAAACGAAAGGAAAAAAAACAAAACTCACATACAGATGCAATTGATTGGATAGCATGGAGTGAGAAAATATATATTTTATTAAACCTTTCTTTCTAGTTATTAAATGTTTTATCTAGGCTAGAAACCAGACTTTCCTTAAAAATAGAAAAAAACAAAACACCATAAAACATGAAAACAAGGAACCCAATGTAATCTCAAGGGAGAAATGAAAAGACTTTTCTGATGTAATTTTTTTCCCCTCTAGACTTAAAAGAACAACAGACATGATGTTTGGTGGAAAACAGGTGGTGGTCTGTGGCTATGGAGAGGTAAAGTTTACCCTTTCAATTACTGTATTAGGTGTTTAAATTTTATTTTGCTGAAATAAACTATAATTTTTCATTTGTATGGACATAAGAGTACATTTATTTACTGCTTTAGATTGGGGGGTGGTTAGCTTTAGAGACTCTGGTTAAAGTACAATGTTTCTTTTTCCCTCTGCATTTTTGCCATTTTTTCTTAAGCTGATTTTCTGACTGTTCCGTGCACTGTTTGTGATGTTCTTTTAGCTTGAGCTTTGATTATAAATCACATGTGGGTGTTTCTGATGCACATGCATGTGCTAAGCAGGGGCTTGGAGTTTGTTTAGGAACTGCATTCATTTATCTGTTTTCTTATTTTTTCCCCAGCATGATCTATTCAGTGAAATTCCTTTGAGGGCGGAGAGTGGGGTACGCTTTACCAGAAGCTTTGAGAAACTGTTTTCTCATTGACTTTCCTTATTATGTGCTTTCTCCTGTTTTCAGGTGGGGAAGGGATGCTGTGCTGCCTTAAAAGCCATGGGCTCCATTGTGTATGTGACTGAAATTGACCCCATCTGTGCTCTTCAAGCCTGGTAAGTTTGAAAAGGGGACTTGCTTTTCCCTCTACACCACCAGCTAACATATGATCTTGTAGCTGCCACCAAAGAATGGCCTGGTTAATACCACACTTTAACTTAGAGGGGCCCAGATCCTGAGAGACTGCCATTAACTGTAAGCACCTATTTTTCAGAGATCAGGGAGCTCTGCTCAGAGAGAACAAAGACTATCAGAGAGGCTAAAATTTAGAATTCCTATGGAAATAGCCCCTGCCTTGACCTAGAGAACAGTAGCTCCTTACCTTCATATAGTTCTTCTCCCTTTGAAAAAATGATCAAAAAAGAATCAGGCTGGTACCAAATCCTTTTTCATATGATGCACTGAAAAGAGCACTTCCGTAATAGTCTTCCCAAAAATGTATAACCCAAATCTAATCAGGAGGATACATCAGACAAATCCAAACTAAGGATAAAATTTGCTAACTCTGAGTGAGGGGTATATGGAGATGTTTGTAGTATTCTTAGAATTCTTAAGTTTGAAATGATTCCAAAATTAAAAGTTTAATGTATAATCATATATAATAGTCATATAACTATGTACAGAGTTGCTGCCACATAATAAATGCTTACTAAATGGTAGCTATTATTAAAACTATCTCTTGTGCCTGGCTGGTTTGGTTCAATGGTTAGAGCATCAGCCACAGACCAAAGGGTCGTGAGTTCAATTCCCAGTCAACGGCATGTACTTAGGTTAAGGGTTTGATCCCCAGCCCTGGTTGGGCTCTGGTTGGGGTTGAGCAGGAGGCAACCAATAAATGTGTCTCTCTCACATCAATGTTTCTCTCTCTCTCTCTCTCTCTCTCTCTCTCTCTCTCTCTCTCTCTCTCTCTCCTTCCCCCCCCTCTCTCCCTCTCTCTCCCCCCCCCTTCCCATTCTATCTAAAAAATCAGTGGAAAAGTATCCTTGGGTGAGGATGAACAAAAAATAAAATTGTCTCTTGCCATCCTCAACAGGATGGAGAAACCACCATCCCTGAAAACTACTGCAAAGCCCCAGTGTCTATATCCCGAGTAACCCACCCAATCTTTACCATTAACCCTCCGTACCCAGGATAGAATGGAGCATGGCATAAAGATTTTATCAAAACCATTCCTACTATTCCTCACACATCCTAATCATAAACCAACATATTTCCCCAACAGATTTGTTGGCTTTCTCTAAGTCAGGGATCCAGCACATGAAGGGAATTAGCACCATTCTAGTATTTTCAGGGTTCATTAGAGAAACCTGAACCTGCTTTAATACTGATTGAGATACTGATTCAAATTATCGATATGAACTGATCACTTACTATATATTGGGTACTGTGCTCTATGCTGAGGATGAATAAGATGAATAAGTGAACAAGAGAAGACAGATACACAGACAAATAACCACTGTGCAGTGTAGTAAGTGCTATGATGGAGGTGCTTTAGGAGCATAAAAGAGAAATATCTAACAAGAGAACAAGGAGGCAGGATCAAAAGAGGTATCGGTACAGTTGAGTCTTGAAACTTGTGTAAGTGATTTCTTAGTTTGGAAGTAAATTCCATAGTCACCAAGGAAGGAGAGAGCACAGTATATTTAAGAAGCTTGAAGTATTTTAATGTTGCTGGCCAATAGGATAAGTTTGGGAGGAGTATAATATCTGAAGTAGGAATCATATGTCAGTATAATCATATATCAGTATAAGTATTTGGGTCTTTTCCTGAGAGCAGACAATCTCACTGAAGTATTTTAAGCAAGAAGGTGACATGATCCCAAATTGCATTTATGGAAATCCACCCTGCAAAATGAATTAGAGAGGCATAAACCTAGAGACAATGAGATTGGGCCAGGAGCTACTGTAGTAATATAGGCAAAAAATAAAACCTGAACATAAGACCAGCATGTATGGAGAGGAAGGGACAGATTCAAGAGATTTTCAGGAATTTAGGTAAAAGGATCAACCAGATTTAGTGACAACTTCAATTAGGAAGAGGCAGTAGGCTCAGACATTCTAGTTTAGTTGGCTTATACAGTTGGGTGAACAAGCAATGCTAATAATCAATATAGAAAATACAGAAGAAGAGCCTAGCTGGTATGGCTCAGTGGTTGAGCATTGACCCATGCACCAAGAGGTCGCTGGTTCGGGTCCTGGTCAGGGCACATGCCCCAGTTGTGGCCCAGATCCCCAGTAGGAGACATGCAGGAGGCAGCCAGCTGCTGTTCTCTCTCATCGATGTTTCTATCTCTTTCTCTCCCTTTCCCTTCCTTCTCTAAAATCAATTTTAAAAATTAAAAAAAGAAAATATAGAAGCAGAAATAGATAGGATTGGGGGCGTGGAGAAGATAATGAGTGTCTTTTCAAACACACTAAGTTTGAGATCCTTGTGGGGCATCCAGGAATGGCTGTCTAGTGGATAATTTGATCCATGGCTCTGAAGTTTTGGAGAGATCTAAACTAAAGATACAGATGTATAAATCAGCCACCTATGAGGGGTCATTTATAGCTAAGGAAAGGGTATGGAGAAGTGCTGAGAGAACAAAGAAAAGACTACCCTACAGAGTACCAACATTTAAAGATAGACTGAGATCAAGAAGGAGCAATCAGAAAAGTAGGAAAACCAGGATAAAACAGTGTGGACTCCAAGGAGTATAGAGATTTAAAAAGGCAAATAATGTTTACTATACCAGCAGAAATCAAGTAATATAAGAGTCTAAAAATTTTACTTTGGCATTCAGGAGATCATTGATGATCTTGGAGAAAGCAGTTTCAGTGGGGAGTAGGTTCAGTGGTAAAATGACACTTTCTAGAAACTTAATTTGGGAATCCTATGCTTAACATTGTCTCCCTATTATCAGGAAGAATTTGGTTCTAATAATGTGAAAGAACCTTATATTTCTGTCTTGTATGAACTAAGGAAATGGTTTGAATTCTTCACTGCTAAGAGTAGTCCAGCTATATCAAGAAGTGACAGTGTAGGTACCAAAGCAACTTGGTAATAGCTTTTGAGGTTCTGTGGCAAAAAGCTCCCCAGTTGTCTTTTAGGTTAATTGATCATGCTTTATTTCTACAGTATGGATGGATTTCGACTGGTGAAATTGAATGAGGTCATCCGACAAGTGGATATTGTTATTACCTGTACAGGTATGATTATAACATATAAAATGGGGTAGCACTTGGGAATGCTTTTATGGAACAAATGAAAAATGTCTGAAAATGGTCTGAATAAAACCAAAGTCTAAAAACCAGAGATAGCAGTTTACAAAACCAGTCACATTCTTCCTACCTCTTTAGAGCTTTACCAAAAGTATACCTTTAGGTCATTCCTAGAGGAAGGTTTCTCTCCATCTCTCTGTTCTATATCTCCATCTATCTTCAACCACGTAGGAGATGGCTAGAGATTAATTTTGTTTGGGAAGCCAGATCTTACATTTGTACATTTGATTTTTATTTTATTTTATTTTACCTCAAAAGTGATGAATATTTCTCTGTAGTCTCTGTAATTAAAGCAAGGCCGAGCATAGTTAGAGAAAGTAGGAAAGGTAGTTGTGTTGATTGCCAAAGAGGTAGATTCTGAGTTTTAGAGAGGAATATGCAGAAATGTCTAGTTTTCTTGGACTGAGATTTTATCTTTATGGTAGAACCATAAACTGCTGGAACATTGGTTTTCCTTTATAATTGTATTTTAGGGGAAGAAAATCAAAATATTTAAGAATGAAAATATATATGTAGGCTCAGGAAGAGCTGGGGGCAGAGAAGAGGGACCACAAGAAACTGTTCTTGCTTTACATCAATCCATCAATCTATTTTTAAAATAGATTTATTGAAATCTAATTCACATACCATAGATTTCACCCACTTAAGTGTACAGTTGAGGTTTTTTTTTTTTTTAGCAATTTCATAGGTTCATACAACCATCGCTACAATCTAATTTTTTTTTTAATCCACATCTGAGGATATTTTTCTATCTATCTTCAGATAGAGTGGGAAGGAGGAGGAGAGAAAGAGAGAAACATTGATGTGAGAGGGACACATCGACTGGCTGCCTCCCACATGACCTCAACCAGGGCCGGGGTCAAACTGCAACTGAGGTGTCCCTGACTGGAATCGAACCCGTGACTCTTTGGTCTGACGCTCTAACCGCTGGGCCAAACCGGCCAGGGCCACAATGTAACTTTTTATTGAGATATAATCTACATACCAAAAAAATTTAGCCTGTATACTATTTAGTGATTTTTTAAATATGTTTTTACTGCTTTTAGAGAGAGAAGAAGGAAGAGAGAGAGAAAGAGAGAGAGAGAGAGAGAAACATCAATGAGAGAAACATCAATCAGCTGCCTCCTGCACACCCCCTACTTGGGATCAAGACTGCAACCCTGGCATGTGCCCTGACTGGGAATTGAACTGGCCACCTCTTGGAGCATGGGACAATGCTCAGCCAACTGAGCTGCACTGGCCAGGGCCAGTGATTTTTTTTTTAAGTGAAAAAAAAAATCCATTTTCTTTCTTTTTTTTTTTTTAATCCTCACCTGAGGATATTTTTCCATTTATCTTCAGATAGAGTGGGAGGGGAAGAGAGAGACACATCAACTGGTTGCCTCCTGCACGACCCTGACCAGGGCCAGGGACTGAATCGCAACTGAGGTACGTGCCCTTGACCAGAATCGAACCTGAAACTCTCTGATCCGAGGGCTGATGCTGTAACTGCTCAGCCAAACTGTCCAGGGCAAAAAAATCCATTTTCTAATTCCAGAACATTTTCATCACCCCCAAAAGAAACCCATACTATTAGCAGTCATTCCTCATTCTGCCCTCCACCTTTCCTCAGCCCTAGGCAACCATTAATCTCTCTGTCTCTATAGATTTGCCTATTCTAGACATTTTATATAAATGGAATTCATACAGTATGTGGTCTCTTTTGACTGGCTTTTTTTATACTCAGATAATGTCAGTGTTCATCCATCTTGTGGCATATATCAGTATTTCATTTCTTTTAATTGCTGAATAATATTCCATTTTAAGGATATTCCACATTTTATTTATCCATTTATCAGTTGATGGACACTTGAGTTGTTTTCACTTTTAGGCTATTAAGAATAATGCTGCTGCCCTGGCCGGTTTGACTCAGTGGTTAGAGCGTCGTCCCACAGACCAAAGAGTTGCAAGTTCGATTCCGGTCAAGGGCACATACCTTGGTTGCAGTTCGATCCCCGGCCCTCGTTGGGGTCATGTGGGAGGCAACCAATCCGTGTGTCCCACTATATTGAAAAATCCATGGAAAAACATCCTCAGGTGAGAATTTAAAAGAAAAAGAATAATGCTGCACAGTTGGTTGAGCATCGCCCTGTGCAACAAGGAGTCACAAGTTTGATTCCTAGTCAGGGCATCTGCCTGAGTTGTGGGCTCGATCCCCAGCAGGAGATGTGTGGGAGGTAGCTGGTCAGTGTTTCTCTCTCTCCCTTCCTCTCTCTTTAAAATCAATAAAACCATATTTTAAAAAAGAAGAATGCTGCTGTCGCTATGGAAAACAGTATGGAAGTTCCTCAAAAAATTAAAAATGGAACTGCTTTATGACCCAGCAATTCCTACTGCAGCTTTTTTTTTCATTTCCATTTTCATGAAATTTCTTTTTCCTTCCCTTTGTATTAGTCTATGTGTGTCTTTTGAGCTAAAGTGAGTCTCTTATAGACAGCATATATATGGGTCTTGTTTTCTTACCCATTCAGCTACCATATGCCTTTTGATTGGAACATTTAATCAGTTTACATTTAAAGAGATTATTGATAAGTACATAGTTATTCCCAGTTTGTTATTCATACTTATGTTCCCTTTTTTCCTTCTTTTTTTATTTATTGATTTTTAGAGAGAGAGGGGAAAGGAGAGAGAAAGAGGGACATCGATTTTTTTGTTCCACTTATTTATGCATTTATTGGTTGATTCTCATATGTACCCTGACCAGAGATTGAACCCACAACCTTGGTGTATTGGGACAATGATTTAACCAATTGTGCTACCCAGCCAGGACAACCCAGCAATTCCACTTCTGGGCATATGTATATCTGTAGAAACCTAAACACTAATTTGAAAGAATATATACACCTCTATGTTCATTGCAGTGTTATTTACAATAGCCAAGATATGTAAGCAACCCAAGTACCCATTAATAGATGAGTGGATAGCCCTGGCCAGTTTGACTCAGCGGTTGGAGCGTTGGCCCGCGGACCAAAGAGTCGCGGGTTCAATTCCAGTCAAGGGCACGTACCTCAGTTGCAGTTCATCCCTGGCCCTGGTCGGGTGGTGCAGGAAGCAACCAGTCGATGTGGCTCTATCACATCGATGTTTCTCTCTGTCTCTGTCTCTCTCCCTCCCACTCTATCTGATAATAAGTAGAAAAATATCCTCAGGTGAGGAATAAAATAAGAAAAAGATGAGTGAATAAAAAAAGTTGTGGTACATATATGCAATGGGATATTACCCAGCCATAAAAAAGTATGAAATCTTATCATTTGCAACAGCCTGGATGGACTTAGAGAGTATTATGCTAAGTGAAATAAATCAGACAGAGCAAGACAAATACCATATGTCCATTTATATGTGGAATCTAAAAACAAAATAAATGAACAAACAAAATAGAAACAGACTTACAGATCCAGAGAACAGACTGATGGTTGACAGTGGGGAAGGGGGTTGGGAGGCTGGGTGGAAAAGGTGAAGTGATTAGGAAGTATAAATTGATAGTTACAAAATAGTCACAGGGATGTAAAGTACAGCATAGGGAATATAGTCAATAATACTGTAATAACTATATATGATGCCAGGTGGGTACTTGAAATATTGAGGGGATCACTTTGTAAAGTATATGATTGTCTAACCACTATGCTATACACTTGAAAGTAAAACAAAATAATATTGAATATAAATTGTAATTGAAAAATAAAATTAAAAAGAGAATAATGCTGCTGTGAACATTGTGTATAAGTTTTTGCGTGAACATGTTTTTAGTTCTCTTGGGTATATACCTTCACATGGAATTGCTGGATCATGTGGTAACTCTACTTTTAACATTTTGAGGAATTGCCAAACTTTTCTAAAGTGACTGCGCTGTTTTACAATCTCACCAATAATGCATGAGAATTGCAGTTTCTTCACATCCTCACCAAATTTGTTATTATCTGTCTTTTTTATGATAGCTATCCTAGTGGGTGTGAAGTAGTAGTTTTGATTTGTATGTTCCTGATGATGTTGAGCATCTTTTCATGTGCCTATTGGCACATCTTCTTTTGTACATTTTCTTTTGAGAAAGATCCTATGTTCATTTTTAAATTGGGTTATTTGTCATTTTATTATTGAGTTGTCTAAGAGTTCTTTATAAATTTTGGATACAAGTTTCTTATCTGTTACATGATTTGCAAATATTTGTCGTGTTCTGTGGGTTGTCATTTCACTTTCTTGTTGGTATCATTTGTAGCACAAACATTTTAATTTCAATGTAGTTCAGTTTATTTTTTCTTTGGTTGCTTGTGCTTTAGATGTTACATCTAAGAAACCATTGCCTAACCCAAGGTCAGAAAGATTTATTCCCATGTTCTTCTGAGAGTTTTATAGTTTTAGCTCTTATATTTAGGTCTCTGATCTATTTCAAGTTAAATTTTAAATATGGTGTGAGGTAGGGGTCCAGCTTCATTCCTTTTTATGTGACTCTCTCTTCTGTTTTTAAGGTAACAAGAATGTGGTAACCAGAGAGCACTTAGACCGCATGAAGAATAGCTGCATTGTTTGTAACATGGGACATTCCAACACAGAGATTGATGTGGTAAGATCAAGCGAGTCATCATTGGGAGCTTTTTCTTTTCTTCTTGCCAAGAAACAAACTGGAAGAGGAAAGAGCAGGGTCACCAGCAATCCTAAACATGACTGTCCTGACAGAGCTATCCACAGTCTATTCACTTACTAGCCCTATGATCTGTGCTTGTGGGTAATAGAAAACTTCTTTGTCTCAACTTAATCATTTCAAAAGATTGTTTTCTTTCACTCAAGCTTGATACCTACTTACACTGTAAGCCATTTTATCTTTATGTGTAGGATTGAGAGCTGGGTAAATTCAGAACTACAAAAAGGATAAAATAAATGTGAGTCAGGCCCTGCTGGTGTGGCTCAGTCATCCCATGCACCAAGAAGTCACAGATTCTATTCCTGGTCAGGGCACATGCCCAGGTTTCAGGCTCAATCCCCAGATGGGGGCCTGCAGAAGGCAGCCAGTCAGTATTTCTGTCTCTCCCTCTCCCTTCCTCTCTCTCTAAAAATCAATAAAAACCATATTTTAAAAATTGAAAAAAGAAAATAAATGTGAATCCGTTTTTATAAAATGGTAGTCAGTATTTTGGGAATGTTTAATTTTACCATAAAAGTGAGATAAGTAGATTGGTTTAAGGCTGGAATGAAAACATTGCTTAAGTTTGACTGTGTCTGTCAAATACTATGGTTTCTTTTTTCTCTCTCCCTCTTTCATTGGGCTAAGTCTCCCCTTAACTGTTTTCCAAACTATAGTAATTGGATCAATAGGTGCCACAATCAGCTTAGTAGCATGTGTTCCCCATGTTCCTCAAACCTGGAAAATATATCACTTTGGTTCTCTAATTTGATTATATTCACCTTAAAATTTTCCAGTCCAACATAACACTTGGTCCAACTAACTTGCCCAAGTAATAGTTAATAGAAGTGTTATTTATTTCTTTTCAGACTTACCAAAGTATTTCTCAGTGTGACTTTCACTCTGGTTTTAAATTTTTCTGGCATTTTTCTGGCACAACTGTATTTCTCTCTGGGTAAATGGCTCAGGCAAAGCATGCTTTTATCTCCACTGAGGGCTGCTCTGATTGAGCTTCAGCATTGCCAGGTAAGGATCAGTTGATATATTGAGAGCCTATTGGATAATATTTTAAATGGTTTCTCATAATATTTATTTTAAATGATTTCTCTTTTTAACTCTGTGCTCTATTCTTCTATTTATAAAAATAGCTAGACAAACAACCTACCAAAGCCTATTCTACCCTTGAGGTTTTTGAATGGCATGGCTCCATTACTCTGTTTTACAGTGGTATTTTGCTTATGAATCATTTAGTTAGTTCTTTTTGTTGTCGTTGTTGTTGTTAAGTTTCACTTATATGCCCTGCCACCCCTTCATTAAATGGTCTAAGATACTGATATTTCTAAAACTGCCTAGCACATGTACTTTTCTGGATTAATCTGCTTATAGAGCCCCTAAATGGGAAAAGCTTAAGGGAAGTAGTCCTACTCTGAGCCCTAATGAGAAATTTTCTGATTAAGGGAAAGGGGAAGGAATTTTCCCTCCTAAACCCTCAAGAAGCACTGAAATAAAAATAATTCCAAATGCAATCATGTATTTTTATATTTTTACTTTATCTCATTTCATCCTCTTGACCACCCCATGGGGCATTATTCTTATCCTTGCTTTGCATTTGGGAAACTAAGATATTAAGTACATTATTCAGTAATATATATTGATTCAAAGTGAAATTAGAACACAGAATCCAGGATTTTTTACTTCTAGGCTAGTTTTTTTGTTTTGTTTTGTTTTCCTGCATGTTGTACTATTACCTCCTCATGATTTCTAGATTAACTTCAAATTGCGATGGTGATCGCTCCTCTGAAGGCAGTCCAGACATAATTAATGTCTCAGGATAAAGGCCAGGAGACTCCTTACCTTCAATCACAAACATTTATTGTGATTGCTATATGCCAGGGGCTGTCTAGGTCGTTGGAATCAGTGAACAAAACAAGCAAACATACCTATCCTCACGGAGCTTACATTTTAGAGAAGAAAAAAAACAAACAAAAAAAACATAATGAGTAAAATTTATAGTATGTTATAAGGCAAAAGCATCATGGAAAAAAGAAAAAGTAGAACTTGATAAGGGTAATCAAGAATGTTGAGTTATCATTTTATTTAAAAAATATTTTTATTGATTTTTATCATTTTTGTTTGTTTGTTTTGTTAATCCTCACCTGAGGATATTTTGCCATTGATTTTTGTTAGATAGAATAGAAGGGAGGGAGGGGGAGAGAGAAATATCGGTGTGACAGAGACACATTGATTGGTTGCCTCCCACAGGACCCCAGTTAGGGCTGGGGATCGAACCTGCAACCTACGTATGTGCCCTTGACCAGGAATCGAACCTGTGACCCTTTGGTCCAAGGGCTGGCACTCTAACCGCTGAGCCAAACTAGCCAGGGCTTTTTATTGATTTTTAGAGAGAGAGAAAGGGAGGGGGAGATAGAGAAACATCACTCAGCTGCCTCCTGCACGCCCCCCACACTGGGGATTGAGCCCACAATCTAGGCATGTGCCCTGACTGGGAATCAAACAGGCAACCTTTCAATGCACAGGACAGTACCCAACTAACTGAGCCACACTGGCGAGGGCATAGAGTGCTGAGTTATAATTTTAAATAGAGGAATCCGAAATAAGCCTCGTTGAGAAGGTGATATATGAACAGACCTGAAGGAATTCGTCATGGATTTTTAGGTGAAATGCATTTCAAGATTAGAGAACAGTCAAAGCAAATGCCCTGAGGTGGGAGGGTGCCTTAGTCTGTTTGAGGATCAATAATGAGGCCAGTATGTGTGTATGGTTGGAGCAGAATGAGTATGAGGCAGGATGAGGTCAAAGAGGTAATGAACCAGACCTTATAGGGTCTCATGGGCCATTGTAAGAATTCCTACTTATATTCTGAGAGAAATAGCCCTTGTAGGGTTTGTAACAATCTGACTTCTGCTTTTAAAGGATGGCTTCTGTGTTGAGAGTAGGCCTAGTTTTGTAGGTATTGCTAGGTAGCCCCAGTATCTGCCAGGTACACTAGCAAAAGGCCATCTCTCAGTTCTTCTTGTGCTTTTCTTAGCAGAAGGTATATGACTAAACCAAATGGTCCAGAAAAGGAGATGCTTAGAAGAGCTTTAGAAAAATTAAGTTCCTCAACCTTTGATGTTAGGGTCACAGGGCATGTAAATGAAATTTAAGGAAATAGCAAACTCAACTAATAATTGAAACCAGAATGCTCATTTACCATTTAGCAAATGTGTATTGAATGCTTGCTCTGCTCTGTGCCAAGTGCTTGCCTGAAGAATAGCAGTGAACAGCAACATGCCTGCTCTCCTGGACTTGATATTTGAATGTGGGAGGCAGACAATAAATAAATAGACAGTTATTATTAGTTAGTGCCTAGTGTTGAAGAAAAACAGCAAGGTGAAGACACTGAGGATACTGTTTAGTTAGGGTGATCAAGGAAGGTCTTTTTGAGGAGATAACATTTGAACAAAAACCTGAATGAGTGGAAAGAGCAAGCCATCTGAGCATTCTATTCAGACAGAATGGTGAGTAAAAGACCCTGAGGTAGAAAGTGCTTAATGTGTTTGAGGAACAGAAAGGATGCCATCTTGGCAGGAACAGAATGGGCAAGGGGATGAAGATAAGGGACAACTCAAGGAGGTAGTGTGATGTAGAGCTTTGTAGGCCATGGTAAAAACTTTAGATTTTCTTCTGGATACAAGGGAAGCCATTGGAAGGTTTTGAACAGGGAGGTGACTAACAAAATCTGACCTATGTTTTATAACATCTGGCTGTTGTATAAAGAAAACTTGTCTGGAGCTTGAGTGGTGATAGGGACAATAGAAGGCTCTTTCAGTATTTCCAGCAATAGAAGGTGTGCCCAGCTGGTGTGGCTCAGTAGTTGAGCATCTACCCATGCACCAAGAGGTCACTGGTTTGATTCCCGGTCAGGGCACATGCCCATGTTGTGGGCCTGATCCACAGTGGGGAGCATGCAGGAGGCAGCCAGTCGATGTTCTCTCTCATCGATGTTTCTATCTCTCTCTCCCTCTCCCTTTCTCTCTCTCTCTCTAATATCAATAAAGAAAAAAAATAGAAGGTGGTAGCTTGGATCAGAGGGGTAAGCAATGAAGGTGATAAGAAGTGATACATTGTGAAGATAGGACCAATAGGATTTGCTAAATGGATTGGGTGCAGACTGTGAGAAAAAGAGGAGAATCACTGTAAGTCAATTCAGTGCAACTGTGAAGGAGAATGAGTTGGTAAGGTTTTATCCAGATATTTTTTAGTATTCAAAAATTTAAGGTGTTTTTTTTTAAGTAGAAATTTATAGTTTTACCCAAGCTTGAGATGTTGACTGCTACATTTTTAGGAAGGACTAGCCCATCAAGAGTTGGTCATTTAGCGCTGGCTGGTGTGGTTCAGTGGTTAGAGCATAGGCCTGTGCACTGAAGGGCCGTGGGTTCGATTTCCGGTCAAGGACATATACCTGGGTTGCAGGTTCAATCTCTGTTCCGGACCGGAGCGCTTGTGGGAGGCGGCAACCAATCGATGTGTCTCTTTCCCATCAATGTGTCTCTCTCCCCCTCCCTCCCTCCCTTTCACGCTCTCTAAAAATAAATAGAAAAAATATTCTCGGGTGAGGATTAACAAAAAATAAATAAAGAGTTGGCCATTTAAAGCTGCATTTTTTTTTAGAGAAATATTAATGATGTGAATATGTAGGGAACCTGTGATAGGGATTGTGCTCTTAGCTGCCTTTTGCCCATGTCTTTCACGTATGTCCTCTCCCTTGAAAACAGACCTGCTTACCCATATGCATCACATAGAAGGCCTATATGATTGTAAGCTTCACAGTTCAAGTGGTTAAACCATTACGACACATGCTTTAAAAGCTTTTGTCAGCCAAAGAATTACAACCTGAGACTTGCTATTTATTGACTCCATGCTTTGCAGAATAAGAACCACAGTTGTTCTCCCTGGAAAAAGTGATGTACACTAGTGATATACACTGTTTATAACCATGTAATAACAATTTGTGCAAGCATAGTAACTGGCAGATTTACAGTGGGATGTACACCTAGTTTGGGAAGGTAGTCTGCAGTAGGGAACTTTTTCCTGGTAGATTGTTTAGTGATTGTAAATCCACAGTAAAGACAATTGGGTGTCTTTAAGAGAAATTCTTGTAAAGCTGTGCTAGAGCCATAGGAAACCCTTCTCTTGAGGATCATGACTGCCAAATAGACCTAAGTAGGTTATTGAAGCTGCCTGGACAGCTCTTCAAACCCCATTTTAAAACTTATCCTCAGGTCTTTTGCTTGCAACAGAGCCGTTCCAGTGTTCTCATAAACTGCCTCTACTAAGCACTGATCATGATGTTCGTAAGAAGTGTCCATTCCTTGATTCCACCATATCCTTTTTCCCAGGGAATACTTTCTAGGACAGGAGACTGTTGTTAGTCATGGAGTAGCTCATTACTCCCAGTCACCAAGGTTGCTTGTCTTCTGGAAGATTAGGAGTGTGAGACACTAAGAACTTGAAGTACTTTAAAGCCCCATCATCTCCATAAATAAATACCAGTGTCACCAAGGAGTATCTCTTGGCTCTATGTGGTTATTGTCTTCCGTGGTGATATTTCTAACTTAACTTCTGTCCTTAACTTCCCAAAATTATCTGTTTAAATTTCTTTTTAATTCTATTTACAATGTTTGTAAAATTTCTTTCTAAAATTCTAATTTTAAAGTAATATTTGCTCAGTTTAAAATTTCAAACAATATAAATATGTTTAAAGTAAGAAGTAAAAAATTACATAATTGAGATTATAGTATATTGTTCTACAACCTGATTTTTTTCACTTAACAATAATGAATGGTTTTCATGTTAACACATATAGATATACTTTTTTTTAAACAATTGCATAATATTCCATCGTATGGAATTATCGTGATTTACTTAGCCATTTCCTTGTTGACTTACATTTTTGCTATTACAAACAACACTGGATGAACATTCTTGGGCACTTATATTTCTCAACTTGAACAAGTGTTTCTATAGGATACAGCCTTCTAAGTGAAATTGATTGGTCAAAGATTAGGTACATATAAAATTTTGTTAGCTACTGCCAAATTGCCCTCTAGAAAGGTTGAGCTTGACATTTCAAGAAATTTTTTATTTCCCATCTACCTAATAAATGGGCCAGACCATTAATACAGTCCTGAATATACTGATATACTATATATCTGTCTTTCCCTCTAGGCTGATAATGAAAGGAAGATACAGTCCCTACCCAGAAATAGCTCCCAGTCTAGTAGAGGAGTCCACAGTCATATCTATCATAGTGTCCTTTACTTTGGTGCCTAGAATATAGTATGTACGCAGTAAATAATGACTGTGTAACTGAAGTATTTCTCTTTATTTGTCTGAAAACTACTATTTGACAGCTCCTCAATTTTACCACCTTGAGGTAGTGTTAGAATATGGACTCCCTTTCTATTTTAGGCATTGCCTATTGGAAGAAGGAAGTTGTCTTCAGTCTAAACCCTGTGACTGTTATTTGATTGCTGCTATTAATAAACTTAACATTTCTTCTCTTGTTCTCGGAATATACAATATACAGAAATGGAAGGAGGGTGAGCCATTGGGAGCTTTATTCTACCATTAAGCATTTCTGTAAAGGCTACTTCACATTTGCACTTAGGTCACAAAGCTTCTGTAACTTTAGGGTGAACCACCACCATTAAGAAAGTGGAAAATGGGACACTGGGACATGAGGGCAGAACTTGGGCCCCAGCATGCTATGTTTAGGACATTCAGCCTTCTCTAACTAATCTCACTCAGCTCTGATCCTCCTTTTTGTGTGTGTTTCTTCAGCACTTACGTATTCGGCTTGCATTGTATTAATTTGCACTTGTTTGCATGTTGCTTTGTAAGTATTTTAAAGGCTTTTCCCCCCTCACATATGTATTGTTTTATGTCCCCAACCAAAATGAGAGCTTTTTGAAGGCAGAAACCATGTCTTTGGTTTCTTTTGTATTTCCCATAGCACCTTTTACTGTGCTCAGCAGAGAGTGGGCGTACTGTATATGTTGTGGAATGACATCCTGAGTGATCCCTCCCTGGCTGGGCCTAAGATTAAATTTCCTGAATTGGAACAGTCCTAACCAACCCAGGACAGGTATTCTCCATCTGGCATGTCGGTTGCTCCTTTCAACTTGCTATTTGAAATGGCTCCCTCCAACACCTTTTCATCCATAAGGTGGGACCTGGCATGGCTGATGGTGTGCTTGCTGTATGTATTCCAGGCGAGTCTACGGACACCAGAACTGACCTGGGAGCGAGTGAGATCCCAAGTTGACCATGTAATATGGCCTGATGGCAAAAGGATAATATTGCTGGCAGAGGTAAGACCTGAGGCAGGCAAGAGAGATTCAACTCTGACAGGAGAGACTGCAGTACTCAGATCCCCTCCTGCTCATGTTCTCTTACACTTTTCAACTCCTCTTAAGCACAAGCTTAACTACTTTACCAATGGATTTTACATCTAACTGTAAAAGGTCTTTTCATTTGACAATTAAGAAACTATTTTGGTTCCCCACTTTCCACCAATTATCCTGTCTCTCTATGTCAATCCACAGGCTGAGTCAGATAATGACTATTACTGTGAAAGAAATTAAATGGATAGAACTTATGCTACTCTGCATGATGCTTACAAAGAGATAATGCCTATTGTGGGATGATTTAATCAGTAAGCACAAAGTAGATATTCCTGACTGTAACTAAGACTGTCTTAGGCAAGCTCCGGGTAGGCCATGTCTTTGCTGATAGATTCCATTTTTGAGTGTCCATTCCCTTGAATTGAGCCAAACATGTAGTATGTACCCCGCTATATACTGGGTGTGTGATTGATACTTCCCTCTCCTGGCTTCTTCTAGATCAGACTTAGTCTTGACTTTCATTACTTGGCTTTTTATGTCAATGTTTGGCCACTTTTCCTTTCTTGAAAGCTTCTCTTTCCGGCTGTCTAGATTCCTGACAGCCGGAACGATGCCCTTTGTTCTTACCCTGACACTTTCTCTTCTTTAGGGAAAGATACCAAAACAATAAGGAGGATGACAATACTTTTCTCGAGTTTTGTTTTTCAGTCTTTTTTCTTTTAATTAAAGAAACTGAATTTTGCCCAGCTGGTGTGGCTCAGTGGTTGAGTGTCGACCCTGCACCAAGAGGTCGCTGGTTCAATTCCCGGTCAGGGCACATGCCCAGGTTGTGGGCCCAATCCCCAGTGGGGGGCATGCAGGAGGTGGCCAATCGATGTTCTTTCTCATCGGTGTTTCTATCTCTGTCTCCCTCTCCTTTCCTCTCTAAAAATCAATAAAGACAAAAAAATTGTTTTAAAAAAAACAAAAAACTGAATTTTTTCCCCATTGTATCTTCAGGTAGAGTGGGAGGGGAAGAGAGAGAGAGAGAAACATCGACTGGTTGCCTCCCGCACTACCCCGACCAGGGCCGGGACCAAACCACAACCGAGATACGTGCCCTTGACTGGAATCGAACCTGCAACTCTTTGGTCCGCAGACCGACGCTCTAACCACTAAGCCAAACCGGCCAGGGATAAAAAAAACAACTGAATTTAAATGTAAAATGTATACAGTCTTCATCTAGGGGCCCTTAAACTTATGTTTGAGTATCCTTCCTGTTCTCTTTACCTTTTCTCACCTTTTCTCACCTTCTCAAATATTCTACAGCATCTATAAAGGGACTGAATTATTTCTTCACAAGAAAGGAGTTGTACATTAATTGCTTTGATGTCAGCCCACTGTCTGGTGACGTATTTCTAGTTGTCCTGGAAGGTCCCATCTAGTCATTTTGGTGACAAAAGCAAGCACCAGTTGTTTTTGGTTCCTATGGTTGAGGGGGAAAAATGTCAAGGTTCCTAGAAAATGAAGTAGGGAAGGATGATATTGGGGGCAGTTTCTAGCTCTTCTAGTCTCTGAATCATCCACTCAAAATACAAAGCTGCCTTTGAATTTAGAGGAACCGAACTGAGGAAGAAACATGAACTCATCACAGCTTCTAAATAAAAAAAAAATCTTCTCTTTTAACCCGGAGAGAATTGCCCCTGGATTTGACTAGATCACTGTTTAGGACAGTCTTTCAAAGGAATGTCAATACCTTAGATGGAGGATATTCTGCTGTAGAAAGTAGGAAATTCAGACAAATGCACTCTTCCTCGGCCTCAGTCTTAGTATCATGTGACTGCTTCTATTCCTTTTACATAATCCCGGAGATCTTTTATCTATTACCTTCATCAAATTCTCCAGAACTTTTTATGGTATCACTTAAATGTCAGTTAATTTCTATTTATCGAACACCTGCTTTTTGTCCAGCAATGTTACGTTAGTTGGGAAGTATTTGGAAACTGGCAGAAATGCTCTTCCCTCACTCCTCAAAGGCCTGAGACTTTGTCCTAACCAGTTTGTGTCTTAATTCTTGCTCTCCAGGGCCGTCTGCTGAACCTAAGCTGCTCCACAGTGCCTACATTCGTGCTCTCAATTACCGCTACTACTCAGGTAAGGCCTCCAGAGTGGGAAAGCAGCGGGCTGGAGAGGGTTATAAGACCATCAGGGTTTCACTTGATATGGGTGGATTGCTGTGCATGGCACATCAGCGTCCATCTCTCTGCTTTTCTAGGCTCTTGCCTTGATAGAGCTTTACAATGCTCCTGAGGGTCGCTATAAGCAGGATGTCTACCTGTTGCCCAAGAAAATGGGTAAGTATGTGCTTTTCCATCCCCATCCTTACCAAAGTAGTTCAGAGTCAGAGGCTAAATGAAGTTTGGGGGCGTTATGTTTCTTAAAGTTAGGGGGGAAAAGATATGTTTATCTTATAAAGTAGGAGCTAGAATTCCTAGGTTCCATCCATAGCTGATTTATCACATGTGCCACAGTGGTTGCTCCAGTGAAGTCATGACACTTTGCTGTGATTTAGTTTACCTACCTGTGAATTTTAAGGGTTTTCTCTCATCAAGTATCTTGTATGTAAGAATCTCAAAGGAGAAAAAGATTTTCCCCAAGAGACAGGAATCATCTCCTACCTGTGACATCTGACTTATTCCAGTTGTAGACAGCCCCCACCAAACTTTCTGAGACCAAGAAGACTTTCATAGTACACCTTCTAACTCTCACCCCATTGCTTCAAGCCAGAGGAGAGATTCTGAATAGTTTCTATGAAGAGTTGAGTTATGTGGGTGTTTTGTAGAAGAGAAACATTAAACTGTCTTAAATTTTTAAAGAACCTGCCTCAATCACCTGAACTGAGATAGTGTGTTTATTAAGCTCTCAATGCAAAGATCAGAGAATAAATCGGCTTCTTGTCTCGTTTTGCTTTACACTACGTGTACAGCAGCTGTTAGAAGTTGACATGTTTTCCCTTGAATAGACACTCGGAAGGATATAAAAGAAATAAAGCAGTCCATATTCTGAATGAATGTCATTAAGTTAGGGAGACCAAACAAATACATAGAAAATGACATAAAATTCTGAATAAGGAATATATTTTCAGGTAAGGGAATATAAACAGAAACACATAAGAGAACTAAGCATACTGAAAGCAAAGCAAACAGTGTAGTATCATTTTGTCATTCCTTTCAGATTTACCAGATGTTTGTTTTCCTGAGTGACTCAAGGTATACAATTCAAGGCAGAACTAAAGTTGGAGCTTCCTATTTTTTAGTCCCCCTACTATCCCATCCTTTCTTTTAGACCCAAAGACCTTTTACTTCTTTCATTTCTTCCTTGCCATTCTGAGGAGAAGGAAAGGTTCAAGGCGGAAGCAGCTTTTAAGGAAAAAAGATTATGGCTTTGAAAGGGTTATGAGCTCGAAGCTCAAGCAGCCATTCCTTGGAACTAAGGGCCAGTGAGCAAAAGTTGAGCATTTTTCATTCAGCTCCAAGAATTAGAAAGTGTCTTTCAACTTTTTAAGGCCTAACCTGGAGAGAACAGCCAGACAAGAGGCATGAATGCTTATACCAGGGCTTCTGTGGTCTGTTCCAGATGAGTATGTGGCCAGCCTACACCTGCCCACCTTTGATGCCCACCTGACAGAGCTGACAGATGAACAGGCCAAGTATCTTGGACTCAACAAGAATGGGCCCTTCAAGCCTAATTACTACAGGTGCCTTGGGTTCCCCAGAACACAGGGAAGCCTGGGTAGTGAAGAGCTTCCTGCACTGAAATTGGTTTTTGCATCATCATCATATTTACATGGACTCAGAAAAATAAACCCACCCTCCCTCACTACCACCTCCAAAGGACTCTTTGAGGCTTTCTCCAGACATTAGTGTTCCTTTCCTGAATTTGCCTTTCTTCATTTCATCTTCTTAATATGATTTTTACCTCTTTATGAGAAATGCTGACTTTTTTTTACTGGTGTGAAAAAGCACCAGAATTATCAGCCCTCACCATACACTTCAGAAAAGTCCCTGCCTCCCTATTACACCTCTAGGCAGGCTCTTCATGCCCCACCATCCCCACAAGCTGATAACATCACAGTCTCATCTTTCTTTTTCCCTCCAGGTATTAAGTTCCTGTAACTCAAGCCAGAAGAAGTTTTAAGGAATAGAACTACACTCCTATACAGGAAAGAACCCAGCAAGCTGCTTCTCCAATCAGCTGCTCGCCGTGCTCACCCTATATGTTAGGTTATTTATTTATTAAAATCTAGAATCCTGTGCCTGTCACCTTGGCCCAGAGTGGTTACTGCCCTGAGGGCTGTGAGAGCCGCAGAAGACAGGCTGGGGAAGGAAAGAAATGGGGTAACCATTCCCAGTGCATCTTTTGCATTATTCCCCATTGACTGAAGCCTTAGCAGTGGTCATTTTTCTCTTGTCCAGGCTCAGGAGTTAGTCCAGGGATTCCAGACTCCTTGTTTCCTGGAATAAAATTTCAATAGCTGCCTTTCTCAGCTTTGGTTCATCCCAAGTAAGGCCTTTTGGAAGCCACTGAATTAATATGGTCTGGGTTCCCAGCCCTGACCATCACTGTCACTGCCTTCTTTATAAAATGATGAGAAAGAAGGTTTATTATGGCTTTGGCAAGCTACACTAAGAACTCAGCTGTGCCTGTGCTTACTGGGAGTCTCCTTTACCCAGGACTCCTTTCTTCTCCTTAAATATTTATATCCATTTTAACACTTTCTGGTTCCAAGAGGAATGTGCCTCCATTATTTCCTCAGCAGCTCTGATATTTGTCAGACATTTGTTTTGCTGTCTTTCTACCCAACTAACCTCTGCTCAGGAAGTGGGGAACAGCCCCACTGGGGCCCATAGTTTTACTTCTTTGTCATTTAACTGGATAGTTTCCCAGGAAGCTCCCTCCAAATTGACACTGTCTCAGAAATGTGAAACATTGCTTCCTGAAACTTCCTCTTATTGCCTAAAACTACTTCTGAAACTGAGCAGGGAAAGGCATACTTTCCAAGGGATTTGGGGTATAGGGCTTCAGAAATGGGACAGGTCTTTCAGGCCCACAGCTTGATACCCTAAAGAAGCAGAATGTGTTTATTTGTCTCGTAGGAAGATCTTTGCAGCTTAATTGGCTAAACTGTACAGAGATAACACTAAAGTGTGTTCAGATGATCAAAGCTGGTTTGACTAGGTTGTACTTCATCAGACATTCAGCCATTGATGAAACTGAAATCTAATGTCTCTGCAATTTGGTCTGTGGTATTTCTTCTCTGTTGGGATATCTTTTTATGTTCTGGCCTTTTCCACCTTAGGAGTCTGTATTTCAGAAGTCGTTTCTTGAGTAACTCCAACATTACAAACAATTAGGAATGTGAGCAGCCTGACATTTTATGCCCCACCTAAGAATTTGATTCCTTTTAGAGACAGACCTGTTGGTTTTAGGGTTCTATTGGAACCAGATTGGTTCTAAGAGTTAAAATCTTGAGTAGCCCTACAAATCTTGAATGAAATGAGCCCCCCTTTCCCTTTCCAACCCTAATTATACTCTCAGGTTTTTTTGTTTTCCTATTTTTTCCTATCCTCATCTGCCTCAAAGTCTCAAGACCAAGGTGACTCAAGAGAACACCAGACCACCCATGATCACTGTAACCTTCCCACTCTAATCCTTCTCCCCAACCTCCACCTTCTCCAGCTTACCCTGGTCTTCACATATATCCTTGGAGCTAGTCTGGAAGTTATCTTTCTTTTGGAGGTAAAGAGATGGACCTTAGGTAAATGGCTATTTGCCACATTAAATACTATATAGGCTCGGCCCATAGAGTCTGATTCCTCAGAGACCATATGTCTTAGCAAGTACTGGAAAAAGGCCACATACATGGCTCTGTTGTTTCATGAAGAAGATCACAAGTGCTGAAAATTCCACTAGGCCATTTAATTTTTTCATTTGCCTACCCAGTTCTGATTTTTGTATTCATTGGATCCCTTTTGCAAAAGATTCAGATCTTTGTACCTTATCTTACATCCAGAGAAAATTCCGTTAGGCAGATATCTGGACTCTAGCATATTATGTTCTTAGGCCAAAAGTCATAACCTGCTGTTTCTCAGCAAAGCCTGGCTCTCTATGGAGCTTTCTAGGCACTGATCCCGACAGAGCATGCTCTGCCTTACTATGGTGAAGAGACCCATTCCAAAGGAAAAAGGAGCCACAGTGGGCTTCTAGGTTAAGTTGCCAGTGTTGCTGCCCATAGTGAAGTATCTGCCTCTGAGTTGCAGATGACTTTTCCTTTCTCTCTGGGGATCCTGTGTTATCAAGCATTAAGAAAAAGGAGGCTCGGGCCTCCTGAGAATTTTGTTTCTACCTTAAGTGTTGGAATTTGGTCATTATTCCCTCTGCCCTTAGAATCAGAGCAAATGTGACTTCTTCCCTCAAGCTCTCACCTTAGGTGCATCCTAGGTATCTGGAAGCATAGGAAAGAAGACTAATTATCTCTGTATGTGGCCCAGGCCTGTGGGAATACTTACCATTTTCCCGATGACGAATTTGTGCTAGTTTTCAAGGTCCTTTTTTTTTTTCCCTTCTTAATGGAAATATTGTTCTCTCTCTCTCTCTCTCTCTCTCTCTCTCTCTGTCTCTGTCTCTGTCTCTGTCTCTGTCTCTCTCATAAGGTATCTGATCTGCCTTCCCTTTGCCCTCCTACCTCCTCACCCTATCTTTCCATATGAGCACGGCTGCCCATGGCCACATACTCCTGCAAAGCTTTTTTGCTGCTTGGCTTTTCTCTGAACAGATCTGAAATTGCTGCTCCTGTGGTTTTCTCAAAATTAACTTTGTCACAGTTTTAAAAAAGAAATCTACGCATTGTTGCATTAAGCTTTTTATAATAAAGGAAAATTATAGAAAGAAAATAGGCAACACCAGCAAATTATATGTGGACAAGTTCTAAACTATATATACATACATATATATAAAAATAATCATCTAGTTCTCATTGTCATCTAAAACCTCTAAGGATCACCATTTCTGAAGAGGCTCTTGGAAATCTTTATGTCTAAGTGATTGTATTAGATCAGCAATAATGAACATGTAATCTCAAAAGATAAATAAAATATTCTTAAAATGGATCCCTGTCTTGAGAGTATTCCTTGCTTCTAATTCAGAGATGAGGGAGGTTTCTGGGCAACAAGCTAAAGAGCCTGCTGTAGGGAAAGGATGTGAAAAACTGAAGCAAGTTACCAATAGATATGTTGAATTGCCTTAGGCTTGAGTCCCTATTCCATGGTGGGTCATTCCACTAATTAATATCCCCTCACTTCCATTACATGTATAAATATACTGCTTTCTCAGAACCACCACCCTGGGGAGTTGAGAAGTGTTGGTTTAAGGCAGAGAAAATAAAGCCTCGTTCTAGGTTCCCCAAGCCCCTTGTGTGCTACTCTTAGCTGGAGAGCACAGAAGCTAGCATCCCACAGTTTGGGACCAAAGGACCCTGACATCCAGCACCTGAGAACATCCAACCAAAGGGAAGAAAGAAATTAATCTGGCAGAGATTTGTCTCTGAGTCAGGTTTTGCCTGACTAAATCAGTAACCAGAGGATGAGTCCAACTTCCTGTTCTTTCTCAACTACCAGTAGAGTAGCCATTTTTGAGCAGCTTTCTGATAACCACCTTCTTTAGTTGGTAACCTAAACTAGTTCTACATTCTGAATGCAAGATGTTTTCTCATTACACCCACACATGACTTTGATGGGGAGAGGAAGGTGTTCTGTTTTTCTACTACTTTACCTTGGCTACCAGATATCCTCAAAAATTAGGTATTTTAAGACTTCCTGCATCTTATTTTTAAACTCTCAGTGTCAGGTGTTATCTATTTAATCACATATCTGACCTCCGTGGATTAAAGTGGAGTGCTTATATGGGGAAAGGCGTATGTTTGGTCCTTGTAATATATTTATACCTCTAGCCCTCTAGCAGCAGCCTCAGGAAACCTGAAATTTGGGCCAAGGAAAAGCAGTAGTGGAGGTTGAAAAATAACTCAGCACGGGTGCCATCTCTGCAAGATGGAAAAACGTATAGACCAGCCCCTAATTATCTCCCAGGTATATTTATGAGCACCTCTGTAGTTAATGGTATTGATAGCTGTCACTTCTTTTTTGACAAACTAAAAGAAAGTGTGTGCCAATTCCATGACTTACAGTTTCAAAGTTGTCAGTTAATCTGGTCTCTTGTTACTTCTTCCAGGAGTTGTTTCAAGATAGCTTCCTCCTTGTGATAAGCTCTGAAAGCCTGGGCCTATAATGATCCACTGGTTGTGGAAAAAATAATGGATTGAGGTCTCTTCTCATTTTGATTCTTTGAAAACTCCATAATACTAATTTTCAAAACCCTTCTCTGAAAGTGAAGCCAGGTGGAACTCTAGTCTTAGCTTTACAGAGGGGCCAGAGGGGACTTGAGAGCTGTCCTCAATCCTACTTTCCAACTGAAGATCACTCTGCTCCCTTTGCCCTAGGGATAGGCCGGAAAGGAACAAGCCTCAAAAGTGGCCCTCCTGTCTACCACCACTGTTGGGGATCCTACTGATTGACTAGGCTCACAAAAGAGAACATGATGTTCTGGGCTTGTCAATCCTAGAGCTCTGACTGCTTAGGAGGAGAAGTATTGGTAAGAGGGAAGGTAGAATAATTAATTCTTTTATTAAGAAACCCTAATGGGCTGTGCTGTGGCAGGTTTACCACACTGAAGCAGTGACAAGCTAGGCGTAGGTTGTGAATTTTAAAGCAGAGTATGAGTCTTTAAGAGTTTAACAAATTATACCCTGAGAAGAATTCCAAAATCAAATAGTTTAGGCCTTGAGCGAGGGACTTTCTTGGAAATTCATATTAATTCAATACTGTTGAATGAGTGAGTCTCAACTCCAGAAGATTTTGCCCCTCTGGGGACATTTTGAAATATGTGGAGACTTTTGTTTGTCACACTAGGGGGAGGGTACTATTGGCATCTAGTGAGGAGAGGCCAGGGATTCTATCAAACATCCTACAATGCACGGGACTGCTCCCACAACAAATAATTTTTCAGTCAGTAGTACAGAAACCCTGTGCTAAACATACATAAATGAGGCATACTAAAATGAATAAAACTTGGACTTACTCTCAAGCTTATATTCAGATTGTAGGTGGAGGGTGGGAGGTGGGAATGAGAAAGGAAAGGGAAAATAGTGGGAGGGTACAATAAGGAGATGTTGGGGACCAGGAAGGGAAAGGAACTCAGAAAACTCCAAGGAGTGCTTGCTCTCTCAACTCTGCCTTGACCTGTCCCCTCCTAATTAGCAGAGGAAAATGTGAGGGAAAGATAGGGATAATTCTGTTCCTTTCTTAATCCTAAAATATAAGAAGGGGAGTAACTCCTTTGGGATATAGTGGAAAATATAAGGATTTTGGATCCAGTCTGACTTGGCTCGACACCAACACTGCCTGAATGGGTTGAGGAGGGTCAAAAGGCTTTCTGGAGGAGGAGGTGATAACTAAATAGAATATTTAAGGAAGAACAGACGTTAGCCAAGAGAAGAACAGCAAGTTCCTCTAAAGAGAGAGAACAGCACATTCGAAGACACTGAAACAAGATAGAATATGATGCCTTGAGAACTGCAAGGAGTAATTAATCTCTGTGAGTCCCGACTGACTTCCTCCGAGGAAATATTGGATTCGTGAAAACAACCTGTCAGAGGTGTGATATACCTGGAAAGGGCCTGGTGCAATGCCTGGAAAAAGTGGCAGTTCAACAATCCCACCCATTTGGTCCCACCCACTCCCCTCAGGCTGCTTATTTGGGGCTGCTATTACCAACCCAGACTGCCTGAACACTGACTGCTTTTTAGATAAATTCCAGAGTGGGCAAGCCACACAGCCTCGCTTGGCCCAGGAAGGGTCTTAGAAGAATGAAGGAAAAGACTGAGGGTGAGGGAGGGGCGGGGCGCTGCTCTCCATTCATTTTTAACTCCCTAGATACAGCGTGAGGAAGGTGCCCACTTCAGGAGAGAAAGGCAGATAAGCAGGAGCAGCCCTGAGAGGCACCAGCAATGTCAGTGAGGTGAAAACGCCCCACCCCACCCCTTAACCCCTAGTCTCCCAGCTAAGTCCTCACTCCGAGCGGGATGAGTTCTGTTCACAAATCTCAGCTTCCAGAGAGGGCGAGTCCCTCATTTCCTGCGGCGTCCCTGGCCACCCGGCGGGGTCACCTGCGACGGAAGCGGGATTTGGGATGTGTGCAGGAGCCAGGATTTGGGGGCAGAGGTCTGTGGCGATGGGGAAACAGACTGCAGTGGAGCAGAAGGCGAAGAATAGAGCTCCCCGAAAAGGTCGCTATTTGGGAGGGGGTGAGTGCTGAGGGTACGGAGTGAGAAGCAAAGGGATAACCGCCTTGAGCTCAAGAGCTCAAGACTCAGAATTCCGGAGGCAGAGCTGGGAGCCAACCCAGGAGTCCATCGCTACCCTAAACGCCGCAGAACTGGAAAAAAAAAAAAGACAAGGGGAAAAAATCCCGTGAATGAGCCCCCACCTCTTCCAAGTCCCGCTCCAAGCGGTCGAACAGCCAATCGCGCTGCAGGGCGGGGCTGCGGGAAGCGGCCGCAGCCAATAGCTGTGGAGGGGGCGGGGCCGGGTGGCGGCGCGCGCGGCGGCGGGGTCGCTTGGGGCAGAGAGCGCTGAGCAGCTGAGGGGAGCCGCTGACCCTAGCCGCATGGAGGACCCGGTGGCGCCGGGGTCCGGGAGCCAGCCCTCCAATGGCAACAGCAACGGCAACGGCGGAGGCAAAGGGAAGCAGGTGTCGCCGAAGGGCCGGGAAGCGTTCAGAAGCCAGCGGCGGGAGTCGGAGGTGAGGAGCGGGGGCAGCTTCTGTTGGGGCCGGGAGACGCCCGCGGGCGGGAAGCGGTAGCTGAGGTGATTTGGCTTGGTTCCCCTCCCGCGCCCCGAGTCGCCCCTTGGAGCGGGCACCCGCGGGGTCTTCCGCAGTCTGGGCTCTGCAGCCCCTGATCCCTCTCCACCCGTCTCCTGCAGCGAGCAGGTCGGGGGCTTTCTAGCCCTCTGGCCTCCGCTCCGGGAGACGTAGCGCGATACCGAGCGTATCAGACACTTTTCAAATATTTATCTCGCTAATTGCTGCAGCCCCTTGGAGTGGGAATTCGGATCTTCCATTTACAGAGGAGCAAACAGGCGCGTAGAGGTTGAGTGACTGGCGTGAGGGGTGGGAGGCCAGAGCTCCGCCGCAGTAAAGAGGAGCGGGCTTGGGGGGCAGCTGCCCTGCCCCCCAAGGCTCCCCGAGCCGATCCTGCTGTGCCGCATGCCTTCTGCTCTTCCCCTTCCCCTCCCCCGGGGGTGCTGGCAGGCTCTTTAGGGAGTGCCTTCCACCGACATCAGGACCCCTACCAGGAAGGGTTAATGAGACAGAATTCAGGCGGGGGCAGTACACGAGTGAGTAGATGCGACTGTCCCTGGTTACAAACCCACATACAGGAGTATGAATGTTTGGGTCGCTTCCTCTTCTGGGGGAAAAAAATCCTAACCAGGAGGATGAAAGGATTATCATCACTCCCCCGCTGCCCTCCTCCCTCCGGCCAGTCTCCATCAACTAGCCCAGAGTAGAATTGGACCTGAACCGAGACCAGGAGAATAGACTACAAAGTGTCAGGTGTGGAAGGGTCTGTAGAGATCACCTGGGTTTTCACCGAAGTAAAAGGGACGGAAGTAACTTGCCCAGGATCATACAGCTGACTTAATGGCCAGGAACACCAAGCTGTGGAGTCAGCCAGACCAGGTTTTGAACCCCAGCCCTGCCATTTATTCTCTGTGTGACTTTTGGAAAATTGCCAAACCTCTAGGAGCTCCAGTTTCTTCATCTGTAAAATGAGGTTAACACTATCTGCCTCGGAAGGTTGTAATAAAGTCAAAGTGAGATAATTGAATGTAAAATGTTTAATGCAGTGCAGGCACAGTGCATGTAATGGGTCAATTCAGAGTAGCTCTTGGTACTGTACATCATAATCATCAAGGGGCAGAACAAGTACTTGGGGGCCAGGTGTTAGGTATCCCGGTCCAGGGTTTACCATTTGAATAGTATCTCACAGTTTCCAAAGGGATTTTATGTATGCTTTCCATTTTGATACAGAGTAGGAATCCATCCCACTTTTTAAAAGAGAGAAGTGGAGGAGGTGAAAAGACTGGCCCCAAATCACACCACCTTTCACAGGCGGAGCTCAGCCCTCCTGCCTTGCTAGATCAGGCAGAGTTCTATCCACCACATCATCTTCCCCCCTGCCCTAGTACCAATCTGGCCTTTTAGGGCACCCTTTGCTTCCTTCTTCCCATAGAGACATTGCACTTACCCAAATGTTGTATTTGGGGGTGGGGTAGTCATTCTATGTGCCCAGCACTATTTTGGGTGCTAGGGATACAGCCATGAACAACATAATGTCTTTGCCCTTTGGAACTAACATTCTAGTGAGAGTGGAGAGACAAACAATATGCTAATAAATAAAATAATTTCAGAATGATATGTTCTTTGAGGGAATTAAAACTCCTCCTGACATCAGAGGCCTTGTCCCTACCTATCAAATTTTCCCTTAGGAAAAGGCTCTGATAATACTTTATCTTTGCCAGTGAGTTCAGTATCTAGAGACTCAGAGCTTTCCACCTGCACCAGTTAACATCCTGGTTGTCTGCAGCTGCACTTTTCATGCTTGGAAATGAACAACTGCAGTGATCCTCTCTATCTGGGCTCATTGCCTGCCAAAAAGCTGGCTGGAAAGATTAGCTTTCCTCTACCTTCTACTGCAGCAGGAGAGCTGCTTCTACTTGTCAGTATCACCACAACACCCTGGTGCCAGACTCAGATGACCATCTGCTTTTCCTTCCCTCCCTCCTTTTGCTTTTCTGTGGAAGATAGTCCTCAGGAAAGATGGTTTTCTTTCCTCTCTAGGAGTTCTAAAGAATTACTTACTGAAAGAGAATTATTTGGCACAAGTTAAGAGAGCCTCCTGTGTACTTGTCACTGTTTATAGGGGTACTATTGACCTACTCTTTCCCAATGGCTTTTAGGTATGAACTTCCAACCTAAAAAGGAAGCTAGATAATAATCGTTCAATTAATAAAAACATTCTTTTTTTGTTGTTAATCCTCACTCGAGGATCTTTTCCCATTGATTTTTAGATAGAGTGGAAGGGAGGGAGGGAGAAGAGAGAGAAGCATAGATGTGAGAGACACACATTGATTGGTTGCTTCCCACATGGCCTAGGCATCGAACCTGCGACCCAGGTATGTGCCCTTGACTGGGAATAGAACTCATGACCCGTCAATCTGCAGGCTGATGCTCTAACCACTGAGCAAAACTGGCCAGGGCGATAAAAATGTTCTTAATGTACCAAAGGATTCACCTCAGGCCTCTTTCAGCCGGATCCCCTGATTTAATTGGTTCCCAAAGTCCTTGATAAAGTTTGTGGCAAACTGAGGAAAATTCAGGGCATTGAAATAAGTTATTCATAAAATATAGTTCAATACATTAAATTTAAAAGATGTATGCAATTTAAAATAGTTTTTTTCTAACTGTAGGGAGTAACCTGTGAGTTGAGACCAACATTTAAAAAAAATATAGGGTCCGGCCGGTGTGGCTCAGTGGTTGAGTATTGACCCATGCACCAGGAGGTCTTCGATTTGATTCCCGGTCAGGGCACATGCCCAGGTCGTGGGCCGGATCCCCAGTGGGGGGCATGCAGGAGGTGGCCAATTGATATTCTCTCTCATTGATGGTTCTAACTCTCTCCCTCTCCCTTCCTTTCTCTCTCAAATCAATAAAGAAAAAAAAAAGAAAAAAAAAAAATAGGTCCTGGCCAGTGTGGCTCAGTTGGTTGAGTGTCATCTGGTGCACAGAAAGGTCGCTGGTTCGATTCCCAGTCAGGGCACATGCCCAGGTTGTGGGTTCAGTCCCTCGTCTGGGTGTGTATGAGAGGCAACTGATCCATGTTTCTCTCTCCCTCTTCCTCTCCCTTGCTCTCTCTCTAAAGTCAATAAAAACATATTTAAAAAAAAATAGAAAACATTACCGTATGTGTATCACATATAATAATGGTAAATATATTTTGTTAAACTTTTGTTTCAGTTTGTCTTTGTGTGTGTGTGTATACATTGGCACATGATGTGAAGTTTATTTATTTATAATTTGATTTATAACCTAAAAAGTTTGAAGAACACTGCTTTTAATGTCTTATTCTGATAATGTGTCCTTTCCAGTTGGGGTGTATTAACCTGTTCTTTCTTTTTTAAAAGATTTTTCTTTTTAAGTCTCTACTTATTAGAATAAAACAAGAACCTTATGTCATTCCACCTTTTTTTTTTCTTACTGGTCTCTGTAATCCAGAAGTTTGGAAAATTCTTGCTATAGTGTATTTAAACATGATTTGCCTTGTTGGCAGTGTAAATTGATAAAGTGGTTTTGGAAAAACAACTTGTCATGTACAAAGAACCATACAAATATTTATAAGGTTTAATGCATTAATTTCTTTTATAAGACTCTATCCTTAGGAAAGATACTAAATATAAAAATATATATATATAAGTGTATTACAGCTTTATACATAAAGTAAAATTAAAAACAACTTCAGTGTTCAACAGTAGAAAACTGGTTAAGTAAACCAATATATATCTGTCCACGTAACTGTTTAAAGTGATAGTCATAGTAATATGAGAAAAATCCTTTATACTGTAATATTAAAATTATAAGTAGAGTAAGTAAAAGTCTAAGTAAAGTAACCACCTACATAGTTCTACCAAATGCTGGGTGAAGTGCTAAGTGTTTTTCCTATGTTAACTCATTTAGTCCTTACAATGACACTGAATTATCTTCATTTTACAGATGAGAAAACTGAGCATGTTGTTTTCCAACAATTCCCTCATACCAATTCAATTCAGTTCTGACACTACCTGTGGTTAGCTCAGTTCCCCGGTCATTAAAGTCTCAGTGCCACAAGACTGCTCCCACTACAGACACCAGTCACAAGTGGAGTCCCCAGGCTACCTTGCATTTCTACCTAAGCAACCACAAATTCAGGGGTACCTATGATGCCCTCAAGTTTGATAATTCGCTAGAAGGGCTCTCAGAACTCAGAAAAGTGCTATACTTATGATTACAATTTTATTATAAAGGATACAACTCTGGAACAGCCAATTAAGAGGGGCATAAGACAAGGTTGGGGGTGGGGTGGTGCAGAGCTTCCACGCCCTCTCGAGCATCACCCTCCTAGCACGTCAGTGTGCCAAACCTCATTGTTTCATGGTTTTTATATGAAGTTTTATTACCTAGGCATGGTTGATTAAACCACTGGCCTTGTGATTGAACTCAATCTCCAGCCTCCTCCCCTCCCTAGAGGTAGAGCCTACCCCTCCTTTGAAACTCTTTGGGCTCACATGAGTCACCTCATTAGCTTAAACTCAAGTATGGTTGACAAGGCTCCCTATGAATAACAGACACTCCCATCACTCAGGAAATTCCAGAGGTTTTAGGAGTTCTGTGCCAGAAATGGGAGGGTGGGTAGGGCAAAGACCAAATACATATTTTCTATACCACACTGAGAAGTTAAGTAATTTGCTCAAAATCACATAATATGTAACAGAGTTTGTCACAGATCTGAGATTCAAAATTTTAAAAACTCAGATATATTAATATTGACTAGTAGGAAAGATCCCAAAATGCTTAAAGAGGTTAGGGGATTATATTAAAATGATTTATACATATACCATAATAGGAAATCTAGTCTTTAATACAACTTGGAGTAGAAATGCTACCTTATTTTACAGTCCTAAAGTTTGGAACATTAGAACTGAAGGACTCTTTTTACAGATGAAGAACTATGATCCACAAAATGAGATCTGCCCAAAATCGTACAGTGTGTTAATGACAGAGCTATAGTTCACCTCTTGTTTCTGTCCATCTCATTTTTCTAGAGATCAGCTAGATGTTCTGGTCTGTGTTTCTGTAGATCAGATATGGGCACAGATTATAGCTGTCATATCTGTTCATGATCCTGGACCTTTTCCCAGAGTTTCTGATTCTATATAGGAATCTTCAGCCCTGCCCTGCACTGAGGCTCAAATTTTGGCTTGTAGTAGGTTACCTCTTAGATGAAAGGCACAGATGGGACTCTCCTAGCTGCCTCCCTGATCTAACCTTTACCTCCAAGAGGGGAAAAGGATAAAATGAGGGTATAATCTCCTTTTGTCAACCCTTTCTCCAAGTTACCTCACAGATTTCTCCATTACAGGGCTCTGTGGACTGCCCCACTCTGGAATTTGAGTATGGAGACGCAGATGGGCATGCAGCAGAGTTGTCAGGTATGAGGTAGATGGGTCTGTAGAGAGTAGAAGATGGCCAGGTGGGAGAGGGAAGGGACTTGTCATCTCTGTTGGCAGCTTGTCTGTTCTCAACAAGTGGCTATAGAACAAAGGATATTCTCCACGTTCCTTCCCTCTACCCTGCAGTGGTAAATATATCTTCATTCGCTTTCACGTTTCTTTCTGTGAATTCTCCCTTGGCTATGGTATTCTCCATTCTTTCATTCTATCATTCTTTTCTGCTCACCCTCTTTATTTTCTTCTGGTGCACTCTCAAATTTGTTTTCTCTCCACTTTCTCCTATCTTTCTCTTGCCATATGTATTCACCCATATCTTTGCATGCCCCCTTCTTTCTGCCACTGTCTCCTTCTCTACTCCATTCTGTCTCTCTCCTTTTCTCTTCTACTTCCATCTTGCCACCTTCCCCTAACACCTGCCCCTTGAATAAATCTCAGCAATGTCTGAAGAAAAACTCTGTAGACAACTGGCCAGCTGAGCAAGGCTGGGCATGTAACCTATAGCCATCATAGTGGAGCTGTGCCTGGATGTTTCTGAGCTGGAGTTAAGTGATACCATTTTTTTTTTTCCAGTGCTGGGCTGCTTCTCTCTGGATTTTTAGCTTAGGCTAAATGTGATGTCTTCACATTAAGAGCCTCCATGTTACACGTGCTGTGAATGCCAGTTATTAATAAATGAGCTTTGGGTGGAGATGGTGTGAAAGTTAAATATTCTGTCACGTGGAAGTGACACTGTGAGACATGATTCTTCAAAGAAAAGAGACAAATGTTTTTAAAGAAGTTCTTGTGAATAAGCACAGGGAATAAATTTTGTGATTAGTGACAGAAATAGAGAGCTAAGTTTAATAACCAACAAAAGATTAGAATACAGAATGTGTGCGTGTGTGTAGGGTAGGAGGGAGAGAGAAAAGAGAGAAGAGAGAGAGGAGAGAAGTGGTCAAAGAATATGAATAGGAATTCATAGAATAGAAAACCATATAGTCAATAAATACCTAAAAAGATGTTCAACTACATTAGTAAATGGGGAAAAGCAAATTAAAATAATGTGATATTATTTTATATTCATCAAATTGCAAAACTTTAAAGCCTGTGGTTGGTGAGGGTGCAGAGAAATGAGTACTTTTATACACTGTTTGGTATAAGGGAGCAGAGTATAAAATTGGAAAGCAGTTTGGTAATATCTAGCAAAGTTGAAGATGCACACATATTATGACCCAGCGATCTAGATGTACACTTTAAAGAAACACTTGGGCCTGGCTGGTGTGGTTCAGTGGATTGAGCGTTGTCCCATGGACTGAGAGGTCCCGGTTCAATTCCCAGTCTGGGGCACATGCCCAGACTTCTGGCTTGATCCCCAGTAGGGGGTGTGCAGGAGGCAGCAGATCAATGTTTCTATCTCTCCCTTCCTCTCTTAAAAAAAAAATCAATAAAAACATATTTAAAATAAAATAAATAAATGCTTGGGCACAAGAAAACATGTACAAAGAAGTTTATTGCAGCTGTTGTAGAAAATGGAAAACAACTTAGTAGGGGAATGGCTAAACTGTAGTATATATCAATATATAACCATTAAAATAATTGATCTATGTCAGTATGTTTCAATATAAATAAATGTTAAAAACATAATGTTGAGCCCTGGCTGGTTTGGCTCAGCGGTTAGAGCGTCGGCCTGCGGACCAGAGAGACCTGGGTTCAGTTCCTACTAAGGGCATGTACCTCGGTTGCAGTTTGTCCCCAGCCCCGGTTGGGGTCGTGTGGGTGGCAACCAGTTGATGTGTCTCTCTCACATTGATGTTTCTCTCTCACTCTTCCTCTCCCTTTCTCCCTCCCGGCTCTATCTGAAGATAAATGCAAAAATGTCCTTGGGTGAGGATAAAAATAAAAACAACAAAACATAATGTTGAGTGGGAGAAAGAAACAGTGACAAATAATTTATACATGCATCAAACTGCTTAAACACACGAGTCTAAAAGATGTTTCCAGGCAGTACAGTTCCAAACTTGTTTGAGAGCACTGTCAATCAAGTGAATCGATGTTCATCATGCTGTTTTTCTTGTTAAAAAACTATTGAAAGACACATAATGATAAAGGTGCCTAAGAAAAAATAATTTATGCAATATGATAGATACTGCTTGGATAAAAACTTTCATTTATTTATTTTTTTATCCTCACTCGAGGACATTTTTCCATTTTTTGTTCAGATAGAGTGGGAAGGAGAGAGAGAGAGAAACATCAACGTGAAAGGGACACATCGAGTGGCTGCCTCCTGCACAACCCAACCAGGGCCGGGGACAAACTGCAACCGAGGTACGTGCCCTTAGCGGGAACCGAACCCGGGTCTCTCTGGACCACCGGCCGACGCTCTAACCGCTGAGCCAAACCGGCCAGGGCTTGGATAAAAACTTTTAAAACAGAACAATATCATATGTTGTTTACAGGCACATACATATGTAATAAAAGAATAAAAATAGGCATGTGAAGCACACACACCAATTTCATTATAGTGGTTACATCAAGAGAGGGAAATAAGATAGACTGGAGAGGAAGAGGGACTTTTATTTATTTATTTATTTATTTATTTATTTATTTATTTATTTATTTATTTTTGTTAATTCTCACCCAGGGATATTTTTTCCGTTGATTTTTAGAGAGTATAGAAGGGAGGGAAGAAGGAGGAGAGAGAGAGAGAGAGAAAGATTGGTTCCCTCCTGCATGCACCCAACTGGGGCAGGGGATCAAACCTGCAACCCAGGTACAAGCCCTTGACTGGGAATCAAAACTGAGACCCTTAGGTGCATGTGCTGATGCTCTAACCACTGAACCATACCGGCCCGGGCAGAAGAGGGAACTTTAAATGTCTGAAGCAAATATGATCAGTGTTAATATTTGTTTAATCTGGGTAGATGAGACACAGGGGTCTTATATGTATTCTGTATTTATCTGTATATGAAAGTTCATTATCTAAAATTTTAAAATAAAATTAAAAACAAAGTTTAGTACCTAAGAGACTGCTCTCTTTTCTGACTGGGTTTGTGCTCTACCTTAAATATACACACACTACCCAATAATGACTGAAGAATTTAAGGTTCAGAGATGGGACTTGCTTCTGGTCACTTCAGGATTTGGGAATTCAGGACTCAAAAACCCTGTCTCACAGCCCTGGCCAGTGTGATTAGGTTGTTTGGAGCATTGTCCCATACACCAGGTTTGATTCCTGGTCAGGGCACATACCCAGGTTGCCTGTTTGATCTCTGGTCAGAGTGCGTGCAGGAGGCAACCAATTGATGTTTCTTGATTCTCTCTCTCTCCCTTTCTCAAAAAAAAAAAAAAAAAAAAAAAAAAAAAGCTGTGGCTTCTGCACAAGGTGTTTCTCAATCATTAGACAACTGGCTGGAACATAAGTGAATTTCTCTTTGCTTTGTGAATTGTCTATGACCTAGTAAATTTCCAGCAAGAGTCTTAGTTAGGGAACAGGGTTTTGAGGAAAATCTGTTTTATCATGTATTGATTTATCAATTTCAGTTCTTCATCCTCTGTAAGATGAGGGTACTGATATAATTTCTGGAGTGTGTGTGTGTGTGTGTGTGTGTGTGTGTGTGTGTAGGGAGAAAGGGCATTTTTATTTCTCATACGCTTTCTGCATTTTGTATTGAGAAACAGCTGTCAGCAAAGTTAGATTTTCCTGGGCACAGGCAGCCCTTTGGCAACCACAGCTGCTCTGCATGGTTTGATGCTGTTTCTGCTTGGGTGGCTGTGAGCAGAAACCTAAACTTCTATAACCGTCTAGGAAACTCAGCAGGGAGAGAATGAACTGGCTCCAACCCCAAAGAGCCATCTAACACATATTCTCCAGCCCTCACCCAGGCTCCTTGAATAGCACAAAGATCTTGCCTCTAAATTTCAGGAGTTGTGTTGGCCTCCTCTTTCCTAGAGACAGGGTAGTCCCAGTCTGGGTTGACAAGCAGAAGGGGTTGCAGCCCTAAGAAACAGGAGTGATAACATTAAGCCCTCTCAGCTCCAACCCTCCTCCTGGCCCTCACCAAATGTCGAAGCCTGCCTTTTCTGCTGTAGCAGCCAGCTGGCAGGAGGAGGACAGGTTTGATGGTTTAATCACCCAGGGACACAAGTGGCTATTTTTAACTGCTCCAAAAGGGAGGAAGCTGGCTCTGGATTGAACTGGACACAGGAATGTATTGGAAGCGTTAGCTCTTTCATGCCACCCTCTCTACTTCAGACCCCCTCAGTAAGAATCTGTTGAATGTTTGTGACTCTGTCCTGTCTTTCCTGCCACAGAATTGTATAGCTACACTGAAAACCTGGAATTCACCACTAACAGGAGGTGCTTTGAAGAAGATTTCAAGACTCAAGGTGATCCCAGACCCTTATTCATAGAGACCTGCTTTTTTAATTCATGATACCCCGACCTGATCTAGGAAAAAAACCTAAAACAAAGTATGATCTTTCTTCATACTCTCCACAACTATATAACTTCTCTGTTCCTTCTTGCGTATGGAACAGAGTTTCCTATATCTCAAGTGGAGAGGCCATGGAGTGGAAGCAAGAGAAGCCTCAGCTGGGTTCCTTTCCCTGACATAAAGGGTCAAGAGGGCAGAAGAATGGGGAGGTGGGGCTGGGTTGGTGCCCTGTTGCCTGGTAGAACCCTTTGCCTAGCCTAGTCTCTGACCTTAATGTTCAACCCCTGCTTCCAACTCTGCCTCACTCTCAATAGCATCTAATGATAATTTCACATGTCCACACTGATTCTCTCAGACCTTTGCTCTCTGACTTGGTGAGTGGCAATTCAGTTTTCAACTCAACAAATGTGTGGTGAGTATTCTGTTCTGTGCCAGAAGTGCAGGAGACAGGGTGAAGGTGAATTTGCAGTGTCTTCAAAGAAATAATAGTTAGATAGTAAAGGGGAGACATATATATCACAAAACTAGCTCAGGCCAAGAGGAAATAGTAAGTGTCTTAAGAGAAGTAAAAAGTATCTTCAGGGACAGAGCTTCTTGCTGGAGCATTTGTGGGAAAGAGGTAATTTTGTATTTGATCTGTAATGATGAATAGGGATTGCATATGTAGGAAGACAGAGGGAACACCTTGAAGAAAGGCAGAGATAGGACAGTATAGGCTGTGTGTGGAGGATGGAGGGGATGTGGAAGAAAATGAAGTAGTAGAGTGGGTTCAGGCAAGAACTTTTTGGGTCCTTTACTTTTCCCATCCCTAATTTTTTCTCAGCTAAATAAGGAGAGCTTTTGAAGAGAAGAATTTGTAGGGGGCTGAGATCAGAGGTGGATATGCTATCAGGAGCTTTTCCAGGAAGGGGAGGCAGCAGCTGACACTGGATCTATATGGCCTATCCTCAGTGCAGGGCAGGGAGTGGCTGGAGTTGGAGGAAGATGCCCAGAAGACCTATGTGATGGGACTTCTGGACCGGCTGGAGGTGGTCAGTAGGGAGCGGCGACTAAAGGTGGCCCGAGCTGTTCTCTATCTGGCCCAAGGTGAGTGACCACCTTTGCCAACTTTATTTATTTGTTTATTTATTTATTTATTTATTTTTATTCCTCATCTGAGGATATTTTTCTACTTATTATCAGATAGAGTGGGAGGGAGGGGGAGAGAGAGACAGAGAGAAACATTGACATGATAGAGCCACATCGACTGGTTGCCTCCCACACGACCCGGTGAGGGCCGGAGACGAACGCAACCAAGGTAGGTGCCCTTGACCGGAATCGAACCTGCGACTCATTGGTCCACGGGCCGACTCTCTAACTGCTGAGCCAAACCAGCCAGGGTACCTTTGCCAACTTTAGAGGGGTGGAGACGAGGGAGAAAAATGGTGTTATTAGCAGTAGGATAAGGCAAGTTGTGCTGGGAAAGCAAGGTCCCTGCCTTTCAAGGATAGATTTTGTCATGTGCTAGGAGTAACCTGGTGCTGATGAAGATGATGAGGAGATGGTAGTAGGTACTGTTCTGGATCCCTTGGAATGAACCTTTACCTTACCAGGCATATCAGGATTTCTTATGGCTTCTCTTTTCCTTAACCTGGGCTATAATCATATTTGGAGACTAGCAAGAGTGTCAATGTGGCCAGAACTGACAATGTGCTACCAGCTGAGCACAGAGGCTTTTTTTTTTTTTTTCTGTATCCTCATCCAAAGATATTTTTTCCATTGATTTTTAGAGAGAATAGAAGGGAGGTAGGGAGGAGGAGAGGGAGAAACATCAATGTGAGAGAGACACATTGATTGGTTGCCTCCCCAACTGGTTGGATCCCAACTTGTATTGGGGATCAAACGAACCTGCAACCTTAACCAGATTCGTGCCCTTGACCAGGAATTGAACCTGAGACCCTTCAGTTTGTAGGCTGACGTTTTAACCACTGAGCCACACCAGCCAGGGCGAGGCTTCTTCTTCTTCTTTTTTTTTTTTTTAATATGATTTTATTGATTTTTAGAGAGAGAGATAGAAACATCAATCAGCCGCCTCCTGCATGCCCCCCACTGGGGATTTAGCCCGCAACTCAGGGATGTGCCCTGCCAGGAATCTAACTGGCGACCTCTTGGTACATGGGATGACCCTCAACCACTGAGCCACATCAGCCAGGCAAGGGTGAGGCTTCTTTTATCATCTATGACCTAGCCCTAACACTGAGGGAAGTCAGGGGTGTGCCACAAATGCACACATGGACCCTCTGCATTATTTCACGTTCAGGCCAAAATAGCAGCAGGAGTGGATGCTGTAAGTAATTTGGAGATGATCAGAACTCAATGAGATTAATTGAGGGAATTTTCCAGAACAGAACTATTACCAGGTGTTGGAAAGAGAAATGAGATAGCCTAGCTTGAATAGTAAAATTAACCCTGAGATTGTAAATAAGAGTCTGTTGGCAGAACTGACTAGTTGAGAGCTAAAAAACTATAAAAATTATAAATGGAGAGGAAAGAGAGTGGACATTGTATGAATGGAAGGGAAGACTATAGCAAACAAGTTAGTGTCCAACCATATCTATTGGGTCCGGTGCTATGACCAACTTTCAGGTGCCAGTACCTTCATCTTTTTGTCTGAGGGCTTTCTCTGCAGCACACACAGGGCAGCCAGGAGTGCTAGGGAATTAATATGCTCCCCTAGTCCAGCAGCACTCATCAGTGACTGACAGGAGTTAGTGGATGAATAGCCTGACTACCTCACCCCTCTTGGGTAAGATGATTCTGAGTTGTGTTTTCTATACTGTTTCCCAGAGCTTTATCCCCACCTGGGATTGAGCTCTTGGCTGCCTTCTCTTCCCTATCTCACTTTCCCACTCCTCTACTGATGGTTCCTGGGATCAACTCATAAATAAAATGCTTGTAGTTGAATTTTCACCTCTGGATCTACTTCTCAGAGAACTCAAACTTAAGATAGGCCATTGATGAGCACATTGAACATAATCCTGGAGTCTGCCTTTCCTCTCCCTTGCCTCATTCCGGGAAGTTCTGGGAGGGCCCTTGCCCTGCATTTGTCAGCCTAATTGTTGGGCAAGGTGTTGGAATATGGTCCTAAAATCATGGGGCAGGGTGGAAAAAACTGGGATACTCCCTCCCCCTCAACCCTTGTGGCACTTTCTGGTCCTTTAGGTACTTTTGGGGAATGTGATTCAGAGGTCGATGTGCTACACTGGTCCAGGTACAACTGCTTCCTGCTCTATCAGATGGGGACCTTCTCCGCCTTCTTGGAGCTACTCCACATGGAAATTGAGTGAGAAGCCTTAGGGAAGGGCTGGTCTAGACAACCCCCTTCCTTGAATGGTGCCTCATGCCCTATGTTGATTCCCTTATTGTAGAGATCCCTGTGTGGAGCTGGGTCCATTCACATCTCAGTCCAAAGCTTATACTGACAGTTCCCCTTTGTTCAGCCATACTCTCTGATATCCTGTTCTCCTCCCCGAGGTTGGACTCATCGGCTGCTTCTGCTCCACTTACAACTTCAGTCCTGGTCTTCAGAGGCCTATCTTGGGGGAGTTACCTTTTTCTCCAAATGCCTTCTCAGCTCAACCTAACTCTGGAATCCATGAAGAAAACTCTTCTGGATGAGAACATGACCCAAGAGGGGCAGGACCAATTCCTATCATGTGCCCAATTCTTTCCCTCATAGGTTATATAGCTCTAGAGGTGACCTTATCTACTCCTATCACTATATTGAACCCTCATTTTGTTTCATGTCTATCACCCAGGAGTTTTAGATAGGGTGCAATCTGTCTGTTATTCATCAAGTGTTGTTTAGCATCTGTTTTGTGTTCAGTACAGTACTAGCCACAGTGGGGATTAAAAGAGGAATGAATATCACAGACCCTGCCCTTGCCCATCTTCACCACAAATAGAGGTTTGCTGAAATGGCAGAGGAATTCTATGGGCTCCTTTACCTTAGACCAATTTCTTTCTTTTTTTTTTTTTTCTTCATTAATTTTTAGAGAGAGAGGAAGGGAGAAGGGAGAGAGAGAGAGAAACATCGATGAGAGAGAACATCAATTGGCCACCTCCTGCATGCCCCCCACTGGGGATCTGGCCCACAACCTGGGCATGTGCCCTGACTGGGAATCAAACAGGTGACCTCTTGGTGCATGAGTCGATGCTCAACCAGTGAGCCACACCGGCTGCACAAGACCAATTTCTTTATAGCTACATAGCCAGGGAATGACAGGTATTCATGTTTGTGTGTATGATAGTGGGAACACAGTGAGTAAAGAGGCCTTATGGGTTCTTATTCTCTCCTTCCTTTGCATGGCAGCAACAGCCAGGCCTGTAGCAGTGCTCTTCGGAAACCAGCCATCTCCATTGCTGATAGCACAGAGCTCCGGTGAGTGGGGCTGGCCATCGGATTGGAATGGGATGGTTAGCAATGGGTTACTCTTTGCTCAAATTCCAGATGCACTCAGACCACTAGAAGTTGCTAATTCCACTGCGTGGGGCTCCCACAGAGACCATCACTGAGGTCTCTAGGCTGGGAGCTGCCTTGGGCACCTCTTGTGACCCTTCTGTAACCCCAGGGTGCTTCTGAGTGTCATGTACCTAATGGTGGAAAATATCCGCCTGGAGCGAGAAACAGACTCCTGCACGTGGAGGACAGCCCGCGAGACTTTCCGCACTGAATTGAGTAAGAAGTGACCCTAAGGAAGGGTGAGGATGGGGTGCCAATGGTGGAGGGGAAGCATAACATCTGCCTAAGAAAGACAGGCAGACTTTCTTTTTTTTGTTTTGTTTTTTCTTTCTTTTTTTTTTAAATTAACATCTTTTTAGGACAGAGATACAGCACAGCAGGCATGAGGGCCTGCCTTGATTGCCCTTGTGTCTGTGAGCTAGGACCAGTCAGATATCTTCTCTATGCCATAATTTCCTTGGTTGTAAATGGGGATAGGCATCCCTCTCCCACTCTGTCACAAACCCCACATGAAAAAATAAGTTGAATCACTTTGAAAACTGAATTCTGTTTAAATGTAAGTTGGTGTCATCAGAGAGGGATAAGATATGAAAGCTGACAGGATTTTTAAAATATATTTATTGATGTGGGAAAGTAGTTGTGATCCACAGTATGCACTGAGTCCTTCAGTTGAAAGTAACATTTTTATTACTGTTACTTTTAGTTTGGTATCCATCCCAAGCTTTGGGAGCTAAGCCATTTTACCTCCATGGCCTCACTTCCTGCCCTTGAGGGGCTTCCCTTTGGGGACTCTCTGTCTTCTTCTCAGGACCAAGTACTCAAATTCTTTAGGGGTGGTAAGTTCATCCAGAATCAGGGCTACAGGGGCAGGTTTTCAGTTACCTCATCTTCACATTCTCATTTGCCTCTCTCCACACCCTCTAGGCTTCTCCATGCATAATGAGGAGCCTTTTGCCCTTCTGCTTTTCTCCATGGTTACCAAGTTCTGCAGTGGCCTGGCTCCCCACTTCCCCATAAAGAAGGTCCTGCTTCTGCTCTGGAAGGTGATCATGGTGAGTGGCTCATTCACCCCACTCCCGTCTCATCAAATCAGCAGTGCCCTCTGCTACCTCAGTATCTTCTATTCTGATTCTGCAGACAGGAGCTAAGCAGAAACTAGGGCAGCTGTTAGCCAATGGAGGATAACAAAGCTGTCCTAGAGAAATCAGATGTTCTGTGTCAGAGCAGGTTATCTGTTTCTTTTGGACTGACAAGAGATACCACTCTATGAATTGGGGTATCATTGCATCTTCCCCTGATAGAACTGATATTTCATGGAAAGAACACTGACTAAGAGTTGGGAAACCTGGCCTCTGCTCATACTCACGGCCTCTGCTCATACTGATGACCTCTGTGCCTCAATTTCTCTACCTATAAAATGTGGGGATTAGTGCTTGCCCTCCATCCAGATAAATAGAGGATTTGCTTTAAAAAAAAAAAATGAAGTCCTTATAAATATATGGTTGTAGTTTTGTTACTAATTATTCAAGATCCTTCATCTCTGGCTCCCACCCCACAGGACTGGCTGAACAACATACCCTCCAGGGCAGGCTTCACAGGAGGACTGCCTCTTAAAGTTCTCCAAATTCAAGAGACAGTTCCCCTGTAACTTCAGAGGAAATTGAGTGACTGGGGATTTAGCATCTGGATGTGTTCCTTAAAGAGGCAGATACATTTTCCTGTTTTTTCAGTGGAGGCCCCTAAGAGTCCCTTTCCTAATTTCTGGTGATATTTCCAGTCCTGGGTCAGTAAATAATGCTTTATACTTACACCTGAGTTCCTCAGACTGGGCTAGTAACCACATTTGCCACTTCCTGTTTTATTACTTCCTAATTGACAATATCTGAAGGGGACTGGAGGTTGTGACTGTTCTTCTCCATCCATGCTTTCCTGACCTTGCTTTCTCTGGCTTCCCTTCCTTCCTCTCTCTTCTCTGCCCCTTTCCTCTTTACCCCTTAGTTTACCCTCGGTGGATTTGAGCATCTACAGGCTCTCAAAATACAGAAGCGGGCAGAATTGGGCCTGCCACCACTGGCTGAGGACAGTATACAGGTGGTGAAGAGTATGCGTGCTGCCTCCCCGCCATCTTATACTCTGGACCTGGGAGAGTCTCAACTGGCACCACCACCCTCCAAGTTGCGAGGCCGCCGTGGTTCTCGAAGGGTATGGACTAAAGCAGACAGTGGTGTTGGGACACTAGCTATCCAAAAATCAATATTCTGCTCTGGCCGGTTTGGCTCAGTGGTTAGAGCATCGGCCCATGGACCCGAGAGTCCCGGGTTCAGTTCCCACTAAGGGCACATACCTCGGTTACAGTTTGTCCCCGGCCCCGGTTGGGTCGTGTGGGTGGCAACCAGTTGATGTATCACTCTCACATTGATGTTTCTCTCTCTCTCTTCCTCCCTCTTTCCCTCCCACTCTATCTGAAGATAAATGCAAAAATGTCTTCAGATAAGGATAAAAATAAATAAATAAATAAAATAAAAAATTTTAAAAATCAAGATTTTAAACTACTCTGGATGTGGTAGGAAAGAGCAGTAAATGACTCAGCTCATCCTGCCCCTGGTTGGCCCTGTGACCAACCTAAAACTGTAGAGTCTATACTTTGGCTTCTGTCCCCTAGCCCTGACAGACTCCTGGGCTATCATAGATCCATGTCTTGCTACAGGGTCATTGGCCTGGACCTCAGTACCTGCAGTTCTTTAGCACCCAAAACAAAGGTTAGGGTATAATCTTGGTGATAGGGACCCAGGGTACCTGAACAGGTCTCCCAGAAAATCCATGTGCCTGGGAAGTGAGGCACTTTCCTATTTTCTTAGCAGCAGGAAGGTTTACTGTGAGTCAACCATGCTCTTGTCTGGCCCTGAAGCGAGAGGCTTACATTTGGGAGATGACAGATTAGGGTTCTCGTTATAGTCTGCATCTCTGGAAAAGTCAAAATGACAAGATGCACTGAGACATGACCATGCTTTCATGAACTCACCTACCTGATCTACCTGAGTTCACCAACCACATGTGTCAGAGCCAGATAGTACCTAGCCTACATTATCTTCACTGAGATTTGTTTAACCTTTATTTTTTTGTCTTACAAATAAATGCTTACTCATTATAGAAAATTTGGAACAAATATAAAATGAGAAGGGAGAAAAAAATATCACCCACAATCTTAACAACCAGAGCCACTGACTGTTAACTTTTTGGCCTATTTCTGTCCAATCTTTTTCCTTCTGTGACAAGATTTAAAATTCCAAACTCACTTCTCTCTGCCTAGCAGCAAGCTTCTGTCCTCTTCTTCTTCTTCAGTCAGCCAGCTGGTGTATGCCCACAGAAGGCAAACTAATTGAATGTTCACTTAAGCAAAGCATAATTAGGAAGGAAAATGCTGGTAAAAAAAAAATGACATCAGTTCTTTTTGAAAGCTAAGTAGCTATGACTTTGGGATTATCAATGCTCTGTTCCTTGTCTGTTGGCATGGTTGTCTGAGAGCTGCGTTGTCCTGGGATTGGGCCTGGTGGGGACAGTAGGGTTGAGATGGGAAGGCGATATTCTCACAAAAGCTGGTTTCTTACTCCATGTTTCCTGAATTCTAACAGCCTGTGGGAAGGGGGTGGCCTCAGACAAAGATGCCCAGGGTGAGATCTCTGCATACCTTCCTTCCCCCACCCCTAGCAACTCCTTACTAAGCAGGACAGCCTGGACATTTACAATGAAAGAGATCTCTTTAAGACTGAGGAACCAGCCACAGAGGAGGAAGAGGAGTCTGCTGGCGATGGAGAACGAACCTTGGATGGAGAGTTAGACCTGCTAGAGCAGGACCCTCTGGTGCCACCTCCACCCTCACAGGCACCCCTCTCTGCTGAGCATGTGGCTTTTCCCAAGGGCCTACCCTGGGCCCCAAAGGTCAGGTAGGTTTGATAGAACCAGGGACCCTGAACTTTGGGGTTTCAATCACTGAAGACCAAGGGTGGAGTGGTCTGTATATTCAAGGCACAATAAACTGGTCTAGGAGTCAGAACTCCTAGGTTTGAAGTTCTCTCTTTTGGCTGCTCTCTTCCCCTAACTGCTCCAATCCTCCAATTGGAGGGGTAGGAGCCCAGAAAGGTTCTTTCTCTCAAGGTTTGTTTTTCTTCCCTTTGGGATTCGTCTCTCCACCATCCTCTCAGACAGAAGGATATTGAGCACTTCTTGGAGTTAAGCAGGAACAAGTTCATCGGATTCACTCTGGGACAGTAAGTGACTGAATGGTCAGAATGGCTATAGAGTGGTTCTTAAGGGGCCAGAGGAGTGGGTGGCTTGGAATGAGAGATTTTGCCCATTAGTCGCGATGCAACCTAAAGCTACTAGGCCTTCAGCAACTTCCAGTAACTACTCTGGGTTCTTTCCATGGAATTTTTTCCTTCCAGTTTCCTAGAACTTTTGTGCTCTTGGCTAGTGTAGGGCCTTGAGCAACAAGTCATTTCCCTCTTGGGCTTTAATTTCCTGGTAAGAGTGTTGGATTATGTGGTCCCTAGGGGCCCTTTCTGCTCTAATGGGCCAGAATTCTGTGAAGAAGAGACATGGTCAGAACAGACCCAGTCTTCCCCCATCTCCCTACCCTCATGAATCCTTCCCACTGGCCTCTACAAAACCTGATGTTTCACAGTCAAAAGTGTCATGGGGCTACATGCCCTTTTAAGTAGTAACCTACCACTCTCAAACAAAGTGAGTCTTCAAAAGACTATACAAAAATCCTAATGTTCAGGAACATTTCTGTGTACCATTCTTTCTGTGTCCTAAAGCAATTAATAGGGGACCCAGAAGCTGAAAGTGGCATGTTCTATGTGACTCCAGGGGGTATCAGTGGTTCATTATACTTTTGAAGCTTATAATCTAGTGTGTCTTGCATTTCACAGGGACACAGATACCTTGGTTGGATTACCCAGGCCCATCCACGAGAGTGTGAAGACCCTAAAGCAGGTGACCAGGGTGGGCACTCAGTCTTCAGGGATAGTGAGCCATCAAGGCAAGTTGAATTAGTGGGGTCCTGGTACTGGGTGGGACTCTTCTACCAGACACATTCTGAATCTATCATTCTACATTTCCCTGAAGGCATTTTGGCCAAAGAGGAAGAAATTGGGCCGCTCCCTGCTTACCAGTTTTCTACATTCAGATAGATGAGAAAGTTTTTCTTTCTTCCTCTCATTCCTTTTCCCTCCTCCCACCTCTCTCTCTTCTCATTCCTCACTTCCTTTCCTCTCACTTCTCTCTCCCTATAGGACCACTAACTTCCAAAGGCCCAGGATTGAGTAGCAGGCTACTACCATACTCTACATCTAAAGTGTGTGAGCACAAAGACTAAGATGTACAGACTTGAATTCTCCCCTACCTCATCATCATCACTCCATATACACATACAGATGCAGCAGAATCCTCAGGGCAGTGGTCCAGGGGCAAGGGCTTGTTCTTGGCTTCCCCGTGCATTTTGGTTGAAGGCAAATGCTTAGGTATTTGCTGCTCTTCAACAAATTGGAAACATGGAAAAAACAGAAGCACTGTATAGGAAGCACTTTGCTCAGTGTTAATGATGCAAAGGTGAATAAGACTCCTGCCTTCAAAGAGTTCATGGCCTATTTGGGATGACAGACCCATAAACAGAACTTTTTCTTGTCATTGAGGAAGTTAAGCAAGAGGCTGGTACACATGTGATCAAGGCCCTCAGCTCCTTGTTGATGTCTTATCTTCCCCAGCACAAATACATCTCCATCGCAGATGTTCAGATCAAGAATGAGGAGGAGCTGGAGAAGTGCCCCATGTCTTTGGTGAGTTAAGGGGGTCCTTCACAAGAAGAGGGCAGGGGGAATCTGCACTGCTGTCACAGAGCATGTGTGCATGTTTTTAGGCTCTTAGTGTGTGCCAGGCAAGACAAGGTCCCTAATTTCACAACATGTTAAAGTTAGAGAAAAAAGCTAAACAAATAATTAAGGAAATAACTATCAGAGAGTGGGTGATATAATGAAAAAAATTTAAGTAGAATTACATGATAGGGGCAGGTAGTAGACTACTTTAGATTGGGTAGTCAAGGTAGGTAGACTTCTGAGAAGGTAACAGTTAAGCCAAGATATGAGATACAAGAAGAAGCGGCCATAGGAACATCAGGGGAGAGAGCACTCCAAGCAGAGGGAACAGCCTTAACTAGGTGAGAGCAAGCTCAGAGTATTAGAGATAGTGAATGAAGGTTGTTCCTGTGGTGTGGCCCACTGGAGCACAGGGGAAGGGTGGGCTTGTAGGAGATGGAATCAGAGAGGTGGTCTGGACCAATTCTGTGCAGGACCTGTAAGCAAAATAGGGAGCTTAAAGCTGATTCGCAATACAAAGTGAAGCCTTTGGAGATTTTAAATAGGAGAGTGACATCTGAATTATCTTTTTAAACAAACCATTGGCTGCTGTGTATAGACTGCACCAGGAAAGAGTGGAAGTGGGAAGATCAGTTAGGAAGCTCTTACAGTAGTCAAGGTGAGAGATGATGGTGACTTGTACTGGGGTAGCAGTTGTGGAGCTAGGGAAAAGTGGATGAATTTGGGTTGTATTTTGGAGGTGTAGCTGACAAGAGTTGCAATTTAATTTGATGTGGAGAGGCAAAAAGAGGAATTAAGAATAAGTACCATTTGCCAAGATGGGAGTTCTGTTTTATCAAGAGTTCTATTTTGGTCGTAGTAAGTTTTAAATATCCATTAGACACCTATGCAGAACAACCAAGTGATTAGATATATGGGTCTAATATATCTGGCCTAGAGAAATAAATTTGGGAACAGTTGACTTACGGTGTTAAAAGCCATAGAACTGGCTGAGATAACCCAGGGAGGGAGTAGAGATAGGAAAAGAAGATGAAACCCAGGACAAAACCCTGAGGCACACTAATATGTTGAGGGTGGGGATAAGTCAGGAAAGATGCCAGCAAATATTTAGAAAAACACTCAGGGAGGTGGGAGGAAATCTAGGATATTGTGATACCATAAAAGCTAAGAAAAGAAAAGTCTATCAAGAAGAAGGGAGTGACCCTGGCCAGCGTGGCTTAATGGTTAGAGCATTGGCCCATGTACCGAAAGGTCTCAGGTTCAATTCCCTGTCAAGGGCACATACCTTGGTTGCAGGTTCGATCCCTGGCCCGGTTGGGGCATGTGCCGAGAGGCAACCAATCGATGTCTCTCTCAGGCATTGATGTTTCTCTCTCTCTCTCTCTCTCTCTCTCTCTCTCTCTCTCTCTCTCTCTCTCCCCCCTCTCTCCCTTTTTCTCCCTCCCTCTCCCCCTTCCTCTCCCTCCCTCTCTCCCTTCCACTCTCTCTAAAAATCAATGGGAAAAAATATCCTCGGGCGAGGATTAATAAAAAATAAATTTTAAAAAAAAGAAGAAGGGAGTGATCATCTGTGTCAAATGCTGCTGATAAATGTCCATTGGATTTGGCAAGATGAAGAAAACGGATGACCTTGAAAAGAGCAATCTCAAGTGAAGTGATGGGGCTAGAAGCCTAGTTGGTGTATTCAAAAAGGAATGTAACAAAAAGAGGTAGACAGTTGACAAAGACAACATAGAAGTTTTATTGTGAGGAGAATAGAAGAGGTACAATAGCTGAAGGAGGTTGTGAGGTCAAGGGAAAGTGTTTTAAAGCTAGATGATACTGGAGTATGTGTTTGTCCTAGAAGAGATGATCCCGGAGAGAGAGGGTAATCACAGAACTATTGCATTTGACAAATGAAAGGAGTGTGAGATTGTAAGCACAAGTGGAGGGTTGGCCTTTGATAGGAGGACAGGAGGTTCATCCTTAGTGTCAAGAAGGAAGGTGGCGCCCAGCCCGTGTGGCTCAGTGGATTGAGCATCGTCCAGGGACTAAGAGGTCCCGGTTCAATTCCCAGTCAGGGCATGTGCCCGGGTTGTTGGCCCAATCCCCAGTAGGGGGCGAGCAGGAGGCAGCCGATAGATGTTTCTCTCTCACATCAATGTTTCTATCACTCTCCCCCTTCCTCTCTCTCTAACAAATCAATTAAAGAAAAAAAAAAAATATATATATATATATATATATATAAACAAAAGAACCCTGGCCAGTTTAGCTCAGTGGTTAGAGCATTGGCCCATGGACCAAAGAGTCGTGGGTTCAATTCCAGTCAAGGGCATGTACCTCAGTTGCATTGATGTCCCTGGCCCTGGTCGGGACCGTGTGGGAGGCAACCAATTGATGTGTCTCTCTCACATCGATGTTTCTCTCTCTCTCTCTTCCCCCTACCCCCCCTTCACTCTGAAAATCAATGGAAAAATATCCTTGGGTGAGAATTTTTTTAAAAAGAAGAAGAAGGAAGGTAGAGACTCTCTGGTAGATTTGACAATGAGAAGATAAGGGTGTGCCTGTCTGATTGTTTCTGTTTTCTCCATGAAGTATGAGACAGGGTTAGCAACTATTGAGGGGCTGTGGGGCAAGGGGATTGATTTGAGAAAGGGAAGAAGGTATGAAATAGGCCTTTTGTAGAGCAGGAAAAACAAGCATGCAGGATTGCCGGGCTTTATCAAATGCCCGTTTAAGACTTGCTTATTTAAGCAGTAGCTGAGTTGTGTGGGATGAGGAAAGGGCTTAGTTACTTTTCCCTACCTCAGGTTCTCATGGCAGTAACCCTTGCCCTGTAATAGAGGGACCTTGGGTGTGGAAGGACTGCATTGGCCAAAGATGACAGTGGCCTGAGTAGCCTCTTGAGCATTGGTGGTCTCTGTCTCCCTACTCTGATAAAAGGCTTAGATGGGGTCACCAAAAGGATGAAGAGAGTTGTGCATGAAGAGGCTGGTCAGAAAGGAGAAAGGGATGTTGTAGGGGCTATTGGAGAAGTACAGAAAATAGTCTACACCTGAGAGCTTACCGGCCAATACTCCTTCCTGCTTCTCCAGGCCATAGATTACCCCTCTCTCTTATTAACTTAACCCTCTCTATTGAGTCACCTACCTCTCCTTACTTGCTTCAGAGCATTTCAGTGCTCTCAGATAGCCTCAGATTGACACCACGGGAAGTGCCTCTGTGTGAGTTGTCTGTTCCTAGTGTCCCAGGCATATCTGCAGCCTGAGTTAAGTCCATATGTGTCCAGCAAAGCAGTGGTCTGAACCATCTCCTAGTTGGGAGTTTTGACTCCTGATCCAGCATGGGACATGGAAAGAATTTGGATTGACTCCAGATGATATGAAAACCAGAATTATAGATTTTAGGGCTGGAAGAACCCTCAGAGGTCATCCACTGATCTATAGAAGAGGAAACTAGGACCCAGAGAGGGAAAGTAACTTACCCAATGTCTGATTCCCAGCTCAGTGCTCTTTTCATGCCACACTTCACATAGCCTTTGGTCAATTGGAAAATGGCCTGGGTAACCTGTGAGTTTCCTGCCATAGGGGGAAGAGGTGGTACCAGAGACGCCATGTGAAATCCTCTACCAGGGCATGCTGTATAGCCTCCCCCAGTACATGGTAAGGAGATGGTGGGGTAAGGACATGCTAAGGAGCTGCCCTTCTTTGCTCCAAGGAACACCCAGCTGAGAGCCATTTCAAGCTGAGTTGTCTATCATTTCAGCTTGTTTTCTGAGTTTTTGCCCCTCAGGCGAGGCTTTCGCTAACACATTAGAATTTTGAGCTTTCCTCAGGGCTCCTGCAAGAGAAAGGAGGACTTGGCAGTACTCCCTAGTCCTTCTTTTGGAGGGGTGGAGATTAAGATGGGGTCTATGCAGGGTGTATTGGGGGCCCTAGTCCCTCTGAGGTCTGCTATGGTCTGTTATGTCCTAGGTAGCCTCAAGCCGAGAATGGTGAGGATGCTGATGGTCAGGGTTAGAGGAAGGAAAAGGGTGGAGGAAGTGAGATCTTGCTTATATCTCCCACTTTATTTCTAGGCATTGCCCCTCTCACTTTGCTTCTTTCATCCTCCTCTTTGGAAAGAGCAGCCTTGAAGCACAGCAGCCTATAAGCTCCCTTCTGGCTCATGAATATCACAGGCAGGCCTCTTGGGACTTGGGCACCTGTTGCCCCTCTGAAGTCTGGGGAGATTTGGTCATTGAAGGAAAGACTTAGAGGAAGACTTTAAAACACTCCTCATAGGGCTGCTGAAGTGTTGAAGAATAGCTTTGCTGAATGGGATGGATTCCTCGTTTTCTACTTTCCAGATTGCTCTGCTTAAGATTCTGCTGGCCGCAGCTCCCACCTCCAAGGCTAAGACAGACTCTATCAATATTCTGGCAGATGTCCTGCCTGAGGAGATGCCGTGAGTGCTTCAACTAGCTGTCTTGTCTGCAGGTTCTCTTTAGACCCCGCCCCACAGGGACACAGGGATTATCTCCAAAGAGATCTCCCTTCACCCTTCAGTAGCCCCTTTCCACTGCAGTGCTTTCTGCTGTGCTCTTTTTAGCTGAGAATTGAGGGAGGGGAGTATCAGTGCCAGTGACTGGCTACACAGGTATGTGGGTGGATATTGCCAAGGGATGAGCTTGCCAAAGGAGAGAGAGAAACAAAGAGATCAGAGGAACTTTTCTCCAGACAGGCTTACAAGTAGGAACTTGGGAGGTTTCCCTAGCACAGAAATTCAGGTTTCCTAAGCTCTGGCTCTCGTGTATTTTGTATCTGATCCAAATGTGTATCTATGTAATGCTCTCTCAAGCCACCCCCTGCACTGACTCCTCCTATCCCCATTATAGCATCACTGTTCTCCAGAGCATGAAGTTGGGCATCGATGTGAACAGGCACAAGGAGATCATTGTAAAGAGTATTTCTGCCCTGCTCCTGCTACTCCTCAAACACTTCAAACTGAACCACATCTACCAGGTGAGCAACTAGGAGCGCTTCTCCACAGGTCTCAGGTGTTCTCTAGGCCCTGTTTCCCAAAGAAGGGACACAGGGGCCCTTGTAGTCCAGCTGAGCATCTTTCAGCCTTTTCTTTGCCTCACTCAGGGAATCAAAATACCTGTTGCACAAGCTTGGGTTGGAGGTATGGTGTGGGATGTGGGGAACTGTGCTAGAAAGGTATAGATGTCTATGTCCTTTGAACATTATCTGAGGGTTGTGAGTAGGAATCTAGTTTCTTGGGAATATGTCCAGCCAACTTTGAAACAATGGAAGACAGGATTCAAGCATTCTACAAAAATGGGGAAGCATGTTGAGCATAGTTTTCTATATGTGAAGCACCTTTCTAACATTTGAGATATAATTCTAAATAAGGCATCGTTCTGGCTCATAAGGGCTTAGAGATACATAATACATAAATACAGATACATAAATATCCAACTATAGAGTGATAAGTATTGTGATACAGGTAAGCATTGGTTGATGTGAAAATACCTAATCCAGCCTGAGGTGAATTGACTTCTAACCTGAGTCCTTCCTAAAGAGATATTAGCTACAATGTGGGAGTTGTTAAGGAAAAAAGACAGGAAGCATTTCAAGCAGAAAAGCTAATTTGTGAAAGGTCCAGAAGGAGAGAGCCAAGTACCTTCAGAAACGGATTAAATGTTGCTGGAGTTCTGCCTGGGGTCGGGGGAGATGGGGAAGCCTGGTGGGTGATATATGAGGCTGGAGGGGGCAACAGGGAGCAGATCATAACACAAGATAGCACACAATTATTGAGTATCTATAATGTGCCCGGCACTCTGTTAATTCTCTCAATCCTATGAGGTAGGTCTTATTTTATCCCTGTTTTATAGATGAGAAAACCAAAGCTCAGAAAGGTTAATTTGCTTCCCCATAGAGGCATTGTTTGCCATGCTGAGGAGTTTAGACTTGGTTCTGTAGGCATTGCCAAGGTATAGGGGAAGATAGGAGCAGTGAACAGATGGTCACTGTGGTGAGACTATGGGGAGGAGAGGAGGCTTCTCATTCCAGCACAGAGGCTCTACTCTGTTTTCCTCCTACAAAGTTAAAACCAAGCTTGCTGGTGGAAGAGCAGGTCATTAGAGTGCAGGGAAGCCCCTGCAGGGTCTGTGTCCATGGCAGGTTTGACTATACAACCAGTGTGTTTCTCCACTTTAGTACATTCAGAGACATCTTTGGGTATATTAGAGTGTCCTGGGTCCTCACACTTCTGCTAATGTTTCCTGAGCAGCAGCAGGGCTGGGAGGAGTTGGTATGAGTGGAGATAGTGTTCCTGGTAGAAAGAACAGAGAACTGTGGATGTGTGTTTCTGTCTGCTTCTCTTGGTGGGCAGTATGTGGATCAGCAGCCAGACAGATGGGAAGCTTGATGGGCCTTGCCAGTGTGTGTGTCAGTGTCAGTGAATCCTGACAAGGCTACAGACACATCTCAAATGGAAAAAGTTTTCCATCACTTGATAGCATGTATTGTCTCCTCCATCTGGGGCTTTGGGAAAAAACCCTGGGTCAGCTGCCAGAGAGAAAATATTTGAGCAGAATAGAGAAATGGGCAGCACCAGCTGACTCCCCACCTCTAACCACACATCCAGAGGCAGAGGGCAGCTTAGCTTGCTGCCATGGCTACTTCATTGTAATCAGGAAGAACTAGGGGGTTTAAAACAGCACAGTTTTCTGCTGTTTTCAACCCAGTTTCTGCACTATCCCAGCAGTCTAGGTTGTGGATCTGGAGTAAATTGTATCTGATGTTCCTCAGTGTTATCAAGGGCAAGATAACACTTCATGACACTGCCTCTGCTATGTCTTCCTGGACACAAACCCCATCCAGATTCAGGAGAGCAAAATGGAGCCCCTCTGCTCTGGTGTTCAGCTCATCGGAGAGATCTTGGACTTATTCTCAGTGCAGTATCTGTTGACTGAAGGGCTCTTGTTGACTCATTCATTAAAATACTGATATTCTTGGTACAAAGAACCATACAGACTGGCACTGGAACCCACATTCCAGTAGTTCATTTGGTTACTATGTGTCATCTTCATGCTGGCTGAGTGATGCCAGCAGTTGCTGTAAGTAAGTTGCACCTGTCCTTGCTATATCAATCACAGTTGAAACACTATGAGCCAGAGGTTTGATGTGGAAGACAATTCCCTTAGGGTTGTCTTCCTTTCCTGTTGAGTTTAAGAGCAAACCTCACAGAAGTTTTATTTATCTGTAATAGGACTTTCTTTCTGCTTGTTTATGTTTTGTGCTTTTGGTCAGGAGTTTGCAACATACATAACACCGCCGATTGTCCCCCTCCATGTAGGATAGGCTAAGTGGAGATTATTCTCCCCCTTCCCAGGCAGGAAGACAGCTAACACAAGTGGACAGTGGATATCTTTAGGAATGGATATTAGATTTATATTTGCCTCTCTTTTTCATACAGACCTTCTGTTCTCCCCCAAATAAGCAGCCCTTTCCACTTTGATCTTTTAATTCAGTTTGAATATGTTTCACAACATTTGGTATTTGCCAACTGCATTCCATTGATCCTGAAGTTCTTCAATCAAAATATTTTGTCCTACATCACTGCTAAAAACAGGTATGGACTCTGGGCAGTTTTATTTCAAATGACTAGTTTGGGATGATTGAGAAAAATACATTGTCTCTCAGCCTGTCAGTTCTGATGTCCCAAGTCCCTCCTATCTTAGAGCCATTACTGTTTAATTTAATTTCCTTGAATTGTTAGCTGCTGGGGTGTATGGTTTGGCCTTGTCACAAAAATATTTGTATTTTTAAAGTTTTAAAAACTGAAAAACATCATGACTCAAAAGTAATGAAACTACAATGATAAAATTTCAGCCCTATGGCAGAGGATCCAAAAGGTGTTTCTTATGAAACAGCCTGTTTGTCTGGCCAGCCCTGATCTTAGTATAAATCATAAGTTGAATCAGTCACACTACTTGTAAATTGTAAAGGGTTATATAGAATTTGTAACTGAAGGTAAATAATAGATAGATCAATTTGTAGTTTTTAAAATAACACTTTTTTTCCCCCTTTATTGATCTTGGAGAGAAAGTGAGAGGGAGAGAGAGATAGAAACATCAATGAGAGAAAACATCGATTGGCCACCTCCTGCATGCCCCCCACTGGGGATCAGGCCCACAACCTGGGCATGTGTCCTGGCCGGGAATCGAACTGGCGACCTCTTGGTGCATGGGTCGACATTCAACCACTGAGCCACACCGGCCAGACAAAATTACACTATTTTTACATCCATTATTTAATTTAATCTCCAAAACAGTGCTAAGAAGTATAACAACGTTTTATTTCTCATTTTACCAATTAGGAAACAACTTAGGTTAACTGACTTGCTCAGGATTAACATGCTAGTGAGACCTGTTAAGTAAGCAGCAAAGATCAGATCAAAACACAAATTGCTTTCTGATCACAATTGTTGTGAATACAAATTGCTTTTCACTCTTCCAGCCATGTAGGGATGTGTGATGGTGGTGGGGTTACCAAACAGATCCATGTTCCTTAGTTTGCTACTTCCATGAGAACTAGAAGCATGTTAATCAGTAGAGTCTACCAGAAGTGCTTTAATAGAGGCAAAGTTCCTAAAGTAGAAGAAAGAAGTCTGATTACTTGAAGTGACTGGAGAGGGGCTAGGAGATGTTGCCTCACCAGCCTGTCAGTACTGCTTAAATTCTTCCATGGAGAGGCAGCTTACTTATATGTAGTTTAAAACACAGACACACGTGCACGCGTGCGCACGCGCGCGCACACACACACACACACACACACACACACACACAGAACCTGAAGTCATTAGACCTCATTTCCTGACCTGGATCTGCCATTTGCTAGCTATGTAATCTCAAGTAAGACATTTTATTTCTCTGAGCCACAGTATTTTCATCTTTAAAATAAAAATAATACCTCCTCTGCCTGTATCATAGAGCTTTTATAAGCATTAGTTAAGATAGACATTTATGAGAGTGATTTAAATACCTTTCCAGTTTGAAGGAAGCATTGGAGAATTTGTGGATTTTTTGTTTGTTTGTTTGTTTGTTTGTTCCTAACTACAGGAGACTTGTGTACTGGCCCCCTTAAAAGTAACACTAAGGCTTGCTAATTGGGTTACCAGGGATAATGAAAATATGGGTTGGACTAGGTAAGGGCCACAACTTCATGAAGGCACCTGTGTGTATCAGTCAACCTTCGTATTTGTAAGTAACTAAAACCAGCTAGACGTAGCTTGTGCTTATTGGGTAAATGGGAGGTATATCATCTTGAGGAACCTAGGAGAGGGATGCAGCTCTGGGCCTCAGGATTGGTCTGTAGTGTAGGGAGCCCAGGAAGTCCTCCACCTCTATCTATGGACACCAGGCCTCTGTACCTCCATTCCAGTGTCCTCTCTCACTTGCAAATAGTAGTATCTGTGTCCCAGGCCACTCAGTGAAATATGCCCACATGAGCTAAACATATCCTGCCCCATGCCACTCAGAGATGGAATTGGCTCTCAATCCTTGTTCCACATTCCCGAGGTTAGAGGTCTGCCCCTGGATCAATCAGTTGTGGCTGGGGAAGTGGGGTTCAGGAACTAAATGCACATCTGGGCCTGGAAGAGGAAGGGCAAACAATCCAATATGTGTCCATCATGATCATTTGGAGTTGGAAGAATAATAGAGCCAGACTACGCCATTTGCTAAGGTTGGTCTGGATAAGATGGTCTTCCTGTGTACCACCTATAGTATATTTCACTGTTGCATAATCCCTGAGAAACTTGAAAGCACCCACAGCAATTATTGCACAATTTCCTCATGGATCTTACAATCTGGATATTCTAGAAACTTGTAAATTTCTTTTATGCCTTCTTAGGCTAGAATTCAGTTCACTGAGATTGGAATGAATCCATCTTTGATTTCCCACCCCCATTTCCTGGTCACCAACACCTACTTTGCCATGAGGCTTTGTTAGTGGGAGATGGGTAGTTGAGTGGATAAGCCAGCCCAGAATGTTTATCCTAACAGAGCAGCAGGGGAGAACTGGCAACCCTGGGAGAATCTAGTAGAGTGAATTAAGATGATGAGCAACATTGTAGGTAGAGCCATTGCCCTCTCCTCTCCTCTCCTCCCTTTTTCCCCTAGGTTATCTTTGTGGGTTTCTTGGACAAAGGTGAACATTTCTAGTGGAATAAATTGTTGCCTTTAGTTTGAATAGAAGTTTTGACTTTCAAAATACAGGGACAGGTCCAAGGAACCCCATACTCCTCTTTATATTCCCTGCTTTGCCAACATCTTTTATCTATTTCCAACTGCATTAGTTCAGATAGATTGGTGTTTAAAACCTCATGGAATGTCCCAACCAGAAGGAGCACTACAGATTACATAGTCTCAATTCTGCATTGTACCAATGAAGAAGGGAGAGGAGGAAAGAAAGAACCGTCATTTTGAGCCCGGCCAGTGTGGCTCAGCGGTTGAGCGTCGACCCATGCATCAAGAGGTCACCGGTTCGATTCCCGGTCGGGGCCCAGGTTGTGAGCCCAATCCCCAGTGGGGGTGTGGGCATGCAGGAGGTGGCCAGTCGATGATCTCTCTCATCAATGTTTCTGTGTCTCTCTCCCTTTCCCTTCCTCTCTCTCTAAAAATCAATAAATAAAAAAGAAATTAAAAAAAAAAAGAACTGTCATTTTGAGTGACTGTATTTCTATCATCATGTGGTGCCTTATTTCCCCCTGCTTCCCTGGGCTCACCACAGCCTCCAGTTCCCTTGCAGTCCCCCACGGTCGGTTTTGGGGACAGATGCTATTACCATTCTAGGGCTACTAGATTGGCCCTGCTGCAGGATGATACCTCTGTCTCAAGCTTCCTGTAGGAGCAGCTTATGTGATTATTCCTTGGAGCTCCTGGCTTTCAGAAAGAGATACAGAAGTCTTTGTTTCATCCTCACATCCACAATTTAAGTGGAATAAGTTTGGGCAGCATCTCTGGGAGCACAGTTATATTCACACATGCATACAAGTGTATACTTAAATACAGAAATACAAATGCACACAAGTTTTAAAGAGAAAGGTGGCTATACAGAGGCTCTCTTTTGCCTCTGTCAGATGGGGGCCAGCCTGAAAGAACTCTGTTGGTTCCTCTTGTGACTGTGAGGAGAGGAGACTAGAGCTGGAGTTGCCTGGCACCAAAACCCTCAGTTTCAGCTAAGGTCACTGAGCAATTTGGGAAATAGATAGGGCCTGCTGGAGAGAAATAACCCCTACCCTTTAATATATAGCTGTTTCCTGCCATTGCCATTTACCTAAAGCCTCTCCTTATCTCTGTATCTTGCAGCATCTCAGTCCTGGATTACCCTTGCTGTACCATCCAGGATTTGCCAGAACTTACTACAGAGAGTCTGGTAAGCAGATGGGGATTTGGTAGCCTTTGAAATTGCCAGGTAGCAGAGGCTGGCACTTGCTCTTCCATTTCTTTTCTAGCCCCATAATGCCCTGGTTTGGGAGTCTCAGATTAATCAAGGCATATTGGCAATAGCACAGAGGCAGTAGGGGTTTAGAGCTGCTGACCCAGTTGAGACCAATTTGGAAAAGCTGAGCATAGCATTTTGTAGAGAAGAGAAAAGGGTCAGTGAAAAACACTAAGGAGGAGAGCAAATTTAGGAAGATAATAGGACTGAAATTGAATGTGAACATCTGTGCAAAATGGCAGAAGAATCTCTTCTGGTCTATCCCAAACAATTATCTGTCTTTCTGCTGTGCTACAGCTATTCACTTTTCATTTTCATATGGGTTATAAAACCCAGGAGTGGTACTTCAGAAAATACCTTGCCTAGGTCTATCTGAAGCAAAAGTCAATAAATATAGCCACAGAAGGATGACCCAGAAAATTCCTCATCCTGGAAACAGCCCTAGGCAAATCAGAAATGTCCCTCAAAGTTATTCTTTAAAAAAAAATATATATATATATATATACACACACACACACACACACACACACACACACACACACACACACACATATATATGTGTGTGTGTGTATATATATATATATATATGTGTGTGTGTGTGTGTGTGTGTGTATGTACTTTTAATTGATTTTGAGAGAGAGAAAGGGAGAGGGAGAGAGAGAGAAACATCCATGTGAGAGTGTAACATTGATAGGCTGCCTCCTGCAAGCCTCCTACTAGGGATCAAGCCCACAACCCGGGCATGTGCCCTGACTGAGAATCAAACCAGCAGCCTTTTGGTGCATGGGACTACACCCAACCAACTGAGCTACACCAGCGAGGGCCCTCAGAGTTATTCTTAATTCCATGAAACCAGCTGATGAACAGCATATTGAAGATCAAATGTCTTCCTCATCATGTATTGCCACAGCTCTTTAGGTATTCTTCAGTCCCTACCCTCACCCTGTTGCATTGTAATTTGTATCTGTTTCTCCATTTGACTGAAAACTGCTTGAAGTAAAAGATAGTATCATCATTTTTATATCTCTAGAGTCTAGCACCATGTTTGGCATATGGAAGGAGCTCAGTAAATGCTGAGTGATCAGATGACGGCATCCATGTCTGCCACAACCCTTTGTCCCCCAACTTTAATACCTGCAAAATATTGCATCAAAAAAGTCTGTTATGTAAAAAATAGAATGATACAGGTCTATGGTACAGGTCTTATAGAGCCATAGGATTTTTGGCTGGAGGGAACATGAAAGCTAATTGGCCCAAACCCTATTTCAAAGATGAGAAACGTCTATTGACTAAAATGACTTTTCATGGTCCACGCTTCATAGATGACAGACCCTGAATTAGAGAAAGACTCATGTCCTGAGACACTAAGCCTAGCAACCTTTTTAGCACCAAGGCAGAAATTCTGCCTTACTTAGATGTGGTCTCAGCAGCCAAGAGCAGCTCCTTACCCCTGCAGAGAGAGGTAATAAGTTGTCTAACCCTGTTTATGTTCACAATGTTAATCTTCAAAACAACTATTACTGTTTTGTGGGTAGAAGTTAAGTAACTGCCAAAACTTTACTGTTGAATGTAGCAGAGCCAGGGTGGAGACCTGCATCCCTGCCATTCAGAGTTGGAATGAGAAACAAGTGGTACACAGATAGCATTAAATTTCTATTAGTAGGGTATTTGAAAACATAAAGTCAGCTTTTATGACCTGATTCTATTTCTTTTTTAGTTATTTTTTAAGAAATATTTTTGTTGATTTGTTAGAGAGAAAGGAAGGGAGAGAAAGAGAGAAACATTGATCAGCTGCCTCCTGCACATCCCCCACTGGGGATCGACCCAGCAACCCAGACATGTGCCCTGACTGGGAATGGAACTAGGACCTCTCAGTCCATGGGACGACACTCAATCCACTGAGCCACACTGGCAGGGCATCTTTTTTTTTTTTTTTTAATATGTTTTTATTGATTTTTTTTTTAGAGAGAGAGGATGTTAGAGAGATACCTCAATTGGCTGCCTCCTGCACACCACCTATTAGGGATCGAGCCCACAACCGGGGCATGTGCCCTGACCAGAAATCGAACCGGGACCTCTCAGTCCATGGGACGAAGCTCAATCCTCTGAACCACACTGGCTGGGCTCTTTCTTTTCTTTTCTTTTTTTTTTAACATCAATGTGAGAAACATTGATTGGTTGCCTCCCGTACATGCCCCCACTGGGGATCAAACCCGCAACCCAGAAATGTGCCCTGACTGGGAATCGAACCTGCCACCTTCTGGTATAGGAGAGGACACTCCAACCAACCGAGCTGCACTGGCCAGAGCCTGAATCTATTTCTCCATACAATGTGTTCTCTACATCTCTTCTGATTGACCTTTTGGGATATAGACAAAATTATTTAAATAATTGTAATGCTTTCGAGAAGACTTTATTATTATGTAAGCATGGGTGAAAGCCTTATCTGTTCCATTTTGTTGCTGTTGTTGTTAATCCTCATCTGAAGATATTTTTTCCATTGAATTTAGAGAGAGCAGAAGGGAGTAGGGGGGGAGAGAGAGAGAAACAAGACTGTGAGAGAGACACATTGATTGGTTGCCTCCTGCACGTGCCCCGGGCCTGGGATCGAACCTGCAAACACAGGTATGAGCCCTTGATGGGGAATTGAACCAACTACATCTCTGTGCGAGGGCCGACACTCTAACCATTGAGCCACACTTGTCAGGGCATATTATCTATTCTTAATAAAAAAAAAATTTGTGTTAGGTATTTCCTTTCCTTTCAGTGAAGCAACAGTGGCACCTGGTGGTTTCATTTGGTAACCACAGTTTTGTTTTGCTTTGTTTTGTTTTGTTTTGTTTTAACTTACAATGTTAAGTATTTTCCTGAGTCCAATTGCAGACTTAACTAACTATCAAGCTTACTCTGCTCTGCGTAGGTGCTCAATATAATGGTTTATTTATCTAAACTGATGGCTTCTATACTCAGAAAAGACTAATATTTATATGAATAAGATTTATGTCTTTTTCAGGCTCAATGAATTATTTGTAAACAGAAAATATACTGTTTTTTTAGGTGTATAGGATTTTCTTTAAATAATATTTAAAGTTTTTTTCTGATTATAAAGTTGATATATACTGTTGGAGGAAAATAGGGGGAAGAAAATTAAAAGACCCTAATTATACTACCTACATATAACCACTGTTAATATTTTACTGCAATTACTATATATAGTATATATTTATTCATATATATATACATATACATATCATTTCAGAAAATAAGGACTTTGTTTCCATTCACATAGTACAATTTAAATGTTCACTATATAGTTTTATTAAATTTTTAATAGCTACACATAATCACTACTTACTATTTTTTAAATGATTGTTTTCCATTACTGTTGGGTATTTATTTCAGTTTTCTCTATATAACTTCAAAATGAACATCCTTGCACATGAATCTTTGATCTCATCTCTGATTATTACCTTAAGATAGATTCCTAAAAGTGGAATTACTTGGCTGAGGTAATCTTGATTCATATTTTCTCAGTTTTCTAAATTTGAACTGAATTCAACTTCATTTGGAACTCCAGCTACACATATAATTAACATGAAATAAAGGCAAAGTTAATGGCACATTAATTTCTAAAGTCTTCTCATTTTTGTCAAAGTGTTTAGCTCTACAGTAGGCCATCCTTACTCGTGCACTGAGCAGTTTCCCCACTCATCTGATATAGGAAGGTTTATAATTTCTGGCTCTCCAAAGGTCTATATTCAAATTCAATCCACTAAACTAGGAAAAAATTAAAATTAAATTCCAAATGTAAGGGAAGAATGATGAATGTATTTATGATTGTGTGGAAGTTAGGTATGATCTTTGGTGGGAGGTTTCTAGAGAAGGCAGTCAGCATAGGTAAACATACATGTATTTGGGAATCTACACAAAAGTATTTACTGAGAGAAAGTTTAGAAACCACTGCTTTAGAGTATGGTGAAATAAGGGTAATGTTGTAGGTCTGTTTTCTTTGTGGGCCTATTGACCCTAAAGAGAAATCATGCACATTGCACCCCATCCTCCTTTCCTCTCCTATCTCACAGGGATTTGGCGGAGCGGGTGGGGGACGAGAAAAATTGTGTCTAAAGCAGTTTTCACTGCTGCATAGCCAACCCAGAGTTCCAAATGCTTGTTTTTTCCTACAGAACATGGTTCAATAACAGCAGCATCATATACAAAGGAGCTATATACAAAGGAACAATGTGGATGCTCAAGTAGCCCTATAGATTAAAGGTGGTAGAATGAGAAAACGTAGCATTTATGAATCATTGAGTATTAGACTTAGAAATTTTTTAGCATCTTACCCAATCCTACCCTTTACTGATGAGGAAACAGGTGGAGTGGTAAAGTGATGTCCAGAGCTTTATAGCTATGTGGAGCCAAAGCAGTGGGTCAGATTTGCATGACCTAGCCATTTGCAAAGAAACGTTTGGCATTTCCTTTTAGATCTAGGCAAGTTAAATTGTTAAGTTAATTTTTAAAAGGTAGTTCATTGAAAAATCCTTCAAATTTGGGTTTGATTTATATTCAAAAAGACCTATGAAAATATGTTTATATCACTTAAATTCACCTATCTGGTTCTTTCATCTATCCTAAATTTAGTTTTTATTATTTCCTAATCCAGACATTTCTGATTTTTGTTATTGTTTTATTGGAATATAATCATTCTGTTCAAGTATTAAGATCGCCAGTATTTCTTTCAGGATTATTTAATTACTTGTGACCTCCTTAAATTAAGTCTTTATTCTGACATTCACCATCACTACTTAAAACCAATAATGTTTTTAGCATTATTGTTTTTCTATCCTAAATAAAATGTGAACTCATCATAAGGTATACATCTATTTCTTTGAGGTATTTATACAGAGGAAGGACCATGGATAAATGTGTTTTAGTATTTTATCAGTTTTCCTCTTACTCACCATTTCTGTAATGGATGCTAGAGGAGATTAGAATCTCTGGGGTGATTTTTCAAACTCACGTGCCCAGGTCCTTCCCCAGGGCACAGGTAATTTGCTGAAGCTCCCCAAGTGGTTTTGGAATTTTCTTTTCTTCTTACCTCACTTCACTTGATAATCATGACTCTTTTATGATATCTAGATCTTGATGCTTAAACTAGCAGTAACTAAATTATCAGAAATCCATATGATAAGGGAATTATTCTATGATGATGTGGGAAAAGAAAATCTAAGCTAAAAATATGATTTTGTTTTCAGTTATGTGAGCCATAATAAAAAAATGAATTAAAACAATCATTTACCAAGAAATAGCTATACTGGCCCTGGTCAGGTGGCTCAGCTGGTTGGAGCATCATCCCACATACCAAAAGGTTGTATGTTCAATTCCCATTTGGGGCGCAGATGGGAGGCAACTGATCCATGTTTCTCTCTCACATCAATGATTCTGTCTCTCTCTCCCTTCCTCTCTCTGAAACATATCCTTGGGTAAGGAAAGACTGGGCTGTTAGATGAGCATCAGCTCTCCTTGGACTATAAAATTCTCCTAGATTTGGTATAAAACAACCAAATTAATATTAATAATTTTTATTTCCCAGTGAAGAGCAGGGTTTTTAATCTGAAAATAATAGTAATCACTTAAGAACTTTAATAAGCTGCTGAGAAAGTTTGGAGTGTATTAGCTTTAACACTTAGCAGCACTTCTTTAAAGGCTCAGTCTGACCATAGACTGACCAAACTCAGTCAGATGCTCCTCTTTAAAGCAGGAAATCTCTATTTTTCATTGTTATTTTTCCTGAAAACTGTTATCTTCTGCTTGTTTGAAGTTAAGAATTATAATAGGACATAAGAAAGCTTCCTTACCATTAGGTCTTCAAGAAGCTGAGAAATACTTTTCCAATGCCCACATATGCTAGAGAACAGAGGCTGTACCCAGACCACTGGGGTTCAAGGTGACTCACAAAGAGATAGAAACAATCTCTCTCTCTCTCTCTCTCTCTCTCTCTCTCTCTCTCTCTCTCTCTCTCTCTCTCTCTTTCTCTCTCTCTCTCCCCCTTCCTCCCTCTCTCTCTCTCTTTCTCTTTCTCTCCCCCTCCTTCCCTCCTCCTCTCTCCTCCTTTCCCCCTTTCTACCTCTCTTTCCCTCTGTTTCCTTCTTTCTCTCATTATCTTGAATTTTCTGCTGTTGACCAATGGAAAAGACACCTAGGATCTATGTAAGAAATAAAATAAATATTACTAGCCAAGGACTATCTATTTGGCTTGAATGTCAAGCACTAGATATGGGGGAATCTCTGGATAAACAGGCTTATCAGGCAAGTACTTCCTTGTTCAGCCAACAGGACATACGAGGTCTTTTGTAGTAGACCTTTATGATCCCTGTGGGCATATGGTACGCAGGCAACTGTGTTCTGTTTACTTAAAAAGAAAACATGGGGACCAGGGGAATAAAGAAAAGAAGCTGAGAAAGCAGGAGATCAAACCAGATTTTCTCTCAGGAATCACCTTCTGTGTCTAGAATTCCAGAAGTGCAAATGAAAATGAACAGTAAATAGACTGTTAAAATTCAGTGACTGCTGGAAACCCAGGTTCAAGCCTTAGTTTGGACACTTGTCATATGATCTTGGGCAAGCCCCTTCCCCTCTCTGGGCCTGAGGATTTGCTTGTGTGGATGACAGAATTGGACTAGAATAGCTGTCTCTCCTAGTGGTCAGTTTCTAATCAATCTGATTTCCTCAGTACAAAAAGAAGAAACACTCTGTTCTTTCCACAGTCACCTGAGTTAATTATCCACATAATTGGCATAAGCCTGGGTTTTTATTTGGCTTGGCACACTCAGCTGGGCTATGAATGGATCTTTGAGAACACAGCCCTTGTAGTGGCTTAAGGGATGCTCTGAAAGGGTAGGATTTGGTCCCTGAACTGAATCTTTAGACCCAAGGTATATGCAAACAAATACTTATTTGTGAGAGTGGAAAATGGGAAAGTGGGTGTTTTTTAAACTTAAGCTGGTTGAAAATGAGTGAAGGTCTTGCTTTGGATAGTGTGTAGTACCAGGAACAAGAGAATATGGCCAAGTGCTGCTGTTTACACAATATATCTCCCCACAGAAGTTTTCATCTTATTTAATATGCTGAGTCCTGCCAGAGAGAGAGAGAGGGAGAGAAGGTGACCTGCCTTAAGTGTACATAAGCAAAAAGAAAAAATGGTTCAAGTCTGGTAAATCTGAAACAGCAGCCATGGATCTCAAGGCCTGCTAGGAAAATGATTATCTGTTAGGTTGGAAAAGGCAGAAGGCTTGAGCAGGGCTCCATGTATAGCCTGCTGCTGCAAACAAAGGATTCAGTAGGACTGGACTCAACTGTCCTGAGAGAGCCACTGACCAGTAAGTGTGCTTTCAGTGCCCACTCCAGGCAGCATCTGGTGATGCAAGAAGTGGGGTTAGTTATAGATGTCAGGAAGCATTATCAGAAAGAAAGGAGAATGAGGCCCTGGGCAGGTGACACTATCTTCAGGAGGGAATTAGGGTGTCTTTCCTGGAACTCTTAAGACTGAGCTCTAAAGAAAAGGCAGCCACAATTAGTTTACTTGCACTCAAGATTTAACTTTTAAACCAACTGGAGAAAGTTGAAGTAAATCAGGATTATTGAATGGTCAGAACTGAAAGGATCTTAAAGGTTATCTAGTTCAATAGGAAACAGGTAGATGACTTGCCTAAGATCATTCAGCCAGGGCAAAACCATAATCCAGATATCCTGGTGCCTACTCCAGTGCTTCTTCTCTAAGGCCATACCGCTACTTCTATATTATTCTGTGGGTGCTAAGGAAGGAAAGGCTTTTTTTTTTTTTTTTTTAATACTCACCCGAGGATATTTTTCCATTGATTTTTAGATAGAGTAGAAGGGAGGAAGGCGGGGGTGGGGAGAGAGAGAAATGTTGATGTGAGAGAGACACATGAATTGGTCAAGCCCTGACAGGGGCGGGGAGTGGAACCTGCAACCCAGGTAAGTGCCCTTGACTGGGAATTGAACCGGAGACCCTTTGGTCTGAGAGCAATGCTCTAACCGCTGAGCCAAACCAGCCAGGGCAGGAATGAAAGGCTTTTAATGCTGCTACCATATTAGAAATTAGGATACAGTGCAAATACATTTATGCCTCCCATATATTTTTTTGTTTCCTCTGCTTCTTTTTTAAAACATTTCAAAGTCTGTCTCCTCTGTTAGCCACACAAGATGTAACATCTATAGAACCTGATCTGTTTTGGGCAAGCCAGACTAGCTGATGCACTAGAGCGGAAACTCCCATGGAATTTTCCCTTAGAAGGAAACAGATGGTTCTCCAGGACTCATTCTAAACACAATATTGAACATTTACTACAGGAAGGAGAATGTTTTTTCTAAATAATATTTCTAAAAAGTTCCCTGAAACTTCTTTTAAAAAAACCTCAGTCCAAGCTAAGTAATGATTTTTATTTTTATTTTTATTTTTTTTTTCTTTTTTTAAAAATTTTATTGTTGAATGTATTACAGATGTTCCTCATTTTTCCCCCATTGCCCCCCTCCTCCCCATTTCCGCCCCCATCTTGCTTTTCCCCACACTGTTGTCTGTGTCCATTAGTTATGCATATATACATATAAGTTCTTTGGTTTATTTCTTCCCACCCCCCAACCCCCCTTCCCTTTGAGGTTTGTCAGTCTAACAACCAATTTATATTTCTTATTCCCTTCACCTTTTTCACCCCTCCCCCCAGCCCCTACCCATCTGGTAACCAACAAAAGTTCTCTGTATCTATGAGAATGTTTCTGTTCTTCTTGTTCATTTTGTTTGTAGATTCAATTGTTGATAGATATGTATTTATTGCCATTTTGTTTGTTCATATTTTTTTATCTTTTTCTTCAAGAAGACCCTTCAACATTTCATATAATAATGGTTTGGTGGTGATGAACTCCTTTAGCTTTTCCTTGTCTGGGAAACTCTTTATATGGCCATCGATTCTAAATGACAGCTTTGCAGGATAGAGTAATCTTGGTTGTAGGTTCTTGCTTTTCATCACTGTGAATATTTCTTGCCACTCCCTTCTGGCCTGCAAAGTTTCTTTTGAGAAATCAGCTGACAGTCTTATGGGAACTCCCTTGTAGGTTACAAACTGCTTTTCTCTTGCTGCTTTTAAGATTCTCTCTTTGTCTTGAACCTTTTGCATTTTGATGATGATGTGTCTTGGTGTGGGCCTCTTGGGGTTCATCTTGTTTGGGACTCTCTGTGCTTCCTGGACTTGTATGTCTGTTTCCTTCACCAAGTTCGGGAAGTTTTCTGCCATTATTGTTTCAAATAGGTTTTCGATTTGTTGTTCTCTCTCTTCTCCTTCTGGCACCCCCAAGATGCGAATGTTGGCACGCTTGAAGTTGTCCCAGAGGCTCCTTACACTATCCTCATTTCTTTGGATTCTTTTTTCTTTTTGCTGTTCTGATTGGGTGTTTTTTGCTTCCTTATATTCCAAATCGATGGTTTGCTTCTTGGATTTACCTACTCTACTATTGAATCTGTGTAAACTATTCTTTATTTCAGTTAGTGCCTCCTTCATATCTGACTGGTCCTTTTTTATGCTCTTGAGGCCCTCTCTAAGTTCACTGAGGTTCTCACTAAGTCCATTGAGCATCCTTATAAGCAGTATTTTGAACTCAGCATCTGTTAGGTTGCTTAACTCCATTTCACTTAGTTCTTTTCCTGGAGTTTTGTTCTGTTCTTTCATTTGGGACCTGTTTCTTTGTCTCCTCATTTTGGCTGCCTCCCTCTGTTTGTTCCTTATGTATTACTTAGCAAGAGGTATAGGGCTAGCTGAGACCAGATGCTGCTTGTTTGAATTATTTTAGGAAAAGCTGAAGCAGGCTCCAAGACAGGCCAATCCTATGGTGAAGCAACTGGCAACAAATTGGGTGGGCCTGGAAGTTGGGTGGGGCGGGGCCTCAGGGAATCACCAGGGCGGGGCCAACAGTGTGAGCCAGGTTGCTGGAGTCTCGGATATGGCGGCGTCTGCGGGCTCAGGAAGGGCTCACCAAAGGAACAAAAGCCTCTGTTAGCACGTCTGTCCAGGTGAAAGCTGCCTCTCCAGCCCTCGCTCCAATGCCAAACAGCTCAGTTCTTCCCCATATGACTCTGGTGCCTTTCAGGCTCCCTCCCCCACGCTGGAGCCTGGAGGGTGGGAGTCCGAGTAAGTCCGAGTGCGGGCCCTTTAAGAGGAGCTGCGGGGGCTCCAGCCGCCTCAGCCTCAGTTCCCGCTGGTTTTTCCAGCCAGAAGTTATGGGGACTTCTCTTCCTGGCACTGGGACCCTGAGCTGGGCTCCTGGTGTGGGACGGGGACCACTCAGCCCTCTGGGAGGACCTTCCCAGCCGAGGTATCCCAATTTTTATCTGCCACACGTGGGTGTGGGACCAGCCTGTCGCGCCCCCGCCCCTCCTACCAGTCTCGATGCGGCTTCTTCTTTAATTTCGTAGTTGTAGGACTTCCATTCAGCTTGATTTCAGGTGGTTTTGAATGATGGTTGTTCTGTAGTTTAGTTGTAACTTTGATGTGGTTCTAAGTAATGATTTTTAATATGTTTTTAATTGATTTTAGAGAGAGAGGAAGGGAGAGGGGAGAGAGAGAAACATTGATGTGAGACGGAAACATCAATCAGCTGCTTTCTGCACACCCCTTCTGGGGATCAAGCTTAAAACCCGGGCATGTACCCTGACCAGGAATGGAACTGGGGACCTTTTGGGGCACAGGGACTGGACTACACTCAACCAACTGAGCTACACTGGCCAGGGCTTCCTGAAACTTTTTGTTTTGTTTTGTTTTTGTTCATTCTCACCCAAGGATATTTTTTCCATTTATTTTTTTTATATAGAGTGGAAGGGAGGGAAGGAGAGAGAGAGAAACATCGATGTAAGAGACACATCAATTGGCTGCCTCCCGAACGACCCCAACTGGGACTAGGGATCGAACCTGCAACACAGGTACATGCCTTTGACCAGGAATCTAACCCACAACCTTTCAGTCCACAGGCCAACACTCTAACCGCTGAGCCAAAACAGCCAGGGCTTCCTGAAACTTTTTGATCCTTAGTCTTATTTATATCTTAGGTGTGCCTAATGTCCTAAAAAATCTTGGATGTTCAGTCCACATTATATGTATGCCTGTCTTGCTTGCTTCATATTAATTTGGGAGAGGAGGGGTAACTTTCCATTCACCAGACAGCAGTTCGAGTCCATACACCTCCTACTCCTACATTATCCTATCACTTTGTAGACATGAGGAATTTCCAAGATGTTAGTGTGGACACCATGCCTACTCATTGATTTACATGGCTTCTGTCACCAGTATATATTTATAGGCCCCCAAATCCATAAGGACTCTTTATTTTTGTCCCTGAACAATGTTTCTATGAGTAGAGATATCTGTTTCTAATCTGACATCCATCTGTTATTTCTGGTTGGGTGCTCACAAGATACAAGAAACATATGAGAAAAACATCTGGGGAGAATTAACCTGCCATTTTTTCTTTCAAACTGGAGAATTAAGCAATATACTGCAATATGGTTTGACAAAGGAAGGTGGGGTTGTATTTAAAAATCCAACCACAATGAGTATCAGATCCATCCAACATAGTTTGGAATCTACCAGAATAACTACTGGCAGTTACAAACATAGCTTCTATAAGTGCAAAGTGTATGGGGGTAAAATTCTATCATCTCCTCTCTGATCCTAAATTAGAAAGCTACATAAGAAAACTTGCTTGAATGAAGTTCCTATGTTCGTTGCATCATCTTTCTAACCAGTTCTTGTTCTAGGTGCAGAGTCTTCAGGATTGGCAGCTGTGTATTTTCAGATGAAAGATGTTGCATGTTTAAGGCCTCATTGTGTGAAAAGCAGGATAGTAAGGAGGTAGCATTTCATGTGGAAGACCTCATCTAAACTGACCAACAGTGATTTCTAGGCATCTGTGGAAATCTCGTAGGTGTTGAGATAATGATGGGCATGCCTTATTACAGGAAGCTGGAGACAACAACCAGTTCTGCTGGAGGAACCTCTTTTCCTGCATCAACCTTCTGAGGCTGCTCAATAAACTGACCAAATGGAAGCATTCCAGAACCATGGTTAGTGGGGCTTCAGATCATGGAGGTGTCCATCTGACTGGTTTTTTAAAAATCTTCAGTTAATATTTATGGACCTCCTGCTTTGCAAACTCTATCAGTAGACACTGAATGCTATGTAAGATTTAGCCCCTTCTAATTCTAGATATTTATATATGAGATAATAATTTACATTTCAGAGAGCTGAATATGGACCTTCCCTCAGGGCAGCTGTGGTAGGGAAGTTAGCATTGTTATTTGAATTATAGTCACAAATCCCAAATGATGCAGGTCTAAGATTATTCATTGCAGCATTGTTTGTAATTATGAAAGATTGGAAACAACCTAAATGCTCATTAATACGGGACCAACTGGTTAAATAACTTATGGTGCATCCTTAGAATATTATACAACAATTAAAAAGAATGAGGCTGTTTTATATCGATATGAAGTAATTTTCAAGATACATTGTTTTTTAAAAACAACGTATAGAACAGTATGACAGGATGGATATGTAGTTGGCTATCATTTTTGTTAATAAACTAATAAATGCCATTTAGAATTATCTGCAGAAGATAGACAAGAAACTGCTAACAGTGGAAATGAGATGTGTGGCTAACAAAATATTTTTGCACTTTATATTATGTACTTTGAATATTAGAAACTTTTAATTGTGAAATATAAACGGAGTGTTCCTCTATGTTCTTGAAAACTAAATCTAAGTGGAGCCTGGACCATAGATTTCCAAAAGCTCCCCAGGGTAATCTGAGGTCAGCCAGGTTTAGCTTAATTTGTCTATGAGTTGGAAATTCCAAATAACTTAAGATTTTTATGTTTATCTTCACTCTCACCCCTCTTTAAATGAGCAGATGCTGGTGGTGTTTAAATCTGCTCCAATCTTAAAGCGGGCCCTCAAGGTCAAACAGGCCATGCTGCAACTTTATGTCTTAAAGCTGCTAAAAATACAGACCAAGTACCTGGGACGCCAATGGAGGAAAAGCAACATGAAAACCATGTCAGCCATTTACCAAAAAGTACGCCACCGCATGAATGATGACTGGGCTTATGGAAATGGTGAGTACTCTCACAGCTCTTGACTTCCAGGAGTTACCTGGTGTTTAAACAAAACTAAACAAACATTTATCTTTACTCTCATGATATGAATTGTTACATATTTTGGATAAGAAAATATGTGATTATAGGTTAGGTGCTGATATAACAAACTTTAAGGCACTGCCCCAATCTAGCATGTACCCCATCCTATAAAAATCCATTTTATTAAACAGTTAAATGGAGAGATAATTTCTCCTTTCCAAAACATTCCTTTAAATGACAGTTTTCTCCAAGAAATATTTTTCCCATTATTTTATTTTACTTTATTATTGCTTCCTCTATGACTTTTAAAATTAAAATAATCTTTTATTATTACAAAGCAGTTAGAAAATACAAGTGAGCAAGCTTTAAAAAAATTTTTTTTAATATTTTTTCTTTTATTGGTTTTAGAGAGAGAGGAAGGGAGAGGGAGAGAGATATAAACATCGATGAGAGAGAACATCAATTGGCTGCCTCCTGCATGCCCCCCACAGGGGTTTGGGCCCACAACCTGGGCATGTGCACTGACCGAGAATCGAACTGGTGACCTCTTGGTGCATGGGTCAACACTCAATCAGTGAGCCACCCAGCCGGGCTAAAAAATATATTTTTTAATTCATTTTAGAGAGAGAGGAAGGGAGATGGGGAGAGGGGGAGAGAGAGAGAAACAGCAATGTAAGAGAGAAACATCGATTGATTGCACGACCAGAGATCAAACTCAAAACCTGGGTATGTGCATGGGACGATGCTCTGAGCCACACTGGCCAGGACTTTCTTAAATCCTCACCTGAGGATATGTTTAGAGAGAGGAAGGGGGAGAGAGAGAGAAAGAGAGAGAGAAACATCGATTGGTTGCCTCCCATACGCACTCTGACCAGGGATCGAACCTGCAATCTAGGTATGTGCCCTGACCAGAATCAGCCTCTACAATCTTTTGGCGTATGGGATGACACTCCAACCAACTGAGCAACTTGGACAGGGCACATTTTTTTGTATTACCATATTTACTCCATATTTGTACTACCCAAAGTACGCCACTGATAACATCTTATTGTATATTTTTCCAGATTTTTTTTCTGTACATATATAAACACATTTTATTAAATTGGCCCTGGCCGGTTTGGCTCAGCGGTTAGAGCATCGGCCAGCGGACTGAAGAGTCTTGGGTTCGATTCTGGTCAAGGGCATGTACCTCAGTTGCGGTTCGTCCCCAGCCCTGGTTGGCATCATTCGGAAGGCAACTAGTCGATGTGTCTCTCACATCGATCTCTCTCTCTCTCTCTCCCTTCCTCCCTCCCTCCCTCCCAATCTATCTGAAGATAAATGGAAACATATCCTAGGGTGAGGATTAAAAAATATAATAATAATAAAATAAAATGAAAGCAAATTGTACATGCTATTTTTTTAGCATAAATTTTTTACTAACCAAAGGGGCGATCCTAATTAAACCAACACTCGGAAATAGTTGCATGTAAAATGTTTGTGATAAAGATAATGGAACACAGTGATGAAAAAAAAAAGCATGGAGAGATTTGCTCATTGAACTGAGCTTGTTTATCCTCACGGCTAATTCCTGTCCAGAAGGATGATGGAATTTTTACTCTACTTTTTCATAGACCCGAGTACAGGTGCCATTGTTCATGTCACATTCCATCGCTAATTTCCCGCCTCCTAATCTTCTCCTTATTGTGCTCTCCTTTCCATCCCATTCTTGATGTTGAACCAATGCACTATTTATAAAGTGCAGATGGTCTGAGTTTTTCTGCCATCAGCTATAGTTTCTTTAAACTTCTCTCCCAGGTTATAGGAGAACTGTGTCATTTTCAATGTGCTCTGTTTTTATGGTAAAGTTGTTACCATCAGAAGTGATGACACAGTCTGGTTTGGCCATGGCACCCATTTTCCACAGAGCCATTCCCACTTCTAGTTCCCTCAAGTACTTGTGGAAGCCTTTGCTCTCCACTAAGCGCAATCTTCCTACCAGCTCCTGAATGGTGACCATGGTGGGCACGGGAGACATGTGGCCAACTTGAGCAGAGTGTGGTGCTGGGAGCATGGCCTGGCCTATAGCTGTTATTTTATAATCTCTTTTAGTTAACATTATCTTCACCTTTACGTATCACTATATTTTTAAATTTTTATTTAATCAAGTCTATATTCAGAGTCCCCTATTTGCTCCAATGTTGTTGTTTTTTTAATATATTTATGATAATTTTTTTTAGTTTTTTCCTTTCTTCTATTTTTTTATTAATGAATTTATTTTTGTTACAGATATTTGTCCTTTCCCCCCCAAAAACACCCTCCTCCCTATCCCCCCACCCCAAGCATTGTTGTCTATGTCCATTGGTTACGCATACATGCATATAAGTTCTTTGGTTTATCTCATCCCTCCTCCTCTGAAGTTTGTCAGTCTGAATCATACTCCTTTCTATATCTCTGGGTCTATTTTGTTCATCAGCTTTTTTTGTTCATTATATTCCCCAAATAAGTGAGATCATGTGGTATTTGTCTTTCTCTGATTGGCTTATTTCGCTTAGCATAATACTCTCCAGATCCCTCCATGTTGTCTCAAAGGGTAAGAGATCTTTCTCTCTTACAGCTGCATAGTGTTCCATTGTGTATATGTACCAGATTTTTTATCCACTTATCTATTTATGGACACTTGGGCTGTTTCCAGATCTTAGCAATTGTAAATAATGCTGCTATGAACATAGGGGTACATATATTCTTTCCGATTGGTGTTTCAGGCTTCTTAGGATATATTCCTAGAAGTGGGATCACTGGATCAAATGGCAGTTCAATTTTTAACTTTTTGAGGAAATACCATATTTATTTCCATAGTGACTGCACCAGTCTGCATTCCCTCCAGCAGTGTAGTAGAGTCCCCTTTTCTCCACACCCTCACCAACACTTGTTGTTTGATGATTTATTGATGGCAGCCATTCTGGAAGGTGTGAGGTGATACCTCATAGTTGTTTTAATTTGCATCTCTCTGATGATTAGTGACGTTAAGCATGTTTGCATATGTCTCTTGGCCATTTGTATGTCCTGTTTGGAGAGGTGTCTCTTTAGGTCCCCTGCCCATTTTTTAATTGGGTTCTTTGTCTTCCTTTTGTTGAGTTGTATGAGTACTCTATATATTTTGGAAATTAACCCCTTATCTGATGTATCGTTGGCAATTATGCTCTCCCATATAGTGGGTTCCTTTTCCATTTTGATGGTTGTTTCTTTTGCTGTGCAGAAGCTTTTAAGTTTGATGTAGTCCCATGTATTAATTTTTTCCTTTGTTTCTCTTGCCTTAGGTGTTGTATCAGTGAAAATTCTGCTGCGTGTGATGTCTGAAATTTTGTTGCCTACATTTTCTTCTAGGATTTTTATGGATTCATGAGTCACATTTAAGTCTTTTATCCATTTTGAGTTTATTCTTGTGTATGGTTTAAGTTGGTGTCTAGTTTCTTTTTTTTTTTGCATGTAGCTGTCCAATTTTCCCAACACCATTTATTAAAGAGGCTGTCTTTACTCCATTGTATGCTCTTGCCTCCTCTGTCAAATATTAATTGAACATAATGTCTTGGGTCAATTTCCGGATTCTCTGTTCTGTTCCACTGATCTATATGCCTTCTTGTGCCAGGCTGTTTTGATTACAGTGGCTTTGTATTATAACCTGATATCTGGTACTGTGATCCCTCCTACTTTGTCCTTCTTTTTCAAGATTGCTGTGGCTATTTGGGGTCTTTTTTGGTTCCACATAAACTTTTGAAGTTTTTGTTCTAGTTCTGTGAAATATGTCATTGGTATTTTAATGGGGATTGCACTGAATCTATAGATTGCTTTGGGTAGTATGGACATTTAAATGATGTTAATTCTTCCAATCCATGGACAATGTATATGCTTCCACTTTTTTGTATCTTCCTCTATTTCTTTTTTCAGTGTCCTGTAGTTTTCTGCAAAGAGGTCCTTTACTTCTTTGGTTAAGTTTATTCCTAGGTATCTTAATTTTTTTTGCCACAATGATAAATGAGACTGTTTTTTTAGTTTCTCTTTCTGTGAGTTCATTATTGGTATATAAGAATGCCTTCAACTTTTTTTTTTTTTAACTTATCTTTATTGTTGAATGTATTACAGATGTTCCTCATTTTTCCCCCATTGCCCCCCTCCTCCCCATTCCCGCCCCCCTCCTGCTTTTCCCCACACAGTTGTCTGTGTCTATTAGTTATGCATATATACATATAAGTTCTTTGGTTTATTTCTTCCCACCCCTCAACCCCCCTTCCCTTTGAGGTTTGTCAGTCTAACCACCAATTTGTACTTCTTAATCCCTTCACCTTTTTCAGCCCTCCCCCCAACCCCCACCCATCTGGTACCCAACAAAAGTTCTCTGTATCTATGAGAATGTTTCTGTTCTGCTTGTTCATTTTGTTTGTAGATTCAATTGTTGATAGATATGTATTTATTGCCATTTTGTTTGTTCATATTTTTTTATCTTTTTCTTCAAGAAGACCCTTCAGCATTTCATATGATAATGGTTTGGTGGTGATGAACTCCTTCAGCTTTTCCTTGTCTGGGAAACTCTTTATATGGCCATTGATTCTAAATGAGCTTTGCAGGATAGAGTAATCTTGGTTGTAGGTTCTTGCTTTTCATTCTCCTGAATATTTCTTGCCACTCCCTTCTGGCCTGCGAAGTTTCTTTTGAGAAATCAGCTGACAGTCTGATGGGAACTCCCTTGTAGGTAACTAACTGCTTTTCTCTTGCTGCTTTTAAGATTCTCTCTTTGTCTTGAACCTTTTGCATTTTGATGATGATGTGTCTTGGTGTGGGCCTCTTGGGGTTCATCTTGTTTGGGACTCTCTGTGCTTCCTGGACTTGTATGTCTGTTTCCTTCCCCAAGTTAGGGAAGTTTTCTGTCATTATTGTTTCAAATAGGTTTTCGATTTCTTGTTGTCTCTCTTCTCCTTCTGGCACCCCCAAGATGCAAATGTTGGCACGCTTGAAGTTGTCCCAGAGGCTCCTTACACTATTCTCATTTCTTTGGATTCTTTTTTCTTTTTGCTGTTCTGATTGGGTGTTTTTTGCTTCCTTATATTCCAAATCGATGGTTTGCTTCTTGGATTTACCTACTCTACTATTGAATCTGTGTAAACTATTCTTTATTTCAGTTAGTGCCTCCTTCATTTCTGACTGGCCCTTTTTTATGCTCTTGAGGCCCTCTCTAAGTTCACTGAGGTTCTCACTAAGTCCACTGAGCATCCTTATAAGCAGTATTTTGAACTCAGCATCTGTTAGGTTGCTTAACTCCATTTCACTTAGTTCTTTTCCTGGAGTTTTGTTCTGTTCTTTCATTTGGGACCTGTTTCTTTGTCTCCTCATTTTGGCTGCCTCCCTGTGTTTGTTTCTATGTATTACTTAGCGAGAGGTATAGGGTTAGCTGAGACCAGATGCTGCTTGTTTGAAAGAATTTAGGAAAAGCTGATGCAGGATCCAAGACAGGCCAATCCTATGGAAAAGCAACTGGCATCAGCTTGGGTGGGCCTGGAAGTTGCGTGGGGCAGGGCCTCAGGGAATCACCAGGGCGGGGTAAACAGTGTGAGCCAGGTTGCTGGAATCCCAGATATGGCGGCGTCTGCCGGCCCAGGGAAGGGCTCACCAAAGGAACAAAAGCCTCTGATAGCACGTCTGTCCAAGAGAAAGCTGCGTCTCCAGCCCTCGCTCCAATGCCAAACAGCTCAGTTCTTCCCCATATGACTCTGGTGCCGCACACTGGAGCCTGGAGGGTGGGAGTCCGAGTAAGTCTGTACATGGGCCCTTTAAGAGGAGCTGCCGGGGGCTCTAGCCACCTCAGCCTCAGTTCCCGCTGGTTTTTCCAGCCAGAAGTTATGGGGACTTCTCTTCCTGGCACTGGAACCCTGAGCTGGGCTCCTGGTGTAGGACGGGGACCCCTCAGTCCTCAGGGAGGACCTTCCCAGCCGAGGTATCCTCCTAATTTTTATCCGCCACACGTGGGTGTGGGACCAGCCCGTGGCGCCTCCGCCCCTCCTACCAGTCTCGATGCGGTGGCTTCTTTAATTTCGTAGTTGTAGGACTTCCATTCAGCTTGATTTCAGGCAGTTTTGAATGATGGTTGTTTTGTAGTTTAGTTGTAACTTTGATGTGGTTGTGGGAGGACGTGATACTGCGTTTACCTATGCCGCCATCTTGACCGGAAGTCCGCCTTTGACTTCTTGATGTTAATTTTGTTTCCTGCTACCTTGCCAAATTTGTTTATTAAATCTATTAGATTTTTGATGGACTCTTTAGGATTTTCTATGTACAATATCATGTCATCTGCAAATAATGACAGTTTCAGTTCCTCCTTTCCAATATGGATCCCTTTAATTTTTTCTTCATGTCTAATTGCTGTGGCTAAGACTTCCAGTACTATATTAAATAAGAGTGGTGAAAGTGGGCATCTCTGTCTTGTTCCTGTTCTTAAGGGAAATGCTTTTAGTTTTTGCCCATTGAGTATGATGTTGGCTGTAGGTTTTTCATATATGGTCTTTATTATGTCGAGATATATCCCTCTATTCCCACATTGCTGAGCATTTTTATCAGAAATGGGTGCTGGATTTTGTCTAATGCTTTTTCAGCATCTTTTTTTTTTTTTAATCACCTGAGGATATTTTTACATTTATCTTCAGACAGACTGGGAGGGAGAGAGAGAGAAACATCGATGTGAGAGAGACACATCGATTGACTGCTACCCTCACGACCCCAACCAGGGCCGGGGAGGAACCGCAACCAAGGTACGTGCCCTTGGCCGGAATCAAACCCGGGACTCTGGTCCACAGGCCGACACTCTAACTGCTGAGCCAAACTGGCCAGGGCTCAGTGTCTATTGATATGATCATATGGTTTTTATCTTTCATTTTGTTTATGTGGTGTATCACATTTATTGATTTGCGAATATTGTACCAGCCTTGCATCCCTGGGATGAATCCCACTTGGTCACAGTGAATAATTTTTTTAATGTATTGCTGGATCCAATTTGCTCATATTTTAAGGATTTTGGCATCTATGTTCATTAGGGATATTGGCCTGTAGTTTTCTTTCTTTGTAGTGTCTTTATCTGATTTTGGAATTAGAATTATACTGGCCTCATAAAACGAGTTTGGAAGTCTTCCTTATTCTTGAATTTTTTGGAATAATTTGAGGAGAATGGGTGTTAGTTCTTCTTTGAATGTTCAGTAAAACTCCCCTGTGAATCCGTCCAGGCCTGGGCGTTTGTTTGCTGGAGATTCTTTTTTTTTTTTTTGCATTTATCTTCGGATAGAGCAGGAGGGAGAGAGAGAAACATTGATGTGAGAGAGACACATTGACTGGTCACCACCCACATGACCCCAGCCGGGGCTAGGGACAAACTGCAACCAAGGTACATGCCCTTAGTGGGAACTGAACCCAGGACTCTCTGGTCCACAGGCCGACGCTCTAACCGCTGAGCCAAACTGGCCAGGGCGTGGAGATTCTTGATTACATCTTCAATTTCCTTAGTAGTTATTGGTCTGTTCAAGTTTTCTATCTCTTCCCAGTTTAGTTTTGGGAGACTATGTGTTTCTAGAAATATGTCCATTTCGCCTAGATTGTCCAATTTGTTGGCGTATAACTGTTCACAGTATTTGTATTTCTGTGGTGTTAGTTGTTACTTCTCCTCTTTTGTTTCTGATTTTGTTTATTTGGGTCCTCTCTCTTTGTTTCTTGGTGAGTCTAGCTAAGGGTCCATCAATCTTGTTTATCTTTTCAAAGAACCAGCTCTTTGTTTCATTGATCTTTTGAATTGTTTTTTTAGTCTCTATGTCATTTATTTCTGCTCTGATCTTTACTATTTCTTTCCTTCTACTTGCTCTGGGTTTTACTTTTTGTTTGCTTTCTAGTTCTTTAAGTTGTGAGGTTAGATAGTCAATTAGAAATTTTTGTTTCCTGAGATAGGCCTGTGGTGCTATGAACTTCCCTCTCAGGACTGCTTTCACTGCATCCCATAGATTTTGTGTTGTTGTGTGTTCATTTTCATTGGTTTCCAGGAAGTTTTAAATTTCTTCCTTGATCTCCTTGGTAACCCATTCATTGTTTAATAACATGCTATTTAGCCTCCATGTGTTTAAATGTTTTTGTGTGTGTTTGTTGTAACTGAATTCTAGTTTCATGCCATTGTGATCTGAGAAGATGCTTGATATGATTTCAGTCTTTTTGAACTTGTAGAGACTTAGTTTGTGTCCTAACATATGGTCTATCTTTAAGAATGTTCCATGTGCACTTGAGAAGAATGTGAATTCTGAGTTTTGGGGTGTAATTCTCTGTAGATATCTATTAAATCCATTTGATCTAGAACATCATTTAGAGTCTCTGTATCCTTGTTAATTTTTTGTCTAGAGGATCTGTCCAAGAGTGATGTCAGTGGGGTGTTGAAGTCCCCTGCTATGATTTGTATTGCTGTTGATTTCTCCTTTGTAGTCCTCCAGAAGTTTAAAAAATATATTTTGGTGCTCCTATATTGGGTGCATATATGTTTACCAAGGTTATATCTTCCTGTTGGCTAGATCCTTTCAATATTATGTACTGGACTTCTTTGTTTCTATTTATAGCCTTCATTTTGAAGCCTATTTTATCGGATATGAGTATTGCTACCCCAGCTCTTTTTTCCTTTCCGTTTGCTTGGAAGACTTTTTTCCATCCCTTCACTTTCAAAGTATGTGAGTGTTTTGTTATGAGGTGGGTCTCTTGTAAACAACATATATATGAGTCATGCTTTCTTGTCCAATCAGCTATTCTGTGTCTTTTGATTGGAGCATTTAATCCATTTACATTTAAGGTTATTATTGATATGTACTTATTTATTGCCATTTTTGTTTATTGTGGTTGTATTTTTCTTTCTATTTCTTCTACTAATTACAGCAGTCCTTTTAACATTTCTTGCAGTGCTGGTTTGGTGCTAATATATTCCCTTAGCCTTTTTTTGTCTGGAAAGCTATTTCACCTTCTATTTTGAATGAGCCTTGCTGGATAGAATAGTCTTGGATTCAGATTCTTGTTTTTCATTACCTTGATTACTTTATGCCATTCCCTTCTGGCCTGTAGTGTTTCTGTTGAGAAGTCAGCTGATAGCCTTATGGGGGTAGGTAACCAGTTGCTTATGTCTTGCTGCCTTTAGGATTCTCTCTTTGTGTTTAATGTTTGGCATTTTAATTATTATGTGTCTTGGTGTGGGCCTGTTTGGGTTCTTCTTACTTGGGGCTCTCTGTGCTTCTTGTACTTGTATGCCTTTTTCCTTCACCAAGTTAGAGAAGTTTTCTGTCACTATTCAAATATATTCTCTAACCCTTGTTCATTTTCTTCTTCTTCTAGAACTCCTTTGATGCAGATGTTGTTACGTTTAATATTGTCCCACAGTTCTCTTATGCTGTCTTCCTGTTTTTTAATTGTTTTTTCTTTTTGGTTCTCTGATTGGGCGATTTTTTTCTACCCTGTCTTCTAATTCACTGATCCAGTCCTCAGCCTCCTCTATTCTGCTGGTTATTCCTTCCAATGTATTCTTTATTTCTGCTGTCATTCTTCATTTCCAATGCTTCTGTATCTTTACTCATGCTATTGAGCTTCCTCATGATTATTACTCTGAACTCTCCCTCTGATATCTTGCTCAATTCCCTTTCATTTATTCCATATTCTGTCGAATTCTCTTGTTCTTTCATTTGGGATTTGTTTCTTTTTTTCACCATTTTGGCTGTCTCAGTGGGTTGATACTCAACCACTGAGCCACACCAGCCAGGCACCCCAATGTTTTTTTAAGCTATTTTTTTCCAAGTCATAATCCAACCCAGGACCACAAATTCCATTTGGTTGTGATATCCTTTTATTAGTTTTGAATCTAGCAGTCATTCCACCCACCCCCATCACCCCTACCTATAACACTAACTAATCAAAGAACTAGGACAAGTTTGCTGCAGAATATCCACTTTCTGGATTTGTCTACTTGATTCTTTGTGATGTCATTTACCTTATTCCTCCATCTCATCAATTTTCAACCTTTTTTCATCTCATGGCACAAATAAACTAATTACTAAAATTCTGCAGCACAACAAATATATTTTTTGCCTATATGACAAAATAAGTAGGTATAATTTTTATTCATTCACACTGACAGCTATTGTTTTATAGGCTGTAGTCATTTTGTTGTTTGAAAATCTAAGGGAAAAGAGGTCAGTGCCACAGCACACTGGTTGAAAATCACTGCTCTGTCTCTGGTATTACCTGTAAACTGAAAGTGAGATCTAAAGGTTTGATTAATTCAATTTAAAACTTTTTGGCTATAGCACATTCTAGGTAATGTTGGGAGCTGCATATTACCTCACATTAGGGACATTGTAACATCTAGTTGACTTACCAAGACTTATGCTAAGATTGGCGAAGTTTGGAAGAATTTATTTTGGAGAGCTTTTTCAGTGTATTGACATTTGTTGTAGTGGGATTTGACTATTATTTGCATAATTGCATTTAAGAGTTTTTAGTAAGCTAAAAAAAAACTCAATGTTTCTCTCTCTCTCTCTCTCTCTCTCCCCCTCCCTCCCTCCCTTCCACTCTATCTAAAAAAAAAAAAATCAGTGGAAAAATATCCTTGGGTGAAGATTAACGAAAAAAATAAAAATAAAAGTTTTTGGTAAGATGACTAATGACTTGTCTTTACTGGGATTTGTAACAGGCCTGAATTTGAGAGGATGCTGCTGTAAATAGTGCAGAGAACTAAGGGAAGCATATGATTGGCAGATAACAAGCCAGGGTGCAACTTCTACTATAAGACATAAAGCATAATTAACTATTTAAATTCTTATAGAGTTTTAAAATATGAAAAAGTGTTGCCCTGGCCGGTTTGGCTCAGCGGTTAGAGCGTCGGCCTGCGGTCCGGAGAGACCCGGGTTCAGTTCCCGCTAAGGGCATGTACCTCGGTTGCAGTTTGTCCCCGGCACTGGTTGGTTGTGCGGGTGGCAGCCACTCGATGTGGCCCTTTCACGTCGATGTTTCTCTCTCTCTCTCTTCCCCTCTCTCCCTCCTACTCTATCTGAGCAAAAAATGAAAAAATGTCCTCAGGTGAGGATAAAAAAATAAAAAATAAAAAAAAATAAAATATGAAAAAGTGTTATCCTATAAATGGCATGTCTGTTGCTGCCGTCATGAGCTGAAACCCTAACTGCACTTCCTTATGATAAACCAGAGTGTGGGAATAAGAAATCTGGGAAATATGTATCTCTGGCCCTGAAATAAGAGTCTAAGTGGGGTAAATAGAAAAAAAAGTAGATTGTCTGTTTTCTGTTATTCCTTCCATGGAAGGCTTAATCTAATATGACTAATATAATCTGATACAAATTTATCATGTGCTGGGGAAGGTCCCAAGGAATCAGGAAAAGTCTTTAATAATTGGTTTCATTCTAGTTCTCTTTGTTGTACCCCTTCCCACCTCTTCACATTCCTTGAGAGCTGGTGATTCCATTCAAATGGGAAATTCCTATCCCTAAGGAAAGCTCAGGAAAGGGATCTGAGTTGCCATATTGAAAATATAATCAGCAGGTCCTCAAATAACATCATTTCATTCAACGTTGTTTTCTTAGAACACCGATGAGATGCCTTTGGAACTTAACTCTCATTTATATCTATTAGCTTATGTTAAAACTGCATCACTTGAAGTTGCAGAGCCTATCAATGATGTTTAGTGAGGACTTACTTACTGTATATATAACTAGTAAGAAAGTGAAATAATGAAAAAGAAATACAATAAAAAACATACACCTCCCTCAGGGTCCTCATTTCCTTCTCAGTGGTAATCACTGCTACCAGTTTCTAGACTACCCTTCCAAAGATCGTCTGTATATATAAGCAAATGTATGTGGGCATGTGTGTATTTTTTAAACCTGAGTGGCAGCATGTTACTTTTTACATTGATTTTTACAGAAAAAGAAATTCTGAGCAGTTCCATTGTTGGTATCTTATAGACCATGCTCTGTGGTAAGGGAGCCGTGTCCTGAGTTGTGTACATCATTTTCTTTCTCTCTTCCCATCACAGACATCGATGCCAGGCCATGGGACTTCCAAGCAGAAGAATGCACCTTGAGGGCCAACATTGAGGCTTTTAATAGCCGCAGATACGACAGACCTCAGGACTCTGAATTTTCACCTGTGGATAACTGCTTGCAGAGTGTGCTGGGACAGAGGCTGGATCTGCCTGAGGATTTCCACTATTCATATGAGATCTGGCTGGAAAGAGAGGTGTTTTCACAGCCCATCTGTTGGGAAGAGCTGCTCCAGAATCACTAAGCTCTTGTCAACAAAGCATCTGATAGTTGGGGGTTGGCTCCAATAAATGGTGCTCTGCCTACCCTGCTCATTCAGCCTTTGTTTCCAGTTCTAGAAATGCTTGTCCAGGGAAGAGTTGGCCCAGTACGAGGACATTCAGTATAGTTCGGGGTGTTCTGGGGGCTATTGTGCCTGGAGATAGTGCAAGGCTAGGATCCTGAGTCACACAAAAAAATTGATGAACTTACCCTGAGGTCATTTCGATGCCAGGTAGCCTTGGAAATCTCCTGTTGGATCAGTCCTTCACAGGCTCTTTTGTGGGACTGCTCTCTGTTTTAGTTTTACCTAGAGCCAGCCTAGCCTTTGCTAGCCCTAAGAGTCCTAAGTTTATGATGGTATTTGGCCCATGGCATTCATGGTAATGGGAGGTGCATTGTCATAAAAGAGGGAGAACATTTTCTTCTTGCTTACCCTGGATTCCTAGGACTTACCAGAGGTTTGGCAAAACTAGCTTTGAAATTAAGTCTTTTTTTATAATCCTCACCCAAGGATATTTTTCCATTGCTTTTTTTATAGAGAGAGAGAGAGTGGAAGGGAGAGAAATAAAAAGAGAGAGGGGGGAGAGAGATTGATGTGACAGAGACACATCAATTGGTTACCTCCCACATGACCCCAACCAGGGCCAGAGATCAAAACCTGCAACCCAGGTATGTGCCCTTGACTGGGAATTAAACCCACAACCCTTCAGTCTGTGAGCCAATGCTTTAACCACTGAGCCAAACCAGCCAGGGCAATTTTTTAAATTTTATTTTAAAGTTTTGACACTAGCCGTGGCCGCTGTGGCTTAGTTCGTTTGAACATCACCCCATGCACCAAAGGTTCATGGGTTCAGGTCCCAGTCAGGGCACATACCCAGGTTGCAGTTTCAATCCCTGGTTGGGGTGCATACAAGAGGCAACCAATCAATGTCTCTCTCTCTCCCATTCCCTTCCTCTCTCTCTAAATTCAATGAAAAACATCCTCAGGTAAGGATTAAAACTTTGACACCTCTTTCTAAATTCATTAGCTCTAAGATGATTTTAGACCACCTGCACCTTCTTTGTGAAGGATGATGATTTACTATTACCTAAATACTGCATGTTATAGAAAGGTATATTGTGTAAAGTGTTTTTCCTCCTTGTGTACTCTGTATAGGGCATGGAGTGCTCTGCCACAACCAGTATGAAAACAGGCCTCCTCTAAGGATGTTCCATGTTTTTTCTGAAACTACTTTAACATGACTGAGTACACTGCAGAAAATTATTTTCATCCAATTCATTTTTTAAATGACCAGTTAACTACAGAAGGTTTTATTTATTGATATGGCGTATTCGTTTGTGCTCATGATCGATTATTGAACAGCAAGACAGCTTACCATTTTTCTTCTCCTATGTTGATTAATGATTTTATTTTATTTTTTCTGCTAGTGGTTTCAAAGTTTCATGTGGGAATTTAGCAATACTGTTTCTACCTAAAAGTATTGCACATTTCTTTAAAAATATAAGGATTGTTGTACCAACCTCTTTAAACTTCTCTTACAGCAGAATCACATACTTCCCAACAGAAACAAGTTTTTAGAAAAGTTTCTTATTCAATCAGGATTATTTTATTTCTCTTTTATCCCCACAATTGTCATCTATATTTTCAAGCTTTTTTACTTTAAATCCCCTTCCCCCAACATAGACACTACTGAATCTTTATGACAGTACGAGGCCACTTAATTGTGCCAGGAGATCTAATCAAATTTGGCTTGTTTATATTCTGTCCTTTGTCAACCACAGTCTCTCTGGAAGTCATGTCTGAGTTAACAAATCATATCCAAAGGAACTATAGCAAAATTCTAATTAAAGCTTGGATTTCACCTCCTTGTGGTTTTAGGGTAGCAGGATTTCTGTTTTTATGGAAAGGTTATGTAAGTATGTAATGCATGAAATAATTTGTAAATTTTGCCTGAATAGGATGATAGTCTTCATTACAATCAAAATAATTTACTGAGCATATCAGTTGTGAACCTTATTAAGCTATAATTTTAATGTGATTTAAGTAAAAAGATAATTTTCAAGGAAAGAACGGTCATCAATCTATTTATTTTAAAGCCTTATAGTATTTGTGTCAAGAACAAATAACTTGCCCTTTAAAAAATATGCATGTGAATGCTTTCTGAAGCTTAGAAGTATGATAAGCCTTAACATTTCATACTTTCTTACAAATCCTCTATAAGGGAAGATTAATTCTCAGTGCAGATGGAGAAATTGTGGCACCAAGGATAAGTGATTAGTTTCAAATCACATCATTTTTCCACTGACTTGATGGGACTAGTTAGTATTCAGGTATTAACAGCCAGCCCCATATGTTAAGGTAACCAGTTTGAATATCCCAATTTGAGAATCCAAGTGTGTGGTTAGGAATAAATTCAAATTAATCATCTTCCAATCGTGATTACTGTTACTTCATAGAAGAACAGTATTTGAGTGATTCATTAAGTAGAGGATTTTTATTTGTAAATATTTCAGTAAAGTTTGTGTTGATTGTTAACACTATTTATTTACTGAAGCACTTTAATAAAAAGAAAATTGAACTGGAGTTAGAAACTTGGTCTTTAAATTCTTCAACACAAGAGAATCTTAAGGACATATTAGATATAGAAAGGAAGGATATAATTAAAGAGGATGAATATATAAAATCTTATACTAGTATTCCCTGGGAATAAACTAATATAAGCAACTGAAAAATCCTAGTGGCTTATGACAAACCTTTATTTCTTGTTCTGGGAATCAGCTGCAGCTCTGCTCAACTCAGATTGAGCTCTGCTAGATTGACTCTGCTCCACACATCTTCTGGCAATGGGCTGATAGAATAGCCCCTACCTGGGACATACTATTCTCATAGTAAAGGGCATAAGCAAGAGACCAAACCATACCATGCATGCACATTTAAAGCTCCTGTTTGGATGCAGCATAAGTCACATTGCTCATATTCCATTGGTCTAAAGCAACTAACATGGACAAACCCACCATTGGCCAGAGAAGCACACTTTACCTACAGGGAACCAGTTGTAACCAGACTGCCATATATACTGAGTCACTACAACTTCCCAGTGAGCTCTTGGGATTGGTAGTGAGACATTCTTAGTGATTCTTGAGAATTCTGACATTTCCAGTGAGCATTTGGAACCGCCCATTTTAGTTCTTTATACTAATATTTTCAGTTATGGCTTTCTTGACTTTTCTTGTCCATAGTTCAGTATAAAGTACTGCTCAGCCTGAGGTCACAGACTGGGCTGAAGGCATGCAGGTGCCCTCTGCCTATTCAGCAGTCTCCTACTGAAGAACGGAGTGCTCAACCCGCCACTGAAGACTGTCTGCAGCCCCCACTGCTCAGGCCACTGAATGGGTAGGAACAACACTGAGTGGTCTTAAGCTGTTCTTCCACAAACTCTTAAACAGAATAGAAATAAGGTTGATGAAAAAGTTTCTAAAAGTTGTGTCCATTTAAAAAAAAAGATTTAGTGATAGTGAAAAGAATAATTTACCTCCCATATAATCTCAACACTGAGTTATTAATATGGTGGCAATTTAACAATATAAGGATATGTGTAATCTCTAAAATAGGGTAGAACAAAGGGAGAGATCAAAGCTCTGTTTATATTGGCAACAACATGTGAATACTTTTGTAAATGTTGGCATGGGTAAGTCTCAATTGGTGGTTTTTGGAAAACACACGAGTTATCTTATTTTACTTGTTTTTCCACTAGTGAATTTTCAGTAGTGGAAAATCACCTGGTATTCCTTCAGAATTCCTGGTCTGGAAAGTTTATAGAAGGTAAGTCCTGAGTACCTTATACCTTCAAACACCTTTTCTAGGTGAATGTATTTTCTAAGTGTTTGGCTATTCTAATATCCTTATAATGTTAAGGCTCAATATTTGGAAGCAAAATTTTCTTTGGGAATATATTCTTGAGTTGAAAGGGATCTGAGATCATCTAGGCAATCACCATCCAATGCAAGAATTCCTTTAATAGCATCCCCCAGGTGCTTATCTAGCCTCTAATATTTTCACTGACAAGAACCTCACTACTTCATAGTTTCTACAGTAACAACTAAAGTGTCCACAACAGAATTAAGTACCTCAATACAGTCAATTTATGGTATTATTTAGGCCAGAAGAACCATGAACATTTATAGAATCTGAAAACCTAACAAGCTATTAGTTGCACCTTCTTCCACTATATTAGTTTCTAAGGGCTGCTGTAATAAGTTAGCAGAAACTAAGTGCTTAAAACAAAAATATATTTTCTCACAGTTCTGGAGGCCGCAAGTCTGAAGTCAAGGTGTCAGCAGGCTGCGCTCTCTCCAAAGGCTCTAGGGGAGAGTCCATTCCTTGCCTCTTCCAACTTCTGAGGGCACTAGGCATTCCTTGGTTTGTGGCACATCGCTCTAACTTCTGCCCCCGTGGTCACATTGCTTCCCCCTCTTCTCTCTCAAGACTTCCTGTGCCACTCTCGTATAAGAATACATCTGGCCCTGACTGGTTTGGCTCAGTGGTTAGAGTGTCCACCCGCAGACCAATGAGTCGCGGGTTTGATTCCGGTCAAGGGCACATACCTCGGTTGCGGTTTGTCTCCGGCCCTGGTTGGGTTGTGTGGGAGGCAACCAGTCGATGTGTCTCTACCACATCGGTGTTTCTCTCTCCCACTCTATCTAATGATAAATAGAAAAATATCCTCGGGTGAGGAATAAAAAAAAAAAAAAAAAGAATACATCTGATTGAATTTGGGGCCCACTGAGATAAGCTTCTCTTCTCAAGATTCTTAATTACATCTTTTACATATACAGTAACAATATAAGGTTCCAAGGATGAGGACATAAACAAGTATTTTAGGGGGACACCATTCAATCGACTAATACTCATCAAACACCTAATAAATAGCAATATTGATTTATTACTCTCCCTCTATCATTATTAGAGGTATAAGACAAGACCCAGGGGAAGTTATTTTTATTTGTACAATGCATGTGGTTATTGATGTAGTCAAAGGAGATATAAGTAAAGAAAGTTTCAGGCTGGGATAGATTTTGTGACATGAAGAAGAGGTATAAAATTGAAGAATACATTTATGTATGGGTGTTTTGGGTAAAAATTCAAATAATTTTTCAGAGGACACAATGAAAAATGTAACCTCCCACCCCAGATCCCGTTCTCATTCTTCAGAAGTCATCACTAGCAATATTTTTTCTATTTTTTATCCTTTCAGCAACTTTCCATGATATCCATCTCCCTACCAATTTTTTTATACAAATGGGAGCACAATATACTCTATTCTATACTTGCTTTTTTTTTTTTAATCATTTATCCTGGAGGTCTATCTTTCTATATCAGCATTCACTTATATGACTATACATTTAATATATTAATTAAATAATTCTTCCCTAATACTGCTTACAAATATTTCTCAGCTAGGAAGAAAGGTTAGAAGAAAAGATACAGATGGGAAGAATGGGGTGTGTGTATGTTATGATGGGATGAGGTTAAGGGAGATTCACTCAGTTCTCATAGCAATAGGTCAAAGCAATCTGAAATATAATCTCCTGCCAGTAGTTCTGGCCTTTCAGACTCTCAGATCCTGTAAATGTAATGAGATTGTGCCTGAGTGGGCTATGGAGGGGTGTTCAGACTGTTCACTCCTTTATAATTAGTCAGATTTAAATATCCAAAGCAAGGATTTAAAATTTTTACTTTTATAGAAAATAACCAAAATCTTTCTAAGGAACTGCAAGAATGCAACAGTCATCCCACCTCTGCTCAAACACCTTTGATGACAGTGACTTCCTTACTAAATAAGATAGTGCCATCTGTCCCCTTGCCTTCAAATGGAAACATTACTTTGAACATTCTGTAACTTTTTGTTCAAATACTTAATGGAGCTGGCATGACAAAGATCCTCCATGTGGATGCCTGTGAAAATATGTCTTCAGCACAAGATGTGAGATATTTTACCCAGAAAGGCCATAATGGATCAGATTGGGTAAGGGTGCTGGACCCAACTTGGTGAGTTATTATATCAGGGCTCTGACTCTATTACCTGTGTGATAAGTGACACATTAATTCATTTCTCTATATCTTAGATTCCCCATCTATAAAATGGGATACTACCTACCTTCTAGAAGTATAAGGATTAAGTGAGTCAATATGCATATAGTGCTTAGAATAATACTTGCTAACCATGAGTGTTCAATTATTACTTCCCACCTCATTCCCCTTCCTTTCATAGAATCCCCTATCAAGAACATTAAATAGCATTTTAATTCCCTAGAGCAGGGATCAGCAAACTACAGCCCATGGGCCAAAGCTGGCCACCAACACTTTTTATACAGCCCATGAGCTAAGAATGGTTTTTATATTCTTAAATGGTTGAGGAAAAATCCACAGAAGAAAAATATTTTATGACATATGAAAATTTGATTTCAAATTTGAGTTTTCATAATAGTTTTATTGGAACACAGCACACTCATTCATTTACATGTTGTCTATAAATGTTTTTGTTCTACAATAGCAGAATTGAGTAGTTGCAAAAGAGGACATAAGGCCTGCAAAACCTAAAATATTTACTACATTTGCTGACCACCCCTGCTCTAGATAATTTCTTCTGAGCTTGCCCCAGCTGATCTCACTGCATCCCAAGGTTCTCACTGCTGGGACCCTAATGGCTGACCAGAGAAAATTACGTTCAAAGGACATTTTTTTCCCCCGGGTAATTTCCTCTTCAATATTAGGGCTATAATGGGTAAAGTGAACACAGTGTTATACTGTTAAACTTAATGAGATGAAAAGAAAAGGGAAGGAAGAAAGAAAAAAGAAAAGAAGGAAGGAATGAGGGAGAGAAGGAGGAAGACACTACCAGAGTAGAAAATAGGAATTTTTTAAATGTGTTTTTATTGATTTCAGAGAGAGGAAGGAAAAGAGAGAGAGAAATATTGATGAGGGAAACATCGATCAACTACCTCCTGCACACCCCCTACTGGGGATCAAGCCAGTAACACCAGCATGTGCCCTGACTGGGAATCAACTGTGACCTCCTGGTGCGTGGGATGATGCTCAACTAACCGAGCCATACCAGCTGCGTATGGAAATAGGAATTTTAAAATGTAACTTCTAAGAAAGATAGTGATAGAATATCTAAGTTTGGATATTCTAAGAATATATGTTTATTCATTCTGGTAATGAAACCCACACACCAAGGGGCCAAATCCAACAACGTTGGAGCAAAATCCAGTGAGCTCCATAAATAGCAGGTCCAAGGTTTTTGTTGTGGTGGTGGTTGTTTGTGTGTGTGTGTGTTTAATTCAATTTTTTTCTTATTTTCTTTTCCCATTTTTTTACTTTCCTATCCTATATTTTATTTAATTTAGCATTATTACTTTCTAAAATTACTATTATTATTATTTCATTCATTATTTTCTACATTTTATTTTTTATATTTATCCTATTTCAGGTCTCTGCCTTCTTTGCTTTCATATATATATAATTTTTGTTTTTTGTTTTTGTTTTTTTTCCTCCCTCTTCTAATTCTTTTGGTCTCATGCCTTCTAGTATTGTGTGTGTGTGTGTGTGTGTGTGTGTGTGTGTGTGTGTGTGTGTGTGTGATCTGTTCGTTTGGTTGTCTTTTAATCTTTTTGTTGAGGCTGTTGCTTTTATCACTGTTGATGCTGATATTTTTTTCAGGTTCTTTTTGGTTTGGTCTCATTTTGCCTTGCCTTCTTTACTTTCACTTTTTTTCTCCCTCTTCTAATTCTTTTGGTCTTGTGCCTTCTAGTATTCTTTTCTCTCTCTGTGTGTGTGTGTGTGTGTGTGTGTGTGTGTGTGTGTGTGTGTCTTTTAATCTTTTTGTTGAGGCTGTTGTTTTTAATATTGTTGATGCTAATATTTTGGGGGGTTTCTTTTGGTTGGGTCTGGTTTTGCTCTGTTTTGTTCTATCAGCATGTATATAACAGTTGTCATGACAGGGTTGGGGTTCAGACTCACAGTAAACAACCCAGAGGGCTCAGCCCACCCGCAAATGGACAGCAGCAATTAAGACCCAAATTCAACAGGAGAGCCCACATAACCCATGAAGGGGTCATTCCTAGAGCACCCAGTGCAAAAGATCAAGGAGACTACTTTACTGGGTCCCACAAGAAAGCCACCCCACCAAGACTGGGAGGAACAGCAGTCTTAATGACACATACCACCCTGCCTACACATCCCAGTGCACCTCACCTGGGCCCGAACTACCCGACTCCAAAATTGTGAGATAAAGAAATAACCCCCACATGAAAGAAAAGGAGGAATCACCAGGAAAGGAACTAAATGAAATAGAGGCAAGCAGTTTGTCAGATATTCAAAGTAATGGTTTTAAGGGTGCTCAAACAACTTAGTGAGAATTACAAGCAACTTAATGAGAATTATAAAGAACTCAGTGGGAACTACACCAGCATGAAAAAAGAGGTAGAAGCTATGAATGAAAATCAAGTGCAAATTAAGAATGACATAGCTGAAATAAAAAATATCCTGGGGAGTGGCAGATCACCCTGTGCCCGGCAGAAGGAGCTTGAGGCCATGAGCAGATACACCAGCCCAGTGAACCCAGCTGTCTTCCCCCATCTGACCGTGGTACTGTTAGCCATTGGCATGTTCTTCACCGCCTGGTTCTTCATTTATGAGGTCACCTCCACTAAGTACACTCGGGACATCTACAAAGAGCTCCTCATCTCCTTGGTGGCCTCGCTCTTCATGGGCTTTGGCACCCTCTTCCTGCTGCTCTGGGTTGGCATCTATGTATGAGCTCCCAAGGGTTCCAACCAGGCAGCTTCAGTGAATCTGCTTTTGTAAATTAATTTTTTTACTATTGCTGGAACAATCCCGCCTGCTGCTCAAAAAAAAAAAAATCCTGGAAGGATTTCATAGTAGATTAGAAGTCCAAATCAGTGAGTTAGAAGACAAGGTAGGAAAAAACACCCAATTAGAGCAGCAAATTGAAAAAAAATTAAAAAGCAAGAGGAGAGTTTAAGGGAGCTTTGGGACAACACAAAATGTAACAACATTAGCATCATAGGGGTACCAGAAGGAGAAGAATAAAGGAATAGAGAACTTGTTTGAAGAAATAATGACATAAAACTTCCCTAACATGGTAAAGGAAAAAGTCACACAATTCCAGGAAACACAGAGAGTTCCAATCAAGATGAATCCAAAAAGACCTACACCTAGACACATCATAATTAAAGTGACAAACGTTAAAGACAAAGAAAGAATCTTAAAGACAGCAAGAGAGAGACAGAAAGTTACCTACAAGGGAGCTCCCATAAGACTGTCAGCTGATTTCTCAATAGAAATACTAAAGGCCAGAAGGGAGTGGCATGAAGTATACGAAGTAATGAAAAGCAAGGGACTGAATCCAACATTACTCTATCCAGCAAGGCTATCATTCAGAATTGAAAATGAAAAAGAGAGCTTTGCAGACAAAGGCTAAAGGAGTTTATTACCACCAAACCAGCACTGTAAGAAATGCTAAAGGGACTGTTGTAAGAAGAAGAAGAAAGAGAGAGAGGGACACAGTCCTAAAGAATAAAAATGGCAACAAATAAGTAACTATCAATAATAACCTTAGCCCTGGCTTGTCTGGCTCAGCAGTTAGAGCATCGGCCTGCAGACCAGAGAGTCCGGGATTTGGTTCCCGCTAAGGGTGCGCACCTCGGTTGCAGTTTGTCCCCACCCCGGTTGGGGTCGTGTGGGTGGCAACCAGTCGATGTGTCTCTCTCTCACATGTTTCTCTCTCTCTCTCTCTTCCCCCCCTCTCCCTCCCACTCTATCTGAAGATAAATGCAAATAATAATAATAACCTTAAATGTAAATGGCTTAAATGCTCTAATCAAAAGACAAAGGGTAGCTGAATGGCTAAGAATACATGACCCATATATACGCTGTCTACAAGAGACCCACCTCAGAACAAAAGACTCACCTAGAATGAAAGTGAAGGGATGGAAAAAAATTTTTTCCATGCAAATGGAAAAAAATTAAAAAGCTGGGGTAGCAATACTGATATATGATAAAATACACTTCAAAATGAAGGCCATAATAAGACACAAAGAAGGTCACTACATAATATTAAAGGAATCAATCCAATAAGAGGACATAACCCTGGTGAACATATATGCACCCAAAATATATTTAAAAACTTCTGAAGGACTTCAAGGAAAAGACCGACAGCAATACAATCATAGTAGGGGACTTTAACACTGCACTGACATCACTGGATATATCTTCTAAACAAAAAAAATTAACAAGGAAACAGAGACTCTAAATGACATACTAGATCAGATGGATTTAATTGATATTTACAGAACATTTCACCTCAAAGCTGCAGAATATACATTCTTCTCAAGTGCAAACAGGACATTTTCAAAGACAGGCCACATGTTAGGACACAAACTAAGTCTCCACAAGTTCAAGAAGATTGAAATCATTTCAAGCATCTTCTTGGATCACAATGGCAAAAAACTAGAAATCAATTACAACAAAAATATTCAAACACATGGATGCTAAATAGCATGCTATTAAACAATGAATGGGTTATTAATGAGATCAAGGAAGAAATAAAAAACTTCCTGGAGCCCAGCTGGTGTGGTTCAGTGGTTGAGCATCAACGCATGCACCAAGAGGTCACCGGTTCAATTCCTGGTCAGAGTACATGCCCAGGTTGTGGGCCCAATCCCCAGTGGGGGGCATGTCAGAGGCAGCCAATCAATGTTTCCATTTCTCTCTCCTTCTCCCTTCCTCTCTCTAAAATCAATAAAGAAAAGAAAAATTTAAAAAAAACTTCCTGGAAACTAATGAAAATGAACACAAAATCTATTGGACACAGCAAAAGCAGTCCTGACAGGGAAGTTCATAGCATTACAGACCTACCTCAAGAAACAAGAAAATTTTCTAATAAATTATCTAACCCTACTACTTAAATAATTAGAAAGATAACAAAAAGAAAAGCCCAGAGTGAGTAGAAGGAAGGAAATAATAAAGATCAGAGCAGAAATAAATGACATAGAGACTAAAACAAAAACAATACAAAAGAGCAATGAAATCAAGAGCTGATTTTTTAAAAAATATTTTTTCTTTATTGATTTTAGAGAGTAAGGAAGAGGGAGAGAGAGAGAGATAGAAATATCAATGAGAGAGAACATCTATTGGCCACCTCCTGCATGCCCCCCACTGAGGATCGGGCCCACGACCTGGGCATGTGCCATGACGGGAAATCAAACTGGTGACCTCTTGGTGCATGGGAAACAGTATGGTGTATCCAAAAAAAAATTAAAAATAGAACTGTCATTTGACCCAGTGACACCCCGTCTGGGAATATATCCTAAGAACATATGCACCCCAATATTCATAGCAGCGCTATTTACAATAGCTAAGATCTGGAAACAGCCCAAGTCTCCATCAGTAGAGGAGTGGATAAAAAAGCTGTGGTACATTTACACAATGGAATACTATGCAGCTGTAAGAAAGAAAGATCTCTTACCCTTTGAGATGACATGGAAGGATCTGGAGAATATTATGCTAATTGAAATAAGCCAGTCAGAGAAAGACAAATATCACATGATTGCACTTATCAAAATAAGCTGATGAACAAAATAGATCCAGAGACATGGAAGTAGGGAACAGAGTGACAAATCTCAAGAGTGAAGGGGGATAGGGCAGGAAGAGATAAACCAAAGAACTTATATGCACATATGTATAACCAATTGGACACAGATAACAGTGCGGTGAAGCTGAGGGTTGCGGGGGCAAAGCGGAGCGAAGCAGGGCGGAGGGTGTCAATGGAGGAAAAAAGGAGGGACGTCTGTAAAACTTTCAACAGTAAAGATAATTTTTTTTTAAAAAAAGAACACAGTTAATATTAATGAAGACATAAGGATGTATATTTATAAACAAATTTTAAAAATTAACTAGTGCTATTGGGATGTGAGTTTGAATAGTTACCTAAATTTAACATCATCTTCTAGTTTACACAGGAAGATTTGTTCAGTTCTTGTAGAATAAACAGATCTTAAGTCCTAAACATTAAGTGATTCTTAAGTGGGTTGGTATTTAAGAAAAATGCATATGTTCTCATTTATATATATATATTTTAATCCTCACCCAAGGATATGTTTATTGATTTTAGAGAGAGAGGAAGGGGGATGGAGAGAAACATCTATCAATTGCCTCCCATTCACATATCCTGGAAACTGAAACCGCATCCTAGGTATGTGCCCTGCCTGGAAACTGAACCTACAACCTTTTGGTATATAGGACTACACTTCAAACAACCGAGCCACCCGGCCAGGGCGTCAATGACATTTTGATTGTAACAATAACTGTGCTCTGTGTTACAACAAAATCTGCTTTTCAGCCACACACCTCAGCAGCCATCCTCACTCACCTCCCTGTAAGATCAATGTTAAGGCTTTCTCCAGAGCAAAGAATGAAGATCCTTTTGGTCAACAGAAAGTGGTGCTGATTGTCACTAGACCCAATTGACAAAACTGTGATACATTTAAAGTGTACAACATGATGATTTGACATTCGTATACATTTTGAAAGGCTTCATACAATCAAGTTAACACATCTATCATCTCATTTATTTTTTTATTTTTTGGTTTTAACATTGAAGTTCCACTCTTGGCAAATTTCAATCATACAATACAGTATTATCAACTATAGTCGCAATGTTATACTTTATTTTATTTTATTTTTTTTTTTTTAATCCTCACCCGAGGATATTTTTCCAGTTATTTTCAGACAGAGTGGGAGGGAGAGAGAGAGAGAAACATCAATGTGAGAGAGACACATCGATTGGTTGCCTCCCACACGATCCCAACCAGGGCTGGGGACCCAGCCACAACCGAGGTATGTGCCCTTGGCCAGAATTGAACCCGCGACTTCTTGGTCCGTGGGCCGATGCTCTAACCGCTGAGTCAAACTGGCCAGGGCACCATGTTATACTTTAGATCCTCAGATTTTATTCATCTTATAAGTGAAAATTTGTATCTCTCCCCATTCCATTTCCTACCCACTCCCAATTTTATATCTTTTTGAGCAAGGCATAGAAACAACTTGAATTCACAAAGCATTTTCACATGAATTCTATCATGTCACCTTTATAGCAACCCAAAGGAAGACAGTGAAGCTTAAAGAATTGCTCAGAACTGCTTACCTAATAAGTAGTGAGGTCAAGACTTGAACCCACATATTCTAGCCTCAAGTCCAGGGCACTTTCCTGAATAATTTTGATGAACAAAATAGATCCAGAGACATGGAAGTAGGGAACAGAGTTTAACATCACAGTCTGGACAGATGGACAGAGCTGGCTTTGACTTTGCTTGTGTGAACTAAGGCAAATTACTTACTCTCTCTGACCTCATTTGCAAATTGGATAACAACAGAAACTACCATACTGGTCGTAGTAAAGTGATCATGCATGATGCTCAGCAAGGTGCCTGACATCAGTGCTCCTTCAGTGTTACCTATAATTTGCAATACAAAATGATGAGGTCTAACCTAAAATGATGTGGATGTCAAGGGAGAGAACAATATGAAAGAATTTCCAAAGGATGCACAGGCCTTCGTGGTGGAGACAGATGAGTCAGAGGTGACAAAGGGCAGAGAAGGCTAGGAGAGCAGTTTTCCTCTGATAGGAAACAAAGAGAGGCTGACATGAGGGTGAGATGCCCTAAATCCAGGGAATAATGGGGCCTGAGGATTGGGATGCAGATGGAAGCCATTCTTCCATGATAGAGACTGTGTTATCCCAAGAGAGGTAGTCACTGACATTATTAGATAAGTCATCATGAGAGGAGACACTGAGGAAGAATGACTGAGGACTAGGCTTTGAGATCAGCCAACACTTGGAATGCAGGAGACACAGGCATTAGACGACTGAGTGAGCAAGGAGCATAATGCATGTCACAGAAACAAGAGGGAGACTTAACAGAAGGAGGGGAGAGGAGCAGCACTAACTTAGTTTCAGAGGTCAATGAGAACGAAGAAGTTGCTGGGCTTGGCAGAATGAAGGTGATAATATTTCCCACTGAACCATGAAAATTATTCCACTAATGACTATTATTACAGCTGTGGCATACAAAAATGAGCCTGAAAGAGGTTGCCCACTGTGGAAAAGAAGAGACGAGTAGATGTATTTCTATGCCAGAGGACTCAGCTGACTTTAATGGGCACAAAGTGTTGGTAGTGATTAATGAGCTCACAGAGATAGCATAGTTTGTACTAGGCCTTGAAGTTTGAATAGGCTTTTGATGGGCAAGGGAGAGAAGTCATTCCAGGTCAAGTGGACTGTGTACAGCAAAGGCTGGGAGGTGTGAGGATGCAACAAATCCCAAAGACTGGAGAGTGTGGCAAAAATAAGGTATGTAGGGCCATGAGAGTAAATAAAGCTATAAAAGCAGATTGAGGCAAGATTTTGAAAGGCCATCAATACTATACCAAGGAGTTAACTTTCTAGGAAATAGGCATTTAAAAGTTTTTTAAATGGGTGAGGCATGATTATATCTATACTTTAGAAAGAATACCAGGATGGAGTACAGAGGCCTGAGAGACAGCAGGACCAGTACAGACCTGAACATGGGTGGTGGTCTGAAGAACAAGAGAGATACAGAGGAGAAAAAGGCAGTCTTCAGAGAGATAGGGCTTGACAAGGAGTGAAGGAGGGCACACTGTCAGCTTTGAGCCTGGGTGATTAGGGAGAGGTGGCATCACCCACAGACCACAAAGTCAGGAGGTGGCTCAAGTAGGTGTGGGTGAGAGTGAGCTCTGGATTGAAGGAGGGAGGGAGGTATCAAAGATGATCAGTTTACAGTTGGGTCCTAGATGGCTGCTGATGCCATTATCCAAAATGATATTTGGATATGAGAAGTGTTTGATTTTAAATATGGTAAGGTTTAGGTTCCTAAGAGCTAAAGTTTTTAAATCAATTTCATTGACGTATAATTAATGTATGACAAACTGCATTCATTTGAAGTGTGTAATGAATTTTTTACAAATATATACACCTGTGCAGGTTCAGCTTCATGGGCATGTGACCAGGGATCACACAGGGTGCTTCCTCTCGGAAGGTCCCTGCTTGGGTTTTAATGCTCCTGAGTTCACAGTCTTGAAATTCTTAATTTATCTTTGAATTTGTGTTTTGTAAATGAAGTCCAGTGGATTGTGATGGGTGGAGGGGCTTGGAGCATGAACTCCTGCTGAGTCTCATCTGTCATCCCCCAATCCCCCTAACCCTGACTTCCACCCATTCTACCCCCACCCCCACTTCAGGGTCAGGCTGGCACCCAGGTCTCAGGGCAGAGCATGGCTGTACCCCAGCACTTTCAGAGAATAACATAAGCATCTCACCCATCAGGATCCAGGTACCAAACACAACCCAGCACAGAGGCTGCACTTCATTGGAGTCACCGATGTAGGGTGGCAGCCCATGGGAAGGGAAGATACCTAAAAAGGGGAGTGTCCCTGGTTCCCTGGGGAAACACAACATTAAGTAGCAAGAAAAAATAACCAGCATGATAGGTTGATAGAGACCACAGGAAAAAAAAAAAGTTTTATAATGTAGTACCTTTAGTGGCATTTTTTTCCTGCTTCCCCACATTTTCATTTTGTACTGAGCCAGGCAAATTATGTAGCCAACCCTGTACTGGTGTAACTACCACCACAATCAAGTACAGACATTTCCATCACTCCCAAATTTTCCTCTTAACCTTTTGCAGAGTCAATTCCCTCCCCCCCAACACACACACACACACACTCCATGTCACTCCCAACCACTGGTGTCCTTTGAGACGACTGAATTTTATTTTTTTAATAATTTTTTTTATCCTCACCCGAGGACATTTTGCCATTTTTTGTTCAGATAGATTGGGAGGGAGAGAGAGAGAGAGATAGAAACATCGACGTGAAAGGGACACATCGTGAAAGGGACACATCGAGTGGCCGCCTCCCGCATGACCCAACCAGGGCCTGGGACAAACTGCAACCAAGGTACGTGCCCTTAGCGGGAACCGAACCTGGGTCTCTCTGGACCGCAGGCCAACGCTCTAACCGCTGAGCCAAACCGGCCAGGGCAAAAGGACTGAATTTTAAAACATGGAGCAGGGCTCTGGGCCTCCTATCTGGAACTCAGGAATAGCAGGGCCAAAACAGATTTGGGAATGACCTCAGCTGTGATGATCCAAAGAAATGTGGGGAGTGTGCTTCATCCAGGGATTACGAGAGGGGCCAGCAGAGGAGAAAGCAAAGGCAGAGGATAGGAGAATTTGACATGTGAAGGGCATATGGACTCATGATAAAACTACTAGACAAATTAAAAGTAGTTGGAACGTGGCTTGGCTTTGTTGATGAAAGATTAGGGGGAAAAAAAGATTAGGGAAAGGGTTATGAGAACATGGTATATTAATACTGGTACATGTACTACCCCTTTGGAAGCCAGATCAACAACAAAAGAAGGCAAACAAAACACCCCATCCTTGGTTGCAGAGCCTTTCAGGACCCCACCCTGCTTCCTGGTCCAGTTTCTTTTCCTGCCCTTAGCCTGCAATGTCCTGTCCCTGATCTTGGCATAGTTGACTACTCCTAATCATAAAATCTCATTTTAAACATCACCACCTCAGACCTTCCCCAATCACCAATCTAAAAGAGCATCCAGTCATCACATCGATTTAACACACCCAATGTAATATACTCTGTTACATCTATTGTGGTTTTTTTTTTTTATTCCTCACCTGAGGATATTTTTTCCATTGATTTTTAGAGAAGGGGGAGGGGTGAGAGAGAGAGAGAAACATCGATGTGAGAGAGACACATCAATTGGTTGCCTCCTGCATGGCCCAGATCAGGGCCAAGGACCAAACTGCAACCGAGGTACATGTTCTTGACCGGACTCAAACCCGCAACTCTGTGGTCCACGGACAGGCACCGTAACCACTGAGCCAAACTGGTCAGGGCCCATCTATTATTTTTAATGTCTGTCATGTCTCCATTTCAATACTCACCCCCCACTCCTCCAAATACGCTTAAGAACAAGAACTTATCCTCATGCAGGGAAGAATTCCCAGGGCTTAGAACCCAGTGTCTGGCACGTGGAGGATAATCAATAACTGTTGAATAAAAAGGAATTAGTCAGGCCCTGACAGGGTAGTTCCGTTGGTTAGAGCATCATCCCAATAAGCCAAGGTTGTGGGTTTGATCCCCAGTCAGGGCACATACAAGAATCAACCAATGAATGCATAAATAAGTGGAACAACTAATCAATGTTTCTCTCTTGTTCCCTTCCTCTCTCTGAAATCAATCAATAATTTGTTGTTGTTGTTGTTGTTGTTGTTGTTGTTAATCCTCACAGGAGGATATTTTTACATTGAATTTTAGATAAAGTGGGAGGGAGGGAGGAGAGAGAGAGAGAAGCAAGGATTGGTTGCCTCCTGAACGACCTGGTTGGGGGGTGGGGAACTGGGAATCGAACCTGCAACCCAGGCACCTGCCCTTGGCTGAAAATCGAACATGCAACCCTTCTGTCCTAGGGCTCAGGCTCTAAGCTCTAAGCCAAACCGGCCAGGGCAATCAATAATTTTTTTTTTTTTTTAAAGGAATGAGGGTCCTGCTCCCAAACTGTAGCCTTCCCCTGCAGGGAGGAGGATGTCGGGATGTACTGGCAAGGTTGGAAGCGGAACCGTACCTACACTACGTTTTCTTGTCTAATCCTACACAGACTAAGAACTTTCAGTCCCCTTACTATTTTGGGACCTGTACCTGGCTCTTTTAAACATTTCCCCATGTTATTCTCACCTCAACTCTCAAAAGCTTTATCTCACTTCCCAAGAGGTCGTGGTGTCTCCAGTGACTTCTCCAAGGTCAGCCAGTGGGTGGCCAGGCTTAGACTCACACCTGAGTCGACCCACACCCGCACCAGCACCCTACACACCCCAGCACCGCCCTGGCGCGCCCCTCGCCGAGTACCGCGCCTGGTCCAGCCCCGGAGCTCGCCTGCGCCGGCCTGGCCGCCCAAATCCAGTCGCCCCACACCGAGCTGCGGGTCAGGCACTTGCAGCCCTCGTCGCCACCGCGCGAGGGAAGATGGCCCAGCCAGTGCGGAGCGGCGTGCAGGAGACAGCGGTTGCTGAAACTGGAAGGCGGGCGCGGGCTCCAGGACGCGCGAGGGGCCAGCCGGGCTCCGCGGGATGGTTGAGCGCCTGGCCCTGGTGTCCTGGCAACGGGTAAACACTGCGCGGCCCCGCCCCCGCGGCGCGCCGCCCGGCGTTTGTGCACGTGGCTCCCCGGCGCCCACGTGTCGCCCAGTCCCAGCGTTGTGCTCGCGGCGAGCAGTGCAGCCCGTGGCCTCAGTATCTCCGTGAGGCGGGTGCTCGAGCCCGGCGTGGCGGCAGCTCGGTGGCTGGCTGCCCCCTAACCCCGCCGGATTAAGAAGCGTGGCGAGGTCCCGGACCTGCGGCGGTTCTCAGGAGAGTGCAGAAAAGGAAGCCCGGGGCGCGGCTGGAATGAGCCCCGGGGCTCCGCCCCTAGGTGATACGGAAAACGGGGGGCGCTGTCTTCATTTCAGGATTGTAAATACATGCCACACTCACCTGCTCAACTGAGGAAGGAGTTGCCATGGTAATACACGTCTTTTTAAGTATAACAGATTCCGAGGCTCTTGTTAAATTAGTTTCATACCATTCTGCCTTTAGAGTCAATCTTTACCGAGATTTGTTTACCCACGACACGAGATTGGCATCTTCATCTCCTCGCGTGTGGGTAGTGACCAACCGAGTGATCTGAACACTTGGGTAAAGATGGGGAGAGGGGTTTCCCGGGTGGTCTGCGGGCTGAAGAGGACAGCAGCAGCAGAATCAGGTTGGGCCCTCTTTCTGTGAGTTGATTGGTTTTAGTTCCTTGGTTCTGTTGAGCCACTTATTTTCACACCTACGAGGTGGTTTATGTGTGAAATAAAAAGAGGCTGGTCACGTGGTGTGGAACCCCTAGACGTCAGTAAGTGCTTTAGCTGCTGCTGCCATCGCCCTGGCCCTGTGTAGGGTTCTTATCTGTGGATTAAGAAGTAAAAAATGAGCCTAGGTGCGACCCTGACCGCTGGCTCATTTTAAGGAATTCCCGTTTAAGGAAATGCTTTGGAGACCTTTTATGCACGAATTCTTGCATTTTTTGCCCAGGAAAGCGTGGAACGTTCTTCAGTCTCCACGTTAAGCCTCTGAAACTTCAAACTTCTATTTCCAACTTCCAGCCAGATCTCTCCGCCAGAGAGCCTTTTCAGATGGTGTTCAAAATCCAGCTCTTTTAACCACTACCTTCTCTGGCCTCATTGGCACGTTCCAATAGCCGTTCATCCTCCTGGCCTCAAACTCACAAGGATTCCTATTCCTCAGCCTTCATTCAGTCTCTTGTGACCTGCTTCCCACCCTAACTGCCACTGGTCGTTAGGCCCTCTTTGCCACCTGCCTGGATTCTGGCAGTAGCCAGTGTCTAGGCGCTGTCCAGGGGTTCTCCATCTCCTTTGTCCCACTTCCCTGCCTGTTTGATGGTCCCAGAACGGTAAAGGGGCCTCAACCTCTTGAGCTTTATCTACCATATTATCTTCTCTGCTTAAAAAAAAAAAAAATCCCACACTAGATCTACATTATTCTGGAACCCTCCTACACCTGCCCCATCTCTAGCTACTGATCTACTTATCTTTAAGATGGACCCAGCTCAGAAGTACCTGTTGCTTTCCAGTTGCTCCCTAAACACCCATACTCTGCTCCCCACTTACGGTGCTTTGCCTGTTAGGCCTTGGAAAACCTCACTCCTCAACCTCATTAGACTAGTAGTGTAGAAATGCGTTTGGTAAATCTGTGTTCCTTCTAGTTCATTGAGTGTCAAAGCACTAAATAAATACCTCTTGATTTAAATTGAGTCATTCCCAGGTTACTTCACAAGGTTGATGTTGCCATTTTCTTTCTGCCCAGGGAACTGAAACAGAACGGTTTAATAAAGACATTTAAGCTAATGGCTTCCCACTGCTCCTTGGATAAAGGTCAAACACCTTAGCTTCTAAGGCCTGCAGGCCAGAGCTGCACCCTGCCTGCCTTTCTAGCCTCAACTCCTCTCGCTGCCATGGTTGCCTATGGGGCAGCCACATTGACCCTTTTATTTGTTTTTTTGTTTGTTTGTTTTGTCCCTTCAACTTGGCATATTCTCTTCAGCCTCAGAGTCTTTGCACAGGCTGTTTACTCTGCCAGGGAATTCCCTATCCCTTAGGCCACAGACCGCTCTTCAGGAATCGTTCTTCCTTCATATCCCAGACTAGGCACTCTCTGTCCATCCTATGTCATCATAATGCCATGTACGCTGGGTTCTTCTTTCAGAGCGTAGTTGGTGAGTAAATGTGTTTGCAATTTCTCCCTCACTGGACTGTAAGGCTCATGAACACAGGAGCCCAGAACTGCAGGGCCTGGCGCACAGTAGGTGTTTGTTAAATATTTGTTGGGTGAATGAAAGGGGCATCTTAAAAATTCAGAAAAGCAGAAATCTACATTTGTTTTCTAAATCTTGGGTCTACATTGCATCTGAGTTACAGTTTATTCACTCAGCAAATATTTGTTTATCTGTCCAATGTGCCAGACATTGGTCTAGGCCTAGGGAATTCAGTGATGAACTTGGAGACCAATAGCTGGTTGGGGAAACATACAGTTAATACACAAACAAACAAACGAAAAATACTGTTAGTGAAGTGTGCTTAGAGTAAGGAGATAGAAAGTGAAACTACTAGGAGGTTTGTTTAGAGACCATCTGTACCCCCTCCCCCTTTGTCTGGGACAGTCCCGATTTATGTCTGTTGAAGTGATTTGGTTTGGGCAATAGATTATATAGTCACCCTAGTTATAACTAGAATATAGACACAGTGTCTGGGAGGTTTTTCTAAGGAGGTGATATTTGAGCAGAGGCCAGCAGAAAGAGAAGAAATAAATTATACCCCCTGTGAAGGTCTGCAGGAAGAGGCAGGAACAGGGAGGAGCTCGGTGAGTTTGGGAACTAGAGGGAAGGCCAGTGTGGCTAGAGCTATGTGATCTTCATGAAGGAGTTTGGAGAGTTTCAAGCTGTGAGTTCTGAAACCAGGAATAGCCAAGAGTCATGGAGTTGTATTGAACCAACTCAACCAGCTCAGAAACTGAAAATATTCACTCACTTATAATAATTTCTTAACAGATTTATTTAGGTATAATTGATGTACAATAAATTGCACATATTTAAAAAGTACAGTTTGATAAGTTTGGTATAAGTATGCTTCCATTAAGCCATCACCACAAGCAAGGTAACATATTGATCACCCCCAAAGTTTCCTTGTGGTCCTTTGTAATCAGTCCTTTTCTCTTGCTCCTCCTGACACAGCCCCCCAACCCAAGCAACCACTGATCTGCCCTCTGTCTCTATAGGTTAGTTTATAATTTCTAGGATTATATATATAGATATAGATATGAAATTAAGCAGAGTATTTTTGGAAGGGTCTGACTTCTTTCACTTCATCCATGATGTAGCATATATCAATAGTTAGTCCTTTTTATTGCTGGGTAGTATTCCAGTGTACAATGGTGATACCACAGTTTATTCTTTCACTCACTGGTGGACTTCTAGATTGTTTCCAGTTTTTAGCTATTACAAATAAAACTACTATGAACATTCATGTACAAGTCTTTGAATGGGCATATGCTTTCATTTTGCTTGGGAAGTACCTAGGAGTGGAATGGCTGGATCATATGGTAGGTATGTGTTTAACCTTTTAAAGAAACTGCCAAATTGTTTTCCAAAGTGGCTCTGTCATTTTAGGTTTCCACCAGCAGTGTATAAAAGTTCCATTTCCTCCATATGCTCACCAACACCTGGTATGGTCAGTCTTTGTAACTTGAGCCATTCTAATAAATGTATGCTAGTATCTCATTGTGGTTTTAATTTCATTTCCCTAATGACTTGATGCGTGTATCTTTTCATGTGCTTATTGGCCATTTGAATATCTTTGGGGGAAGTGTCCAAATCTTTAGACCATTTTTCATATTGGGTTGCTTTCTTACTATGTTTCAACAGTCCTTTATCTATTCTGGATGTAAGGCCTTTATCAGATATATGATTTGCAAATATTTTCTCCCAATCTGTGGCTTGGCTTCTCATTTTCTTAACAATATCTTTTGAAGAGCACAAGTTTTTCATTTTGATGATGAATTTATCAGTTTGTTTTTTCACGGATTGTGCTTTTGGTGTCATATCCAAGAAATCTTTGCCTAACCTCAAGGTTACAAAGGTTTTCTCCTATGTTTTTTTCTAGAGGTTTTTTAGTTTTTGGTTTTATATTTAGCTCCATGAGCGATTTTGAGTTAATTTTTGTATATGGTGCAAGTATGGATTGAGGTTCATTTTTTTTGCAAATGGATATTTATTGTCTCATCTACATTTATTAAAAAGTTACCCTTGTTCCACTGAATTACTTTGGCACTTTTGTTGAAAATCAGTTGTTCCTATATGTGTGGATCTGTCCCATTGATCTATTTGTTCATCTTGACATCAATACCATACTGTCTGGATACTGTAGCTATATAATAAGTCTTGAAATAAAGTAGTATTAGTCTTTCAACTTTGTTCTTTTTCAAAGTTCTTTGAATTTCCATATGAATTTTAGAATCTTCTACAAAAAGATGAGAACTTTGAATAAAAATGTCAACCCTCTATCTTATATCCTTTGAATTTCCATATGAATTTTAAAATCAGTTTTCCAATTTCTACAAAAAGATGAAAACTTGGCATACTAATGTCAAACTTTCGTGTGAATTTTAGTTCTCAAACCATTTTAGAGATCAAAACACATTTTTTTTTTTTTAATCCTCACCTGAGGATATTTCTTCATTTTTTGTTCAGATAGAGTGGGAGGGAGAGAGAGGAAGAGAGAGAGAGAGAGAGAAACATCGATGTGAAAGGGACACATCGAGTGGCTGCCACCCGCACGACCAACCAGGGCCGGGGACAAACTGCAACCGAAGTACATGCCCTTAGCAGGAACCGAACCCGGGTCTCTCTGTACCGCAGGCCGACGCTCTAACCGCTGAGCCAAACCGGCCAGGGCCAAAACACATTTTTTTGCAGTGATTCCTGATATGCCGAATACAGATGATATGCAAAAAAATATATAAAGTCATTTAAAAAATCCAAGGCCCCTAATCTTTTTTTTTTTTAATCTTCACCCGAGGACATTTTTTTTTTTTTTTTTGCATTTATCTTCAGATAGAGTGGGAGGGAGAGAGAGAGAGAGAAACATCGATGTAAGAGAGACACATCGACTGGTTGCCACCCACACAACCCCAACCCGGGCTGGGGACAAACTGCAACTGAGGTACGTGCCCCTAGCGGGAACCGAACCCTGGACTCTCTGGTCCACGGGCCAAAGCTCTAACCGCTGAGCCAAACCGGCCAGGGCCAAGGCCCCAAATCTTTAAGAGCTTATGGCCATACATTCCCAAAGGTATGTTTTTTCAGGAGATGCAGTTATCTTCCGGGTTTTCATACTGTTTCTTTTCATTTGGATTTCCTCACAGAAGCCGGGCCTCTGTGTTAACAAGATGCTTCTTATCTTCATTCCTGGGTTTGTGTCTAGGAATGTACTCCATTTCTCTTAACAAAAGTCTGCTTTAGTGTTTTTTTTGTTTGTTTGTTTTTTTATCCTCACCCGAGGACATTTTTGCATTTATCTTCAGATAGAGCGGGAGGGAGAGTGGGAGGGAGAGAGAGAAACATCGATGCAAGAGAGACACATTGACTGGTCACCACCCACAGGACCCCAACCAGGGCCGAGGACAAACTGCAACTGAGGTACATGCCCTTAGCGGGAACCGAACCCGGGTCTCTCTGATCCATAGGCCGACGCTCTAACCGCTGAGCCAAACTGACCAGGGCTGCTTTAGTGTTTTTAGCACATCAACTCTGTTTCTCTTTGTTTAGCTTGGAACATTTTTAAGATTCAATGCTATAAACAGAACATCTATTTTATACGAATAGTTAGCCCTTGCCAGTGTCCTTGATAACTTATCCATTCCTCTGCTTTCCCATGCCCAGAACAGACACTTTTTAAATAATACACTTCCATCTGTTATTTTCTATTTGGTGGGTCATAGAACATAGAGAAGTCAACTCAGCTCTGTGCAGCTCTGGCAGAACTTTGGAGGTTGTTTATTTCCAGGTTCAGATAGTAACCTTCCTTTTCCCAGTGGGCATTGGCCTGGCAGTGTCATTGTGGCAAAAACAGAGGTGCTGAGCCTGGTGGACGTCAGTTCGTTGTCGCCTTGCTAAGCTGAATACCTCCCCCCCTTGATGTACAGCTCTGAGAATTAGCTATGATAAAGCGATGGCACCAATCATTCACCAAGTGCTTGTTCCGTGTCAGACACCGTGCTAAGTGCCTTATCTTCGTGTCTCCATCCTCATGACTGCTTAATGAGCTGGAGACTACCACATAACAAGTGCCAAATATATCTTTGCATCCTGGTTATCAAGTGTGTTTAATTTAATTTTAATGAGAGTTTCCATACATACACAAAAATAGAATAGTAAAATGAATCTCCATATATTTATTTCTCAGATTTATTTATTTTTATTTTATTTTTTTTAATCCTCACCTGAGGACATTTTTTCATTTTTTGTTCAGACAGAGTGGGAGGCAGAGAGAGGTAGAGAGAGAGAAACATCGACGTGACAGGGACACATCGAGTGATTGCCACCCGCACGACCAACCAGGGCCAGGGACAAACTGCAACCGAGGTACATGCCCTTAGCGGGAACCAAACCCGGGTCTCTCTGGACCGCAGGCCGACGCTCTAACCGCTGAGCCAAACCAGCCAGGGCTATTTCTCAGATTTAGAAATTATCAGGATTTGTCATATTTGCTTCATCTGTCCTTTTTTTGGGGGGCGGGGAGGAAAATGCAGTATTTTAAAGCAAATCTCAGGCCTTTTTAATTTCATTCCTACTGATTTTAGTGTGCCTCTCTGAAATGTGTAAACGTTTTTTGCATGACCCAATGCAATTATCAGACCTAATAGAATTAATACTTCTTTGATATTATCAGATTTCCCCAACTGCCTAGAAAATGTCTTTTTACAGGTGTATGTTCTGATCAGAATGCAAACAAGAGCCTTGGCTGGGTAGCTCAGTTGGTTAGAGTGTCATCCCAATAAGCCAAGATTGTGGGTTTCATCTCCCATCAAGGCACACAGAAGAAGCAACCAATGAATGCATAAATAAGTGGAACAACAAATCCATATCTCTCTCTCTCTCTCTCTCTCTCTCTCATTTCTATCTTTCCCTCCCTTCCTCTATCTCCCTAAAATCAATAAAATTTTAAAAAAAAATTCTTTATTGATTTTAGAGAGGAAGGGAGAGGGAGAGGGAGATAGAAACACTGATGAGAGAGAACATCGATTGGCTGCCTTCTGCACGCCCCCCACTGGGGATCGGGCCCACAACCTGGGCATGTGCCCTGACCAGGAATCGAACCAGCGACCTCTTTGTGCATGGGTCGATGCTCAACCACAGAGCCACACTGGCCAGGCAATAAATAAAATGTTTTTAAAAAGAATGAAATCAAGGTCCTCACATGCATTAGGTTGGGTCTTTGTTCGTCTAGAGGTGCTTAATGTACATTTGTTGAATTAAACAGCAGGTGTCTTCTCCTCCCACTCCATGTAAAACTTTTTGTCGTTACAATTGTTTCCTTTTAGGAATTAATTTTTTCGTTAAGTTCAATAGGATATTTGAAAATTATGTCAAGGCTATAAAAACTAATTTTGCCCTGTGTATATACTTGTCTTGGGAAGCCAGGTAAAGGGAAAAAAGGAAAAGGCCGGCGCAAGTCTGCCGGGAAGAAGCAGAAGAAACCGGAGGTGGACATCCTCAGCCCGGCCGCGATGCTGAACCTCTACTACATCGCGCACAACATCGCCGACTGCCTGCAGTTGCGGGGCTTCCGCTGGCCAGGTTCTCCCAAGTCAAAGAAAGGGAAAAACAAGACTTAAGTGAAAGCGTTTCCCAGCATCTCTCTCTTATGGAGAACGGAACATGGGGAAAAGAAATCAGGATAATACAACTATTGCCAGCAAAATGGACTTGACTGAAGGCAGCTTGAGATGCAAGCTTTTCTGTGGTAGTTAGTGATAAAGAAATGCATTTTACTTCCTCCGTGCAATCCAGGTATGGTTAGCCAGTTTGGTTTTTCCGAAGTTAAGGGGGAAAAGTCTGAGTAATTCCTACACAGCGTGGTGTTATCGGTAGGACTTGAAAAAATTATTATAATCCTGGATCCGAATTAAACCTTGCTCTCAAAAGGCAGTTCTAGCTTGCACGCGTTTTCTTTTGCCAATGTGGGTTTGTTATTTAGAGAAGACACGGCAAAAAGCACAGGATTTGCGTATGAACATCCTTCTCTTGCCTTTCCCTGTCTTTTTCAGGAGAAATAATAAATGTTTTGTTTTTATAATTTTCTTCTCAGCAGTCTGACTCTTGCCTGATTCTAATTAGCCCCAGACGCCGGTGGAGACTGAGAGGGTCACTCCCGCTCTGACCTTGGTAGGGCAGCGAAACAAACGATTCAAAGGAGCACGGAGCGTTCAGTGGTTGGGGTGCAGGGAGAACGGAACAAATCAGCCTCACCCCCTGTTCCGTCTCACCTGACTCTTCTTTCTCTTTTTCTGCACACTTACATCTTACCACCATCTGTAGGCTTTCTTTTCAACTTGGCTGACTCTGAGGTATGGACTTGGTGCCAGGAATGTGCCATGGTCATTCTGTTATTACAGGATCTCCCTAGCCTAGGCGGAGATAAAGTGGCAGTTCTTTTTCCTGGGCTCCCAACATCTTAAAGCCCCAAATGTGAAACTAGGAACAAAAAGCATTGTGAAGTGTAAGTGCTGTCTCTGAATCGCCCAGCGTTCCACCCATGCCTCCTGCCCTGACTTCCTGGGGTGTCTGGCCACCTCCCCCATGCTGACATCTGCACTGTTGTCTCCATTCACAGCTCTGGTTCCTCAAGGCAGCACCTGTCCAGGGATGTCGGAATTACTTAAAATGATGCCACACGTTGCTTGGTGAGGATCTCAAAGATTCAGTAGCTGGCTGGCTAAAGGAGACTGCAACCAGGACTCAGGAGTTCATAAGTATCAAAGAAGAAGTCACATGAATATTTGTACTAGAGAAGTGGGGTGCTCTTAACCCACATGAGTTTGTTGGGGATGACATTTGTGCAGCTGTACTGTCTGTGCAGATTCCGGGTGAGCCCTTGGCTAGTTGCCAGAGAAGCCCTCACTCCGGTAAAGGTTGGTGCTCCTCTTAATCTGAGGGGGTGCCCTTTCTGCTCTCTGTACACAGGCTTTGAAAACGGGGAACACCTTCCCACACTGCTAGAGACTGCTGGGTTGAACCTAGTGGTTTCTGTTCATGAACATGCCAACTAGTTCAGTCCTTGTCAAAGTTTACTGTGCCGCACAGTCACCTGGGGGACTTGTCAAAGCGCACATTACAGGGCCCCACCCAGCAGGAAGGTTCGAGAATTTGCATTTTCACTAAACTGCTAGGTTAAGCTGTTCTGCTGGACCACACACTTGGAGAAGCACTGCTCTAGTTCCTTCCGCCTAACCAGATGCTCACAGGCTTCCTGAGTCTTTGACCTTGTAGGATGTCTAATGCCCTCTCTGCCTTGCTTGGGTTCAGGAGCTCATATCTGTGCAGTTATGTTTATTGGAACGCTGGGGCGGTGCCCCTCGCAGAGCTTCCGTCTGATCTCGCTGGCCAGAGAGAACATCGCTTAGGGGATGATGGAGACATGCCAGTCCGCAGACGTGTACAAGTTAAGGTCATCTGGAAGTGGCCGTGCTTTCCTCTTTTGAGATGTTTACGTGATGAGCAGAAAGGATTGTAAGCGTTGGAAGAGGGGGAGTCCTAATCTGATTGGATGGGGCACTGTGTACTCAGGGTTTACACCAGTTTCGGGCAAAGTGGCTGAAGGCTTTTTAGTATTGTGCTTACTGGAGCCCTGGGGTTCTGGGAGAAGCCACTAGGCATGGAGAAGCAAATGGCTATGAATTTTTAGAGAAATTAAATTTTTGGTGAAACTCTACATTTAAAACTTCCGTCAGCAAATTTATCTCTTTTTTTTTTTTTCCTTTATTGATTTTAGAGAGAGAGGAAGGGAGAGGGAGAGAGAGATAGAAACATCCATGAGAGAGAGCATTGATTGGCCGCCTCCTGCATGCTCCCCACTGGGGATTTGGCCCTGGACCTGGGCAGGTGTCCTGACCAGGAATCGGACTGGTGACCTCTTGGTGCATGGGTTGACGCTCAACCACTGAGCCACACTGGTCAGATGCAGATTTATCTCATTTAGCACATTTATTTAGCATTTACTCTGCTTGGCACTAGAAAAATAAGACAGGGCTCCTCCTGTTCAGGTGCCCTGGCTTGGGGAGGAGGCTGATGCACGGCTGCCAGCAAACCGAGGGCAGTTAAGTCTCCATTCCAACCTCACACAACTTGTGCAGGTGATTGACAGGAGGCTGGGACCGAGAGACCTGAGTAGGACTGTCTGGAGGGCACCTGATGATAAAATGATCCTTGAACTTTATTATTGCTGTTACTATTTCTCTTCAACCCACGTGTGAGTCTTCCTGCGGTTGAGGAGGCAGCGGGAGCCTGTGAGGGGCCGTGCTGGCGGTCCGCAGGGAGGCGGGGCTTGGAGGGAGGCCTGCTGGGCGGGGCTTTAGTGAGGCTGGAAGCAGGGCCCACCGAGTGGGGAAGTGGGAGGGGAAGGGAAGGTGACTACCATAGGCAACGGGTCCACTGAGGAGGAAGAAAGATTTGGCAGTAGAGTGTGAATAGTGGACATTTTTTAGACTGGAATTACCCCTTGCAAAAAAATTTATTTTTTTTTTAAAGGATTTTTTTTTTCTTTTTTTAAAAATTTTATTGTTGAATGTATTACAGATGTTCCTCATTTTTCCCCCATTGCCCCCCTCCTCCCCATTTCCGCCCCCATCTTGCTTTTCCCCACACTGTTGTCTGTGTCCATTAGTTATGCATATATACATATAAGTTCTTTGGTTTATTTCTTCCCACCCCCCAACCCCCCTTCCCTTTGAGGTTTGTCAGTCTAACAACCAATTTATATTTCTTATTCCCTTCACCTTTTTCACCCCTCCCCCCAGCCCCTACCCATCTGGTAACCAACAAAAGTTCTCTGTATCTATGAGAATGTTTCTGTTCTTCTTGTTCATTTTGTTTGTAGATTCAATTGTTGATAGATATGTATTTATTGCCATTTTGTTTGTTCATATTTTTTTATCTTTTTCTTCAAGAAGACCCTTCAACATTTCATATAATAATGGTTTGGTGGTGATGAACTCCTTTAGCTTTTCCTTGTCTGGGAAACTCTTTATATGGCCATCGATTCTAAATGACAGCTTTGCAGGATAGAGTAATCTTGGTTGTAGGTTCTTGCTTTTCATCACTGTGAATATTTCTTGCCACTCCCTTCTGGCCTGCAAAGTTTCTTTTGAGAAATCAGCTGACAGTCTTATGGGAACTCCCTTGTAGGTTACAAACTGCTTTTCTCTTGCTGCTTTTAAGATTCTCTCTTTGTCTTGAACCTTTTGCATTTTGATGATGATGTGTCTTGGTGTGGGCCTCTTGGGGTTCATCTTGTTTGGGACTCTCTGTGCTTCCTGGACTTGTATGTCTGTTTCCTTCACCAAGTTCGGGAAGTTTTCTGCCATTATTGTTTCAAATAGGTTTTCGATTTGTTGTTCTCTCTCTTCTCCTTCTGGCACCCCCAAGATGCGAATGTTGGCACGCTTGAAGTTGTCCCAGAGGCTCCTTACACTATCCTCATTTCTTTGGATTCTTTTTTCTTTTTGCTGTTCTGATTGGGTGTTTTTTGCTTCCTTATATTCCAAATCGATGGTTTGCTTCTTGGATTTACCTACTCTACTATTGAATCTGTGTAAACTATTCTTTATTTCAGTTAGTGCCTCCTTCATATCTGACTGGTCCTTTTTTATGCTCTTGAGGCCCTCTCTAAGTTCACTGAGGTTCTCACTAAGTCCATTGAGCATCCTTATAAGCAGTATTTTGAACTCAGCATCTGTTAGGTTGCTTAACTCCATTTCACTTAGTTCTTTTCCTGGAGTTTTGTTCTGTTCTTTCATTTGGGACCTGTTTCTTTGTCTCCTCATTTTGGCTGCCTCCCTCTGTTTGTTCCTATGTATTACTTAGCAAGAGGTATAGGGCTAGCTGAGACCAGATGCTGCTTGTTTGAATTATTTTAGGAAAAGCTGAAGCAGGCTCCAAGACAGGCCAATCCTATGGTGAAGCAACTGGCAACAAATTGGGTGGGCCTGGAAGTTGGGTGGGGCGGGGCCTCAGGGAATCACCAGGGCGGGGCCAACAGTGTGAGCCAGGTTGCTGGAGTCTCGGATATGGCGGCGTCTGCGGGCTCAGGAAGGGCTCACCAAAGGAACAAAAGCCTCTGTTAGCACGTCTGTCCAGGTGAAAGCTGCCTCTCCAGCCCTCGCTCCAATGCCAAACAGCTCAGTTCTTCCCCATATGACTCTGGTGCCTTTCAGGCTCCCTCCCCCACGCTGGAGCCTGGAGGGTGGGAGTCCGAGTAAGTCCGAGTGCGGGCCCTTTAAGAGGAGCTGCGGGGGCTCCAGCCGCCTCAGCCTCAGTTCCCGCTGGTTTTTCCAGCCAGAAGTTATGGGGACTTCTCTTCCTGGCACTGGGACCCTGAGCTGGGCTCCTGGTGTGGGACGGGGACCACTCAGCCCTCTGGGAGGACCTTCCCAGCCGAGGTATCCCAATTTTTATCTGCCACACGTGGGTGTGGGACCAGCCTGTCGCGCCCCCGCCCCTCCTACCAGTCTCGATGCGGCTTCTTCTTTAATTTCGTAGTTGTAGGACTTCCATTCAGCTTGATTTCAGGTGGTTTTGAATGATGGTTGTTCTGTAGTTTAGTTGTAACTTTGATGTGGTTGTGGGAGGACACGATACCGCGTTTACCTACGCCGCCATCTTGACCGGAAGTCACCCCCTTGCAAAATTGATGACATATCATCAAAAAGAGAAGCAATAGCAAGTGTTGCCAAGGATGCGGAGAATATGTGACCCATGGGTCCCGGTGGGACTGTACAATGACGCAGCCGCTGTGGAAAAGTTTGGCAGGGCCTCAGAATGTTCTAAGGAGAGTTACTGTCTACCCAGCAATTCCACCTCTAGGTGTGTGCCCAAGGTATACCTAGGATATACACTGTGCTAAGTGCTTTCACTTAGCCAGCTGCAAGGCCACATCTTATGTAATTTCATTCATATTGAATGTCCCAAATAGGCAAGTCCATGGACACAGAAAATAAATTAGTGGTTGCCAGGGCTGGGGGAGGAGGAAATGGGAAGTGGCTACTGGGTAGGGAGGGGTTCCTCTGTGAGGTGGTCAAAGTGTTCTGGAATCAGGCAGTGGTGATGGTTACACAACCTTGTGAATATACTAAAACCACTGAACTGTGCACTTTAACAGGGTGAATTTTATGGTATGTGAGTTATATCTCAATTTAATAAGTTGATGACAGGTAGCAAAGGTCCCCCATGACTGGGAGATAAAGGAGGTGAGGACCAGTGCCCCAAAAGAGATGAGGCAGAGGGATCAGGTCCTGGGCAAACCCCTACAGCTGGATGCCTGGGGCAGGTAAAATCAGGAACTGCATCCAAAGTGGGGGCTTCAGACCCAGGCGTCCACATTCCTGCAGGGGAAGAGGCTGCAGCATCTAGCTTAAGTTCCAGCCACCATCACCCTTACCCACCCTCTCTGGACCTCAGCTTCAGCAGGTGACCTGATCTTCCTGTTAGGGGGAAGTGTCCCTATGCACACGTTTTTGACTTGGAGTCTGGCCCCTCCTCTGCAAGGACACAGGAAGAGTTCAAAAGAGAACCAATTTCTCACTGAAGACTCCTCTCTGTAGAAGATTCTTCCTTTGTCCTTTCCCCCAGCCCTGCAAGGCTCGCAAGGGACATTTCATCATAGTGACCATCCCTGATCCTGCACCTTCAAGCCTCCAGCCCTGAAGCTGACCACCAAGACTTCAGCCAGAGACGGTGCTCAACACACAGGCTCCCTCTGCAAGCACAGACAGTGACACAAAGCTGTCCTCAGGCCTCCACGGCCCCAGGGAAAGTGAGGCCATAACCAAGAAAGCCAAGAGAAGCAAGTCAGTGGAATTAAAGAGCTGAGAGCTGAATATTTTCACTTTATTTTACATTTGAAAATTTACTTATTATAAATATTTCCAAACTCACAAGAGTAGAAAGGAGTGCGACAAACCCCAGCTCCAACACCTTCTCACATTTAGCCTTATTCATCTACACCCCCTATTTATTTAGCATTTTAAAGCAAGTCACGTATGTGCCATTTTATCTCTGAACACTTCCGTATCCTTGACATTCCAAACAGGTAATTTTACATTCGAGCTCTAACTTCAGGTGAGATCTGGCTGTAATTTGAGTCACTCAGCAGCTGTTTGTTAAATGCCCCTGTGCCAGAGGGGACAAAGTTTTCTGTCCTTGCTCCACACCCCTCTGCCACCTCCAAAAACCCTAGGTGCCCTCAATCTTGAGAAGTGATGGCAGGACCCTGCCACTCCATTCTGCTCCCATTCTATTCCGCTCCTCTTTTTTAGTTTCTTTACTTTTTTGTCGTATTTTCTGAATACACAATCTAGGCTTTCTCTAAATCATCCCTAATCCCTTGTTAGAATTTAACTAAAACTTTTCTCAAGTCACCAGTGACTTCCTGGTTCCCAGGAGAATGACCTTTTCTCCATCCTTGTTTTAAGCCCCTCCATCTGGCAGCACAGGGCTCTCAATCCCGGCCCTTCTCCAACTCCTCCCACCCTCTTCCCTTCACAGGGAAATCTGAGGCTCTCAGGACCCAACAGGTCCCCTCAACTTTCCACCCTATCCATCCTCACATGGTCTTCAGGGAAGACTGCAAGTTTCAGACTGACTTCCTTTGGCATCTGTATCCCTTCCCTCTCATTTCAGGGCATAGAGTCTACTTCATTCTTCATCCCTTTAATTGTGTACACAGGGAACACTTGGAAAAGCAAACATCACAAAGGACAATTAGAGTATATGCCCCAATTAACCCATCTGGAGAGAAGCTCTGACATTTTGACATATTTGGTGTATTCTTGGGCTTTTCTACATGGCGATATGAATATATCCCCATATATGGGGGAGTGTGTATTTTTGTTCTAAGGCAAATCTTTCCCCTGCACTTTCAAGCTCTCTGTGCCAGCTTCTTCCCACAGCCTGGAAAAGGGAGGCTCTTTCCCTGCTGAAAAAGCATGGGTGGGGCTCGCTGAAGTCGGGGGCAGGTTTGAAAGGAGATGTGTGGAGCAATAAGAGTGCACAGTCATTCATTCATTCATTCATTGCATGTGTATCGAGGGCCTGTGTGTGCCAGGCACTGGGGTGACAGCAATGAGACGACCAGTCTTGAGGGAGGAGGGGGTCACTAGTTAGTGATATGACTGTATATACTAGCAACTCTCCAGTAGAATTTTCTGCAGCAATGGAAATGTTCTGTGTTTGTGCTGTCCAACACAGCCACAAACCACATGTGGCTAGTGAAGACTGAAGGACTGAATATATAAATATAAATATATATAGTTGTTGTTAATCCTCAGCCAAAGATATTTTTCCATTGATTTTTAGATAGAGTGGAAGGGAGGGAGGGAGAGACAGACAGACAGACAGACAGACACATCAATTGGTTGCCTCCTGCACGACCCCGACTGGGGCCAGGGATCCAACCAGCAACCCAGGTACAAGCTCTTGACCAGAAATCGAACCTGCAACCCTTCGGTCTGCGGGCTGACGCTCTAATTGTTGAGCCAAACGGGCCAGGGCTGAATATTTTATTCAGTTAAATTATAATTCATTTTAATTTAAATAGCTACATGTAGCCAGTGGCTGTTGTTTTGGACTGCACAGAATTAGACATGAGGGATTTGGCCCAGCTGGGGAGGGGAGAGGGCAGGTAGATGTTACCAAGGAAGTGATGTTGGGGCCGAGGCCTGAAGGGCAGTAGACACCTGGACGCATTCCCCGTGAGCTAATGAAGCGCTACTGATTTTGCGCTCTTGCTGTTGTTTTCTTTCTTTCTTTTTTTTTTTATTCCTCACCGAGGATATTTTTCTATTTATCATCAGATAGAGTGGGAGGGAGGGAGAGAGAGAAACAGACAGACAGAAACATCGATGATAGAGCCACATCAATTGGTTGCCTCCCGCATGACCCGACCAGGGCCGGGACGAACCGCAACCGAGGTACGTGCCCTTGACTGGAATCGAACCCACGACTCATTGATCTGCGGGCCGACACTCTAACCGCTGAGCCAAACTGGCAGGGCCTTGCTGTTGTTTTCTTACAGGGCCCCCAAGCTTTAGGCCCCACAAAACCTGGACCTGTGTCTGCAAGGCACTGACTAGGACTAAACTAGGCAGGGGCAGAGCGTGTGCAAAGGCAGGAGGGAGCGTGGCCAGTCAACAGGAGTGAACAAGGTGGGGGCATGAGATGAGGACCTCATGGGTCCAACCAGGCCCCTTGGGGCTGGGATCTAAGACGGTGTCAGAGACTCGACAGCAGTGATTCTTCACTCCTGTGCCCACTGTAGTGAGACCACCGGTTCTGCCAGCTGCTGACGCTTTATCCTCTCTCTGTTCCCGTCTTCTCTTTGCTCCTAGGTTCTGCTCTCCCTAGGTTTCTGCTTTGCCACAACTTCAGCTTGTCATGACCCCTGTGACCCCAGCTCTGTGCTGCCTTTGAGTGTCAGCTTCCTATGTGCCTTGTTCTCTGGGTCTTCACAGGAGGGAGAATCCGATAGACTTGCCTTGCCTTACTAGGGACCAGGCTCTGTGGTTGCAGCCAGTGGACGAGCCGCAGGGTCAGTCTCCCCCTGGTCCACTCTCTGTGCCCGAGGGGTGCTACAGTTATTTCTGGTCGGGAATTGTGAAGCACAGACACCAGGTTGATTCTTCATCAGGGGGTGGCAGTGCAGTTGACAGGATGTTTGCTTTCTTTCCCTCTAGCTGTAATTCCTCCCTTTATAAGCAAGATCCTGGAAAGAACTTGCTTACACTCTTTTCTGTCACACGCATTTTTCCTCTCACTTTTTTTTTCCTTACACCTACTTTGCATTTAAGATTTCAAGCCTGGCCCTGGCCAGTTTGGCTCAGCGGTTAGAGCATCGGCCTGCGGACCAGAGAGTCCCGGGTTCGGTTCCCACTAAGGGCACGTACCTCGGTTGCAGTTTGTTCCTGGCACCGATTGGGGTCATGTGGGTGGCAACCACTTGATGTGTCTCTCTCACATCAATGTTTCTCTCTCTCTTCCTCCCTCTCTCCCTCCTGCTCTATCTGAAGATAAATGCAAAAAAAAAAAAAAAAGAGTTCAAGCCTGTAGAGAGGTTGAAAGAAAGTACAGCGACTCCCAGACCCTTTACCTAGACCACGGTTCTTGGCTGCAGCACTATTATGACATTTGGGGCTGGATGAGTCATTGTTGTGGGAGCCTGTCCTGTGCATTGTGGGATGTTTAGCAGCAGGCCTGACCTCTGCCCTCTATCTGCTGGTAGCACTCCTTCAACTGAGACAACCAAAAATGTCTCCAGATATCACCAAATGTCCCCTGGGGGACAAAATTGCCCCCAGTTAAAAACCAGTGGTCCAGGTTCAGGAACTAACATCTTGTCACATTTGCTTATACACACGATCTGTATATAAATATATCTATAAATAATACATGAATATATTATATGCATGTATAATAGAAATACATATATGTATATATACATAGAAACAGACATATATATGCTCATATATATTTCTTACATACATATATAATCATAGACAGTGAACAAATGTGGCAAAAACATAATACATATGTACCACTAAGGAGGAGGAGAAAAAATCCACCACTAATGCCATCAGGTGTATGACATATGGTATTCAAACGTGAAAAAAAAAAAGTGTCTTCAAATGAATGGAATTTGGTAATTGCTCACACCATGCCCTGTTTGCGCCCACACTCTTCTCAAGACTCCCTGCTATGCTGGCCTCTTGGACACCTTCTCTCCCGGCCCTCCTCCTATTTCCTCTACATCTGTTTCTGCTTCTCTTCCTGTCTGCAGGGTTCTCCCCTGCTGCCCCACTTTGGCTGTGCTCTGTACACTTCCCTCCTCCATCCCACCGCCGCCCGATTGCACCCGGGTTGGGCACCCGGCTATAACACGAGCTAGGAGAATCAGACCTTCTCCCTGGAAGACGTGAGGTGGCCATGGAAAGTTCAGGGAGCTGCCCTTCAGGCACTGGGGAATTTGGGACTAGGGCTCATAGAGAGACGTTGGCCAGGGAGGTAGGTTTAGACGTATTCAGTGCAAGCTCATGGACGGAACCGAGCTGGTCAGGATAGTGCACTGTAGAGAGATAAGAAAGGAGCACCCAGTTAGCAATCTTGGGAACAATCCTTTCATTTAGAGCAGAAGGAAGAAGTGGAACTGTCGCGGATGGAAGAGGAGGAGAGGGTGAGGAAACCTGGAAGAAAAGGGAAGTCCGTGGGGCTGCATGCAGCAGAGATGTCAGGGAGGATGAGGGAATGGGAACAGGCTGTGATCTGCTGGGCAAGGGCTCCTCCGTGTCTCAGTCTCCCCTACAAAAGAGATGAGAGTCAAGGTAGAAGGGAGGAATGAGGGGCTTCAGCTGGTGCACAAACCAAGGCTCTTGCTGTCAGAATGCAGTCTGCGCACACCCAACAGGCTGAGCCTAATGCCTCTGTGTCTCCCCCTGGTGGTGGGAGGGTACAGAGTGTACCCCTGAGCTGCAGTGAGAGCCCAGAGAGTCCACCTGCGTGGAGCAGGGTCACGCAGTGGCCAGGCACTCCTTAAGGCTGGGCAGACATGCAGGCAGAGCCACTCACTACTGGGTTTGGGGTGCATCGTGCTTGTGGTGAGGGTCAGAGCCAACTTGAGATTGATTTTCTCCTCACTTGCCATTCCTTACCACACTCAGACGCATATGTGATCACACTGCTCTTCTGCCTCAAACATTCCCGGGGCGAACTGTTGCTCTTGGGATAAGATCAAACTTCTCACCATGGCCCACAAGCGCTGTGTGGTCAGATGCCTGCCCACCTCCCTGCCTCCCAGCACTGGAGGCAGCATTTGGCCTCGTGATTTCACTCAGCCCTCCCCTTTCTGTCTTTATGACTACGGAAAGGTCTGTCCACTATGCCTCATGACAGCTTTTCATACCTTTGCAGACCATTCTTTTATTATTATTGTTGAGGTATAGTTGACATATAATATTATATTATGTTGTAGGTATACAACATAATGATTTGATATTCTGCAAAATGATCACCACAGGAAGTCTAGTTAACATCTGTTCCCATACATAATTACAAATTTTGTGTCTCTTGTGATGAGGATTCCAGAGACAATTCTTTGTGCAGAGGAACACCTGTTCTTGTCCAAGCCAAACAGCCCAGTCCCTTCAGCTACTTTTTACTTGACATGAACCCTCTTGGTCACCCTCTTCTGGCTGCCACCAGTTCACCATTGCACCTGTGGCTAAGAAGGGGCACCCAATAGTTCTCAGCTCTGAAGCTCTTGCCTCTTGAAATCTGGACGTTAGAACATCCTTCCAGGCCAAACTGACATGAGACTTTTGGAATAGATCTGTTTTTCATTTAAATAGCTCAAGGAGAAGTGCAGCCACCGTGGAAGAGAGTTTGGCAGTCCCTCACAAAGTTAAACATAGAACCACCATATGATCCAGCAATTCCACTTCTAGGTATAGACCCAAAAGAAGTGACAGCAGGGAGCCAGACAGATCCTTTACACCAGTGTACAGCCATAAGGTGGAAACAACCCGTGTCCATCAACAGGTGAATGGATCAACAAATTGTATATACACACAATGGAATATTACTCAGCCTGGAAAAGGAAGGAAATTCATGCTACAACAGGGATGAACCCTCAAAACATTATGCTAAATGAAATAAACCAGACACAAAAGGGCTGATATTGTATGATTCATTCACATAAGTTATCTACAATAGGTAAATTCATGGAGACAGCATGTAGAATAGTGGTTACCAGGGGCCGAGGAGAGGGTGGGCTGGGAAGTTATTGTTTAATGGGTGCAGAGAGTCTATCTGGGATGATGAAAAAGTTCTAAATGGGTAGTTGTGAATGTACTTAATGCCTCGAAACTGTACACTGAAAATGGTTAAAATGGTAAATTTTATATTTATGTTTATAGTTTATTATATTTATGTTCATATGTAATGAATGTACTTAATGCCACAAAATTGTATACTTAAAATGGTTAAAATGGTATTTTTATATTATTTATATTTCACCACAATAAAAAAATACAAAATCAGTCCGTCAGTCAAGCATTTCCCTCTTTGGCCAGAGCTCCAGCAGAGGCAGGAGGGGCAGGACAGCAGCGCAGGGCAGACCTCCCGTGGGGCTGCCTCCAGGTGGACAGTGCAGGACGAGATGAGGGGACTCTTTCATAGAACAGGACCCCTCAGTACTCCTTCCTCAGCCAGGCCGCCCCTGCATGCAGCCTTATTTCTCAGCTTTTCCTTGTGATGTGGAGAAAACAGTCGTCTCCATCTTCCTGCATAAATTGCCCTCCAGGCTTCTGAGCCGCCCCACGTGCCACCAGATCACCGCCCCCGACCCTCCACTGCCTCCACCCACTTCCCACAGAACACACTTCACCGTGGGCCTTGTTTCCTTCCCTGGTTCGGAGTCTGCCCTTCCTACCTGTTTGCACCTTGGATCTGTTACTGTGTGAACAGTCTTCCCCAGTTATTCCAACCTTAGGTACTCTCTCCCGGACCAGGATGGAAACAGCATGAGGGAAAACTGAGGCAGAGAAGCTGTGAAGCAGAGGGCAGGCTCATGGCAACCTTGGGGCAAGGAGAGCGTGCAGGGCTGGGCGGCTGTGCGGGAAGGTCACCGCCTCCCACCACCTCACGAGCTTCAGGCTGCTGCCCCGCTGCTGTCCCTCAAACTTCGTCTTCACGGGCCTCCTGCTCCCTGGTTTCTGGAGCACCAGTCACCGATGTACTGGGCATAGTCATATTTGCCACAAATGGGTCACCAGGAGAGCTATACACAACAGTGTCCACGCACGCATTCAGGCCCACCTGTTGGCTGTGCTAGTTGACTTGCCCAGCACCACTTGGTCCCTTCTCTATGTCCTTCATCACTGGCCTCTTTGGCAGTCTGCTGCCAGGCGGGTGCAGCTGTGGGCTTCTGTTCTTCTGTGAGGTTGCTGAGCTCCATCCACACTGCTGAAGGCAGCCTCCAGGAGCCCACCCACCAAGGCGACAAGGGCAGCCCGTTGCTGTGGAACAGGCAGGCTGTGTGTGTGCGCACTGTATTGCGAGGATTAAATGAGATAATACATGTCACGTGTTTACCCCAGTGCCTAGCGCGGTAAGTGCACAGAAGATGTTAGTTACATCAGCAGAACTAATGAAAGAATGTCATTAACAGCATGCTGTTCAGTCGGTGGGGTTGGTTTCTTCCAACCTTCCAGTTTGTTCCCACACACAAAGCCTCTGAAATTAACTATTTTGAATTCTCCACTGAAATTTAATTCTGTACGTCCAAATGGAAAGCTTAAAGTCAAATCAATTAACAAATACGACCATGCAGAACATTCTGAAGAAGCATGTGTTATGTCCTTGAACTCAAAGAGCTTCCATTTTGCCAACATTCAGAGAATAAATGCAGAGACCTTGGGCCTGAAATACAGGGACCGTCTGATCAATTGGCACTGCTCTGTCACCAGTGGGTCACCAGGGCTGGGGGAGCAGAGCAAAGCATAGCTTAGGCAATTGCTTTAATTGTGTGGCAGGAGTGACAAATTTGTCTTTAAGGCTGAAGGTAGGACTATGCATTTAAAACTAATTTACTTGAATGACAATTAAGCCCTGGCTGGTATGGCTCAATTGGTAACACACAGAGGTCGCTGGTTCGATCCCCAGTCAGGGCATATGTCTAGGTTGCAGGTTCGACTCCCAGTGTGGGGCGGCGGGAAGCAGCAGATCGATGTTCCTCTCTCTCATTGATGTTTCTCTCTCTCTCTCAAATCAATAAAAACATATTTTTTTTAAGTGACAATTAATAAAGCAAGTTAATCTCTTTTTTTAAATACACCTTTTCTTCAAAATAAAATTCAGAGAACAAATAAAGTGAAAGTCTAGTGGTTTCTAGGCTCCGCTGGCTGAAGATTTCACATTCCATTGTTAAATGTCCCGAGTTTTCCTGCCGCTGTCCCTGTAGACGTGGGTTTTGTTTTCCACAACACACAAAGGTAAGCACCACAAGATTCGCCGCGTTTAAAACCACTCTTGTTCTCATGGTAACTGATGGTCCATCCGCACCAAGACACATAAAGGCACCAGGGCAGCGTGAAGATGTTACTACGACAACTGGAATTTAGAGTATACATTTTTAAAGGAGTGTGGGAGGGTTTAATTTCACTTCACTGTCTTCCAGAAAGCCTGGGTAGGGAGTCAGGCATTTCAGCGAAAGGGGTGCCTTGGGGTCTGAGCTCCGGGCTCCCACCAGCACAGCGCTGGCTGACACGGTGACAGGGGGCGCTGGCTGCAGGATTCTGTGAAGTCACATCAGTGAAATGTTGCTCTCTCATCAGAAATTATACAAAGATATCTTTGTGTCGGGAGTAGGCAGGATGTATTAAAGGACATGAACTCGAGATTTTTAGCCTTCATGGAATTTGTAGATAAAAGATGACCAGGAAAAATAAGTTTGCTTTTAAAAGTGTTCATTCTTAAATAAATACATCAGTAAATGGTCCACAGTCTGGCGTGTACAGGCACTACGAGGGGCTTGAAAAGGATATGACATTTCCATTTTTCTCTGAGGATGTGAACTGATTTCTCATCCTGGGCCTGATGGAGCTGAAAATAGTGTCTTTGTCGTGTGTTTATTGAACAACTCTAACTTCCGTGTTGGGGCGACAACAGGTCTGACCCAGCTGAAGGGTGCCAGCCCTCTGTGTGTGGCAGCAGAAGGAACTTCTCACGCCCTGGGGCCAGTATGTGTCCTGGGTGCCTCATAGCCCACTTGCAGGCGTTAAGTGACGGAGGCCCTCCCAGCCTAGCCAGGCTTCCCACGTAGTGGCCCAGGCTTCCGTCTGCCTGGTATGATTCCGCATTGCCCAGAGTCTCCCCACTGCTACCTGAAATCTCCTTACGACAGTCACTTCTCTTGGCCTTGCCATCTCTGTACAATTAGCCGAGCGTCATCGCCCAGGCACTAGCCACGTGAAGGTCTGGGTGGAGTCAGGAAATCCACGCTGTCACCAGCTCCGGAGGAGTCTCTGAGGCAGGAGCTACGCAGCTCACAGAGGCGCCCGCATAGACGCGCTTCCGTAAACAGATTCGTTTAATTCTCCCAACAATCTCTCAGGCTCAGAGGGGTGAAGTAACTTACCCGTGGCTGCACAGCAGTAACCAACCGAGTGGAGTTCAAGCCCAGACTCTATCCACCCTGCACTTCGCCCCTTTGGGAGAAGAGGAAGGCGAGCTTCCACCCGCTGACCACTGGGTGTTGAGGGGACCTGGGGGACCCTGCTTTCACGCCACTGTTTGGCTCTCCTGTCCCACCTCCTTGGGCAGGGTTCATGGACAGGTTACAGCCCTGGAAAAGACTTACTGCTGCGTTGGCACATTCTGACATTCCGCTTTTGTTGTTGTTGTTAATCCTCACCAGAGGATACTTTTTCCATTGATTTTTAGAGAGAGTGGGAGGGGGGAAGAGAGAGAGAGAAACACCGATGTGAGAGAGACACATCAATTGGTTGCCTCCTGCAATGCGCCCCAACCGGGGCCAAAGATCTAACCTGCAACCCAGGCACATTCCTTGACTAGGAATCGAACCCGCAACCCTTCGGTGCAAGGGCTGACGTTATATCCACTGAGCCATGCTGGCCAGGGCTGACATTCTGCTTTTTATTTTCTGTATTTTATGATGTTTTGACATCTTGGGGGCTTGCAGACCCTGGGAGGGACTGCCCCTCCCAAGGTTAGCTAATTTCTGGAGCTAGCAAACATCTTGCCTGTGAGCGCACCTGTGATATGCAAACCAACCAGTGCCCACACCATTCACCTCCTTCTATCAGGTCACTGCAGGCCGCGACTCTGTTCCCCTTCCCTAAGTCACCCCAGGGCCAGGTACCGGACAACTGCAGGCCACGCTATAGCCAGAGCTCACTGAAATGACCCAAACCATCCTAAGCCCACCTCACCTGACCTTCCCACAAAAACCACAATGAAGGCTCCGGGCCTGCTTTCCCCTCGCTCCTGACAGACGGTGCCTCCCTGGGAGAGCCCGCGTGGCGTGATGTGCCCTCTCCTCTTGGGGACCATGAGTAGCAAACTTCTCCCAGTGGCAGTCGTCTCCTGACCTGTTGGCCTCACCATACTGGAATAAACACAAAATCCTGGGTTCATTTTAAAACACAGGAAAGAGCTCAGGCCGGTGTGGCTCAGTGGTTGAGCATCGACCCATGCACCAAGAGGTTGCCAGTTCGATTCCCGATCAGGCACATGCCCAGGCTGTGGGCCCAATCCCCAGTGGGGGCATGCAGGAGGCGGCCAATCGATGTTCTCTCTCATCAATGTTTCCATCTCTCTCTCCTTCTCACTTCTTCTCTCTCTAAAATCAATAAAGGGGAAAAAAATGAAATGCTGCTTTTCAAATAAAAAAAAAAAACATAGGAAAGAGAGAAAAGGAGGGGGGCCAGGGCTGGCACTCCCATAGAAGCCCCGCTCTTCCACTTGCAGAAAGACATCCTCCTTGTCACCACGCAGCCTTCCGCTCCCCCTCTCTCTAGCTGCTGTCTTTTTCACCAGCTCCCCTCAAGCCCAAAGGCCAGTCTTGGTTCAGGGAGAGGCCTGGCCCAGGACTAGATTGAGGCCATGACCTTGACCTCGCTTCCTGTTTCCTTTTCCTCTCACATCAGTGCCTGCTTGAATCTACCAACGCTCTGGGGAGTACGCATTTGCTCCAGAACTTTTCCCAGCCACAGGGTGTGAAACCCTTCATGTGAAGTTGAATCTCCTGATGAGTATCGGCAGACTCGGCAGGGATGACAGGGACAAGGCCCAGGAACATGCCGGCGCTCCGCTGCTCCTGCACTGCCTGCCGCCTTCTAGGTTCCCCAGGCCATCGTGGGATGAGCGGGCAGCCTTTCAGCCCCAGGGCACCTGGTGCCAGCAGCTTCCTGTCCTCTCTCTTTCTCTTCCCTGTACAATGAACTTACACAACTTGAATCATCAGCTGTTTTCAGCATGTTATGGCCTTTCTTTTCTTAGCTGACCATTTGCGGTTTGGAATGTTAGCAAGAGTACCAATATGATGACACAGGATGATGGCAACACTGACCAAAACGACAGAGCACGTGACACTGGCTGGTTCTTCAGTCATGGAGTCAGGACACAGATGCTTGGCTGGAGCAGGAGAGGCAGCAGTGGGAAGGGAAAGGTTGGAATGGAAGAGGAGGCTGGAGAAAAGGCTGTAGGTCTGGCTGGGAGGGCTCAGAGCGCCAGGCCGAGTCCCATCTGCCGGGCGTGGCTCACTCCCGAGGGTCTGAGAAGGGTGTAGCCAGACGTGTTTGAGGGTCCGCATGATGGAGGTTTGGAGGCCTGGACGCCCTGTGCAGAGGAGCAGAAGCGGGGAAATGGGAGGAGTAGCTGCCAGAGCCCAAGTGGAGATGGGCCTCTGAAGGAGTAGAAAGGAGAGGGACACTGCAGACATGACAGAGGGGAGAAGGGTAGCCTTGTCATATAAGGGGGGTGCTTTTGCAGCCTTTCTGGCATCTGGGTTGTAAGGGCATCACTCACTGGGCTGCAGGCTGCAGGCTGCAGGCTGTCTGGGCTCCCGTAGTAAATGCTGCGGGTTAGATTCCTGTGGGGCTTTGCAGCACCTTCTTGTGTATCCCTGACAACAACCCTGCTTCGTGGGTGGTGACGCCATTCCAATGGCTGGAGGTCACAGACTTTGCAGTTGCTGCAAATAGTCACACCCTTGACTGTGTAACTTGTGAGTGCCCGAGGTCCCCCTGCTTTATCCGGATGGTCTGGGACGCAGCAGGAAGGTGTCAATCTGATTGCTGAATTTGAGCCCAGGTAACGGGGAGGCTGGAGGCTCGGCTGTGAGGGCTCTGAGGACCCTCCGAGTGGCAATATTTACACGAACATGTTGAGAAGAAGCCTCTGAGCACGAGACCCACGGGCCACTGACTCCATACATCACGCTCTCCATGAGGGAAATCGGGGAGTTGGCAAAGCTCCCACAAATAAAGTTGGAGTTACTTTCTGGAATGAAAATTAAGAATCAAAATGTGCAGTCCTCGAGGCGTGCGCGCTCGGCGGTGTCGGGGGTCTCGGTGCGTGTCGCCTGTGTGCGCATGCGGCGCCATGGCCTCACCCCATCGCACCCAACAAGCTGCGGGTCTACCCACCCAGCCCCGGCGGGGTGAGTCCCAGAGAGCGATCAGCCCCACGGACAGCAGCGCTGTGCTGGCTACAGCCAGTCAGGGGACACTTCAGGCTCTGGCCGGAGCACGGTTCTTGTGGACAGACCAGGAACAGCTATGGCCCCAGGGACACGGCTCAGCTGGTGGCTGTGATGTGGCAGCTGTCCCGCCCTGGCTCTGGCCAGCAGCCAGCTCCTAGCAGCACCCGGGCGTTAGGGTGGCAGTGCTCAGAGCAGCAGCCGTGGGCAGCCCCAGGGGGCTGTGCTCAGCGGTCCGGCTGGCGGACAGCAGCCCAGCTGTGGGCAGCAGCGGAGCGCCTGTAACCTCCTCGGGCCAGGGACAGCAGGACCAGTAGGACAGTAGCAGTGGAGGTGGCGGGGGTAACTATGGCCAAGGTCAGGCCTCCATGAGTGGTGGCGGCAGTGGCAGCAGGTTGTGGCAATCGGGACCGATGTGGTAGTGGTGGCGGTGGCTATGGGGGAAGCCGGGGAGGTGGCAGTGGTGGCTATGAACTCAAAGGTTGTGGAGGTGGCCGTGGAGGCAGAGGGTGGAATTGACGGTGGTGGCTCAATAAATTTGGTGCCCTCGGGACCAAGGATCAGGTCATGACTCTGAGCGGGACGATTCAGACAACACCATGTTGGCGCAAGGCCTGGGCGGGAATGTTACACTTGCGTCTGTGGCTGACTACTTCTAGCAGATTGGTATTAAGACAAATAAGAAACCAGGACAGCCCGTGATCAATCTGTACACAGACAGGGAAACGGGCAAGCCGAAGGGAGAGGCAGCGGTTTCATTTGATGACCCACTTTCTGCTAAAGCAGCTATTGACTGGTTTGATGGTAAAGAATTCTCTGGAAATCCTATCACGGTCTCATTTGCTACTTGGTGAGCAGATTTCTTTTATTATTATTATTATATATTTTTTTGCATTTATCTTCAGACAGAGCGGGAGGGAGAGAAGGAGGAAGAGAGAGAGAGAGAGAGAAACATCGATGCAAGAGAGACACATCGAGTGGCTGCCACCCACACGACCCCAACCGGGGCCGGGGACAAACTGCAACCAAGGTATGTGCCCTTAGCGGGAACCAAACCCAGGACTCTCTGGTCCGCAGGCCGACGCTCTAACCGCTGAGCCAGACCGGCCAGGGCTGGTGAGCAGATTTCAATAGGGGTGGTGGCAACGGTCGTGGAGGCCCCATGGGCCGTGGAGGCTATGGAGGTGGTGGCAGTGGTGGTGGCCAAGGAGGACTCCCCAGTGGTGGTGGTGGCGGTGGAGGACAATAGTGAGCTGAGGACTGGAACTGTCCCACTCCTGCATGTGAGAACATGAAGCCCTCCTGGAGGAATGAATGCAACCAGTATAAAGGCCAGGAGGGGAACCGAGGGCTCCTACATGGGGGTTAGCTATGGAGATGATCGTCATGGTGGCAGAGGAGCCTGTGATTGGGAGGTGGCTATGGAGGCTGAGGTGGGGACGTGGGGGCTTCCGAGGGGGCTGGGGTGGCGGGGACAGAGGTGGCTTTGGCCTTGGCAAGATGGACTCTAGGAGTGACCACAGACAGGATCGCAGGGAGAGGCCATATTAGCCTGCCTCCCGAGGGTCTGGAGGTTTTATTCTATACCCAGTGTGACTCTCATTATTTTGTAAACTTCCAACTCCTACCACCCACGGATATTTTTGTGTCAGGCTATGTAATTGTAACCATATCTCTGGTTCCCATTAAAAACCATCCTTTTAGTTAAAAAAAAAAAAAGAATCAAAATGTGATAAAAAGACATTGACCAACTAGAGAAGAGAAATATAAGGCAGTTGTGGCGAGAGTGACTGAAGGTTGGGAACCCCCACAAAGCAGTTGAGGTAGCTGGACCAGAACTTCAGGGAGGTGCAGGGTGAGCCCGGCCCCAGAAGAGGAGAAACTCAAGTTTCTTCCCTTTTCTGGCTGGGCACCTGTGCTCCTTGTGACACCTGCTAGTTGTCCAGATGTAAAAGCTTTCTGCCCATCACCCCCAAACCAACCTGACTCCCCAGGCCCCACTTCAGGAGGAGTTGGGCTTTGACTAGACAAATTCCTCCCCAGACTGTTGATTCTCTTCCAACCTCTCTTGTTCCTGTGCTCGCTCATCTATTTTATTTCTCCCCCTCTCCTAATTATTCATAATTGTTTATCTTCATTTGGACTTTTCCATTTAAAAGCATTCTTACATTTATTTTCACCTACAAAAGCTCTGTGAGTTCAGCAGATTGGGGTAGTCGTTTCTGTTTCCAGGTAAGAGAACTGAGCCCAGAGGATTGGGGACTTGTCCAAGGTCAAACAATGCAAGAGCCATATTTGAACACAAGTCTTCTGACTCCTTTTCAGGGCCCTTGACTCCAACATCCATGAATAAAATTAATGGCATCTTACCTATTTTAGACTATCTTCACACTTACGCCTTTGCCACACTTCGAATGTCTGCCACCCAGCCCGCCCCCGAATCCACCACAGCTCACTCCTCCAGCCTCCCAACCTGCTACAAGTCTACGCAGCCTTCAAAGCCTCCTTAAATATCACCCACTCAGCCCTGGCAGGGTTGGCGGTGGTTAGAGCCTCGGCCCATGGACTGAAGGGTTTCAGATTTGAGTCCCAGTCAAGGGTCGATCCCTGGCCCCTATCAGGGTCGTGAGGGAGGCAACCAATCGATGTGGCTCTCTCACATCAGTGTTCCTTTCTCTCTCCCTCCCTCCCTCCCTTCTACTCTAATAGTCTAAAAATCAATGGAAAAATATCCTCAGGTGAGGATTAACTATATATATCACCTCCTCAGTAAGGGCTTCCCTCCCTACTCAGGGTCAAGCAATCATGTCTTCAAAGTCCAGGGCAAGTGCCTCTGCTGCGTGCATACCTCCCACACGGCTCCACACCCAGCTGCAGGGAGCGCTTTTAGCTGCTACGGTGGGAGACAGACTCTGCTGGCTGCTGAGACCCATAAAACGAGGAATGCCCCCGACCCAAAGAGAGGGTGTTCAGGAGCCAGGCCCTGAGAGGAATGACAGATGCCCACCCGAGCCCATACCTCTGGCAGGTGGGCAGCCATGTAATCAATTCTCCCCATTCTCACACTTCGAAAATGAAAATGCCGTCACCAACACAAGGACACTGTTCTTTGGGTAATCAATAGTGTATGCATCTGCCTGGGAAAGGAAAGCAACCCAGAGTCTTATCAATGAGTGACTCTTCCATTTCGGGCCCAGGACTTCCGGGGGTGCCCCCCTGTCCCAGATCTCGTGTTAGGTCCTCTAACCCAGTGGTTTGTAATCCTCTTCCACCCCAAGGCCTCTTTGTAAAACACACATTTTGTAACATCCCCTTTTACTGCCCTAAACATTAAATTTGGGGTATATATACATAATTTTAAAGGTGTATAATATTCATAACTGTATAATAAGAGGGAAGTAAATAATTTATAAAAAAGAAAATATATTTAAATAAGTAAAACCTTTGGCACAACTCTAGGTGTCATAGTAAAGGAGTCAGATGCTTGCAGCTACATGAATCTAGTCAATCTGTCGCCAGGTAGCTGCCATCCCTCATCTGTCCCCCACTCAATGAATGTGTCAGAAGAGTGGACTCCTGCCACAGAGCTGGTAAAGGGTGCTAATGTTTCCCTCTCTAGCGCAGTTCTAGATGCTTCTGTGCCTTGCCACTCAGGTCTGCACCAGCAGGATTGGCATCACTTAGGAGCTTGTTAGAAATACAGATACTCACACCCTACCTCACACCTATTAAATTCAAATCTACATTTTAATGAGATCCCCAGGTTACATGCATGTACATTAAAGGCTGAGAAACACTGGGCACTCCTGGGAGACATAGTCAGGGAGTGTCAGCCAATTGCACGTCAGTCTTTTTTTTTTTTTTTTAATTTTTTTCTTTATTGATTTTAGAGAGAGAGAAAGTGAGAGGGAGAGAAAGATAGAAACACGGATGAGAGAGAACATCGATTGGCCGCCTTCTGCATGCCCCACACTGGGGATTGGGCCCATAGCCTGTGCATGTGTCCTGACCGGGAATCGAACCGGCAACCTCTTCGTGTATGGGTTGATGCTCAACCACTGAGCCACACTGGCCGGACAATATCATTTTATTTTTATTATTTTTTTTTGTACGTGCCCCTAACGGGAACCGAGCCCGGGACTCTCTGGTCTGCAGGCCAATGCTCCAACCGCTGAGCCAAACTGGCCAGGGCGCACGTGAGTCTTAAACATTCCCTTCCTAAGGTTCTCCACACTGGGACTACCCTAGACCAAAAAGGTATCAGTTCAGGATCCAACCAAGAAAATAGAAACCAGTTAAAGTACTTTCAATAGAGGGCATTTAGTATGGGGAATTGAACATGTGTGACAGCAGATTTGGGGAACCAAACAAAGGATGTGAAGCCAAACAAGCAAGAGATTAGCAATGGCAGGAAGCCACTCCTGCCCCTATGATAAGGGGCAGAGAGGAGGTGGGGTAACTGGAACCCAAGATTACCCAGTAGAAGCTGACGCCATGGAGGAAACCCATTTGCAGTCAGCGACATCTCTTGAGGCAGAGAGGGAGGAGGAGAAATACCTTGACTTCTCCCTGCCTCCTGCCTTCCAATCTCCCTACAGTGTCTCCCTTTGACTCAGTCCAGCCAGAACTCAGCTGACACGGGAGGCTTGGGAATGTCGCCTCAGGGCAGCCCTCTGTGTTACAGAGCCAAGCAGGAGAGCAAGAAAGGGCCCTGGCGGGCACACACCTCCCTTACGGTTTGGTCCCGGCCCTGGTCGGGGTCCTGCAGGAGGCAGTGGTCCATGCTCTCTCCTGTCAGGGTTTCTCTCTCTCTCTCTCCCTTCCATTCTGTCTGAAGATAAATGGAAAAATATCCTCAGGTGAGGATTTTTTTTTAATTAATTAATTAAAATTAAAAAAAAAAAAAAAAGAACAAGAAAGGCAGCCAGTGACAGACCTGTGACTGGCACAGCAGCTGAGAGCCCTTTCCAAAAGGAGAATAATTACTTGTCAAAAGAGAGGTCCTTTTCTCCAGAATCCTCGAGCTTGCCATTATGACTGGCACCATTGAGTTCCGGGAGGTATCCCAGGCAGTCTCAGAAACTTCAAGAAGTATATTGGATCCACTGGGTCATACGGGTCAAGAGACAGAGTGGCTTTCCCTGCGGCCACCACCACTGTGACTCCAACCTCTGTGCTGTGTCATGGCGGCATCCTAGCCAGTCTCTGGAGACCATGCAAGACCCTTCAGCAGGGGTGGCGCTTGCCTTCCCTCCACCCCCTGCTGTGCGGCCAGGGCCCTGCGACAACCCTGCAGGCCCAGTCACTCAACTGGAGAATGGAGAAACTATTATCCCACAGTGATCCTCCAGTTCCTGGGACAGCCCATCACTGGCCTCCACGACCGACACCTTCCCTTGAGGGGACCTGGCGCACTCACCCTCACAACGTGGTTCTGGCCCTTTGGCAGTCTCACCCCCTTTGCCAGAAGACTCTCTTCATCTTTGTATCTCCCTCTCCTTTTGCCTCTTCAACTTAATCAGAAAAGCCAACTGAAGAAAAGCCATCTTCTTTCCTCATCTGTCCCCTTGCAATTAGGAAAATTTCCTTAGGTGGCAAGAATGTTGGGCCATCATGCCACCCATTGTGGGTACCAACAACCTAGAGTGGAAGCACGTGGCCTGCCTCGCTGCTTGGGTTTTACAATCTGCCATGCACCTTTGGCAGACCTGCTCAATATTTTTTTCTAATTATAAAAATAATAAGGCACATTTAGAAAGTATAGAAAGGTAAATGCAGAAAAAAAACCCCATCTGTAATCTTGCCACCCAGAGGCAGTTCCTATTAACATTTTGATATATTTCCTCCCTGGATTTTACATGCATTCTTCTGTAGCTGAGCTCATACTGTATACAAATGTCATGCTCTAATTTTTCTCACTTTTTACAATATTTTCCCATATCATTAAAAATTGGTTGAAAACATTAAAAATTTTTCCACATAAGTTTTTTATTTTTAAAATTTTTATTATTTTTTAATGCTCACCCAAGGATATGTTTATTGATTTTTCGAGAGAGAGGAAGGGAGAGAGGAGAGAGAGAGAGAGGAGAGAAACATTAATCAGTGGGCTCCCGTATGTGCCTCCGACTGGGGAGCCCATGGGATGACGCTCCAACCAACTGAGCCACCCGGCCAGGGCTCCACATAAAGTTTTCTTTCTTTCTTTTTTTTAATTATAGAAATAATACACACTCTCTGTAAATAATTTTTTAAATTCAGAAATATATGAAGGGAAAAGGAAAAATTTCCCTTCATTCTATTCCCCCATGCCTCAGAGGTAAACCACTTTCAACAGTTTAGTTTTTATCCTTGCAGACCTTTCTCTGTGGATGCACAAAACAGCTTTTTAACAAATGGACCTACAAGTAGCTTTTCCATGTCACTGTATTTTGGAGAGATTTCTTCATCAGTACATAGGGATCCACTGCACTTGAAGAAAGTTGCCAAATAGTTTATCTATAGATGTACCATAATTTATTTTGCCATTCCCCTGTTAATGGACATTTTTAGGATGTTTCTAAACACTTGTGCAACTGTCTTCATGTACATGCATGAGCGTTTCTCTTGGATGGTGTCCTAGAAGTGAGAGTGTGTGACAAATCGTATGTGCTCTTAGCATTGTGAAAGGTGCTGCAAAGCTACTTCCTTTTAGAAGGTTCTGCCAGCACAGCCCCACCAATACTGTGCATGGCTCTGAAAACGTGCCGTGGGCCCTGGCTGGTTTGGCTCAGCGGTTAGAGCGTTGGCCGGCGGACCAGAGAGTCCCGGGTTCGGTTCCGCTGAGGGCACGTACCTCGGTTGCAGTTTGTCCCCGGCCTCCACTGGGGTCGTGTGGGTGGCAGCCACTTGATGTTTCTCTCTCTCTTCCGCCCTCTCTCCCTCCCGCTCTATCTGAAGATAAAACTGCAAAAAAGTGTCCTCGGGTGAGGATAAAAGACAAAAAAACAAAACAAAAACAAACGTACCATGGTTATGTGATAGTGCGTTGTCCTGTGACGTAGTGGTTGATGGTGGGTCGTAGGACCCAACGTTTTGGGTTCAAATCCCAACACTGCCACTCTCTAACTGTGTGGTCTTTGGCTAGTGGCTTGATGTCCCTATGCCCTAGTTTTCTCATCTATAAAATGAAAATAATGATGACAGTAGTCCTCTTCTGTTTGGCTATTTTGAGCATTTAAAAAAATAAAATAATGCATATAAAGTGTGCAGTGAGTGGTAACTGGTTATTACTGTGATTTATTTAATCATTCCCCTATTATTGGGCATTTAAATGGCTGAAAAAAATTTTAACAGGCTTTCTTCAAAGGGCTTTATCAGTTTTTCCCTTTAACAAGATTTTTAAAGAATAAATATTTTGCCTGGCCAGTGTGGCTCAGTGGATTGAGCATTGTCCCATGGACTGAGAGGTACCAGTTCGATTCCCGGTCAGGGCACATGCCTGGGTTGTGGGCTCGATCCCCAGTAGGGAGCGTGCAGGAGGCAACCTATGGATGTTTCTCTCTCACATCAATGTTTCTATCTCTCTCTCCCTTAAACACACACACACACACACACACACACACACACACACACTAAAAACATTAAAAATAATAATTAATAAATAAATATTTTAGTAAATATTTAAACAACTTGCCCTGGCTAGTGTGGCTCAGTGGTTAGAGTGTTGGCCTATGCACCAGAAGGGTCTCGGGTTCGATTCCCAGTCAAGGGCACATACCTGGGTTGCAGATTTGATATCTGGCCCCAATCAGGGTGCGTGCAGGAGGGAACCAATCAATCAATGTGTCTCTCTCACATCAATGTTTCTCTCTCTGTCTCTCTCTCCTCCTCCCTCCCTTCCACTCTCTCTAAAAATCAGTGGAAAAAAATATCCTCAGGTGAGGATTAACAAAAAAAAATACATATATATTTAAACAACTTAACAGTAAATAATACCTATGACCCTTGTAATCTCAATCCAACACTTCTTATAACTAAGTATATCCCTTGCACTGTACCTCTACACATAGTTTTTATGGTAACGTGTACCACCTACACTTGTATACCAGTTGTTTTAGGCACAATTACCTAGGTATTTGGGAGCAAAGATGGAGAAAGTTATGACAGTTACATCACAGAGCTAATGCAGGCCACACAGAATTTGAGAACACAGTGTTCATCTGACAGATGCCGTATCGCTTCTTTGCATTTCCAGGAAGAGACTCTATAGTCTGGGATCTAACGTTGACTTCCGTCACCTTCAGAGTTCCCTGAAGGTTTTCCAGATGGACAGTCTCCTGGGCTCCACCTCAGAAGAGCTGAGAAAATACCAGCATCTAGAATTACCCAAGTGAGGGCACACAGGTAGTTTCCTGCATTGCAGAGGCCTTTTATGGAGACCGCCCAGGGGGACGAGGCTGGAAACAGAAAGTCAGCGTTGGCATTAGGCTGGCCCATAATGAGATCTAAATGGTTTGCCAAAGTCACACATGTGAAAAGCAACCAAGTTTACAAGCACCTCTGACTTCTGGACATGCCTTGCCTCAGGCACAGGATTATATAGGAAACCCACACACAGATGCTCAGCAGCTGAGCCAGGGCTTCTGGAGTTTACGGGAGGACAGAGAGAAAGCCTTGTGTAGTGGAAACACGCAGTAAGGAGCCAGGCCAGGGGCGCTACGTAAACAGAAAGCTCAAAAAAGCAAAGGGCCCCATCTGTCCTTGTCACGCTTTTCCGACTCAGGCCTCCTGCCCACTGCTCTGTGGCTAGACATCACCAAGATGCCCACAGATTCTGCAGCCAAGAGAGCAGGTTGCTGCGAGCTTCTAGCCAGATGTTTCTTTTCCTAGTGGGACAACAAAGATTTCCCTGACATAATTGTTGCTGTATATATAGAATACAATATACGATATGCACAGCTCTGTGTCCTTAGAATCCAGCATGGCTCCTGGCGTGGCAAGATACTCAAAAATGCCTTTTCTGAACCTTAAAGATGCTCAAAAATGACTTTTTGAACCATACTGATGCTCAAAAATACCTTCTTTGAAACTATTCATGTCATCATCCTCGCAGGAAATTTACAGCATTCTCAAGTAAACTAGGGGTCTGGGGGCAGCTCTAGGGGGCTGGATGGAAAAAGCAATTATGTTTTCTTTATACTAAAGAATTATAAAAATAAAATATAAAGTAATTAGAGAACATATTAAATATTGAATTTGTATGAAATTATCCAAATAAAATATTTTCAAATTTTTATGAGAAACTTGAGCTTACTTCCATGAACATAACTTTTAAAAAAATGTTTAATATTTCATTTAACTTAAAGTATCCACAATATTATGATTCCATATGTCATCAGTATAAAAATTATGAACAAGCTATTTTACACTCTTGCTTTCTTACTAAATCTGGCGTGTATTCACCTTCAGCACACCAGGCTGGACAGCACAGTTCGGTGCTCGGGGCCACACGGCCGTCGCTGTGCAGCGTTGCTCTGGGACCGTGGCTGGGCCTACCTCTCTAAACGTTCTGTTTTACGTGCTTGCAACGGAGATAAATAATTGCCAGTGAAGACTCTAAAGTAATACTCTATTCAAGTTCTTGGTAATCACCCTCAGTGAGAAATTTTGCCCAAGTAAGAGATTAAAACATTTTAAAGAGTTTTTAGCACTCTTCAAATTTTATAGCAGTTGAAATTATCTTTAAAGAGTTTAATAGCTCTTATGGAAATTTTTTGTGATATGGCAAAGGATTTCAAACCCATCAAACTGTTTTGTACCAACTATTTCTTCTCCCCGCCCCTCCCCCTCAACTATTTCAAGATCACGCTGAAGGTCTGTTGAGCAGTCGTGCACGTGTGGTTAGAGCAATCCTCACGCAGTGGCTTGGACATCGCTCCAAGGGCACGGGGATTGCGGAAGGACAGAATCCAGTACTGGGAGAGAGATCTGGGACCCAGCCTGGTGCTGCCTCTCCAGCAGCAGCAGCAGCAGCAGCTACCTCCCCAAACCCCATTCTCTGTGGCTTTAGCTGGATGCCAGGCTCCCAGGGCACTAGCAACATAAACCCCAGCAGCTCGAAGCAGCTCGTCTGCCCGTTCTCCAACTTGTGCATTGCCAGTTTGCAGCAGCTACTGATGTAGCCATCTACAGTGGGACATTTTCCGCATGGGGCTTCCAGGGACAGAAGCCACTCGTTTTTCTCCCTCCCTCTCTACACCCTTAGCCACCCACACTGCTAGGCTACTCTCTGAGGAGCCCAGAGGCTGCTGCCCACAGCTGGAAGTGACTGCCCAGAGGGCTTTCCCATTCCAGACCCTCTATTGCCCCCATGCACTGAGGCTGTCAGTGACAAAGAGCACCCCAGTGTCTGCCGCACACTATCGAGAGGTTCTGGTGTAGCAGACGCTGCCCAGCATCCATTGCCTGCTTCTGTCTTGCTAACAGTATTCTACCACTTTATACCTCAGTAATCCTGGGCAAGTTATCTAACCCTTCTCTCTTTTTAAACATCGTTATTGTGATAGTATGCACACACCAGAAAATCCACCCCTTTAAAGTGTACAGCTTAGCCCTGGCCAGGTGGGTCAGTTGGTTGGAGAATTGTGGCAGGTTTGATTCCTGGTTGGGGCACATACGGGAGGCAACCAATCGATATATCTCTCTCACATCGATGTGTTGTTGTTTTTTCCTGTCTCTTCCCCCACTTCCACTTTGTCTAAAAACATCAATGGGAAAAAATATCCTCAGGTAAGGATAAAAAAAGAAAGAAAGAAAGAAAAAGAGAGAGAGAGAGAGAGAGAGAGAGAGAGAAAGAAAGAAAGAAAGAAAGAAAGAAAGAAAGAAAGAAAACAAAACGAGATGATGAATATAAAGTGCTTAGTACATCATGTGGCACATGGTAAACTCTCAAGAAGTGGCCATTGTTATTTTGACGATGATTACGACAAGGCTGACGGGTGGAGAGGGAGGATCCTGGGACTCCTGCCGCGAGGGACGCGGAGCAGTGGCAGCGGCCTGGGAATTTGCTGCACAGCTTTGTGGCATCTGGGCAACCCCAGCTCTTACTGCTGCTCCCACACTGGACATGAGACCAGCAGCCTTCCTGTTGGGTGTGCACGGCCATCTCTGTGTGCAACGGGACGTGACAGCTGCTCAGCAGCTGCCCAGCCTGCGCACAATTTAAGGCAGGAAGTGGCAAGGAATGCCATTTCTTACAGAAAACTGAAGGCCAGAGAAATCCAAGTCAGCAGCAAGGAAAGTCACTTCCTTTACTTAAATTTGATCAACAGCTACTTGGCCTCATTTGGTTAGGGCTTTGTTTCCCCCCCCAGAAAAGTTTTACTCTCAAAATTAGCATAATAAAAATGTTTATTGTTAATTACTTAGTATAATCCCCTATCCAGAGGTCATCAGTATTCAAAGTTTGGACTAGAGCCCTGGTCAGTTTGGCTCAGCAGTTAGAGCATTGGCCCACGGACCAAAGAGTCTAGGGTTCGATTCCCATCAAGGGCATGTACCTTGGTTGCAATTCGATCCTTGGCCCTGGTTGGGGTCATGTGGGAGGCAACCAATCCATTGTCTCTCTCCCTCCCTCCCTCCCTCCCTCCTACTCTATCTGAAAATCAATGGAAAAAATATCCTTGAGTGAGGATTGAAAAAGTAAAATTTGGACTAGATATTTTTAAACTATATATACAAAGTGAGGCAAAAGTAGGTTTACAGCTGTTTGTATGGAAAATAATACAATAATTAATAGATAGTAATACAAGAATAGACTCTCTTTTGCATACTCACAACTGTAAACCTACTTTTGCCCCACCCTATGCATTTTTTATTTTTATTTTTTTATTTTATTAATTTATTTTTGTTACAGATGTTTCTCCTTTTTCCCCCATTGTCACCCTCCTCCCCCTCCCTCCCCGCCCCGTCCCCAGTTTTGTTGTCCATGTCCATTGGTTATGAGTACATGCGTACAAGTTCTGTGGTTCATCGCTCCCCTCCCCCACCCCCCTGTGCATTTTTTTAAAATATTTTTTTATTGATTTAAGAAAGGAAGGAAGGGAGAGGGAGAGAGAGGGAAACATTGATGTGAGAGAGAAACATCGATCAGTTGCCTCCCTCATGTGCCCCAACCAGGGACTGAACCTGAAACCTGTGTATGTTCCCTGACTGGGAAGGGAACTGGCATCCTTTCGGTGTGTGCGACAATGCTCACAACCGAGCCACACTGGCCAGAGCCACCCTGTGTATTGTTAATATATATATAATATATATTATATATATTATATATATTTATTATATATATTATATATAATATATATTATATATATTTATTATATATATTATATATATATTTTATATATATATAAAATATATAAATGGAGCAATGAGAGAATGCTGTTTTGCAACTTGCTTTTTTTCACTTAAGAACATATTTTGACTACCACTCCATGTCAGTAAACAGAGTTGTTGTTTTTTTCAATTTTAGAGAGAGAAGAAGGGAGGGAGAGAGAGAGATAGAAACATTGATTGGCTGCCTCCTGCTGCCCCCCACTGGGGATCGGGCCCACAACCTGGGCATGTGTCCTGACTGGGAATCGAACCGGCGACCTCCTGGTGCATGGGTCGATGCTCAACCACCGAGGCCAGGCCAAACTGAGTTTTTTAAAACAACTGCAGAGTATTCTTTAGCATGGATGTACCATTATTTATTTATCAAATCCTCAACAGAGTGGCATTTTGATTGTTTCAGAATTTTTTTTTTTTATCCTCACCCGAGGACATTTTTCCATTTTTTGTTCAGACAGAGTGGGAGGGAGAAAGAGGAAGAGAGAGAGAGAGAAACATCGATGTGAAAGGGACACATCGAGTGGCTGCCTCCCACAGGGCCAACCAGGGCAGGGGACAAATTGCAACCGAGGTATGTGTCCCTAGCGGGAACTGAACCCCGGTCTCTCTGGACCGCAGGCCGATGCTCTAACCGCTGAGCCAAACCGGCCAGGGCTGATTGTTTCAGAGTTTTAAAAGGTTATTCTTACTGCAGTGGCTGTGGAGTGCCATCCACAACCCCCTTCCAGGAGGAAGATGCTCGCTCCCCAGCTGCGGGGAGTTTGCACACAGCTCTGTCCCTATCTGGGCTTGTCCTCAGCCAAGTGGGCTGTCTGGCATCCAGGGACTGATGAGTCAACGTGTGTGTGGAATGGGGAGTACAAAGGCCTGGCCCCCTTGCCTCGATGGTATAACACCAAAGGACCATTCCAGTTCCAGAACTTTCTAAGTCTTTTATTGCAACTGCATCAAAGCTTAAGTTCTCCCTCTCCTGCTTCCCTCACTCCTTATAGAGGCTGTTCTCAGGAGCACGTCCCAGTAAACCTCCTGCACATAAATCTGTCTCAGAGTCTGCTTTCCAAGTAAGCTGACCTCAGATGATGGCAAATGTAGAAGTCTTTTTAAAAAACTCTTTCTCTGAACAGTTGTTACTAGAATTCTTCTTAGGAAAGGAGGTGTCTTTTGAGGGGAAAATCTTGCTGAGTCTCCTGGGGACTGAGTGTGACCTGCGGGAACGGAGTTAGCAGGCAGAGGAGGGGAAGCCGTTCTGCTCAAGCACAGGGAGGAATTACTGGCTGTGCTCCTGAACAGGGAAGGAGAGAGGAGGGACGGGGATAAGCGAAAGACATAGAGAAGAGCCAGAGAGGTGGTGAGAAGCCAGGACTGGTGAAAAGGGCAAAAATGTTAAGAAAGAGGACGACAGTGTGTGGCTTCGATGTAAACCTCTCTCATTTCCCCCTTGGAACCATCAGTAAACTCAGCTGTGCTCTCAGACGCTCGGGGTGCATGGGCCGTCTGTGGAAGTCAAAGAGCCACGCTTCACCTCTAAGACACTGGGCCACTGATAGTGCCTCTAAGGACACAGTGACCACGGCGTAGAGGAGGCTGTGTGAAGGAAGTTTCGGGGTTCTACAAGGCCTGGGACTTAACTGAAATGTGAAATGTGACCGAGACACCCCCGCCACAGTCTCTGCTCCAAGCAGGTGTGACATGAGAAGTGTGTCGGCGCAGGTCTGCAGGTCCCGGGGACCCAGGAGAGGAAAGCGGCCTCCTCTCTCCCTTCTGGAACACAGGACACGAAGGCCCAGATGCTCAAGGTGGCACCGTCAGCGAAGGTGAGGAAAAGAATGCCCTGTTCTGGGCTGCCTGTCTTAGTTGTGTTTGGAGAGAAGAACATCCACTCATTTCACTCGTATCACTCCCTTTCCTAGTTCACATATCACAGTCGCTGGCACTTCCCCACACCTCAGGTTTTATGTCATTGTAATCCTGATGAGAAGCAGTTTGTGCAACACTTCTTATCTTCCAGTCTTTGGAGGCAGATTAACATAGTAGGAGAGCTTGGATCCTAAAGGTAAATGGGGCTGGGTTTCATATCTTGTCTAGCTAACCTTATAAGCTCTGAGCCTCCGTCTCTGTATCTGTAAAATGGACTTCCCTTGTAGGATTGCTGTAAAGATTAAAGGAGGTGATGCATGTAAATACTCAGTAAACACTGCTTATTATTATTATTAAAAGGCTTTTTTTTTCTTTATTGATTTTAGAGAGAGAGGAAGGGAGAGGGAGTGAGATAGAAACATCGATGAGAGAGAACATTGATTGGCCGCCTCCTGCATGCCCCCAACAGGGCATGAGCCCTGACCAGGAATCGAACCAGCGACCTCTTGGTGCATGGGTCAAAGCTCAACCGCTGAGCCACACCAGCCACGCTATTATTATTATTTATTCTTTTTTTATATAAAATTTTTTTTCTTTATTGATTTTTAAAGAGGAAGGGAGAGGGAGAGAGAGATAGAAACATCGATGAGAGAGAACATCGATTGGCCACCTCCTGCATGCCACCCACTGGGGATCGGGCCCACAACCTGGGCATGAGCCCTGACTGGGAATCGAACCGGCGACCTCTTGGTGCATGGGTCGATGCTCAACCACTGAACCATACCAGCTGGGCATTATTATCTATTCTTTTCATCTGCATGGATTCCATGGCTTTAATAGTCCCTGTTGTTTAACATTAGGTGGTTTCTAGTTTTTGTTATAAATAGTACTCTCCCACTAGGTGGAAATTGGCATATAGGATAATTCAATGTTTTATAAACTGCGTACTCTTTGACTGATAATGACTAATAATAATCTCACTGCGTGATTATGAGAATGAAATGAATTAATACATACACAGTGCTTAGAACGGTACCTGCCACATGGCATGCTTTATAAAAGTGTTTGATGGTATTATTACTGTAATTATTCTTCACACCTTCATTTGTCCTCCTGGCCCTCCTTCCCCTCCTCCACCCTCCCAACTGGATTGTAATGATATGCTGATGCTCTCTTTGCCCTCTGTCAAGTTCTTGTCATTTCCTCCAACTCCTGCAGGGAAAGAATTGGATTTGCATCATCTAAAAATTCAGCTCATTCAGAACCTGAAATCAAGTGCAAGAGACCTCCCGCAGAGAGTAGGACATCTCAGAGCTGCCTGCTCACCTGCTGCAGACATTCGCGGCCCCTCACTGACGTGATCTTCACGGGTCAGAAACAGTGACGGCAGCTCTCCCAGAGCTACTGGGCGCTGGGCAGTGTTAATTAATAAGCCTCACTCTGGCATTTGCTCACGACCCCAGGGGAGAGTGCTAAGCTGGCATCGGGCAAAACTGTGAGCCTCTAAAGAAAGACCATAAACCCCTCCTAGAGCTGATTTCTTCCATTTCATTTAGCATTTCCCTTATCACCTGAGACCACCCAACAGGGCCGAAAGCCACGGGCTTTGACCCAGACGAACCTGAGTTCACACTGACTCAGATGCCTACTAGCTGGGTAGTTTGAACAAGTTATTTAATTTCTTGAGCCTTTCTGTTTCCTCTTCTGAAAAATGGAGGCAATAGCTTCCACACAAAGTCGCTTTTAATTTAAATTGTGTTAAAATACACATAACAGAATTTACCACTTTGACCATTTATTTATAACATTTAAAAAAATCTTCACCCAAGGATATTTTTTCCCTTGATTTTTCAGACAGAGAGAGTGAGAGAGAGAAACATCAATGTGAGAGAGACACATCAAGTGGTTGCCTCTTGTATGTGCCCCAACCAGGGCTGGGGATCAAACCTGCAACCCAGGTACCAGAAATTGGACCCTCGACGCTTCGGTGCACAGGTGACACTCTCACCACTGAACCACACCGGCCAGGCCACCTTAACCATTTTCTTTTTTAATTTTTATTTTTTTGCTTTATTGATTTTTAGAGAGAGAGGGAGAGAGAGATAGAAACATTGATGAGAGAGAACATCGATTGGCTGCCTCCTGCATGCCCCCCACTGAGGATTGGACCCACAGCCTGGGCATGTGCCCTGACCGGGAATCGAACCGGCGACCTCTTGGTGGGTGGGTTGACGCTCACCCACTGAGCCACACCGGCCAGGCCACCTTAACCATTTTTAAGTGTATAGTTCAGTGGCATTAAACACACAGGGTTGTTTTTGAGGATTAAATGAAATGACGTATATAAAGCTTCTAGCACATAAACTAGAGCATTGTGAATGAGCAATAAATGTAAATTCTCTTCTCTCCTAAGTTCTCCCATTAAACATGGTCCACAGCATTGTGAGGCTGAATAAGAATGCCTTGGTAGGTTTGGTTTTAAGTTCAAAACCTCGTCTCATCCCTTATCATAGCCTCCAGCCTGCCCCAGCTGTGGCTGCTGCTTATCACTGAGTTGAGTTGGTTCTGTGTGGAAACCTTGTCTAGTGAGGAAGAGTCAAAGCAGCTGAGCGGACTCAAGTGTTTCCTGAGAGATCTGCTTCCCATACCTGATGATCAGATGACCATCATGGGGAGGAGGGAGTAGCCTTTTCTGGGACTTTCCAAATAGCTGGACTAGGCTAATGGGTGACAATAACAGGGAGCCAGATTTTAGCTGAAAAGAAGGAGGTCATTCCTGTCACCGCATGTGAAACTTGTTTTATTGGTGAAATGCGTGGATGGTCTTTCTTAGTTGCTGGTGTGAGTGGGGTTCTTGGGGTACCACTGGAATAAACATTTCCAGAGGCCCCCACGGGAGGATGAGATATAGTAGAAAACTTTACTTGCATGGAATTACATCTTCGGGTTTCCAAAGTCCTGTTTCCCTTAATCCAGTGCTGGAAGATGTACAGCTGGGGCTTCAGTAGAGCCAGAAGCAAAGCCAGGGTCCAAAGTTTCCATTCCATGGTGGAGTTGGGTTCGGTAGAGCATTAGGCTGGTTACAGTCCATCAGTACATTGTGTGGGGTCCACATGGCGGTGGATGAATGCAGGGGAGCCAGGAGAGCACACCCCCTGCAACAAGAGTTCCCAGAGTCCCAAGAGCACAAGAGAGCGAACTCCTCTGTTTAGGAGATTAACTATCTCAAATCTTCCTGTGCTTGCAGTGGCCACCCCTACTCTGGCCAATGACCTGTTCCCAGGTGTGACTGACAGGCAAGTACCTTTCCTATGTCACCCAGACTTTACTGGGCATGCGTCTATTCTTCCCCTGTCCAGTCCCTTCTCCCAGGGATCTGTGGGGAATGGACCTGGGGAGTGTTAAACTGCAGTTTCCTGGCAAAGCTGCACAAATGACAATATTTGGCCTTCCCTTTGTTCCTTTCCTGTTATTTAAACACTGTGTTAATCACAATGGTATCACTAGGACCTGCGGTTCCTCGGTTTTGTCAAAGCAATATGGCACATGGTTGTTAAAAGTACATTATACAAGCTTTGCGCAGTGGCAGTATCGTAGCCAATGAGGTTTATCCGAGGCGCGATTATTGCTAAAAAATAAAAAATAAAAAAAATAAATAAAAGTACATTATACAGCACTGGCTGGATGGCTTGGTTGGATGGAACATTGTCCTGTGCACCAAAAGTTTTCGTGTTCAATTCCTGGTCAGGGCAAATACCTAGGTTGTGGGTTCAATCCTCCATCAGGGCACATATGGTAATCAACCAATCGATGTTTTTCTTTCACATCAATGTTTCTCTCTCTCTCTCAAATCAATAAAAAAAATCTTTGGGTGAGGATTTTTTTTTAAAGCACATTATACTAAAAGGTTTATGATTATGAGTCATTCAAGTCTTTGCCACATTCTACAAAGTCCTGTAGGATCTAGCTCCTGGTTAATATTTTGGCTGAGTAGACAATCTAGGTTGGAAATCATCTTTGCTTAAAATTTTGAAAGCTTTGCTTCAGTTGTGTTTTAGCTTTCATTGCTACTCTTAGAAATGTGATGTCATTTTCATTCCTTGATCTTTTTGTGTGATCTGCTTTTTCGGTTCAATTAATCTTCTTCAGCACCCCTCTGATGATGTCATTTCCCAGTTTAACAGTCATCACTATTTTCTCAGTGCCCGCAGAATCTGACTCCATGTTCCCTCCTTCTTTCTTACTGTTCCCTTTTCCTTCATGCTCTTAAGTCATACTCAAGAGTCTGATGACCCTAGAGTGGGCCTTGTAAGATGTCGCTGGAGTATTTTCTATACTACTTTACCCTGAGGTATGTGACCTTGCTATGAAGTCCAAATCCTTCCTGCCCCTAGGTTCAGCTCAGAGACTAACTTTTCAGTGAAGTTCTCCTGATCCTCATTATAAAGCAGGGCCAGGAGGGGGTGAACCTAGCAAGGCACCTAAGGTGCAAAATTTAAGGAAGTACTCGCTCTTGGGGTTGTACAAATATCTACTCCAACACAGTCTTTACTCATGCCTGTTTGCTCTGCGTCAGCCTTCCCCACCTTCATTCCATGCTGCTGACTGTGCCCAGAGTAATCTTTCTAAAACACATGATTTCCCTGTTGCCATCCATCATTCAATCTGTCTGAAACAAAACACAAACTCTTTCCATCGAAATTGGCGGTTCCTTTAGATGACTGTCAATGATACCATCTTTCTTCGTTTAGTTCTTAAAACCTTGGAATTACTTCTGACCTTTGCCCTCCTAGTCCCTAAATATCTCATCAGTTACCAAGCTGTGTTGAATGTTCCTTTATTTCCTTCATTGATTTTTTTTTTTTTCATTTCTTTTAGCTATCTCCGTTCTAATTCAAGTCCATCAGGGAGTTCAGCATATCTTTCAAGGACTGACATTAAGATGATATTAAGAAGACATTTGGGTTGGAGTGTTGTTCCGCACTCTTAAAGGTCTCAGGGGTTCGATTCCCAGTCAGGGCACATACCGAGGTTGTGGATTTGATTTCCCGCCCTGGTCAGGGGGTGCAGGAGACAACCGATTGATGTTTCTCTCTCACATTGATGTTCCTCTCCCTCTCTCTCTCTCTTTCTCTCTCTCCCCTTCCCCTCCCCCCCCTTTTTCTCTCTCCCCTTCCCCCCTCCCTTTTCCCCTCCCTCTAAAAATCAATGAACATGTCCTCAGGTGAGGATTAAAAATAGATATATTTGATTGGGGATCTCAGAATGCCTGAATCCTGCCTTGGCCAGCCATCTCCCCTTCCTGTGAGGTCCCCAGGGGAAATATATGTACAGGGAACAATGACACAACCAGGAAAAATAAAACTTAATATTATTAGCTGGGTATTTGGCCTGAAACCAATGTAGAAGTCAGGAAGATAGGCTGGACTCTGGCTGTCTCTGTCTATTCTCCCTCATTGGTGCCCAAATATGAGTCTTAGAATCGTACTTTCTAGAGGGACAAAAGGCCACTCTTACCAGAGAAATGGGAGAGAAAGACAAATCCAAAGCCTCTTTGCCCAAAGGTTGGGGCTGTCCCAAGTCTTCATAGGTGGGCTGTAGCCCCAGGGGCTAACAACCTCTTGAGGGTAAAAGAGAGGATGCTGGCTGGGGTGCATCTGAGTAGAGCAAGGGCAGCCCTTGTCAGAATACCGTGAACGTGGGAGGGAGACTGCATTCACTGGCACTGAATTTTTTACCTTTCAAAGGCTCAACCCCTAGAAAATGACGCTTACTCCATATTCTCCAATTTTAGCAAGCTTTTTTTTTTTTCCTTTGTGGGGTTGGGGGTTGGGTGGGATGAAATTTCTTGCTCACCATCCTAACTCCATTCTAAAGAGAGTGAAGAAGGGGGAAGGAAGCCTTGAGTGCCTTTGGATTTCTGGTGAATCCAAATATGAGTTGATCTTGTTTATGCTTTACTCAAAATTGTCAAAAGCTATCTGTTGCCTTCTGAGTTAAGAATCAATTTCTAAAGAGGCCATTAGGACCCTCTACACTCTGACTCAACCTACCTTTTTAAAAAAAAAAATCATTAGAATGATCTTGGGATTGTGCCAGACAAGGCAAGAATAGGAAAAGAATGTCAAATGTAATCACTCAATAAAGAGATCATTTGGGTCTAATCAAGAGGGAAAGGAACCTGGGTGGTTACCAAAATTTTAGCCACCAGGTAACCCAATCACCAGATCCAGAAAGAACTAGGTAAGGCATCATGGGAATCTAATCTGTAGGGTAGGCTCTGGCAGTCTGACACTCACTATATTTATGTTTCCTATATTAGATTTTGAAGAGTCATTAGATTAATAGTTATTTGCTAGATAGATGACTAAGAGCAAGTAACTTAGACCTCTTGTGCCTCTGTTTTCTCACCTGTGAAATGAGTATAATAACAGTACCTGATTCATGAGGTTGTTGTGAGGGAATTAACGAGTTCATACAAGAGTCTGCAAGTGCCTGACTTTTAGTGAATGTTCAAATAAGTCAGTTGCTGTTATTATTTATATTATATTATTTATATTATTTATATAAAGAGGTTTCGTTTAGTTTAGGCATTTAAATACAGTATTTAAAAATAAAGTGAAAATATTACGTATATAAATGCTGTTTAAAATGTTTAGGGAAATTGATTAACAGTGCTGTAAGCGACCCTGGCCGGTTTGGCTCAGCGGTTGGAGCGTCGGCCTATGGACCAGAGAGTCCCAGGTTTGGTTCCCGCTAGGGGCACGTACCAAAAAAACAAAAAAACAAAACAGTGCTGTAAGCGAAGCAGTTATTTAGGGCATTTAGCATATTCCACTTGAGTTGGAGGAGCATTGATCAGCCTCTTCTCACAGGGTCTGTGTTTCCCACTGTATTCCCAGCACCCAGGTATTTGGTACATAGTAGTGTACCAAATTTGTGTTGAATTGAACTAAAAAGCCATATAAGAAAGATTCTAAGATGTTATAACCAATACACACTGTTAATTGAGACTGGGACTACAGGAGGAGAAACAGCTTAGAGGGAAGATATCGAGGTCAGGTGTTAACCTATTGAACTTGCAGTTGTCTGTATGACATGAGCTCCTGATCACAATTTGCAGTCTCAAATGCAGTGTAGACACTCGGGAAACAGTTTGGAGCAGGAGATATATAATTCAAGGAACTGTCAGCAAAGCTTGAGTTCAGGGAGAGGAGGGTCCTTTGAAAAGGATTGTTAACATTTCCTAGATTTATAGATAGATTGTATTAGTGAATTAAGCTTCAAGAAAAATGGGGTTTAAAAGTTGTTACCTTAGCCTGGCAGGTGTGGCTCAGTGGATTGAGCATCAGTCCATGGACTGAGAGGTCCCAGGTCAATTTCAGGTCAGGGCACATGCTGGGGTTTTGGGCTTGATCCCCAGTAGGGGGCGTGCAGGAGGCAGCTGATCGATGTTTCTCTCTCACATCGATGTTTCTATCTTTCTCCTTTCCTCTCTCTTTAAAAAATCAATAAAAACATATTTTTTAAAAAAAGTTGTTACCTTAAATCAAATACTAAATGGCAACAAGTCGTTTCATTGTATAATTATAAACTCATACTTTATGTAACTTTTTTCATTGGACATTTTAATGTATTTGATTTATTAAGGTAACAATAATAGTCTTTTCCATCCCTTTCTCTGAAAATCACCCTCAGTCATAAAAAGACTCATCTTGACATTTCCAACCTTGTTACACATGCTCCCTTATCCAAATCCCTTGTCTTGGCATTCCCTTGAATGTCCTCCCTAACTTTTTTGAGGAGTCCCCAAGGATATATACATGTGCTCAGGAATAGTTATTCATCTTCATCATCATCCTCATCATCCACTCAGCAGCCACCATCTATCACACCTGTATTTTGTACCAAATAATTTATATGATTAATGGTCATTGGGAAGAGCTGATGATACTCAGCACTTACTGTGTACTTCCTGGGTGCCAGGCACTGCGCTGAGCCCTTTATGAGCATTATTTCTTTTAACTTTCGTGTAATGAGTGAAGAAACAGAGGCTTAAAGGGTTAAGTGACTTGCCAAAGTCTAATAGGTAGGAAGTGTTTTTTTGTTTTTTTTCCCATCCTCACCCGAGGATATTTTTCTATTTATCTTCAGATAGAGTGGGAAGGAGAGGGAGAGAAACATTGATGTGAGAGGGACACATCAACTGGTTGCCTCCTGCACGACCCTGACCAGGGCCAGAGACGAACTGAAACTGAGGTACGTGCCCTTGACCGGAATCAAACCCGCGACTCATTGGTTCTCGGGCCGATGCTCTAACCACTGAACCAGACCAGCCAGGGCAATAGGAAGTGTTTTGATGGGACATGGCTCCCCATTGAAGGCCTGTGGTCTCTGAAAGTATGGGGGTGCAGCTGCTGGGGCCAGCGCTGTCTGGAAATGCAGACCCTTTCTGGACCAGCCCTTGATGCTCCCAAAGAGGCAAAACTCCCTTGAATTGCTCACATAGTGCCAGGTTCCCATTAATTATTATGGGGCTGGGGCTGCGCACATTCCGAAGTACAGACGGGAGGCTGCTGCTCTTGGGATTCACCGAAGTTTATCAGTGGTCCTGAAGAGTCCCTTGTGAAAAGTTGCTTCAGCTCATCTCTTTATCTCTATCTCCCCCTATGCACACAGGCCACACTAGAAGGTAAGAGCCTCCTGCAAGTCAGCTCCTGTCAATTGCTGCTTAGAGGGTCTGTCCCACTAGTGAGGGTCTGTCCTCAGGCTTGAATACTGGCTGCTCAAACTGAGACCACTGTGCTGCTCTACTTACTAAACACACCCGGCCCGGAGGCCTCCCACCTCGACCTGCTTCTCAGTCTCCCCCAACACTCCACCCAGTTAAAGTGTCGTCACCTTTCTGCTCTATGCCCATAAGAATCTTCCCTTCAAGGCCAAATCAAGGTACGTCTCTCTGAAATTTCCTACATAACTTTATTATTATTATTTTTTAATCCTGACCTGAGGACACTTTTGCATTTATCTCCAGATAGAGCGGGAGGGAGGGAGGAAGAGAGAGAGAGAGAAACATCAATGTGAGAGAGACACACTGACTGGTTGCCACCCACACGACCCCAACTGGGTCCCAGGCCGGACCGAAACTGAGGTACGTGCCCTTATCGGGAACCGAACCCGGGACTCTCTGGTCTGTGGGCTGATGCTCTAACCGCTGAGCCAAACTAGCCAGGGCTCCTACATAACTTTAATTCTGATTACTTGGAGCATTTACGATCTCTATCACCATTCATTTGGTTCTTAGCACACACTGTAATTTTTTATAGGTAATCAGTCAGTCAAATAACCATCAGCTTACTGAAAGCAAAGCCAAGTTGGGAATCTCCTGCATTGCCCAGGCTGCTGAGCTCCCAGCCATTTCTCAAGGGTCTAGGCTTCTTTTTTTCCTTGCTTTGGGTCCTAAGGTTAAGTCATCTTAAGTTATCCCTTCTTTCTTAATTCAGTTACTGCCTACCTCTCACCTTATGGAGTTTTCTTCTTGCATTATATTGTCTACAGTTTCTGTTCCCTTGTGCCGAGGATGATCACTACAATTTTGTTAGAACCCAGTTCTTTAATCTCTTAGGGTAGATTTTTATTTTTCTCTGAGACTTATTTTATAATCTTAGATCATCCAGACTGAAGAGCCTTTTGGACAGGGCAACTGGGGCTCCCAGGCTCATTTGTCTTAAGAAAGTAATTTCTGAGGAGGGTAGGCGCAGAGGTCTTTTATTGTATGTTTATTGAAGGTCTACTGGTGAGTCAGACATTGCAGGAGATGCTGGAATACAGTCATGAACAAGACAAGTCCCTGCTCTCCTGCAGCTTCCAGATTGTGGAGGGTGCATGGTCTGAGAAGAATTGTGCAGAAAACGGAATGCAGTGCTTTCAAACATTTTGCAACTATAATCCAATAAGAAATGCACATTATATCACCATCCAGTACAGACACACACAGCTATGTACATACATTTATATATCTGGAATAAATGTTTCACAAAACAAGAGCCTTACAAAGTTTGTTGTTCTCTAATGTTTTCTATTTCTTTTATGAAATGCTGGTCTTGACTCACTAAATTAATTTTGTGCTTCATCAGTAGATATCGACCTGTAATCTGAAACACTCTGATAATGATTAAGAGCACAACTCTGAGTTCTGGCTGGTGGCTTTCAAACAAGGCTCCATGTCTTACTGTCTGGTTTTGGGCAAGTAATATCTACATGCTCTCATTTCTCCATCTGCAAAATGAGAGAATAATAATAGTAGTATCTACCTCATGGGCTTCACTTAATAATTAAATGAAAAAGGAAATAATGTATGTAAAGGACTCAAAATAGGGCATGACACATCATTAGGGCTTGGTAAACATAAGTGCAAAGTACTGGCTATGATGACAAAAGGGCCAAGCACTCAATGTGGGGGAAATGAGGAAATGCTTCCTGGAGGAAATGGGATTAATGTTGAGACCTTAAGGATTAGTAGAAATTATCCAGGTGAAGATTTTAAGCAGGTGAATAGAAGGAGAGAGAAGAAAGTTCTGTGGAGAGAGAGCAGATCTTGCAAAATTTGTGAGGTGGGAGAACTTCCTGTTTTGTATGACCTGAGAGCTTCCAAGTTTAGCAGTAGCTGGTGGAAGAAGTCTGTGACAGATGATGTCAGAGATGGCAGCATCGGGTGAGGTCATGAAAGGCCTTGAAGTCACCTCAAAGAATGTTAGACTTTAACTTATGGGTAATGGGATTTCACTAAGCCTGTTAAGCAAGGAAATGACATGATTTACTTTAAAAAAAACAACAAAACAATCAAGCTTTAGGATGCAGAATGGACTGGAGAAGGCAATTCTTGTGGCAGGGAGCCCATGAAGAGTTTTTTACAGTATCTGGATGAGATACGATAGTATCTTGAGCCAAGTTAAGAAATGACAAGGAAGGAAAATTTCCTAATTTTGTTGAGTTGTTTTCTGACGCCCTTTGGAATACAGTATTAATTCCCTAGGCAATGGTTCTTAAACTATGGTGTGCATGAGAATCATAAGGAGAACGTGTGTGAGGGGGGAATGTATAGAGGGGGGTGTTAATAATGAAGGTTCCTGGGCTAAGCAGCCAAGATTCTGGAGACAACAATTGGGGCCCAGGATTTAAATGATCAGCCGGAGTGATTTTGATTCAGGTAGTCTTCTGATCACACTTTAAAACACAAAGAATAACAAAACTTCTCAGATGTCTCTACAATCGGATGGTTTTTGTGCCATCCACTCCTCCCTCCCTACTTCTTGGACACCTGCTTGGGGGAGGGGGAGTCCCTACTGCTTCTGACCCCCTCCACTCTTGTATAAGCTCCTTAAGAGCGAGGACTTCGTCTTCCTAAAAGGTGCATCTCCAACGCACTCAGAAAAATATTTGGCCCAGAAAGTGTCGTCTAGAAATGTTCGCCTAACAAATGAATGAGCGAAAAAATTAATATATTGCTTTGCACAAAACTTCTGCTTTTAAATACCTGGGAAGGGTTTGAAATAGGGAAGCAAAGGTCATTCCAAAGAGAGGGTGAGGATGCGACTGGGAAGGCAGCGCTGAGGAAAATGCGGGTAAGCCCCTTTCCGACCGTCTAGGCGCAGTCAGGAGTCCTAATTCCCGGGGCTGGAGTGCGAGAAACGGTACTATTTCCACAGGAGCGACCATCTTGGGCTACCCGCGCCACTTCTCCGAGGCGTCCCCATTTGACTGATCCATTTGCTTTCCTGGCTTCGGCCCCATCCAAACCTTTGAAGTGAAATGTGAACGTGAGGAGCCCGCGGGGGGCCGTAGGGACCCTACGCCGGGCACCCTCCGGGCCGCCCGCCGAGGAAGCGCCGACCTCCCCATCATGGCGGCCGCCGGGCGGGGAAGCCGAGCCCGTGCGTCGCGTGCGTGCCTCCCCTCCCTCCCCCCCTCCCCTCTCTCCCCTCCCCCTCGGCGGCGGCAGAGGCGGCAGCGCTCGCCATTGCCGCTGGTGGCAGGAGGCTGCGAGGAGCCGGCGCGGTCGCAGTCTCCACGGCGCAGGCCCACGGTAGCGCAGCCGCTCTGAGGTGAGTGCCCTACCGCGCAATCTCCAGCTATTTCAGCCCCGGCGCAGCCGCAACACGCCGCCCGCCCGCCGGCCGGCCGGCCCGCCCCGCAGCCGGCACCCTGCCGCCCCCGGCTCCGGGCCTGGGCCCCCGCCGGATTCGGCCTACCTCGGGCTGGGGGCCCGGGCCCGGGCCCGGCCCAGTCAAACCGCCACTCCGAGGATGCGCAGGCCGCACTAGGCCCCAGGCGTCCTGGCGGGCTCGGGAGGGAGGCGCTGCCCTCCCGAGAGCCCCAGGGTTCCGGCCTCCCTTGCCGCCTAAGGCTCTCGGGGCCGCGGCCTTCTCTCCACCGTGGAACCCGGGGCCCGGGCCCGGCCTTCCCGCGGGCTCGGGAGTGGGAGGGCCGGGGGAGCGCGCCGGGCCCGGGAGCAGGAGGTGGGCGGGTTGCGCGGGACCGGAGCCGCGGCTCCCCGCTCGCCCCTCGGCCCTTCCTGGGCGGCCCGGCGGGCTGGGCCGAGTCGGGCGCGGGAGCCGCTGTCTCCTGCAGCAAAGGAGGCTGGCTCTTTGGGCGACCTCCGATGCTTCCCTCCCGCTGGGGTAGCGTGGGCTTGTTACCCAGGTAGACGGGTGGACGCTGGAATATGGCGCGTTGCCCACCTTCTTGCAAGTTAGGAGGCGGCAGCGGCGGCCGTTCGAGGAGGAGGGCGCAAAGTCCTTTTGTACGCAGAAATAAGGAGCGACATTATGTTTTCTTCCACCGCTGAGATGCTGCCGGTGGAGGAGCCTCTGTTCTTCCTGTGCCTGGGGTGGTGGTCCCCTGGGTGAGGGAGAGGGGGAGTGGCGCGACCCTCGGAAGGGACCGAACCTTTGCTACTGGAAAGACAGGGGCTCAGGATGGTCTTGTGCATGTTTATTATACTACCATATCACCAGCCTTTCTAGGAGTTTGTCCCTGCTTGTTTTCCGCTGCACTGTGCAATGATATCCATCGCTTCTCTTACCTGTTGTGTTGTTGCCGGTCCCAAAGTTTCTGCAGTGCATATCTATCTGACTGTGTTCATAAGAACTTCAAGTTGTTTAAGAATCTTAGTATTTTTAGGGCTTCCAGTGGTAACTGCTCCAACCATTTGGAGGAGCTGTTGCCTGGTCTCCATCCCTTTTTTCTGAGCATTAGATTTGAATATATTAATTGTTTTCTTTAGAGCTGGTATCAGTTGTGCTTGTCTTTCTGTGGTCAGAGTAAAATGCACATTTTCTTAGTGTGTAGAGACAGTGTATTGGGAAACTCTTAGGGTGAAAGGTAGTGTGAGTGAACCTGTCAACTTTGTCCCAGAGCATCATCTGCGGTCACAGTGATCCTTTTCCCATTTCATCTCTGGCCAGCCTTTAAAAAAATTTTCCTTTGGCCTTGAACATTAAGTTATTGTGTTGTTCCTCACTCAAGGAAAAGGGAGGGAGAATCCTGGAGATGCTGGTTTTGTGTGTGTGTTATTCAGTAGTGATCTGACTCCCCAGAATTGTGTTTGAAAGTTCTTGACGTGTTATCCTATAAGGGAGTGAAAATATAACTAGTTCTCTCTGCACATCTGAGTGTTATTTTCTTATTTTATTGAGACAAAAGCAAACATAACAATTATCACATGTAGTATAGTATACTTATTCTTTTTTTCTTTTCTTTTTTTTCTTTATTGATTTTAGAGAGGAAGGGAGAGGGAGAGAGAGATAGAAACATTGATGAGAGAGAACATCCATTGGCCGCCTCCTGCATGCCCCTCATTGGGGTGGGTTCCACAACCTGGGCATGTGCCCTGGCTGGGAATCAACCAGCGACCTCTTGGTGCATGGGTCCATGCTCAACCTGTGAGCCACACCTGTCAGGCAGTATACTTATTCTTAACTTGGGTCCTAAATTGTGTGCAAATTTTGTGTCAAGGGACTTACTTTTTTCTTCTAACAGAATCCTTATTTAGAGTCCTTTGATTTCATTGCATCTACCTCCTTCCACCCCCATCTCAAACTCAGTTTATATGAGGGAAAATGACTTTTTGTTAGTAGTCAGTGGTCATAGTCTCGTTGGGGGGAGGGGGGGGGAGTTTCTTGTCCCCCAAGCCAGGAGTTTTCATGGAAATAGTTTTCTTGAGCAGTTTTACTGGAGATTTAGCTTCTGGACTTAGGAAAGTAACTATAGGAGTAGAAGATAACTAGGGCCCTTGTTCAGATATAGAAGGGATTAAAGGAGAAAGGATTTCAGGTTTCCCTCCCAATTCGTGTATATTCCAATGGAACCCAAAATTGTACGTTTTTTAAAATTTAATCACAATTATGCATCCATTTCTAATTTTGCTAGGAAGCTGAAGACTGACTTCCCATGATTTAAATACCTGAATTTGCATTGCCTGTAGATTCAACCACACCATTGGGTTGTTTTCAAGAAGAATATTCTCTGAAATTATCACAAGTGGGTGACTGTTTTAAGGGAAATTTAAGCTCTGTGGGATCTGGGATTACATTTTTTTATACCTCTTATATGTAATAAGGTATTCAGTAAATGTTTGTTGGGGAATAATAGTGTAATAATAGTAGTAATTATTGAAATTAAAATTTTTTTCATAAGTATTTCAAAAGGCATGCTGATTTTTTGGTTTCTGGAGACTAAAAACTATGAACCGTCAACCTTTAGAAGCACACCCTCCAGTCCTCTGGAGAACAGGAAGTTATTGCATATGTTCAGTTTCTGTCATATCTTTAGGTAAGCCTTCTGGTTCATCCACTCAGTTGTTGAGTTGGGTTGTTGAGTGAGTGTCAGAGTGTCTACTCTAATCTGAAGCATTTCCATGTACTCTGTATGGGGCTGGAAATGTAATATTTGAATTTAGATGTTTGTGTGTGTGAATCTGTGTGATTCTTACTAATACATATATAAATAGTATTTGGAAAATCAGCCTTACAAATATCAATCTTTGGTTTTGTAAAAAACATTACAGAAAATGTCCTATATTAAAGGACGTTTTCTCTCTGTTCTTTCATGTTTTCCTTGAGAGCTAAAGCTAGTGTTTTTAGTCTGAGCTTATCCAAATACAATTTTCCGTGACTGCTAAGTAAAACAGCAGTGAAAAAGAAACCCACTTGTTAAGTTTATTTTAGAAATATTTTATTTAGACTAAGTCCAATCAGTGTTTTTTGAGGCTTTGGAGACATGTTAATTTTTGTGCATTATGTATCATAGTTCCTTTCTCATTAGCCAGGGGAGTAGATTATCCACTTTCTTGGTTTTTCAGTTAGTATTTTTATCTATCAGTTTTCTACTAAGATGAACAGGCTGGAAGAGAAATAGTAAAAGGAGGTGAAACAAGTCAATTTCAGGTGTTTGCAGAAGATTACAACCACACTGAACTATTGGAAACTTTTAATCCTAGAGCAACAAGAAACGAAACCTTTGGTTATTTTGATTTCATATGGACAAAAATTGTAAAATTAATTTTTGACTGGTCAAGGAAAATATGTAGCTTATGTATACCTTGGAATATATATTTTTTCTGAAGTGCAGTTCAGAATTAGGCTAATTTATTTTTGATCCCACTCAACGCAGTTTAGCTACCAAAGCTTTTCCTTTTCATCATGTCATCTGTACACCTACAGTGTCCTAAAATGTGAATATTAATATGAACGAAGAAATGTCAGAAATGTAACTTTATAGAAATATTTTAGTATATTTTTAAAAGACAAAAAAAAAAAAAAAAGCCCTGGCCAGTTTTGCTCAGCGGTTAGAGCATCAGCCTGTCAACCAATGAGTAGCTGGTTCAATTCTGGTCAAGGGCACGTACCTCAGTTGCAGTTCACCCCCGGCCCTGGTCCAGTGGTGCAGGAGGCAACCAGTCTATGTGTCTCTCTCACATCGATTTTTCTCTTTCTCCCTCTCTCCCTCCCTCCCACTCTATCTGAAGAAAAATAGAAAAATATCCTCAGATGAGGATTTAAAAAAAAAAAAAAAATTAGAGGGCAGTTCAGACAGACTTACAATATTTATGATCCCTTGAGGCAAACCTGTATTGTTTCTACAGCAGTCACTTAGAAGGTAAGCTGACCATAAGGAATCTAAAATCTAGTGTGTGTTTTTTTTAATACTTTTTAATTGATTTTATAGAGAGAGAGGGAGAGAGAGATAGAAACATCAGTCAACTGCCTCCCGCATGCCCCCCACTGGGGATCGAACCCGAAACTTGGGCATGTGCCCTGACCAGGAATCAAACCAGCACCTCTCAGTCCATGGGACGCTCAATCCACTGAGCCATCTGAAGGGCAAATAATCTAGTTTTTTTGTGTGTTCTTTTAATCCTCACCTGAGGACTTTTTTTTTTTTTTTTTTCCACTTATCTTCAGATAGAGCGGGAGGGAGAGAGGAGGGAAGAGAGAGAGAAACATCCACTGGATGCCACCCACACAGTTCCAACTGGTGGGACAAACCGCAACCGAGGTACGTGCCCTTAGCGGGAACCGAACCCAGGACTCTCTGGTCCACGAGCCGATGCTCTAAGCGCTGAACCAAATCAGCCAAGGCCAAAATAATCTAGTTTTATAGATTGGGATGATCACTGGAATTTAGGAGGTATACTGGTTTGTTGTTTTTTTTGTTTGTTTTTTTTTTTTATCCTCACCTGAGGACATTTTTCCATTTTTTGTTCAGATAGAGTCGGAGGGAGAGAGGGGAAGAGAGAGAAACATCGATGTGAAAGGGACACATCGAGTGGCTGCCTCCTGCACGACCCAACCAGGGCTGAGGGCAAACTGCAACCAAGGTACGGCACGTGCCCTTAGCGGAACTGAACCTGGGACTCTCTGGTCCGCAGGCCGACGCTCTAACCGCTGTGCCAAACCGGCCAGGGCAGGAGGTATACTGGTTTTAAAAGAAGCTCAAAGAGCTACTTTTGTATGGGTCATCAGTTTGGTGATTTAGACTATCCACTATTTATAGTGTATTTAGTATATAAGCATAGTATTTAGATTAATTAATGCATACAAATGTGAAAAGTTCAGTTGACAGTTTAAGTGGACATTTTCTTAACTCTTAAGTAGTGCCTGTTGGATAAACTATGCCAAGTGTTTTTCAGAATCATGAAGAACGAGCTTTGTATGCATAAATGTTAAGACCATTTTTAAAAAAAGAGCTTGTAATTTACTGTTGGTAAAGTCTTTGCTTTTTAGAACTTGGAGAGTCTGTTTTATTGCTGGTACTGAATGTTAATGTGGTTAGGCTGGCAGCTAAACCTACAAAGAACAAGAGGAAGTGAGGAAATGTCCTCATGAAATGTTGCTTAAAACTAAGTAGTGGACTAGAAATGGGGAGCTAGGGACTAGGGGACTTAATTCTTGTTTTATGTTCAAAAGAGGATGAGGTGTACCCTCCATTGAGAAATAATCTTAAGCGTGTCCTTACTTTGGAGTTTTGTCCTTAATTCACCAGACATTGATTAAAGACATGCAATATTCCAGGCATATGCTAGGTGCTAGAGTAACAAATAAACCATGGGCCTTGTCTAGTAGGGGAGAAAGATAAGGGCTCAACTAACTATAATGCAACTTGTTGAGAACTAAGAGTAAAGAAAGGGTAATGTGGGATTATAGAGGGAGGGAGGAATTCCCTCTGGGGAGGGGATGGGTGATGCAGGGAGGATAAAGGAGGCTAGGGAAGACTTTTCATATGGGGCAGTGGTTCTCAACCTTCCTAATGCCGCGACCCTTTAATACAGTTCCTCATGTTGTGGTGACCCCCAACCATAAAATTATTTTCGTTGCCATTTCATAACTGTAATTTTGCTACTGTTATGAATCGCCATTGGAAATAACGTGTTTTCCGATGGTCTTAGGCGACCCCTGTGAAATGATTCTTCGACTCTCAAAGGGGTCGCAACCCACAGGTTGAGAACTGCTGATACAGGGGATATTGAAGTAGGACTTCAAAGGGTGAGAAGCAGTTTTACTAATGGAGGAGAAGAGGCTTGAGAAAGGGCATTGATAGTCTGAGAAATAGCAAGTAGATTTTGCAGTACATGAGTAGTGGAAAATGAAGCTGATGAAGTTTTGACCTGATTGGGAAGAACATGGAGGGAGTTAAAGATTTTAGTTGGTGAAAGGATGATGATGACTTTAAATAAGATAGGGAATGTATAGGAAAGAACAGAATTTGAGGAGGTAATAGAGTATGATTTTAGATGTGGGTATCAGATATATCTAATAGCTATCTATTGACAGAGTTGGGGCTGGAGCTCAAGAGAAAGTGGGGGTTAATGAAGAGATTTGTATTCATTAACATAATGCCATATAGAAACTGCAAAAGAGTGTAATATCAAGAGAGGAAAAGGCTAAGGACAACCTTGTGGAGCATCTACATCTGAGGGTCAAGTAGATGGAGAAGGACCTTTTGAGGGAAGTTGAAAAAAATGGGTAAAGATAAGTGGTGGGGATTGAAGAAGCTGAGGATAGGGATTAAGGGAATTTTATCAGGGAATTTAGCAATGTGAAATTGAGTAGTCTACTATAGAGAGCAGATTGGGATGAAAACTGGATGTGATAATTAAGGATTAAAAGAAATTTTTGGAATGTGTGTGTGTATGTACATAAATACATGGGCAAAAGTAGGTTTATAATTATATGGAAAAATATATAATACAAGAATAAACTGTTTTGCATACTCACAACTATAAATTTACATTTGCCTACCCCTCTGTATACATGTATTTATTGATTTGCCAGGAATCATGATAGTAGAACAATAGATTTCTAGAGCATTATTGAATATAGCGGTAGGACCTATAAAATCCAATTTAATGGAGGACCCATGTATAGAAATAGGTCCAGTCCTCCCCTTTCATGGGAATTAGAGCTAAAAGCACTGGGAGAGGACTGTTTGAGTTTATAGTCTCAGAATGCAGATTCCTCTTGAAAAGTTTTGAGGTTTTATATTTACAGTTAAGTGCAGGGGTTTTTAACTTGGGTTTTATGGATATATTTTGGCCCTATGATCCTGATCTTTTGAAATTGTATGAAAAATTTGTGTGTGTGTGCCTATGATTTTTTGAGATTCTCAAAGGGTTCTTGACACACACAGATGTCAAGGACCTTTTCAGTAAAGTTAATGATTAAATCAAGTGTTGGTTGTGTTAGTGACTGAGGTAGATCAAGGGAAAGAAATTTTGAGTGGGTGTCTCAGGTGAGGAACTTTGAGAAGATATGAGGCACCTCTAGAAGATAAGAGTAGGAGCACCAGAAGGAAGATGGGAGGCAGGCCAAAGGACATTAACCAATTTTAAAATTTTGCCAAGTCTTCTGGACTCCTTTTTTTGTAAATTTTTGGTTAATATTCCAGGTTTCACACTAGTATATGACTATTTCATGCACTATATACAGTAGGCTTTGTGGGAGATCAAAGTACTATTGTTTTAAAAAGAAAGTGAGTTTTGAAAGAAAGTTAATAGATTGCAATTGAAATGCATTTTAAGTTGGGAGTTGCTTATACTTTGTAAATTTTCTAAAATGTACAGATGTTTTAATTTGATGATCTGGGGAAAGACATTCTCTCCTTGCTTAATTATTCTGACCATGAAATGAAAAAAACCATTGGCCTATGTTATAGGGTCTTTCTGAAATATGATAATTATGGAATGTTTTGAGATCTAAGATGATTTAATACTAACAAATTGATGTTGTTTACATTTCATAAGTCATTAATAAAATCTAGAAATTCAAGCAAACTATTTCATAATGTTCCATACTAGAATTTATTGATATCCAGAATATTCCATTCTGAAATTTTGCATAATTGGTCATTTTTACTTTCTTACTCTGATCTTTGGATCTTTGAAATTGAATTAGTAGATAGTTGTCAGCTAGGCCCTATATTCTGGAGCAGTGATCTTCAACTTCTGATTATCACCCTTACAAGTAAAATTTAGATCACACATTATGAATCACATTTATTTATAAATGATGTTACTATGCTATTGTATTAATACATTTATGTGTATTATAAAATATGTAGAAGGTAAATTTTAGAAGGATGAGAGAAAATGAAAAAGCTTTTTAATGTCTTGCTAACTGAGTTAATGGTAGTCTCGTAACTTTTTTATGAATTTGTTTTTATAAATATATTTGCTCATAACTCATGTTTTTTTTCTATAATTAATGCCAGTTGATAATGTTTTATATGATACCCTGTAAAAGTATTGGTAAATACAAGAATGATTTGAATAAATGTATTGGGTATCTCCCCATACCCTCCTTCACCCCTTGGTCCTTTGTCTTTCATTAAACGATTATGAAATACAATTCTTAATAATAAATCTTCCATATAAAAATTACTCACAGTCCTGGTTGGTTTGGCTCAGCAGTTAGAGCGTCAGCCTGTGGACCAAAGAATTGTGGGTTCAATTCTGGTCAAGGGCACATACCTCGGTTGCAGTTCGATCCCCAGCCCTGGTCGGGGTCATGCGGGGGCTACCAATCAATGTGTCTCTCTCACATTGATGTTTCTCTCTCTCTCTCTCTTTTCCTCCCTCCCTCCTACTCTATCTGAAAATCAATGGAAAAAACATCTCGGGTGAGGATTAAAAAAATAGTAATAATAACCCACAAATTAAGAACTAACCAAGGTTTGCTGAATAAAAACACCATCATAGAACTAGTGTCTTGACCTACAACTGGCTTTGGGTACTAAGTCTAAAGAAGTAATTCTGCCCTGGCCAGTGTGGCTCAGTTGGTTTGGTGTGGTCCAGTGCACCAAAAGGTTTCTTGGTCAAGGGCACATACCTGGATTGCTGGATCTGCCCCCAGTAGGGGGCATGCAGGAGACAGTTAAGCTCTCATATCGATCTGACATGGATGTTTCTCTCTCTCCTCTCTCTCTAAAAATCAATAAACTATTCTTTAAAATAAAGAAAAAAATTTTTGTCTTCCTTAATTTTTGGCTCTTATATTTTAAAAGATTTTCTCACATTGAAATTGTATTATCATAGTGAAAAATTTTAGAAAACAAAAATCCCCTTCAATATCAATGGTTATCTTTGTTTTATAAGTATCTAGGTGATTTTCATTTCTTTCTTGTACCTTTCATTACTTTTCAAATTGTTTTTAATGAAAATGCATTAGCTTTATAATAGAAAAAATAAACATAATATGGATAATATAATTATGGCCCTAAGGATTTACTATCAGATTTTGGACAGTTAAGTCACTTATCCTCACTGATTCTATTCCCTATTTTAAAAATGAAGAGGACAGCCCTGGCCAGTTTGGCTCAGCGGTTAGAGCATTGGCCTGCGGTCCAGAGACACCCGGGTTCGGTTCCCGCTAGGGGCACATACCTCGGTTGCGGTTTGTCCCCAGCCCTAGTTGGGTCGTGGGAGTGGCAGCCACTCGATGTGTCCCTTTCACGTCGATGTTTCTCTCTCTCACTCTTCCTCTCTCTCCCTCTCTATCTGAACAAAAAATGAAAAAATGTCCTCGGGTGAGGATAAAAAAAAAAAAAAAAAAAATTAAAAAATAAAAATGAAGAGGACAGAAAAGGTATTTAAAGTTCCTTGTAAATAAAAATTCCTCTGATTAATTCTGATTCTGTTGTGACATATTAAACAATAAATAGGATAGTTACTTCTTAAAAAGGCATGTATATGTGTGTTCATTGTAGGCAAACAGAGAAGAAAATTAAAAATAATCATAATTCTACCATACAGATAATTAACAATAGTTTAATATATACAGATTTGGAAATTTCCATAAGTATACTTGTATGCGTGTGTGCACATACACATGCAGTATATGTGCATACTATTTTGAACCAGTAATGTCTAAGGATATTTGATTATCTATTTTGCCCTGGCTGGTGTGGCTGAGTTGGTTGGGCATGGTCCCATGGACCAAAAGGTCACTGGTTCGATTCCCTGTCAGGGGGCATGTAGGAGGTAGCAGATAGATGTTCCTCTCTCACATCAGTCTTTATTTCTCTCTCTCTCTCTCTCTGAAACTTTCTTAATGGGGCAGTTATAAATCCCTTTATTTTGATGAAATATAAAAGATATTTAGAAATTTCTCTCCAAATACAAAATTTGTCCAGGAAATGCTATTTAATGCCCTGTGTAGTTTTGCTGAGCTAAGGGTAACTTGGAGTAAGGATGGAAGGACTTGCCTATGAAAGCTTACTGAGTGAAGAATGAAAGCTAAATCCTGGGTTAACCTCAATTTCATTCACATATTAACTTGCTTTTTTTTTCTACTCTGCCCTCATATTTCCTGAGGTAAGATTCCTATTTGCAGGGTAGTTTCTGAAGTGAACCAATATATTATTGGTCTTTTATTTTGCCCTGGAACCTTCTGAGCTGATATATTCCCATTGAGAGCAAGTTAGATATTAGTAACAGCAACAGTACAATATAGAGTTGTTAAAAAATACTTGTTTGTTTCTGGCATTAACTATGGGGAGTTCAAAACATTTTCTATACATATAAATATATACAAAAAAATAAAACGCTATGTAATCTAATTCATGCTTTCCCTCAATGAGTATGTGATGTATATAATTCTAATTTTATGTAAAGAATAACTAGATCTTTCTCAACATTAACTTCTTTAAAGATTTTATACAGTGGATTCTCTTTAGAGTTAAAATATAACCCAGCTTTCCAGCATTTAGTTCTGTTTTTAATCCCTCTAGGAGCTCGTTTGTTTGGTTTTTAGGCAAAATGGAAAGCAACTCTAGAGTAAATAGCCCCTTAGTTATGGCAATATCTAAAGTAATCTAGTTATTTTTTTTATCTAAGTATAGCATAAAGCCTTTGGAGGTGTGTGTTGGAATTTAAAAAGTCTGATTTGTTTCTTCTCTTCTACTTTGAAGATTAGTATCTTTTCTAGGAGAAAAACATTTTTATACCTGACAATTAAGATGCTTAAATCAGTACCTTCTAAACATAGTGGAAGGAGAAAAATCTGGGAATAAAAAGTATGAACTTTTGTTCTTGTTGTTAATCCTAACTCAAGGATATTTTTTCCATTGATTTTTAGAGAGAGTGGAAGGGAGGGCCGGAGGAAGGAAGGAAGAGAGGGAGATGGAGGGAGGGAAGGAGAGAGAGAGAGAGAAAGAAAGAGGAAGAGAGAAACATCGATGTACATACACATTGATTGGTTGCCTCCCACAGGCTTCTATAGGGCCCAGAGATTGAACCTGAAACCCAGGCACATGTCCTTGACTGGGAATCAAATGCAACCCTTCAGTGCTCTGGCTGATGCTCTAACCACTGAACCACACTGACCAGGGCAAAAGTATGAACTTTTGCCTCTTAAACTTTGTTTTCAGTTTTTTGTCTGAAAGATATGAGAATAGGAGCTGATTCTAATTTGAGAATCTACCAAGATGAACTGTCTTTATTCTGAAGAAATCTATTTTGTAGCCAAATGAATGGTTTATGTCTAATGCCCTTTAAATCTTGTTTAGTATTAATTTAGGGGTTTTGGTACAGTATTGATCCTTGTTTTTAGGCTAGCATGATTTTGAAATTATCTTTTTAAAAAAATACTGATGATTTTATAACAACTGTTTTTCCTTAAAGAGAAAAGGTTATGCAGTTCCATGTAAATGTATATGCTCATTTGGCCTACCAATTGAGTTCCAGAATTCTATACCCAGTGGCCTAGTTGACATTTCTTGGATGCCCCAAATGTACTACACCCCAAAATGAAAGTTCCTTCTCAAACTCGACCCTGTTGCACTCTTGCTTACCTCAGTGAATGGTATCATCATTTCATCGTTTCTCAGAACAAAATTCTTGGTCTTTCCCTATCATCAGATCCTGTTTACTTAACTTTCAAAATAAGCTCAAATTGTCCTCTTCATTTCCACCATTACCACTTTTATCTGAGTTGGTATTGTTTCCTGGATTGTTGCAGGAAACTGGTCCACCTGCATCCACTGAGCACCAGTCCATTCTCAGTGCAGCCAGAATGACAATCTTTTTCTAAATACATGGGTGTGATCACATCTCCCATTGAATTTAGGATGAAGACCAAGTTCCTTAATGTGGCTACACCTATCTTTTGGACTCATTTTGTATCAGCCATGTTCCTCTAACTATAAGGCCTTTCCTACTGCTGTTCCCTCTTCCTGAAAAGCTTTTCCTCTCTTCTCTTTCCAGGAGAATCTTATACATTTTATTCAGGTCTCTGCTCAAGCGTCATTTCCTAAGGGAAGTTTTACAAGGGCTCCTCATTTTTGTACTTTTCCATCACTTATCCAGTGATAGGAAATTTATTTCTTACCCAAAGTCTGTTTAGTCTTTAAGACATTTAGATAGTTAGAAAGTTTAATTTCAACTGAAATTTCTCCCTGTAACTTTTATCCACTGGTCTTACTTCAATTCTCTAGGACTTCCAAAAACAAATATATTTTCTATTTTCTTATAAAGTCCTCTGAATTGTCTCTATTTTAGTTTAAATATTTCTAGGACCATCAGCCTTCTTGGAAAGGTAATGGCGTATGCTGGAAAGATAGAGTTGGGGAGCTATATTAGTTTTCTAGGACTCTGGGTTTAAATCCTGATAATGCCACCTACTTGCTTTGCAAACTTGGGCATGTTACTTAACCTTTCTGAGTCTGAATCTCCTTCATTTTAAGACAGCGATAATAATGCTTATATCACTGATATGTGAAGATTTAAGGAAAAGTCATGTGAAGTACTTGACACATGATAGCTAACTCATTAGATGTTGCCTTCCACATACCAAACTACCCTGACCCTAGATTTGTGTGGCCTAGAACCCAGTACAAGTTGTGGGACTGGTCTGGTAAGTACAAACTACAGTGGGTCCAATTTTTCTGTGTCCTGGGCACCATGTAGCCACAGCGTAAGATTGGCCCATTAAACTTGGAATTGGTTGCAATTCCCAAGTCATTTTCATTGGTGTAATTATTAAATTTATATATTGGGTAGTTAAATCCAAATGTACCTTGTCACATTTACATTGTTACAAGTGTTACATTATCAAGTCATGGGGTATAGTACATAGTAGGAACCAAATCTGAATTTAATCTTGTTGCATGGTTTAAAAGAATCTTTAAACTTACCTACTTTGGTGTTATTCAGAGAATATTTCTTAAAAACAAATGCTGTAGTGAATATAAAAGGAAAAAAGTTACAGCTGAATTAGCAACTATATCAATTATGTTGGGCAGAAAGATGGCATTAGTGATACTCCTGTAATCAGGTAATCAGGTATTCCTTCAGGTATCAATGGCTAATCACTTCCAGGTTGATGGACAGCTTGGTTTTGATGCTTTTGTCAGATATATGAGATGTGTGCCCATTGCTTTTTTTTTTTTAATCCTTACCTGAAGGTATTTTTCTATTTATCTTCAGATAGAGTGGGAGGGAGGGAGAGAGAGAGAAACATGGACGTGAGAGTGACACATCGACTGGTTGCCTCCCACACAACCCCAACCAGGGCCCAGGATGAATCGCAACCGAGGTACGTGCCCTCTAATGGAATCCAACCTGCAACTCTTTGGTCCACTGGCTGACGCTCTAACCAGTGAGCCAAACTGGCCAGGACACCCATTGCTTTTTTTTTTTTTTTTTTTTTTTTTTTTTATTTTTTTTCTCTTTATTTATTTATTTATTTTTTTAAATTTTAATGTTGAATGTATTACAGATGTTCCTCATTTTTCCCCCATTGCCCCCCTCCCCCCCATTTCCGCCCCCCTCCTGCTTTTCCCCACACTGTTGTCTGTGTCCATTAGTTATGCATATATACATATAAGTTCTTTGGTTTATTTCTTCCCACCCCCCAACCCCCCTTCCCTTTGAGGTTTGTCAGTCTAACAACGAATTTATACTTCTTAATCCCTTCACCTTTTTCACCCCTCCCCCCAGCCCCTACCCATCTGGTAACCAACAAAAGTTCTCTATATCTATGAGAATGTTTCTGTTCTTCGTGTTCATTTTGTTTGTAGATTCAATTGTTGGTAGATATGAATTTATTGCCATTTTGTTTGTTCATATTTTTTTATCTTTTTCTTCAAGAAGACCCTTCAACATTTCATATAATGATGGTTTGGTGGTGATGAACTCCTTTAGCTTTTCCTTGTCTGGGAAACTCTTTATATGGCCATCGATTCTAAATGACAGCTTTGCAGGATAGAGTAATCTTGGTTGTAGGTTCTTGCTTTTCATCACTCTAAATATTTCTTGCCACTCCCTTCTGGCCTGCAAAGTTTCTTTTGAGAAATCTGCTGACAGTCTTATGGGAACTCCCTTGTAGGTAACAAACTGCTTTTCTCTTGCTGCTTTTAAGATTCTCTCTTTGTCTTGAACCTTTTGCATTTTGATGATGATGTGTCTTGGTGTGGGCCTCTTGGGGTTCATCTTGTTTGGGACTCTCTGTGCTTCCTGGACTTGTATGTCTGTTTCCTTCACCAAGTTAGGGAAGTTTTCTGCCATTATTGTTTCAAATAGGTTTTCGATTTCTTGTTCTCTCTCTTCTCCTTCTGGCACCCCCAAGATGCGAATGTTGGCACGCTTGAAGTTGTCCCAGAGGCTCCTTACACTATCCTCATTTCTTTGGATTCTTTTTTCTTTTTGCTGTTCTGATTGGGTGTTTTTTGCTTCCTTATATTCCAAATTGATGGTTTGCTTCTTGGCTTTACCTACTCTACTATTGATTCCCTGTAAATTATTCTTTATTTCAGTTAGTGCCTCCTTCATTTCTGACTGGTCCTTTTTTATGCTCTTGAGGCCCTCTCTAAGTTCACTGAGGTTCTCACTAAGTCCATTGAGCATCCTTATAAGCAGTATTTTGAACTCAGCATCTGTTAGGTTGCTTAACTCCATTTCGCTTAGTTCTTTTCCTGGAGTTTTGTTCTGTTCTTTCATTTGGGACCTGTTTCTTTGTCTCCTCATTTTGGCTGCCTCCCTCTGTTTGTTCCAATGTATTACTTAGCGAGAGGTGTGGGGCTAGCTGAGACCAGATGCTGCTTGTTTGAATGATTTCAGGAAAAGCTGAAGCAGGCTCCAAGACAGGCCAATCCTATGGTGAAGCAACTGGCAACAGCTTGGGTGGGCCTGAAAGTTGGGTGGGGCAGGGCCTCAGGGAATCACCAGGGCGGGGCCAACAGTGTGAGCCAGGTAGCTGGAGTCCCAGATATGGCGGCGTCTGCCGGCTCAGGAAGGGCTCACCAAAGGAACAAAAGCCTCTGATAGCACGTCTGTCCAGGGGAAAGCTGCCTCTCCAGCCTCGCTCCAATGCCAAACAGCTCAGTTCTTCCCCATATGACTCTGGTGCCTTTCAGGCTCCCTCCCGCACGCTGGAGCCCGGAGGGTGGGAGTCCGAGTAAGTCCGTGCACGGGCCCTTTAAGAGGAGCTGCGGGGGCTCCAGCCACCTCAGCCTCAGTTCCTGCTGGTTTTTCCAGCCAGACGTGATGGGGACTTTTCTTCCTGGCACTGGGACCCTGAGCTGGGCACCTGGTGTGGGACGGCGACCACTCAGCCCTCTGGGAGGACCTTCCCAGCCGAGGTATCCCAATTTTTATCTGGCGCACGTGGGTGTGGGACCAGCCCGTCGCGCCTCCGCCCCTCCTACCAGTCTGGATGCGGCTTCTTCTTTAATTTCGTAGTTGTAGGACTTCCATTCAGCTTGATTTCAGGCGGTTTTGAATGATGGTTGTTCTGTAGTTTAGTTGTAACTTTGATGTGGTTGTGGGAGGACGCGATACCGCTTTTACCTACGCCGCCATCTTGACCGACCCATTGCTTTTTTAAACAAATATACATTTAACGATATCCATATCTACTATTAATTTGCATTTGAGGTGAAAGATTAGAGAAATGGGTGATAATAGAAATTGTGTTTTAAAAATATTTTTGAATAATTATTACATGTACATAGTTGAAAGATCAAACAGTATAAAAATACAGTGAGAGTGAGTTCTCCTCACAGTTTCCCTCTCCAGAAATCACTACCACTACCAGTTTCTTGTGTATCCTTCAAGGTAGCATAAGCCAAAATGTGTGTGTCTTTTTAAAAACACAAATGATTGCCCTGGCTGGTTTGGCTCAGTGGTTAGAGCGTCGGCCCATGGACCAATGAGTCTCGGGTTCAATTCCGGTCAAGGGCACGTACCTTGGTTGTGGTTCAGTCCCCGGCCCTGTTTGGGTCGTGCGGGAGGCAACCAGTCGATGTGTCCCTCTCATGTTGATGTTTCTGTGTCTCTCTCTCTCCCTCCTTCTCTCCCAATCTGTCTGATGATAAAATGGAAAACTATCCTCAGATTTGGATTAAAAAATAAATACAAACACAAATGATTGCTTATATGCATATGGTCCTCCTTTTTCTGAATGACATCCTTGGTATCCTGATGTTTAGCACCAGTGTAGGATTTCTAGGTTTTTTTTGCCCTATTGTTGAGAGGCAGGGAACCAAGTTCCATAGCTTTCCATTACTAATTTGATTGTGTGGGATGCATTTCCAAGAGAGTTCTATATCATATAATCATTTGTGAAAGACTTCTCTTTATAGGCTTACTAAGTTTATGCCAGGGAAATAAAACGAATTTTATTTCTGGCCATTTATTCAGAAAACGAGTAAAGAAAAACCCATCAATTCAAATTCGATTAACACATTATCATGATATTGCTTGAGCTCTTTCTTGCTTTCTAAATGAGTTACTCATTTTGATTATATTGACAGCAGGACTATTATATAAACTATTTCAAGAGCCTGGTAAGTGTCAAAGTTTAGTTTAGGAAGAGCTGGGATGTCCAAGAGTAGTAGGGCTATGGCATCATCACATTCTACTTGGGTTATTATTTGGTTTTTTTTTTCCCCTCTCTTATTACACTGTATGCCAGTAAGGACCCTTTTATATTCTTAAAAATTATTGAGGACTCGAGCTTTTGTTTATGTGGGTTATAACTTGATATTGACTGCATTAGAAATTGAAACTGAGAAAATTTGAAAATGTTTATTAATTAAAAAATAATAGTATATCCACTACATGTTAAAATAGGTGAAATATTTTTATTTAAAAAACTGTATTTTCCAAAACAACAATTTAATGGGAAGAATAACACTGTTTTACAATTTTTGGAAATCTCTTTAATGTCTGGCTTGATAGAAGACAGCTGGATTCTTGTATCTTCTTTTGCACTCAATTTACTGCTGTATGTTGCTTTGTTTAAAGTACATGTAAGAAGAAGACCTGGTCTCATACCACATATGTAGTTGGGAAAAGGAAGAGCATTTTAAGAGCCCTTTCAGATAGTTGTGGATATTCTTCTTTGATATTACACCAAAACTCAGTATTATTATTATTATTATTAAACTTTTAAAAACATTTTTAATTTTTATTGATTTTTTTTAGAGAGGGAGGAAGGGAAAGAGAGAGAGAGAAACATCGATATGAGAGAAATACATCCATCAGTTGCCTCCTGCATCTGCCCCAATCAAACCTGCAACCTAGGTATGTCCCCTGACCAGGAATCAAACTGCTGCTTTCCGGTGCATGGGGTCAACACTCAAACCAACTGAGCCACACTGGCCAGCGCAGCAGTGTTATTTTTTAAAAGATGAGCTACAGTGTAGATTCTGAAACCATGATAGTACTTTGTTACATCGAAATCTATTGGTTTATCATGCACTTTGAATGGATCCTTTAACCCCTGCATGATTTTGTAACATCATACATTGATCATTTGCAAAATATTAGTTTACTGAGTTATGCAGGTCCCCTAGATGTTGACACCAAAATCACATTATTTAATACTACCACTGATCTCATCTGAAAAGGCTTTTAAGTAATGGAAAGCTATCAAGCTCACAGTGGGAGATACAAGTTTTCCAAAATTCTAATTGTTGCTTGAAATATCACATTTTATCATTGGTAACAAATACTGTCAATTATTTTCCTTGAAGTGACAAGCTCACGTTCATTTTTAAGAAAATTCAGTTATCCAGGTCTGAACAGCCCTATAGTTTTTCTATCAGCCACTCTTTCAGGTAAAAATGGTGTTCTTTGTGAAAAAGTGGTTAATTCATTTTTGCAGCTCATGTGCTTTTCAAAACAGCTATCACACTTTCAAATGTGGAAGTGCTTTTTGCATACTTTCCATTTGGTTATACAATAGTAAAAAGATGTGAACTTAAGGGTAAAGATTTAATAAAATCGTTTTTACTTTTATATCAACACATTCTTAAATAAAATTGACTCTTTTTTTCTTTAACACAAAGGTGAAGAATATAATGATTACTACTCCAGTGTGGTGCCGTGGCCTTAAATTGTGCTAAGCTGCCAGTAGTTCTACCCTACCTTTGCTTTTGCATCAAAAGTGCACAGTGACAAAAGGCAAATAATGTCTTAGTTACAATGAAAATAGTTTTGACCTTATGAATTTCTGGAAAAAGTCTCAGCGGGGACCCCCAGGGTTCTGTGGTTCACTTTGAGAACTGCTGTAAGCTGTTTGAGGGTTAAACTAATTATCCAGATGCCCCCACCTCCCCTTCAGTTTCTGGCCCAGGATTTTACACAGAAAAGTTGTTCAAAGAATATTTGTTTAATGAATGTGACATGATGACATTTATTTATTTTAATTTTTTAAAAATGTTTTTACTGATTTTTTTTAGAGAGAGAGGAAAGGAGAGAGAGTTAGAAACATTGATGTGAGTGAGATATATCAATCGGCTGCCTCCTGCATACCCCACCACCACCACCACCACCAGGGGCCAAGCCTGCAACCTGGGCATGTGTCCTGACTGGGAATTGAACCGGGACCAGTCCATGGTGCAATACTCAGTCCATTGAGCCACACTGGCCAGGCTATGATGACATTTAAACAGGATGAAACTTGGTGAGTAAAATAATAGGCAGTATCGCCCTAGCTGGTGTTCTCAGTGGTTAGAGCATTGGCCCACAGACCTAAGGGTCTCAGGTTTGATCCTGGGCCCCAGTTGATGTATCTCCCACATTGATGTTTCTCTCTCTCTCTCTCTCTCCCCCACACACACTCTCTCCCCTTCTCTCCCCTCTCTCCCCCTCCCTTCTTCCATTCTCTAAGAATCAATGGGAAAAAATATCCTCAGGTGAGGATTAACTAACTAAATAATAGGCAGATAGGCAGTCTCACATCCATCCAGGCATTCTTGACTATGCAGCTTTTCCACAGACAATTGTGGGAACAGGATGAACAAATGGAGTGTGGGTAATATACTTAGTAAATGCAAACAATGAAATAAAGAACTAAATATAAGGTGATATTGAAATAGAAATTAACTGGTTTCAGAAATGCACAGGGAAAGGATACACATGTATAAGTACCTACAGAGCCAACAACTCAAGCCTTGTTAGGCTTCTTCTATTAATGAGTCCTCTACTTTGTAGGTCCTTAAATTTGTAGTGGTCAAAGAGGGTCCTCACTAAGGTGGATCTGATCTAAAAAGCAAACCTCTCATTTAAGTTTCAGTACGTCACTGCTTGTGCTTGATCTATTAAAGTCTTTTCAAAAAGAGTTACAGCCCTGGCCGGTTTGGCTCAGCGGTTAGAGCGTCAGCCTGCGGTCCAGAGAGACCCGGGTTCGGTTCCCGCTAAGGGCATGTACCTCGGTTGCGGTTTGTCCCTGGCCCTGGTTGGTCGTGCGGATGGCAGCCACTCGATGTGTCCCTTTCACATCGATGTTTCTCTCTCTCTCTCTTCCTCTCTCTCCCTCCCACTCTATCTGAACAAAAAATGAAAAAATGTCCTCGAGTGAGGATTAAAAAAAAAAAAAAAGAGTTACAGAAGGTGAATGTTAAAAACAAATGATTTTTTATGAAGAATAGTGAATAAAACTCCTGTGTCTATATAAGATGCAGATCCAGGTAGATAGTTTTAATTGAGTAAATTTCTCCTTTAAGGAAACCTGTCGTATTGAATTACCCTAGTGTGGTTATAGACTGTTCTTTCCCTTTTAGGGGCAAGAGTGATTCTTTTAGTGTGAATGTCTCAATTCATCTAGCTATATTTTGATAATCTTAATGTTTGCTAAGTAGTACTCCTTCTTTTGTTTTTCAGTGATTTGTTTGTTATAGTCTATTTCTGGTTTAGGGCTAAGGTATAGGAATGGGTAGTAAAATTGAAGACAGAAATAGGAAGGAACAGTTCTAGTTCTAAACCATCTAGGTCTTTGCCTGCCTGCAGCCCTCATCCCTACTTTTTAAAAAGTTGTTATTTCTATCTCAAGTAAAGGTCGTAAAATATTTAATCTTACATAAAATATTTCATGTGTATATTTACAAGCAAATAACATAATATGCGATTACAACTATGTGACATTCTGGAAAAGGCAAAACTATGGAGATAAAAAAAAATCAGTGGTTGCTGGGGTTGGGGGGAGGGGATGAATAGGCAGAGCACAGAGGATTTTTAAGGTGGTGAAAATACTCTGATGATGATATAATGATGGATATGTCATTATGCCTTTGTCCAAACCCATAGAAGTATACAACATTAAGAGTAAACCCTAAGGTAAACTAGGGATTTTGGGTGGTTATGATGTGTCAATGTAAAGTCATCCGTGGTTTTTAAAAAAAGTACCACTCTAATGAGTGATGTTTATGATGGGGGAGGCTATGCATGTGTGAGATCAAGGGGGTGTATGGGAAATCTCTGTACCTCCCTGCTAATTTTGTTGTAAACCTAAAGCTGTTCTAAAAAAAAAATAAAATAAAGTCTTAAGAAAATGAAAAAGACGTCTACGTGATTACTGTTTAAACCAGAATACTATGTACTATTTGTATTTTATCTTTTCTTGGCAACTTGATGTCACTAGAAAGCACCGATTACTGAACTGTAGTGGAACTTCTTTTGGCCTAAGAGCCTTTGAATTCTTGTGTACTTTTTAGTTAGACCTTTACTAGCATACCATGCCACTGGGAGGAGGGAGCAAGAAGGGCATGATATACTATTTGAGACACGTGTCACTGTAGGCCATTGCTGGCAAACATGAGCTCCACTAAACCATTGTTTAAAGAGAAGAAAGAAAAGTTCTAGGTATTTCTCTCACCAGTGACAGTGTTGGGAAAGCTCCACCAGCAACATTGTCTCTTCCTTAGATGAAGCTGTCATTCCCCCCTCCACCACAGATGTCTTCAGTCTTTTCTTATCACCATGCATCCTATACATTCAGATGTATTCAGCATTATATAATTATTAACTATAAACTATGTACATAGATATAGATCATATTTTAAGAATAAATATATATGTAAACTATAAAAAATATGTATTAAAAGACTATTATTAGGAATAGGAATTATAAATATTATGTGGCCCTAATAAAAAAAAAAGGTAAGAAGTTAAGGTAGACAGGGCAGAATTCTGGTCAACAGATGATTGTTCTAACAGGGGTGTGAAGGAGTGGGTTTTCAGGAAGCAGTGAGTTCTGCCATCATTAGATTTCTTCGTGCAAAGCATAGACAACCTCCTAGGGGCATTAGAGAAGTGAACCTTGCATGCATCTTGACTCAAACTAGCATGCAGAAAGTAAGAAAGCAAAAAAAAACACCCTAAGATTCTGCACAGGACAAGCATTCCTTTACTTGTGTTTTTGAAAAAGCACAAGTAACCTAAAAATACATTTCATCCACTTTGGAAATTTTTGGCAGTTTCTTACAAACTAAATATACTTTCACTATATGACCCAACAATTATACTCTTTGATATTTACCCAAGTAAGTTGAAAACCTATGCATGCAAAAACTTGCATATAGATGTTTGCACAATTATTCATAATTGCCCAAACTGCGAAGCAACCAAGATGTCCTTCAGTAGGTGAATGGGTAAACTGTGCTATATCCATACAACAGACTGTTATTCAGCACTAAAAAGAAATGCTGTAAGAAGACATGGAAGAACCCTAAATGAACATTGCTACGTGTTAAGAACCTAATCTGCAAAGTCTGCATACTAGGATGATTCCAACTATGTGATATCCTGTAAAAGGTGGAACTGTGGAATCAGTAAAAAGATCAGTGGTTGCCAAGATTTGGGAGAAGGGAGGGAAGGAGCACAGGGGATTTGGGGGCATTGACACCATTCAGTGTCACACTGTAATGGAGGATACATCATAATACATTTGTCAAAACCCATGGACTGTACAACATAGTGAGCCCTAATGCTCAAACTATGGCCTTCAGTTATATTGGTTCCTCAACTGTAACAAATTTACCACACTGAGGCAAAATGATCATAAGAGAGGGGGAGGGGGTGGCAAGAGGATGTATGTATAGGGGAACTCACTGTACTTCCACTCAATTTTTCTATAAACCTAAAACTTTGAAATATGTATTAATTATTGTATTACTTTCCATATGAATAACTGTAAACCTACTTTTGTCCACCCTTGTATTTAATGAAAGGTAATTTTCCTAAAGTCCTTTCTTCTCTAGGTTTAGACATCTGTTTTTCCCAACCATTCTATAATATTTGGTTCTTTTCATAGTCCTAGTGATATAAAATGGGGTATTTCTACATTTTCTTTAAAAATAATTTTTCTTTATTGATTTTAGAGAGAGAGGAAGGAAGAGGGAGAGAGAGAGAAACAGCGATGAGAGAGAACATTGAGCTTGGGCCCACAACCTGGGCATGTGCCCTGACCGGGAATCAAACCAGCAACCTCTTCGTGCTGCATGGGTCGATGCTCAACCACTGAGCCACACCAGCCGAGCCTTTCCTACATCTTTAAAGTGCTCAGCACTAAATACAGGTGCGATTAGGCTGATGCAGAACTTCCCTTTCATTGTTCACATTTTACAGATGTTGCTTGTCATCCGATGCTTATTTCCATACTAAGTTTAGTGTGAACCCCCACCCCGACTTTTTTTTTTAATGATGATGATATGTCTTCATTCCATGCTTTTCTGAAATGGTATTTTTTTTAGACCAAAGTTCAGAATGGTGTGTTTATGCTAATATTTACCTTTTGAGATTTTGCTCATTATTTTAGGCTGTTGGAGCCTTTTTGGAATTTGATTTTACCCTTCAAAGGCAGACTTCATCATCTCTGGCATCTGTAGTTATCTAACAACTTGACTATATTTTCTATCTCTCTTTAGTTTCCAAAATTGTCCTTCTGTTGGTGCCCTTTTTCCATTTGTTTGTGTCAGTGGTAGATTCCAGCTTATGTTTACTTGGATGGATATCTGTAGCTACACTCGAACCTTGGACAATAGAAAAACATACATTTGCAAAGCCACTAGGGAGTTGTGGTTTACTTAAATCATGTTGAGTTTTAAGAACCTTTATATTTCTTTTTCTTTTTGGGACATTTATTATGCATTTATTAATTTTGATTGTGCAGCCCTGGCCAGTTTTGCTCAGTGGTTAGAGCCTCGGCCTTCGGACCAAAGAGTCCCGAGTTCGATTCTGGCCAAGGGCACATACGTACCTCAGTTGTGGTTTGTCCCCGGCCCTGGCTGGGGTCGTGCAGGTGGGAACTGGTCGATGTGTCTCTCCCACATCGATGTTTCTCCCCACCCCCACCCCTGCTCTGTCTGAAGATAAATGTACAAATATCCTTGGGTGAGGATTAAAAAATAAATAAATAAAAAATTTAAAAAATGTTTAAAAATATTTTTTGATTGTGCAGTCTTCTTTTGGTATTTTGGAGCCAATTCATCTGTGTTTTTAGCTTTCTCTAAGCTTTTCTGTATGTACTGGAAAGGACACAGCCCAGAGACTGTTTCTGTAATGCCTAGTAGATAGAATGACCCAGGGGCCAGTTTGTAAGGCAGAGGATTTAACAGGAGGCTGATCTTCTTGGGCCTCAGTTTCCCAGCTGCACAGTGAAAGACTTTCATGAACCAGGGGGTTTCCACTTGTGCTCTGTGGAGTCTTAAGGAGCCTCAGAGCATCCTGCAGGGGGTGAGGGGCATGAATGGCTATAGCTCTCTCTGTTCCAAAGCCTTTCAATAATAGATGCTCCACTTTAGCGTACATTTTGAGGTTCTACATACGATTCTGTTTAAAGAAAGGATTCCCAGAGGACATCATGCAGCTTTGATGGTATGTATCTATATGTGTGTCTCTGAACTTGGAGGCTGCCCTCAGATTTTTCATTTGCTGAAATGGAAGAGAGTCTTATTATGCTTGTTGTCTTTTCTTTCCCAGACTGGGGAATACACACACACATACACACACACACTATTATAAAAGTAATTACATTATTTCATTATTTTACATTATCATTTTATTTATTTATTTATTTAGTTAATCCTCACCTGAGGATATTTTTTCATTGATCTTAGATAGAGTGGAAGGGAGGGAGAGAGCGAGAGCGAGAGAGAGAGAGGGAGAGAGAGAGACATCGATGCAAGAGAGACACATCGATTTGTTGCCTCCTGCACGACCCCGCCCAGGGCAGGGGATCGAACACACAACCCAGGTATGTGCCCTTGACTGGAATCAAACCTGTGACCCTTTGGTCGGAGGGCTGACCCTTTAACTGCTGAGCCAAACCAGCCAGGGCTTACATTATCATTTTAAAGGGAGAAATAAATTATAAAACAGAAGTAAAGTATTCATAATTCCATTCTGTAGAGGATAGTGTTCTTAACAGTTTCAGTATGTCTTTCTAAATTATTTTGTTTGCCCATAATCATAGCTGTCCTTTTTTAAAAAATGAGACCACACTCATTCTAAAAGATTTTATATCCTGTTTATTTTACTTTTTGACTTTCCAACAGTATATATTGTGGACATTTTTTTGTGTTACTACCCATCAGTCTACTTCATCCTTTAATACTTCTGTAGTATTACTCTGAACTAATGATTTGTAACTATACTGAGTCAGATAGAATATTCCTTGTTGCACAACACATGGAATCTGTTTTAAAGTATGACTAGTTTTATTTACATATTGCTTTTTTTTTCAATAGTTTACTTTTTTAATGTTTTTGTTGATTTTTTTTTAGAGAGAGAGAGATAGAAATATCAGTGTGAGAGAGAAACATCAATCGCCTGCCTCCTGCACGCTCCCCACCAGGGACTGAGCCCGCAACTCAGGCATGTGCCCTGACTGGGAATTGGACCAGGACCTCTTAGTCCATGGGGTGATGCTCAGTCCATGGAACCACACGGGCCGGGCTTCAATAGTTTACTTTTAATTCGCTCTTTTTGGAGATTATGATATTTGTTGCTTTTACCACTTGCTTCCCTTTTCCTCTGGTTTGATTACAGATCGAGACCTCAAAGATATTATTCCAGTCAAGCTACAGATGCAGCTAACCCTTTTCTTTTAGGCAGTAGCTCTAATTTAATGTTCCCTTTTAGTTACAAGTCTGTTCTTAACAAAATCTTGGCAGCCAGAATTATACTTGACACTTTTATTCCAGTATATTACTGCTGATGAGAAAGGCAGTTGACTTTTTTTTTTTTTTTGGACCCAAATGAGCTTAGTTCTAAGAGACTACAAGGTGGGTGACAGCAGCTTTTGGTGGTTTGACAGCCAGCTGCAGGATGTCTATTGTGGCCAGGACCAAGTGGCTGCTGATAAATGTATATGTTAAGTTACATTTAAAGGTTCCTTTCCCTTACTGTTACTTAAAATTTTATCAAAGATCACATTGAGAAACTGGTAGTGAGAAATATATTTTTTATTCTTATAGGTTGGTTATTATTTTTTGTACAGGGCTCTATACTTTTTCAAATACTTATTCTAAATGGATGCAACATTTGATGGTCATGGAACATTTTTGTTGATTTTTTTTTTTTTTTAACAGGAAATATAGTGTAAATGTTATTTAGGGAGGTTTTGTTTCTTTAGAAACTTGGAATAGCATATCCTCCCCCACCTTTAAGTTTAGGGGTATCTTGTACAGGTTTAACAAATTCTAAAATGGAAATGTTACTCCTAGTTTTAAATGAAGTCATTTTAATTTTATATTCAACCACTTTCTGAGTTTGGTTTATTTCAATCTTGAAACTATGTGGTTTTTTTATTTTTCTCTTCCTTTCCTTATCTAGGATTCTAAGATGGTTTTTTCTACTTACTACAGTGTCTGTAACTTTGATTGTATGCTATCCTAAATTTAATTTTGTATTTAATTCAAGATACAGTTTACTTTAATGGATTTCTCACAAAGTAATTATGGGGATTTTAATTTTTGAATGGGTACTATTCAAAATTTAAATGTTTGACACTTTTGAAGTATTTATGGGTAGGAACAATTAGGCCATTTAGAAAGTTCTTTTGTTTTGTTATTTATATTACAAAATCTCTGGATACTAATTATCTTTGTCTTAAAATGCATTTCATGCATTCTTTCCAAGTACTTTGGGAAGTTCTAATTTCTCATTTATTCAACAAATGAATTTGAGTGATTTTTGTGAGCCTTGAACAGTTCTTGGTGCTGGGAGTAAAGCATTGAATAAAACAGAAAAATCTGCCCTCATGAACTTTTAGGGGGGGGTTTAGAAAACAGATAAACAAACAAATACTCCATCCATCAGGTGCTAATGAGTGCTGTGGGGAAAATGTCAGTTTGATATTATCTCCATGATGTTCAGCAGATTAATCCTCAAAAATACTAAGGCTGCACATGGAAACCTGGGTTGGATATATAATGAACTTTTGACTATTGATTATTGATTGATGAGTAATTAGAATAGATTTCCATATTTATTGTCTGCTCCCTTTCATACTTTTTTCAATTTCACAATTGTGTTAATAATTCTTTTTGTGGTTCTATTTATTGTTGCTTAAAACAATACCTTCCATAGTGCTTTACAGTTAAAAAAACATTTTCACATCTCATTTTTTTAAGTGGCTATAGCATAATAGTTCTGGTTGAACCATATAAGATTGCTGATATTTTATTATTTTGGACCTACAAAAAGCAATTTCATATTGTTCAGTCTAATACTGTGCTATACTTACTTTTAAAATAAAAATGTGAACATGTTTTGTAAACTGTAAAGCACTGTGCACACTGTCAAGATTTAAATTTTATTTCTGAAAACCTCTGTTTGCCTGATTTCCTCATATATCAGTAAGGGTAATATTTGATAATGCCTCATAGAGTTGTGAGGGTTATGTGAGATTATATATATAAAAGTGTTTAGGAAAGCACCCAGCACATAAGGGCTCACTACATGTTCGCTTTTACTAGCATTATCATTCTCAGTTTTGCAAGTGATGAAATAGAAGCTCATAGAAATTTTATGATCTCCCCCCTCCCCCCACCAAGGTTGTACAACTGGAACACCAGGCATTTCTGACCCCAAATTATATTAATTATATTATATAGTATATTAATTATATTCTTCAAAAGGGAGCAAAAATAAATGTTAAAAGCTGTTAAAAATAGTTTTTAAAAAGCCTTTAAAAGCATCTAAAAGAAGTTAAAAAATAACACTGAAGCCTTGGCCAGTTTGGCTCTGCGTTTAGAGCATCAGCCTGCCGTCCAGAGAGACCTGGGTTCGGTTCCCGCTAGGGGCACATACCTCGGTTGCAATTTGTCCCCGGCCCTGGTTGGTCATGCGGGAGGCAGCCACTCGATGTGTCCCTTTCACGTCGATGTTTCTCTCTCTCTCTTCCTCTCTCTTCCTCCCACTCTATCTGAACAGAAAATGGAAAAATGTCCTCGGGTGAGGATTAAAAAAAAAAGAAAAAAATAGTAACACTGAAGCCACCAATTCACAAACTCAACATTTCTACATGGATATCTAATAGGCATCTCATTTGTTCCTGTGGCATTCGTTTCCATTTCAGTAAATGGCTGTTATGTTCTTCCAGCTGCTCAAACCAAAAACCTTGGAGTCATTCTTGACTCTTCTCTTTCACTCTACCCTGCATCCAAATAATTAGGAAGTCCTGGCAGCTCTACCCTCAGTACATGCAAAATCTAACTTCTCACCATCTCCACTTCTGCTACTCTGGTCCAAGCTGCTCATCTTTCAGTAGCCTTTTATTTTTGGTTAATCCTCACCCAAGGGAAGGAGAAACATCGATGTGAGAGAGACACACCGATTGGTTGCCTCCTGCGACCCTGACTAGGGTCAGGGATCAAACCTACGACCCTTTGGTCCTAGGCTGACACTCTAAATGCTGAGCCAAACTGGCCAGAGCTTTCAGTAGCCTTTTAATTGGTTTTCTTGTTTCCACCCTTTTTTTCCCTTCAGTCTGCTTTCACATAACAGGCCAAGTGAGTGTTTTAAAATGCTCAAAACCTTTCAAAGACTTCCCATCTCGTTCAGAGTAAAATCCAAAGTTCTTAATGTAGCCTTCAAGGTCCCACAAGCCTGATCCTGACTAACCTCTCTGACCTCATCTGCCTCTCCTCCCCCAGCTTAGGGTGCTTCAGGTACTGGGGACATTTTGCCATTCCTTGTTCACACCAAGCAGACTCCTGCCTCAGCATCTTTGCATTTGCTGTTCTTGATGCCTGGATACTCTTCCCTCAAGTATTTTGTGCTGTCTCCCTCACTTTCTGTAGATCTGAGCTCAACTTGTCAGAAAAACATTCCTTGACCAACCTCTCCACCCTCTGCTCCTGCCCCCACCTCCTTCCTTCCTAAAATATTATGTATGTATATTTGTTTATTGTTTATTCCTCTAGTACAGTATAAAATCCAAGAAGGCAGGGACTTTTTGTTGTTCATTGTTGTCTCCTCTGTATCAATGCTCAACACATCCGTAGGTGATTATCATGTATGTGTTGAATGAATGGATGTAGTGAATCTTTTGGAAAGGCACTATCTCTACTCTTCTTTTACTGCATTTAATGTTGTTGATTTCTCCCTTCATTTGGCTACCATGGCACCACTATCTCCTGATTCTCATTTTTCCTTCTAACGTCCTCTCACTCTTTTTCACATTTTTTTTCGCCTCCTATATATATCCCTTTGAATGCTCCCCACGTTTCCTTGCTGCTTTTATTGTCCTACTTTACATAATATTACAGGTCAATTTTATTCATGCTCTATCATTCCATTACCATCCCCTTGTTGATGAATCCCAAGTTTACACCTGCACCACACCTCCAGATCTAGGTATATGTTCAAACAGCTAGCATGAGTGTTGTCACACACTGTCTTTCTCTGCACATCTGCTCTTTTACTGTTTCATGCTTTGGTTATTGAGCCACTCACTAACCCAAGCCAGAAATGTGGGCGTCATCTTGGAGTTACCTTTCCATTTCACCTAGATATTTCATGTCCCCACTGTATTTAGTTGAGGCCACCATTGGTGCTCCCTCATGAACCATTGAATTAGTTGCCTGACTGGGTTGACTCAGTCCTTCCCATGCCATTCGTCACACAACTGGAATGTTTGCAGAGTGCTACTCATCACCTTTAGCAACGCTTCCATCCTGTAGCCCAGACCCATTAAGGGTGGCCAGAAGTTGTTACAGAGGGCTTTTGTGACCTATGGTTATCTGTAGGCCAAGTAGATAATACTGTCTTTCAAAAGTATTGCTTATTGCCCTGGCTGGTTTGGCTCAGCGGTTAGAGCGTCGGGCCTGTGGACCAAAGAGTCGCAGGTTTGATTTCAGCCAAGGGCACGTACCTTGGTTGCGGTTCATGCGGGTGGCAGCCAATGTGTCTCTCTCACATCGATGTCTCTCTCTCTCTCTCTCTCTTCCCCCCCTCCCTCCCTCGCACTCTGTCTGAAGATAAATGTAAAAATATTCTCAGGTGAGAATTAAAAAAAGAAAGAAAAGCCCTGGCTGGTTTGGCTCAGCGGTTAGAGCGTCAGCCTGCGGTCCAGAGAGACCCGGGTTCGGTTTCCGCTGGGGGCGCGTGCCTCGGTTGCAATTTGTCCCCGGCCCTGGTTGGTCGTGCGGGAGGCAGCCACTCGATGTGTCCCTTTCACGCCGATGTTTCTCTCTCTCTCTCTCTCTCTCTCTCTTCCTCTCTCTCCCTCCCACTCTATCTGAACAAAAAATGGAAGAGTGTCCTCGGGTGAGGATTAAAAGAAAAAAGTGTTGCTTACTAGTTAGAAAAAAAGAACTCTAATTTTTTATATACCCTTTCATTATGTGTTTTTCTGAATAAATGCAACTGTCATGGAAAAGAGGTTTATTTTTGGTTTTTGTTTGTTTATTTTGGTTGCTATAAAGAGATCTTTATAATATTAAGTATCATTGAGCTAGAAGACAAAATAAAAATAACTGCACAGCATATAAGACTCCACCATCTGGCCTCCTGGAGGCAAGCAGAACCTCTGGTGCACTTCATGCCTGATCATAATGCCATACTGTTGTGTCTGTTCCTAATACTTCCACTTCACCCCCTCCTAGCCCCCAGCAACACCTCTCAAATAGCTACTCCATAAAATCTTTTCTGATCAGGATAAAATCCAAACTCCTTTCCAAGGCCTTGCATGATTTTTCCAATGTTGTCTTCTTCCACCCTCCTTTTCACCAGGCTCTTCCTATGGCTGCCTTCTTATCCATTTAGATCACAAATCAAATGTCTCATCAGAGACCATACCCCCAACCCCTGCCATTTTCTTATTATATGGCCTTATTTTATCTTCTGCATGGCACATGTCACTTCCTGAAATATCTTTGTTATGGTTTCTTCCACCAGAATATAAGCTCTTTAAGGTTAGAGACTCTGTCTTATTACTCATTACTGTGTCTCTTGGCCTAGAACCTGGTCTCCAGTAAAGGCTCATTGACTGATTGGATTACCTGTCCTCTCTTTGAGCTCCACTCTCCCTATAATTATGTTCTTTAGCATTTATACATTGCATTGCAGAGTCTTTGTTGTTGTTAGAGTTTGCAACCTGTGGTGCTGGACCTAGCAGGCACTGTAAATGAGCGAGGCAGCCCAGGAGTGGGCATCCTAAAGAGAACTTGCTGTTGGTAGGAGCTTGCTCTGCTCCCCCTAGCCAGTCAGTTGTTGCTGGTCTGAAATGATAATGATTAGCATTTATGGGGGGGGGGGGTCACTCTGCTGAGTGCTTTACTCAATATTTCATTCAATCCTCACATCAACACTATGCGGAAGGTATTAATACATTATCACCAGTTTATAAATGTGAAACTGAAACATATAGGTCAAGTAACATGCAACCTGAAAAATGGTAGAACAGGCTCTGGAGCCCAAGCTTTTAACATTGCACTGCTTTCTGGTGTTCCCAGATCTTTCTGACTTTTCAGGAAGTCAGAAACCTGGCACTTTTATGCTGAATGTCAGTAGTTCACATTTAAAAACCAAAGCCATAAAAAACAGTGCAGACCAAACAAAGCAGTTATCAGAGGCTGCTCTGATTTACATGGTTTTTCTCTGACCAGACCTGGAGCTCTTTTAGTCGTACCCTTAAGATCCAGCACTTGCTTGATGGATGGTTGCATGAACAAATGCAACTAATCATTCCCTCTTCTGCCTCACTTTCTTGCTTTACAATAAATAAAATAATGCTTTCTCTTTATGTGGCATGTTGCAGTTATAAAGTGCTTTCATATATATTGTTTGACTTTTTAAAAAGCCTCAACTAATACTGCTACCACCACACTGTATGTATGTGTTCCTTAGCTCTTAGTTTCACAGTGGATCAGAGGGAGTAAAACACAGGAAGTGAACCACAAAATGATGAGTGTTAGGCTCACTTCTCATCTGTATTAATATTGCTGTTGCCACTGATCTTATGCCCAGCTCCATGTGTGAAAAAGCATGCTTTTAAACTTTCAGTGTTACTTATTTTAAATTAATGAGATAATGAATATACTATCCATATATTGTGGAAAATAGAGCACTGTAGATACTGGGATTTTGGTTGTTAGATCTTTGGTTGTTAGATCTTGACTCTTCTGGATAGACTTGATTTCCAGTGATTGGTCTGGCCTTCATTTTTACGTGTTTTTTTTATTTTCTTGTTTCTAAGTTTATATAAATAATAATTTATGTAAACTGCCATTTGACCCAGTGATCCCACTTCTAGGAATATAACCTAAGAAGCCTGAAAAACCAATCAGAAAGAATACATACACTCCTATGTTCATAGCAGCGCTATTTACAATTGCAAAGATCTGGAAACAGCCCCAGTCTGCATCAGTAGAGGAGTAAATAAAAAAGCTGTGGTACATTTACACAATGGAACACTATGCAGCTGTAAGAAAGAAAGATCTCTTACCCTTTGAGACAACATGGAGGGACCTGGAGGGTACTGTGTTAAGTGAAATAAGCCAAACAGAGTAAGATAAGTATCATATGATCTCACTTGTTTGTAGAATATAATGAACAGAATAAACTGATGAGCAAAACAGATCCAGAGACATGGAAGTAGGGGAGAGACAAACTTCAGAGGGAAGGGGTGTGGGGGGTGGGAGGAGAGAAACCAAAGAACTTATATACATATATGTATAACCAATGGACACAGACAATAGTGCGGTGAAGGCAGGGAGCAGAGTGTCAATGGGGAAAAAAAGGAGGTACATCTGTAATACTTTCAATAATAAAGATAAAAATTTAAAAAATAAAAATAATAATTTATAAATAATAGGGATTTATATACTATTTAAAATTCTATTTTAAAATAATTTTTATAAAATAGTATAATGATTACAGACATAAAAGTTGTGTGCACAATTCTCTCTGTTTTCCTCGAAAGTCAGCTCCTTGTCCTTTTTAAAAAACAATTTTATTCCCTTTCCATCTACTGTAAGTGGGAGTGGGTAATTAGCTAAACTATTTAATATGGGTGGAGAAAATCATGACATCATTTGACTACCCTGGTGCTCACAGAAGACGGTAGCTTCAAAAGATTTTGCTTTGGGAACTTCATGAATTGCATTTGCTCCTTTAGTGGGGAAGCATGTTGTCAGGACCCTCAGTTTGTAGGAACCGGGCTTCAAAGTAGCTGTATCCTCTAAGGCTGTGATGGTGGGGGGAACAGGAGACATGTAAGAGGGACTGGGATGAGTGACCGCAGGTGCAATTTGAAAAATCTCTTTAGTTCAACGTGCATATTGTTTTATAATCCTAATTCACTGGACCCTCAGTAAAACCCAAATTTTGGCTTAAAGATACACGCATGATAGTGTAGGATAGCAAATTAAGGAGCCTAAACCAATAAGGGTTAGAGATTGTGCTTTAGGACAATGAGTGGGTGGATTTCTGATGGAGAAGATGGAGCACTTGATTGGAAGGCACGAGATATGGGTTCAAGTTTTGGTTTTGCCACCAACTAGAGATGTCACCTTGGTTGACTCACTTAGCCTTTCTGGGTCTCAACTTAATCTGTAAATGAAAAAATCAAACTGGATAATCTCCAAGGTCTTAGGCATTTTAAATTTGCCTCTTGTTCAAGTTGTAGGCAGTTGGGTCTGACTCGTTATCAGGATAAGAAGATACAGTTAGGGAAGCCAAAGTGAATAGTTACATATTTTTCAGGCAGCCTCCATCAGGGTGTTTGTGCTTCCTAACAAATCAAATAGAAGAGAGCTTTTGATGAAAAAAACATGTCTCCTATCTCATCTCTTTCCTTCCTATTGTCAGCCCTACAAACCAAAGACAACCTTTAAAAACTGTTTTAGTATTTCTCCTTTTAGCTTCTTGTGGAGTTACATCCATGAGGCTTAATAATATGTGTAAGCTTCTGTTCCTTATTTATCAACTTTAGATAATATCTGGATATTTTTAAATACGAAAAATAAGAATTTAACAGACATTTTCTACCCTGTCCTCTCTCCATCTGCCTTTATTTGATATTTATATTCTTTTTGATAGTCTTTTATGAATTTTCTTTATAATTTTTAATGATAAACTTTTTAAATTTTTTTAATTTATTGATTTTTTTCTTTATTGATTTCAGAGAGAGAGGAAGGGAGAGGGAGAGAGAGATGGAAACATCAATGAGAGAGAACATCGATTGGCCGCCTCCTGCATGCCCCCCATGGGGATTTGGCCCACAACCTGGGCATGTGCCCTGACCAGGAATTGAACCAGTGACCTCTTGTCCATGGGTCGACGCTCAACCACTGAGCCACACCAGCTGGGCTTTTTAAAAGAATTTTAATAAGCGTTTATTTGAGCCAAACTGAGGACAGTGTTGGGGAGCAAGATCTCAAATGCTCCTAAACTTTTATTTTTGATCCATCAACTTTCAGTAGGGTCTCAACTTGTGACTTTGTAAAGTGGGGTTACAAGTATTTCTGTGCTTCTCTCTTTCTATATTTCACTTTCTAGAAACTATATTTTTACATCATTAATGTTAAGATTTTCATTCTGCCCCCATCCACCACCAAGTATTATGTACTTATCTTTATGTTTAGATTGCTGCTTTTACTGCATTACCTTTCTATGCCTGCCATAATAGCAAGTCCAGAATCACAACTGTATGACTACTCAAAATTTTATGACCTTTTAATGCTAAGGAAATATTAGGTATGTGTAAAGACTTAGCTTAGTAAACCATTCGTTTACTCATTTAGGTGACAGATATTTATTGAGTATCAGAATTATCACAGTGCTGTTTATAATAGTGAAAACTTGAAAACAACCTAAATGAGTGACTTTTGTGAATTAGTAAAATAAGTACTGTACACTTTTACTGGGCATGCTCTGTAAACATTTAAAAAATGATATAAAAATGTTAATATGAACATTTTAATTATTTATAAACTAGTACACTGTACCCTCACTTTTGTTTAAAAAAACAACAACCATATAAGAAACTTGGTGGGGAGTTGGGGAAGCTAGACGCAAATACTGTATACACCAAATTGTTAACTTTGTAATATGGCTGTCTTGGGTGGTGATTCCTGTTTCTTTTTTGTTTTTTGTTTTTTTAATCCTCACTTGAGGACACTTTTGCATTCATCTTCAGATAGAGCGAGAGGGAGAGAGGAAGAGAGAGAGAGAGAAACATTGATGTGAGAGAGACACATCGAGTGGTTGCCACCAACACAACCCCAACCGGGGCCAGGGACAAACTGCAACCGAGGTACGTGCCCTTAGCGGGAACCGAACCCGGGTCTCTCTGGACTGCAGGCCGACGCTCTAACCACTGAGCCAAACTGGCCAGGGCCTTTTTTGTTTTTTCTTAATTGTATTTTCTCAATTATTCAAAAAGAACATGTGTTACTTCTATAATAATAGAAATTTTAAACTAAAGATAAAAAAATAGTGTTGCCAATCATAATTTTTCTTGGAATATTAGTGCTAAAATGATCTAGGGATACCTGATAAGAATTCAGTAAATAAATATTTGTAGAATGAGAGAAAGATTGAATCATAAAGATTCATAGATTAGTAGTATTGACACTTATACCTTCATAATTTTATCCAGAGACAATTTCAGTTATCTCAAAAGAAAAATCATGCATTGAACTGTCTGCCAGATCTAAGAAACAGCTTTAACTGAATGTTGGTTGTGTAAACACAGATCCGGCAGGATTGAGGCCCTCCATAGAAGCAGGCAACAGTGCTATGTTTCACAGTAAGCAGATCTGAATCAAAGTGCCCTTTGTGCTTGTCTGAGACGGAGGGGTGGGACTTGTGGCAATTTATGTTATTTCTTCTTCATGGAAATTGAGGTAGTTTCTAATCCTGCCTTCACATGACAATTGCTTATTTGATTTTTGGTAATTTGGGGAGCAGCTGTGGACAAATGATTTTTCTGCAAAAAGAGCCAGCTGCATTCTGACCCATTTGCAAATAAGTGCCCGGGAAGACTAAACTTCCTCTCCATGTTTTAATCCAGGGATAGCTTCAGCAATTCACTGGCTTTTTATTGATATTTGTAGCTGTTAATATGCATCTGAGTATTTGAGAATGCATTTTCTAATCCTTTTTATCATTGTCATTAATTAACATTAATTAGGTACCTTCTCCATTCAGGGTATTCTGCCAGACACCTGGTTGTAAGCTGTAAGGTATTATACAATGTGGATAGAGTACTTTCCTCTTTAACAGGTGGGTCAGCATAAGCTTTATTGTCAGTAGATTAGATTGCAGTGTAAAGAAAGAATTTGTCCTGGCCAGTGTGACTCAGTTGGTTGAGCATTGTCCCATGCACCAAAAGGTCACCAGTTAGATTCCTGATTAAGGCACATGCCCAAGTTGTGGGCTAGATACTCAGTAGGGGGTGTGCAGGAGGCAGCCCATCAGTGTTTCTCTTTCACTGCGATGTTTCTCTCTCTCTCTCTCTCTCCCTCTCCCTTCCTCTCTCTCTAAAATCAATTAAAAAACACACCCACACATAAAAAGAAAGAATCTGGTGTGGAGGCAGCCAAGAGCAGCTGTATTCCTTTTGTCCCCAGACTTCTGAGTCTTTGGTCTGGGTGTTTATTGATGCCCCTTACTATGCGATGTGTTTTTTCTGTTTGTTTGTTTGTTTGTTTTTATGCTCGCCCAAGGATCTTTTCCCATTTACCTCCAGAGAGAGTGGAGGGGAGGAGGGAGGGAGAGAGAGAGAGAGGTGAGAGAGACACATGGACTGGCCACCTCCCCCATGACCCCAAACCAGGGCCCCGGGAGGAACCCCAACCAAGGTATGAGGGTACGTGCCCTTGATCGGACTCTGGTCTACGGGCTGATGCTCTAACCACTGAGCAAAACCACCAGCCAGGGTGCAATGTGCTTTTATAAAGCTGTTGCCTCTGCCTGCGGCACCGTTCTATTCTGGCACCTGGCAGGCTGTCTGTTCCTTTACGATATTTACTCAATGTTCTTGCAGTCTTTCCCTCTCAGTGCTCCCTTAGCCCTTGGTGATTATCACTAGAATATAGTTTTGTTTTATTTTTTCCCCTTTTTTAAATCACAAAAGCTTTCTTACCTACCTTTATTAATTTGCACTTGTTTTTTTAAAGCTCATATAACCCAGGGAATTTAAGAAACAATCAAGGTAATTGGGTAGGTAGGGTCTTAAATAATGAGACAGTAACATTCATTCTGCCTTTGCAATGTTTAATTTTCATGAGGGGCAGATTGATCTTGAATTATTGCATGAACCTACTCTTTTGGAAATTTCTTTAACAATGATATATAATGACCTGTGATTAGAAGCAAGTCATTTCAAAACTTAAAAATAGAATGTAGAACTGCACTGTTCAGTGTGGAAGCCACAAACATATGTGACTACTTAAATTAAAATTAAGTAAAACTAAGTAAGATTAAATTTTTTATTCCTTTAGTCACAGTTGTCACATTTCACGTGGTTGGTAGCCACATGTGGTTATTGGCTATTGTTTTGGACACTGTAAATTTAGAACATTTCCATCATCATGGAAATTTCTATTTGTCAGTACTAATCTATAACCTAAAGAAGAGTTTATGTATTTTAAAGCATTTGGTGGAGTAGATTCACCTAACTATTTTCTATGGAAGGATATTTTTTTCCACTTGAAGAATTTTAAGTAACTTGAAATTCCGTTTTATATATATATTTTTGGTTGTGGCGCCCTCTCGTGTTTCATCTGTGGGATAGCCATATCATCATGAAATAATTTATGATTTGAGTCCAAGAACATTGAAATATTTTGGAAAATTTTATGGATGTATGCATTTTTCTAGGGAGGAGATCTGTAGCTTTCACACATCCTTAAAAAGGTCCATAATTTGGAAAAGGTCAAGAACTGCCCTTTGATAGAAGTCCTTATATGGTCAAAACTCCTAGTTTGTGATCTTATAAATATTTTTTCTCCCAATGTAAAAAGAAATCATGTAACTTTCCTTTGAGCATTTCTATGCTTTACCTATCCTTTTATGTGGAATAATAATAATAATGATAACAACAACAGGTTACATGCAATCTGACACTCATATACCATATTTCATTTTAAGCCTTTGTACATGTGTTACCTTATTTGATCCTCACAATAATTCTTAAGTAGGTTCTTATTCTTCCTATTTGAGTGATGATAAAACTAAGGCATAGAGGTCAAGTGGAACTTGTCTAAGGTGCTAGAGAGTGGCAGGGCAAGGATATGAACCCAATGCTCTGGCTCCCTGCTATAGTAGAAGTGAGGATAAACCTTTAAGCAGGTATGAGGTGAAATGGAGAGGGAACTTTGCATACTCTGGTACACTTTGTAGTACCCATTATTGATATTCACATATATATGCAGAGATCTACGTAGTCTGCCAAGAACTTAGAGTGATAGCCCTGGCAGGGTGGCTCAGTTGGTTGGAGCATCGTCCCATACGCTAAAAGGTTTCAGGTTCGATCCCTGTTCGGGGAAAATCAGGAGGCAACTGATCAATCTCTTCTTAAAATTAGTAAACATATCCTTGGGTGAGGTTTTAAAAAATTTTTTTTTGATACATATAAAAGAACTTAGAGTGAAAGATGAGGGTCAAAGTGCCATTGCTACCGCATACTCTTTGGTTTGTCCAAACACCTAACCTATTGAATCATATGACAACCCTGGCTGGTTTGGCCTAGCAGTTAGAGCATTGGCTTGCGGACCGCAGGGTTGCAGGTTCGATTCCTGATCAAGGGCATGTACCTGGGTTGCAGGTTCGATCCCCAGCCCCAGTTGGGGTTGTGCGGGAGGCAACCCATAGATGTGTCTCTCTCACGTTAATGTTTCTCTCTCTCTCTCTCTCTCTCTCTCTCTTCCTCCCTCCCTCCCACCCTCCCTCCCTCCCTCCCTCCCTCCCTTCTATTCTATCTTAAAAACAAACAAACAACAACAAAAAAAAACAATGGAGCCCCGCCAGTGTTGCTCAGTGGATTGAGCATTGTCCCATGAACTGAGAGGTCCTGGTTCGATTCCTTGTCAGGGCACATGCCCAGGTTGTAGGCTTGATCCCCAGTAGGGGGCATGCAGGAGGTAGCCAATCAATGTATCTCACATTGATGTTTCTATCTCTTTCCCTTCCTCTCTCTCAAAAAAAATCAATAAAAACATACTTATAAAAAAAAAAAATGAATGGCACGGCTGGTGTGGTTCAATGGAGTGTCAACCCATGCACCAAGAGATCACTGGTTCATTTCCTGGTCAGGGCACATGCCTTAGTTGTGGGCCCGACCCCCCAGTGGGGGGTGAAAAGGAGGCAGCTGATTGATAGATGTTTCTCTCATCAATATTTCTGTATTTCTCTCCCTCTCCCTTCCTCTCTCTAAAAAAATTCAGTGAAAACATATTTAAAAAATCAATGGAAAAATATCCTCAGGTGAGGATTAACAACAACAAAAATAATAATTATATGACAAATATTTTTGTGACTTATTATTATAAAAAGACGTTTATTGTATTACTGTGATGTCGAGTTTGAGATTTACTGGAATGTTAGAAATACTTAAAGAGTAAGTAAGACTCAAAGAGATAAAAGTTTGTGTTTATAGCTCCTACTTTTGTCTGTACCCTCTTCTCACTTCTAAGTGCCCCATTTCTGTTTTCATGAGGCATTTTATATTCTCTAACTTAGTCTCGTTTTAATGTTTCATCAAACTTGGGATTTTGAATTTAACTTTTGTCATTGTATGGAAACAGAAACACTAGTAATGGTCTTACAAAAATGTCCTTAGAATCACTTTATTGACAGTATAAAATGTCAATATATTTTATTGTATTGATTTATATAAGTCAATATAAAATTCTACTGCATACCAGTACTCCATGAATAATTTCTGATGAGGGTACATTTTTTCTTCCCTTTGTATCAGTTAGGGCCTAGTAAACCATAGGAGGTTTTTCAGAGAATTTAATTCTGGGAATTGGTTACACAGGTGTTGAAGACTGAAAAAGCAAAAAAATAAACACTGGTGTAATCTGAATATTAATAACTTCAGGAAGCAGCTACCACCCTTAGGGCTGCGGGAACAGAGAAGAACCTAGGAACTCAGAGGTGGGCCCCCACACAGCTGGTAATCTGACCTCTGAGTGGGATGCCATGCAGCTGGTGGTCAGCTACCTGGGGAGAAGGGGCACAGCTGGAGTTGGGAGATGAAGCTGTCTCTGTGGCTGGAGCAACACTGATAGGAATGAAAACAGCAAGAAAATCCCTTCTCCCCTCTTCTTTTCTTCTAGCACTGTTGCCTGCCCTTGGTAAAATGCAACTGGAAGCTGTTAAATCGTTATGAAGTTGTGTGGTAAAGCTTGTTTTTCTCAAATATTACGTAAAAGCATCATTATTAACTGGATTCTTGGGCTTTTATTAATATTGATGAATATTTATGAATTTTATCAATATACTGGAATGAAAAATAGTATGTGATTGTACCCATACAAATTTTTGTTATTTTCAGATGCTCCAAATTAGTAAGGTGGTCTTACTTAAGGCAAAACTATTTCTTTTCTTTTTTTTCTTTTCTTTTTTTTTATCTTCACCTGAGGACATTTTTTTTTTTTTTGCATTTATCTTCAGATAGAACGGGAGGGAGAGAGGAAGGAAGAGAGGGAGAGAGAGAAACATCGATGTGAGAGAGACACATCTAGTGGCTGCCACCCACACAATCCCAACGGGGGCCGGGGACAAACTGCAACCAAGATATGTGCCCTTAGCGGGAACTGAGCCCGGGACTCTCTGGTCCGCGGGCTGACGCTCTAACCGCTGAGCCAAACCGGCCAGGGCTTCATTTTTCTTTTTTTTAAAAAACAATTCTTTTTAGGGGGTAGGAGGCAGGGTTATGATATGATATGTTCGTTATTTTTTAAAAATTATTATTACAGTTTACATTCAATATTATTTTGTATTAGTTTCAGGTGTACAGCACAGTGGTCAGACAGTCATACACTTCACAAAGTACTCCCTCGATCTTTCCAGTACCCACCTAACACCACACATAGTTATCAGCTATATTCCCTATGCTGTACTTCACACCCCCATTGCTATCCCTTCACCCGTTAAACCCAGTGCCCCAAACCCCCTCCCCTCTGGCAGCCATCAGTCTGTTCTCTGTATCTGAGTCTGTTTCAGTTTAGTTTGTTCATTTACTTAAGGAAAAATTATTTCTAAATTTGAACTGTGCTAGTCTCTTGGGTCTTAGCATAAGAAAGGGACTTGATTTTTCTAGTGACCATCTGTTTTAACATGTTATTAGTTTTAAGTTTCAAAAGGATCAATATTATAATTATTGGTTTTTAAAGTTCATTGTGTTAAAAATCAAAGTAATACATTCATATGATAAAAGATCAATAGAAGGACTTAGAATGAAAATTAATGGCCTTTTGCCACATGCTTCCACTACCCCTTCCCACTTTTTAAGAGATAATTACTTTAACTGTTTTTTATTATAGTTTATTTTGTTTATAGTGTTATCAAACAATAATTCCTACATAACTCTAATATGCCTATGCCATCCTTTTTTTTTTTTTTTTTGATTTATCAAACTTGGATACATTTTTACTTCCTTGTAAAAAGGATTACCTCACAATATTCCCTTCCTTTCCCTTCTATTTTTATTTTTGATAGTTACATTGTAATACTAAGTTCTTCCATCTGCTCTTGATAGTATCTCCTGACCCCATCACTGTGAACAGATAGGATAGTAATGCTCGTAGCCATTTGTCCACCTCTCCGCCCCTCTCCTACCTCCTCATTCCTCTCAGCCTTATCTTTGATTTTACATTGTCATGGTTCATGACTTTTATTCTGTTTTGTGTTCTATTTGATTTTCTGTATTTTTATCTGTAGTTGGAGTCTGAAAATGGAAAACATGAAACTGCATACATAAATGGCTTTTGCTTTGTAGAGCCCAGTGGTTTCGGGAGGAGGTTTTTTTTGTTTTTTGTTTTTTTTTTTCCTCTTTCCTCTGCAAGGCAGTATCACCTTTGGGCTATTTGAAAGAGAATATTTCTGGGATGGTCCACTGGGTTCTTCTTACTTTAAGCACCATATATTACTCAGAATTAAGCCATATTTTACCTTCTGTTTTCACTTTGACTTTCTTGTGCAATTGTTTTTTTATTTTTCCTGCTTTGGTGAGATTTTGATCCATTACCCTATGTCCCCCAAAAGTCAAATCCTATTTTTAACTTTTTTGAGAAAGTCTGTTCTGCTGGGTAGAATTTCTGTCCTACTCATAAAGTTTAGATCCTAGACTTGTCTAAGAATGTAGGTTGAGCCTCTCTGCTTTTCTGTTTCTGTTTCGACAGAAGATACACTTTGCTCTGAGACTTTCCCTTAGGCAGTTCTTGCAGCTTTTCTTTTGATATGATAATGTTATTGATTAGACTAATACTTTGTTTTAGATTTAGTTATACCTTGATTAGATTTCCTGGCCTGCTTCTTCCTACTTTGATTTTTAAATTGCTCTCTATACTTAATCTTATCTATTATGTGTGGATTACACTAAATTTAACTCTCTCTTGGACATTTAATCCAAATTCCAGTAGCTCCCCTGGTATTATGGACTTCATCCACGAGGGTGCCGAGACAAGAACATCTGATTTTTCTGTGTTCTCTTCCATTATCTTTCAGTCCCACCCTTACTACCCTGGAATAGCAAAAGCAGACTCCTCTGTACCACAGTGCATCCCTTTTTATAGTTTATGTAATAAAGAAGAACCTTCCGATAAAGCACATGGCACCACCAGGTGATGATCCAGGCTAAGAAAGGGATTTTAGTAAAATTGTTACCATGTTATGTTATTGTTGGGGGAAATTATTTTTTTTAATGGAGTGTTGACTAATCTACCAACCATCACTGGCTCCAAGTGAGACAGATATGCCTTTTAAATTTGATCTGGTGTTTAGAGTTATAGATCATTACTTGTTGCTAGTGCTTTTCTTTTGCTTTTCACATCTGTTCAGAGGAATCACTGTCAGGTCTATGCTGTCCATTGTGTGCACTGTCATGAAATGATGCTGGAGATGTTGGTTTGCTGTAGTTTCCTTGTTTTATGTCTAGGAGAACAGTATCGCAGTTGTTGGAGTTAATATAATAAAGAAGGGCTTTTTACCAAGACATGGAAACAACTTAAGTGTCCTTTGACTAATGATTGGACAAAAATGTGGCACATCTATGAAATGGAATATTACTCAGCCATAAAAAGGTGAAATACTGCCATTTGCGACGACATTTGATGGAACTTGAGGGTATCATCCTAAGTGAAATAAGTCAGGAGGAAAAAGATAAGAACCATATGATTTTACTCATGTGGGCTATAAAACAAAAAGCAACAAACAAGCAAAAAACTCATGGACACAGACAACAGTATGGTGGCTACCAGAGTGGAAGGGGGATTGGGGGAAGATGAATAGGGTAAAGGGGGTCAAATATATGGTGATGTAAGGTAACTAGACTTTGGATGATGAGCATACAATTGAATATACAAATCTATTATCAGATTGTACACCTGAAACTTATATAATGTTATTAACCAATGTTATTTCAATTTTTTTTAAAGGGGTTTTTTAGATGCCCGACTCAAAATCTTTTACCCTCAATTAAAAAGAAAACATAGATGGGTATCTAATTTAAAGGTGAAAGAAATTGAGGCCCAGCCCTTGTGAGACTAGTCAGGTAAAAAGTCAAGAAGGATAGAATCATAAAGACATAGTAATTCTGGCATTATCATAATAATATTGAGCATTTATGTGCCGGACACTGTGTCTTTATTCTAGAAGATCTCATTTAATCCTCATATCCTTGTGAGTAAAGGAACTACCTTTTTCTTTTCATTAAAAAAATGTTGAAATTGAGTACTAGAGGTTAAATAACATCTAGGGGTTCTGGATATCTGGTAATAGTCTGTCCTGTGGGTTTTTGTTTGTTTTTTTTTAAATTCATATTATCTAACATGTTTTCATCCATTAGCCGTTCCTAACAGTTTTGCTGTCCAGAGAACCTGACTCCTTGTGGATGAGCGCTAAACAGCATCACTGAAAATGGCTTGGGGAGGGTGGGCATGGTGACCTCTAGCAGTGTTTGTATGTCAGTGATATCTGGCTTTAGGCAACCTATTTTATTTATTATTTTTTGAAAACATTGAAAGCATCATTGACAAGTCCCATTCTGATTCAAAGAAGTCTGAAATACCTTTGCTTTTGATTTATTCGAGTGTGCTGAATAAAAATGGTTAGAGGGTTGAAGGATGGGATGGGGAGAGAGGTAGAAAGATGAGGCCCTGGTCGAAATGACAAGCCTGTGAAGCAGACAGCCCTATTGATTTATGCAGTGAATTGCATTCTGGAGAAAAGAATGAAATCCATTATGCCAAGTGCATAGCGTACAAATCCCTTTGAAAAGCAGTTAGATGCCATTTAATCCCAAATCATTTAAAAACAGTTTTGAAATACCCAGAATTCTAAAATGCCCTAAGCAGTTCGTCTTAGTCTAGAAGAACAGTGAAATGAGTGGAAAATAGTATTTTAATGCTGTCTTTCTCTCATATATTATGTTTAATTGTGTGACTTAAATAGTGTTAAATTGCATTTTAGATATGTACAAATCTGGGAGGTAGGATATATTCCCTTGAATATTCCGAAACACACCAAACATAGGATATGGAAGAAACCTCTCTTAAAAAAATTTTTTTATTTTGACCTAATTTCAGAGTTTTAGAAAAGTTGCAAAACTAGTATAAAGAACTATCAGTACCCAGATTTCCCAAATGTTAATATTTTACCATGTTTGCTTTCTTCTTTTCTCTCTATATTAAATACTTATTATTGTACTAGGCACCTGTTCCAGAGCTCCATTTGAAGAAATGGGTGTGAGTTTGTCCATGAAGGTATTATGCCACACAGAACTACAAGGCTGGGAGATGACCTCAGGCAGAAAAGAAAGTATGGAAAGGGGTTTCAAATGATAAATGATTATTAGATTCCTAATCTTTTTGGATTTGTGACGTCCTTTTGATAATTAAATTGAATTTTATTTTGAATTATAGAGTACTCCCTGAGATATTCGAATAGTTTCAAGGGTAAGAATCACTTGAGGGACAAGGATGAGTTAGGATATGTATTATAGTGGGGTGAGAGTGAAAAAAGATTATTAAAAGTTAGAGCCCCTACCCCACCCATGTGGCTAAGTGGATTGAGCATCATTCCATGCACCAAGAGGTCACCAGTTGGTTCATTTCCTGGTCAGGGCACATGCTGGGGTTGTGGGCTTGATCCCCCAGTGGGGGGCGTGCAGGAAGCAGCCAATTGATGTTTCGCTCTCATCGATGTTTCTCTCTCTTTCCCTCTAAAAAATAAATAAAAACATATTTTTTAAAAAGGTTAGACACCCCCACCCCTGAAAAGATTGGAAACAGCACAAGAGTATAAAACAGAAATCAAGGACCTTAGAAAAGTAAAAAGGTGGGCAGCTACATGGGAAATAGTTGACCTAAAGAAGAAAGACATCAGGACGAGGCTTAAGAGAGCAATTATTCAGAGAAACAAAGGATTTTAGAAGTCCTCAAAGAAGTAAAAGGGAAACTTAATAATAGAGTAGAAAAAAAAATTGAGAAAAGAATTTTGCATGAATCGATAATTATGTTTTTACTTGTAGCCACATAGATCATATTTCTGTATCTATATGGCTGCCTTTTTGTGGGGTAAACTCTGAGTATGCATGCATTCTCTTTCTTTCTTTTTTAAAAAATTTATCTTTATTGTTGAATGTATTACAGATGTTCCTCATTTTTCCCCATTGCCCCCCTCCTGCCCATTCCTGCCCCCCTCCTGCCTTTCCCTACACTGTTGTCTGTGTCCATTGGTTATGCATATATACATATAAGTTCTTTGGTTTATTTCTTCCCACCCCCCAACCCCCCTTTAAGGTTTGTCAGTCTAATAAGCAATTTGTACTTCTTAATCCCTTCACCTTTTTCACCCATCCTCCCAGCCCCCACCCATCTGGTAACCAACAAAAGTTCTCTGTATCTATGAGAATGTTTCTGTTCTGCTTGTTCATTTTGTTTGTAGATTCAATTGTTGACAGATATGTATTTATTGCCATTTTGTTTGTTTATATTTTTTTATCTTTTTCTTCAAGAAGACCCTTCAACATTTCATATAATAATGGTTTGGTGGTGATGAACTCCTTTAGCTTTTCTTTGTCTGGGAAACTCTTTATATGGCCATCGATTCCAAATGACAGCTTTGCAGGATAGAGTACTCTTGGTTGTAGGTTCTTGCTTTTCATCACTCTGAATATTTTTTGCCACTCCTTTCTGGCCTACAAAGTTTCTTTTGAGAAATCAGCTGACAGTCTGATGGGAACTCCCTTGTAGGTAACTAACTACTTTTCTCTTGCTGCTTTTAAGAGTCTCTCTTTGTCTTGAACCTTTTGCATTTTGATGATGATGTGTCTTGGTGTGGGTCTTTTGGGGTTCATCTTGTTTGGGACTCTCTGTGCTTCCTGGACTTGTATGTGTGTTTCCTTCACCAAGTTAGGGAAGTTTTCTGCCATTATTGTTTCAAATAGGTTTTCGATTTCTTGTTGTCTCTCTTCTCCTTCTGGCACCCCCAAGATGCGAATGTTGGCACGCTTGAAGTTGTCCCAGAGGCTCCTTACACTGTCCTCATTTCTTTGGATTCTTTTTTCCTTTTGCTGTTCTGATTGGGTGTTTTTTGTTTCCTTATATTCCAAATCAATGGTTTGCCTCTTGGCTTTACCTACTCTACTATTGCATCTGTGTAAAACTATTCTTTATTTCAGTTAGTGCCTCCTTGATTTCTGACTGGTCCTTTTTTATGCTCTTGAGGCCCTCACTAAGTTCACTGAGGTTCTCACTAAGTCCATTGAGCATCCTTATAAGCAGTATTTTGAACTCTGCATCTGTTAGGTTGCTTAACTCCATTTCACTTAGTTCTTTTCCTGGAGTTTTGTTCTGTTCTTTCATTTGGGACCTGTTTCTTTGTCTCCTCATTTTGGCTGCCTCCCTGTGTTTGTTTCTATGTATTACTTAGCGAGAGGTATGGGGCTAGCTGAGACCAGATGCTGCTTGTTTGAAAGAATTTAGGAAAAGCTGAAGCAGGATCCAAGACAGGCCAACCCTATGGTAAAGCAACTGGCAACAGCTTGGGTGGGCCTGAAAGTTGGGCGGGGCGGGGCCTCAGGGAATCACCAGGGTGGGGCAAACAGTGGGAGCCAGGTAGCTGGAAGCCCGCCCAGGGAAGGGCTCACCAAAGGAACAAAGGCCCCTGATACCACGTCTGTCCAGGAGAAAGCCGCCTCTCCGCCCTCGCTCCAATGCCAAACAGCTCAGCTCCTCCCCATATGACTCTGGTGCCCCTCAAGCCGCCTCCCCCACGCTGGAGCCTGGAGGGAGCAAGTCCGAGTAAGTCTGTGCGCAGGCCCTTTAAGAAGAGCTGCTGGGGACTCCAGCAGCCTCAGCCTCCCTCAGCCTTAGTTCCCGCTGGTTTTTCCAGCCAGAAGTTATGGGGATTCTCTTCCTGGCACTGGAACCCTGAGCTGGGTGCCTGGTGTGGGACGGGGAACCCTCAGTCCTCAGGGAGGACCTACCCAGCCGAGGTATCCTCCTAATTTATATCCGCCACACGTGGGTGTGGGACCAGCCCGTGGCGCCTCCGCCCCTCCTACCAGTCTCCATGCGGCTTCTTCTTTAATTTCGTAGTTGTAGGACTTCCATTCAGCTTGATTTCAGGCGGTTTTGAATGATGGTTGTTCTGTAGTTTAGTTGTAACTTTGATGTGGTTGTGGGAGGACATGATACCGTGTTTACCTATACCGCCATCTTGACCGGAAGTCCCATGCATTCTCTTTCATAGAAAGAGCAGAAGTTTCTCATTTTAATGACATGCAGCTTGTCAGTTATTTCTTTTCATGGATCATGCCTTTGGTATTGTATCTGAAATATCGTTGCCATACCCATGGTCATCTAGATTGTCTCCTATGTTATCTTCTAGGAGTTTTGTGTTTTACATTTAGGTCTATGATCCATTTTGAGTTACTTTTGTAAAGAGTTTCACGTCTGTGTCTAGATTCATTTTTTGGCATGTGGATGTCCAGTTATTCTCTCACCATTTATTAAAGAGACTGTCTTTGCTCCATTGTATTGCCTTTGCTCCTTTGTCAAAGATCAGTTGATTGTATGTATGGAGTTCTATACCTGTATTCTATTCTGTTCCATTGATCTGTTTGTCTGTTCTTTCACCAATACCACACTGCTTTTATTACCGTAGCTTTATAGTAAGTCTTAAAGTCAAGTGGTGTCAGTCTTTCGACTTTGTTCTTCTCTTTCAATAGTGTTAGCTATTCAGGGTCTTTTGCCTCTCCATATATACTTTAGAATCAGTTTGTCAGTGTCCATAAAATAACTTGCCAAGATTTTGATTGGGATTGCATTGAATCTATAGATCAAGTTAGAACATCTTGATAGTATTGAATCTTCCTACCATGAACATGGAATAGATCTCTGTTTATTTCTTCTTTTCTTTCTTTCATCAGGATTTTATAGTTTTTTTTTGTTTTTTAAATAGGTTTTGTTCATATTTTGTTAGATTTATACCTAAGTGTTTCATTTTTTGGTTGCTAATGTGAATGGTGTTGTTTTTAATTTCGAATTTTATTTTTTAATTGCTAGTATATAGGAATTGATTCTTAAATATGAACTTTGTATCCTGCAACATTGCTGTAATCACTTACTAGTTTCAGGAGTTTTTGTTGTTGATTCTTTTGGATTTCCTACGTAGACAATCATGTCATCTTGAACAAAGGAGTTTTTTCCCCCTTTCCAGTCAGTATACCTTTTCTTTTCTTTCTTTCTTTCTTTTTTTTTTTTTTTTTAAATTTTTTTTTATTATTGATTTTTAAGGGAGAGAGAAACATTGATTGGCTGCCTCCTGCACGTCCCCCACTGGGGACTGAGCCTGCAACCCGGGCATGTGCCCTGACTGGGAATCGAACCGGGACGTCTCAGTCCATGGGATGATGTTCAATCCACTGAGCCACACCGGCCAGGCTCTTTCTTTTTTATATCCTCACCAGAGAATATTTTTCCATTGATTTTTAGATAGGCTGGGAAGTGGGGCAGGGGAGAGAGAGAGAAAGAGACATTGATGTGAGAGAGACACATCGATTGGTTACCTCCCACATGACCCCAACCGGGCTGGGGATTGAACCTGCAACCGAGGTACCTGCCCTTGACCGGGAATCAAACCCGAGACTCTTCAGTCTGCAGGGCGACACTCTGACCACTGAGCCAAATCTGCCAGGGCAGTATACTTTTTCTTTCTTTTTTCTTTTTGGTCTTACTGCTTTAGCTAGGACTTCCAGTACAGTGTTGGAAAGGAGTGATAAATGGGGACATCCTTGCATTATTCCTGATCTTAGCAGGAAAGCTTCTGTAGTAGTCCCTACTTATCCACAGTTTTACTCTCAGCTGTTTCATTTATCCGCAGTCGTCATAGCCCAGTGATCCAGGATCACCCCAAATATGATGATCTTCCTTCTGATGTTATTATCAGAAGGTCAATAGTAGCTTGACGCTAATGTCACAATGCCTACAATCTTTTACTGTTCCTAATTTATAAATTATAGGAATAAACATACTATATATAGGGTTCAGTACTCCCCGTGGTTTCAGGTATCCATACATCTTGGGATGTATCCTCTACAAATAATGTGGCACTACTGTAGTTTCTCACCATTAAGTGTAATGTTATCTGTAGATTTTTTTTATCAAGTTGAGGAAGTTTCCCTCTATTCCTAGTTTGCATTTATCCTTTTTAAGTTTCAATAATGTTCACATTTTGTATAGCCATCCATCAGTGGATAGTTGGGTTGCTTCCACCATTTGGCTTTTGTGAGTACGGCTGCTATGAACATGGGTGTGTATAAATATTAAGACTGCTTTCAGTTCTTCTGGATGTAGACCCAAAAGTGAAATTGCTGGGTCATATGGTAATTATTTTAAGTTTTTTGAGGAAACCAATATGTTTATACACAGGTATGTTTACTGCACTGATGTTTATAATAATAAAAATTTGGAAGCAGCAGCCTTTCTCTGTATCAGTTGGGAGGCGATTGGTTGCATATTTATGGCACATCCATACAGTGAACATTCTACAGCTATTTAGAAAGATCTGGTAAATCAGTATGCTTTGACATGTCAGATGTCCAGATATATTGTATTAAGAAAAAAGCAAACTACAGAATAGTATGTGTAATATGGGTCTGTTTTTCTTTTAAATCATATGTATGTATGTATGCTTCAGAAAACTTTTATAAAGGTAATGCACTTCTCTACAGTTGTTGGAGGAAGAGGGAACAGATAAGTGCAGTAGAAGAGCAAACCTTTATCTTACCACTTGATAAATTACTGCATCATTTTAGAGTTTATAAGAAGCACAGTTTTATAAGCAGAAAACCCAATTTGAATGATTGCAGTTTGGGGGGGGGAATGTTTAATTCCCATTTGTCTATGAAAATCTTAAGTATTTCATTTACTTACTAAGTGTTTTTATGTCTACAATGTCAAATGCCAAGTCACTGGGATCCTTTAAATATCTTTTTTTGTTGTTATATTTAAATGTCTTTTACTGTTATATGTAATATCAGGGTATTTATTGTTTTGTGACCTCAGGTATAAAATTAGCACAGTGAATTTCCATCAAAAAGATTTTATATAAGGCCCTGGCCAGTTTGGCTCAGTGGTTAGAATGTCAGCCCATGGACCAAAGAGTGGCGGGTTCGATTCTGGTCAAGGGCATGTGCCTTGGTTGTGGTTCGGTCCCTGGCCCTGGTCGAGGTCATGCGGGAGGCAACCAGTCAATGTGTCTCTCTCACATCTCTCTCTGGTTCTCTCTCTCTCCCCTCTCCTCCCACTCTATCTGAAAATAAATGGAAAAATGTCATGGGGTGAGGATTTTTTTTTTAATTAAAAAATAAAAAAGATATTATATAAGGAACATATTCTACCATTTTGAGGTCATAGTTGAATGGTGCTTCCCATTTCCTGTGACTTGGTGTGGTGAGATACGTAGTGAAATCAAAGGTTTCCCTTGCTCTTGAGAAAAATACCTCTTATTTTAAGCATTGTGTTACATTACACACTAAATCCTTCCTTTGCCTTTTTTCTGACAGTAGATCTTCATGGAGGAACACGGAGTGACCCAAACTGAACACATGGCTACCATAGAAGCCCATGCAGTGGCCCAACAAGTACAGCAGGTCCATGTGGCCACCTACACTGAACACAGTATGCTGAGTGCTGATGAAGACTCGCCTTCCTCTCCAGAGGACACCTCTTATGATGACTCAGACATACTCAACTCCACAGCAGCTGATGAGGTAACAGCCCATCTGGCTGCTGCAGGTAATGTTTGTATTGGAAGCTCTTTATTTTTTGCTTAACTCTGGTACCCTGCATGTCTGGAAGAGCCTAGAATGTAGGCACTCTCACATTTATCTTCATATCACATCTTCACAATTTTGTTTTAAGCCTTGGATTTTCCCACTTATGCCTGTGTATAGTGAGGCTTAAGTCCTAGGATCACACACTATTAGTGATATGACTTAGTTTTGTTGTTTCATCTATTCTGACAATTTTTAGACTTCGAATTAAATGTAATCACTGATATATTAGGTTTAAATTTCTCATGTTTCCTGTATGCTTTCTCCATCTCACTTGTTCTTTCTTTGCTTTTCTGTCATGTTTCCTTTGGGAGTAATTGAAAGTTTTCATTTTTTTCTTGTTGGTTTGGAAGTTATATATACTTTTGCTATTAGTGCTACTCCTAGAAATTATAACATACATTCTCTACTCATGTCAAAGTATTATGTAGTTGATACTTTTGTTCTCTTTAGGGATAATGCAAGTTTCTTAGCACACTTGCATTAATTTCTTTTAAATTTTTATTGAATTTATTGGGGTGACCTTGGTTAATAAAATTATGTAAGTTTCAGCTGTACAATTCTATAATACATTATCTGTATATTGTATTGTATGTTTATCACCCAAAGTCAAGTCTCCGTTGTCACCATTTATTCCCCCTTTACCCTCTTCTACCTCCCCTCACCTACCTCTTTCCCTCTGGTAATCACCATACTGTTGTTTGTATCTATGAGCTGTTTTGTTTGTTTTGGGGGGTTTTTTGCTTAATCCCTTCACCTTTTTCACCCCACCCCTCACCCCCCACTCCCAACAGCTGCCAATCTGTTTTCTGTATCTATGAGTCTGTTTCTGTTTGGTTTGTTTATTTTGTTCATTAGATTACACAAATCATATGGTATTTGTATTTCTCTGACTAGCTTAATTTCACTTAGCATACTACCCTCCAATCCAAGTCCATCCATGCTGTTGCAAAGTGTATGATTTCCTTCTTCTTCTTTTTTTTTTTACAGTTGAGTAGTATTCTATTGTGTAAATGTGCCACAGCTTTTTTCTTCTTAATTGATTTTTAGAGAGAAAGAAAAGGAGAGGGAGAGAGAGAGAGAAACATCGATGTGTGAGAAAAGCATTGATTGGCTGCCTCCTGCACAGCCCCTACTGGGGATTGACCCTGAAGCCCAGACATGTGCTGTAATCAGGAATCGAACCAGCAACCCTTTTAGTGCATGGAAAGATGCCCCACCAACTGAGCCCTACTGACCAGCGCTGCCACAGCTTTTTTATCCACTCATCTAGTCATGGGCACTTGGGCTGCTTCCAAATCTTTACTATTCTAAATAAAGCTGCAAAGAACATAGGGGTGCATATATTCTTTTGAATCAGAGTTTTGGGTTTCTTTAGATATATACCCAGAAGTGGAATAACTGGGTCATAAGGCAGATCCATTTTTTATTTTTTGAGGAAACTCCATACTGCCTTCTGCAGTGGCTGCACCAATCAGCATTCCCACCAACAGTGCAGAAAGGTTTCCTTTTCTCTGCATCCTTGTCAACACTTGTTTGTTGATTTATTGATGATAGGCATTCTGTTAGGTGTGAGGTAGTATCTCATTGTGGTTTTAATTTGCATTTCTCTGATTATTAGTGACATTGAGCATCTTTTCATATGTCTATTACCCATCTGTTTGTCCTTTTTGGAAAGTGAAGTGTCTGTTGAGGTATTCTTCCTATTTTTTAATTGGATTGTTTGTTTTTTGATGTTGAATTTTGTAAGTTTTTTATACATTTTGGATATTACCCCTAATTGGATATATCATTGGCAAATATCTTCTCCCATTCACTAGGTTGTCTTTTCATTTTGTTGATGGTTTCCTTAGCTGTACAAAAACTTTTTAGTTTGATATAGCACTACTTGTTTATTTTCTCTTTTGTTTCCCTTGGCCAAGGAGACACATCATGAAAAATATTGCCATGAGAAATGTCCGAGATTTTACTGACTAGGTTTTCTTCTAGAAATTTTATGTCAAGTCTTACATTTAAGTCTTTATATTATTTTGAGTTTTTTTGTGTGTAAGGTGTGAGAAGGTGGTCTAATTTAATTTTTTAGCACCTATCTAGCCAATTTTCCCAGCACCATTTACTATCTTTACCACATTGTATATTCTTGCCTCCTTTGTCAAATATAAAGGCATAGGTTTATTTCTAGGCTCCTTATTCTGTTCCATTGATCTATGTCTGTTTTATGCCAGTACCATGCTGTTTTTATTACTGTGTCCTTGTAGTATAGTTTGGTATCAGGTAGTGTGATACTTTCCACTTTGTTCTTCTTCCTCAAGATTGCTGTGGCTATTCGGAGTCTTTTGTGGTTTCATATAAATTTTTGAAATATTTGTTCTAGTTCTGTGAATACACTATTGGTATCTTGATAGGAATTGCGTTGAACCTGTAGATTGCTTTGAATAGTATGGACATTTTAATGTTGTTAACTCTTCCTGTCCATGTACACGATATATGCTTCTACTTATTTGTATCTTCTTCTATTTCTTTCTTCAATGTCTTATAATTTTCCAGGTACAGGTCTTTTACATCCTTGGTTAAGTTTATTCCTAGGGTTGTTTGTGTTTTTTGAAGCAGTTGTGAACGGGATTATTTTCTTAGTTTCCCTTTCTGATAATTCATTATTGGTGTATAAAAATATAACTGATTTCTGGATATTTATTTTATATCCTGCTACTTGACTGAATTCATTTATCAGTTCTAGTAGTTTTTTGGTAGACTCTTCAGGGTTCTATATATGCAGTGTCATGTCACCTGCAAATAATGACAGGTTTGTTTATTCCTTTCCAATTTGGATGTTTTTTATTTATTTCTTCTTCTTGTCTGATTGCTGTGGCTAGGACTTTCAGCACTATATTGAATAAGAGTGGTAATTGTGGACATCCCTGTCTTATTCCTGATCTTAAGGGAAACGCTTGTAGTTCTTGCCCATTGAGTATGTTGTTGGTTCTGGGTTTGTCATATATGGCCTTACAATGAGGTATGTTTCCTCTATTCCCACTTTGCTGAGAGTTTTTATCATAAATGGGTGCTGGATTTTATCAAATGCATCTATTGATATGATCATGTAATTTTTATCCTTTATTTTGTTTATGTGGTATATCATGTTTATTGATTTGTGCTTATTGTATCAATCTTGCATCCCCGGAATAAAGCCCACTTGATCATGGTGAATGATTTCTTTAATGTATTGCTGGATCCAGTTTGTTTTGTTGAGGATTTTAGCATCTATGTTCATCAGGGATATTGGCCTATAATTTTCTTTCTTTATAGAAGTAATTTTGAGGTTCTAGAATAATATTATCATCCTCTAGAGAGGATTTTTTTGTTTGCTTCTGCCAGATGCCTGAGGGCACTAGCAATCCTGGATCGTTTTAATCCAATTTAAGGTTTTAAGATTTTTCTGGGCCACTAAATGACTTAAAGCTGGGCTATATTTTGTACCATTTTCTTTGTTATTTACATTGTATATTTAGCATTATGTGGAAGACTCCTAAACCATGCCTGGGTGAATTTAATACTGTATTGATCTTAGAAGATATTTAGTAAAAACTGAAGAGGAAATCAGTGATCAAAAATAGCCAAAATACAACATCTTTTTAGTATATGCTGTATGTAAGGAGAGGAAGACAGATGTAATAAAGAGTAACTTTTTTACTGTCAGTTATGATCTATTGTATATTTCTGGAACGGTGAATTTAAAAATAAGGCTTGGTATCAAAACACATGAAATACTTGTAAAATATATTTTTGAACTTTTTATACTTCCCAGAAGAGGGCATCCTAACATAGTGAATCCAGGTCAGTTTCTTTACTAGGAAGGAAGATGCTTTTGAGACACAGTTTTATTGTATTACCGTACTGTGTTGTCATAGTGTTAAGATTAGTGTTAATTTAACCCTTTTATTTGACAGATATGGAAACTGAGGCCCAGCTGGTGGAAGTGATTTACCACTTAATCATTCAACAATATTGAGGAATTACTTACTATACACTCTATATTACTATATAGAGATGCTATGAATAAGACCTAAAGGTGTTTACAGACCAGTGGTAGGGAGAAGGTTATATATAATAAAGTAAAATATTTTCAGAAAGCACTGAGTGCTCTGAAGAAAATAATGAAGTAAGGTAAATGAAGAGGAAAGGGTAGTAGGTAGCTGCTTTTTCTAATCCTATTTCCTTCCCTCCCTCCACTAAGGTAACCCCTATTCAAATTGTTACATTAATTTACATTCCTGTAAGGAGTGTGCTAGAGTGCCTGTGGATAAATTGGAACTCTTGTATGCTGTTGGTGAGAAGGTAAAATGGTACAACCTCTATGGAAAACAATATGAAGGGTCCTCAAAAAATAAAGACTAGAACTACCATATGATCCAGCAATTCTACCTCTGGACGTTTATTCAAAAGAATTGAAACCAGGATCTTATAGAGGTATTTGCATTCTCATGTTAATTGCCACATATTCACAATAGCCAAGGTATGGAAATAACTTTTATGTTTATTGATAGATGAATGGATAAAGAAAATGTCACACACACAGGAATGTTATTCAGCTTTGAAAAAGGAAATTCTGTCTTATGAGACAACGTGGATAAACCTTGAGGGCATTATGCTAAGTGAAATAAGCCAGTTACAGACAGACAGATACTACAAGATTCCACTTATATGAGGAATCTAAACTAGTCAGATTCACAGATGCAGAGAGTAGAATGGTGGTTGCCAGGGCTGGGGAGTGGAGTTGCTTTTCAACAGATGTAATGTTTCAGTTATGCAAGATGAGTAGGTTCTAGGGATCTGCTGTACAATATTGTGCTTATATTTAACAATACTCTATTATACACTTAAAAAATTTGTTAAGAGAGTAGATCTCCCGTTAAGTGTTCTTACCATAATTTAAAAAAAAATATTGGAAACAATTTATCATTAAGATTTTTTTCCCCTCTTCCAGCTGTTTATGATGAAAAGGAGGGTAAAAAGCATTCGTTTTGACTTGCTTTGGGACTCTTTCAGAAGGGTTTATTTAAGTCAGACTTAGACTACTAAACAATGTGTAGAGAGGCTCATCAAGATTTTAATTGAGCTACTTAGAACGTATATAACATATATGCCAGTATAAATGTGAAGGATTAAACTTAATTTTTATTTAAGCCTTTTATGGGATTCACAAATAAGGATAATAAAGGTGGATCGTCTCTTTAAAAAAGAAAACAAATAGAAATGTCTTTGATATGTTGAGATTTCATGAATCAGAGACTCTAGTAGTTCCTGACGGCCTACCCTTTGTTTTAGTCATTAGTTCCAGGGCAAAGCAGACCAATTTTTATTAACATTATTTCCCTAAAAAAGGACAGGTCTTATCTCTTTCCTGCCAGGATATTTTCATCATTTTGACCTTGGGGTCAACAACTCCATTTGGGCACAATTTTTTGATAAACACGAAAAAGTTTTCTAATTCATTTGATACTCATCCAGATACTCCTCTTACAGGTGTTGTTGTTGGAATTCCAAGTATGAGTGATTATTTCTGACTTCCTTACATTGGCCCATGTCTTGGGATAATGGAAAGAGGGGTACAAGGATGGAAATGAAATTTGAAGTCTGTAATTTTTTTTGTTTTGGCAAGCTTCCTCTCAATGCTGCAATTTCATCTAGCACCTCTGAGAGTATTTCCTTAACAGTATGGGCATGATGGCAAAACAAAACAAAACAAAAAACATCAGGTAAAAGTCAAGCCAGTGTGTGGTGGGGAGGTACGTCCTTCACTTTTTTGAAAGATTCATTTTTAAGTTTTATTGGTAAATTAAAATATGATTCATGTTGAACAATGGTGAAATATATTGATAATGTCAGGATCATTTTATGTTTATTGATAACATACTAGGAAATAAATGCTACCTTTTTGTATCTTTAATTGTGTTCTATCTTGTACAGTTAATAGGATCTGCATAATCTCAGTACATACGTTGTTATTTCAGGTCCTGTGGGAATGGCTGCTGCTGCTGCTGTGGCAACAGGAAAGAAACGGAAACGGCCTCATGTGTTTGAGTCTAATCCATCTATCCGGAAGAGACAGCAAACACGCTTGCTTCGGTGAGGGCGTTTTTATCCATATTGTTGCTATTTCTCAAATATTTCATGGTGTGGATGACACAGTTAGAACATACATTATTAGGTTCACCAAAGATACCAAGTTAGATCCCTTGATGACAGAATTAGACTCTAAAGTACTCTTATAAAATAAAATAAATCCAACTAGAAATATGATTAACAGATGTATAACATCACATTAATTAATTCAGAGAAAATCTATATGCACACATTGTTCTAGGCCTTGGGAATATAATAGTGAACAAAAAAAATTCCATTAAAGAGCTTATATTCTAATGAAGGAAGAAAGAAAATAAACACATATGTAGTATGTCAGATGATGGTAAGTGCTATGGAAGAAAATAAAATGGAGTAAGTACAAATAAAGGTTAGGGAATTAGGGGGAATATAGTAGTTTCTCTTATTTTAAAGAGATGGTCTGAGAAATGCCTTTGATAAGACAACCTTTGAACAGAGACCTGAAGTTGGTGAAAAGGCAACTGTCTTGATGTCTAGGGGAAGAGCTTTCCCCTAGGGAAATGAGGAATAGCAAGAGGAAAGGTTCAGAAGTGGGAAGGAACATGAAAGTCATGTTTGAGGAATAGCTAGAGAGAGAATGAGAGGAGATATGGTCAGTAGTAGCAGAGAACCACGTCATGCGGTCTTTTGGTCCGATATAGGGGCTTTGATTCTTGCTTTAAGTTAGTGGGAAGTCAACGAAGGCTTTTTGACCAGAGCAATGATATTATCTGACTTATATTTTAAAAGGATCACTTAGGCTACTGTATTGACAGTAGCCTCTGGAAGTATAAGAATGGAAACAAGGAGAACAATGAGGAGGTTAATATAGTAATCCAGGCCAGAAATGACAGTGTCTAAAACCAATGTAGCAGCAGCAAAGGTGGTAAGAGGTAGTCAGGTTCTGGTTGTATTTCAAAAGTCAACACCAGCGTGCTTCATTGATGGATTGGATGTGGGATGTGAGAGGGAAAAAAAGGACTGAAGGGTGACCACAAGGTTTTTGGTCTGATAACTGGAAGGATTGAGATGACACTTGCTGGAAGAGGAGCAGGTATGGGATTGAGGGCAGAATCAGGAATTTGGTTTTGGTTAAGTTTATGATACCTCTTTTTTTTTTTTTTTTTTTATCCTCACCCGAGGACATTTGTTTGCATTTATCTCCAGACAGAGCTGGAGGGAGAGAGAGGAGAAGAGAGAGAAACATTGATGTGAGAGAGACACATCGACTGGTCGCCACCCACACGACCCCAACCAGGGCGGGGACAAACTGCAACCGAGGTACATGCCCTTAGCGGGAACCAAACCCGGGACTCTCTGGTCCGCGGGCCAACACTCTAACTGCTGAGCCAAACTGGCCAGGGCAAGTTTATGATACCTCTTAACCATTAAATAGAGATACAGAATAAGCAGTTGGATATATGAGTGGAATTCAAAAGAGAGATCTTAGCCCTGGCCTGTGTGTCGCAGTTGGTTGGGCATCATCCCGTGCACCTAAAGGTTGCCGATTTGATTCCTGGTCAGGGCACATGCCAGGTTGCAGGCTTGATCCCTGGTATAGGGTGTGCAGGAAGCATCCGATCAACGTTCTGCTCTCACATGGATGTTGCTCTCTCCCTCTCCCTTCCCCTCTCTAAAAATCAATAATAAAATTTTTTTAAAAGGAGAGAGAGATCTTAGCTGAAGACATAAGCAATATAGGTAGTATTTAAAACTATGAGACTGAAAGAGATCACGTAGGGCAGCAGTTCTCAACCTGTGGGTTACGACCCCTTTGGGGGTTGAACGACCCTTTCACAGGGGTCACCTAAGACCATCGGAAAATACATATTTCCAATGATCTTAGGAACTGAGACACCGCTCCTCTATCTGTCTCCAGGCGGATCTGCCCACATGCAGATACGACCACATACAACATGAGGAACTGTATTAAAGGGTCGCGGCATTAGGAAGGTTGAGAACCACTGACCTGGGGAGTGAGTATGGACTTAGGTCTGAAGCACTCTGCTCTTTAGAGGTTGGAGAGATGAAAGGAACTAGCAAAGGAGTCTAAGAAGCAACCAGTGTGCCTTGGCCGGTTTGGCTCAGTCGTTAGAGCATTGGCCTGTGGTCCAGAGAGACCGGGGTTCGGTTCCCACTAGGGGCACGTCCCCGGCCCTGGTTGGTGGTGCGGGAGGCAGCCACTCGATGTGTCCCTTTCATGTCGATGTTTCTCTCTCTCTCTCTCTCTTTCTCTCTCTCTCTCTTTCTCTCTCTTCCTCTCTCTCCCTCCCACTCTATCTGAACAAAAAATGGAAAAATGTCCTCGGGTGAGGATAAAAAAAAAAGAAGAAGCAACCAGTGTATCAGGAGGAAAACCAAGAGAGTAGTATCCTGGAAACCAAGTGCAAAAAGTGTTTTAAGAAAGAGGGCATGTGATCAGCTCTGTCAGATGCTGCTTACAGGTTGAATAAGATGCAAATTGACTTTTAGATTCAGCAACAAGGAGGTTATGATTGAACTTGACAAGGACATTTTCAAAAGAGTGGTAAGGATGAAAGGATTGGAGTGTGTTCAAGAGAGAATGGAAAGAGAGGAATTGGAGACAGTGAGTATAATATAGACCATTCCTTCAAGGAATGCCTCCACGTTTCTTGTTTGATATGTTGTCTTTTGCTCATTTATATCTCTTCTGAAGAGTCTGTAGGTAGCAAAGAAAGATTAGTACGTAGGTATGGTACTTGGAGGACTTAATATTTTGATAGGTTGCATAATATGTATTCATATATGATAAGAAATTTATAAAACGTTCTAGAAGTTTTTTCTTGTAGTGTTTTAAATACTACATCCAAATTTTCTAGTGTTTATTGGAATGTTTATTCCAAATAGAATGCTAATCCATGCAAATGATATGCGACAAAAGCTAGAAAATACAGTCTAGATTAAGAACATAAGATTATTAGAAACTAAAGGAAAAACTTGAAAAGTACTTCACAGTAGCTTTCAGCAAACAGAGAGGTTATATACCACTAGATGGGCAGTTCTTCTCATTTCCTTTAATGATAGTACAGGCAGGAGGAATTAGAATGTATTATTTATAGAAGTATATTTGCTATAAGGGACATAGATGCAACAGTACATGCTTTTGGAGAAAGATGGAAAACTTTATTTTCGATATGTTGGCTTCGCTTCATTTGAATTAGCATGACTCATCAGTCCCTTATAAGGGTACTGATGTATCTAATCAGAATAAATTGTCTCAAGTCAAAGTAAAGTTTGTGTCTGTGTCAGTCACTGTAATTTTTTTCTTTTCCAACTGATTTTATTCTTTTTTCATTCTCTAATTCAGGAAACTTCGAGCCACATTAGATGAATATACTACTCGAGTGGGACAGCAAGCTATTGTCCTCTGTATCTCACCCTCCAAACCCAACCCAGTCTTTAAAGTATTTGGTGCAGCACCTTTGGAGAATGTGGTAAGACAACTGAGCTATGTTCTCAGATACCCTTTGCTTTCTGTGGGTTGTTGTTCACATTCTTGTCATCTTCTGTGTAACATAATAGTTATTCTGTCCTCTCATCCAGGATGGGAGTGGGGAGTGGGGTGTTCAAACTACCTTATGCAAATGAAAATAAAAACAATCATTTCTGTTTCTACTTCCTATAACAAGGTATTTTACCTTACCAGATGCAAAGGGAACAAAATGGTGTCATGTTTGTTAAGAAACCAATGTAGGATTTTCTAAGAAAATTGCTGATTTATGTCAGAAACAAAATGGTAGATAATTCCAAGATAAAAACTTCATGTGGCAAAGCTGGGAGCATTTTATTCATTGCTGATATTTGAGTTGCATATTTAAAATCTCTTACATTTATTCAAAGATGTGACTTAACACTACTTCAATTTTGAAATATAATTAAATTTTTTTTTTTAATTTTTTTTTTATCCTCACTTGAGGACATTTTTTGCATTTATCTTCAGATAGAGCGGGAAGGAGAAAGGGAGGAAGAGAGAGAGAGAAGCATCAATGTGAGAGAGACACATCAACTGGTTGCCACCCACACAACCCCAACCGAGGCTGGGGACAAACTGCAACCGAGGTATGTGCCCTTAGCGGAAACCTAACCTGGGACTCTCTGGTCCACAGCCAACACTAACCACTGAGCCAAACCAGCCAGGGCATAATTAAATATTTTGATCATATACCTATCCATAGATAACTTTATAAAAATATTATTTACTTACATTATGTGAACTACTTTTTCTCTGGTCGAAATAACTTTGAATCATTAGAAGAATAATGATCTGTCCAGATTTAAATTGAATTTTGTTTTTATTATGATAAAATGTATTCCCTTAAAATGACATTTATCAGATTTCTCCCATACTAAATGTAGACATTTTAAGGATTCAGAATTAGTAACCACTTGAGATTTAATCAGTTGTATTGTGGAGTTTGTTTTTTTTCACACACAGATATTGGGGTTCTTTCTTAATGTTTTTAAGTTTTGTTTCGAGGTTTCCCCAAAATTCCTGAGGCCCAAGAATAGACTGCATATTAGGACCTTTCCTTAAAGGAATATGGTAGAAAGCTTCTAGTTCACAGTGGTGCCTGACAAGCAGTCCTTAGTATTATACTGTTGATTGATATGAAATCTGGGCATGTCTTCTCTTCTTGAGTGTTAAAAATTTTAAATATTGTACTACTAATATGATCTATGAAACAGACTTACAAAAAGATACATAGATTTTATGAAACAAGACAAACAGTCATATGATAGAATAGATTGAGATAAAAAGTAGTGAGTATGCCTGGCTGGTGTGGCTCAGTGGAGCATTGTCCCATGTACTGAGAGGTCCTGGTTCGATTCCCAGTCAGGGCACATGCCTGAGTTTCAGGCTTGATCCCCAATAGGGGGCATGCAGGAGGCAGCTAATCAGTATTTCTCTCTCACATCGATGTTTCTATCTCTCTCGCCCTTCCTCTCTCTGAAAAATCAATAAAAACATTTTTTTTTAAAGTAGTAGATGTTTTTTTCATTGAATGACATTTGATAAGTATGGCTAAAGAATAAATACCAATAGAATAAAAAGCAGAATATGTCTTCCAGAGCATTAAAGAGGAAAAGAAACAAGGCTATATACAAAAGATAGAAAACAAGAAAAGGAATTAAAAACAAAACAAAACACAAAGTATAAAACAAAATAATATAAGTGAAACTAATTAATTATGTTATAAACCATAAATATAAATGGGTTAAACTCCCTTGTTAAAGACAAAGATTTTCTTTCAGATTGGAAAAACAATCCAAATAAAAACCCAACTCTATTTATTTATATGACATACTTACAATTACAGATGTTCAAAGTAGCTGCAAATGATACCATCAAGAAAGAGAAAAAAATTCACAGAATGGGAGAAAACATCTGCAAATCATATATCTGATAAAGAACTTGTATCTAGAATATATAAAGAACTCTTGTAACTCAACAATAAAAAGACAAAATAACCCACTTTTAAATAGCAATGAATCTGAGTAGATATTTCTCCAAAGAAGATATAGAAATGGACAGCAAGCATATGAGCACTAATAATGAATAATCACTAATCATTAGGGAGGTGAAAATCAAAACCATAATGAGATATCGCTTCACCCATTAGGATGACTATGGTAAAAAAGATGGACAATAATAAGTGTTGGTAAGGATGTGGAGAAATTAGAACCCTCATACATTGCTGTTGAGAATGTAGAGTAATGTAGTTACTTTGGAAAACAGTTGGCAATTTCTCAAAATGTTAAAAGTAGAGTTACCATATGACCCAACAATTCTACTCTGAGGTTTACTCAAGAGAACTGAAAATAAAACTTATACACATAGCAGCAAAATTTATACACAATATTCATAGAATTTTTATAATTGCAGCATTTTCATAACAGCACAAAGTGGAAACAATCCCAATGTCCATCAGCTGATGGATAGATAAATAAAATGTGGTGTTATCCATATAATGGAATATTAATCAGCAATAAAAAGCTATCAAGTTTTGCCCTGGCCAGTTTGGCTCAGCAGTTAGAGCGTTGGCCTGCGGATCAATGAGTGGCGGGTTCAGTTCTGGTCATGGGCACGTACCTTGGTTGCAGTTTGTCTCTGGCCCTGGTTGGGGTCATGCAGGAGGCAACCAGTCGATGTGTCTCTTTCACATTGATGTTTCTCTCTCTCTCTCTCTCCCTCTCTATCTGAAGATAAATAGAAGAATATCCTTGGTGTGGATTAAAAAAAAAAAAGCTATCAAGTCTTGATAAATACTACAGGATGTGTGAACCTTGCAAGCATTGTGCTAAGTAAAAGAACCTAGTCACAAAAGACCACGTATTGTATGATTCCATTTATATGCAACGTCCAGAATAGGCAAATCAAAGAGACAGAAAGTAGCTTAGTAGTTGCCAGGTTGGAGAAGGGGGAGGGAGGAATGGAGACTGACAACCAGTGGGTATGGAATTTCTCTTAGGGAGGATGAAAATGTTCTAAAATTAGATTATGATGATGCTTGCACAATCTATAAATGTTAAAAAAAAAGATTGAATTGTACACTTTAAATGAGTGAAATAATCCAGCCGGTGTGACTCAGTGGTTGAGCGTCGACCCATGCACCGAGAGGTTGCCAGTTCGATTCCCGGTCCGGACACGTGCCCAGGTTGTGGGCCCGATCCCCAGTGGGGAGCATGCAGGAGGCGGCCAATTGATGTTCTCTCTCATTGATGTTTCTATCTCTCTCCCTCTCACTTCCTCTCTCTCTAAAATCAATAAAGGAAGGAAGGAAGGAAGGAAGGAAGGAAGGAAGGAAGGAAGGAAGGAAGGAAGCCTGGCAGTGTGGCTCAGTGGTTGAAGTCAACCCATGCACCAGGAGGTCACTGGTTTGATTCTTGGTCAGGGCACATGCCCAGGTTGTGGGCCTGATCCCCAGTGGGGGGCGTGCAGGAGGTGGCCAGTTGATGTTCTTTCTCATCGATATTTCTATCTCTCTCCCTCCCTCTCTCTCTAAAATCAATAAATAAAATAAAATAAATAGGTGAAATAAATGGTATGATAGGCTGAATAAAGAGTGGGGCAAAGGTTTATAGTTGTGAGTATGCAAAACAGAATTTATTCTTGTATTATTATTTATTATTGTATTATTTTCCATACAAACAACTGTAAACCTACTTTTGCCCCACCCTATAATGGCCTCCAAATATATCCAGGTCCAATCCCTAGAACCTTTGAGTGTTGCCTTATATGGCAAAGAAGACTTCGCAAGTTTGATTAAATTAAGGATCTTGAGATGGGGAGATTGCCTTGAATTATCTAGGTAGACCCTAAACCTATCACAGTGTCTTTATAAGAGGGAGACAAAGGGAGATTGACATAGATGTAGGAGATATGATGGTAGAAACAAGAGGTTGGATGCAAGGAAGGAGTCAGGAGCCAAGGAGTACAGGCTACACCTCAGCTAGACAAGATGAGGATATGGATTCTTTCCTAGAGCTTCCAGGACCAGCCCTTCCAACAACCTTGACTTGAACCCAGTGAAACTAAGAGAATGAATTGGAAACTAATATGTGTGGTATATGAATTCTATCTCAATAAAGCTGTTGAAATGTTAAAAGAGGTATGTCAGACAAATGACTACAAAAATAAATCATTGATCACAGGGTTAATATCAGACAAAGCCAGTTCTCAAGACAAATGAGTATTAACTGAGAATCAGAGGTCATTTAGTATTAATAAGCAGTATAAATTTATAATGAACTTTTTATGCCTCAAATAACATTAAAGCAAAGCACATACATCTAAAGTTAGAAATGTAAGAAAAAAATAAAAAGAAACTATAATGGTAGTAGTAGATTTTAATATCTTTGTCAGATCAACAAAGAAAAATATAAGTAAGATCATAGAGATCTGAATAATAGAACTAATAAGGTTAATATAAAAGAGATACTAGCATTAATACCTTACAAGGGGAAAATATACCATATTTGAAAAATTACATGAATGGATATGGATTATAAGAACTGACCATATGTTATTAGTAAGCCCCAAAGAAGATGTTGGTTGTAAAATGTAGAAATTCCACAGGCTATATTTTTTACCATAGTACAAAAATTTGGAACTTAATGTCAAAAGACTGACAGAAAAAATTTTTCACTCATACAGAAATTTTAAAAGACTTCTTAAAGGAAAAACTTAATTGGCAGACTATTTAGAAACAACAATAACAAAATATAAGAAAAACTTAAAAGTTATGATCTAAACTGGTACTCAAAAGAACATTCATTGTCTTAATTTATTATTTAAAAAAATTTTTAATTCTTAACCTGAGTGTATATTTTTTATTGCTTTTTAGAGAGAGAGGGAGGGAGAGGGAGAGACAGAGATCAGTTGCCTCCCAGTGATTGAATTCGAAACCTAAGTATATGCCCTGACCGTGAATTGAACCCACAACCTTTTGTTGTACAGGACGATGCTCCAACCAACTGAGCCACTCGGTCAGGGCTGCCTTAATTTATTTTGATATACAAGAAAAATGAAAAAGAAATAAACTTCATTTAGCCCTGGCTGGTTTGGCTCAGCGGTAGAGAATAGGCCCACGGACCAATGAGTCGCGGGTTCGATTCCAGTCAAGGGCATGTGCCTCGGTTGCGATTCATCCCCAGCCCTGGTCGGGGTCATGCAGGAGGCAGCCATCGCACATCGATGTTTCTCTCTCTCCCTCCCACTCTATCCGAAGATAAATAGAAAAATATCCTCAGGTGAGGATAAAAAAAAAAAAAAGAAAGAAATTTCATTTATATAAAGAAGTTGGAAAGGGAACAATTAAATAAGTCTAAGAAAAAAATAGGATAAGTAAACATGGGAGAAATTAATGAGTTTGTGAACAGAAAAAGTAGAATTGTTATATTCAAGAAATGGTACTTTGAAAAGTCAATGAAATAGAAAAACTTCTAGCATGCTAATTGAAAAAAAGGGAGAAGAAAACATATTATATATACAGTCTTCAAAATGAGGTAAGAATAATTAGAGATAAGAATAGCCCTGGCCGGTTTGGCTCAGCGGTTAGAGCGTCAGCCTGCGGTCCAGAGAGACCCAGGTTCGGTTCCCGCTAAGGGCATGTACCTCAGTTGCAGTTTGTCCCTGGCCCTGGTTGGGTCGTGCGGGAGGCAGCCACTCGGTGTGTCCCTTTCACATCGATGTTTCTCTCTCTCTCCCACTCTGTCTGAACAAAAAATGGAAAAATGTCCTCAGGTGAGGATAAAAAAAAAAAAAAAGATTAAAACTGTAAGGAAATACTGCAGATCAGTTCTGTTCTTATAAATGAAAAATCTCAACTAAGTGGATAATTTAGTAAGACAATAAGATAACCAAAACATATCTAAACCTCACTAGAACAATAAACATGTAAAAAACATAAAAAGTAATCAAACAATATTTCTCAAAGGGGCACTACACCCTGATTATTTTGGGTGACATCTGTTAAACCTTCAAGGTACAGAATATTCTTTAATCTTATATACAGTCGTCCCTCGTTTATCGAGGTTAATCCGTTCCAGACTCTAGCAGTTGCACCTGGCATTGAAGGCTTCCTGGGGTGCTCGAATACATAGGCCTACAGTCCATACGTACAGTAATTTTAATTTTAATTATAATACAGGAGTGTATAATTGACTCAGACAACCAAGTGCGCACTGTATCATTTTCACTGGCTCAATCAACTTTTTAATGAATGTATTTGAAAAAAAACGCAATAGAGTGAAGCCGCGAAAGTCGACGCACGAAGTGGCGAGGGACGACTGTATACTGAATTACAGGATGGTATTAAAAAATTAGACCCCACTGTTTGTCACAATCAGTTATGCAATATATTGCATATATTCTCATATTTAATAACAGTTAAAGAAGTGATTTAGATTTTATAGTAATGTCTAACATTTATTGAGTGCTTACTGTATTCTAGATATGGTTATAAGCACTTGGCATGTATTATCTCATTTAATAATTTAAAAACTGTGGTATTTGCCTTTTGTTCTCCTTCCTGAAGGCATCATTATTCTTCCTTTTTGCTCTTCTAGTTGGAGGGTGCTGGGAACTCTGGAAAAATTAAAATTCAGTAGGGCTGTGCATCTTTTGGAATGTCGATTTCTTATTATTTTTAAGAGTTTGCTGAAGGGTGATTAAAAAATTTGCTGGGCTTTTAATAGATTGAAATTTTTCTTATATTTTCCAGGGTTTTGTTTAATTATTCATATTGTGTTCTACCCAAATTACCTCCTTGCCCACAATTGGGGTATATAGCAAGGCACTATAAACAAAGTTAAATGATTCACAACGAACTGGAAAAAAAATTTTTCAAATAATAGTAGCACTTACAGTATATTGAGTATTTACAATGTGCCTGTTTTCTTCTAAGCACTTTGTGGTTTTTACTTAGTCATCACAATAATCCTATGATATATATATATCTGTTATTATCTGTGTTTTACAGATGTAGAAATTGAGGGTTTGAAAGCTTAAGTATTTTGTTCAAGATCACATAGTAAGTAGTGAACTGATGATTAATATTCTTAATATATAAAGAGCTCTCAAAAATCAATAAAAATATGAACAGATTAATAACAAAGACCCAAAGATATATTTGATTATGGATTAGATATTAGGTGATATTAAAGAATTATGTTTTTTTGATGTGATACTTATATTGTAGTTATGTATGAGAATGTCCTTATTTTTCCGAGATGCATGCTAAAGTATTTAGAAGTGTTGCAATATATAAAATACACTTTAAGCCAAAAAAGCATTGTGTGCGTGTGTGTGTGTGTGTGTTGATGGCAGATAAAGTAATTATGCCAAAATGCTGACAATTATTGAATCTAGGTGGTGGATGTACAGGCATTTATTTTACTGTTCTTTACACCTTCCTGTATATTAAAATTTTTTTATTTAAAAATCATGTTTTTAAACACCCCAAAACATGAAAAGGACATAAACAAAAGGAGAAAATACAAATATCTAACACAAATTTTTCCCCCCAAAGATAAGGGAATTAAAACACCATTTTACCTGGCTCATGTTGGCAAATATGAAAAAGATGTATAACTTGCAGTGTTGGCATGTCAAACAGGCAGTTTAAATTCGTAATTTCCTGGAGGACAGATTGGTAACTGGTATAAAAAGTGCCCCAAATGGCCCTGGCCGGTTTGGCTCAGCAGTTAGAGCGTCAGCCTGCTGACCAAAGAGTCGAGGGTTTGATTCTGGCCAAGGGCACGAACTTCAGTTGCTGTTTGTCCCCGACCCCTCTGGGGCCTTGCAGGTGGCAACCAATCAGTGTGTCTCTCTCACATCGATGTCTCTCTCTCTCTCTCTCTCTCTCTCTCTCTCTCTCTCTCTCTCTCTCTCTCTCCCCCTCCCACTCTGTCTGAAGAGAAATGTAAAAATATCCTCGGGTGAGGATGGGGAAAAAAAACAACAACAAAAAAAAACGGTGCCCCATATGTACACATTTTTTTTTTTTTAATCCTCACCTGAGAATATTCTTCCATTTATCTTCAGATAGAGTGGAGGGAAGGAGGAAGAGAGAGAGAGAGATAGAGAAAGAGAAAGGAAGAAACATTGATGTGAGAGAGACACATTGACTGGTTGCCTCCCTCACAACCCTGACCAGGGCCTGGGACCCAACTGCAACCGAGGCACGTGCCCTTGACTGGAATCAAACCTGCGACTCTTTGGTATGAGAGCCGATGCTCTAACCGCTGAGCCAAACCAGCCAGAGCTCAAATGTATGCTTTCAACCCAGTTTCCTTTTGAAATTTTATCCTTAAGAAATAATTGACAACTCGCCCTGGCCGGTTTGGCTCAGCGGTTAGAGCGTTAGCCTGCGGTCCGGAGAGACCCGGGTTCGGTTCCCGCTAAGGGCACGTACCTCGGTTGCAGTTTGTCCCCGGCCCTGGTTGGGTCGTGCGGGAGGCAGCCACTCGATGTGTCCCTTTCATGTCGATGTTTCTCTCTCTCTCTCCCTCCCACTCTATCTGAACAAAAAATGAAAAAATGTCCTCGGGTGAGGATAAAAAAAAAAAAAGAAATAATTGACAACTCAAGAAAAGGAAGACAAAGAATCCAATTAAAAAATGGGCAGAGGACCTAAAGAGACACCTCTCCAAACAGGACATACAAATGGCCAAGAAACATATGAAAAAATGCTCAACGTCACTAATCATCAGAGAGATGCAAATTAAGAACAACTATGAGGTATCACCTCACACCTGTCAGAATGGCCACCATCAACAAATCATCAAACAACAAGTGTTGGTGAGGGTGTGGAGAAAAGGGGACTCTAGTACACTGCTGGTAGGAATGCAGACTGGTGCAGCCACTGTGGAAAACGCTATGGTGTTACCTCAGAAAGTTAAAAATTGAACTGCCATTTGACCCAGTGATCCCACTTCTAGGAATATACCCTAAGAAACCTGAAACACCAATCAGAAAGGATATATGTACCCCTATGTTCATAGCAGCACTATTTACAATTGCTAAGCTCTGGAAACAACCCAAGTGTCCATCAGTAGACGAGTGGGTAAAAAAGCTGTGGTACATGTACACAATGGAGTACTATACAGCTGTAAGAAAGAAAGATCTCTTATCCTTTGAGATGGCATGGAAGGACCTGGAGAGTATTTTGCTAAGCGAAACAAGTCAAGCAGAGAAAGACAAATATCACATGATCTCACTTATTTGTGGAATATAATGAACTAAACAAACTGATGAAAAAAATTGACCCAGAAACATAGAGGTGGGGTACAGAGTGACAAACCTCAGAGGAGGGGAGGTTGGAGGGAGAAGAGGTAAACCACAGAACTTGTATGCATGACCAATGGACATAGACAACAAAGTTGGGGATGGGGCGGGGGGGAGGGGAGGACCGTGTCAATGGGGGAAAAAGGAGAAACATCTGTTACAAAAACAAATTAGTAAATAAAATTTAAAAAGTTTAAAAAAAAAGAAAGAATTGATTAAATGAGCAAAGGTGTATGTGCAAGGGTGTTAGTCACTCTGTTGTTTTTAGTGTTTTTAAAAATTGAGAGTAACCTAAAAGTTCAAAGATAAGGGATTACAGTGGCTTTGTAGTAGTATATCTTGATATTGGTACTGTGATCCCTCCAACTTTGTTCTTCTTAAGATTGCTGCAGCTATTCAGGGTCTTTTTTGGTTCCATATAAATTTTTTGAGTATTTGTTCTAGATCTGTGAAATCTGTGAACAAAGCATATTCTTCCACTTGTTTATATGTTTCTCTACCTCTTTTTTCAACATCCTATAGTTTTCTGAGTACAAGTCTTTTACCTCCTTGGTTAAGTTTATTCCTGAGTACGTATCTTAATTTTTTTGTTGCAATGGTAAATGGGATTTTTTTTTAGTTTCTCTTTCTGAGAGTTCATTATTGGTATATAAAAATGCCATTGATTTCTGGATGTTAATTTTATATCCTGCTACATTGCCGAATTCATTTATTAAATCTAGTAGTTTTTTGGTGGAGTCTTTAGGGTTTTCTATGTATATCATGTCATCTGTGAATAATGACAGTTTTACTTCCACCTTTCCAATTTGGATGCCTTTTATTTTTTTCTTTTTGTCTGATTGCTGTGGCTAGGTACTGGCACAAGAACAGGCATATAGATCAATGAAACAGAACAGAGAACCCAGAAATCAACCTAAGCCATTATGCTCAATTAATATTTGACAAAGGAGGCAAAAGCATACAATCGAGTAAAGACAGTCTCTTCAGTAAATGGTGTTGGGGAAATTGGACAGGTACTACATGCAAAAAAATGAAAATAGACCACCAACTTACACCATACACAAGAATAAACTCAAAATAGATTAAAGACTTAAATGTAAGACTCGAACCATAAAACTCCTAGAAGAAAACCTAGGCAGTAAAATCTCGGACATTTCTCATAGCAATATTTTTTCTGATGTATCTCCTCTGCCAAGGAAAACAAAGAGAAAATAAATTACATCAAAGTAAAAAGTTTTTGCACGGCAGAGGAAACCATCAACAAAATGAAAAGACAACCTACTTAATGAGAGAGGATATTCACCAATGCTACATCCAATTAGGGGTTAATATCCAAAATTTATAAAAAACTCATACAACTCAACATCAAAACAAACAAAAAATTTAGTTAAAAAATGGGAAGACAGGAAACTCTGGTGGAGGTCCGTAGCGGTCCTGACGTGCAAATCGGTCGTCTGACCTAGGTATAGGGGGGAAAGACTAATCGAACCATCTAGTAGCTGGTTCCCTCCGAAGTTTCCCTCAGGATAGCTGGCGCTCTCACATGCGAACCCACGTAGTTTTATCCGGTAAAGCGAGTGATTAGAGGTCTTGGGGCCGAAAAAATGGGAAGAGTACCTGAATAGACACTTCTCCAAAGAAGACCAACAGATGGCCAATAGACGTATGAAAAGATGCTCAGTGTCACTAATCATCAGAGAAATGCAAATTAAAACCACAATGAGATACCACCTCACACCTGTCAGAATGGCTATTTGGCAATAAATAAACGTGTTAGTGAGGATGTGGAGAAAAAGGAACTGTTGGTGGGAATGCAGATGGTACAGCCATTGTGGAAAATAGTATGGAGGTTCCTCACAAAATCTATAATGGAACTGCCTTATGACCCAGTGATTCCACTTCTGGGTATATATCCAAGGAAACCCAAAACACTTATTCGAAAGAATATATGCACCCTTATGTTCATTGCAGCATTATTTACAATCCAAGATATGGAAGCAACCCAAGTGCCCATTGATAGATGGGTAGATAAAAAAGTGGTGATATATAGATATATCTATATATATAGATATATATTTATGATATATGTATAATGGATTATTACTGAGCCATAAAAAAAGAATGAGATCTTACCATATAAGACTGCATGGATGGACCTAGGGAGTATTATGCTAAGTGAAATAAGTCAGACAGAGAACATATGATTTCAGTTATATATGGAATTTAAGATCAAAATAAATGAACAAACAAAGCAGAATCAGACTCATAGATACAGAGAACAGACTGATGGTTGCCAGGGAGGAAGGGGGTTGGGAAGCTGGGTGAAAAAGGTGAAGGCTTAAGAAGTATAAATTGATACTCACAAAATAGTCAGTAATATTGTAACAACTATATATGGTGCCAGATGGGTACTTGAAATATTGGGGGACCATTTTGTAAAGTACTGTATATGATTTTCTAACTACTATGCTGTACACCTAAAAACTAATACAAAATAATATTGAATGTAGCCCTGGCCTGTTTGGCTCAGCGGTTGGATCGTCAGCCTGCGGACCAGAGACTCTTGGGTTTGGTTCCCGCTAGGGGCACGTACCAAAAAATAATAATAATAATATTGAATGTAAACTGTAATTTAAAAATTTTTTAAATTAAAAACTACTGTGGTCGCCTGGCCAGTGTGGCTCAGTGGATTGAGCGTTTTCCCATGGACTGAGAAGTCTCGGTTCGATTCCTGGTCAGGGCACATGCCTGGGTTTCGGGCTCAACCCCGGTGAGGGGCACAGGAGGCAGCCAATTGATGTTTCTCACATCGATGTTTCTATCTCTCCCTTCCTGTCTCTCTAAAAAAAGCAGTAAAAAAAAAAAAAGGTACTATGGTCATATCTGAAGTTGTTTTGTTGTAAATTACTCTGAGGGATGCTCTACCAGCATTTTTTTTTAAATCTCAAGATATTTTTAAGGAATTATATAGCACTGATAAGTTTAGCTAAATGCCTGGGTATGAATCCCTGGAATTTACTGAGCCATAAAAATGGGTGAAATTGTTTGAAACTAGTTAATTATATAGTAATAATTTTTTTTTTTTTTAAAGTACGTGCCCCTAGCGGGAACCGAACCCAGGACTCTCTGGTCCACAGGCCGACGCTCCAACCGCTGAGCCAAACCGGCCAGGGCTATAGTAATAATTTAATGATTTCCCATCTTCAAATGCCAGGTGTTTCCAGCACATGAAATTTATTTTTATACTATTATTATTAACTCTTACTATATGGGCCAACATACTAATATAATTTAACCTGATACATTAAAATTCAATACCAGAACCTAGGTTTATATGATTCATTTTTCCTGTGTGTTGGTAGTGTAAAAACTCTACATAGGATATAGAACCTAAAAAACAGAAAATGTAAATCCTTAATGTTGCCATGGCAACACCAGCTGCTTATATTACAATACATAATTTGGTAAATACTTTTGAAACTTTCTTTTTTATTAGAAACCAAGGTAAAACTGAATTTCTAGAGTGATAATGATTCTACATGTTTGCACTATTTTTCTTTTATCCATTTCATTGTTGACCTGTTTGGAAAATTTTATAACTGCAAAAGTTGTACTTCGTGGCCAACAATAATTTTTATTTTACTACATGTTTGTGGTGGAATATGGGACTTTTTGTTTTTTCATCCTTATAATGAGATGCTTTTATAAGGAAATGTGTTCTGATTGAGAGGTCAGTCCACTTAGCAGAAAACCTAGACCTCAGACATTGTAACCTCTGGGCAAACCTCACTTTCTCTTCCCTTCTTTTCTAAGTTAATGGCTTGAGACCTGAATGCAAATTAATTTTCTATCCCCATGTTGTCACATTTTCATAATTCCATGGCTTCTTTGTTATCCCAAAAGGCTTCCTCATCCCCCTGTGCATTCTTATAAGTGAATGAACCTATTATTGTTGGTTATAGGATCCGGTGTCTCTCTACTATCTCTGCTCACTATACAAGAGTGTGTGCATGTGCAAATGTGCTGCTGTTAAGTTCTCTGTCTTTTGAGAGACTTTTCACAAGCAGTGGAAGGAATGGACTCAGAATAATATCTGGTTCAGACCTGGGCTTGTCAGAACCACAAAGGCATCATGGGTTTGAAGTTCACCTTGGTCACCAGGAAGCACCAGAAAGGAGGAGGCCCTGACCTGTGGGGCTCTCTCTGGCCCTAGGCCTTACTAATAGTGGCACCTTTGACACCCAGCTACAATATTCACCACTTGTTTTTTTTTCTCTGATGCCTTTCAGTCTAGCTTCTTGTGTACTTGAATCTCCAATCTGTTCGGTAGTCTGGCTTTGGAGGAAAATAACAGAAGTTTTAGAGATAGGTTTTTGGTGATCTTGGAAATGATTTTGGCCTTTAACTGCCACAGCTAGGTATTATCAGGTGGCCTGGGAAATGCTGCATAATGAATGCCATTCCTGTTGATCTGGAACAGGTGATGGGGCCAGCACTGACAGAAAATTGGATTTTAACTGAGAAGCAGTATTTCTGTAAAACTTTTTTATTGTCTCTTTTCTGCTGTTGTTACCTGTAATTTCGTCATCTTTTCATTTAATTCTGTACAGTGTGATGTCTTTGGGGCCAGTGGATATTTTTATCTGCTAGTTGTAGAAGTGTTTGTTCTTAGGGCTCTGTAATGGCTGAGGGAGGCCGCCCCACCCACTCACTGGTTGCTTGGCACCAGCCCTCCCTGGTTGTTGGGCATCTTGTTTACTTCTGCCCTTAATTCCCTGCAGGTGCGTAAGTACAAGAGTATGATCCTGGAAGACCTGGAGTCCGCCCTAGCAGAACACGCCCCTGTGCCACAGGAGGTTAACTCAGAGCTGCCGCCTCTCACCATTGATGGAATTCCAGTCTCTGTGGACAAAATGACCCAGGTAAGGGGCGGGAAGTGAGAAGGAGACACAAAGACAAGTGGCACAGATGTGGGTGGGCCTCAGATGACTTTTCTTAGTTTTGTCCTCAGTGATAGCACCAGAGTGAGATGCAGGCTGGAGCTGATATAGTGAAACAGGAGAAGCCTCAGAAAAGAAAATGTCGTGCCAGAAAAATGCTCCCCACCAAGGGCATGAATGTAATCTCCTCCTTTTGTTGGCAGCTTTTTACTGTTGCTTGGGCCCTTGCGTTAGCTAAAGAAACTTTTAGCTTGGAGTTTGTTTGGAAAGGAGACTGTTAGTACTTTGATGAACCACAGTCAAGTGGGGCAAGTAAACTTTTAGTCTCTTTTGTGCTGAGCTGTTCCTCTGTCCATGTATATTCTAAATCCCAGCACACTACTGCCAAGGAAAGCTCCCTCTCCAGGGGATGTGGATGGAAAGCTCAGAAGGACACTTTGCTGAGTCATTGGCTCCCCTTCTCTTCCTCTGAGAAGGATCATCAAAATGTACTTAGCCTGATAAATCAGTATACCTCAGGAATTTAGCAGAGACTGTTTCTTTAAAAATTTTTTTTAGCCTGGCTGGTGTGGCCCAGTGTATTGAACATCGTCCCCTGGACTGGAAGGTCCCAGTTCGATTCCTGGTCAGGGCACATGCCCGGTTATGGGCTCGATCCCCAGTAGGGGGCATGCAGGAGGCAGCCAATGGATATTTCTCTCTCACATTGATGTTTCTATCTCTTTCCCTTCCTCTCTCTAAAAAAATCAATAAAAACATATTTAAAAACTTCTTTTAATTAAAAAAAATTTAGCTTTAAAAGTGATAGCTTAATCAAAACTAAATGTCTTTGTATAACATATTTTCTCACATTTTTTAATTAATATACTTTATCTTGCTAAATCCAGTTGTAAGTTTTGTTTCCTTTTCCATTCTTCCAGCAGCATTTAGCACAATTGATTACTTCTTTCTTCTTAAGCCAGTTTCTCTACATTTCTGTGACCCTATACTCTCCTGAATATTCTCCTATTCGGTGGATCCTCCCTCTCAGGTCTTCTGCTGGCTTTTCTTCCTCTTCTCACCTGATCAACATCGGCATGTCTCGGGGCTCTATCTTTAGTTTCTCTCCAAGTGATCTCATCCTATCCTGTGAACTTTATTTCCCATCTATATGCTGTTTACACCCCAGCTTATACCACTGTTAGATCCTCAGTACCAACATGCCCAAAGCAGAACCTTTGAATGCCCCCACTGCACTATCCACTCAAATCTTTTCCTCCCCTGGTATCCCCATGTCAGTTAATGGCACCATTGGCCGTCTGGTTGCTCAAGTCCCATCATAGGAGTAAATCCTTAATTTTCCTGTTTTGTCCTCACTCCCCTACCAACCACATCTAATTCATTAGCAAGACCTATCAATTCACCTCTGAAATGTACCCTGAATCTGTTTACTCTTCTCAGTTCCCATCACACCCTAGCCCAAACCTTTAGCATCTCTCACATAGACTATTTCAGTTGATGAGTTCTGTTGATCTCCTTACTGCCACTCTTGCTCTGCTACAGCCCATGCTCGACAGAACCACCAGAGATTTTTTTTTTTTTTAACTTAAATAAGGTCCTGTCACCCTCTAGTGGCTTTCTACTATTTCTCAAATCAAATTCAGGTTTTGCCGTGGCCTCTGAGGCCCTTTTCAAATCTCATTTTCCATTCTCCCCCTCAGTCAGTGTGCTGTGGCCAAACTAGCCCCCTTTCCTTTTGTCAGACACCCCAAGCTCATTCTTTTACTTTTGCTATTCCCTTTGGCTGCAACATTTTTCTCCCAGAACATTGTGTGATTGATTGACCTTACCTTATTCAAAGTTTAGCTGAGATATCACCTCCTTTCTTATCTCATCTAATACAGTTTTCTTCTCCCATCAAGTCACTACCTAATACATCCCCTATTTTATTGTCTTTATAACATTTATCACTATCTGAAATTACCTTATTTATTAACATTTGCACAGTAAGTTCTCAACATCTTTGATCGGTTATACAACTTTAAGCGAAATGACGTGTAAGGAAACCATTTTACCATAGGCTAATTGATACACGTAAACAAGAGTTAAGTACCTATAGCATCTCATCACGTTATAACGAAATGGCATTATTCGAGGACCTGCTGTACTTATCTGTGGTCTGTCTCTCCAGCTAGAATTTGAGAGCAGGGACTTAGTTTCCGTTCTTCACTACTGTCCAGTACAGCTGCTCAGCACCTAAATAACGTCTGGATTCTAAATAATACTCAGTCAATATCTGTTTAGTGAATGATCTAAGGGTCAGAGCAAAAATGAATCCAGCATAGTGGGTAACTGGATTGTGGGTCTCCTGAGTGGGATTCACGCAATACAGACATTGATGCTGCTGCTCGGGAGGTGGCACTTTTCTTCCTGCTAAGCCTGAACCAGCAACTTGGTCTGAAGTAATACAACATTTTATAAATATAAAACTAAATCGAGACCTTTCTGCGGACACTTGAAGGATCTCTAAATAATGGTTCAAAGAGGAAGGCATTATCTAAATTTTTTTCCTGTCATGTCATACCTGCTATTATTCTGCTCCGAGGGCCATTCTGACTGGTAAAGAAAACATGCAGTGAATTTTGTTTTTACCCGATTGACGTAAAGAATCTGCCCTGTATCTCATGTATAAAGTACATCTAAAGCTGACTAAGCTTCTGATTAAGAATGCTGTGTTGGGTGGAGTCCTGTCCTATGATGGGCATTTTATCCCTCTTGTCATACTTGATATGCTAGGTTGAAATAATCTGAGGTTTTGATTATATTAAATCATTGTGGATACTGATAATTATGAAAATTGGCTGATGGCCACAATAGTTAGAGCAAACAGTTTAATTTTCATGTTGGAGATAAAACATTTGACACTATTGTTTTCTAGCTCTCAACAAAATATTAGCAAACAGGATCCAGCAATACATTAAAAAGATATTACACCACGATCAAGTGGGATTTATTCCAGGGATGCAAGGTTGGTACAATATCCACCAATCAATGAACAAAAAGAAGGATAAACACCACACGATCATATCAGTAGATGCAGAAAAAGCATTTGATAAAAATCCAGCACCCATTTATGATAAAAACTTTTAGCAACTGGGAATAGAAGGAATATACCTCAACATAATAAAGGCCATGTGTGACAAACCCACAGCCAACATCATACTCAGTGTGCAAAAACTACAAGTGTTACCCTTAACATCAGAACAAGACAGGATGTCTGCGTTCACCATTATTTATTTATTTATAATCCTCACCCGAAGATATTTTTCTATTTATCATCAGATAGAGTGGGAGGGAGGGAGAGAGGGGGAGAGTAAGAGAGAGAAGCATCAATGTGAGAGAGACACATCGACTGGTTGCCTCCTGCACGACCCGACCAGGGCTGGGGATGAACCGCAACCAAGGTATGTGCCCTTGACTGGAATCGAACCCGTAACTTGTTGGTCCGCCGGCCGGTTGACGCTCTAACAGCTGAGCCAAACCAGCCAGGGCGCTTTTACCACTCTTATTCAACATATTATTGGAAGTCCACAGCAATCAGACAAGAAGAAGAAATAAAAGGCATCTAAATTGGAAAGGAAGAAGTAAAACTGTCATTATCTGCAGATGACATGTTACTATATAGAGAGAACTCTAAAGATTCCACCAAAAAACTACTAGAACTGATAAATGAATTCAGTAAAGTAACAGAATACAAAATAAATATCCAGAAATCAGTTACATTTTTATACACCAATAATGAACTATCAGGGAAACTAAGAAAACAGTCCCATTCACAGTTGCTTCAAAAAATAAAATACCTAGGAATAAACTTAACTAAGGATATAAAAGACTTGTACTTGGGAAATTATAAGACACTGAAGAAAGAAATTGAAGAAGAGCCCTGGCCAGTTTGACTCAGCAGTTAGAATGTCAGCCTGCGGACAAAAGCAGCGAGGGTTCGAGCCGCAGCCCCAGTCGGGGTTGTGTGGGAGGCAACCAATCGATGTGTCTCTCACATCAGTTTTTTTTTCTCTCTTTCTCTCCCTCCCTCCCACTCTCTAAAAAAAAAAAAAAAAAAAAAAGGAAAAAAAATACCCTCAGGTGAGGATTAAAAGAAAAGAAATTGAAGAAGATACAAATAAATGGAAACATATACCATTCTCATGGAATTCTCATGGATAGGAAGAATTAACATCATCAGAGTGTCCATACTACCCAAAGCAATCTGTAGATTTAGTGCAATTCCCATCAAGATGCCAATGGCATATTTCACAGAACTAGAACAAATATTCCAAAACTGTATGTGAAACCACAAAAGACCCCAAATAGCCACAAGTGTTGGTGAGGATGTAGAGAAAAGGGAACCCTCGTGCTTTGTTGGTGGGAATTCAGATTGGTGCAGCCACTGTGAAAAGCAGAATGGAGTTACCTCAAAAAATTAAAAATGGAACTGCCTAGTGATCCAGCAATTTTACTTCTGGTAATTTATCTGAAGAAACCTGAAACACTAATTATAAAGAATATATGTAGCCCCTGGCTGGTTTGGCTCAGCGGTTAGAGTGTTGGCCTGCGGTCCAGAGAGACCCGGGTTCGGTTCCCGCTAAGGGCATGTTACCTCGGTTGTCCCCGGCCCTGGTTGGTCGTGCGGGTGGCAGCCACTCGATGTGTCCCTTTCACGTCGATGTTTCTCTCTCTCTCTCTTCCTCTCTCTCCTTCCCACTCTATCTGAACAAAAAATGAAAAAATGTCCTCGGGTGAGGATAAAAAAAGAATATATGTACCGCCCTGGCAGGGTGGCTTAGTTGGTTGGAGCATCGTCCCATACACCAAAAAGGTTCTAATCCCAGTCAGGGCACATACTTTCCTTCTACAGCTACTATGTGTTGGAATACACACTACTAAATTCTTTACCAGGAGTATCTCATTTAATCCTTGCCTTCCTGTGTGTGTGTGTGTCAAGGAAGAACTCAGATATGGTCTCTAACCAGAAAGGACAAAGTAAATTTAACTAGACAATAATTCTAGAGTTCAGACCATATGGATAATTCATGACTTCTTTGAAGTGATAAAATTCCAGGATTGTAAAAATGCACTGTAATAGAGGTAGACTTGGGTTAACTAGACAGTTCTATTAATCATCATATCTGCATTGAATGCTATAGAGATGACACGTTTATATTGATAACCCTAACTTACAAATATAATTCTATACACAATCCTCAGATAAGTTTTGAATCATCCAAAGAGATTAAATTCAACTCAATATTGTTCTAATGTTATGTATCCCATTATTGAATTCCTTACAAACTAGAAAGCATGGTTTATTAGAGTCAGAAGATCTAGTCTCTGGTCCCAGTTCTCCTACATATTAGCCCTGGTTCTCAGTTTTATTTTCTGAAAGTGAGAATAATACATGCCCTCCTACCTTATGGAGTCAGAGGAAGAAAAAACGAGGTATATGGGAAAGTGCTTTGAAAATTAAAGCATTACACAAAGGTGTTACTACTGAGTATTAATACTAATTATATGTTACCTATATAAACTTTTGAATAACCTGAACATACCATTTCTCATCCGTTTTTTTCACTTAGAGAAAGTTAATGAACATAGAATTTTATTTTGCTCAGCAATGAAGTGAGACAGTACAGGTGACAATATACTGAAAAACTGAGGCATAAAGAGGAAGCAATTGATGAAGCAAGCTAGTGGCAAGAAGTAGACTGTAGAGTTGAGCTTATATTGCCAGTGTGCTCCCCTCTCTCTCCCCCCTCCCCCCTCCTATAAAACTATATTGTGATCATCATTCAGGTTGAGAGTCTCAGCTAATCTACACTAAACATTTACTGTTTAAAAGAATTTCTTTACTTTATCAAAATTGTCTCCTACACAGATTGAAACTACATATAACAAAACTTTAGTTCTGCATAAACAGAATACCCTGATTCTTTTAAGAAGCAGCTCTGTAGTTTTGTTTGTTTGTTTGTGTTAAAAGTGTAATCCTAGCCCTGGCCGGTTTGGCTCAGCGGTTAGAGCGTTGGCCTAACCAGAGAGTCCTGGGTTCGGTTCCCGCTAAGGGCACGTGCCTCGGTTGCAGTTTGTCCCCGGCCCTGGTTGGGGTCATGTGGGTGGCAGCCACTCGATGTGTCTCTCTCACATCGATGTTTCTCTCTCTCTCTTCCTCCCTCTCTCCCTCCTGCTCTATCTGAAGATAAATGCAAAAATGTCCTTGGGTGAGAATTAAAAAAAAAAAAGTGTAATCCTATATTAGTAAATAGAATATTTAATTGAAAAGCTTCTATTTTTCATATTATTAATGTATCTTGATCCTGATAAAGTCCTTTTTAAAAAATATGTTTATTGATTTTTTTAGAGAGAGAAAAAGGGAGAGAGAGATAGATACTTTGATGTGAGAGAGAAACATAGATCAACTGCCTTCTGCATACCCCCAACTGGGAATCGAGCCTGAAACCCAGGCTTGTGCCCTGACCAGGAATCAAACCGGGACCTCTCAGTCCACAGGAAGATGCTCAATCCACTGAGCCACACCAGCCAGGCTAAAGCCCTTTTTTTATGTGTGGTAAAAAACATATGGTCCTGTAGTTTTAATGACATAATGAAAACTAGGCAACTTTAAGAATGCTGGCTAGATCTCCCTTATGCCTCCTTGCATAAGAAGTGAAGGAGGTTGAGATAGGCTTAGCAGAAGAAATCTGAATTTGGTGTTGATTCTGCAACCCCAGAATTCATTTACAAGAAAATAATAAAGTCCTCTTTTTCAGAGATTTTGGAAGCCAGGTTAGCACAATTTTCTGGAATACTTCAAACCAGAGACCAGAGGATGGGCAAAGTTGTGTTTCTCAAACTTAGTGTGCATGGGAATTACCATTGTTTAAATGCAGACTGTGGCCCAGCCAGTGTGGCTCAGTGGATTGAGCATTGTCCCATGGACTGAAAGGTCCTGGTTCGATTCCCAGAGGACATGCCTGGGTTTCAGGTTCAATCCCCAGTGGGGGGTGGGCAGGAGGCAGCTGGTCAGTATATCTCTCTCCTTTCCTCTCTAAAAAAAAAATCAATAAAAACATATTTAAATAAAATAAATGCAGACTGAATCGGTGGGGGTAGGGTGAGACCTGAAACTCTGCCTCGTACAAGCTCCCAGGTGATGCCAAAGCTGCTGATTCCCAGACTACACTTTGAATTTAAGGAGTTTTTTTGAAGAGTCTTTAAATAATAATTATGATTTTGCTAGCAGAAAATCAGTTCTACTCTTTACCATGCTTGAGTCCTATAGGATTCTCTTGTTCTTGGAAGGTTGTAAATCTTTCTGGAATTTGTGTTAGAAGAGGTCCAGGCATTATAGAAGTATCTCTGGAAAGACCAGCTCAGTAATTATTGGTTGAAATCCACTCTTTTTTCCCTTCTCTCTTCCATCTTCCCACCTTGAACTTATTGTCCTTCTCTTACTCTCACTGGGGCAGTCTTTGTTGCTTTAATATTCCCTTGGAGTAATGATGCAACAGGATAGCAATTCTTCGCCAGCTTTCAGGGAAACCTTCAGAAACACACAGCACAGTGATTGCTTCATTAGGAAGAAGTTATTCGCAGGGCTTGACATGTTTTACTTAGAAAACATTCATTAGTTGTCAATTTAGGTTGTTTGAGTGTTGTTTGTTTTGAAAAGGCATAGGTCTGGCCTCTTCTACTCAAAGAGTAGAAACATTATGCTAAGTGAAACAAGCCAGACACAAAGGACAAATATCGTGTGATTCCACTTACATGAGCTATCTAGAATGGGCACATTCATAGAGACAGGAAGCAGGGTAGAGGTTACTAAGGGCTGGGGAAAGTAGAAATGGGAATCACTATTTAATGGGTACAGAGTTTCTGTTTTGGATGATGATGAATAAATTCTGGAAATAGATAGTGTTGGTGGTTGTACAATATTATGAATGTCCTTAATGCCACTGAATTACACATACTAAAATGGTAAATTTTATGTTGTGTATATTTTACCCCAATATAGAAAAATATTATAAAGAAGGGCTGAATAAAAAGTCTTATTTTAGTGGTCCTCTAACTTGGCTGCACAATAGAATCATGTAGGGAACTTAAAATCCTAATGCCAGGCCATACTCCAGACCAATTAAATCAGAATCTTTGGGGATGAGATGCAGGCATCTGTAGTTTTAATCTCCCCAGGTGATTCCAGCATGCAGCCAACTTTGAGAACCACTATTGTGGATGACAGTTTGAAGCTGCTGCTTCTTAATATAGTGACAGAATCTATTTGCAAAGTAGGCATTTCTTACTGTCCAAAACTATTTTTAAAAAGTGTTTATGTCAGTGGTTCTCAACCTTCCTAATGCTGCAACCCTTTAATACAGTTCCTCATGTTGTGGTGACCCCCAACCATAAAATTATTTTCGTTGCTACTTAATAACTGTAATTTTGCTACTGTTATGAATCGCCATCGGAAATATGTGTTTTCCGATGGTCTTAGGCGACCCCTGTGAAAGGGTCGTTTGACCCCCAAAGGGGTCGCAACCCACAGGTTGAGAACCGCTGGTTTATGTATATGATACCATTCCACACTTTGTAAATATTAGGTAGGCAGGACGAGATTAAGAGAATATAAAGATAACAAAAAAGTGGGTGTGTTCTTAAATAGAACATAGCTTATTTTGAGTAGAGTAAAAAAATAAGGGTATATTTAGGAATACTAAGGGAAGGGAATAGGCACATGAATTTCACATTCAAGATGCAACTAGACTAGAGGAAAATATTTACACATTATATGACAAAAAATTCATATCCAGAGCAGATTAATATTTTCTTCAAATTAAAAAAAAAAATAATTAGAAAAATAAGCAAAGCCTTCTAATCAGTTCACAGAAGAAGAAAAAACAGTCAGTAAACATATGAAAAGTTCCTCAACCTTATTACTAATGAAAATTAAAATAAACAATTTCTTCCACATCCAGTGAGCCAAAAAAGAAAGCTTGGTAATAACAAAATGTGAGGGAGGGTGTGAAAAAATGAGGATTGCCCTGCACTGTTGGTGGGAGTGAGATTGGCAGTCTTTTTGGAGGACAATTGGGCAATATCTATTAAAATGTTAAATGCAGCCCTGGCCGGTTTGGCTCAGCGGTTAGAGCGTCGGCCTGTGGTCCAGAGAGACCCGGGTTCGGTTCCCGCTAAGGGCACATATCTCAGTTGCAATTTGTCCCCGGCCCTGGTTGGGTCGTGCAGGAAGCAGCCACTCAATGTGTACCTTTCATGTCGATGTTTCTCTCTCTCTCTCCCTCCCACTCTATCTGAACAAAAAATGGAATAATATCCTCAGGTGAAGATGATTAAAAAAAAAAAAAAAAGTTAAATGCAGCCCTGGCCGTTTTGGCTCAGTGGTTAGAAAGTCGGCCCACGGGCTGAGGGGTCTCTGATTCGATTCCCGGTCAAGAGCACATACCTGGGTTATAGGTTCGATCCCTGGCCCTGGTCTGGGTCGTTCGGGAGGCAACCAACCAGTCAATGTGTCTTTCTTACATCTATGTTTCTCTCTTTCTCCCTCCCTTCCACTCTATCTAAAAATAGATGGAAAATATCCTCAGTGAGGATTAACCAAAATAAAGTAAAATGTTAAATGCATATACCCTTGTTAACCAGCAGTTCCACTTTTCTGCTAGAGAAATACATGTGTGCACAAAGAAGCATGTACAAACATGGTAAACAACCTAAATATCAATAGAACAGTTAAATAAAATGGAAAAATCTATACCTTGGCTACGAGGCAGTTATTTTTAATGAGATTATCCTAGTTGTACTACCTAATGAGAATATCTGTTGAGTGGGAAAAGTGAGTTATAATAAAATGTGTGCAGTATGGTACCATTTGTTTGTTGTTTCATCACATAAAACGGTGTGTTTCCAGCATATATTTATGTTGATGCATAGAATTTGGCCTATAAGGAAGGATGTTTATCAAACTAATGCCTCTGAACAGGTGACTGGATTGGGGGAGGGTGGATCGAAAAGAGGACATTGATTTTATGTTATTTAAATTTTTGTAAAATGTAGTACATCTGGGATAAGCTAGCAGAAATTGACCAATCTGAAACTCTTTCAAAGAGAAGGCAGAGATTTAAGAGCATTCTGGTTAATGACAGAGACAACTTGCTAGTTGGTGGGTGTGGAGATAGAAGAGCAGAAGTGTTGGCTTGAAAGAGGAGTCTCTAAATGAGTATCTTCACTGGCTGTCCCTTGCGTTCTCTAAACTCATCTTTCCTTCCAGAAGTGTTCTTCCCTGTTGCTATAGGAATGTGTTTTTTGGGGAAGTGAGATTGAGAAGCCAGTGTTTCTGCTGGCACTGCTAGGAAATGGGGATATAGGACTGGCCTTTCTAATAAAGAAAGCCACTTTTCATTATCTCTGTGAACAGAGGTCAATAGTACAGATAATTGCAAATAGTGAGCAAAAAAATCATTTTGTTTTTGCTTCCTAATGCCCTTTAAATGTTCATTTGAATATGATTGGGTCTGTCAGCCTGGAAGTTCATAATATAAATGAAAATACTGAAGCCACAGTCCGAAAATTCTCCAGTTTTCCGTCCCTGCCACATTCCTGTTTTCCTGTAAGTTATAGAAAACATCACCTTTTGACATGATTTTATTTCAGCAAACTTCTCTGAAAATTTATTACATATTCTTTGACCTCTTCAGTAGAGGTGGACTTGGCTAACATTTTGGTTCAAGGCATTTTCTTGGTAACTGAATGTAAGTAGACATCAGGAGCCTCAAACTCCCTAGACTAGGGTACATGCAGAGCAAAGGTAGAGAGAATGAGAGAACAGTATTTGGGAATGTATAACAATAGTGCAATATGGACAGCAAAGAATTAACTGAATTTACAAGTGGAAAACTTCTAGGAGAATAAGAATTATTGTGTCATTTTGGCCAGATTAAACTTTTTAGAGTTTTAGAAAATCTTTTTTTTTTTTTTTTTTTAAACCTTCTGTGGTTTCCACACAATCTTTCCTTTTGACTGCCACTGGCATGAATTTTATCTTTTTTCTTTGCTGAATGTGCCCTGGACAGAGTGTTATTTTCTACTCTTTGCTGGTTTGAGGTGGGTATACTGACGAAGCTGGGCATTTTAAGCCCATCGAGAGCCCGGAAATCAGAATAAAGGCCAGGAAAGCTTCTGCTGCCCAATTAGAGGACAGCCTGAGAGGGTAGGCTTTACCTTTGCTGATCCTGTTGATTGTCTCCCCTGCGGATTAAAGACAAACCTTTAACAAGCACATCGAGTAGCTTGGGTTTCCAAAACTCTCTAGGACTAGTAATTAATCCAACTGGTAATGAGAGCACAGTGTTGAATTCTGGAAAGGAATCATTTAACTCTTTCTCTGCTGGGTAGCTCATTTCCCTTATTGATAGTTCCTGTAGCCTTAGCCCTGTTTACTTGGGACAGTATAAAGATAGACTGAAAGAAAATTGCCTTTTTCAGTGAAGTCTTATTATTTCTATGCACTGGATGTCCTTCATCCCCAAGTATACAGACTTGAAAAGTGAACTTTTATATTAGAAGGTGCTTTTTACCTCTTGTTTTGACATAGGAGAAGTTTTGTACAGTTGATAATTAGTACTTTAAAAAGCTATGGTCTGCTTCTGAATAGGAACTTACACACCAGCAGTTAATTCACTCTGGTTCTATTTTTTAACCTAATGGGGTTTTTCCCAGTGGACATAACCTTCCCTTTGTGCTGCTTCTGATTCTGCTGTCTTTCATATTAGCCTCTACTTCTCCTTCCTACAAGGTTCCCATCCAGAAATTTCTAGCACACAAAACCTCTTTGAGAGGTTTCCTAGTTCTTTCTCTCTTTTCTCTAATTATAGTTACACTGGAGTCCCATTTTCTGATGATTTCCATTAGTTATCTGCCTGTACACTTTCTTTTTAATGCTCAAAGATACAGCAGAACAAATCCAAAAGCACCTGTGCATTGGGGTGGTTTGGTAATAGCTTGCTTCCTCAAGGCAAGGAATTGTCCCATGTGGTCATTTTGTTCCTTCTTTATTTCTCATCCTCAATCATGTTTACATAGATGCATATCGACTTATTCTTAGACCCCTTTCTGCCTTTTTGCACTAAACCTGCCTTGGAAAACTAAGGATAAATGTCTTTGTGCATATCACAGTGTGTTTAATATTAGAAAGCCATTTTCAGAAAGTTGGCTATTTCTTTGAATTTGAAAAGATGGCTGATGACTGAAGTAATAATAGTAAAATTGCTATTCAATGCCACTTTGAATTATTGGCCATCTCTGTTGTGCTCAGTTTACCCTGTATGTTTGCCATTATCGTTACCCTTTTGCAGCTGACAAAATTAAGAATCAGAGTTGCAGTTCACAGCTAACTGTTTGAATCTAGAGCTCATGTTCTTTTTTTTTTTTTCCATGTTCTTATTGATGTATGCAAAAAGCTGCCTCAAAAAGTAGTCAGGATATATTTCACGAAGGATGTAGGGCTTGCTGGGCATTAAAAAATGAGTAGTGGCACCCAGGCCGTGTGGCTCAGTGGATTGAGCATCGTCCCATGGACCGAGAGGTCTCGGTTCGATTCCAGGTCAGGGCACATGCCTGGGTTGTGGGCTTGATCCCCAGTAGGGGGTGTGCAGGAAGCAGCCAGTCAATGTTTCTCTGCCACATTAATGTTTCTATCTCTCCCTTCTCTCTCTAAAAAACCAATAAAAATACTTTTCTTTTAAAAAGAATGAGCAGTGGCACTGAAATAGTAGTCCGGCAAGGGGAACATATCAAAAGGCAGTCCATACGATAGTGCAGAGACTTGCATAATGAGGACCAAGGCTGCCTGCTGGGAATTAGTGGGAACTGGAGGAAGTGGGAGGCCAAATTGCTGGGGGTGGGGTGGAGGGGATGGGACAGAAAAGCTGGGCAGAGGAATCTAGTTTGGTTGTTTATAGTGAAAGGCCATTTGAAGGGTTTTGAGCATTGGAGCTATGTAACATTCAGGGAACCCATCTGTCAAGGATATGTGTGATGAGGAAGAGAGGGGAGTTCCCCGAAAAAGCTAAATAGAAGGATACACTAGCCTTGGGCTATGAAGGTGGGACTGAAGAAGAGGGAATGAATGCCACAGACACTTCAAAGAAGAAAGAAATTGAGCTTGCATTGTGAGGAGAGAGGTAAAGCTGTGGTTTGGGGAAAGGAGGTGGGGTTCTACTGGCAAAGACAAAGACCTTGAGAAGACAAGTAGTTGGAGAGGGGAATGGAGGCTTCAGTGAGTAGGCTGGTGCTGTGCCCACACTTCAAGTAACCAATGAGTTCTTGAAACCCAGTGGAAGGCCTGGGGTGAGAAAGCCACAGCAAGACTGAGAATGAAAAGGTATCCACAGCCAGGGTGACCCAGAACTGAGGAGCATGAGAAGCTATTGGTGCAAATGGCTGGGGGAATCAGAAACTGAGAAAATCGTCAGAATTGGAGAATATATGGGGTTCCAAGTAGGATTTGAGCAGACTGTCAGCCAAGTGTTTGGATATAAAGAACTCTCTTTCTGGAGACTATTAATGGGATTAAGGGTGGGGCTTTTAAAAGTCTGTGGTATCAGTTTATTTTGTTTATGCATATGAGAAAACCATTGGTTTTTTTTTCTATATGAAACATAAATATTGTGTGTAAGGATTAAGCCTTTTCCGTCTCTGTATTTGAGGGTAGAAAAAGACACACTCCCAGGAAACCAGGATAAAGGGAAAAATGACTTTGAGATGCACTTTCTTAAAATAACTGAGGGAGTGACCTCATGAGCCAGCTGATAGCCTGGGTTTGCAAATGGATACATTTCTATTAGCCTGCTGCTGGATGCTGCAGAGCCCAATATAATGGAGTGTATTATATCATATCCTGTAGGCAGGAGACTGTCTGGGAGAGGGGGAACTTAGAAAGAGAGGTGAGATGGCAGGCTCGGCCCAAGAATTAGCAATGTAAATACTGTCAGCAATAGCTTTCTTTATTAGGGAAACATTGCTAGTTTTGGGCTCATGATTCCCTGTTATGTGATAATTTGTATCATCTTCTGGTAAGATAATATTTAAATAAGAGCGCCTGATCTTTAAATGGGCTCTTCAGTATCAAAGTGTTGCTGCACTCATCTCTCATTAATGCTTTAGTGTTCCCCTTTCTCGTTTTTTTCTATTTTACAACTATAAGCCTGTGTCCTTGGGTCTCATTTCTAAAATTGTCCTCTCCTTTTGGTCTTAAGCTGTAGAGGCAGTATGGATGTGTCCTTAGCTGCACGATACGGCTTTTCTCTGAAGTGTTGTAGACCACCAGCTTATAAGGAAAGCAGAAGGTCTGGGGAGGAAGAATATAACTTGATAAACTGCTTCTCTTCCCAGAAATCATTGTCAGCAATTAAGAAGATTCACAACTTAGGCTCCTATTCTCCCCCAATACACACACACACAGTGTAGTTACTGTGCCAGGAGATGAAGAATGGCAGTTGTCTCTGTGGTTTAACACCTGTTTGGTCTGGATTCCATTTGTAAAGTAAACCTGAATGAAGTCCATCATGTTTTTAAGATCAAGCATACTTCACTCTCTCTATATATCAGACTCAGGGACATTGGCCTAGCTTACTTGAAACTTCCTAGAAGAATTTTAGGGTTACTTTCACTTTTTATTAAATAAAGCCTATTTATTTTCATATATTTTGTAACCAACCACCTTACTGAATTCTCTTATTTTGATAGTAGTCTTTCATTTGATTCTCTGGGGGTTTCCCAGTCATTTCATCTACAAATAATGATGATTTACCTGCTTCTCACCTCCTGTTTCTCTTTTATATCTACAAATAATGATGATTTACCTGCTTCTCATCTCCTGTTTCTCTCTTCTATAAATGCCCTCGTTACTACCTCCAGAATACCATTGAAAACATGGTGACTTTGTTTGACATCTTAAATGCATGGCAGCTGTAGAAGGGAAATAAGCTATAGCATCAGTAATATCTTAGGAGGCAGAAATCAAACTTGGGGGCAGGTATTCTTCATCTTATAGGAACAAGCCTGTGATACAGCTCAAGGTTTATCTCACTAACATATGTATAATTCTCAGTCACTTGTGGAGCTCTAGTAACGTATGGAAAACAATGGGCTCATCAGTCCCATACTGGAACTCTCTCAGCCCTCCAGGAAAGCTCTGTGTGATAACCATAGAATTTGGTGGGAGGTACAAACACATCTCAGATATCTTTCATGACTACTACTGACCACACTCTTATCTTCCAGGCCCAGCTTCGGGCATTTATTCCAGAGATGCTCAAGTACTCCACAGGTCGGGGAAAACCAGGCTGGGGCAAAGAAAGCTGCAAGCCCATCTGGTGGCCTGAAGATATCCCATGGGCAAATGTCCGGAGTGATGTCCGCACAGAAGAGCAAAAGCAGAGGGTGAGTGTTCCTCTGGCCTGAGCTGCCTGTTGCTTTTTCACTTTGAATCAAACCCCTCAATTTTTGTCTTTCTACTTCTTATGCTAAGGAGTCTAGAAACATTTGTGTCATAGTCAAACCTGTCCCCCAAAAGAAGTTTGATATTCTCTGATTTATAGCCTTTTCCATTCATTACTCCATCATTGGAAAGACTTGGGATGGGTCTGTGAGTTTATACTTCTCTCTGCATAGTTGCCTTTTGGAACAGTTTTCATTTTATGAGGTGCATGGAAAAACTAAAGACACTCATAGTAAAATTATTAATCACTTTGAAAACTTAGAAATGTTTTTAGTTCTGGTTAGCAAGAATCACTGTTGAAAAATATAAATGTGGAATTAGAGTGATGTGAAGTTGGCCACGTCTGCAGATAGAAAAGAAGAAAGACTAAAATGGATTTCATCCCTTTTTCTGCCTATTTGTCTTCAGTTAGCTTGGAAATTTACTGAGAATCTTAATATAAAATTCTTCAGAAAAGAGTAACCTTTTGTGAGAAGTTTAAGAGTTGGCCTCAGGTTAGAATAAAATATATAAAATCCGGAAGGGGGACATTGTTGGTACTTGGTACTGTTTCTTTGTGCCAGAATCAATCTTTCAAAAATAATCCTAAGAATGGGGGGGGGGGGGTGTCTGGGGGGGGAAGGAAAACATCTGTAACAAAAATGAATTAATAAAAATTGAAAGAAAGAAAAAACAAAAATAATCCTAAGAATTTACTCTATACGAGGTTTGGTTTGTTTTTGACAAATGGTTAGCTGCTTATTCCATAGTGGGACTGAATAACCACTACTCTTTGTGACTTAATATGCTTCTCTGGTCTTTTGGTGACAGGTTTCATGGACCCAAGCACTACGGACCATAGTTAAAAACTGTTACAAACAGCATGGGCGGGAGGACCTTTTGTACGCTTTTGAAGATCAACAAACACAAACACAGGCCACAACCACACACAGTATAGCCCATCTTGTACCGTCACAGACCGTAGTCCAGACCTTTAGTAACCCTGATGGCACTGTCTCGCTTATCCAGGTGAGTAAACCTGTGGCTACCAGACTATGGCTTCTGAGGGCGATCAGTGAGCACCGCGCCTCAGAGTGGAGGACGTTTGTTCTCTGCAAACTCTGGTATGGATTTTACACAGTTCCCCAAGTTCTTCCTGCTGAAATTGATTTTTCAATAATATTTCAAATTGTTTTCATTTTGCTAAATACAGAGCTTTAGATAGCTTTTCTCGACATTTCCAAAACAAAACACTATAAAAATGGCTTTTTTTTTTCTTTTTTTCATCATTTCATTTTGTCAATGACCAGGAAATATTCCTTCTGAATTACCTCTTCTGAGATAAAACAAGATGTGTTTACTAGACAGGGAACCTCTAAAATTCAGATTGAAGTAAGAATAAATGTTGGCTGACACGTTCACTTGTGGTTAAATGTGATAGCTTCTAATACTGATTTATTTGGTTGAAGTAAAACTCTGAAACTTGTGTCTGAGATATGAATTTTATAACTCATTTGATAATACACAGCATATTAATCATTATTTGTGCTGAACTGGGGAGTAAATGAATCCTAACTTCTGAGTAAAGGAGAAGTAGAAGGACTCATCTGCTGATACTTAATCGCGTTCCATGTTTTTCTTTAGGTTGGTACAGGTGCAACAGTAGCCACATTGGCTGATGCTTCAGAATTGCCAACCACAGTCACTGTTGCCCAAGTGAATTACTCGGCTGTGGCAGATGGCGAGGTAAGAAAGAGGATCTGTCTGCATCTGCTTAAATGCTGAATGTAACCAGTGTCTCCCCAATAAAGTCGATAAAAAGGAAAAATAAATAAATAAATGCTTGAATGTGTAGGTGAGGGAGAAGTGAGGGCCCAGAAGATGAAGAGACTGTAAGTAGCCTACACGTCTGTGGCAGTATTTTATTTAAGCCTTTTACAAAGTATCTTACGCTGTGTATATTAATTGTAACAGTTGAAATTCATGGATTTATATGATTTAGACCTAACTATTAGGAATTTATAACATTTGTAATGTATCATTTTGTAGAATATAGTATAAAAAGGGATTATCCATTTAATACTTTTATGCGGTGAATCGCAAAGAATTTAATCTTTAGGCTTTATGCAAAAAATTAGATCATTAAAACTGGAGCCGACAAAAGCATTCTTTGAAGGGATAAATATATTTGTAAATCAGTAGACAGCATTTAATACAATTTAAATGTGCGTTTGAAAAGGCTTCACAAGAAAATTATTTCTTACCAAAATTGAGGTAATTATGGGATGTTAATCTAAAAATAGATAACCTTTATGAAGTACTTGTATTTGGTAAAGTGAGCACTCAGCCCTACGAAGCATAGGCTCTCGTGTCATCTTTACTTTATAGATGAGAAAACTGAAACATGTAGCGGTTAGGAGACTTGCCCAGAGTCCCAGAATAAGTGTTCCAGCTCGATAATGCGTTTTCTAGGCTCTGAGCTCTGAGCTATCAGTGAAGTTTAGGAGAGGGTTCATTAAGTCACTGTAGGCTCTTCCCCTAAAGCATGGCATATGGCTGAAGTTTGAAAAATAGCCAAAAAATGTCAAAGAGAAGTATTGGAAATAAAGCTAAAATTATCTCACCCTTGTTCAAAACCATGGGACTTTTCTACTCAGAACAGCACAAAGTCACTTTCATTTGTATGTCTCAGGAAAGGGAGAGAACTGGTAAAGTTCTCCTGGCTAGTAAGATGAAGAGAAGTACAGCTGGGCCCCTCAGTCAGCCAGTGTTTATTGAGCCCCTGCCATGATGCAGTTGATGTGTTGATTTACACAGGAACTCTGCTTTCTGGGAGCTCCTGTCTGGTGGGGGTAAGAAGTGTCTGTATAAATGAACTGTGGTCCAGGCTGTAAGCGATGCTACAAAGTGGTCCTTGCCTTCAGGAGAGACTGTTAACAGGGAGTCTTGGGCAGGTTTGGGACAGGAGCTAGCATTTGGTTTTTCAGTGTAGAAAGGTAAAAGACAACAGGATATTTACTTTTATAAATGTGTAAACATTATGAAAGAATATGGATTAGCTAAGGGGAAAATTCGTCAATCCCCAAACACTAAAACTAGAGGGCACTCCTTGAAGTGTGAAAGTAGAGAAGACGGTGTTAAGTACATTTATGAGATTTGTTACTTTTTGACTTAGTCAAAGTTATCAACCGTATCTCCCTACTGAATGTTTCCTGGTACTATTTAAAGAAAGTAACTTTGTGTTCTTATACACTTCTCTAGAGTCTAATTCTTTGAAACTCATTTTACTAAATAACTTCACATATTCAAAGATAATTCATGTATTCAAAAGTTCACGGAAAATACAAAGGATAAACCATCTTAGTCACACATCTATGGCTTTTTCAGCAAACTAACATCATTTTTAAGTCATCTATTGTGGGAGTTGGTGAGTGACATATAAATAGCCTGTTGGTAAATCCCCAGTCAGATTAAAAAATTCTGACTCTTCCCACACTTCAGTAAAACAAAAAGGATATGAAGAGAAGAAGCACAGGTTATCTCGGAAAGTGACAAATCATTTTTTGTTTTATAGTATGATTCTGTTTGCCTTCTGATTTCTCTTAGATATTGACATGGATATTAACATCTTAGTTTTGAGCCATAAGAACTGTAATTAATCAAAATATCTCACTGACTTGAGACCGATAAGACCACCTCAAGCCAGTGAAACATTACAACAGGTGACTCAGTAAAAACATTCTACTGCCTTGTATTAATATTTAGCACCCTTTCTGAGTACTTACAGAGAAACAAAGTCTCTAACCTGAGGCAGCTTAAAACTAATTAGGGACACAGAACAAGGTACATGAACATTTAGAAATGAACAAGAAAAGATTTTCAAAATAATATGAAATAAATGTATGTTGATTTCAAAATATTTATATAACTTCCATTTTGATGGCATATTTACAAATACAAATTGATTTGAGAATTTATTCTGTTGTATGTTAAGACTACCAATTGGTATTGGTGATGTTAATTGCATTATGTTTCAGAAAAGTCAAAATTTGAAATAGAATGGTATCTGATAATAATGGTATATATGATTCTGTTAAAAGAAAAACAAAGTACAAAATCATTTAGAGAAATGAATTTTAAATTGAAGCATCAACACATGTAACAGTTTTGAAGTAGCACAACTTCTTTTACGTGGGTTTTTTAATGACTATCAATTTACCTGAAATACAGGTAGGCGAGAAAACAAGTAGGAAAATATGAATGAAGGAGTATGTTCTTCATTCATCCATTCAGCAAACACTTTTGTTGTTAGGCACTATAGATACAGAAAAATCGAGACTGCTTTTGCTCTCACGGAGCACACAGGTAGGCAGTAGAGTAAAACACACCACAGAACAATGGCATTGAAATAAGGATCCTAGCAGAAGCAAGCCCAGGGTGGAACAGAGGAGAGGCCATGAACCTTGGACTCTAAGGGAATCCAGTAGTCTCGGCTCCTTCAGTCTCGCCTGGGCTCAGACTGAAGGGTGGACAGGAAGAAAGGCTAGAAGGATGGAAGCTGTATTTCCATCAAAGGGAGCGGCACCTGCAGCGCATCACATTGCGCAAGGGTGGGAGAGCCGCAGGTGGTTTACTAGCGCTAGAGGGGGAAAATAGTGGCCACAGTTTGAAGGGCTTCACTGTAGTGGGTCTCTTTCAGAAAAGCATAGATGCTAACTATACATCTTCTGAATATCTTTCCTCCTAGGGCTTGTGGCCCTTTCTCTGGGACATGGTGACATCCAGGAATAGATAACCACACAGATGGAAAGGGACAAGAGCTCAAGCAAATACAACTAAAGCACTGAGACTCAAAAATAGGAATTCCAAAGAAGTGTTCATATCTAAGCTGATTTATCACCTGACATTTTTTTTAATAGAAATATCTTTGTCTGCTTCTTTCCCTACTTCCTCCCCACCCTTTACCAACATCCATTAATCTTTCATGTCTATAATTTAATGTCCTTAAAGTATACTGTACATGGCAACATTTTAACTACAGATGTAGTTTTAAAGAAATGTATATATTGGGCCCTGGCTGGGTAGCTCAGTTGGTTAGAGTGTTGCCCTGATATGCCAAGGTTGCGGGCTCAATCCCTGGTCAGGGCACATACAAGAAGCAACCAAAGAATGTATCAGTAAGTGGAACAACAAATCGATGTTTCTCTCTCCCCCACTTTTCTCCAAAATCAATAAATAAATTTTAAAAATTAAATGTCTATATATTAAATTGCTGCCATTGGAGTATAAACACTTGGGGGAGTATAAACACTTGGGAGAGCTGCACCAGGCCAGCTCAGCAGAGGGATGGGCAAAAATACAGAGGGGCAGTTCTGGAAAGAGGAAGGCTGATAGCAAAAGGTGACAGGGCTGGCCAGCTTCTGCTCATGTTTTGAGTGGAATCATAGAGCATCTACAAGTTGGCAGTGTAACCTGTCATCTAAAGTGGCATTGTTTGCAGTGATGCTCATCGGAGTAATGAAATCAAAGAGGTAAAACCTTGGGAAGTCAGAGTTTTGTGAGTTTCTGAGTGGGCAGAGCTCCAAGGGAAGGAAATAGGATGTGGCTGCCTCTTAGTGATGGGCCCTGAAGGCTTACTGACAATCCATTGCCTCTGAGAATCCAGGGCAAATACTAAGGTAGCTCAAAGGAATGTCTCATTCCCTGGGAGGCTTTTGACAAACATTCTGAGAAGCAGTGTCACAATTTAAGTACGGTAAAAGAACCAAAGTAGGAGGCATTTTAAATATCTACCTCTCTTAGAACTTTCTTTAGGACACAGTAACATTTGGGCATAGGTTAACCATTTACTGGGCCCCAGCGATGTGAAATGGGAACAGCAAGAGTTCCAGTAAGCACAGTTAATGTCCTGAGGACTCGAGTCCTTAGAAATATTTTACCTGAGCTGATTGATTTATCATCTCCCATATTTTTTCCTGCTGCTTTTTGTTTTTGAGGGGAAATAATTAATTAGCTGGTGATTATTGAGCAAAATGGACTGAAGTAGTTAGATTTAGATATCCAGAACTGAGAAGTCTCTAAATGCAAAGCACTGTACTAAAATCAGTAGCTCTCCATCATGGGTACCCCCACACACACCCCTCAGAGAGGACATGTGGCAATGTCTGAAGATAATATTTTTTATTGTCATGACCGAGGAGGATGCTGTTAGCATCCAGCAGGTGGAAGCCAGGGATGCTGCTAAACATCTGCAACGCACAGGACAGCCTCCTCCAACAAAGAATTTTCTGGTCCAAATGTTAATAGTGCACGGTGGAGAACCCCTGTGCTAATCTAGCAAAGCTGAATTCTCATCTACTCTCACCAGGTAGTGTGTTATTCTGTTTCTTCGTCATTCCTCCCCGCTAAAAGGAAAGCAGGTTTTGCTACATTAAATTATTTACTGAATTGGGCAGTTTCCATCAAAAATAAAAATGCAAAGTAACTTTGATATACAATTCCACCTCCAGGAATTTAGTCTATAAATACAGTCACATTAAATATACAAAGTAGTATTTGAGGATATTTATCACAGTACTCTTTGTAATAGCAAAAGACTGGAAACTACATAAATGCCCATTAAAAGATGGCTGGTTAAATAAAGCATGGTGTATCTATATAATAAAATGTTGTGCAGCCATTATTATGAATCCTGAATGAATGAAGCAATTTTATATGTTCCAAAATAGAGTCATTTCAGAGATGTATTATTTGTGAAAAAAGCAAGGTACAAAAGGGTATGTTGAATATATTGCCATTTTTATTTTTTAGAAGAAAGGAAAAAGTAGGAGTACGTATATGTAAATATGCTTGCACATAGAATATCCCTACAAAGATACACAAGAAATAGGTAGCAGCCCTGGCCGGTTTGGCTCAGTGGTTAGAGCGTCGGCCCTCAGACCAATGAGTCGCGGGTTCGATTCCGGCCAAGGGCATGTACCTCGGTTGCGGTTCATCCCTGGCCTTGGTTGGGGTCATGCAGGAGGCAACCAGTCGATGTGTCTCTCTCACATCGATGTTTCTCTCTCTCCCCCTTTCTCTCCCTCTCTCTTCCTCCCACTCTATCTGAAGATAAATAGAAAAATATCCTCAGGTGAGGATTAAAAAAAAGAGAGAAATAGATAGCAGTTGTAGCCTTTGGGCAAAAGGTCTAGAGTTCTGGCATTATATTCCCTCTGGTATATTTGAATATTTTTAAAATTACATTTATGCTCTAAATTAAAACTTTTGAATAGGTAACATACTGATAAAGCTCAGATATTTCAAAAATTATTTAAAAGTATATAGTGGAGCCCTGGCCAGTTTGGCTCAGCGGTTAGAGCATCAACCCATGGACCGAAGGGTCTGAGGTTCAATTCCCAGTCAATAGCACGTACCTGGGTTGCAGTTTGATCCCACAACTTCAACTCACAAACTAAGGAAAATATTTTCAGTGGTTTCTTTTGTGTTCTTCCAGAATTTCTTTTTTTTTTTTTTTTTTTTTATTTTATTTTTTTTTTTTTTTTTACGCCTTGAGCACGCTTGCTCTGATCTTGTCGCCGTTGGCCCGTTCTCTTTTCCAGAATTTCTTTATGCAAATATAAGCAAGTTCAAATATATATTCTAATTTCCCACTCCCCTTCACACAAAAGATAACAAAGACCCCGTTCTGTACCTTGTAGGTCATGTTAATTTAAAAGTGTATATGTATTTGGCTGTGCACACAGCAGTTTATTAGAAAAATGACTTAATCGTAATCCCTTTTTGACTTTGATTCTTTACTATCGTGTCCTTTCTGCCTCAGGTGGAACAAAATTGGGCCACGTTACAAGGAGGAGAGATGACCATCCAGACAACGCAAGCATCGGAGGCCACCCAGGCAGTGGCATCACTGGCCGAGGCCGCAGTGGCAGCTTCTCAGGAGATGCAACAGGGAGCTACAGTCACCATGGCACTCAACAGGTGGAGGCAGGGGTGGGGAGAATAAATGAAGATGGCAAATCTGTCCCTCTGTACTCATTATAGAGAAATGTACCTCAGTTTGTCGCAATTGGTAGTTGGAGCTTAATACTCTTAGCCTTAGGATATTGTAAGTTGACTTCTAATCAGCCCTCACCCACCACACTTCCCGCCCAGCCCCATCCCCCAACAACGGATCCAGCTTTTCTGACTTCTGGCTCAAGCCTGCTGGTAAAGGGACACGGGTCCCTTTTGTCTTATCCCATTCTGTGCCTATTAATAGACCAAAAGCAGCAAGGTTTGAGTACTTTGTTTTTTCAAAGGGACTAACGGATCTAATAACAAATCAAGAAGCTTCAGGATTGATTTTCCTTTTACCCTACAAAAGAAGCTGCTTTTTGTTGTTTTTTCATCCTCACCCGAGGACATTTTTGCATTCATCCTCAGATAGAGCGGGAGGGAGAGAGGGAGGGAAATATCGACATGAGAGAGACACATTGACCGGCTGCCACCCACACGACCCCAACCGGGGCTGGGGACCAACTGCAACTGCGGTACATGCCCTTAGTGGGAACCGAATCCGAGACTCTGGTCCGCCGGCCGACGATCTAACCGCTGAGCCAAACCAGCCAGGGCAGAAACTGCTTTTTGTTAGGGGTATTAATCCATGTTTTAGCTGGTTGCGAGCTGATTGTGAGCTGATTTTACTCACTTTTCAGGAAATGTGTTTCCCTTGCTTATCAAAGACTGAAATAAAATAAGTTTGGGGTTATTGGGGAAAATAATTGAAGTTTTTTCTTCAGGTTTGTTTAGGAAGGATGCTGCAGAATGGAATACTCCAGTAATGGGTAGTTTCCAAAACTAAATTCTTATTCCCTGTTTAGTTCCTTCTAGTTGTTGACAGAAAAGATTATCCTCATATCATTCTTTTTCTTCTTCATTGTTGATACAATTTTATTTTCAGTGGACTCAGGCATTTTAACTAATAGTTAAGAGTGTGGTGGATCTTGAAGCCAGACAACCTGGATTTGAATCCCAGCTCTGTCACTTACTAGCTGTTTGAGCTTGGGTAATTGACTTGAACTCAGTGCCCAGGCTTCCCTCTTCTGTCCAATGGGGATAATAACAGTACCCACCTTATAGGGTGTTGTGAGAACTGAAAGAGTCAGTGCATGTGAGACCCTTAGATCACCTCCTGGCATATGGTGACACTGCGGTTATCATTGTGTACAGCAGCTGTTAGTCTTTAGTAGTCATTGAGCTCTTATGATGTCCCAGCATTCTACTAGCTAAGGTTGTAAATGACGAGTGCTCTAAAATACGTCTGCCCTCACTGAAACCACTGGGAAGATTCATTTAAGTAAAACACTTAGCAAACAGTGTCACTCAGAGTGTAATTCACTCTTGAATTGTGTAGTGTAGACTGAACATCAAAGAAATTCAGAGGAGAGTGATTACCTCCTCCAAAATATAAAAATCAGCTAAAGTTTAGATCAGTTGTGATAGAGACTAGAAAGTCTTGATAGGCTTAATGTACAAATGCTTTCCACAAGGCTGTAGAGTATGGTGGCTGAGAGGAAGGTGAGGAGGTCACACAGATTTAGCTTTGAATCTTAGCTGTGCCACTTACTAGCCATTTGATCTTGAGAAATTTTAACTCCTGAGCCTTGTTCTCCTTGTAGTTATAATAAGGATATATTCATCACAAAGAATCAAAAAGATTCAGTGAGATAATGTATATCAAACTCTCAACAAAGTGTTCAGCCCATCATTAGCACTTAAGGAATTATAGTTACCATTTAAATTATATTTTAAGATTTGTATATTCAGCCCTGGCCGGTTTGGCTCAGCGGTTAGAGCGTCAGCCTGCGGTCCAGAGAGACCCGAGTTCAGTTCCCGCTAAGGGCATGTACCTCGGTTGCAGTTTGTCCCCGGCCCTGGTTGGTTCGTGCAGGAGGCAGCCACTCGATGTGTCCCTTTCACATCGATGTTTCTCTCTCTCTCTCTCTTCCTCTCTCTCCCTCCCACTCTATCTGAACAAAAAATGAAAAAATGTCCTCGGGTGAGGATAAAAAAAAAAAAAAGATTTGTGTATTCATAACTACTTATAGTGAGAAGAGATTAGAAATGGAAGACCAGTTAGAAACAAACACTCCAGATGCAATTTGTTAGGCTTGGAAACTAAAGTAGTAACAGTGGAGATAAAGTGACTGATTTTAAAGCAGTCTGGCCAGGCCCTGGCTGGCTTGGCTCAGCGGTTAGAGCGGCAGCCTGCGGACCAGAGAGACCTGGGTTCGGTTTCCGCTAAGGGCACGTACCTTGGTTGCAGTTTGTCCCTGGCCCCGGTTGGGGTCGTGTGGGTGGCAACCGGTCGATGTGTGTCTCTCTCACATTGATGTTTCTCTGCCTCTCTCCCTCCCGCTCTATCTGAAGATAAATGCAAAAATGTCCTTGGGTGAGGATAAAAAATAAGATAAAATTTAAAAAAAGAAGTCTGGCCAGGACTTGGTGGTAGATTAGGTACAGAGAACTGACTCTCTCTTTCTCTCTCTCTCTCTCTCTCTCTTACTTGTCCTCCCTGAGTCCCTGAGTGACCTGGAATTGAAACTTTTTTCTTAGCCCATTGAACCATGTATTTTATTCCTCACACTTGGGCTCAGTCCCACTCTCTCCTTTGAGAGAGGACGCACAGATAAACTTCCTGAAAGTCATGGCCAGAGTGAGAACCTCCCTCTCTTTTTATTTTTTTTTTTTTATCCTCACCCGAGGACATTTTTTCATTTTTTGTTCAGATAGAGTGGGCGGGAGAGAGAGAGAGAGAGAGAAACATCGATGTGAAAGGGACACATCGAGTGGCTGCCTCCTGCACGACCCAACCAGGGCCGGGGACAAACTGCAACCGAGGTACGTGCCCTTAGCGGGAACCGAACCCGGGACTCTCTGGACCGCAGGCCAACGCTCTAACCGCTGAGCCAAACCGGCCAGGGCGAACCTCCCTCTCTTTTGCCTGGAAACTCCTCACTGTAGCTTGGGGACTAACTGACCACCATTAAAATCCAGCAAAACTTGATTTCATTGAGCCAGCGCTTTGGATGTTTCAGTGCAGTGTGAGTGTCCTGGGAACCCTGCACATTGTGGAAAATATGAGGCACATCCTGGCTCCCTTTAGTGTAAGGACCAGGGTTTATTTCTAAAGGCAAGGAGAGTAATGGTTTCCCCTGAGGGCTTGTTAACAAACTCAGATGCAGCTGAGGTGGCTGTAGTGTTTACTCCAAAGGAAGGAGAGTGTGGTTCACTGCGGCAGGTAGGAGGAGTACGGAGATGTTGAAATCTGTTTGCAATCAAGTAGTTCAACACCCGCAATGAGTGCTGGGGGATGGTGTGTTGTAGCCTTTGCTGGGAGTGAAGAAACCACACCTGGCAGTGAAGACTAGACTAGAGCAGTGTTAGGGGAATATCAGGGGTTTTCTGATTCCAAGAGAGGTAACCCACTAATGGCAGGAGGATTGGACTTAAGACATAAGCCCGTGGTGTTTGCTTCTCTGTGGGATGAGACGCACTCTGGAAGTCATCTTAGTGAAAAATACACTAAGAAATCTGGTCTTTGTTCCTGTGATAACAAAGTGATTTCATAGAGCTGCTCCCTTCTAGCTGTCTGTGGTTCAGGTGCAGATGGGACAAGCAGGGTTCTCTAATAATCACCTGCACCTCTGCTGCACTGTAAACAGCAGATGTGGGCGCAGAGTGAGGAGAGAGAGGCAAGCTGCATGGAATGGCGGGTGGGGGAGAAGGCAGAGGGGCGCCTTCGTCTGTTAGAGGGGGAAGGGGATCAGGACAGATGCAGGACAGACCTGTTTTTCCACCATGCTGTTAGAAGAGTTTTGTATAGCAAGTCAGAACAAGGGCCCTGGGCTCAGACAGCCTCTAGCCCACCCTGGCATTATAATAAGCCAAAGAGGCTATGAAGATATTGTCATTAAAATATCTGGAAACTAGTTAATTTTCATGATTTTCCAAATACATCATAAATTAGCACTTTTAGGAAGGAGATAGGGAGAGAATCCAAGTGAACAAGTGAAGAACAGAGCACCACAGCTCCAAAAAAAAAAAGTAGAGCTATTCAGCCTGAACAACCGGAGAGGAAAGGAAGTGGAGTCATTTGGTTATTGCGATACAGTGACTCATTTACGTTTCAGTGTGTTGGCTAAGCTGTCCTAGACTTACATTTCCTCTTAAACAAGTCAGTCTGCAAAGTCAGTATAGTCCTTGCATACAGAGATACATGATAAATATTGTATCTGTAGGCTGAATCTACAGCTGCGCTGGTGGAAATATGCAGTGTGTTGTTGACACCGAGACGGTTTTTACTGTCAACTGTGTGCAGTGCTGTGACTCGGTGCTATGGGGAAACAAATGCTTGTTGATTCCTCTTTCCAAGGAATGGAGAGTTGCTGTCCCTTTGCTGTGAAGAAACTTTGCTTTAAAAAGAAGTGAATCGTATTTTCAAAGAAAAAAATTACTCTTACCATTTTCAATAAATGAAAATACTATTGAATTAAAGTGAGAGCTATTATTAAAATAAAATGTGGGTTTAATATATGAACTGCTGTTTATTTGTCAGTAAAATGGAATGGACAGCCTGGATTAGAAATCCTCTCTGGAAATGGAGGGCAGGGACAGTGCAGCTGCTGCTTTTTCCTGGAGATAAGGTTGGACACTTGCAAATAAAAGTTGATATAAAGTTGGGAAATGACATTTGTCAAAAACTTGTGAAGTGGTAGCTTAGAGACATTTTAATTCCTAGTCACCTTTTAAGTAAAGGTAATCTTTTCCTAGCAGTATACGTAGTTTGATGGTTTTTTATGAAGCCTAGGGTAAATGGTTAGAATAGATCTGGAACTAGACCTGCTGTCCACAGGAGCCACCATTGTCTTTATCCCCACGTAAGACATCCATCCATTGCCGCTTTGTCTGTGGCTCCTGACAGGATGAAAATACTAACCTCGCCGACCTGAGGACCTGTCATCCCCATCGGATCCCTCACCCCTGGCATCCCAGATTGGCTCGCAGCTTTTCTACTGTAACATACTTTATTTATTTACTTTTTTTTTAGAGTACATTTATTAAAGCTGGGGACAGTGGAAAAGGAAGGGCTTAGGATAAAAGAAGCAACAGGAGAGAGACTAGGCAGGATGCTTTGCTCCCTAGAGACCTCGCAGGAAAGAAGTGAGCCAAAGCGGGGCTGCTGCTGGCTCCCTGGGAAGTAGAAGTCACAGTGACAGAAGAAAGCCAAGGCGGGGCTGCTGAAAGTCAGAGAAAGGGGCCTTGGAGACAGGTTCCGGGCGTGAGCCGTCACGGGCTGCCACCGCCCATCGCTCCCCTGGTTTCAAGTCTTATGGGGACCCTTAGAGTTTAGGAGAGGAAAGTAAAGATGCACTCCTTGAGAGGGAAGTCAGGTGTGGGCGTGCTCCTGAGCGGGAGAGTGCGCCTACCTTAACATATTTTAGAAAGGCATTAAGGAAAATGACTTTAAATATTTAGAGCTTCAGACTAAAAAAAAAAAAAAATTAGATGTAATTGGCTACAGGTAGACTTTCATGTGAGGACTTGGGTGGCTGCCCTCCCATCATTGCCTGTGGAATTCCACACTGAGAGCATGTGTCCAGAGTGTATAAGAGGGTCAGGACATCACCTTTAATGGTCATAGAAGTAAGATTATTATAAGTCGTGATTAAAAACTGGGGAATGAGCAGTGGCTGCGGTAACCTGTAAACAAAGATCCTGTTTCCATATAAACAATTCTTATATGCAGCTTCCTTCTCCAAAATACCACACAGCTGCAGCTTTTTCCAAAGAATATACTTTGTGGCTTTCAATGAAGTCTCAGGCCAGAGTGTTAATACTGTAAAATTGGATGGTAGTATTATTTGACACAAGTTTTTTAGAAAAACGTTAAAAATTAAGGATCTAGGCAGTAAATAATACTTTATTTTACTGTCTCTGATATTTACGAAGCACTTTGAAATTAAAATCTACCATGTAAAATGTAAAGAATAGCCTTAGTAGTAATTCCAGATCGAGGCTCCCCTTTGGCTCCAAATTCATATTACAGATATTATGGAATGACTGGCTGGGGTATCAGATCACCAAGAAATGCGTTTCAGCACAACGGATTATCTTAGCTTTTACATGGGCTGCCTGTAAACTCTGGTCCTGTTCAGCTTTTTGCTCAACTTCAATTATACCCCAAAATTTTTTGTGAAGGAAATAAATAAATGTGAAATATATAATCATGACCTTGAACTAAGTCAAAGGAAGCCTACACATTAAAAGTTACCACAGCTAAATGACTTTAAAAGGGCAAAGTCAGCACTTTTGTGTTTAATTTATTATTTCGAATAAATGTTAAAGAATATTTACATGAGGTCAATACAGTGTCATGTGAAAAGCAGCCGGCAGTAAAACTGCAGTATGGTTCTGATTATTATCTGTTGAAAGTTGTGTTTAAGATGAGAAGGAAATACTGTTATCTCTCTATAGTTTTAATTTTTTTTATACTTAATGAAATTTTTACAAGTTTTCTATATGTATTTTATTATTAGAAAAAATAACTTTTTAAAACACAAAGACATAAAAGTTAAAAAGGAAGTCAAGTTAGTAAGAAGGGGAGAATTTTCTTTTTAATGAGACTTTTCTGTTCATTTGGTTTCTTTTACTGCTTCCTATAATCCTTATAGTGACCAAGAAGTCTTCCCCAAGGGGATGATTATGGCAGTTGCTTTACTTGTCTGCTGACTTTCTTAGATAAAAGTGACGTTACTGAGTTTGGCACATGTTGCTTTGCCCATGGTCATGACATGTTTACCCTAACTAGTCCCCAGCCCCTGGCCCATTCCCGCCTCCAGCTTGTGACTGAGATGACTGTCATAGTTATGGCAAAGCCTGCAGCTTCAGAGCAAAGCTGAATCAACTGGCTTATTTGGTGTCAAACCGACTTTTGTCCACCTCTGCTAAACTAAATGACACCACCTCCTCTTTGGCTATGCCTACTTTCGATACTTCCTCAGTAACTGTGCAAAATGGTACCTGAAACTTTCCCAGGAGAGGTGCTGAATTTATCTGGGTTTTTGTTTGTTTTTTGTTTTTCACATTTTAACATCTCTGAAATGTGTATGGGTACATTGTAGTCTTACAATTACAATTGTCAGGAATTTCTCTTTTCTTACTGACACATAAAATAATAACACATTATATAGTTTGTAGCATCATAGAAGAAATAAAAATGGGTACTTAGGCATAGAGTAAGAAGCATATAGCAAGGAAAAGAAAAATGGGACACAAACTGCTAGAATAGTGATCACAATAAACATGGTTAATATCTTTCTATTCTACAGAGTGTTTGTTTTGCCATGAGGAGGGGTTTATTATTTTATTATGTTTCTAGAGTCAAGGAGTTTGGGCTTATGGTGATAATTTAAATTTTAAAGTCTTAATTTAACACTGCCTGCATGTAGTGAGGCAAAAGGAAGAGTTGGACTTTTCAGAATAATAGTAACCATTACTTTGTTTTTGAAATCATGGATATACAGACGTCCCTCGTTTGCACCTGGCGTTGAAGGATTCCTGGGGTGCTCGAATACATAGGCCTACAGTCCATATGTACAGTAATTTTAATTGTAATACAGGGGTGTATAATTGACTTAGACAACCGAGCACGCACGCTGTATCATTTTCACTGTCTCGATCAACTTTTTAGTGAATATATTTGAAAAAACCACAATACAGTGAAGCCGCGAATGTCAAAGCGCGAAGTGGCGAGGGACAACTGTAATCCAAATTGTTACTATTTAATAATAATTGAATAGCAAATCCAGGCTGCGGACTCCTCTTATTATCATTTATCCTTGGCTGTAAAAGGTCAGTTGCAGGTGATCTGCCTTGTGTTATTGTAATAAGAGAAGAAAAAAAGAAAACTTTGTGATTGACAAGCAAATGGTTTTTACATTGTGAATATGGATCAGAGCTCCACTGGGCTCACAAGCACTCAGTTGCTGTCCATAAAGAAGAAACTTACAATGAGTGCTTTCTGTCCTCAAACATCCATTTCCTAGGTTTAAAGAAATTCTCACAGTAGCTTTATAAATAGGTAAGACTTGGGATTTCTTTGGCTCTTTTTATCATTTAAAAGTTACTCTGGCTTTATCCAGTAGCTCTGGAATCATGTGTTTAATGGTAGGCGAGTCAGGGAGAGATCCAAGGAAGGGTTGGAAGGATGGTTTCTCTTGCTGCAGTGCTGTGCCTTTATTCAACTTGCACACCCCCCTGTCCTGTTCCTGTACCTGCAGTGAAGCTGCCGCCCATGCTGTCGCCACACTGGCCGAAGCCACCTTGCAAGGGGGGGGACAGATCGTCCTGTCTGGGGAAACCGCAGCAGCCGTTGGAGCACTTACTGGAGTCCAAGATGCTAATGGTAAGAGAGCATAAATATTTTATTGAATTTCTTCCTTGTTTCCACTTAAACCTTCATGCCATGACTGACAACAAACCCTTTAGAAAGAGGTTGAGCTTTGATTTGAGCTTTTCTTTAGTGGTAGGCAATTGATGCCTCAGAAAAGTCTAGGAGCCTCTGATTCCTTTCACTAGTAGGAGACTTGGGCTTTTCTGGGAAAAAAAAAAAGCCATGACGATGGTTACCTAACTGGATTGCTGATTCACTATGATAGGACTTGCTGAGAGGTACTTTTAAATCTGCTGTGGGGCACATTTGTCCTTACTGCCCCATGGGGTAGATCAGTGTCCTTTACTGCAGCAGAGACTCTCCCATGGCGGGTACGTCTTGGTTAAGTGGAACACTGGATCTGGAGAAAGGTGCCACCATCTCACCCCAGGAGCGGCAGCAGCAGGCTGTGATGAAGGTGCCTTTCTGGTTGGTGCTGTGGCTTCTGCCTCCTGTTAACCCTCACCAAGGACCTCTGGATTTAGCCAATAGCATACTACCACCCTGCCCTTCTTTCCCAGCTCTTTGACTTCCTGGATATTGATTATATTCTGAATAAACAAAAGTGATAAAATTCATAGAAATACGGTGGCAAAAATGCACAACTCCAGCTCAGCTCTTTGGATCTACATCGGCAGGCTCTGGGAGTCAGTTACCAAGACCTGGGCTGCCCAGGGAAGTGCCTCCAAAGTCTGGGTCAGAGAGGACGACCAGCCCTGTTGTGTGAGACAATATGTGATTGTTTATTAAACTTTTATCTTAAATTATATATATAATTAGGTTAAGCAGATCAGATTAAGTACTCTGGTGCTTTCTTTCAATTACAGTTGACATACAGTATTAGTTTCAGGTTAGACATTTCTATGATTTTGGAGATTTGTTGTTTAAAGTGCTAGAAGAAGGGTAATAATATACATTTATTCAGTCAGAAAATTCCTTAATGGCATTAGTGGCTGAAAAATGTCCCTGGTCCCTGGCACTTTTTTTAGGGTAGTCCTTAAGAATTGAATAAGATTTTAGTTGGGAAAGTCTTTGAAGAAAAGCATGATGTTGTGTCCTCCTTGGGAAGTGGGAAGAAAAGAGTACTTTTGTCTCCCGACAAGAATAACACAGGAAATATAAACAGCCTTTGTGGCTTCTGAGAATCGCTTATTAAAAAGCAAACAAAGCCCTGGCTGGTTTGGCCCAGCAGTTAGAGCGTCAGCCCGAGGACCAATGAGTCTCAGGTTCGATTCCGGTCAAGGGCACATGCCTCGGTTGTGATTCGTCCCCGGCCCTGGTCGGGTCTTGTGGGAGGCTGCCAGTCGATGTGTCTCTCTCACATTGATGTTTCTCTCTCTCCCTCCTTCCAAATCTATCTGATGATAAATGGGAAAATATCCTCAGGTGAGGATTAAAAAAAAAAAAAAAAAAAGCAAACAAAAAAAATATCAAATACTACAGCTTTAGCCTGCTTTCTCTATAGGGCTAGGGGCTTCCATGAACTAACCCAAGTAGAGATAGAGATTATCTTAGCAAGAACACTGTAGGATAAAGGGCATCTCATAGCCATGCATGTTCAGGATGAAAAGGACTATAGATAAAATTAAGGCAAACCTCCCTCTTGAACTAGAATTCTGCTTGCTTTTTTCTATTCCTCATCTGAGTCCTAATCGACCTTAAACAAAAGGTAAGGTATCTAGCTATATGACATTCTCCTGCAGTGCAGTTGCTGTTAATCACTATGGAACTGCTAAAAATACTACACTGTGTGGGTTTGATAGGAGAATTTGTTATCCCTGCTAATAGTCTTCACCTGTCCGGGTGAGGCGACCAGACTGCTTTATAGTTCTGACCTCCTCCGAGCCTCACCTTTTCAGGTGGATTGAATTTATAGGTAAGTGTAAGGACCCTCGGCATCTCTGGCCAAGTAGACCTGTTCAGCCATACAATAAAGTTGAACCACACCCACTACTATTGATTCCTGGAAGCTGCCTCTTCAGTAGCTTTGGGTTGTGTAAATCAATTGTGTTGATCTCATGTGGTTGGCTATATTTGTGATAAGAGGAAATTCTGGTCTACATCCTAAAAGCCAATGGTTCCCCGAGCAGGCCATCCCCAGTTTGTGACTGCCTACACGTGCTAAACTCAGACTTGAGAGTTGGAATTATCACCTTCTTTGTGCAGCTTTTCTATATCACACAAGACCATTGAGTTGTACCTTATGTACCAATTTTAAGTGAAGACTGATTATTTCATTTGTCCTTTGGGTATCCAAAGAATGACTCATACTGGATGTGAACCAAGTAATTCTGATGCTTCTCTGTCTGCTAACACTAACATTTTTATTCACAGTGCTACAGCATTTACTCTAGGACTGGAACTATAGGAGTTCTCTTTTCATCCTTCTTTCAGATTGTGTCCTGTTACCAACGTGTGTCACTTCTGTGATGACAAGCTTAATAAGGAGACTGCCAGTACACCAAGTTTACTGTCAGGGAGAGTTTGTTATCAGGAAGAGCCAGAACAAGGTGCTATTTGGAAACAGAAACCACTGTGGGGAAAATACACCTCTGGTTCCAGAGTGGGGCTTAAATGAAAATCCTAGCAGATGACTCTTCTAAGAGCAATCAGAGTATTGTTTAGGCCTGAGACAGGAACTTTTTTAGCATCTTCTGGGATGGAACTAGAGGAGATGGAGTACAATACCCAGTGAGAGACGGCTGGGGCAGTGTGAGGACATGAAAGCAGTATCATGTAGGACAGTGGTTTTTAAGGTCAAGATAGTGACCCGTGCATAGCAGAAGTTTAAATTCCAGGTCACCAAGGCAGACCTGACCAGCTAATAGTCTTCACCTGTAGGATGGACCCTACCCCATCCTAACTAAAGGGACTACTCAGGCATTAACATTACTTTATTTCATTTACGTTTTCCCTTTTTTAGTTGCAGTAAATGAGTCTTTGGTCGCTCAGGAGGAGTTTCATGGTTGGTGCAATTTAAACATTTTCACGGGTGTCTTTCACAGAAAGTCCTCTGGATGGGCTCCTTTCTTTACTTTTGTTTTCTTTTTTATTTTTTTAAACACAGTTATTCCTTCCTTTTCTCTCCTATCACACCTTAATATAAGAAGTCGTGTGATTTTTCAATTGCCCGTTGGTTTCCCTTCACTCTACCATCCTCTCTAGCCTAGAACCCCCTGTGCTCTGGCCTCCAGGACCACGTAGGCATGCTCTCACCGGGCTGAGGAGCTCTTTGAGTGACATTCACCTTTCACCTAACCTGGCGGCCCACTGTTAGCAGTCCCCAGGGAGCCAGATCTGCAGGTCTTTTCCTTCCTATTTCAGCAAAATTAGTGAAAAATAAGCATCATTGGGGCCCTTGGCCACCTCAGAAGTACTCTAAAGTTGCCACAAGAAAAAAGGGGGACATAGCATTTGCTGGGTGTTTTGTTTGTTTGGGGGTTTGTTTGTTTTAGTCCTGATGATAAAAATCATCTATAATCCTACTACATAGAATAGTATTTTGAGTTTTCAAAATATGGCCTTTTTTCCTCATTCATAAAAAATTTTAACCTAATTAATCTGTAATGTTTTATAATTTGTTTTGGGAAAAAATTTTTTTGATGGTTGGTGTTATTTTCTTTTTTTTAATTATTTTTTTATTTTTCAATTACAGTTGACATGCAATATTATATTAGTTTCAGATGTACACCCCAGTGATTAGACATTATATAACTCACTAAGTGATCATCCCAATATATCTCATACCCATTTGACACCATACATAGTTATTAGAATACTATTGACTATATTCCCTATGTTGTACTTTACATCCCCATGACTATTCTATGACTATTCTGTAATAACCAATTTGTACTTCTTTTTTTAAAATCCTCACCCGAGGATATGGTTATTGATTTGAGAGAGAGAGAGAGAAACATCGACTGGTTGCCTCCTGTACGTGCCCCAACTGGGGATCAAACCCACAACCTTTTGGTGTACAGGATGACACTCCAACCAACTGAACAACCTGGCCAGGGCCAATTTGTACTTCTTAATCTCCTCACCCATCCCCCTAATCCACCTCCCATCAAAATGATCTCTGTATCTATGAGTCTGTTTCTGTTCTGCTTGTTTGTTTATTTTAATTTAGATTCAGTTGTTGATAGATACGTATTTATTCTTCTTATTTTTTATCTTTTTTTTCTTCTCCTTAATACTGGTTTGGTGGAGATGAACCCCTAGCTGGATACTCTAATAGGTGCACCACTGCCAAGCTGTGTGATCTTGGGCAAGCAAATTAACCTCTTTGAGCCTTAACTGTAAAATTAGGATAATGATAGTTCCACGCTCATAAAATAATTGTAAGCATTAAACAAAATGATTCCTATAAAGTGCTTAGCATAGTGCTGGGCACATAGATACATGGTAAACATGAAATTTATTACCAACTGTCAACATACATTTCTTCTCCATCATTCTCCCAAATACGTTAAGTTGTACAGAGCACACAGCACTGTAGCAGACCCTGCTTTCCTGTCCTTAGGACAGATCCAAATGCTTACCTTTTGCAATCGAAGGATTTATGCTCAGAGGTGAATACCATAAAAATGGGAATAGATCAGAAATCCTTTCTATAACTATGAGTGAAGGAAATCAAAGGAACCTTGATTGAAGGTGACATTGTTTAATGGCTCCTGCATTTGGTTGTATCACACTTCTTGGGCAAGGAATGCTGTTCCCTTCCAGCACATAGCTTGCAGTAGTTAGTGTGGCCTTTGTTACTCCTAATGGTATAATCTCTCTTCACATCTCACAACTGCATTATATTTCAACTTCTATCATGAACGGTGACTTTCTTCATTTTCCCCTTATTATCACCACCACCATCATCCATTATTACTACATGTCCTCCTCTTCTAGCTCTTCTTTAAAAATAAGAGATGAGATGCTAGTTCTCATCTTGATAAACTGCAAAATGCATCTCATTCTCTCTTTTTCTGTGTTCTTCATTCTCTGGACACATTAGTATATGGACTTGTTCCCAAAAGAATCAATGGAGATGTAAATGCTAAATTAATTTAGGAAATATGTCAGTGTTGCTCCCCTAAAAAAGGTGCATTAAATTACTTTTTGTTTCAGTATTTTAATTAAAGTTTAAATAAATAAATGTATTGAATAAAGATTTATTGTAAGAGTACATTTTCAGTCATTGTAAAGCATAATAATAAGCTGCTTTTAGAAGATTTAGAAGATGTTGGTTGCACTCTTTGCCCTGGCCGGTTTGGCTCAGCAGTTAGAGTGTCAGCCCACAGACCAAACGGTTTTGGGTTCGATTCCTGATCAAGGGAACATACCTGAGTTACAGGTTTGATCCCCGACCCTCACCGGGGCTGTGCAGGAGGCAACCAATCGATGTGTCTCTCTTACATCAATGTTTTTCTCTCTCTCTCTCTCTCCCTCCCCTCCCTTCCACTTTATCTAAAAATCAATGGGAAAATATCCTCAGGTGAGGATTAACAACAACAACAACAAAAAGATGTTGCATTATTTGATACTATGATGCTATTCGTACCTTTAAGCCAAAAACCACGAGTTCGGTTCCTCCAGGACTTGAAGCAGTCAGGTCCCTGAGCAATAGTATTTTGTGTGAGCAGTGAGTCTCGGGACACAGGTTCCCCTGAATGTCCCCAAAGAGCAGTGCCGACGGCAGCTGTGGGTTTTTAGGTCAGCCTCTGTAAGATGAATGGCCATCTTTTCCACTGATGGGGAGGCCTTACAGGAAGCTCAGACACTAGGATGGTGTCAGACTATGCTGAAGCATTACCTGTTCTGTAAGAAAAGGCAAATGAAGATTCATCTGTCTTACAACTGTTTCCCCTTTTGGAATCAAAGGTCTTTTTATATATTTATTTATTTTTAATGGATTTTAGAGAGAGGAAGGGGGAGGGAGAGAGAGAAACATCAGTGTGAGAGAGAAACATGGATCAGCTGCCTCCTGCACGCCCCCCACTGGAGATCGAGCCTGCAACTCGGGCATGTGCCCTGAACCAGTGACCTCTTGGTGCATGGGTCAACACTCAACTACGGAGCCACACCGACCGGGCTCTTTTTCCATTCTTTGCCTTTCTTTTTCTACAACCAATACTACTACCACCACTAAGCAAGATCTCTCGGCATTATTTCACCTTCACCCAGTAAGGTGAATAGGACAAAGCTCATGAGCCCTGTTTTTAGAAGTCAGTGTCATGATAAATCTTAGCAGGGGCAAATAAATAAATGGTGTCAAAACCCAAGATCTAAAGGTGTGCTGTCCAATATGGTAGCTACTCATTATATGTGGTTATTTGAATTTAAATGCATGTTACTTAAAATAAATAAAATTTAAAATTTAGTTGTTCAGTTACATTAGCTACATTTCAAGTGCTCGGTAACTGAATTTTTTATTGAATTTTAAGTTATTCACATTTAAATTTCTTTTTTTTTTTTAATTGATTTTAGAGAGGAAGGGAGAAGGAAAGAGAGATAGAAACATTGATGAGAGAGAACATTGACTGGCTGCTTCCTGCATGCCCCCCACTGGGGATTTGGCCCACAACCTGGGCATGTGCCCTGACCAGGAATCGAACCGGCAACCTCTTGATGCATGGGTCAATGCTCAACTGCTGAGCCACACTGGCCGGGCTTTACTTATTCACGTTTAAATTTAAATAGCCACGTGTAACTAGTGGGCACTGTAAAGGAATGTGTAGATACAGAACATTTCCATCATTGCAGAAAGTTCTGTTGGATAGCGCTGAATTAAAGGCCACAGCAGAAATACCGAGCTCTTCTGGCACATTGTGTGCCCTCTGCACAGGGGGGACAACACAAATGCTTCATGAGCCTTGCTTCCCTCTGCCTTTCTCAGCTCATGGACAACATGGCTTTGCTTTAAAAAACAAAAAACAAACAAAAACCATGTGACTGCAATAATCCGCAGCCATTAAACAGCTGGGCAGCAGGGTTGCAAGAACTGGCCTATTTCTGTGCACTGCAGAGCCCCCAACAGAAAAACCTGACACAGGAGGCAGTGGCGACACCTAGACCCACTTCCTAGTCTCTATTCATGACCCTGGCCACTTGCACATTTCGACTTAGATGACTCACAAGTACACATTTCTCTTCCTGGATATAGGCATCTTCAAGTCATGCACTCTAAAAGACTTGTAGTGACCTCCCCTCCTCAAAAAAAATAAAATATCCAGCACCTGATACGTCACAAGGCTGAAGGAAGCCACTGCTATTGGGTGAATTCCAGATTTCACAGTGAAGCATGGCTGCTTCTAAGAAATGGGAACGTGGAGATGGGCGAGGGGCTCTCAGTTGTAGTGTCCAAAGGGGTTTGTAGTTCTCTGCCCCATGGGTGTTACCCAGGCCTTTTGCAGCACTGAAGCTTTTCCTCCTTCCCTGCTCCCTTCATCATCCTCCCCTGAAGTCCAAGATGCCTTCCAGAGTAGCTCTCAGAGGGAAGCGGCAGTTTTTCTAATTCCCCAATCTCCCCATCCAGGGAGATATATTGATGTCACTCATTTTAGGGACAGTAGAAAATCTTGAGTCCTACTCTCTTTATTGCCTAGGACATCATGAACATTAACTGTTAACTACTATTTATATTACTAAACCCTCACACTTAATGGGAAGGGAAGTAATCTTCAGAGGGTTCGCTCTTAGGGCTTCTGGGACACATTCTTAGGCTCTGGTCCAGTGGGCCTCCATTTGGAGGGAGCGGGTAGACCCTTGCTTCAGAAAGCCTCTTACTGATGGAAGCATATTGTCCCTCAGGCATTGCTGGGGCAGACAAAACAGAGATTCAGTTCTCTGAGTTACCAGGCCTTTCCTGGCGTCATCAGACATAGCCTGCAACGGAGGGGTTTCCAGTTGCCAAGGTTCTTTGGTGCCTTTGTCTGCTGCGAAGATGCTGACCTGTGGATACCCTCAGAAGAAGCAGGCCTCTTGAAAGTGTCCTTAAGGGTTCAGATTCATTTTCTCCTCTACCATTATGAACCAGGTGGCCTCCTGCATTCATGATATGTACACCAGGAATTGCTAACCTAGGCTCTATTTGAAGACTTAAAGACTAGAAGGGAAAAAAAGGGGGCCTTTCACAATGAAATGTTGGGCCACTATACATTGGTCTCTATTCTTAGGACTCATCTGAACCATGGCAAAGCCCCTCAGATGTAGCTTTTCCATGTTAAAAGCTGAATGCTTCCAGAGCTGGCTCCTCAGCGCCCACGTTACCAAGCCGCTCGGGCCCACCTTCAGCTGCTCGTTGGTCTGACTGTCAGGCTTCCTCAGCTTGAGGAAACTGATGCGCCAGGGACATTCTGAGCAGAGCTTCCCAAGCACATGCCTGCCGTCTGGCAGTGGACACCACTAACCATGGACTCTCCATCCCCAGTGTCCTCAAGGCCAAGTTACATGTTTCGTTATCTCATTCTCCTTCCCTTTAGGTCCCCACATCTTTCTGAGTCTTTGTATTCGAAAGACAGAGTCTGGTCTTAGATGATTCCAGCTCCTTGTAACCAAGACAGAATCTTGGTGCCTCATTGCAGGTAATATTCTATAAAGGGATTTTTGTGGTAGCATACCAAATTCAGAGCCATAAGCGGACAAGTTTGATTGGAGTCATTTCTGTTCAGTACATGGTTTAAATTGAGCATGTGAAAAGGGGGATTAATTACTGTTCGCTCAAGAACCAGAATTTCATGACATAAAATATTCTTCAGAATGAAGTTTTTAAGGTTCTTGGGTAAAGGGGACTTTCCTCCTTTTATTTACCCTTCCACTAGGATTTTGAAGGAATGTCAGCGCACTGTTATTAACTCTAATAGCTTGCACATCACAGCCAGTATGGTTTGGGGCCCTCTGGCTCTCAGGTTACCTGTGTAAATACAGGGATTCACTTCCCAAATCTACCATTTGCTTAATAAAGAGCAAGTGTGCAGAACCAAGCAGCAGCAGCCTGGCAGAGGAGTAATCTGAACAGGATAAACACGCTTCCTCTTTGTGTGATGCTCTCTCTCCATCCTCCTGCCAAGAGCAGGATATCAAATGAAGGGGAGGTTGTGGTTGGAGTCAGTAAAGTGAATGTCTAAGTGGCACCTGCTTCATTCAACAGATCTGCTTTCCCGGGGCCTCCCACTGCACATCTGCTCCTGACAAAGCCTCTTTTCTCCTCCTGTTGGTCAGCCCGAGCCCAGCAAGGAGACATGTTGGTTTGGCTTTGTCGGCACAATTGCCTGTGACTTTATAATTACACCAAATCTTCATCATTAGAAAGGCCCCGATTTAGAGATTTACAGAGCCAAAATGGGATTTTCAACGTGAAAGTGATAAAAACATCTTTTCTGTTGTAAAGCTAGCATCGGACCTGAGAATCATTGAAGGGGTCTATGTATGGAAACCGAGACACTACTCTAAGCGAGACTACAAAGACCCTGCTATCAGATTGGCTCAGAAAGAGACGTCCAGCAGTTCTGACTTTGCCCAGCCCAGCCTCCCCTTACTGCCTATAGCTCCATAATGTACAGCTATACTGTATTGTTCTCAAATGCTGATAAAGTTTCTCACCTAGGGGGTGGGGACCGGGGTGTTAAAATAAGTTGATGGGGTAGGACAGCAGAGGGAAAACATGTGCTGTGAATAGGGGAATGCCAGGAGCATATATGTTCGGTGAACGCAGAGCATCCAGTTTCAGATTGAGTTTCCACCTAAACAAAGGCAGCTCTTACACCATGGTCTACGGCGCATGTGCTCCCGAAGCACCTTCATGGCGTGGACTTGGTTCACGGGAAGCTCTGTGCTCTGGCTATTTAAATGTGAATTAATTAAAGTCAAATAAAGTGAAGGATTCTGTTCCTCAGTCCCACTGGCCACGTGGCAGGCGCTGTGTAGCCACCATATTCGTCAGCACACGTGGACCAGAGCCGTCCTCACTGCGGGGCCTTGTGGGCAGCGTGGTTCAGAGATTGGTCTGAACCTCTTTAAATGTCTTGACTGCTTAAGTAAGCCTCAGAGCTTCTAATCAGCCTTGTTGGAAGAGGAAAAGAAAATCTGCTTGAATGTTTTCAGAGCAACTCCTTCCAGCCATGTTACTTAGACTGTGAGCTTTATCTTTTTACCTTTGGTTTTTTTTTCCTTCGAGAATCTCGTGTCCTTTCCCACCCACTTCATAATTTTAGGAATGTCTGCTATCCGCTGCCCTGCTCCCTGGCCTCTTCCTTAAGCTTTATAGCCCTACTGTTTACTAGAGTTTTTTTTTTCTCATTAAACAGTGCTTCTGACTAACGAGAGGGGGCCAGGGGTGTGTGTGTGAATTGTTTGTTTTGTGGACAACACTCCTGGGGTAGAGCATGGAGCTGGTGGCACAACTTCCATTCTCAGTAACTCTGGGGACCGTGGGCAGGACCTTTAGCCTTGCTGCCTCCATTTGTCTGCCCCGGTGGCTGCTGCATGGTGGCTCTGACACCTGAGAAAGAGCCTGTGTGAAATAACACCTCAAATTTAGGTGGTGTCTTTTATCTCAAGAACTTAAATCATGTAGAGAAAATGTCACTTATTCTCTTAGCAGCCCTGTGAAACAGAAGTGGCCTGTTGGTTTTATAAATAGAAATGTAGTCAACTCTTATGTGCGACACACAGATTATCTGTCATGCAGATTACTCGTGACACGTTTTAAATCCTTGGACAGTTTCTCTAAGCAAGCCAGCGAAAGCCTGGACCATCTCCTCCACCCCCACCCAGCTGCCGAGTACTTAAGAAATACAAATTAGTGTTCATGTTAGCTTAAGGAAGACATCATTAGGAAAGTAAGTCTGCTGCAAGAAAAGCACATCATCAGTTCCAGTTTGGAGGGGCAACGTGGGGGGAAGGAACCAGCCTCCCTTCAGCTCCACTAAACGCCGACTGTAAGGTCTCCTTTAAATAAACACGCATGCCCACGTGTGCTGGCGTGTGTACTGAAGGACTCGTGGGTGTCAATCTTGCCCAGTGCTTTCTCCGAGTTCTGTGTTGTTGTCGGGCTTCTGTATGGCAGGCTGTGCCCATCTCGAGTGGGTGCTGACTGGGAGTGCTGCAGGGGGTTCATCTGTAGAGGAAGAGGCAGCAGCTGGAGGGTGGAGTAACCAAGAGGCTGCCCTTCCAGGTGCCACATCCAGCCAGTCGCCTCCCGGTTCTAGTGAGCACCGATGATTTCGTTATTTCACTGAGAGTTAGAACATGGTGATTTCTCTAGTGTTACTCCTTCTGCTTTTAGCTGCAATTCTTTTATAAAAACTTTCCCCCAGGGGTGGAGTAGCTGTGTCTTCATGGTCCCCAACCTAGCTGGCCAGCCAACCCAGAAGGGCCACTGTACACAGAGAGCAGCCCTGTAAGTTAAGGGGGGTTCTCGGCACGGACCCAGAGGAAGGGGTTCCAGTCTCCGTTATGTCAGTCTGCCGGTTGATTCTACATCCTGATTGTCAGACCCTTCGTTCCTCTTCATACCTAGTCCTTGCTCTCATCTGAATGCCTGTGTATCCCTCCGGTGTCCTATTACCACAAGACCTGTCACCTTTATTTAAATCTGCTCACCACCTTTGAACTAGTTTCAGTGTGTAAGGTGAGTAAGTTCTGGAGACCTAATGTGCAGCCTGTAGACTAGAGTTGACAGGACTGTACTGTATACTTGAAATTTGCTAAAAGGGTAGATCTTAATCGTTCTCAACACACACACACACACAAGAGAAATAGAAATTGTAACTATGTGAGATGATGGATATGTTCATTAGCTTGATTGTGGCGGTCATTTCACAATATATACATATATCAAAACATCAAGTTTTAGGGGGAGGGGTGTGGGTGAAGGTGGAAGAGGGCATAAATGATGATGGAAAAAATAAACCAAATTTTACATAATTCCTATGTCAATTATACTTAAATAAAGCTGGGAAAAAGCTCTGGGCAGGGACAAGAAAGGGCTTATCCCCAGTAACAGTTTGCTTATGCTAAATACAGTCCAGAGAGGAAAGCAAGATAAATACTTGATCAAAATGCAATTTTTTGAGATCGATTTCTTGCTCTGTGAAGATCAAACCCTGGAACTGTCCATTTATTTTCTCTCTCCAGTCAGCTGTCTGCAGGGTCTCACTGCCTAAAGCAAATTTAATTCTGCCCTATGTGTTCTTAAAAAGTCTCGGTGTTTGTTTTCAAAATGGTTCTCTACAGATTGTGCTGTGTGACGAGGTGAAACATCAGGACATCTCTGAAGCTTCTTGGCCTCAGTCTAGCCCTGTACAGATCGAAGAGACGCAAGGGCCCGATGGTGGGCACATGGGGGTGGGGGACATTCCGGGTACTAGTCTCTCTCCTATGCCTTTTTGAAATTTTCTACAGTAAAAAAGTTGAAAATAATAACAGAAAATAAATCTTTGCTCCTAATTCTGGGTAATTTCTGGCTGGGCCTCGTATTCATTTCTATACCTGACTTGTAAACTCAGATGGCTTGGTGACTTTCTCCTGTGGTTTCTGTCATTTTGGCTCCACTTTCGTTTTTAAAATATCAAAACCTCACATCTAACCCATTCCCTGTCCACTGGTACATAGATTTGGAGGCCTTGGGTGTTGTTCTCGCCCTTCTTCCCGGTGATTTCTTCGGAAATTGACTTAGGCGCCCCTGCCCTTCTCTGTGCAGTCGGAGCAGGTGTCCTTCCGAGCACACGTTCCACGGGCTTTAGCTGGACGTTCTTCTGTCCTGCCATTTCAGTTTAAAGCCCTCGTGGTCCGAGCAGCAGGCCTTGGAGGCAGCTGGTCCAACCCCACATTAGGAACTCAGTCTGCAGGAGGATAAACCACGGTGGTTCTGAGCACCGAAGCACAAAACCTCGATTTCGTTCATGGTCCTGGGCACTCCAATAATTTCAAGAGGAAATCATGAAATTACAGCTCCAAAAATGTGTTTTGAAATATATTTACTAATAAAGTGAAAAATGAATTTATTTTGAACATTTGGCTTGTGGGGTGGGGGCAAGAGGAGTTTCCTGGTTGTCTGCAAAATCAGGCACGGGACACAGGGACACTGTCCAACCCAGACGAGGTCACTGCTGTGAAAGTTATTCCAGAAAGTAGTTTTTCCAAGTGATGCTTCAAATTGTCTAGCATATGAGGAGAAAACCATGGATGCTGAGAAGCGCTTGTAACACCAAGGCACCTGGAGGCTGCTGTTGCTTCAGGAGAATACTCAGTGCTTGCCAGATGCAATATATATTCTAATCCATAGATCCCTTAAATGCACCCAAAAGCCATAGACTTAGAAAACACGGAAGGGAAGATTAAATGTCCCAGAAGCAGCGAATATAACAGAAACAGAACCACTGGAAAGAAATACTTTTTCTCTGTTTCCCCCGGGCTTACTTTCATGAGGGTTACCTGGATCTCCTTTTCATTTGATATGGACATTCTTTTCATGACCTTCTTTTTCTTGCCCTACGTCTGTCCTCTTTCTAGCTGGTCCTTGCTTGTTGTTTGCAGCCTCTTCATCTGCCGCCTGCCTACTGGACTGGCTTCTTCACCTGATTTCCTTTCATGTTCTCCCATTTCTGTACTAGCACATACCATGCCTGTTTTTTCAGATAACAGTGGTTTTCCCTAGATGTCAGTCACTGATGTAAAATTGTTTTCAGGCCTGCAAATAACATTTTTTTTAAAGTATGTTTTACTGTTTTAACGAGAAGAAGGGAGAGAGAGAGAGAGAAACATCAACGTGAGAGGGAAACATCTATCGGCTGCCTCCTGCACGCCCTCTGCTGAGTATCGAGCCCGAAACCCGGGCGTGTGCCCTGACCGGGAATCGAACCAGGACTTCTCAGTCCATGGGCGATGCGATGCTCAATCCATTGAGCCACATCCGCTGGGCTGCAAATAACATTTTTTAAAGGACTTCCCTCCTGCCTGTCACCCCTAGAAACACCTGTTGATGTCCTTGATGACTCTTTAAAAGCTCCAGAAGTTACTTAGGTAATAACAATACATGGCTTCATTTCTTTCTTATTTATTCCCATTCTTTCCAGTCACACAGTCTTCTGGTTCCCCATTTAAGCCACTGTATTCCTGAGTCATATACTTAGCTTTCATGTCCATAAACCACAGAAGGCATTACATTAAAACCTTTGGGTTTTAAGAACTATCTCTCTTCTGCCAACTGCTGTGTTTAGTTGGTAATTTATTTGTTTAGTTCTCTAGTTCTTTCTCACAGCCGTCAATATTTTTCTTCCAACTAAAGATATTTCCATGACCAACTTGGAAGGGCTTTGGGCTGGAAGATTCAGTTACAGCAAACAACAATTCCCAAAGGTTTCCCAGATTGTGAGGGCAAATGAAAGGCCCATTCTTCTTCAGGCTGTCTGTCCTACTCTATCTTGTCTCTGGGTGGGGGTGGGGGTGGGGGGCAGTCTGTGGTTCCAGTGACCCTGACCAGGCCTGCAACTCTGCTCTGCTAGGCTTGAGCCTATGTGATCAGTTTCTGGAGGGGTTTAGAAATGTATCAGAGTGATGACATCATATCATACTGTCCCTGATCATAGATTTAATATTCTTAATATTGATTAGTGGTTTAGTCTGGATTACTTATTTACCAGCGCACTAGTCAGCAGCTCTCTCATATGCCCTGGTGCCAGTGCCAGTTACGACCATTGCTGCATTCAGAAAGGAAGCTGCCCGCCAGTCCATCTGCCCTGATTTCATGCCTTTTATCTCTAATCTTTACATCTTTGAAGGCCTTTGGGGAATGATGTGCTTCCTGGCAGGAGCAAATCTCTGCTGAAAGGAGATCTGTGCTGTCTCTGCTTTCCTTTCTGTTTCCTGAGAACTTCAGTCTAACATCTGTGACCCCAACCGGCCTTCGTCAAACCTCTTATTCAAAGTCATCTTTGAAAAGCCGCTGACATCTACAGGGTACCTACTGCGTGCCAGGCACCGTGCCAGACTTTACCTGGGTCGGCACTTGCAGTTTCCAGCAACCTTGTGAAATAAGTAACTGCTGTCTTACATACGAGGAACATGGGGCTCACAAGCCAGAGAGGGGCAGAGCCAGGATTCACACGGAGGTCTTTCTGACTGGGACGCCCTTCCGGGAAATACAAGAGCCTGTTTTACCATCACACACAGTGCACCTGGACGACCATAGCATTCAGCTGCACGACCTGAAGAGTATGGTGGAGAAATCCTGCCTCATTCGAGAGCAGAGTGAAAAGCTTCAGGCTCTTCAGTCTGAGGCCACAGCTAGTAGGAGTGTAATCAGATTTCTGAACATCATGAAGAGCACTATCAGTTGTCTTACTCAATTATTAAGCATCTTCTATGTTCAAGTTGCTCAGTATCCAAAGATACTGTCTTGCCAACAATCTAAGTAAGCAGATTCATACAGAGAAAAACAGTGTCTGCTTGAAAACAGGGTAGCACAGAGCTGATGCCAAATGAAGGTGGAGGCAGTGAAATCACAGCCCAGTGGGCTGTTCCGTCTGGGGCACCCCACGAAAGAGGTGGAAATTGTTAGAACAGGACTTACATTGGCAGGGGATAATTCTAGGCTGAGGGACCTGTCTGAGCAAATGTGATGGGGAGGGTACACTGCAGGGACAAATGTGGTTGAAATGAAGGTTTAGTGTAGGGTATTTGTGTAAAAGGGAATGTAATCCCTCAACTATTAGCTATTTGGACTTTATTTTTCCCTTAATAGAGAGCCACCAAAAGTGTGTGTGTGTGTGTGTGTGTGTTGTGTTCCATTATACAGTGGGTAAGTGAGGAAACTCATTACCTCCGGAGAGGTCAGGAATGGAGGAGATCAGTTCCTGAGTGATAAATCCACAGTGTGCAAGGCTGTGATCCTAACCCTTCAACTTATTCCTGCTGGCGCCCATGGTTACCACAAAAGACCACTATAAAACCCCATGACCTCCTGGTTTGCAGATAACAGAGCCAAGCCCTTTAATGTGAGCAAGTGGTCTGAATTTCCAGAACATGTCCCCATCTCCATCACCTCGTGTGGAAATGTGTCCCCCCTGATTGCTGTGTGGAGAACAGACTTCAGTGGAGCAGGAGCTGAAGCCGGGCGTAGTCCAAGCAACAGATGACAGGAGGTTGTCTAGGGAGTTAGCAGTCGAAGTGGTTGAACTCTTGTTGGTATTTGAAGGGAGGGTGGACAGTATTTGCTGATGTATTGCATTTCGGGAAGTCAAAGATGACTTCCCTTCAGAGTTCTGGGCCTGAGCACCTGGAAGGATGTACTTGCACTCACTGAGGTGGGAGAAGAGTGGGAGGAGCGTGTTTGACCGTTTGGGCTCAAGAATGACACCAGCTGGTAGAAAAGTAGAGCAGGGACATGTCTCGTCTTTTACAGGGAAATGTCCCCGAGCCAGCATTCCCTCTAGGGATTTTGGTCTGACTGCTGTTTGACAAGGAAATCCTTGTGCTGGGTGGGACCTGAAGTTCCTGAGTCACCTTTGGCCTCTTTTCCATTCTGGCCAGTTCTGTAAACCTTACCAAGGAGCCTGAGAGGAGAGGCAGCGGTGAGCCCTGAGGACAGCCTCCGCGTTAGGTCCCTGCTGGTCGCAGTGTCCGATGGTTGGGGCATGCTGTCACATGGAAAGACTCCCAAGAGAAACAACCACCCAGTCTCTCAGTCTTTGTATTTTTGCTTTAAATAAACCTTTTATCTGTTTACTTTTACATTTAAAGAAAAAGGGGACTGGATTTACTAAACTGAATGAACTCCGGTTTCTTATAGCTTGAATTTTCAGGTACTAGAGATTGGGGGGCTTCTGCATATGTGCCTTTATGGCAAGTCCATGGGTCTGCCAGAGGAGCTTGCCTGTCATTTGTCAAAGGGAAGAACACCTGCCCTGCCTCCTTCTCCAGGGCCTTAGCAGAAATCGAATGACATGCAGTGGGTGTCGGAAGGCTGTGCAAAGTGCTCTCTCTACAAATGCCACGTGTTAGTACTAGGGTTGTACAAGGTCTCTCTGAAAACCAAAGGAGAACTTCAAGCCCTTAAAGGAGAATGTGAAGGGCTTCCTGTTACTTAATCAACTGAAATGACCCAGAATACAAGCTGAGATTAACATACGCCTTCTAGATTAGGGCTAATCAGGGCAGGCTGAGCAGATGCGGGGACAATCCCAGCCTGATTACTGTACCTCAGCATTTAATCATCTCTCTTCCAAGGGCAGCTGGCCGACTTAGTACATGCTGGGTTTCTAAGCTTCCAGTCCCCTCCCCCTTTCCCTCACTGTGGACATAAAGGCTGCTAGGTCAGAGACACCGAGACGGTTTAATCTAATCCGTGTCACAATGGCTGTGCGGGGAGGGTGGCACTGAAAGAGGAGAGAGATTGATTCTAAAATCCCCACGATGGGATGGTAATGCATTTATTTAAGGTGGAGATAGGCTGAAACTGCCTGAAGGACATAATGGAATTGGGATTTCAAGGCATTCGAGGTTGTGGAATGACCCCATATATGGAATGTCTCCCTCTGAAAGCTTTTCAGATACAGAGGTGCTGTTACCAGTTATTCACTCGAGACAGCTCTGTGTAGGAGTCATTTCATCACCCAGTTGTAGAGGCCAAGTTTATTTCTTCCCTGATTGTGAGGAAAAGTACAGAAGATGAAATCTTTAAAAATGATTTTATTCGGATGAGTCCTGAATATAGTAGTTTTTGTATTGCTATTTTCTGGACTGGGAGCTCCCATTCCAAAACAGCCTCATCACCCTATGACTCGTCCAGTTCAATCACTCAGTCCTGAGGACAGACACCCGTGAAATCTCAGATGGCAGGTTCATTCGTGAATGTTGGAAAGTTACTGAGCTTCAGCTGATTGCTTGGGACTCGAAGGTGGAGGCTCCATCCCTCCCTCAAGGAATTTACAGGCTCCTTGGAGACCAGACAGGCAGACAGCAATAATGCATAGGACCGTTGCCTCCTTGGAGTCCAGTACGGAGTGTGTGGGAGCTCAGGAGAGGAGGCACCCAGACTGCTGAAGGAGAATAGGAGCCCTGCAAGGGATAAGCGGAGGGCAGTCATTCAGGGCGGCAGTAGTGGTGTGTGCATGTATGGAGGGGTGTGCTGAGATCCTCCATCAAGTAGTTCACCTGGCTGGAGTGTAAAGGGGGGGGGGATTCGTGGATCACCACGCTGACTGAACGCACAGGCTGACATGAAGGGTTGAAGTACCTGCAAAGAGATTTGGACTTTATATCCCATGGACCACTGAAAACCACGGAAGAATTGTAAAGAGAGCAGCAAGATGTGTTCAAAAGATCACCCAGGTGTGGCAGTCAGACAATACGTGTTTCTGCATTTGAACTTTTCTCCATTTATTCTAGGGCAAATCTTCCATGACACTGACACCTGTGTTAACAGTGTTGGCCTTGGACCCACAGTGTAGGAAACTCAGAAATGTCATAAACCAGGGTGAAAGAGCTTTAACTCTGACAATTCTTGATGTTTCTCCACCTCTGCCCTAACCCAGGGTGGTTGCTCACAGTTAGGAAGAATCTCCCAGCCCACAGCAGTCACTGTATTTGTAAAGCGTGTGACTTATTCCCCGAGTCTGGAGCTTTTTAAACGGAATCAAGCCCAGGAGCAAGAGCAATGAAATGAAACATCTTGGCTTCTGGTGTTGGTTGCTGTTTGCCAGTGTAGGTTCTTTGGGGGACTGCACCCTGGCTTCGCTGCTGTGTGTTAGGGTTACTTCATCGATTTGCCTGTTTTGACCAGAAGAGAAGATGAAAGCGTTGATGATCACGATACACTGGGGTGATTGCAGGAGATGTATGGTCTTCACATCTGCTCAGGCCCATGCCTGGAGTCTGGAAGCTGGGGAGCAGGGCCCCGCTGCACACTGGTTGAGGCCAGCAATAGACTCCTTGGCCTGTTGCCCTTGAGGCTTTGTCGATGCCAACTCATGGCACATGTAGCTGTCATACTGTGGGGAATGGAACATGAACCAGAGCCAGGCCTGGCTTTGAAGGAGCCCTCAGTCAGCTGGGAAGGCCTGTCTAGCTGCATTTTCTGGGCCAAGCCAGATTATATACTACTGTCCCATTGCTTACTGAGAGTCCAGAGGAGGCCACTTCCATTACTGATGGGTTGGGATGGAGGCTGCCTCCAAGAGGAGGGACAACTGAACCAGTTTTTAAAGGGGAGGGTGCCCTGGCCGGTTTGGCTCAGCGGTTAGAGCGTCAGCCTGTGGACCAAAGAGTCCCGGGTTTGATTCCGGCCAAGGGCATGTACCTCGGTTGCAGTTTGTCCCCGGCCCCGGTTGAGGTCATGCGGGTAGCAACCAATCGATGTGTCTCTCTCACATCGATGTTTCTCTCTGTGTGTGTGTCTGTCTCTCTCCCTCCCACTCTGTCTGAAGATAAATGTAAAAATATCCTTGGGTGGGGATTAAAAAATAATAATAAATAAATAAAGGGGAAGGGACAGGGAATGTAGGAAATCCAGGTAGTGGACAACTTGAGAAAAGACCCAGAGAAAGGAATGTGACCAAATGCTGGGGACTAAGAGTCCAGTGCGGGGCGGTACCCAGAGCACAGGTACTGTGGGGAGTGAGGGAAGTGAGACCGACAGCTAGACCAGGGAAAATCATGAACAGTCTTGAATGCTGTGCCAAACATTTGAACTTTATTATAGGCTTTTGAAAAGTTTGAGATTAGGTGAAGGACATGTTACCGAAGGATAATTTGGGTGGCAGTGGGGTGAACTGAAAGGGGAATTGATGAGAGACATGTAAGCGCCATTTACAAAGGTCTACATGAAAGAAATGGCACCCACAGCCCTATGGAGCAGCAGTTTTCAACTCATGGCACAAATAAATAAATTACTAAAATTCTACAGCACACCAAAAAATACATTTTTGCTAATCTAACCCCCAAAAAAAAATAGGTATAATTTTTATTCATTCACACCGGATAGCTATTATTATATGGCTGCTGTCTTTTTTTTAATTTGACAATCTAAAGAAAAGCAGTCAGTGCCTTTTGCATTCTTTAAAAATTCTTGCGGCACACCAGCTGAACATCACTGCTCCAGAGCCGCAGCCTGGCCCCTCGGCCTGCTTTCCTCCGGCCTCACGTCCAAGTGTGCTGGCCTCCTCTCTCTCCTCTCCTGAGGCCCCAGCATCTCAAGTGTCCTGGGATGGTGGACCATGCCTTCCCTCCTGTCAACACACACCAGGGCGAGCCTGGATTTCCAGAAATGATTGTCATCATTTCATGTTGCATCATCAAATACTTCTAAACTGGCAACACCTACCCCTAGAAAACAAGTTAGATCCAATTTAACATCGTAAAATAACATTTTATTTCGTGTTTGATTTTTTGCATTAGAAAATATTCTGATAAAACATCGTTTTTTAAAATTAATTTTTCATTTCATCAAAGTGATAATATGGTTTTAAATATCAAAAAGGACTAGAAGGCCTTTAAAAAAAAAAAGACTGCTCCAGTGGTAATACTTCGTGCTCTTTTTTCTGGTATGTATCTTTACTGCTCTAAATAACAGGCTTATGTCATCATTTCTTGAGTTGAAACATTATCACAATTTTTGATAACTCAGTTTCTCTGTTTATATATAATCACATAAAAATTGTTCACGGCCAAGATGAGTTATTATCACTGTTATGGTTAAGACTTGCTTTTTTTCTTCCACTTTTTAAGTAGCAATCACCAGTTCTACTCAATTCTGGAAAACCCCTCTCAGTGCTCTCTCTCGTGTTCATGCTCTTTTTCCTACTCTGTTCTCCTCTCAAGTTTGCTGCACAGCTCTCATCCTGCCCCTCATCCTGCCCCTCATCCTGCCCCCTCATCCTGCCCCTCATCCTGCCCCCTCATCCTGCCCCTCATCCTGCCCCCTCATCCTGCCCCCTCATCCTGCCCCTCATCCTGCCCCCTCATCCTGCCCCTCATCCTGCCCCTCATCTTGGGCCCCTCATCCTGCCCCCCTCATCCTGGGCCCCTCATCCTGCCCCCTCATCCTGCCCCAGAGCCGCTACAATGGGTTCTCGGTCCTAGATCTTGTGGCCACTTCTTTCTTAGTTTTCTGTGCACCCTTGAGAGCATCCCAAGAAGCTGTGCGTGGCTGGCCAATTTTTAGAGCCCTTACACGTCTAAAGATGTCTTTATTCTGCCCCCCCACTTAATTGACATAGATGTCATTTTTCATGAACTGAATAGAGAATTCTGGACTGGGAGCATTTCCCTCAGACATCTGAAGGCATTTTCAACATCTAGCCTCAGATCTTTGTATATGACTTTTTCCTTCTGCCGTCTTGGAATCTTTGCATCTGTTGTGCGGAGCATCTAGTGGGTCTTTTCAGGCTGAAACTCATGTTTTTCCGTTACAGGTATTTACAGTATATCTGATCATTTCCTACCTTCCGTTTTTCTAGTCTCTCTGGGACTTTTATCAGAGGTTGGACCTCTTAAGTCTCATTTTCTCTACTACTTTCCATCTTTCAGTCTTTTCTGCTCTCTGGAAGATTTCATTGACTTTATCTTCATATATGTTTTCAGAATGTATTTCATCTATATGATTTCTTTACTTAAAATTTTTCTCATATTCCTTTTAAATAAAAGCATCTCATTTTTATGATACAAATCTCTTCTCTCTTTGAAGATACTAGAGTTGGGGGCATTTGTTTTTGTTGTCTTCGGCTCCCCACACTGTCTCTGCTCTCTGTGTGTCCCTTAAGAACAGGACACAAGCTGGGTGACCAGTCGTCCTCAGGGTGAGTGTTAGGATGGCAGGCCAGGCTTTTTGTTGTCTCTTCTCCTCCCCCTCCCACCCACCCACCTGCCACACATCACTGTAGGTCTTTTCTTGAGCCCCTGCAGGTCATTTTCTCAACACAGTGGATGAATGTCAGAGGGGCTGTCAACAACAGTCTGGGTGTCAGGGTTGGTGTGGCCCACTGGTCCAGTCGGTGAATACAGACTTTCAGCCGATGCCTGTTTCCGCCTCTTCCCCGTTTCTGCAGAGCTGGGCCTCCATGTGCTGGGGCCTCCGTGGGCACTGGGGCCACCGTCTCCTCTGATAAGGCAGAGCCACTTGGCATTTGCTCTGCATCTTCCAAAATACATTGACATCCCTCACTGATAGCCTCTTGTCCCCTTCACTGTAATTTTAGTTTTAGGACAAAGGGGAATTTGATACATGTATTTATTCTGCCTGGTTTAATGGATATCCTTTGTTTAATGTCAGATAAAATGATCAACTTTCCCTTCCAGGAAGGACTGCCCTTTTCTGAGATGACGTGTTTCTTCCTTTCTCTGTGTTAAAACCAGCCTTTCTACTGTGAAGTAATAGTAATATTAGAAGGTAGTTAGGGGTCTTTTTTTTTAAGCTGACCCCAAAATGTACTTAAAATTTTACTGGTCTGTGAAATCTAAAATCAGAAAACTGATGACCTAGGCTTTTTGTTTTTAATAAGCTGGCTTGTGTGGAGTGAGTGACCAGAAGACAGGGTAGGGCTGGGGGAAATGTTTTGTCAAGCTGAGGGGAGCCTGAACACAGGCGGAAAGAGGGCTGCCGAAGTCAGTGGAGCAGAATATCGAAGAAATGAATGGTGGCCTTTCCTAGGGGAGGACCAAGGCGGCCAGGGGGTGGGTTTGTGGGAAGGGGCTGTCTTCATACCTGGTCAGTGTGCTTCCTAAAGTTGGAGGCAAGCAGGTGGGGAGGCCCTGCTGTGAGGCATGTTTCCACAATTTCTCCCAACTTTTCCTTCCTGATAGTCTGTTTTAAAGATTAAAATGGGGTGAAAAAAGGGATGTATTTGTGCCTGGACAGTGGGTGGACCTGAGGGGACAGTGGTTCCCTGAGGAATGGAGCCGGTTGCCCTGTCCAGCCAGCATTGGAAGCTGAGCCCAGTCCCCACCAACAGTGTCCCCTTTCTCTCCCCAGGACTGGTCCAGATCCCTGTGAGCATGTACCAGACTGTGGTAACCAGCCTCGCCCAAGGCAACGGGCCGGTGCAGGTGGCCATGGCCCCTGTGACCACCAGGATATCAGACAGCACAGTCACCATGGACGGCCAGGCTGTGGAAGTGGTGACGTTGGAACAGTGACATGCAGCCATATCATGGCATCATTTTCTAGTCTACTTCAGAAATTTTTACACGTTTGCAGAGGTGCAATCAAATGGAATTAAGTCTCTCGGCTTTGGAAGAAAAGTATTGTTAACCCTTTTTTTAAAAAGGAAGAAAGGCGGCGGATTTTGGAATTGCATTTTTTAAAGCACCACTCTTGATTTCCTGGGATTGGTGGAGTAAGATAACTGTGTTGTCAGTTTCACTGTCCCTGAAAAGCCAAATGTTGGCAGGACTTCTTTCTGCGAAAACATGTGTGTATACTTGTGTGTATGTGTGAATGTGAATATATGTATATGTGTACATATGGATATACACATTTACATATATATAAAGTATATATGTGTGTACATATATATATACATATATATATGAAACCCGCATGGAATTATCTGTATGAAATTAAGGTGCGCTGTGGGAAAAAATAATTCACCCAGTTTAGTGGGTGTAGGGTACGTGGCCAGACACAGTCACCTATTTTTGTTCATACCAGGGTCATGCGTTGAGCTACTGACAAACTCAGGTGGAGGTGACCGTGACCTTCACCAAAGCTGCCTCCCAGTGGCCACCCAGAACTCTCCCTGCCGGGCTCACCTGAGAAAGGAAGTTCCAGAACTGGTAGGGCCCCGAAACTGTGCTAGCAAGGCCCAGGGGCCTCGGGGGCTGGCGGCTGAGATGCTCCCAGGTGCTGACCTTGCCCCGGGCAGGCGAACGTCCTTAAAGCTCCCAGGCAGGGACAAGAGGGTTTTCCTCACCTCCCCTCTCCCTTTCCCAGGAAACCTCTTGATCTCATGACTGTTAAAACACTGCTTTGGTTTTAAGGTCAGTCCTAAATTGGTCATGTATATGAACTGAAGGTAACAGAAGTATTAAGGGTTTGAGGAGTGTGTGCGCATTAAGTGTGTGTGTGGGTGTGTGGAGGGGGAGAGAATGGGAGGGGGAGTGGGAGGAGTTGGAAGGGGAAAGGAAGGAGGGAGAGAAACACGTTCAAAGACCAGGGTCCACCGGTGGAAGCAATTTCCTACTTCCTGTACCTCTTTGTAGCTCTGCAGAGAGGAGCCTGGAACTGACAGGGCACCTGGCCCGGGAAGGTTGGCGAAGGTTGGCCATCGCACGGGGGGTCGGGTCCTGCGCTGAGGGTGTGTCCTGCGCTCTGGGCTCAGGCCCTGCCAGGAGGGCCTTGCCGGTTCCCAGGTGCATCCCGGGGGCCCGGGCCCCTCACAGCTTCCTCCTGGCCGGGTCGATTGGTCTGGGCGCTCTTTGTAACTTCAAGTCCGTGATTTCTCAGCTGCAAACCCTGAGTCTCCAGTGGCTAAATTTACCTGACTTTTCGACAGGCCAAATCTCTGCTCCTTGAGTACAGGGACAACTCTTCCTCCCTCCTCCCGGGCCCCCCAAGTGTGATAGTGTATTTAATGTGTTTTTTTAATGCAACATTAAAAGATTATTCATGTCTTGCTCAGCCTTTGAGAAAAGTTTCAGATTCTTGTATTTGCTTGTTTTATATAAAATTATCCAATGTTCTTTGTATGTTTTTTTTTCTGTACGTAATGGGGGGAGGGAAGGGAAATTTACATATAAACAGTCCTAGTTCTATAATTTGTTATTTTTTTAATTATTATTTTTATCGTCATTGTGAAGCTGTCCAGGGACTTTAAAGTCCGTGATCCTTTGTGGTGAAATAACCTCCTAATAGTTTGAGAAATTACCAAGAAGATGACGAAGAAAAGCAAAACCCAAGTAGCAGAGCATGGATTCTGTGTTGTTTTCCATTCTGTCTATTACTGCCTCATTCAATAAATAGTTAAAAATGTGCCAACAGGAAGTGGACCTGTTCGTCTCTGGAGGAGCACTTAGTCTCTAGGAGCTCTCTCGGGGTGGCTCGTGCTGTGTGAAAGGTGCTTGCACTCAAGCTCGGCGGCCTTTGACCTGTGCTCCTTGGCGCTGTGGCGCCCTGTAAGGACAGGGCCAGGGACGCCTGCCCATCCACCCTCACCAGGTCAGCTCCATTGAATCGATTTTATAAAATGCTAACCTGGAAGGGGGATCTAGTTTGAAGAATCCTGAAGATGGTTTGACAGCCTCTACACTGGAGTTCTTTTTCTAGGGGTCCATTGCATCCCACACTGAGTCAGGATAGGTGCAGCCCTGGCCGGGTAGCTCGGCTGGTTAGAGCGCCATCCTGATGCACCAAGGTTTCAGGTTCCGTCCCCAGTCAGGGCACAGACAAGAATCAACCGACGAAGGCATAAATAAGTGCAACAACAAAATCGATCTCTCTCAAAAATCAATCAGTAAATTTAAAAAAAATTTTTTAAGTGAGGATGGATGCCCAGCCAGTGTGGCTCATGGACTGAGAGGTCCCAGTTCGATTCCCGGTCAGGGCACAGGCCCGGGTTGTGGGCTCGATCCCCAGTGTGGGGCATGCAGGAGGCGGCTGGTTGTTGTTTCTCTTTCACATGGATGTTTTATCACCCCCTTTCTAAAAAATCAATTAAAAAAAACATTAAAAGTCAGGATGGTGCCTGTGTGCCTGGGCTCCCCAGAGTTTTCAGTGTTGCAGTGGGTTGTCCTCAGGTTCTCTCAGCCCACTGCTTCAATTTAGCAACTGCCTTCTTTCCAGCTGGACCTTCCGCCCAGCTTCAGGCCTTTCCTAACCGCCCCCCACGCCCCCCGGGGTGGTTTCCCGCCTCCTGGCTTGTACCATTCTGTGCCTCGGCCTGGGTGATGCCTCCTTGCCACCTCCCCACCCCTGTCTTTCTTTTTGGTATTGGATGTTTGGGTCAGTGTCCAGGTAATGATGACTGGAATATTTGAATGGGGAAGGCCAGAGGTGTTTTTCTTGGTGACAGTGGCTTGATAAAGCCAATGCCATCTCTCTTTCTTGCACAAATGGCACATCATTGCCTATTTTCACCAAGAGGATGGACCAGAGAATGAGGATTGATTACAGCCAGGTCAACCAAACACTGCCATTGGCTGCCCACGGAACAGCTGGGTTGTTAGAGGGCCTCTTTGTGGGGGGCGGTTTCTCTCCAGAGGGCCTCACTACGCACAGTACATTCGGTCTGTCTGGCCAGCCCCAGATGCCTCGAGCCAGCAGGTGCCGAGAACTCTGGAGAGCCCGATGGAGACCCTGACTTCCATCACTGCTCAAGTTACCACCAGGAGCTGCTCACTCAGCTGCCCACGGGGACCAGGTAGGTCAGATCAGCGAGTGACGTGGAAGTGATTCAGGTGTGAGAAGAAAGGGACGGATGGAGGCCGGCAGAGTGGAGAGCATGTGTCTAAGGAGAACAGCCTCTCCTGAGCACTAGCAGATTGTCACCGAGCGGGAGGAATGCGGGCCCTGGAGCCCCATCTTCAAAATTCTCTGGAGAATTAAAAAAAAAAAAAAATTCTCTGGAGAAGCCAAGGAGTCCAGGTTTATGTATGAATCTCCTGATTTCAACAATAAAAAAGTCCTTTACCTATTCTGCAAGCAAAATAAAACCCACCTGTAGACCAGATCTGGCCCGTGGGTCTGTTTTGTTTAATTTGATGAATGCCTGCCATGTGCCAGGTGATAAAGCATGGCAGTTGCCCTTGAGAAACAAGAGGAGGGGTGCCCGGCCGGTGTGGCCCAGTGGCTGAGCCTCCACCCATGTGCCAAGAGGTCGCTTGTTTGATTCCCGTCAGGGCACATGCCCAGGTTGTGGGCCCGATCCCCAGTGGGGGGCATGCAGGAGGCGGCCAATCGATGTTCTCTCTCATTGATGTTTCTATCTCCCTCTCCCTTCCTCTCTCTCTAAAAAAATCAATAAAGGAAAAAAAGATTAAAAAAAAAAAAAAGGGAGGGGACATTGCTGTGGACAGGTCGCCGCAGCTCCGTGTGATGAGATGCCATCTGAACCAAGGACTGTAGCAGAACGAGTTCTGTCACCTCACTTGATCTCCTTCAGGGTCTTCTGCGTTAGGTAGTGTATCACCCAGGCTGCAGACAGTGCTCTGGTGGTCACAGAAACCAAGAGCCTGAGCTGGGAATTTTTAGCTCGAAGTCCTACATCTGAGACCTGTTGGCGATGCTGTTGACCACTGGAGTTACCCGAATTCAGTGAGTGAGCCGAGGACAAGCAGCAAGGCAGGGTGAAAGGAGCTGCTCGCTTGTAAGAGCTCGGGCTGCCAGGGTGCCCCGGCCTCACTCAGACCCCAGCAAGGCTCGTGTCCAGCCGTTTCTAACGGGGAAGAGGGCCCGCACCTCCTGCATTCCCCTCCCTCCCCCGTCATGCCCCTGCAGCCTCAGCTGAGGGTGTGGCAGGCCTGTGGTGGGTCCCTTGGTGTCAGCACCAAAACCCATGAGGGAGGACACTGAAGCTTAATTATTTGGAGCAGAGGCTACATGGGCTGAGGAGCGACTCACATTTCTCCTCTCACCTCCATCTCAATGGGCTGTGGGCCACCCAGGTCATCAGCTCAAGCCAGGCCATGGCCTCAGCACAGCTGATGCTCAGATAGCAGAGTCAGGGCAACCTTCGGTGCATTCCCGCCTGGCCTCTGCCGTTTGCTCCAGATCGGCAGCTCTTGGAGAAGATACACTGAGGATGGTGGAGGCAGCACAGAGGGGAAGACGTGACTTAAGGACTGGACTCTGAAACTGCTAGAGAAAGGTGTTTCCCACCTGCCATTCCGCTCCTGGTGCTGCTAGGCCCTTGAATGAGTCTCCAACCCACTTTGAACTGAGTTTCTCCCTTGTGAAAACTGCTGGGCTTTTAGCAAACATTTGTCAAACGTGTCTTGGACTGTATTTCTGCAGAGTTGAGGGAAAAGGGGAGAGAGGCAGGGATAATATCAGCAGAGAGCAAACCAGGGTCCCCTGAGAACCTGGGGCTTGCCCAGAGCCAGCTCAGAAGGCAAAGACAGGCTGACAGCCCCAGCCCTATCCAGAGGCTTTACTAGCTTATTTACTATGTGGGAGAAAAGGCTAGAAACTCCCCCAAATTTAATGCACCTGTAAGTAAAATGGTTGGTGCAAATTAATTTAACTGGGTATCAACTCAAATTTCTTCTGAATTTATCTACCGTTTAAGAAACTAATAGTTATAAATAGCTACCAATTGCTAAATGGCTGCTCTGCAAAATGCTTTACACCTTTATTTCTAATCATCTCCACAGCCACACGGAGGTTAGATTCCACTTTATAGGTGTGGGAACTGGCAATTCCCCAAGGTAAATGCGGAACTCGTAAAAGGATGGCTGGGGCAAACTCTGATGTGTCTCTAGAAGCTCTGCTCTCTGTGCCAACCTTTCAAGGGGCAGATGACAGAAAACCAGCTTGTGTCTGGATTCTCGTTTTTAAAAGAACCTCCAGGTGCGTGCTGAGCTCAGCCCATGTGCAGCCTGTCCCAGTGGAACTGTGTCGTCCACGGTCCTTGCCCAGGACTTGCCACACCGAGCAGCCTCCCAGTGGCTGGGCCTTTTCATCACAGGCACGCACACAAACACACACAGGAACTTGCATACAGCAGGCACTCGAGACATCTCATCAGATGAGTGACCCTAGTTTTCCAGAAAATTTGGGGAATGCAAAACATCCACACATTCTCACTGCTAAAAAATTCCTGCAGAAATCCAGTGTTAACATTGTCAAATAATTTGATGTGAAATGTTGATTTTATTCCTAAGAAAAATCTGTGAGATCCTACCAAGGGTGAAGAGTAGTGAAGATGCCAGTGTCTGAACACATTCTTGGGCGTGAGCAACTGCATTATGTTTTCTCCTTTATTGATTGATTGATTGATTGATTGGTTTTAGAGAAAGAAGAAGGGGGAGAGAGAGAAACATCAATGAGAGAGAACATTGATTGGCCGCCTCCTGCATGCCCCCCACTGGGGATTTGGCCCACAACCTGGGCATGTGACCTGACCAAGAATTGAACTGGCGACCTCTTGGTGCAGGGTCCACACTCAGCCACTGAGCCACACCTGCCAGGCGTATGCTTTCTCCTTTAAAAGCCCCAGGGCCCGAACACAGGAGCGAGATAGTTCAGGTTAAAGCCCAAGAAGCTCGGCGTGGAGGCCAAGCCAAATCTAAGCAGTTGGACTCTGAGTTGGGCCTAAGCCCAGTCTTAGGGCTCTCTGGTGCCTTTGTGTGGAAGAGAATTTTAACACTGGGAGGGACATGAGCCACCAGCCCTGGTTTAAGTTAAAGCCTAGAGGCATGGAGAGGCCCAGTCCACACGGCTGATAGCATGGCACCCAGACTTCTGACTCTTGGTGGGGCTCATCCCCCTCAACGCACACACACTGCACGCTGCTCTCTGAGCTCCTCCTGCCCTGGCTTTACCTTCCAGATTCTCAAAACCTGAAAATTTTCATCTATGCCTTATGTAGAAATTAATCTGAATTCTGAAATTTACCAAAATTGTTGCAGGAAGCCATAAAAGCATACTTTTTTTTGTGGGGGGGGGGGAGTCAAGAAAATATTTTTTAAATTCACAAGAAAAAAGTTAAGGAAGACTAATGACATAATGGGATTCTTCACCCCAGCCCTGTACAGAAATACAAAATAGCGGTTAAACTCGTGGACAGTGAACATTTCAGGAGAACCCGGTCACCAACGTGTGTGGCCCCGGTGACGTCCTCTGCTTCTAGTGAAGCCGTGGGGTTGAGTCACTCCTGTTCCGCAGGTGAGGGGCCGGGCTGGGTTGGTTCGGGCCGGGCTGCCTCCTGGCTGTGAGTCCCGGCCCGACCTGTCCACATGGGTCCCAGCACCTCCCACAGGGCCTGCGTGGGCCTCCCACACTGCCCCATCCTCCCGCCCAGACGGAATGAACTGCTCCTGGTGTCCAAACCTTTCCCGTGTGAACAGAAACCCGGGCCGAGCAAAGACGGCTGCGGGCAGTCAGCGACCTGGTGTCCGGGGCACCCACATTCGCAGCCCAACCCGAGCCTGGGTCCGGGACCCACACCCGGCTGCTGGGATACCCCGCAGTCGAGAAGGGACCTGGGATACGGACATGGGTCCACCAAGTGGTGGTGGCCACCACTCCAGCCCAAGCTGTGGCAACCTGGGAACGAAGAAGCCAGGATCCTAACAGCTTCCCCACGACCCTGCGCTGCCTCTGCCAAAGGTCCCCCCTGGGTCTGTTAATGTCCAGAGTCAGTAAGTCAGGGGGTCAGTTTGCCCCGTCTGCCCATTCCCACCATCTCCAAGAGCCTCAAGGCTTTTAAAAACAGCTTTATTGTCCTGGCCAGTTTGGCTCAGTGGTTAGAGCCTCCCCGCGGACCAGAGAGTCCCGGGTCCCGGGTTCGGTTCCACTAAGGGCATGTACGTCGGTTGAAGTTTGTCCCCAGCCCAGGTGGGTGGCAGCCACTGGATGTGTCTATCTCACATCGATGTTTCTCTCTCTCTCACTCCCTCTCTCCCTCCCGCTCTATCTGAAGATACATACAAAAAATGTCCTCAGGTGAAGATTAAAAAATAATAATAAATAAAAAGTTTTATTGAGATAATTTACATACTAGTAAATCCACCAATGGTCTTTAGTGTTTACAAAGTTGTGCGACCATCACCATGATCTAATTTTAGAACATTTTCCTCATCCCTAAAAGGAAAGGGGTTGTTTTTAAAACTTTTCCCCCAAAAAATAGTTTGAAGCATATTACATAAAAGATGTGTACAATGAGCCGTGGCCAGTTTGGCTCAGTGGTCACAGCACCTGCCAGTGGACCAAAGGGTGGCAGGTTCGATTCCTGGTCAAGGGCACGTACCTGGGCACCTTACCTGGGTTGCAGGTTCGATCCCCAGCCCCCGCCCTGCAGGAGGCAACCAACTGACAGGGGTAGGGCCTCACATCAATGTTTCTCTCTCCCTCTAAAAAATCAACGGGAAAATATCCTCAGATGAGGATTAACCAAAAAAAATTTTTTTAATTGATTTATACCATGAAAAAAGGAATGAGAAATCAAGACCAAATAAAAGGAAGCCACACAGTTGCCAGTGGGGGGCCAGTCTGGTGATAGGATGAGGTTCCCATTTAGCTCTGTCCTTGGGAAAGAGGTTCCTGCTATGAGAAGAGAAGAACAAGCCATCAGTTACTCAAAAGAAACAAAGCACTGAATACTTTAAGTTTTTTTCAAATTTATCTTTATTGTTTTTCAGTTGGTGGTTTGTTTTTCCGATAGAGTGGAAGGAGAGAGGGGGAGAGAGAGAAATGTCGATGTGAGAGAGCCGACGCTCTAACCGCTGAGCCAAACTTGTTGAAAGTATTAGCTGACCCCTTTCCCCTCCACCCCCACTGACACCCTCCTCCCTGCTCCCGTCCCCCCACTTTCTTTTCTTTTTTTTAAGTTTACGGGAACTCCCAGTTATTTTACATTCAGCATCTTCCACATGTTTACAGCCAAGGCCACTGCTGATGATGCCTCAGGCTTTTCAAGCCGTGAGCATTACCTTAAAGCACAACGTGGACGTATTTTGGAAGGGGCTAAACTAACGTGGCCTTGAAGTGCTCGTTCACAGATCATTTCCTAGCTGAGGTAAGAGCGAGCATGAGACAAGTATGCCGAGCCATCTGAAACGGCTGTAGCGGAGGGTTGTGGGGCTTCCCCACTGAGGACAGAGGCCCTTCCCCCCACATTCTCTAGGGACCCGCCAGCCGTAGGAGCCGCTCTTCCTGCCACGGCTTCTAAGAGGCCAAACCAGCCCTGCTGCTTGCTCCAGCCCCACCCGTCTGGCCCCTCTCGGTCCACACAAGACCTTCAGGGGACTGCCAGAGGAGCTGTTACGGTCGCTGGTCTTGAGGCAAGTACTTAGCTATCATGATTTCTACCTTCCTTTTCCCACCCTCCCTGCCTGCCCACCCACCTCCACCCCCCAATCCTGAGGATCTGGACCAAGAGAGAGAGGGGAGGTGTCTGTCTACAAGGCAAACCACATCCGCACCCCAACACTGCGGGTCCTGCCTTCCCTGGGGGCGAGGAAGAGGGTGGAGTCGAACTCAAGTTTGAGATTGAAGCTTCAAATGAGTCTGGAGTTAATGATGGAACATGTTTACGAAGTTATGGAATGCACTCAAAATGCCATCAAGGAATGAGAAGAGTCAGCAGGACATGGTCAAGGCAGTGCCTGCAGACACTATGAACACCGCGTTCAACCCCCCAAGGCAAGATGCCTTCGGGTCCATAAACAGAAGACACTTGAGATGTGGGTTCGTCAGCGGTAACAGAAGCTTGTTCCCGTCCGGCCGGCCGGTGTGGCTCAGCGGTTGAGTGTCGACCCATGCACCAGGAGGTCGCCGGCTCGATTCCCGGTCAGGGCACATGCCCAGGTTGCGGGCCTGATCCCCAGTGGGTGGCATGCAGGAGGCGGCCAATCGATGTTCTCGCTCATCGATGTTTCTATCTCTCTCTCCCTCTCACTTCATCTCTCTCTAAAATCAATAAAGGAAAAAAAAAAAAAAAAGCTTGTTTCCCCATGAGGGCCTGCTCTAGTCTGCATCTGACCTCCCTATAGCCCCCTCAGGAAGTTGTCCTTGCTCTTATCCTAAAGGCTTCCAGCCCCACACTGCCCTATGACGCCTTGCCAGGAGAGCTGAGAAGGCAGAAGGCTGGTTCCCAGAAGCTAGGGACCTGCAGGGCCGGGCAGGGAGGATGCCACTGGGCGGTGGGGGAGCTCACAGGGCAGGGGGTCCTGTGTGGGAAGAGGGGGCCTTCCTTGCCTCCATCCCCAGCCCCAAAGTCTGCTGCCTCCTTTTCTGGCTGCCCTCTCACCCTAAGAAACCCCAGTGGAGCCCATGCAGGGGGAGGCCTCCATTGCTAGAAGGTCAGGGTCAGGCTTCCGCCATACCTGTGGCAGAACTTCAAGAACCCTCCTCCGGGACTGATCACCACCAAAACCGCAGTCCCTCATCCCTCACTACGGTGATCGTCTTCCCGGTACCTGCTGTTTGAGAAAAGACACATCCATTCTGGATGCACAACTCTTCAATGAATTTGTACTTTGTTCATCGCAACAGCACTGACATTTACAACCTGTGTAAGCGACCCCCACACGGGTGAGGAACCAGCCTAACCACAACTGACATCTGACCCAACGACAAGGCCTCTGTCCAGCCCTCATCTGAGGCTACCACTCACTGCAGCACCCCAGCAGCTACGCTGGGACCTAAGAGACGGGGAACTTGCCTGTCGTCTGCCGTGGCCCCATCTGCCGCTTAGGGAGGCCTCCTGAGACTCTGCCTCTTGCCACGTCTGCCCACTGCTTTCGAAGTCACAGAGAACTGTCAAGTCCTCCAAATACCTGAAAATAGCCTGCACGTTCCCATCCAAACCTTTACATAGTTAAAGTCTCCAGTTTCAACTTTTCCTGGAGGTTGGTGAGCTGTTTCTAGTTCTAAAGTGGACTAGAAAAATAAATAGATTAATGAAAAAAATAAAAATGTGGACTAGATCTCCTGAATGACCCTCCCAGTGAAAACCAAAAAAACTGGATTAAAAAATGTTTTTCAAATATCTTTTTGAATGTGTCACTGAGCTAGCAACATACTAATCTGCAGAAGGGCACCTGGGGACCAGGACCGTCACAGGTCTGGTCCAGCTGTCTGACCAAGGCACAGATACGGCTCCCTTACCTCCTGTGACCTGCTGTCCCTTCTTCGATTCCAAGCCAGGTGAATATTCGGTCAACCGAAGTCGCCAGCTCTTTCCCCTTCATTTCTGTCCGGTCTGCCCCCTTCTTGCCCTTGTACAACTGATTTTTTTCTAACCTAAAATAGGGTTTTATACTTTTTATTCTCTGATGTCAACTTGCTGCTTCTAACCTATCATTCTACCCTGCACTTTCTCAACCTTGGCTCTGTTGACACTCGGGGCCAATCCCTTGTCGTGGGGGCTGCCCTGTGCATTGTAGGGCGTTGAGCAGCACCCCTGGCCTCCCCCCACTAGATGCCAGGAGCAACCCCACCTCCAGTTGTGTCAATCAAGTATCTCCAGATATTTCCAAATATCCTTCAGGAGGGCAAAACTCACCCCGCACTGAGACCACTGTTCTGTATAGTCCTGGTTGTCAACCGTATGCCCTGCCTGTGTCCTGGAGGCAAATGACTGGGTGGGAAAAGGGTCACACCTCGGCAATGATGTCCTCCAGACGGATGTCCACGGCTTTTCAGCCTTATCTCCCACTACCCTTCCCGAGCCTCCTGCTGCCCCTTGGCTCCGTGGGCCACGCTCGGTCCCCCTCTTGCAGCCAGCCGCTTCCCTCTCGCTGTGGTCCTCTCCTAGGGCTCAGTTTAGGTACCACCTTCACTCACAGCCTACCATCTGCACACTGGAAGCTGCTGTCTACACTGCCTGGCAGGTTGTCACCATGCCTAGCCCGCCTCCCCAGTTGGCTCTGCTCCAGGACAGGCCGTCTACACCGGCTGGCGTGCTCCAGGACAGGCCGTCTACACCGGCTGGCTCTGCACCAGGACAGGCCGTCTACACCGGCTGGCGTGCTCCAGCAGCAAGCCCAGCCTTTGCTGTTAGCATCCGAAAGAAACACCAGTCGCCTCACTGCAGCTGACTTCCTTCTGTGTTAACGGTTGGTCTTACCAGGGGCCTGTCACAGGGGACTTCATGGCCTTTGCCTGTGGACCCTGTGCTGCTTCACGTGAAAGAGCTGGGACCCCTGCCACCTCGGGCCTCAGGCAGAGCTGTCTGCAGGGTCCTGCCCACCTGGGAAGCACCTGCCTGTGACCTCAGGGGAGGCCCACGGGCTAGCTATACCATGAGGGTCTGTCCCTTCCTGAAGAACCAGGGCTCTGGGGTGACCAGGATCCTGGAGGTGCCCAAGGTCACGCTGTGGACCCAGAGTATGGGAAGCTGGAACTCAATACCCTGTCGGATTCCAGGGCCTCCGGGTCACATGCCAGGTACTGGGCATGCGCACATGAGTGAGCCCCAGCCTGGCCCCCAGGCAGCTTTCAGCTGACGTGGAAGCAGACCCACCAGCAAGTGTTCAGTGAGGTGGCCCCGCGGGTAGAGGTGTGCCCCGGCACCTGAGACGCCACCAGGCTACAGAGTCAAAGGCCAAGTAGGAGAGCTTGAGCAAAGGTGAGGGGCCAAGACACCTTGCGAAATCTCCTAGCAGAGCATGATGGGAAGCCAGGAGCAGGAGAAGGGGGTGGACTGCGTGGCCGGCCAGGGCACACGGGGCCTCGCAAAACAGATAAGCACTTGGGTTTATCCTGGAGGGGAGGCAGGTGCCACGGTCAGATTAGTGCTGAGGACGGTCAGTGGAGCAGGGACAGGGAGCTGGGATGGGACGCGACAGGGGCAATGGTGCCCGGGCCGTCCCCACAGCCCTGGTCATGGTTCCACCACCCCAGCAACCGTGGCTCCAGGGAAGGGCAAGAGCCCCTGCACGGTCAACAGGGCCACGGTGGAGAAGGCCGGTGTCTGCTGGCCACGGCCCCAGCCAGCTCCCTCCCAGCGGGCAGAGCAGGGCTCCCCGGCTCCCCACTTCATGTCCTGATCTTGGCTGGCCCGCTGTTGTGAGGATGAACTGAAATCATGAAATACAGCACATAGCATGTGCTGAAAGATCGGTAGCTTTCATCATGACTAACTCTGTCCAAAGCCCCTCGGTTTCTTTAACTCTCTGCCAGGGCCCCAGAATCATCCCATTCCTGTTGGCTCCTCCCAGTCCCAAACTGGCCAGCCTGGAACAAGGGACAAGGCGGGAACGGGGGAAGGGGCACCACTCTGGCCTCCTGGCTGTCCACCTCTTAGCGGGCACACAGGGCACCGTGACTGCGCACCGTTCACTGCCCCTCGATCGCGCCTCTGGTGTGTGCCCCTACAGCACACCCTTCCATCTGGTTGCTCAGAAGCTTAGGAACAGAGCCCTTTAAGGCAAGATGGATCCCCCACTCACCTTGCTGAGAGTCTGTTTCTGGGTAATTTCTCTCTAATCCAGCCCCACAGGCTCCGTCTGTCCAGGCCATCATCTTCCCCTTGGATTAACACTTGCCCCTCTACAAGAGACCTGTGCCCCTGGTCTCATCCCTCCATTCATTCTCCATGTTCACCTCATCTCAGCTCCTCTACCTTCTATGGCTCCGACTGCCCTCAGGTTCAAGAACGAATGTGGCCTGCCTTCCAGCCTGGCGTGGTCTCCAACAGGCTCCTTTCCTCTTTCTCATCCTTTCTTTATTTATTTTTCTTTATTGATTTTAGAGAGAGAGATAGAAGCATCAATGAGAGAGAACATCAACTGGCTGCCTCCTGCATGCCCCCCACTGGGGATTGGGCCCACAACCTGGGCATGTGTCCTGACCTGGAATTGAACCGGCAACCTCTTGGTGCATGGGTCGATGCTCAACCACTGAGCCACACCGGCTGGGTTTTTTTTTTTGTTTTGTTTTGTTTTTCAATCCTCACCTGAGGATATTTTTACATTAATCTTCAGATAGAGCTGGAGGGAGGGAGAGAAACATTGACATGAGAGAGACACACCGATTGGTTGCCACCCGCACAACCCCAAACAAGGCCCGGGATGAACCGCAACCAAGGTACATGCCCTTGGTCGGAATCAAACCCAGGACTCTGGTCCATGGGCCCTTACCACTGAGCCATACCAGCCAGAGCTCTCATCCTTTTATTCATCCCCAAGGACACCCCCCTCATCCCACATCCCAGCAGGTGCCCCTCTCACCCTTCCTCCCGCTGCCTGTCCCCAGCTATGGCCCCATGCGTCCACAGTGCCCCGCACATAGACAGCACTTTAATAAATGTTTGGCAACAAGAGAAAAATCCATGTCCTCCTCATGCCTGGCACATAAGTTGCCAGGTTTTAAAAAATAACTGCGGCCTGAGGGAGGGTAGCCCCTTTTCTTTCTCAAGAGCCATAGGCTCAGTCAGATGCCCTCTCGGGGGACCCCCCCCCCCCAGCCTGAACCTGCAGACCTTCCTCAGCCCCACTCTTCCTGCAGGATGGCAGCAGCATGGGGCTCGGGGAGTGGGCGCAGGGAGGTCTGCAGGCTGTACCCCCACCCCATCAGCCCCAGTGGCTGGAACCACTAATGACCCTCTGAGGCAGGTGAGGGGGAGAGAACTGCAGGGGATGGGGGTCTCCAAAATGGAGGGCCAGTCAGGCCTGGGGCTGGGGAGCCAGGGAAAGGCCTTGGCATTGTATTTAAACTGTGCACACGAACACACACACACACACACACACACACACACACACCCCACCCCGCTCTAGTCCAGCTGCCTCGAGCCTTCTGCGGGCACAGAAATTCCCTAACAGGTCTGCCCACCATGCTCCCACCCATCCTGACCCGAGCCCTGAGCCAGGCCCCTGGCCCCCTGACCTTCCTCAAGGAGCTCCCAGGGCAACCCAGGCTCTGGGAAGTGGGAGCAGGCTGTCACCTGACCCTGGAGCCACAGGGGCCCATCCCACAGCCGGGCTGCAGCTGGAGGCAGGGGCCCCGCCCACAGGCCACCAACTCCCCAGGGGCCAGTCCTGCACTTACACAGTGACTTCAGCATGCCCCTCCACACAACTCTGGGGCCTGTGTCCCCCGTTTCCCCCACGGTCTCAGCAAGATTACTGGACGGATGCCTGCGGATACATGGTCGGCCCTCCCTCTGTCCTTATCCTCCTTCCAATAGCCTAAAGGACAGACCTGCTCTCAGTGATGTGTGGAAGGGAAGGAGACCCTCCCTCCAGCCTCAGAGCCCACCCTGAACAGGGCCTGCTAAGGTAGTTGGTCAGGAGGTTCATCACCCAGGGGAAGAGCTGGCTGAGGGCACCTGAACTCCAGATGTGTCCTCCTTCCCCAGCCCTCCCCACCCCCTCACCTCAGGCTGGACCTCAAGCCCTCTTGGTAGCACCCCTGAGGGCTGGAGGGCGGTGTCTCAGATGACTTGGAGACCTGTGACCTCAGGGGGATGCAGGGAAACACTGAGTGTCACTTCCAGCTGCACCCACCCTCTGCCACTGCAAAGCGGCCTGGGGACGAGTTTGTTCCTGCTTCCCAGGGGCAGCAGGCCCAGCTCGGCGCGGCCCTCCGTCGGTGGCTGGCTGCGGTTGCCTGCTGAGCCCTCGCACCGTAGTTGGCAAGTCTAGAACCACCGGATCCCGTTACCTCACCAGTGTGAGTTCTACCATTGCCAAAAACGGTGGGAGGCAAGCGGCAGTGGCGGGCCTGGGGAGGTGGCGGCCTGTGCTGAGAAAGAGACAGGGAGAGTTAGCAGGGTCCCCGGTGGTCCAGGCCGGGGCATCCGCTCCACAGCCAGGATAAAGTCACTATGGCGTCCTTCCTGTTGCTGCCCTGGTGTGGGTGCCCAGCCCCTCAGCCCCTTCCTCTCCTCGGGCATGGAGGGACACCGGGGGGCAGCCCAGGCCCAGGCTGTACCCACTTGCTCTCAGGGAACCCTGGAGGGCACCTCCACTCCAGACCACCAAGAGCTCTGGGAGTCCTCCGCCTGGGCTCTGGGAGAGACAGCTGAAGTAGGCGGTGCTCTGCTCCTTACCAAGCCCTCCATGTCACTGTCCCAGAGACCCCGCCTATGTCATTCCTAGGGCCTAACGCTCACCAGCTGCCCCACCCGAGAGGAGGAGGGTGACAGTTTCTGTGCCTAACGCTCTTCCCCAGCAAGCCTCAAAGAGGCAAACCACTCCACTTGCTGGGGGTGGTGGCAAACACCAGGGTAGGACCTTCCACCCAGGACCAGCACAGGCAGCCTCTGGGCCCACTGACAGCATTCATCTCGGCCAGCTGATTGCAGCAATGGGCCAAGCCAGCAGAGTATTCTGTCCATGCAACATTCTCCTGACCACAGAACCCACCGGCCCCACCCAGCCATACACCCCAGGAGGGCTGGCTGCAATCTGACTCCCCAAAGTGGCACCTCCCCAGGCCTCCAGGTAACTTACCCTAAGGACAGCACACTTCTGTGTCCACATCCCCCAGATGCAGGTCCTCCCCCCATCACCCCCCAAAGTCACCTCACATCTTTAGTTGGTCATGCAGGCCCAGCCCTCCAAACCCCGGAAGGCTCTATTTGCCCTAAAGCCTCCTGGGCAGTAAGATCACATCACAAGTAAGTACCCCCATCAACCCCCCACTCCCCAGCTGGAAAGGAAGCCACCCTTCGCCCGCCCTTCGAGGCTGATTTCATCCCCCAGGGCTGTGGCCCTCAGCTGGGGTGGAGACAGCAGCCACCACCCCTGCTACTCTTTGGGGTGGAGCAGGCTGTCGGGAAGATGCACGGAAAGAGCAGAGATGCAGACAGACCCAGGCGATCCATCCTGGCTCCTGCTCACCCAGGGCCAATTCCCCACTAAGGCGGGGCAACTGCAGTCCCCCAGCGGGGTGGAAGGCCTGGGCCTGGGTGTTGGGAGAGACTCCTCTGTGGAGAGAAATCTGCTTTGTGGTCAAGGTTATAGAACTGAGCAAGAGTGAGCTTGTGCCTGTGGGGTGGGGAGGCTGGCATGAGGACACAAGCAGGAATGGGCTCTGGGTCCCAGGGTATTGGGTGGGGGAGAGGGGACAGCGACTTGGCCAGGAAGCTCCCACCCCCAGTGAAGCCCGAGGGCTGGGCACGCGGGCGCCGTCGGGAGGGGAGCCTTCTCGGCTGCACCAGCCTGGCTTTGTTGGCAGCACAGCACAGCCCCCACCCAGCCCCCACGGACGATCAATGGAGCCAGATCACATTTCGCAGAGCCAGGGCAGGGACCAGGATAATGGCCGGATTGAATAAGCAAATGGGGCGGTGGGGGAGGGGCAGGAGTCTGGCAAATCCACCTCGCACAGCCCCTCCAGGAGCCGCCATCTCCAGAAGCTCCAAGCACCCAGACAAGCAAGGGGCCCAGCGTGGGAGATGCAGGAACCTCAGAGTGGCTGCTCTTGAAAAACTCCAAAAATCAGAGCGAAGTGCTCCTCAGAGACCTTCCCATTCTGACAAGACAATGCTTTTAGCTTAAGTCAGCGGGAGAGATTTAAGTCAGACTGTGGGAATTCCTGTGGGGCACAGGCCACTGTATGGAATAAACATCTCCAACCGAGGGGTGACTGTGGGGCGGGTACAACCTTTTGTCCATTTCTCCTGGGTGCCAGGCCTCTTTGACAGGGTGTTGAGGCACAATGGCTGGAGTGGGTAGGGAGGTGGAGAAAGGCCTTCTCCCATCCCAACTGCAGGAAAATTGATCTCAGGGAGGACAGCTGCAGGGGTCCCAGCCTGAGGTAGTCACTATTGTGGGTGAACTCTCTGCCTAGGCCAGGAGTCAGGGCCTGAGGTCTTTCCAGGGAGCGCTAGAGCTAAGCCCCCAGAGGCAGCTGACATGAAGGCTGGAGGCTCAGAATCAGCTCCTCTGTGTCCCAACCAGAACCTGTTACTCAGGGCTCAGCAAAGGCGCCCACGGGACAGGCTGAGGAGCAGGAGCAAAGCCACAGGAAGGAGTGGAACCTAGCTGCAGACCACCCAGGGTCTGAGTGGCAGCCACTTTACCCTCAGGCTGGAAGGGTCCCCTTCCCTGCTAGGCAGGAAGGCACAGAAAGTGGCCAAACATTTCAGGAACACTGTAAAAACTGTCAGGCCCAGGGGCCTTCCAACCCCTCTTGCTGGGTCTCTGTGCCCAGGGCCTCCCCCAGGGATCACTCCAATTTGGGCTGTGGGGTCCCTTCTTCCCTGTCCCAGGGACCCTGGAGGAAACCTCTCCGACAGCACAGCCATTTCAGCCCCGAAGAAGAGGGCCAGAGCAGAGACCGGGTGAGCACCGGCCAGCCAGGCCCTGGAGAGGAACTGGGCCATCAGAGGGGACACAGATCCAGCTGCAGGGACAGCTAACCAGGACAGAAGTTCCTTCTCCTCTTATCCTGAAATTAGCAAACAGTTCCTTTTTCTGCAGAGCTCAGAACTTCTGCACAGGGACACATCACCATACCCAGGAGGAACTATCAGGAGACTCCCAGTTTGGCACTCGGGGAACTGGCAGAGAGAAATGGCTTGACCCATCCAAGGCAGTCCCCAGGGCCCGGAGTAGGAGGGGTTGGTAGCCCAGCTTTGCAGCCTGTTGGATTCCGCCATCCTCCCACTGACAGCCTCAACCACACACAGATGCCGCTCCACCAGGGCCTGGGGCAGTGACGACCAGCCTCACAGCTCCCGGCCAGTCAGTATCCCAGGTCAGTCAGCTGGCCTCTTGCTGACCACCGGTCACCAGGCTTCACGCTGGCCAGGCCTCTGAGCCTCAATCTCTGCTGTCTGGGGTCTCCAGGGGAGCCCAAGCCCTAAGGGGTGGGGGGCTCCACAGCACAAAACCCACCAGTAAGGCTGACCCCAACAAGGTGTAGCTGGTGACTGGAGAGCCACACTGGCCCAGTTCGGCTCCCACTGACTGACCTGTTCAGTCGGGCCTTTCCTCAGAGCCTGTTTCCCCATTTATAAGATGACCAAAAAATTCCACACTCCACAAGGACCGTGGAGGGGACCAATGAGATGACATATGTAATGTCACCTGATACACCGATGGACAGCAAAGGTTCAATAATTACAGCCCCAATGCAGGGATCTAGAGATCCAGATTCCAGTGTGTGGTATGTGAGAGGGACCACTGGCTTCTGCCCTAGGACCTTCCAGAGGCAGGGCCAGAACCACATACTCTGACACCAAGCCCACCAAGGACCCTGTTCTCAGTGCTGTCAGATGACCACTCCATAGCAGACTGTGCCCACGGGATGACAGCCCCAGGATCACCCAGTCTGGCCTCAAGGTCACTGCTGATGCCAGGAGCTGCCTCCCTCAGTTCCTGCAGCAGAAGACCAGGCCCTGTGCTGCCAAGGGCGTGTTGGGAGCCGAACTGGGCCTTTCTGACCCATGGCAACTCCCCTGCTGGTCCTACAGATGGTGACCCCCCTTCCCCTGCCGCAGGCGGCTCCATCTGCTGGCCCAGCTCAGATTGCAGGACTTCCAGACCAGCTGTGGCCCCAGGCATTGTAAGGCGATCTGGCTGCCCACCGAGCTGCGGCCCTCGCAGCAGCTGAGCCAGATGGGCCAGGGAACCAGCTAGGAGCTGGTGGGGCCCGGACACGAGACGCAGGGGCGGTAATGCGGCCGCAGTGCCCGCTTTTCCCATATTGGCACTGCACATGATTGCTCAGAGCGGAGAGACACAAGCAAAAATGTGCTAGTGCCAAAATCGGCCAAGCAGATGGTAGTGGTGCAGGCCCTCTGGGGACACGCTGGAGGGACTCTCGGCATCCCTGCACCCCTGGAAGCAGCCTGTTTCCCGACGTCCAAGCCCACTGCAGGGCTAGAGGGGTGAGGTGCTCCTGAGACACTCGTGGATCTGTCTCTGCTCTGTTTATGGCCCTTCGGTAATTCACTGACCGAGACTGTTCACAGTGAATTCTACCAGTGCCATACACAGAACAGGAGTCGCACTCTCCGGCCTGCGGACCCTGCAGAGAGACTCCTGCCGCCGGCTATCAACAGCCCTCCAACAGCCCTCCTCGCTCCACCCCTTCACAAGCTCCCCGTGCCTTGTCTCAGCCCAAGATGACCTTCGAGGAGACAGTGACACTGGGAGAAGGGCTGAACTCCTGGCTTTGGAGAGAATGGGGGGAGATGTCCAAATCAAGGTGTTTCTGATCTCAACCTGAAGGCCCGCCCACAGTCCCTCCACCCCCACCCAGCCCACCCTTGCTCAGGATGGAGATGGAGTAAATCCAGCTCGGAGTAGCAAACAGCTTGCCAGATTCTCCTCTCTGTGTCTGAGCAGATACCAGCAGTACTGCTCCAAGATGCCTAGGTCTCCACCATCCTTCATCCCCCAGCCATCCCTGTGGCAGAAACAGAGCCCCAGGTAGAAAACCAAACTTGCTGTTCCCCACACTCCCATCCCAAACCAGACCAGACCGTGAACTGCCCAGGCTGGGCCTCTCTGCTGCCGGCCCACGGCCAGGACAGAAGGGCAGGTGGGCGGGAAGTCCCATGGCAGAGGAGGCCGAGGAGGCCGAGGAGGCACAGTTAACCTCCAGCCAGGGGAGCGGCTTCTGGCTGGCTCCGAGGGGACTGCAGAGCAAAGCAGAGGCAGGGAGACCAGGGAGGAGCCAGGAAAGGTTGCATCAGTGGTTGCCAGAGTGGCTGCCTTGAGAGAAGTCGCCATAGCGGCCCCTGCCTCTGGTGCCCAGCGCCCTGGGGAAGGAGGGAGAGGAAAGGAGAGTGGGAGGGAGAGAGGGTCAGTCTCAGGGGTGCTGGCATCCAGGGCAGGAGGGCTGGAAACTGCAGAACAGCTGTCTCAGCCTGCTCCAGGCCAGCCTGGAACCCAGGGGGCAGAGTGGCCAGAAAAGTACCCTGGAATGGTCAGAGAGAGTCCCCTGGCACAGAAACTACAGACCCCACCTCCCTGCGATGCTTCTCCTTAGGGCTGCTAGGAGCCTTGCTACCTCTGGCACCTCCCCAAATCCTCATCCACTCTGCCACCATCACATGTGCCCAAGGGGCCCAAATCACTGCTCAGTGCACCCCCCTCCCCACTCCCAGGGACTCCTGCCCTGCTTCAGCACATGCCCACTGCTCTGGTCTTCCAGAGGCCAACCCAGTGGGATGGAGGTCTTCGGAAATCACACCCTGGCATTCTGCCTCAGTTTCCCTCACTACAACTCTGAACTCAGCTGAAAAAAAAAAAAGGAGAAGGGACAGGATATCTCCCAACCTGAGTGGTGGAACCGTTAGCAAAGACTGAGTGCAGTGGAGGCAGTTAGATACCCACAGGGCTCAGGCTGGTACCATCAGACTCACCCCAAAGGCCATTGTAATGCACATTTGGGCCCACCCCAAAATCCTCATTTTAATAGGTACCCAGGCAATTCCGCTCCGGAGGTGCAGACCCTCCAGGAGAAATGTTCGGGAGCTCTTCCCAAGGCCTCCACTCTAAGCAATGAGAAGCCTTACGGGGGTACTTAAAGAAACAGAATCTTAAATTCCTTTTTCTTTCTTTACTTTGGCGGGGAGGGGGTGAGCAGCATGGCACTACCTTGGCAACAGGCAACCAAGGAGGGGGGAGGGGTCTGAGAACAGAGGACTGTAGTTATGGATTCTGCTCAAGGTAAAGAGCGCTGTAACTGATCACCAGGGCCTTGGGTGCTCCTTCTGACTAATTGTGGCATCTCTGTGGAGACACTTAGTCTCTGTTTTCCTCATCTTTGCAACTGACTTGGGAGGGAGTGCAGAGAAAAGCTTACAAGGCCAAATCCCCTACCAGCGCCAGTTCTCGAGCAAAGCTGGGCGAGGCTCCTCCCCTGCGCCTGCCTCACCCCTGCCAATGTGAATGCGGCAGGACCTGGTGCCGCAGTGCCCTGGCTTTGCCACACCCGCAGCCCCATCCCAGGTCCACCCCTGAGTCCTGCAGCACCTCTCCGATCTTGGATGGGCAGGTTTGGGCCTGAGCCCTAGGGAAGCAGGGTCTCCCTGCTCCCCTGAAAGGGAAGACAAAGGGAGCTGGGAGAGCGTAAGCAACAAAAGCCTCATTTGAAAGGTCAAAAGGGAAAACTGAGGCCTATGGTCCTCAGAGCAACCTCCTGAGCCCTCCCTGGGGAGGTGGGGTTGGCCCTGACCTTGAGGTCCAAAGGCACAGAAATCTACTTCTGGGAGTGGGAAGATGAAGCTAAGAACCCGGAGCAGGCTGGTTCTGGTCCCCACCCTGGCCAGGAGTGAGCTCCAGGCAAAGAAAAGAGCATCAGAGCCGCTTCACTCTACAGGAGACCTGACCTGCAAGCCAGGAGGGGAGGCTGGCTGACACTAGTGACAGCAAAGCACCCAGGGTACTGAGGGTCTCACGCTGTGTGTGTACTCTGCACACGCTACAAGGTCTCTACTGACTGCCCCACCTAAACTCTGCTAGGACCATCTTCAGACACCTCTGAGTCTCGCTTCCTCGCGTTTCTCTTTCTCTACGCAGGCCCGCAGGCACCCAGGTCCCATCCCCTTTCCAGTGTTGGAGGGTGCTGAGAGGTAAGTCACTGGGATATGAGGCCATGAGCACTCTGAGATCTGGGGTCTTTTGCCATCAAGAGGCCCTGAGGCTCTCCACTTCACATGTACACAAGGACTCAGGAGTCCAGGATCTGAGCTGCACCGCCCACGCCCAGCCGGGTCCTGGTCCCTTCCCTCTCTGGGAGGCCCAAGGGGCTGGAGGCTGGGGGTCGGTTGTGGCCCTCTGACATGCCCAGGGCTTGGTGCCTGCCACCCTGTCTCCCCACGAGGTCTCAGGGGAGGGGCCCAAATCCGTTTATTCGAGGCCCTGGGTCACCCACTGTTAACATGGTGGCTGGAGCTGTGTGGGCTCAGGACAGGAGCCACTGGGCCCGTTAACCCGTCTCATGGAGAAAAAGGAATAAACGAAATTCTCACATATGAGAATGGTACTTCAGATTTTTTTCTTCTTTGCAGAAGACTGACTCCCGAGGGCCCCCTTCCCCCTCCCCAGTAGCAGGGACACGGCCTCCAAGGCGTGAAGGGGCCACGATGAGTGGCAAAGAAACCAGCGGAGGAGGCTGCAGCTTGGCGGCCAGGATTCAAACCAAGAGCCTCACAGCAAATGCGCTGGCCCCTCTCGGCTCAGAGCTGGACGTGGGGCAACGTTCCTTTTGGTGCGCTCGGTCTACGGTCACAACAGATTTCTTGGAAGGCTCAGCCTAGGCTGGAGACCTGCCGACTTGGTACCCGTCGGGCTCACTGCGGTACTGGCAGAGGGTGGTGCGCACGCGGTGGAGCCCAGTGACCCCGCTAGAGGACCAAGGGCGTAGCGCAGACACCCGCCACCTGGCCTCCAGGAGGAAAATCGGGCTTTTAATCCTCAAGAGATTTGCGAAGTCCGGCAGAACGCAGGGAGCTCGGTCCTCACCTAACCGACGGGGGTGACGGTGGGGGTGGGGAGGTTGATTAGGACACTGCCAGATCCCAGATCCTAATCGCTCTGAGCCAGCATTAGGGCCCCCAGTCCCCCGAGGGTACATCCATACGCAGTGTAGTGATGCCAGGGACTGGAGCAAGGGAAAGCAAATAGCTCAGCCAGGAGGACCCGGTGGAATCGAGCGATCCCTGACTCTGAGGCCGCACCCTCACAGCCCAATTCCTAGGATGCGCACACCCTTGAGCCCGAGGCGCTCCATCTAGCCGCCCACTCAGATCCGAGCCCGGGGGGCCGGGCGCTCGCTAGAGCTAACGGGGGGGGGGGGGTGTCTCAGCAGCGTGCTCTGAGGCTCCCAGGACGGGTGGCCGCGAAGAGGAGATAAGATGGAGGTCAGAGAACTGCTCCCCCTCCACCCACTGGGCGGGGCCGCCCCGGGGCCCCAGAAGCGTCAACGACCAGCCTTGAAGCTCCGAGAGGTGGCTTAAGATACTAGCTGGCCCTTGAATCACTAACTCTCCCCAGCCCAGGTCGCCGCCCGCCTCGCAGCCTTGCGCTTCCAACCTGAGTCCACCAGGGCGGCGAAGCGCGGCGCGACCTCCGCTCGATTCCCCAGGGAGGTGCTTGGGCCCGCGCGGGTACGCACCTCGCCAAACACAATCCGCATCAAACCACGCGGCCTCCCGGGGCCCGGGACACTGCGCTGGGCGCACCAGTCTCCACTGGGGGACCCAAGACCAAAGGGCCGCGTGGGCGCCTCCGACGGAAGGTGCGGGAGAGCCGGGAGGCTGCGCTGCCTCGCCATCCCCGTCCGGCCGTGCGGAGCAGCCCCCGCCTGCCCGGCCGCCCGCCCGCAATCGGCTTCTAACGCGGTTAGCCCCGGGGCGCCCGCCTCCGCCACCTCTTCCCCGCCCGGCGCTGGCTCCACCCGGCCCCGCCCCGGACACTCACCTGCGCCGGCTCCAAGTTGGGAGCACCGCCGCCTCCCAGCTCCGCACGGAGTCCACACGGGAGGAACAAGGCAAAAAGGGCCCTGGTTCGGAACGGGCCAGATGGACGGAACCTGAGGCGCCCCCGGGTCGGGCCAAGAGGGACGCCCCGAACCTCCACAGCGCGACGCGGGAGGAGGCTGCGCCCGAGCGCGGAGCCCGCGGGGGAACAAAGAGGAGCCGGGATGGGGCCGCGCTTCCTGGGTGTCGGGTGACAGGTCTGCTGGGGGAGGCCACCTGAGGAGGAGCCACCTCCGCGCGGCAGGCGGGGTAGGGTAGGAGAGGCAAGGGGGCCGGAGCCTGAGGAAAAGGGTGCGCGGGATGTCTCGGACGGCGCGGCCGGAGAGAGACCCGCAGGTTCCGGCGCAGAGGTGCAGACACTAGACGGAGTGCAGGGATAATAACTCTGGGAGGGTTTACCGCCCCTGAACCCCGCCCGCCCCCCGCGCTGCGCCATTGGCTCAGGTGCCGAGAGGCGGAGGAGGGGCAGAGGGCGGACCCGGGATGGTTCACCTTGAATGTGGCTCCGGTTGGTGCACCGCGCAGGACACGCCCGACTGGGACTGCAGAGACGCTGGGAGCCCCGCCTGCTCGCCCTACCGGGCCGGGTCTAGTCCCAAGGGGTCTCGCCGCCCGCCTCGGGTCCCTGCCTCCTGCCCTCGGGCTAGGTGCCGCTAGCGGAGGTGCGCCCCGACGCCCTGCCATCCCACCGCCCTCTCAGCCCGGAGCTAGCCGAGGTGTGTATAGCGCAGCGTACTTGGAAATTCGACCCTGGGCTGGGGGAGGGGAAGTGCGTTTGGAGCTGTGACGAACTCTGGGGCCACTGGACGGATCTCCGCTGTCTCCCCGGCAGAAAGGTTCGCAAGGCCGAATTGTTTCAGTGGGCCCACCGGGACCCAAGGACGCAGGGTTTGAGTAGGGACCAGGGGCTCCCTGCCACGTCCTCACCCACCTATGCACGCCCAGCTCTGCGGCCTCACAGGTGTCTGGCCACGGCCGCCGCCGGGAACAAAGGCTGCCTGTCCGGGAAGGGAGAGGGGGAGGGGAGCCGCCCCCAGACCCGTTCCCATCCCCCTTCCTTCTCCCCACTGCGGCAGTGGCTCCCCCGAGAGGGGGCGGGGCGGGCCAAGGCTGGGGCGCGGACACGGATTAGATCCTTTTCTGCGGTCCTTCGCTCTGATACCTCTCCAAGCATTCCGAGGGGCGGGGCAGGGGCTAGGAGACTCCCAGGCTGTCAGCGTTGGGGTGGCCTCCTCGTCCTTCCCCAGCATCCTGGGCACCAGTGCGCCCTCCCACCCCCCGCTGTTTTGGGCGTCCTTCCCAGTCCCAGCCCCAGCCCCAGCCCCGCCTTGCCACCCCAGACGGCAACCACAGTTCAAACCAGATTAAAATGAAACGTTAATCCGTCTTCCTTCCTTTTTAGCTCCTAGTTCTCCCGACCGACCCCAGTAGGTCTGCCGACTGAGAAGCCTCTAAAAAAGAGAATGCTTAGCCGATGCCCCCACCAAATCTAAAGGCCTCTTATATTAAGATCGAAGACCGTTAGCACCCTGTCCTGGGCTCGAGCGAAGGAAGGGAGTGGCAGTGGTGATTACGGGGGGAGGGGAGTCTATAGTTCTCCCCACCCCCGCCCCTGGCCAGGCGAAACCAGCCGAGGGTGACGGTGCCGATACGAACCCTTTAATAGGTCCGATTCCTGGGCGGGGCCTGCTCCGCCCCTGGATGTTGCAGCCCGGGAAGGAGGCAAGACCCCTACCCCAGGCGAGCTGACTGAGTGAGTCTCGAGGCCTCGGTGTTTCTCTAAGCACTACCAGATATGGGTTCGATGCGCCAGGACAGGGGAGATCCTGAGCAAGGCACTGGGCCCAACATGCTAAAGGAGTGTGTGTGTGTGTGGGGGGGGGTCCACATTAACCCCTCTCGGGCCCGCACGCATTCCCTGCCTAACCAGGTAGCCCTGAATTCCCCTGGCTGCATCCCCACACGCGCCCTACCTGGTCCCTGAGGGCCATGGGATGCTGGGTGGTAGGGCGTGGTGAGCCAGAAACTGCAAAGCCGGAGCACAGGCCACGCTGGTTGCAAGTGGCCCCCGCGGCCTGCCGCGCCCCTTTTATAGTGCGCGCCCCGCCCCCCGTGCCTGGCGCGCCCCGCCTGGGCCCATTCACCTGCTGTTGAGAACTAGACACCGCTCAGCGCAAAGCGAGCCACCGACCAGGCCGCGCGGTCCGGCCGTCGGTGCTGGCGGGGTGGGGGCGCCGCCGAGACAGATCCAGTTTCCACCTTTTCTTAAATGCGCTGCTGAAAGCTGAGACGGCCTCGGTAGCCAGCGTTGCTTTCTCCCCCCGTGGCTCCCGGTGCACCCCGATGCCCCCAACCCCACTCTGGGAGGGGCCGCGAAACTACACCCGCAAAAGCCTCATACATATTTTAGGCAGCAGGCCGGGGCGGTAACCCGAGCTGGACCTGAATGGTGAGGGGGCGGCCCCCAGGAACCCGATACCCTGGATCCCTTTCCGCTCGGGGCACAAGTGGGGGAGGAGGTGGCTCGGGATGACCTCAGGTCCTCACTTTGCGGGCCTGTCCTGCGCACCCTACACCCTCCTGAATCCTGCCCTCCCTCGGGAGACCGCACTTCTGCCTGCCCCACAGAAGCATCCTCCTTCCACTAGAGAGACCCTTCCCGGTTCGCCACCAAAAGCCCACTCTGCCGGTAGCCGTGCTACGCGACGTATAGTTTTGGGTTCCTCGACCCTGGGGCCAGGCTTAGGAAGCATCCGTCAACCTTTAGGAAGGGCTGCCTTGCCTACTCCAACCTGGAAGACCCGGGCGCCCCTCCCTCCGTCCCCAGATGCGGCCACTCTTTCTCCTGGTGTCTCGGTTTTTCTCTTTGGTCAATTAGACTCCCCCCCCCCCCCACACACACACACACACTTTACTTCCCTGGTCCCCAACCTCGCCCTGTCGAGGGCAGTCCTGATTTGTGCTGAAGATGTTGGGTGAAGAAGTCGTCAACCCTCTCGGTCTCCCTTCCCTTCCCACCTTATGGCGGCAGGGCTGGGGGGCGGCAGTTCTGTCATTGGCCTTGCTCAGGCTGGTCGGGTCCCTGTGCTGACCTGGGCTCTCTGCCCCATGACATGCGTAACTGGCATTCACTAGTGAGCCAGAGCCCTGGATTCCAGTCCTCCCGCTCTTCAGTTACCAGCTTCTGTACGATCTCAAGCGATTCACCTCACCTCTCAGAGCCTCAGTTTTCTCATTTGCAAAATGGGTGGACTAACTCCCACTGCTCCGGAGAATAAACAGAAGGCACGTGTGGGCACGGGCATACTGCCTGACGGTACATCGGTACATCGTTGTTAACTAGAGAACATGCGTTATCACTGCCACAGACCCTGTATCCCCGGCCTCGCAATGCCTTCCGGGTGCCTGCCCCCCGCCACTGTATTTCTGGCTCCTGTGTTGCCCCTCGAGATCTCTCCACCACCACCCCACACCCCGCCGCGGTCACGTGCTGGGGGCTTCCGGCCGCTGTAGGAGCCGCTACACTGTTGTTTCGTCTAGGCCCAGGCTCCGGACCTCTGGGCTTTGTTCTAGAATGTGAGCTCAGACTTGCAGGGGTGTTCAAAACCCAACCAACTCCCGGACTGTTTTTCGAAAAACGGTGTGTTTGTGCGTCTGTGCGTTTTTCTCCCAATGGCACACCGTCTCTGTACCGTTCTTAAAAGGCCGGGAACCGGAGATTTGGCTCTGGCTGCGGGGAGCGGGTGTTGGAGGGAAATATAGGGGGTCATTGGGAAAGAACAAATAAACAACAACAAACAAACATTCCACCGAGACAGACAAATGAAAGGCCACCCTGTCCTAGGAATCCACCCTGCTCTTTAAGAGAGTGGGGAAAATATATGGCTGTTATATATCCTGGAAAAATATTTTGGATAAGTGGAAAACACTAGGGACATATAGGCTTCTGTGTGTGTAATAATATAAATAGGGGTAGTGGTGGCTAGGTGTCAAGTTTTGTATGCAAAGTCCCCCACGGGAGACCCAAGGCTCAGCAAATAGGGATGACTTCCTTGTAGGAGAACTGAGGGCCAGAGGGCTGGAAACGTTCTTTTTGCTGGATGTCTTTCTGGAATATTTGAAGTGTGTATGCTTGTTTACCATATTCTTGTATTAAATTTTCAATTACAATAAGAAACTGCAGGAATGTTTTTTGTTTGTTTTTTTGTTTTGTTTTGTTTTCATCTGATTCGGGATACTGAAGCCTGGAGGAGTGGAATCAGAGCAGCCGAGCCAGCGAGATCCACAGACAGCAAGCTGCGAGTTGCAGTTTAGAGGGCAGGGAGTGGTGGGGGAGGGGGCGCCCCGGAGTTTTCCTTCACCCGCGGGCGCGGGCGCTGCCCCATGCATTTTTGTAACAGTCTCTCCTACCTTCCCCCCACCAGGTGACACCCTCCCTGCTGAGTTTGGCCCGGGAGGCAGCTGAGGCTTGACCGCCCACCCCAGAGGTGTCCCTGACCAGTCATCGGAGAAGGCGGCTGATGGGGATAGGAGACCAAGCACTAGGTGGGGTCTCAGGGTGTGGAATTGAGTCTAGCCCAGGTTTCCTCCTATGTAGGATAAACTGAGATTGCCTAACCCCCCTCCTTTAGGAAATGTGGGGAGATAACTGGCACGTGGCCCCTAGATAGGTGCCCTGCCGGCCAGAGCTCAGCCAGGGTCCCTCCGAGGCTGGAAACCTAGCCTCCCCATCCTCCTCACCGGGCAGAACCTGGCCTGGCAGACCCCAACCCTCCAGCATCCACTGCAGCCCCGGAGCCATTCCCCTGGCCTTGGGGCTGGGAACCCCGAGGTTCTAAGCAGAGACTGCGTCTGCAGTTGGTGGAGAGGGGGCCCGCAGCCTTCAACAGATTATCCGAACGTCGGTGACTCAGAGATGGTTTTGGTCACTGGCCATGTTTTACTTCCCGTGCCCAGAGCAAAATTTAGCTGAATACGTCAGCCCCCAAATCAGACAAACGCTTTTATTTCTGTTTTGGGATGCTTCAGGGAGTTGAGATTTAATTGTCTCAAATTAGAATAATCTCTGTTTGTAATCACTTAACACGTATTTGTTGGCTGCCTGCCTGACCTTTCTGAACCTCGGTTTCTTCTGTAAATTGGGAGCTTGCCCAGGTCAAAGGATTGTTGGGGGAATCGAATAATGAAAAGCAGCAAAGTGCTTCTTCAGAAAACAGTTCTTTTTAGTCCTGCGGTCGCCACCCAAATTCGAGGTGTAGCGAGTTGTCCGCCTTTCTTGGAGGAGGATGCGCTGCTCACGCAACGACAAGGGACCTGCTCGCAGGCAGCTGTGGATCGGGCGATAAACTGCGTTCTGGGGTGTCGTGTCCTTTCCTCCTTCGCTCCCAGCGGGTAGCATGTCGGGGTGCGCAGCCCCTGTGTCCCGCTGGGGCCCGCTTCTCCGCCTGTGCCTCCTTGACTGCCTGCGCCCTTCCTGCGCGGCTCAGGTTGCTCAGCCTCCGCGACTTCGCGAGTGTCTCCTCTTGCTGTCTGCCCTGGGTCCGTTTGGTTTACCCCACGTCCCCTCCGACTCTCCCAGGGCTACGGGGATTTGTTTGATCCAACCCCTCGTTTTCCGCCGAAGGGATCAGTGCCCAGCTAGGCCCCGAATTAGGGCCGGAGCCAGGACCAGAGCCCAGTTCTCTGGCCGCCTGCCTGGTGCTTTTCCCACTGGGCTGGGTCAGCGGGCCCAAAGAGAACTCCTGGCGCTGGGGGATTAAATAGGAAATGCTGAGGGACCACCTAGAGTCGGGCCCGAGGAGCTCCCGGACTCAGAGCCGCCCATGCCCTCTGCGCGCGCTCCGGGCTCTATCTAGGTCTCTAGGTCTCTAGCCGAGGGTGGGAGGGGACTCGGGAACTGCAGACATTTTCCTAAGGACAAACATGAGGGGTGGGTGTGAAGCGACGGCTGGATGCCTAGGAGGAGTCCCTGGCTGCAGGCTGACTGCCCCTCCTGCCGGGGAGATGATGCAGGGGAGAGGGTGGAGAAGAGGCGAGCACGGTTAAAAGGAGGGGCAGGGAGGTGGAGAAAGAGCGGTTTGGGTGTGGGTGGGGGACGGGCCTGGGACGATCAGAATTCCTCTTTGGTCGCTCCTGCAGTCTGCTCTCCACCAAGCTCCCCCAGCGTTGGCTCCTGCGCTCCTGCGCTGCGAGAATCCGCTCTGCTCGGCCCTCCTGAAGCTGATGGCCGCTGAGGCCGGACTGGCTAGAGTGGTGGGGTTGCCCCTGGCGCAGCGACTAGGAGTCCTGCTCTGAAGGCAGAGGGGTCCCTAACTAGGGAGAAGCCTTCGACCGCGTCACGGATGTGAAGCTGCTGTGAGCACCCTGTGCACGTGGAAGAGCCCAACCTCCTGTGTGGGCTGGACTGGCAGGGATGGCCTGACCAGTCTTCAGCACAGGCCAGGGTGACGTGAAATCCAAGCTCCGGGAGGACAAGGGCCACATCTATCTTGTTCACTGCTGTATCCCCACGCCAGACTCTCAGAAGGTGCTCCATAAATATGTTTGCGTGAATAAATGAACAAGAGTGCAGCCAGTCACAGCCAGAGTCCCACAAGATGCCCCTGCGGCTCAGTGAGGACCATCTTGCAGAGGCACTGGGCAGCAGAACGGGGCCCAGAACCTGTCTACCAAAGCTGGCTCATCTATTAATACGTCACCCCTTTTCGCAGGGACCAAGGCCATTTCCAAGGAGGCAGAAACTGATCAGTATAATTTCCAGGGCCCTTCCCTCTTCCTATTTTCCCATCTCATGGGCATGGACTTTGCTTGAGTCACTCCCCCCTCTAGCCTTCAGCTTCCTCATCTGTAATTTGAGAGAATTGAAAGGAAACCCAGGAGCTGTGTCTTCTTTTCTGAAGCTGATTTGAAAATGCTGTTGCTTTCTTCTTTCATCCCCTCGTTTTTCTTGTTCCAGACACATGTAGGAAGTGTGCTGTAGCCATAGAAATGGAGGCAGAGGAGCTGGGCTGGACTTGGACCAGAGGAATCCCGCTGTGCTAGGTAGGAAGATCGCACTGTGCTGGGGGTTGTGGAGAAGCAGGAGTCCCAAGCTGCTTCCGGATGTCGCATGCTCCTACTGGTTAAATTAGCACGTGGTACCCCAGGAACCCAAACATCAAGTTCTGGAATTCTGCACTGTTTGGGCCTTTGAGGAACTCACATTCTCTTTGAGACAAGAGGATGAATGCTGGGTAATGCTCCAGCTTCCATTTCAGAGAAACCAGAGCTGGCCTGAAACTCCCCTTCCAGGGGAGATTGGGTGGAGCTGAAAGCACAGAGCCAACAGACTCAGCAAGCACATCCCAACAGTGGTCCCATGCTGTCTTACTGACTTGCAGAGCCCCGTGGTATGGGCACAGAAACCCCACTGGGGTAGGAGGAGGAGGGGAGGAGCCAGAGCTGGCTAGCTGGGGCCCCTCTCCCCCTCCCAGGATGCTAGGAATCTGCCTTGCTCCCGTCCTCTGTTCGGAGTTGGGAAGCTCCCGCACCCCCAGGTCCTACTTCAATGGGTCCCTGTCACACACTCAAGCCTCAGCCTTAGGCCACCTGCCAGCTGATAGGGTCTCTTTAAATAATCGATTTCCACAAGTCCCTAAAGTGTTTCCTCGGCAGTAAATCTCCTGCCACCAGGGCTCTCTGCCCCATGAATGATTTAGCACCTCGGAGGGGTTGGAACAGTCTTCCTGTGCACTTGAAGGCCTGCAACTGTGACATCACCATCCCTGTTGGTGATGGATGGTCTCCTCTGTCCTAATGGGAGGAAAGTGCACAGGGCCGTCTGGGAGGGAGTTGGGCCATGGAAGTAAGTACCCATCTGGCTCCACAGACTTCTGGTTTAGGGGTCTTACTGATGGACCAGCCAGCTAATTGCCCTCCAAGGTACCCAGAGAAAGGGCCTGAGTCCATCTCTCTGTCACCAGCCCAGAGGGACCCAGACTCATTTCAGAGTGGGGTTTGTGTTCCCAATTCTTAAAGTGCTCCAGAGAGAGGAATTAAATATACCAAGTGCCTTCTTCCCCTGCTCTGACTTTAAACACACACACCACTCTCACGCATGTGCACACATATGTCCACTTTCTCAACCCTCTCAGGAAGTTCATCACTATGTCCTACCTAAATATTTCCTGCTCCAATGAAGGCCATTTTTCTCTGAATCCATCTGGGGCCCACAGAGAACAGCTGGCTATTATCTGCCATATGCTAACCCTCTAAGCACACATGGTGAAGGATGACATGGTCTTGGTCCCTCCCTGCCCTCACCCCTCCCATCATCTTTCCTTTAAACTCCAGTGACCCCAGTCCTCTCAGTCCCACCAGCCTTGAGGGAAAAAGACAAGGTTTTTGTCAGTAACATCCACAGGTTACGGACATCTTCAGGCAGAGGGTAGAAGGTGGAGAGGATGGCACCTAGATGGGGGAGTAGCCTCTGCCCAGTCTTGCCATCCCTGACTCTAGCTGGCTCGTGTCCTGCTTCACAATCGCTCCCCGCCATTGGCCTACCCGGAGAGTCGTCAGGTTGAGGAGATCTCTCTGAGGTTGGCTTGGGGCGTGCAACCTGTGAAGGCACCAGCATCACGTGTCTGTTAGCAGCGAGAAGGACACAAAGGCATGGGATACAGAATGGGGAAGTTTTTCACTTTGTTTGGGACAACTTTGTTGAGATAAATTTACACACAAAAAAAGAAATCAATTTTAAGGGTACAATTAGATGAGTTTTGACAAGTATATGCACCCAAGTAACCACCACCACAAATCAGGATATAAAGCATGTCCATCACCCCTAAAATTTCCCTCATGCCCCTTCCAGGTAAATCCCTGCCCCACCCCCATCTCCAGGTCTCCAACACCAGACAACTACTAACCTGCTTTCTATTGATGTAGTTTTGCATTTTCTAGAATTTCATATAAATTCAATAATAGAGTATATCATTTTTTAGAGTATATAATCTGGCCTGGCCAGTCTGGCTCAGTGGATCCCATGGACTGAGAGGTCACTGGTTCGATTCCCGGTCAGGGCGCATGCCCAGGTTGTGGGCTCAATCCCCAGTAGGGGGGCGTGCAGGAGGCAGCTGATGGATGTTTCTCTCTCACATCGATGTTTCTATCTCTCTCTCTCCCTAAAAAATCAATAAAAACATATTTAAAAAATTATAGTAATTTAGAGTATATAATCTGGCTGCTTTCACTTAGCATAATGGCTTTGAGATCCCTCCAAGCTGTTGTGTGTATTAATAGCTCACTCCTTGTTGCTGAGTGGTGTTCCACTGTGTGGATGTACCACAGCTTGCTTATCCCTTCCCCCAGGTGATCAGCATTTGGGTTATTTCCAGTTTCTGGCTATCACCAGTAAATGTAAGATGAACATTCATGTACCAGTCTCTGTGTGGATATGTCTCCATCAGAGGTTGTGTGGATAAATGTTTAACACCCAGCTCTCTGGGGTGGGAGTAAGCCCCGATTTGTAGCATTTGCAGGTTTCCGAGGTATACATACTCCCACCGTGGCAATTTGAAACTATCAATGTGCTACCACTGATTTTCATTTCCCCTGGCTCCCTCCTGAGGGAAATGAAAGTTCCAGTTCTAAGTCCTGGCCAACCCGTGATAGGCCAGGCTTTTTCTTTTTCGCATTCGCTTGAGGGTGTGTAACTACATTTGCATTTCCTTGACGACTGACTAACGGTGCTGAGATCTTTCCCTGTGCTTGTGTGCCTTAATGGGTAAGTTTAGGGGCTGGGACAAGGGCCTGGCCCTGCAGGGTTATGGGAAAATGTCCTGGAGTGAAGCGCCACCATGAAGGGCTCAGGCACCTTGGAGCCACCACAGAAACCTGGAGCACCCAGGCCATGCAGCCTTGACCGAGGCCAATAGATCCCAATTTACAAAATTCTTCCCTGAACACTTTCACTTCCCCGCACATCTCGCTGACGCAGGAGAATCGGAGGCTGGACGGGCGTGTGCGTGTCCAAGCTCACTCCCAGGGCGCTGGGCAGTGAGGCGCAGACCCAGGTCTCCCTCCGGCCTGACAGTGCCACTTTGCTGCTGACAAAGAGCTTCACACACTTCATCTCATGCGTCCTCAGGACAACCCCGTCCGGGAGGAAACTGAGGTTCTGGGAGTGGCAGACCTGAGACCTGACCGCTAGTTTCTTGGTTCTCTGGTCCCACCATCAGGCTCCTCTGACCGCAATCTTGCCAGGGTCCAAGGAGCCCACTCTGCCCTGCATAATTCTACTGGGGGCCACAGTGACAGTTCTAGCTCAGCCTCATGGAAAGAACTGCTTTCTTTTTTTTTTTAATTTTTTTTCCTTTTTTATTGATTTTAGAGAGAGAGGAAGTGAGAGGGAGAGAGAGATAGAAACACTGATGAGTGAGAACATCGATTGGCCGCCTGCTGCATGCCCCCACTGGGGATCGGGCCCACAACCTGGGCATGTGCCCTGACCGGGAATCGAACCAGCGACCTCTTGGTGCGTGGGTCGATGCTCAACCTCTGGGCCACACCGGCCGGGCCAGAACTGCTTTCTTAATGTGGTTTTGACCTTGCCTGGAAGACCCCCTGGACACCTTGCTTCATGTTACCCTCGGTCTTGAGATTAGACCAAGATATTCCTCCTGAAGACCCTTCGCATTTCCTGTGCCTTCTGTTTTCATCATGAAAATCCAGACCCCGAGTGCCTTATGACTACACAGGCTGTGTGCCCCTGTGTGTATTCTCTACCTGGGACCTCAGACCCCACTTCTGATTGTCCGAGGGCTCAGGTATTAACAGTACCCGTCTGGCGCATAGTAGGTACTCATTAAATATTTGTTGAATAAATAAATGGTATTTGTTGAGGAACATGATTTCTTATTCTGGACTGTAATTCATTAAAAAACTCAGGAGGAGGGAGTTACATTTATTGGATGGATGCTTTACATGGTGTGAGGCTAACATTATGCCCACTTTCCAGATGAGAAAACTGAGGCTTAAGAGGGTCAATAATTGGGTCACTCAGCTAGGATAGGGTGTCCGAGTGCCACACTGACCCTCTGTCAGTTGTACTCGAGGAGAGAGGTTACAGATATCCCTGGACGGGCCCTATGGCTTCCAGTGGCAGGGAGGGAGCCCGAGATCTGGACAGGCCTTGGCCCCATCCGGCAGATTGTGCCATGAAGACAAGACAGATGCTGGTCATAAAACTATCTATTTCAAACTCTCCTCCAGAGCCGCGTCTCCAAATCAGCATCAGCCGGATCTTGGAGAACATCGCTCTGCGCCGGGGTGTAGGGTCCACAACACTTTCTATCAGCTTTGAAACCAAACAAGCCAGCCTCAGGCGTTCCGGCCTGCGCAGGCCTCGGGCTACACTCAGCGGCCATTTGCAGCCTGTGGCTTTGGCTGCCGAGGCCACCAGAGGCCTGAGTATCAGTATTCTGGTTCCCCCACCCCTGGGGAGGGAGAGGTGGTAGTTGTGGGGATAGTAATGCTACTCCATTAATGTCCAACCTCCTGAAAACCACGGGGACACATTTCAGTTATGTACTTGTTTGTTTATTTGAGGCCCAAAAGGCCCTCTGCAAAAGAGCTGTTCACTGAAAAAGAACAGCAAGATCCGCACAGAAGGAGGGGACAGACACACACGGACCGCCAGCTAACGTAGCGGGGTGCCTCAGCTCTTATCCACGCCTGACCTCAGGGCCCCAGTGAGCCCTTCCTACTTGCATTCCGAGGAGCAGACGACGGTGGCTTCGCACCTCACACTTTTCCTCCACCTGAATGTCCAGGGGACATGAGGGGACCAGGTCTTGGCCAGAGGCCAGATCTGAGCTTGTCTTATGTGGGATTCTCTTTCATCAGGAGGCACAGGTTCCAGAAAAGGTGCCCAGAGTGAGTTGGGTTTGGGGTGGGACACCAAGGCCAGTGCTTGGGCACCTGAACAGCTCCAAGTTTTCTCGGGAACCTGGGCCCTCTGGTCTGAAGCCCATTGTCTGGGCTGTTATAACCCCTTTCAGCAGAGACCACTCCCAGCTGGAGGAACGGGGCAGGAACAGGGGCCCAGCCTAGGCAGTCAGCCCTGCTGGTCTTCCTTGGAGCCCTCAGCAAGAAAGAACAGCAACAGCGATATCTCAGGGGCGCCGGGAGGAGCCTATCATCTTTCTCTTTCCTTCACAGCCTGTTCCGTGGGGGCGTGCGGGGAGGGGCAGGGAGGCTGGTGAAAGGCCACCTGAGGCTGCTTTTCAACGAAACTATCCATGTACAGGATAGAATTACTTGTATCAAGTGCACAAGACTTTTAATCCACTTGGTAATCAAACAGGGCATCACTCTGGGGCCAATGGAGCCTGAGATGACAGTGTATTTCCACCCACTTCACAGGTGGGGAAACTGAGGTGCAGGGGAGACTAAGAAGTCATCCACTCAAGCCAAGAAAGAAGTGGGGAATTCAGAGCCCTGAGCTCCAAGGTCAGCCCAAACCTTTGCAGAGGGCAGGCTGAGGGCATAGGGGTGCTGCAGGCACCTCTGTTATCTTTCAAAATTTGCAGAGTCCCTTCCAGCATGAATTGGGATCTACCAAGACTGGGCAGGGGTGCTGAATGCAAATGCAGAAAATATTTCATCATCTGAGCATGCCATGAACTTGAGTTTCTGTCTACAGAAGCTAGGTACCTTCTGTGGGTCTCCACCCAGACCGGCCAAAGAATTAGTAACACATTGCCCTGGGGTTCCTCATTCTGCCTCCAGCCAAGACAGTTCTGATTCTGGTTGCAGCGCTACCACCATCTCTCTGCAGACCTTTGGGCTAGTCTCTTATGTGTGCCTAAGTGTCTGCATCTGTAAAAACGGGGATTGCTGATGGTTCCACCTGCGTCTGGAGTGGCTGCGCACTTCCAAAGGGACAAAGAAGGGAAGAGAACTTCCCTGAGTAGAAAATGCTAGACCCCCATGCGGCAGTAACATGTCATGGTCAGAGGCCATAGTGGTGAGGTGGCCCTGGACACTACAATGGAAAGCACAGTCCTGGGGGCCGCAGGGCCTGACTCTGGACCCCGAGGCTCTGAGCCTCAGGACACTCATCTATAAAGCAGAGTCTGAACTCCCTTCCGGCCAGGGCATTCTATGGTGTTCCAAGGGACTGCCTGGGGTGGGCAGTGTATTTCCCTGGTCGAGCCCTCCAAGCCTGGGCCCCTGGACACCCTGCGAGAGGTTGTGCATGCTCTGGGCACTTGTACCAGACCACCTGCTGCCTTCCACCACTCGAGGAACCCACAGGCTCAGCCTCTCAGCCACCCGATGTCCTTGGCACAGTTTCTGGGAGCACTGGACAGAACTGGACAGAACAGATCAGGGTAGAGCTGCTTCTAATTCTGAGCTGACACTTGAGGAGAGAGCGCTGTCAGGGGTCAGCATGTCCCTACCCTGGCCCCGGATGTACACGAAGACAAGATTTGAGAATGCCACATGACTGGAGGGCCCCTTCTGGCTGGGGGAAGATGGATGTCTGTGGCCACAGGCTGCAATTAGGAGCCTTGAGTGGTCTGCGCAGCTGAGGAAAGCGTGGGCCCTCGTCTAGGGTTACCGTGTGGCTCAGTGGTCGAGCGTTGACCCATGCACCAAGAGGTCGCCGGTTTGATTCCTGGTCAGGGCACATGCCCAGGTTGTGGGCCCGATCCCCAATGGGGGGCATGCAGGAGGCGGCCAATTAATGTTTTCTCTCATCGATGTTTCTATCTCTCTCTCCTTCTCCCTTTCTCTCCAGAATCAATAAAGAAAAAAAATTAAAAAAAAAAAACACAAGATGCCCATTAGATTAGAATTTCAGGTAACAATGAATTATGTTTTAGTGTAAGTATGTCCCAAATATTGCATAGGACATACTTATACTAAAAGTATTCTTTGTGTACTGGACATTGAAATTTGACTGGAAATCATATATATATATATATATATATATATATATATATCCTCACCCGAGACATTTTTGCATTTTTCCTCAGACAGAGCAGGAGGGAGAGAGGGGGGAAGAGAGAGAGAAACATCGATGTGTGGTTGCCACTCACACGACCCCAACCAGGGTCGGGGACAAACTGCAACCGAGGCACGTGCCCTTAGCGGGAACCGAACCCGGGACTCTCTGGTCCGCGGGCCGACGCTCTAACCACTGAGCAAAACCAGCCAGGGCTGGAAGTCATATATTTTTATTTGCCAAATCTGCCAACTCTACCTGAGTCTTATCCCCTACCCCACCCCCAGGCCCCGCAGCTGGCTGGCTTTAGTTCCCGGGCCCAGTGGGCGTCTTGGGTCCTTCCCTTGGGTCTCTGTGAAGTTTTCTGTTGCCTATTCTTGCCGGTTCTGTTTCCATCTGCTCAACTCTTGCCCTCCTGTCCTTCATTGTCTGTCTTGGACAGTCCCTCCTCAGCCTCCCTCCTGCATACCCAGCTGCTTACAGGTGACACTGGTCAGCACACTAACAATGACACCTGGTGCTGAGGACTGAGATCCACCTCAAGGGGCCAGCCTCACAGCAAGGAAGGTGAGACCCCTGAGGGCAAGGGGAGCAGAGGGGATCGGCCCGCTTCCTGTGAGGGAGGAACACAAGCCGGAGGCTCCAGGCCACAGTCCCTCCCACCCCAGCCTCTTGGGAGACCCTTCTTCACCCCGGAACAGGATGAGGACCATTGAAAGGGCAGTTGGGCCCTGGCCGGTTTGGCAAAGCGGTTAGAGCGTCGGCCTGCGGTCCAGAGAGACCCAGGTTCGGTTCCCGCTAAGGGCATGTACCTCGGTTGCAATTTGTCCCCGGCCCTGGTTGGTTGTGCAGGAGGCAGCCACTCAATGTGTCCCTTTCACGTCGATGTTTCTCTCCCTCTCTCTCTTCCTCTCTCTCCCTCCCACTCTATCTGAACAAAAAATGGAAAAATGTCCTCGGGTGAGGATAAAAAAAAAAAAGAGAGAGAAGGCAGTTGGGATGTGCCCTAAAGGGGTAAACACTGTTTGTTCTGGAGCAGGTGAGGGGAAGGCAGCAGGAACAGCATGTCCATGATCAGGACCCCAGGCCCCGCGTGCCTGCGGCAGGACTGCCAGGACCTCGGAGCAGAGGGCCTCCCACACCGGTGCCACCCAGGGTCCCAGCTGAGCAGCAGCAAAAGGGCCTTTCCCCTGCCTTCGTGCCCCAGGAAAAGGACTGAGACCTTTGGGACAAACTGGAGACTCGGGCTGAGTCCCACCAGCAGCAAGGAGTGGCCGCTGGCTTTGCTGGCTAACTTTACCTTAAACAAGCTACCTAACCTCTGTGAGCCTCAGTTTCCTCCTCTGCAAGGTGGGGGCATAAGTATATCTACCTCGTGGGAATGTTCGGTTTAACTTCAATAATCTATGCAGAGCTCTGAGCACAGGGCACGGAAATGGGGACCCTCGGTACATGTTCCTTCTCTTTGTCCCTGCAGGCCGGGAGGCATCTCCAGTGTCTCATCACATGATAACTAACCAAACGGGGGGAAGGCCTGGCAGACGGGGCCCCCCTCCGACCTCAGAGGGTCCCACACACCCACCCCAGCACCGGGAGCTGGGAGACTGTCCTCTGAGCCAGGGGTGGGCTTGCTGTGCAGCCTGAGGAGGCGACTCCCTTTCCTGCCTGAGCCCCAGCCCAGGAGATGGAGCCCCCTCTCCCCACGGGTCACACTGCCTGGGGGACAGGAAGCCACACGAAGGGAGGGGAGGGAGCGGGGCCTTCGCGCCGTGGGTGTACCTCCCGGCAGAATTTGTTTGGGTGCTTTGGATTTTTATTTTTCCGTTTTCTCTCATTTTAAAATGAATGTTTGGTGCCCCCCATCACAGAAGTAAACACTGGAATTGCAGACAGAAGACGGAGCGGACATCGCAGACCCTGGGGACCGCCGACCGGCACCCGCTGCAGGCTGTCCTAGCCTTGTCTTCTGCGTATTTGTTTTAATGAAAAGTGAGACCACTTCGAACACGCTGCTTTGTGCCTTGCTTTTCTCGCCGAGTAACCTTTCCCCATGTGGGAAGATTATATTCTACGATAGTTAATAGCTGAGCAGTATTTCCTCCTAGGCTATTCCTTAATTTATCAAGCCCATCTTTTTTTTTTAAATCTTCACCTGAGGATATTTTTCCATTTATCTTCAGATAGAGTGGGAGGGAGGGAGAGAGAGGGAGAGAGAGAGAGAAACATTGACACGAGAGGGACGCATCGACTGGTTGCCTCCCTCATGACCTCAACCAGGGCTGGGGACGAACCACAACCGAGGTACGTGCCCTTGACCGGAATCGAACCTGAGACTCTTTGGTCCGCGGGCCGATGCTCTAACAGCTGAGCCAAACCGGCCAGGGCTCAAGCCCATCTTAAGGATATTTGGGTGGTTTCCAATTTCCTGCTGTCACACAAATGTGTATTTTTTTTTTTTAGGATATGTTCTTATACGTGGTATCTGTAGGTCAAAGGCTGTGCAAATTCAAGACATTATTGGTGCATATCACCAAAGCCACACACAGGCACACACACACTCGCTGTCATAGATGCCAACAGGCTGGATGCTGAGGGATGCCTCCTGAGGTGAGGTGTGCTGGGTCCTACTTGCCTTCTCCAGTCCCTGGTGGGCTGGCTCCCTCACCTACTCCAGACTACAGGGCCCTGGGTGCACAGAAATCAGATGATTCGATATTGATGCCTGGGGACCTGGGGCCATGTGGCTGCCCTGAGAGGTGGCTCTTTCTTCTCTTCCAGGGCAGAGGTTCAGGGCATGTGTCCCCCTCCCAAGGCTAGCAGCAACGGGAGGGGCCATCCTGAGCTGGCGATGGGCAGTTGGGGTCAGGAGACCATCATGGGCTTGGTCAGGATTGCAGAGTCAGCTATTATGACGGACACCAAATGCAGTGGCTGTCATACTGCCTCGCTGGGCAGACGTAAGGGAGGAGGCTGATCGGCTCTGGGCTCCCCACTCCCCACATTGATTTGCACAGCTCCATTTTTATTTTTATTTTTTCCTTTATTGATTTTAGAGAGAAAGGAAGGGACAGGGAGAGAGAGAGAGAAACACTGATGAGAGAGAACATCGATTGGCCGCCTCCTGCATGCCTCCCACTGGGGATGGGGCCCACAACCTGGGCATGTGCCCTGACAGGGAATTGAACCAGCGACCTCTTGGTGCATGAGTTGATGCTCAACCACTGAGCCACAGCTCCATTTTTATCCACTGTTCTTTAGACTTCCAAAAAAAATATCTTTAAGGAAACGTTTTCAGCCTCAAATGCCCCCCCAAAAATGTTGAGCAGTGACTCTTGGTTTCATTAGCTCCCACCCCTGTCCTCCCATATTACAGATGAGGACACTGAGACTGAGTGACAGGAGTGCCTTGGCCAAAGTAGCGGCAGGTTAGTAACTCACAGTGACGGAGCAGGCGCCTGGCCCCCCATCCCTTCAGGTGCTTTGGAACTTCCACCTGCAGGAAGGCTGTCGGTACCGCTCCCCTAGCCCCCCACTTCCCATCTGCCCCCAGGGTTTCCAGGCCCCTCCTGAAGGGTTTAGGGATGGGCAGTGCCCTCCTCGTGTTCTGAGGGGCTGCTCTGACAGACTCCCTACCCTGGCCAAAGCACCCTAGGTCCAGACTTCTTGCTCAGCCGTGCCCATGCCAACTCTTGTGCCCCAGTGCCTCCTCACCCACTCCCAGTCCACCTGGCTTAGAAGTTGCTTCTTCCTCCTGGAAGCCTTCCCTGACCCCCAGCAGGAAGAGCTTTCTCCCTCCTGCAGATCTGGGCCAGACCCATTCCCCAGAGCCTGAGGGAGGCCCCTCCTTCCTGGGGCCTGGGATCCGAGGCCCAGTTTGGTGGGAGCCTGCCTTGTTTGGCAGGAGGCCTGGGAAATAAAGCTGCGGTGGGTGTCGGAGGCTGGGACTTCCCCGTGGGGCCTTGGCGTACAGAGAGCGCCGTGGTGGTGACAGGGGGAGGGCGTACTGGAGCAGAGAGAGCAGAGAGGAGGAGGTGGCTAGAAAACCCAGGGACCTGGAACTGGATGCCCCAGAAGAGGCTGGCTGTGGGCATGGGCAGAGGGAGCACCCAGGGCTTTGTGGAAAGAAGCCTTCCAGAAGTGACCATACAGGGTCAGGCTGAGAGAAGTCAAAGGTGCATGACTGAGTGTCCCAAGCCAGACACATCTGGTTCATATCTGGCTCCTTCAGTGACTGGCCGTGAGTCTGAGGGCCAGGCAGCATGACACTGGTGACCGGGGCAAGGACAGGCTCAGGACTCAGAAGACTTGAGTTCAAACTAGCCCATGTCCTGGCTGGTACCCCATTTCCTGGCCTACACATGGGGGATAACAAGAGTACCCACCTCAAGGGGCTGTGTGGGGTCAAGTGAGGCAAAGGGTAGTAGTGGGGGGACCATTCAGAGCCTGTCAGCTTGTACCACCTGTGTCCTCCCCTGCAGCCAGTGGGGACAGCAGTGCCCTGCCACCTTGCCGGCTGTTACTGGGAGAGGAAGTGAGCCTGAATATGTGAGGCATTCAGCATATACGCAGTAAGTGTTCAAACGCCTAGTAACTGGTATTCTGACGCCTAGGCCTAGGGCTGCCTGCTCTAGGACCCCCATGTGTTCAGCCTCGATGCTTCGGGGTGCCCCATGAGGGGCTCCACACTGTCCCCTGGAAGGGCCTGCTGCGTTATGACAGTGTCCTGCCCTCAGAGCCACGGGCAGGTGAGCGTTCTGGGAGGGGGCCGATTGGGGGTTGGGGAGGACTGGGGTAAGGGGAATTAAGCCTCAGGAGCCTGCGCACAGAGCAGGAACTCAGCCAGCTCAGGCCCAGCGGACGCAGGAGCAGCCCCGGCCTGGTGGGGGAGAAGGGGCTGGGTGGCCAGGCGCCTCTGTCTTCCTCCACCAGCCTGACCTGGATGCCCGGGTATCGCAGGTAATCATAGCAACTGCAGTACTGCAGGGCCTGCTGCTTGTGGGGCAGTGAGAGGCCGGAGCAGGTACGGGGCTGGAGAATGGCAGGAAGGATCCTCCTCACAGAGCTGCCCCCCGGGCGGGTGAGTGGGGCCCCTTCGTCCTGGAATCCGTGATTCCGGGCCGCCCTGAGTCTGGACAGAGTCAAGCAGCGAAAGGCCCTGGGGTCTTTCAAACAAGCAAGCCCATCGTCCAATGAGTGGAGGAGAGGTGGGTGGGTAGGACCGCGTGGGCAGCCTGGAAATGACTGTTTAGAGATCGGGTTATCTTTGTTTACCACTGAGAGCACATAAAGCCTGCACGTATTAACTGTGCCCACCTGCTGCCAGCATTAATTTGTTCATCCAGGGTTCCAGCCAATGGCGCCAGCAATAAAGGAAATTGCTTTTGAAGTTGACAGAGGCTGAAAATAGAGCTCTAAGATTGGCCCTAGCTCCTCCAGGTGGCAGCTGGGTGCCTCCCACCCACCTGCCCTCCAAAGCCAAGGGTGCATGTAGTTGTCACCATGGAGCTGAACAGGGGCCTCCAATCTTGATATGTGTTTTCCCCCCAAGGACCCTCTGCCTGTCTCTCAGCCCAACACAGGGCCATCTATGTGCCAGGCTGCAGGATGAGGGCTTCAGGAAAGACACCAAGCAGAACTTCCTGATGACAGGCATCTTAAACAAGAGGAGGGATGAGGGATCTTCTCCTTACAATTATTTGGAAACGCACCCCGGACCTGGGGAATCAGAATGGAACAAGGGGGCCTTCCTGCCTAGGGTACCCACTAATCTGCATGATGCCCCCCATGACCTGAGTAGTGAGATTCACTAAGATATTTCTCCTTCAAGAGGCATCTCTGCTTTCAGGACCTGAACTCACACTTTCCCAGTGCCTCCCAGAGCCATCTCCCAAACGTGCCTGTCACCCTAGGGTGCCTGTCCCTGCAGAGGTGCAAGGCTTTCCCTGCTGGCCACATCAGTCCCCTCCATCTCCCAGAAGTGCTTATGAGAGTTGCTGCCTAGTGACCACTTAGTACGTCTACTGAAAGCTCATGTCAATAGCCTATTTGATCCCCAGACAATCGCCCTCAAGGTCGGCACCGTTATCATCTGCTTTTGCGAGAGAACAGTCTGGGAGCGTTCTGGAAGGTAGTCTGCTGGCTCCGCGCAGGTTGTCTGGCATCACTCCTTCCCAGCCGCTCCCTCCCGCACCCAGCCTCCAGCTAAGAGGAAACCAGACTGGCCTCGGGCGCTATCTCCCTTGGTACTGCCCCAGACCAACTCATTGGAGCCACAGGCATGCATTTGCCTGTGTGGATGAGCACCTGGGAATGTGGCTTGTGGTGGCTGCCAGCGATCCTGGGCACGCCTTGGCTGGTGGTACACGGTCACTCCAGTCTCTGCCTCTGTCATCACACTGCCTCCTCCCCTGCTGTGTGTCTCCTCTGTGTGTCTCTTGTAAGGACACTTATCACTGGATTTAGTGCCCACCCAGATAATCCAGGATGATCTCCTTGCCTCAAATCCTTAACTTGATTACGTCTACAAGAACCTGTTCCCAAATAGGGTAACGTTCACAGGTCCTGTGGTTAGGATGTGGACGTATCTTTCGGGGGCCACCATTCAGCTCACTACAACATACTTTAAGGAGAGCAAACGGGCAAGAACCCTGAGACCAGGAGTCACCTGTGGGCTGGACTGCTGACGCCACAGGATTGCAGAGGGACCCGCTTGGGGAAGAGAGAAAGTGGGAGTGGACATATCTTTGTTTGTTTTTTTAACATTAAAAAAATTTCTTTTTCTTAATTAAAAAAAATTTTTTTTCTCCTTTATTGATTTCAGAGAGAGAGGAAGGAAGAGGGAGAGAGATAGAACATCGATTGGCCGCCTCCTGCATGCCCCCCACTGGGGATCGGGCCCACAACCTGGGCATGGGCCCTGACTGGGAATCAACCCGGTGACCTCTTGGTGCATGGGTCAACGCTCAACCACTGAGCCACACTGGCCGGGCTCTACTTTGTTTGATGCTACTTTTACTCCTTGGGTTTATTTCTTCGTGGTTTAGCAAAGTCTGTATTGAATGTTCTAGTCTGTCTTGGCTGTGCAGTGAAAAGCGTGGTCCTGGGGCCAGAGCAACAGGGAGCTCAGCTCAGCTGGGGCCAAGGCCGAGTCAGCAGCCACCGGAGTGAGAGACTGGGGAAAGGGGCAATCAAGGCCAGCTGGCCCGCCCTCCTGGATGCCTGCTCTCGGAAAGTCAGGGTTCTGTTCTGTCAGGGAAGGTGGTGTTCCTTACACAGGGCTTCCAGTCTGGGAGGCCCCTGAAAGCTGGCGAGCTGGTACAGAGTAAGGAAGGCAGGGGAGGGCGGGGAGGGGGGAGAGGCGTAGTCCGGACCCTGCAAGTTCTGGCTGCCCTCCCCGCTGAGGGACAGGCTTCTAGACCATTTTAGACAATGGACCCCGTGAAGCCTGGGAGCAGCCCTCGCCCTGGCGCCGGGGGGAGGCATGGAATAGTCTCTCCCAGAGTCTCGGGGGGCGGGGGGGCCTGTCTGCTGGATTCCAGACTTCTGGCCCCAAACTAAGAGGATGCATATCTGTTATCTTCAACCATCCAGTTGTGGTCGTTTGCTACGTGCAGCAGTCTCACAAAATAAATACAGTTGGTGTTCTGGGATGTCACCCACAGCCCCAACTTCCACTACCACCCACAAACTGTCCTCAGCTAAATCTGTTTGTCCCGACAGATCTCCAGAGTCAGACCTCTGTCCCCAGTGGCCTCGTGGACGCCTGCACCCGTCCGTCTCACGGGAACCTGGAAGCCAGCATGTTATCTAAACCCAGAACCTGCTCCTCCTCCATGCTCCCCCTTCCATGAACAGTACAACTCGCTCTGACCTGCGAGGCCTCCCCGGCCCTACGTTTCGTCAACCCCAACATCCATCCCCCAGTCCTTCCATCTCTAGGACTGTGCCCTCGAGCAGGTCTCTGGGAGTAACCCAGCTGACTTCTCTGCTTACAGCCCAGCCTTTCAAACCAGCCCTGCAATACTGAGGGTTGGAGAAAATGACAGCAGACACTGCCGTCTCATGCAAGTCACTGTCTTGTGTGAAGGATACATTTTCAGCACGATGCCAGAGGGTGCCTGCTGGGGAGAGGGGGCTCCTCCATGACCCCCACTTGGCTCTTGGGAGACATGTTCCAGCTGGTGGCAACGGCACGGTTCTCAGATGTCCGTTCTCAGGGACACCGACGTAGTCGCTCGCTTGATTCACTCCGCAATCCACGCACACCTGGCTCCGAAGAGCAAAACCAGCCCTCCACCACCAGCATGGTGGCTAAAAACAACTGAGTGTTCTCCGTTATTTTGGCTCGAGTATGTTCACTGGGAATATAGTCAAATTACTGTTTCAGAGTCACTTACCGGAGTTTCTCTCGGCGTGGCTATGCCTTTAACCAGATAGAGGCAAGAGTTCCTTTGTCTTATTCCACTTCTGAATTTTAGGATTTTAAAAAATATTTCATTTTTAAATCATGTTGTAATTGATTTTTATTTTTATTTATTTATTATTTTTGCATTTATCATTTATCCTCTGATAGAGCGGGAGGGAGAAAGGGAGGAAGAGAGAGAGAGAAACATTGATGTGAGAGAGACACATCGAGTGGCTGCCACCCACACGACCCCAACCGGGGCTGGGGACAAACCACAACCAAGGTACATGCCCTTAGTGGGAACCGAACCCGGGACTCTCTGGTCTGCGGGCTGATGCTCTAACCTCTGAGCCAAACCGGCCAGGGCTGATTTTTATTTTTAAAGAGGTAATACATTTATATGGTCAAAACCTGAGATAACATTTAAAAGATACTCAATGAGCCCCGGCCAGTTGGCTCAGCGGTTAGAGTGTCGGATCCTTGGACTAAAGGGTCGCAGGTTCGATTCCCAGGTCAAGGGCACGTACCTGGGTTGCAGGTTCGATCCCCGGCCCAATCGATATGTGTCTCTCACATAGATGTTTCTTTCTCTCTCCCTCCCTCCCTTTCAGTCTATCTTTAAAAAAAAAAAAAAAAATCAATGGAAAAACATCACAGGGTGAGGATTAACAACAACAAATTAAAAGATACTCAGTGAAAAATCTTCCCACCTCTGTGCTCTATTTTCTCCATTTTCCCCTTTCCAGCTACTTTTATTAGTATCGTATTACCCTTCCAGTGTTTTTTAAAATGAAGGCAAATATACATATATTACACTTGCTATTACATATATGTTCTGCAGTTTACCCTGTGCGTCGCTCAGCACAGTAGCATTTCATAGAAGTACCCAAGAGCCAAACTCCTTTAGTAAAGCTGCGTAGAATTCATTTCATGAACGTAGCAAAAGTTATTTATCCAGCCCACTACTGATTGATATTTTAGTTGTTTCACATATTTTACTATTACAAAGTATTTACATTTAATTTTGCCTTATAATTTTGTAAAACATTTACGCAGTTCCATAGCCAAACCTACAAACCAAAGTATATCAAATAAATCTAGCATCCATCTCTGCCCTGCCTTTAAAATTTTTTTAATTTTATTTAATATAGCTGGGAGGTCACTCCATGGAATTAGATCGACAAATTCTTCATTTCTTTTCTTTTTAAACAGCTGCATAATATTGCAGGGCGTAAACACCTCACCGTTTATTCGGGGCCCTGTGGGGCCGCTGGGCTGTTCTAACCTTTGCTGTTACAGACAGCGGTCAGGCGTGTTTCTGAGGCACCTGGGAAGAGCCGTCTGGTCTCTCAGAGGCCTGGACTCACAGCCTGCTCCGCAGAGCTGCCCGATGCTCCTTTCAGAGCACGCCCTGAATTTCGGAGATCTGCGCCCACCAGCCTGTCCACGATCAACTGCACCAAAGACGGATGCTTCAGCCAGACAGGAACCACAGCCGGCACCAGGGAGCCCAACAGCATTTGAGGAGGTTTGGGGACAAACTGCCCAATTGGGGCCCTCCATACTGGAAGGTGACAAAGGATCCAATCAGAGGCTCTGTTTTAGGAAGTATGAGTTTCCAACATATACAGAGGAAGGTCACAAGGGCTCTGGCTGTACCCAAAGGCCCTGAGGTCTGTTCCATAAGAGTCCCAGGACCCAGGGTTCAGCTGAGGTGACAACTTCCTGTCATCAGTTCTTCCTTCCATAACCTCCCAAAGGCCCTGCGAATATGACTAAGTCTTTTTTCCTCAATCATGCTATTTATTTTTTCAATACTTGTTTTTTGCATACAGGGTGCAAAGGTAACATTTCCTCCTGCTCTTGTTTTCACAAATGCCCAATTCCATCGGAGGTGCTCTTGCGGTGTGAGTGTGAATGTCTTACATTTGCTCTTGGGCCAGACCCGAATGCATGACTTTATGAGTGAGACTTAATCAGGATGACACAAGCAGCTTGAGGGGGGTGAGATGCCCACCTGAGAAAGAGAGAGACATGTTCCCTGGCCGGCGTGGCTCAGCGGTTAGAGTGTCGGCCCGCGGACCAGAGAGTCCCGGGTTCGGTTCCCACTAAGGGCACGTACCTCGGTTGCAGTTTGTCCCCGGCCCTGGTTGGGGTTGTGCGGGTGGCAGCCAGTCGATGTGTCTCTCTCACATCGATGTTTCTCTCTCTCTTCCTCCCTCTCTCCCTCTTGCTCTATCTGAAGATAAATGCAAAAGTGTCCTCAGGTGAGGATAAAATAAATAAATAAAAAAAGAGAGAGACATTATCTGGCTGTCTTCCTTTCAGCGGGGGAAAGAACTGTGAGCACCCAGGTCCTCCAGCTTGCAGGAGTGGGTGGAGAGCTGCCAGAGGGAGAGCAGAGAGGCTGGAGTGGATGTTCCAGAAAAGTGAGAAGAGGGATGTGGCTGAAGGCTGCCCTGCCAGCCGGGTGCAAATTATTCATGGGGAGCTATAGGAGTCTGATGGAAAGAACCCTGGGCTGGCGATAAGGAGGTGGTGTGTGACCTTGGATGAGTTCTGCTTGGCCTTGAGCAAGTCACTTAAACTCTGTGCCGAAGCAGCTGTGACATTGCACGGGGCAGCAGTCCGCCCTCTGTAGCCCACTGGAATCCTTTCTGCAACAAGGCAGAGCACAGACAGACAGACCAACCAGTACAACCAAACACACTGGGACCAGGGGAAGACACTGAGGCCCAGCCCGGGAAAGCCACATGCCCGAGCGTCCAGGGAGCATCTTGATCCTGACTCTTGGGGGAGCAAGCTGCCTGTCTGGGGGCTTCGTGGAGCAGAGTGGCCCTAGGGTGCTGGGCACCTTGGGAAGAGCGAGGAGACTGTCCAGGGTGGAGGCCCTGGCAGGAACGCAGATCATTTCCCTAGCAAAAATGAAATTCAAACCTGAGGGGGTACCAGAGCTAGGGGAGGCAGATGGACACAGTTGTGTCCGGGAGGCTGTGAGGGGCAGGGACCAGGTCACTAAAGAACACTAGACCAGGATTCTGCCTGTCCCCCCCTTTTTGCTGGTCTGAGCTCTCAGGCTGTGGGAGCTGGTAGTCCTCCCAGACCAGGCTTGGCATTTCCCCAGGGCTGTCACTGGGGCCAGGGCTGGGCTCCAGGCCCCCACCCCAGGACCCAGCTGGGGAGGCTGAGGTGGCCACTCGGCCACAGCCAGCACATGCATTAGTAATGGCCACTGATCCTGCTGGCCCCGAGCCCTGTTTCCAGAGTGGGCAGTAACTCGAGCCCTGGTGGCCCCTGCCCTCCAGACTCCACCCTACAGTGGAGCCATCGGACACCACCTCTTTCTGGTCCTCAGGCTCTACATCAAAATGAAGAGGACCCAGCCTGTATGGCTCAGCTGGCTGAGCGTCGTCCCGTGCACTAAAAGGTCGCCGGTTCGATTCCCGGTCAGAGCACATGCCCAGGTTGTGGGTGTGCAGGAGGCAGTTTCTCTCTCTCTCTTCTTCTCCTTCCTCTCTCAAATCAATAAAAGCATTTTTTAAAGCAATTAAGAGAAATATGAACAAGTTATTTCTCCCCTGACATCCTGAGCATCCATTGTTCACACTGTCACCTCTTTCAGAGGTTTCCCCAATATGGAGGTGTCAGAAAGTGACAGAAGTCTCTCAGGACACCTGTGCTGGGGTGCAAGGCTTTCCTGGGCTGGGCCTCAGTTTCCTCACTGGAGTGATATGTCTGTTCTGAGGCTACCTCTGGCCCTGGAGCTCTTGGGCCCTCGGACTTGGTCTCTGCTCTAATGGGGGTCACAGCTGATCGGGGTGGGGGCAGCACAGGGCCACAGTCAGACCACGGCAGGCTAGCCTGTGTGCCAAAGAACAGCAGGGGTGCTCCTGAGGGCAAGTAATGGACCAAGGAGGCCTGGAAGATTGGAAGATTTGAGAAGAGCAGGGGAGGAACCGCAGCTCAGGGGGTAGGAAGGGGTTCAGGGGCCGCTGCTCACCCCAATCATTCTCCTGGTGGGAGGAGGGCAGTGGAGGAGGGAGGAGGCTGTGGGATGCTCGTCTCACCTGGGGCTGCTACAGTCATCTTCCCTTCCCTGCACCTCCTACCGGTCCCTTGACTCCCACGGCAGCACTGGGATGTCCCTATGGGACACAGGCTCTGTCCTAGGGCCTGTGACCTGTCTCTAGCAGCTGCCCTTGGGTGGAAAGGTCTTGGCCACCCCAAAGTGCCTCTCCTGGGAGCCCTGTAATTCTCCCTGTGAGAGATAAGACATTGTTACTTGAACATATACCACACTGGAGAAAAATACACATCCAGGAATTAGGCCATCAGCGAGAGGCTAGGCCTGTGTAGGAAGGGAAACTTGGGGGCAGTACATTCTCCGTAGTGGTTTGGGACAGCTCAGGGGCACTGAGAAAGTGTGGGACTGCAAGGGGGCAGATCAGCTCCTCATGGGAGGGCTGCCAGCCCAGGCTCTGTGGGTGACCAGCTGTGGGACCCTCAGGAAGGAGGATAGCTCAGCCCACCTCCCACTCGCCCACCCATGGCCATGAGTGTGCGCCAAGGTTGTCCTGAACAGAGCCACCAACACCTGTGGAGGCTGACTTCTGGGCTCACGATGGCACAAGTTGGGGACAGGAGGGCAGTGCAGCGATAGGGGTCTTGGGGGCTAGATGACCAGAGTGATCTCTGGCCAAGGCCATCACAAGGGCCCAGGGTTTCAGTTGACTGCCCAGTGTCAAGCCCAGGAGTCAGAACTGGAGGTGGCACCTGGCTAGCTTTGCCCCTGAGGCCCTCCTTGCTCAGTGCCTGGGGTTCCAAAGTGACAAGCAGACGGATGGCAGCTGAGAGCCGGGACTAGGGTGAGGACACAACCCATCTTCAGATCTTCATTGCCATCAGCCCCCCATGGAGCCAGGCCCCACCAAGCCAAGCAGAGTCAGAGGGCCAGGCTTCGGGCCCCCCACTACGGGTGGGAGGGAAGGTGACAGGGGAGTGTGCCCCATTCCAGCCCAGCTCAGAGGCCTGGCTGCAGGCGAGGCCGGGGCTTTCTCCCTGGAGGCTCAGGGTTCCCTGTCCCCTGCTTCCTGGGCAGCCCGCAAAGCAGTCTGACTTTCTAGCCCCCGCCAAGGCCCTGCTGACGCAGTCACAGCTGAGAGGCAGCGGCTAAATAATTCAGCAGAGCTGGGTATCTTGACTCCCCGGGGGAGGCCAAGTGCTGGCCCGAAGCCCTCCACCTGGACAGCGAGGCAGGTGCCGCCACCCCCCCCAGAGCTTCTCCACACCCCAGAGTTTTCACAGGCTCTCTCCCCAGGTCCAGACTCGCCCCACCCGCTGCTTTCCCTACAGCTGTGACCTTGCCGGAACCATCGCTCGCCCCATGCCCACATCACCAAGCCTTTCCACCTTGTAAACGCTGACTCCATCTGCACCTCTCCCTTCGCCTGGCCTCCGCCCGGTCCAAACCAGCACCACCTCTCCCGGACAATGTGACAGCCTCTGGCTGGGATCCCTGCCTGCAGAGTAGCCCCCATGCACTGCACACGACGTGCCAGCCCCTCCCTCAGGCCCGTTCATGGCGACCACGTCTCAGGATCAAGTTCCTGGCCCTGCTTGCCCCTGCCTCACGCCGCAGGAACCAGGAACAGCACGCTGTGTGGTTCCCTCCATGCTGTGCCAGCCCCTCTGCTTTCATGTAGGCCTCTCCCCAGCCTGTGATCTCACACCCCTCTCCCCCAGCCCCACCCTGCAACCTGGCCAGCCTGCTCCCCTCCCAAGACAGCTCAAGCCTCTCTCCTCCACGGAGTCTCCCCTGAGCACCAGGGCCCCACGCTGCCCTGCCTGTGTCTCCGCCACCGCCCCTTCCACCGTCGATAATATCCAGTCCTGTGTCTATCTTTCCCACCTAGGTACACCTTTTTTTTTTTTTTTTTTTTTTAAATATTTTTTCTTTATTGATTTTAGAGAGAGAGGAAGGGAGGGGGAGAGAGAGAGATAGAGACATCAATGAGAGAAAACATCGACTGGCTGCCTCCTGCATGCCCCCCACTGGGGATTGGGCCCACAACCTGGGCATGTGCCCTGACCGGGAATCGAACCAGCAACCTCTTGGTGTATGGGTCGATGCTCAACCACTGAGCCACACTGGCTGGGAGGTACACCTTTTTTTAAAAACTTTTTGTTATTAGTTTATTAAGTGTTTTACCTATTTTTTTTTAACATTTTTAATACTTTTTTTTTTTTTTGGTAAAATACACATAACAAAATGCTCACTTAGATTTGCTCTGGTGTTTATCACTTTCTGTGCTCTCTGATCGTTCACACCTCAGCCCTCTTCCACCTGGGATTATGTGCCTGAGGAAACAAGGAAACATGAGTGAGACACCCAGCAAAAATAATAGATGCAGATTATAGAACTGTACACCTGAACCCTCTATATTTTATTAACCAGTTACCCCAATAAATTCAACAAAAAATAAAATGGCAAAAATCCAGAAAAAGAAAAGATACAGAAACAGCCCCACCAATGTGCCAGATATTAGAATGATCAGACCCAGTCTCTAAAAACATGCATACTCTGTTTATAGAAAGGAAAGACAAACTTGAGAAGATCTGCAAGATGTCCAGCCGGTGTGGCTCAGTGGTTGAGCATCGACCCATGCACCAAGAGGTCGCCAGTTCGATTCCAGGTCAGGACACATGCCCAGGTTGTGGGCCCAATTCCCAGTGGGGGGCATGCAGGAGACAGCCAATTGATGTTCTCTCTCATCGATGTTTCTCTCTCTCTCTCCCTCTCCCTTCCTCTCTCTCTAAAATCAATAAAGAAAAAAAATAATAAAGTGACAGTAGATAGGAAAAAGAACCAACTAGAACTTCTAGAACTTTAATACAATAAAGGGTTGGTAAATGGAATACTATATAGCTGTTTAAAAGAATGGAGCAGCTCTATATGTGCTGATGTGGAATTGTTACTGTGTAAAACCAAGCAGGACACAGAGCAGTGTCTGTGATTTGCTTCCATTTGTATATAAAGAATCTGTTCCTTCTGCGTATATACACCGGGCCATCTCTGGGAGGGCACCAATGAACCTACAAACAGTGGTTGCCTCTGGGAAAGAAAACTGAGTATGGAGAAAAAAGAAGGACAAAGAGATTTACTTTTTAGAAAATTAAATTTTAAATTAAGATGATTTTAAAGAGCAGTTTTAGGTTCCCACCAAAAAAATGAGAAGAAGGTAGAAAGATTGTCCATATACCCTCTGCGCCCCAACAGGCACAGCCTTCTGACTGTCAACATCTGGCACCAGAGTGGTCCATTTGTTACAGCTGATGACCCTGCGAGGACACATCATCCTCACCCAGAGTCCGTGGTTCACATCAGGGTCCAGTCTTAGTGGTGCACAATCTATGGGTTTAGACAAATATATAAGAACATGCATCCACCATTATAGTATCATACAGAGAATTTTCACTGCCCTAAAAATCCTCTGTGCTCTGCCTATTCACTACCACCACCCCCCAGCTCAACCCCTGGCAACCATTGATCTTTTCACTGTCTCCATAGTTTTGTCTTTTCCAGAATGTCATATAGTTAGAATCATACAGTGTGTAGACTTTCACATTGGCTTCTTTCACTTAGTAATATGTTTTTCAGATTCTTCCTTGTCTATTTCCGGCTTGATAGCTCATTTCTTTATAGCACTGAATAATATTCCGTTGTCTGGATGTTCCACAGTTTATTTAACCACTCACCTGCTGAAGGACTTCTTGGTTGCTTCCAGGTTTTGGCATTTATGAATAAAGCTGTTATAAACACCTGTGTACAGATTATATCTACATATATATAAAGGTGTTTTATTTTTTTATTGATTTGAGATAGAGAGTGAGAGAAACATCAGTTTCTTGTTCTACTTATTTATACATTCATTGGTTGATTCTTTTTTTTAAAATATATTTTTATTAGTTTCAGAGAAGAATAGAGGGAGATAGAAACAGGGATCTGCTGCCTCCTGCACGCCCCCTACTGGGGATCGAGCTGAAACCCGGGCATGTGTCCTGACTGGGAATCCAACTGGTGACCTCCTGGTGCGTGGGACAACGCTCAACCAACTGAGCCACACCAGCCTAAGCATTTGGTTGATTCTTTTTTTTGGTACGTGCCCCTAGCGGGAACCAAACCCAGGACTCTCTGGTGCGCAGGCCGACGCTCCAACCGCTGAGCCAAACAGGCCAGGGCTGGTTGATTCTTATTTGCGCCTTGACTGGGGATCAAACGACGACGCTCTAAGCAACTGAGCTACCTGGCCAGGGCCGTGTGCAGGGCTTTTTTGTGGACATAAGTTTTCAGTTCCTCTGGGTAAACACCAAGAAGCACAAGTACTGGATCGTATGATAAGAGGTTTGTTTAACTTTGTAAGAAAGAGCCACATCTGCTCCCCCAAGCCAGCCCTGGCCCAGGCCACCCTCTCTCCAGCTTGGATTCCGGCACTGGCCTCGGGCATCCACTCACACCACGCGTCTATTTTCCACATGGCAGCCGGAGCTAAGTACTTAGAGTATTTCCCACGCCCACTCCACCATTGCTGGGCTCCCACTGCACACTCTCATCTATGGGTCTTAAGGTGCATTGCCTCTGGATATGAAAACCTTCAGGGGGCAAAAAAAGACCCAGTTTGAAAATCTGCTTTGGGGAAAGCCTCCTGTAAGCTTAATCAGGGCCCAAATCCTGTTTCCGGCTCTGGGTCTTTTGTCATACATGTGTATCAGTTAAGGCTGAGCAGGTGTTAAAACTATATTTTGGTCCTTGTTGGGGTATCAGAATCTGGGTGTACTGTAGCATAGGGGTGGTGGTGATGACATCTTACCTCTCATAACCTAACTGGTGAGAAAAGTTCCTGTAAGCCAGCTTTAGCAACAAATATTAATATGAATGTAAAAAATGGCTCCCCAACCATTTACATTAAGTGTAAGGACTTATCCTCAGGGCAGTCTCGGTATCCGTTCTCAACATAATCCACTGTCTGAGAAGATCATCTCCCTAAAGAAATGAAGCAGTATAACTTAGCGACACATTCTTCTAAATGTAATGGCAAGATTTGAGGGGGACTACTTCATTTTTTCAAGACAGACTGGCCAAAACGCATTTAAAAAACTGTGCATGAGCCCGGCCGGTATGGCTCAGTGGTTGAGCGTCAACCCATGCACCAGGAGGTTGCTGGTTCGATTCCGGTCAGGCCACATGCCCAGGTTGTGGGCCTGATCCCCAGTGGGGGGCATGCAGGAGGTGGCCAATCGATGTTCTCTCTCATCGATGTTTCTATCTCTCTCTCCCTCTCCCTTCCTCTCTCTCTAAAATCAATTTTTAAAAAAAATTTTAAAAAGAACACTGTACATGATATTTTTGTCAAATTAAAGAGTACTTTATGCCCTGGCCAGTTTGGCTCAGCGGTTAGAGCGTCAGTCCGTGGACCAGAGAGGCCCGGGTTCGGTTCCCGCTAAGGGCATGTACCTCGGTTGCAGTTTGTCCCCAGCCCGGTTGGGGTCGTGTGGGTGGCAACCACTCAATGTGTCTCTCTCACATCGATGTTTCTCTCTCTCTTCCTCCCTCTCTCCCTCCCGCTCTATCTGAAGATAAATGCAAAAATGTCCTTGGCTGAGGATAAAAAAAAAAAAAAAAAAGAGTACTTTATTCAATAAGGTATTTAAAAACCTACATTATCAAGTATATTATAAAATATTACTTGAAAATAATGTGCCAATAATAATCCTTATTTTATTTAACCTAATAAAATGTTTCATATTTTCTTTTTCTTTAAACAGAAATAAAATTATTTGCCAGCTGACAGACTAATTAGTTCTTCCGCTTTCTCTTTCATTAACATTATTGGAAAATTTGATCTTGATGTCTAACAAAACTTATGGCATTATTTCTCATTTTTCCTGGTCCACGGGCCGATGCTCTAACCGCTGAGCCAAACGAGCCAGGGCAATTTCTCATTTCTTATTTTTTCTTTTTTTGTTCAGATAGAGTGGGAGGGAGAGAGAGGAAGAGAGAGAGAGAGAGAGAGAGAGAGAGAGAGAGAAACATCTATGTGAAAGGGACACATCGAGTGGCTGCCACCCGCACAACCAACCAGGGCCGGGGACAAACTGCAACCGAGGTACATGCCCTTAGCGGGAACCGAACCCGGGTCTCTCTGGACCGCAGGCCGACGCTCTAACCGCTGAGCCAAACCGGCCAGGGCAATTTCTCATTTTTTAATACAGGATTCTTTTTCATGATTCCCTAAAGCCAACCATCAGAGTGTGGAACACATGAGCACACGTGTACTGAAGGAACCCTATGTCTTTCTATCATATTCTTCAAATGATAACTTATCATTTTAGTAACACATACAAATTAAATAATGAGTGAGGACGAATGATCCAAAACACAGAAATAGGTGGAGGGCCGGCTGCCTGTTGTTTCGATGTTACACTGGAGCGTTGTTAACGGGACCAACCGTGACTGCTCATTTCTCCAGGAGAATGTCGCTGTGTTTGCAGTTTTGCTCAGGAGTGACAAATGCCCTGTAAGATATCAACCAGATTTGTTCCTAACTTAGCAAATGATCTTCAGCATCCTTTTGACTGACTGACAACAAATCTTCATTCCTCAAACTCCCGTTTGAACCAGTTACCGTCCTTATTCCCTCATGAATTATTATTATTATTATTTAATCCTCACCCGAGAATATGTTTTTATTGATTTTTAGAAAGACCGGAAAGGGGGGAGAGAGAGAGAGAGAGAGAGAGAGAGAGAGAGAGAGAGAGAGAGAGAGAGAGAGAGATTGATCGGTTGCCTCCCTTACATGCTTTGACCAGGGTTTGAAACTGAAACCTAGGTCTGTGTACTGACCAGGAATCAAACCCTCAGCCTTTCTGGTGTATGGGATGATGCCCCAACCAAATGAACCAACCAGCCAGGGCCGAATTATTTTTGATACATGATCACTTTGTGTTTATGTGAGTCGTGTTTTTAACTTTTTAAAAATTATACTTTGATATATAAACCCCAGCATATTGGTTTTTTTATTCTGCTTTTAAAACATTTTTAAAAGACAGATAAATTAATTACATTAATTTCATATATTATAATTGCATCTGCCTTTGATAATTTATTTTACAAGATATACTTTATAATTTATTTCTCAATGTCTTTTTTACTCCCCAAAGTGCATATGAAAGTATTTATTTAAATTGAAAAGTGATGTCAAGCCCTGGCTGGTTTGGCTCAGCAGTTAGAGCATCGGCCCGCGGACCAGAGAGACCCAGGTTTGGTTCCCGCTAGGGGCACGTACCTCAGTTGCGGTTTGTCCTGGCCCCGGTTGGGGTCATGTGGGTGGCAACTACTCTATGTGTCTCTCTCACATCGATGTTTCTCACTGTCTCTTACCCCTTTCTCCCTCCTGCTCTATCTGAAGATAAATGCAAAAATGTCCTCAGGTGAGGATTAAAAAAACAAAAAGAAAGAAAAGTGATGTCAGGCTTTTTCAGACAAAAATCTCATTTGGTTGATTGATTTGATAACTAGGTTATATAGCAAATGTTTTCCATAAATCAAAGAGCCAAACAGTCACCTTGCTGTTTCAAGGTGTAACAAAAATTTATGGATGTGTGCATGTGAATGTTACAGATATAAGTATATATATCTATATCTATGTAAAATGTGTGATAAAGGCATTTTATATATAATTATGTTAATAAGGTCACATTAAAATTAACAATGTTTTTTTAATGTTTTTATTGATTTTTTTAGAGAGGAAGGAAGAGAGAGAGAGATGGAAACATCGATGTGAGAAACATCTATTGGCTGCCTCCTGCACGCCCCCCACTGGGGATCGAACCCGAAACCCGGGCATGGTCCCTGACTGGGAATCGAACCGGGACCTCTCAGTCCATGGGATGACACTCAATCCACTGAGCCACACTGGCTGGGCAATAAACTATTCTTTAAAAAAATTTTTTTAAATGTTTTTAGTTTCCCAATCTTCCAGTTATGTTAGGTTAATCAAGGTTCTATAAGTGAAAAAAATAACAGCTATAATTAATATATTTGATAAGCCTTTGCCATATTTGATAATTAACTTATCTGATGTCTTGGTAAAGCTTTCTTGGTATACTTGTCAGAACTGACAAACAGACTAACTTTAGTGATCAAATAAAAAAAAGCAAAATTGGCCCTGGCCAGTTTGGCTCAGCGGTTAGAGCGTCGGCCTGCGGTCCAGAGAGACCCGGGTTTGGTTCCCGCTAAGGGCACGTACCTCGGTTACAGTTTGTCCCCGGCCCTGGTTGGGTCGTGCGGGAGGCAGCCACTCGATGTGTCCCTTTCACGTCGATGTTTCTCTCTCTCTCTTCCTCTCTCTCCCTCCCACTCTATCTGAACAAAAAATGAAAAAATGTCCTCGGGTGAGGATAAAAAAAAAAAAAAGCAAAATTGTTTTGCCAGTCATGTGACTTCCAATTCTTTGCTTTCAGCAAATTAGAGGAGAACTGAATAGATTTGTCAGCAGGTAAATCATTCAAAATAATTTGTGATGCCCTGGCCAGTGTGGCTCAGTGGTTGGAGCGTCAGCTGGTATCACAGGGTCTCCGGTTCAATTCCCGGTCAAGGGTGCGTACCTGGGTTTCGGGTTCGATCCCAGCCCCAGTCAGGGTGAGGACTGGTCTCATGTGGGAGGCAACCAATCCATGTGTCTCACATCGATGTTTCTCTCTCCCCCTCCCTCCCTCCCTCCTACTCTCTCTAAAAAAATCAATGGAAAAAGATATCCTCGGGTGAGGATAAACCAAAGGAAAATTGTGATGATAGATTACTCTATGATTTTGGCTATAATTCAGAAAGAAGTCAAAGAATTGATTGAAGTTGTTATATCAAAATGCTTGCGCCCTGGCCGGTTTGGCTCAGCGGTTAGAGCGTCGGTCTGCGGTCCGGAGAGACCCGGGTTCAGTTCCCGCAAAGGGCATGTGCCTCGGTTGCAGTTTGTCCCCGGCCCTGGTTGGTTGTGCGGGTGGCAGCCACTCGATGTCTCCCTTTCACGTCGATGTTTCTCTCTCTCTCTCTCCTCTCTCTCCCTCCTACTCTGTCTGAACAAAAATGTCCTCGGGTGAGGATAAAAAAAAAAAAAATGCTTGCTATTCCCATACCTAATTTATGTGAACAAGGTTTCTCAAGGTTTACATTTCTAAAAATGAAAAATAGGATTAAAATTATTCCTGAATTCTGTCCTATAACCATGGATATAAAAAATAATTGCAGGCTCTGGTCAGGTAGCTCAGTTGGTTGGAGTATTCTCTGGATACACCAGCGTTGCTGGTTCAATCCCTGGTCAGAGCACTTACAAGAATCAATGAATGAATGAGTAAATAAGTGGAACAACAAATCGATGTCTCTCTTTCTCTCTCTCTCTCTCAATCAATAAAAATATATTTTAAAAAATAATTGCAAAACAAACAAAAATAGCCCAGTCATCTCAAGAGAGGTATTTCTAAAAGCATTTTATAACAGCTTTTTTGAGATATAATTCCCTTTCAAAGCAAACAATTCAATGATTTTAGTATAGTCACAAAGTCACACAACTATGACCAGTATCTAATTTTAGAACATTTTTATCACCCCCAAAAGAAGCTTGTTACCCAATGGGAGTCATTTTCTACTCGTTCAACCTAGTCTCTGGCGATCACTAATCTACTATCTGTTTCTATGGATTTGACTATTCTGGGCATTTCATTACAATAGGTGGCTTTTTGTGTCTGGCTTCTTTCACTTAGCATAATGTTTTTTAGGTTCATCCATGTTATGGCAAGCAGATGTCAGAATTCCCTTCCTTTTTAAGACTGAATACTATTCCATTGTATATATAAACCACTTGTTCATCCTTTCATCAGCTGATGGACATTTGAGTTGTTTCTGCTTTGGGGCTGTAATCAATGATGCTGCTACGAACATTCGTACACAAGTTTTTATGTGAATATATGTTTTCAATTTTAATTCTCCTGAGCATATATCTAGGATTAGAGTTGCTGAATCATATGGTAATTCTATGCTTAACCTTTTGAGGAAATGGCAAACTGTTTTCCAAAGTGGTTGCAACATTTTACATTCCTACCAGCAATGTATGAGGGTTCCCATTTATTCACATCTTTGTCAACCCTACTTCCTATTCATCTTTTTTTATTATAGCAATTTTAGTGGGTTGTGAAGTGGTATTTTGTTATGGTTTTTGTTTGTTTGTTAATCCTAACCCGAGGAGATATATATATATATATAAATATAAAAGCAGTGAAGGTGAATGTTTTCCTCTTTTTAAAAAAAAATTTTTTTTTTGATCAGATAGAGTGGGAGGGAGAAAGAGGAAGAGAGAAACATCGATGTGAAAGGGACACATCGAGTGGCTGCCTCCCGCATGACCCAACCAGGGCCAGGGACAAATTGCAACCAAGGTACGTGCCCTTAGCGGGAACCGAACCTGGGTCTCTCTGGACCGCAGGCCGACGCTTTAACCGCTGAGCCAAACCGGCCAGGGCTAAAAAAATTTTTTTTAAATAATTTTTCTTTATTGATTTTAGAGAGAGAGGAAGGGAGAGGGAGAGAGAGATAAAAACATCGATGAGAGAGAACATCGACTAGCTGCCTCCTGCATGCCCCCTGCTGGGGACCAGGCCCAAAACCTGGGCATGTGCCCTGACCAGGAATTGAACCAGTGATCTCGTGGTGCATGGGTCGATGCTCAACCACTGAGTCACAGTGGCCGGGCTTATTGTTCATATTTTTTATCTTCTTCAAGAAGACCCTTCAACATTTCATATAATACTGGTTTGGTGGTGATGAACTCTTTTACCTTTTTCTTGTCTGGGAAGCTCTTTATCTGTCCATTGATTCTAAATGATAGCTTTGCAGGATAGAGTAATCTTGTTTGTAGGTCCTCACCTTTCATAGCTTTGAATATTTCTTGCCAATCCCTTCTGGCTTACAAAGTATCTTTTTGAGAAATCAGCTGACAGTCTTATGGGAGCTCCCTTGTAGGTAACTAATTGCTTTTCTTTTGCTGCTTTTAAGATTCTTTCTGTGTCTTTAACCTTTTACATTTTAATTATGATGTACCTTGGTGTGGGCCTCTTGGGGTTCCTCTTGTTTGGGTTCATCTGTGCTTCCTGGACTTATATGTCTGTTTCCTTCACCAATTTAGGGACATTTTCTGTCATTATTTTTTCAAATAGGTTTTCGGTTTCTTGTTCTCTGTCTTCTCCTTCTGGCACCCCCATCATGCGAATGTTGGTAAGCCTGAAGTTGTTCCAGAGGCTCCTTACACTATCCTCATTTTTTTAAAGTTCTTTTTTCTTTTTGCTGTTCTGATTGGGTGTATTTTGCTTCCTTATATTCTTTTTTTTTTTTTTTTGCTTCCTTATATTCTTAATCAATGGTTTGTTTCCCAGCTTCACCTACTCTACTATTGATTCCCTGTAAATTATTCTTTATTTCAGTTAGTGCATCCTTCATTTCTGACTGGTCCTTTTTTTATGCTCTTGAAGCCCTCACTAAGTTCCTTGAGCATCCTTATAACCAGTGTTTTAAACTCTGCATCTGTTAGATTGCTTATCTCCATTTTGTTTAGTTCTTTTCCTGGAGTTCTTTTTCTGTTCTTTCTTTTGGGACATGTTTCTTTGTCTCCTCATTTTGGCTGCCTCCCTGTGTTTGTTTCTATGTATTAGGTAGAGTTGCTATGTCTTCTAGTCTTCCTAGGGTGGCCTATTGTAGTAGGTGCCCTGTAGGGTCCAGTGGCACAGCCTCCCTGGTCACAATGAGGTGCACCTCAAGGTGTACTCCTCGTGTGGACTATATACCCTTCTGTTGTATTTGAGTCTTGATTGCTGTTGGCACATCAATAGGAGGGATTTATTCAGGTTGCTCAGCTGCACAGACTGGCTGTGACCACTGACCACTGACCTCTGACCACCTTGGAGGATCAGCTGTGCAGGGGCCCACCACACAGAGCCAGACTTACTTCAGCAGGGTTCTGGTACCCACTGAGTCCATTCATTTAGTGTATCACTTGTGGAGGTGGTTGGGTGGTGGTGCTTCGATGTGGTCTGAAGCTGTCTACTGGGTGTGCTGGCTCTGGGGCAAGATCAGCCTCTGCCTGTGTTCTACCCGGGGCCACCCGGCATAAGCTGCAAAGTGATGTGCATATGGCTGCTTCTTGTGCTGGGCTTGGAGGTGCCCAGGCAAAGCCAAGTTGTGAACCAAGGCCGGCTGCTGCCAGTGCTGGGCCTGGGGCCACTAATCAAGAGGTATGGGGCTCACTGAGGCCAGATTCTGCTTGAGAGATTTTAGGAAAATCTGAAGTGTGAGCCCCGACAGGCCATTCCTATGGTAAAGCCACTGAAACAGCTTGAGTGGGCCCAAAATTTGGGTGGGGCAGGGCCTCAGGGAATCACCAGGGAAGGGCAAACAGTGTGAGCCAGGTTGCTGGAGTCCCAGATATGGCGGCGTCTGCCAGCTCAGGGGAGGGCTCACCAAAGGACCAAAGGCCTCTGCCAGCATGGCTGTCTGGGAAAAAGCTGCCTCTCCAGTCCTCGCTCCAATGCCAAACAACTCAGTTCTTCCCCGTATGTCTCTGGTGCCTTTCAAGCTGTCTGCTCCACGCTGGAGCCTGGAGGGTGGGAGTTCGAGTAAGTCTGTGCGCGGGCCCTTTAAGAGGAGCTGCCGGGGGCTCCGGCCACCTCAGCCTCGGTTCCCGCTGGTTTTACAGCCAGAAGTGATGGGGATTCTCTTCCTGGCACTGGAACCCCGAGCTGGGCGCCTGGTGTGGGACGGGGACCCCTCAGTCCTCAGGGAGGACCTTCCCAGTGAGGTATCCTCCTGATTTGTATCCGCCCACCCGTCCGCCCCTCCTAGCGTTTACCTACGCCGCCATCCTGACCGAAAGTCTCAGTTCTCTCATTCTTTTTTTTTTAATTCCTCACCCGAAGGATACTTTTCCATCATCAGATAGAGTGGGAGGGAGGGGGGGAGAGAGAGAGAGAGAGAGAGAGAGAGAGAGAGAGAGAGAGAGAGAGAAACATTGACACGAGAGAGCCACACTGACTGGCTGCCTCCCGCATGACCCCGACCAGGGCCCGCAACCGAGGTCCGTGCCCTTGACCGGAATCGAACCTGCGACTCTTTGGTCTGCAGGCCGATGCTCTAACCACTGAGCCAAACTGGTCAGGGCTGTCTCTCATTCTTTTTTTTTTTTTTATCCTCACCCGAGGACATTTTCATTTTTTGTTCAGATAGAGTGGGAGGGAGAGAGAGGAAGAGAGAGAGAGAGAGAAACATCGACGTGAAAGGGACACATCGAGTGGCTGCCACCCGCACGACCAACCAGGGCCGGGGACAAACTGCAACCGAGGTACATGCCCTTAGCGGGAACCGAACCCGGGTCTCTCTGGACCGCAGTCTGACGCTCTAACCGCTGAGCCAAACCGGCCAGGGCTGTTCTCTCATTCTTTAATCTCTCTTCTTCTTGTTTGATTTGAATTTTCTTCCTTTGATTAACAACTGTGTGATCTATATCATCAAGTACTTTTTTATCTGCTACTTTAACACCAGATTGAGAATTTTTCCTTTTCTGCCCTTGTTTCTGGTGAATTTATTCTTCTAAATCGGCACTTGCTAGAGTGTTTTCTGTTTGCCAACTTTCTGTCTGCATCAAAAAGTTTCTTCTTCACTTTTGTTTTTTTTGCAGGTTCTTGCAAAAGTGGTCTTTGAATTTGGGCTGGTCTTTCTTCCTCCTCGTGCTGTTTCCTTTTTTGGTGGTTTCCTTTGGGGGCCATTCTCAGCCGGAGGCCTCCGGGAGCTGCTGCACCTGAGCCCGCATGTCCGGGTCCCAGCAACTTCCACCCAGAACCCTGAAAAACGTTTTAATTGATGCCCTGGCCAGTTTGGCTCAGCGGTTGGAGCATCAGCCTGCAGACCAAAGAGTCACGGGTTTGATTCCGGTCAAGGGCACGTACCTCGGCTGCAGTTCATCCCGGCCTTGGTTGGGGTTGTGCAGGAGGCAGCCAGTCGATGTGTCTCTCTGACATTGAAGTTTCGCTCTCTCTCCCTCCCTCCCACTCTATCTGAAGATAAATAGGAAAAAAAACCAAAATTTTTATTGAGATATAATTGATATATAAAATTGTGTAAGTTCTCATTTTCTTTTTTTAAATCCTTGCCCGAGGGTATGTTTATTGATATTTAGAGAGAGAGAGAGAGAAACATCAATGTGAGAGAGAAACATGGATTGGTCACCTCCCACACATGCCCCAGCCAAGGATCGAACCCACAACCTAGGTATATGCCCTGACCAGGAATTGAACCCACAACCTTTTTGATGTATGGGATGACGTTCCAACCAACTGAGTCGCCTGGCCAGGGCTCACTTTCTTTTCTTGTGGTGTCATTGTCTGGTTTTGGTATCATGATAATATTACCCTGATAGAATGAATTGAGGAGTGCTCCCTTCTTTACTACTTTTTGGTAAGAGTTTTTAAAATTGGTATAAACTTTTCTTTAAATGTTTGGTAGGATTCCCCAGTGAAGCCAGTCGGGCCTGAGCTTGACTTTGTTGGTAAGACACTCCGGTGTAGGTATCTTTGGGTCTCTCCTCTGGAGCTGCTCACACAGGAATCCTCGCATTTCCTGCCTGGATGGAATCAGCCCGGCTGCCAGGCTTCTGGGCGCTGAGAGGAGGAAGAAGGTTGAGGTCATACTGTTCTTCGATGTGTTAACTTTCACTTTAACCCTGTTTTTCAGTGTGGTAATTTCCCCTTAGCTGTGGTTGTATACCCCTGGTTTGCTCTTTTTCCTAGCAAGATCCTCCGGTCTGCTCAGTCCGGAGGGGTCAGTGCCCGGTGCACAGAATTGCAAGGAGAGGCGTCCAACGCTTACTAGGCTTTCAGCCTCTCCTGTTACAGTCCTTCCTTCGCCCCAGGATCAAGGAACCTGAAGCCACCAAGCATTTGGGGTTTCTGCAGGGTTGCTTCTTCATTTCCCTCCCTCTGGTTTAAGAAGAAGGTTTTGATGAGAAGAATTTTTTGTTTCGTTTTGCTTTTAATCTGTCTTAGGAACTACATGTACACCTGTTCTAGCTTCCAACAACGTTGTTTGCTATTGCTGACTTTTCCTTTCTTTTGTTCCTGTGTTCATGCCTCCTTCCCCTTTTGTAACCCTTTACTGTCATTTAGTGGGGTTTGGTAGGGAGCGAGGTTACCTGTGTGGTCATCTCAACTGGAGGCCACCATCTTCTGTTTAAGGCTTTGGCTTAAACCTCTTCTTTCATCTGCATTTTTAGAAGTCTGTCCTCTAAGGCCCAGGGTGTGGCTATTGTAGACTCTAACCAGACAGGGTAACCTTGGACTGGTAACTGCACCTTTTAGTTTCTTCACCTGAATATTTGAAGGAGCGTATTAGTCAGGATTCCAGATCGCAAATGACAGAAAGCCAGTGTAATACGCTTTGTCAGAAAAGGGGCTTTAACATTCTGATCTAGAAGAAAAGTCCGGGGAGGAGGTGGTCAGTCAGGCCCTCCCAGCCCTGCTGCAGGCTCACCTCCTGCCAGCTTAGCATCCCCAGAGGGAAAAGGATCTTCTCTTTCCCATGGCCTCAACAGAAGTCCCAGTCTGGGGTGGGGGGTGGGGATAGGCGTTCCTCTCTGAACTCAGAGCAGGGCACCTGACTGGCTGGCAGGGTGGAGGGGGGCACCATTGGAGGGAGGGGAAGAGGGCCTTAGCCTCCAAATACCACATGGACCAGAGTGAGTGAGGAGGGGTAGTTCCCCCAAACAGCACAGCAGTACTGATACCAGAAGAAGGAACAGATGCTGGGCAGGCAGAAGTAACAGGTGTCTGCTGCAGGGTAATCACACCAGCCTCATAGCCTTGATGGAAATTAAACCCCTAGCTTGGTGCCTGGGACCTTAAAACATTAGCGGTTGTTGCTGTTGTGATTATTGTCATTGTTAACAGGGAGACTCTCTGGCTTGCCTTCTTATCCTTCAGAACTAATTCCTTTGCCAGGGACACAAATAGGCACAGAGCCACGGCCCCATTCGGCCCCCTGAGACACGAAGTTGACAGCCAGGCTCAGTGAGGCCCCTGATAGCATGCTCCTCTCACCAGGTGGGTCTCCTCTCCTTATCAAGTCAAGTCAAGGCCTGTTCATCCCTGTCTCCTCCTCCACGCAGCCTTCCTGCACACCTAGCTGAAAGAACACACGTGGAACAGTTTGCCACCTATCGGCACTGTCTGCTCAAATAAATTATTAACTGCTTGGGACCATGGCCTGGGTCTCACGTGCCTTCAGTTACACCCCTTCTTCCCTTCCTCCCAGACCCATAATGCAAATCTGGCCAACAGCAGGATCCAGCAAGTACCAAGCAATCCAGGTGTCTAGCTGGTGCCATGGTCTGGAGGGCAGGGCCCAGGCCTGTTGGAGGACATCAGATCATGGGACAGTCATGCCATCCCTGTCAGTTAGGAATTGAGTTCAGCTGCCAGTAACTGGTAGAGACTGCTCTTTGTGTCCCCAAAACCAACCTCCCCTATTTAGTAAAAGAACTCTAGTGTTTTAGAACCCCAACCTTTGTTTGTTAATCCTCACCCAAGGATACTTTTCCATTGATTTTCTTTCTTTTTTTTATTTTTATTTTTTTTTCAGATAGAGTATAAGGGAGGGAAGGAGAGAGAGAGAGAGAGAGAGAGAAACATCAATTGTTTGCCTCCCACACAACCCCAGCTGGGAGCCAGGGATCAAACCTGCAACCAAGGTATGTGCCCCTTCGGTCCAACAGCTGAGCCAAACCGGCCAAGGCTAGAACCCCAATTTTTAAAATCTAAATCTCAATATTCTATTTAATAGCAGGACTTTAAAGGAACTTTTATTATGAAAATTTTATAATCTATTCAAAAGTGGAGAGAAGGGTATAATGAACTTCCATATAACCACCACTCAGCTTCAGCCATTGTTAACACATGCTAATCTTGTTGCATCGATTACATTCTTCCAACCACTGGGTTATTTTGAAACAAATTCAAACATCATGTCATTTCATCCATCAATTCAATATGTATTTCTAAAATGTAGTCTTTGAACACACATATGTATATAAAATACAATATCTTTTTATTTCTAAAAAAGATAATTCCTGCCCTGGCCAGTTTGGCTCAGCGGTTAGAGTGCTGGCCCAGGGACTGAAGAGTCCCAGGTTCAGTTCCTGCTAGGGACACGTACCTTGGTTGTGGCTTGTCCCGGTTGGGGTCGTGTGGGTGGCAGCCACTCAATGTGTCTCTCTCATATCGATGTTTCTCTCTCTCTCTTCCTTCCGCTCTATCTGAAGATAAATGCAAAAAAAAAAAAAAGTGTCCTTGGGTGAGGATAAAAAAAAAAAGATAATTCCTTATATCATCACATAGCCATGTCCAAATTTCCCTAGTTATCTCATAATTTTTTATTTATTGATTTTTTTAATTTTTTTATTTTTGGTACGTGCCCCTAGCGGGAACCAAACCCAGGACTCTCTGGTCCGCAGGCCAACGCTCCAACTGCTGAGCCAAACTGGCCAGGGCTCATAATTTTTTAAAAGAGCTGACTTGGTCCTGGCCAGTTTGGCTCAGCAATTAGAGCGTCAGCCCACAGACTGAACGGTCTCGGGTTCAATTCCTGGTCAAGGGCATGTACCTGGATTGCGGGTTCAATCCCTGGCCCCAGTAAGGGTCGTGGGGGAGGCAACCAATCGATGTATCTCTCTCACATTGATGTCTCTCTTTCTCTCTTCCTCCTTCCCTTCCACTCTATCTAAAAATTTTTTTTTTTTTTATCCTCACCCGAGGACATTTTTTTCATTTTTTGTTCAGATAGAGTGGGAGGGAGAGAGAGGAAGAGAGAGAGAGAGAAACATCGATGTGAAAGTGACACATCGAGTGGCTGCCACCCGCACGACCAACCAGGGCCGGGGACAAACTGCAACCGAAGTACATGCCCTTAGCGGGAACTGAACCCGGGTCTCTCTGGACCGCAGGCCGACGCTCTAACCGCTGAGCCAAACCGGCCAGGGCTCTATCTAAAAATTAATGGAAAAATATCCTCAGGTGAGGATCAACAAAAATAAAAAGAGCTGACTTGTTCCAACAAGATCCAAAAACACAAGATCTACATATTACATTAGTAGAACACCAGTTTAATTCAAGGGGGTGATGTGTGCAGCTGAAGAAACCCATTTCCCCACTTCCTTGTGTCTCAGTTTGGCCAAGGAGGTAGCAGTGGAAGTGTGGAGGCGGCTTCCGAGAAGACTCCTCAGAAGGAGCTGTCAGCTGGGAGATGAGCACCTTTTATTCGACCTTTATTCCTCCCTGCCCAAAAGATCGGCTGGGGAAATGGGCTGCAGGGGTGGGCTGCCTCCCCCTCCCCCTCCCCGGACTTGCAGCTGGTTTCCTAGAGTGACTGGCACAGTGGTGAGCAAGCGGCTGTGGTCAATCTGTGCTGAACTCCCTTTCCATAAGGGGGTGGGGAGGGGGCTCTTCCCCTAGAGTGACGATGCTGAAGAGGAGGTCCACATCCTTCCTCTGGTCCCACAACTAGAACAGGGCCTGGCTCCAGCTGGGGCTTTGCTGTCTTCCCCACGTGACACAGAGAGGAAGGGATGCTAAGACTGATTCCCAGCGGCCAGGGCAGCCTTCTGGGGTGGCCTTGTTCTGGCCAGGTGGCTCCTGAGACCGGGTCTCCAGAGTCCCTCGGCTCCTCTCATTTTCCAAATCTTGTCTACAGCCTCGTCGTCATTCTGGGGCCCCACCTTGACCTTCCAGCAAACAAGTCCCTGCTTGCTGAAGCAGCCACCTCGCTGGACCCGGCGGCGGGGCGGAGGGGCAGGCAGGCTGAGAGGCCCTGGCTCTTCCCGAGAGGAGCGAGGAGGGTCAAGGCCGGGGTGTCAGGCGGCTGGGGTCTCTGGTGGGGCCGATTTCCGGACTCGGTGTTTGGGTGGCCTCGACGGTCGTTTCTGGCAACTGCCAGGCACCGCGGGCAGAGTCGAAGAGCTCGCGGGGGGCGCGATGCCCGGGGCTCCCGGCTCCACTCCCCCAGCGGCTCGGCGGGCTGCGCCCCAGGGCGGGTCTGGGCCACAGCGCGAGGCCCGGGTGCCCCCTGGTGCCCGAGGCAGGGACGGCCCGCAGCGCCAAGATGGCCCAGGTGGCCGCGCCCGCTCCAGGAGGCGCCCCCTGCTAATGGATGGGTCACCTCTGTCTCCGCGGGGGACAACTGGGAGTCCCAGGGTGCTCGCGGGCTCCGGCCAGCAGCGTGCGGCGGGCGCATGGCCGGGGGCGCCCTCGCGTCCCGGAAGCCACCCCGGGGACCGGGCGACCGGAGAGGCCGTGCCCCTGAGGGTCCCTCCCGTGACCCTGGCCGCCGCCCCGATTCGCCCACAGCCTGCGCTTCCCGCCTCCCAAACCTGTGCTCGCACTGTGCGCAGGGACAGCGTGACGCCAGAACATGCTCCGAGTGTGAGGGTGCGGGTTCTGCTCCAAATCCCCGATAAAAGTCGCTCTTGTGATGATTTGCTTCTAAAAATTTCTGCTCTACCTGGAGGCTTCCAGGCTGCACTGCCCAGTAGGTGGCCACGGCCACATGGGGCTATTCAGCATTTGAAGAGTGGCGACTGAGGAACCCAATTGTTCATCTTACTTAATTTTAATTAATTTTATTATTATTTTTTATTTTTGTACGTGCCCCTAGCGGGAACCGAACCCGGGACTCTGCTCCGCAGGCTGATGCTCCAACCGCTGAGCCAAACCGGCCAGGGCTAATTAATTTTAATTTTAAAACAAGCAATGTCAATTTTTCTGTAACAGCTTTGTGTTGGGTAGGGCTGCGTGTCACTGTAAGTGTTGGAAGGGTAGCATCCAAGTTGAGACGTGCTAGGTAGAGTACACACCAGATTTCCAAGCGTTAGTGCACAAATAAGAATGTAAAATACCTCATTTTAAAATAGTAATTACACACTGAAATATTTTTGATATATTGAGTTAAATAAAACATTAATTTTACCTTTAAAAAATGTGGCTACTAGAGCCCTGGCCGGTTTGGCTCAGCGGTTAGAGCGGCGGCCTGCAGTCCAGAGAGACCCGGGTTTGGTTCCCGCTAAGGGCATGTTCCTCAGTTGTGATTTGTCCCCGGCCCCGGTTGGTCGATGTGTCCCTTTTGCGTCGGTGTGTTTCTCTTCCTCTCTCTCCCTCCCACTCTATCTGAACAAAAAATGAAAAAATGTCCTCAGGTGAGGATAAAAAAAAAATGTGGCTACTAGAAATTTTTAAATTACTTTGTAGATGACATTCTATCTCTATATTTCTGCTCTAGGGAGTGGGTTGGGCTAAGTCTGAGTTTTATTTTCTGATTCTATGGCAGGCCCCAGAGGTTGGGGACCCTGCTATCAGTGGATATGGGGATATGTGGGGAAAGGCCCTGACCCTCAGGGAACAAGCCCAGGGTCAACCTGGAAGCGTCATAGGAGCCCCAGATGGCACGCTCACACAGCCACAGTGTTTGATGGGCACTGAGCTTGGCACAGCATGAGCTCATGCACAGAACACTCATCTTTGTCCTGAAGACGTGGGTTCCAGCGTTGACTGTGCCTCTCACTGTGTGCCCAAGTCTCTTGGCACCTCACAAACAGTTAATGTAAAATGGGGTCATGTTCTGGTCTACTTCGCCAGGGACTCCCGGGGCCAGTGTGAGGACCACAGGGGGAAGCCCTCTTCAGCCACTGCTGGTGGTGGTTCTCTCTGGAGGGCATTACAGAAGACTCACATTTCTGGGATGCTGATTTGCTACTGGCACATAATTCTTTTCAACTCTGCAGAGCGCATCTTTTTTTAAAAATGCTTTTATTGATTAGAGAGAGAGGACAGGAGAGAGAGAGAGAGAGAAAGAGAGAGAGAGAGAGAGAGAGAGAGAGAGAGAGAGAGAGAGAGAGAGAGAAAGAAACACTGATTGGCTGCCTACTGCATGCCCTCTACTGGGGATTTGGCCCACAATTTGGGCATGTGCCCTGACTGGGAAATTGAACCGGTGACCTCTGGGTACATGGGGTTGATGTTCAACCACTGAGACACAACAGCCTGGCTGTTCCACTTTTAAATGTACACCAGTGGACTGTAGCAGGCACCTGATTCATTGTTTATATATAGAACTGGAGAGAACAGAATCTGGGCTGAAGCTTTTCAAAGGGTGCTGCTTGCTCTGCACTGTCTGACTTAGCTGGCAGGGGCCACGGGAAGGGAAGCTGAGACAGACCTAAAGGCCAAACCCCACGGCTGTCCAGCAGCCCTTCTCCAGGTCAATTGGCAATGACTAGGCGGCCAGAAGGTTGAGTTTTTCTCTTAGGAAGCCCAAGTCTGTTTCTGCCACCCCAACCACTTGATACCAGGTCCTAGGAGCCAAGTTTTGAGTCCCAAAGAGCTCCGAGGAACCCAGGTCCACAAAAGTGCCAGACCTTCTTCAAAAATAAACATCCTGCCCTGGCCGGTTTGGCTCAGCAGTTAGAGTGTCAGCCTGTGGACCAGGGAGTCCCGGGTTCGATTCCGGCCAAGGGCACGTGCCTCAGTTGCAGTTCGTCCCCGGCGCCGGTTGGGGTCGTGAGGGTGGCAACCAGTCGATGTGTCTCTCACATCAATGTTTCTCTCTCTTCCCCCCTCCCTCCCACTCTGTCTGAAGATAAACGTAAAAATAACCTCGGGTGAGGATTAAAATAAATATCCTTCATTATAGGCGCGCACACACACACACACACACACACACACACACACACACCTCACACACAGAGCAAGAGGGCTAACACTCCTGTGTCTCTTACCTTCCAAGAAGTTCTGGATGCACAGACCCTACGACTCAAGGCACTGGAGAGGAGGGTTGGTTCAAAGCAGATTGTCTGGGCTCATCCAGTGATCTGAGCCCCTCAGAAGCCTGTGAGCTTTTCTCATAAGCAAGGCTGCTCATCTGTCAGGTGTTTCACGGCCTCTGCAGGGCCAAGGATTGTGAACCCAATTCTCTTTGCTCTGGTTCTAGGTGGGGAGCAAGAAATACCAGGACCCAGTGTCACGGAAACTCATTCCAGGGTAGAGAGCAGCCTTCAGAGATGGCAAGAGGATTTAAGGTGAGTACAAGTTGTGGGGTGCCAAGCCCACAACTTTCATTTCCAGGACAATATGCCTCGGAAACCCCAGGTCCATCTACCACTTGGGAAGCAACAGGACTGGGGCTGAGGTAGTGACATAGGGTGAGATTACGGGAGGATGAGAACCAAGCCCCACTGAATGCACTGGCACTCCTCATGGAGCAGTTTTTAAAGCAGCTGTCTTGTGTGAGATCCACAGAATCACTGCTCACATGACCCACAGATCTCTTAATTCTCCTTTCAGCTGGAAAATGGGTGCTCTAAACTCCCAAAGCTTTTAGGGTCCAAAACCACTCACCTCTGATCCTGAAACCTTGGTGTTTCTTGGGCTGATGTAATTCCTCTCTCAGGATACTATATCCTGTGATATGGCATTGTTTCAGGGCCCAGATGGAGTTGTCACAAAGTGTCAGAGTCAGAACCTACCAGTTTGGGGAATTTTATTTCACAGATGAACCTGAGGCCACAGAGCTCGAGGCTACACAGCTAGTTAATGGAAAAGATGGGACCAGAACTCAGTGCTGGTTCAGCCCTTTGGTCCATGACATAATTGGCTGAGGGGTCAGAGAGACCACCTGCAAAGAGCCTGTTGAGTGTTTTGCTTCTGAGCATTGGAGGCAGCTAGGGTAGCTTGAGGGTTTACTTGCCACAGGACAGCTTGAGGTGTTCTTCACACTGGACATTTCCAAGGTGGCCTAATCCTCTCTCTTCCTGGTACCAAAGCTGGGCCTACTGCAGAATACATGAGGATGCAGCGAGGAAAAAAAGGAGTGTGGGGGACATGAATAAGGAGAAGAAAACAGTGGAGAGTTGGGGGAATAAGGACATATGACCAAAGGAACCCTTTGTCGTAAAGGCCTTCTCACAAAATCCAAGGCCAAATAGATTGTCCAATATACTAGGCAATATCGCCATCTGGTGGCCTAAGGGCATAAGCTTCAGAAAGGAATGGAAACGTAGCAATAATCCAGTGGCCAACTTCTGATGCAATACCCACTGCTCCTCTCCCTGGTTGAGGCTGGCACCTGGCACAGGGGGGTACCTGTTGAGGCAGACTGGCCCCCAGCAGGAAGCTGCACCGCCTGTGAACCCCAAGCCAAGTGGTTACCCTTTGCTCAGCATTAGTTGCCAGGGTCTAGAAGATTTGGGCTACTGTGGGAGCCATGCCTGCTGATCCACTTGGAGGTAACTAGGGTCCTTCAGGCTACAGGACTTCACAGAAGAGGTGGCTTTTTAAGGCTCTGGTGAAGCCTCACAGCCAGCCTCATTTATAGCCAGCAGTCACCCTACAGGGACAGGTTTCTGTAGGCAAGGCTTCTTGGTTAGACACCCTCCAAGCTAACCCAGTCTACCTTGTAAGAACTTTTCAGGGAAAAGGGGAAAAAAAAGCCAGCTGTGCAGAGGAGCCAGATAACAGGAAGGACATTTTTAAAAACAGGCTAAATAATCACAGGGGCCAATATCTTATTCATCAAGGTCCAGCCATTTGCCAAGGTATATACACATTTTATTTAAAAAAGTTTACAGTTTTCATTATACACAACTATTAAGAGGTTATAGTCAGAGGAGGCATTTGTCCTGTTGACAGAAGTGCCCACTAGATCATCACAAGGCAAGGAAAAAGGTGGGAGGGAGGAGATAGGGCGAGAAAAAATAAGTGATAAAAAGCTCAGATTTCAATTAAGGGCTGGTAAGTCCCTTTTATCTCTTCAAGTATCACACAATATGTACCAAATACAATCAGTAAATAATGGCCATTTCTTCCCAAGGCCACAGCCAAGACGAGTATTTGCTGAATTAAGAGTCCTGGCCCTTCCTCAGGTGAGTAGAGAACCCTCACCCCTGAGGAGTTAGCTCCCCCTTCCCCAAGGGGCCTCCACTCCAGCCAGTCCCTAATGGAATTGCAAGGTGTTCAGTGGCCAGAGAAAATATGAACATGGATTCAGAAGTCCAAAGAAACACAGGTCTTTGTGCCCACTCAGAAATTATTTGATTTTGGTCAACAAGGCTGTGAACCCAGTTAGGAAGCTGATGAAATAAAACTTACTAACTTTAGTTAATGGCTTTCACTTTTCTAATCGAGTCCTAGAACACAGAAGGGTCACATGCCATTTAAAATCAAACACTAGTTCCCAGAAACTAGACCCACGGAAGCCAGTGGAGGATGTTTTCTCATGATTCCCAGCCATCCCAATAGGAGGCTTAATAAAAAGCAAGTGGCAGGCCAAGGCCAAGTAGGGCTTTGGGAACCTCTTGAGGGGAAAAATTCCTTCGAGGGGAGACACTCTCCAGGAGCTTAGATCAGCCAGTTGGCAATTAGAACAGCTTTTGAAGTGGAAGAAAAATGTCGGGTACAGGAGGGATACGTGGCAACTTCTGGTAATTATCTCACTAGTATAAAATGCTGGTTAAAACTGCACAGTAAACTCAAGGAGGGCAATGAGATCGAAGACTAAAAGAGCAAAAATGCCACTGTCTAGGTTGGCTACCAATCGCAACCCACAAGGCCTCAGGGCTGGGGCTGCGGGGAGCAGTGGATTAAATGCTGCAGCCATCTTTGCTTGTTGGTGTTTGGCAAGAGCTTGTGCTCAGTCATTTGAACAGGGGCAAAGAATGGCCTGTGCTGGTAAACCACAAGGTAGTAGTTCAATAACTATGAGTACTAAGAAAGGAAGGGAAACTGCCAGAAGCAACTCTGACTGACCACCACCACTTTTAAAAGCAATAATGTTCAGCCTTTCTGAGGGGCTCCAGACGCTTTCCTGAGTGTTGTGACAGGACAATCTGGAAAAGCAATTGGTGTTGAAACACCCCTCACTCAACCTTAATCTACCATCTATTATTGGGGGCCCAGAGTCCTCAGATTCACAGCCAGGCCTCTTCTAGCTCCCTCTGCACCTGTATGATCTCCTACTCCCACCTCTTCCAGGTACAGGGGAGGGACAAAAACTTAGCATTAAGAAGGGATTCTGTTCAACTTATCAAAAGTCAATTTCGCAGTGGAGAGGAAAAGACCCACACAGAGCCAAAAACATGCATGGGACCAAGGTTAGTGCTCCGATGAGACAGACTTTCACAGAATGAGAGTACAGCGTGATTTTAGTAGCAATTCCAGAAGCTTCCAGTGCTAATAGAGAAGCCCTAATTACACCTTCATCACACAGACTTGGATGGACACACAGGAACAGACATGGAGGCAATACACTCACACACACACGCACACACATACACACAAGCACACACACTAGCCGCCACACTCAGATCTGCTTCTTAACCCCTGCAACCTCCCCGACAAGTCTTCATTTGGGAATTCTCACCACCAGAGTTCTACTACTGGAACTCTCGATTGCAGGCAAGCTGGTGTCTTTTGGTTAGAAAAACATGGATTTAGTCAAGGAGCAGAGCTGTGGCACTGCTCACCACACCTTCCCTAAACTTGGTTCTGCTAGTTTTTTTGGACAAGATTTAAAGCAATTATTATCTGGACATTATTTTTTTTGAAAGGTAATTAGAACACTATTGTTTATACAATATTGAAAAAATACAATTTTTTATTGTTTGAACTCAAATCACCACCCAGCACTTTAAGCCTACCCTAAGTCGCACCTACAATAACGGTTATAGCACAAGCAAACTGCTAATTCAGCAGGTAAGCAAGTTAGACAGTGCCAGCAGAGACCCTCCCTCCCCCAAAGTAATGAGAAGACAACGTGCTAGATACGAGTTAAAGTACACCATTACATGTTAAATAGTTAATACTACCCTTCCAACAAGCCACAAATGCTAGATAAGTAACTCAGTACGGTTAACTAACCACAGCCCTACGTAACTGCACTTTTAATTAAAAAAAAAAAAAAAAAAGAAAACCTTTTGCTTCATGCCCGTAATTAACATAAAATAAGTAAATTCTTTGTCTTTTTTTATTTAGGAAAATAATCATGCTAAAAGCAAGTTGTACTTTATATAGATTTTCAAAGAAAAGATTGATTGTGCTTTTTGAATAAAAAAAGATAGGATATCTTCCAACCTCATTGACTCAAATCTTGTGGAATATAGCACTTCTAAACTAAAAACACACGCCAGAAAGAAAAATTAAAGTATCCCAGTGGGACATTCAAAAATTGTCTTTAGAGGGTTTTAGGATTGGCTGGTTCTGCTCTTGTCCTATTGGTTGCAACACAAAAAGAATACAGAGGTGCTGTCTGATGTCTCCAAATTCAGCAGGCAACACTCAGATTTGACAGAAACTGTCGGCAACCTGGACATATGGTTAGCTGAGTAAACATGTCATTAGCAGGCATTTTAAACTATCTGATTTCCTCTTAACATAAACAGGAGAGAAGACTTTCTTCCTTCAAAACCTGTTTTACTACTACATCATATTTCTGAATCCTTTCCTCTATTCAGTCACACTCTGAAAAAAACTGTGTTTGTTTTCCCCATGAAGAGTCACTGTGGGTACAAGAACCTTTATTTGTTCCAATTTTTACTCATTTGAAATTTAGAATGTGTGTTGGGTCTAAAACACCCATTTTGCACTCCCACAAGCAGATGATGACCAGGCCGCTGCCAAGAGCAGCAGCAGAAGGAAAACCAGAACCAAAACCAAACCATGAATGAGAGTGCCCAGGAGTCACAGCCACCAGAAGGGTCTTCTTCCCAAGTCTAATGGTCCACTGAGCGGCTGTCCAAGGAGGAGGCCATCTCTTGGCAGGTGAAGATTAAATTTGTAACCTAAGCACAATTCACACACACACCAAAAAACCCAAACCCCCAAAACAAAAATAACCCACAGCCACCCTCAATTTAAAGCTCTCAGTCCAGGGCAGTGGTCTCCAAGTGGCCAACAATAGGATGAGGATGTGACTCTGCACGTGTGGGATGAGAGGAAACATCTTCCCAGTCACTTTTCTCTTCCTGTCCTGTCCTCTCAAAAACGGTCTGGATTACAAACTCTACCCCGTTGAGAATCAGGTTCAGAAAACACTTTCCAAAGGTTCTCCACAGCAATACACTCGTGGCTGCAGGGCTGAGTAGCCAGAAGGGCAGGAATCTACATATAAAAATGTACTTAAAATCCGAGTCAAAAATTGGTTTAAGTTTCAATACTCCAATTAGCTCCCTGTTTACACTGTTACTCCACAGAAATGAGGCCACCTAGGAATCACAGGAAGGAGCAGCTCTGATTCTGACGTGGCTGGCTCTAAATGCCCCCACAGCAGGACTGTTCCTCCCCAATTTTTTCCTTTCCATTTTGAAAAAGCACTATTCTATCTTCACATCCAAGAGCTGGTTGGTTTGGTTTGTTTCTTTGGAACCATCAATAAAAGAAGCAACTTTTTCCTGTTATTTTTACTCATGTCTATCTATCAGAGCGGCTATTTCTTTTGACAGTTCAGTAGCACACAGGCTGACTTGGCCAAATGGACTTATGAATGCATGCATTCAGACCGCATATTGCTACCAAAATGGAATGTGGGAATATGCTATGCACCTCAGGTTGAGAAATGACCAAGAAATCAAGATCTAAAGGGTGATATATAATATATATATATCAATGCTATTATTCATAAAAACCTTGTTTAGTAATAAAAAAAATTGCTTTGTTTAAATATGAATATTATAGTCTGCTTCTCATGGTTAGGAAATAATAGTCTTTCTGAAAAGCAGGTGCTTTTTCTACTACAACTCCATATCCTGAGCCTCATCTTCCGAAAAGTCAGACATAGAACTCTCCGACGAGCTGTCACCGGTGCCCTCTTCCTGCTCTTTCAGTGCTTCCTCCGTTGCATATTTCTGGATGTACTCTGCACAGGGGATGGGGATAAAGAAAACACAAGGGCAGTGAGCAGGAGGGCATGTGCTTCAGCGACCCCAAAGTTGGCAAGTCCCAGGGAAGTTCAAGCTCTCCTTACATGCCAGAGGGTAACAAAGATGACTGTGTGGTCACGAAAGCTAAGGGGAAGACTTGGAGTTTATGCATTTTGCCCCATTAATAAGAGAGGCAAAGCAGGACATGTGACTTGTAGGATAATAAATACATCGTGTCACCATCCCAGAACTCCCATGGCCCATCACTTCCCAGATGCATGTATACAAGGCAGCCAACCACCCTGGGCCTCGGCTGCAAGGCACAGGAAGGTCAGCAGACATCCAGGACGATGGCTAGTGTCAAACGGCCCCCAGTCCTCCAACTTTCCTTGTTGGCTGACCAGTACAGATGCCCTCCTCCAAACGTGATGTTTGGGAAGATGTGATCCTGCACTTTCTTTTAATTTTCTATATTAATAAAAAATTCACCTCCCAGATAGCTGGACTAGTTGATTCCACAGTAATTTATAAGGAAATCCTCCACCATTTTTAGATCTGCAGTTATATAATTATAGTCAGCCAAATCTATTATTTTAGGAATAGATTTTAGCTTAAACAGATCCTGCCTGTCAGGTTTCTGAAGCAGCTGGTAAAAACAGTCTTTCAATCTGCTCAGGAATGAGCTGCTATCTGGAGACAGAGCTAGCTTGAGTGACTTTATCATGTATTATTTACTTGAAGATTTATGCTGCTATAACCTAGGCTGAAAAAAGTTTTAAGAACTGAATAAACAATTAAACTTGTTCCTAATGTCTCTAAGTGCATACTGTTCTCAAGTAAATAGCCTATACACAATATGAAGAGACAAAGCATTTAGAATCCTATTCAGAATGCCAGCAGGAAAAAAAACATATCCTCATATCCTTAAGCTGTTTTTCCTCCCAAGGAATTATAGGGACTAAATAAAAGAGGAAGATGAGGTAAATGGCCAAACGGGCCTGCCAAATTTGAATAACTTAGTGCAGGAACCTAGATAAGAATATTTTTGTATATTTTTAAGGGGTTGTTTAAAAAAAAGAGAAGAATATGTGACAGAGACCATATGTGGCCAAATCTGGCCCTTTACAAAAAAAAGTTTGCAGATTTCTGACTTAGAGTTCTACAAATTCATAGTAACAAAATTTTACACTGACATGAACTGGAAAAAATAAAAGCCCCTAAGTAGGTAGAAACTGACCTTAGTTTACCCTTTAGAGAGAGAGAAATGTCTATTAAAGCCCTAGTAATTTTACTTTTACTCTCCAATGGGTTGGCTACCTTGTGTTTCTTCCTTTGTAGAAATAACTTTCCTTGCTGGCTGACCAGTATGGCTGCCCTCCTCCAAACTAGATGGTTTGGGAAAATGTGATCATGCACTTTCTTTTAACTTTCTATGTTAATAAAAATATTCACTTCCCGCTGCACTCTGACACTGTAATTTGATACTATCAGCCTTCGCAATTAAGTATATTCAAGGGAACACATACATATTAAGTGCTTACTAGGACAAGGACTTTCAGGAGAGAGAAAAATGAAGAGCAAGGTCACTAATGAGCAGGAGAAAGAAATGAAGAGAAAAGGCAGTTAGTTAGCTGCTAAGTGCCATAAGAGGGAAGCACGGAGGAAGGGACTCCAGCCTGAGAGCCAGGAAGGAGTCACATCTGCACTGACCCCTGAAGGGCCTCTGTCACTGCAGTGTAGGAGACGCCATCCAAGGAAAAGCCAGAGCCTCACCAAAAGCACAGAGGGAGAAGGAAGAAGGAAGTGGCTGTGATGTTAAAACACAACCTTGAGAAAGAACTACATTTGTTTTCTTTCTTTAAAAAATTTTGAAGCAAATAAGTCAAAGTGTACACAGGTTCATCTAGAGTTGAATGGTGGGTACACAGTTAAGTTCTCTGTTTTTCTATAGCGCTGAACCTTTCCCTAACTAAGGAAGATAGTATAGTTGGGTATCCAAAACTAATCTAATTTTCCTGTCATATATTGATGCACTTAGAGGAGTAAAGGCAAGGTGCAGACCACACACAGTGGCAGAAAGCCTGGAATAACAAGCTAAGGTGCCACTCAGTGAAGGTTGAACAGGGAAATGACATATCTTCAGACAGTGCCAATGATGCCCTGTTCTACAGGCAGTCCAATATTTACACGATAAAACAGCATCAACTCATATGTATGAATGCTGATAATGTTCATGGGAAGAAAGGGCACATACACTGACCTGTGTGTGATGTTAGGCGTGGAAATGTCCACTGAGCAATTTAGGAGAGAGGTCACACCTAGACACATTTTTTGAAAATCATCTACCTGGCCCGGCCAGTGTGGCTCATCGACCATACACCAAGTGTTTGAGCATCGACCCATACACCAAGAGGTCACTGGTCTGATTCCCAGTGAGGGCACATGCCCAGGTTGTGGGCCTGATCCCCAGGGGGGGCATGCAAGAAGGGCCCAATCGATGTTCTCTCTCATCGATGTTTCTATCTCCCTCTCCCTTCCTCTCTCTCTAAAATCAATAAAGAAAAAATATTTAAAAAATAGTAATGGCCGATATGGCTCAGCAGTAAGAGCATCACCCGCGGACCAGAGAGTCCTGGGTTTGATTCTGGCCAAGGGCACGTACCTCGGTTGTGGTTTGTCCCCAGCCCCGGTTGGGGTTGTGCAAGTGGCAACCAATCGATGTGTCTCTCTCACATTGATGTTTCTCTCTCTCTCTCTCTTCCTTCCTCTCTCCCTCCAGCTTTATCTGAAGATTAATGTAAAAATGTTCTCAGGTGATGATTAAAAAAAAAAAGTAATAGCCCGGGCTGGTTTTGCTCAGCAGTTAGAGTGTCGGCCCGTAAACCAAAGAGTCTTAGGTTCGATTCAGTACCTCAGTTGTGGCTTGTCCCCGGCCCTGGTCGGGGTGTGTGGGAGGCAACCAGTCAATTTGTCCCTCTCACGTGGATGTTTCTCTCTCCCTCCCTCCTACCCTATCTGAAGATAAATAGAAAAAAAAAAAAAATCCTCAGGTGAGGATGCAAAAATACTACTACTACTACTAATAATAATAAATTTAAAAAAAAGAAAGAAAGAAAGAAAGAAAGAAAGAAAGAAAGAAAGAAAGAAAGAAAGAAAGAAAGAAAGAAAGAAAGAAAAGCATCTACCTGGAGGGGATTATGTAAACTTCTGAGGGTTGAATAGGCTTCCCTAGGGGTGGGGGAGGAGGTGGAGGGGGCTAAAGGACAAAATCTTAAAAGAGAATGACCATGTTTGGGAATGGAATGAGAAATGTTTTCAGAAAGGTGAGAGGTAAAATATCAAAGCTGCAGAGAAGACCATGAAAACTGGTCTTGAGAAAGGTCCAAAAGATTAAGAAGAAATGAGATCAGATTCAGTATAGGAGGGAAAACAAACTAGACCTCAGGAATTTAAGGCAAGGAAACAAGAAGTTTGAAAATTAAAGGAAATAAGTAGCAAGACTTCTAAAGGAATCCACAGGAGCAGATTAAAGCTTCTGAAATGGGAAACGTCTGATAGTCTAGGGGCAAGAGGAGCTAGGAGGAAGGGGAAGCATGGGAGAACAAGATCACCAGCTGGTGGGGGGAATCTGAGAAATAAGACAGGACATCTCTTTATTTCCTATTGGATGGAACAAAGAAATGATGGGGATGGATATATGTAAAGGTACAGTAGGAAGTCAGGGTGAGCTCTGGTCTGACAGCCATGATTTTCTCAGAATACTAAGGAAGACAAAATGATAGCCAACATTAACATTTCAGAAAGCTAGAGCTCCCTCAACTAGAGCTAGCCACTCTAAGATAAAAATGTAGGCTAAGTTCCTCTTGCAATGGGTACTATAGCAGATATGTACCAAAACAGGAATAGTGTTCAACTGCTGCAGCATAAGGAACATAAGAAATGTAGAAATAGGTTGTGCACCAAGGTATCTGTGGGATGCAGATACTGTTAAGTGATTCCTTTGTCAAAATTTAAATACAGTCTCATTATAGAATTTTATCTGATTGAAACTGTCTTTTTCTTGAAATACGTGTTTGGCTAGGTAGATATTCTGTTGCATAAATTAATTTGCAAAGCACCTGAGACCTAAGTAAATTAATTAAGAGTAGATTTATTTCTATTTATCTCAACAAAGTACTGAACAATACCCTGTAGAGAGAGACCAGAGAAGATGAGAAAACAAAGAGAAGGAAACCATGTTCCTTCCACCAGTAGCCCCAAATGCTCCTTTTTGTCTCACACCTGCACAGGTAGAGTGAAGATCTATGTATTCAAGCTCTCGTGAATTAGTTCTACTGCCATCTCTCACAATGAACCTCAAAAGGGCACATGCTTTGCAGAAGATAATTTTCTAAACTGCTAGGCAGATGGGCCAGTTGTGCTAAAAATTGGATATATACCAACACCTTCCATTTGTTTAGCAGAACAGGCCTATAAATTCTTTTCCTTTTTGGGAGAGCTTTATGTATCTAGACTTTTCCTTATGAAAGTTCTCAGGCATATACAGATAAAGAGGACAACAGGATGAACACTGGTAAACCTGTGTGAAACCGTAAACGTTCTTTTGCAACTTTTATTTCTTTTTTATGAAATTCATGTCCCATTAGCATGTAAACTGTTTAAGAATGGGAAAACAGGATTCTAAATCCTAAAGGATGTGGAAACTAGTGCCACCATCACTAACACATTTCTAACTTCAATAGGACATTTCAAGTTTTAACAGAAAAATCCCATAGCACCAGGGCACAGTAGGGGAGAAATATGCCTAGATGAAAACTTCCAAAAGTAAAAGCAAATCAGTATGGGAGCTAGAAAAGAAGCCAGCTGGGTATTTTTAATTCAACAGGTAAAATGACATCATTTTTAAAAAGTCTAATGATGGATTTGGCAATTATTTTTCCAACTCCCAGAGGTAATTATTCTCCTGAAGGGCCAGGATGATATAACCATCTATAAACAAATGTGAGATTATACCTTTCAATTAATACTTTATTCTCAAGTCCAATTTTCTAATTTTATAAGAGGAAGCAAATCACGGTAAAGGTTCTTTTGGACAGGTGTCCACAGGGATTTCTGGCAGGGTGACATCTACTACCACCCAACAGGTAAGCCTCCCACTTTCTCATCTTTCCATCTTTCCTTTTGCCCTTTCTCTCTCCTTCCTTCCTTCCGTGCTGGTACAGTACTTCCAGCCTTCCAAAGGTTGTCTCTGACCCTCAGAACTATAGAGGCTAGTGAGCTCTGCTCTAGCCAGCAGCTATGTCTTTTTAGGCCTGAGAAAAATTATTAGTAACTAAGAAGGGTGATCAAAGCCCAATAGACTTAAGTTCTTCTGTCTCCAGGTTAAGCTATTTGCCATCTTACCTTTAATTTTCTGCTTGTATTCTTCTGGTCGGTGAAGATACATGGCTGCAGCGTCACCATTGAGAGGATCTATGGGGTTGGGATAGGCCAACAACTGGGGCAGGAAGGACTCAAATATATTGGTAAGATCTGAAAAAACAAACAGAAATACATCATGCACGGAACAAACAAGTTCACCTAAAATTCATTTTAAAATTCATTTTAATTCAGAAGTCAAAACTGCTTACCTTCCTGGATATTTAACCACATGAACGTGTGCTCCACTACATGTGATCTACATTACATATTCCTCTCAATACCAATTAAACATTTTTTTAATTTAATTTTAATTTGAAGAACCAGATAAAGGTATACCTGATATTCACTTTGAAAGGCAATTTTCCCAATTCTAATTCACCCCATTTTCTAAACCAAGAATGTAGAAATACTATATACATTGTTTATTAAGTAAAACTTGTGTCCCAATACTCTACTTTCTTACAAAATGAGTACTTTTGGCCAGTGTGGCTCAGGGGCTTGAGCATTGTCCCACGGACTGAGAGGTCCTGGTTTGATTCCCGGTCAGGGCACATGCCCGGGGTGCGGGCTCAATCCTCAGTAGGGGGCATGCAGGGGGCAGCTGATCAATGTTTTTCTCTTACATCGATATTTCCATCTCTCTCTTAACAAACAAAAAACAAAAACAAAATCAGTACTTAATCTCTTAACATGGCCTTTTTCTACAGCTTTGAAAATCCCTACTCTGAAAAGTATTCAAGCACCAGATCTTTAAAAAACTACACAATTTTATAGGTCTTGACATTTAATTCAATTGTCATAACTTTTATTCTTTTTTTTTTGGTATGTGCCCCTAGCAGGAACTGAACCTGGGACTCTCTGGTCCGCAGGCCGAAGCTCCAACCGCTGAGCCAAACTGGCCAGGGCTCAATTGTCATAACTTTTAATGAAGTTATTCAATTATTCTGAGTAATGAGGGTAAGTACTTATATGGACAACTTAAAATCATAAATAAGAGAGATAAGTACTAATTTGTTGCATTTATCAATAATCGTTTAGTAAACATTTATTAAGTCCCCTCTTGCGAGATTCAGCACAAGGTGCTGAGTACACACACAGTTAACAAAAAACCTGCAGTCACATAGTGTTTCATCTAGCAGACTCTGAAAACCTGTAAAATAAACTACATGTCCTCATTAACTTCATAGATGAAGTAACTTCCATCCTATTTGCTCCCCAGTTACCAGACAGTGAGAACTTCAGTGCTTCCATTTGTCTGCCCCACTCTAGTTATTCTATCACGTTAAAGGAAACATTTCTGTTTAGGAGGGAGTGCTAATACAGCATAAAAACTACTTAAAAAAATTTTTTTTTCTTTTTCTTTATTGATTTTTTAGAGAGAGAGGAAGGGAGAGGGAGAGAGAGAGAGAAACATCAATGAGAGAGAACGTGCCCCTCACTGGGGATCAGGCCCACAACCTGGGCATGTGCCCTGACTGGGAATTGAACCGGTGACCTCCTGGTGCACGCGTCAACAACGCTTAACCACTGAGCCACACCGGCCGGGCATAAAAACTACCTTTAATTTATTCTGCTCTTTATATGGATTTTTAAAAAGTATTATAAATGGATGTTTTGTCAAGCCACATCACTATTAGTGGTTCTCACAGCCAGGGGTGATTTTGCTTCCCAGAGGATGCCTGGCAATGTCTGGAGAAATTTTTGGTTGTCACAACTGGGTGTGAGAGGGGGCAGTGGTGCTATTACTATCTAGTGGACAGAGGCCAGAGATGCTGCTAAACATCCTACAATACACAGGACAGTCCTTCACAACAAACAACTATATGGAACAAAATGTCAATAGTGCTGAGGTTTAGAAACCGTGGTCTAGATAAAGGATTAGCAATCTTTTTATAAAGGGAGAGTGACTACTGTAGGCTCGTGGGCCACATTTGGTCTGTCATAACTACTCCACACTCAGTTCTGCTGTTGTAGCACAAAAGCAGCTATATATAATAGGTAAACAAACAGGTGCAGTTGTGTTCCAAACTTTATGTAAAAAAACAGGTAGCAAAAAAAAAAAAACAGGTAGCCAAAGTTTGCCGACCTCTGCTCTAGAAAACCCTACAAATAGGAGGTGGCTCTTCCTTGTCACTGTAAAGTTAAGAAGTGAGCAGTCAGAGAATAAGCTAACACTGAACTATTCAACAGAACTTTCTGCAATGATGACAATGTATCTGTACTGTCCAATATGGTAGCCACTAGCCACATGTGGCTATTGAACACATGAAATACGGCTAATGTGACAGTGAGAAACTGGACATTTCATTTTACTTAATTCTCATTAACTGAGATAACTACAAGTGGCTAGGAGATCCCGTACTGAACAGCTCAGGTCTCGAAAGCAATGTATGGAGAGTCCCATGACAGCTAGCACAGTCCTGTTCTCATGCAGAGATATTGACACACAGCAGGTTTACCTTTAACTGCAAGTTACATACTTGGTATTATTACACAGACCGGGGCTACTTCACCTTCATAAAGCTAACTTTCCAAAGAACTGAAGTATAGTAAGATTCTCATATACCAGGAAACAAATGCAAATTCCTAATAAAAAAAAGAAAAAAAAACTTCCTCGCCCTGGCTGGTTTGGCTCAGCAGTTGGAGCGACGGCTCACTGACCAAAGAGTCACGGGTTCCAGTCTAGTCAAGGGCACGTTCCTTGATTGTGGTTTGACCCCCCGGCCCTGGATGGAGCCGGCTGATGTGTCTCTCTCACGTCGATGTTTCTCCGTCTCTCTCTCTCCCTCCCTCCCTCCTACTCTATCTGAAGATAAATGGAAAAGTATTCTCTAGTGAGGATTAAAAAAAAAAAAAAAATCTTCCAAGATAACCCCCAACCATCTGCAGGATTTTCACTGCCATTTTACTTATAATTTTCCTAAAAAGGAAGCAACATATACAACAAAACAATAATTATCCATTGCACAAACCACTGAAAATTATTTGTCAAGGCTAAGAGACAGAGAAAAATGCTTCTGCTCTAATGCTGGGTGGTGAAAAATCCATAAAATGGTATGTTCTCTAGAATTACAACTATATACAGTATGTGTACACAGAATATTTAAAAAGTTATGTCAAGGCAACAGGCTTGTAATTTCTACTTTTCACACTTCAAATGACATTTTACTTTTTTAACCTTTAAAAATAGCACTTTCCTATAAATATATCCTTTCTACTTTTGCATATGTTTGACATATTTAATGAAACATAACAAGTCTGAAAACTTTTTCTTTTCTTCTCTTTATCCTTGGGTGGGTGGGTTATTAAGACAGTGATAGAAAATGCTGAAAGGTAAGCGAATTAAGAAGGAAAAACAAGGAGAGTGGAAGTTTTACAAATTAAACATGCTCCCAGAGCAAGGAAGAGTTAATAAAATTAGAGTTACACTAATAATAGTAACAGGAATGGCAGCAGCAACAGTTTATACTTAGCACTTACTATAAGCGAGGCACTCATCAACAGTTTACATAGACACTTAATTTCACTGCAGCCAATGAGGTAGGTACCATTACTATCTCCAATTTGCATATGGGAAACAGAGGCAGAAAGAGGTTAAGTAACTTGCCCAAGGTGCTGGGTTTCAAACCTGGGCCTATCCAAAATGCTACCTCTGTTAAGGGATAAAATGAATACCAACTGTCTTAACTTCATGATGGCAAAAGCTCCCCATGTCTCTGCATCAAAACGTACACCCTTAGAGATGGCCACCCTCTCCTCAAAGCTTTCCTTTTTCACAAGTTCAAGGCCAGCAGGATGGTCTCTAAGTGTTTCAGGTGTTTCTGTGGCTGAGCTGCCTGATATTTCACAGAGGCAGTGTGCTTGTTTTCAAGTAGCTCAACCACAGGAAGTAGCCCCAGGCTGTTCAGATACCCACACATAGTGAACTGGGGGCTTCTCCTGCCATGTCCTCACTACAATGTACTGTTCAGAAAGATTAGCAGCTGAGTGTTCCTATCACACAACAAAACCTTTAAAAAAAAAAAAAAAGTACAGGTTTTACTTGCTTTAAGTAATGTTCAGAAGTGCTTCAGGACTCAAATATTGCAGACATGTTTCATAACTAGGTGTTTCATATGTTCCAGGAAGAGATTTTATACCTTTTCTCACTACTTGAAGTTTTTCAAGCCCCCAATAAGTGGCTCTGCCTAGATATTTGTTCCAAACAAATAAAAGAATCCTCAGTTATTGGTTCTTCCTTCCTGTGTCTACTGTCTTCCTGCATTAACATACTTTTTATCCATTTTACAGATGTGCTGAGTCACATCTGTAACACAAAAGCACAGAAAAGGGAAAGTATGCAGCCCAGTTTCAGGTAAAGATAGCAGCCTTTGAAGGCCAGGATGTTAAAGCATTGACACATTCCTGAAAGTGGCTAACAGAGCAATTACTACCAACAGGGTCCTCCTCAAAGAAATATCTCTCAAACATGCAGATGTGCACAAAATCTTATTTCAAGATAAATATGTTGGCAGAAGAGGCCTAAACAAAAAATGAAATAAAGATACTCATCTTTGGAAAAATCCATCATAATAAATATTTCTCCCTAGAATTGTTAATAATAAAAACATCTATCATTTCATAAGCCCCCCCCCCCTTTTTTTAAATCCTCACCCAAGGATATTTTTTCCATTTATCTCAGATAGAGAGGGAGGGAGGGAGGGAGGAGGAGAGAAGGGGAGAGGGGGAGAGAGAGAAACATGGACTGGTTCCCTCCCACAGGACCCTGACCAGGTCCAGTACATGCCCTTGACCAGAATCAAACCCGAGACTCTATGGTCCACAGGCTGATGCTCTAACTGCTGAGCCAAACTGGCCAGGGCTCACAAGTCTTTTTTTAAAAGCACGTTAACTTTCTACTTTTTGAAAGGGAGAGAGCCAGACATGGGTCACCCAAGCCACAGATTATAATCAGCTGGCTCTATTATGGCTGCTTTCATTTTTAAAGGAAGTCCCAGGATTCCTGAGAAGTATAGTTTATGATGAACAGCTCTTACTTCTGCCTTGGACTAAATAAGCACTTACCAAAATGCAGTCCATTAGGACTGACTCTTCAGTCTAATCTTATCAGTATTCATGTTAACAATATTACAATATTCATACCTCCATTCACACACATAAACTAATAATTTCTATTCATATTTAATTTTTAGAAACATTCATATCATACTGATCTGTCATCTAAAGCAGCAATAATTTATCCCATTCAGTCAAGAATAATGGCTTATGGGCAAATCTAGGTCCCGGCTGTTTGTCCATCAGATTTACCTGTGGAGTCTTCTCACAATATGCATGCTGAGGTCTCATACCCACCACCCCAGGGATTCTGATTTAGGATTGGCTGGTGCATGTGTGTGCATTGCATGTGAGGGTATGTAGAAATGCACAGCCAGAAAACACTACCTATCCTATGCAACCTTTATCCCCAGAGACCAAATGGGAAGAGAGCTATTTGCTTGTGGGTTCTTTGACTTAAGAAAATGTTGTCTTGGCATCTAAGCTGGGGAAGAGGCTCTAGCTGAGTAGCCCTCCCTGATCCTTTCATCATTCTTTTCTGCACACCCTTTAAGCAACCATCACTTCCTCCACGTGGAGGTATTCCAAACCATGGGCAGGAAAAAGTAGATCCATTTTAGAGGGGTATTAAAGGGCTGCTTTAGAGCAGAATAGGTGATGGATATCACCTAACACACTGTGGATATTGGGCAGAGCAAATTCCATTAAGCTGAACTGTTTCCAGCAAAAGGGGAGCTGGCTCCTTAGAGGTGAACAAGATGAAAAACCTAGAAGACCACAGGTCTAATCTCAGGCCTTCTACTGACTGGTTTTGGGCAGGTCTCTTCCTCTCTGCATCTCAATTTCTTCATCTGTATAAAGAAGTATAATACTACAGTTCCTTACAAGGAAGAATTACATATTACTAAAAATGACTATAAAATAGACTTGAAACTGCATCAAAGAGGACTAAAATAGTAACACAAATATGCCATCTTCTGAGTAGAAATTTCATCTACCCGTATCCCTTAAGGAATACATGTTCATTAAAATGAGTCACACTGGGGGAGAAAAAAAAAGGCACCAATTCTTAAAGTAAAGCCACCCTACTCCAGGTGACTCACAATAAGATGGTGCATTGCTTAAAGGAGAAAACACGGGAGGGGATGAATCACACATCTCATGTTTTATTCTTGGCTGTTTATGAACCAGTGACCATAAGTTATTTATTCTTCCTTTATTTCCTTTGAAAATTAAAATGGAAACTCTTGTAAAGCATGCTGCTATCTTCAGCTTAAAACACTGTGGATGCCCAAAGTTTCACGTGGTCTGCCCCACCAGAAACCACAATTACCAAGCAGGCAGTCATCTTGAACTTGCATAATCTTCATTTGTTTTTCAGATTTAACACCCAAAATGCTGTAACTCAGAAAACACCACCATCATACATACAGTACAGTCATGGTCAGGTGCCTAGAACCATCAAAGCCTTCTCAAATGCCACCTCTCACCCCCTTTTCCAACTCTACTCCTTGTCTCCCAGATGCCCAATGCCCTGGGTTCCATCTTTTTAAAGTCAAACAAACAATATAGAGAAAAACTTGGTTGGGAAGACATCAGTAGTGTGAATTCTGTAGTATTTGTATTTTAAGAATTAGCTTTATACACTCTCACTCTGGGAAGCTCATCATCTTACAATAAGTCTATGTGATAACTACCAATTCTTTCTAATCAGTCCATTATATTTCTGATCTTATCAAACTCAACATGTCTAAAATTATTTCCCTGAAAATCTATTCTTTTCTCCTAATAGCTAGGTTGACTCCAACACCCCGTTCCTTGGCACCAAACCTCTGGAAGGACCATGGTTAGGCTTTCCTCCTTTTTTCCCTGTATGTCAGTTTCCCAGACTTGCTACTTGTCTTAATAAAATGCATCTAGTTTCTCTTCTGCTTCCCCTGCCATGGATCAAGTCAACCATCTGTTGGTTGGCCTTCCAGGCTGTCAACTCTTGCCTATGTAATCAGCTTCCTTAAAATAATCACTCATGTCATTTCTCATTAAGAACAAGTTCCCCTTGTTTTCCTTCACAACTCTTCATATTCCAGAAGCATGCTACCCAAACAAATTTGTACTTCACTGTCCCCCTCCCCTCTGGAGGAGGGCCTCTGGCTTCTCAAATTGAGAATTAACAAGCTAGCCACCACTCCCGAAGGCATTTAACTGTTCTGTAATTCATCAGGGAGGACTGAAAGGAGAGGAAGAGAATGCTCAAAATTAGAAAGGTAAAAAGATGGGCAAACATCACAAGGAGGTGATTTGATGATTTGCTGTGTGACTTACACACATCTCTTTCCCTGGGCTTTTGGCCATTATAGTTTTTTTTTTTTTTTTTTTTATAATTTATTTTATTATTAATTTGTTTTTGTTACAGATGTTTTTCCTTTTTTTCCCCCCATTGACACCCTCCTCCCCCTACCCCTCTCCTCCTCCCCATCCCTGTTGTCCATGTCCATTGGTTATGCACCCATGCACATAGGCTCTGTGATTTATCTCTTTCTCCCACCTCCCCCCCTCCTCTGAGGCCCGTCATCCAGTACTCCACCCTCCATGTCTCTGGGTCAATTTCGTTGTTCAGTTTGCTCAGTTCTCCTGTGTGTTGCCTGCTTCCTCAGTTGGTGGGGGGGTCCCCGGGCTCCCCCACTCTGCCTGGGCTCCCCCACGGTGGGGGCGTCTTCCGGCTCCCCCACTCCGCCTGGGTTCCCCCGTGGTGGCGGGGTCGCCTCCCGGCACCCCCGTTCCGCCTGGGTTCCCCGCGGTGGGGGGGGGGGGTCGCCTGGCACCCCCGCTCCGCCTGGGCTCCCCCGCAGTGGGGGCGTCTCCTGGCTCCCCCGCTCCATCTGGGTTCCCCCGCGGTGGGGGGTTCGCCCGGCACCCCCGCTCCGCCTGGGCTCCCCCGCGGTGGGGGCGTGGCCATTATAGTTTAACCTAATGACTAAGTAGTAAGTTGGGATCACCTGGAATTTCATGTTATTCATATCCTTGATTTACCACAAATTTTCAGTAGCTGACCTTTCAAACTTCCATTGATTGACTTTTGCTCATCTTTCGAGGAATTGTAATTAATTCATCATGAACTGCTAAGCAAGTCATGAATTGATAATGTATTCAAAATAAAATCATTGCCCTGGCCAGTTTGGCTCAGCAGTTGGAGCGTCTGCCCACGGACCAGAAAGGCCTGGGTTCGGTTCCTGCTAAGGGCATGTACCTCAGGTTGCAGTTTGTCCCCGACCCCCAAGCGTGGGTGGCAACCACTTGATGTGTTTCTCTCTTTCTTCCTCCCTCTCTCCCTCCTGCTCTATCTCAAGATAAATGCAAAAATGTCCTCAGGTAAGGATTAAAAAAAAAAAAAAAAATCAACCATAAAATTCTATTTCATTCATTCAACAAGGTTTTTTTGTTTGTTTGTTTTGGTTGGGGGTATCTACTATATGTATAAAAAACTGACATCCAGACCTGGCCGGTTTGGCTCAGCGGTTAGAGCGTCAGCCTGCGGTCCAGAGAGACCTGGGTTCGGTTCCTGCTAAGGGCACGTACCTCAGTTGCAGTTTGTCCCCAGCCCCAGCTGGGGTTGTGTGGGTGGCAACCACTCGATATGTCCCTTTCACGTCGATGTTTCTCTCTCTCTCTCTCTCTCTCTCTCTCCCTCCCACTCTATCTGAACAAAAAATGGAAAAATGTCCTCGGGTGAGGACAAAAAAGAAGAAAAAAAAACTTACATCCAAACATACAGACAGCCAATTTTTTTTTTGGTAAGATTGAAACAAGGCAAATAAATAAAACTTCCTTTAGTTATTTAATAATTTGGGTTTAATTAATAGATCTTTACTTTTCTACTCTTTTATCAGCTCCTAAGAAGTTACAATCTTAACAATGGATTTGAATGTTTTTTACTTTAATGATCTGCTCACAATCTGTGAACACTAAGCAACAGTGAAATTCTACACACACACACACCTCCCCAAAAGAGTAGTCAGAAACCTATATACCTCATCAATGGGAGGATTAACATTGCATCTGATCAAGCAAGCAGCTGGTATGTATGAAAAAGACATGGTAAGCAGCAGGCTAGAAGCAGACAGACGTTCCCTCGAGAACTTCAATAAAGCCAATCAGGAGGGACGCCCTCAGACAGGAAGGAAATGAAAGAAGAAATGGCTTTGAGATTAAAAATAACATTCTCTAAAATAAATAATTTGAACCCAACTTCACTAGGAAAAGCTTATTTCCATAGCTATCCTAAGGGCAAACACTTGGGGAGCTGAAGCAGACCACCACAAAAACCTTCTGTGGAACCACGGCAGAACCAGCTGGCCACAGGTAGCCACGCTGTATTTGGTTTACCAAGTGCTAATATTAATAGAATAATATATGCAGCCACCAATATGCTAGATGATAAATTCAAGAATGCATCTAGTTACTTAACTGAGAGAGTCTTCTGTGTGGGTAAAATTTACAAAAAGTCTGAACTCACCAGATTTATGTATGTTTTCATGTTAAACATGGGGATTTTTAAAAGATAGAATAAGATCTCATGAAGAGGGTCATGCAGGCAAAAAACAAAGCACCTCCCTCCTCACAGCTTTACAAAGAAAAAAGAGCAATTAGTAGGAATTAGTAAGAATTAGTAATTAGACATTCAAAGATTTTTGCAATATATGATATACCTAATCTCATTAGTGGAAACATTATAGTTTTCAAGTATTCCAAGCTAAAAATAGGTATTTCTGTTCTATACAGGAAAGGGCAATGTCAAAGATGTAGGGTACTAAACCCTGGAGGAATAGTAGATACATTCTGCTAAGTGCCAGATTACCCACCAGAGTTATTGTAGTTACGTAACACGAAGAGTTTAAAGCATTCCACCAATTTAGAAAATCATCTCCCATACACTGCCTAAATGCAGCTCTCTTCCCACAATGTATTTTAACTGCAGAGATCTACAGAAGAAAATGAATAATGTAAATACTCAGATCAAAATGAAGAAAACAGGCTCTTATTCATCAAAACAATCCCCTTGCTGCCTTGTCAATCTCAAAATACTTCCCACCTTATTTAGGTGTTCTTTAGAGGTCATCCTTCCTAATTCAAACCTGGCATGACCCTGCTTACCTTAAGCAATTGCAAGCTAAAACATGGTAATAGAATTTGTTATTAACCTTTCAAAAATGAGGGCAGTTAATGTATAATTAACTACTTGAGTATTCTTACAGTCATACAAAAACACATTATTAAAGTTTTTAATTACTGGACAATAACTTGGTTTGTACTTAACATCAAAAAAGAACAAAATAACTGTGCAATTACAAGATAAGTGACCATGCAAGGGGAAAGACTTTACCTATTCACAGTGATCACATGCAAGCAAAGAGAAAACAAATCCATATAATCTCAATTGAGCCCTAAAACTATAGCCCCAAAGAAAGTAGAACAAAGTTGTGGCTGTCTTTCATAGCCTGGCTCATGTCCCACAATCCACAAAGCCTGAATCACTCCATGGTTTTAATGTTGACCACCAGTGGATGTGAAGTTTTAATGAATTTCTGCTAAGTTGTTCAACCCAAAAGACCCCATTTTCTGTGTATAGCTAATTAAACTCTTGGGCCTCATACCAATACCACATCTGAATATCTCCAAGCAGACAGATAAAGGAAATGGATGATAGAGCTAAGTACTGTTGAAGCCCTCAAATCCCAAACTCAGCATATTTCTTCTTTATCTACTACAGCTGACATTTCTCCCACAGCACTTGAAAGAAACTGCTCTACCTGGCCTGCCTCAGAGACTCATAATGACATCCAGCTGTTCAAAGGCAGGATCATGTTTATGATTCCAACACTGTGGATCAATACTGCATTTCCAAGCCTATTCAAACAGTAGTTGTTGGCCAATCATCCATGCAGACAGAAAGACGTATCTCTTGTCTGTGTAACTACACTAAAAAGTCTAGAAACATAGTTAGCAAACACTAATTCAACGGAAAGCATTATTTTAAGACACATTTACACCTTCAGCCAAATTTTGAATTGTTTGGAAAGATTTACAGGCTATCTAACTGAAAAGAGGGACAGAATTAGTATTTTCAACATGGGAAAGCTTACATTCATTTAGCAGCTTAAATTCATTAGGCCACAGTTTAGTACTATTAAATAAATTCATGGTTTAAAATTTTTCTAAATGCCTAGTAAAAGAAACTTTGCTTCTTTTGTCTAATTCTAATCTCAAAGTCCCTGAAACATTCCTTTTGTTGTGGTCAACTTCGTTTGTCTGTTATTGACTCATCAGATGACCTAAGGGAAGTTATTTTCCAAAAGTTGATTTTTCTCACCAGCAAATTAAGAAAAGTATCCAGTCCACTGACTAGCAACCATAAGGGTGAGGATAAAATTATAAACTGCCTGATTTTATAAGAAAATTTTCTTCCACCTTCTATGTCCACAAATTAATCTACAAGATAAGTAATTTACCAAGTCAGTCAAGAAATGAGTAAAATGAAATTTGGAAAGATAAACACAATCTGCAGGGGTCAAGTATGCATGGCTCAGAAGGGTGGGAGGGAAATTAGTGCTGTATTCTAGTGAAGGTACATGAGCTTCCAGGAATTTGAGTTGAAAAGACACTACGGATGAACTATATCTTGGAGTAAAAAAAGAAAACAAAAATAGAAAGGGGGAGCTTAAAAAGCTACCTATGGCTTAATGAGCTTTCCTTCCATCAATCTTTAAAATTACAGTTGTTTTTTTTTTTTATCCTCACTCGAGGACATTTTTTGCATTTATCTTCAGATAGAGCGGGAGGGAGAGAGGAAGGAAAAGAGAGAGAGAAACATCGACATGAGAGAGACACATCGAGTGGTTGCCACCCACACGACCCCAACCGGGGCTGGGGACAAACTGCAACCGAGGTACGTGCCCTTAGCGGGAACCGAACCTGGGACTCTCTGGTCCGCAGGCCGACGCTCTAACTGCTGAGCAAAACAGCCAGGGCTTCAGTTGTTTTTTAAACCGAAATCCAGATCCCACTGGCTGCATTTTAAGTTTTCCAGAGCTTTTATCATTGCTGTCTGGAAGAGCAAGCAGGAAGGGATGTAAAAAAAAGATGCTATCATACAGGAAGCCAAAATGAATCAATTTTGTGATGGCATCTGCTACTTCCCTTTTAATGTCACAAGAGCAACAATAGAAACTTCATACACAATAGTTAACTTCATACTGATGACAAGCATCTTTAGAAAATTAGCCAAATTACCCACTGTAATTAGCTCTCTTGCAAGGTTAAATAATATAAAATTAAAAATTACTGAGCGATTAAACTACAATTATATTAATACCAATTCTGAGCTTCTGAATGAACAAACTGCCATGTATACTTGGCAAAGAAAACCAGGATGAGAACAGGAGCAACGAGTCAAATGGGCTGCCAGAAATCAATGTTCTTTTTGAGGGGTGGGGGGTAGAATAGAGGACTAAACTTGCTACAAATATAAACACTGTTTATTACCAAGCTATAATAAGTATAAATCTGAAATTTCAACTGGGAATTGCTATTATACTACACATACGTACACCCATTGCACAGTACATTGCTCCGGGGCAAAGTTAACTGCAGGAAATTTCACAAGTAACTCCCTGCTCCTTACCATATTGCATAGCAGAGGTGTTGGGTTGCCAGGTTAAGCCTTTTGCTTTTCAGTTGAGTAATTGTGCTAATATGCCAACTTTCTCATATTAGTAGTTTCATATTAAATTAGATTTTTCTGTCCTTTGAATGAAAATTCTCTCAAGAATTGCAGCAAAAATTTGAGTGATTCAGAATTCACCAATTATGCCAGAAGCTTTAGCAGTTTGTAATAAAAATTCGGTTTAGATATCAAGATCAGGTAAGACTAAAAGAAACAAGGTAGGAGCATTGAAGATCTTGCTCCCCAGCATGTGCTGTTAGTTTGGTTCAAATAAACTCTTATAAAAATTCTCCAATAAAATTAAAAAAAAGAAACAAAGTAGCCCTGGTCAGGTAGCTCAGAGCACCATCCCAATACACCAAGTTGGGGGTTCGATCTCCAGTCAGGGCACATACAAGAATGAACTAATGAATGCATGAATGGGTATAGCAACAAACTGATGTCTCTCCCCCCCACCCCATCCTCTCTCTAAAATCAATAAAAAAAAATAAAAAAAAAACATTTTTTTTTTTTTTTTTAATCCTCACTCAAGGACATTTTTCCATTTTTTGTTCAGATAGAGTGGGAGGGTGAGAGAGGAAGAGAGAGACAGAAACATCGATGTGAAAGGGACACATCGAGTGGCTGCCTCCCGCATGACCCAACCAGGGCCGGGGACAAACTGCAACCGAGGTACATGCCCTTAGCGGGAACCGAACCCGGGTCTCTCTGGACTGCAGGCCGACACTCTAACCGCTGAGCCCAACTGGCCAGGGCAAAAAAAAAACAAACACATTTTTTTAAAGAAACAAGGTAATTTGAACCAACCCTCTCTACCAGTCTTTATTTTATTATTATTATTTTTTTATCCTCACCCAAGGACATTTTTTCATTTTTTGTTCAGATAGAGTGGGAGGGAGAGAGAGGAAGAGAGAGAGAGAGAAACATCGATGTGAAAGCGACACATCGAGTGGCTGCCACCCGCACGACCAACCAGGGCCGGGGACAAACCGCAACCGAAGTACATGCCCTTAGCGGGAACCGAACCCGGGTCTCTCTGGACCACAGGCCGATGCTCTAACCGCTGAGCCAAACCGGCCAGGGCTCTACCAGTCTTTAATAAAAACTATATTCACCTGCTCTTAACACTTTCCATGAAAGAAAATTTAAGTTTAAACAAAATTCTAAAATTTTCTCGAGGAATAGTTTGGGTTTGAGCAAAATATCTAAACAATTCTCCCATGCACAATGTACTTTGGACTATATTCTAAATACATTTCTTCTGTTTCCTGCACTTACCTGTAATGTTAGTATGCCCATGCTCTTGTATTATGGAACATTTAACAGTAACTCATACACATGTAATACAAAACTAAAAGTTCACTTTGATCAATGAGGTTTAATTCATGTTACTTATTAAATACTTTGCAAGGTAATACAAGAACATGTTCTAACATTTTATAGACGTGATGAAATCTTAGTTATGTTGGCCTTCTGCTTTAGTCTTTTCTGAACCTCTCACACCTGACACCTGCTGGTGGGAATGTAAAACGGTACAAGCACTTTGGAAAACAGTCTGTCAGTTCCTAAAATGGTTAAACAGTTACCACAATTCCACCCAGTAATTCTGCCCCTACATAAAACACCCCAGAGAGCCCTGGCCAGTTTGGCTCAGCGTCTGGAGTGTCAGCCCACGGACCAGAGAGTCCCGGGTTCGGTTCCCGCTAAGAGCATGTACCTGGGTTTCAGTTTGTCCCCGGCCCCCCCGGTTGGGTCTCTCTGACATCGATGTCTCTCTCTTTCTCTCTTCCCCCCTCTCTCCCTCCCACTCTATCTGAAAATAAATGCAAAAATGCCCTCAGGTGAGGATTAAAAATAAATCAATAAATAAAAATCCTTAAAAAAAAAAAATACCCCAGAGAAATGAAAACATATGTCCACAATGAAACCTGAGCACAGATATTCATAATAGCCCAAAAGTAAAAATAACCTAATGTCCATCATCTGACAAATGGATAAAAATGTGATATCTATACATGGAATATAATTTGGCCATGAAAAGGAATGAAGTACTGATACATACTACAACATGGATGGATCTTAAAAAGATTATATGAAATGGGGTGGGGGGGGGAGCCAGTCACAAAACACCACATAGTGTATAATTCTATTTGTAAGGAATGTCCTGGATAGGCAAATCTAGAGACAAAAAACTAGATTAGTTGTTGCCTAGGCCTGGGGGTGGAGGGATAGGAAGATAAAGGGGTGATAGCTAAAGGGTAAGGGGTTTCTTTTTGAGGTGATAAAAATCTTTTATAATGAAAATGTGGTAATGATTGTACATAACTGTGAATATACTAAAACCTATCAAATTACACACTTTAAATGGGTGAATGTTACGTATGTAAATTATAATTCAATAAAGCTGTTATTTAAAAAAAAGATAATCTGTTCTGAGATGTGAGGTAATTGAGAATCAGCAAACCTCTTCCACAAAGGTTTTCTGGTCAATAGTAAAATAATTAGTTAAACTAACGTCCAATTTACTTTATTGTAATTGGAACCAGCTTGCAGTATTTTGTTATGTACATTTCTAAAATGTGAATGCAGTTTAAGACATCATTACATCAGATATTCCAGGCATCCTGCCATGAGACATTTTTACCACCCCCCTCCCCAAAAAAAACACCCATCTTAAAGGAATCCATTTAATCAACCTCAGAGTATATGTTCTTTTTGTAACCTCTTCTCCTTATAAGCTGTAATTTCCCTAAAACTCTCATGTTAAACAGTACTGGGCATGATTAATTCACTCATTAATTCAACAAATATGTGAACCTATATTGTACACCAGACACTGTTTTAGACATGTGCACGTACGCATGTGCACACACAACAAAGTCTCTGCTCTTGTGGAGCTTACAATCTAATAGGACAAGATAAACAATAAACAAATACTGGTTTTAAGACAGATTTTTAAAACAGGGTGCTGTGCTACAGGGGTATTATTTAATTTTATTTTTCAATTTTTTTCTTTATTGATTTTTAGAGAGAGAGAGAGAGAAACATCGATGAGAGAGAACATCAACAGGCCGCCTAATGCATGCCCCCCACTGGTGATCGGGTCTACAACTTGGGCATGCGCCCTGACCGGGAATCGAACCGGTGACCTCTTGGTGCATGGGTCAATGTTCAACCACTGAACCACACCAGCCGGGCTGGAGGGGTATTATTTTAGATGTAGCAGCTAGGAAAAAAGGCCTCTCTAGAAGTAATATTTGAGGTGAGAAAAGAAGGTACTAGCCACACAAAAATTAGGGAAGAAAACTATGCACAGGAAATAATTCTTAAATGGCAGAATCAGGATGAGAAAAAAGGGGGATTAATTGTGTGCTGCTGGTGACCAACTTTCCTCTGTGATTCTCACACACCATTGGCATACAAGGGTGTTTGGCAAGGTGACTCACAGATTGTGGCTGGAATAAGATGTCTTATGTACCTTAAACCTTTTAAGGGTCTCACAACTCTTCAACAAGAGGAGGCCATCCGTGGTTAACCCCAACCTAAAGTGATCCTTCCTCCCTCTTCTTGTACCTCTTGGCAACTGTTTGGACCACTCATTCTTCCAAATGCATTTGGTGCAAGGCACAGTGTTAGGAGTGCCAGGACTTAAAGACAAACCAGACATGCACACCTCAGCCAGCAATTCAGGCAGGAAATAATCTAGTAGCACAAAAAATACAGGCATAACAACACACACAATGAAAGTAAATACAGGTCACACAAAAAAATAGCTATAAAATGTTAGAGTGGCCAGAGATTACTTCCAGCTTCAGCATCAGGGGAAGCTTCATGGGGTGGGGGCATGAGAGCAGGGAGAGTCTGTAATGTATGAAGACTCAAGACACGTGGGGGAATAAACATATTAATTTGTTGTATCCCTAATTAACTTTAAATATATTTTTTAATGTTTTTAACTCCCCAACCAAGTTACAAGCTTAGGGAGAGAAGGCTTGATACCTTATATTTCTCTCTGATATTTAGCATTGTATTTTGCAGAACTAGGCAATTCATGCAGCACTAAATGTAAAGCTAAATTATTTTTTGCTTCATAGCAAGGTTTAGGCCTTTGAAACAGAGGAACCTCAAAACCTCTTAATATATATCATTTCATAGGGACATTCCTAAAAGTTTTTCTTAAAAAAAAGAAAAGGGTAATACAATGTGCTTCTGAATACACACAGATATGCAAACATTTTTATACATATCTCTATGTCTGCATATGTATATATCACTATACCTTAATTTCAGAATCTCCCAAGATTATTTTAAACTTCTGCTAAACCGAAGTTTGAATTTATGATAAAAAATTTTTTTCACTAACAAACTTTCCCATCCAGGCCTTGAAAATCCCTTCCCATTCCCAACAAAACATCTTAAATCAGAGAAGAAAAGCCAAACAACATTTTTTTAAGGCAGTGTCTCAACATCTCTAAAAAATATTCCATGGCCAAACTCACCATAGAGAGCTGTCCAAGTTTGATTAATTACATCTAGACACACAGTTCCTGACCTGAAACAGATGGAAAGAATGGCATTTTTTAAAAAATTAGAAAGTTAGTTGCATGTAACTGGCAACTAATTTTTATTTATTAAGAAAAATACTTTTTAATAAATCATTTTTAAAAATTGTAATTTGGGAAAGAATGAGAAGCAGGGTGAGGCAAAAGTGGGTTTACAGTTGTGAGTAAGCGAAACAGTTTACTCTTGTATTATTATTTATTGATTATTGTATCATTTTCCATATGAACAACTGTAAACCTACTTTGCCCCATCCTGTATACAAAGTCTTAAGTTTCTCCTTATAGACCAAAAGGGAAAAACAGCTATACAATGGAGAAACTAATAACACCTTAGCCAGGTGATGAGAATTAACACTGGTAATCAGGGACAGACAGACCTGTGTGCCTCTGAATAGGATACCCTGAGAAGGACACAATCTTACTTTGTGGTTTTCTGGCCTTAGGTGCATACTCTGAATATAATAGTAAGGAAACATCAAACAAATCCAAATTGAGGGACAGTTGTCTCATAAGATAAATGGTCTATATTCTTTAATAATGTCAATTTTATAAAAAGCAGAGGAACTTGTAACAGGTTAAAGTAATTTAAAGAAACATAACAACTAAATGCAATACATGAGCCTGGACTGGATCCTTTACTGAATGAAAAAAAAAAGTGCTAAAAAGTACAGTGGGAGAATATGGCAGTAGATTAAAAAATACTACTACATTAATATTCAATTCCTGAGTCTGACAACTATATTGCAGTTACATAAGAGAACATCCTTGTTGTCAGGATGACTGCTACATAGATGTATTAAAAGACAACGGGGCATGATGCATGTATACACCCTACTCCGAGTTCAAAATACTCCACATGTAGGTATACGTGTGTGTATATGCACAAAATATCAAAATTTAGTGCCATGACAAGAAAAAAAAATGCAGAACAATAATCACGTATTCTAAACAGCACTGGAAGTAACAAAATAGGAGGCACTGGTATCACATTTTAAAATATCACTAATTTTAGAAGAAAATAAAGGGATAATTAAGATTCAATAACTGAAATGAAACTCTAGTCATTCATGTTTGCTCTATCACAAACTGAGAAATACTTTAAGGGCTGAAAATAATAAATCTGTATACTGAATAGATCTCTGAATCATGTCTATACAAAGAGAATGGAGATGTGGAGTATTACAAATGCTAACTGGCTATCAAGGGAAATGAAGTACTCATTCTGAAAATGGAAAAACTAAGCAGTCCAATAGAATTTGAACTAAGTGGTTTAGAATATCATAGCCCTGGGACTCTATAATTTAAGTGACCATTCATACAGTCCTATCTGCTGATAAAATCCAAAAAGATAATTGAAGCTTCTGTATAATGAAGAAAGAGATGAACTCTAATCAAGGGTAGTTGCTGCTAAGATTTAAACATTTTTAAAGTTACTTACGCTTCATCAATGTTGGGATGGAAAATTTTATTCATGAATCCTGTAAAAAGAGATGTTAATTAGCAGCAAAAAGTATCCAGAGAACAATTAAAGTATTTCTGTACTGGAAACAATTTCAGTATTGGAAAAAGGTGTTGATACCCATAATTCATGACTTTCGATCTTAGATCTTTGATTACTGATAAGACTATATATTCTCCTTACAGTGGCATTTACTTAAAATACATTAGAGTTCTATTTTAAAAATGAGCAAACGTTGACAGCAATGCAACTTCTTATATAAAATAATCATTAAAAGAAATTGTTTTCTGAGCTATGAAGGTACTTGCCAAGAAAACTGATAGTATTAAATGGTTTATAACTAGTGTCATGATAAAAGTTAAGAAAGCTACTCTCTGACTCCCTTCCTCAAAGTTTTACTGTTCAATCTCTGAATTTGGAGGTTCTGCATTTGAACTTCTCTTTCTGAAGCTCAGTTACTGGTATTGTTCTGCTACACTGTGTGTGTAACATGAATGAAACTGTTGAAATGCTAAAGGAGTACGGCTTCCAAACCATAAAGGATTTCATAAGAACGGTGACCAAAATATTTCCTTTAACTTTAGTCGACTCATTCCAGGAAACCCAGTTTTGATCAAAATTGGGGCAACCAAGGAATGAGGCAAGGAGTTAAAGAAAAAATTCTGTAAGATGGCTAGATCTGTCAGGGATTCAAGTTTTTAAATTTATTCCTAGAAAACCAAATATAGACTTTAACAAATATAGTGATATTTCAATTCCAAGAAGAAATTACTTTATTTTCTAACTTAAAACTGGTGATTTAATCAGTTTGTGTGCATGCAGATGGCAATATTCTAAAGCAGGGATCCACTGTCAAAGCCGTCATTTTATCATCCTTATCACCTCATTTCCTTTTAAAATTTCCTATTCCATTCCACACTTTCAATAAACTGAAATTCCTTACTAAAGTGACCATCCCTATTTCCCACTCCTACTCTCTCTCACCCCCACCTCACACAGTCTCACTTTCCTTTATTCAAAATATATTTGGTCAATGCCTATGTGTCAGATATTGTGCTTGTTTAGGGTACAAAACAACAATACACTCTTCTCAAGGAGGTCGCTGTAGCAGTGGGACAAGAGACATGAAGAATTAACTGCCATGTGTGCACAGAGTTGATACAGTCAGGGAGAGAAAGTTGTCAGGAAAGATGCAGAGAAGTGGCATTAGAGGAGGACCCTCAAGGATGTGTTGTGACAGAGGACATCTCAGAAAACCTAAGAAACTTCTCTAGACTTAGAAAAAGGGGGTTAAGAACATGAAACCCCAGGTATGCCAGTCCTTGCTTGCTCTAGCCACTCCAAGTACTAATTATGCTTCTAATTTTTTTAATCCTTTGTGTTGAAATAGCTTAATGTTTTATCTACAACTATTAAAGAAAGCCCATGCAATGTTTGAATTACTCTGATGTAAAAAGAAAAGCCTAGTGTCCAATTACAATTTCATATTAATTTTTCATTATAGAAATGAAAGATATTTCAAAGTCTAGATTTAAGAGGTATGTTTTATAAAGAGATTATACTAAGCCAATGGAAATGCTCATATCTTAAGGTTAAGAGTAGAAAAAGCAGGATACAAAGCTACATGACTCTAGAAATACACTAACACAGGTGTTCAAGAAGACCCGTGAGGATTATTTGTTGCAACATTATTTATAAAAGTCAAAAGGGACTGGAGAAACTGTAGTACATCCATATACTAGGAGTCCTATCAGCCAAGGTAATGAACTAGATCAGTAAGTATCAACTTGGAGAGATCCAAACCTGAGGGAGGAATAAAGGTTACAGAATGATATATTTACAGCATAACACTGTTTAGAGAAACTAAAACAAAACAACACAATACATTCTCTATGGCAACAAGTATGGAAACTGTACTGGACCAACATACATCAAACTTACTATTTCAGTGAGGGTGCAGGGTCAATGATGGAATTGGGAAACAGAATGGAGAATGGTAATTAAAGATGAGTTTATTCATAACACTATATGCCTTTTTTTTTTATCCTCACCCGAGGACATTTTTCCATTTTTTGTTCAGAAAGAGTGGGAGGGAGGGAGGGAGGGAGGGAAAGAGAGAAAGAGAGAGAGAGAGAGAGAGAGAGAGAGAGAGAGAGAGAGAGAGAGAGAGAGAGAGAGAAACATCGACGTGAAAGGGACACACCGAGTGGCTACCTCCTGCACGACCAACCAGGGCCGGGGACAAACTGCAACCGAGGTACGTGCCCCTAGTGGGAACCGAACCCGGGTTTCTCTGGACCGCAGGCTGACGCTTTAACAGCTGAGCCAAACCAGCCAGGGCTATAACACTATATGCCTTTAAAAAAGAATGTGCTTGTACATTATTTACTTCATTTTTTAAAAAGTGTGCACATAGATAGGAAACTGGAAGCAAATATGTACAACTGTTACCATGCTTAATTCTTGTGGTGGAAATATTTTCTCCATTATACTTTTCAAAGCACATAACCCCTACCCCAACTCCCATTCCAGAAGTAGGATCACAGCAATGTAAAAAGGCTGGAGGGAAACAAACAAGTGTCAATGGTAGTCAACTTGAGAGGCGCCCTCATTATTTCTACTACTACTTTTCTGTCTTGCCAAAATTTCTACAATATATAATTTTAACAGTTGAAAAGTTTTCAAGTAAAAAATTATGAACAGTGGCAAACATTCTAAAGTAAACCTAATTATACAAAGGTTATCTAGTGCTGAACCCTTTTAAGGAAAAGGGTCACTGAAATCAACTATTAAACACTCTTGTTTAAATAATACGAATTCATTAAATAAATTTAGAAGATCCTCAGGTTGTTAGGCACTTGGCTGGTCCTCAAGATTAGTTACATATAGGAATATACTGCTATCACAAATGCCAAGATACTTTTTGATGCATGGGAAACACTAACATTTAGCCCCTATAAGGTTTAATTCAAGTGACTTGTTCTATTATGTGAAAAGTATTTTGCTTGAAGCTACAATTAAGAACTTAAAATTCATCTTGATACTTAAAATCCTACTTCTGCCAGAATTCTCGTAAGTCACACCTAGTGAAGCAACATCTATAATAGAAGTTTCCTGTGCTGCCTACAGGTAAGAATCACTTGGAGAGCTCTTTAAAAACAGAAGTGCTGTTAGAAGGTGGCAAGTGTTATGGTGAAAACACAGCAAAGAAGGGGACTCGGAATAGGAATGCTGGGGTGGGGGCTGCAATTTTAAACAGGATGGTCATGGAGAGCCTTATGGAGAAGGTGACTTAATTTGAAGGAGATGAGGGAGGAATCATTTAGTATCTAGAGGAAGAGTGTTTATACAGCATGAACAGTCAAGTGCAAAGTGCACCAGGAGTTTGCCTGATGTGTTTGAAGACCACCAAAGAAATAAGTACTGAAACTGAAGTGGAGTGAATAAAGGACAGAAGTCTAGAAGTAAGGTCAGAGAAGTGATGAACATTTGTGGGCCCTTTTAAGGATGGTGGATTTCACTGAGTTAGGTGGGAAGCCTGCTGGGGAAAGAATGATGGGGAATGGCAGATCCCAAGCAAAATGGTATGAGCTATCTCTCCTACAGTAAGAATGAAGCTTCAACAACTTATGTCACAGGGAACTTCAAACATGTAAGTCAAGGAAACAGCTACGGTGAAAGACCTTTACATGTTTATCAAAACTGTCTCTGAAAGGTTAAGGTGCCTCCCTCCTTGTACAAGGCCTGGAGATTACATTTGGAATCGATACAGTTTCCACACTGTTTTCAATTAAATCTAGATTTTTGGCTTAGTTGAGTCTAAGAGTAAATAATATAGAGGGCCAAAATGGACTTAGTAAACATATTCTTAAGTAATATATGGGCTGGAGCCCAGTCCCCAGTGCCCCTGCTAAAGTATAAAACACTATCAGAGCGGTGAGACAGAGGGCAAAACCAGACTGCAAAGAGAAAAGTACCAACAGAGATTTAGGGCTAGTCCCAACTCTGCTTATTAACTGTAGGCCTTGGGCAGGTCACTTCAATTCTGTGGGGCCATTTCTCTACCTGCAAAGAGAAATAGCTAGACTATATAATCTGTAAAATCCTCAGTTCTGTTCTGTTTGTAAATGGACTATCAGCTCTAAAAATGCAGGATTAATAACAATGGCCAGAGCTCCTGAATACAGAAGACTTAAGGGGAAATGTCCAGAGATCAAGTCCTCAAAGGAAATTTATTCTGTAAGATACATTTTTACGAACAGAAGTATTCTGGAGAATACAAAGCTACCAACATGCTAAAATACCACCAAGAAACACAAAATCCGTTGACTATTCCAAAGTAGGCAGAAAACAAGGGTTTATAACTTTGCCTCTGAGGAATAAGCACAGCCAGACCAACTCTAACAACTTCCAGACTACAATGCTCTCTTCCTATACCAGGCTTTTTCAATTGTTAGAAAAATACCCAAAACAAATAAATGGAAGTGAGCATACATTTCTCCTGTACATTTGTTCTTGGACAGGCAGCATTTTGGCAAAGCCATTTACATTCTGGATAATGATGGCAACAATGGAACTTCTGGACGAGGAAGGGAGCAAATGAGAAAGAACAGGCTAGGAATTCAGAAAAGAAACGTTCTCAGGGCTGAGCATGTTTGCCCTGGCATGTTCTCCTTCCTTTTGGCAATGCTAATACCACACTAATGAATACTTCTGCAACAAGAGAATTTTCCCAACACTTGTTTCCATTTGACCAGGAACTATTTTAAGAGAACATATTTTGAAAACTGCTTTTATGGAAACATGATAAGTGGAAGCAGCAAGTCATTTTTAATCTACATGATTTAAGATTTTAGTCACTACTAGACATTTTCTAATGATATATTTCAGTGATTTGACCAGATAAAATTCAGAACTCTCTTTGTTTAAATATTTCAGACAATTATTCTCTGGCATGGCTCAAGCACTTGTGAAAAGGGGGGGGGGGCAATAAAACAAATGTTTAGCTAAAAAGCTTACTACCTCTTTTATCTTTTAACAAAAGAGAATCAGGTGATTATTCTGGAGGACAAATCCGAATCACACTGAGTTTATGAAAAACTATATATTTAAAAAAATAAAAGCACAGATTAAAATAGGAACATAACATGCTTTTGGTTTGTTCCACTCTAACACTCAACTGCTCTAGAATAACAAATCTCTTGACCCATAGGCTAATAGGTAGAGAAAGTAATATCGTGCCGAGTCATGCTGAAACTGTTTTTTATTTCAGTCTATTGCCGTGTCTAATCCCAAGAGGGGTTCTGTACAAAGTTGCACACACTTTCACATAACTTCTGATATTGGGGTCAATATGTAAATAAAAGAGGAGAAAACCCATTGTGTTTTTTACCTTTGATTCCTTTTACTTGTGAGGATATTTTTAATAATCATATTTGTGGATAGAATGAAATACCTAGGGCCAGTCATTTATCCAAAAATTTCATTTAGAATAATCTTCAAAAAAATAAATGGTCAAACAAGTGACTCATGAAACAAGGTAAACCAACTCCAAGGAAAATAGGTGAAAGAGTGCTAAAGGCAAAAAATGATAGCTCTCTCCCAGGGATAAAATGAGCCTGGACTACAGATGGTTGGGGCAGCTGTGGCTGATGCAATTTAATTATAAGCTTATGAAGTCCCTGTGAGAAAACAATAAGTGAATACATTAAATTATTCTGATATTCCATCTTCAGGATAAATGCCCACATAAAAGAGACCATTCAGAATCAAACTGGTTAACTCTATTTTTAAAGTAGGTATAATTATTTAAAATACACTTATTAAAGACTGAATCATATCTCTCCTATCAGTATCTCAGACTATACTGTTTAAGGGCAATAACTTGGATCTCCATTTTTAGCATGCAGACGGTGATTCGAGTTGGGGACACTGCCAGCTCTGTGCATTAATGCACATTTGATAGATTTTCATCTTACCTCAGACAGCCAGGCTCAGCCCATGGCAGCCTCCACCCAGGCAGAAGTCTTTTCAGAGAGTTGAGCTGTCCCTACTCAGGAGAGATGGACCTGGGACAGTCTCTTTCTGGGTGAGGAACCAAGCAAGGAGCTCACTCTCAATGCCCTGTGTCATAGGAACTTCTGAACTGATCCTGTGTGTGTTCAGGAGATCTAAACTCAACAAGGGGTCCTCTTTTCTGTTTCTTCCTTTCTCTGATAATATGGAATATGAAGAATGGGCGGGATGGATAAGAAAAATTCATTTATAAACTAAGAAAAGGTGAAGTGTTATCCTTCAATAGCATAACCCTTCTACCAACCTAGCAGATTACCAAAACATGCAGCCTCAAACCTACTCTGCTGTAGTTTCATTGTTGGAAGATTGCAATCACATTCCTATTTCCATAGTTTATCTTTCACTTTCCTGGTCATTCATATAACCATACTGTCTGACTCATGCAATATTTTATTTTCATGGTCAGAGGCAGTAAAATAGAGAACACACTGGACTTCAAATTGCGAGACCCAAATTCAAGTCTCTGCCACTCATATTAAACAAAGTCATGGTGGAAAAAAACACAAAGTCATGGTGGTTAAAAAATCAGGCTCCAGTCAGACCGCCTAAGTTCCCCTCTATGAGCTTTGGGCAAGTTAGAGTTACTCAATCTCTACCTTTCTGTTTCCTTAATCATAAAGCTAGGTTAAGTAATGGTATCTACACATAACAGGACTGTCATGAAGGTTAAATTAATTAATATATGTATAGCATTGTCCAGTAACTATTACACAATAAGCACTCAATAATGTCATTAATTAGCTTAATGAGCTCAAGCAAGTACAGTCGGCCCTCGTTTATCGCAGTTAATCAGTTCCAGACTCTACTGTGATAAATGAATTTCCGCGAGGTAGGATTCTTTATTTATACAGTCGGCCCTTGCCACTTCCCGCTTCGACTTTCGCAGCTTCACTCTATCGCTGAGTGAAGCCGCAAAAGTCGAAGTGCAAAGTGGCAAGGGACGACTATAATTTCATCTCATTTTCTTCATTGTAAAAATGAGAATATCTACCCCTACGTATCCATTTCTTAATCCTGTACCAATTGTCAAGAGTATTAAAAGATATTTTGATTATGGAACATTGGGTTTCCTGCAACCCCATCAAACTGAAAATGGAAAATACAGTTGCTTGCCCGGCCAGTGTGGCTCAGTGGATTGAGCATCGTCCCATGGACTAAGAGGTCCCTGTTCGATTCCCAGTCAGGGCATATGCCCAGGTTGCAGGCTTGATCCCCAGTAGAGGGTGTGCAGGAGGCAGCCGATTCATGTTTCTAACTCTTTCTCCCTCCCCCTCTCTCTAAAAAATCAATAAAAACATGTTTTAAAAAAACAACACAGTTGCTCTAATATTTTTAATTAAAAAGACCATTCTGGCCCTGGCCGGTTTGGCTCAGCGGTTAGAGCGTCGGCCTGCGGTACAGAGAGACCCGGGTTCGGTTCCCGCTAAGGGCATGTATCTCGGTTGCAGTTTGTCCCCGGCCCTGGTTGGTCGTGTGGGTGGCAGCCACTCGATGTGTCCCTTTCACGTCGATGTTTCTCTCTGTCTCTCTTCCTCTCTCTCCCTCCCACTCTATTTGAACAAAAAATGAAAAAAATGTCCTCGGGTGAGGATAAAAAAAATAATAATAATAAAAAAAAAAAAAAAAAAAAAGACCATTCTGATTCCATTTGGTTTTGGGGGAGCTTGGAAACCAGAAGGCAGGCTTTGCAACTAGTTAGTAGTGACCCCTTTCTGAGTCTCATTTTTACCATCCTTAAAATTAGGTAACTGGATGATACAGTCTCTGAAGTTCCTTCAAGCAATATGGTTTTCACCAACATCCGGAATATAAACAAATCTTAAACTGTGTGAACAAGCTTCTCAAAGGGAACTAAGTCATTACTTACTTGTTTTTAAAAGAATTTCACTTTAAAGAAAAAGGAAGCCAAGAATACATGTATGTTTTCATTAAGATACCAATTCTGAAGAGGAAGGAATGGATTTAATACCAAAAAGCTGTCAGAATTAATAACCAGCTCAAAAGCTAGAGGTCATCTACCACAGTTAAAGTAGAAGCTAACCTAAACAGCAAGTTAGATGGAATTTTTACATAGCAAATGGAGAGTATATCAGAATTAAAACTGACATAAGCCAGCTTCAACAAGGAAGTGGACACATCTGACAGAAGCAAACATGTGCAAAGGCAAGGCTATCCACCCTTAGAGGTGACCTGGAGGAGGGGGAGGGAAAGCTAACTACTATTTTTACTCTGGCTAATAAGAAGATGAAGCTGGCCCTAGCCGGTTTGGCTCAGCAGTTAGAGTGTTGGCTCGCGGTCCAGAGAGACCCGGGTTCGGTTCCCGCTAAGGGCACGTACCTCGGTTGCAGTTTGTCCCTGGCCCTGGTTGGTCGTGTGGGTGGCAGCCACTCGATGTGTCCCTTTCACGTCGATGTTTCTCTCTCTCTCTCTCTCTCTCTCTCTTCCTCTCTCCCTCCCACTCTATCTGAACAAAAAATGAAAAAATGTCCTCGGGTGAGGATAAAAAAAAAAAACAAAAACAAAAAAAAAATAAAATAAAAATTGTGTGCCTTTTAAAAAATAAATAAATAAATAAAATTGACTAGACTTCATTAAAAAAAAAAAAAAAAAAAGAAGATGAAGCTGAATGAATTGAGATATTATAGTCCCCTAACAGCAGATTTTTCACTAATAGGGCCAATTTGACCTCTGATTACTTCTGTCACTGAGAACTTTCAGCATTGCGCCCACAAGTCTCTCTTCCCCACAACTCTTGTCATTTTAAGTGACATTATCATCTATACAGACCACAGTCCTGACACCCTGGCCTCTCAGTCAGTTCCTTAAGCTTTTCCTCAGTGACCTTTCCTCTATTCCATCTCATTCATACTCCCAGGACACATCTTAAACTTTGTCATCTCTACAAACAGCCTTACCTCCAAAATCACAAATTCAGACATCCTCTTTTCTACCAGTCTCCAATTCTTGTCAAAGAGCTTCCCACTCCATGAAAAATTCTTTCATCTGTGAACTCTAATCCACTGACCCTTCCTTTTTCTTCCTACCTACCAGCCTTCCTATCTTCACCCCTTCCTTACTCAACTTAAGATATAAGAGCCATCACCATCATCATTCTCTAGCAATCCTCTGCAAATAAATCCCTACCCTCTCCCCTTCAAAATGCCCATCTACAAATGGAGGAAACCAATCATTCACATCCTCTATACTTAGACTTGAGGGTGCCACTAAGTAAGCATTCATTCATTTACACAACAAATACAGTTGACCCTTGAACAACGTGGGTTTGAACTGCACAGGTCCACTTACACAGGGAGTTTTTCAATTAACGCATGCAGTTCAAACCTGCTTGTTCAAAGGGCAACTCCTTGGTTGGGGACACACAAATTCAAAGAGCCAACTTTAGTTATACAAGATTTTCACCTGCGTAGGAGGTCAGCACTCCTAACCTCACGTTGTTCAAGGGTAAACAGGCACTGTATATCTATCAGATTCTGAGGCAGGGAGAAGGGTTTGTTAGTAAAACAGACCCAGAGACTACCTTCATGGAGTTTATATCTACTGGGCTGGAAAGGAGGAGAGACATAAGTAAACAAATGTACCAACTTTTAAAAAGTATGCTCAGTCCTGGGTGGTGTGGCTCAGTAGGTTGGAATATTGTCCCCTACACTGAAAGGTCTTGGGTTTGATTCCCAGTCAGGGAACATACCCAGACTGCGGGTTTAATTCCCCAGTTGGGGCACATTATCCCTGGTTAGGGCATTGAAAGAGGCAACCGACTGATGTTTCATTCTCAAATCAATGTTTTGTTTTCTCTCTCTCTCTCTCTGCTTCCCTCCCCCTTCCTCTTTCTCTAAAATCAATAAAAGCAAGTCCTCTGGTGATGATTTAAAAAAAAAAAAAAAGGTATGCTCAATAAGCTTTTGTGGATTTGACACCACCTATAAATTTCCCCTCTCCTTTCTCTGGTGGCTTGCTTTCCCGCTCTCCAATGGCTTGTACACTTTATCATTATTCTACAAATCTCCCATTTTCTTTGTTCCTCCCCATTTCTCACTGTGACTTAATAGCTCTGCCAAAGAAAATGGGAGCCAGTTGGCAGGATCCCTCATTTTCCCCAACAAATTCCCTCTGCATACATGCTCACTTCTCAGATGTTCATGGTCTTCTCAAACACCATCTCAAAGGCACTGCTACTTCAATCCTCCTCCACCATCACCAAGCTTTTTCTTTTCCCTACACAACTCCCTACAAGGAGCATACAAACATCCTTCAGAACCTCCCATTTAAGAATAAAAACCAAAATCTTCCTTATATCTTCCTCTAGGTACCATGGATATTTGTATGATTTCCTTAATATAGCCAAATTTCTTCAAAGCAATGTATATCCATACTGCGGTTTCTCAGTTTTGGCCTCTGATCTAAACCACTAGTATCACTATTCTTTTCCCACAACAGTAGAGTGATCATTAAAACCTGCTTAAAACCTTTCAATGGCTTTTCTATTTCATTAAAAATAAAACTCAACCCTTTAACCTGGCCTTAAAAGCCCTACGAGCCTCACCCTCTCTCATATCTCACTCTTCATCCAGCCTCCCTGCCTTACTTCTCTTCCATGAGAATACTAAGCACCTGTCTGTCTCCGGGCCTTTGTCCTCACAAATTCTTCTGCCAGGAATGCTCTCATCCTTGACCTTGAAGGATTTGCACCGACTTTTAAACCTAATCTAAAGTAGCTATTATGTCAATTCTATTATATCCATTCTCTGCATAAAGCTATCAGACATTTTAAATTTTGTTTTATCTTCTCCCCTACTCCCAAAGAATAATTTGTAAGGGTCGAGAGAGCAATTTGTTCACTTCTGTATCCCTAGCACCTAGAATAATGCCCTGCACACAGTTGGTATCCCATAAATTTGTGGAGCTGATTAGAACAAATGATGTAAGATGTATCAATTTTTTGAGAAAGCAGGTTCTGCCTCAGCTGCCAGACATAATCTTTTTAAAAATCCATCCTGAAAAACTTTATTTTCAAAACATCAGTAAAAAGAGAACTTTTACCAATTGTTTATATTCTCATAGTATTATATAAAAAGTTTTTTACAAAACTTTCCTACTAGAAACTTGTTTCTCTCTACTGAAATTCAAAAACTATAGATCACTACATGGTAACAATTATTTAACTGTTTGAGACAGGAACTAAATTCAAACCCAAGCTCATGAAAGTAAAGAACTATATAGGTAACCTTAATGGAATTTTGTTTCCTCAGTCTAAGAATTCATTCTATTTGTGGAAATACAGTGGTTCAAGTAGGACTTTGTTAAATGACTAACTCAAAACCTCTCATGAATGACACACTCCTCTACTCTAAATTCTGGCCCACCCCTGACTAAACACTACTCACTTAGGTTACTCAGACTAGTTCCTGAAGGAATACAATGTTTCCATCTAGAAAGACACAAAGTAAAAGTAAATATTCTAGTTTAGTTATACTATATTATAAAATTCCAGTCTAAAGATACTGTGATTAGCCCTGGCCAGTTTGGCTCAGCAGTTAAGAGTATCGGCCCGTGGACCAATGAGTTACGGGTTTGATTCTGGTCAAGGGCATGTACCTCGGTTGCAGTTTGTCCCCAACCCTGGTTGGGTCATGCGGGAGCAACCAGTCGGTGTGTCCCTCTCACATCAATGTTCCTCTCTGTCTCTTCCTCTCTCCCACTCTGTCTGATGATAAGCAGAAAAATGTCCTCAGGTGAGGATTAAAAAAAAGAACCTATGGCAGATTTAGAAAGGACTCTGACAGGCTCTACCTAGTCTAGTTTCCCTTGGAACAGGATGACCTAAACCATCCTATTTAGATGATTTATCTGACTTAAATGTGAAGGCCATTAGTATAGCACAATACAGTATTCTAACTATCATTACTGCCCATGACTTTTTCACTTTGTCTCCAATTTATTCAGTGGGTTTGGCTAACTCTTGCTATATGCTATTGACATCAAATTCCATTGCAGAATGAGCCAGAGGTTTTTCTTGATCATTCAATCAACATTCAGCAAACCATTAAGTGGTCCTTCCAGAAACCTGTTCTCAACCAACCATTCCTCTTACACACTCAGCTTTGGTATCATCCAATTGCAATCCAGACACATAGTACATACAGCTTGCTCCTGGGAAAGGCTGCTCCTCACTGTTAATATAGAGACACACACAGGCAGTATTTCAAAAAAGTTAGTTTCTATACTTGTTAGTTGGCTGGATCTTACAACATAGTTTTCCTTTTTTTTTTTTTTTTTTTTAAAGTATAGTCCAGCCGGGGTGGCTCAGTGGCTGAGCATCGATCCATGTACCAAGAGGTCGCCAGTTCGATTTCTGGTCAGGGCACATGCCCAGGTTGTGGGCCTGATCCCCAGTGGGGAGCATGCAGGAGGCAGCCAATTGATGTTCTCTCTCATTGATGTTTCTATCTCTCTCCCTCTCCCTTCCTCTCTCTCTAAAATCAATAAAGAAAAAATATTAAAATAAAATAATTTTTTAAAAGTATAAACAGTGACACAGTATGTCCAGGCTCGTCTTAAGGTTATTTACAGAAGATTCTAAAATACTCTATAGTTCTGAAATAAGTAGAATGTAGTTCTATTACTATATTAGCCAGTAATCATTTAAAAATAAAGTTAGCCCTCGCGGGTTTGGTTCAGTGGTTAGAGCATCAGCCTGCAGATCAAAGGGTCGCAGGTTTGAGTCCCGGTCAACAGCATGGGTTGCATGTTCAATCCCCAGCCTCAGTCGGGGTTTTCTCTCTCTCTCTTTCTCTCTTCCCTCCCTCCCTCACACTTGATCTAAAATTCAATGGAAAAATATCCGCGGGTGAGGATTAACAACAACAAAAAGGTTAAATAACAACTTCTTAACTTTCTCTTAAATGCTAGTGTTTAAGTCAAGTAGGTGTGATCTCATGAAGACTACTGTAGATCCTGGATGAGGCTTCAAGGTACTTTCAAGACCTTTACATGCTAAAAATCTTAAATCTAATATTTTATTAGAAGACATAATTATTTTCTCTTAGCTTAGCTTTAACAAAAGTAGTACTGTTGTTATTATTAGCTATGAACAGGGGCCCTTTCTGGTTCAAATAAAGAGAAAAATTGAGTCCGGTCGGTGCGGCTCAGTGGTTGAGTGTTGGTCAACCCATGCACCAAGAGGTCGCCAGTTTGATTCCTGGTCAGGGCACATGCCCAGGTAGTGGACCCAATCACCAGTGGGGGGCATGCAAGAGGCGGCCAATCAATGTTCTCTCTCATTGACGTTTCCATCCCTCTCTCCCTCTCCCTTCTCTCTCTAAAAGAAAATCAATAAAGAAAAAACAAATTTTTAAGAGAAAAATTGAGCAAGGAGGGAACACAAGTGGTACAGTCAGACTGAAGAGAGAAGTAGATAAGAACTGCTGGAGGCAACAGCCCAAGAGAAGGGAAAAGAGGGGAAGCAAGGAAAGGAGTCAGTTATGTGTAAAGGTGTAAAGATAGTATCTAAGACAGAGTAAGCTAAACAGTCATAAGGAAAACAAACAGTATGTACACTTATGCACACATATAATTAACACTGAAAAAAGAAAGAAGGCTGGTGGGAAATGGGGGCCAATAGGTCCTTAGCAAGCTACGAGGTAGGAATTTTGGCCAAAGATAGCTTGACGGCTTTCCAGAAAAGAACATAAGAAAAGTGTAAGGCTCATACAAGGATGCAGACAGGATAGTCAAAAGACATACATTTTCCATATGTTTATAGATACTTACTTTTAAAATAAAATTAAATAAATAAATTTAAAAAATATTTACTTTTAGCCCTGGCCAGTGTGGCTCAATGGTTAGAACGTTAGCCCAAGCACCGAAGGGTCTCAGGTTTAATTCCTGATCAAGGGCACGTACTTGGGCTGCAGGTTCGATCCCTGGCCCCGGTCAGCACGTATGGGAGACAACCAATCAATGTATCTCTCTCACATCGGTGTTTTTCTCTTTCTCTTTCTCTCTCTCTGCTTCCCCCTCCTCCCTTCCATTTTCTCTAAAAATCAATGGAAAAAATATCCCCAGGTGAGGATTAACAACAAAATAATAATAATAATAATAATAATAATAATATTTACTTTTAGAATAAAAGGGAACTTGTGGAATATTTGGAAATTACACAAAAATATATTTAATTCCCTTAAGCCAATATATACTCAATATTTTGGCATTCATACTTGGAATTTGCATTGAAAAAGTTACACTACATAAAGGTACACATTTTCCTGTGTGTACCTTCAAAGATGTGTTAAAACACAAATAAATGCTATAAAACATTTTGTTCATTAGGCTATCATAATTTAACTATTATCAACTGGGTTATTTAGGTTGGTTCCAACTTTCTTTTTATGTTTTTAGATTTTTTTTTTTTTAGAGAGAGAAGAAGGGAGAGAGAGAAACATCAATGTGAGAGAGAAATATCAATCAGCTGTCTCCTGAACTCCTCCAACCAGGGATCGAGCCCGCAACCCAGTCAGGTGCCATGACAGGAAATTGAACCAGGACCTCTCAGTCCATGGGACGATGCTCAATCCACTGAGCTACACCAGCCGGGCAAGTTGGTTCCAACTTTTAAGTTTTAAATACAACACTGCAATTTACATACTCTTGTATATTAATCTTAGAGTACATCTCTGACTACTTCCTTTAGAGAATCTAATTTTTAAGTAAAATCACCCAAAAGACACAAAATCTTTAACAATCAATATATCCTACCAGCTTGACTAAACCATAACACCTTTACCAACAACATCTAATCTGTCAATTTGATAAGTCATATATGCTTTCATTTTTATTTTATTTATTTATTTATTTTTTTATTTTTTTTTTTTTATCCTCACCCGAGGACATTTTTCCATTTTTTGTTCAGATAGAGTGGGAGGGAGAGAGAGAGAGAAACATCGACGTGAAAGGGACACATCGAGCGGCTGCCTCCCGCACGACCAACCAGGGCCGAGGACAAACTGCAACCGAGGTACATGCCCTTAGCAGGAACCGAACCCAGGTCTCTCTGGACCACAGGCCGACGCTCTAACCACTGAGCAAAACCGGCCAGGGCTATGCTTTCATTTTTGAATCTGCATTCTGTGAATTAGACATAAAATCCTGTGCTTACTGGTTTTTTATTTTTATAAATAATTGCTCTATATTACCCTCTTTATGAGATCACTCATCTTCATCCCCACAGCAACTGCAAGTCTGTGTTTTCTTTGGTAAAAACTTTCTCTTAATACATGAGCACATGTTTACATAATGGCTTAAAACTGTGAATCTGAAATATGGAATATGGCAGTCTCTGCAGTAACTTCTTTGCATAGAACAAAATCTTCATGAAATGAAAATTCATGAACTTGGGGTTTTGAAAGAGTATTTCTAAAGACCTTCTGTGCACTTTCACATCTCTGAAGCTTTGTAAAGACTACATTTTTAACACATGAAACAATATTTCTTGTAAAAGCCTATCTCCTCCATACACTCTCTCTCCCCCTCAATTGAGGTGCTGACTCACACCTCTCCTAAAAAGCAATGGCATACTATGACTAAAGCATATGCAATATTTTATTTATATTGATCTTCTAACTAGTGAAAACCTTATACAACCTTCCTAATTATCCAGTATAATGCCAAATAACCTGAGTATTTTTCACATTGGTCAATATCAAACATGCAGAGTTCACTTCATTACAATATCTCATTTTCTAGAAGAGGAAACAACAGTTCAGATGAGTATCATTCTCATGCTCAAGGAAAACCAGGGCCAGAACCACTCTTTCCTGATTACCAGTCCACTGACCAATCATACCCTTTTAATGTCCTACAGCACTGCTAAGCATTCTAGGAATGTTTCTGAATGAGAAAGATAAAAGTAAGTCTGAACTTTCAAATAAATCAGAACTGAAAGAATCACATACGATTTATTTCAAAGCAGTTGCTCAGAAAAACTAAGCAAATATTTCAATGATGTTAAGTTGATTAAAGGAGTTTTATAATTTCTCTTTGAAAACTCTCATGGGACTAGTTTATGAGAAACTCATAATCCTTACACTTAAGTCAATTTCATAATCATAAATCATTTTATACTCCAATTGACGTTACTCAGTTTTCCCATTCACCCTATTCTCTGGGATTAAATGACCGTTAGCCATTTCAAAAATGTATATCCAGCTTCAAAGCATCAAGATTTGCCAACACTTATGATATTCAAAGAAAAAATGAAATTCCAAAAGATGAGCTTAAGATGTCTGAAACAATGATGGTATTGTAAGAGTAGATTTATAACCTCCCAAGGTGACTATTTATATTCCTTCTCTTTCCAAAAAGGATTTGAGGTAGCTTTATTACTATTTTGAAAAAAACACTTATTTGAAGATGCAAATTGTTTTTAAAATGACATTTTTAGTTACACCTCATGCAAGCATGTAAATACTAAAAACTCTCTCAAACTATATTTGGGGTACATCCCAAAGACAAGCATGTCACATTATATTGAATATATACGTAAATATGAAGGAAAATGTTTTAAAGTACATACACCAGAAAGTAAATAATGATATCTATTGAGGGCAGGATTATGAGACATTTTAATTTTTGCTCACCTGCACTTTCTTACATTCCTACTATAGATATAGAGCATTTATACAATTAAAAAGTACGTGTGTGTGTATATATACATAAAAATATAAAACAAAAAAGTATATATACATATATTTTTTTAAATTCCAAGATCTAAGCATTAAAGATACTTAATCTAAATTTATACACCTTAATATTTAAGAGCTCAAACTTTGGCTCAGGAAAAAGTATATGCCTGCCTAGATTCTATAAAAGGCAGGGTTTACAAAGAACATTAAAGTTGGGTTTTTCTTTACTCCTTGCCCTTCAGTATAATTCTACAACTACCTATACAACTCAAAAAGGAAGCCTTGCTTATTCTAAGTGAGCCACTACCCCCTTGAAGTGTTTAAAGCGCATTCCAACAGTAATTACATTGTTGACAACCTGAAAATGGGTCACCCCACACAACTTATTAAAACTCTCTTATGCAATCTTCCTTTTGAGGAAACAAGAACAGCTTGTACAAATATTTCAACTAGATATACTTCCTTAAGAGAAGATGGTATATACATTTGTAGGTATTACAAAGTTTTAAAAGCACACAGAAAGGCAAAGGAAAAATTAAGAAGTTAAATAGGCCTAGTCATTTGTCCCAACTAATTTCATATTATATCATTAATATAAGAAAGTACATAGGCTTCTGTTGTATCATTAGTTAATAAATAATGTCTAAAGTGTAGATATTTTCACTTTGAAAGTTATGATGAAACAAATGCATTACCTGGAAAAATATGTTAAGACAAGGTCTGAGAAATAACTACATTTCTACAGGATATGTAATTGCATTTCTTTTTTTTATTTATTTTTTTTTCCTTTATTGATTTTGAGAGAGAGAGGGAGAGGGGGAGAGAGAGAGATAGAAACATTGATGAGAGTGAACATCGACTGCATGCCCCCAACCGGGAACTGGGCCCATAACCTGGGCATGTGTCCTGTCCAGGAATCGAACCGGCGACCTCTTGGCGCATGGGTCGATGCTCAACCAGTGAGCCACACCAGCCAGGCTGTAATTGCATTTCTATAGGGTCACTGCTAGTTTCCACAAGCTATACTGTTTCTTCTCTGACAAGGAATCTAGGGTAACAAAACTAGATTTAGCATGCCATAAGTAAATAGGTATTTATGAAACATTTTGCAATAAACTTAATATGGTTTGGACATTCTTTTTGTAAAAGTTTAAAGATCACACCACTCAACTGCATAAAGATTAAAATGCCTATATAAAGAAACACCCTAAAGTCCAGACGGCAAATGGGAAACAGGGAACCACAACATGACGAAAAGCCCTCCCAAACTGAGTGGAACCTACTACCCTAGAATGGCACTGGGACAGAGCTGTTACCAACTACACAGATAGTAAAGCATATATCCTTGGGGATTGTCTCAAAGATTCAACACCTCACAGCTCCCCTCCTAGTTCACCAGTTGGTAACTCTAAAGTTCAGAGACCCTTGTAGCAATGGGGACACTTCCAATTCAATTATCCACAAAGTACTTCTCAATTACTGAGTTTAGAAAATTGGCCTAAGAGACCATAAGAGGAAATCAGCAGTTTATTCTTAAAATGAGCATTAACCGTTCCTAGCTTCAGAAGGAATTAAGAGATGCTCTGTAGTATTTTTATAGCATAAAGCTCTAAAGCATATAAAGTAGCTAGATGTTGGGGGACAGGCTGCTGCATTCGATTGGGAATTAGTCTGTGACTATCCTAACTTTTCTGTATTACTTATCCTAGGCATAATTGTGGGGGCTTAGAATCAAAGCATAAAGCTGAGAATGTCTTTGATCTACCTCTTTTAAAAACCCTTTTGTTGGGGCAGGGGTGTGCGTCTAATCTTCCAGAGATTGGGCATTAGTTACAAAGATAAGCCCACAGCAGCAGCAAGATGTTTGAACTCTGGCAATTCTGAACACGAGGCTTTGTGTGACTGTCAGAGAATTTTCAATATATTCCAATTTTCTTTTCTTAAACTTGGTCAATATTTTATAACATTTTAAAGTCATCTACAAAATGAAATTTTTAAAAGTTGGCTTAAGTTACTACCTAAGCTAAGTTACTATCATTCTATAATCTCAAAATAATTAAGGTGTTAACCTCCAATCAGACATACCTACCTCTATTGCATCTGACATGAAAATACCTAAATTGTCACAAGTGCCTTAATGGGGGTGACACCTTAAAAATATCACCAGTTAGAGCAGAAGGAAAATGAAGGTGAGGAAAAACTTCTTTATACAATCTCACTGAGATTTTTACTCTAGTTTCTTCAGCTGTTTCAAGGACTAAAGATTGGTAGTGAAGAGAATGAAAAATGTCATTTCATTGCTAGGTACCCAGAGCTGGAATGAACAAAATGAAGTGGATACAGAGAGGATTTTTAAATGCTAGAATTAGAAAAGATACTATATAATATTAATTCCAACAATCGGGCATTTAAAATGAAATTTAAGATACATTTATTTTTTTATTAAAAAAATTTTTTTTATTCTTTATTGATTTTAGAGAGAAAAGTAGGGAGAGGGAGAGAGAAATAGAAACATCGATGAGAGAGAACATGGACTGGCTGCCTCCTGCATGCCCGCCACTGAGGATTTGGCCCACATCCTGGGCATGTGCCCTGAACGGGAATCAAACTGGCGACCTATTGGTGCATGGGTCGAAGCTCAACCACTGAGCCACACCAGCTAGGCAAGATTTATTTATTATATTATTGCTTATAGACAATGGACAGTGTGAGCCTTATAATTGTTAAATCTGACCCTGAAAGAAAAATCTAGAGTGCAGTCATTACAGTCAGGCAAGGGGTATATTTAAACATTTTCTATCATACTCTGGAAGTCCCCTAAAAAGTCACTGATTAATTTAACCAAAGCCAAAGAAGGAAAAATTCAGTTAACGAACCATATTTGGATTATCTCCCACAAAATGTAGGGTTTTTTTCTTTTTCTCTTTGATTTCCAAACACTCTAAGGAGAGAAACTGGGTAGTAGTTACCTACCTATAGATGGAGATTTGAAAGGGTATTTATCAGGAAGATCCACTCTAACTTTCCATACTCCGCCTTCATACGGTGCTGAAAGAAAAGTAAAAATGTTAACATTAAAAATATGTATCCAAATTAGAAAACAAACCTGAGTGTAAATTAAACATTAAATCCTGATCTCTTTTGAAAACTTTGCAAATTAATTCCCTTGAGAGTCAGGGACCTCTTATAACTCTATGTTCAGATTAAAATACTTTAAGAATCTAGTTAGGCCCTGGCCGGTTTGGCTCAGCAGTTAGAGCATCAGCCCACACACCAAAGGGTCATGGGTTCAATTCCTGATCAAGGGCACAATCCCCTACCCTCAATTGCGGCACATGTGGGAGGCAACCAATTGATGTGTCTCTTGCACATCAATGTTTCTCTCTCTCTCAAAATAAATAAATAAATATAAAATCAATAGATAAAATATCCTTGGGTGAGGATTAACCAAAAAAAAAAAAAAATCTACTTGCCCTGACTGGTTTGGCTTAGCAGTTAGAGCATCGGCCTATGGACCAAAGTGTCACGGGTCGGTTCCAGTCAAGGGCACATACCTTGGTTGCAGTTTGGGCCCCAGCCCTAGTCAGAGTCGTGCAGGAGGCAACCAGTTGATGTGTCTCTCTCACGTCAGTGTTTCTCTCTCCCTCTCCCTCTCCGCCCCCTTCCCACACTCTATCTCAAGATAAATGGAAAGCCCTGGCCGGTTTGGCTCAGCGGTTGGAGCGTCGGCCTGCAGACCAGAGAGTCCCAGGTTCGGTTCCCTCTAGGGGCATGTACCAAAAAAAAAAAATCCTCGGGTGAGGATCAAAAAAAAAAAAAAAGATAAATGGAAAAATATCCTCCAGTGAGGATTTTAAAAAAATCTACAGTTAGAAAATGAGAAAAGGTTCAGTTTTTCCTTCACGTTACCTGATTCTTTAAAGTATTAAATACCATCCAAGTATTTTGGTAATAGCCTCTTATTTCAATCTACCCCATGCCCCACTCCACAAAAACACCAGAAACAAAAATAAAACAACAAAATTCATTTCCCTAAACCATCAAAGTATCCATCCATACAAAACCTAGAATTCACAATTCATGTTTAATAATGTCACACAGAGATAAAAGAGAAAAGCATATGAAGTAACTATGATTAACAGCAAGATTTCCTCACTGGTTCTAGAGTTCAAGTAAATTTACTTTTCAAAAACCACACATACCACCATGTCTTTGATATTTACATTGTCTATTAAGAATAAAAAAGACTGTAATAGAAGAACACATACCAACACATGTACTTACTTCCTTGTGGTCCATAAAATTTTACTACAAATTCATTGAGTCCTCCCAGGATCGTAACCTCATGCTTACTCTCAATGCTAAGGTGGAAGGTAAAGGAAATTACACAGGCTTTATATTACCTAGAAGAACCAAAGATGACATCTCCAAGATATGCCATTTTAAGTGTTACCAACATTTATATAAAACCGATAAAATATTTTTAAAACATAGTAAATTTGGTAATTTAGAAGGCAATATATACTTGGTGTGAAAAGAATATGAATCAGCTTTAGATTCAGAGACTGGTGTTCAAATCCCAGACTGCCATCTACTGGGTTTGTGAGCCTAGACAAAATAATGTGAACTCACTCCCCGAGCCTTTGTTTTCTCCTTGCAAATCAGGAAAACACCATTTCACAGGATTTCTACGAGGATTAAAAGGGTTAAATATGTAAAATGTGAAAGATGGTGTTTTGTACATACTATATATAAATGACAAACAGGCACTTAACATTTTCTCCCCTCTGTACTCTCTCTTTTCCAGTTGATCCCCAATAAGCCTTTAACATAAATCTTGTATTCTCTTTAGTCAAATTCACATACTCGTGAAAACACTGATTCTCCTAAACTGGAAATGCTATGCCATTAAAATTATGGATTTACTAAGGAAAATTCCCACAATTTTCTCCCTGGCTTTGAAAATAATCAAAATAGGAACAACGTTGCTACAATTGCTGTGCTACCAAACGCAAAAGACCGGCAAAAAAAAAAAATTTTAAGTCCCGTCTGAAGTATTCTTTTCACCTACTTTCCCTCCCACCTGAACCTCCATCCCCCTTAGACTGGGGGGGGGGGGGGGGGCTGGGGCTATAAAAACAAAGGAGTAACACTTCTGTATTCCCTTTCTCAAAAACCTACCTGTCCTTGACACCCTCACACCTTTAAGGTACTAGGATTCAATTATGCAAACCAAACCAATCCATCTCAGTAGAGGAGAGGACTACTGGTCTAATATCTGTTTTATGTCTCTGCTGTGGTCTAACTCATAGGAATTTTAGGTGGTGGAGGAGGGAAAGGGGGGCTTTGGGGAACTCACAAAGCCCACTGTAACATTTAAAAATATATATGACAGATTGGTCTCATCTTAATCAGCAGTACAAACTGCATGTACCATTATGCAAAAGAGAAAGAATCCAAAGAAATTTTAAATGATCACTTAAACCGAGAAAAATGGTATTTTTACAGGTTTGAAATTAAGTACTGAATTCTCCAATCCTTTGTGCTACAGGTCACAGAAAAGAGAGGCCAGGTGTATTTTTGGCAAAGTCCTTGTTGAAGAGCCTTGAACAATATCCACTAGAGATATTAAATAAAATAATTTAGTCTATGCTAATCTGATCTATTTTAGTAACACACACTGAAAGGATTCAGATAGTATCGACACTGGAAAACTGGCTTCATTCTCATGGTGAAATGACATATACATGCATGCTTTGGTATACTATATTCTTCCTAACCAGTCACCCTCTGACACCCTGCGAAATATTCCAAAACTAACGCTAATGCAATATATAGAAGAGTACAATATGTTTAAATTGTTTTAAAACTTTAAGCTCAGCCAGTGTGGCTCAGTGGATTGAGCATGGTCCCATGGACTGAGAGATCCTGGTTCGCTTCCTGATCGGGGCACGTGCCCGGGTTGCGGGCTCGATCCCTGGTTGGAGGCGGGCAGGAGGCGGCCAATCGATGTTTTTCTCTCACACTGAGGTTTCTTTCTCTCTCTCACTTCCCCCCTCTCTCTCTAAAAATATCAATGAAAACATTTTTTTAAAACTTTATGCCCTGGCTGGTTTAGGTCAGCGGTTAGAGCTTCGGTCCGCGGACCAATGAGCCACGGGTTCGATTCCGGCCTAGGGCACATACCTCGGTTGTGGTTCGTCCCCAGCCTTGGTTGGGGTAATGTGGGAGGTAGCCACTCGAGGTCCCTTTCACATCGATGTTTCTCTCTCTCTTCCTCCCTCTCCCTCCCACTCTATCTGAACTAAAAATGGAAAAATGTCCTCGGGTGAGGATTAAAAAAAAACTTTAAAAAGCACCCTTGTATTAATGAAAGAAAAAGAAGTCAAATCTAGTTACAATAAACAAAATTAAATACAAGCAATAAAGTCAGCAAAGAAAACACTTTAAAAAATCTTGAGGGTAAAAAAGCTTTCCTAAGAATGACATCAAAGCCAGAAACCACACTGGAAAAAAAACAGCAGATGCAAACACGCACACACATTTAAAACTTCTATACTGTAAAAGACAGGTAAGACAAAGGATGAACTAAGAAGGAAAAAAGTATAGCATTTGACCAAAAATTTTATTTAAAAAAGTTATTACAAAGCAATAAGCAAAGTTAGAAACACCTCAACAAAGAAAAGGCCAGTACAGCCAAGTTAATAAAAGAGAATTCAAATGGGCAAAATTAAGCTATAAAAAGTTCAACTCGGTTTAGAAAGGAGACATTTTCACTGTAAGTTGATAAAGATGAAAGCTGGATTAAAAAAAACCTAGTGTTCAGTAGAGTATGAATTAGTATTCCTGAGGACAAATTTAGCACTATATTCCAAAACTGAAAATGAATTTACTCTTTTATTCAAATTTCACTCCTATGAAGTTATGTTTTAAAAATAACCAGGCACTGCTGGTGGGAGTGTGAAATGGTTTCAATCACTGAAAAGCTTGGCGTTGTAAAGCTGCACATATGCACACCCTATGCCCATCAGTGCTGCTCTCGACAGATATCTATAGCTCGGTTCACCACAACACATGTCTAAGAATGTTCATAGCACTATTTGTAATATCCAAAAATTAGATTACAACCCAAAGGTTCAACAATAAAAAGAATAAATTATGGTACAGTCACCCAACAGAATATTACACACCAATAAAAAATGAATTGCTACACATAAATGTATGAGTCTCACAGATATAATAGCGAAAGAAACCAGACACCAATGAGAATATATGGTAAGATTCCATTTACTCACATATTAAACAGGCTCAATGAATCAATGATGTTAGATAGGACAGTGATTAGCCTAGTGGGGACTGTGATAATTGGAAAGGAGCTTTGAGCACACTCAGGGATTTTTTTTTTTATCCTCACCCGAGGACATTTTTGCATTTATCTTCAGATAGAGCAGGAGGGAGAGAGGGGGGAAGAGAGAGAGAAACATCTATGTGAGAGAGACACACTGAGTGGTTGCCACCCACACGACCCCAACCGGAGCCGGGGACAAACCGCAACCAAGGTACGTGCCCTTAGTGGGAACCAAAACTGGGACTCTCCGGTCCGCGGGCCGGCGCTCTAACGGCTGAGCCAAACCAGCCAGGGCCACTCAGGGATTTTTAAAATCCTCACTGGAAGATATTTTTCCATTGATTTTTCTAGATAGAGTTGGGGAGGGGGGAGAAACATTGATGTGAGAGAGACACATCAATTGGTTGCCTCCCAACTGGGGCCAGGAATCAAACCCACAACCGAGGTACCTGAGACACCTTGGTTTTCGGGCAAACACTCTAACCACTGAACCAAACTGGCCAAACTGGCCAGGGCCCTTAGGGATTTCTGAGGGTGCTAATTACACCTTTATTGTTCCATTTATCATTGAGCTATAAAAGTTATTTATGCACTTTTTGTATATATTTTATTATTTAATAAAAGTTCTAAAGACAGTGTGTCTGATACTATGTTTACTGAAATTTTTGAAATTTTCAAATGGAAATAATCTAAATATTTATCAATAGGAAATTGGTTAAATGAATTATAAACCATTTATATAACAGGCCGCTACTAGTGTATACCTCTACCACCCAGAGCAACTGATGTATGTTTCTACCCAATGTGGGATATTCAGAAGTAGTCAACTGAATATTAGTACAGATAAAGATATCTCAGCCATTAAACAAAACTAAAATTTATAAGGATAATGAAAGAATAGAGTAAGGCAGAAAATTAAATGAGTTTAACAAAAGAAGTTGTAACCTAACTGTATAATATAAAAATCTCTAGAAATAGAATCTATCAACCAGAACGGCACTGATCTCTGGCAATTACTTTTCATTAATCATTTAAAATTAAGAGTTATCCACGTGGATGTCTCTTCTAGAAAATTAAAGGTATCTTTTCTATCCTTTACATGATGCAATAAATTCAGGTTTCTTCCATTTTGTGGTCTGTTTGGGATCTAGTCCACGCTTTTATCCACTTTCCAAAGAAGATTCTCCTTTCCAAACAGTCACCCCAAACCTCCCCTTTCCCATGATTAGAAATCAATGCTCCAAACCTCCTCTTTCCCATAATCCTTGGTTTAGTCCACATGCCAGATACACTGGGTCTGTCTTTACACACTATTCTGTAAATTAAAGAGTTCTTATAGTCCATTTCTATGAAAAGCTAAAAGGAAACTGAATAAAACCTTTAAAACTTCTAAGTTGGTAAAATGAAAAGCTGTGCTAAATTTATGCTGTCTTGGAATGGGGTACAGACACTACAGATGTAAAAAAGGATTTAAGTTTAGTTGAATAAAAACATTACATTTAAAAAGAAGCCATTCCATCATCACAAATGAATGACTTGTCCACAAAAAAATTTAAAATTACTTGACTGCTGTTACCATGTGTATTTATGGTGGAGGCCATGACTTTCTTCTCTCTGCTGCCAAGTCAAGGGCAAGGAAGGCAATGAGAAGGCAGGTTACAATGACAAAAATAATGAGCTATTTCTGAGATGTGCTGGTCAGGCTAGCAGACTGGCGGGAACTCACTAGAAGCTTCCGTCATTACTTTCTCAGTTTCAAAGTTTGAAAATATCCTTCAGATATTATTCTGGTAAATGTATTAAACCCATAAAATCACATTTTACTCACCTCTGATCTAAGTTATTTGTGAAATACTGCTTTTTACTTACTTATTATTTCACTATTAAAGAACAGTACAAGCACTTTCAGTAGACGAATGATTAACATTCCTAGGAACCCAAGTTCGTTTTACTTTTAAAATGCCAGCCACCCACCACCTTATTTTCCCTGAATGGCATTGTGATTACACAATCTAATATTTAAAGGCTAATGCCAAACTGTCAAGCGATAACTGACATTCTTGGCAAAACATGTCTATCAGGATTTTAGAAATGATTTTTATATAGTTCTGGAATTTTCCAGAAAGGGAGCCAAGGCGTAAGCCTGTGTCACAGGACTGATGTTAATAGGTCAAGGACCTAGAATTCAGACAGCATTGTTTCCTAAGTTTACCAATAATGAGTTTATAAAATAAAAGAGGGTGGCCTCCCTGAGCTGTAGCCATATGAGTGAGAAACTGGGGTGAAGAAATGTGATTCTCTGCAGAAGGTAGAAGCAATTTGTACAGCACTCTCTCTATATGTTCAGACCAGTCTGTTTACAATTCTCCTTGAGATTAATCACACTACAAAAGTTGAAGAAACTCAGCAGCTTGCACTATCTAGTTGTCTTGAAAATGGCCGGTTTGGCTCAGCGGTTAGAGCGTCGGCCTGCGGTCCAGAGAGACCCGGGTTCGGTTCCCGCTAGGGGCACATACCTTGGCTGCAATTTGTCCCCGGCCCTGGTTGGTCGTGCGGGAGGCAGCCACTCGATGTGTCCCTTTCACGTCGATGTTTCTCTCTCTCCCCCCATCCCACTCTATCTGAACAAAAAATGGAAAAATGTCCTTGGGTGAAGATAAAAAAAAAAAAGAAAAAGAAAACAGCATGGTATATCTATTAACCCACTAATGTGCAAAATATCACAAAAACAATACTTTGGGGTTATATTTAAGGATTCTTTATAGACTCCTTCTCCTTTGGAGATATAAACTGAAATGCTTATTAATATATAACATCTACGATCTGCTTCAAAATAAGCCAGTGTGGGTAGAGTTAAGAGAGAACGGTATAGGAAAAATGGTACTGGCCCCAAGTTGATAATTACTGAATATGAGTAATGGGTACATGGGGGTTCATTCTATTTTTCTGACTACTTTTGTTTATGTTTGAAATTTTTCATAATGAAAGTTCTAAAAAAGTTAATGTAGTCAGTATCATTGGCACTTTAATATTTAACAAACACGAACAATTTAGAAGAATTTAGCTACTATAGCTCTCTTGAAAGCTTATGTAACGATCCAATATTTTCCTAAGGTCTAATACATAGTCTGAGGAATAAAAAAAATAGTAAGTATGTAAGAAAACAAAGACTCCATATTCAAAGATAAGACTACTCTGGGGGATGGGCAAAATGGGTAAAGAGAGTCAAAAGTACAAACTTCCAGTTCTAAAATAAGTCATAGGATGTAATGTACAGCATGGCTACTATAGTAAATACTGTATTGCATATTTGAAAGTTGCTAAGAGATCTTAAAAGTTCTCATCATGAAAAAATTCTATGTTAAGGTGATAGATATTAAAACTAGACTTATTGTGGTGATCATTTCACAATACATATAAATATTGAATCACTATGCTGTATACCTGAAACCAATGTTGTATGTCAATTATACATCAATTAAAAAATTAATTAAAAAAACAACAAAGAGAGTAATACTCTGCAAAGATAGTAAATCAATAGCTGACATTCTAAAAAAATCAAATTTCAGTGGCTTCAAAAGGAAAGATGAAGATGAACATGCTTTTGAATATCCATGACAACCAGCCTCTGGGCAAAACAATAATTAAAGGTGTATGTGCCTTTGTTTAAAATATAAGGAAAAACTATTATGTACAATAAACAAAGGCTCCTGGTTGAGAGCAAGTTTAATTAAAAAAAAAAAAAAAAAAAGGTTCTTAGCCCTGGCCAGTTTGGCTCAGTGGTTAAAGCATCAGTCCATGGACCAAACGGTCTCGGGTTCGATTCCTGGTCAAGGGCACATACCTGGGTTGCAGGTTCAAGCCCCAGCCCCAAGGCCATGTGGGAGGCAACCATTCAATATCTCTCTCTTTCACGTTGATGTTTCCCTCTCTCGGTCTCTCTCCTCCTCCTTCCCGTCTGCTCTATCTAAAAATCAATGGAAAATCCTCTGGTGAGGATTAAGAAGGAAAAAAAAGGTTCTTAAAGGTTAGTGTTCATCATGTTAGGAGAACAGGTAATTCCATTCAAAGGAGAAATAAAAATAGTAGAAATAAAAGTTATTGAGAAAATAAGCATGTGGAAAAGAATAAAAGGCAGAATGAGGGAGGGAAAAGGCTTCTACCAGTGATGAAATACATACATATAAAAAGAATAAGGGCATATTTTTATTCATTTATCTCAATGGAAAGAGCAAGTAAAAAAACAATACACATATCATATTCTCCTAAGCTCAAGCAGTTTTATTACCTGCATCCCCCCACAAAAATATTTTTAGCTTGCTACATAATAGAAGTGTGTTACACTGAGTTTGCATCTCTTAAATCCACAAAAAAATCATAGACTTTATTTCCATTAGAAGTTGGTTTACTAAATATTCTCCACACCCTCTACATTAAGTGCCTTAAGGAAAACAAAAACTCCTCTTAAACACAACCTGCCTTCAAGCTTAAAGTTTAGCAAGGGAAGATGACACTTGTCCATTAAGGAGTAAATGCAAAAGAGTTTGCATCAAGTGCTACTAGCGTTTAGAGTAGGAAGAGATTTCTTCCAGCTTGCAGGCAGACAGACATGGTTTGGCAAAGGCAATGATTTACACAGTCCTCAAGAACGGTGTGTGATTTCGACACGTAGGAGTGGGGAAAGGCATTTAGAGCAAAGACAGAAAAGCACAGGATAAGTCCAGAGAACAGGAACCACTGCATTTTTATTTTGATGAGTGGATCATGGGAAGTATTAGAAAGTAGGCCAAGACCAGATTACAAAGAGCCCCTAAACATAGATTTTATCAGGTGAACAGGGAGACAGTTGGTATTTCCATGAGCAGTGCACATAACTGTGCTTCACCAGAGATAACCGAGCTGTGGTGTGTAGGTTTTGGCTGAAGGTGTGATAACAGAATTAAAGCAAAAGAGCAGAAGAGAAATGTTCAAGGCCTCAACTAAGATAACAGCTGTGGGAATGATGGGAGAGATTAAAAGGAGACTTCATAGGCTCTGCAACTGACTAGACATGGGACAGCCAGGAGAAAATTCCAGTGCTGCTAGAACGTCTCATTTTCATGAGGAACCAAGAAACCAGAGTTCTCTGTCAATCTCCTAATTTCTAAATGTAAATAAAGCACATGTGCTCCAAAGTCTGTCTCTTGGTGAGGCCTTCTGGGTCCACCCTATTTATAACAGCGTACTGCTGCAATCTACTATACTATATAGTCTACTTTTTTTTTTAAACAACTTTTTTTTTTTAATGTTTTCATTGATTTTTTTGAGAGAGGAAGGGAAAGAGAGATAGAAACATCTATGTGAGAAACATTGATCAGCTGCCTCCCGCACACCACCTGCTGGGGATCAAGCCCACAACCTGGTCATGTGCCCTGATGGGGAATTGAACAGGGACGATGCTCAATCCACTGAGCCACACCAGCTGGGCCTATATAGTCTACTTTTATTTAGTTGATCACCAGTCTCCAACTACTGTATTGCAAGCTCCATAAAGGCAGGATTGCCTGATTTGTGTACTGCTGCATTCCTAGAGCCTAAAAGAGTGGCACATCGTAGACACACAAATTAATATTTATAAAATGAACACATGAATGAAGATGCAAGACAGCCATAGCCTGAAGCTGCCAGTCTGAGATCTAAGTACAGTTTTAGCCTCGTCAGACAGGTGAAATGATGCTATTAATAATAACAAAGTGGAACACAAGACAGAGGAATGAGTTTTTTATGCAAGATGCTAAGTTTGGTTTTCAACACATTAAAATTTAAGGTATAAATGTATAAACCAAGTGGCAATAAGCAGCTGGAAAACTCATGATTTAATGATTTAAAAGGAGTCACCTGGTAAATCACTAACTCTGAGCCTGTTTCCTAAGCTCTAAAAAAAGGGAGAGTCTCCAAAATATATAGAGTGCTCATACAACTCAACAAAAGGAAGACAAAGAACTCAATTAAAAAATGGGCAGAGGAACTAAATAGACACCTCTCCAAAAAGGACATACAAATAAATGGCTAAGAAACATATGAAGAAATGCTCAACATCACTAATCATCAGAGAGATGCAATTTAAAACAACAATGAGGTATCACCTCACACCTGTCAGAATGGCCGCCATCAACAAATCATCAAACAACAAGTGTTGGCGAGGGTGTGGAGAAAAGGGGACTCTAGTACACTGCTGGTGGGAATGCAGACTGTTACAGCCACTGTGGAAAACACTATGGTGTTACCTCAAAAAATTAAAAATTGAATTGCCATTTGACCCAGTGATCCCACTTCTAGGAATATACCCTAAGAAGCCTGAAACACCAATCAGAAAGAATACATGTACCCCTATGTTCATAGCAGCACTATTTACAATAGCTAAGATCTGGAAACAGCCCAAGTGTCCATCAGTGGATGAGTGGATAAAAAAGCTGTGGTACATATACACAATGGAGTACTATGCAGCTGTAAGAAAGAAAGATCTCTTATCCTTTGAGATGACATGGAGGGACCTCGAGAGTATTATCCTAAGCGAAACAAGCCAAGCAGAGAAAGACAAATTATCACATGATCTCACTTATTTGTGGAATATAATGAACATAACAGTCTGAGGAACAGGGTAGACCCAGTGAGGTGGAAGTAGGGTATAGACTGACACTCCTCCGAAAAGGGGGGGGGGGGAAGGGAAGAGATAAACCACAGAACTTAAGCGCATATATGCATAACTGATGGACATGGACAACAAAGCTGGGGACGGGGTGGAGGGATGGGGAGGAGGGTGTCAATGGGGAAAAAAGGAGAAACAATCTGTAACAAAAATAAATTAATAAAAAAAAGGGGGGGGGATTAGTTTTGAAGATGAAATAAAATATCTACAAAGGTACTGACCTAGCATCTGACACAACAGGAATTCAAAATTTTTTTTTTAATCCTCACTTGAGGATGTTTTTCCATTTATCTTCAGATAGAGAGGGAGGGAGAGGGAGAGAAAGGGAGAAAGAGAGAAACATCAACGTGAGAGGGACACAAAATTTAGTTACACAAAAAGCATGTTCGTTACCACATGGGAAACCAAAAATCACACTACCTTAGAAGTCAGTTTTTCTCCCCCCTCAAGTGTTATGCTTTCATTTAAAGCTTCCATGTCAGAAACCAAAGTAAACACTGGCAAGGTCCAAGTAAATTTTATTTTTTTTAATCATCACTATAACTTAGCTCTTCCCTGGATGCATCATTTGCTATCAGATTCCCAAATAATAAAGTAAAAAAACATTTTTTAATTGAGTCATAAGTTAAGGAAAATAAATTTTTTCAAATAGGTTTTAGAAAAAGTGTTTGAGATACAAGCCCCACACCAGCTCCAACAAAATGTTTTATAAAGCAGATTTACAAAGTCAAATAGTCATAGATGACCCAGTTGCAGAAAAAGTAACAGAGAGAAAAGCAAAAAAATATATAGTAAAATGATGCCATCTTGAGACCAAGGAAATATAGTCAAGACAGAGATAAGATTTATATTTTCTAAAAAGTTCATATTCCAGTTAAGCACTTAAAAATATTTAGAAGTCAGAAGGCTATCAATAAAATAAAAGTAATTCTTTAATAAACAAACTTTACTGCTTTGCTATTTTATGGCAACAGTGAATATTGTTTACATTAAACTGAAAATGTACAAATCCATGTACATACATTAACAATAGCATATTAGCTCATTTAAAAATATCTTAACTCATGAAAGGTAATTCAAAATTTTCACAGTTTGATTTCCTTGTTATAGTTTGATTGAAAGGTAAAACTCACAGTATGTTAAAAATAAATCATCTTCCCAAAGAATTGTTTATTTTCTTAAGTGTAATGGCATTATGGTTAAGAAAATGTCCATATTTTTAAGAGGGGCCTACTGATATATGTAGGGGTTAAATGACAACAATGTCTGGGATATGTTTTAAAATATTTCAGAAAGAGAAATAGATGTGTGAGAAAATACCAATAATTGAAAACTTTTAATTTGGGTGATAGGGATTCATTAAACCAACTTTTACTCGTACACTTAAAAAAATCTTGTAATAAGCCCGGCCAGTGTGGCTCAGTGGTTGAGCACCCACCCATGCACCAAGAGGTTGCCAGTTCGATTTCCACTCAGGACACACGCCCAGGTTGTGGGTTCAATCCCTAGTGGGGGGCATGCAGGAGGTGGCCAGTCGATGTTCTCTCTCCTTCTCCCTTCCTCTCTCTCTAAAATCAATAAAGAAAAAAAAAAATCTTGTAATAAAAATAAATTATTTGCTTTTATTTGATTTCCAATACCTATCATTTCTCCTTTTTTAAAATCAGAAAACTATATGTATCCATCTGACTATACTTTACTTCTATGGAAAGGTGACACTCATTGTCAAAGAACTATCAGCTAGTCAAATATCCAGTTTAAAATCTGCAAACTTGGAATACAAGGTTGAAAAAAGATTCTCAGGAAACAAGACACCCCAGAGACATCAAGTCCTCAATGAAAATCCAAACAAATGATCTTGAAAAACTGTTTAATTTTTTTTTAATTTTAGAAGGCATTAAGTACCACATTAAAAAATACTGGTACTTAATCACAACTTCTGGTGTTCCTGTTCTCAGTATGGAGGTAGATGAAACTACTGTCCACATGTCAGAAAAGTGAACAGAAGGAACCCTGTCATTCCAAAGGCAGACGACCTAATCATAGTAGGCTGGAGAAGAAAAACAAATCACAACCTTAAGGATGACAACAGCATCTGAACTTCAAAATTTTGAAGTCATAGGCAATATATAATTTCCCCGTAAATGATACAGAAACATGCAAATAGCCACCTCTACAAAATCCTAATGGAGACATCTATTTAAAATATATCTGACCTCCCCTTCTGGGCTGTATGCCTTTTGCTGTGCCATCCACAAAGGACAGAGCACATCATGAAGTGGCTTCTCAGTAAATATTACTAAGTGAAATTTAATAGGGCTTTATGGAATACCTATGCAGTGTATTTGGTATTTATGTTTCCAATGTTCTTCTCGTCTCTGAAAATCTTTGAAAACTTGACTTCTTTATTCATTTTAAATACACTAGACAAGTTTATACCCTAACACCTGACATGTGGACTGCAATGTCACTCAATGAAAACAGAATTAAGCTAAGTATTTAATAATCCCTACCCACAGATGTTCTAATCAAGGCACATGTGAATCATTCACAGCAATCAGTGACATTTTAAAGGAAAGATTTTCTTTGATCTTTAAGTGACATATAGTATATTACAACTGCGAAGTGATGCATAAAAAAATCAATAAACACCAAGCAGTGGTACCCATTTAGCAGATGAAGATTATGGAAAAATGAAAAATAATGGATCACAAAAACAAGCAGAAGGAGATCTTAGATATGTGGTCATCCTCTTCTTAGTCAACATATCTCAACATCATGGAAATACTTAAAGACTCAGGTCCACAACCCAGGCCATGGCTCTTCTTCCTTTCCTTCTCTGTACTGACTGACTATGGGCTTGTATTTCTAGAGATCAGTAATTCCCCATCATAATTTTATGACTTCAATTATCTCAAGGAGAATTTCTTAAATCAAGCTCTTTAAAAAATATATGTTTTCCTTAATTTTGTTAGAGAGAGAGGAAGGGAGAGAAATAGAAACATCGATGTGAGAGAGAAACATCAATTGGCTGCCTCCTGCATGCCCCACACTGGGGACCGAGCCCACAACCCAGGCATGTGCCCTGACCAGGGATTGAACCGGGACCTCTCAGTCCATGGGACAATGCTCAACCCACTAAGCCACACTGGCCAGGCTTAAAGCAAGCCCTTTAAAATTCAAATATATTGCCTGTAAACTCAAAGAAAAAGAGGAAAGACAACACACATGCACATACAATTACTTTACCCTTACAAATAATTGCTCTCAAGCTCTGGTCACAGTGCCTCCTCCCTTCCCTAGTTATTTTCCAGAACATGAATAATGGACACCTGCTGTTCCCTTCACTACTGCACATTCATTAAACATAGAAGGTGCCAAATATTAATAACTTGATTTCATAAAAATTATAAGGGGAAAGAAAGAAGCACAGACTCAGACTTTAAAAGCAATGCATCTGCAAATAAATAAATAATGGTTCAAGATCACTGTCAAGCTTTTATACCAAAAAAAGGAGAACCACGGATGAATACACTGGATAGAATGCTAAATTAAAGTGCTGTCTACCATATAGAGAACTCTGCACTCCAAAACAAATGAATATGACTTCACTCTATTGAGCCTAGCTTCTATTATCCATTTGGAAGACTTATAAGAGGCAGTAGCAATTATCGGTTGGAAGATTAATAACGGCCTGGATAAACAGTATTAAAAAAGGATGAAAAGTATCTAAAGTGATATGGAAAAGAGCAGTGTCTTCTTGAATGAAATTCTGCTGAAAAGTTATCTAAGCCAACTATACTTTAATAAAAAAATAAAATTATGTATTTAAAAACTATACGAAAAGATACTTAGCAGGCAAATATCCTATTTGATATGTTCGAGTAGCTATTATAAACTACCTTTATTATCTTTATGAATAGTTAGAATGAAAGAACTGGGATGAACACTTTCAACAGAAACTGGAATGTTGCTTTTTTTTTTCTTTAATCCTCATCCAAGGATATTTTTCTATTTATCTTCAGATAGAGTGGGAGAGAGGTGGAGAGAGAGAGAAATATCGATGTGAGAGAGACACATCGGCTGGGTGCCTCTCACACTACCCCAACCAGGGCCGGGACAAACCGCAACCAAGGTACATGCCCTTGGCCAGAATCGAACCTGTGACTCATTGGTTCACAGGTGACGCTCTACCCCTGAGCCAAACAGGCCAGGGCTGGAATGTTGCTTTTTATTTTTTTATAATTTTTTTTCTTTGTTTATTTTTTAGAGAGAGGAAGGGAGAGGGAGAGAGAGACAGAAACATCAATGAGAGAGAACATCGACTGGCCGCCTCCTGCATGCCCCCCCTGGGGATTGGGCCCACAACGTGGGCATGTGCCCTGACCAGAAATCGAACCGGTGACCTCTTGGTGCATGGGTAGACGCTCAACCAAGGAGCCACAATGGCCGAGCAAGAATGTTGCTTTTTAAAAAAAAGTCCATAGTGCCGTGGCTGATCTGGCTCAGCAGTTAGAGCGTCGGCCCGCAGACCAAAGAGTCAGGGGTTTGAGTCTGGTCAAGGGCATGTGCCTCAGTTGCGGTTCAGTCCCCGGACCAGGGCCGTTGACGGAGGCAACCAATCGATGTTTCTCTCCCCCCCCCCCCACTCTATCTGAAGATAAAATGGAAAAATATCCTCAGGTGAGGATTTTTTTAAAAACAGTCCATAGTGCCCAGCCAGTGTGGCTCAGTGGACTGAGCATTGTCTCATGGACTGAGAGGTCCCAGTTCGATTCCCGGTCAGGGCACATGCCCAGGTTGTGGACTCGATCCCCAGTAGGGGGCATGCAGGAGACAGGAGGCTTATTTTAGTGAAAATAAGCCAAAGAAATAAAAATTTTTAATGGGGAAAAAAACACCTTTTAATGGGAAAAAAAAACACTTGCTTTTAAAGAAAACACTCTACTATAAGAAAATAATCCAATATGATTGATTAAATAAGCAAAAAAACCTGGATAGTCGAGAGATGTGAGGTGAGAGGGGACTATAAACTAGGTGTGCAATGTGACACAGGATGAAGAGTGGTTGGAGATATTTTAAGCATCATGCAAGTGACAGGTGATAGAGCTGAGAAAGGAAGCTTTTCAGCCATGCTAGTAAGACTGCTAGCTCAAGACCAATAGAAATGATTACCACATAGTAAGAAATGGGTTGTCAGGTACAATTAAGAGATATGGAAGTGATAAATAATATGGAAGCTAGCCTAATAATTTAAACAGAAGTCTGAGATTTAAATATGCATAAACAGCAAGAGAATAAAGATTGTATTGTTATGCGGTACAGGAAGGAAATTAAAACTCCAGTTTCTCACAAGGAGTGCTTCCTGAATAATTAAACAATGTGAAAAAAAAATCAAAGTTATTTAGCAAAACGAGAAAACAAAACTAGACACATACAACAGTGGGTGTATATATAGTAAGAAAATTTGGCATTGAAAAGGTGACAAAACTATTAGGTTTCCTCCTCTCATGTTTGTACCATGGGACAAGTAGGACTGAAAGGCTCAGGTGCCACTGAGACAAACAGTTCTCTGGTGCCAAAATCTGAGGGCAGAGGGCAGTACTGAAAACGTCTTTCAATGCAACTAAATAATCTCATCTAGTGAAGTATTGAGTTTTAGGTTTTAAAAAAATAAACTGTCATTAAACTGTGAATGGGGGCAAAAGCAGCTTTCCCACCCCCTAACCCTCTAGTCTCACTGCCCAGATACTACAATGTTGCCTAAATACTGCCATTGTTTGTATTTTATATAGAAATGTTTATACATAGACACATTCACATCATCTCAGAAACACAGGTGTAAACTGTTCTGTAAACCTTTCTCCATGTAGTATTTGGAGGACATCTTCCTGTATTAATACTTATAGATCTAAGTCATGCACCCCTTTTTAATGCCTGCACAACATCGATGTACCATAATTTAAGCATCCATTAGTGAACAGGTAGATTGTTTTCAGTTTTGTGCCATCATAATGTTATAATGAACAACCCAGTACATGTCTCTTGCTATACTTTTTCAAGTTTTTTTTTTACTTTTATTATTTGCATATATATTTATTTATTATGTATTATATATTTATTCTATCTTTTTTTTTATTTTTTATCCTCACCTGAGGACATTTTTTCATTTTTTGTTCAGAAACAGTGGGAGGGAGAGAGAGGAAGAGAGAGAGAGAGAGAGAAACATCGACGTGAAAGGGACACATCGAGTGGCTGCCACCCGCACGACCAACCAGGGCTGGGGACAAACTGCAACCGAGGTACATGCCCTTAGTGGGAACCGAACCCGGGGCTCTCTGTACCACAGGCCGACGCTCTAACCGCTGAGCCAAACCGGCCAGGGCTACTTTTTCAAGTTTTTGTTTGCAATTTCTAAAAGTAGAATTTCAGAGTCAAAGGGATATATACCAAATTTTGATAGTGCCTAAATGTCCTTCCAAAGGTTGTATCCAGTTACTTTCTAACATCAGATGAGCCAACCAGTTTTCCTCTCACCAATACTGGTATTATATTAAAGCTTTTAAAGTGAAATGAAGTTCATGTTTAAACACTACCCCAATTGCCATCTGCACCTCAAATTGCCCAGGGCTCTTGTTCCCTCATGCTGTTCATCAATTCAACAGCAGCTCTAGCTGGATCATCCAAGCTTGGAAAAGGATCCACACTGCTTGCTGATCCTCCTCCTAGATATGCAGCACTTCCATTAACTATCTCAAAGACAAGACTAGCCAATCAAATCTCAACCCATTAGCTAGTTTAGTTCCAAAACCTGGGCAGAAAAAGATAGAAACAAAGAGTTTAGTCTGACAATGCATCATTTAATTAAATGACAAGAATAGTATCTTACCTACTTCTCTAAATACTTAAAGTATTTGTACTCCTATAATCTAAGCCCCAAACAGAATATGAGATCAATTTCTTATTTCTTGGGTAGATCTGATACTTTATTTATTTATTTATTTATTTATTTATTTATTTATTTATTTATTTATTTATTTATTTTTTGCATTTATCTTCAGATAGAGCAGGAGGGAGAGAGGGAGGAAGAGAGAGAAAGAAACATCGATGTGAGAGAGACACATCGAGTGGTTGCCACCCACACGACCCCAACCGGGGCTGGGGACAAACTGCAACCGAGGTACGTGCCCTTAGCGGGAACCGAACCCGGGACTCTCTGGTCTGCAGGCCGACGCTCTAACCGCTGAGCCAAACCGGCCAGGGCAGATCTGATACTTTAAATAGCTTCTTATATCAAACTACTTTTGTTATTACAAAATAATAAATTCCCATAAAAAAATTACACAGATTTGAATCCCTCAACAACAGATATTCAACATTTTAAGAAATATATCATGTTAGTCTCCAATGTACTAAAAGCTAAAAACCACAGTCTGCCCTTGACTACTTAAAACAAGAAGGAAACCTTATAGAAAATAATTCAAACATATGAAATGGTATTTACCTTTCATATATCTAAACAACATTTTTATTATTTGATTTTCTAGTTACAAATATTATCAAATAACTTTTCCATTATGGAATGTCAGGATTTTCACCTTACCCCCACATTCCCTCTCCCTAACCATCATTGTTGGTCAAATTGATATTCCAAGATTATGTTATTAATGACAGTGTAAATATTATTCACTGCTGAGCCATATATTATTGCATGATTAAGCCTTTTCTTTTCAGTATTTTTTGCCAAGGAAATAATCACTGCCTTAAAAAACTAAGCAAACAAGAAAACAATGTATCTATCATTAATCTGTCCCTAAACTCCGACAGAACTGTCTCAACATGTTTAAACACATCAAGATGAAATCTTTGTATTTGAATTGTTTTCTCTCGCAAATGTATCTTTCTCACTCTTGGGCTCGATCAGGTAGCGTGCATTCCCTAAGCATATGCTAGCTAGATGGCAAAGGAGTGATCCATGAATATGCTAGTTGACAGAAGGAAGTCAGACAGGGATCAATAACTGACTGCAATCTGCACATGAGTAACCCACCATTTTTCTGTTAAAAGGAACCACTAAACATCACTTTAAAGTAAACAGAAGATATTCAACATCAGCATTATTTAGATGGTATATCTAGACTGAAAAGTCACATTTTGGAGATGGAGAGAAGACAGCAAGAAGTTCCAATACCGAATTAACCCCTCTGCCACTCATTTTCACAAAATCACCTGGTTTCAGAGCTCCCCTATGCCGAAGAAAAAGGGCTCTTTTTCAAGAATAGAGATTTCACAATAAAAAAATTCAAAATTCTAGTGGTTAGAGAGTGGGCTCCTTCATTAGACTGAATCTCAGCTTCATTTACTTGCCATAATGGTCTTGGGCAGGTCACTTAACCTCTGTGTGTGGTTTTCCTGTGTAAAAAGGGAGTAATAGCAAATATATCACAGGATTAAGGAAAGGCTCAGTATTTGCTATTATTAATACACCAAAAAACAGCATCCTCAGATTTAACAGGGCACACCTGTTAGTTTAATCTACCTTTATTACTAACCTACAAAGTTGAAATTATATCTCTTCAATCTTGAGAAGAGCTAGTACATGTGACTTTTTTACCTTTAATATGCTTAGTCTTAATTACATCGATGCTAGCAATTGCTAATGAGGGAATTATTAACCTATAACCTGTTTCAAAAATAGCATTCAGCCCAACTTCTATCCTAATGCAGCCCCTTCTTAATTCTTCAAATTACTACTTCCCCTTTTTAGTCACAAATATTAGCAACAGCTAGTCCTTTTAGGATTTACAGTGTGCTGGGCACTATTCTAAACTTTTTTACTAACTCATAACCCTCACAAGAGATCAAGGACACAAGTTATTGTTACAAAGATAGGTTAAGTAACCCACACAGCCAGTAACTTGTAGAGCTAGGATTGGAACACAGGCAGTATAGTTTGAGCACGTGCTCTGATTAGCCATGCTACACTCTCTACAGATCATAGAGCTGTTGGGGAGGGGTACAGCATACTCAAACTTATCCTGAAGACTAACTCCAGAGAGACTGCAGAGGATGGCAGGGTGACAATGGTGGGAGAAAGGCCAGTTGGAATCTGAAGAACAAAGACAGGTAAGAGCTGAAAGGCAGCAGAGGGCTGGAGAAGAAGCTACATTTCAGTGAGATTTCTAAGAACTGAAAGAACGTCATGACTAATTATATGTGAGGGAGAGAGAGAACTCAAGAATATCTGATGTTTCTGACCTGGTAGATGACACTGTTCCCACAAAAATAAAAGGAAAGGCAGGAAGAGCAGCAAGTTGGGGTGGGGTAAATAAAAAGAATATGGGACATTGAAGTGTAAGGTGATGAGACATTAAGTAATATTCTCTCATTTTAATCTAGCCTTTAAAAGATTCTAAGTAATGCTGAATGACTGAATGAAATACAACTTCAGATTCTTACTAGTCTAAGGGATTATTAAATAACCAATTTACACGTCCCCCTTGTTCCACCGATGAGAGTTAGGGAGGGTCTACAGAATAGTGGAAGGCCCTGGAGTACAGCAAACCTGGGTTTGAGGCCCAGTTCCACCACTTCCTAGGTAAGTGGCCTAGGACCTAGCTACTCAAAGTGGTGAACAGAAACTGGGCCCCATTCCAGACTAATAAGATCCCCCGATGACTAACATGCATATTAAAGTTTGAGAAGCACCAAACTACAGCAAGTGAAATGTTCTCTAAATCTTGCTTCTTTCCCCATATTTACAAAAGTGGAGATAATCATATTTACCCCACAGGGTAGCTGAAGATTAACAAATGCCAAGTATTTACCAAGCCTCTACTAAGAGATGTTAATGTCTTACATATGTTATGTTATTTCATTTAATCCTGTCAACAATCCTACTATGCAGGTATTTTTTCCACTACAAAGATGGTTGGGCCCTGGCCGGTTTGGCTCAGCAGTTAGAGTGTCAGCCCACGGACCAAAGAGTCTCGGGTTCAATTCCGGTCGAGGACATGTACCTCGGTTGCGGTTCATCCCGGGATCGTGTGGGAGGCAACCAGTTGATGTGTCCCTCTCACATCAATGCCCCCCCCCCATTTCTCTCTCTCTCTCTCTCTCTCTCTCTCTCTCTCTCTCTCTGTCTCTCCTCCTCCCTCTCTTGTTCTCTCCCTCCCTCCCACTCTGTCTGAAGATAAATGGGAAAATATCCTCGGGTGAGGATTAAAAAAAAAAAAAAGATGGTCGGGCTGTGACACTTTCCAAGATAAGATTGTTGGTGAGTAACAGAGCTACTACTCATTGTCTCTTAATATTCTGCTTCCCATTAAGCCCAAGAATGCATATACAACCTGGTGCAGTGAAAGACACAAAATGAGTTTGTGAGAAGGGAAGGAGAGAAGCCTTGCACTTACAGAAAACCCAAATAGTTTAAAATAAGTTAACACATCAATCAATATAATTCAAAACAGTACTAACACAAGTTTAAATGACTCTGCTGTACTTAACGTGAACTGGTTTTCAGATGACGAGATCGCATTAATGCAGAAAATAACTATGGTCAATATGACTAAGTGAAAATTCTCAATATGATACAGATGGCTTATCTGTCTATATTATAGGTTCCCCAGGGATAGAAATTCAGGCACAGAAAGAAACTTCCTAAGAGTATCTGGCCAATTGTAGGATATGTTGCACATAAGACTAAAATTTGAGGATTTTTTTTTCAGCCATTATTTGTGAAAATTAACTTTCTAGAAAGGAATATGCAAAATAAACATTCAGAACCACAAATTCTAACAGATAACCAAGTACTAGTTCCAAACAAATCTAACCTACATGAGTCACTGTATCAATAGTTGTCTAATCTCATACACACAAGCCCACAATATGACTGACACAGTATATTCAAGCCACATTCTTCCTCTCTGCCTTCCCAGTCACACTGCTCTTTCATTTCCTGAAACACAACAAGCACTTGCCTTGCCAAGCATTGCCCTTTGCAATGCTACTTCAGGCTAGCCCTCACTTCCCTCTTCCCACAGAAAGCTTGCTTCTTATCCTTTATAGTGTGTCTTAAGTGTCACTTCCTCAGAGATCTTTCTAGTCACCCGAAGTACACACCCCAACAGACTCCCCAAGTATTCTCTACTTTAGCCTACTGTCCAGTTCCTTGCAGGTCTAGCCATACGTACTATTTTGTTTATTTAGATCCTCTTCATCTCCAACAAAATTCAAGTTCCAAGATGGCAGGGAACCTTATCTAACTTGTTCTTTGCCTGGCATATCGTGGGTGTTCAACAAACACTGGTTACATGAATAAAGTGACCAACCGGGTGCCAGGCACTATGCTAGACACTGGGATCTGGAAATAAGAATGCCTGCCCTCAGATAGTTCTAGTTCTATTGGAGAAGTAGACAAGCAAGCAATTAGCAAACAGTGAAATAAATGAGTGCTATGAAAAGGATTACTTGGAGAGTGCTAAAGAAGCATACTGAGGGTGCTCCAAACCCAGGAGGGTGGGGAAGGGGAAGGGTGTTTCCAGGAGGTAGTGATGTCAGCTGAACCCAAGGGGACATTAGCCTTTTGTTTTTACATGGCAGCTACAATAAAGTTTTCGCCAAATACATGTAATAAGATGGCCCTCAAAGTTCAACTCGAGATCAATGCTTAATGACTGAAAGAGAAAAGGATGTAAGCCATCTAAAAGAGAAGCTTGGCTCCTCTTGCAAGCAGAGCCAGAATGAATGTACTCATACTTGTAAAAAAAGAAGGTATATGACAGCAAGGGTCTGCCCTGTAAGCAACTAAAGAATTTTTTAAAAGGCTGGCAAGGGCCATGGAGGCAACTGGGCAGGAGGAGCATTTGCTCATAGACATGAATTTTCTGGTCAGAAGGAATCTCCCTGTTATGAGATGGTGGCATCATCCAATTAAGACAGGCCATTAAACACCTGATTCATCTCATTGCTTTCGTTCTGATTCCTTTTCAGATAACCTAGTTATGGTATGGGCTCCTAGCTACATCTAGGAGATAACACACTGGTACACACTGAAAATTACATGCTGACTTTCCAATTTTACCTTTCAGACTCATCAGTTTGGTTAATCTGAGGCCAGGGAAGTAGACCTGCTGACAGCTAACCAATCAAGTATTTGGGGAGGGGGTGGAGTACCCCTCCCAACAAAGGATGAGGTCAGCCTGATTTCAGAGACAAAGAAAAGGACTAAAAATATCTGAGGTGGCCCTGGTTAGTTTGGCTCAGCAGTTAGAGCATTGGCCTGAGAACTGAAGGGTTGAGGGTTCGATTCCAGTCAAGGGCACGTACCTGGGTTGCAGATTCAATCCCCAGCACCGGTCAGGGTTGTTTAGGAGACAACCAACTGATATATGCCTTTCTCACATCAATGTTTTTCTTTCTCTCTTCCCTGCTCCCTCCCTCCTTCCCACTCTCTCTAGAAATCAATGGAAAAATATCCTAGAGTAAAGATTAACAAATATATATATATGAGGTGGAGCCCTGGCCAGGTAGCTCAGTTAGTTAGAGCATCATCCTGATACACCAAGGTTGTGGGTTCGATCCCTGGTCAGGGCACATACAAGAAGCAACCAATGAATGAATAAAAATAAATGAAACAACAAATCAATGTCTTTCAAAAAAAATTAATTAAAAAAGAAAATTTGAGGTGGATCTAACAGAAAAGGTGAGGGAACAGGGAGAAGCCAAAGATGATTCCAAGGTTTCAGGCTTAAGTTATTTGGGGATGGTAATATCATTCAGCAAGAGAAAAGTACAATAAAAGAGGTACAGAACTTGTACAGATGTCCCATTTAGGTCATGTTGAATCTGCAGTCTCTGAAGAGCAGCTAGGTATAGATGTCCAGTATGCATTTGGCCATCCAAGGCTAAAACTCAAAAGATGTGGAATTTTAATTTTTGAGACAACTGCATCAGGCCATAGATGAAATCAGACGAGAAAAGTATGTGTCAATTAACAAGAAACGAGGACCAACTGTGGAACCTGAGTAAACCCATTATTTAAAGGACAGAAGAAGAGGAACCTTGAAAGGTAAGCTATGAAATAGAGACAGGCATCTAGAACTGTTCTAAGTATTAGTTAGGTTATTGTTCAAAGTCAGATTTCAACAAGTACATGTGCAATTTTTTTTTTAATACAGAGAATTACAAGTTTTAAAAGAAAAAGAAAAGCAATTTGATAATAGTAAAATTGAAAAAGACACAAAAATTCTTTCAGAATACCATAATATGGCTTCCTGGGACAGGAAGGAAATCAATGAGGTACACCCTGACTTCTTACCAGTACTTCAAAAACTGAAATAATGCTGGCTGAAAGAAACAAAGAATTTTCTTTTGGGACCTACTTTAAATGTTAAATCTTGCCAAGAGTTCAGAGTCCATGATACTAACCACCTTTGGTTGAATTTTCAAGACAGAGATAAAAGCTCCAATGGTTATTTTAATGACTAACATGGGTTTTGAAAGACATTACTAGACTCTGAGACAAACCAAACCTTTATCCTCTAAGAGGTCTATGCTACAGCACACTACTACTCTCCCCTACGCTATCATGAGTTTGTGACTCACTGAGATGGAAGAGCCCTTGAAAAGTTTATTGTCATCAAGAACCATTTATTAAGGTTTATTTTGTTATTTTTAGCAAAGCCAAGTGCTAAAAACTGAATTGTACAACATTTCCTACCCTACCATACCATATTTTACAACTTTGCTATGGAAGACCCAACTACTCAATAAAAAACAACCAAAAAAAAAACAAAACCCTGATCAGTTTTTTTTTTTTGAATAAGAGATTTATGGAGGCAGGCAGTAGCTGATAAGGCCAGAGAAGCAGACGAGGCAAAACAGCAGAGGACCAGGCCACAGAATTCTGTATTTGACCTGATAAAGAGTATCTAGCCAGTGATGGTTTTATACAGGTGGGTGGTAGATGAAAAGCAAGAGTTTAGAAAAATTAATCTGGCAACTGTGTGTAAAAGGGTAACAAGGTATATCATCATGATTGTGGTGGGGCATATATTTGTTAAAATTCATCAAATTATATGCTTAAAAACTGTTGAATTTTATTGTATGTAAATTATACACCAGTATGGCCAATTAAAAAAAAAAAAAGACAGGAATGAGATAAATATTAAATAAATACAGGCTGGCCTAGCTGGTGTGGCTCAGTGGTTGAGCGTCGACTCATGCACCAAGAGGTCACCAGCTCAATTCCTGGTCAGGGCACATGCCCAGGTTGTGGACCCCATCCTCAGTGTGGGGCATGCAGGAGGCGGCCAATCGATATATCTATCTCTCTCCCCCTCTCCCTTCATTGCTCTCTAAAATCGACAAACAAAAAATATTTAAAAAAAAAAAAAAGACAGGCTATAAAATTCTGAACATTTGACAGCTGAGGTTAATTCAGCAGTGTGCCAAAAGCAGCTGATTACATGTATCTCTTCCCAATTTCAAGCTCAGTAGGATAACACTGGTAGTCTGAAACCAGCCATGGTGAGGTTTTTGCATCTGAGAAATCAGCAAATGCTACATATCAGGGCTTTATACCCCCACCCCCTCAGGGCAGCTGTTCAACATTCACCAGCATACCATTATGTCATTTCTATACAAGGGCAAGTATGAATATAGCACTAAATTAAGAGCCCTTTGACATTTTCTTTTAATTCAAAATAATAACAGTTCTGAAGTACCTTTTTTTGGGCTGATACTTTATTAGGAGATTTTTGTTTGAAGAATGGATGAAGAGAAGGGGAGAGAGTTGCAGAAAGTGCATGATTAGGTTGCATCCAATATCCATGAGTCCCAACTGGACTGTACTCAAATGTAATTTATTGGTGGGCATGGGGCGTGGTCAACAGTTGTTTGTAAATAAAGGTAAAGAAACATTCTGTGGTGAGAAAAGGCTCTGGAATCAGTATACCTTTGTTAAAGTCCTAGTTTCTCTATTTAATAATTGGATCACCTTAGCCAACTCATGTAACTGCTTTCAGCTTTGGTTTCCACATTTTATTTAATTTTTATTGAGTTTATTGGGGTAACATTGGTTAATAAAATGAAATATCATTTCTTAATCTTACCATCAGCAGATGGTTACTAAAAAAGTAAGATTTAATAAGTCTAACATTTTATTAAATTCAAGAACTAAAGGATACATGTGTATGAATAAGACAGAAACCTTTGTGCCTCTCAATCAAGGTTTTCTAGCTATTATGTGGCTCCTCTGGCACTAATACCAACTGATAATGATAATGCACCAAAAAATTCCAGCATTCACTCCATTATAATAAAGGCTAATTGCATGGGCCTATTATTGGAATATGCTTTCCTATTTCAAACTAGTTGCATTTCAATAGTGGAAAGAGCAATTCCTGGTGAAACCCTACTGTGAAAGATGAACGTTGTCTTAACAACTTTAGTTTCAAAAACTATTCATTTATAGATGCCTATTTCACATCTCTGAAGCAAAATGGCTCCTTTGTTATGCAGATTACTAAGCAGTCACTTAAGAATAAAGAGGTTTCTTCTTTAGAGGCTCCAGCTAACTATCTGCATAGGCTCAAAACCAGCAGTGTACTTATAAATATATGACAGCAAATAATGGTAATTGGCTGCAGAGAAATGTGCACCTCCTTGAAATGTGAACCAGAGAAATTATACCATTTTCCAACCCACATTCCAGGACCAACCTGGGGTTCCTCCCAAGAAAAAAATGCCTTTATGGAGTTCCTGGGTCTCTATCTGTAAATGTAAATCAGGGTATAGAAGGGAAATCTGGTAAGAGACATAGAACATTGTTCTCTACAGTGATTCCAGGAGTCCTTAACAGACTTAAGTTTTGTTTCAAAAGTTCTTAACTCCATTACTTAGAACTCAGAATGTAATTTCTCACAACTATAAGCCAATTTAAGTCATTTGTATCTGAGGTACACTGTTTTACTTTGGAATATTAATCCTCATCTATACCAATGTTTCTACTAGAAAATGTAAATGAATTTGCAGTTCTAAAACGAGATGCTAACATGTTCATCAGCTGAACTTTGTTACATCTAGAGCCTCTCTCTCAGTGGAAAGGAAATAAGATTTAAGAGGAATTTTCATGAAGAATTATGAGATATAAGAAGCAGGGAGAGAATGTCAGGTGGGAGAAATAACTGGAAATAGGAAGAAATGTGTTAAGAATCATTATGGTATTAGTGAAATCCCCTGCCCCAATGATAACTAGGTGGGGAGAAGGGGGTGGTAGGTATTCACTACACATGTATACTTTGATGAAGCACTCCATGAGTTTCTGATCTAGACCCCAAATTAAGAACCACTGGTCTAGGGAGTGAGCTGCCAGGCCATGAAGAGCATACAAGGGGATAGTTATAAGCCCCAGGCCGTCTTTGTACCATAGACCCTAGCCCAAGAGTCTTTTCTTTTTTTCTTCTTTTTTTTAATCCTCCTTCTTTTTCTTTTAATCCTTCTCATGCTTAGAGAGAAGAGGGAAGAGAGAGAAACATCTATCGGCTGCCTTCCATACATGCCCCAACAGGAAATCGAACCCACAACCCAGCCATGCACCCTGACTGGGAATATAACCAGCAACTCTTTGGTGCACAGGACAAAACTCAACCAACTGAGCCACACCAGCCGGGCAAGGGTCCTTTCTCTTTTGCCACTTTCCTTAAGCTTTTCATTCCCCTGGGAGAGTAGAAATAAGAAACCCCTTAAAGAAAAAAAATCGTACATATGGCCCCCAACTCTTTATTAATAAATATTTACCATTCTTCAAAACATCCAAGCCCAGATGTACAATGCACAGTTCTAGGAGCTGGGAACAAAGGTATAGAAGATACAGGATTTATCCTCCAAGGAGCAGCTTGAAAGAGGCGGGAGTTGGACCACAAGAGTGGTAACTAACTGCTTATCTGAGGGGAAAACAAAGAGCGCTATTATTAAAGCATGCAGAAGACAAGAAAAGCAACTAAAGCAAATGTGGAGATGTGGAGAGGGGTAACAAGGAAAGCTGCGAGGCAGACAGAGGAATAAATGTAAGTTATAACACCAGAAAAAGAGAAAGGGACTATGTAGGACAGTTAGGAACTGTCCTCTGAGAAGGCTGGTGTTACTGCAGAAGTAGGTGCAGCACCCCAGCTCGGACCTTCACAGTAGGAAGGCATCTCTATCAAAATGACTCTTACACCAAAGTTAGGCTTTAAACCACAGGCAGTGAAGAACAACTAAGGGGTTTTAAGCAGGAAGTGGCATGATCAGATGTACTAAAAACAGGATCGCTCTAGCAACAAAGAGACAGACCAGATACAGGGAGACCTGAAGTTGTGAGATGATTTGCAACAGATCATGAGGGCCTGAATAAAGCAGTGGTTGCGGGGATGGAGAGAAGGGGGAAGAGTAACAATCTCAAGGGGGCAGAATAAATAGGATGAGGGAGGAGTTAAGGGACACTCAGGTTTCCCACTTAGGTAACAGATGAGCAAACACACACACATACACAGAGACTATATTCTAATTTTGGAGGATATAGTAATGGAATCAGTATCAGACATGTTCAAGTTTTAGGGACCTGTTGAGATATTCTTGGAGAAGAGTTTGGAAGGCAAGCAGCTATACTAACCTAGAATTGGAAAATAACTGAATCATTTTCTAGCAAGGGATGTGTTATATGTGAAAAGAAAACTGAGGATAAAGCCCATAGGAAAATCAACCTTTGATAAATCTCCATCAACCTAGAGAGAGATGTAGGACAAGGTAGAATTTTATGATGAGACAGAATTAAGTATGTTCCTTTAGTCTAAGGGTCCACAAACTATGGCCCATGGTCTGTTTTGTAAATAAAGCTTTACTGTACCATGCCAAGCCCATTCACTTATATACTCTTGATATACTGTTGATGGCTGCTTCTGTACTACAAAAGCAGCATTGAGTAGTTACAAAAAAGACTTAATGACCCACAAAGCCGAAAATTTTACTATTTGGTTCATCCCTACTTCCTACCTCAGTTTCCCATCTGAGAAACAAAAAGTACATTATGTTTAAATGCAACAAGAATTTAAAAGGCTCATAAGGGTTGTTAATTTAATATAAAAGCCACTCATCAAAATTTATGCTCAACCCTTAAAAAATTTTGTTCAACAAACAAGCGTATATGCAGTTAAAGATTTTAAAGTATATAAAAATTTACAACATATAATTCGAAGATATAGTATTTAAATTACAAGACAATTTGCTGATTTACATATAACTACAAAATAAAGGGAATCCCAAACCCCATACCTTATATCCAATCCAGAATGTTGTATCACAGTGTACTCCAGAAACCTCTACAAAAACCTTTGGTAACAGAAGAGATGGACCACAAAACAGAATAAATCACCATCTCCACCACTACTGCCACCATTTCCTGAACACCTACCATGTTCAGATAACATGCTGAGCATCTAATGCCTGTTTGTGCCATTCAAGTCCTATAAATAACCCATGAGGGCATCCATTCATTTTAGATGAGGAAACTGAGTCTTAGAAAGGTCAATAGCCTCATCTCAAGTCACTTAGTAGACAGTGGGTGAGAGAACCAGTAACACTCGTACAACCACACTCAGAACCAGGTCTGACCTCAGAGGCTCCATACTCACCTTCAACCCCATACTTCATAGTTTGTTACCTATGCTAAGGGAGATAACATTTATAAAGGGACAAATGGAATCTGGAAACAACTAGGAACAAATATCTGCTTCACTTCCTCCTTTGGAACTTGAGGTAGGTCTTAGAACCCACGTTGGTATCACAGGCATAAGAAGGTGAAGCCTACTGAATGTAGCAATGGGCTCTGGCCTCAGAACCATAACCAGGTACAGCACCCACTGCCAGCAGACAATACATTCTAAGTTCCAACCCACCACCTCACAAATGAACTTATTAAACAACCCCCTCAATAAACTGATGGCAGCCAACACAAGAAATAAAAAGATCTTAGTAAATTAGATATTACAGTAATGTACTCTAAGAGGTAATATGATACACTCAGTGGAAAGAACACAGGCTTTCACTTCGAACTGACCAAGGTTTGCATTTTGGTTTCAACACTAGCCATATGACAGTAAATTACTTATCCTCTCCGAGCCCATTCCCTCGGGAAAATAAGACCACTCTCCTTGCCACATGGTCCAGGGAAATATAAGCACTGTAATGTAGAGCTTAGTGGTTTAGAGTCAGGTGTCCTGAGTTTACCACCCAGCTCTGCAACTTACCTGGCATGAGACTGGAGCCTAAGCCTCAGGTTTCTCATCTTTAAAAGAGGAAAAATGACAAGATAATCTACTGCTCAGGTTATTTTGAGGATTAAATAAGATATCTAAGGTGCTTAAAAAAAAAAAAGCACAGTGCCTGGCACAAAATAAGTCCTCAAAAAGGCTTTTTATCAGTTTAAGTTACAGACCAAATGACAACTCAATTTCCAACCCGCCTAGAAATGATCTTTAGGGGAAGCCATATCTTTCCCTGAGGCTATGAAATTAACTTTTATAACTTTAAAGGTGTGGAAGAAACACATTTCCCAAGAAAAACCAGTGGCTTGGCTCTGTTTTGTTAAATGGCGGGAAGTTTTCTTCATCTGTGGCCTCAAACCTTAAAATAAATATTAAATAATACTACTGGTGCATTCAGGCAGGCAACACCCCTAACCTTTAAACAGAATGAGACTATTTCCCCCACATATGGTTTTTAGAACACCAGGAAGAAACACTGGAAAGGCATCTGTTTGGAAACAGAACTTCAACTCTTTGTCAAACAGCCTGCCTGCACCTGTGGCCAAAGCAGAAGCAAACAGGGTTGGTTAAGTGGCCGGTGACTCAATTCCACCTGTCTTTCAAAAGACACCCACCCCCCTCCCAACATGCAGTCACCTTTGAGCCCCACCCCCATCTCGAAAGCAATGAAGATACTGAGTTCCACATCAAAGACAATGACAATCTTGGAAAACAATATGGTGCTTCCTCAAAAAATTAAAAATAGAATTGCCATTTGACCCAGTAATTCCACTTCTAGGAATATATCCCAAGAAGCCTGAAACATCAATCAGAAAGAATATATGCACCCGTGTTCAAAGCAGCATTATTTATAATAGCTAAGATCTGGAAACAACCCAAGTGTCCATCAGTAAATGCGAGGATAAAAAAGCTGTGATACATTTACACAATGGAATACTATGCAGCTGTAAGAAGGAAACATCTCTTACCCTTTGAGACAACATGGAGGGACCTGGAGAGTATTATGCTGAGTGAAATAAGCCAGTAAGAGAAAGACAAGTACTACATGATGTTACTTATTTATGGAATATCATGAACAAAATAAGCTGTCAATCAAAATAAATCCAGAGTCATGAAAGTAGGGAACAGACTGACAAACCTCCAAGGGATGGGGGAGGTGGGGAGAGATAAACCAAAGAACTTATATGCATATATGCACAACCAATGGACACAGACATTAGTTTGGAGAAAGCAGGAGGGGGGTGGGAGCAGAGAGGAGGTCAGTGGGGGGAAAAGGTGGGACATCTATAATACTTTCAACAATAAAAAATGAATAAAAATAATTATGTAGCCCGGCCAGTGTGGCTCAGTGGTTGAGCGTCAACCCATGTACCAAGAGGTCACCAGTTCGATTCCCAGTCAGGGCACATGCCTATGTTGTGGGCCCAATCCCCAGTGGGGGGCATGCAGGAGGCAGCCAATCGATGTTCTCTCTCATTGATGTTTCCATCCCTCTCTTCCTCTCCCTTCCTCTCTCTCCAAAATCAATGAAGAAAAAAAAATTTTAATTATGTAGGTTTCAAGTAAAAAAAAAAAATAGTGGGTATGAATTTGCAGTCCAGACCTACATATAATAATGTGTATCTTTGTTTTTCTGTAAGTGAACTTGATTATTAACTCAACTTCTCATATTTAACTAATAAAAAATATTTTTTAAAATATATTTTTAGCCCTGGCCGGTTTGGCTCAGTGGTTAGAGTGTCGGCCCGCGGACCAGAGAGACCTGGGTTTGGTTCCTGCTAAGTTTGTCCTCAGCCCCAATTGGGGTGGTGTGGGTGGCAGCCAGTCGATGTTTCTCTCTCTCTCTCCCTGACCCCTCTCCCGCTCTGTCTGAAGATAAACACAAAAAATGTCCTCCGGTGAGGATAAAAAACAAAAACAAAAATAAAATTTTTTTTTGAGAGAAAGGAAGGGAGAAGGAGAGATAGAAACATAGATGAGAGAGAGAACCATAGATTAGCTGCCTCTTGCACAGCCCCTCCTAGGGATCGAGCCCACAAACTGGCATGTACCCTGACCAGGAATCGAACCAGTGACCTCTTAGTGCATGGGTCGACACTCAACCACTGAGCCACAACAGCTGGGCATAAAAAAATACTTTATATAGTAAAAAAAAGACAATGACAATCTATAATAAATAATTATTGTCCTTTAGCAGTCTTATAAATGCATCAAGCTAAAATGTATCTTTCACACCAAGTTCAATTATTAATGACAAGCCAGAAGAAATCCATAAAATCCTCTGACTCTCAGAAGGCTTTCTCAGATGCACTTTAACTTTTCAAATAGCTTATATTCCTGCACCTGTTAATTTTTCTTCAAATAACTTTAGCTTTTGTTATAGGCAGATAATCACATTGATTTAATCCAAGACTTTAACACTTAAAACAAGGTGTCTTTTTTTAATATTTTAAATTTATTGATTGATTGAGAGACAGAAAGGGGATGGGGAGAGAGAGAGAGAGAGAGAGAAAGAGGACCATGGATTCGTTCTATTTTATATAGTCATTGGTTGATTCTTGTATATGCCCTAACTGGGGATCAAACCCGAAACCTTACCATACCAGGACAATACTCTACCCAACTGAACTACCTGGCCAGGAGTAAAACACCAAGTTTCAATGAACACTCTAACTGGCTTAACACAGAAGTCTTCTGTCATTAAACATCTCCACTTCAAAAGGGGAGCTAAGAAAAATTGGAACACAGTCTTCAGATACTGCAGTGGCTTTATCCACAACAGAAATCAACATGCAAATTTGCTTTAAATTTCTCAGCCATTTTCTATAGAATATACACAAGTGACTAATATTCTTGTGTTCTCATCTCACTTTTTAAAACTATTTATCTATGCTCAAGTTCTAACAGAATTTTTTTTTAAATCCTCACCAAAAATCTAACCCAGGACCAGAGCCATCCTCTCCAGGCCTATGCAACAGTCTAGTCAGATTTACAAACCTTACTTTTGTTTTGAAAGCTAATGGGAAGGAAAATAGGTTTTCTGTTTTAGATTCCATTCCTAGGGAAATGGAAATAGATGCAAGACTTCAAGGTTATACAGTACAGAGAAAACATCCTGTCCACTTCTAGCATTCTCACAGCTAATGGCCAAACCACCTGCAAAAGTCTCATTTGCTCAGTTTCAGATGTTGACCACAAATTCAAGATTGTGCTGTTTCATTTTGTTTATCTGAGAACAGTCACCTTGTATCCAACTGATCCAGCCCACTTCTGCTACCAATGTGCTAACATGTTAAACTGTGTGTGTGTGTGTGTGTGTGTGTGTTGGAAGCTAGGTGGGTCATAGATGACAAGGCTGAGAGAATCAACACTGGGTGCTTCTGAGAGGAAAGGACAAGGTAAGAATGTTAGGTGACACAAACTTCTGTCTAGATCATTTAATCCCAGGTATGGTTCTCTTAGTAATCAGTCTCCCTCGATTAAGTCCTAAACTAATAAAAAGTCTTTATTTTAGAGAGATTATGGAGGCAAGAAGTATCAAGTCGCTAGAAAAGACAACTAAAACTTTTAACTCTAAGGTTTAGAAAAGTTATTTTAAAAATCTACTTGCTGCCCTGCCCAATGTGGCTCAGTTGGTTGCATGCTCCGAAAGGTTGCCACAGTTTGATTTCTAGTCAGAGCACACACACAAGTAGCAGGTTCCACCCTAGGCCGGGGTGCATATGGAAGGTTACTGATCGATGATTCTCTCTCACATCGATATTTCTCTCTTCTTTCCTCTCTCTCTCTAAAAATCAATAGCAACATATTAATTTTTTTTTACAAAGAAGTTTTCAGCAAGTTTCTTTTTTTATACATTTGTTTTTGTTTTTATTGATTTTTTTTCTTTATTGATTTGAGAGAGAGAGGAAGGGAGAGGGAGAGAGAGATAGAAACATCGATGAGAGAGAACATCGATTGGCCACCTCCTACATGCCACTGGGGATTTGGCCCACAACCTGGGCATGTGACCTGACTAGGAATCGAACCAGCAACCTCTTGGTGCATGGGTTGATGCTCAACCACTGAGCCACACTGGCCAGGCAACGTATTAATTTTTTTTAAATCTCCTTGCCTATGATTAATCTCCTTGCCTATGATTTTCCTAAATTAAAAATAACATCTGTGCAGCCCTGGCCAGTGTGGCTCAGTTGGCTGAGCATCATCCTGTACACCGAAAGGATGCTGCTTCAATTCCCAGTCAAGAAATATGCCCGGGTTGCAGGCCAGATTCCAGGTAGGGAGCATGCAGGAGGCAGCAGATAGATGTTTCACTCTCACATTGACGCTTCTCTCTCTCCCCCTCTCCCTTCTTCTCTCTCCAAAAATCCATTTAAAAAAAATCTTAAAAAGCCCTGGCCAGTTTGGCTCAGCAGTTAGAGCATCGGCCTGTGGACCAAAGAGTCCCAGGTTCAATTCCAGCCAAGGGCACGTACCTCGGTTGCAGTTAGTCCCCGGCCCCAGTTGGGGTTGTGTGGATGGCAACCAATCGATGTGTCTCTCTCACATCAATGTTTCTCTCTCTCTCTCCCTCCCACTCTGTCTGAAGATAGATGTAAAAATATCCTTGGGTGAGGATTAAAAAAAAAAATCTTAAAAAATAATAATAACATCTGTGCAGTACTCACTGTTGCCCTGCATCTCAATGAAGGTATGTTTGAATACTCTCCTTAAAACTAACACAAGTGTGAGGTTACCAAAAGCAAATACCAAACATGCACACACCAACAAGTATTTGCTATTCTGTGCTATATGTTTTAACATTTATTCTCTTAAGGCATTGAGAATTTCAAAACAGTACAACTCTCTCCAACTTGGCCTATAACACTGCTATTTAAATTTGAGGCTGGCAGGCCTCAACATTCATGCGGTAAAGCCAGACAAATGCTCCTGTTAAAAAGGACTCGCAGCCAAAGAATACCAAAAGTGACAAGGATCACAAAGAGATCTCTTCTATCCTCATCTACACACACACACACACACACACGTGCATGCACTCCTTTACCTGATTTAACAAGAGGCACTCAGGCTTCCTAAAGGGAAGTTCTTTGAGCTACATTCATACTTGTTATGATATAGCAAGAATGAGAGAAAAAGATTGAAAATATCCTCATGAAAGAAACTGTCTTAAAATACAAGTTCTTATAATTACCAACCCTGTACAAACCTACACCCATTCCTATTTGACAATAGAAAGAAAATACCGTGAAGAGCAACTGTTGTCTCACTTAAAACCAAGCAGCATAGATAAAAGCAAATATATCATATGCTAGGCTACAATTAATTGTATTTTAGAAAGCAATGACCAACTTCAGTTCAAAGGAAAAATATCAATTTCTATTATCACCCTGTTTCAAAAGCACAGAATAAATAATAGGCAAGCTAATGAATGAAACTGAAAACAAAACCTTGATTGACCAGAATCTTTAAAATACCAAAATCCATTTCTAGACTTTAAGGAAAAAAATCTCCTGTTAATACCCTGCTTCAAACTTTCACCAGCCTCTCAGTGCCTGCAGTACAAAACTCCTTCAGCCTGCCTACCCGTCTGCAGACTCCCCTCTGTCTCTTCCTTAGCCTCCCAATCTTGGGACTCCATGCACAGTCATTAACAGTAAGTTCTCTAAATGATGTGGTTTTACAGCTCTATGCCTTTGTCTAGTCCCCTCCTCCCCACCTGGAATGTCCTTCAACTCTGTCTGAAAACACCTACTCGTGTTTCAAAACCAAGGTCAAGCTTCATCTCTCACAACAGCCATGTTTCCAAGTGGGCTGCACATTGCTCTGTCTCTGACACTCACAGGTTTACAAAGTTGACCTCTCACTCCTAGAATAGAGAAGCCATGTCTCAATTCTCTTGGTAGCATCTTTACTGCTTTGCAAAGGGTCTGACAGAGAAAAGGCACTCAAAATACTTAATCAGAGAACAGACTTAGAAAACACTGGGATACCATTTCACATCCATCACATTGGCAAATATTAGAAAGCTAGACAAGTGTTGGTGTTGATAGGAAAAAACAGTAAGTCTCAAATGCTGTTAATGAAAATGCAAAGTCTGGTATCACCACTTTGAAGAGTAAGATTTTCATCTCTAGCAAAGCTAATGATGGTCACTACCACTAAGACCAGCAATTCTGCTTCAGGTTATACTCAGTAGCCACTGTTTGTCAAATGTGGTGACTGATTTGCATTTTTTAAATGAAGGGATATACATACTCATATCTCAAGGGTACATCTCACAAACCATATGGGTAAATACTATCTTTATAAAAGTATAGTGTCCAATATGCATATATAAAACATATATGCTGGGTGTCAACATAAAGTACAAATTTTTATTGTACCTAATAAACAAAAAGCCTGGCCCTGGCTAGTGTGGCTCAGTTAGTTGGGCTTCATCCTTTACACCAAAAAGTTGCCAGTTCCCCCAGCTGGTGTGGCTCAGTGGTTGAGTGTCGACCCATGCACCAAGAGGTCGCCAATTTGATTCCTAGTCAAGGCACATGCCCAGGTTGTGGGCCCAATCCCCAGTGAGGGGCATGTAGGAAGCGGCCAATTGATGTTCTTTCTCATCAATGTTTCCATCTCTCTCTCCCTCTCCCTTCCTTTCTCTCTAAAATCACTAAAGAAAAATTATTTTAAAAGGCCCTGGCCAGTTTGGCTCAGCAGTTAGAGCATCAGCCTTCAGATCAAAGGGTCACAGGTTCAATTCTGGTCAAGGGCATGTGCCTGGGTTGCAGGTTCAATCCCTGACCCCGGTTGGGGCCATTCGTGAGGCAATCGATGTGTCTCTCTCACATGGATGTTTTTCTCTCTTTCTCTCCCTCTCCCTCCCTCTCTCTCTAAAAATCAATGGAAAAATATCCTTGGGTGAGGATTAACCCTCCCCCAAAAAAGACATTCATAAATGTTCATTACAACACTATATATAATGATGAGAAACTGGAAATAACTGAAATGTACAGTAACAAAATGGATATGTAAAATAAAGTACATGCATGTAACTTATTATAAATGAGCTAAAAGCAAAGCTGAGCTACTTCTATCAACATCAATGAATCCCAAAGGTCATACTCAACTAAAATATATGACACCATTTATTTACACATGTATAACAATGTTACATATTACTTATGGATATATACATATATAAGAAAGTTAAATAAATGAAAGATTTTACATGCAGCTTCAATTTAAATTCAAGTCTTATTTGCTTTAAAAAAACAGAATTTTTGAAGCAAATAAGGCAAAATGTTAAGACCTGACAAAACTAGATAATGGGTCCTGTTCTATTACCTTTATCTTATTCCTCAGATTTGTTGTGGTACTCAAGATATTTCAGCATTTCTAAAACATTTTTAAATGAACAAATAAGTAGAACACATTAAAAAGAAAAAACATAGTAATCTTGAAAATGTCCTTGTGTCCATAGCTCCAAATGTTACTTTTATTTTATTTGTATTATTACCATTTTTAATCCTCATCCAAGGATATTTTCCTATTTATCTTTATATACAGTGGGAGGGAGAGAGACAGAAATATCGATGTGAGAGAGACACATTGACTGGCTGCCTCCTGCACCACCCAACCAGGGCCAGGGATGAACTGCAACCGAGGTACGTGCCCTTGAACGGAATCAAACCCGCGACTCATTGGTCCGCGGGCCGACCAATGAGCCAGACCAGCCAGGGCCCAAATGTTACCTTTTTAAAAAAAAGCTATCACTTGAATGCTTGCTTATGTGTCAGACATTATGCTAAAACCTAGGTACAGAATCTCACTTAACTGGTGCAATAGCCCTTTGTGGGCAGGTACTATTATTTTTCTGTCAGGCTGACTATATCACTATCTCTGTCTTATCATTTTAAGAGTCCAATTGTACTCACCATTCCACATTTTCTAAGGGCAGAAACATGGATTAATCTACTTTTTAAAGATTTTAATATGGCCACAGCATTCAGACAAGAAGAAATAAAAGGCAACCAAACTGAAAAGTAAGGTAGTAAAATGGTCATTTGCAGATGACTTAATACTGTATATAGAAAACCCTAAAGATCCCACCATAAAACTACCAGAACTGATAAATGAATTCAGTAAAGTAGCAAGATAAAAAATATTCAGCCCTGGCCAGTTTTGCTCAGTGGTTAGAGCGTCAGCCTGCGAACCAATGAGTCGCGGGTTCGATTCTGGCCATGGGCATGTACCTTGGTTGCGGTTCGTCCCCGGCCCTGGTTGGGGGTGGTGCAGGAGGCAACCAGTCGATGTGTCCCTCTCACGTTGATGTTTCTCTCTCTCTCCCTTTCTTTCCCTTTCTCTCCCTCCCCCTCTATCTGAAAATAGAAAAATATATATATATATATATATTCTCAGGTGAGGATTAAAAAACAAAACAAAATAAATAATCAAAAATTGGTTGCATTTTTATACACCAATAATGAGCTATCAGAAAGGGAAACTAAGAAAACAATTCCATTTACAATTGCTTCAAAAAAAAAAAAAAAAAACCTACGGATACATTTAACCAAGGAGATAAAAGAACTGTACTCGGAAAATTATGACACTGAAGAAGGTAAAAATAAATGAAAGTATACACAGTTCTTATGGATAGGGAGACATAACATCATTAAAATGTCCATACTACCCAAAGCAATCTACAGATTCAATATAATTCCTATCAAAACACTAATGGCATTTTTCACAGAACTACAATAATCCAAAAATTTATATGAAACCATAAAAGACTCCAAATAGCCACAGCAATCTTGAGAAAGAACAAAGTTGGATGTATCACACTACCTGATATCAAACTATATTACAAGGCTATAGTAATCAAAACAGTATGGTATTGGCATAAAAACAAACATAGAGATCAGTGAAACAGCATAAAGAGCCCAGAAATAAACCCACACCTATATGGTCAATTAATATATGATAAAGGAAGCAAGGACATACTATGGAGTAAAGACAGTCTAATCAATAAATGGTGTTGGGAAAACTGGACAGATACATGGAAAAAAAATTTAAGCTAGATGACCTTCTTACACCATATACAAGAATAAACTCAAAATGGATCAAACACAATGTAAGACTCAAAACCATAAAACTCCTAGAAAAAAACAAGCTGAAAAATCTTTGACATTTATCTTAGCAATATTTGTCACCGATGTACCTTCTCAGGCAAGGAAAACAAAAGAAAAAAAATAAAATAAATGGGCCCTGGCCAGTTTGGCTCAGCAGTTACAGTGTTGGCCTGCGGACCGGAGAGTCCTGGGTTCGGTTCCCACTAAGGGCACATACCTCGGTTGCGGTTTGTCCCCGGCCCCGGTTGGGGTCGTGTGGGTGGCCACCACTCGATGTATCTCTCTCACGTCGATGTTTCTCTCTCTCTCTTCCCCATTCTCTCCCTCCTGCTCTGTCTGAAGATAAATGCAAAAATGTCCTCGGGTGAGGATTAAAAAAAAAAATCAACCAATGAATGCATAAATAAGTGGAACAACAAATCGATGTCTCTCTTTCTCTAAAAATTAATCATATCAATAAATAAATATAGAGGCTTTTCCTATTCAAACTTTAACATTGATGCAGGTTTCTAAATATGAAGCAACATTTGACTACCATATTTCAAAGTCAGAAAGGAAGATGTAAAGGTTTTCTCTTTCATACTTCTAAAAAGCCCTAGTAAATATTCATACAATATTCATACCCAGAATGTAATAAACTGCAGAACTATTTTAACTATTTATATCTGTAAAGATAAGATTCAAAATAAGATTTTAAATTTCTTATAAAGCTATTTTCAATTCTCCATTCCCTAGAAGGCAATACATATGGCTGTAAAGGTTTTTTACATTTTATATATACAGAGTTATATACAAAATGTCTACAGATAAAATCAGAATGTTTAAGTTGCAAAGACTTAGAATCATCTCAGCCAACGCCCTATTCCATGATAAGGAAACAGATACCCAAGAAGGAAGTGCAAAGCACAAGGTCCTATGGCACTGAGCAGCACAGCCAAGGGCAATTTCCACACTAGCATGCTGCCTTTCCTCTATCAAACTCCCAAGTTAGGTCCTCTGAGCTAAAATTTGAAGATACTAGCTATACTATAAATGAAAAGAATCAAGTTAATATTTTTTCTTTTCCCTTAATATCAGAAAGTAAATAAATTATCATATAACCCCACTCTCCTAGCAAAACAGAACCTAGAAGACATAGGATAAAGGTAAGAGATAAATTTTATGAGCTGACATTCAAGGCATGGGACAATTCATGGGAAGCCAGACCTAAATGACAATGCTCCCAATATAAGAAAAAATAAAATTTAACATTCACCGTGGCAGACACTGCTGGTGAACCAACCCAATAGCTAGTCTCTCCTTCTTTCTTATTACTAAAACCCTGATTTTATTAAAGGCAGTTCAAAAGCAATGATTCTCAAACTCTCTTTGCACCTAGGGTTGGTCGGCTGACATTTCTTGCCCAGGATAAACGTGCAATTTGTAGGGAGGGGACACTCAGAAAAGCTTCTCAAAAGTTGGGGGCTTCCAGGCTCTGGCTAGGTGGCTCAGTCGACTGGAGTGTTGTCCTGATACACCAAGGTTGCAGGTTCAATCCCCAGTCAGGGCACATGCAAGAGCCAACTGATGAGAGCATGAATGGGTGGATCAACAAATCAAGGTTTCTCTCTCTCTCTGTCTCTCTCTCTCTCTGTGTCTCTCTTTCTCTCCAATTAAAATAAAAGTTGGGGGGGCACAACCTTAGCTACTTTTTATACCTTTGCCTTCCTCACCCTTTTCTTCCTCTTCCTGCATGAAACATTAATGTTATGATAGAAGTAACTCCATTAGAAACTAAGCCACACACTAAAGAGGACTGGGTAAAAAGACAGAAGGAATATGGGTCCCTAATGACATCAACCTTGCCCGTATGTGCCTACCTGCTAACTCCATGTTACAGCTACATTATTTCATGGGTTACTAGCAGTCAACTACAATTCTTGAGTTATTCACGAAATACTAAATGCAGTCACATACACTATTTCATGTGATTCAAGCAATCTTATATGTGGTATTTTCATGTTTTGGACAAGGAAACAAATGCAGATGCAATTCCAAGTATGTGACTAAAACGTATGGTCAATCCATTCTATTTTACTTTTCAAATATAGTACATATCTGAAAAAGGATATGCATTTCAAAATATTGTCTTAATTATTTCTCATAAAATGTGCCACAAAATCATGCATTCCCCTCTATTAAAACCCTGCCAACCCATAATCAGATTTTTAACAACCTCTGTGGGTATATTCTTTACCAAGATTCCTCCTTTGGTTGAGAGATGAGAGATCATACCTCCAGCAAAGTATCAGATGTGGCCCTGAGTGTCCATTAGATCATAAATAGCAAAAAGCTCAGCCTATTCACCTTACAGCAACCCACAGAATCTTGGTCACACACACTGCACTATAGTAGTACATAGTTAACAGGGACTAATTTACAACCTCTGAACTTTAAATCAAGCCAAGCCACCAGACACCTCCCATCCCCATGGGCACCCTCCTGCATATTTAACTCCTGCCTCTATGACACTCGGCTTCCTTCAGGAAGCCTTCTCCAGGCCTGACAGACTCAACTCCATACTTTTCCAAGGTCCTACCCTCTTTTTTTTTCCTAATCCTCACCCGAGGATATTTTTCCATTTATCTTCAGATAGAGTGGAAGGGAGGTGGAGAGAGAGATAAACATATAAACATCGATGTGAGAGAGACATATCAATTGGTTGCCTCCCACACAACCCGACCAGGGCCGGGGGGGGGGGGGGGGGGGGGGGGGGGGGGGGGTGAACCGCTAACGAGGTACTTGCGTGCCCTTGACCAGAATCAAACCCATGACTCGTTGGTCCGCGGGCTAATGCTCCAATCACTGAGCCAAACCGGCCAGGGCAGTCCTATCCTCTTTTTAAACCTATTTATTAAGTGCCTACAGTTATTTATTTGTGTAGTATCTTCATACAGCTGACCCTTAAACAATGCAGGAGTTAGGGGTGCTGACCCTCTGCACAGTCAAAAACCATGTATAGCCCTGGCTGTTGGGGGCTCAGTGGTTAGAATGTCAACCCATGCACCAAAGGGTCTCAGGTTTGATTCCCAGTCAAGGGCATGTACCTGCGCTGTAGGTTCCATCCCTGGCCCCAGTCAGGGTGCATGCAGGAGGCAACCAATTGATGTGTCTCTCTCACTATGATTTCTCTCCCTCTCTCCCTCTCTCTCTCCCCCTCCCCCACCTCCCTCCCTTCCACTCTCTCTAAAAAATAGGAGGAAAAAAAAATCAATGGAAAAAAATATCCTTGGGTGAGAATTAACAAAAACAAAACAAAAAAACCCATGTATAACTTTTGACTCCCCAAAAACTTAACTCTAATAGCCTACTGTTAACTGAAAGCCTTAGCGATAATGTAAATGGTTAACACATTTTGTATGTTATGTGTATTATACAATACAGCTAAAGAAAATGTTAAAATCACAAGAGAAATTACATTTACAGTACTGCATGTAGTTACTGAAAAAAAATCCACCCGTGCAGTCCAAACCCATTATTCAAGGATCAACTGTATCTCCATATTATGGTCCTATTTGTTTTTATATAAAATTAAACAGAAGCACAAGATTAATAATAGAATTTAATAACTTATCTTTAAACTTATTCAAGAGAACAGAAAAAGCTCTAAAGAGAAAGAAATGAGCCCTGACCTTTGGCTCAGCGGTTAGAGCATCGACCCTCCAACAGAAGGGTCTCAGATTCAATTCCTGGTTAAGGGCACATACCTGGGTTGCAGGTTCGATTCCCGGCCCTGGTCAAGGCCGTACGGGAGACAACCAACCAACACGTCTCTTTCACATCGATGTTTCTCTCTCTCCTTCTCCCTCCCTGCCAATTTCTCTAAAAACAAAAAAAAATCTATGGAAAAATATCCTCTGGTGAAGATTAACAAAAAAAAAAAAAATAAAGAAATGAGCAGCTGTGCCTCCTAGGTCTTGATAAAACCATACAGAATAAATATTAACAGTGCTTAGATTCACAAGATTAGAAGCCAAAAATAAACTTGTGATTTAATTCCTCAAGCTTCAGTGAAGTATTAATAAATTTAAAAATTTTAATTAAAATAAAATTTTAAAAAATTTATTCTGCTACACAGTAATTCTCCTTTTCTAAGAGCTACACAGTTAAACCTCCCAAGGCCTGCTTTACACAGAAATGGAATAATTCAATACTTACCATTATGTTCCCATCAACAATATGATTAAATAGAAAAACAAAAAACTTAACATATAAAAAAACACAATTTATATCAGTTTTACATTTTATTTTAAAAGCCAGAATTTGGGCATTGAAGTCTAACTAGTCTTCTAGCTTGGAATAAAGATAACTAGATAACTGCTTTATGAGTGAAATATCTAACATGGGTCCCCACTGTCAGCTGCTCAGAATCAACTCAGGGCCTGATAAAAATAACATTTAATGCAGCATATCCTGTAGCCCAAGAAGTAAACTGCTATCCAATGTGTTTCCTCCTTGCCTCCACACAAAAAGAGGTACTCCCTTATTTCATCACATCAATGATACAACACTGTTTTTATGACACACCATGAAAGAAAAAAGTGGATAATCAAAATGTGACTCACCACCAATTGTAAGACATCTCAATTTCAAAATGTTAAGCTGCAGGAAAAAAATGTCTTTAGAATCTATAACATATAGTACAAATCTGACATTCTTTACGAACATAAAAACACTTGCCATCTTCACACACCACCAATTTTCCTTCTTGGCTAAATGTGTATTTACGTAGTTTATAGTATAATTCAATTCAATCTGATTCAAATATTTTACCAAAGATCATACTATTACACCAACAGTATGCTAGGTACAAATGAAGCACACCCTAGTCTTATAACATGACAACTTCTCTTCCAACATACAGCAGTCCCCCTTCTCTGCAGGGGATATGTTTCAAGACCCTCCAGTGGATGCCCGAGACCACAGAGATTAGAACCCTATCTATACTGTTTTCCTATATGTACATACCTTTTCACTTAAAGGAAGCACTTTACAGCTTCTCTTTGGCATATCCAAATTGCCAGCATCTCTACTCTTGTATTTTGGGGCCATTATTATGTAAAATATGGGTTACTTGCATGGTATATGGGACAAAAGCATGAGAAAGCCTAGTTGGCTCCAGACCCATCACTGGAAGGACTTCCTCTATGGTATCAGCACTTTCTACCAATCTGTGTAGTCCAGGTTTTTATCCAGAAAAAATGGGCCATAACATCTCAAAGCAAGATGCTATAAGAATAAATGGTAGAAGGAGAAGTACCACATTATAGAACAAGTATCAGAGAACAAGGTAGAACTGAGGATAGAATGGGCCAGCAGGATAGAGTTTAGCTACTGCTGCTAAAAGATTTTTTGAAAAAAAGTACAATAGTGAATCTGAAAAAAATTAGAAACCATTAAGAGTATTAGCTATACTTACTAAAAGTGGCCCACTAAGGTGAATGGATAAATAAACTGGTACAGACAGTGGAATTTTACTCAGTGCTAAAAAGAAATGTGTTATCAAGCCACGAAAAGACATGAAGAAAATTTAAATGCACACTACTAAGTGAAAAAGGCCAATCTGAAAAGGCTATATTATATGATTCCAACTATATGACATCTGGAAAAGGCAAAACTATGGAGACAGTAAAAAAAAATCAGTGGCTGCCAGAGGGTGGGAGTGGGGTGAAACAGGTAGAGCACAGAGGATTTTAGGGCAGTGAAAATACTGTTTGATACCTTAATGGCGGATACAAGTCATCATACATTTGTCCAAACCCATAGGTTGTACAACACCAAGAGATGTGTAAACTATTTTGAATGATAATGATGTGTTAATGTAGGTTCATCAATTATAACAAATGCATCACTCTGGTGGGGGATGTTGATAATGGGGCAGGCTGTTCATGAATGGGGACAGAGGGATATGGGAAATCCCTGTACTTTCCCTTCAATTTTGCTATGAACCTAAAACTACTCTAAAAAAATAGTTGTGATTGAAAACAAAAAAAAAAGCTATTGAGGCACACAAACTTAAGAAAGTGAGCAAACACCCAGCCGGTGTGGCTCAGTGGTTGAGCAATGACCCATGCACCAAGAGGTCACTGGTTCGATTCCCAGTCAGGGCACACGCCCAGGTTGTGGGCCAAATCCCCAGTGGGGGGGCATGCAGGAGGCGGCTGATCAGTGTTCTCTCTCTCTCTTCCTCTCCCTTCCTCTCTCTCTAAAATCAATAAAGAAAAAAAAAATTTTTTTTTAAAGTGAGCAAAGGAAAAGAGGTTACAAAAAAAAAAAGGTTAAACACTTGCCCAGGGTCATCAAACCACTAGATTGACCCTAACTATCACACTATTGACTCTTAGCACCTACATGACATTCAGATGCTGGCAAAGGCCAAAGGTCTGAAAATGCACCACCAGGGTAACCAAATCAATAAACAGCTGGTTATAAACACTTCTGACTTATATACCACACAAAAACCCAGGTGTCCCCTTGAGTTGATACATAAATTCTGAACTGTCCTCTACAATCTCAAAATAAAGTATTACTACTATATTTATAACTAATGAGATATTTCCCATTAATATTCAAATTCTATCTTTCTTCCTCACTATTTTCAAGGAATCCCCTGAGAGATAAATACTTTGCTTAACTTTTTAGCCTAGATCAAATGGGTTAGGACAAATTTAAATATCTTACTGTTGCTTTTCCAGAGGTCACACTACACAATAGCCTCAGCTATAAATATACTCTGCTCAAGAAAACAATGTATTGTATACACTTTTAGAGTTTCATCATATGAAAATCACTTAGTGTTATTCATAGGGAGAAAGGAGAAAATGGTAAAAACATCAGACAAAATAAAAATATACCAAAACTATTAAACAAGTTTTCTCATTCAAAGAAGATTCAGTTGCTTAGAAAATTCTGAAATCAAGAAAAAGTGACAGGCAACTACATTTGTATCAAGATTTTCATTGAAATTACAAATAGAATCACTAAAGAGAAAAACGTTATCAAAATAATGCAAAATACACTCAAGATAGAATACAATGTTTCTATGAGCCAAAATAATGGCCCTTTGCTAGAATTAGCAGCTGATAAGAACATATTCTTCTATATAACCACAGTAAATCCTCACTTAATCTAGTAGATAGATTCTGAAACTTTGAGCAAAATGACATATAAAGAAACCCATTTGCCCTGGCCAGTTTTGCTCAGCGGTTAGAGCATCAGCCTGCGGACCTGAGAGTCCCGGGTTCGGTTTCCGCTAAGGGCACATACCTCAGTTGCAGTTTGTCCCCAGCTCTGGTTGGGGTCGTGTGGGTGGCAACCACTCGATGTGTCTCTCTCACATTGATGTTTCTCTCTCTCTCCCTCCTGCTCTATCTGAAGATAAATGCAAAGAAAAAAAAAACAAACATTTCACCGTAGGCTAAATAATATAAGGGTTTTTACAGCATTTCAACATTGCAGCAAAATGACATTCAAGGATCTGCCATAGTTAATAACAAAAAGATACAATCAATGTAATAGCATTTCATCATTACCTTACCCTCAAGTTCTCTTTCTGATCTAAAACTCTTTAAGAATTCCTTTAGTTATGAGGCTCTTAACTAATAGCTTTGCAACTCATCCTAAGTTTATCTTCATTTTCACATATAAATGTTATAGATCTAAAAATAACCAAATACAGAAAGTTAAATTTGCCATGCAAATAGCTAAACAAATCCACCAAATGTGTGTGCTTCCAGACCACATCCTCATACATTTATATTCCATCTTATTTCCTAAGAGGCAGTACCAATTTACACTTCATTCAAAATCAAATGTAACTTCTATACAAAAGCCACTAATAACTTAGATAAATGCACTGATACGTTAATATCAAAACTTAAAAACAAGTATTCCCTCCAGGAGGTGGTGCTTAATACCTCTAGCCCCCTTGAATGTTAGCTTAGTGACTAGCTTCCAAAGAATAGAATACAGAGGGAAAAACAGTAACTTTACAGTGGAGAAACCTGGCAAACACCACCTTAGTCATGTGGATCAAGGTTAACAGTTTAACCTGTGCAGTCATGAGGGGGCACTTCCCCTCTGGGGTATTCTTTCCAAACATTCACAATGAATTTGGCCAAATTTAATACCTCATTATTATTAGGTCTAACCATGAGGGGAGAAAAATCACATAAACAGAAATTGAAGAGCAGTCCAACAAATACCTGACCAATACTCCAAAGCAGTCAAGGTCATGTAAAACAATGAAGGAATGAGAAACTGTCACAGACTAGGAAATACTAAGAAGACATGACCACTATATGCAATATGGTATCCTGGATTGAATCTGGAGCAGAAAAGAAGAACATTCAAGAAAAAACTGGTGAAATCTGAATAAATACTGGAGTTTAGTGTACTAACGTTGGTTTCTTAGTTTTACACATGTGCCACTATAATATAGAATGGTAACACAGAGGTAATCTCTGTATTATCTTCACAACTTTTCTGTAAATCTAAAATAAAAAGTCAAAAACTAACAAACATTAAGGCAAAAACCGTAAAATTATTAGAAGAGCTGCTTACATCCCAAGCTTTCTTTCATAAAATCATCCCAGCTTTAAAAAAATTAAACATCTAAAGTTTTTATATATGCTTAGCTGTGTTGAGACTAGTAATTAAAAATATTAAAACATGAAGTAAAACTGATCCACTATAGGCACTCAAAACTTAAACATCAATAAAAACGTTGGCATCTAAATTTTCTGCAAAAGATATATTTAAGATATCTGGAGAGTCTTAAAAGGCATAAAGGTAAAATATTTAAATGCTTAACATAGCCCTGGCTGGTTAGGCTCTGCAGATAGAGCGTCAGCTCTAGAACCAAAGGGTCACGGGTTCAATTCCCAGTCAAGGGCACCTGCCTGGCTGGGTTGCAGGTTCAATCCCCAGCCCCAGTTAGGGTCCTCTGGGAGGCAACCAATCAATGTGTCTCTCTCACATCAATGTTTCTTTCTCTCTCCCTCCCTCCCTCCCTCCCTCCCTTCCACTCTATCTAAAAATCAATGGAAAAGTATCTTCAGGTGAGAATTAACAAAACAAAACAAAAAAATTCTATAAATCAGGCACTTTTATGGGCCTCATTTTATTTTTTATGTTTTTTTTATTCTTTATAAAAAAAATTTTTTTAATCCTCACCTGAGGATATTTTCCCTTTATCTTCAGATAGAGAGGGAGGGAGGGAGAGAAAGAGAGAGAGAGAGAGAGAGAGAGAGAGAGAGAGAGAGAGAGAGAGAGAGAAACATCAAAGTGAGAGAGACACATCGACTGGTTGCCTCCCGCACAACCCCGACCAGGGTCAGGGATGAACTGCAACCGAGGTACATGCCCTTGGCTAGAATCAAACCTGCGACTCTTTGGTCCATGGGCCAATGCTCTAACCACTGAGCCAAACTGGCCAGGGCAGGGCCTTATTTTATTTTTTAAATTGACAGGGCACATACAACTCAGAGTACAAAACACAATGCCATCGAATCTATTGCTGTAAAGAGATATCACAACATTTACATTAAATCCTACAAGCCCGGCCAGTGGATTAAGCATTGCTCCATGGACTGAGAGTTCCCTGTTCGATTCCTGGTCAGGGCACATGCCCAGGTTGCAGTTTGTCCCTGGCCCTGGTTGGGGTTGAGCGGGAGGCAACCAGTTGATGCTCTCTCTCTTCCTTTCTCTCCCACCCACTCTATCTGAAGATAAACAGAAAAATATCCTCAGGTGAGGATTAAAATAAAAACCTACAAAGCCCTAGCCAGTTTTGCTCAGTGGTTAGAGCGTCGGCCTTCGAACCAAAGAGTCTTGGGTTCTATCCCCGGCCCTGGTGGGGGTCATGCGGGAGGCAAAAATCAATGTGATGCTCTCACATCGATGTTTCTCTCTCTCTCTCTCTCTCTCTCTCTCTCTCCGTCCCCTCCCTCCCTTCCACTCTATGTAAAAATCAATGGAAAAAATATCCTTGGGATGAGGATTTAAAACAAAAACAAAAAAAGCCCTACTAAGTCATTTTGTTTTTATTTATGACTCTTATATTCATAAACAAGATTAACTGAGGCATTAGACTATACTATTTTAGTTCTATTTTTCACATAACAAATGTGCCTAAGCAGAGAAACTGATTTTATAAGTCACAGTTTTTATAAAAACTGATTTTTATAAAAAAGCAGACTCCTTATTTCAACTTTGGCTTTTATTTTTTTCTATCAATAATAAAAACAGTTACCAGAATTTACAGCCAAACATCAGTATTTCTCAAACTATTACTTAAGGCCACAAATGATATTGCACAGAAAGAATAGAATTACAAATTTCATCTAGAAGAGTCCTTACATTCAGAAAGCAACTATTGCTTTGTAATACTATTATTTGCATTGCAGGTTTTCTCCACGTAGAAAAACATGCTAAAAAATCTATGTAAGATTCTCAAATTTCACTTTAAATAATAAAATGTCATCAGAACATCATCAGAGCTGACAAAACACTGGAAGAATGACATTTAAGAACTAAAACAACCAGAACAGACTAAAATTACTACATTTTATCAAATTCATTCAAATGAGTAATAAGCCCCAATTTAAAAGCACCCAAGTCACACACTATTTCTTGATTCTATAAAAAATTTATTTCTGCCCTGGCCGGTTTGGCTCAGCGGTTAGAGCATCGGCCTGTGGTCCAGAGAGACCCGGGTTCAGTTCCCGCTAAGGGCATGTACTTCGGTTGCAGTTTGTCCCCGGCCCTGGTTGGTCATGCGGGTGGCAGCCACTCGATGTGTCCCTTTCACGTCGATGTTTCTCTCTCTCTCTCTCCGACTCTATCTGAACAAAAAATGAAAAAATGTCCTCGGGTGAGGATAAAAAAAAAACAATTGTATTTCTGCCCTGGCCAGTATGGCTCAGTTGGTTGAGCTTCGTCTCCCCAGCACCAAAGGGTTGCCAGTTCGATTCCTGGTCAGGGCACATGCCCAGGTTGCAGGTTCAATCCCCGGTTGGGGTGTGTGCAGGAGGCAACTGATTGATGTTTCTCTCTCACGTCGATATTTCTTTCTCTCTCTCTCTCTTCTCCCTTCCTCTCTCTCTAAAAATCAACAAAAAAATATATATTTTTTTAAATAGAATTTCAAATTCTGTTTCCTATCAAAGCAAATAAAAGACATGTATCTCTGTCAATTAAGATAATCCAGGTCAAAGGCTGAATATATATATAAATATACCAGGTCACCCTCCAAAATATAGAATAAACACAAGCAGACAGGGTATTTTGTTAGTCATTCTCTGAATTATAAGATGCCAAGAGGTCAAAAGTCAATCCTGGGAACAAGCTCCCATAGGAACAGGGGACTACTCCCATTTACCTTGCCTAAAGAGCACAGGAGGATACTGGGTGATAGAGATCTCTGGACTTCCCACCTTGAGGACTTAAAGAAAATAGCTAGTCAGTAGCTTCTGAATCTCAGAAACACTGACCAAACTGTATAGTACTAGCTTAAAAAAAAACAGAGGAGAGACCAGTAACTTGGAAGTATAAGAACACAAAATTCAGGTGCCAAGTTCCACTCTGCCTGACTTCACTGAAAGTTAAAGCAAATCTAAGGTATAGCCTATTTTTACATTCAGAAGATAAATAGCAAAGTTGTAAATTACTATACACTTTTAGCATAAGTAAGTTTAAGTTTGATAAATAACTGCCAAGCTATACCAAATGAAAATAGGCCAAGTATGCTCTGATTTTCAAACTCCTAGAAAAAAAGGACCTGGCTTCACTACTACTTTTAATTAACCCTGAATGTAAGATACTGTAAAGGATCTGGAAATACCTTCTCCCTAAAGATTTATTTATGTACTTTCCTGCCAGTGAATTTAGTTGTCTTGCTCGATTTCTACAAATTAAGTCAAAATATAAGCTAGAACACTAATAGAAAACAGACGTATTCATTGAAATACTATATGAAATGATATAATAGTCTTTTATGAGCCACCAATGGTCTTCCTGATGTACCATGGTTTACACGTTATAAAATTCTTAGCTAAATCTCAAAGGAAAAGCCACATTAATTAAAGACAGAAAGAATATGGTACCTAACTATTCTAACCCAACAGCCTGTAGAAAAAAAGATAAAAGCAAATGTGTTCACAAAAGCATGAATGACTCAACACAGGTATACTTAAATATACGTCATTTGATAATCAAAGACAGCATTCAAGAGCTGCTGTTCTTTACTTCCAGGAGAAATGGGCAGCAATCCAGATAATTAGACTAAAGAACACACTCAAAGTCTACTTCCTCTCCTCCATCTACCCATAAAACAAATCTGACTTAAAAAGTTTTTGTTGCCCGGCCAGTGTGGCTCAGTGGTTGAGCGTCAACCCATGCACCAAGAGGTCACCAGTTTGATTCCCGGTCAGGGCACATGCCCAGGTTGTGGGCCAAATCCCCAGTGGAGAGCATGCAGGAGGCGGCCAATCAATGTTCTCTCTCATCGATGTTTCTAGCTCTCTCTCCCTCTCCCTTCCTCTCTCTCTAAAATCAATAAAGAAAAAAAAAAAAATACCCGGGTTGCAGGTCCAATCCTTGGCCCAATAAGGGCACATTCAGGAGGCAACCAATCAATATGCCTCTCTCACTGTCTCTCTTCCTCCAACTCCCTCCCACCCTTAAAAAAAAAAAAAAAATCAATGGAAAAAATATCCTCAGATGAGGATTTGAAAAAAAAGTTTTTGTTTTTGTTTGTAATCCCTAAGGACACAAATGAATAGAGACACAAAATACAGGGGTTTATTTTTCCCTCTATATCAAGATGGTAACTATGGTGAATTGAATGAATTAGTAAAACTAATAGATGTTAATAATTGCAAACTGTGTTGCAAAGATCGATGATTCTATTATCAAACATATGTTACGCTCACCATTTTAATATACTTAATATATTCTAAAGCAACACTGAGATCAGCCACCAAGTTAAGATAAAGAGCTAAAACTCTTTTTGTCAGAAAACGCCACAAGCATTTAAAATGCATTTCCCTTCTATGCTCTCATCCATTTGAATGTAAATATAATTTGTAATAAAATTCCAAAACATCCAAGATCTACATCATGGCATGATTTTATTGTAGGAGACTTAGTTTGGATTAGTGATGTGACCAAGTACAGTAGTTCCCCCCTTATGTGCAGTTTCCCCTTCCGTGGTTTCAATTATTCATGGTCAAAATAATAAATGAAAATTTCTAGAAATAAATAAGTCATAAGTTTTAAATTGCATGCCTTTCTGAGTAGTATGAAAAAAATCTCACAGTCCTGACCAGTTTGGCTCAGTGGTTAGGGCGTCGGCCTGTGGACCAAAGAGATGCCGGTTTGATTCCAGCCAAGGGCACATACCTCAGTTGTGGATTGTCCCCGGCCCTGGTTGGGGTCGAAGGAGGCAACCAATCAACGTGTCTCTCTCATATCGATGTTTCTCTCTCTCTCTCTCTCTCTCTTCCTCCCTCCATCCCTCCCTCCCACTCTATCTGAAGATAAATAGAAAAATACAGTGTATCCTCAGGTGAGGATTAAAAAAAAAGAAAAATCTCACAAAGTTACACCCCACCCAGGGTGTAAACTGTATAAACTACCTTACCCATCAGTCATTTAGTAGCCATCTTGGTTATCAGATCTACTGTCAACATACTGCAGTGCTTGGGTTCAAGTAACCCTTATTTTAATATTAAATTGCATGCCTTTCTCAGTATGAAAAAAATCTCACAGTCCTGACCAGTTTTGCTCAGTGGTTAGCGCATCGGCCCTCGAACCAAAGGGTTTGATTCCCTGTCAAGGGCATGTACCTGGGTTGCAGGTTCAATCCCCAGCCCTGGCCGGGGTTGTGCGGGAGGCAACCAACTAATGTGTCTCTCTCAAACATAGTATTTGTAGGATTCAGTACTATCTGCAGTTTCAGGCATCTAGTGGGGGTCTTAGAACGTACACCCTGCTGATAATGGGGGGACTACTGTACCAGTTAACAGTTGTGGGACCCTGAAGGCCTTACATAAGTTACCATTTGTTAATAATAATATTATATATATATTTTGTTGTTATTGTTGTTTGTTTGTTTGTTAAATCCTCACCCAAGGATATTTATCCATTGGTATTTAGAGTGCAAAGGGAGGGAGAGAGGGAGAGAGAAAGAGAGAGAAACAATGATGTGAGAGACATCGACTGACTGCCTCCTGCATGACCCTGACCAGGGCTGGGAATCGAACCTGCAACCCAGGTCTGTGACTTTGACCGGAATTTGAACTCGTGACCCTTTGATCCATAGACTGACGCTATAACCGCTGAGCCAAACCAGCCAAGACAATAATAATAATTTTTTTAAATCCAGTTTCTTTTCCTGTAGAGTGAAACAAAAAGGGTTATGCAGTTTCAAGCTCTGTTGCCAAAGAGATTTACATAAATAACTAGCAAAAGAGTAAAGATGCAGTAGTCTATAAGATCATAAAACTATATATCCAATTATATAACACCTGGTGATCTTTTATGGACATGATTTCTACCAAATCAATCTTCTACAGACAGACACTACAATGAAAATGTTTACCTGAATGTTTTAAATTAATCAATCTTTCAGAAACAGTCTGTGCAATATAAAGTCAACTGACTGAAAGCACTATTCAGATAACCAAAGTTATACTGGCACCATTTAAACAAAACAACTAAATTTATTTTCACTAACCTGAGTAGTAACCCAATTGCTTCTAAGGCAATATGAACCAGGCACATGCTGTATCTAATTTTTCTATTTATATTACTTCAACTAAGATTTTATAATCCAAGAAATCTTGAGCCCTGGCCAGGTAGCTCAGTTGGTTAGAGCATCATCCCGATGCGCAAGGTTACAGGTTTGATCTCCAGTCAAGGCACACATAAGAATCAACTAATGAATACATCAATAAATGGAACAACAAATCAATGTTTCTTTTTCCTTTTTTTTAAATCCTCACCCAAGGATATTTTTCCATTGATTTTCAGACAGAGTGTAAAGGGGGGAAGGGGGAGAGACAGAGACAGACATCAATATGAGAGCGACACATCAAATGGTTGTCTCCTGCATAACCCCGACCAGGGCCAGGGACGGAACCACAACCGAGGTTCATGCCCTTGACCAGAATTGAACCCATGACTCTTTGGTCTGCAGGCCGATGTTCTAACCACCGAGCCAAACCGGCCAGGGCCAACAAATCGATGTTTCTCTCTCATTCTCTCTGTCCCTTCTTCTCTCTCTAAAATCAATAAATAAAAATTTTTTAAAAAAGAAACCTTGAAAAATGTACACAATAAAAACATGATAATAGAAAAAGAAACATTTTGCCTAACACTAAAAAGAAAATGCATAATTTGCAACATTAATAACAATTTCACATGTACAGAATATTTCTTACTTTTATACATAATGCCTCCCTTAAAGTGGTTTAAAGTTAGAAACTATGAAGTTGAACAAACACATAAAAGATTCCATTCCGCCCTGGCCGGTTTGGCTCAGCGGTTAGAGCGTCGGACTGCGGTCCAGAGAGACCCGGATTCGGTTCCCGCTAAGGGCATGTGCCTCGGTTGCAGTTTGTCCCCGGCCCTGGTTGGTCGTGCGGGTGGCAGCAACTCAATGTGTCCCTTTCACGTTGATGCTTCTCTCTCTCTCTCTTCCCCTCTCTCCTTCCCACTCTATCTGAATAAAAAGTGAAAAAATGTCCTCGGGTGAGGATAAAAAAAAAAAAAAGATTCCATTCCTGCCCTGGCAGGGTAGCTCAGTTGGTTGGAGCGTCGTCCCAACATGCCAAGGTTTCAGGTTCAATCTCTGGTAAGGGCACACACAAGAATTAACCAATGAACGAAACGCATAAAGAAGTGGAACAACAAATCAATGTTTCTCTCTTTCTCTTCCTCCCTCTCTCTAAAAAAAAAAATCAGTAAACAAAAATTTTAAAAAAGATTGAGCATCGACCCATGCACCAAGAGGTCACTGGTTCGATTTCCGGTCAGAGCACGTGCCCAGGATGTGGGCCCAATCCCCGGTGGGGGGCATGTAGGAGGCGGCCAGTCGATGTTTTCTCTCATCGATGTTTCTACCTCTCTCTCTAAACTCAATAAAGAAAAAATATTTAAAAAAATAAAAAAGATCCCATACCCAATCAAATAATATTCTAAATCCCTAAATATGATTCTAACAAGTGCTAGAGCCTAGGCACTTTTTGTGAGCTCAAGGTCAGACCCACCTTCCATGCCTTTCTTCCTAAGGATGATAACGTCTCGCCAAACCTCTCTCCTTCACATGGGTTTCCTACTCCCCTCCCTGACTTTTTTGCAGGGCAAGGTCAAAAGATCAGTAGCACCTATTCAAAGCACTACCTAATGCCCTAGATACCTAAGAATCGAGAGAAGACTAAAAGGATCCTTCATCCCTCAATGAGCATGTAGCTGCCCTACAGGGATTTCTACCACCTGGCTCTTGAAGGCTTGGGTTCTTCCAGGCATGGCAGTTACCCCTACAAGCATCAGGCTGCAAACAACCAGCCAACCACCTTTCCCAAGCATCTGGTGAGGTACAAAGAAGCAACTACTATAACCATAGCACCTGCCCATAAAAATGTAACAATTCTTTTCAAATGTCATACCCTCCCTGAGAGTCACTAACTAATGTAACAACAACCTTCAAAAGTACACACTGACTTTTCTGTATTTTCAAAAGTTTGTACATTGCACATAAATTATACTTTGGCAATCTGAATATAACACACTCTGATACATGTGCTCAGAGCACCATCCTTGTGTCTGACAACTGAACCAAAGTCCCCCACTGAATAAATTGCCATTGCCTCCAACCTGAAATAGGCATAAACCAGATTGTCTTTTTTCTTATTAGCAAAGCTAAAAATTCCAGCTGTCAGTTATGTTAACTTTTAAGCAACATTTATGTAAACACCTATATATAAATTCTAATGTTTGTAATTTATCAGAAATAATAGCAACAACTATTACAAAGCAATGCCTAATTTTTTATTATAGCAATGTCTATTAATTAGTTATCAAATAACATAGAATGCCAAAAACTAACAACACAAAACCCCCGTCATTTTGTTAAAAATTAACTTTGAAAAAAGCATAAATGGTGATAGACAAAGACCTGAGTTGGGGTAGTGAACACACAAGACAGTGTACTGTATTATGGAATTGTGCACCTGAAACCTGAATAATTTTGTTAACCAGTGTCACCCCAATAAATTCAATAAAAAGGAAAAAAAATTACAGAAAAACATATTAAGGGATGCTCTAACTCTGAGAATCTGTTTCCAGTTCTGCACTGAGTTGCTACTGGTTACTTTCACCTGAGTTTAGTCCATATGAAAAGTGAAGATAATATTCAGACCTCAACAGAGTCCTATGTAAATATCTGTAAACTGCTGTAAAGATAACTGGAGGTGCTAAGTAAAACAAATGTTATTAAAATGTTTTTAATCAGTATTTTATAAAAGCAAAAGAGTACCATCAACAAAAAGTGTGCTCACCTTTTCAAAAAATTTACAAAGTCTTACTAGCAAATGCAAAAATATGTTATTTGTGACCATAACTGTTGAAGCACCATTTAAAAAGGACTACAAAACAAAAATATTTCACAATGAATCTTTAATTCACTAATTTTGAATGAGAGAGAGGGAAGACCAGATAGCTACAAAACTAACTCGGACAGAGCTAAGGTAGAAATCAGTGTTTAGGATCATGCTATTTAATGTGATTCCTTTAAAATACATAACTGAAACAACAGTTTAATGTCACAATCTACCTGTGCAGACTATCATCAGTAAAAATTACATTCAAGCTACCTGTTAAAAAGTTAAACTTAAAAAAAAAAAAAAAAAGTTAAACCTGTACCGACCAAAAGTGGACTCAGCTCTGCCACTCCTACATATTTACCCATATTTATAGTAGCCCCAAACTGGAAATAACCCAACTGTTCATAAAGAGGTAAATGCATAAACAAATTGTGGTATAGCCATACAATGAAATACTACTCAGCAGTAAAAAGTAAAGAACTACATAGTAACAACAAGAATGAATCCCAAAATATGGTGAAAGAATCCACCCACAAAAAGTACATATTATTTGATTCTATTTATAGAAAACTCTAGAAAATACAAAATAATTATAGTGACAAGAAAGACAAGGGAGAGAAAGACTACCTAGAGGCACAAGAAACTTTTAGGGAAGATAACTATGTTCACTACCATGATTGTGGTGATGGGCTTCATGGGTGATACTTATGTCAAAACTTATCAATTTTGCCCTAGCTGGTGCAGCTTGGCTGATTCGGTGTTGCCCAGTGCACCGAAAGGCCACCTGTTTGATTCCTGGTCAGGGCACATACCCAGGTTTCGGGTTCGATCCATGGATTGGGGTGCATGCAGGAGGCAACAGATTGATGTTTCTCTCTCACATCTATGGTTCTCTCTCTCTCTCTCTAAAAAAAAAAAAATCAATACTTTTTTTATTTTAAAAAACATCAATTTAAATATACAGTTCTTTTATATCAATTATAAATATACAGTTATTTTATATCAATTATATCAATAAACAATTGGGGAAAAATTCAAGATACCAAAACTAATTCTACAGCTCTTGCCAGTCATATCTATCTGCTCCTGAATGTTATATATGTAACCCACCAACTCACAGTAGGTACTTTTAGAAGTACAAAAGTATCCCTAATTTGAAGATCACCATTATCATAAAAAACATGAAAGTTTCAACAAAGAGATGAGAACTCATCTTTCATCATTATGCCAGGCTGACTGCTTCAGTGCTGAAATAACACCAACAAAAACACAACAGAACAAAATGAAAGCCCACTGAGTGTGGGCCTCAAGATATTTAGTTAAATATTTTAATTCAAATGTGTACCTTCTTTGATCTAAAATCCCATTTCTGGAAAATAGAAGTAATCCAAGAATACAGGAAAAGCCTTATGCACAAGAGGTTAATTTCAATCTTATTTATCACAGAAAAATGACAAAGAATTAAACCAATGAATGGCATATTACAACAGTTATTCGTTATGTCTGATATTTTTAACTATGAAAAACAATTACAAAAATATTAAGCAGAAACAGGGCGCACACAGTATAATCAACAGGTTGAAATATATATCCTGGGGGGGGGGAAGGGCTGATGAAAAAAACATTTGAGGACAATGATTATTAAATTGTTGTCCCTAAACCAACAGCATTATCATCTGGGAACCTGCTAGAAATGCAAGTTCTCAAGTCACACTCTACACCTCCTGAATGGGACAACTCCAGGGGTGGGACCTAGCAACTTTTTTAACAAACCTCCAGATAATGGAAAACCACTGTCTAGGGTAGGATTATGGATAACTATTTTCTTTCTCTTTTTATAACCTACATTTTCCTCAATTATCTTAGTACTTGTACAAACCAACTAAGTTTTTTCCATTAAAGTATTTTACTAAAATTTACACTGTGATCTACAGTTGAAAAGCTATTGCATTATAAGCCCTTTTGCAGGTCTGAATTGTATGCCAAAAAATCAAATGATTCTTGGAACCATTAAGTCTGTTAACACTGAACAAGATACTAAATTATATACACTTTACATAAATGCAGGTCAAGGTGCTAGGGAAACAGCACACCACCAGAAAACCAGCAAATCCATAGTTTTCTAACACATGCACACAAACAGGGTAAGGGACTTTTATGGGTCACATATACAAAAGATTTTCCCCCCAAAAGCTGAATTTTTAGACTTGCATGTAATTTACTAGAACTGCACTACAGGAGTCCGATGTCCTGAAGCTGTGAATGCTTACTCATATAGGTTCCTGCCTACCCAAAATAAGTATTAGTATATTTGTCACCAAAATCTAGACAGAGAAGACAAATTCAGAACACTGGGAGTTGCCTTTAACTTTGAGCTTGAAGACCATTAAACTGTTCTACCTTCCATCTTATCATCTCACTAAAACAGAGGCCAAGGGAAATAAAAGGCAAAACAACGGTTCTCAACTGACACTGGAGCTAGTTAAAATATTACATAATTGTCTACACTTTGAGCACAAATCAAAGAGTAACAAAGATTACTAACTTAGGGATAGACTAACTACTGATTAACAGCAAAATACTAAAGTTATGTCAAAGACAAATGGCTACACATTTTAATTTTCTTGTTTCTATTTTTCAACATCTATCTTTATTTTGTTAATCCTCGCCTGAGGATATTTTTTCCCCACTGATTTTAAATAGAGTGGGAGGGAAGGAGGGACAGAGAGAGAGAGAGAAACATCGATGTGGGAGAGACCAGAGCCAGGGATCAAACCTGCAACCCAGGTACACGCCCTTGACTGGAATTGAACCCTTGACCCTTCGGTCCATGGACCAATGCTCTAACTGCTGAGCCAAACTGGCCAGGGCAACATCTATCTTTTAAATAACTGGAACACAGATTCCCATAAATCCCATCACATAAAACATTTTAACCTTTCTATTCCTTGAAAAGTCAATTCTGAAAGTAAATACAAATTATTCAGAAAGGTAATACATACAGTGCCAACCTTTTTTAAAAGAAATTTGTTTGGCCCTGGCCGGTTTGGCTCAGCAGTTAGAGCGTCAGCCCTCGGACCAATGATTCTCGAGTTCAATTCCGTTCAAGAGCACGTACCTTGGTTGCGGTTCATCTGGTCGGGGTCGTACGGGAGGCAGCCAGTCAATGTGTCTCTCTCACATTGATGTTTCTCTCTCCCTCTCTCTCTCTCCCCCCTACCCTATCTGAAGATAAGCAGAAAAATATCCTCAGGTGAGGATTTTTAAAAAATATTTGTTTCACTAGTTGTAGAAGCATCATGACCACCCACACTGAATTTTTCACTACTAAACTCCCAGTACCTAACACCAAACCTGGCACAAAGGGGGTACTCAAACATTTGAGGGGATGAACTGTTATTGAAAGCTTCTGAACCCTTAAGCAGATAACCAGAATTCTGTAAGATTCACTAACATTGTAAATGAATTTAGTTTAGTGTAAGTCACTGTCCCTTTCTACAATTCTTAAAGCCTTTGCAGGTAGAAGCTTACATTTCTACCATACTTTGATTCTCTGCATGAGTCAGTTAAAGTACACTTAAAGTAACAACCTATCCTGTTTTAAGTTTCTGACCTCCTTCTGAAAAAGGAAATCTTTGAAAATTCTTGGTATTAAAAAGTAAGTTCCAAAATCTCACACCAATAACAAATATAGTGTATGCCAAGTTCCCATTATTATCAGATCTACTTTTCTGATTTAACCTTGAACATTTCTTTTACTCTATGAGGACAGATTTTCCTCTCCTCCTTTTACCCCTTGAAAATGCATGTGGATCCTGTACCACCACACACAAGGCTCCCCAGCCCCTACTTCTTTTGTATATAAACACACTCTGGCCACACACTCCATCAGCTGTTTGGTAGCTCCACCCCTCCTCCTTTTCCGGGTAGTAACAGAGCAGCCAATGAGCTGTGAGGAGCTGTGCCTGCGGCCTTTTGCCTGCATACGCTTTTCCAAAACAAGCAGCTCCAGCCTTCAGCAGGGGCCACTGGTTCACAGATAAAAGGATCACCAGGCTGTGCAACAGGGTGAGACGACTAACCCCACCAACAAGGAAACCCGTGTAATCTGAGCTGTTTGTTTCTCCACTAGGGAGAACTTAAACCCATATTCCTTTAGGGCAAATCACGCTTTAAGGTCACCAGAGTCCCAGTTCTCAGACAATCTAAATAATCAGCAGGGTTTGAGATGGAAACCTCCAAGGTTGCCAAGCTGGAAACAGCACAGTATTACTAATCTACCTGACTGCAGACAAATGGCCACACTATTCACAACCATTCCACCGGGTTTGGGCTAACTGCAAGTTTCTTGATTGGGTCACATTCCTAACAGGGCCCCAAAATCATGTACCTCAGTTTCTAGGCTCCTGAAGAGGTTTGCACAACACTCAACAAAGGATCAGAAGAGAAACAATGAATGAGTCAGAGTTTCAGAACATAATCGCCCAGCAGATTATTAAGTGAATCGATGCAAAACACTCACTCCCTGTGTAAGTTGGGAGTCAGTTCTCCTCCTACCAACCCGTCACAAAAGAAATATCACCGACTCCAAACAGAGTCGGTGACTCCTAGAGAGGTGGTGGAAGGCAGTGGCCAATTAGTTACACATCCTCTTCCCTCCCTACCCCCACACCGCTACTTTCCTACTATACAGGTTCCCTACCAGGCTGTAAATCGCGGTGGCATAATTACACTCAGGAGACATTCAAAAATGGGCTGAAACAGGAGATTGCAATGAAACCAGTTATCAGCCCCCACACCAAAGAAATCATCAAGGGACACTGAGGGGGCAAAAAGCAAGTACATTCCTTCAGACCTTTTCTACTTCCTCTCCACCGTCTTTCATTTTCAACCCCCAGCCCTTTTACACAATTGTGCTCATTTTCATAGTGGGTTGGGGAATTTTTTCCTTAAATTTTTTGTTGAATATACCTTACTCAAAAACTGTTGGCTCCATCTGGGCCTACTAATGTGAATTCAACACAGAAAGGAGGCCACAAAATCTCTCAACCCCACAAGGCACACACAAAAGGAAATACGAAAATTTTAACTTCCAAACTATGTTAGCCCAGAAAATAATAAACATGAAACAAAGATAACCTCTGCCTTTTAAATCCCGAGACTGTTGTCCTATCTCAGAGATCTATGATTTTAAAGCACCTCAGCTTTCTTTTGTCAGAAAGGAAGGTAGGGAAAAAGAACAGAAGGCCAATGCATCTTAGCCTTTCTTCATCTTCTACTAAAAATAAGCTATGAAATAAGCCACTTAGGGGAAGAAAAAAAGAAAGACACCCTGCTGTTCTTTGTCTGTTTTCCTCTCCCTCTCCGCCCCCCACACCCGACTCCTAAATGCGGTAATCATTCTAGATGCCACAACTACTAAATGAACAAAAGGCACTGTATGGAAAAGGCATCAGGTCAAGTTAGGCCTCACCCTTTATCCTCAATCTTCTAAAAATATATATGTATATCATTTGAGAAACTGACATTGATCAAAAACAGCTGGCATTCTCTCACCCACTCCCACCCCAATTAAACATTAGGTAGAAATTTGCATTAGGTGTGACAGTAACTCTCAATTCAAGATAAAAATAACTCAGATTCTGCCACCATGTCATTTCCTAGTTTCTAAACAAAAAACCTGAAACTGCTTTGTGTAACATGTACACACAGCCACAGTTACAAGTTTTCCTGAAACCTTATGAAAAGCCAACATTTCTGGTATCATTCACATATTTACAAAACTCAATCAGAGCCACAAACAGTTCATAAAGAGTCTCACTTATCCCTGGACATACGTTTGGTACATAATATATACTTTATTACTTGCTCCTCTCTCTAATCTCCACTCCCACCTCCCCAAAATTCTAAACTTCAAACCCTAAAACTTAGAAGTCTATCTGTTCCTAATTTCTAGGCAAGTTTTCCTAAGTGAGAAGAAAAACACCTTCTTATTCCTAAAAAGATTATGAAAAGAAAATCTCTTGCCCAGGCAACCTCCCTCCCATCCCCCGCTTCCAAACCAAATGCAAAAACTACTTGTTTAAAACTTTAGCAAATTCCATAACTGAATATTTGACATCATCCATCTCTACATAGAGGTAAAACGCCCAATCAAAAATAGTAACAAATAAAAGGAAAGAAGGAATTCACCTGAAGAATCTAGCAAACAACTTGAGTTATATAAACAAAACCCTGCAACAGGGGGAAATGGTGGGGGGATGGGGGTGAGAGAGAAAGAGAAGCAGGAGACAGGACTTTTTAACTGTTTCACACACTACCACTTCCCACCCCCGTTTCCCCCTCTCCCCAGTGCTTAGTAGTTCAGAACACTGGGCTCATTTGCTCTCCCCCCACGCTCTAAATTATCCCTCAAAAAATTTCTCGATTTGTCACAGGAACCTTCGCGAATTTCTCTAGTTGGTCATAAAATAATCAGTCTGGACTCTAACCAAAACCACTGCCTGAAGGACTCTTATCAGTTACAGCTTTCCCACTGCTACCTCCAGAGTACATAAAGTTGGGGGGGGGGGAATAAAGGGTGTCATTTGGCAATTATTTCCCAAGAACCTTATCTTCATAGAGGGAATTGGCTTAAGTGGCTAGTACAGGGGCTATTTTGTCAAGGAGATCCTCTTTCTTTCCCTCCCCCCAGCTGTCATATCCACAATATGGAGGGTGGCCACTTGCTGGAGGGCCTGGGGTCCTCACCACATACAACTATGGGTGGGATAGGCTTTGTCGGTGGCAAGAAAAACAGTGGGGTTCTCCTGGGGACCAGAAAGCTTAACAGGGGTCTCTGATTTAAAACATTCAGAGCTCTTTACCACTTACAAGAGGGGGCAATGAGCACACTACTCTCTTCCTAATATAGAAAGGAATTAGGGATAAAGGAGGTCACTTGAGTTACCCCAGTTCAAGAAGCACTGTGAGTGGAGGGAATGGTGGCATCTCAAGAAAGAGAAAAAGGCTTCACTCTCGGGAATTTCTATCTCGAGTTCCTAAATCAGGAGCAAGCAAACAGGAAAGAGAGACCCTGAAGGTGGGCTTGGTGGTGAGGAAGCTGGTCTTGCCAAAAAAAAAAAAAAGGGGGGGGGGCCGTCTTGGGAGTCCAAACGTTGTGGAGGAAAGTCACGGGCACTGGGGGTGCAGCAAGAGCGAGGAAAAACGCACATTTAGGGGTTCTGCAGATAAAGGGGGAGCTGAAAAGGCTCTCGGTTCCTGGGAGGTGCCAAGGAGCCGCCGTAGGCACCGGGGGAAGGAAGGGAGGAACAGAGCCTCGGACAGTGGCCTGGCGTGCCCCAGGGCCCTTGCTTGGGTTTCAGGGGGTGCCCTGGGCATCCCCACACCTCCCCCTACATACAGTCCGAATCCCCCCCTCCACGAAGGATACAGCTTGACCACGTCCGTGTCCATCCGCCTCTTGCCCGGACTGGGGGATGACATGGTGTCGCCGCTGCCTCCCCGTCGCCTGCGCCGCCGCCGCTGCCTCTCTTCCTTCCTCCGCCGTCTGTCACGGGCCCCGGGCCCCGGCTCTGAGGAGCCCGCGGCCGCGCCGGCTCCTCGGTGGAGGTGGCAACACCCCCGCGATCCTGTCGGGTCCAGTCAGCCGCCGCCGCCGCCCCCGCACGGGGGAACACCGGGCACTGTCCGGCCGAGTGGGGGTGGGGACCCCGCGGCGCCCGGCTCGGGCTGCCCCTCTCCGGCTGTGGGTTCCGCCGCGGCACGGCCCAGGCGCTACTCTGCGCCGCGCGACGCTCCCTCCTGCCTACTCTAGCTCTCTCGTCTGCTCGCCCGCTCACCCTCTCGCCGGCTCCCTAGCAGCCTCCACGACCAGCGGACGACTCCTGCTCAGTCGGCCTCTCTACCCCAGCCTCGCTCTGGGCGCCGTGACGTCAGCTCTGTGACGTCATCTGTGGGGCGGGTCCAGGGACGAAATGGGTGGGGCGCCGCCGCCGTGGCGTGGACTTTCCCGGGGGGTTCTGGGAGATGTAGTTCTTCTTTCTCCTGCCTTCACAGCCCACTGCCCCCTCCCCCCTATACACACACTTAATCGCTCAACTGCCGGTATCGTTATCGTCTTTGTAAACGATAACAGTAAATAATAGTAATATTATTACATTCATGTGTTTTAGGGTAATGAACCTCTTTCTCACATATGTTATTAAAAACGCTGTTTATTTTATTTAGGAGGGCAAGGTGGCAATTCTTCAGGCACCCAAATCTGGAAAATTCCCACACCAGCAGGTTCCCTGCACTCTGCTCCCTCCTTGGATGGAGAGAATCTGTTTGCTGCGATTGTAAACTATATAGCAAGGCTTCCTTGGAGCTTGCAAACCAGGGTTCATTACCCTCCATGTGTATAGGGCCACTATCTCAAGGATTAGAGTTGAAGCACCAAGCCAAAAATAATTTAGCACTCACATCCTTAATCTACAGAATATAGAGTAATTTCACAAAGTGAATGACTGATAGAAGCAGGAATATCTTAAATATGCTGTAGTTCAGGACAAAGATCATACGCTCTCCAAATTCCTATACCAACCTTAGTACTCTGTCATTCATTCAATAGATATTTATTGAGCACCTACTGTGTACTGATCACTCTGCTGGACATAAGAATAGCATGGTTAAAAAAAAAAAAAAGAATGACTCCGTTTACACAACACTCCCAATATGGTCTGTGGAGCTAGAGTGTCAGCATCACCTGGGAACTTGTTAGAAATGCAGGCTAGAGGCCCAGGCCAGGTAGTTCAGTTGGTTAGAGCACTATCCCCATATGCCAAGGTTGTCAGTTCGATCCCCAGTTGGGGCATATACAGAAGGCAACCGAACGATATCTCTCTCTCTTTCTCTCTCTCTCTCTCTCTCTCTCTCTCTCTCTCTCAAGCATGTCTTCCAGTAAGGATTTTTTTTAAAAAGCAACCAATGAGCCAATAAGTGGAACAATAAATCACTGTTTCTCTCAAATCAATAAATAAAAATAAAAAATAAAAATAAATGCAGATTAACCCGGCCGGTGTGGCTCACTGGTTGAGTGTCGACCCATGCACCGGGAGGTTGCCGGTTCGATTCCTGGTCAGGGCATATGCCCAGGTTATGGGCCTGATCCCCGTGGGGGGACATGCAGGAGGTGGCCAATCCATGTTCTCTCACATCAATGTTTCTATCTCTCTCTCCCTCCCTCTCTCTCTAAAAATCAATAAAGAAAAAATATTAAAATAAATAAATAAACAAATAAATGCAGATTAGAGCTTCAACTCAGACCTATTGAATTAGAATGTGCAGTTTAACAAGGTCCCCAGGTGATTTTATGCTCAGTGAATTTTGAGAGACACTACTCAACAAGGCATTCAAAAAAAAAAGTGAAAAGTGATATGAAACCCAGGAGTCAACCTAGCAAAGAGGGCAGGAAAGAGTGCTCAAGTCATCTCTCTCTCTATATATATATCACTTTTCACTACCATCAGTTTTCAAAATGTTCATCTGTGAATCTACTTGTATGTTTCAGTCCCTTTACTAATCACACACACACACACACACACACACACACACACACACCCGAGGCAGCAGCAATCAGCTAAAGTTGAATGTTGTTTGCTCTTATCATTACATCCCTCAAAAAGATAGGTAATTTGTGTGTGTGTGTATGTGCTAAATATACATAACATAAAATTTGCCATTTTAACCATTTTTTAATTTTGATTTTTTTTCTTTATTGATATTAGAGAGAGAGGGAGAGAAAGATAGAAACATCGATAAGAGAGAACATCAATTGGCCACCTCCTGCATGCCCCCACTGGAGATCAGGTCTACAACCCAGGCATGTGCCCTGACTGGGAATTAAACCAGCGACCGCTTGGTGCATGGGTCAATGCTCAACCACTGAGCCACACCACACCGGCTGGGCGCCATTTTAACCATTTGGAGTGTACAGTTCAGTGGTATTAAACACATTCACTATGTTGTACAACTGTCACTACTATCCATTTCCAGAACTTTTTTATCATCCCAAACAGAAACTCTGTACCCATTGAACAGTAAGTCCTCATTCATTCCCCATTCCTCCCAGCCCCTAGTAACCTCTATTCTACTTTCTGAAAAAGAAGGACTATTTTAACAGCTTCTAAAAGGGGTACATTATTCATTCCTACTGCACATAGTAATTCTGTCAGAAGGGCATGCCTGAATGAAGGGATTTCTAACCCTTTATATGACCTCTTTGTTAAAGGAAGATAAAGATGGAGCACAAAACTTTTCCTGACTGGGTCTCCTCTGGGTTCTTCACGCTTCTGTTGCTGCTACCTCCTCTCCCAGCTTGATTCCCCACTCTCCTTCACCGGTAACTCCCACTCCTGTGCTGAGACAGTGCTTCTCAAGCTTTGGTGTACTTCAGAATCACCTGGGGAGCTTGTTAGTGTCCAGGTCCCACCCCTGGGGATTCTGATTCAGAAGGTCTAAGTGGGGCTTGGACACCCATGTCTTTAACAAGCTCCTCAGATGATTCTGATGCAGGCCAAAGTTTGAGAACCACTGCTTGAAGATTCCAATAGGCATCAGCACTTTCTTTTCTTCTTTTTTTATATTTTTTATTGATTTTTTTTTAGAGAGAGAGAGAGAGAGAGAAACATCAATGAGAGAGACACATCAATCGGCTGCCTCCTGCACAGCCCCCACTGGGGATCCAGCCAGAAACCCAGGCATGTGCCCTGACCAGGAATTGAACCAGCGACCTCTTGGTCCATGGGTCGATGCTCAACCACTGAGTCATACCTGCTGGGCAGGCATTAGCACTTTCAAAACACCCGCCTGACCCGTCCAGGTGGGTCCTGTGCTTCCATAATGTCCTATGCAAATAAGGATGTTTCTTCCCCACCTGAGCAAGATTGCAAGCTTAGAGGACCCAAAGGTGGTGTTTCCAGAACAGAAAGAACTGGTCAAGATGGGACACTGAGAAAGAGGGCATGAATGGATCCAGAAATTTTGCCTGGTGCTTTAATCTTCACAGATGCTATGCTGCTGTGATCTAAGCACCAAGCAAAACTAATCAAAGGAGTGTTTAGTTGGGGAAACTTGTTCTGGACAACACTGAAGAAGGTAGTGGTGCTGTACCTAGAAATGCAATGGAGATTTAGCCCTCTGAGCAGCCACTGAAAAATGAATCACCCTTCCTAGTGTGTCTAGTAAGTATCGTAGCTCTGGGTTACTTTGGACAAACCTGCCCATCTCCAGCTCTTAATTATGCCTCAGTTAATTGCATATATCCTCCTGGAGCCTCAATTTTCTCATCTGTAAAATGTGGCTCATAACTTGAGTGGGCTGATGGAGGAAATGGAAAAGATGAATGGGAAAGCCCCTTGTAAACTATAAATTGCTTTTCATAAAGTTTACATGAAGTGTTCTTTACAAGGTGTAATATTATATTGGTGGCAGTATTATTGTATTATTAGTATCAACCCCCCATTTGCCCCACTCCTTATACACTGTATATCATTTAAGGAAAAGGACATTCACTTTTGGGGGGTATTTTTTTAATTATTATTATTATTTCTTTTTTTTTATCCTCACCCGAGGACATTTTTCCACTTTGTGTTCAGATAGAGTGGGAGGGAGAGAGAGGAAGAGAGAGAGAGAGAAACATCGATGTGAAAGGGACACATCAAGTGGCTGCCTCCCGCACGACCCAAACAGGGCCAGGGACAAACCGCAACCGAGGTACACGCCCCTAGCGGGAACCGAACCCGGGTCTCTCTGGTCCGCAGGCTGACACTCTAACCCCTGAGCCAAACCGGCCAGGGCTAAATTATTTTTCAAATATGTTTTTATTTATTTTTTTAGAGAGAGATAGAAACATCAATGTGAAAGAGATACATCAATCGGCCGCTTCCTGCACGCCCCCCACTGGGGATCCAGCCCAAAACTCCTGCACGTTCCCTGACATGGAATGAAACAGGGACTTCTCGGTCCCTGGACCATGCTCAATCCACTGAGCCACACCAGCCTGGGCTTTTAGGGTATTTTTATTTTATTTATTTATTTTTATTGATTTTAGAGAGGAAGGGAGAGGGAGAGAGATGGAAACATCGATGAGAGAGAACATCGATTGGCTACCTCCTGCATGCCCCCCACTGGGGATTGGGCCCACAACCTGGGCATGTGCCCTGACCAGGAATCGAACCAGGGACCTCTTGGTGCATGGGTTGACGCTCAACCACTGAGCTACACTGGCCGGGGCGCTTGGGGGTACTTTTAAAGCTATCATAGCAGCCCAGCTGGTGTGGCTCAGTGGACTGAGCGGCAGTCCAGAGGCCCTGGTTCGATTCCCAGCCCAGGCACATGCCTGTGTTGTGGAGCTGATAGATGTTTCTGTCTCTCCCTTCCTCTTTCTCTTAAAAATCAATCAAAAAATATTTTAAAAAATAAATAAAGATGGCCCTGGCTGGTTTGGCTCAGCGGTTGGAGCCTCGGCCCACAGACCAGTGAGTCACGGGTTGGATTCCGGTCAAGGGCACGTACCTTGGTTGCAGTTCGGGAGGCAACCAATCAATATGTCCCTCTCAGGTCGATGTTTCTCTCCCTCTCTCTCTCCCCACTCTATCTGAGGATAAACAGAAAAATGTTCTCAGGTGAGGATTAAAATAATAATAATAATAAACTAAAAAAAATAAAGATGTCATAGCATTGCCCTAGGTGGTGTGCCTAAGTGGTTAGAGCGTTGGCCCAAGCACCAAAGGGTTGAGGGTTTGATTCCCGGTCAAGGGCATGCAAGTTCAATCCTGGCCTGGTCCGGGTGCACACAGGAGGCAACCAATCAATGTATCTCTCTCACATCAATGTTTCTCTCTCTCCCCCACTTCCACTCTCTCTAAAAATCAATGGAAAAAAATATCCTCAGGTGAGGATTTTAAAAAATAATAAAATAAAGATGTCATAGCATCAATTTCTTCTTCTTTTGATGAAAATATGTTCACGTTTTTATGATATGGCTTTTTCTCTCTGGACGGTCTACCATTTGTTCCTTCATAAATCTATCTTCCCTCTTGTGACTTCCTCCTCCCCTCCTCTTTCCTGAGTGTGAGGACTCCTAAAACCTGCCCTTGACCAGGTAGGTTCAAGAGGTGGCTCCAAATGGTACCAAACGACAGCCCTGGTTTTACTTCTTTTTGGCTTATGAAACCTGGAGCTTATCTTGAGCAGAGTCAGTTTTCGTTCACTTTTTTCCCCAGTGCTCAGCCATTCAGAATGTCAATAATTTACTCTAAGACAACACTGGGCCTGGGAGTGTCTGTTTATACGTGTGCGCACACTCGGCAGCACGCTGGCATGAGCCATGTTCTTCCTTATCAGGAACAACCAGGGGCACAGTGAGGGAGCAGCTGTCCGACCCTGCCTGACTCACCAGTGTTGCAATCTGGGAAACATATTCGGGCCTGTTTATCTCTCCCCAGGGCAGGGCCAAGCTTGACCAGTGAAGCCTCCGATCTCAGGAACAGTTTCTTAAAGGCAAGAAAGTAAGTTTGGAGAGAATGTAATGCTTTGAGCAAGCCATTAAGAGGGAGTAAGATGAAACCACTCATTTGGTGGAGTGAGTAGAAGAGCCCAGCCCAGCCCAGAAGCTGCCCTATCACTGAAGGAACCTGTCAACCCAACAGCACTAAAACCAAAGTATCACTGTCTTCACCCAATGTGAAAGTCCCCCAAATAAGGCCTTCTGATTCCATTTGATCATTTCTAGTGGGAAATAGGTTCATCTGAACTGGCATTCTTGGCATCTGAGATCACGGGTCCAGAACCCTCTAAGACAATAATATCAGCAGTTTCCTTGCTGCTATGGAAATAAAAGCTTAAAACTCATTTCAAGTTATCTTCATGTAACCGTGTTACAATCTGTTCCCACAGAAGCAGTCATTGGGAGCACAGGAACGGGCAGGCCACACAGCAGCAAGGATGCCAAGATTTCATCTCCTGCTTTGCTGTCATTTCCACAGTGTCTTTGTTTGCTACCTCTGCAACAGGCTCCTCAGGCTGACACCAGCCTGAAAAGCAGCATGGTTCAGTGAGAGCTTGAAACTTAGAGACAGACGACTCCTTTCAGGCCCTGGCCAGCTACCTATTATTGATGTACAGGCAAACCTCGGAGATATTGTGAGTTTGGTTCTAGGCCACTGCAATAAAGAGAGGATCACAATAAAGCGAGTTGTATTCTTTTTGCTGGTGGAGGGTCTTGCCTTTAATTTGTAAAAATGCAACATCTGCCCTGGCTGGTTTTGCTCAGTGGTTAGAGTGTCAGCCCGAAGACCAAAGGATCTCAGGTTTGATTCCCGGTCAAGGGCATGTACCTGGTTGCAGGTTCAATCCCTGATCAGGGTCATGCAGGAGGCAATCAATCAATGCATCTCTCTCACATTGATGTTTATCTCTCTCTCTCTCCCCCTCCCTCCCTCCCCTCCACTCTATCTAAAAAAAAAAAAAAAAAAAAAAAAAAAAAATCAATGGAAAAATATATTTGGGTGAGGATTAACAACAACAACAAAAAGGCAACATTTGTGTAGCACAATAAAGCGAAACACAATAAAATGAGGTATGCCTGTAATGTGGGCAAGTAACCTAACCTTTGTGCCTCTGTTTAGTCATCTGTAAGATGGGATGACAGCACCTATACTACCCTTGCCTAGATCAAATAAAAGAGATGCTGCAACCTCCAAAGTGCTAGTCATATGTAAGATATCATCACATTCCTTCTACACACACACACACACACACACACACACACACACACACTACTTACTTTCTAATGCCAAGGCTCAAGGAAGGTGCAAGGTTGGAAATTATTCACACCTACATCCAGGAGCCCTCACCTGGGCCAACTTCCCTGTTTGGAGCCCTTGTTTTGCCAGTTGTGGCCACCTGTGTTTCTTTTGCTGCTTCCTCATCTCCCTGATCTGCAAATGCTAGAAGCCGCAGGCTCAGTTCTCAGAGCCCTGATCTTCATCTACATTTAAATCCTGGGTGACCCCATCCAGTCTCAGAGCATAAACTGCCATCTATACTCTGACTCCCTAATGTACACTTCTGATTGGGGCCTTGCCCCTGAACTCCAGACACATACATATCGCTGCCTACTAGACATTTCCTCATGTCCAAAAATAAACTTCTGACACCCTCTCCACCTCTTCCTCACACAGTTTTATCCATCTCAGTAAAGGGCATCTATTAAGTTGAAATATATGAAATTACCATTTTTAAAGTCAAGAATAGTCAAATATGTCAACTTCAGTACATCCTTCCAGCTGCTCAGGCCAAAGCCCTGGGACTACGATCCTTGACCCCGCTCTTTCTCTAATACCCTATATGTAATCTATCAGGGAATATTGTTGGCTCTACTATCAAATATATCCAGAATCTTTATCCCATTACTTCTACCAAGCCATCATCATTACTACAGTTGCTTCCCAACTGGCCTCCTCTCTTCAACCCTTGCATTCACTCAGCTAGAAGCTAGTGATCCTTTTAAACCATAAATCTGATCTTGTCTCCCTACTGTTCAAAACCCTCCAAGGACTTCACATTTTACTCTATGTTAAAGCCAAAGTCATCACAGGCTTTCCAGGCCCTATAGGAGCTAACCCTACCCTTTTCCCTCACTGCTTTCTAGCCACGCTGGCCTTCTTGCTGTTTCTCAAATACACCAAGCATGTTCCTGCCCCAGGGCCTTTGCACTTGCCACTCTCTCCGTCTAAAAAAGAAATATCACCTTCTCCACAGAGCCTTACCAGCACCTCCTCTTCTCCTTTCCTGTTTAGCTTTTCTCCCTAGGACTTACCACCATCTCAGAAATTACATACTGTATTTTATTTAGCTATCTATTTGTCTTCTCTCTTCACCAGAATGTAAACTCTATGAAGATAGGAATTTAGTCTGTTTCATTTACTGCTATACAGCCACCAATGCCTAGAACAGTATGTGGAGCACAGTAAATGCTCAAATATTGAATGAGTAAAAGTAAGAAAGTAAGACTCTAGCTGAAAAGGCAACAAAAGATTAATAGCTTATAGCAGTCCCCAAGGGTCTCTATAGAGTGGCAGGAAACCTTATATATTGAACACCTACTCTGTGCCAGGCATTGTACCAATTACTTACGACCTAACAACCTGGCAGGATAGATGTTATTTTGCCCTTTATGGATGAAGAACCTCAAGCTCAAAGAAGCTAAGTAATTTGCAATGGTTGAGCATCGACCCATGAACCAAGAGGCTGTCGGTTCGATTCCCGGTCAGGACACATGCCCAGGTTGTGGCCCTGATCCCCAGTGGGGGACATGCAGGAGGCGGCCAGTCGATGTTCTCTCTCATCGATGTTTCTATCTCTCTCCTTCTCACTTCCTCTCTCTCTAAACTATCAATAAAGGAAAAAAATTAAAAATATTAGGTTTACAAATAAAATATATCTTTGCCCTGGCCAATTTGGCTCAGCGGTTGGAGCGTCGGCCTGCAGACCAGAGAGTCCCAGGTTCGGTTCCTGCTGGGAGCACGTACCAAAAAAAGAAGTTAAGTAATTTGCCCAAAGTCACATAGCCAATAAATAGCAGCACCAGGATTCATATCAAAGCCCATGCCACTTGCACTCTGCTGTGCCATCCTGTTTTGTTTTGTTTTTATCCTCACCCAAGGACATTTTTGCATTTATCTTCAGATAGAGCGGAAGGGAGAGAGGGAGGAAGAGAGAAAAAGAAACATCGATGTGAGAGAGATACATCAACTGGTTGCCACCCACACAATCCCAACCGGGGCCAGGGACAAACTGCAACCGAGGTACGTGCCCTTAGTGGGAACTGAACCCGGGTGTCTCTGGTCCGCGGGCCGACACTCTTACCACTGACCCAAACTGGCCAGGACTGTGCTGCCCTGTTTAACACAAACAAAAAAACTTAATTTGTTGGAATTGATCAAATAATCTAGTTTGACATTGATGAACTCATTATTTGGAAGGTCCAACCTAAATCTCACCTCCTTCGTGACCGTGACCATGATTGTGAAGACTTCCAGGCTATTCTAAACCAAATTAATGTTGCCGTGCAAAGGAAAAGTCTGTGCCTCCCCTCCAGTGTTTGCCATCTCAGCAAATGGCACCACCATTTGGCCAGTTGCTCAGATTATCCTTGGAGTCTCCCTTGACTTTTTTGATTTTCACCCTCACATCCAGTCCATCAGCAAACTCCATGACCACACCCTTCAACATATTTACCAAAGCAGCCCTTCTCCCCATGTCCACCTAGTCTGAGACACCACCCCTCTACAATAAATCCATTTATTAACCTCTCTGCTTCCACTCTTGCCCACCATGACCCCACCCTCACCTCGCAGTCTATCCTCCACCCAGGAGACAGAGAGATGTCTTAAAATATGATCAGCCCTGGCCGGGCGGATGTGACTCAGTGGATTGAGTGTCATCCCATGGACTGAGAGATCCCAGTTCGATTCCTGGTCGGGGCACATGCCTAGGTTTCGGGCTCCATCCCCAGTGTGGGGTGGGGGCGGGGGGGATGTACAGGAGGCAGCCGATAGATGTTACTCTCTCACATCGATGTTTCTCTCTCTTTCCCTTCCTCTCTATCTAAAAACTCAATAAAAACATTATATATATAATAAGCCCAAGTCATTCCACATTCACGGTTCTTCGCTGGGTCATCCTTAAACTGAGACTAAAATCTCCATTCTGTAGCTTCTGTGAGGCTGTATAATTTGGATTTAGGCTACGATTTCAACCTCATTTCATGCCTCCCTCACATCCCCTCAGCCACTCCAGATGTTTGTATCCCTGGACACCCCAAACTGTTTTCTACTTCTGGGACTGTAAGCTGGCTTTTCCCTCTTTCTGGAATGCACTTTCCTTTGGTCCCCATGGCCAACTCTCTGCTTTCTGTACTCAGATCTTTATTCAAATGTCTTATCTTCAGAGAGGCCTTCCCTGACCGCCCTGGCTGGTGTGGCTCAGTTGGAGCATCATCCCATTCACCAAAAAGTCACCAGTTCAATTCCAGTCAGGGCATATACACAGGTTGCAGGTTCGATCCCCAGTCAGGGTGCGTGCAGAAAGCAGCTGATCGATGTTTCTCTCTCACATCCATGTTTCTCTCTCTCCCCCTCACTCCTTCCTTCTCTCTAAAATCAATAAAAGCATATTTAAATAAATAAAATGAAATGAAAGGTACATCCCTTCTATCTCCTTGCCTTGCTGTAGTTTTTTTGGTGAATTTTTTTAGATTTTTATTTTATTATTGAAAATGTTTCAATGTGCTGAAAAATTGAGGGCATAGTGCCCTGGCTGGTTTGGCTCAGCGGTTAGAGCGTCAGCTCGAGGACCAAAGAGTCCCGGGTTCGATTCTGACCAAGGGAACGTCCTGGGTTGCAGTTTGTCCCTGGCCCCAGTTGGGGTTGTATGGGTGGCAACCTATTGATGTGACTCTCTCACATCGATGTTTCTCTCTCTCTCTTCCTCTCTCCCTCCCTCCTGCTCTATCTGAAGATAAATGGAAAAATATCCTCGGGTGAGGATTAAAAAAAAAAAATTGAGGGCATGGTACAGTGACCACCCAAATACCCACCATCCTGATTTAACAACTGTTAACAACTGCCATCTCTGCTTTACCTGCATGTAGGCATGGGTGTGTGTGTCTTTTCAATTTTATTTATTTATTTATTTTTAATCCTCACCTATGGATATTTTTCCATTTATCTTCAGACAGAATGGGAGGGAGAGAGAGAGAGAGAGAAATGGGGAGAGAGAGAAACATCGACACCAGAGGGACACATCGACGGGTTGCCTCCCACACGACCCTGACCAGGGCTGGAATCGAACCCGTGATTCATTGGTCTACCGCTGCGCCAAACCAGCCAGGGCTATTTATATATTTATTTTAAAGAGAGAGGAAGGGAGAGAGAGAGATATGTGCCCTTGACTGGGAATCGAACCCATGACTCTTCGGTCCTCAGGCCAATGCTCTAACCACTGAGCAAAACTGGCCAGGGCATGCCTTGAAATATTATACAAGGAGAAATAGGCTAGTCACAAAAGAAGTACATGTATGATTTGTTTGATCTATAGAGGTAGTGTCCTCCAGCTGGGGGGGATAGGAAGAAGGGGGGAGGGAACTAAGGGATTCAGGATTTCTTTCTGAGGTGATGAAAAATGTCTAAAAATTATTGTGGTGATGGTTGCACGACTGTGAATATACTAAAACCACTGAATTGTACACTTTGAGTGAATCATATGTGAATTACAGCTCAGTAAAGGCATTTTTTAAAGTCCTAGTCTTCCTTGTTGCTCCAGATCACAGCAAATGTTTATCAAATATCCTCTCCCCTGCTCTCCCATCTGCTCCTTTCCTCTGTCTTCTCCTCCCCTTTGGACACAGCAGAGGTGCTGAGGAGTGGAGAGAAGGAAGCTTCACCTGCTTTAGAGAAAAGCTCTTTATCTCCAGTCTGCTGACTGGGAAGAACCACAACTTTTCTTTCCACTGAATGTACTACTTTGCCCTCTCTGGGATGGAGTCCCCTTTTGTCCCACCAAATGGAGAGCTAGCCCTTCCTGCCAGCCTGTGAGGCTGTTGCAGGTCAAGGTCCCCCTCAAAGGCAAACACAGAGATGCCCATCTCACACTATCCGCTGGAGTCCAGGACAGCCTTGCCAGGCTCCGTGTGTTCAGAACACTTCTAGTTTGTGGGTGTTGCGCGGTTAGAGTGGCTACTTGTTTCCCATCTAACCTCCCTAATGCATGGTGAGTAGGAATTGTCTTATTCATCTTTGCATTTTCTTTGTCTAAAACAGACACTTGCACTTAAAAGGTAGAATGTGTGGGCTCAGCTCTTTGGGAAGGAATGGGGAAGCTCCAGCCCTGTAGGAGATGGCCTCAAAATCTGGGGTCCTGAATTCCAATCCCAGCTGTCACAGGGTACTGGGGAATTCCTCTGCTCACCTCTGATAGATTGTGGGGGAAAACTGCCTAATATCAGGAAGGTTACACTTAGGATGGTTGACATTGAATCAGGAAAGTTAAAATTTTTTGATTAAGTATGAGAAGAGTTAACCAATTTTTTCTTATTCCTCTCAATGCCAGCCAAGTTTTTTCTGCCAATTTTGCTGGAGGAGAAACGGAGTTGCACTAGGGGAAAGCGAGATGTATGAATTTACTTAGTTGACCAAAGAAAAAGAAAGCTAAAGGGAGAAACTGGGACTCCTGGTTCCTTTTCTTCCCTAAATTTCTCTGCTCTGACTTTCTCCCAATGTTTCAAGAGGCAGTTTGGTTTTACTCAGGGCACACTGGCTGCCTTGGCCTCACTCCAGTGGTCACATGGCGAAGTGTCCAGGAAATGTGCCCTCAGGACTGGCCTGTGAAAGTGGGCTGGGGGAGGGGAGAGGATTGTTACCAAACTGCAATTATTGGTTTGATCCAATCACCTTCTTCTTGATTAAAAATGATCATTTTGTAATATATACTTATATTGAACCATGTCATACATCTGAAACCAATATAATGTTATATGCCAATTATATCTCAGTAAAAGTACACATTGATATATGCATTCATAAAGTAATAAAAAGATATGCATCAATACTCATTTTTTATTTAAATTTAAAAATTTTTTAAATTTATTTTAGAGAGAGGAAGGGAGAGATGGGGAGAGAGAGAGAGAGAGAGAGAGACATCAATTTGTTGTTCCACTTATTTATGCATTCATTGGTTGATTTTTGTATGTGCCCTGACTGGGATTGAACCTGCAGCCTTGGTGCATCTTGGTGAGCTACCCGGCCAGGGCTAATATATTTTTTTTAATTAAAACTTTTGTTCCTCAAAGAACACATCAACAAAGTGAAAACCCAGAGTGGATAAAGTATTTGCAAACAAATATTTGAAAAGATTTTAGTCTCCAGAATATATAAAATATTCTTACAATTCAACAATTAAGAGACAAATAACCCAGTTAAAAATGGGCAATGGATGCCCCGGCCAATGTGGCTCAGTTCATTGGGCACCATCCCACACACTGAAGGGTTGCCAGTTCGATTCCGGTCAGACCACATGCCCAGGTTGTGTGGGAGGTCGGTCGGGGCATGTGTGGGAGGTAGCCAAACAATATTTCTCTCTCACATTGATGTTTCTCTCTCCCTCTCCCTTCCTCTCTTTCTAAAAATCAATAAAAATATTTGTTAATGGGCAATGGATTTTATTAGAAATATCTTTATGGCCAATAAGCACATGAAAAGATGTTCAACATCATTTGTCATTAGGGAAAATCACAATGAGGTACCACTTCTCACCCACCAGGATGGCTATAATAAAAAAGACAGACAAGCCCGGCCAGTGTGGATCACTAGTTGAGCGTTGACCCATGCACCAGGAGGTTGCCTGTTTGATTTCTGGTCAGGGCACATGCCCAGGTTGTGGGCCCGATCCCCAGTGGGGGGCATGCAGGAGGTGGCCAATCAATGTTCTCTCCCATCGATGTTTCTATCTCTCTCCCTCTCCCTTCCTCTCCAAAATCAATAAAGAAAAAAATATTTTTTAAAAAAGACAGACAGTATTGGTGAGGATGTGGAGAAATGAGAATCCTCATAGATTGCTGGTAGGAATGTAAAATGATGCAGCTACTTTGGAAACAATGTGGCAGTTCCTCAAAAAGTTAAACATAGTTAACATATGACCCAGCAATTCCGTTCCTAGCTATGTACCCAAGAGAAATGAAAACACAAAACTTGTACACATTCATAGGAGCATTATTTATAATAGCCAAAAGTAGAAACAACCCAAATGTTCATTAATTAATGGAAAAATAAATATGGTATATCCATCAATGGAATACTAATCAGCAATAAAAAGTAATGAAGTTCTAATATATGCTACAACATGGATGAATCTTGAAAATAGTCTAAGTGAGAGAAGCCAATCACTACAGGCCATATGTTGTATGATCCTACTTACATGAACTGTCTAGAGTAGGCAAATTCACAGAGACAAAAAATAGGTTAGTGGTTTCCTAGGCTGGGGGTGTAGAAAATGGGAAATAACTGCTGACTGGTATGGGATTTCTTTTGGGGGTAATGATAACATTCTAAAATTAATTGTGCTGCTGGTTGTACAACCTTGAGAATATAGTAAAACCACTGAATTGTACAGCTTAAAAGATTGAATTTTAAGGAGGAGGTCAATGGGGAAAAAAGAGGGACATCTGTACTACTTTCAACAATAAAAAAAATAAAAGATCGAATTTTAGAGTATGTGAATTATATCTCAATAAAAAATAATAATGATACCAAATAGAGCTTGAAAAAAAATTCCAATAAATAAAAATGATGCTGTTCCAATGCCATGTTTTTGGCTAGCAGCCAACGATCCAGGCCTTTTGCACAGTTGCAGGCCCAGCTCAAACTTGTATGGCCTCTGGGCCCTTGCAGACAGTTGCATCATTTCATCATGAGGCGAGAACACAAGAACACTCTCAATTCACATCCTTTTTTAAAAAACCAGTGCTTACCAAAGTTGCAGTCATCTGACTGCCTAGATCATCAGGGTCCTGAGCAAGTTCAGAGTCAAAACAGTACGTTAGTGTTCTGGACCCAGTACAGACACCTTCCTGGATTGGCCAAGCCCCACACCTCCCCAAGCAATCTTGCCAGGTCTTGCCCTGCAGCACCGGCTTCTTTCTGTGGCCCTACAGTCATAGCTGCTGCTGTTGCCCTAACTTGCTCAGGCATTGTCTCAACCTCCCCTGGGGAGCTCCAGCACCCAAGTCCAACCCACTGAACTCCAGGAACCTCTGTCTGCCCAGCAGCTGCTCAGAGGGGCTCGCTCATACAACCCAGACATTAGAGGAGGAACACTCAAGGGGTAAACTTTGACCAAAAAGGCAGGGGGTACTGGGAGAAGCTGCCAATTGCTCGCCCTACTTCTCTCTCGCCAACTGACTCTTCCAATCCTTGGAGACATCCCAAGTGAGTGAGTGGCAACCATGTGGATTTTCTTGTGAGGCTTGTATTTGCTTTCCTTCCTTCTCTCTTGCACTCTTCCTCCCTCTTATAACCCTGGGTTTGCAAATTCTCCAGTGAAACATTAACCTTTAGGCTTTGCCTCAAGCTCTGTTTTCGAGGAAGCCAAGGCAGACAAAACTGCATTTACTTGAGGATAAAGGGTTTATAAACTCTCAAATGCTTTTTGGGCTATTTTCATCATCCTGCATTCCTATCTCGCCCCATTAAATAGAAACTTCTGCTTCTCTGGGAGGGAATGATACTGGAAAAAATAGTTTTAATCTTTCTCCTGACCTCCTCCACTCCATGGGGTGAGCCCCAAATCCTTGGCAGGAAGGATGGGAGTGTTTGCCCTGCAGTTATCCAACTGCTTTGCTGAAGACTGTTTAATTCTGGGAGGAAAAAATAGGAAGCCTGTTTGGATGTAGGTACCAGCCACATTTTTTCCAATCCAGTTTTATCAGTAATAAAGCTATATTTTCATCTCAATTTATCTGATTCTCAAGCCCTGTTATCATTCAGTTCAGAAGCTGTGGTAGTTGAAGTGGATATTGTTATGAATATTACAATAATGATGATGAGCCCCCATACTTCCCACAGGCTAGAGTCATATCCAGAGACCACTGAATCTTCTTTGACCCGGAGCAGGCTGCCTCTAGCCAAGGGCTCTCTGAGTGCAGTCCAGGCATCGCAAGCAGGCAGTGACTTCATAGGAATAGGGAGGTCAGCATCCTATTAACATGTCCATATTTTGTTTGGGGCATAAATGTAAAATGTGTTCACAATATTTAAGACATATAGTTTAGGTCATCATTGTGTTACTGGCAGGCATGCTTTTTAAAATTTATTTTATTTTATTTTTATTTTTAATCCTCACCCAAGGAGAGAGAGAGAGGGAGAGAGAGAGAGAGAGAGAGAGAGAAACATCGATGTGAAAGAGACCAGGGCCAGGGTTCTAACTGCAACTGAGGTACGTGCCCTTGACTGAAACTGAACCTGCGACTCTTTGGTCTGTGGGCCGACACTTTAACTGCTGAGCCAAACCGGCGAGGGCAAATATATTTTATTTTTAAAAATATGTTTGTATTTATTTTAGAGAGAGAGGAAGGGAGAGAGAGAGAGAGAAACATTAATGTAAGAAACATTGATTGGTTGCCTCCTGTATACGCCCTGACTGGGTACCCCACCTGAAACCCAGGCATGTACCCTGACTGGAAAGGAATTGGCCACCTCTCGGTTCACTGGACAATGGTCAATCAGCTGAGCCGCACGAGCCAGGGCGACAGGCATGCTTTTAAAATGAACTCTTTTATTAAAAGATGATATTTTGTCCGGCCAGTGTGGCTCAGTGGTTGAGCATCGACCCATGCACCGAGAGGTCGCCGGTTCGATTCCTGGTCAGGACATAGGCCCAGGTTGTGGGCCTGATCCCCAGTGGAGGGCATGCAGGAGGTGGCCAATCGATGTTCTCTTTCATCGATGTTTCTATCTCTCTCTCCCTCTCACTTCCTCTCGCTCTAAAATCAACAAAGGAAAAAAAAATAAAAAAAGATGATATTTATTCTAGGGATTTTTTTCCAGTGGCTGCACTCCAAGTGTCAGATTGGAAATTCCCAGTGGTGTGCCAAAATGTGGGTTACAGGTGTGCGGAGAGGTGGACCCCAAAGCCCTGGAGCAGCTGGCGCCTAGTGACTGCTCCCAGCCTCACGCGAGCAGTTCATCCTCTGTGTCACATGAATATTCTGCTTTACCTTGACGTGTGCCATGAGATGAAAAAGTCTGGGAGGCATTGAGGTAAGTCACACCTCCCCTGAAGTGGCCTGCTAACTGAAAATGTTTGGGAATTACTGATGTAAAAAGAAGGTCAGAGGAATATTTGTTGAATGAATCAGTGAATCCATGAAACAAAATGAAGACAGCCTGTGTCCTCCTGTGGTCCCTTATGGGAAATAGGTGGAAAATAAACCGTGTTTATCTGAGTAGAGAAACCATCTGGAACAGGATCACAGGGAGAATGCGAGGACATGCTTAAGGAAGGACAACAGAGTGTCCCGAGTTTTCCCCTCAGGCCTTTCCACTCCAGCCCCTAAGAGATCTTTTCTCCTTTTTCACTATTTGTATCTCTTGCCTGGAAGTAACATATAGGCTCTGCCTCCCTTGAAGTTAATGGTAGACTTTATGATCCCCTGAGGCCGGTTCCCTTCTCCTCCCACCTCTAAATAGATTATCCCTGGTACCCCCAGAGGCCCTCAGTCCCCCTTCCCCTCAGCTGTGGGCTGTGCCAGGCACACAGGTGACTGTGCCCTTTTTTTTTTTTTCAGCTCTGTTTCCCCCAGGCTGCTAGAATTTGGCACTGCTGGAAAGCAAACTCTGGTATTCACTGGCACCGAATAGACAGAAAACATTTCATCCACGCACACGTTCTACTGTCTAAACTATCTCCTTGCCCCAGCGTTTTGAGCAACGCACAACAGGGGCTAAACCTCATCCTTCTTTACCCAGGAGGTTCTGAAACACACAAAGGGTCTCAGAACCATGGGCCTGGCCTCTTCCTGCCAACAAGGCTGGTTACTAGTTACCAGCGATTACCTGTTGGGTACCACACTTGGCCCAGCCCTGAGCTTGGCCGAAATTTGTATATCATCCCTGATATTTCCCTTGTTACACTCCTGACTTCTAGGTTACCCCAAATTTTCAAATATCCCTCTCCAACCTTGAGAGAGAGGAAAGGGGATGCAGAAGCTATTGGGAATGCCTGTCTTCAGCACAAGGAAGGTGCCAGGCAAAGCCCCCAGATGACCCAGCTTACTGCCACCCACAGCAGACACTTCATTCGTCCTCCTCTGCTACCCTCCCCCACTCCCCACTAGTCTCAGAGCTATTTGCTTCCTCTTGAGGCCCAAAGCCTCCTGCCAGGCCTCTGCTGTGGCTGCTGGTGTGTGTGTGTGTGTGTGTGTGTGTGTGTGTGTGTGTGTGTGTGAAGTTCACCTGTGTGCCTGCCACTCCCTCAGAGGGGGCAGCCAAGGCAGGGGGAGCGGCTATTTTTGAGGGGTGCCAGGAGGCCCCTCAAAGCTTACTGAACCAAATGCTCACCCCAACTGGAAATAAGGAGGGATCCAGGCAAGAAAACAGAAGAAAAATTTAGAATTCAAAACTCGACCGCAGTGGCTTATAGACCTGAAATTATTTTTCATTGGTAATAACCCTTTTCTGATTTTGAAAGTAGTACCTTCCCAGTGGGGAACATTTAGAACACATAAAGAAAATAAGTCATCTGTAATCCCACGTCTCAGAGAAAAGTTCCTTAATATTTGGCATGTTTTTATTTTTATGGCCACATATTTTTACATAGTTGAATTGTATTGTATATGAGTTTGTATGAACTTTTTTCACTTACTAAATCATGGGCACCTGTTCCTAACATTGTTTTTAGTTCTCATGAACTATTTCATCATATGGATGTATCACGATGTGCTTAAAGTTGATAGATTCGTGGACACTTGTTACATGCCCCTTTTTCTTGTTATCATTAACACTGCATGCCTGTACATAATATTTTAATTTTTAAAACTTTCTTAGGATAGCCCTGGCCAGTTTGGCTCAGCCGTTAGAGCATCGGCCCGCAGACCAAAGAGTCACGGTTCAGTTCCGGTCAAGGGCACGTACCTCAGTTGCAGCTCAGTTCCTGGCCCTGGTCAGGGGTCATGCGGGAGGCAGCCAGTTGATGTCTCTCTCTCTCTCCCTCCCTCTGTCCCTCCCTTCCACTCTATCAAAACTCAGTGGAAAAATATTCTTGGGTGAGGGTTAAAAAAAATTTTTTTTCTTAGGATATAGTCCAAATAAAGTGGAACTCCTAGGCAAAGGGTATGAACATTTTTTTTTTAAGATTTTTAAATTGATGTTTAGATAGAGAGGAAGGAAGAGGAAGAGAGAGAGAGAAACATTGATTTGAGAGGAAACATTAATCAGCTGCCTCCTGCACGCCCCCTCCTGGGGACTGAACCCGCAACCTGGGCATGTGTCCTGACGGGGAATCAAACCGGGACCTCTCAGTCCATGGGATGATGCTCAATCCACTGAGCCACATCGGCCAGGCAATGATTTGTTGATCAATACTTAGATGGAGTTCATTACCTCCTCTTTCATTTCACTTTCTAGAGTTCTGTCTCAGGTGGCATGGCCCGGTTTCTGTGGAGAATCTTTCTCCCGGCCTTCCTTGCCCCCTAAGGAAGCCCTGGGAAATTCCTGTGCCACGGGAGCACCAGTCCACCAATATTAGTTCCCACCCGCTTTCCATTTCCTCTTTCTGCTTTGTTCCCTCCCCACTGGAGTCTGTCTGGGCCAGATACACAGTGTTCCTGAAACCGGACAACAAATGCATCCGGGCTGCCTGTCACTACTTGAGCCAATTAAGCAGAGACAAGGTTGAATCGTATATGAGCATTTATTCCAATAGTACCGGCAGTATGGGAGAGCAGCCAGGTCACCCTGCAAAAGTCTGCTCTGTGCGCCCTCCATAGCCGGTAGCTATATTGGGTGTTACAAGGGGAAGTAGGCAAAGGGAACATCAATGGGTAAAATGGTTGGGGAAGTAGGCAAAGGGAATAACAATGGGTGAAATGGTTACTGATTACAGTCATGGGGAAGTACTGGGAGCTGGGGCATGTGGGCTGTCTCCAGTGTACCGCCTCCATGACTCAAGATTGTGAGTCTTTTGTTGATGTGGGGTGGGTAAGGAGAATGGACAGCATTCCCGAGGTAAACTCCCAGGGCGTACAGCTCCCAGCCAGGTCAGAATGGGCTTTCTTTAATCAGAACAAAGCAATCGTGATGGACAGAGTAAGGATGTTCAACATTTCTTATAACTATGGCTGGCAGCCCATTATGATTAGTTCTCCATTATTCTCTCCCGTCCCTTTCATCCCTGCCATGAACTGACCTCTCACATGGCCCTGTCTGTGGAGAAGCCTCTGCCCCTAGCCCTGCTGGTGCTCATTCCTCCCCCCAGTCACCCAGGTAGGACACACTCATATCTAACCTGAGCGTGGCTGTGTTGACATCAGCAGGAGAGTATTTCTGATTATAATACAAGGTTTGATTCTCACTGCATTCCAGCCATCTACCAGATCAGTAATTAAGTCAGGGAGAAAAAAAAAAAAAAGAACCTATAAATGTGTTTGGTATGACTTGTTTTGGAGAAATAAGTATTTGCTGGTTATTAGATATTTTTCCCTCAAACCCTGCTGGGTTTTGATTGGTATCCCTTGAGCTCCCACACACAGATCACTGGAATTAAATTTCTCTCACCGAGGGATACCCATGTGTCTGCTGTTGAGATAACTGAGTGTGTTTTGAGGCCCTCCTCTGTTTCTAGGGAGGGGAAGGAGATCTTGAGTCAGAAGTGCTGAGGGACTGTGCCAAGGAGCCCTCCTCTGGCCGCCTCTCTCCGGAACGGAACAACCCTACTTGCAGTGGTCAGTTGTGCTAATAATGTTTATTTCCAGGTGGAAACATTTCATTTGGTCCGTTGTATTAACAACTTGAAACCAAGGTTTTTATGGAGCAAACACAAAATAAAACAAAACAACACCCCATACACACACACACACACTTAAACAAACAAGCAAACAAACACTGCCCATTCACACAGATAGTCTTCCAATGTTTTCCTCGGGTGAAAATTTTCTCAAATAAGTCTGTGTTTGCTACATTATTGACACTTTAACTATTAACTGCCTAGAATCAGGAAAGTCAAGTCTACTGACTGACCAGGGTACGGATCTTCACAAGCTGGCAAAGAATTGGCCAAATATGATAGAAAATTCCAGTAAAAACACTCCACCTTAAACAAACTTGTCCCTGTTCTGGGAGGACAAGCTGCTATCATGCTCTGAAAATCTGGAGCTCTGTGTTGGTAAAAGAGAACACCAAACAGAGGCCTTGGTATTTAAGCCTTGTAACGTGGCCAGTAAGTACAATATTGTGCTGAGAGTTCTGAATTCCACAGACCATTCATTCATTCATCCAGTATTTATTCCACGCTCATCTTGGGGATACAAGATTTGTAATATGTGGGGATCTGTCCTCAAGATATCTTTAAGGCTATTAGGAAGACCGAGACGTACATAATTACCATGCCAGTGAATCTAGCCTCTTTTTTTTTTTTGGTTAGGTTGAGATATAAATGCATGAGCTATGTAGCATGATACATGAAGATATGTAGATTATAACTGAGAATCAACTGTGTTTGTTTTTGTGGTTCTGGTTGCCTGAGGAGGGAATGAAGGGCATCTCCCCCTCCCTGTGTAGTAAACGGAACTCTTAGATTTCTGGGAATCTACACCTCCAGAAGGTGATAGTAGGAGGTGGTGAGGATCGTTTGTAAATCTCCATCAGGGAGATTAGATGTTATCGTCTATGGAAGGGATGCCCCTTGGGTTTAAAGGGGTAGCAGTCAGACCCCAGGAGAGTCCAAGGAGGGGGAACTAGGTTGGTGGAGGCCTTGGGCCCTGGGGGAAGGGTGGAGAAGCTCAAGCTCTGAGCAGGGCCTGGACTAGGAGACTCAGGGTCGCCAGTTCGATTCCCTGTGGGACAGCAATGTCAGAGACAGGGTCGGGACCGGGCCTGAAGCAGCAGTTCTGGCTCAAAGAGCAGAGTCAACCACGGCCTCTTCCTGTTGGAGGACTGTGAGTGTGAGTCTGGGAGACCCCTTCTATTTTTTTTAAATTGATTTGAGAGAGAGAGAGAGAGAAACCATCAATTTGTTGTTCCATTTATTTATGCCTTATTGATTACTTCTTGTATGGGCCCTGACCAGAGATTAAACCCACAACCTTGGCATATCAGTACAATGCTGTAACCAAGTGAGCTACCCAGCCAGGGCTTCATCTCTTCTTCTTCTTTTTTTTAATCCTCACCCAAGGATATTTTTCTATTTATCTTCAGATAGAGTGGGAGGGAGAGAGAGAGAGAGAAACATCAATATGAGAGGGATACATCAACTGTTTGCCTCCAGCATGACCCTGACCAGGGCTGGGATGAACCACAACCGAGGTACGTGCCCTTGACCAGAATTGAACCCGCGACTCTTTGGTCTGTGAGCCGACGCTCCAACCGCTGAGCCAAACAGGCTAGGGCTCTTCTTTTTTTTAAATCCTCACCCGAGGATATGTTCTTATTGATTTGAGAGGGGTGGGGGAGAAACATTGAAGTGAGAGAGACACATCGATTAGTTGCCTCCCATATGCACCCGAACCAGGAATCAAACCCACAACCTGGGTATGTGCCCTGACCAGGAACCGTACCCACTACTTTTCAATGTATGGGCCAGGGCTCCAACCAACTGAGCCACACCAGCCAAGGCTCATCTCTTCTTTTTTTTAATCTTCACTCAAGAATATTTTCAACTGATTTTTAGATAGAGTGGAAGGGAGGGAGGGAGAGAGAGAGAGAAACATGGATGTAAGAGAGACACATTGATTGGTTGCTTCCCCCACGACCCCAAACAGGGTCAGGATTGAACCTGCAACCCAGGAATCCAACGCATGATCCTTTGGTCAGGGGCCCATTGCTCTAACCACTGAACCAAACTGGCCAGGGCTCATCTCTTCTTATAAGGTCACCAATCATATTGGATCAGGGCCCACCCTCATGACCTTATTTTAACTTAATCACCTCTTTAAAGGTCCTGTATTCAAATACAGTCACATTCTGAGGTGGGGGTTAGGACTTCAACGTGAATTTGGCGGGGGGGGGGGGGGGGGGAGGGGGGAGGGGGGGACAATTCAGTATTTAGTCCTTAACAGTGGGGGTAGGAAATGTCCTTATCATTTAAACAGTTCCATTAGGCTCTTGTTACTTGTGTTTGAGAACATCCTGATTCAATTACTGTCTGAAGTGATTTTATTTACTTATTTTCTCATTTATTGACTGTCTCTCTCACCAGAATGTCAGCTTCATGAGGGCTGGGACCCACTCTGGCCTGTTTAGTGCTGTCTCCCTGGTGCTTAGAATCGCGTCTGCCTTAGACTAGCTGCTCAAGAAATACCTCTTGCCTAAATTAACTCTCCTGACCCTGTTACTCTTACTCATAATCTTCACATTTAAAATGTATGTTGTTGCCCGGCGGGTGTCTGTCAGTGGTTGAGCATCGACCCATGCACCAAGAGGTTGCCAGTTCGATTCCCGGTGAGGACACATGCCCAGGTTGTGGGCCTGATCCCCAGTGGGGGGCATGCAGGAGGCGGCCAGTCGATGTTCTCTCTCATCGATGTTTCTATCTCTCTCTCCCTCTCCCTTCCTCTCTCTCTAAAATCAATAAAGAAAATAAATAAATAAATAAATAAATAAATAAATAAATAAATAAAATGTATTTTGTTGTTGTTAATCATCACCCGAGAATATTTTTTTCCATTGATTTCTTTAGAGAGAGTGAAAGGAAGGGAGGGAGGAAGAGAGAGAGAGAAACATCGATGTGAGGAGACAAGCCTGCAACCCAGGTACATGTCCTTGACCAGGAATCCAACCCAGGACCCTTTGTTTGCATTGGCTCTGACCACTGGCCAGGGCACATTTTACATTGAAAAGGCAGAGTCTGATAGGCAAGAAACGGCCAATCCTAGGCAAATAGGAAGTTCTTCATTTTGGAGATCTGGTGTCTGCATAATTTCAACATACACTACTTTTTTTTTTTTTTTTTTTAATCCTCACCCGAGGACATTTTTCCATTTTTGTTCAGATAGAGTGGGAGGGAGAGAGAGAGAGAAACATCGACGTGAAAGGGACACATCGAGTGGCTGCCTCCCGCACGACCAACCAGGGCCGGGGACAAACTGCAACCGAGGTACCTGCCCTTAGCGGGAACCGAACCCGGGTCTCTCTGGACCGCTGGCCGACGCTCTAACCGCTGAGCCAAACCGGCCAGGGCGACACTTTACTTTTTAGAGAGTCAGAAATGATCTCTAGTACCCCTGTGAGCCCCCGGGGCTTCCGGTTTCAATCAAACAAGGAGGAGAAGATCAAAGGGAACCTGACTGAGAAGGGCGCTGACTCAGTGTGGTGTGAATCAGAATCACCTGGAGTCGTCTGTCACCTTGTTGACATGCCCCTGACAGCAGGATCCACCACATGGACTCGGATTTAATGAGTTTCAAGCGGGGCCCAGGCATCTGTGTTTTTAACAAGCCGTCAGGTGATTTTAACAAGCCGCCAGTGTTTTGAGACTTGCATGACTAGGGAGGAGGAGTCTAAACTGAGGAAGGCTGGGGCTCTCAGTGTCCCCAGGGCTATGACGAGGCCCTCAGCCAGGCCTGGCCTGTGAGGGGCAGGAGGCCTGGAGACTGAGCACCTCGCTGTGTAGGTACAGTTGGGCCTGGAACTCTTTGGACCATATCAAGCATGAGGAGCCGGCAGTCACCTCAGGCTGAGAGCTGCCCGCTCCGAGAGGCAGCTTGACCTTTGACCTTCCGCCCTGTACTGTGCCCTGTATGTTTTCTGCTTTTTGGTCAGTTCTGGGGGAAAATATGGCCTGAGTTGCTTAAAATGCTGCTTGGAATAATCCAACCCAACACAGGTGTCTAAAAAAAAGCCAAGCCATCTAGATGCCAGCTGGTTAGGGATCCTGAAGCCCTCCTGGGTGATGCAGAGGCCTCTGAGGCGGTGCCGCCCTCTGGGATCCACAGCTTCTTCCCAGCATTGCCCTTGGCAGCTCCCACCAAGTCAGGCTGCTACCACTTGACCCCCAAACAAAGCCACTCTTCCCCAGAGCAGCCAGCCAGGCCCGCAGGCTGCAGGGTTCAGCCTCACTGCCACATTGGGTCAGTTGGGACCCAGCGGGCCTTGCTCGCCTGCCCTGGCCTCCAGGAGGGCTTGATTTTAAATTGTGATAGGATGGTCCCCATGGAACAGCTGAGGCAAGTGCTTCAAACAGAGGGCCCTCTGTTTTCTGCTCACACCCCATTCCTGATGCACCCTGCTTCCCAGACCCCACTGCTGTCTGCCTGCCAAAGAGCAGAGAACTGCCTCTGAGCCTTCAGCCCACTGGGAACCAAGGCAGAGGGGAAGACAGGGGTACAGCGCAAGTGCCCAGGAGGAAGGGGGTGGGCAAGGGGCTGGTGTCTGTTTAGGCAGATGTGTATGTGTGTCAGGACACCAAGTGCTTGGAGAGGTGTGTGTGTGTGTATGTGCTTGATTCTGGAATAAGTTTTCACCGAGCATGTACCACGTTGATAGCTCCGTTCCAGGAATCAATGAAAAACAAAAGAGTATGCCTGGTCTCTGCTCTTGAAGAAGTACAATATCATTGGAAATTACTCATTCATTGACTGAGCCTGACCTCGTGCCAGGCACTGTTCTCAAAGCCTTACAATGTCCTAACTCATTCAGTTTTCACAACTACCCTGTGCAGTGGGCACAAGGTAGTAATAATAATAGTAATTTTTATTATTATTATTATTTTTATTATTATTATTATTCTAGTTTTTTAAATTCTTAAAAATTTTTTATTGATTTTTAGAGAGAGAAGAAGGGAGAGGGAGAGAGAGATAGAAACATCGATGAGAGAGAACATCGATTGGCTGCCTCCTGCACGTCCCCCACTGGGGATCGGGCCCACAACCTGGGCATGTGCCCTGATCGGGAATCGAACCGGTGACCTCTTGGTGCACGGGTCGATGCTCAACCACTGAGCCACACCAGCCGGGCTGTTATTATTCTAAAGATGAGGACACTGAGGCAGAGAGGCTGAAGAGTTTGCCCTCAGTCACAGCTGGTGAGGGACAGACCTGAGAGAACCGAGGCGCAGCACCTGAGGCAAGGCTGCCACCTTGGCACGAGACTGCCCCCAGCATGGCTGGCCACAGAGGGCTGGGCAGATGCTGCCTAAAGCGTCTTCCTCCTCCTGGGAGTTCGTACGTATGAAGTAATGAGATTGTTTTTGATACAAAAATAGAACCATAAGTTCTCAAGTCGGGAAGGAACTCAAAGGTTGAGGAGCAAACAACCCAGCCATTCTCTGGAAGCTCACATGCAAATAGCCGCTGCCCTTTTCCCCTCTGCAAGGCCCAACAGTGACACTGCTTTGGCTCCGAACGTTCCTGGCCCTCGTTGCAAAGCGGCTTCCAGAGATCGTGTTTGAGACCGACAAGAATCAGTCTCCAGAGAGCCACAATTTTTATTTTCTACCCACAGTGTTATTGCCTCACTTTATCACACTAATTATTTGCCAGACCTAACTCTGAATGCCTTTTAACTATTTCTGAAAGTCAGATCTGCTGCAACCATGGACAGCTTTGCCACCACTGAGGTTATTCCAAAGAATATGCCAGAGGCTCTTAAGAGCTATTTCAAGAGAAAAGCTAAAAAACAAAACAAAACAAACAAGAACATACAAAACCTGCCCTTAGCCAATGTGGCTCAGTTGGTTGGAGCATCGTCCCATGCACCAGAAGGTCATGGGTTCGAGTCTCGGTCAGGGCACATACCAGGTTTCAGGTTTGGTCCCCAGTCAGGGCATGTATAATTTCTCTCTCATCTCTCTCTCTCTCTCTCTCTTCCTCCTTCTCTGGAATCAATCAAATCAAATTAAATTAAAAAAAAAAAATACAGCCCTGGTCAGTTTGGCTCAGTGGTTGGAGCGTCAGCCCCCAGACCGAAGAGTCGAGTGTTCGATTCTGGTCAAGGGCACATACCTCGGTTGTGGTTCACTCCCCAGCCCTGGTCAGGGTCATACAGGAGGCAACCAGTCCATGTGTCTCTCTTACATCGATATTTCTCTCTCTCTCCTTCCCACTCTATCTGAAGGTAAATGGAAAAAAAAAATATCCTCAGGTGAGGATTAAAAAAAAACCATTCAAAACTTTCTGAGCAGTGGCAGCTTTAGAGGTGGGATGGGAGGGGATCATCTCCTGTTGTGACTTTTGGAGGGGAGGACTCATTTATTTGGATGCCTTAATTCTGCATGTTTGTTAGAAAACCAATGTCACTGCCTTATGATCATCTTTGGTCCACTAGGTTGTACACTCCGGAGGGCAGATATCCACTTTGGCCACCATTGTATTCCCAGCACCTAGTACAATGCCTGACCCACAGTAGGTGCTCAATAAATGCTTGTTGAATGAATGAAATAATACACCAAGCAATAACAGAAGCTATAATCAGTAAAGAAAGACTGACTGGAGGTGGTATATGCCCCTGAGGCATGCTGAGAACTCAGAGATAGTTGCCTTTGCAGAGAAGTAGAAATGAACAAGTCAGCCAGACGCACACACGTTCCCCCTCGAAGCAGGTTTGTGTGCTGCTGCTCAGGACTTGTGCACACCCTCAAGACCACTCAAAGATGTACAGTCAGATCTAGAACTAAAAGGGCTTAGAAGTGAATTAATGGTTTGTAATTTGTCCAAAGACAGAATGTCCTATCAGAGTGTGGGTGTGGAGAAATCTACCCGTGATTTGGAAAAAGGGAAATTGAAGAGCAAAAACTAGTTGGTGTGGCCCTGGCTGGTTTGGTTCAGGGGTAGAGTGTCGGCCTGCCCCGATCAATGAGTCACAGGTTCGATTCCGGCCAAGGGCATGTACCTCGGTTGAGGTTCGTCCCCAGCCCTGGTCAGGGTTGTACGGGAGGCAACCAGTCAATGTGTCCCTCTCATGTCGTTATTTCTCTCTCCCTTTCTCTCCCTCTCTCTCCCTCCCACTCGTTCTGAAGATAAATAGAAAAATATCCTCAAGTGAGGATTTAAAAAAAAAACTAGTTGGTGTGATCTCCAGTGAAAGCTCCCAGGGAGAAGGTACCCTGAGTAGTATACCAGCCGGCAAAAGCCTTCCCTGCAGAGGGTGACGGAACAAGGGACCAGTCCCCAGTGCCACCAGTGGTGAAAATCCTCTGATCCCTGGCCTCTGATTCCACACTCTAAGGGACCTTTAGACAACAGTTTGTTTTTTCAAGGAGTTCTGAGAATGTGCATTTGGAGATCTGGTTGATCAGTTTCCAGGGAATTTAACTTATACTAACTGATTCTCCTGAGCCCAGTCCACTCCAGATGCACGGACATCACACTTCTGGATCTGTGTGGTCCAGCCTTGGACCACAGTGATCCCAAATCACTGCCACCTTCTCCCTTTGACATCTATCAAGCTTTAACAAAGACAGTGATATGAAAGATGATAGTAATAGCTAATAACTATGGAATACTTACTATATGCCATGTTGTTCTAAGCATTTTGAGGGGCGGGGTAAATTGTGCTAAAATAATACATAACATAAAATTTATCATTTGTGCCCTGGCCAGTGTGGCTCAGCAGTTAGAGTGCTGACCTGAGGACCGAAGGGTCAGGGGTTTGATTCCTGGTCAAGGGCATGTACCTGGGTACCTGGGTTGCAGGTTTGATCCCCGGCCCCAGTCAGGGTTTGCGGGAGGCAACCAATGTGTCTCTCTCACATCTATGTTTCTCTCTCTCTTTCTCTCTCCCTTCCACTCTATCTAAAAAAAAAAAAAAAAAATCAATGGAAAAATATCCTCAGGTGAGGACTAACAAAGAATTTTTTACCATTTTAACAATTTTTTTGAATTTTTATGAGTTTATTTGAGCCAAACTGACAACACACTGGGAAGCAAGCTCTCAGATGCTCCCTGAACCATTTCTGTTGTTGTTGTTAATCCTCACCTGAGGATATATTTTCCATTGATTTTTAGAGTGGAGGGAGGCAGGGAGAGAGAGAGAGAAACATCAATGTGAGAGAGACATCAATCGAATGCCTCCTGCATGCGACCCAACTGTGGCCGGGAATTGAACTTGTGATCCTTTGGAGCACGGGTCGATGCTCCAGCCACTGAGCCACACTGACTGGGGCCTGAACCATTTGTAAGTGTATAATTTAGTGGCATTAAGTACATTTGCAATGTTGTGCGACTACCGCCACTACTGTTCACTTCCAGAAGTTTATCACCATTCCAAATAGAAGCTCCATATCCGTTAATCAGTAACTCCCTATTTCTCCTTCTCCCAGCCCCGGTAACCTCCATCTACTTTATGACTCTATGAATTTGCCTAATCTAGGTACCTCATATAAGAGGAGTCATACAACAGTCGTGCTTTTGTGTCTGGCTTCTTTCACTTAGTTTAAGTTTTCAAGGTTCCTACATGTTATATATAGCATGTTATAGTACACATGTTCATACATCAGAATTTGATGCCTTTTTAGGGCTGAACAGTATTTCATTGCAGGGATAATACCACATTCTGTTTATCCATTCATCTGTTGATGGACATTGGGGTTGTTCCCACCTTCTGATCATTGGGAATGGCGCTGCTGCGGACATTGAAGTGCAAGCATCTGTTGAGTTCCTGCTTTTAACTCTTTTGGGTATATACCTAGAAATAGATTGCTGTATTAGATGGTAATTCTATGTTTACAATTACTTTTTGTATATCATGTCATTTAATCATCACATCAAACCCTATAAGGTAAAGAGTATTAGTAGCTTCATCTTCAGGATGAGGCACAGAGAAGTGAGATAATTTACTCAAGGTCATACCATTAATAAAGGGCAAAGTCAGAATTTCAACTCAGAGAATCTCACTCTAGAACACATATTCTTTTTTTTTGTTCTCCAGAGCCCACATTCTTAATCACTATGGTAGAGCCAAGATGTTGCATGATAACTGAGCAAGAAATAAATGTGCGCCCAGTCGGTGTGACTCAGTGGATTGAGCATTGTCCCATGGACTGAGCAGTCCCAGTTCGATTCCCAGTCAGGGCACATGCCCAGGTTGCGGGCTCGCTCCCCAGTAGGGGGCATGCAGGAGGCAGCTGATCTATGTTTCTCTGTCACATTGATGTTTCTCTCTCTCCCTAAAAAATCAATGAAAACATCTAAAAGAAAGGAAGGAAGGAAGGAAGGAAGGAAGGAAGGAAGGAAGGAAGGAAGGAAGGAAGGAAGGAAGGAAAGAAGTGCGTGTGTTACAGGCAGTGAATAGAGTTGGGTTCAGAGCAATGAATCATGTGAGCTGGTGTGAAATTGGAATTAAAGCTGAGAGTTAAAGTCTAGACAAGGAGAGAGACACAGGGAAGGCCATTCCACTCCTGGGAGAAAAGAAGGCACGGGCACGAGGAGACCAGGCTGAGTATGGTTTGTTCAGGAGTTTATCCGTAGACCAGCATGGCTAGAGCAGAATGGTAATTCTCATGGAATTAAAATTTACAAAGGTGCCTGGTGTGGCTCAGTGGTTGAGCATTGTTGACCCATGCACCAAGAGGTCACCGGCTTGATTCCCGGTCAGGGCACATGCCCAGGTTGTGGGCCCAATCCCCAGTGGGGGGCATGCAGGAGGTGGCCAATCAATGTTCTCTATCATCAATGTTTCTCTCTCTCTCTCTCCCTCTCCCTTCCTCTCTCTCTAAAAGCAATAAAGAAAAAAAATTTTTTAAAATAAATGTTACCAAAGTTTTTGAGCCCAGCTGGTGTGGCTCAGTGGATTGAATGTCCTCCCATGGACTGAGAGGTCCCGGTTTGATTCTCGGTCAGGGTACGTGCCTGGGTTTCAGGCTTGATCCCCAGTAGGGGGTGTACAGGAGGCAACCAATGGATATTTCTCTCTCACATCAGTGTTTCTATCTCTGTCTCTCTTCTTCTCTCTCTCTAATAAAATCAATAAAAAAACATATCAAAACATTTTTTTTAAAGTTTGTTGAAATCAGACCGAAAACCCCAGTTCCGTAGGTAGTGGGGAGTGGTCGAAGGGTTTTGAGAATGACAGTGGCTTGGTCAGAGCAGCATTTTGGACTGATTTATCTGGCAGGAGGTGTGCATGGCAGGTTAGATAGTTTATGGAAACATAAAGTTTTGTGTTTTACAAGGTGCTTTCAGACTGCCTTTTCCTTTAATTCCCTGTTGTAGTATTGTAATGCAATTGATAAGAAGTAAAATGTAGTGGAAAGAGTACAGGGCCCTGAGTTGGAGAGATAGGGTTAGTCTTTACTCCATTTACTGACTCTGCAAAAGGAAGTTGAGACTAAGGTTTTTGTGAATGATAAAGCTCTTTACGCCCTAGTCAGTGCTGCTCAGTGGTTAGAGCGTCGGCCCAAGCACCGAAGGGTCTCGGGTTCAATTCCTGGTCAAGGTCACATGCCTGGGTTGCAGATTCGATCCCTGACCCCAGCCAGGGCACAGGCAGGAGGTAACCAGTCGATGTGCCTCTCTCACACTGAGATTTCTTTCTCTCACTCTCTCTCCCCCTCCCTTCTTCCCTTCCACTCTCTCTAAAATTCAATGGAAAAAATATCCTCAGGTGAGGATTAACAACAGCAACAAAAAAGCTCCTTACAAGGTTGGTTACCTTTATTTTAATAAAATAAAAAAAAAACTCAAGAGCTTACATACAAGTTCTCTCATTTACCCATCCCATGTTGAGAATATCAAATGAGATGGAGAGGAGCTATAGAGTATATATTATGTCAAAATTTTCCTAATGTTTATCAGAGTCAGATTAGGGAGATAGGCACATAATAGCAATAGGACCCCAGAATGATTACTCACCTTACTAACTGTAGGTAAGAGGTTTCTTACAGACCCTGGGAACCTGGAGGATGTGCTGCAAGAAGACACAGGGCTGGACAGTCGTCCCTCGCCACTTCGCGCTTGGACTGTCACGATAGAGTGAAGCTGCGACAGTCCAAGCACGAAGTGGCGAGGGACGACTGCATATAAATAAAGAATCCTACTTCGCGGAAATTCGTTTATCGCGGTAGAGTCTGGAACTGATTAACCGTGATAAACGAGGGCCAACTGTAAAGAAGATAAGAGGCCTTAGAGCCGGGAGGGTCCATTGCTCAGAAAAGAAAATACATTTTGAGAACAAGCAAAGGACTGGACACACTTTGACTTGGTTGCTGTGCCTGGACCCTGACCTCCTCCAGGAGTTTGCTTCAGGGGTGCTGACCATTCTCCTGTCTCAGGAGCGAGCAGAGCTGTTTGTAACATCATAGAAAGTTAACCACCTTGTTATCTATATAACATCTAACATATATGTGTGTGTATGTCTAAACATAAATAAATGCATTGTTATGAGTGGTTTATATAGCCCTCATTAATCTCTCTACTCATACTAAAGATATTTTACTAAGGAAAAAAGAGCTCGGGCGGTGTGGCTCAGTGGTTGAGCGTTGACCCATGTACCGGGAGGTCGCAGGTTCTATTCCCGGTCAGGGCACATGCCCAGGTTGTGGGCCAAATCCCCAGTGGGGGGCATGCAGGAGGCGGCCAATCGATGTTCTCTCTCATCGATGTTTCTATCTCTTTCTCCCTCTCCCTTCCTCTTCCTCTAAAAATCAATAAAAGAAAAAAACATAAGATTTAAAAAAAGAAAAAAAGATCCTGGTAACAAAAATAAATTAATAAAAATTGGGGGGAAAAAAGATCCTGGAAAGAGACACGGGGACCACGGACCCTGCAGCTCTAACCCTGCCCCGCCCTTATGCCCCTTGCATGCAGCCCCTTCTTACTTATCTCTTTTTTTTTTAATCTTCACCCGAGGACATTTTTCCATTTTTTGTTCAGATAGAGTGGGAGGGAGAGAGACAGAGAGAAACATCGACGTGAAAGGGACACATCAAGTGGCTGCCTCCCGCACGACCCAACCAGGGCCGGAGACAAACTGCAACGGAGGCACGTGCCCTTAGCGGGAACCGAACCTGGGACTCTCTGGACCGCAGGCCAACGCTCTAACCGCTGAGCCAAAAAGGCCAGGGCTCTCATTGATGTTTTTATCTCTCTCTCCCTCTCCCTTCCTCTCGAAAATCAATAAAGAAAAAATAAAAATAAAAAAACAACAAAAAAGAAGTTCTGAGCCTAGGTATTTGACACACGATTTCACATTTTCCAGTGCTTGGCTGCATACAGTACTTCCTCTGATTTATTCCTCACACCCTCATGAACATGTCCCGATGAACGTGTCCTAATATTTTCAGAGTCCAAGGGAACCATCAAAACCAGCTTCTGCTTGGAAAGCTCGTCCTGTATAAAGCTTCAGTATAGCTGAGAGCTCCCAGTTCCCTTGTTTCAGGAGAAAGCACTGAACTTGACATTGTGGGTATGGCAATGTAAAGGAACAGCTTCTGAAATGGAGATGTTAGCTGTGTCCTGGCTCCAAGAAACTACAATGGCCTGAGGGTGCCAAAGAAAAAGGGTAGAGGGAGCCCTGGCCGGTTTGACTCAGCCGTTAGAGCGTTGGCCCACAGACCAGTGAGTCCCAGGTTCAGTTCCGGTCAAGGGCAGGTAACTCAGTTGCAAGTTCAATCCCCATCCCTGGTTGGGGTCATGCGGGAGGCAACCAGTCGATGTGTCTCTCTCACATAAGTGTTTCTCTCCCTCTCTCTCTCCCTTCCTCCCACTCTATCTGAAGATAAATGGAAAAATATCCTCGGGTGAGGATGACAAAAAAAAAAAAAAGAGCAGAGGGAGAATCTTGGAGAGGAGGGCTGACCCGACCAAAAGGTGTCCCCTCTTCCTCAGATCCTTGGTCTAGGTTCAGGCCCCCGTGGTTTGAGGATAACAGTCAGAAGCTAACCAAACCATTCACAAATTACTTTGGGAGACTTGGGCCATGCACTGCAACTTTAGGATGTGCTGAATTGGGGAGGTGGTTATCATCCCCACATAGACAGGGAACCCAGCTTCTCAGGGTACCCCAAAACATGGCAGCTTTGGCTCCCTCAAGTGGCTTAGGGGTGTGTGAAGTTGGCCAGTGGGAGCTGAAACCAGAGACAAAGAACCTGATGTAAGATGGCCTGTGACAGACTGGCTTGTGGACTCCCCAAAAGATCTGGGGACCCTGGACAACACTAATTTCCCTCTTAGGCAGTTGAGGGGGCAAAAATCACAATTCTCAAAAATTTGTCTTACTTGCCTCGAATGGGCCAAAAACCTGGATGTGGTGACCTGTTCCACAGTTGGTGGCAGTCCTGGCATCGTGACAGACCGTAGGCTTCTGCTGCTTGCTCTGTCTCAGTGGGCAGCAGCTCAGAGGCAGAGCACAACCCCAGAGCCCAAACATCCTGCTTCTCATCTGCAGGCTGGGCACTGACTGGAGGCCTGCAGCCATCCCAGAAGGGGAAACATGGGCCGTGAAGATAAAGAACGTCCTCTGCCTCATTTCCCTCTTTCCTCCAAACCACAGCCCCAGGGCATCGCAGCCTGATTTCTCAGGGTTTTCCCCTTACCTTCCCACCACCACCTCTCACTTCTGTCCTTTTCCTGTTCTTAACTCAGATACCACTGTCTTCCCCTCCCCATGGCAACACCTCTGCTCCCCAAATCAAGTCCTTATGTAACATGTCAATCCTCATGTGGCGTGTGTCTACGATAGACCTCCAAGCCTTTTCCAAAGGCTCCTTGGCATCATCAGTAAGTTGAGAGGTATCACTACCCCGACTGGACAGATACAGAATGAAGTGGAGACTGACTTGCCCAAAGTCACCAGAGTGACAGCCAGAGCTGGGGCATTGGGACAGCCAGGCTCCCTATCCCAGCTCAGGTGCCCTGATGTCTTTATTTTGTTTTATTTTATTTATTATTATTATTATTATTATTATTTTTTATCCTCACCTGAGGACATTTTTTCATTTTTTGTTCAGATAGAGTGGGAGGGAGAGAGAGGAAGAGAGAGAAACATCGACGTGAAAGGGACACATCGAGTGGCTGCCACCCGCACGACCAACCAGGGCCGGGGACAAACTGCAACCGAGGTACATGCCCCTAGTGGAAACCGAACCCGGGTCTCTCTGGACCGCAGGCCAACGCTCTAACCACTGAGCCAAACCGGCCAGGGCATCATTATTATTTTTAATCCTGACCCAAGGATATGTTTTTCTTGATTTTAGAGAGAGAGGAAGGGAGAGAAAGAGAGAGAGAGAAACATCAATTGGTTGCTTTCTGTATGCACCCCGATCGGGGATCAGACCTGTAACCTTCTGACTAGGAATCAAACCCGCAACCTTTTTGGTGTATGGAATGACATTCCACCAACGGAGCCAACCTGCCAAGCCCACAGTCCCTTTTTTAAAAAAAATATTTTTTCTTTATTGATTTTAGAGAGAGAGGAAGGGAGAGGGAGAGAGAGATAGAAACATCAATGAGAGAGAACATTGATTGGCCGCCTCCTGCGTGCCCCCACACTGGGGATCGGGCCCACAACCTGGGCATGTGCCCTGACCGGGAATCGAACTGGCGACCTCTTGGTGCATGGGTTGATGCTCAACCACTGAGCCACACCAGCCGGGCCACAGTACCGTTTTTTAAATGGTCATGTCATTTTCATGAATTCAGTCCTACTCATTAGACCACACGTCCCAATTTCCCCCCAGAATATGTGGTGATGAAGAAGAGTCTTCTGGAGTCACCGGGTCCAGGGTCAGTCCTGGGGCTCAAGCCACGAGGCCTTGTTTAGTGGATAAAGAAGAGCGTGGGGCCCACCCCTGGCTGACCTCAGCTACATGAAGCCATGATTGTTCCTTGCCCAGTAGGACCCACAATGTCCTTCATAAGGTTGTCATAAAGGTTGGGGCTGGGAGTCACCCTAGGTTGGCAGGTCAACCAGAAAGCCAGTCATTATGACACTGAGGTCATATTCCTGTCAGCAAGGCCAGAACTAGGTCTTCCTCCACCCTCCTGCCTCTCCCTTCCCTCAGGGCCTAGGCTGTCGTCAACCTCACTTCCTGCCAAACTAGAAAGAACGAGGGGCAATGGGCGGCTACAATGACGCTGGGGCTTTAATGGGGCACAGATGGCATGGCAGGGGTGCCACCCCCAAGCCTCCAATTACTGGGGGAGCTGCAGGGCAGAGGGAGACAAGCTATAGTCACAGCTGTGGGGAGGCAGGGCCCAGCCCCCGGGAAGTGGCCTCTTGGCCAGTATTTTGTTTTATGAGGCTCTTAGCTCTGTCTTGAAGGAGGAGAGAGCCACTTCCTAGGCTTATGGGCTCACTGCCTTAATACACTGCTTCCTGTGTCTCCTGGCCCAACCACAGGTGTCCCATTTGGCCTTCTCAGGTTCCCCTTCACCGGCCAAGCCACATATGGGCCCTACTGTGGAAATTACCCCAATGCTGCAAACTTCTTCCTCCGTCCCTCAGAGGGGCCACATCTTTTCTCCTCGGTCACATCCTTCCCCTTCCCCTTCCCCTTCCCCTTCCCCTCACAGTGAGTCAGAGAGGAAGTCGGGGACTTGCTCATTTTCATACCTTTCAAAAAAGTGTTTTCTAATTCTATTGTAGTTTTTATTTATTCACTGATTTTAGAGAGAAGAAAGGAGGGAAAAACATCGATTTGTTGTTCTACTTACTTATGCATTCATTGGTTGATTTTTTTTTCCTTATTGATTTTTAGAGAGAGAGGAAGGGAGAGGGAGAGAGAGAGAGAAACATCGATGAAAGAGAACATTGATGAGAGAGAACATCGATTGGCCGCCTCCTGCATGCCCCCCACTGGGGATTTGGCCCACAACCTGGGCATGTGCCCTGACGGGAAATCGAACTGGTGACCTCTTGGTGCATGGGTCGACGCTCAACCACTGAGCCACACCGGCCGGGCCATTGGTCAATTCTTGTATGTGCCCTGAGTGGGGATCAAACCCTCAACCTTGGCATATCGGGATGATGCTCTAACCAACTGAGCAACCTGGCCAGGGCTAATTCTATTGTAATTTAGAAACTCTTTTTGTGAACTATAGCATCAATTTTCTTCTTCATTTTACTTTGGAAAAATCCCAGGTTGAACTAGTGGGAGTTGAGCTCAGATTACTGGTGACTTGCAGGGGTGGCTTGGGGAGAGCTGTGACCTCGAGAGGGGCACAGGGAGTGGCTTAGTGGTGTGTTGGGTGGCAAGCAGGCAGGGATGAAGCTGCAGCCTTGTCCGTTCTCTACCTCTTGGTTTCATCTCTGATCCGTGGAAGTGATTTTCCGAAGGCTCAGAGGCCTCAGCTCTGGTTCTGCTCACCCAGAAAGGGCCCTGGAGCTCTGGTTTGTTGTCAAGCCCTGGCCAGGCCTTGCTCAGTTTGGAGCTCTGCCTCCAGAACCCAACTGCCTGGACTTGCTCTCTGAGGGGAAAACAAGCAGGAAGTGCTGGCACTCACCAGGTTCGGTGTGCAGAAGGTGTTCCAGACTCCTGGCAGCCTGCTGGTCCAACTCCAGGCCCAAGTGGCTGCAGGCTACAGGATGGATGACTCAGGTGAGCTGTGCTGGACAAACAAGCTGGTATTCTCAGCCCAGCAGGGTGACGACTGTAATTAGCTGTCCTGTCATCATTGTGCCCCCACCTTCTGAGGGTGGGCTTGCCAGGCCCAGAGCCAGGGCCGGAGGGACTGGCAGGAATGTGGTTATCTTGGCCTGTGTCTTGTTGCCCAAGATGCTTCTAGAGCTGGGCTTGGAGCTGAGCCCGTGGCACCTGCATTGTCTGATGATGTCATGAAGGCTGTTGGGCTACAAGAGCCCATCTCAGCAAGGACATGTGGTAAAGAAACTCTGGTATGTGTCTCACCTGAGCCCAACACCTTTCAGTGTTCCCTTGCCTTGGGAGACCCAAAAGACCAGGCAAATTGGAGAAACTTCACAAGAGAGATGATTGGGCTAAACTAATAGGGTAGCGTAGTGGCCAGGTGAGCAGCTAAGGATGGTCATACCTGCCTTGTTTAAATAATACTACAAAAAGCTATTGTTGTCTGGCTGGTGTGGCTCAGTGGTTGAGCGCTTACTCATGCACCAAGAGGTCACCGGTTTGATTCCTGGTCAGGGCACATGCCCAGGTTGTGGGCCCGATCCCCAGTGGGGGGCATGCGGGAGGCAGCCAATCAATGTTCTCTCTCATCGATGTTTCTATCTCTCTCTCCCTCTCCCTTCCTCTCTCTCCAAAATCAATAAAGGAAAAAAAGGAATTACGAAAAAGAAAGCTACTGTTTACTGAGCACTTATTATGTGCCAGCCACTGTTCTAAACACTTCACATGTTTCATTTACTTCTCAAAGCATCCCTAGGACATAGCTACTAGCATTCTCCTCATTTTACAGATGGAGAAACCAAGGCATGGAGTAGCTGGCTCAGAAGCACACAGCTGGTGACCAGTGAGTCCAGGCTTTGCACCCAGGCTACCAGAACTCTCACACAGTACAGCCTCTCTTCTGTCGTCATCGGGGCTGTAGAACAAGAAGACTGAGCACTCACGGCACCTAGGCTTCTACATCTGGCCCAGCCACACGGCCACCTGTGTGACCTTGGCTGTCACTGCTGATTCTTCAGTAGAAGCAGGAAGGAGGTGGGGGTTGTTATACCAAGTAGTCTTTTTTTTTTTTTTTTTTTTTGGTACGTGTCCCTAGCAGAAACCGAACCCAGGACTCTCTGGTCCGCAGGCCAATGCTCCAACCGCTAAGCCAAACCGGCCAGGGCTATACCAAGTAGTCTTTGCAACTGGGAGTTTCTAGTTCAATGCCGCTACCCCAGCATGCAAGCAGCTCTGAGGCAAGGTCGCTCTCTCCTCCTCCTCTGGGCAGCCCTGTTGGAAATTTACTCCTGATTTGCAAGGGCAGCTTCACAGGCATTTGAGTAGGACAGTGATAAACTCGTGGCCTGGTGCCACTGACTAATAGAGCAAAGCTGCTTCCCCACTCCACGCCTCAGTTTCCCCAATTGATTCAGTGGAGACACTGACCTCTTTGTGCTCAGTACTAATTACTCAGGGTTAATTAGCATTACTCACAGACTTTGGAATCCTTACAAGAAAAGGGTCATCTGCTGGGTCCTGGCTGCACTGTGGCCATGATGACATACCACTCTGGCACGTGCCCCTGTGCACATGTCTTCAGAGCGTCATTAGTGGCTTGCTAAGTTTGTGGTTGGTGCTGTGACAGCATGAGGAAGACAGCTCAGGAGGGCTGCCACGTGTGTGCCGATGCGGCTGCCAATGGCTTACCATGCCCGGGCTTCCTCTTGCAGCTGAGTTCCCATGTCATCTGCCTCTTGTCCGTGCTACACTTGCCTTTAATCCTGGACAGGGGGTCCTAATCCTGACCTTTTTTTCCTTCCCTGTCTCAACAAACATCCATTCTCTCCATTTCAGTAAGTGTTTTCAGTCTCTTCAAGGAATGTGACTTTGGTTAGGAGAGAAGACCTAAAACAAAATGACAAAGTAAGGGTGATGCTGAAAATGAGAATAATTGATTTGAAAAAGTAAGAGCTGTACTGTCCACCAGTGTTGGTCTGCTAGTGATAAGTGTCAACAGGGAGGCGAAGTTTGTCTGGTCTCTGCCATTCCAGCGAGGTGAGGAAGTCAGATGTGGAGCACGGGGGCCATCTAGTGGCTTTGGAAGGTACTGCTGCAGTATGGCACTAAGGCCACACCTGGTCTCGACTTTGGAGCAGGTTACATACAGGGACTTCAGCTCTTTGGAACCTAGCATGATGGTTAAGGAGGGGAGATCTTCTAGTAACTTAATATCTAAAAAGTTGCTCTTCACTTGATATCCAATTTCTTTGGATCTACAGAAGAAAGATCTTGCTTCTGGTTTCACATCCATTTTCTTCCCGTATTAGAGAAGCAACCGAAGCTCATGGAAGACCAGACCATGGCACTGCTGGAGGGCCTCAGAGCCAGACGTACCCAGACGTGTCAACAGAGGAAGAGGGGTGATGACTGTGGCTGCCTAAACCTAATGGGAACGATTAAGGGGACAGAATTCAAGACTGGTCTTGTTCTGTATATATAAAACGTTGGTGGCAGTAAAAATAGCCATTTCTATTCTTTTCAATGTGGTAAAAAACAAAAAAAACAACCACCAACAGATAACATAAAATTTACCATCTTCATCATTTTGGAGAGTACAGTCAGTAGCGTTAACTACAAGCACAGATCTCTAGAACCTTTACATCTTGCAAAACTGAAACTCTGTACCCACTCAATGCCAACTCATCATGTCCCCCACCCTCTCTCCCAGCACCTGATAACATATTATATTTTCTTTTTTTTAATGTTTTGATTTTTTGAGAGAGAGAAGGGAGAGATAGAAACATCGATGTGAGAGAGAAACATCAATCAGCTGCCTCCTGCAGGCCCGCTCCTGGGAATCGAGCCTAAAACCCAGGCATGTGTCCTGACCGGGAATCAAACTGGGACCTCTCAGTCTATGGGATGACGCTCAATCCACTGAGCCACATTGGTCGGGCCATATCACATTTTATTTAAAAATTGTTTTCCTTTATTGATTTTTTTTAGAGAGAGAAACATCGATGAGAGAGAACATCGATTTGGCCGCCTCCTGCATGCCCCCCACTAGGGATTGGGCCCACAATCTGGACATGTGCCCCAACTGGGAATGGAACCAGCGACCACTTGGTGCATGGCTTGATGCTCAACCACTGAGCCACACTGGCTGGGCATAGGGCATTTTCTTTATCTATCCATCTGCCCATGGGCATCCAGGTTGCTCACCTCGTGACTGTCGTGACTACTGCTGCTGTAAGCGTGGAGGTGCAACCATTTCTTCTTCATTTTTGTTGTTAATCTTCACCACAGCATATTTTTCCATTAATTTTTTTTAAGTTTTTTTTTCTTTATTGATTCTTCAGTGAGAGGAAGGGAGAAGGAGGGAGAGGTAAACACTGATGAGAGAGAACATCAATTGGCTGCCTCCTGTATGTTCCCCACTGGGGATCGGGCCCACAACCTGGGCATGTGCCCCGACCAGGAATCAAACCGGCGACCTCTTGGTGCATGGGTCGACACTCAACCACTGAGCCACACCAGCCAGGCCCATTAATTTTTTAGAGAGAGTGGAAGGGAGGGAAGGAGGGGTGGGGAGGTGGGGGGAGAGAGAGAGAAACACTGATGTGAGAGAGACACATCTATTGGTTGCCTCATGCACGACTCCAACTGGGGCTAGGGATTGAACCTGCAACCCAGGTAGGTGCCCTTGAGCAGAATCGAACCCTCAACCCTTTAGTCAATGGGCCGACATTCTAACCACTGAGTCAAACCGACCAGAGCTGCAGCCATTTGTTTTCTTTAAATCCTCACCCGAGGATATTTTTCTATTTATCTTCAGACAGAGTGGGAGAAAGAGGGAGAGAGAAAGGGAGAGAGAAACATCGATGTGAGGACACATCGACTGGTTGCCTCCTGCACGACCCCGACCAGGGCTGGGAACGAACTGCAACCGAGGATTCCTTTGCTGGAATGCTACCTGCGACTCACTGGTCCACACACGACGCTCTACCGCTGAGCCAAACCAGCCAGAGCTGCAGCGACTTCTTTTTAACAGCTTTGAAGAGGCTCAGCTCAGTAAAGGATTAACTAGATTCCACACTGGAGTGAAGGTGGGTTGAAGGTGAATGGAAGAAAGGGAAGACAGGAGGACAGAGCTCCCTCTATTCTTACTAGAAGAGTTAGAACAGGTAACCTTCCTGCCCAGCCTATAAACTGTGAAAAATGATACTCAGTATGAGCTAGTAAGCTACAAAGAATGTTTTTTGTATATTTGTTTGCATATAAAATATTTACCCAAAACAGGCAATATATTATTTGGCAATTTTCAAGATAAAACTTTACTATTATTCTATCTTAAGGTTGTCACATATCGCTATTACTTGGATGGTTTCTCACCTACCTTATATCAAAGACATACAAAAAGAATTGGAGAAACAATGAAGTACAAAACCTTGTAGATACCAGGGATGGAGGGAATGTAAAGTTACCAGAAAGCTTTGCTAGGCCACAGATTACTGGTTACAGAATTATAAAGATTAAGTAGACTTTAAAAATTGTATTGCACAAATAGGAGTGTGACAATAAAAAATCCAAAGAAAATTATATATTTTCATTTTAATGCATCGATGTTTCACTTTCTTCTAGTCCTGGTTATATGAATTCCAGTGGAGATGTATGCTTTCACATTGTTATTTTTTCACATTTTTTTCATAAACATATGTCACAAACAACTTTCGACACTGCAACAGAATAATTGCAATTATGATTTTAATAGTTTGAATCAGCCCAGCTGGTGTGTCTCAGTGAACTGAGCATCACCCCATGGACTGAGAGGTCCCGGTTCAATTCTGTCAGGGCACATGCCTGGGTTTCAGGCTCAATTCCCAGTACAGGACATGCATCAATGTTTCTCTCTCTCTAAAAAAAAAAAAAAAAAAAAATCAATAAAAAGATATTTTAAAAAATAGTTTGAATATATTCCACTAATATATACTTTATGTAGTTAATCATTCTCCAATAGTTAAGTGTTTTGGTTATTTTCAACTTTATTTTTTAAAGGATTTTTTTTTTTTTTAGAGAGAGAGAAACATTGCCTCCTGCACACCCCCTACTGGGGATTGAGCCCAAAACTCAGGCATGTGCCCTGACTGGGAATCAAACCAGCAACCTTTTGGTGTATGGGACGTCACCCAACCAACTGAGCCACACCAGCCAGGGCTATTTTCAACTTATTATAGGTTACTTTCAACTTACTGTAAGTAACCATGTGCTGAAAATCTTCATATATATAACTTTCCCTCTTTTGAACTATATTTTTGGTTAGGAGACAGACAGCATAGTTAGGAGCACAGATGGCCCTCTTACTTAGCGGCTCTGTGTCTTGAACAAAACATTTAACTTAGGCTTTAGTTTCCTTGTTTGTAAAACAGAGTAATTGCATCTACCTCACAGGAGTGTTGTGAGGCTTAAGTGAGGTAAACTGTGGAGTGTTAGAATATGTAGAATTGCAATGGTAGCTATTTGTAGTAGTGGTAAAATGGATTTCCAGGGTTCTCCTGTTCAAGGCTCTTCCTCTCCTCTCTCACGTCCCACTAAGAAGCTGACTCCTGCTGGTCTTCGCTTCACTGTCCCTTCAAAGGGGCTTGAATCCCACCGGCCACCCAGGTACTCTCACGTGGCGTTCCTTCTTCCCCTTTGGTTCTAGTTAGGGCTGGACGAGACTGGCTAGGAAATGGACACAAGGGTAAAAATGATTTTATCTCTGTGACCTTAGTTTCCTCATGAGAACAGTGAGGGCCTTGTTGGAATTCCTTCCAGGTCTGACATTTTATGTACCTACTTTCCACCCTCGTGAGAGCTGTTACTGACCTACTGTGGGAAAGTGCATTTTATTCTGTGCCTACCTGCTGGGAGAGTGATAGGCAGCTGAGAGAAGTGAGGACAGAAAGCTGAAGAGTATGTTATTAAAATGGCCTGACTCTTTGGTTAATCTCTGGGTAAACTACCAGTCCTCCCCACAGACCTTCCACAAACTTTGTTCCCATTTCCCTTTCTTCCTCATTGGCTTCAGCTACGAGATGTTGATTGGACTGGAGAGGCACGGTGGAAAGAAAAACAATCCCCACCACCACTTTAGCCAAGGAGCAATGAGAATAAAGAGAGCAGGGATAAAGATAGAATGAATGAGCTCTAATTAAAGGGCTCAGAGGCAGCCTTCACTTCTGAGGGCATGGGTCAACTGACCCAGATAACAGCTACATAAAGCCAAAGAAAACCAAGAATAGGAACGAAACTAAAAATAGCAAGGAAAACTGAGGAGGAGGAAGTGTTTGTAACCTTTGCTGTTGGTCAAGCTGTACACGTGCTGTTTGTGTTGCTAAAATGGAAGACAGTGGAAGGATTTAAAAGCTGGCTCTGAGGGCAGCCACAACTGGTCTCTGAGTTTGATGAGTACATGAGGAAAGCCACCAAAGAGAATGTGCCAGCCGCCAAGTTTATTAAAGTTGGCTAAATTTTTTAAAGGGCCAAAAATCTCAGTTCTGGATAGTGGGATCCCATGAGCAGATGCAGAGTATTCCCTGCTGCTGCGAGAGGCAGATTTCGACTTTGTACTCGAGAAGGAAGATCATGGGATCACGGCGCTGACGGAGATCACAGATGTATTATAATGAAAAGAACAGAGGCTGGGAAGCATGGATTGAGTGCGGCTCTGCCACTTCTAGCTATATGACAGAGCTTGTTACTAAATGTCTTTGAGCTTCAGTCTTCCCCTTTGTGAAAACAAAATCTACTTGGATGGGAAATGCAACCTTTGTTACAAAACAGAATCCTGGAGGCCTTAGGAGAAAAACAGCAAAAGGAGAATCTGAAGGCTGGGAGGACTGGCCACACTAGGGAGTCTGACTGGCCTTGAATAGCAGGGGGTCTTCGATACCACCACCTGCCCTGACGCTCTGACATGGGAGTCGAAGAGGAAGGTGGTGCACATTGTATTAACAGCAGGAGACATCAGCACAGACACTGTATAGCATCCCCATAAGCTATCTAGTGTGGCCAATGCAGTGGGAAAATTCCTTAGGATGATGATATATAATGCTACCTTTGTAGACATTAAAGTAGCAAAATCATATTTTAGGCAATTATCTTCTTCAAAAGGATCTGCCAAAAGAAGAAACATTTTTTTTTTCAAATAAAGAATAAAATCAGGTAAAATGGTTTCCTAGAAAGACCAAATCAAAAACTTTGGAACTCATAGGAAGAATGACTAATAGCCTGGGGTTGAGGTGGTGTCCTAGTGTGTGGAAGACAAGATGCTCTGGGAACAAAGTTCATGAGCTCAGTCTCATCTGTATTAGTAAGGATTCTCCAGAGAAACAGAACCAATAGGATACGTAGAAAGAGATTTATTATGGGAATTGGCTCACATGATTATACAGGCTAAGAAGCTCCATTATCTGCCTCGTGCAAGCTGGAGGCCCAGGAAAGCTGGTGGTGTAGTTCCAGTCCAAGCCTGAAGGCCGGAAAACCAGGACAGCCAATGGTGTAAGTCCTGCTCTGAGTCCGAAGGCCTGAGGACCAGGAGCTCCGATGTCTGAGGGCAGGGAAAGATGGATGTGCCATCTCAAGCAAAGAGCACATTTGTTTCTCCTGTCTTTTTGTTCTATTTAGGCTATCAATGGATTGGATGATGCCCACTGGCACTGGTGAGTGCCACCTTCTTCACTCAGTTCACCAATTCAAATGCTAATCTCCTCCTGAGACATCCTCACAGACACATCCAGAAATAATGTTTGGCCAGCTATGTGGGCATCCCTTAGCCCAGTTAAACTGACACATAAAATGAACTATTACCCCATCTGAGAACACCCATTACTGTTTGGAGGTATACTCAGTCCAGCCTGGTAGCATATTCACCAGAAACTGACAGGTAGCCTCGAGCCCTCAGATACATGTTCAACAGGCTGGCATTAAGATCCTGTGAGATGATGATAAAGTTGATGGGTTCACTTTACGTGGTTCTACAGATTCTGAGCATTTGAAACAGTGATCCTCAATTTCAACACACAGAATCCTCCTCTCCTGACACATTTCCAGACAGACACTGAACTCAAAATGTTAAAAACATACCTATTTTGTCTTCCCTCTCCACCTGAGTTCCTTATCTTTAAAAAAAATTTTTTTCCCTTCACTGACTTTGAAAGAAAGGGAGGAGAGAGACAGAAATCGATGAGAGAGAACATCGATTGGCCGCCTCCTACTGGGGATTGGGCCCACACCCTGGGCATGTGCCCTGACCAGGAATCCAACCAGCGACCTCTTGGTGCATGGGTCGACACTCAACCAGTGAGCCACACTGGCCGGACTGAGTTCCCTATCTTGATTGTTGCGGCACAAACCTCAACATAATCCTTGATCCCTCCCCTCTTCCTCACACTCAAAATGATCATGTTGAAGTTATCACTGACATTTCTATCAATCACCCATCTTCTCTGCCATCACACCTCTTAGCGCCTTCTTGTCTCCCCAGTGCACGCTATAGACACTAGAATTACCTTCCTAAGCACAAATGTTATTTCCCTGCTCAAAAATTTAACAGCTTCTCTTTTCCCACAGAATCAAGACCAAACTCCTCCTCATTATAACATACAAGATTCCAGTCTGGCCCGATTTCTATTGTCTTTCTTTAAAAAAAAAATTTCTTTTCCCCCTTTATTGATTTTTAGAGAGAGGAAGGGAGAGGGAGAGAGAGCGAAACATTGATGAGAGAGAACATCGATTAGCTGCCTCCAGCATGATCCCCACTGGGGATCGGGCCCACAACCTGGGCATGTGCCCTGATTGGGAATCGAACTGGCGATCTCTTGGTGCATGGGTTGACGCTCAACCACTGAGTGTCTTGTGCAACATTTGGGTATAAATGTGTCTTCTAGCCTGGACTAGAAACTTCTTGAGGGTAGAAACCAGGTAGTCATTTATTATTGCATTATATAAAGTCTTGCACATTACCTCATACATGGAGACTTAATGTTTAATTACACCATGTCCCCCAATCTGTTTCCATTTAGTTTTTAAAAAAACCCACAAAAACAAAAAATTGTGGAGCTTTGCCAATTTTAAAGAAATGTGAGCCCTGGCCGGTTTGGCTCAGCAGTTGGAGCGTTGGCATGCGGACCAGAGAGTTCCAGGTTTGGTTCCCGCTAGGGGCACGTATCGAAAAAAAAAAAAAAAGAAAAAGAAAGAAATGTGAATATTTTTTTGGAGGGATATACAGATAAAAAATTATTGTGGGCCTGGCTGGTGTGGCTCAGTGGCTGAGCATCAACACATGCACCGAGAGGTCACCATGCTTAGGTTGCAGACTCCGTGCAGGAGGCAGTGGATAGATGTTTCCATCTCTCTCCTTCTCCCTTCCTCTTTCTCTAAAAATCAATAAAAACATTAAGAAAAAAATTATTGTGCAAACTCTTTAAAAAAAAAAACTCCATTATTATAACCTGAAACTTAGGCTTGTAGTCCATTTGACTTTTTCTTTTTTCATTTTTTGTTCAGATAGAGTGGGAGGGAGAGAGAGGAAGAGAGAGAGAGAGAAACATCGATGTGAAAGGGACACATCGAGTGGCTGCCACCCGCACGACCAACCAGGGCTGGGGACAAACCGCAACCGAGGCACATGCCCTTAGTGGGAACCGAACCCGGGTCTCTCTGTACCGCAGGCAGACGCTCCAACCGCTGAGCCAAACCGGCCAGGGCTTGTAGTCCATTTGAATACCTTGTGTTAATACTTCTACATCACTCCTTAAGAAACTGTGACCTAGAGGCCAGGAGCTTCTAGAGGGCAGACTTCAAACTCAGTCACCAGATGGCTTCCCACTTGGAACAAAGGTCTCATTTCTGTAAACATTAGCACTGCTATTTGTCAACCTCTCAAGGAACCATGGAGACCAATGATGAAGAGTCAAGACAATTAGCCCTGGCCAGTGTGGTTCAGCAGTTAGGGCGTTGGCCAGAGCACCAAAGGGTCTCGGCTTTGATTCACGATCAAGGGCACGTACCTGGGTTGCAGGTTCGATCCCCAGGCCCAGTTGGGGCACGTGTTGGAGGCAACCAATCGATGTGTCTCCCTCACTGCAATGTTTCTCTCTCTTCCCTTCCCTCCCTCCTTTCCACTTTCTCTAAAAATCAGTGGAAAAAATATCCTTGGGTGAGGATTTAAAAAAAGAAAAAAATCAAATCAATTACCACTGCCAAGGGCAGAAGAGCATGTCTAGAAAAACAACCTGGAAGCAGCCTCTACTGGCCTCATCCACTGATAGAGGAGAGATAGCAACACTATTCACCCTTTTAATTTTATTTTTCAATCCTCACCCGAGGATATTTTTCCATTTAGCTTCAGCTAGAATGGGAGGGAGAGAGAGAAACATTGATGTGAAAGAGACACATCGATTGGCTGCCTCCTGCACTACCTCGACCAGGGCTGGGGACCCAACTGCAACTGAGGTACGTGCCCTTGATTGGAATTGAACCTGAGACTTTGGTCTGCGGGCCGATGCTCTAACCACTGAGCCAAACTGGCCAGGGCTATTCACCCTTTTATCTTATTTATTTTTTAAAATATGTTTTTATTTATTTATTTTTTTTTAAGAAAAAGGAAGGGAGATAGAAACATCGATGAAAGAGAGAAACATGGATGGGCTGCCTCCTGCATGCCCCCTACTGGGGATCAAGCCCACAAACCTAGCACGTGTCCTGACTGGGAATGGAACTGGGACCTCCCAGTCCATGGGATGATGCTCAATCCACTGAGCCACACCAGCCGGGCGGGCTATCCACCCTTTTAAAAGTTAGGATTAGAACTGACAGATTTAAAATCTGATATGTATGGTCTTGGCCAGGTGGCTCAGTCGGCTGGAGCATTGTCCTGATATTCCAGGAATGTGGGTTCGATCCCTGGTCAAGGCACATACAAAAATCAAACAATGAATGCATAAATAAGTGGAACAACAATCCACTGTCTCTTTCTCCCTTAAAAAAAAAAAATCAGATATGCATGGAAAAAAAAAATCTCTTTAGACTAAAGACATTTATGCAAACTATGACCTTGAACTGGATCCTGGTTTGGACAAATCAAATGTAAAGAACATTTTGGGAACAATTAGAAATTTTGAATATGGACTGGGTATTAGATGATATTAAGGGATTATTAATTTTTGTTGGATATATTATGTAGAAAAATGTTCTATTTTTTAGTATGGGTGGAATATTATGATGTCTATTATTTTCTTTAAAATACTTCAGTATAAACGGAGTGGGTCCTAAAACCAGTTACTGAAATAGGACATTTCAGAGAATAACTACGTTCTAGTCTTCATGGTTACCTTACCAGTGGGCAGTCTTACTCAGATGGGGCAGGTCAGTCTTCACCGTGGTGACTGATGCTCCCCACCAACAGTGAAAGCCTTGGGAGCCCCACTCAGGGAGCCATGCATTAGAAGGCACATGAAGAAGGGTCTCTTCTGAAGGGCCTTCCTCCCCTTGTTATTGTCTCTTATTCTGTTATTATCAAAGTGAAGAAAGAAAATGATCGGCTTACTACTCATTTAACATACCAGGAGATTTTCCTGGTGACACAACGAACATCATCTTGGCTCTGGTTTAGGAATAACTTCTTTGACTAGAATCACAAATAAATTTTAGGCTTTGCAGCCAATCTGAAAACTAGAATTTTGACTTTGTTTGCTGCTCCAGTGCAGTTTTCTCAGTCTCTGCTTCCTTTACATCAGCCCAAAGAGCAAGGAGGAAAACGGTTCTCCAGCATAAAAACTTTAACAAAAATTTTATTAACACATAGTCATATTCCTGGGATTTAAGAGTCCTTAAAACACTGCCCCACACTAGACACTAAAAGTGCTCAAGTACTTGGTCCTCTGTCTAGTCTCATAACCTCATGCTCCTTTAACAGAACCAGGCATGCTGTGCCTCACCAGATCCACATCCCTGCGTGGAAACGGGCTGCCCCTCAGTCAGATGCAGACGGTGACACTCAGTGCCTTTGAAAGGGCAGGAGCTCCTTTTGGTTAAACCAGAACGAGAAAAACTTAGCATCAGCTGATCAAAAGGAGACTCCGACTTTATTTTTCAGAGCCACTCATTCCACTTCTCTCCAGGAAGGGCTGGAATATCTTCAGGATGAGCATAAAGATTCCCACTGCCGGAATATTCGGAATACCTTCCTTGATTTCTCAGACAGACTCTATAGGTAGAAAAGCTCATTATTAGAGGTTAAATTCTTTCATAGAGACAAAGGATACATAATAGCTTTAAGGCTTGGTCTGTACATTTCTCCCACAAACGATCTAGCTTTGTCCAGGATGGAGTAAAACAAGTTAACTTTATATAGTGCTATACATAACATACACCTAAAGCCAGACTAAAAATCAAGAAGCTTGTGTTCTGTTAGACTCTTGCTAACATACTGTAAGCCTCTAAAAGACAGCTCATGTCCTCCCACCAAGTGTCTATTTTGTCCAATCTTTGTGTGAGGATCACACTTCTGACCCACCCGTGCGGCACACATTTTGCACTGAGTTTCTCATCCATGATGCTGAACTGGCCCTAGTTCATTATTTCTTGTGAGCAAGGGTTCACATTTACATGATACCTAGCTGGGGTTAATAGTATAATCCAAGGCCAAGGAATAAAACAAAGTTACATTACCCTGAAGAGTTTAAACTATGACCTTGGCCTTCTCAGCTTCATATTTTAGCCAGCAGAGCTAATAATAGGAAGAATCTCATTACCACTTGATCATGCCTATGAAGTGATCTGAGATTCTGAGAAATGGTGTTACAGGGAGACAAAACAATTCTCTAAAAGATAAAAAGTTCTCAGTGATTTGAAACACTTGGTTCTCTCTGCCTTTGAGAGTCACAAACAATATCTAGCAAGATAATTCACAAAGTTACCTCTGGTTTCTGCTATAATGACATTTCCACTGTTTTCTTATCCTCTTTGTGGAAGAGTGTCTCAATAAAATAAAGTCCCAGGAGAGAAAAGTTTGAGTTCTTACTAGAGACCCAGGGCAATTTAGTTAATAAAATGACAAAGTTGAAATAAACTTAAGTTGAAAATAGTATAAACTTTTTTCTAACATCAAGATGTCTACCACAGCCTCATTAAGCTTTGTATTTCCCAGTCATAGCAGCTGCGGGGAAGATAAAAGACAAGCTGCCAAAGAGGATTTCAAAAGTCCTGGAACCCAGGGCCAATTATGAGGCCAACTTTCCCACTACCAAAAAAAAAAAAAGGTCCTGTGGGATTTTTTGTTAGTATGACAGTGAGAGAGGAAGTTACAAACTTTGTCAGTACACTATTTCATGAAGCTCTAGGCAGACAGAATTTATGTACAAAGATAGATCTAATCTCTCCAATTTGAGAGGTAGGTCAAACATCTGTCTTCAGATAGCTTCATATATTTTCAAGTTTTTAAATTAGAAAAATGCATTTTTTTTTTCTGCAAAAAACTTGGAAAACCTTCACTTGTATATTTACTAAGGGTACGAATGTACATTCTTGGGCTTTTGGCATCACTATAGTTCCTTTCAGTGGAATCCTGTGATCCTACAAAATCATGAATCTGGGAATGCTTCTTGTAAACATCTGCTGTCAAGTATTATTTTACTTTGTCTTTGGAGGGAATAGAGGTCAGAAATTATTTATATCAGGCAGGCTACAAGGCAATTCAGGGAATGAGCCAGCAAAAGGAAAGAGAAAACAGTTTTCACGGCGCCTTTATGCCCACCTCTTATCACTTCCAGCCCTTACCCAGAGCAAACACTTGACTTGTTTTCTCAGCTGTCATGATGGACTGGCGCTTCCCCACATTTGTGACCAGCAGCCTGTGATGGCTAGCTGAGGTTCAGTGCACAAGTCGGGCCGTGTCACAGAGCAAAGTAACCTGCCCACTGTGAGGAATGAAACCGTAGTCTTGGTGTCAGAGCACAGTGCTCCAGGCAGTTAATTGGCCAGACTCCAAATACGAGTAAGTGACAGCAACTAATGGAAAAGGCAGCTGTTCTGCAACATGAGGCCAGAGCAGCTGCCTCTTCATCTACTTCTATTTTTCTACTCCTTTTCTACTTGGAGATATTTTCCTTGAGAACACAACGAATTTCTCAGAATCTGATGGAATGCCATAAGCTAAACTGCAGAAAGATCGAACCAGTTCCATGTCTGTTTTCCAGGATGAAACTAGACTGCATCTAACTTGACTTATGAAAGCTGAGGGCAGGCAGAGCTAATTATAGGACTGGGCTCTGCTTCTCATCCCATAAACGGCAAGTGCCTCACACAATCAGGACAACGGCTCATCTCACCAAGGAGTCAGCTTCAGCTGGCTGGTTAGACTGCTTGTGGGCCAAGAGGATGTTCAGCACTGCCTTCCAGCCTGGTTCTGCCAGGGTGTTGGCATCTACCTCAGTTCCACCATTCTCCCTGGCTTCTTTGCCAAGTGTGATCTTTACCCAAGGGCACCAGTCTCTGTGCTGAGAGGTGGGATCAAAGAGGCTTCGTGAGGACGTGTCCTGCAGAGGACAGAAACTGTTAATGAAGGGTAGACGCTGTAAATTCAGAGGCACTGCTGTTAGTTGTTAGGTCTGTTCCCCATCTCATTGCTGTCCTGTGCCTGACATTTATTACCTCTCCGGAATCCATCCTGAAGACACAAATGACAAACTCTTATGTTTTTTCCCCTTTGGTCACCTAATTGTTCCATCTTTAAACTTATTCACATGGTCTACCTGTAGCTACAGGACCAGGGACAGGCTCACACCTGCCTTTTCGTGCTGTGTGGCGAGGGCGTGGCATGCTCCTTGTGCTCTGTGACTTCTGCAAGTGCAGGTGGACTCACCGAGCTGCTGGACGAACATAGGCGAGCTCGTTTGGCTCTCCGAAGTGGACTAGATGGCACTTCCAGGCCAGAGGTGTCTCCTGTTCCCATGCTCCGGGTCACCGGGCGGGTTCTGGTGGTGGGGCTAGCAGCCTCTGGCTCAGGATGGTCAACAGGACTGGAAGAGTCCCAGCTCCGAGTTCGGGAGAAGATGGGACCTGGGCTCTTTTCAGCCTGAAGGAAGGGGAGATGATAATGGAAGTACATCAATGTTATTGACTATGGTCAGGAGAAATATTTCTAGAAGCATGTGAAAGTTAGCATTTTAAACTGTAAGAATTTAGTTTCTGAACTGTCCACATAATTAAACTCTTCAAAGAATATTAGATTTCTATACAAAATAATGAATTTAGCTTTTCCATTGCAACTGGTGAATAAAACCACTATGTGGTATCCTGATCAATATGGTTAGAAGTGTCCCCTAAGTTAACACCATTTAAAAAAAAATTTTTTTTCTTTATTTTTAGAGAGAATGGAAGGGAGAGGGAGAGACAGAAACACTGATGAGAGAGAACATCGATTGGCCGCTTCCTGCATGCCCCCCACTGGGGATTTGGCCCACAACCTGGGCATGTGCCCTGACCAGGAATCGAACCGGTGACTTCTTGGTGCATGGGTCAATGCTCAACCACTGAGCCACACAGGCCGGGCTAACGCCAAACTTTTTCACTACAACACTTTTGGCAAGAATGCTGTTTTAATTTTTTTAATTTTAGTTATAGATTTGAGAGAGAGGAAGAAAGAGACAGAGAAACATCGATTTATTGCTTTTTATTGATGCATTGGTTGATTCTTGTATGTGCCCTGACCAGGGATTGAACCTGCAACCTTGATGTATTGGAATGAAGTTCTAACCAACTGAGCTACCCGGCCAGGGCCAAGAATGCTGTTTTTAAAAAGTCTACCCCAGCCCTGGCCGGTTTGGCTCAACGGTTAGAGCGTCGGCCCGCGGACCAGAGAGTCCCATATTTGGTTCCCGCTAAGGGCATGTACCTCAATTGCAGTTTGTCCCCAGCCCCAGTTGGGGTCGTGTGGGTGGTAGCTAGTCGATGTGTCTCTCTCACATCAATGTTTCTCTCTCTCTCTTCCTCCCTCTCTCCCTCCTGCTCTATTTGAAGATAAATGCAAAAATGTCCTTGGGTGAGGATAAAAAAAAAGTCTACCGCAGCCCTGGCTGGCATTGCTCAGTGGTTAGAGAATCGGCCCATGCACTGAAGGGTCGTGGGTTCGATTCCTGGTCAAGGGCACGTACCTGGGTTGCAGGTTCAATCCCGGCCCTGGTTGGGAAGCATGCAGGAGTCAGCCAATCGATGTGTCTCTCTCACATCAATGTTTTTCTCTTTCTCTCTCTGTCTCTCTCTCCCTCGCCCCCTCCCTTCCTTCCAATCTCTAACAATAAATGGAAAAAAGACTCTTGGGTGATGATTAAAATAATAATAATAAGTCCACTCCAAACAAGCCAATTAAGTCTATACCTGCTCTGAGCTTGGGGAATACGTGGCATCCTGGCTCCGAGTCATCATCCTCCGAGGAGACTCAGGCACCAAGAGGAAGCGCTCTGGCCGCCCCTCAGGGCCTGAGATGGGGGAACTGGTCAGGACAAAGGATGTATCCAGGTCGGTCATGGACGACTCAATCTGCTGGAAGCCCCAGAGCCCCACCTTCCTCATACAATGTGAACATGTTATCAGGGAGAGTTGCATGGGTTCCAAGGAAGAACTAGGTAAGAACAGAAGAGAGAATGAGTTTTCTCAAAGGGTAACATTTCCAAGGGAATAAGTGTAATGATTTTTGAATATGCTTTATCTCATCAAACAAATCTCTGGAACAGTCCAGTGACTGGGAACCATGTCCTCTCAGGGACCCAGTCCTCTGATCTCAGGATGGCAACCTCATCATCTCTGACTTATTTCCCACAGAAATATCTAGGGCTCTTGGTGTGCTCTCCTATGGCAAGACTTTTAAAAGTCATGTTTTATAAATTTCCCTGTCCCTCTTAAAACCTTTTCCTTTTATATGAAAATTATTCCTTCATCTATCAAACAAAGCATGTTACAGTAAATCAAGATTGGTTCTGAGAGTCTCCTATCTCAGAGGCAGTCTATGCCAAATTGAGCAGCTGGAATGGAAACAGCAAAATGGGGGCCTAGAAGACTCCAGCTGGTGCTTCCTAGGGTAGTTTTTAACAACTGAACTGATTTTTCTTCCTTTCTGAAAGTAGAGAGGAGCTTCACTGTTTCCAGGAACTCAAATTGCCATCTGGAAAGTGACAGTGAAAGAAACATAGTTGAGATATGTTCAGAAATTTCTGAGTTCTAATTCTGGTTTTATTACTGATTCTTACTGTCCCTCCCTACCTCCACCCCTTCAGTTTCTCTCTGTTTTCCTTACAGGAAACACCATGTGATCTCCAAATACTATTAGTGACTGATGTATAATGTTGTCACAGTTCATGTCCCCAGCCAGATTCGCAGACTAACCTACATGCTGCCCAGCCACACACAGAGAGAATACAGGCAGTGACGTGGACTTGGATGTCTGAGCCTAATTTGGTGGCAGTTTTTTTCTCATCAGTTCGGTGGTCAAGTTCATCTTCAAGCAGGTGCAGGAGAAGACTGATCTTGTCTTCTGTAAAGCACTACAAAGGAACCAAAGTAAAAAGCTTCAAGTTCCAACCACGAAAAGAAAATTATACATAATGATTTACCTAGATGACTCAAGGCAAAAGTCATAACAGAAATGACAAACACAAAGACAGTTCTCTTCATTAGAGATGTCCTTCTATGAGAGGGATACAGTAGCACACAGAAGCTTTCTGAATTGCCCTGTATCTGCTGATTGAGAAAGATGGAAATTTCCCTGGAACGACCAACTTTTTTCTTAGTATCCATTTGTTTTCAATTTACCAACTGCAGATTTTCTCTGAAACCTATTAACTTCAAACCCAAATAATGAAAAAAGGTTACTGTTTATCTTGGCCTGGCACTGAATTTACTTTTTGACAGAACAGTCTTTAAAGAACTATGATATGAGCCCTGGCCGGTTTGGCTCAGCGGTTAGAGCGTCGGCCTGCGGGCCAGAGAGACCCGGGTTCGGTTCCCGCTAAGGGCACGTACCTCGGTTGCAGTTTGTCCCTGGCCCCTGGTTGGGTCGTGTGGGAGGCAGCCACTCGATGTGTCCCTTTCACGTCGATGTTTCTCTCTCTCTCTCTCCCTCTCCCACTCTATCTGAACAAAAAATGGAAAAATGTCCTCGGGTGAGGATTAAAAAAAAAAAAAAAAAAGAACTATGATATGACAGGGTGAAAAAAAATTGCCTTGGGCCCTGACAAGGTGGCTCAGTTGGTTGGAGCATTGTCCCATACAACAAAACGTCGTGGGTTCAATTCCCAGTCAGGGCACATACCTAGGTTGCAGGTTGGGGTTCATACAGGAGGCAACCAATTGATGTTTCTTTCTCAAAATACAAAAACAAAAACTAAAAACCACATATCCTCAGGTGAAGATTAAAAACAAAACTGTCTTGGCTAGGGACAGTGAAATTTATAATAGGCACCAGAGGTTAACAGTTTGATGCTAAAATCCATAACTGCCTCGCCCTGGATGGTTTGACTCAGCAGTAAGAATGTCACCCTCGGACTGAAGGGTAAGGGGTTCAATTCCCAGTCAAGGGCACATACCTGGGTTGCAGGTTCAATCCCCAGCCCTAGTCAGGGTCACGTGGCAGGCAACCAATCAATGTGTCTCTCTCTCACATCGATGTCCCCCTACCCCCACTTCTCTCTCCCTCCCTTCCACTCTCTAAAAAAAAAAAAAAAAAAATCAATGGAAAAATATCCTCTAGTGAGGATTAACAGTGAGAAATAAAATATAAATAAATAAAATCCATAACTGCCTCTCAACTTGAAGAAGCAAAATAATAGCTTCTATTTGCTACAGTAAAGCTTGTCTTCAAAATACCCACCAGGTGATGATATGAGACAGTAAACACAGTCGGGCCAGAACATTTCAAAATTTCTATTCACAAGAGAGAAGGGAGTTTATAACTTCTCCTCTAGCACTTTCTTTGGGAAATGGTATTCAATAAACCATATTAAGTAACATTTCAGTATCTTCTGTTAAACAGTTTAAGTAACAAATCAAGATAACATTGAATTTATGCCACTTAAAAAAATCATACCTAAAAGTTTAAATGGAACCCATTTACTTAAACCCTCAATAGTCACCTTTCTGATGGAAACTGAAAGAGGTCAGTTGAGAGACAAACCAGTGGGTCTCTTTATAGCAATCTGCACACTTTTTTTTTTTATCCTCACCCGAGGACATTTTTCCATTTTTTGTTCAGATAGAGTGGGAGGGAGAGAGAGGAAGAGAGAGAGAGAGAGAAACATCGACGTGAAAGGGACACATCAAGTGGCTGCCTCCCACACGACCCAACCAGGGGCCAGGGACAAACTGCAACCGAGGTACGTGCCCTTAGCGGGAACCGAACCCGGGTCTCTCTGGCCCGCAGGCCGACGCTCTAACCGCTGAGCCAAACCGGCCAGGGCCCAATCTGCACACTCTTATCACTAAAAGAAATGCTTCAGCCTGGCCGGTGTGGCTCAGTGGATTAAGCATCGTGCCATGGACCAAGCAATCCCAGTTCGATTCCTGGTCAGGGCACATGCCCGGGTTTTGGGCTCGATTCCCAGTAGGGAGGCAGCCAATCGATGTATCTCTCTCACAACGATGTTTTATCTCTCTCTCTCTAAAAAAATCAATAAAAACCTATTTAAAACAAAAAAAAGAAATGCTTCACATACAAATGCTGGTGACAACTGGAGGCCACTGAAGGCTAACCAAGAAAAACTCACCATAGTTTTTAAGTCCTCTGGCCTCAGGGAAGGAAGCTGGAGGTCCAAGTGACAAAGGCTTTGAAAACGATCTAGGAATTCATTAACAAGAACAGCAGGCTCATCCAATGGTAACATCCCAAATCGATCTGTGGAAAAAGTAGACTGAAGAATCATATGAGTGCAAACTGTAAAAAAAAAAGTATAGAACAGTGGGAGGCCCAGCAGGGTGGCTCAAATGGTTGGAGCATCGTCCCATACACCAAAAAATTGTGGGTTTGAGTCCTGGTCAAGGCACACACCTAGGTTTCGGATTTGATCCCCAGTCGGGCATGTACAGGAGGCAACTGATGGATGTTTCTCTTTCTCCCTCTCAAATCAATAAAAACGTATCTTCAGGTAAGGATTAAAAAAAAAACACACAAAGAAAACCACAACGGGATATATAAAATTGATAAGATAGTTGATGATATTAACAATTATTCATTTTTAAAAACAGTTTTTATTGATTTTAGAGAGAGGGAGAGAGAGAGAAACATCCACCATGTGAGAGAGAAACAGACTGGCTGCCTCCTGCACGGCCCCCACTGGGGATCAAGCCTGCAACCCAGGCATGTGCCCTTACCGGAAATCTAATGGGTGACCTTTTGGTGTAAGGGAGGCTGCTCAACCAATTGAGCCACACGAGCCAGGGCTATTGATTTTTTTTTTGATGGGGTGGTGATGATAATTTCTGTGATTATGTTTAAAAAGTAGTCTCAGGAAAGGTTTCTCAGAAGCAGTCAGGTCTAAGCTGAAATTTTTATTTTTTTCTTTATTGATTTTTAGATAGAGAAAAAGGCAGCGGGAGAGATAGAAACATCAATTGGCCGCCTCCTGCATGTCCCCTACTGGGGATCAGGCCCACAACCTGGGCATGCGCCCAGATCGGGAATCAAACCGGTGACCTCTGGGTGCATGGGTTGACGCTCAACCACTGAGCCACACCGGCCAGGCCTAAGCTGAATTTGAAAGACCAACAACAGTGTGTTAAAGCAAAGGCCCAAGGATGGCACATTTGCAGAATTCTAATTAGTTTCACAGGGTTGGAACACGGTATGCCTATGGGGAAAGTAGCAGGAGATAAAGTTAGTGTAGACAGTGGCCAGATCATGATTTTACTCATGTATGTGATGAGAAATTACTGAAGCCCAGGCCGGACAGCTCAGCTTGTTAGAGTGTCACTCCGATATGCCAAGGTTGTGGGTTTGATCCCCGGTCAGGGGACAAAAAAGAATCCACCAATGAATACATAAATAAGTGGAATAACAAATTGATATTTGTCTCTCTCTAAAATCAATAAATGAGTAAAAAAAGAAATTCCTGAAATATTTTTTTAAAGGAGAAAGAGATGTTATAGATAACATGCATTAGTCTGTAGTAGAGACTGTAAGGAGTCTCTGGATGCAAAGAAATAAACTTAGCAGACATTAAAGTAATTTAAAGTAATAATTCCTATAAGATACCAGTGGCATAAGGATGGAGAGAAGAGCATCAATACTGTAAAACTCTTAATAATCAATGAAATCTCATTAAAAAATATAGGGTACAATAATATACAGCATTAAATTAGGAAAATGAATATAAACTCATGATGTTAAATAGAATTCTAGTAGTGGCAGTTTCATAAGTGTACAAACATGTCAAAATTTATCAAATTGCATACCTAAACATGGGTAGTTTTATGTCCATTATACCTCAGCAAGACTGTTTACAAAAATGTATTTTTCAGTTTTGTTATTAAAAAGGGCCCAGAAGCAGTAATGGTAGCACTTTTGTCCACCACTTAGTGTATCAATAGCAATGAGATCCATTTTGGTCTCTAATATTATAAAATATTAAATTATTTAAAGTTGTTGCAAGTAAGCAAATATGTCAAAACATGTCATCAATTAAAAATGATGCATCATCAGTTTACTAGAAAAGTCAGGTTATAAAAAACTAAAATCAATGGAAAAGGTATGGATTTTTAAAAACCAAGTGAGGTTTAGCCCTGGCCGGTTTGGCTCAGCGGTTGGAGCGTTGGCCTGTGGACCAGAGAGTCCTGGGTTCGGTTCCTGCTAGGGGCACGTATCAAAAATAAATAAATAAATAAAATAAAAACCAAGCGAGGTTTAAAAATAAAAAGGAAACATGTTTTAATGACCAGTGGCTTGAGTTTGATGTAACTTGGGAGAAGAAACCACGTCCCAACATCTTTCTGATCATCCTCTTCTAATTCTGAGTCTGGTCTGATTGCTAGAAACCTAAGAAAGTGTTAATAAAAACTTATGAGCCCTGCTCGGTTTGGCTCACTGGTTAGAGCGTTGGCTCTCGGACCAAAGAGTCTCAGGTTTGATTCCAGTCAAGGTACCTCGTGTTGCGGTTCGTCCCCGGCCCTGGTTGGGGTCATGTGGGAGGCAACCAGTCGATGTGTCCCTCTCACATCGATGTTTCTCTCTGTCTCTCTCTCTCTCTCCCCCTCCCTCCCACTCTACCTGAAGATAAATAGAAAAATATTCTTGGGTGAGGATAAAAAAAAAAACAACTTATGAAGGTAAAAGAGAAGAATTTAAACCCATCATGCAAATGCTTTAACATAAGTTTAAATATACATTTTACAATTAATCTGTGTGAATATTTGTCTAATTTAGTTTTTATTATGTTGAAAACAATCAGTCCTAGTAAATCAGTAATTGTGATTTAAAAAAATTTTTTTTAATTGATTTTTTTTTTTAGAGAGAGGAAGGGAGAGGGAGAGACAGAAACATGGATGAGAGAGAACATGATTGGCTGCCTCCTGCATGCCCCCCACTAGTGATTTGGCTCACAACTTGGGCACGTGTCCTGACTGGGAATCGAACCAGCGACCTCTTGGTGCATGGGTTGACGCTCAACCACTGAGCCACACCGGCTGGGCTGATTTTAAAAATTTTAAAGGAATTTAATTTAGTAATTATTGATAAATGTTAGAAAAATATTACCGTCAAAACTGTATTTATTAGATATGATTAATAAGTTTAAGCATTAAAGTATAAATACTTGTGGGTGTTCCTTTCCCCACACAAAAGTCTCTTGAATGTTATAGACAAACCCAGGGATAATATAATTGGAAGGTCATATTTGAGATCTACTTAGGAGGGAGAATGGATAGGACTAGGTGGTGGTAATAGGGAAAGGCATCTAAGGTGACTTCCAGGTTTCTGGCTAGGACAACTGGGGGAGGAGGTCAGTACCATTTACCAAGATGGAGAAAATATAAAAGAAGCAAGTGTTAAGTATCAGATGAAGAATTCAGTTTGAAGGTAGTTGAAAATACAAGTCAAGCTCAAAAGAGGGAACCGGATAGGAGTTGGAGGTCTGTAAGTAGGTGGAAGCTGAAGTTATGAACAGGATCAAGAAAGTGAAGGGAATAGTAATAGGAGATGGGAACCACCAACAGAGCTCTAGGCAGACCCTTAAAAATTTGGCCTGAGCGCACTGGCCCCAGATGAATTCATCATATCCTCATAGGACTGAGTTTTGTTGTACTGCACAATGAAATAGCTGGGCCAACGGCAGGAAATCCTTCTTTTACAGTCATCTTTTTTGCAGTGAGGCACTTGAAGCTTTTATCATTCAAGAGCGTTTCCCCAAATCACACTAATTAGGAAACTTAAGTACAATTTACCCCAATAAGATGCTCTTATATTGCAGCATATTTCATAAAGATAGTATTAAAATAAATTCATGGACCCTGGCCGGTTTGGCTCAGTGGTAGAGCGTCAGCCTGTGGACCAATGAGTCGGGGGTTCGATTCTGGCCAGGAGCATGTACCTCAGTTGCGGTTCGTCCCAGGCCTTGGTCGGGTTGTGCAGGAGGCAACCAGTCCACGTGGCTCTATTACATCAATGTTTCTCTCTGTCTCTCTCTCTCTCCCTCCCTCCCACTCTATCTGATGATAAATAGAAAAGTATCCTTGGGTGAGGAATAAAAAATAAAAAATAAAATAAATTAATGGTTATATTGTATCAATTTCCAAGGGGCTAAAATTCTTTTAAATATTTAATTAATACAAATAACCATCTGTGCTCCTAAATCTACTATAGACAAAACGAATGTTTAGAGTCCAAAGCCAGCTAGGAGAAACCTACACTATCCACTCGGTATGCTTCAGTGACTTCCTTCTGTTAACCTTCCTCCCATGATGCGGTAGTCAGAACAGCCTGAGGGACTTTCCCAGTGTAAAGTATCACTTATCTATTGATTTCAGAGGCATCTTCCAAGACTGTCTTCTCCATAACTTAAAGTTTGGATTTCAGCCCTGCTGGTGTGGCTCAGTGGATTGAGTGTTGTCTCATGGACTGAGAGGTCCCGGTTCGATTACCTGTCAGGGCACGAGCCCGGGTTTCAGGCTCGATCCCCAGTGTGGGGCATGCAGGAGGCAGCTGATCAATGATTCTCTCAGATCGATGTTTCTATTTCTCTCTCCCTTCCTCTCTAAAAAAAAAAAAAATCAATTAAAAAAATTTAAAAGAAATTCAAATCTCAGAATTTCAATGTTATTTATTTTAATCCTCACCCAAGGATATTCTTCTATTAATTTTTTTTCATATAGAGAGGGAGGGGGGGAGGGAGGGAGGGAGAGAGGGGAAGAGGGGGAGAGAGGGAGAGAGAGGGAGGGAGGGAGGGAGGGAGAGAGAGGGAGGGAGGGAGGGAGGGAAGGAGAGAGAGAGAGAGAGAGAGAGATCAATATGAGAGAGATACATCAATTGGTTGCTTCCCACATGACCCTGACTGGGGCCAGGGATCGAACCCACAACTGAGGTACATGCCCTTAACCAGGAATCAAACCCGTGACTCTTTGTCCGAGGGCCAGGGCTCTAACCACTGAGCAAAACCAGGCAGTGCTCAGAATTTCAACGTTTTTTAATTTAAATTTTATTTTTCAATTACAGTTTACATTCCATATTATTTTGTATTAGTTTCAGGTGTATAGCATAGTGGTGAGATAATCATATACTTTACAAAGTGTTGTCATTTTCACTTTTAAAATGTTATTTAATTCCTTTCCTATCACCTCTTCATTTATCAGTAGATGGCACTCTATAGTCACCTTCAATACATTTTTTCTTCTTAGTGGTCATTCATGGAATATTCCTGGGCATCAGTGACCCTGGAATGAGCCTGAGCTGTGCTACTAAAATAAAACAGATACCTACATGGCACTGATTTCTGGTTAAGGATGAAATATATGGATTATTAGTGTTGTTTTGTAACCATGGGTCCGAAGAGTTTTGCACCTGGTTGTGGTGAGCCCCCCAGAAGGCTCTGCACCTAAGACTGGTTACATGACCAGCAAAATACATATTTAAAAAATCCCACTTGAGACTACATTTTGGGCTCTTGTTTTGCACACACATCAGTGGTTCCTGATTCGAGAGAGTGTATCCTGTCACGGCCATTATACAGGGAGAACAGGTGCTTGCACCTGGCTGATCCAGACCTCTGTGGGGCAGTCTCTGGGTATGATGATATCCTTACTTCAATGCTGTAGTTAGACTGTGCTGTTTTACTGCAATTAACTGTAGATTTGTCATTACTCTTATTCGGAGTTCTGTGAGTCTTCTTTAGCAACCAAACCCTGTTTAACTGTTATCATTAGTGCTGCTAGTACACCAAAGGAAGCCGAGGTAGATCATGGGGCTTCTTGCTATCGCAGGAAAAGCAGAGGGTTTGAAAGTAGATAAAACCCTAGTATGGCTCTTCACTAGTTGGTTTTAAGACTTCTGACTCTCAGTTTCCTCACCTAGAAAAACTGGGTTGATAATATTTACATCCCAGGGCCCCTGTGAGGATTACCTGGGATAATGTATGCATGGGGAAGTCTTTAACATGTCAAATCCACTTAATAAAGTTAAGCAGTAACATAATAAATGAATGAATGTAAGTCAGTTAGTTCTTGAAAAGCACAAATATAAAGAAAGACCAAGAACTTCAAACACTAGATTTTCACAAATAAATAGACTATATTAGAAATGCAATGACCAAGAAGAGATGGTAAATGGGAAATCTTGGAAATAAGTACCTGGAGAGGGGCTATCTGGCCAGAAACAGAACTTCTCATGGGCAGTACACAAGGCTTTCTTCAGCTCAGCACATCGTTCCTTATCTGAAACCCACAAAGGTAACAAAGCCTTAAAAAACACTCTATAGATTCAAAATCCAATGGCCAAAAGCCTTAAGAGTATAGACTCAACTAAACATAAAAATAACTAAGAAAATAAAAAAAAAATATGAAATATTAGCAACTGCATCATCTTACTATTTTCTACAAAACAAGTTCTAAATCAAGATCCTAAGATCAATAACAAAGAGGTTATCATGTATCCTATAAGGCAGGGCATTCCAAAGAGTAAGCTTTCACAAAAGTCCTATGTCTCTTTGCCTAAGTAAAATTTTGGAACCATAAAGTAAACATACTACTGTAAGTATCTCAGAATACAGAAAGTCAAGTTCACTCTAAAGCAGTTTAGTTTTTTTTAAAAGTAATGACTGAAGCTCATAATTAGAGTGAAGAATAACACAAATTCACCTTGTTATATACAGTAGTACACATTCTTTGATCACACAAGTGACTGGTCTTTTCAGAAAAAGTAGTAGAGTCTATCTCAGAATATGGAGAAAAACGTAATTTATACTTTATACTTACATCTGTCAAAATCAAAAGCTGGTTGTAAACTGGCACAGAGAAAAGCCTGACAGCTGGAGCACTTGAGCATATCACATTCAACTGTGACCCAGCCATATTTGGCACAGACAAGTGGAGACAGCTCGGGGGGCTTACCTGCCCATTTCAAAGAGTATTAATGTTAAGAAAAACAACACTGCAAGTACACTGAAATGAGTAAGTCAGAAATTAAAGCTTTCACGCGTTCTTTATGTATATAGAAATAAACACATTAAATTGAGGGGAAAAGCAGTAAAAAACTGTTATAACAATTATTTATTTTAAAAATGTTTTTTATCTTTATTATTGTAAGTATAAAATTTTTTATTGATTTTAGAGAGAGGAAGGGGAAAGGAGAGGGGGGAGGGAGGGAGGGAGAGAGAGAGAGAGAGAGAGAGATACACTGATTTATTGTTCCATTTATTTATACATTCATTGGTTGATTCTTGTATGTGCCCTGACCGGGGATTGAACCTGCAACCTTGGGAGGATCAGGATGAGGCTCTAACCAACTGAGCTACCTGGCCAGGGCTTAAAAGAATTTTTTTAAATTATTTATTTAAAATTTTTTTCCCCCATTTATCCTCAGAGCAGGAGGGAGAGAGGGAGGAAGAGAGAGAGAGAAACATCAATGTGAGAGAGACACATCGAGTGGTTGCCACCCACACGACCTCAACCAGGGCCAGGGATAAACTGCAACCCAGGTACATGCCCTTAGCGGGAACCAAACCCGAGCCTCTCTGATCCACAGGCCGACACTCTTAACCACAAAATTATCACCCGAGGATATGTTTATTGATGTTACAGAAGAAGGGAGAGAGAGGGAGAGAAGGAGAAAGAGGGAGAGGGAGAGGGAGAGGGAGAGGGAGGGGGAGGGGGAGGGGGAGGGGGAGGGGAGGGGGAGGGGGAGGGGGAGGGGGAGGGGGAGGGGGAGGGGGAGGGGGAGGGGGAAGGGGAGGGGGAGGGGGAGGGGGAAGGGGAGGGGGAGGGGGAGGGGGAGGGAGAGAGAGAGAGAGAGAGGGAAACATCAATGTAAGAGAGAAATATCAATTGTTTGCCTCTCAAATACGCCCCAACTGGGGACCAAACCCGCAACCTAGGTATGTGCCCTGACCCAGAATCAAGCCTGCAACCTTTCGGCATACAGGACGACTCGCTTCAACTGAGCCATACCAGTCAGGGCTTAAAACTATTTTGTTTTTTGTTAGTCCTCACCCTAGGATATTCTTCCATTGACTTTTTAAATAGAATGGAAGGGAGAGAGGGAGGGAGAGAGAAACCTCAATGTGGGAGAGACACATCAATTGGTTGCCTCCTGCACTACTGACCAGGGCTGGGGATCTAACCTGCAACCCAGGTATATGCCCTTGACCAGGAATTGAACCTGTGACCCTTTGGTCTGGCTGATGCTCTAACCATTGAGCCAAACTGGCCAAGGCTTAAAACTATTTTTTTTAAAATCCTCACCCAAGGACATTTTTGCTTTTATCTTCAGATAGAGCGGGAGGGAGAGAAGGGTGAAGAGAGAGAGAGAGAAACATCGATGTGAGAGAGACATATTGACTGGTTGCCACCCACACAACCCCAACCAGGGCTGGGGACAAACTGCAACTAAGGTACGTGCCCTTGGTGGGAACCAAACCCGGGACTCTCTGGTCCGCAGGCCAACGCTCTAACTGCTGAGCCAAACCGGCCAGGGCTCAAAACTATTTTTAAAGAACAGGCACAAACTTCACATAATGATGAAAGTCATTTAAGTAATAAGCAGAGGGAAAAAGTTATTAACTTTTTCTCTAAGAAGCACTATGTATTTCATTTGTTTAAAACATCTATATTGCCCTGGTTGGTTTGCAGAGTGATTAGTGTCAACCTATGGACCGAAGCGTCTTGGGTTGATTCTGGTTAAGGGCACGTACCTGGGTTGCAGGTTAGATCTCTGGCCCCAGTCAGTCATGCAGGAGGCAACCAATCAATGAGTCTCTCTCACATCAATGTTTCTCTCTCTCTCTCTCTCTCTCTCTTTCCCTCCCTCCCACTCTCAGTGCATGGCATGACACTCCAACCAACTGAGCCACACCAGCCAGGGTCCCCCTGCCCCAGATTTGATTGTTATGTACTAATGTGTGTATGTGCTTGGAAAAATGTCCTAAAACACTTATTGATCTTTAATATTCAACACTCAGCTTTTTATATTTTACCTAAAGAGTTCTTATTTTACAGAGCACAGGGGGAAAAACAGATAAAATGTGAAAGATGTAGAAAAGTTCTATATTTTTATAAGGAATATGAGAATTTTTTTTTCTTTAATCCTCACCTGAGGATAGTTTCCACTTTATCTTCAGATAGAGTGGGAGGGGGAGTGGGGGGAGAGAGAGAAACATCGATGTGAGACAGACACATCAACTGGTTGCCTCCTGCACGACCCCAACCAGGGCCGGGGACTGAACCACAACAGAGGTACGTGCCCTTGACCAGAATCAAACCCATGACTCTTTGGTCCAAGGGCCAATGCTCTAACTGCTGAGCCAAACTGGCCAGGGTAAGAATATGAGAATTTGAAAACACTCCAGTATCAGCAAAAGGAGGACCAAAGGCTAGAAAACAGAATTTAGATGTAAATGTTAAAGGAGCTAGGATTATCTAGAATAAAAGTAATAGAATCACTTAACTAGCTTAAGTTAAATAAATAATTATCATATCCAAAGTAGTGATCAATTTATATCCAATGAGAACAAAAGAGAATAAAAGGAAATGGTTCCAAATACTATATTAAAATCAGGCCCTAGCCCTGGCCAGTTTGGCTCAAAGATTAGAGTGTCGCCTGGAGGACTGAAGGGTCTCGGGTTCCATTCCAGTCAAGGGCACATACATGGGTTGCAGGTTCGATCCCCAGACCTAGTCGGGGTCATGGGGGAGACAACCAATTGATGTGTCTCTCTCACACTGATGTTTACTTCTCTCTCTCTCTCCCTTCCTCCCTCCCTCCACTCTCTCTAAAAATCAATGGAAAAATATCCTTGGGTGAGGATTAACAAACAAACAAAAAAATCAGGCCCTAGCCAAGTAAGCTCAGTCGGTTGCAGCATCGTCCTGATATGCTAAGGTTGCAGGTTCAATCTCGGGTCAGGGCACATACAAGAATCAACCAATGAATACATAAACAAGTGGAACAGCAAATCGACGTTTCTCTTGCTCTCTCTCAATCCCTTCCTCTCTAAAATCAAAAAATAAAATTTTTATTTTTATGAAAAAAGTTTTTTTTTCTTTATTGATTTTAGACAGCGAGGAAGGGAGAAGGAGAGAGAGATAGAAACATTGATGAGAGAGAACATCGATTGGCCACCTCCTGCATGCCCCCCACTGGGGATTGGGCCCACAACCTGGGCATGTGCCCTGACCGGGAATCGAACCGGCAACCTCTTGGTGCATGGGTCAATGCTCAACCACTGAGCCACACCGGCCGGGCTCACTTCTGAGATTAGGTTACAAAAAGTCACGCTCTCTTTTTCTCTCTCTCTGATGGAAGCCAGCTGCCATGCTGTGAACTGTCCATGGAAAGGCCCATGTAGCAAGAAACATAGGGAAGCCCAGCCAGTGTGGCTCAGTGGTTGAGTTTCGACCCATGCACCAAGAGGTCACCGGTTCGTTTTCTGGTCAGGGCACATGCCCAGGTTGTGGGCCCAATCCCCACTGGGGGGCATGCAGGAGGCAGCCAGTCCATGTTCTCTCTCATCGATGTTTCTCTCTCTCTCTCCCTGTCCCTTCCTCCCTCTCTAAAAATCAATAAAGAAAAAAAAATTTTTTTAAAAAGAAACAGGGAAATCTCCAGCCAACAGCTAGTATAGAACTGAAGCCTGTAATCCAACAGCCACAAGGAAATGAATCCTGTCAATAACCACGTTAAATCTGAAATGGATCCTTTCCTAGTCTAGCCCTAAGATGACTGTAGCCCCAGCCTATAACTTCACTGCAGTCTGTGAGAGACCCTGAGTCAGAGGACTCGGCTAAGCTGTGCCTGGATTCCTGATCCATAGAAATTGTGAGATAAGTGTTTGTTGTCCTAAGCCACTAAGTTTTAGGGTAATTTGTTATGTAACAATAGATAACCAATATACAGAGGAAAATCCAGAAAGAGACAAAAAGTATAGTAGTCTCAAAAAAAAAAACAAACACACATTAGGTTTAGTTGCCAAGAGCCTTATGCTATAATCCTGCCTCTGGCACTTGCTAGCAGGTTGACCTTTTGCAAGTCCCATAACCTACCTGAACTGCTTCCTCTTCTGTAAAATGAATGTAATAATAATAATAATAATAATAATAATACCTACTTTCATAGGTTTAAGGTGAAGATCAAATGTGATAATATATGTGAAAACACATTATATACAAATGTTAATTATTGTTCCTTCTCCTCTCAGGCTCTTAGTTTTTTCTTCTGTAAAAGGAAAAGGTTGTATCTTCTAAAATGTTCCTTGGAGGGATAATATTTTATGATGCTAATTTTCCTATAAAATTTCTTACCAAGTTTAATTCTTACATTTAAAACATCAGAGTAAGCAGTGTTATTCCTGATGTTATAACAATTCCAGGAGCAAAGAAAGTGCTACTCACATGAACTAAAAAAGGATATAGAAAATGATTCCACTCTGCTAAAGAAGGCTTCTTTGCTTGTAGATTCCAATGGAGGTGGTTCTGTTTGGGGTGATCCATTAACTGACTGGAATGTGGCAGATGTCTCCTTCCTAAAATAAAATGGCAGAACTGTTGGTAATCCTTTCATGTCATCACAGCATCATTTTGCTTAAACATTTTTTATCTAGCTTCTCTGCACTTCACATCATCAATCATACCACCCTGGATTTTAACCTTTCTAAAAATAATTTCAGTCATGTAATTCCTCTGCTTAACATTTCAATGGTTTCACAATATAGTCGGCCCTCTATATCTGCAGGTTCCACATCTGCAGATCAATCAACTGCAGATAGAAAATATTGGGGGGAGGGAGTTATGTTTTTGCTGACGTGAACTATGTAGTTAGGCCTATCATGGTTGCATCTATACTGAACATGTACAGGCTTTTTTTGTTATTTCCTAAACAACTCAGTATAACAACTATTTACATTGTATTAGGTATTATAAGTAATCTAGAAATGATTTAAAGTATACAGGAGGATGTGCACAGGTTATATGCAAACACTATGTCATTTTACATAAAGAATTTGGGCCCTGGCCGGTTTGGCTCAGCGGTTAGAGCGTCGGCCCACGGACCGGAGAGTCCTGGGTTCGGTTCCCGCTAAGGGCACGTGCCTCGGTTGCAGTTTGTCCCCGGCCCTGGTTGGTCGTGCGGGTGGCAGCCACTCGATGTGTCCCTTTCACGTTGATGTTTCTCTCTCTCTCTCCCTCCCACTCTATCTGAACAAAAAATGAAAAAAAAAAAAAAAAAAAAAGAATTTGGGTATCTGAGGATTTTGGCATCCAAAGGAGGTCCTGGACGATGGTACTGTACTTACTAAATAGAATCCAAATTCTTCGGTCTCTTTACCTTTACCCAGGTTTCAAGCAATTTCTACTTCCACAGTGTTCCACTAATCCTATACTGGCAAACTGTTCCTCTAACTCATTCACTGTTCCCCAATAATATTTTGCATAGCTTTAGTAAACACAAAATAAGATTCTGGGCTTCTGCACATTATACAATTTGAACCACCTTAAAAGTTAATTATTTTAACAGTAAAAAAAAAAAAATCTTGACATTGCTACCTGGATCAACCCTTGATACTAACTTCTCCCAAAACCGTACTAATTTGAAAAGTGAAATCAAAGTAAAAATCTGTAGGCAATTTCATGAAAAAAATTCAGGGAGTAAAAAACAATTATCTTATTTTCAGTGAAAGGTATTTCAACAGTGCAACAGAGCCTGGGGAGGGGTAGAGGAAGGAACTGCTGAAGACAAAATACATTTTTTTAAATCCTCACCCTATTTATCTTCAGATAGAGTGGGAGGGAGAAGGGGAGGGAAGGAGAGCGAGCGAGCGAGCGAGAGAAACATCCATGTGAGAGAGACACATAGTCTGCCGCATGACCCAGACCAGGGCCTGGGAGGAACCTCAACCAAAGTATGCTCCCTTGACCGGAATGGAACCCGCGACTCTTTAGTCCGCAGGCCGACGCTGTAACCATTGAGCAACTCCGGCCGGACACTATGGCTAGATATTATTTAACACTTTAATAACGAAGCATGTTATTACATCACTTTTTCCTACTATTTCGATAACTGCATTCCAAAGTAATTGGTTTCCTTTTTAATCCTGTGTAATTTACTTTATACATTTAAAAACATTATTCTGAGAAGGGTTTCATAAGTTTTACCAGCCAGCCAAAAGTGTCTACAGCTCCAAAAAGGTTAAGAAGCCCAATTAAGAGAAGTCAGGTGCGCAGTTAGCGGTCTTCTTTTATCCTCCCCCAAACCTGCCTTACAGCAAAATTCCGCCCGTTGGTGCGGAAGCCAGTACACCCCGAGGAGATAAAGCCGACTAAGCGTATCCCGGAACGAAGCCATCCTCACCGCCGGAGTCGCCCATCAAGGGGTTCCCCCCAGGCCTGAGTCCCCCAAACCCTTTCCATTCAGCTGGCGCTGGACCAGGGTGGACTCGCGAACTCACGCTTCAGTGCCTCCTTCTTCCGGGGCAATCCCCTCATCTATCAGCTGTCGAATTTTCTGGGGAGTCCCTTCTGGGGAGCGAACAACCGCACCCCAATTCTTTTCAATCCCCGAAGCAAACGCTTTCCCCTCACTGGGCGCCGCCATCTTGGTCCGTTGCCGAGTTACTTCCCCGCGGCTTTGAAGGCTCAGGAACTTCCGTTCTGGGGCGGTTAAGATCCCCTACTGCAGGTATCCTCCTGCGCATGCCCACGGGACCCGCTCGTAGCGTGTGTCCTCGGGGCCCACCCCTTCTTGGCCGTTTTAGGACGTGGTAAACTACCACAGGAGGGCTCTGGTGTTTAGGATTGAACCTTAATTAATCGTTTCTTTTATGCAAGAGCATTTGGGGGCTGATAAAGGAGATTTTAGGGCGCTGTCTCTCCAAATGAAGCAGGAATGAGGGGCCCAATTTAATCTTCAAGTAATTAACTTAAATGACCTTCCTAAATTATATCTTTTTAGAAGGGAGGAATTGGCGACCCTCACCTGAGAGTAAATAATTTAGAATACTATTTAGAAACCGTATTACAGGTGGGTTTAGAAGTCTGGCATTTGGCATTATTGAACACTCCCTTCCTCCTTTGTTATTGAGTGTGTCCTACTGACTCAGCTCTAGGGGCTTGCAATGACAGTAGTGAACAAAGGAGACGTAGTTTTTAGTGGACTTAGACATAAAATAAACACTTTTTTCTATAGTTTTGAAATCATAAGTGCTCCAAAGGAGAAGGGTATAAAAGGAGGACCTAATTTAGTTTGCAGAGTCTCCTGAGAGTGTCAGGTGTTGGAGCTAAAGTGGATGAGATCGTGGAAAAGAGATCTGTCTAGAATATTATAACATCCCAGATTGGAAGGACTTTGTCTCATATAACAAACTGAAAAAGAAGACTGTTGTGACTGAGCAATGGGCAGATGAAAGTGGGACAACCCCCCCACCCCCTTTCAGCTAACTCCCTATGGGCCCCTAACTTCAATTATTTTCCCACCCTGTTGATCTAACTACCTTTCCATTGTCCATAACCCCACCACCTTTCTTATTTCTTCTCTCCTTAGCCAGCTTAAATTCATTGCCAAATATTATCATCATTCCTTTGCAAAATTTGAATATGGACTGAGAATTAGTTAATATTAAATAATTAGTTTTGTTACATGTGATAATGGCATTGTGACTATGGTTTTTTAAAAAGTCCTTACTTAGCCCTGGCTGGTTTAGCTCAGCAGTTAGAGTGTGGGCCTGCGGACCGGAGAGTTCCGGGTTCGGTTCCTGCTAGGGGCACCAGCCTCGGTTGCAGTTTGTCCTTGCCCCGGTTGGGGTAGTGTGGGTGGCAACCAGTCAATGTGTCTCTCACATTGATGTTTCTCTCTTTCTCTTTCCCCTCTCTCCCTCCTGCTCTATCTGAAGATAAATGCAAAAATGTCCTCGGGTGAGGATAAAAAAATAGTCCTTACATAGATACCTTTTGAGGTATTTATGGGTGAAACAGTCTGGGATTTGCTTTAAAATTCCTGAGGAAAAGAACATGTGTGCATAAAAGACACTAAAACGAGGCCTAGAATACCTAAAACAATCTTTAAAAAGAAGAAGAAAGAGTGAGGAATCACTTTTCTCAGTTAGGGCCCTTTATATAGCTATAGTAATAAAAACAGTGTAGTATTAATAGAGGAAAAGATGGATAGATCAATAAAAAAGAATAGAGAACCCAGAAATAGACCTTACACTCTATCAATGTCAATGTCCTGGTTGTTATATTATACTGTAGTTTTGCAAGATGTTACCACTGGGAGGAACTGGAAAAGGATACAATGGATTTCTCTCCATTATTTCTTATATGTGCATGTCAATTATCTCAAAATAAAAAGTTTAACTTAAAAAGACTCTGAAATAGTAGCAAATAAAATATAATTTCTCTGATTTGTTTTTAAATGAAATACAGCGTTTTACATTTCTTGATTTTTTGTTGTTTTTTTAAAAAATAAAGATGAATTTTCAAATAAAAAGAACATGTGTGGCAGAATAGATGAAAGAAGATTGCAAAATATTTTTATTTGTTGGACTTGGGTGCTAGACTCATTATGTTATTCTTTCTACTATTGAGATATTTGACAACATCATAATAAAAAGCAAAATAAGTAAGCTAAAAATAATATATTTTCTTGAATATCCTCTCAATTTCGTCGAATGTTTTTTTTTTTTTATCCTCACCCAAGGACATTTTTTTTTTTTGCATTCATCTTCAGATACAGCAGGAGGGAGAGAGGGAGGAAGAGAGAGAGAGAGAAACTTTGATGCCAGAGAGACACATTGAGTGGTTGCCACCCACACGACCCCAACTGGGGCCGGGGCAAACTGCAACCGAAGTACATGCCCTTAGCGGGACTCGAACCCAGGTTTCTCTGGTCCGCCGGCTGATGCTCTAACCGCTGAGCCAAACTGGCCAGGGCATTGTCAAACATTTCTTGCTTTATAGTACTTATTTGGCAAAACCTCAATTACAGTTCAAGTCTGCTGCATCCAATCAGCTGATTATGAAAGAAAAATGCATGACATGCTCATTTGTCTCTGTATTCTTGACCTCAATGTGTCCTTAATTCTGCCCAGTAATCATACTACATCTCCCTAGTCCACTTCCTCTCCTGCTTTCATACATGACTATTTTATATCTCTTTTCTTTCTTTTTTTTAATCTTTACCCAAGGATATTTTTTCATTTATCTCAGATAGAGTGGGAGGGAGGGAGAGAGAGGGAGAGAGAGAGAGAAACATCAACTAGTTGCCCCCCACATGACCCCAACCAGGGCCAGGGACAAACCACAACCGAGGTACGTGCCCTTGACCAGAATCAAACCCGCGACTGTTTGGTCCACAGGCTGATGATGCTCCAACCGCTGAGCCAAACCAGGGCTATATCTCTTTTCTTAAACCTTTAATACCTACACCTAGCCATTCTCTCTGTCTGGTGAGGACCTTACTTCATATCTCACTTAAAAAAATTAAAGCAGTGACCTGGCCGGTTTGGCTCAGCGGTTAGAGCGTCGGCCTGCGGTCCAGAGAGACCCGGGTTCGGTTCCCGCTAAGGGCATGTACCTCGGTTGCAGTTTGTCCCCGGCCCTGGTTGGTCGTGCGGGTGGCAGCCACTCGATGTGTCCCTTTCACATCGATGTTTCTCTCTCTCTCTCTCTTCCTCTCTCTCCCTCCCACTCTATCTGAACAAAAAATGAAAAAATGTCCGAAAAAATGTCCTCGGGTGAGGATAAAAAATAAAATAAAAAATTAAAGCAGTAATAATAATAAAAAAATTAAAGCAATCAGCCCTGGTTGGTATGTCTCAATGGTTAGAGCATCAGCCCTTGCACCAAAGTGTCCTGGGGAACTGGGTTTGATTCCCGGCCAAGAGCACATACCTGGGTTGCAGTTTCAATCCCTGGCCCTGGTTGGGGCATGTGCAAGAGGCAACCGATCGATGTGTCTCTCTCACATTGATGTTTCTCTCTCTCTCCTTTCTTCCTCCTCCCTCCTTTCCACTCTCTCTAAAAACCAATGGAAAAAAATATCCTTGGGTAAAGATTAAAAAAAATTAAAGCAATCAGAAGAGAACTTCCACAAATTTCCACCACCACATCTATCCATTAGCATATAGAGTACTGAGAATTTAAGTTCCCACATTCCCATGGTAACAAACAGAAATCAGAGCCAGTTTTAAGTTCAATTGATCAATAACTTACCTGAGTGAACATGCTTTTGCAAGCCCAATCAATGACAACCCGTTGATTCTGAAAATAAGCCAATCACAAAGAGATTCACTTCAGTAAACATGTCTGAGTGCCAACAAATCAGTAGTTTCACCCAAGTTATCACTTCTGCAGATGACGTCGACACACTTAGACCTCTGAAAGTTCACCAAGCTCTGAATTACTGACTTTCTCGAAATCCAATATAAGATGAGCAGTCTGGTCTCCTTGAAGCCATGCCCGATCAGCATGGCTCTGCCTCTAGTATAAGTAGTAAATTCAATTTTGTCTTTTTATTTCATGTATCAAGTGGTTGTCTTATCATTCTCTGATAGTACTTTACCTTCCCTCCTGTTGCTGTAGATCAGTAGTTCTCAAGTGGGCACAATTTTGCCTACCAGGGGATATTGGCAATCTCTGGAGACATTCTTGGTTGTTACAACTGGGGTGGTGGTAGAGGTCGGGGATGCTGCAAAACATCTTAACAATGCACAGGATACCCTCCCACACACAACAAAGAATTACCATGCCCAAAATGTCAAAAGTGCGGAAGTTGAGAAACACTGCTATAGTCCGTGCCAACCTTATACACTGACCTAATAATCCCCTCTTGCCTGTTCAGGGACATTGCCCAACAGTTCTCTCCTCTACTGAATGTTCCCATCAGCATCAAAATAGTATTTCTCCCACCTTAAAAACAAAACAAAAACCTTCTCTGATTCCAGTTCCTTCTTCAGCTACCACTCCATGTCTACCACTCCATTTATCTGCTCTTTACAGCAAAACTCCTTGAAAAAATTACCTATCCTCCCTGGTTCTAATAGCTTCTGTCTCCCCCCACCAACCCATCCCATTGTTTTTGCTCCAGCTACACTGATCTCCTTACTAGTTTTTGTTGTTGTTAATCCTCACCTGAGGATATTTTGCCATAGATTTTTTAAAAATATGTTTTTATTGATTTTTTAGAGAGAAAGCAAGGGAGAAAGAGAGAGAGAAAGATCGATGTGAGAAACATCAATTGGCTGCCTCCCGAATGTCCCTACTGGGGATCAAGCCCAAAACTGGCATGTGTCCTGACCGGGATTGGAATAGGGACCTCTCAGTCCACCGGACTATGCTCAGTACCCTGAGCTACACCAGCCAGGCTCCATTGATTTTTTTTTCCTTTATTGATATTAGAGAGAGAGGAAGGGAGAGGGAGAGAGAAATAGAAACATCGACTGGCCACCTCCTGCATGCCCTCCACTGGGGATCAGGCCCACAACCTGGGCATGTGCCCTAACTGGGAATCGAACTGGTGACCTCTTGGTGCATGGGTCCATGCTGAACCACTGAGCCACACCGGCCGGGTTCCATTGATTTTTTTTTTTTTTTTAGATAGAGTGGAAGGGAGGGAGAGAGAGAAACATCGATGTGAGAGAGACACATTGATTGGTTGCCTCCCGCACAGCCCTGGGGCCAGGGATCAAACCTGCAACCCAGGTAAATGCCCTTGACTGGGAATCAAACCCACAATGCTTCAGTCCACAGGCTGAAACTCTAACTGCTGAGCTAAACGAGCCAGGGCTCCTTATTAGTTCTTTAAAAAAAATATATATATATATATATATATATATATATATATATATATATATATATATCTTAATCCTCACCCGAGGATATTTTTCCATTTTTGTTCAGAAAGAGTGGGAGGGAGAGAGATGGAGAGAGAGAAATATCAACATGAGAGGGACACATCAAGTGGTTGCCTCCCACATGACCCCAATGAGGGCTGGGGCCGAATTGCAACCAAGGTACGTGCCCTTGACCGGAATCGAACCCGAGACTCGTTGGTCCACGGGCCAATGCTCTAACTGCTGAGCCAAACCGGCCAGGGCTCCTTATTAGTTCTTGAATGTGACATATGTAGTCTTGCTTAGGACACTTGCACTGCTGTACCCTCCACCTGGAAGGCTCTTTCAGATACCCACAGGACTCACTCCCTCACATCCTTCAATTCCTTGTTCTAATGTCACCTTTTCAATGAGACCTATCCTGACCACTCTATCAACTTGCAACTTGCCCTCTTCCCAACAGACACGTGGGATTCCTCTTCCACTTAATGTGCTTTGTTGTCCTCTATAGTGCTTATCTTCTTATATCGTACCATATAATTCTCTTATGTTAATTTCTGTCTCTCCCTGTCCTCATTAGAATATAATCTTTTTTTTTTTTATCCTCACCCGAGGACATTTTTTCATTTTTAGTTCAGATAGAGTGGGAGGGAGAGAGAGGAAGAGAGAGAGAGAGAAACATCGACGTGAAAGGGACACATCGAGTGGCTGCCACCCGCACGACCAACCAGGGCCGGGGACAAACTGCAACCGAAGTACATGCCCCTAGTGGGAACTGAACCCGGGTCTCTCTGGACCGCAGGCCGATGCTCCAACCGCTCAGCCAAACCGGCCAGGGCAGAATATAATCTTTATAATCTTCACAAGAGCAGGAGTTTTGTCTTTTTTGTTCATTGCTGTGTCCCAGTGTTTATAACAGAGCAGATACTCAATAAATAGTTTTTAAATGAATGTATGCAAACCTTCTAAAGGATTTAGACTTTATCCTAAAGCCAAAGACAGTCATTGAAAGATGTTAAGCAGCCCAGCCGGTGTGGCTCAGTGGTTGAGCATCGACCCATGCACCAAGAGGTTGCTGGTTTGATTCCCGGTCAGGGCACAGGCCTAGGTTGTGGGCCAAACCCCCAGTGGGGGGCATGTAGGAGGTGGCCAATCGATGTTCTGTCTCATTGATGTTTCTATCTCTCTCTCCTTCTCCCTTGCTCTCTCTCTAAAATCAATAAAGAAAAAAAATTTTTCTTAAATGTTAATTAGCACAGTAGCATAAATAGTGCGTTTTGGGAAAGATCACTCTGAGAACTATGTGAAGAATGGATTGGAGCCAAGAGAGAATATAGAGTGACCATATGAGCTTACTAAGGAAGCCCCTGCAGAAGGTGATGATGGGTCAAAACTAGGGTGGAAATAGCTGGAAGTGGGAAGGTTCAAGATATATTTTGGAGCCAAAAACAATAGGACTTGGTGATGGGTTATACATAGCAGGTGAGAGAATCTATTTCAAGGAGAACTGAACAACCATGTATAAATACATCTATGTATGTGTACATACATTATATATTTACATACATATATGTGTATATTTGTCCCTCCCCCCTTTTTTTTGCATTTCTCTTCAGATAGAGTGGGAGGGAGAGAAGGAGGAAGAGAGAGAAACATCGATGTGAGAGAGACACATCAAGTGGTCGCCACCCACACAACCCCAACCAGGGCCAGGGACAAACTGCATCCCAGGTACGTGCCCTTAGCGGGAACTGAACCGGGGACTCTCTGGTCTGCTGGCCGATGCTCTAACCGCTGAGCCAAACTGGCCAGGGCCTATTTTTTGTTTTGTTTTGTTTTTTTTAAAGTGAAAGATTGTTCAGGTGCTGAAGGCAACTCCAACTTTACTTAAATATATTTGGAGTCCTTAGATTTCTTTTTTTTAAAAATATTTTTTCTTTATTGATTTTAGAGAGAGAGGAAGGGAGAGGGAGAGAGAGATAGAAACATCGATGAGAGAGAACAATGATTGGCCACCTCCTGCACGCCCCCCACTGGGAATTGGGCCCACAACTTGGACATGTGCCCTGACCAGGAATCAAACCAGCGACCTCTTGGTGCATAGGTTGACGTTCAACCACTGAGCCATACTGGCCGGGCCTTGGATTTCTTTAATACCTTTTAGTTTTTTGGGTTTTTTGCTGTGTTTGTAAACTTACATTCTAAAATACAACATGCTGATTTGGAGCTAAGAGGTCTTTTTTCTTTTTCTTTTTTAATTTTAATTTTTTTTATTTTTTATCCTCACCCGAGGACATTTTTGCATTTATCTTCAGATAGAGCAGGAGGGAGAGAGGGAGGAAGAGACAGAGAAACATTGACATGAGAGAGACACAGCGAGTGGTTGCCACCCATATGACCCCAACCGGGGCCGGGGACAAACTACAACCCAGGTACATGCCCTTAGCAGGAACCGAACCTGGGACTCTCTGGTCTGCAGGCCAACCCTCTAACTGCTGAGCCAAACCGGCCAGGGCTCTTTTTTTTTTTTTTTTTTTTTTAATAGTTGTAAATTAAAAAAAATTTCTTTATTGATTTTAAAGAGAGAGGAAAGGAGAGGGAGAGAGATAGAAACATCAGTGAGAGAGAACATTGATTGGCCACCTCCTGCATGCCCCCCACTGGGGATCAGGCCCACAACCTGGGCATGTGCCCTGACCGGGAATCGAACTGGCGACCTCTTGGTGCATGGGTCCACGTTCAGCCACTGAGCCACACCAGCCGGGCAAGGTCTTTTTTCTTTAAAACACATTTATTCAGGATCATGATCAGACTATTACATTTAGCAATCAACAGCATGGGTGCGAAAAAAGAAATCTATATTAAAACCCTTTTTCAATGCTTTCCACTTTCCACAGCACAGAAATAAATAACTTGTTATACAATTAGTCACAAATACAGTCCTTGAGTTTTTTTTGCCCATTCACATGAGTATTTTCTAAAACATGTCTTGTTTGTAGCAACTAGGCCCTGCCCCCACTGTGCTTGGATGAGTTCACAAATCTGTTGTAACCTGTGGCTTCCCTGTCACTTCTCTGTCTCTCCTCTCCTGCTAAGCTTTGCTCCTTGGCAGTAATTAAAACCTTCTGCCCCAGCTACTGCTGCTGCTGGAACCGCCGTAGCCACCTTGGTTTCGTGGTTTGGCAAAGTATTGGCCTCCACCACCACAGGGGCCAGAGCTTCTGCCTCCAAAATCTCCTCCTTTCATGGATCCGAAATGTGAAGGTTGATTGTTGTAACTGCCAAAATCATTGCAGCTTCCACCACCAACAAAGCCGCCTCTGCTTCTTCCATCGTTACAGCTGACACAGTGGCCAATCCCACCATAGCCACTGTCCTAGTTTCCATAACCCCATCCACCACTTCCATAGCCTCTGCTTCCTCCAGAATAACCAGGGCCGCCTCCTCCAGAACCACCATCATTACCAAATCCATTATAGCCATCCCCACTGCCACCATGTCCACCACCACCACCACAGCTGCCACCAAAACCACCTCGACACTGAAGTTTTCTCCACAAACAATGTCATCATTCCCACCAAAACCACCTCCACGACCACCTCCAAAGTTTCCAGAAGCACTTCAACCTCCCTGGCTGGATGGAGCACTAGCCATCTCTTCCATAGACAGGGCTTTCCTTAATTCACAGTTGTGTCCATTCACAGTGTGGTATTTCTTAATGACAATCTTGCCTACAGAGTCATGGTCATCAAAGGTTACAAAAGCGACTTCCGGTCAAGATGGCAGCATAGGTAAACTCAATACTCGCCTCCTCCCACAACCACATCAAAATTACAATTAAACTACAGAACAACCATCATTCAGAACCGCCTGAAATCGAGCTGAATGGAACTCCTACAACTACGAGATTAAAGAAGCCACATCGAGACTGGTAGGAGGGGCAGAGGCGGACGGGCTGGTCCCACACCCATGTGTGGTGGATAAAAATCAGGAGATACCTCCCTGTGAAGGTCCTCCCTGAGTAGTGAGGGGTCCCTGTCCCACACCAGGCACCCAGCCCAGGGTTCCAGTGCCAGGTAGAGAAGTCCCCATAATTTCTGGATGTAAAAACCAGCGGAAACTGAGGCTAAAGGAGACTGAAGCTTCTGGAGCCCCAGGCAGCTCCTCTTAAAGGGCCCACACATGGACTTACTCAGACTTGCTCCCTCTAATCTCGGAGGGGAGGCAGCTTGAAAGGCACCAGAGACAGACAGGGAAGAACTGAGCTGTTTGGCCTCGGGACGAGGGCTGTAGAGGCAGCTTTCTCTCTCACAGATGTGCTGGTGGAGGCCTTTGTTCCTTTGGTGAGCCCTTCCCCTGGATGGAAGACAGCTGCCACATCTGGGACTCCAGCAACCTGGCTCACACTGGTGATTCCCCGAGGCCCTGCCCCACCCAACTTTCAGGCCCACCCAAGCTGTTTCCAGTGGCTTTACCATAGGATTGGCCTGTCTTGGATCCTGCTTCAGAGTTTCCTAAAATCTCTCAAACAAACAGTATCTGGTCTCAGTGAGCCCCATACCTCTCATTAAGTGGCCCCAGGCCTAGCACTAGAAGCAGCCAGCCTTGGTTCACAACTTGGCTTTTCCTGGGCACCTCCAAGCCCAGCACAAGAAGCAGCCATCGGCAGATCACTCTGTAGCTTGTGCCGGGTGGCCCCAGATAGAACACAGGCAGTGGCTGACCTTGCCCCAGAGCCAGCACACCCAGTGGACAGCTTCAGACCACATCGAAGCACCACCACCCAACCACTTCCACAGTGACACACTCAATGAGTGGACTCAGTGGTTACCAGAACCCTGCTGAAGTAAGTCTTGCTCTGTGTGGTGGGCCCCTACACAGCTGATCCTCCAAGGTAGTCAGAGGCCAGTCATCAGTGGGCACACCCAGTCCTTGCACCTGATCAGCCTGAGTAAATCCCTCCCATTGATGTGCCAACAGCAATCAAGATTCAATTACAACAGAAGGGTATACAGTCCACACTAGGGGTGCACCTCGAGGGCCCAGCTGGGGTGATCAGGGAGGCTGTACCACTGGATCCTACAGGACATCTACAACAATAAGCCACCCTACGAAGCCTAGGAGACATAGCAACTCTACCTAATACATTGAAACAAACACAGGGAAGCAGTCAAAATGAGGAGACAAAGAAACATGTCTCAAATGAAAGAAAAGAATAAAACTCTAGGAAAAGAATGAAACAAAGTGGAGATAAGCAATCAATCAGCTGCACAGGACAAAACACTGGTTATAAGGATGCTCAAGGAACTTAGTGAGAACTTCAAGGAACTTAAGGAGAACTCCAAGGAACTTAGTGAGAACATCAACAACATAAAAAAGGACCAGTCAGAAGTGAAGGATGCACTAACCGAAATAAAGAATAATTTACATAGAATCAATAGTAGAGTAGGTAAAGCCAAGAGGCAAACCATCGATTTGGAATATAAGGAAGCAAAAGAACACCCAATCAGAACAGCAAAAAGAAAAAAGAATCCAAAAAAATGAGGCTAGTGTAAGGAGCCTCTGGGACAACTTCAAGCATGCCAACATTCGCATCATGGGGGTGACAGAAGGAGAAGAGAGAGAACAAGAAATTGAAAACCTATTTGAAAAAGTAATGACAGAAAACTTCCCTAACTTGGTAAAGTAAACAGACATACAAGTCCAGGAAGCACAGAGTCCCATACAAGATGAACCCAAAGAAGTCCACACCAAGACACATCATCATCAAAATGCCAGAGGTTAAAGACAAAGAGAGAATCTTAAAAGCAGCAAGAGAAAAGTAGTTAGTTACCTACAAAGGAGCTCCCATAAGACTGTCAGCTGATTTCTCAAAAGAAACTTTGCAGGCCAGAAAGGAGTGGCAAGAGATATTCAAGGAGATGAAAAGCAAGGACCTACAACCAAGATTACTCAATTCTGCAAAGCTATCATTTAGAATCGATGGTTGTATCAAGAGTTTCCCAGCCAAGAAAAAGCTAAAGGAGTTCATCACCACCAAACCAGTATTATATGAAATGTTGAAGGGTCTTCTTGAAGGAGAAGAACAAAAATATGAACAATAAAATGGCAATTAATACATATCTATCAACAATTGAATCCACAAACAAAATGAGCAAGCAGAACAGAAACAGACTCATAGATAACAGAGAATTTTCTGTTGCTTGCCAGATGGGCAGGGGCTGGGGGGATGGGTGAAAAAGATGAAGGAATTAAGAAGTACAAATTGGTTGTTAGACTGATGAACCTCAAAGGGAAGGGGAGAGGGAGGGCGGGGGAGATAAACCAAAGAACTTCTATGCATATATGCATAACCAATGGACACAGACAATAGTGTAAGGAAGGCAGAGGGGGCCGGATTGGGGAGGAGCGGGGTCAATGGGGAAAAAAAGTGGGGGAGACATCTGTAATACATTCAACAATAAAGATAAGTTAAAAAAAAAAAAGGTTACAAAAGCAAACTTCTCTTTTGCCACTGCCTAGGTCAGTCAAGATTTCAATCACTTTGATTTTCCCATGCTGTTTGAAATAATCTCTTAGGTGATGTTCTTCAGTGTCTTCAATGCCACCAACAAAAATCTTTTTCACAGTTAAGTGGGCACCAGGTCTTTGAGAATCTTCTCTTGAGACAGCCTTCTCTGGTTCCACAGCTCATGTAGCCTTGCATTCATGGCTGTATCCATGTCCTCCATGGTGGCATCAGGACAGACCCAAAGACTCTCATCGTTCTCTCTCATCGATGTTTCTATCTCTCTCTCCTTCTCCCTACCTCTCTCTCTAAAATCAACAAAGGAAAAAAAATATCTGGAAGGATAGACACCAAACTGTCAACAGTCTTTTGGAGTTGGGAGTAGGACTGTTGTAACGTGTCAGCGAGATAACCAGAGACGCACAGCTGAATTATAAAGGAGCACTTTATTCACTGGCAGGCTGAAGGGGGGCTCTCCCCAAATTGACAGCTCGGAGCCTTCTTTGTTGCCCGCTTATGTAGACACAAACTATAGAGAAAAACAAACTACATTCTTGGTGCTGCTTTTGGCACCATTAAGGGGGGAAACTGATAGAAGGGGGGCTAGAGGAGCTGTTAGGTCAGGGCAACCATTAATCTCTTTCTTTTCATGATTCCTCTGAGTTTCCCAAGGCCATCCTTAACCTTATCTTCATAGTTTTCTTTGGGTTTCTCAAGGCCCTTATGTTTACAAAAAAGAAACTGACAGGGTGTGTACATGCAGTAACTGAGGGTCAGAATGGAGTTATTACAGGACCAGGTAGAGAGTGAAGGGCAGATTTTCACTTTTTCTATCTATTCTTCTATTTATGGACAATTACATAATACGGTCATATTCGTCATTTTTAAAATTAAAATTAAATTTAAAGACATAGTAGTGTAGTTACCCATATGACTATTGGACCAATCTTGGGACTATTACAACTTCACATATTATTATCTTATTTTGTGTCTCCTAGATGAGTAATTATAAAGCATTTCTTAAGAATCTACTTTGTGGAGTAAATATCTCACATTGGAATTGTACTTTACAGTTTGTATCTATTTCTTACAACTCTAGAAGTGGTATATTAATTAGAATGTTATTGGCTTCACATAACAAAACTAATTTAACTTGCCCTGGCTGGTTTGGCTCAGTGGTTATAGTGTCAGCCCGTGGACCAAAGCGTCGTGAGTTTGATTCCAGCTGAGGGCACGTACCTTGGTTGTGGTTTGGTCCCTGGCCCTGGTCAGAGTTGTGCGGGAGGCAACCAATCGATGTGTCTTTATCACATCGATGTTTCTCTCTCTCTCTCTCCCTCCCTCCCATTCTATGTAAAGATAAATGGGAAAAAAAATCCTCAGGTGAGGATTAAAAAACAACAACCAATTGACTTACGCAAGAAGGAGAATTTGGTAGAACAGTATTTCTTAAAATTGAGTAATGTTCATTTCACCTTTTAATTTTGTTCATCCTGTTTTAAATAGAAAAAAGCCTCCTCAATGTTGACAAGTTATTTTTATCAAAATGTTACTTAAACACATACATTATTTATAAGCTTTTTACGATTATAGTTCTTATAAAACATAAAATCAGAATAAACTTATAAATTAACTAACCATAAACTCAAAACATCACATTAGTGACATTAATTTCCTCTGATTAATGATGTTGCTTTGCTGAACTACAATCACCAATGTTGGAGAGAAGTAGAAAAAAATATGTCCCAGTTTAATCTGCTTGTGCAATTTAGTTTTAATAATACTAACACATGCAGAGAGCGCCTCTTCATTTAAGCTTGTTACACCAAGAATGTAAAATGATATTAATAATTTCAAGGTTTTGTTTACTTATTTGGGATAATTGGATGTTATACTTCACAAATGTTTGCCAGAGAGCATTCCTCTAATGTCAATTTAATGAGATGTCACTTTATATCTTCATAAAACTGTCTTGTTCTCTTGTAGTTAAGTTAGTGTTACATAAATCTGCATCAAATGAGTATATTAAGCCAATTAATGCTGGAATTGGAAACAGAAAATAATATCTGGACTTCAAGTTCAATATTGCAGATGTTGAAAAACGTGTCTAGCTTTAGCCCAAACTTTCTATTAAATTATAGAAGGAAATAAATAAACAACTCATTCACATAACTTTTAAAATGTTTGACCATTATTCAGTTTTTATTATTTATTTATTTTTATTTTTTGTTAATCCTCACCAGAGGCTATTTTTCCATGGATTTTTAGATAGAGTGGAAGGGAGGGAGAGAGGGAGGGAGGGAGAGAGAGAGAGAGAGAGAGCAACAATGATGTGAGTGAGACACTTTGATGGGTTGCCTTCTGCGTGACCCTGGCTGAGGTCAGGGATGGAACCTGCAACCCAGGTACATGCCCTTGATTGGGAATCAAACCTGAGACCCTTCAGTCCTCGGGCCAACGCTCCAACCACTAAGCCAAACCGGCCAGGGCAATTATTCAGTTTTTAAAAATAAACTTCCACTTTTTATTGAACTTGGAACATTAGGATCACTATGAAACTTGACTTGGATTTCCTGCTGTGACATCATGCAGCCTTCACTTGGCATGAGTGCATGTTTCCATGTTATATGGCAGCCTTTGTCCTCTTCTCGTTAGCTTGCAACATCGAACATAATATATTACTGTGTCACATTATGTCATTTTGCTGATGTCAAGTATAAAATTAAACTTATTAAATAACAATAAACTAATGTTGACTTCTGTTTTAATCTTTCAGTTATAAAACACTACTATTAAGAGCATTGTTATTATAATTGATGGTTGCAAGACCGTGTGGCTTTGTGCTGGAACAGTACTACATTTAAATCATAGCCTAAACAAGAATATCAATCTTTCATTATATTGCTCTTAAACATGCATAATGTGACATGATAGATCTTTATGTGGCAGGTAGAAGATATTTGAGAGCAGAGGTCTTTTCCCTGAGGCTGCTGCTTATAGCAGATTCACCCATGGGAGTGGGCAGCCTCCAGTACAAATCTTCATTGCTGTGATCTTTGAAAACATAAATCTGATCATGTCACCTCTCTGCTTCAATGGCTCCTCGCTCCATTAGGCTTCAATCTAAGCTCCTTGATGAGGCTTACCTTTCCAATGTCATCTCAAGCAGAATTGTTTAATTCCTTCCCTACTCTGGAATGAAATCTTGGTTTAACCTTTGCAAAGCCCAAGGTCTTTTTTCTAAATATCAAAGGCAAATTCAGACCTTTTTGTCCAGAGTTCCACAAATAAACATGGAAGCTTTGAAATTAGTTTATTTTTTTAAGTGGGGGTGGGAGAGGGGCAAAGAATTGGCATCAAAATTCCCATATCCAGCCCAGCCGGTGTGGCTCAGTGGTTGAGCATCAACCCATGCACCAAGAGGTCGCCGGTTCGATTCCTAGTCAGGGCATATGCCCAGATTGTGGGCCCAATCCTCAGTGGGGGGCATGCAGGAGGTAGCCAATCGATGTTCTCTCTCATTGATGTTTCTATCTCTCTCTCCCTCTCCCTTCCTCTCTCTCTAAATACCAATAAAGAAAAAAAATTTCTGTATCCATTTCTTAGACAGGGTTCAAGGTGCCAGATTTCTGGGAGCCTAACACTTTACTAAACACATTAGTTGTCTGCTCTAATGTTGATCAAACACCTGCCTGAGAATCATGAGAGGAGAGTTTAAATGCCCTGTATTTCAACCAGCCCTCCAGAACAGGACATTTTAACTTGAACACTTACAAGCAAGGTGTTTCAAGATAATCCTGGTCCCTTTGCACCAATCCCCCTCACTTTTTTTTCTACATTAAAATACTTTAGGCTGCTCTGTTTACAGCTCCCTCTTTACCTCACTGCATCACTAAGAAACTCCTTTCATTTTAAACTCTAAAAAAAAAAGCCCTGGCCATTTTGGCTCAGCGGTTAGAGAGTCATCCCGTGGACCAAAGAATCTTGGGTTTGATTCTGGTCAAGGGCATGTACCTCAGTTGCAGTTCGGTCCCTGGCCCTGGTCGGGGTCATGCCGGAGGCAACCAATCAATGTGCCTCTCTCACATTGGTGTTTCTCTCTCCCTCCCTCCCAATCTATCTGAAGAAAATGGAAAAAATATCCTCGAGTGAGGATTAAAAAATAATAATAAAAGTGTCTAGTTCACAAGAGGCGAGTCCTCATCTTTCTTTTACTTTTTCTTGTGCAGCCAAATTTAACCTTAGCTACAATTTATATTTTGCACTTCTATGACATCTGTATGTATAATACTTATGTGTGTAATGCTTATATGTGTAAATGCTTATAATTTTCATAATTAAGTATACTAAAGACTCATTACTTTGGGCTCCTCAGTATTAATGTTAATTTGATCTGGGCTGAAGACAAGCAGTTAGTCAACTTTGACTCTTCACCACAGAATTTATATGCTCCTGGTCATATTTAATCTACAACAAACTAACCAATAGTCTAAGAAGTAAACATTAAAAATTTTTTTTTCTTTTTTGATATTAGAGAGGGAGAGAAAGGGAGAAGAAAAGAGAGAGATAGAAATATCGATGAGAGAGAACATCGATTGGCCGCCTTCTGCATGCCTCCCACTGGGGATCGGGCCCACAACCTGGGCATGTGCCCTGACCGGGAATCGAACCAGTGACCTCTTGGTGCATAGGTCGATGCTCAACCACTGAACCACACCGGCTGGGCAAAAGTAAACATTTTTAAAGTACTGCTATACATTGATTGCTAATGGAAATATGACCTTACATTTACATAAAACATTATACTTTTCCATGTATTTTCACACATTCTATTTCATTGATCTCTCACAATAACTCTCAGATGAGGCTAAAACAGAAGACATTTTCCACATGATCAAACTGGGGTACAAAGGGTTGAACTTGTGTTCTCAACTCTGGCTTGAGATTAGAATACCTTGGGGAGCTTTGAAAATATGGCCAATGCCTGTGTTCCAGAGATTCTGATTCAAATTGTCTGGATGGAGCTGAACATTAGTATTTTCTAAAATGGCCTCAGGTTAGAGACTTCCGGTCAAGATGGCAGCGCAGGTAAACGCGGTATCGCGTCCTTCCACAACCACATCAAAGTTACAACTAAACTACAGAACAATCATCATTTAAAGCCTCCCGAAATCAAACTGAATGGGAGTGCTACAACTATGAAATTAAAGAAGAAGCCACATCGAGACTGGTAGGAGGGGCGGAGGTGCTACAGGCTGGTCCCACACCCACGTGTGGCGGATAAAAATTAGCAGGGACACCTCCGCTGGGAAGGTCCTCCCTGAGGATTGAGGGGGTCCCCGTCCCACATCAGGCGCCCAGCTCAGGGTTCCAGTGCCCGGAAGAGAATCCCCATAACTTCTGGCTGGAAAAACCAGTGGGAACTGAGGCTGAGGCGGCTGGAGCCCCCGGCAGCTCCTCTTAAAGGGCCCGCGCAGGGACTTACTCTGACTCCCACCCTCCAGGCTGCAGCGCGCTCGGGAGGCAGCTTGAAAGGCACCAGAGTCATATGGGGAAGAACTGAGCTGTTTGTCATTGGAGCGAGGGCTGGGGAGGCAGCTTTCTCCTGGACAGACGTGCTATCAGGGGCTTTCGTTTCTTTGGTGAGCCCTCCCCTGAGCCGGCAGACGCGGCCATATCTGGGACTCCAGCAACGTGGCTCACACTGTTGGCCCCGCCCTGGTGATTCCCTGAGGCCCCGCCCCATCCAACTTTCAGGCCCACCCAAGCTGTTGCCAGTTGCTTTACCATAGGATTGGCCTGTCTTGGATCCTGCTTCAGCTTTTCCTAAATTCTTTCACACAAGCAGCATCTGGTCTCAGCTAGCCCCATACCTCTCGCTAAGTAATACATAGAAACAAACACAGGGAGGCAGCCAAAATGAGGAGACAAAGAAACAGGTCCCAAATGAAAGAACAGAACAAAACTCCAGGAAAAGAACTAAGTGAAATGGAGTTAAGCAACCTAACAGATGCAGAGTTCAAAACACTGCTTATAAGGATGCTCAATGGACTTAGTGAGAACCTCAGTCAACTTAGTGAGGGCCTCAAGAGCATAAAAAAGACCAGTCAGAAATGAAGGATGCACAGTTAGAAATGAAGGAGGCACTAACTGAAATAAAGAATAGTTTACACAGATTCAATAGTAGAGTAGGTAAAGCCAAGAAGCAAATCATTGATTTGTAATATAAGGAAGCAAAAAACACCCAATCGTAACAGCAAAAAGAAAAAAAGAATAAAAAAAAAATGAGGATAGTGTAAGGAGCCTTTGGGACAACTTCAAGCATGCCAACATTCGCATCTTGGGGGTGCCGGAAGGAGAAGAGAGAGAACAAGAAATCAAAAACCTATTTGAAACAATAATGGCAGAAAACTTCCCTAACTTGGTGAAGGAAACAGACATACAAGTCCAGGAAGCACAGAGAGTCCCAAACAAAATGAACCCCAAGAGGCCTACACCAAGACACATCATCATCAAAATGCAAAAGGTTCAAGACAAAGAGAGAATCTTAAAAGCAGCAAGAGAAAAGCAGTTAGTTACCTACAAGGGAGTTCCCATAAGACTGTCAGCTGATTTCTCAGAAGAAACTTTGCAGTCCAGAAGGGAGTGGCAAGAAATATTCAGAGTGATGAAAAGCAAGAACCTACAACCAAGATTACTCTATCCTGCAAAGCTGTCCTTTAGAATCGATGGCCATATAAAGAGTTTCCCAGACAAGGAAAAGCTAAAGGAGTTCATCACCACCAAACCATTATTATATGAAATGTTGAAGGGTCTTCTTGAAGAAAAAGATAAAAAAATATGAACAAACAAAATGGCAATAAATACATATCTATCAACAATTGAATCTACAAACAAAATGAATAAGCAGAACAGAAACATTCTCATAGATACAGAGAACTTTTGTTGGTTACCAGATGGGTGGGGGCTGGGGGATGGGTGAAAAGGTGAAGGGATTAAAAAGTACAAATTGGTTGTTAGACTGACAAACCTCAAAGGGCAGGGGGGTAGGGGGGTGGGAAGAAATAAACTAAAGAACTTATATGTATGTATGCATAACCAATGGACACAGACAACAGTGTGGGGAAAGGCAGGAGGGAGGCGGGAATGGGGAGGAGGGGGGCAATGGGGGAAAAATGAGGAATATCTGTAATACTTCAACAATAAAGATAAGTTTAAAAAATAAAAAAATAAATAAAAAATAAAAAAAAATAAAATGACCTCAGGTTGGTCCAATGTGCAGTCAGAGTTGAGAGCCACTGGGTTACACACGCTGAGTTTAGGATGCCAATTTGACAAACAAAACTAGATTTCATAATATAGTGAAATTTTTTACCCCCACCCCCTCAATCCTCTATTTCCCCACTACATTAAAAGTTGCAATTATATTGCCCTGCCGGTGTTGCTCAGTGGATTGAGCATCATCCCATGGACTGAGAAATCCTGGTTCGATTCCCGGTCAGGGCACATGCCCGGGGTGTGGGCTTGATCCCTAGTGGAGGGCATGCAGGAGGCAGCCAATCGATGTTTCTCTCTCCCATCAATGTTTCTATCTCTCCCTTCCTCTCTCTAAAAAATAGAAAATATTTTTTAAAAAGTTGTAATTATAGAATCTCTGTGGGAAAACAATTCTGGAAATTCGTTTGAATCACTGTATGTATTCAACATTTATAAAATATAATTTCCTGGGAAATATTCTGAATGCAGACTTCTTGCTAATTCTGACTTTTTTTTTCTGAGCATGAATTGAGAGTTCTTACTGCTTGTCATGCTATCTTCATATGAGGGTAAGCCTCAGGAGGGTAGAGATGGTCCTGCTGTCTTAAGGCATTATGATAGTCCATTCTTTTTTATTTTTAAATATGTTTTTAATGATTTTAGAGAGAGAGAGAAAGGGAGAGGGAGAGACATGGATGAAAGAGAAACATGAATGGGCCACCTCCTGCACGCCCCCTACTGGGGATCCAGCCTGCAACCAGGCATGTGCCCTGACCAGAAATGGAACCAGTGACCTTCTTGGTGCACAGGACAGTGCTCAACCAACTGAACCACATTGGCCAAGGCATGATAGTCCATTCTTAAATATTTTATTAGAGAATAAAGGGTTTTTCTTATCTATCCTTGATATCATTATCACACCTAATAAATATTCCCAATATTCTCTAATAAACTTTCCAAATTCAAATTTTCCCAATTGTCCTGAAATTGTCTTTTATGTTTATTTGTTCAAGAAGACTACATACATTTTGTTGTAAATTCCCTTTAATCTGGAATTGTTTAAACTATTTTTTAAAACTTTTTTTTCAGTATGCTATTTTATTTTTTTTAACTTTTTTTATTAATTTATTTTTGTTACAGATGTTTCTCCTTTTTCCCCCCATTGACACCTTCCTCCCGATCTCCCCCCCTAAAAAACGTTTTATGAAGACAAAATTTAAATATACACAAAAGAGAGAAAATAGTACAATGAACTCCAAGTACCCATTACCCGGCTACACTGAGCATCATCTCTTGGCCATCCTTGTTTAATCTACATTCTCATTAAATTTTTTTTTTCCATTTATCTTCAGATAGAGTGGTAGGGAGAGAGGGAGGAAGAGAGAGAGAGAAACATCGATATGAGAGAGACACATCGACTGGTTGCCACCCACACGACCCCAACCGGGGCCGGGGACAAACTGCAACCTAGGTATGTGCCCTTAGCGGGAACTGAACCCGGGACTCTCTGGTCCGTGGGCCGACGCTCTACCGCTGAGCCAAACCAGCCAGGGCTTATTAAAATATTTTTTAATTGATTACAAAGAAAGGAAGGGAGAGAGAGAGACAAACACATCAGTTGGTTGCCTGCCTCCCGAACTCGCCCAACCAGATGGAACCCACAACCTGAGTATGTGCCCTAACCGGGAATCAAATCCACCACCTTTTGGTGTATGGGATGACACTCCAACCAACTGAGCCATATTAGCCTGGGAAACCTACATTTTCATTCTGTCTCCCATGCCCCTCTTCCTGGATTATTTTGAAGCAAATCCTAGACATAGCATTTTACCTGTAAGTATTTCAGTATGCTTCTCTAGAAAAAAAAGAGAGAGAGAGAGAGCTCTTTTTAATTAATTTTTTATTGAACTGATTCCATTAAAAATTGGTATTTATATTAAAAGAGCTTTTAAAAAAATATATCCACGCCCTGGCCAGTTTGGCTCAGCGGTTGGAGCGTCAGCCTGCGGACCAGAGAGTCCCGGGTTCGGTTCCCGCTAGGGGCACGTACCAAAAAAAAAAAAATCCACAATGCCTACAAAATTTCAATAGTAATTCCTGAATATAATCCAATATCCAATAAAATTTTTCCTATTAAAAGAATACTTGGCTCATTCCAATCAAAAGGCAAACAAGACTCAAACACTACATTTGATTGATATATCTCTTGAAACTCTATTAATCTGTAGATTCCCCTCTCCTCTTTCTTTTCCTTGAAATACAGTGTTGAAGAAAATAAGCTCTTTGTTTTAGTTTTATAGTTTTCCACATTATATACTTTGGAGATTACATCAAGATATCATTTAGCATATTTTCTGTCCTTTTTATTTCCTGTAAACTGGTAGTTAAAGCTAACAGTTTGACATTATTCAGATTCTTTTTTTTTTGCTAAGACTTCTTCTTGGATGATTATGTGTACTTCTGTCAGCAGACACATAATATCTGGTTGGTTGTTTTTGTTATGCTAGGAGCAGTTGATTGTCATTGCCTAGGTCTATTATTTCATTAGGGTTACGATCCTCCCATTTTGATTTTGTGTTATTTCATTTTGTTTTTCATGACACTGACTTACATTGATGAGACCAGGCTAGATATTGTGGAGACTGTCTCCCTGGATTTGATTGTTTCACATGTCATTTAACTTGTTCCTTTTTCCCCTGAAAATTCCTGTAACTGGACATTATAGGTTAAGTCTTTTATTTTATTTTTTTCCTTTATTGTGTTTAGAGAGAGAGGAAGTGAGAGATAAATAGAAACATCGATGAAAGAGAACATCGATTGGCCACCTCCTGCATGCCCCCCACTAGGAATCAGGCCCACAACCTGGGCATGCGCCCTGACTGGGAATCGAACTGGTGACCTCTTGGTGCATGGGTCAACACTCAACCACTGAGCCACACCGGCTGGACTAGTCTTTTTTAAAAAATGTTTCTGTAAAATTCACAGATTTTCACTTAAAAATTTATTTATTTATTTATTTATTTTTTAATCCTCACCCCAGGATATTTTTCCATTTATCTCAGATAGAGTGGGAATGAGAGAGAGAGAGAAACATCAATGTGAGAGAGACACATCGATTGGTTGCCTCCCACACGACCCCAACCAGGGCTGGGGACCGAACCACAACCGAGGTACATGCCCCTAGTGGAAACCGAACTGGGACTCTCTGGTCCGAGGGCCAATGCTCTAACCGCTGAGCCAAACTGGCCAGGGCATGACAGTTCTTATGTAATGACTCATCACTCAGCTCCAACTAATGGTTAATGTTCTTTCATCTAGATCCCCATCCACTTCTCCCTTTCTATATTATTAAAATTTTAAAAATGAGATATATTTCACATACCATAAAATTCACCCTTTCAAGTGTGCACTTCAGTGGTTTAAATATATGAACAAAGTTGTACAACCATTTACTATTCAATGATTTTTAGTGCATTCACAGTTATACAACCTTCAAAGTCTCTTTTTAACCTATAAATCTTTCCCTCCAAATTTCTCTTTTTTCTTTGCAATTTATTTGTAGAAGAATCTTGCTTGTGTATGCAGTAGAATTTCCATATTCTGGATTTTGCTGTTTGCCTCTCTGTAGCATTTAAAAATTTTTCCTCTGTAGTAGTTTTTCCTCCATTCTCTGTATTTTCTATAAATTGGTAGTTAGATATAGATGTACAATGAGATTCAGGTTCAATTTTTTTTCTACAAGACTATTTCATTGTCATCTTTATGTTCTAGAGATACACACATTTCATCTTTCATAGTTAATGGGTTGATTTCTGAATTTATGAGGGGTTGCAAAATGGTGATATTCTATAATGTACTCTTTATATGATTTTTTTTGTTGTTAATTCTCATCCCTGGATATTTTTCCATTGATTTTTAGATAGAGTGGAAGTGGTGGGTAGAGAGAAACACGATGTGAGAGAGACCCATCTATTGGTTGCCTCCCCCACACCCCAGAGGGGCACCTGCAACCCAGGTACCTGCCCTTGACCGCTAATCAAACCTGAGACCCTTGAGTCTGCAGGTCAACTCTAACCCCTGAACCAAACGGCTAGGGCTATCACTCATTCTTTATTTATTACTTGGACTATGTACTTGTATAAAAAGAAAATTTACTTTATCTGCTATTTGGTTATACTCATAAACCTTTTTTTCCAAATCTCCAATATTTTAGAAAGCAGTGCGTATAGTGCTTAATGGGTAAAATACCTGCCCACAGGGACTGAAGTAGAAAAATGAGAAGATGGGATTAGTGGCGACATGAAATTTGCACCAAGAGGTATGCATTCTCAGCTCCAGCAGATTTTCTCTTTTTTCTCCTCATCCCACGAGGTTCTCCCATATGAAGCATCACACACACGCACACGCACACATACCCGCGCTCACACACACAAGCCACCAGCTCTAAAACCTTGAAAAGTTTTGTTTTCCTTGCGGAATTTACATGTTTTCCCCTTATCATTGATAGACATAAGTGAACAATCTGTATTTTCCCACTTCGCATCGCGCCCAGTAAATTTAAAGCCAAAATTTCTGTTTAATTTTGGACAATAGGAATTTCTGTACATCTACAATTTTCTTCGATCTCGATCTTCGGTAAGTGTTCCTGTCTTTAAGGTGATTAACATTTTCTACGAGCTAAAGGGGTTTGATTGAACAAAAAAATATTCACATATCCATCAGTCACCTATGAAAGTACCTTTTTCTTGGCACCCTATTCTCTGCTGGGAGTTATTTAAAAAAAAAATCTTTACTAACGTAATGAGTCAGAAATGGTTTCTCATTGGCGGGGTGTGTGTGTGTGTGTCTTAATTTGTGTTACTATAATTACTGGTGAGCTTGAATATTTTTCCTTGTTTGTTAACCAGGTTTAAAATTGTTTGCTTGGGACGTGGCTTATATTGATTCAGGGAGTTCAGTCAATCTCCTGAAAGACAAGAGAAATGAAACCCGGGAATACCTCCTTACATTTAAGCTCTGACTCCGCCCCTGGATTTCCCCCTCGAAAGAGAGCCCTTTGTGTGTGTCCACGGGCAGGGAAAGGGGTCTCAGTCTGTAAAGCTGGAGGAACACTGTGCTGTCCCCACCTATGCGTATCTTGTGCATATCCTATTTCGGATTTCAGTGTTCACGGTAGGAGTTCCTGAACCCTGCACACGCCTGGAGCACTGGCTGTCGCCGGGGCGCCTTCCGCGGGCGTGGCCTCGCTCGCTCGGCCTTCGATTGGCCCGCCTGCCCCCGCAGGAGTCGCCGCGACGCGGGCTGGCTTCCGCGGTGGATGCGAATGAGGAGTGGCTGCTTCTGCCTTACTCTCCCCCCACTTTTTTTTCACCATAGCTATGGTTACCACGTCTCTCCCCGCCTCCCTCCACCTGCCAAGAAGACGACTGGCCATTGGCTGCCTGTCACTAAGTCATCCGGTCATTGGTCACTGGTAAAAACCGGGTGCTCCCCCTGCCCCTGTCTCCCGGGTCTCTAGAGGAGCCCAAGAAGGAGGCTCGGCTAGTGCCGCCGGGCCAAGGGCTGCCGGGACCGGGCTGCGGCAATCGTTAGCGGGTCATGTCGGCCGCCCAGGGCTGGGACAGGAACCGCCGGAGGGGAGGAGGCGCCGCGGGCAATGGTGGCGGCGGCGGAGGTAGCGGGGCCGGCGGGGGCAGTGGGGGCAGCGGGGGTCGGGGGACTGGCCAGCTCAACCGCTTCGTGCAACTCTCCGGACGGCCGCACCTGCCAGGTGAGTCGTGGGATGTGGTCCTTTGGTCTTGACAGCTTGAGGGAGCGGCGGGAAGGTGACTGCTACCTTTTCTTTCTTCCTGGCTCCTTTTCTTAGGAGGAGGAAAGGCCCCACATACACATCGCAGAGGGACCTGGGCTTAGAGAAAAGGAAAGGTGTCTTTGAGGTCAGGGAGGGAACAGGAACACAGCGGGGGGAAAAGTATTTTTGCTCTGTTGAAAGCTTTGTGCTGAGAGTTGTGTTTTCAAAAGAGAGCCCACTGTCTCATTGACATTCCCAAGTGTTTCGCTTACTCGGCTTCTAGTCTCGTCCTTTTCCGCAGTTTGATCTTGTAAAAGAAACATACTGGCTTCTAGCTGTGGAAATTATTTTTCAGAGGGTGCTAAATTGAGGAGAGAAGAGGGAAGAGCGTTCCGAAGAGTGATTTTGTAAAAACCACCTCGAGTGTGTAAAAGTTCGGCGTTCTGATACAAGAAAGGAGGATTAGGCGAGGGGGGTTGCAGGGAGGTGGTTGGGAATCAGCATCAAGAGAATTAGGGAAAACTGGTTACATTATTCATATTTTGGAATGTTCAGAGACAGAACGGCTGGTGTGACTGGATTTTAAGGGGAAATAACGAAGATCAAGAATATGCTGATAAAATCATGCCGTGTCTATTCTATAATAACAGCTGGTTAAGAATTGGAAAAATGTACCCAATATGATTATTTCACGTTTTGGCCCACAATTCCCTATTCTCGAGTTCAGATGCCTTAAAAAACAAAGACAAATCAAATCGATATGTATGTACCAACAGTTGTAAAGATATACATTTGTAAGTAAATATTCATTGTAGTAGAAGGAAGGTAGGGAAGTGAATACCACACAGAAAGTCAAATATTAATTGAACAATCGTATTTTTACCACGAAGAGAACTATCAGGATGATGTGTTAATCATTCACCATGTTTTTGGTTAATAAAGTTGAAGTTGATTTTATCAGTGGTATATTTAGCTGATGAATTTTGAGAACATAATGGTTTTTGAATTGTGTTTATTACTGTGCCTTGTACTTCTAAGTAGTCAAAATTGTTATTTGAGTAACTTGAAGATAACAAAGGGAATTTTGCACATTCAATGAGACAATTGCTTATGTTTGTGATAAGGTTATTGATGTGTGCTAGAAATGCACATTAGCCCATGTTTATGCGTCATTGAAATTAACACCGAAGTACTTTAAAATAGTCAAATGTATACTATACCAGGAGTTGGTTTTGAGTTGATAGTATCAGACTGGATATTTTACAATTGCTAAATAGTATGTGATTTTTAACAGGAAAAAGAAAAAAGAAGTCTTTTTTCTTACCCCAAATTAATAGCAAAAACTTATATTTTTGTGTATTGACAAATTAGAAGATAAATCTCTTACCAAAGGCTATCACCAGCTTGTCCTTTATTACTGAAATCTTTAGGTCTTTGATCTTAGATTAATTATACAATGGGCTTCATAGGCATTTCCAGGCTCCAGGAACCTGGTTGATGCACTTCCTCACTGCCACCACCTAATGGCAGTAGAAGCCATGGTTTCTGATAAGGGGCCTCCGTGTGGAGCTGTTATTTCTGCATATCCTTAGCACCCAAGGCCAAGAACAGCCATTTGTCCAGAGGTAAAGATAAACGTGTTTAAATTGTGAGGAATTCATGCAGTAGGGTCATCAACCTCTTCTTTCAGCTTTCTTCTCCTTATTCTTTCTTCCCCAAGTAGGCAGCCTCTGTCTTTTTTTTCATTCTCAGAATTGAGAACATCTGATATCACAGTATATACTTTGAAATTGTTTCACACCAATGCTTAATTTTCCTAAGTATTGCATTTAAGTTTCCCCTCTCCCTTTGATAGAAAGGTTTTATTTTGAGATGTTTAAAAAGATTTTAGGTGATGGGGAGTGAAAGAAATGTCTAGGACTGTTTTATGGCTGACCCTGGAGGTAAAAAATAAACAAATAAATAAATGTTTAAGTCTCTGTAGCTAACATTCTCTTTCCTTTGAACTCTAATCTCATTTTCCATTTTTCATCCTTTTCTACCAAGATTTCCAGATACTGAGCATCCTGCTCCCTTTCTTACTTTTTGCACTTCTACCCTCTATCCAGCCCTTAGTGAAACAAAACGAAACAGTCTGGTCTTCCTGGAGCATTCTCTCTCTTTCAGTGATAGCACCCTTATCCATGCAGTTATGCAAATATGAAGCTTGGGCATTTAACATGTTCTTTTCCCTTGCATTTCAGGTGTAATCAATCACCAAGTCCTATCTTTTTTATTTCTGCCCTAACTCCAGTCCATGCTGCCATCATGTCACTTAGGTCTCCCGCAGGAGGTTTCTAAGCAGTCTTCCTGTTTCTACTCTTGCCCGAAATTCGTACAGCATGCTCGTCTTCTGCAAGCACACATCTTTTCCCATCTCTTTTTACAACCCTTTACTAGCTTTTCATTGCTTTTAGGATAAGGCAAAAATCCTTAATATGGCCTAAAAGGCACTACATGATCCTTAGTTAACTGTCCGGCTCATCCTACATCATATGGTCTTGCCCTTTGATCTCTTTCCACCTCCTTAGACATATCATGCTCCCTTCTGTCATAGGGCCATTGCACATGCTATCCCATCATTCAGGAACCCTCTTACTTATCATTCTATTCTCTCTCTTTCTCTTTTTTAAACTTTTCTTCCCTTGGATCTCAGCTTGATTACACTGTTTTTTCAAGGAAGCCTTCTCTGACCTTCTGATTTGTTCTCTTCTTCCACACTCATAGCACCATGTGGTTGTCCTGGGCATGCTTACCATTTGTGTGTGATTCCTTGATATGCATGAGTCAATACTTTTGAGATATATATACACACACACACACACACACACACACACACACATAACTACTTATACACACATACATACATATTCTTAAATTATAAATGAATACATTGGCATTATGTGTAAGCAATTTGTTTCTTGTCAATTTGATTTGATTAATGTGGTTCATTCCCCTATAGGCCCCCCTGACTCTGGACAAATGAATAAAACCAAGTTCTTAAACATAAAAATAGTGGCCTAGACTCTCCATGGTGACAGTACAAATGATATTTTGTGAAACCTTGTTTGAGCTGCTTGTTGCCTGTTTGCTGTCTCCTAAAATACAGTAGTGACTGTTTGCCCCATCGGCCAAGAAATTTCATAGCTTCTTGGTCTTGGATTTTTACCAACTATAATCTCCATACACACAGTTAAAGAATAGGGAACAGTGCTTTTTGTAGAGGAGATATGCAGTGGTAGAGCTCATGGGCAAGGAGATGATGGGGATAATGGAACCCAAGTTAAGATTGTGATTTACTGTGAGTTTGATTAAATACTATGTATAGTATTATCTGGGAAAACAGTTAAAACATTGTTGCTATTGTAGGAACTGGAAAACGGATTTTAAAAAAAGAGGAGAGAAAAATATACCAATTGGTAAAGCTGTGTAAAAATAATACTGAAATCTTAAAATTTTAAAATGCAATATATGTTCATGATGTAAAATCTAAGTGGTACAAAAGAGCATAGGATAAAAGGCAAGTTTTCCTTCTACTTTTGATCCCAGCATTAATTTGCTTCCTTCCCTAGAAACAACCAATGATAAATGTTTTCGGTATTCTTTCCAGAAAGATGTAGGGTGAGGAGGGGAGGGAGGATGGTCGCATTTCTTTGTCTGACTGGGTATTTAAAATGTTTGCAGTTGTGCTAATGCAAATGATGATACAATGAATATTTCTGTACATATATAACTTTATACATTGAGTTTGTCTTTAGGATAAATTCCTAGAAGTACAGTTGTGAGTCAAAGGATATGTACTACTTAAATTTTGATAGATGTTATCAAATTGCCCTCCACAGAGGTCGTACCAGTTTATGTTCCACTGTTGGTGGAGTGCTGGCTTCCCATACCCGTGGTAACAGAGTGGGTTATCAGACTTTTTAAAATTGTCAATGTAATAGGTATATTTTTCTCTTTTCAGTAGATGTAAGAACTATGTTTGTTTCCTTTTTTATAGCATCTGTTTATATTTTTTATTCATCTGGATATATATATTTTTGTTCATTTTTCTATTGGCATGTTTAATACTGTTTATGGGAACTCGGTTTTTAGGAAATTTTTTGTGTCTTTGATATATGTTGCAGATATTTTTCACAGTTTGTCACTTGGCTTTTGACTTTGTTTAATAGTATATATTTTTAGCAGAAATGAAAAAAATTTACAGTTGTAATTATCAATCTTTTTTGGATTTTAAGTTTTGTGTCATAATAAAGGTCTTCCCTATTTCAACATTATTTCTAACTAAAATGAAAATGAAAATTCTAATTTTTTCCCTGGTACTTTTATGATTTTTTAAAAGTTAAATCCACTTAACTGAACAAAATATAAGTTGTGTAAAGTATAGAGGTGTATAGGAATCCAGCTTTGCTTTTCTTCCAGGTGGCTACCCTGTATTGAAATATTGTTTATAGGTGTACTTAGTTCCTACATATAATTTTGGGCTCTACAGGAGTTTTATTGTTTCATTGATAAGTTTACCTATTTATACCTAATGACTTCATTCTTTGATCATAGTCTTCTCTCAGTCTACTTCCCAGGGTTTTCCTGGACATTCTTGCTTGTTTATTTTTCCATAAAACTTAAAATTGTATCAAGTTACCCTCCCCCATCCTGTTGGTATTTTTATTGGTATTGCATTATATTTATAGATTGATTTAGAGATAATTGACATCTACTTGAGGTTCAATCTTCTGTTCAAGAACAGGGTATATATTAATTTCTTGTTGTTCAAGTTTTCTTTTGCATTCCTCAATAACATTAAACAATTTTTTTTATGGACCTTTCACATTTCTCATTATGTTTATTTCTTGGTATTTTCTCTTTTTTGTTGCTATTGTAAATGGGGTTTCTACTTCTATTATATCTTTTGTCTTGTTTGAATATGGGAATGTTATTAATTTCTGAGTATTTTGTACATAGCCACTTTTGGAATTCTAATATTTTCTGTAAACAGTTATAAAACGATAGTTGTTGCTCTGGCTGGTGTGGCTTGGTTGGTTGGGTGTCCTGCGTGCACCTAGGGGGAGTTGCTTGCTTAATTCCCAGTTAGGGCACGGCACGTGCCCTGGTTTCCGGCTTGATCCCCTGGCTGGGGTGTGCAGGAGGAGGTGGATTGATGTCTTGCCCTCATATTGATGTTTTTTTCTCTCTCTCCCTTTCCCTTCCTCTCTTTCTAAAAATCAATGAAAAAATCTTTAAGAAAAAAAATTGTTGTTTTTCTAGGGTTTTGCGTTAAATAATTATAAAATTACCAAATAAAGATAGTTTTATCTCTTCCTTTACAATTTTATTACTACTTTCTTTCTTTTATCGAGTTCATTTGACCAGTACTTTCCAAAAATATTAAACGATAAGATAGTAGTGGATCTTTGTCTTATTCCTGACTTCAGTGGCATGTTGTTAGTGCTTTCCTAGTAAGATTAGACCTGACTTTAGATTAAAGCATACATATTTATCATGTGGAGGTATTCAGCTGTTATCATTTTATTAAGATTTTTTAATGTAGAAGTAAATTTTGTCAAATGCCTTTTCAGCCCCTATGGGAATTAATGTAATTTTTCTCCTTTGATCTACTATTGTAGTGAATCGTACTAATAGATTTACTGTTATTGGACCATCCTTGCATTCCTTAGTCCACTCACTCTGTCAGCCTGTATTATTTTAAACATGCTGCTGGGTACTGTTTGCTAAACTTGATTTAGAAATTTTGCCTCACTCCTTATAAGCTAAATTGCTTTGTAGTTTTCTGTGTTTTATCTTTGTTGAATTATGCCACTTTTATAAAAATAACTTCAAACTTTTTTTTTTTCTATGCTTTTTTCCCTTTTTCTTTCCCCTCCCTGGTTAAATGGCATTGAAGTTAAAGGTTTGGATGAATTGCCAGTGAAATCATTTGGACCTTGAGTATTTTGGGGAGATAGTAGCTCTTTAGCAATTATTTCTACTTCTGTGATAATTTTTTTTTTTTAATCCTCACCTGAGGATATTTTTCTATTTATCTTCAGATAGAGTGGGAGGGAGGGAGAGAGAGGAAGAGACAGGGAAACATCATCGATGTGAGAGGGACACAGCAACTGGTTGCCTCCCGCAGGACCCCGACCAGGGCCAGGGAAAAACCACAACTGAGGTACATTCCCTTGGCTGAAATCGAACCTGCGACTCATTGGTCCATGAGCCAACACTCTATCCACTGAACCAAAATGGCCAGGGCAGCTACTTCTATGACAATTGAACTGCTTACAATTTATATCTTTTGGGGAAAGCTTTGATAATTTATATTATCCTAGAAAATAATCTATTTCATCCAAGTTTTCAAAATTATTTGTGTGAAATTGAGCAAGATATCTTTTTTTTTGGTTAATCCTCACCCGAGGATAGTTTTTTCATTGATTTTTAGAGAGAGTGGAAAGGGGGAGGGAGGGGGAGAGAGAGAGAGAGTGTGAGAGAGACATATCAATTGGTTGCCTCCGGCATACGCCCCAACCGGGGCCAGGGATTGAACCTGCAACCCAGTATATGCCTTTGACCAGGAATCAAACCTGAGACCCTTCGGTGGGAGGGCTGATACTCTTAACTACTGAGCAACACAGCCAGGGAAGAGCAAGATATCCTTTTATGAGTTAAAAAAATTTCCTGTGTTCTGTGATTACATTATCACTTTACTCGTTGTCACTTCTTATTTTGTACATGTGAGGCCTTGACCCTTTTTCTTTTTTAAAAATATGTTTATTATTATTATTATTATTATTATTATTATTATTATTATTATTTTTAGAGAGAGAGGAAGGGAGAGAGAGATAGAAACATCGATGTGAGAGAGAGAGACACTGATCGGCTACCTCCTGCACGCCCTCTACTGGGGATTGAGCCTACAACCTGGGCATGTGCTCTGACTGGGAATTGAACCAGGACCTCTTAGTCCATGGGACAGTGTTCAATCCACTGAGCCACACCAGCTGGGCGCCTTGCCCCTTTTTCTTGTTTAGAACCAGCTTTTGGATTTTTAAAAATAAGTTCTGTTTTCTCTTTTCTTATTAATTTTTTTCTTTTATTGTTTTAAATCCATCTTTTAGTTTTTCTTAGGTTTATTTTGTGGTTGTTTTTCTCTCTTCTTATGTTGGGTGATTAATATTCTTTTCATTCTTTCCAAGTGTTTAAATTATAAGATTTCTTTTGTATGTTGCTGTAGTTGTGTCCTGTAGGTTATAGGCTACTTGTTATAGTTATTTTATAAATAGCTTGCAATTCCATTTTTGATTTGTTTTCTCTAGTGCAAGAGTAGTTAATCCCTTTAAATGTTTTTTGTTGTTGTTAATCCTCACCCGAGGATATTTTGTCCATTGATTTTTTTTTTTTTTTTAGAGAGAAGGAGGGAGGGGGAGAGAGAGAGAGAGAGAGAGAAACATTGATGTGAGAGACACACATCGATTGGTTGACTCTTGCAGGACCTCAACTGGGGCTGGGGATTGAACCTGAAACCCAGGTACATATCCCTGGCTGGAATCGAACTCAAGAACCTTTGGTTTGAGGGCTGATGCTCTAACCACTGAGCAAAAGTTGTCAGGGCCCTTTTAAACTTTTTCTTAACATTTCCATTTATGTTTTTAATAGCTTTATTGAGATATAATTCACATACCACACAACTTACCATTTAAAGTATACATTTCAATGGTTTTTAGTATATTCAGATACATGCAGTTATTGCCACGGTCAATTTTAAAACATTTTCATCACTTCAAGAAGAAAACTCGCCCTGGCCGGTTTGGCTCAGCGGTTAGAGCGTCGGCCTGCGGTCCAGAGACACCTGGGTTCGGTTCCCGCTAAGGGCATGTACCTCGGTTGCAGTTTGTCCCCGGCCCTGGTTGGTCGTGCGGGTGGCAGCCACTCGATGTGTCCCTTTCACGTCGATGTTTCTCTCTCTCTCTCTTCCCCTATCTCCCTCCCACTCTATCTGAACAAAAAATGAAAAAGTGTCCTCGGGTGAGGATTAAAAAAAAAAAAAAAAAAAAGGAAGAAAACTCATATCTTTTACCTGTCACTCCCTTATCCTCCTGCTCATCTTCCCCTCCCCCAGTCCTAAGCAATAACTAATCTACTTTTTGTCTCTATAATTTTCCCTATTATGGACTTTCTCATGTGAATGGGATCATATATTTTGTGGGTTTTTTTTTTTGTGTGTGACAGCCTTCTTTCACTTTGTATAATATTTTCAAAGTTTATCCATGTTGCCCAGCTGGTGTGGCTTAGTGGTAGAGTGTCGACCCATTCATCGAGAGGTTGCTGGTTCGATTCCTAGTCAGGGCACATGCCCAGGTTTTGGACTCAATCCCCAATAGAGGTTGTTTAGGAGGCAGCTGATCGATGCATCTCTTTCACAGATATATTTTTCTCTCTCTCTCTAAAAAAAAAAGTCAATAAAAATATTTTTAAAAATTTGTTTATGCACAGGCATCAGTATTTCATTCCTTTTCTTGGCTAAATAATATTCCTTTGTATGGATATGCCCATTTTATTTATCTATTTATCCATTGATGGACATTTAGATGGTTTCCATTTTGGGGTTATTATAAGTAATGGTGCTATAAACATTTGTGTACAGATTTCTGTGTGGACATATGTTTTTATTTCTCTTAGGTATATACCTGGGAGTATAATTGCTCAGTTGTATGGTAATTCTGTGCTTTGTGTTTAACCATTTGAGGAACTGCCGACCTGTTTTCCAAAGTAGCTGGAATTTTACTTTCCTACCAGAAGTGTATAAGGGTTCCAATTTTTCCACATCCTTGTCAACACTTGCTGTTATCTGACTTTTTTTTTTTTTAATCCTCACCCGAGGACATTTTTGCATTTTATCTTGAGATATAGAGTGGGAGGGAGAGAAGGAAGAAGAAAGAGAAACAAACATCGATATGAGAGAGACACATCAAGGGGTTGCTACCCACACGACCCCAACCGGGGCCGGGGACAAACTGCAACCGAGGTAGTGCCCTTAGCGGGAACTGAACCCGGGCCTCTCTGGTCCACGGGCGACGCTCTAACCGCTGAGCCAAACCAGCCAGGGCTGTTACCTGACTTTTTTTATTTGAACCATCCTGGTGGATATGAAGTGGCATTTTATTGTAGTTTTTGATTTGCATTTACCTGATGACTAATAATGTTGAAACATCTTTCCTTTTCTTCTTTCTTTCTTTTCCAGAGTTTTTGAGGTATAGCATCTTTTTATGTGTTTGTTGACTAATTCTATGTCTTCTTTGGAGAAATGTTTATTAGATCCTTTGCATAATTTTTTAAAATATGTTTTTATTGATTTTTTAGAGAGAGAGATAGAAACATCGATGTGAGAGAGAAGCATTGATTGGCTGCCTCTTGCATGCCCCCTACTGGGGATCAAGCCCACAACCTGGGCATGTGCCCTGACCTGGAATCAAACTGGGACCTCTCAGTCCATGGGATGATGCCTAATCCACTGAGCCACACCAACCGGGCATCCTTTGCCTAAATTTTAATTGGATTATTTGTCTTTTTGTCACTGAACTGTAAGGGTTGTTTATATATTCTAGATATAAGTGCCTTATCAGATATATGATTTGTGAATATTTTTCCCATTCAATGGTTGTCTTTTCTTGTTCTTAATTGTGTCCTTTGAAGCATAAAGTTTTTAAATTTTGATGAAGAGCAGTTTGTCTATTTTTGTTGTTGTTGGTCTTGCTTTTAGTGTCAGATCTAAGAATCCTTTGCCTAATCTAAGGTCATAAAGACCTATCCGTGTTCTTTTTTATAGTTTCATAGTTTGCCCTTACATTTATGTCTTTGATTCATTTTGAGTTAGTTTTCATGTGAGGTAAGGATTATCTCAACCTGCTGTCCTATTGTGCTAGCCCCATTTGTTGAAAATGCTATTCTTTTTCTATTGAATAATCTTGGCATTCTTATTGAAAATCAGTTAACCATAAACATATAGGTTTATTTCTGGACTCAATTTTATTCCTTTGCTTTACAAGTCTGTCCATGTGCCAGTACTATACGGCCTCAATTGCCGTTGCTTTGTAGCACGTTTTTAAAAAATCTTTATTGTTGAAAGTATTACAGATGTCCCCCCTTTTTTTCTTAATTGACCCCCTCCTGTAGAAAGTTTTGAAATCAGAAAGTGTGAGTCCTCCTACTTTATTATTTTTCAGGGTTATTTGGGCTGTCCTGGGTCCCTTGCAATTCCATTTAAATTTGAGAATCAGCTTGTCAATTTGAAGAATTTAGCTGGGATTCCTATAGGGTTTGTGTTGAATCTGTACATCTGTTTGGGCAGTATAATAATGATGTTATGTCTTCCAATCCCTGAACATAGGATTTTTTCCATTTATTTATATCTTCTTTCATTCTTTCAGTAATGTTTTATGGTTTTCAGTGTTCATTTATATCTTGCTTGTCTTTCTTAGTCCTGTCGTCCATGTCCCTTACTGTTTTCAGCAGTGTTTGCCCTCTTTTGTATTACCTGCAATGAAGATTTCATTTCTGAGTTGGTTTTATTTTTTCCTTCTATTTCTTTTCTGCCCTCTGCCTACTTATATTTCATCTCTATTGCCTATTTTCCTTGAGTTAAAATTTCTTATATCTTTTCTGCCCTTGAAACATCATTAATTTTGGTAAAGCTCATTGTTTTCCAACCCCTATGACCAGCTCTATAAAAGGAACATAATAAGCGCATTAAAATTTGGAAAATATTGAAAACTTGAAACAAGGGGAAAACCATCTATAGTAATTCCACTTAAAGACAACTATATCAACATTTTCATATTTTGTTTCCCTTTTCATTATCAATGAATGTTTGATTTAATACTATGTAAAAAATTACATATTGCTAGTAGTAATGGGGTTCTCTTAAAGCTTCTTTTACTCATAAACAATTGTTTATATTTTCTGTTATTTTATCCAGTAGAATCTGTTTCTCCTCAATTTATCATTTGAGTAACCTTTTAGGGTTTTTCCTAGCTGATGTCCTATTTTACTTCTTGCCTTCACAGCCAAGCTTTGAGAAAAAAATAGACTCTACTGTTTATTTTAATTTCTTTTTTTTCCCTCTTCAATCTATTGCAGTCTCACTTCTGCTTTCATCGTTCTACTCAAGTGCTCTTGCTAAGGTAATAACTTCCTAATTGCTAAATCCTTTAGAGATCTCCTAGTCTTCATCCTACCCAATCTCTCTAGATTTTGTTTCGACTACCTCCTTAGTAGAACCTGGCAATCCAAATGATTAGACAAAGTCTTTATTTTTAAAGAGCTCCTAGTTATCCTTTTACTTCTTGAACTTGTCATAGTTTTCCTTTATCTGCTTTTTAATGTTGGTATTCAAAAATATGTATGTTTCTTTCTTACTCTGTTTTCCATAGCTGATATCATAATATCCTGACAGTGCCCAAATCTGTCTCCAACCCAGAATTCTTTTCCTGGCCTTTTTGCCAATGGATACTAGACATTGCCACCCAAGTGACTGATGAGTACCTTAAATTCAACATGTCCAAAAACAATTTTATCCTCTTTTCTGCCAAACCTACTCTTCCTTCTGTGCTTCTTATCCTGATTTAATGTCTATCTCAGGCAATTTAGTGACTCAAGCCAGAAACCTGGAAATCACATTAGATTTCTTTCTTTTGTGTATCCCTTATCTAATTGGTCCCAAAATCTTGTCAATTTTTTCTTCTTACCCTATCTCTCTTGTTTAACCCTTTTCACCTCTCCAACCGTATCAATTTCTTTTATTTTGTGTTTCAGCTATATAGAAATATTTGCAACAGATAGTTGCCTTAAATTCTTGGAACAAGATAGGTTAGGAAAGATTAAAAAAACAACAACACTCCCTGGCCAGTGTGGCTCAGTTGGTTGGGCATCATCCCATGTACCAAAAGGTTGCTGGTTTAATTCCCAGTCAGGTGCATGCCCAGGTTTTGGGCTTGATCTCTGGTAGGGGGCATGCAGGAGGCAGCTGATTGATGTTTTGCTCTCACATCTATGTTTTTCTCTCTCTCTAAAAATCAATGTAAAAATCTTTTTAAAAACTGCAATTTCCTGCAATACAGGAAATACATTGTGTCAGGATTCTACACATACCATTTCTTCTTCCTAGAGTGCCATTTTCTTCATTGTCTTCTAAGACTCGCCCAAGTATACATTATATGGTTTTTTCCTATTCTCTCTTTTAATACAAATAGCTTATATGTACTGAGTAGCTACTGTGTGTCTCACCCTGTTCAAGGTATTTTACAAGCATTAACTTATTTAATCCTCATCCTTGTGAGGCAAGTAACTTTTTCATCCCTTTCTGTGATGAGGAACTTAGGCTTAGATAGAAGCTACATAACTTGCCCAAAGTTTATACAGCTAATAAATGTCAGAGTTAGGATTCAGACCCAAAGTGTTAGACTTTAAAGCCCATGTTCTTCTTTGGGCCACCACCTTCCTTTGTATATATAAAGGATCACAGTACTTATACTGAATTGCAACTTGTTTTGAACGTACTTGCTTACTAATTATGGGCTCTTTAAAGGCAAAAATAATGTCTTACTCTCTATACTATTCCTTTCCACAGAAACTAGAACATTGCCCGGCTTAGAGTAGGCTTTTAGTAAATGTTTGTGAATGAGTTAGTAATTGTCATTGTCCATAGGTGTTCATGCAAGAGAATTGAGCTTAGGTTATTATATATGACATAAGTCTAAATATATTTTTAACCTAGGAATTTAGGACATACAGTTTTTGTATGGCTTTTCTAAATACTTTTTTCAAGTACAATTTTATGTTAAATATTGTCAGAAATAGTTGTAACATCCTTTCGTCTGTGCCTTGATTCCATCCTGTCCTGCCTTTTCAGAACTTTTACATTGTTATCACTTTTCTGTCCTGTGTCTTCAACCCCTTTCTCTCCATTGAATCATTACTATAGCATTTGAGCTTGTTCAAGCGCTCTCTCTTCTGATCTCTTCCTTTTCTTTTATAGCTTAATTAGCATTAACCAGAGTTGCTGTCTTCATTGCCATGCCTTGCCATCATGTCTTTGAAGCAGGTCTTGCTAAAGTCACAAATGACTTAGATGTGTGGTCAAATCAATGGACATTTTGAAATTTCCACCTTACTTGATCTCTATTTTGAAACATCCCTTACCCTTGGCTTTGCTGGGCTTCTCTGACATTGGGTTTGGTTTGCTTTTTATGTTTTTTATTCATTATGGTTAATCCTCACTTGAGGATATTTTTCCATTGATTTTTTAGATAAGAGTGGAAGGGAGGGAGGGAGTGGGGGGGGGTAGAGAGAGGCATTGATGTGAGAAAGACACATTGATTGGTTGCCTCCTGCACCTGCCCCAACTGGGGCCAGATATCGAACCCAAAACCCAGGTATGTGCCCTTGACTGGAAATCGAACCCACGACCCTTTGGTGTATGGGCAGATGCTCCAACCACTAAGCCACACTGGCTAGGGCCTCCTCATTTTTTAAATTAATCCCCCCCCCCCCAGTTTTTATTAATTTATTTTTGTTACAGATGTTTCTCCTTTTTCCCCACTAGACACCCTCCTCCCCATCCTGCCCCCCTAAATTAATTTTTTAAAACTGAAAATTACGCCCTGGCTGGTTTGGCTCAGCGGTTAGAGCATTGGCCTGCGGACCAAAGAGTTGTGGGTTTGATTCCAGTCAAGGGCACGTACCTTGGTTGTGGTTCAGTCCCCAGCCTTGGTCAGGTCGTGCAGGAGGCAACCTATAGATGCATCAATGTTTCTCTCTCTCTCTCTCTCTCTCCCTCCCTCACACTCTATCTGAAGATAAATGAAAAAATATCCTCACTGAGGATTAAAACAAACAAACAAACTGAAAATTACTGCATAAACATGGTAAAATTAAATAGTATACAAGGGAGACAAAATCTCCTTTATACCCTGGATCCCTAGTTTTGTAGGGATATCATCTCACCCAGGGGTATCATCTGTTAGAGTTTCTGGTGTATCTTTTCAGAAATAGAATGTGCACATATATGCATATAGGTATGTTTTATCTTTAATTTTAAACAAATTAGAGTACAACATAAAAGTGTTCTTTCTGAACCTTTTTTTTTTAATTTTACTAAAAATATATTTTGGGGATTGGTCTATATTAGCACATTTAGATTGATCTGATTGCATTGTATGGATGTACAATAATTTACCATCCACACAAATGATAGTTATTTAGATTGTTTCTGGTCTTCTATTTTAAAACATTTCTGCAATGCATGGTGATGAGTATTGCCAACTTTTTAATATTTGTGTTTTTAAAGTTTTTTTCAAATTATAAAACTTAAGAAAACTCACATATTTATTCCTTTATTTTACTCAACTTTTCCCATCTAGCTAGTCTTTAAGTCCTTATGTTTTCTCCCCATAGTAATATTACTAGCTAGGCCCTTTTATAAACCTTTACTCATAACCCAATGAGGAGTAGACACTGTTATTGTTCCCTTTTCATAGACAAGGAAGCTGAGACTGAGGGCCATCTAGCTGGCAAGGGACAGAGCCAGGATTTGAACATGGGCAGTGTGGTTCTAACCTTTCTGCTCTTCACCACTGTGCTGTGCTCTTCTCTGCTGCCCGTCTTTTCCAGTTCTTTATCATACTACTGTAATGCAGGCCTTCACTGCCTTAAACTAGACTATACTAATAATGGTTTTGTCATTCCCAGTGTTCATTTCCTATTCCCAGTCTTCCTTTTCCTATATAATCTTTGAAAGCACAACTAGAATTATTGCTTCCCGGCTCAAAAGTGGCTTCCTGTTGCATTTTGAGTCCAGTCTGATCTCATGCTCTTCCCTTTTATATTTGCTATACTGTTAGTGAATTTGCTCCAAGCTTTATCTAATACATGATCATTGAATTGTCTGTAAGAGTAGATAATGAAATTAGAAGTATGATGACTAGCAAAATATGAGATAAGTAGTCTTTGGAGTTGAATGGTGCTTTTTTTGAGTTGTTTCCCTTTTTACCCATAGTAGCTCCTGCCATATGGTTTCAACAAACTGTCAACTCAGTTAATTTAAATCAGATGTGTAATTGATCAGATGTTAACCACAAACATCTTGGTGTCACATAAAACACATTCTTTAAAACACGAAAAAACCCCACAAACCTGATGGAGGGATATAAAATTTCTAAAGTGCACTCTAAACTGGGTACTTTAGAAAGAGGTAATATATTTAGCTTTAAATATATGTGCATATACAAAACAAAATATTGAGAAAACCTTTCAGGGAGAGAAATAACTTCTTAAAGCTGTATCAACATTTTTCTACTCAATTATGATTTGAAGTTTGAAACTTATCTCTGCATTTATAGAAAAATGCTTCAATGCAAATGTTTGTGAAATGTTATCTTTTGATGTTTTTATTTCTGAATAAAGACTAGCTGTTCTTTCTGAATATAATGCTTTATGCAGATATCTTACTAGACATCGTGTCTACTTTGATATTATTCGTATCTGACATTTTTTAGTTTTGCACTTAAGATATTCTTATTGGCTCTTTGCTTGTTACATTAACAGAATTATCGATTTTTTAGACTAGCTTGTATTTATTTATGTATTTAAATATTTTTATTGATTTTTTTTTAGAGAGAGAGGAAAGGAGAGAGATAGAAACATCGATGTGAGAAAGAAACATCGAACAGCTCTGCATGCCCCGTACTGGGGATTGAGCCTGAAACATGGGCATGTGCCCTGACCAGGAATCAAACCAGGACCTCTCAGATATAGAGCTACCCATCTTTGGTGCTCCTTAAAGGAGTGGGTTGCAAAATTTTAGTTCATTAGGCATTGTTAAATGTATTGATTAAAAATCCGTTTTTCATATTTAGTCTCCCATGTCTACATTCACCCAGTATATAGTCTTTTTTTTTTTCTTTTTCTCTCTCAGGGATGTTTTTCAGGAGAGAGGTTATTCTCTGGATACTCAAGTTAGAGTGCAAGAAATCCAGAAGCAAGAAAAGACCAAATAATGTAGTCTGATTCTTGAGTGAATTATTACTATAAAATTTTATTTCAGTATAATTAGGGTACAAAATTTAGTTGTTAGTAAGGAAACTGATTGGGTTATTTTGTAGGGTTGTAGGATGAATTTCTATACTCATTCTTTTAAAAATTAAAGTTTTGCTGGAGATAAAAAGGAAGGAGGTGATACTGAATTAAGAAAAACAGATCTTCTGGCAATAGTTTACATTTCAAGACAGGCACATTGACACAGCTGCACATAGAGTACAAATGTAGGCAGTCTTTTTAAAAAATCTTAAACATAAAAACAATCCATAAATGATAAAAAAGAAACATTTTATCTTTTTCCTTTTTCCCTCTCCTGAAACTCCTTAGGATCATAAAATGTTAAAATTGAAAGACCTTGGAAGTCATCTTGCCCTACTTCTACCCAGTGTGGGAATCCCTTGTTTTAAAAAATATTTTTATTGATTTTTTTTTAGAGAGAGAGGAAGGGAGAGAGAGAGATAGAAACATCGATGTGAGAGAGAAACATCGATCGCACACCCCCTACTGGGGATCAAACCTGCAACCTGGGCATGTGCCCTGACTGGGAATAGAACTGGGACCTCTCAGTCCATGGGACAACTCTCAGTTCATGGGACGATGCTCAGTCCACTGATCCACACAAGCCGGGCCAGTGTGGGAATCCTTTCCACTATAGCTCTAATCTTTTTGTTTTTTAACCTTTATTTTATTTTTATTTTTTTAGTTGATTTTAGAGAGAGAGAGAGAGAGAGAGAGGCAGAGAGAGAGAAACATCGATTTTTTTTCTACTTATTTATGCATTCATTGGTTGATTCTTTTTTTTTTTAATCCTCACCTGAGGATGTTTTTTCCCATTGATTTTTAGAGAGTTGGAAGGGAGGAGGGGAGGGGGGGGAGAGAGAGAGAGAGAGAGAGAGAGAGAGAGAGAGAGAGATGGAGAAAGAAACATTGATGTGAGAGAGACACATCGATCGGTTGCCTCTTGCATGTGCCCTGACCAGGGCTGGGAATCGAACCTGCAACCCACGTACGTGCCCTTGGAATTGAACCTGCAACCCTTCAGTGGTTGGACCAACACTCTAACCACTGAGCCACACAGAACAGGGCCATTGGTTAATTTCTTGTATGTGCCCTCACCTTGGTGTAGTGGGATGATGCTCTAACCAATGAGCTACCTGGCCAGGGGCTAAACCTTTATTTTAAAGAGGTCTACTGCCCTGGCCGGTTTGGCTCAGCGGTTGGAGCGTCGGCCTGCGGACCAGAGAGTCCCGGGTTCGGTTCCCGCTAGGGGCACGTACCAAAAAAAAAAATAAATATAAAATAAAATAAAATAAAGAGGTCTACTTATTTTAGCCTCTTAGATTCATGGGCTGCTTGTTGCTTTGTTAAGAGAACTGTCAGGTAATTTGTTGGCTTTAATTATTACAAAGAGTTGCCATTAGTTCAACTGCAACTTTTATGAGTTTCTCCCAGCTTTCTCTTCTGGTAGAATATGGAATAAATTTATTCCTTCTTCCATTTAACTACCCTTTTGAAAATAACTATCACATTCTGGGTCTAAATTCTTCTTTTATTTTTTAACCTGGAGTCCATCAATTCATGAGTCTGTGGCTGGTCTTCAGGGGATTGTATCATATGTAAAATTGTGAGTATATGTGCATTTTTCTGGGGAGAGAGCCAATAATTTTTATTAGTCTCAGTGGAACCTGATTCCCCACCAAAATTAATATGGCAGACCTAGTGGGATGGACCGGGCAATCTGCTTTTGTTGTTTTTGTTGTTACTGTTTTAATTATTATTTTTAACAAGCTTACAATAAGCCAGCTAGTCCAGAATCTCTGGAACCATTGCTCTAGGTAAGGTCTAAGATTCTTGGAATATTTCTAATTTCATTGAGAATTGTAGCTTTAGAGACCATCTGGTATCCATACAGTCTATGGTGTATTTACAGTTAGTCTATCAAAAGATTCAGCTGGTCCAAAGGGTGGGGTTATATTTAAAAATTTATTTCAAAATCTTGGCAGCAATCACAAACATTAAGAATGTGATGAGGGCCCTGGCCGGTTTGGCTCAGCAGAGTATCGGCTCGCAGACCAAAGAGTTGCAGGTTTGATTCTGGTCAAGGGCACATACCTTGGTTACGGTTCGTCCCTGGCCCTGGTCAGGGTCGTGCGGGAGGCAGCCAATTGATTTATCTCTCTCACATCGATGTCCCCCCCCCCCCCCCCCCCGTTCACTCTATCTAAGTATAAATGGAAAAAATATCCTCGGGTGAGGATTAAAAAAAAGAATGTGGTGAGGCCCTGGCTGGGCAGCTCAGATGGTTAGAGCATTGTCCCAGTATGCCAAGGTTGTGGGTTTGATCCCCAATCAGGGCACCTATAAGAATCAACCAACGAATTCATAAATAAGTGGAAGAACAAATCGATGTTTCTCTCACTCTTGCTCTCTCTCGGAAAAAAAAATTAATAAATGAAAACAAGAATGTGATGATACTATTTTATTATTATTATTTTAATATTTTATTTATTGACTTTTTAGAGAGAGGGAGGAAGGAGGAGAGAGAGAAACATAGATTTTTGTTGTTCCACTTATTTATGCATTCATTGGTTGACTCCTGACCAGGGATGCTGCAACCTTGGCTTATTGGGATGATGCTCTAACCAACTGAGCTACAAAGCCAGGGCTGATGAGGAGATTTTAAATCAAGAGTGTTCACAGGATTTTTGTTCGTTAGATTCAGATTTTATATATATATTTTTTACTTATTTATTTATTTTTGTTACAAATGTTTCTCCTTTTTTCCCCATTGACACTCTCCTCCTAATCCCGCCCCCGCTCAGCATTATTGTCTATGTCCTTGTTTACTCATACATGCGTATAAGTTCTGTGGTTTATCTCTTCCCTCCCCCCACGTCCACCTCTTCTGAGGTTTGTCAGTCTGTACCCCACTTCCATGTCTCTGGGTCTGTTTTGTTCCTCAGCTTGTTTAGTTCATTATATTCCAGAAATAAGTGAGATCATGAGATATTTGTCTTTCTCTGCCTGGCTTGTTTCATTTAGGATAATACTTTCCAGGTCCCTCCACGTCGTCTCAAAGGATAAGAGATCTTTCTTTCTTACAGCTGCATAGTATTCCATTGTGTATATGTACCACAGCTTTTTTATCCACTCATTTACTGATGGACACTGGGGCTGTTTCCAGATCTTAGCGATTGTAAATAGTGCTGCTATGAACATAGGGGTACATATATTCTTTCTGATTGGTGTTTCAGGCTTCTTAGGGTATATTCCTGGAAGTGAGATCACTGGATCAAATAGCAGTTCAATTTTTAATTTTTTGAGGAAACACCATATTGTTTTCCATAGTGGCTGCACCAGTCTGCATTCCCACCAGCAGTGTACTAGAGTTCCCTTTTCTCCATACCCTTGCCAGCACTTGTTGTTTGATGGTTTATTGATGGCAGCCATTCTGGAAGGTGTGAGGTGATATCTCATGATTGTTTTAATTTGCATCTCTCTGATGATTACTGACATTGAGAATTTTTTCATATGTCTCTTGGCCATTTATGTGCTCTGTTTGGAGAGGTGTCTATTTAGGTCCTCTGCCCATTTTTTAACTGGGTTCTTTGTCTTCCTTTTGTTGAGTTGTATGAGTACTGTATATATTTTGGAAATTAGCCCCTTATCTGATGTATCGTTGGCAATTATGCTCTCCCATATAGTGGGTTCCCTTTCCATTTTGATGGTTGTTTCTTTTGCTGTGCAGAAGCTTTTTAGTTTGATGTAGTCCCGTGTGTTCATTTTCTCCCTTGTTTCTATTGCCTTAGGCATTGTATCAGTGAAAATTCTGCTGCGTGTGATGTCTGAAATTTTGTTGCCTACATTTTCTTCTAAGATTTTTATGGATTCATGGGTCACATTTAAGTCTGTTATCCATTTTGAGTTTGTTCTTGTGTATGGTGTAAGTTGGTGGTCTAGCTTCATATTTTTGCATGCTGTCCAATTTTCCCAGCACCATTTATTGAAGAGGCTGTCTTTACTCCACTGTATGATCTTGCCACCTTTGTCAAATATTAATTGAGCATGATGACTTGGGTCAATTTCTGGGTTCTCTGTTCTGTTCCATTGATCTATATACCTGTTCTTATGCCAGTACCAGGCTGTTTTGATTTCCAAGGCTTTGTAGTATAACCTGATTTCTGGTATTGTGATCCCTCCTACTTTGTTCTTCTTTTTCAAGATTGCTGTAGCTGTTCGGGGTCTTTTTTGGTTCCATATAAACTTTTGGAGTATTTGTTCTAGTTTTGTGAAATATGCCGTTGGTATTTTGATGGGGATTGCATTGAATCTATAGATTGCTTTGGGTAGTATGGACATTTTAATGATGTTAATTCTTCCAATCCATGAACAAGATATATGCTTCCGCTTTTTTATATCTTCCTCTATTTCTTTTTTCGGTGACCTGTAGTTTTCTGCAAATAGATCTTTTACTTCTTTGGTTAAGTTTATTCCTAGGTATCTTAATTTTTTTTGCTGCACTGGTAATTAGGGTTGCTTTTTTAGTTTCTCTTTCATTGAATTCGTTGTTGGTGTACAAGAATGCCATCAATTTCTTGACATTAATTTTGTATCCTGCTATTTTGCCAAATTCATTTATTAAATCTCCTAGATTTTTGATGGAGTCTTTAGGGTCTCTGTGTACAGTATCATGTCATCTGCAAATAATGACGGTTTCACTTCCTCCTTTCCAATTTGGATTCCTTTTATGTTTTCTTCATGTCTAATAGCTGTGGCTAAGACTTCCAGTACTATGTTAAATAAGAGTGGTAAGAGTGGGCATCCCTGTCTTGTTCCTGTTCTTAAGGGAGATGCTTGTAGTTTTTGCCCATTGAGTATGATGTTGGCTGTAGGTTTTTCATATATGGCCTTTATTATGTCAAGATATGATCCCTCTATTCCCACATTGCAGAGTGTTTTTTTGTCAAAAATGGGTGCTGGATTTTGTCAAATGCTTTTTCATCAGTATCTGTTGATATGATCATAGGGTTTTTATCTTTCATTTTGTTAATGTGGTGTATCACATTTATTGATTGCGGATATTGTACCATCCTTGAATCCCTGGGATGAATCCCACTTGGTTATGATAAATTCTTTTTTTGATATATTGCTGGATCTGATTTGCTAATATTTTGTTAAGGATTTTGGCATCTATGTTCATCAGGGATATTGGCCTGTAGTTTTCTTTCTTTGTAGTGTCTTTATCTGGTTTTGGAATTAGAATTATGTTGACCTCATAAAATGACTTTGGAAGTCTTCCGTCTTCCTGGATTTTTTGGAATAGTTTGAGGAGAATGGGTGTTAGATCTTCTTTGAATGTTTGGTAAAACTCCCCGTAAAGCCATCTGGGCCTGGGCTTTTGTTTGCTGGAGTTTCTTGATTACGTCTTCAATTTCCTTAGTTGTTATTGGTCTATTCAAGTCTTCTATCTCTTCCTAGTTCAGTTTTTGGATTCTGTGTGTTTCTAGAAATTCACCTAGATTGTCCAATTTGTTGGCATATAATTGTTCATAGTATGTTTTAATGATCCTTTGTATTTCTGTGGTATTGCTTCTCTTTCGTTTCTGATTTTGTTTATTTGGGTCTTTTCTTTTTGTTTCTTGGTGAGTCTGGCTAAGGGTCCATCAACCTTGTTTATCTTTTCAAAGAACCAGCTCTTTGTCTCATTGATCTTTTTAATTGTTTTTTTTAGTTTCTATGTCTTTTATGTCTGCTCTGACCTTCGCTGTTTCTTTCCTTCTACCTGCTCTGGGTTTTTCTTTTTGTTTATTTTCTAGTTCTTTGAGTTGGAGGTTAAAAAGTCAATTAGACCCTGGCCGTTCTGGCTCAGCGGTTAGAGCGTCAGCCCGTGGACCAGAGAGTCCCGGGTTCAGTTCCTGCTAAGGGCACGTACCTTGGTTGCAGTTTGTCCCTGGCCCCAGTTGGGGTCGTGTGGGTGGCAACCAGTCGATGTGTCTCTCTCACATCAATGTTTCTCTCTCTCTCTTCCTCCCTCTCTCCCTCCCACTCTATCTGAAGATAAATGCAAAAATGTCCTTGGGTGAGGATTAAAAAAAAAAAAAAGAAAGTCAATTAAGAATTTTTCTTGTTTCTTGAAGTAAGCCTGCAGTGCTATGAACTTCCCTCTCAGGACTGCTTTCACTGCGTCCCATAGATTTTGTGTTGTTGTGTGTTCATTTTCATTGGTTTCCAGGAAGTTTTTAATTTCTTCCTTGATCTCCTTGGTGATGCATTCATTGTTTAATGACATGCTATTTAGTCTCCATATGTTTGAATGTTTTTGCTGTAATTGATTTCTAGTTTCATGCCCTTGTGATCTGAGAAGATACTTGATATGATTTCAGTCTTCTTGAATTTGTAGAGATTTACTTTGTGTCCTAACGTGTGGTCTATCTTTGAGAATGTCCTGTGTGCACTTGAGAAGACTGTATATTCTGCAGCTTTGGGGTGAAATGTCCTGATTTTTTTTTTTTATCCTCACCCGAGGATATTTTTCCATTTATCTTTAGACAGATTAGGAGGGAGGGAGAGAGGGAGAGAGAGAGACAGAAAGAGAGAGAGAGAAACATCGATGCGAGAGAGACACATCGACTGGTTGCCTCCCGCGTGACCCCGACCAGGGCCAGGGATGAACCACAACCGAGGTACGTGCCCTTGGCTGGAATCAAACCCAGGTCTCATTGGTCCACAGGCCGATGCTCTAACCGCTGAGCCAAACCAGCCAGGGCTGGGGTGAAATGTTCTGTAAATATCAGTTAAGTCCAGCCCATCTAGTTTGTCATTTAAGGATCTGTGTCCTTGTTAAGTTTTTGTCTAGAAGATCTATCCAGTGGTGTCAGTGGGGTGTTAAAGTCACCCACTATGATTGTATTGCTATTGATCTCTCCTTTGAAATACTCCAGAAGTTTTAAAATATATTTGGTGCTCCTGTGTTTGGTGCATATATGTTTACCAGGGTTATATCCTCTTGTTGGATTGTTCCCTTTAATATTATGTAGTGACCTTCTTTGTCTCTTATTATGGTCCTCATTTTGAAGTCTATCTTATCAGATATGAGTATTGCTACACTAGCTTTTTTTTCATTTCCATTTGCCTGGAAAATTTTTTTCCATCCGTTCACTTTCATCCTGTGTGAGTCTTTTGTTTTGAGGTGGGTCTCTTGTAGAGAGCATATATATGGATCGTGTTTTCTTATCCAGTCAGCTACCCTGTGTCTTTTGATTGGGGCATTTAAGCCATTTACATTTAAGATTACTATTGATAAATACTTATTAGTTGCCATTTTTATTTTATGCCTGTGTTCTCCCTCTCTCTATTTCTTCTTCTTACAGCAATTCCTTTAGCATTTTTTGCAGTGCTGGTTTGGTGGTGGTAAATTCCTTTAGCTTTTTTTTTTTTGTCTGTGAAGCTCTTTATTTCACCTTCAACTCTGAATGATAGCCTTGCTGAATAGAGTAGTCTTGGATTTAGACCCTTGCCTTTCATTACTTTGTACACTTCATGCCACTCCCTTCTGTCCTGCTGTATTTCTATTGAGAAATCAGCTTACAGTCTAACGGGAGCTCCCTTGTAGGTAACTTTCTGTCTCTCTCTTGCTTCTTTTAAGATTCTTTCTTTGTCTTTAATGTTTGCCATTTTCATGTGTCTAGCTGTGGGTCTTTTTGGGTTCATCTTGCTTGGGACTCTCTGTGTTTCCTGGACTTGTGTGACTTTTCCTTCACCAAATTAGGGAAGTTTTCTGTCATTATTTCTTCAAACAGGTTCCCTATTTTTTTTCTCTGAGTCTTTTCCTTTTGGTACCCCTATGATGCGAATGTTGTTAAGTTTTGTGTTGTCCCAAAGCTCCCTTAAATCTCCTGTTTTTTTTTTTTCCCCCATTTGCTGCTCTATTTGGGCGTTTTTTTCTACCTTGTTTTCTAACTCACTGATTCGGTCTCCAGCTTCTTCTAATCTACTGTTGAATCTTTCTAAGGTATTTTTCATATCAGATATGTTGTTCTTTATTTCCTCTTGATTTTTATTCATAGCTTCTACCAAGCTGATGTAGTTCCTGCTGAGCTCTTTATACTTCTCATTAAGTTGCTTGTAGTTCTCACTGAATTGTTTGAGCACCCTTAAAATCATTGCTTTGAATTCTTTATCTGACAGATTGCTTTCTTGCATTTCATGTAGTTCTTTTTCTGGTGATTCCTCCTTTTCTTTCATTTGGGTGTTGTTTCTGTGTCTCCCCATTTTAGCCATTTGGTAGTTCTAGACCCAGTGAGGGATGTTGGGATGTGTAGGCAAGGTGGTGTGTATCAAATAAGGCTGCTGTGCCTCCCAGACTGCTCTGGTGTGTGGCACCTCTTGCCTGCTGTGGGTCCTGGAGGATTGACTACTGATGGCTGGTATTGGTCTGTCCTGGTAGGCGCTGCTGCTGGAGCTGCGGGCCCCGCTGGTGCCACAGGCGGCTGTATCGCGCAGGCCCCTCCGGTGCCACAGGCAGCTGTATCGCACAGGCCCCACTGGAGCCGCGGGTCCTGCTGGTGTGGCAGGCAGCTGGATTGCGCGGGCCACACTGGAGCCACGGGTCTGGCTGGCGGTGGCTGGGGAGCACTGCTGCCTGATGGGGCTCAGCTACTGCTCAGCCTCTGCTGATGCTGTTGGGGATGGGTCTCAGCTGCCAATCTGTGCTGCTCCTGCCTGGGGATGGATGTCTGCTCCAGAGCCTCTGTTGCTGGGGGTGTGTCTCGGCTCTGATTAGGCTGCTGCTGTGGGGGATGGTGCTGGGCTCCCAGCCGCTTGTGGCTTCCGCAGCAGGCACCTTGACAGCACTGCTACTGTGCACTGGTCTGTGTTGACACAGTGGGGTCCACTGGTCCGATGGTGCGAGGTGCACTGGTGGACTCAGGTTGCTGGGCCCTAGCCACTCTTGCTGCCTCCTCCCAGGAAAGACCAGGGATCTTCCAAAATGGCAGGACCTCCTAGCCACGCAGGGAGAAGCGCCCTGATGAGCCGCTTACCATGGTAGCCAGCTGCTCCCTGTCCACAGCACAGGGACCTTCTGCCCCGTTTCTGCACTGCTCAAGGTTGGTCGTCCATACTCACATTCACTCACACTCTCTCTCACACTCGCTCACACTCTCACACACTCACCCTCGCTCCGATCCTGCCCGCCGCCATCATCAATGCTGATGGGAAGTCCAGATTTAATATTTTAATCTAGCACAGGTTCATGAATTATAATACTTTTTGATTAATTTGTAATCTGTAAAATTTTTAGGTTGTTTAAAACAATCATTTCTAAGGAAGGAGAATATAACTTAGAATTCAGTCATTTATGAACACTGGTTTCAAATGCCACATCTAGTCCTGGCTGGTGTGGCTGAGTTGGTTGGGCATCATCCCGTGCACCGAAAGGTTGCTGTTTCGATTCCCTGGTGGGGGGTGTGCAGGAGACAGCTGGTCAGTGTTTCACTCTCATTGGTGTTTCTCTCTCTCAAAATTAATAATTAAAAAAACAAAAAACAAATAAAACATCTACGTTTTGAAACAGTTTGAGCCTGATACAACTCCTGTGCCCCTACTTTCCCCAACGTCAAAACTCCTCAACTAACAAGCCTGTTTTTTCAGTAAAGTAATATTTGAATAATTAATTATATAAACCAAAATGAGCCCACCCCGTGTGGCTCAGTGGAAGTCCCAGTTTGATTCCCCATCAGGGCACATGCTTGGGTTGCAGGCTCGATCCCCAGTAGGGAGCGTGCAGGAGGCAGCCCATCAATGTTTCTCACATCGATGTTTCTATCTCTCTCTCTCTTCCTCTCTCTCTAAAAAAATCAATAAAAACATATTTTTTATAAACCAAAATGGCAAAGCACAGGTTAAGATTTGTTAATGGGCTATGATTACTTCACTTTTATAAAAGGAAAGAAGTCTATGATAGGCCTACTTTTTGCTACAAATGTCAGACGAGTAATGTCAAAGAAGTTGCTCTCGCCCTGGCCGGTTTGGCTCAGCGGTTAGAGCGTCGGCCTGCGGTCCAGAGAGACTCGGGTTCGGTTCCCGCAAAGGGTGCGTACCTTGGTTGCAGTTTGTCCCCGGCCCCTGGTTGGGTCGTGCGGGAGGCAGCCACTCGATGTGTCCCTTTCACGTCGATGTTTCTCTCTCTCTCTCTTCCTCTCTCTCCCTCCCACTCTATCTGAACAAAAAATGGAAAAATGTCCTCGGGTGAGGATAAAAAAAAAGAAGTTGCTCTCCTCTCCCAAGATTCTGGTCTTATCCCACAATATATCATGGTTAGCCCAAAGTGTGCCATTGTGCAAACTTTTTAAAAATACTTTTTTCAAGTAGGCATAATCCTATGGGTGCATTGGGGAGTAGAGCGCAGACTGGATTTTAGCCTCCATCCCTATGTAGCCACTTGGCATGGAGCTCTTGTGCAGTAAGGATCTGCACTACTGTGCAGTGATTCTAAACTCAGTATTAATTTGCTTCTCTTTATAAGAATATAGATTCTTATAAAGAATCTATAAATTCTTTATAGATACTGAATTGTATAAAGTGATAGGACCATACTACAGGCCTAGCCACCTAAGTCAGAATGCCTAGATCGTGTTCTCTATTAATAGTCTCATTATCGCCCTGGCCGGTTTGGTTCAGCGGTTAGAGCGTCGGCCTGCGGTCCAGAGAGACCTGGGTTCGGTTCCCGCTAAGGGCATGTACTTCGGTTGCAGTTTGTCCCCGGCCCTGGTTGGTCGTGCGGGTGGCAGCCACTCGATGTGTCCCTTTCACGTCGATGTTTCTCTCTCTCTCTTCGAGCTCTCTCTCCCTCCCACTCTATCTGGACAAAAAATGAAAAAATGTCCTCGGGTGAGGATAAAAAAAAAAAAAATAGTCTCATTATCAAAATATTATTTATTGTTTCAGATTCATTTTGAATGCAGTCTGCCCTATATCAGCATAATCAGTTTTCTCTTCATTTTAGTTTTTATTTAATTTTTTATACTTTTTACTTTGAGATATAGTAGATTTACATGCAATTATAAGAAATAATACAGATAGCCCTGGCCGGTTTTGCTCAGTGGTTAGAACGTCGACCTGTGGACCAGAGAGTCGTGGGTTTGGTTTCCGCTAAGGGCACATACCTCGGTTGTGGTTTGTCCCTGCCCCAGCTGGGGTCATGTGGGTGGCAACCACTCCATGTGTCTCTCTCACATCGATGTTTCTCTTTCTTTCTTCCCCCCTCTCTCCCTCCCCGCTCTATCTGAAGGTAAATGCAAAAAAAAAAAAAAAAAAGTCCTCGGGTGAGGATAAAAAAAAAATAAATAAATAAAATACTTTATAAAAAAAAAAAAGAAATAATACAGATAGATCTATATACTGGTCATCCAGTTTCCCTGAATGATAACATCTTGCTACTATTGTACAATAAACACAATAGCAAATAAATATATATATATATATAAATCCTTACCCAAGGATATGTTTAAATTGATTTTTAGAGGAGAGAGAGGACGTGGGGGAGAGAGAGAGAAACATTGATATGAGAGAAACATCCGTTGGTTGCCTCCCATATGCACCCCAACTGGTGATCAAACCCTCAACCTAGGCATGTGCCCTGACTGGGAGTCAAACCCGCAGCCTTTTCAGTGTCAATGCTCCAACCAACTGAACCATGTGGCCAGGGCCAGCAAATCAACTTTGATACCATCCACTGATCTTACTCAGCTTTCATTAGTTTTACAAGCATTCGTGTGTGTGTGTGTGTGTGTTTGTATTGAATTCTAAACAATTTTATCATATGTGTAGATTTGTGTGACCACCTAATTAAGATATAGAACAAATCTATCACAAGGCTTCCTCATGTTACCCTTTATAGCCACAGCCACCTCCCTTGGCAAACTCCTGGCAACCACTAATCTGTTCTCCATCTCTCTAATTTAGTCATCTCAAGAATGTTATATACATGAAATCATATAATAGTTAACATTTAAAATTGGCTTTTTTTTTTCTTTTTTCTTTATTGATGTTAGAGAGAGAGAGGAAAGGAGAGAGAGATAGAAACATCGATGAGAGAGAACATCGATTGGCTGCCTCCTGCATGCCCCACACTGGGGATCGGGCCCACAACCTGGGCGTGTGCCCTGACCAGGAATCGAACCTGCGACCTCTTGGTGCATGGGTCAACACTCAACCACTGAGCAACACCGGCCGGGTGGCTTTTTTTGTTTTGTTCATTCAGCATAATTCCCTTGAGAGCCATCCAGGTTGTTGCACATATCAGTAGTTCATTGATACTGAATAGTGATGCCATGGTATAGATGTACCACAGTTTGTTTAACCATTCATCTGTTGGAAAGTTGTTTACAGATTTTGGCTATTATGAATGAAGCTTCTATGAGCATTTGTGTACAAGTTTTTGTGTAAGCATAAGTTTCTTTTCCCCCCAGTTTGCTTGCTGTTGAATTTTATTAAATGCTTTTTTTGCGCTTATTGAGATGATCATATGTTTTTTTTTCTTATTCTGTTAATGAGATGAATTATACTGATTTTTGAATATTAAATCAGCCTTACATTCTTGGAGTAAATTTCACTTGGCCATAATGTTTTCTCCTTTTTATGTAACTTTAATTTGATTTGGTAGTATTTTGTTTAGAATTTTTACGCCTATATTTATAAGGGATGTCCTGTAATTATTTTTAATGTCTGTATCAGATTTTGATATCAGGGTTCTATTAGTCTCACAAATGAGTTTCTCTATTCTCTGAAAGTGTTTGTGTAGATAGGTATTATATCTTCTTAAGTGTTTGGAATGAAGCCATCTAGTATTCGTAATCTTTTTTATACAATACTTAAATTTATATTTTCTATTGATATCTATATTAATCACTTTCTATATATTTCTTCTGAACAAGACAAGGATTTTATCATTCATCTGCTTTCCCTTCTCCCAACCCCTCTTCTTACCCTCATAATTATTCCTGTCAATGTCATATGATATTGTAGTTTTGAATATTAGTAAGCTTTTGTGTTTTGTTTTTTATTTCAAATTGGCACTTAAAGTCTTTACTGGTTTCTCTGCTATACTCTTTTCTTATACCTTGTTTATTATTCTTGGATTAATTTTTTTTTTATTCCAGATATATTTCTTTGAACAGTTCTTTCACCAGAAGTCTGAAGGAAGCAAAATTTTTGTATCCTTATACATCAAAAAATGTCTTAATTTTACTTTCACACTTGAGTGAGAGTTTGAGTAGATATAGAATTCTGGGTTTAAAAGTATATCCAGTTGTCCCATCTGTTGAAAAGGCTATTCTTTTCCCATTGAGTCTTCTTGTCACCCTTGTTATAGGTCATTTGACCATAGACATATGGATTTATCTGTGGACTCTCAATTCTTGTTCATTAATATGTATGTCCATCCTTATGCCAGCACTACATTGTTTTGAATAATGTATCTTTGTAGTAAGTTTTGAAGTCAGGAAGTGTGAGTCTTCCAACATAGTTCTTTTTCAAGATTGTTTTGGTTTTCTGGGTTCTTTGCATTTCCATATGAAGTTTAGGATTAGCATTTCTGCAAGAAAGGCAGTTGGAATTTTGATAGAGCTTGCTCAATTCTCTTTTATATTTTAACTTTTAAAAATGATTTTTACTTATTTTTCTTTTATACTGTATTCTGGTGAATTTCTTTGCTCCATCTTTCAGATTACTAATTTAATTTGTTCTTTATATTTTTTCAGTCCTTATTTAAGTTTTTTAGTTCAGTGATCAGCACTTAACTTCCAAGAGTTCCAGTTGGGTTCATTCATTTATTTATTTATTTTAAAGAATAATTTATTGTTTTTAGAGAGAGAGGAAGGGAGAAGAGAGAAACATTGATATGAGAGTACAACATCGATTGGCTGCCTCCTGTATGTCCATGACGTGGGATTGAACCCACAACCCAGGCACATGCCCTTGACTGGGAATTGAACCCGAAACCCTTTGGTGCACGGGCCGGCACACTAACCACCGAGCCACACTGGCCAGGGTGAAGTTTGGCAGTTTAAATACATAACAATTATAGCTTCAGTAAATAGAACTTCAGACCAGGAATCTGTATCTACATGAAATTGGAAAGGCATATATTTGTGATGTTGCTGGTTTCTCTTTTCTTCCTGCTCTTTGGGAGAAGGGAGAAAACATGGGTTCTGAAGTCAGTGTCTGCCTTGTGTGAATAACCGCCAGAGTCAACATTAGCCTATGCATGTGACAGACTTATGTTGGTTGCTGAGGGAGAAACAGGCCAAAGATGTCTGACAGAGCGCTGAGAAAACATGAGAAAAGGATTTTTGAATACAACTTTAGTTCAATAAATTTCAATGATATTCCCTCAGTGTTTTTCTAAATTTGTTTTATATTTTTCCAATATAAAATAATACGTCATAGAAATTTTGGATAATATAAAAGAAGTGATAACCCTCGACCCCAGTCACAACCACTGCTAACACTTCAGTATATTTCTTTATAGTATTTTTTAAATTATAGCTTTAAAACAAAATTAAAGTAATATGATATTGTTTTTCTTCCAGTCCAAAAGTAAGGCCTACTCAATGAGAAAACTTGGAAAATAAAGACCAGCACTAAGGAGAAAAAATAAAAAGCACTCAAAATAACCACCCAAAGATAACCACAATTAAAATTTGATGTATATCCTTCCTGTATTTTTCATGAATATATACACTTTTTAATTTATTAATATAGTATCATAATCTAGTACTATTTTGTACTTTGCATTTTTTATTTGCAAAATAAAAATTGTGAATGTTTTTGTAATGTTAGTAAATATTCTTGTATATACTTTTTAGTGTTACATAGAATATGAACATATTTAAGTATGTTTATTTGGCATACTTAACCATCTCCCTATCATTGGACATTGAAAGTGTTTCTAATTTTTTACCATCATAAATAATATTATAGTGAATATCTTTGTCCCTACATTTTTCCATGCATCTATATGATTGTTTCTTTAGGAATAAATTCCCAGAAGTGGAATAGCTGGGTAAAAGGGTATGTACATTTTAATGCTTTTGGTACATAAAAATGTCAAATTTTAAGCTAATCACTTGTTATATTCTGTCTTGTGTTGCTATATAATTGTTTTATGTGTCTGTCTTGTCTCCCTAATTAGAATATAAGCTTCTTGAGGGCAAGGAAAGTTTCTTATACATCTTACGTATCCTTTGACAGTGTGTGGTTTACAATGTTGGATTTATGAGTAATCAACAAATATTGTATTAATTTAAACCTGTGGTTTTACAGGCTTTTGAATGTCATAAACCTGTAAATTTCAAAATATATGTATTTTGGGGATACACATAGGCTTGCAAATTTTCTATTTTTCCAAGAAAGGATATTAAAAAACAAAACCAACTGCCATTTCCTACAACCTTCATCTCATAAAATAAAGAATGCTTAATAACAAAAAGTTTCTAATCTCTGAAAAATGGACAGGTTTTTAAATGGAACATTTTAGCTTAAAAAAAACACACAAACTCACTGCCTTATCCATATTTTTTTCATTTTGTGTTGGACTGGTGAATCTTTACCTTAGCCAGTCAGTGCTCTGTAACCAACATTTGGGAACTACTGATTCAAAAGACTTAGAGGATTAAAAGATAAACCCTTTAGCAAAATAAACTTCTTTCCCTTGCCCACAAGCCTGTCTTCTTCACAATAATAAGTACACACGTGCAGGTAATGCCATTTTTAATTACACAGACTTTGTGTATCTCAGTGTACAAGTGTTACAGTAAACAAACCAGACCTTGCTGACGAACATCGGAATATATTTCCAATTTCCAAAACCAAAATATGAGCTTTCTAAGAAATTTGAGACAGGTTAAATGTGATGTAGTAGAAAGAAGGCAGGTTTTTGAGTTAGATGGTCGAGGTTTGAATCCTGACTCTGGCATTGCCACTTATTTTCTTTTAGCTTCCTTGTAAAACAAATAATATCTTCCTCAAAGAGTTTTTATAGCCCCAGTTATGGCAGTTAATTCACTGTAATGAAATTATTTGTATAGACATCTGCCTTCCTCACAAGACCATGAGCTCTTGAAGGTAGAAGTCATAGCTTGCTTTCCCTACTCTAGAGCCTAGTCCAGGGCTCAAGGCATAGCAGGTGCTTAATGAAATGGCCTTTGAATCTATACATGATTGTTGTGAGGATTAAATGAGGTAATGTGTGAAAGCTCTTTGTAAACTTTAAACTCTATACAAATGTTAATTGTTTTTATTGCCAATAAGAGCTATCTTTGGGAGCTATCAAGATTTTGGGAAGAAACAAAATTACCCATTTCATAATTCTATAATGTTTCACATTTTTCTTCTATTATATAAGAAAATAAGTTTTAACTGGGTTAGGGTGGAGCTAATTTGCTTCCTGGGAAGGCAAATGAATCCCTCCACCCCTGGCCAATGGAAGTGCCAAGAGATTATTTAATATTTAAAGAATGGTACCCATTGCTTTATCCTCTTAACCATACAACTTATGAAAGGATACCAAACCTGGAAGAGAACAGGAGCCTACATTAATTTTAATCAGTACTTTTTAAATTTTATTTTTACATTTACTGTCTTTTAAAAATGTCTTAGTTTCTAATCCGTTTGTAAAGCTTGTGGTGAATTTTTGCCACAAGATGGCATTGGTGATTATTGAATGCATGTTCTGTTGACCCAGAATTCTGAAAAATGGGGCACGTAATTGTTTGTATTCTTTTGGGGATGAGTTGAAAACTTTCATCACTGCTTACTTATTAATTAAATTTTGTTTTAACTCCTAAAACAGGGTTAAATGCTACTTTACATCACTTCTTTCTGTATTCAAGTATTGTTTTGTTTCCTGTTTTTCTGTCTTTATAACTACAGTAACTATGTATTATTTGCCATGTGTTGTATGTGTCTGACTTATTGCTGATAATTGTGGTAACAGGTAAGAAGAAAATACGATGGGACCCAGTTAGGAGGCGCTTCATTCAGTCCTGTCCCATCATAAGGATCCCTAACAGGTTTTTGAGAGGTGGGTGTAACTAGCAAGAGATCTGTGCTTCATATGGGTTAAAGGGAACTTTGAATGAATTTTCTAAACTCAAAACTCTGGTTTTAAAAAATTGTCTAAACAGCTAGTATTGGAGTAAGAAAAGTCTAGAACTTAATTTTAAGCCTGTGTTTCATATTGACCACTGTTGGAATTGTAATTATAAGTTTTAGGGAATTAAAATCACTTAATATGCATTAGATGATAGAACTAAATCATCTCCCTGATATCACTATTATTCCACTGTGACCATATTAAAAAGAACTTTGAATAATTTATAAAATATAGGTGTGGGAAAGACTTTTCTAAATATGATTCTAAGGAAAAAATAAAGATTAATTTATGTGACTATAAAATTGAAAACCTCTTATGTAAAAAATCATAAATAAAAAGATATAAGGGGGAAGTACTTGTAACAAATGGTTAATATTATAAATCTATAAACGGTTTTTATAAATCAATAGTTTAAAAACAAATGCCCACTAGAAAAATAGGTAAAACGACATGAATAGGCACAATAATATTTATCAATACATACAAAAGAAAATGCAATAAATGTGAACAAATATTTATTTTTACAATTTTGAACATGATAATTAAAATAATAGACATTATTTTCACCTATTAGATTTGCAAAGACTAAAAATAAGAATGCCCAGTGTTGGCAAGATTATGGGAAAACGAAGCTCATATATTGAAGGAGCTGTAAATTTAACACAACCTTTTTGGATTCCGTTTGCCAATATGTATCAAAAGCCTTAAAAGTGTTCACATTCTTTGACCTTGTAATTCATACTTTTAGAAATGTTGCATTCCTTCTACTTTTATTTATTCATTAAAAATTATTTTTTATTTTTGTTATGTTTTATTGTTGATAGTATTACAGATGTCCTCCATTTCCCCCTACATTCCTTCTACTTTTTAAATTTTTCCACAAAGCCCTGGCCGGTTTGGCTCAGCGGTTAGAGCGTCGGCCTGCGGTCCAGAGAGACCCGGGTTCGGTTCCCGCTAAGGGCATGTACCTCGGTTGCAGTTTGTCCCCGGCCCTGGTTGGTCGTGCGGGTGGCAGCCACTCGATGTGTCCCTTTCATGTCGATGTTTCTCTCTCTCTCTCTCTTCCTCTCTCTCCCTCCCACTCTATCTGAACAAAAAATGAAAAAATGTCCTCAGGTGAGGATAAAAAAAAAAAATTTTTTTTCCACAAAAATATACTCCACAGTGAAAAAAGAAAATCTCAGAAGAGAGTTGAAAACTCTGGTTCACACCATCTCTAGATTAACAAATGATCAGACAAGCATGCTTCATGTTATAATTTAGACTTTGTTAAATTATTTATAAACCAGTGTATCTGATTTTGGCAAGAGATTTTTTTTTAAAAACTAGAAAAAAATCTTGCAGCTGCTATAGATGTTTCTTTATCTAGTACCTAACCTGTTTTTAGCAGCCAAACTCCAGAACATAAAAAGAAGAAAATCTATCTTAAGTGGGTCAAAATAAGATACTTAGGATGGTGTACTACCCTTTAACATCAATAACTTATTTTACTGATACAAATTAAGAGGTAATTTTAGTGTTATGTGACAGAAAGAACATTGTGCGCACACTTTGCCAAGCAGGTACATTTAATTCTATAACATCTTTTTCTTTTTTCGATTTATAAATTAGAATGTTAATTTATTGATTTACAATGAGAAAGCTATCTTGGGGTGACTAAATTTAAATATAATTAAGAAATTGTTTGATTAGGATATACAATTTAATATCAATTTTGTACAAATATAAACATTAAAAACAATAACAAAGGAAATAGTGAAATAATGTTATATCTAGATGATGGGATTTTATTTTCTTTGGTTGTATTCTCTGTTTTTTCAATTTCCTAATCATGGAAAAAAGAGATTAGCACAGGTAAGTTTTATACTTTTGATTATTTTGTAAGCCCTAAATTACCTCAAACAATGGCTGAGGAAGATGGTCTCTGACAGTGCTGAGAAGAGTGAGGCGGGAGTAAACTCAGTATCAGCAATAGCAAGATCTCCAGTGACCGCCTCTAAATCAGTGGCCTTGTCTTAGTGCACACCTTCTTTGGCCTGTTCGTAGTGTTTGATGCTGTTGACCCATCTGCACCTTCTTAGATTTTTCTCTTCTTTTGGGTTACTTTACTGTACAATCCTAGATGTTTTCTTCCTACTTCTTTGATTGTTCATTCTGTTTCTTTCACTAGCTTCTTTCTTCCTACCCACTAAAGGTGGGTATTGCTTCAACGTTCTGTCCTCTCCATTCTCTCTTTTGGTTATCTCATCAGCTTTCACAGACTTAACTATCTTCGTTCGTTCGTTCGTTTGTTCATTCTTTCATTCTTTCAGTATTTCTTGATTGCCTCCTAAGTAGCAGGCACTGTGCTAGCTCAATGATCTAGATAATAGAGAATCAGGTAAAGAATCAGTTATAGAATAATTTGAGTGTAATTCTTTGTGATAAGTGTCCTGATGCGGTAGTATGGTATGGGAGCATACAGAAGAGGTACCTGGTCCTGCTCATGGGAGGATGGAGAGAGAGGATGACTTTAGGCCATTAGGATGACTTTTCAGAAGAGATGTACTTTTAAAGGCTGAGTGGGTGTTAGCAAGGGAGGGTTGGAACATCTCAAACCATAGGACCAACCAGCTGGAGTAAAAGCAATCAGTCAGAAGAGCATGGTCTTTCCAAGGACTGTAGGAGGTTCAGCTTAGTGGGAAAGAGTGTGGAGAGAAGAGGCTGGAGAGGGCCCAGTTCAAGTGGGGCACCACCCAAGGGGAGTTTTCAGGATCTGTTTGTTTTTTTAATTAGTGAAGAAATTTAATTGAAAGGCCAGTTACGAGGTTATTATTATCAAGGTGAGAAATGATGGCAGCTACAACTAAGGCAGTTGTAGTAGGAATAGAGAGTGGGAACTGATTTGAAATCTAAGGAAGTGGAATTAGATGAGACTTGACTAATTGAAGAGGAGGAGGGAAAAGTTGAGAAAGCTTCCACTTTCTGTGTGGACCATTGTGCTTGTCATCAGGTGCTATATAGATGGATGGAGGAGCAGACCGAGGGGAAAGATGACAGATTCAGTTTAATTTCCCCAAACCAATACTAGTGTATCCTTGAACACTCAGTCTAAGTTATTTCCTGGGAAACCTTTGAAGGCCCATCTCTTTGTTCTGATGGCACCCTGTGTACCCGCCTGTATCATAGCACTTATCACACTGAATTATAGTTGTTTGTTTACTTGTAAGCCTGCCATAGACTGTAAGCTCTGTAAGGGCAGGGACAGTGGGACAGTGCTTTTGAGTGGAATTGAATTATTTTTAAGGCCACTGACAGGGAATAGGATGGGACTAAAATGTAGTATGTTCTCAACTTCTCTCTGGTGATGGTGACAGTAAACTAATAAGTTGCTGAGAATATGAAAATGCTGTTGTTTAGTGTTTACTTAGCTTTAAAAAAAAAACTTATCTATACTTTTGAAATTTCCACTTTCAAGCCTCTCATTTTGGGAATCCTCCACATTACCTCTGTTAATACTGATCAAACATCATTGCATAGCGCTTGTTTTCTGCCACTAGATTCTTTGACCCAATCCTGTTTCTTCTCTAAAAGATGCTTCTACCAATTAAAATTGTGTGGTGTGAAAACAATGAGTTTCCATTGATGGACCCAACATACCCATTTACCTTTCCATACTTCTCAGACATCACTGAAAATGACACAACTGACATGAAAAACAATAAGTCAAAATTGTTTTGAAAAATGGAAAAGGGAAGCTTTGAAGCTGGATTACCAAGGTCTGAATCCAGGCTCTGCCATTTACCAACTGTGTGACTGTGGGCAAGTTGCTTATTTTGGGGGGCTTAATTTCCTCATCTGTAAAATTAGGATGATGATAATAGTACCTGCTTCCGAGGGTTGTTGTGAGGCCCAAGAGAGATAATATGAGCAAAGCACTTAGAAGAGTTTTTCCATTTAGCCAATGTTTTCCATTTAGCCAATTCATGTTAGCTGCTATCATTCTTATTATTGCTATTATACCAGAAAATTGGTGAGATTTCAGGATAACAGAAGCAGTTGGAACTATAATGATTGGGAAACAAGAACAGAATAAAATACAACCTCAAATAGGTGCTCCTGCTGCAGGCTGGAAGTCAGGAGACTTGCCTTCTGAACTCTAAGCCTAGAGTCAGCAAATGTAGAAGGAAGAAGAAGGTTCGAGGAAGATGAAACAGCAGGGCAAATAATTAAGGGACTGTCTCTAAAACAGGTATTTCCCCTACTCCTCTCTTCATATAAAGAGTTCTCTGGCAATAGCATTAGTTCCCAGGATTAAGCTAGAGAACAGCTCTTCGAGCTAAGTCAGGGATTTGGGGAGGGTTGACAAGCAATGCTCTCACGAATTGGGGCTGGAGAACGGGTATGAGCTCAAAGCAGAGCTTTAAGTAATAGACCGCCACAACAGAAGGGGTGAGGAGGGTAGAATGGGGGGGGGGGGAAGAATGGGTGCTCCATCAAGGATTAGGGCCAGACCATCTAAAACACCAGACCATCTAAATGCAGCCTTCCTTATGTTGGCAATAGTAAGGCAAACTGCTTTTTCTCCACTTCTAAAGAGAAGCCTGTCTGTCAGTGTACCCCTTACCTTCAGAGACCCACAGTCAGACAGATCTCTCATTTGGAAGTTTGGAGATGGAGTAACACAACTGTTGAGGAAATCCCTCTCTTACAATTGTCAGTCAATGTAGTCCTTCATTTATTAATATGAACAGATGATCAAGTCCTGCCATACATTTGAGGGAAACTAGACTTGAAAGAGGTGACTAAGATGAACAAATAAAACAGCTGACCATGGTGGAAGCAGATTGGAACTTTAGGAAGTTCTGATCATAGGAGGTTTCCTCGGAGTCAAGAGTAAATTGGATCCATAAATAAAAAACCAGCTGCCATGGAGAAAAAGGAATGATTAAAGAATTAGTTCTATATTGAAGACTTGATTGCTGAAATTAAAATGCAGTTGGAGGCTTAAATAATATATTGGCTTAAGACTGACCTTTATGAAAATAAAGCAAAGGAAATATACAGACCATAAAGCAAGAAGACCAAAAAAGAAAGTAGATGAGTAAAATTATACTTTGTGGATCATTCTTTGTGATCCAGCATCCATTTTATAGAGTTACAGAAGGAAAGGCAGTGGAAGGGAGGAACTAAATAAAGAGTATTTCCCTACACTGAAGAAAGACTCTGAGTTTTCAAGTATAAAGGGCCCACTAAGGAACAAACTAGAAAAACAAAACAAAAAGCTTCTGTCTATACATTACTGAACTATTTATGATTCCAGTGATAAAATACAGGTTACATAGAAAGACTCAATTTTCAGAAGCAGACTGGTGTTGCATTTCTCACCTGCAGACTGCTTTGCTTTCCTTGTTCTGAGGGGCAATTATTTTGAAGGCAGAACTGCACCCAGCCTTACTAATATTTAAGTGAGGGTCAAAATAAGAACTCTGAAAGATTATGACACACAGTCTTTGTGAGAAAATTACTTGAAGAGGTACTCCTGGTAAAATGAAAATCAAATCTAAGAAAGAGGAAGTTTTGGATATAAGAAGCAGTAGTGTGCAAAGGAACAAATAGTAAAACTTAGAGTTGTATCTAAATTAAGGGACTGTGGCCCTGGCCGGTTTGGCTCAGCGGTTGGAGCGTCGGCCTGCGGTCCCGCTAGGGGCACGTACCTCGGTTGCAGTTTGTCCCCAGCCCTGGTTGGTTGTGCGGGTGGCGGCCACTCGATGTGTCCCTTTCACGTCGATGTTTCTCTCTCTCTCTCTTCCTCTCTCTCCCTCCCACTCAATCTGAACAAAAAATGAAAAAATGTCCTTGGGTGAGGATAAAAAAAAAATAAATTAAGGGACTGTGAAGCCTAGTATAAAAGTTAAGAAAATATTTCTAAATATATAGAATAATAATATAAATATTTATATATATGTGTGTGTGTATGTATGTATCTAACATTCTGTAACATTTCAGATGATTTAAACAAATTGGGGTTGGGGAGAAAGTAAAACTGCTAAAGATCTTTTAAATTTTTGTTTTGTAATTTATAAGTATAGTATGTGCTTATTAAAATTTAAATAATATGGAAATACATAGGGTACAAAGTGAATGTATCTCAAGCATACATACAAATGTGTACAAATCAATAAGAAAAAGACAGACACCTCAATAGAAGAATATATTAAAGGCTTGAGCAGGCACTTCCCAAAAGGAACAATCCATTTCAATAAACATGAAAAGGTGCTCAACCTCATTTGTAGTGAGAGAAATGCATATTAAAACCACAATGAGATAGGTCTACAAACCCACAGGAATTGCTAAATTAAAAATGTAAGACCAATACCAAGATTTTGTAAACAAAAGTTTGGCCTTACCTAGTAAAGGTAAAGATTTCCATACATTCTGACTCAGAAATTCCATATCTAGATATATAGCCAACAAATGTGGACCTGAAAACATGTACAAAAATGTTTATAGCAGCCCTGGCCGATTTGGCTCAGCGGTTAGAGCGTCGGCCCATGGACCAAGGAGTCATGGGTTCAGTTCTGGTTAAGGGCACATACCTCAGTTGAGGTTCATCCCCAGCCCTAGTCGGGGTTGTGCGGGGGGGGGGCAACCATTTGGTGTGTCTCTCTCACCTCGGTGTTTCTCTCTCTCTCTACCCCTCCCTCCCACTCTATCTAAAAATAAATGGAAAAATATCCTCAGGTGAGGATTTAAAAAGGAAAATGTTTATAGCAGTATTAAGAGCCACTAATTTGAAACAATCCAAATGTCCATTCATACAACATAGACTGGATAAATTGTGGTATATATTTATACAAGGGAATACAATTTGGCTATGGAAATTAACAGGTGACCTCTACCCGCAGCAACATGGATGAATCTCAGAAACTTAATTGTGAATGAAAGAGCCCAGAAAGAAAACATACTATATCATTCTGTACAAATACACTTCAAAACTAGGCCAAAATAAACAATATTTTTTAGGGATGCATGCTTAGGTATAATAAAGCTATTAAAAGAAAGCAAGTTTTATGATTGCCATAAAAATCAGGGAACAGGTTTCCTCTGGAAGTGAAGGAGGCGGAATGGAGGCGGTTGTGATCAAAAGGGGCAGGTAGGGGTTAGCTGGGTGCTGGCAACATTCCATTTTTTGACCTGGATAATGATTACATTACCTTTTTAATACTTTGTTAAGCTATGCATTTATAGTTTTGTATGCTTTTATCCATGTGTTATATTTCACAGTTAAAGAGGTTAAATAAAAAAAGCAAAGGTCCCACTTCACAGCTTTACTCCTCACCTTATTCCTCTTTCCAGAAGTAACCACCATTAACAGCCACGTTTATTTCCGAATGTGATTTATTTTTAATTATGTTAGAAAAAGAAAAGTTTTTATTTTTATGGATTTTTATTATGGGCTTTTAAAAATGATTAGGGGTGATGGGACATAGATCTTCCTGGGGTGGGGGGGGAAGGAAGCTTGATTATTTCAGTAAAGTGGAAAAATGAAACAAAAAAAATGATTAAAATATATATATATATAAGATGACAGGGATAAATCTAAATAAAAATAAAATAAGTCAAGATAAAATTGGGTTTATCTGTGGAATGCATTTAGTTTACTGCTTTAATAAGTTAAAGGAAAAAGTATGATTGTCCTGATATCAAAGAAAGCATTTAATAAAATTTGATACCCAGTGTGTTCATTTTAGTTAAAATACTACAAGAAACCAATAGCAAATATGATATATAATGGTGAAATATTACCAGTATCCTCATTAAAGTAAGAAACAAGACAGAAATGCTCATTATCATCTCTATTATTCAACCTCGTTCTGGAGGTTTCAGTCAATATAATAGAAGGTGAGGAAGAAAATAAAAGGTACATATATTGGAAAGAAAGAGCTGAAAGTTGTCATTAATAGCATGATATGATCATCTATAAAATTCAAGATAATTAGCTAATGATAAATTAGCTAGATAAAACTTAAACTTGCAAAGATAAATTACTTTTCTATTTATTAACAACAAACAAAAAAAGACAAAAGAGATATTCACAGTTGCGTGGAGAATTATAAAATACTTAGAAATAAAAAACAAGAACACTAACTATTCTGATGGATATCAAAAAAGATGAGGTAAATGGCTAGAGATTATGCTCCTTCATGGGTTGTCCCAAGTAAAATCCCTAAGGGACTTTTAAAAAATTTAATTTTTATTTTGACATAATTTAAGATTTACAGAGAATTTACAAGAATGGTGAAAGATTCTTCTGTATACTTCACCCAAATTCCCCAAATGTTAACATTTGATCACATTTGCTTTATTCTGTTCCCTTTCTTCTCTGTTTCCCCTTCCCCCTTTGTATACATAATATATATCTGCATATATGGTTTTTTTTTTGTTAATCCTCACCCGAGGATATTTTTCATTGATTTTTAGAGAGAGTGGAGGGGAGGGGAGAGAGAGAGAGAGAAACATCAATGTGAGAGAGACACATTGATTGGTTGCCTGCCTCATGACCCCGACTGGGACCAGGGATGGAACCCGCAACCGAGGTACATGCCCTAATGCTCTTAACTGCTGAGCCAGACCAGCCAGGGCTGTGCATATACATATTGTTTTTCTTTTTGAACTGTCTGACAGTAAGCTGCAAACATGATGCCCCTTTACCCCTAAATACTTTAGTGTCCATACCTGAAAAAGAAAGATATTCTTTGGGGAATTAGCATTATAAATAATGAATAATTATTATATACGATCTTTGCCCTTGGAAACTTATAGTCTATTTAGAGAAGAAAAGCATTAATGAAATGAGTAGAGAAAAATTAAATTAAAAAAATAAATGTTTTTATTGATTTTTTAGAGAGAGAGGAAGGGAGAGAGAGAAACATCGGCCAGCTGCCTCCTGCACGCCCCACAATGGGGATCAAGCCTGAAACCCAGGCGTGTGCCCTGACCAGGAATCAGACGGGACCTCTCAGTCCATGGGATGACGCTCGAATCACTGAGCTACACCAGCCGGGCTAAATTTGTAAATTTGTTTAGTGTTTCTGTGTGCCTTAGACTTGGTGGTTGAAGAGGTGAATACAAGTACATACCTCTTTCCTCAAATAACTCAAAGCCACCTGGAAAGATACATATATAAACCAAGAAACATTTTAACATAATAGGAAATATAATAAGTCTACGATGAGAAAGCTGAGACTCAGTGAGGGTCAGTGACTTGCTCAAGGTAACAGTTAGAAAGAACCTGGATTCAAATCTAGACATTTGTAGGAGCTCTTGCTCTTTCTTCCACATCACACTTGTTGTGTTTCAGGATTCCTAAAAAGAGAAACTGAGTTCTTTACTTGAAGTAAATCATAGCTCGTGAGTAAATTTTCTGACTATAGTTTGCCTAATATTATGTTTATTCATGTATTTACATAGTTATGGTATAATAATCTTATTAATTGTACATGTATATCCCAATATTTGAATACTAGGGTACTGAACTCTAAGGGTCCTAGGGTTTTTTTGTTTGTTTGTTTTTGTTGTTTGTTTGTGGATGAGAAAGAGCTGTTTGGGCTGGACTTGGAGGCATTTCCACAACTAGGCATTGAAGAGTGGGTAGACCAGGCCAAGGTCTAAGGGAAAGACTCAGTTTCCCAAACAGAAAGACAAACATAAACAGGCAGGAGCGTGAGAGCCCAGGACAAGACTATATTGTGAAATGCTATAAATTGCTGGTTGAGGACTTTGTACTTGAATAGTAAGGAACCATTAAAGACGCAAGACTGATAGGTTGGACTTGAGTGATTCAATGATTCATGGTTGGTTTGTTTTCTAGTTTCTCTAGATCTGTGGAGTTTCTTTTCAGTTCTTGTTTAAAAGCATATCTTAGGAAGTGGAATTATGATTTTAAAAATAAATACATAAGGCCTATGTTAGGTTGGTAATAAATGTTTATCTATATCACAGATGTTTATTAGGTGTCCAGCATTGTCTTAAATATCAATTAACATTATACTAGTATCTACTCCTAATATGTGAAAGTGGATCAGTCTTTAGGGTAATAGTCAACTATAGTAGCTTCCTACCATCTGATATATGTTTAAGCATCTTTGGTTTTACAGCTATGTAACGGTTTGTGTAGACTGGTATAAAAATTTATAAGGATAATAAAGATAATGTAAAGTTTTGGGATTTTTTTTTTTTTACTCTAAAATAATCCCAAAATAATTTTTAGTGAACTGGTTGATGTAATTTAAACTTCAGAAAGCTTTCAAATATAAATTATAGAAATAGCTTTTCTTAGTGTGGAGCTCTCACTAACAGCTCTTTGAGATAAATAAATATAAGGATATTTTTTGTTAACTGACAATGTCTGGAGTGGTATTTAAATTCTACATTTTGCTGTAACTCTTTGAAAACCACTTTTCTTTTTAAGTGTATTATTATATATTGTGGAAGAATCATAGGTTTTATGTGTGTGTATTTTTATTTATACATGACTCATTCACATTTGTGATTATATTTATGTAGTTTTCTAATATTTTCAGTTAAATTTAGTTGGCCTGTGTTCTTTTTTTCTCCTCTAAGGAAATAAGAAAATTTGTCCTTTTAGCTTTTGGATTATTATACCCCTTCTTCTTTTCTTGAAAATTCCAAGTTATCAGCCATTTTCCTGAATTTATAATGCTATTTTACCTCCCTTCGGAAAAATCTTTTTACAGTTATCAAAATCTGAAAATAGTCATATGAAATAGAAATGGAGACCAGCTCCTTAAAATCTTTAGCATGTGTGAATATATAAAATAACCTAAGCAAATAAAAAGTACATCCATGTTATAAATCTTCCCTGACTCCCCTTTTAAAGCTAAAAAGATTGTTACCAAGTTTTGTTTGTGCTTTTATTCTGCTGGGCCATCTGTGGAAAACTGTCCTCTTCTCTCCTAGGCCACAGACCTCCACCAGCACGAAGTGGACATCGTTGTGTGGCAGATAATACCAATCTATATGTGTTTGGAGGTTATAACCCAGATTATGATGAATCAGGAGGGCCTGATAATGAAGACTATCCTCTCTTCAGGGAGCTTTGGCGGTATCATTTTGCTACAGGAGTATGGCACCAGATGGGCACAGATGGGTACATGCCCCGGGAATTGGCATCTATGTCACGTGAGTGCAAGCAATTGTGAACTTCTGACTTTATGAAATGCCAAGAGGTCCAGTTCAATGTCACATGTTCTTTGTTAATAATTTATAATAACACTGTAATATGATTAAAACCTATTAATGGATAGTTCACCTATGGTATCAATTCAATTTTCATAACATCCCTACGATGCAGGTTCTGGATATATTGTACAAATGAGGAAACAGTCTTTAGAGGCCCTATGGATAGTGGCTAGGAGTGCAGGCTCTGGAGCCAGACTGCCTGGCATTGAATCCCAGCTTGGCAAGGTTCTTTTTAGGAAACCTTCAACAAGGATTTATACCACTCACCACTTCTGTTTCATTGTCTTTAAAAATGGAGACAATAATAATAGTTCCTACCTCACAGAGTTATTGTGAAGATTAATTTAGGGAGATTAAATAACTTTCCTAGGGTCACATGGGAATTTGAACCTAGCTTTTTGCTGGCTCCAGAGCCCATGCTATTGACTCTTACACTATATCAATTGAAGAATTTGTTGAATGCCATTGAAATAATACGGTAGCATAATTTTGAGAGTATTTGCCATCAGAGAAGGAAAGAAGGTGTGTGTGTGTGCACGCACCTGTGTGGTAGCGGCAGGAATAGAAGAGATACAAAGAAGAACACCGAAGTTACCAGCAGGATATTGGTGTTTCTTTTTATCTGTAGTTCATATCATTCAGTATTGTTATACACAGTATTTCATTAATTTCACAAATATGTACTGAATACTTGTCACATACCAAGCAATGAGTTATATGATATAGTCCATATATTAGACCTTTTTCTGAAGAACTTTGTAGTAGATGTCAGTGGTTTGAGCTGTCTTCTGAGAGCATTTAGGCAGACATTGTTTAGTTTGTCAGACATTCTGGGTTTATGTGGGAACACATTTTAGGTAGCCAGTATATAAATGGAATTTGTGCTTCTCCTTCCTCAGTTGTGCTGCATGGAAACAACCTGTTAGTGTTTGGAGGTACAGGCATCCCGTTTGGTGAAAGCAACGGCAATGATGTCCATGTCTGTAATGTGAAGTATAAGAGATGGGCTTTGCTCAGCTGTCGGGGGAAGAAACCCAGTCGTATATATGGACAGGTACCAATCTATGGCCAGTCATGGTGGATGTACTTGTTTGGATTTTTCTGGATCTGGGGACAAACAATGTCAGAATCTTTGTATTACTACCAATTTTTTAAATGGAGAATAAATTCACTGTGTTTGATATTTGATATTTCAGTTCTGATGTGAAATGGCAGTTTGTAAATCTGGTATCACCCTGCCTTCTCGCCTTTTTCCACCCCTTTTTATTTATTTATTTTTTTCTTTTTTTTTTATAATTTATTTTATTATTAATTTGTTTTTGTTACAGATGTTTTTCCTTTTTTTCCCCCATTGACACCCTCCTCCCCCTCCCCTTCTCCTCCTCCCCATCCCTGTTGTCCATGTCCATTGGTTATGCACCCATGCACATAGGCTCTGTGATTTATCTCTTTCCCCCGCCTCCCCCCCTCCTCTGAGGCCCGTCATCCCATACTCCACCCTCCATGTCTCTGGGTCAGTTTCGTTGTTCAGTTTGCTCAGTTCTCCTGTGTGTTGCCGGCTTCCTCCGTTGGTGTGGGGGTCGCCCGGCTCCCCCGCTCCGCCTGGGTTCCCCCGTGCTGGGGGGGGTCTCCCGGCTCCCCCGCTCCACCTGGGTTCCCCCGTACTGGGGGGGGGGTCTCCCGGCTCCCCCGCTCTGCCTGGGTTCCCCCGTACTGGGGGGGGGGTCGCCCGGCTCCCCCGCTCCACCTGGGTTCCCCCGTACTGGGGGGGGGTCTCCCGGCTCTCCCGCTCCGCCTGGGTTCCCCCGTGCTGGGGGGGGGTCTCCCGGCTTTCCACCCCTTTTTATTTCTAATCCAATTTAGGTTATGATCTAGACCAGTAGGGAATTTTCTTAAATGTCAGGACCCAACCCCTCCACGTTCACTCTCACCTCCAACAAGAGATTGGGCTACATATGGTCTGGGTTCTGTCATCTTTAGAGTGATAAGATTCTTTGAAGAGCTTTCTGACCTAAGTAGCAGAGTATGTGATCCCTGCACTTGGTTAAGATCTGAGCTAAAACACAGATTGTGTAGAGATTAGTTTCCAGCAAGGTTCCAGTGCTTCAAACCTAGGTTTGAAAAGTTATATCCAAAAAGGTAGGGTACAACTCACCATACATCAGAGACCCTTTGAGAATAATGGGCTAAGCTTTAAATAACCAATCTTTGCTTTCTTTCTTTTTTTTTAATTTTTTATCCTCACCCGAGGACATTTTTTCATTTTTTGTTCAGATAGAGTGGGAGGGAGAGAGAGGAAGAGAGAGAGAGAGAAACATCGACGTGAAAGGGACACATAGAGTGGCTGCCACCCGCACGACCAACCAGGGTCGGGGACAAACTGCAACCGAGGTACATGCCCTTAGCGGGAACCGAACCCAGGTCTCTCTGGACCACAGGCCGACTCTCTAACCGCTGAGCCAAACCAGCCAGGGCTTTGCTTTCTTTCTTAACTGGCTGGCATCAGTACTGATAAATGACTTCTGGCTATGTGTTGAGGTACTTACTGGATAATCCTGTATCCCACAACAAGAGGCATTTAAACTCTAAGAAATGACCATAACAGTAGCCAAACTTACTTTGAAGAAGAGTCTGTGGAGAATGTCAGGTTTTGGGGACTGACTGCCAACTCTAGATCTTACCTAAGGAATTCTGGTGGCTTATTCTCATATATGTTCCTTCTGCTTGAGAGCATTTTTCATCAGACTGCTTAGGAAAAGAAGCAGTTTTCAATGGAAATGCTCATATCCATGATCTACAAAGTCTTTGGTTAGCTAGAAGCCCTATTGATCATTCAACCCCCTTGCCTATGTAGGTGGAACTTGCTTTCCAGATGAGCAAACTTTACCTTTCTAAAAATAATCTCTGTGTCCTGGCTGGTGTGGCTCAGTTGATTGGGCATCATCCCATGCACGGAAGAGTTACTTCTTTGATTCCCAAGTATGAATGGGTTGCAGACTCAATCCCCAGTTGGCGGAGGGTGTGTGTGTGTGTGTGTGTGCGCAGGAGGCAGCCAATTGATGTCTCACTCTCACATCGATGTTTCTCTTTCCCTTTTCCTTCCTCTCTCTCTATAAATAAATAAATAAATAAATAAATAAATAAATAAATAAAAATAATCTTTGTGTTCTGTAAAATCTTTAGTCCTTTAAGGGTCTGTATTTTAGAAGGTTAAAAAATACAAGAAATACAAGAGAATTTCATAAAACCTGATTTGAGGGAATATAATAAGTTTACGTTCTTTTTTAAAAAAAATTTTTTTTTCTTTATTGATTTTAGAGAGAGAGGAAGGGAGTCGAATCAGCAAAACCTCTTGGTGTATGGGTCAGTGCTCAACCACTGAGCCACACCGGCAAGGCTAAATTTGCATTCTTTTTAATCAAGTGCTAATGAGTCACGCTTGTTTACCTTTCCTCATTTTCCAGGCCATGGCTATCATCAATGGCTCTCTTTATGTCTTTGGAGGGACAACTGGCTATATTTACAGCACAGACCTGCACAAATTAGATCTTAATACCAGAGAGTGGACACAACTGAAACCAAACAACCTATCCTGTGATCTACCAGAAGAGAGGTGAGGTTCAGGAATCAAAGCATATTTATTCTTTCTTCCTAAGATTTGACTTTTTTCAAAATATTGGTAATATGGTTTGAAGAAAACCCTTTGGTCTGGTTAAAATAACTAACTGGTTGTTAGATCCCAGTTCGTCATTAAAGAAGGATCTCCGGATAAGGGAATGATATTTCTCTCTGAACTATAGAAATTTTTTTTTCATGTTATTTTCTCTTATATTTCAGTTTTTCTGCATTAGGAAGATAGTAACACTTTGAAGAAGAAACCAATGGTTGCAATTGTAACTAAATTTCATATCACAGATAAAACAATTACTTTCTAGTTATTTTTAAATTCCCTTCTTAACTTGCATATTCAGATTCATTGGCTCATTTGCTCACAGCTGTATCATCAGTATAGATAGGGCTTAGTGCCATGCCTTAGTGATACTCAGTGAAAATTGATTGGATGGATGGGAAGGAGGAAGGGAGGGATTAATGGAAGAAAGAAGGGAGGATGGGTGGAGGATTCTTCATTTTAAGTGCTTTGTTAGACACTCAAACATCACATGATTCTCTAGTTGCCTTCTAGCAGGCCCTAGATCTTTCCTTTTTTTTTTTTTTTTTCCCTAATAGCAGTTGCTGCTTCTGAGATTGAAACTCAATGGAAAACTTAGAAAGATATTTTGCCCCCTAGTTTAAAAGCAAAGGTAGTAAACAATTTTTAATGATTCTGTTTAAACTAATCCAAGATATCTTTGTTGTCTTTAAACAAAATGGCATACAGGTGCTAAGGAAATTTTTAGTATAATAATGGGCTGACTATTGCAGAACTACCATGAGAGGACTTGGGAAATGCACTGTTACTGGAATAATTTTGATGTGATTTATTTTATCAGCACCAGAGCCTTCAGGGAAAGGAGGAAATTGATGAAGTTTTCAAAGCATTTTAACCTGGTTGCCTTCTTTGAATCATTTTGTGGACATGTTGTAAATTGCTTCAGCTTGTAGCTAGACTACTTGGATAAACATTCTGGTAGGGGTTTCATATTATAGTCACAGTTCTATGTAGCATAGAATTGTGTCATTTTTCTGGTATCTTTGTATCTGTTAAATAAGTATTTTAGTTTGAAAGCCCATAGTCTAGGGTTTTTTAATTAAATGTAGGCAGATTACTTTTTAAATCTCTATAATAGCTTCCCTCCTTATGCAAAGTTATCACAAAAAGATTATAGACAATCTAGAAAATACAAATAAGCAAAATGAAGAAAATGAAAAATAAAATATAAACTGAGAGAGAACCAGGGTTAATATTTTGGATGTAACCTTACAATCATTTTCTTTGCATATTTATGTATCTATACATTTTAATGGAATTATAGCCTATCTGCTCTTATGTAACTTTTTTCCAGTTAGTGACACAAAAACAACTTTTTTTTTTATCCTCACCAGAGAACATTTTTGCATTTATCTTCAGATAGAGCAGGAGGGAGAGAGGGAGGAAGAGAGAGAGAAACATTGATGTGAGAGAGACACATCGACTGGCTGCCACCCACACGACCCCAACCGGGGGTGGGGACAAACTGCAACCGAGGTACGTGCCCTTAGCGGGAATCAAACCCGGGTCTCTCTGGTCCGCGGGGCCGACGCTCTAACCGCTGAACCAAACCGGCCAGGGCACAAAAACAACTTTTCAATATATTAATCATTCTGTATGCCAACATTCTTACTGGTTACATTCTAATCTATTTTATGTATATTCTATAATTTATTTAACCAATTCACTATTTTAATTTTTAATTTTTTTTTTTTTTTTTATCCTCACCTGAGGACACTTTTTCATTCCCTGTTCAGATAGAGTGGGAGGGAGAGAGAGGAAGAGAGAGAGAGAGAGAGAGAGAAACATCGACGTGAAAGGGACACTTCGAGTGGCTGCCACCTGCACAACCAACCAGGGCTGGGGACAAACTGCAACCGAGGTACATGCCCTTAGCGGGAACCGAACCCGGGTCTCTCTGTACCGCAGGCCGACGCTCTAACCACTGAGCCAAACCGGCCAGGGCCCAATTCACTATTATTAAACACTTAGATTATTTCTAATAATTTATTATTATAAATAATGTTGCAATAAGAAGCCTTGCAGCTAAATCTTAGGTAGATACTTTTTCACTTAATTATAAATGTATTTTATTGTATATTTCAGATACAGACATGAAATTGCACATGATGGACAGAGGATTTACATTTTGGGAGGTGGTACTTCCTGGACAGCTTATTCCTTAAACAAGGTATTTTTTTTTTTTTTTTTAATAGAGAGAAAGAGAGGAAGTATAGAGGGAGGCTAAGCAATATAATTCTGTTACTGTAGATATTTTAATTTTTGCAACGGTTCTTCATCAACATATATTTTATGTTACATGCTCTTTGTCACTTAAGGTTGAGCTCTGTGCCCTGATATGCTCTCCAGTTGACAGCTGCATTATCCCACATTGAATATACTTTATGAAAATTATCCTCTCACGCTGGATGAGGAAAGTGACTAAAAGGAAGATATAGTAGCTTGAATGGAGCAACTAATTAGAATTGGAACCAGGATTCTCAGAATGTCACATCCTTCTCATTGTCAATGCTCTGTATCTAAAAAGAACAGGCATTTTTAGGGCTATGTGTCACTAACTTTAGAAAGCTGAGCTCTGAAGGGCTTTTATTCATCTATCCCTGTGGCAATTCTAAATGCACATATCCCAGGGGAAATCTAGAATAGGCTACAGAGCTCCTGGTCTGCTTTGGAACCTTAATGGTCTTTTTCGAGTTTGATCGAAACTGCATTCAGGTGCTTTCTTACCAACACTTGCTTTTTCTGTTAAAAATCATACATATTCATTATAGAAACTGTGGAAGTTGCAGAATTCCAATTTTTTACTTTTTTCTGTGATTTTTAAATATTGAGATCGTATATGTACTTGATTTTTAACTGTTTAATGTTTTGCCTTCTATTAGAATTAGGAAAGGTCAGATAAAAACAAAGGAAAAGAAGACTTTTCAACCAAGAATATATGTGTGTATAGGCTGTTATTTAAAATACAGTTTCCAGGCTAGCTAAAATTATTTGTGTGTGTATCTTTTTTATTTTCTCTCTTCAAGATCCATGCATACAACCTTGAAACAAATGCATGGGAGGAAATTGCCACAAAACCCCATGAAAAAATAGGTAAATTTATAATATTGACTCATTTATCTTTAACAAATGTATTTTATACTTTTACTTGTTTTGGAAGGGAAAAATTAATTTTATTGAGTTATATGACAAAAGTAAAATATTTGTTGAACTGGTATTAGAAATTACTTGCATTTCTTAGTCCAATTCTTCTTCTTCAATAATTGAGAGACTTTTATTATTTTTTTTTAATAAATTTTTTTTCTTTATTGATTCTAGAGAGAGAGAGGAAAGGAGAGAGAGAGAGAGAGAGAGACAGAAACATCGATGAGAGAGAACATTGATTGGCTGCCTCCTGCATGCCCCCACACTGAGGATCAGGCCCACAACCTGGGCATGTGCCCTGACTGGGAATCGAGAATCGAACCAGCGACCTCTTGGTGCATGGGTTGACGCTCAGCCACTGAGCCACACCGGCCGGGCAATTGAGAGACTTTTAAAGGGGATTGCTGAATTCTGTGGAAGTGGGGAAATATGCATGGGATAAGAAATAGGTACTTAAATCAAGATCTGCCTGTCTCTTTGAGGGTAAAAGGGCTTGGGAAAGACACTAGTAACCCCTGACCCCTGCCATCCCAGTTTGTTGCCCTAGCACCTTAACATTGTTCTGCTCTGATGAGACATCTGATGGCTTTACGTTACTGTGAAATAAGGAAGGATTGGAAGGGCTAGTCTATGTGTGTTGAATGCAACAAAGGGATTGTTTTAAGTGAGTTACTCATAGTATGTCTGTCGCTATGTCCTGTCAGTGTTATTCCCAGTCATTCTGTGAATAATGGAATTCCTGTGTTTATGTGTCTGGCAGGTTTTCCTGCAGCCCGAAGATGTCACAGTTGTGTCCAAATAAAAAATGGTAAGGATTCTAAACAACTTTCTGGTTACATTTTTGTTTTTGTTGTTGTTGTTTTTGTTTTTTGTGTTTGTTCAGGTAGAGTGGGAAGGAGAGGGGGAAGAGAGAGAGAGAGAGAAACATCGACGTGAAAGGGACATATCGAGTGGCTGCCACCCACACGACCAACCAGGGCCGGGGACAAACTGCAACCGAGGCACGTGCCCTTAGCGGGAACCGAACCCGGGTCTCTCTGGACCGCAGTCTGACGCTCCAACCGCTGAGCCAAACCGGCCAGGGCTCATTTTTGTAATTGTATATACTGAGAATGTCTTATCCCGCCCCCCCCCCCCCCCCAATTTATCTTCAGTCAGAGTGGGAGGGAGAGAGAGAGAAACATCGATGTCAGAGAGACACCATGACCGGTTGCCTCTCACACAACCCCAGCCAGGGCCGGGGACCAAACTGCAACCAAGGTACATATGTGCCCTTGATTGGAATCGAACCTGAGAAACCGGCCGGGGCGAGAATGTCTTATTTCTTTTTTTTTAAATCCTCACCCAAGGACACTATGCATTCATCTTCAGACAGAGAGGAAGAAAGGGAGGAAGAGAGAGAGAGAAACATCGATGTGAGAGAGACACATTGAGTGGTTGCCACCCACACGACCCCAACTGGGGCCGGGGACAAACTGCAACCGAGGTACGTGCCCTTAGTGGGAACTGAACCTGGGTCTCTCTGGACCGCGGGCCGACGCTCTCACCACTGAGCCAAACCGGCCAGGGCATGTCTTATTTCTTAATGCTATCTCCTTAAGTCACATAAGTTTGGGAAGAGTCTATTTCTTGTAGTTTCAACTTAAAGGGAAATCCATAAAGTTATGACCGTCTCAGCAATTTTTATAAAGTAAACTTTTATGTTTGGGTTCCTTCAGTTATCAGAGAACTCAAACATTATTGATAAATAAGCTTTTATTATACCACCTGATTTTTAGCACCCTTTTTCAGCAGATGTCAGTGGTTATGGTGGAGAATACTAATAATCTTGGATACAATGGAGATCTCAGTGAACATTGTATTAAAATTGTAATAACTCCTTAAGAGTGCTATATCGTAAAGTTTATTCTGTTCTCTGTCTCATGAACAGAATTCTTAGCTCATTCTTGGGCCATATTACAGCAAAGGCATTGGATGGCTTCAGAGAGCAGCTGTAGTTGTTATCTGAGTGTGATAGATGACTCCTCTGTGGATAACCTTTTTGTCTTTTAATTTACAGCTTATTTTATAGTTTGATGTAGCACCTTAAATGTTTTTCTGGGAGGAAGTTGTATTTAACTGAGTTTGATAGCCTGTATCCTTTTAGTGGCTTAGTTTGGATTTTCCTGGGATTATGCTGCCGTCTCTAGGACAGACGTTCTTTTTATTATGCTTCTGCTTTTTGGATGAGATTTATAGATAGTGGCATTGTTTAGCTTTGCCTCTCTAGAAATGGAGCTATACTTTTCTTGAATCCTAGTCAAAAAGGTTTCCTGTGTATTTTATAGTTTAATTAAGTATTGGCTTAAACTTGATTAAAACCTGAATTAAGACATCTATTATTTTGATTCTTTGAGACCAGGAACCATACAAACGGAATTCAGCCTTTGTTCTGGGCATTTAGTTTGAAGGTTCACATAGTCTTTGTTACAAGTTGTCTAATTAGTTATAACTAACTGAATTTGCCAAAACAGCAACAGCAAAGAAAATTTTTGATTTTGGGAAGGTTTTTTTCCCCCTGACATAAATAACCATACACTCAAATGGGGCTTCAAACTGTCCTCTTTGGGCTGAAGAAAGCGTGGAAGAGCCTCTTTTGTGAACATTTCAACAAATGTTTCTCCTCGGGTTAAATGTCTGCATAAAGAACCTTTGTCTCTATGGGTAGATAAATGTTGATCCTTTCCAGGACGTTATTTAAAAGAAGAGTTTGCAAACTGGTGGTCTGCAGATGTGTTTTATTTGGCTCAGATGTGTATTAAAATTTTTTGAATTACTGGCTAACACTTAAAAATCAAAATGTTTCACTTTTAAAGAAACCCAGACTTTTTTTCTTCCCTGGGAACCCAATGTGTGATAGCAGATTTCTTGCATGATTACATGAGGTGTCCAGTGGAGGAGTGCAGTTCCTCTCAGCTGAGGAGCTTTGCTCTTTTATTTACTTATTTATTTTATTTTATTATTATTATTTTTTTATCCTCACCCAAGGATATTTTTTCATTTTTCTTCAGATAGAGTGGGAGGGAGAGAGAGAGAGAGAAACATCAATGTGAGAGAGACACATCGATTGGTTCCCTCCCACACGACCCTGACAAGGCCAGGGACGAACCACAACTGAGGTATGTGTCCTTGGCCAGAATTGAACCCGAGATTCTTTGCTCCGAGGGTCGATGTTCTAACCGCTGAGCACACTGGCCAGGGCTTACTTATTTATTTTAAAGAATAGTTTATTGATTTTTAAAGAGTGAAAAAGGAAGAGAGAGAGAGAAACATCGATCCCTTGCATGCCCCTCACCGGGGATGGAGCCTGAAACCCAGGCATGCACTCTTCACTGGAAATCGAACTGGCAACCTCCTGGTGCACAGGACAACATCCAACCAACTGAGCCACACCGGCCGGGGCCAGATTTCTTTTAAGGCGATTACCGACCTTAAGTCCGACATGATATTGATCAGCTGGAACTTGATTGCCATCTCCCCTATAGAGCATGTGCACTCCTGTTTGTTCCCTGGACCTCCTATTGGTTTATTTTCCCTGGACCGTCTTGCTCACTCACTTTCTGTGCTTGGCACCTATAGATATTTGAATTTGAGAACCCAGACATGAAGACTCCTTAGAGGCTTGCATTCTTCGTCCTAGCAAAGATCCCAACATAGTGTCCAAACTCTACTGAGGGGCAAGACAGCAGCATGAGAGGCCCACCCAGCAGAAGTCCTCTGTGGATTGGGGAAATCAGCTGAACTGGTCCCAGGTCAGCTAGCCATGTGCTTGAGTTGTGGCTCATTTTCTTTGTGTGATCTTGGCATTCTCTTTTTTGATAGATGTGTTTATTTGTGGGGGCTATAATGGAGAAGTGATCCTGGGAGATATCTGGAAATTGAATCTGCAGACTTTTCAATGGGTAAAGCTCCCAGCCACCATGCCAGAGCCCGTTTATTTTCACTGTGCAGCTGTTACACCAGTAAGTTTTTATTTTCATATCTTCCTTACATAGTTGCAGATGCTAAGGAAACATTTTTGGGGATACATTCCAAGAAAAAAAGATTCTGATATTAGCAGACCTTGGATTAAGAATGTGTTTTTAAAATGTTCTTCCAAAGCTAGCTCCTCTGAGAAAGTGGGAGAAAACACATCACATACGAGTTTGAGAGAGTGCAGCGCAGCGTGTGGCACAGGCCCTGCCGGTGGTATCAGAGGGTTTCCTAGGAGGGCAGGACAGGTTTACCCCAGGCTGCCATGTTACTGAAGAGTCTACCAGTTTTTGTTTTTTTTGTTAATCCTCACCTGAGGATATTTTTCCATTGATTTTTAGAGAAAGTGAAAGGCAGGGAGGGAGAGAGAAAGAAAGGAAAAAACATCGATGTGAGAGAGACACAGTGATTGGTTGCCTCCCGAAAGACTCGGACCGGGGCCGGGAATGAAACCTGCAACCCAGGTACATGTCCTTGATCTGGAATTGAACACAGGACCTTTCAGTCCAAGGGCTGATGCTCCAACCACTGAGCGAAACCAGCCAGGGATCTACCAGGTTTTTTAATGCAAAGACCTTGATTTTCATCTCTGTATTCCCAGTATTAGGCACAATGAATAGAAACTTTAATCTTCGTTAAAGTTGTTGAAGTAAAAATCTGTATAGTTTTCCCCTTACGAACTCATTCATCATTTAAACCAGTCTTAATCCCTGCACTGTGCTGGAATCAGTGAGAAGTTTTTTATTTGACCTCATTTCAATTCAGCCTACTGTGAATTTTTCTTTCTGCTATAGTATGTTTCTCTCCCATTTGAATGTATCCTCTTTGACTGCCATTTGTTCATAGGCTGGTTGCATGTACATTCACGGAGGAGTGGTGAACATCCATGAAAACAAACGGACTGGGTCATTGTTTAAGATCTGGCTGGTGGTACCTAGCTTGCTGGAACTGGCATGGGAGAAGCTGCTTGCGGCCTTCCCTAATCTAGCCAACCTCTCCCGAACACAGCTTCTGCACCTTGGACTCACACAGGGACTCATCGAGCGCTTGAAATGAAGATTTTTGGACTGTTCATTGATACTGGAAATGTTAATTTAAAGAGACTCCTTTATTTATGGGCAGTGTAGAATGTGCTACAAAGAGGATTGGTTACCCTGATCTAGGCCTTATTCAGAAAATACATCAGATGCCTTTCTGTACATTGGTTTTAAGTTTATGGAATCTCACTTTCCCTTGTGCTTCTTTCTTTGCTTCTCTCCCTCCCATCCCAGTACACACACACATACATATCCCTCTTCCTTGATGGAATTGAAGGAAAGTCTGAAAGTACTTTAATAATGTTATGAATCAAGATAAGATAAAGAATTTTTTAAAGAAACACTGAACATATGACCATGTCAGCCAATGCTCTATAAATTAAAGCAACATCATCAATGAAAACACAAATATAGTTAAAAAAATTTAAATCCTGCAACAAGAAGAAGATGTTTTGGGTATAGAATAAGAAGGCTAACCTTGAGAGTCTTGCAGGTTGTAAAGCTAGATGTTTAACTTACTATTTTCAAAGATGCATCTGAGTAGCTGGTTCTAATGGCTGCAGTGGTTGACATCTTGCTTCATAGATACCCAAACCTAATTTTTGACTTGGGAGGAAATTTAAGCAGCTCAGCAGCTCTTGATTAGTGATTTCTTTTCTCATCCTTATGGTGCCAGCAATGGTTAGAGTTGCTTGTCAAAAGACTTATGTGTGTGTTGTAGTTGTGCTGTTTGTTGTTGCTCTTAGAAATTATGACACCAAAAACGTTTCAAATCAAGAAACTATGGTGGTCAAAGTTCTTTGTTTGAGCAGTTTTGAAATTCTCCTGTGCTTTATTAATGGTTCAAGTATCTCTTTGACTTCTTACTTCTTCATGGGGAATTGTAGACCCTAAATACGTGGCACAAATGCTGTGGGACATAAGTGTAAGCTCATGCGAGGCCAGAGAAGAGCGAGGAGGGAGGGCTTCTGCTCAGCTGTGAGCTTTGACTGTCACGTTGACCCTTTCCTTCAGAGCTGTTTCTTCTCTAACTCTGGGCCACGCACTTGCCATTTTCTGAGGCTACGGGTTTTATCTCTAGAAAGCCAGTTGGCCCTTGATTTTTCTCTCAGCTTTTTGCCTCCTGTTCTGTCTGCTTTAATGTGCATGGTGCTGTGAGTAATTACCTAGTAAATGGATAAAAGGTCTTGCGGGAAAGCCACAGGCTGTCCTTCCTAAAGAACTAAGCATCATTTTCAAAACAAGCATGAAGAAGGAATGAAACTGAGGATCATTCGCTTTTTGATGTGAATTTTTGGTTCTGGTTTGTTTTGTGTTGTTTTTTAATTAAAAAAAGAAATTACCTAAATTTTCACTTGCTTTGCCATCAGGCTGCTAGAGTAGTTCAGCCAGTCGGTGAGACAGGAGCATTTGGAAGGCCTTCGGTGTAAGAAAGGTGCTACAGGCGCCCAGTGCTGGTCACCCCACTGGTTACCTCCGACCGGAGACTCAATGGGAGACTTAGGACACATTTTTCCTTTAAGTGCCTCTTTTTCACTTAGCTTTTAAAGTTGTTCTTCTTTTTTCTTCATCCCAGAAAGGATATCTTTAGCTCATATGTGGATTTAAAATCACCTTTGAGTTATGGCTAAAAGGTACCATCTACTGTTCAGTTCTGGGGAAGAGAAAATTATGGCCTCTAGACTTGAACTCCTAATTTGCAGGCCTTATAACATCCCATCCATGTTGGGTTGAGTTTCTGAAGCCTGTGTTCAGCAAGGTCCTGTAATAACTATTCATCTCTGAGTTTGGGTCCTTTGCAGAGGGAGAGGCAGGGAAAGGAGCAACTCCTCTAGAGGTCCCACCCCATCGTGCCATGACCGGTCTGGCATTTAACTTACCATCCACTGCTAGGCTTCTTCAGTGAGGAGCTCTCTCCAGAGCAGGTCAGTCTGAGCAGCCCCATTAGTTCAGTGCAAAGTTTTGCTGTATGACTCCAGTTTAGTCTCTGGATTATTGGGGGAAATATGTCCAGAATTAAACAAGTCATGCTGTCTGGGGTGGTGAAAGGATGTTTGTCATGGATTTATATAGGGACCAAAGACTGAACGCTCAACCTCTGTGCTTCTCCTTCCATGGTTCTTGGGATATAAGCAGGTCTCTAGTTCTTCTACACCAGACAGCTAGAAAGTCTAATTCAAGCCACACTTGGCTAGCATCCTTTTTAAAGCCTTCTGAGGCTGGTTTTCTTTGAGGTAGACTTTAGAGGCCTGACATCCAAGACCTTGTGTGTAACGGTTTCATAAAAGTACATATCTTTGGTCTAAAGTGTCTTCTTTTAATATAACGCTAGTAAAAATGATGTAGTATGGCCGACTCTGAGTGTGTAGAACTACATTTGATGCACATGTTCTGGATGCCAAATGAGACTGTGTGTATGATGACTTAAATGTAGGTGACTAGAATTTTATATAAGGGGTCACCAGGCATTTTAGTATGTCTATAACCAGCTTTTAAAGTTATTCTTTAACTTTAACTCTGAATTCCTGACACTGTTAACTTGATTTAGGAAAGTGTATGCCTGCTGCTTCTCTGCCTCTTTGAGGTACTCCCTGTTATCTTACTGCAGTCCTGTAAATGTAAGTGCAATATAAAGAAATACATATGGATATATACAGATTATATATAGGTTATGACTATAAAGCAGGTAGACGACATTCTTGTATCCGTTTTGGGAAAGCCAGCTCATGACTTTAGAGTCCAACTATAACCAGAATTTGAGATGTGATCGGTTGGCTTAAACCAACTCTTGGTAGAGCTGGATTTTCAAGTCTGTTTTTTCACTCCAATCCTCGGCTTCATTAGAGTTGAGACTTTCCCCAGGTATCTTTGTGCTATCTCATGTTTGCATATCTGCCTACATTTCTTTGCCCAGGAACAAGGAAGTCTATCTGTGAGAGTTTCCTAAGTGGAGAATTAAAACCTGCTATTTAACACTTATCAGTTCTCCCGTGTATATACTAATTTATCTGTGAATGTCATACTTTAAGTAAAGAAAATCATGCTTTATTAATTTAATAAAGTGTTTTCCACATCATAGAAAAATCTATAAAACAATATAGAATAGATTGAATTTTTAACTATTCTTCAGGGGCCAAACTGAAACCCTTTCCACTGGCAGAATGTTCTTTTTTCAGGGCCCTAGTGACATGATGTAAAACTTTGCTCTAAACTATTCATGTCTATTACATATCTAGATTTAAAAATATAATAAACATTAACATTTCTAAGCAAAAGGTACATTAACAGTGACCTTTGATTACCCAGAGTAGCAAGAGTAAAGCACAGATCATTGAAATCCATAGATAATCAGTGTTTCAACTTTTCTATCAAACAATGATTCATATATAGTTTTTCTTTCCTACCCCTTTCCCATAAGCACCTACTTTTCAATGGGTGGGGCTGTGAGTAGTTAGAAATGGAAAAGGAAGAATCATGGGTGGGGTTAGAAACCAGCAGACTTATAAGCAGCCTGATTAGCTGTAATTGGTCAATCTGCTGACAGCTCTCGAATGCTGAAGTTAGGACCCACGGGTGGTAACCCTGAGTTAGAGCTCTTCACTCCTCTGCTCTGGCGTAGTTTCCTGCCCTGAGTTCTAGACTGTCTGTCCTCCGACCACCCGAGAACTCTCAGCACCTGTGGGAGGAAAAAGTATGTGCTGCAGAGGAAAACCCATCATTTGAACACATTTCTTTGGCTCTTGACATATACTTCTTCCCCCTGTTCTTGCAGGAGCCTGTTTCTTCATTTGGAAATACCTTTTCCAGCCATATTGCTTGGCATGTAGGAAAGGTTGAATTCTCCTTGAAAACTATGTTGTCTTAATTCTGTAAAACCACTTTGTCTTTAGGTGGTCGTACAGATGTCTGGAACGTGGCACAGGTTACTGAATTGCCTACCTGTCAGCGCTCTGATGTAGCACAGAAAGCCATTTTCCTTCTTCATTGTTCTGCATTAAGCTTCAGGACGGGTGCGGGTTTATGGTCTCGTGATCATAAGCTCCCAAAACTGTCACTGTTAGCTTAAATTGCTTTGGTTCCCAAAATACCTCGGGACTCTAGGAGCATTGGCAGGGCCTGAGGCAGGCTCAGTCGAGTTCGTGACCTCCGCCCGCGTCGCCACCAGGTCGCGCGTGTCCCTTCTAAGGTCATTGGGTTCAGTGGAAAGCAACCTCCTCTCTTGTCTGGTGTTGAAAGAAGTTCTGAGTTGTGCTTCAAAAGTGGTGCCATCTTTTTAGTATAATTTTCATATTTTTTATTTTTTTCACTCTTTAGAAGTTTTTTTAAAGGCCCCACTTAGTGTACAGGGTGAGTCAGAGGCAGTTTCAACAACTTAGTGATTGCTATTGTACTCATGGCACATTTAGAATACAAAGGAGGCATCAGAAACACACTGACTTTTTCTAAAGCCACTTCCTTGTACAGAGTCTGAGCAGGGACAGCGCCAGGCATCTCCCTGTAAAGGCACCTGCCAGTGAGGGTTTTTTGAAAGAACCTAGGCAAGAAAGGGAAACCTCTCCCACCCACGTCTGAGGGTGAGCCTAGGCTTGGCTCTTCGTACAGGGTGTGCATAGGCCACACACGATGCTTGCCTTACTATAAAGCTATTGCCATAGTCCTGTTAAATAGCGTGGAAGTCCTTTTGCAGTCTGGTGTGCATGCCGTATGATCAGGACAGCTTTTCCACCTTACCTGGTTTCCTACAAGCAGGTAGGAAATATAGTGAATTTACCCTACAATGTCCAATCTGTATTTATGTACCTTGTCAGTGTTTTGCTGTTGGTTTTCTAAAACAATCTGATCAATAAATCTTATCCAAATCTATTTGGTTCAAGGCTACCTTGATTGTCTGATGGTATGGGTATGTGAGCTCACCTGTGTGACCTAAGCATCAGTCCCACCTACCTTGCCCACCTCCTTTATCACCCCACCAGGGTCTACTTTTCTCTGTAATATCTGTAGGTCATCCACCTTCCACCTCCACCCACTGTGGGGGTGGCTGCTTTCTGCTTACCATCTGGAACTCCTGGACACACGATAGTCCCCTCAGCAGACCACCAGTCCCTCCAGGACATCAGCAGGGGTGTAACTGTGAGGCAGGTCACGCTCCCTTTTACTGCCCCACCCCATACATTCTCCAGACTACCACTAGATACATTTGTATGGATGTATCAACACTTTTCTGAAGGGTTGGAGGAGCCACAGAGAATTGAAAGAGAAAATGTGAACCGTTATATACAGCATCAAGACTGTCTTTATGATTCAAGGGAAAAGCCCCAGGAGGAGCTGAGCCCTTCACAGGGGTCCTTTGGGGATGAAACCAGTTCCTAGTTCTGGCTTTGGTCCTCCACACGCTTTCCTCTGCAGAACCTCTGCTTGGCATCACGTCAGCCTCTAATGGGATCCCTTCTCCCAGCAGCGCTTTTCCCAGTCTCACGTCCGGAGTAGGTGTCCCTTTCAGATCCAACATTTTGTGATTATGACCAAAGGCTTGGAGCAGAACGGTGAGCATCATACGTGAGCAGCAGTAGATTGGACCTGCGTTAGCTCTTCACCCTGATCTTGGTATTAAGGCCGTTGATCCTACTGCAGTGGGAGGTCTGCAGAAGCCAGGCCGTTCTTGGTGAGGCCACAGCAGTGCGGCCTGCGAGTGAGTGCCGGAAGCGGAGTGTGCCGTGAGCAAGGCCAGCTGCTGGCCCGCCTGTGACCTGCGGGTTTCCAAACCATGAGGCATGCTTGTTAAAAGTACCGATTCCTGGGCCCAAATCCCAAAGATTCTGTTTTAGTAGGTGAATTATTTGAACAAACTCCTCGGTAGATTCCGATTTAGCTGGTTTATGGCATGTGGGAATCAACGCCCCACAGCTGAGTAACTGCCTGGTGCTGTCCAAGATGACCAAGAGCCCTGTACCTTAGTTGTCACTGTCATTCTTTTAAAAAAATTTTATTTTATTTTATTGAATTTGTAGAGAGAGAGAGAGAAACATCAATGTGAGAAACATCAATCGGTTGCCTCCTGCATGCGCCCCAACTGGGGATCACACCCCCAACTTGGGTATGTGCCCTGACCGGGAATCAGCCCTGTCACCTTTTGGTGCACGGATGATGCTCCACCCAACTGGCCGCCAGGGCATCACTGTCGTTCTTTTTTTTTTTTTACTCCTCACCCAAGGATATTTTTCTATTTATCTTCATGTAGAGTGGGAGGGAGGGGGAGAGAGAGAAACATCCACGTGAGAGAGACACATCGACTGGTTGCCTCCCGCATGACCCCAACCAGGGCCGAGGATGAACCGCAACTGAGGTACATGCCCTAGGCTGGAATCGAACCCACGACTCTCTGGTCCGCAGGCCGACGCTCTACCGCTGAGCCAAACTGGCCAGGGCCATCACTGTCATTCTTAATTACTCAGCAGGGAACTAGAGCAAAGGCCAGAATGAATGCTTCCCAATCATTGTTCTGTTAAAACTCTGTAAAGATGGCAGACTGGCCCCCCACATTTACCTCTTCTCCCTCTTGGAGAGCCATTAAAGTAATAGTAAAATGATCTTACTTTTCCTATCCCTAAAATGGGGCCAATAATAGTAACCTGTATCTGGACATTATTGTGTGGCTTAAAGGAGCGGATATGTGTAAAGTGCTTATAATGCTGCCTGGCATGTAGTAAACATTATTAGGTGTTCACTATTGTAGTTCTCTATAGCTGATGGAACAAGAAATAAAGGTGAAATATTTACTTAAAATTACAGAGTTAACCAACCAATCCAGAAGTTAGATATAAGAGGATGAGGCAGGGGAGGTAGAATGATGTGAGCTGAATCCTCATCTTCCTTAGCAGGAAGGTAAGATATGGAATGTCTCAAATCGAAGCAATAACCAGGAGACATATTAATTAGAGATGTACAGGTAGGTATCCAAAAAAGCCCAAAGAGCCAACAGTAATGAGATGGGTAGGGAGGTAAAGGCCGCAGGGACTGCTGTTTTTTTAAGTATGTTCCTGGTTGTTGTTTTTTTTTTTGCTCTCCCCTTTATAAAGCAGAACCCTTCGCAACTCTTTCAATTTAGCTCTTCTTCAGGATACTGTAAATCTGGGTCCCTTCCAAACAAGTCAGGTTGTAAATGATTGGGTGTTTCAAAAGGTGGAGCTGAAGTGTTAGTATTTTAAATTTCTTCATTGATTCAGTTGTAGCCTGACTGATTTCGGGGGAATCTTTGATTTAAATGCCAATCTTGGAAACTAGTAGAAGGAAAAAAGTGCAGAGAGGGAGGGAGGGACTTTTTGTTGTCATTGTTAACCCTCATCTGAGGATATTTTTCCATTGATTTTCAGAGAGAGTGGAAGGGAGGAGGGGGAGAGAAAGAAACATCAATGTGAGAGACATATCAATTGGTTGCCTCCTGCATGCACCCCAACCTGGGCTGGGGATTGAACTTGCAACCTAGGTACGTGCCCTTGACCAGGAATCGAACCTGCGACCCTTCGTTGCAAGGGCCAACGCTCCAACCACTGAGCCATGCTGGCCAGAGTGGGAGGAAGGGACTTTTAAAAAAATACACAGCCTCTCAGGGTTTCAGTGTGGTTTTATCCTGTCACCTAGAGCCTTGTCCTCACTACCCATCCATTCATAAAATCAAGCAGGAACATTCTTCCAGGGCAGAACTTTTTATTCCATAAACACAGTGAGGTGAAAGGAGGTAGAGGGTTTCTTTCTTTTTTCTAATTTTTTTTCTTTATTAATTTTAGAGAGAGAGGAAAAGAGAGAGAGAGAGAGAGATACATCAATGAGAACTGGCCGCCTCCTGCATACCCCCCACTGGGGATCTGGCCCACAACCTGGGCATGTGCCCTGACCAGGAATCGAACCGGCGACCTCTTGGTGCATGGGTCAACGCTCAACCATTGAGCCACACCAGCCAGGCAAGGGTTTCTGAGTGACATACAAAGTGGATCCAGCAAATCTATCCATCCTGCATAGGCCTCAAAGTTACAAATGCAGGAGTCACTTTTCTCAGATTCTCAGATACAAAGTGTGTCCATGCTTCTCTCCAGCCGTCAGCTCCATAGAAAGACCTCAGCAGCTCACGTGGCGTAAGAGGATGCCAAGCTCTGCTCAGCCAGGGAGGGCAGTAACCAGCCTGGCCCACACCAGGGCTATGGAGAAGGACAGAGACAGGTGGGAGCTCCAGCCACTTACTATTTCAGGACCTCACACCAGGCCAGGAGCAGTATTGCAAATGGCAACTGTGAAAAGAAGAGAAAACAGCTGTCATTGTCTGTCACGGTAGAAGGGACAGACTTGCCCTGGCCGGTTTGGCTCAGCAGTTAGAGCGTCGGCCTATGGACCAGAGAGGCCCGGGTTCTGTTCCTGCTAAGGGCACGTACCTCGGTTGCAGTTTGTCCCCGGCCCGGTTGGGGTTGTGTGGGTGGCAACCAGTTGATGTGTCTCTCTCCCATCGATGTTTCTCTCTCTCTCTCTTCCCCCCTCTCTCCCTCCTGCTCTATCTGAAGATAAATGCAAAAATGTCCTCGAGTGAGGATAAAAAAAAAAAAAGAAGGGACAGACTGGTCAGTTCCTCCTTCTTGAACCTTCCACCTAAAGCTGTCTGGCTAGTAGAGCTGAGGTGGCTGTCCCCATGACTGCCAAGGGTGTTTTCAAAATCTCACCCGTACCACTATAAAGGAGCAAACTTATTTGCTCTGCCAGCTGCACAGGAATATATCTGGGGTCCCATTTTCCTTTCTCAGCCTCACCCTGGAGGAAAAGGTAGAGTGTGCAGGGAAACATCCAAGATCAGATCATGGCTCAGAATGGCAGCATCTGCCCCTTGCTCCCCCTGCACTGCCCAGAGTCCTTTGAAAGTAAGAGGCCAGAAATGCCATCCACAAAGATGTGAACCATACGAATGCTGACCTTGGAGGTGGCTCAGTGGCATGTACCCCGAGGGGTGCACTAGGGCATCGGGTGGGAACCACAGCCCTGCTTGGTCTCACCACCAGAGCCCAGCCTCTGCCTCCCTGCGAGTCAGCCAAGCATGTTCATGGCTCATTTCCTCCTCGGCAACCCGGTATTGGAATGCAAGCATGGAGGTCTTACCCCATTTCACAGATTGGTAGGCCAAGACAAGCCAAATTAAGTGGTTTGCCAAAGGGGTTAGCCAGACCTACAAAGCTCCAAAAAGGGTGGCTCTCCCTGCAAATCCGAGGGGTTTCCTTTTAAAGAAATGTCACTCTCGGGCTGGGCCTAGCTGCAGGCAGCCAGTCGTTAACAAGAAGTCCCAGTCGTTAACAAAAAGTCGTTAACAAGAAGTGTCTGGAGAACCGCATCCCGGCTCACTGGGAATGTCGAATGGGGGTGGGGGTTGGCGGTGGGGCTACAGCCGCGAAGACAAGGGGTCTCCGAAGCCGGCTGCCCTCCAGGAGCGAGACCCCAATGCCTGCCGCCCTCGCCCCCCCGCCTTTGCCCCGTTGGCGGGGGCGGGACGCTCGCTGCACAGAGGGCCGGTCAGTCGGAGTTTCTCCCAGCGCAGCGAGGTGGCTTGGTGCTCGCACACAGGCGTCGCGAAGGCAGGCCGGGTGGCTTCTCTGCCTCCCCCTAGCGGGGAACAGAGGCCGATCGAACTCCGCCAGGAGGGGGCGACCGCGCCGGCTCCCCCCGCCCCCGCCCGGGGAAGACAGTGGGGGACCGGCTGGGAGGCCGGGGCTGGCTCTCACCCCTCTGGGCCAGTTACTCACTGGGCATCTGGGACGCGCCAGCCCTGCCCTCAGGGAGCTTCCCTGTGATGGGGTGCGGGGCAGCCAGCCCCGGGGAAGGCAACCAGAGGCTGAAGTCACTAGGGCTGCTTTACAAAGACAAGTCAGGGGGTGCCAGAGGACCCAGATGTGCACGAGGAGCTAGAAAGTGCGCGAAGGAGAGTGTTACTGCATCAGGGGCCTGAGCCTTCCATAAGTCCCGTTGTGCTCTGGAAGGGAAGGAGCACGTGCAGGAGCAAGGGGAGCCCGGGGAGGACCCGGGAGGGAGCACGGAGAGGCAGGCCGGGATCGTGAGCAGCTGGCAGGACTTGGCTTTTATTGTAAGAGCCGTGGGGAGCTGAAGCCAGAGAGAACGCACAGCTATCCCCTGGCTGCCGCCGGGAGGGCGCAGGAGAAGCCGGCCCCTCTGTGAGGAGGACCTGGGGGGGGGGGGGCAGGCCACAGGGCAGGGCTGATTTCAGCTCCCACCGCTCCCCACCCTAGCCGGCACCCTCGTGCACCGAGCAGCGGCCCGCTCAGAGCAGAGGCCCAGCAGCCGGGGCAGCACCACAAAGGCTTGGCTAGCACCCAGCCCCCGCAGGGAGGAGGGCGGCTGATGTGGAACTAAGGGGTGGGGGTGAGGGGTTGGCCAGAGTTGCCTCCAGACTAATGCAGCCCTGGGGCCCCGAGCCTCCCTCTGCAGCCCACCACGCCTAGCTCGAGAGGCACTCAGGACCGAGAGGGGAGAGCCACTCTGAACCAGAACGATCTGGTTTAGAGTGGCTGGTTTCCCCTCCTCTCCCCCGCCCACCGCCCTTCCTCCTTCAGCGACAGGCTGATTTTTGCCGCAGTCTCTGACCAAGGTAAACAGAGAGCGGGAGAAGGGAAAGAATGCTCTGTTTCCATGGCAACCCAGAGGGCAGCCGATGTGCTCTCGGATGTCAGTGTGACTTGGGGGAAAGGCTCACTAGAAAAACAACGGGGAGGAAGGCCCCTGCACCGTGCACGGGGGGGGGGGGGGGGGGGGGGGGAGTTGTTCTGGAACTCGCTGCAGGCCTGGTGGGGGAGGAGGGGAGAGGAGTCAGGCACCCTCGGTGGAAGGCAGATGAGCAGGATGGCTGGGGATACACCCAAAATGCTACTGCGACAACTGTCGACTTGTCCCTCAGTCCTCACACCCAGGGAGCAAAAATCAGATGCCAGAGCTCTCAGCCTCCCAAACTCACACCTGACTGGTTGATCCAGAGCCGCAGAGTCAAAGACAGGTTTTGTCTGAAACAGAGCCACCCACACTGGTCTCCAGCTGTGGTGAGCTGAGGGTCAGTGCTGTTCTCTGTGCCCCTCACAGGCCTCCTGAGCTCTCCCTGTCCCTCCTTAGACCCCTGGAAGGCTGACACCTCAGTGTGCCATCATGACTGTAAAAAGTCATCCTTTTGCTGAGTGTGACGGAAAAACAGAGTAACTTCTGCACGGGACTATGGGTGCGCGGTCACAGAGGTGTGCCCCCTTCACCCCTCCAGAGGACAAGGACAGTGTTTTTCACCATGTCACTCTCCAGCTGCTGACCAGAGCCCTGTCACACACTGGGGTCTTCTCTCAGGAGCAAAGTGAGGGCATCAGAAACCTCTTCCAGGTTCAAGGCTCGTATCTGTTACACCACAGACTTGGCCAGGAGCCTTTCTGTCGGTTTAGCTCTCACCTGTGTGTGCAGGGATGGGGAAACCCCAGGACACCGGGAGGCGGTAGGTGGTAAGGTCCTGCCCCAGCAAAACACAAAGAACCTGGAGGTCTTCACCCAGAGCAGCAGCAGCAGCAGCAGCAGCAGCGCTAAGCGGGAAGCTAGCGGGAGATGCCCTTGAATCTCTGTCTCCCCAGGCCCAGGAAACGCTCTCCCACATGCTCTCCAGCCCACACCCTCTCTCAGAACGGGCCCTCAAGTGCTGGTCGGCCTGGGAGACTCCTCAGCGCAGAACCGAGAGGTGGGAGGGGACGCCAGGGGACAGGAACAAGGCAGGCAGACCCGCTTTCCCCTTGCAGAACACCCAGAAATACCAAGTCCATGGCCCCTGGATTCCAAACAGCTCCGACCTTAACTCCTGCCACTGTCCCTTGGCTCACTCCATGCCGATCACAGCACCTCCCTGCTGTGCCTTCGCCAGTCAGGCATGGGAGCATGCCAGGGCCTTGGCACTGTCTGGAAGGCTCCTCCAGTATTCACATAGTTCAGTCTCTCAGCTCCTTTAGTTCTTTATTCAAATGTCGTTTTTTCTTTCTTTTTTTAAATCCTCACCCAAGAATATTTTTCTATGTATCTTCAGATACGGTGGGAGGGAGAGAGAGAGAAACATCAACGTGAGAGGGACACATCGACTGGCTGCCTCCTACATGACCCCAACCAGGGCTGGGGACCAACCGCAACCGAGGTCCGTGCCCTTGACCGGAATCAAACCCACGACTCATTGGTCCGCGGGCCGACGCTCTACCGCTGAGCCAGACTGGCCAGGGCTTAAATGTCATTTTTTCAATGAGACAGAGCCAGGGCAAGGACGGGGTGAGTCAACATGGCCTTCTCTGATCCCTCTATATAAATTGTATACACCTCCTCCCCATACTCCCTCTCCTCTTCCTAAAGAATGAAACACATCTCAGTATCTATCTTGTTTATCATCTGACTTCCTCTATTAGAATGAAAGTGCCACAAGGGCGGGACTTGTCTCCCTAGTGTTTCTGTTTTGTCTGTTTCCCCAGACAAGAGACATTGCTGAATAGATGGATAGAGGCATGGATGGATGCATGGGTTGGGTGGGGTGGGTGGGTGCATAAATGAGGCCACAGGTTCAATAGGTTTTGTCTTACCTGTTCTCAAAACAAGAGGTGGACTGCAGCCTCAGAAGAGGCTGTCGAAGCGATCTGGCACTGTCCTGGTAAGGCACACATGAGGCGCACGGGACTTACTATTGAAAAGAAGAAGAGCTGCCCTGGCCAGTTTGGCTCAGCGGAGTCATGTGGGTGGCAACCAATCGATGTGTCTCTCTCACATCCATGTTCCTTCCTCTCTCTCTCTCTTTCCCTCCTTCCCTTCCACTCTATCTAAAAATCAATGGAAAAATATCCTCAGGTGAGGATTAACCAAATAAAGAAGAGCCCTGGCTGGGTGGCGCAGTGGTTGGACCGTTGTCCCGTACACCAGAAGGTTGAGGGTTGATTCCCAGTCAGGGCACGCTCATGTTTCTCACATCGATGTTTCTCTCTCTCTCCCTCCCTCTCTCTTTCTAAAAGTCAATAAAAGAACATGTCCTCAGGTGAGGTTTTTTAAAAAAGAGAAGAAAACAACTAGCTTAAGCAGAACGAATGAAGATGGACGCTGCTGTTTATTCCAGGCCTGGCAGCCCAGCAGGCTTTCTTTTAGATCCCTCCTGCGGACAGCACTGATGGCATGGTCAGGTGACCAACGTCTCCCTGGGGTCCAGGAGCCTGCCCGCTGGGTAAAGCAGGGTTGGAGGACAATAGCCAAGGTGTGCTCCTGCCCCTACCCCATGCTGAGGACTTTGGGGATTGCTCAGGGGGGTGACTCACTGGGAGGTCTCCGCCACCAAGACGCTCAGCTAGTGCATTGAGAGGATGGTGGTGGGCAGGGGCCATTCTCTCGGACAGGGAACCTTGACACTGGCAACTGGGGCTCCTCCTGTTCTCTGCTTCATGAGGCTGCCACCGTTCCCCTCCTGGCGTCAAGTCCCTGCAGCTAATCAGCAACAGCAGGCTCCAGCAACCGTCCGTCAGTCAGAACTCCCACTTGCAGCATGAGTCACCTTCAATTTCCTGCCTGCCTGCCTCTTTCCTGATTGACCTGATAAATTCAGGACAGCTTTTATTGCTTTTGGCAAAAAACTGCCATTAAGATTTACAGAGCCAAAAGCTGGTACAATGTAATCTTCATAGTAATTTACACAGTGAACTTCAAAAGATGAAAAGTTAGCATTTCAGAGGTAATTTCATAAAAAGGATTATCAGATTAATCACTGTGTCAATTTAATAGCAGTGTCTAAAATAATTAATTAGCTTTCTTGGAGTCAGCAATGCAAAAAGGGACTCTAAAAGGTATAAAAATGGTTGTGTCACACAGTATGTTTTGGGCAATAGATCTCGAGAGAATTCATGTTGGAGTTACCCTGTGGAATGTCTGGCGTGGATTCTATGGCACAGACACGATAATCAGTGTGGGGGGAGCTCTGGGAGCGCCCACGTCTCTCTGAGGCTCCTTGGACATGACTGGGAGGCTTGTCTGCCCCCGCTGAACAAAGGCTAACCTGCCACGTGTTGAATTGTCCTGCAACACCTGGAAAATGTGTCCAGCCACACGTCATGTTGACAGGCTGCTCTGATGAGAGCCAGGTGTGAGTTGCAGCCCACTTGTGAAATTACTTGTGAGAGCTCGGAGATGGAATAAAATCAACTGGGCCAGGGCTATAAACAGTCTGAAGGGTTCCATAGCAACACAGCACTCAATCAGCCGCCACATGTCGGGGCAAGACTGTGTCCTCGGTGGGAGTTATGTGTCTCCTGCAAGAAAAGATATGTTGCAGCCTTAACCCCTAGTTCCTCCGAATGTGACCTTATTCAGAGATAGGGTCTTTTTTTTTTTTAATCCTCACCCAAGGATATTTTTCTGTTTCTCTTCAGATAGAGTGGGAGGGTGGGAGGGAGGGGGAGAGAGAGAGAGAAACATCGACATGATAGGGACACATCAACTGGTTGCCTCCTGCACGACCCTGACCAGGGCGGGGGATGAATTGAAACCGAGGCACGTGCCCTTGACCAGAATCGAACCCACGACTCTTTGGTCCGGGGCCAAGGCTCTACAGCTGAGCCAAACGGGCCAGGGCATGACTGGTGTCCTTTTAAAATGGGGAAAGGTGATCCCCCACCCACCCGCCCACACGGACTGCATGTGGGCATGAAGGCAGAGATCGGGGCGATGCTGCTACAAGCCCAGGACACCAAAGCCTGTCAGCCCGTCCCCAGAGCTGGGAGAGAGGCGTGGGGCAGGCTCTCCCTCAGAGCCCTCACAAGGAACCAAGTCACCTTGATCTTGGACTGCTAGCCTCCAGAACCGTGTGACCATACACTTCTGTTGTTGAAGCCACCTAGCGTGTGGTACTTCCTTATGGCTGACCTAGGAGACAAATTCAGCGGGGCATTGTATAGACATGGGTGTCCTTGTTTTTAATGTTCCCGTATTTTTTTTTTTTTTTTTATTTTAGAGCAGTTTTAGGTTCCCAGCAAAATTGAGAAGAAGGTACAGAGGTTTCTCATATACTCCCTGCCCCACACAGGCACAGCCTTCCTGACTGTCAGCTCTGGCGCCAGAGTGGTCCATTTGTCACAGCCGATGACCCTACACGGACACATCCTCCTCACCCAGAGTCCATGGTTCACAGCAGGGTCCGCTCTTGCTGGTGCACATTCTGTGGGTTTGGACAAATCCATAAGGACATGTGTCCACCATTATGGTATCATGCAGAGAATTTCCGCTGCCCTAAACCCTCCCTATTCATCCCCCCTCCCACTAACCCTGGCAGCCACTGATTTTCTTTTTAAATTTTTTTATCCTTACCTGAGGACATTTTTCCATTTTTGTTCAGATAGAGTGGGAAGGAGAGAGAGGAAGAGAGAGAGAAACATCGACGTGAAAGGCATACATCGAGTGGCTGCCTCCCGCACGACCCCAACCAGGGCTGAGGACAAATCGCAACCGAGGTACATGCGTGCCCTTGACTGGACTCGAACCCGACACTCATTGGTCCACAGGCCGACGCTCTAACTGCTGAGCCAAACCGGCCAGGGCTCTTTTTTAATTTTTTTTTCTTTATTGATTTTGGAGAGAGAGGAAGGGAGAGGGAGAGAGAGATAGAAACATCGATGAGAGAGAACATCAACTGGCCGCCTCCTGCACGCCCCGCACTGGGACTATGGCCCACAACCTGGGCATGTGCCCTGACCGGGAATCGAACCGGCGACCTCTTGGTGCATGGGTTGACGCTCAACCACTGAGCCACACCGGCCGGGCCCAAATCATCATCTTAAATAAGGTCCACAGATGGTCCTGTTGTAAGCGCTGCTGTGACCACACCTTGGGGATCACTTAGGAGCTCAAACCAAGGCCCTTCCCTAGAAACCTCAGGAAGGGAACATTAAGGGGGGATTTCCCACTGTTTCAGCCTTCTCCACAGGGCAGCGCCCTCCACCATGCCTCCCCACACGTATACCACACACACACACACACAGGGCAGCGCCCTCCACCATGCCTCCCCACACGTATACCACACACACACACACACACACACACACATAGGGCAGCGCCCTCCACCATGCCTCCCCACACGTATACCACACACACACACACACACACACACATAGGGCAGCGCCCTCCACCATGCCTCCCCACACGTATACCACACACACACACACACACACACACACACACACAGGGCAGCACCCTCCACCATGCCTCCCCACACGTATACCACACACACACACACACACACACACACACACAGGGCAGCGCCCTCCACCATGCCTCCCCACACGTATACCACACACACACACACACACACACACACACACAGGGCAGCACCCTCCACCATGCCTCCCCACACGTATACCACACACACACACACACACACAGGGCAGCGCCCTCCACCATGCCTCCCCACACGTATACCACACACACACACACACACACACACACACACAGGGCAGCGCCCTCCACCATGCCTCCCCACACGTATACCACACACACACACACACACACACACACACAGGGCAGCACCCTCCACCATGCCTCCCCACACGTATACCACACACACACACACACACACAGGGCAGCGCCCTCCACCATGCCTCCCCACACGTATACCACACACACACACACACACACACACACACACACGGCAGTGCCCTCCACCATGCCTCCCCACACATATACCACACACACACACACACACACACACACACAGGGCAGCGCCCTCCACCATGCCTCCCCACACATATACCACACACACACACACACACACACACAGGGCAGCGCCCTCCACCATGCCTCCCCACATGACACACACACACACACACACACACACACACACAGGGCAGCACCCTCCACCATGCCTCCCCACATGACACACACACACACACACACACACACACAGGGCAGCGCCCTCCACCATGCCTCCCCACATGACACACACACACACACACACACACACACACACACAGGGCAGCGCCCTCCACCATGCCTCCCCACACATATACCACACACACACACACACACACACACACACACACACACACACGTCCTGGCCGGAATGGAAGGAGTCTAATCTGTGACGCAAGGCCCGGCCAGCGCTCCGAGGCCGCGAGGCAGCGAGCAGGTGACGGATGACGGCTCCTCACGCTTTTGTCATTAGAGGCCATCTGCGTCATCGCCGCGCACCGGCCATGGCTGCGCGGGCAGCTGAGGGCCCCTGGCTATTGTTCCTTCAGCAGCTCCGCCGTGGAACAGCCTCTCGCCTCGGCACTGAGATTTATCGATCTCATTTTGCAGACGGAGAAAATGGATCCCGGGAAGGAAAGTGATTAGCCAAAGGTGAAAGCAGCTAGGCCCTGAGCACATCGTGTGTTCAATCAATTTGCTGATGGACGAGGAAGGACTGAAATGCCACTGAAGCCTCCGAGGCCCTGCGCAGCCACTGGGCAGGGGCAGAGGCCGCGAGGCTGGACCAGCCCTTCCCTCTCCTGGGGCTGGTCACGCAGAGTGGCTACCAGCTTCCTGGACACTTGTGGGCGCCCCCACGCCCCACCCCAGGGAGGGCCGAGAGGCTTCTGGCAGGAGAGGGGCATGCGTAAGTGACCCCTCATCCTTGGAGCCACTGGGCCAGCTGTGGAAAGGCTAACGTCTGGGTGTGGCGCCCAGTAACCCGGACCAGACAGAAGCTCAGAACAGCTGGTAGAGCTGGTGCTTGAATAGCCACAGGGGCCCAGAGGAGGGAGGCCGTGTTCACCTTCCCTCTCCCTGCCCAGGACCAGACAGGCACAGGCCAGCAACAGCCTTGTGGAGGGCTCCCGGAAGTCCTGCACTTTCTAAACAGTCCCTCCCGCGACAGGCTGCCTCTCACTCACTCACAGCCTCAGCCCTCTGCCCTCAGGACGTCTCCAAGACCCGGAGAGCCCAGGAGAGGTGCCCATCGAGGTCGCGTCAGGGACCAAGAGGAGGGGCGGTTGGCCCTGAATAGGGTCTTCTAGAAACATGGGCCTCGTTCTGGTGGCTGGGGACCAGGAGCCGGGGATGAGGGACTGGGCGGCTTAGGGAGCTACTCCCAGCTCTTGAGCCTACAGTAGAGGATGAAATACAGTTGGCTTTTTCTTGCCCACAACTCCTATGTCACCAGAAAATAGTGGTCAGCAACCTGGGCGTCACGGAGGGGCAGGGACAGCAGCTGTCGAGGCTGAGAGCACCTCAGTGTCGTAGGCAAACGTGCCTTTCCGCCTTTGGGGTGCGGGGCATGCCCTGGTGGTCCTGCCTGGACTGCTGCTCCTCCCGGGGCCCAGGTTTTGTCACACCCTGTCTGCTTCTGCTTCCCTCACAGCTCAAAGCTCTTTGGAAACCCTAATTCTTCCGGGTGTGGTGGGGGAGAGGGGGTAGGTGGGGGGACCTGGAAGGGTAAGGAACTGAGGACTGGAGGGCCGGGGGCCAGGGGAGGAGTCAGGCCGGCTAAGTCAGGGCCTGCCCCGGAGGTCTCTGAGGCAGCAAGGCCCAGAGGCAGAGATGCCAGTGGCCTTGGGATTCAAGCCAGGAGCAGGTGGACATTAGATCCTAGGCTCCAGCCCCCAGCTCGTGAGGCCCCCGCAGATAATCTGGTACGTATCCCAACGCCAGCTGCGCAGCCTGGCACCCAGGCCCACACCCAGCAGAGCCCGTGATGCGTGCCTGCGGCGGCCCAGGGGACTGGGTGCACGTCTCAGCCCCTGCTTGCTAATCGCTCCCCTCTCCTTCACCTTGCATCTTACAGTCTTCCTTCCCCAGGAGAAAGCAAAAAGCATGCCCATCTGACACCTTGCCTGCCTGCCCTGTGACACGTCCACCTGTCCTCACTGCTGCCCTGCTCCGTGCAATGTCCCCCACCCCAGTTCCCTGCTCCCACCTCCACCAGGACGACGTCCAGCGTGCCCGTCCCCCACCCCATCCAGTGCTGTCAAGGGGAGCTTGGCACCTGGTAGGCAGGCTGCGTGGGCACAGACCCCTAGCCTGGAGGCATCTATGGAGAGGAGCAGCAGAGGACGGTGGCCAAGCACTCCCCTCTCAGGCCACCATTCGGCCTCTCCACGACTGGTGGCATCTCCCCTAAAGAGAGCCAAGAACAGGATGGCTCCTGGTTTTGTCTCTGCTTTGACCAGAGGCTGGAAGAAGGGACCAGCCCAAATAGGTCCCAGGAGTGTCAAAGATGCCCCTGACCTGGCACCACAGAGCCGGCCTGACGGGGACAAACGACCCCTCCCTGCAGTGTTCACTTTGCACTGAGTCCTGCAAATTACATAGCTGGTGCTGGCTACACATGCTTAGGATGGTGGTCAAGGAGAAGCGGCATGGACGTGTCTGCAGTGCTTGTTCTATAGGATTTGGGCACCTGGAATGCAGAAGCTGGACATTTCTTCATTTTCAGTGCCTGGGCAAGGGGGAGAGGGGGAGCCAGTTAAGAAAGAGCTTGGTGAGAGATCACCTGGTGAAGAGGACAGTGAGTCCTATATGCACAGCAGTTACAGTCCTAGGAGCCAGGCACACGCTTGGCTGTGGGTTTGTTCAGACATCTCCTGTAGTGGCAGACTGCGGCTGCTGCTGATATCCATCCTCTCCTTTTCCATACTGCTAGGATTATTCGCTGGCCACGGCCATAGTGAGCAAAAACTGCTTTCCCCAGAATCCTTTGCAGCTGGATGTGTCCATGTGACTGCGTGCTGACCCACAGGATGTACCTGGGAGTGTCTGCCACCATCCAGGAGCCTTAAGAAACAGTGGGTGTATGTCCTTTCTTCCAAGTCATATGGCAGAAACATTTTTTTCCCTTTATTGATTTTAGAGAGAGAGGAAGTGAGAGGGAGAGAGAGATAGAAACATTGATGAGAGAGAACATCGATTGGCCGCCTCGTGCATGCCCCGCACTGGGGATCAGGCCCACAACCTGGGCATGTGGCCTGACCGGGAATCAAACCGGTGACCTCTTGGTGCATGGGTCAGTGCTCAACCGCTGAGCCACACCGGCTGGACTAGTGTTCCATCTTTAAAGGGGATGCTGGTGGGGGGAGCAGACAATGAGTAAAATCTCAGGTATGTGCAATGAAGAAGAGCTGAGGGGGGTCAGGGAGATGGTGAGCGACAACTGTGCCATTTTAGTCAGCTGGACTGAAATCTCGGAGTTGTGCACACCAAGTGCCCAAGTTGTGACCATTCTTTCCACAAATGCTCTCCAATCTTTTCTGCCACCTCTGGAGTCCAGCCCTGGGTTACTGAGTGGCCCCCTCTCAGGTCTTCCTGCCTGCAGCTGCTCTGGCTTCTGTCCATCCTCAAGAAGTGGGCAGTCACCTTCCTTAAGCCCTGCTTTGACTTAATTCTCCTCTCAAGAAGTTTCAGCACATCTCTACATTAAAGCCTGCAGCCCCTTGCCCAGGACCGAGGGTCCACCTCTTCTTCCAGCCCTACCCCCATGCTCCCCTAAATACATCTCAGTTTGGAGTCTGCAGTTTTCCAAAGGTAGTGCCTCCTCTCCTGTCTTCATGCCTTGAGACTTGCTGCTTCCTCCTCCTACTGAATTCCACTGCCACTTGTCCCATGAAGTCTGTCCTCCGTTTCTCAGGCAGCAGAGCTTTCTTTTCCTTTGACCTACAAAATTCTATTTGCACCCCCTTTTTTTCTGGCCCTTTTCTATTGTAAAAGCAATATAACATTGAGAAAAGAATTGAAAATGAAAATACAATCATCCATATTCCCATTTCAACAAGTGAGTTCATATCTGAGTGGGGTAGAATGGATGGTGAGTGAGACATACTCTTTTCTAGTCCTTGTGATCTGAATGTATATTTTTATATAATTGTAACCACAGTAGACAGACAACTTCGTTTCCTCTTCTACCCAACATTTTCCCCATCTTCCTCCAGTCTTTTCAAAGTTGTGGAGTTTAAAAAAGAGGCCACAGAAGTCTGTGTCTCATTCAAGGATGTATCTCAGAGTTGATCTATCACTAGGTCATTGGATGGGTTTTGTTTTTGGTATTATAAATTAGAAGCTTTTTGAGAGAAAAAAGAATATCTTAAGTCTTCTCTGTATTCCTAGCAAGTAGCAAACTACTTCAATTGATATTTATTAGGTGAATAGATAGTGATAAAATGCACACAATCAACGTCTTTAGGAATACTTTTCCTGTTGATTATTTTCCTAGGATATATTTTCCTGGGTTCAATGAGCCAAACAATAACAATATTTTTGGGGGGTGCGGGGCATTGCACGTTGTGGCAGATTGTATTTTTTCAAGAATGGCCACATTGCCTTGGCCGGTTTGGCTCAGCGGTTAGAGCTTCAGCCCGCGGACCAATGAGTCTTGGGTTCAATCCTGGTCAAGGGCACGTACCTCGGTTGCAGTTCATCCCCGGCCCTGGTCGGGTCATGTGGGAGTCAACCAGTCGATGTGTCTCTCTTGCATCAATGTTTCTCTCTCCCCCTCTGTCTCTCCCTCCCTCCCTCTCTATCTGATGATAAGTAGAAAAATATCCTTGGGTGAGGATTAAAAAAAAAAAAAAAGAATGGCCACATCAATATATGTCCCATTCCACGTGCTGTGGTGTGACACATCCCTCCACTGAGAGGTGGGGCCTATGTTCCCTCCCTTTGAAATCGGTCAGTTCTTTGTTTGATCAACAGAATACAGTGAAAGAAACAGCTTTCAGCCCTGGCCGGTTTGGCTCAGCGGTTAGAGCGTCGGCCTGCGGTCCAGAGAGACCCGGGTTCGGTTCCCACTAAGGGCACGTACCTCGGTTGTGGTTTGTCCCCGGCCCCTGGATGGGGCCCCCGGATGGGTCGTGCGGGAGGCAGCCACTCGATGTGTCCCTTTCACGTCGATGTTTCTTCTCTCTCTCTCTCTCTTCCTCTCTCTCCCTCCCACTCTATCTGAACAAAAAAAAGGAAAAATGTCCTCGGGTGAGGATTAAAAAAAAAAAGAAACAGCTTTCAAGCCTAGGTTACAGAGGTAATGTGTTCGCATTGCCCTTAGAATTCAGTCACCATGTCATGAGGCAGCCCATGTGGACATTTTGTCCACATTCCCAGTTAGGCCCCCAGTCAATAGCCAGCATCAGCCACCAGACATGTGAACGCCTTAACATGACTCTTCCGGTCCCAGATGCGCAGACAGGAGCCGTCCCAGTGTGTCCTATCTAAATTCCCGGCCTACGAGACAGTAAATGATTACTGTTGTTCTGGGGTAACTGTTATGCAGCAGGAGTGACTAAACACACAGGTGGCCCCATGGGGAGTGCCTGCTGAAGGGCTGTGCCCATGTGCAGTGCCACCGCAGTGGAGGGGCAGGTGGCAGATCCACCACAACCTCAGGAGCCCTGGAGCGTGGTCTCTTTGTGGGCACTCACTCCACGCTCCCCAACCTCATCTCCACTTCGGAGCCGTAAGCACGGGAGGAGCTACATCCCTGCAGTCTTGTTTCCAGATGTGAGCAGGCACTTGGTAAATGTTTGCACATTTGTTCAAAGTATGGATAACTAGGGTACGCATTTGTGAGACTGCCCTGGCCAGGAGGCCAGTGATGAACGTGAACCAGACTAAGGCTACCTTGATTTCCCCATGAGAGAAAGCAGATTCCAGAGAAGCAGCTCAGAAAGTACTCTAGTCCAGTTAGATACATACTTGGAGAAAACTCTGGTGTTTCAGAGAGCAGGACAACGGTGTCCTGTGACCGGGTCAGAGCGTCCCAGCCCTCATGCCTTGCATTCACCCTGTATAGCTGCAGTGCGAGGGCTTGCGATGCCACCAAGTTTGCATCCTACTGAGAAACTACTGGCAGCTATGTGTCTAGATGGCTATCCTCCTCACCCCCAAGCCATGTACATACTCTCTACTATTGAATGTTTTCATATAGCCCAACAAAGAGGAATGCATGGTGATGCAGAGCGGGCCCTCTGGCCTTCCCTTCTGAGTTAGAGCCAACTGCCCACTGCCAGCCCCTTGCTTCTCTTCTCTGCCACACTTCTGCTCACCAGCCCGAGGGCTCTCCATGGTCTCCAGCATGAAAAGCACGCTCACTGACAATTCCAGTCCAAATAAAGGCTTGCTTTTCAAGTGAATGATGTCTACTTAACCCAATTATGAATTCAAAAATATTTACTGAGCACCTAATACACACCTGCCCTCAAGGAAGCTGAAGTCGAATAGAAATCTCCATCATTTACAGAAGTTCCATCCGAGAGACCTGCAGCTTCCCTTGGATATTTGTTCTAGCTTTTGCCCCCCTGATGCACCTGCCAGGATAGGGGCAAGAGGGCAGGCCAGCAACACTTACAGATCCCTCTCCAATAAACTACTGGAGTGGGGAATGGGGAGGGGGTATGTGGGGAAATAATGTGAGATGGGGAAAAGCAGCAACTTACTCAGAGTAATATAGTAGCTTCAAGGGAAGTATAATTTCTCTGGCTACAGAGAAACTATCTAGTCTTATTTAAGAGACACTATCCTAGGGTGTGGACTTTGCCTCCAAATTCTGTCCAAGGCACTTGGTCTAAGTGGAGTCTAACCACCACTTTAAGGTATTTAACTCCAGGAATTTTCAAGATGGCATAAAAAAGACTTTTAAGGAGCTCAAGCAGAACATTTAACTGGAAGCAGAGCATTGCTTTATTTTTAAGCGTGGTTAACAAACCTGAGATGGAAGCCATATAACACTTTCTCAAACCACCGGGTTTGGGGGCTGGTGGCTTTAGTTCAGACTTCTTTCTGCCAAGTCTCACTTTCCTGAGTTAGCAGGACTCCTCCTCTGCCCCTCAGGCTGTCCAGTGGACGATACCCCTCCCCATGAGGAACACAAGGGGCCTTTCTTTGGAGCTGGAGCTCAGCAAGCTAAGGCCTGTATCCTGGGCCAAAACTATCACAGAGCTGCCTGATTCCAGTTTACACACCATGTGTTGGAGGAAGAACCATGCCTGGGTGCTGCTCCTAAAAAAACAAGTTTTGCCCCCAGCAGAGCAGATCACCACCTTCTGACTTTCCTCCTGTGGGTCGCAGTTCGTGAAAGCAGAGTCTGATTCAGGGTTGTTATTTTTTCCCTCTCGTTTGGAAATGGGAAAGGAAGGAGAATGTGTTTTCATGGTAGACCAGAAAGCCCAGCCTCTAGGACACAAGGGTGGTACTGTTCGACTGGGGGACGGCCAGGTCTGGGGTGGGGGAAGGGCAGAGGGAGCAGGCGGCAGACACAGCTGGGCAAGGACAGCTGGGGTGGGTGTGGGTGGGTCAAGGCCATGAAGATCTGTAGCTCAGCATGACCCAGGAATAGGACAGTGGCATTACAGTGCTAAAGGGACCATTTCCTAGTTTTACACTAATATGTTATTTCAAAAGACTTTTAAAAGCCTTTTTTTCTTTTTTAACTACCTGAAGGCAGTATCATCCAGTATTTCCACTTTCAGCTTCTCAATGACCTGAGGTACCGGGAATATCTTTATGTTAATTAGGAATCAGTGTAAAAGGTTAACCGACTGCCCAATCAGTGACAAGGCTCAGTCTTCCCGTTACAGCCCATTTAGGCCACTGGCTCTTCCAGTTAGACAGACATTGAATAATTCATTTTGTTTTGGAGGGCATGAAAAAATTCACTTCTAGCTTTAAATTCCATCCATAGCAGTGCCCGGGGTTGTCTGTGACTTTGCTATGAAATACCTTTGGGGACTGCTGTCCTCCATGCCCATCCTGCTGTATGGGACTCGTCTTCCTAATCCCGAAGGAGGTACCACCCCCGGAGAATCCAGAACCTGTGCCCCAGGTGAGTGCAGTTCATTCGCTGTGGAAACGAATCACTGAGGCCGTCCAGGGAGCAAGTCAGAGAGGTGGCTCAGAGCTAAGCCTAGTGACCCTGCAGATTCAGCAGGGAGCTGGCATTCCCAGTGAGAGCCGTGGCAATGTCACTGGGGCCCAAGCAGCACAGGCGCTGACCGTGCAAATCCTTCTCTCAAAGCGGCAGACAAGGCCCCACACAGATCCTTCCCCAAAGCCTTCCTGCCAGAGAGCTCAGTCCTCTGCTGCCTGCCCTCACACACTGTCTGGGGACAGCTGGGGGTGGGGGGGTGGGGGTGGACACGACCAGTAGCTTCTCCTGTCCCACACAGTGGACACTGTGGCATCTGGGACGGTGTGCTGCAGCTAAGCGCACAGTTCGCTATGGAAGAGCCCCAAGCACACGATTGGCTGTGTCCTCTTCCTAACACCGTTACTCTTCATTTTCAGGCAGCACCCTGCTGCAGCCGTCCAGTCCTGGGCATGCTTCCTCCTCCTCAGCCTAGCCACAAAAGGAAAGCCAGGGTGCTGGGCTGCTCAAAGGGTGTCTGTCCTTCAAAGAGAAGAATGCAAGCCTTTCTCAAAAAGTAGCTCTAAGTCTTTCTCAACAGCAGTACACTCATACTGGAACAAAACTCAGTTCTTTTATGAGGATGAGGCAAGATATAAGGTCACAGTTAGAGACTAGAAGTCACTTCTGAATCCACTCATGTGACGACTGAGCGCCAAAAAAGGGGCACAGATCTAATCACCCTGGGGGAGAAATGACTGCAGCTGTAGTCAGGACCAGCTCTAGAAAGTAGCAGGTTTAATTAGAGTGAAGTCCCTGGGCTGGGGCGGACTGTGGAGGTGGCAGGGCATCCCCGGAGAGTGATCAGGACGGCCAGCAGGTAGCTTGCAGGGAGCCCAGCAAGGCGCAGCCTGCAGCAGCTGGAGCCAAGGATCTGGGTGGATAGGCTAGCGGGGACCAGATTGTGGAAGGCTTTAAATGTCAGGCTAAAGAATTTATCAGGGGAATGAAATGATCAAACAGGTGTTTTAGGAAGATGAATTTGAAGAGAATGTGCAGGATGAATGGGAAAATCTGGAAGCATGGCAACAATTCGGAAGCTGTGAGATTAATTAGGCTGTTGTAGTAGTCCTATGTGAGTTGAATAAGGGTGTAAATGAGCATAGTGGCGGCAGGAATGGAAAGGGACAGCTGCAAGAGACATTGTTAAGAATGAATGGATGAGGTTTGTTTCCTGATTGGATTGGGGACCCAGGGAGCTGAAGGAATCAAAGATGACACCAGAGTTTTGAGTGTGGGCAACTGCTGATACAATGAACAGAAAAAGGGACGTTAGAAGAGCGAGCAGGTTTCAGCAGATGTGAATTCAGTTCCAGACACAGAGTCTGCAGGATGCCTACGTGGAAATGTCTGACAGGTCACAGGAAACGTAACACTAGAGCTCAGAAGAGACGTTTTGGTTGGCGATGAACTTGAGAATCAAGTGCAGAGAAGTGATAAATGAAGTTGTGCAATGAATGTGATCTCTAAGGAAAAGCATAATACAGTGAAAACAGAGGACCAAAGACTGACCTTTAAGGAATGCCACATTTAGAGGTTTCTGTTACAAACCCGAGTTCAGAAGTGCCATCCACATGCTGTATGTCTTCACCACTACAGTACCAGTTTGTATCAGTGTGAGAAAGCCACGCAACATAGCATTTTTATGTCTCAGTAGGAACTAAATTATGAACACCTAACTATGCCCCTAAACAAATTTGGCTAAATTCAAGGCTGGTATTCAGAGAAAAAAGAAATGGTACAGTGAACATAATCTAGAAGATTAGTGGATTTGAGCCCACAAGGATAAGTCAAGTAATAAAAACTTGTGAAAAATATCCTGTAAAAATAACATTAGAGAAAAATAGATATTTACTCATTTTTAACACAGGACCAAAAAATTAAGCGTATTTGCAGTACACTGTCTTCCTGAGTGTGAATATTTAATAGAGGCTATATTCAAGTGTAAGCTGGCTCAAACGTGTGAAGATAAGTTAACATAGGGAAGCCACCCAGAGCACAGTAAGCCCCATTAGACTTAACATGCAAACAAAATATCTGTTCTTTTTTTTTTATACTAGGCAAAGAACTTTATTAACCTGTTTCAAATTTTATTCCCAGGCCTCTTCAGCTTAATTAGTTGCAAAGAATGATTTATGTATAAGCAAAAACTGAAAAGAGCTGCAATGTCCAGGGGGGTTGGGCTAAACATTAGAGATCTAGATTTTATTAGATCCATAAACAAAATTTGAAAAAAGCAGTCATAATATAAAATAGCAGCTCCCAGTAACTTCTTCAAGATTATCTTCTTCAGAAGTTGACTCAATTCAGTTCGCTTCATTCTTGGAAGCCTCATCAAAATTCTCCCAGGATCTGGGACTTCACCCTCCTCCTCTCCAGCAGCAAGTGGTGCTTCCCATCCACAGACTGGGCAGCGCTCAGCCAGCCTCCTCAAACCAGCCAGCCTGCCTGCACCACGCCGCTTTAAGATGCTGGGTAGTGTTTCTGTCAGCTGCTTTGTCCCAGCACGGCCTGTCATGGTGCAAGTGTTCGCTGCCAGAGATGCCTGCACTTTAGGGTCGTTAAAGTGGATCATTGTTCCTTGGTTTGTGAACATATTTACCTCTTCAACCCCACAGATACTGTTGACTCCTAACTTCTTTAAGGAGAACTGAAGTTTTTTATCATCTGCTGTAGCTGTTAATGTAAACCACCTTCTTCTTTCTACGAGCAGTTCCTTTCCCACCAACGCGCACTTGTGCCTGCAGTCTGGCCAGTTTCTCTGGTTCGTGATAGTGTCTTTCATCTTGCTGGAGAGGAAACGGGGCCGCGCGGGGACTAGGGTTGGCGCTCCAGTATCTGTTCTTTTTATGCCTAACCTTTTTCGTGTATATTTACAATATATTATACTTTTGACAGTCATTTAAAAAATAAAATATTCTAGCTTTGAATTTTTGGACTAAAAGCTGCCTTAAGTCCTATAAAGAAAAAAAATATTTTGTTTATTGCTAACATTTTTCTTTATTGCTTTTAATAAAGAATATGCACCTGAGCAGTCTAACAACAAAGCCACTTATCCCACGACACCTTTACTAACTAATGAAATAGAAGACTTAGATCTTAACATGTTCTTATATTTCACGTTTAATTAGTATTTTCTTCTAAAAGATCATAGCAAACATATCAACACATATCAAAAGCAGTTAAAAGATAGAAACTCCCGTCCTGTGGACATGACTTTTAAAAAACAGAAACAACTTTTTTTTTTAAATCCTCACCCAAGGACACTTTTTAAAAAATTTATCTTCAGATAGAGAGGGAGGAAGAGAGAGAGAGACACATTGAGTGGTTGCCACCCACACGACCCCAACCGGGGCCGGGGCCAAACTGCAACCGAGGCACGTGCCCTTAGCGGGAACCGAGCCCGGGACTCTCTGGTCTGCGGGCCGACGCTCTAACGGCTGAGCCAAAATGGCCAGGGCGAGAAACAACTTTTAAAAAGAGAATTTATACAATTATACAATTGGCTGCTCATATAATACTGACAAGCAGTTATTCAGAAGATACTGGCATTAGTTGTTTCCAGGTGATGGAAGCAACATGTCAATCCAGAAAATACAGGCAATCGCTGGCTGGCCTTAAGAGATACTACATATACACATAAAAAAAATAAAGACAGAGTCAAGCAAAATTTATAAACCTGGTAACTTCTTACTCTCCAGATATTTTGAATATACCTAAAAAAGTTAAACATAAGATATCATATGATCTTTAAAAAAACTTAAAATCATACAGTATTATGGAATTAAAATTTTAAAATGGAGGACATAGAGAGAAATCTCTTAGAAAATTTTACCTATTTGACTCGAGTTATTAAAACCAAAGCAGCCCTGGCCTGTGTGGCTCAGCTGGTTGGAGTGTCGTCCTGTGCACCGAAAGGTGGCCGACTTGATGCCCGGTCAAGGCACCTGCCTGATTTGCAGGTTCGATACCCGGTCTGGTCCGGGTACATCCGGGAGGCAACCAATCAATGCTTCTTTCTCACACTGATATTTGTCTCTCTCTCTCCTCTGTTGCTCTCTCTTGAAAATCAACTTTAAAAAAACATATCCTCAGGTGAAGATGACAACAAAAACCAAAACCAAAGCAGTAGTTGTCTTGATGTCCTCCTCTTAACTAAACCCCAAACAGTTTCATTCTATCAGCCAAATTTAATCCAAGAGTAGACTTTCAAACACAATATTGTCAAACTTCTTTCAATATCTTTAAAACACACATGAACTAACTAAAACATTACTTAGAAGTTGATCTCATTTTAAAAATGTGGCCCTTGGGCTGGTTTGCCAAACACCGGGGAAAGAGAGAGAGAGAGAGAGAAATAAGTTAGCAATTTCCTTGTTTCTTTTTAAGTATTTATACTAAATAATGTAATTGAAAAATCAACTTTTGTGGGGAAGAAGTGGTAGATGACTCTTACTTAGAAGTTACAATGAAAAAGAACTCATATTTATTTAATTAACGGGGGACTGCACTGTTTTGGGTCAACAACAATCCTGAAGGGTTGCAGTTTTGTAAACAACTGAAAAATCTGAAACGTGATAAAAAATCGAAGGTAAAATCTGTTGCTGGAGAAGACGCAGGGCATACTTGCACAAGGAAGTTTCCAAATAGCTAATTTCGTTCACTCCAGAGTCTGTGACATACACACGTGTCATAAACAAAGAGGTGGTGCTTCCGAGTCGCACAGATTCAACTTCTGATCCAGTCAAATGAAAGTCCAAATGTCTGGGATCAAATGATCCCACTACTCGCCAAAAATCCACAGAATATTCACACCGGACAGACCAAGATTAACTCTCCTATAAAGAAAAAAAAGTTTTAGTGGAATTGATTGCTAAGCATTGAAAGTCTTTCCTCACATAAATAAAACAAGGAGTACATGTTTAATTGATGACATTTAATGCTATTCTGTAATAATTTATGGTACACATGTTTTATCAGGTGAATTCTAGTAACAGTAATTAGTTTAACTGTGCTTAAAACCTGAATTTAGAATAAATAGATTTATAGTGTTGAAAATTAATTTTTCAGTGAATCTCAAGAACAATTATATCAAATAGAGTTAACAGCATAATTTTAGCAGGTAAAATAAATGTGTAAATTACATTTTTTAAAATGGAGAATATAGAGACAGGTGCCTTAGAGAATTTTACCTATTTAACTTGAGTTAGGAATTTTCCAATTATTAGAGATGCTTTAGTGGATTTGCATATAACAAAAAGAAAAATCGACTTCTACTCCAGAGCATAATATAACTGCATTCAAAGCACGAGGGGAGAAGAGAACTATGAGAGAGATAAATTACTCGTCTAACAGAGTAAGAAATCAATCCATGACGTCCAACACTGAAGAATCAAGGGAGAGCTGCACACCTGTTATTTGGAACCATAGCAGAGATATCAGGAGGAAAAGCTGGAGTTTCAAGTGGTGGACTCTGGGAAGTGGGCTTGGGTAACACAGGGAACTGCTTATTTCTGTCATTAACTTTTAGCACTACATGATTTTTTAAATTATGAGCATGTATTCATTTTGATAAAAAATTTAAAATACATACTACAAAAATGTCCTTCAAAAAATGTAATTTCTATCGGCCACGTTTTCCTATTTCTTCATACCCTCACTGACACTGCAAATGATAAATCTCAATTTGATAGAAAAATGTTTTAATTTGGGCTTGTTTTGTATGAGGCTAAGCATCTTTTTGTGTTTATTAACCATTTGCACAACATTTTCTATGAAAAAGTCTTTCATGTCTTTGACCATTTTCTTCCTTTTTTGAATATGTTTTTATTGATGCTAGCCGGGCTCTTTGACCATTTTCTATATTTTTCTTTTCTAATTAACTTCTTTTCTAATTATGTGACGAATATTAACTTGGGTTTGCTATATGTGTTGCAACTAGAATGCTTTGTCTCAGTTTGTCATTTAGCTTTAAACTTTATTTATGGTGTCTTTCACTGAACACTTAAATTACTGTGCGGTCAATTCTGTCTAGATTGTTTTCCCTTTTGGAAGTTAAACATTCATCTTATTCCAGTAATGCCACAAATATGTGGCATTAAATTGAAAATGTTTTTGGATCAATCTGCTGATTTATGGGCATGATTCCAAATGGACTATATTTGAGCCACTCGCTATTTCCTTTAAGTGATAAGATAGTAGTTTTTAACCATTTGATTATTTTAGAATATATTAAAAAGATCAAGCAATCATATTTTTTAAAGTTAATTTCAAAGTTTTTTTTTTTTTTTTAAATCCTCATCCGAGGACATTTTTTCATTTTTGTTCAGATAGAGTGGGAGGGAGAGCGAGGAAGAGAGAGAAACATCGATGTGAAAGGGACACATCGAGTAGCTGCCACCCACACGACCCAACCAGGGCTGGGGACAAACTGCAACCGAGGTACGTGCCCTTAGCGGGAACCGAACCCGGGTCTCTCTGGACCGCAGGCTGACGCTCTAACCGCTGAGTCAAACCAGCCAGGGCAATTTCAAAGTTTTTATCCTTGGTTAAAAAAACCCCAAATAAATAAAACACAAATTAGTCTTAGTCGAAAATGTTTCATTTTCTACATATAAGTTGTACATTTATCTTTTTTTTTTTTTTTTTATCCTCACCCGAGGACATTTTTCCATTTTTTGTTCAGATAGTGTGGGAGGGAGAGAGAGACAGAGAGAAACATCGACGTGAAAGGGACACATCGAGTGGCTGCCTCCCACACGACCCAACCAGGGGCCGGGGACAAACTGCAACCGAGGTACATGCCCTTAGCGGGAACCGAACCCGGGTCTCTCCGGACCGCAGGCCGACGCTCTAACTGCTGAGCCAAACCGGCCAGGGCATAAGTTGCACATTTAAAGAAGGCAAACACTTCAAAAACGGTATCAATTTGTTTTTGGCCTCTGAGTAAATTCCCGTTCCTTTGAGTATTTTGAAAGTGTTTACATTTTTCTGCATATGACAAATTGTATATGGCACTCAACACAAGCATCATGGCAAATCATTTGTGAATCAAAATATCAATTTGGATCTACAGAGAAAAAGATAAATTTTCAATTAAAACAAAAAACTAAAAATTCATTATTTATTTTAAATATTTCTAAAGTAATTTTTTAAATCTTCACCTGAGGATACATTTATTGATTTGAGAGAGAGAGGAAGGAGAGGGAGAGGGAGAACATCAATGTGAGAGAAAGGTGGACCCGTTGCCTCCTATACCCATCCTGACTGGGGATCAAACCCACAACAACCTAGGTATGTGCCCTGACTGGGAAGTGAACCCACAACCCTTTTGGTGTATGGGACAACGCTCCAACCGAGTCACCTGGCCAGGTCCTAAATTAAATATTCACTTCAAAATAGTCTTCCAGCTCTGGCCGGTTTGGCACAGCGGTTAGAGCATTGGCCTGTAGACCAACTGGTCTTGGGTTTGATTTCCGGTCAAGGGCACATACCTGGGTTGCAGGTTTGATCCTCAGCCCCAGTCGTGTGGGAGGCAACCAACTGATGTCTCTCTCTCTCTCTCTCTCTCTCTCTCTCCCCCTCCCTCACTTCCACTCTAAAAAAAAAAAAAAAAAAAATCAATGGAAAAATATCCTTGAATGAGGATTAATTTAAAAAAAAGTCTCCCAGAAATTGTTAAGTGAAGAATTACAAATAATATATTTATAGCATACTGCATCCTTCTAATATATATGTATGCATATACTGTTAACTAAATACTGATAGAAATTTTATTATTTATTTTAATCCTCACCTGAAGATATTTTTTTCATTGATTTTTAGAGAGTGGAAGGGAGGGAAGAAGGGGGGTGAAAGAGGGGCAGAGAGACAGAGAGTGAAACATCGATGTGAGAGAGACACATAGATTGGTTGCCTCCTGCACATACCCTGGCCAGGGCTGGGGATCAAACCTGCAACCCAGGTATGTGCCCTTGACCAGGAATCAAACCGGAGACCCTTCTGTGTTTGGGATGACGCTCTATCCACTAAGCCACACCAGCCAGGGCAGTGCCAGAAATTTTAGAGAAAAAAAAACACCTGTTTTTACTGACAAATATCCAAGATACACCATAAGGTTAAAAAGCAGGTCACAGACTAATATGGTTGGGTACAATATTTTTTTAAACAGAATGAAAAAAAAACACAAAATCAATTTATTTCCAGAAAGTAGTCTGGAAACATACACCCCAAACTGTTAACACTGGGTAGCTCCAGAGAGTGTGAAGAAGAGCGAGAGAAGCCGGTTGGAGGGGAATTTTCAATTTAATTTCTAGTTTATACATAGCTGTATTGTTTAAACATTTCTAAATTGAGCATGCCTCAATTACAAAAATTAGATGCCTCAAAAAAGTAAATTTACTATTTAATCTTTCTTACATTAAAAATGTATGATAAAAGCTCATTAATGTTTATATTTGTTTATAAATTTCTGTTTGTCTTTTTAAATCTTTGCATCTAATATGTTTAACGACAGGAACCTGGGTGTCTCTAAAGCAGTTCTGTCCAACAGAAACATAATGTGATGTGAGTCACAAATGCTTTGAAGTACACATGTAATTTTATATTTTCTAATAAGCACCTTGAGAAAGTTAAAAAAATAGGCCCTGGCTAGTTTGGCTCAATGGTTAGAGCATCGGCCCGAGGACTAATGAGTCGCAGGTTCTATTCCAGTCAAGGGCACAGACCTCAGTTGCGGTTCAGTCCCCAGCCCTGGCTGAGTCGTGTGGGAGGCAACCAATTGATGTCTCTCTCTCACACTGATGTTTCTCTCTCTCTCCCTCCTACTCTCTGAAAATCAATGGAAAGATATCCTCGAGTGTGGATTAAAAAAAAAAATCATATAGTGCGAAAAGTTAATGACAGAAATAAGCAGTTCCCTACATTACCCAAGCCCACTTCCCAAAGTCAACCACTTGAAACTCCTGCAGAATCTTAAAGGAAGAAAATCAGTAAATAAGTACTTGTGTTTTTTTAAAGCACAAATACCTACCCAAGCATTCCTGACTCTTTGGTCTTTATGATGTAGAGGAACATTAACAATGTATGAAACATATTATTTCGGCCCTGGAACAAAGAAAGAAAAAAAAAACACCAGCAAGATTTAAACCAAACTAAGCAAAAGATTCAGTCTGATAGGTAAATGCAGATCCTATCAATTCACGTTCTACAAACTCAGAATTCCATGTAATTCAGCTTTTCATTCATCCATTAAAGAAAGTGCCTACTTTGTGCTATGAGTCAGAATACAGCAGTGAATAAGACAGAGAGGATCCATGTAATCAAGGAGCTTAAAGTCTAGCAGCAAGGCAGACAGTAAACTCAGCATTACAAAAGGTGTGATGAATGTTATGAGGGGGAGGGGGAAGGTGCCATGGGAACATACGTGGGCCTCTGACCCAGACTGGTGAGCCAGGGAATGCCTCCCTGAAGGAGAGGTTTTTAAGTTGAGACCTGAAAGATGAGCAGAAAGTAAACAGACTGGGAAGTTCTACATATGGGGAGTGGCACACACCAAGGCCTGGAAGAGAGCTACTGTGAGGCTGGTGCCGCTGTATACTACACACAACAAATGCTCTATCCCCAAAATTAACAGCATAAACAAAAGAGTGGGGATTACAGATTTTTACTCACACTTCAATTATATGTTAATAACAATATAAGTAACAGGTTAAACATAAATTTATTTTATCTATAAGTGACTACAAGGCAACATTTGGCTAGCCCTAAAATCAAACGATTATAGGTCATTTCTGGTCTGTAAACTAGCTCCTAACTTAGATTTTCAATTTACTGATTAACTTGTACCTGCTTACTCTAATTCAGTATTTTTACTCAAGGATCTGAGGATATATAATTTTTAAAAAAGTGTTTCTTAAAAACAAAACAAAAAAAAAGATTTACATGGGTATTCAAAGGAACTTCAATGGCCCAAAATATTTATACTTTTACATAGTTGAAATATTAAACTTGAAAAATAAAATTAATATTCTTTCTTGGGAATCTGATGAAGATAGCAAATGTAAAATTTCTTAGTAAAGATGTTGGTAACAAAAATAACCACAGCCATGGCCTGTTTGGCTCAGCGGTTAGAGCATTGGCCCGAGGACCAGAGAGGCCCGAGTTCGGTTCCCGCTAAGGGCACGTACCTTGGTTGCAGTTTGTCCCCGGCCCCGGTTGGGGTCGTGTGGGTGGCGACCACTCGATGTGTCTCTCTCACATCAATGTTTCTCTCTCTCTCTCTTCCTCCTTCTCTCCCTCCCACTCTATATCTCAAGATAAAGTGCAAAAATGTCCTTGGGTGAGGATAAAAAAAATAAATTAATTAAAAAAATAACCACAAAGGCCCAGCCGGTGTGGCTCAGTGGATTGAGTGTTGTCCCATGGACTGAGAGGTCTGCGTTTGATTCCCGGTCAGGGCACATGCCTGGGTTGCAGGCTCAGTCCCCAGTAGGGAACATGCAGGAGGCAGTGGACGTTTCTCTCTCACATGGACGTTTCTATCTCTCCCTTCTTCTCTCTCTAAAATCAATAAAAAAATATTTAAAAAATGATAACAACCACTAAGGTCATCAAAAGAACTGATGTTTGCAATCAAATGTAAAACACCTAGACATAAGTGTTAATTGGTACAATAACCTTTTTTTTAAAATCCTCACCCGAGGGTATTTTTACATTTATCTTCAGACAGAGTGGGAGAGAGAGAGAGAAACATCGATGTGAGAGAGACCCACTGATTGGTTGCCACTCACACAACCCCAACCGGGGCCGGGGATAAACCGCAACCGAGGTACGTGCCCTTGGCCAGAATCAAACCCAGGACTCTGGTCCGCAGGTTGACGCTCTAACCGCTGAGCCAAACTGGCCAGGGCTACAATAACCTTTTTTTTATAAAGTAGTTTGATATATATTTTAAAAGCCTTGAAAATATTCTGTAAACCAGGATTTAAAAAAAAAAGATTCTCACCCAAGGATATTTTTCCATTTTATCTTCAGATAGAATGGGAGGGGGAAGAAGGGAGAGAGAGGGAGGGAGAGAGAGAGAGAGAGAGAGAGAAACATCGATATGAGAGACACACATCGACTGGTTGCCTCCTGCATGACCCTGACCAGGTTGAGGGGACCAAACTGCAACCAAGGTATATGCCCTAGACCAGAATCAAACCCAAGTCCCTTTGGTCCACGGGCAGATGCTTTACCCGCGGAGCCAAACCGGCCAGGGCTAAACTAAAATTTTACTTTTAGACTCTGGGCTAAAGAAATTACCCAAAACGCAGATAGCTATATGCATAAAAATGAATATTCAGCAATATTTATGATAATAAAGAATTAGAAACATTAAAACTGTCCAATAACAGGAGAATGGTTGAATAAATTATGTTATAATCTTATGTTTTTTATAGCCATTAAAAAGTATATTTATGAAGATATTTAATGGCATTGAAATTATGTTATAAAGTTAATTTTTATTTTTTTTCATTTTTTGTTCAGATAGAGTGGGAGGGAGAGAGAGGAAGAGAGAGAGGAGAGAAACATCGACGTGAAAGGGACACATAGAGTGGCTGCCACCAGCACGACCAACCAGGGCCGGGGACAAACTGCAACCGAAGTACGTGCCCTTAGCGGGAACCGAACCCGGGTCTCTCTGGACCGCAGGCCGACGCTCTAACCGCTGAGCCAAACCAGCCAGGGCGATAAAGTTAATTTTTAAAAGGATATAAAACTACATAAATGATTTCAACACACAGAAAAGTACAAAGAAAAACCAAAATGAAATCTACCAAAAGCAATATACCAAAATGCTAACAGCTGCCTTTAAGTAATAAAATAATGAGTGATTTTTCTCTTTCTTTTTTCTTAGAGAGAGAAGAAGGGAGAAGGAGACAGAGAGAGAAAGAGAGAAACATCAATGAGAGAGAGAAACATTGATCAGCTGCCTTGAGCCCGCAACTTGGACACGTGCCCCCACCAACTGGGAACTGAACCAGTGACCTCTCAGTGCATGGGATGATGCTCAACCAACTAAGCCACACTGGCCAGGGCCTTTTTCTTTCTTTTTTTAAAATCCTCACCTGAGGACATTTTTCCATTTTTTGTTCAGATAGAGTGGGAGGGAGAGAGAGGAAGAGAGACAGAGAGAGAAACATCGACGTGAAAGGGATACATCAAGAGGCTGCCTCCTGCACGACCCAACCAGGGCCGGGGACAAACTGCAACCGAGGTACGTGCCCTTAGCGGGAACTGAACCCGGGTCTCTCTGGACCGCAAGCCGACGCTCTAACCACTGAGCCAAACTGGCCAGGGCCAGGGCCTTTTTCTATATACTTTCCCCAATTAAGTATATAATACTTTTATAGTTAAAAATGGGGATATGCAAGAAACACATTTTCCCTAATTTAAAAAGTTTACCTATTTCATAAACAAGACATTCTAATTTTTAAAATATTATCAAGGCAAGTCATCCATGACATTCTGTAATAGCAGCTTCTACATTTAGAAGTACCTTTGGAAGATTGTAGACATGACGCTGGTAGATGAGTTCATAATGGGGCGGGTTGATAGCACTCTGATAAATGCAAAACACATTCTCATTTGTCACATCTGTAAAGGAAATATGCTACGTGAAAAAACAAACAAAATCACTAGATGTATTTCACGTAAAAAAAAAAGCTCAACTCATTCTTTTAGAAGAGGCTTATACCTGGTTTATTTGGTGTCTGAACAAAGTGCTGAGAAGTAAATGTTTTTCCGTCAGGGTATTTAGGATGAGGAGGTAATCTGGAATCAAGGTAGGTGCAAAACACATGCATGATGATCTAAAAGTGAGGAAACAGTATTTCAAAGTCAGCATAAAAATCTATCATGAATGTAGCCCTTAAAAATCAACTGTGTTTATGACTCTAACTTAAAAATTTTTCCCTAAAGAAATACCAAAAATGCTTTCAAGTGGTTATAAGATGAAATGTATAAAATGAAAAGACATTCTTAATTTTCTGTTAAGTGGATCATTCACACCCATATAGCCAATGAACAGAAAAACCAAGATAAAATACACATTTATTCAATTCTTAATTTGAATATCAACATTTAAAACTTCATTTTTATACATAAGTCACTATAACAAAATAAAGAAGATGATTTTGAAAAACTCTTAAATGCCCAAAATCTTTATACTCTTTGGTCTTATAAATCTAATTTTAGGAATCTTTCTTAAAGTAGTACTTCCAGCCCGGTTGGTGTGGCTCAGTGGTTGAGCTTGACCCATGCACCTGAGATCGCTGGTTCGATTCCCGGTCAGGGCACATGCCCAAGTTGTGGGCCCAATCCCCAGTGGGGGCATGCAAGAGGCGGCCAATCGATGTTCTCTCTCATAGATGTTTCTGTCTCTCTCTCCCTCTCCCTTCCTCTCTCTCTAAAATCAATAAAGAAAACAAAAAAAGTAGTACTTCCAAATAAGAAAGAAATATGCATCATGATATTCCTTGCAACACTATTTAAGATAGAAAAACAAAAATCCCATCCCCTATCATGTTTCTCAAACTTTTAGGTCCAATACAGGAGAATAGTTCAATGACAGTGTGTAATAATGAAAAAAAAACTACTTTAAAAAATACACTAAAATAGTAAAACTTGTTAAGATTCTGGTACAATTTTAATGTTTTATTTTTACCTTAGTTTCTAAATTATTTTATTTTATCCTCACCCGAGGACATTTTTGCATTTATCTTCAGATAGAGCAGGAGGGAGAGAGGGAGGAAGAGAGAGAAACATCGATGTGAGAGAGACACATTGACTGCCTGCCACCCACATGACCCCAACCAGGTCCGGGGACAAACTGCAACCGAGGTTCGTGCCCTTAGCTGGAACCAAACCTGGGTCTCTCTGGTCCGCAGGCCGACGCTCTAACCGCTGAGCCAAACCGGCCAGGGCAGTTTCTAAATTATTTTTAATATTTATTTTGATAATGGGGAAATAAAAACATATAAATTGCCTGGCCAGTGTGGCTCAGTGGATTGAGTGTTGTCCCATGGACTGAGAGGTCTGATTCCAGTCAGGGCACATGCCTGGGTTGCAGGCTCCATCCCCAGTAGGGGGCGTGCAGGAGGCAGCTGATCAATGTTTCTCTCTCTCCCTTTCTGTCTCTCTTAAAATAAAAAAAATAAAATCAATAAAAACAAAACAAAACAAAACACATAAATTCAATAACAAAACTGAAAAAAGGCCCTGGCCAAGAAGCTCAGTTGGTTAGAGCATCATCCTGATATGCCAAGGCTTCAGGTTCCATTCCCAGTCAGGGCACATATAAGAAGCAATCAATAAATGCATAAATCAGTGGAACAACAAATTGAGGTTTCTGTTTCTCTCTCTCTCTCTCTCTCTCTCTCTCTCTCTCTCTCCCTCCCTCCCTCCCCTTCCTCTCTCTCTCAAATCAATTAAATGAAAAAACAAAAATAAATAAATAAAACTGGAGACTTACAGCAGAATCGGTAGGAAGGTCTGTATCCCACTTGCGTCCTTTGAAGTCTCCACCTCTATTCCATCGGAAGGAGCTCATACAGCCTCCTTGAGAAAGTTCTACAGCAACAAAGGACAAAGGTGAAATTTAAAAAGCTGAGAATAAGCAAAAATTAAGGAAAAAATGGCTGAGAGAAGCACATTATCTTTTTTTAATTTTTTTTTATCCTCGTCCGAGGACATTTTTGCATTTTATCTTCAGATAGAGTGGGAGGAAGAGAGAGAGAGAGAGAGAAACATCGACGTGAGAGACACATCAAGTAGTTGCCACCCACACGACCCCAACCGGGGCCAGGGACAAACTGCAACTGAGGTACGTGCCCTTAGTGGTAACCGAACCCAGGACCCAGGACTCTCTGGTCCACAGGCCGACATTCTAACTGCTGAGCCAAACCAGCCAGGGCAAGAAGCACATTATCTTAAAAACCTGATCAAAAGACCCACAACATAAAGAAATACAAAACATAAAAGATTAACTTAAACATCACCAGAAGAATCATATAGATCCAAAATGTGAGATAAGACTAATATTCTATATTCTTAAAAAAGTCAATGTTGCCCAACCAGTGTGGCTTAGTGGTTGAGCAATGACCCATGCACCAGGAGGTCGCCAGTTCGATTCCCGGTCAGGGCACATGCCCGGGTTGTGGGCCCGATCCCCAGTGGGGGGCATGCAGGAGGCGGCCAATCAATGTTCTCTCTCATTGATGTTTCTATCTCTGTCTCCCTCTCCCTCTCTCTAAAATCAAGAAAAAATTTTTTTAAAAATAAATAAATAAATAAACAAATAAATAAATAAATAAAGGTATATATTAATTTTTTTTATAAAAAAGTCAATGTCACCCTGGCCAGTTTGGCTCAATGGTTAGAGCATTGACCCACGGACCAGAGAGAGCCGGACTTGGTTCCCGCTAAGGGAACGTACCTTGGCTGCAGTTTGTCCCCGACCCAGTTGGGGTTGTGCAGGTGGCAACCAGTCAATGTATCTCTCTCACATCGATGTTTCTCTCTCTCTCTTCCTCCCTCTCTCCCTCCTGCTCTATCTGAAGATGAATGCAAAAATGTCCTCAGGTGAGGATTAAAAAAAAAAAAAAAAAAAGTCAATGTCATGTGGGAAAAAGATGGCAGAACTGCCAGAGACAGATGAAAAAATCTGAAACAATACACGTAATGTGTGAACCTACACTTTATTCCTGGTTAGAAAAAAAGGGTATACATAACATTCTTTGGACAACTGGGAAATTTGAATATGAACTGTATATTAGATACTATTATAGAAATATTTTTAATTTTTAAGGTCTGATAATTGTATTGTGGCAATGCAGGAGAATTTTTTAAAGAAATTCACGTGCTCACCCAGCCAGTGTGGCTCAGTGGTTGAGCATGGACTCATGCACCAAGAGGTCACTAGTTTGACTCCCGGTCAGGGTACATGCCCAGGTTGTGGGCCAAATCCCCAGTGGGGGGCATGCAGGAGGTGGCCAATCGATGTTCTCTCTCATTGATGTTTCTATCTCTCTCTCCCTTTCCCTTCGTCTCTCTCTAAAAATCAATAAAGAAAAAAAAAATTCATGCACTGAAAAGTAATGATGCCTACAATATACTTTCAAATGAGAGACAGAGAGAATCAAATATGGAAAATGTTGATAACTATTCAATCTAGAAGGCCCATACAGCGTTTGCTGTACTTTTAAGACTTTTTTGTATATTTGATATATATTAACACTTTATGTATAATTTGTACATACATACACACACACGTACTTTTTTTGGCTATACAAATACTTTGCTACCTTTGAGGCAATCTTGCCAAAAAATTGTACCCTGAATTTTCAGGAAATACAGAGAACAGAGAGAGGGTCATGTAAAAGTACACGATGGGGATGCATTCAACAAAATCCTTATCATGGAAAACACTACAGGACATATAATCCAGTTCTTTCAACAAATAAGATGCAAAGAAAAAAAATGATGGATGGGAAACCTATAGCTTAAAAGAAACTTAAATATAGCAACCAATTACAACATGTGGTAATATTAGAATCCCAATTCAAATAAACAGTACCAAAAAAAAGTAAGTACACATTTTAGGAGATGGTTGGAAATTTGTACATGAACTGTATATTTCATAATATAAAGAAATTGTTAAAAAATATTGGGTGTGATAATTATGGCTATTTTTTTTTCCTTTATTGATCTGAGAGAGAGAGGAAGGGAGAGGGAGAGAGAGAGAGAAACATCGATGAGAGAGAACATCGATTGGCCACCTCCTGCATGCTCCCCACTGGGGATTTGGCCCACAACCTGGGCATGTGCCCTGACCGGGAATCAAACTGGCGACCTCTTGGTGCATGGGTTGATGATCAACCACTGAGCCACACCGGCCGGGCATGGCTATGTTTTTTTTAAAGGCCTTCATCTTTTAGAGATATACACTGAGATATTTATGGATAAAGTGATAATGATATATAGGATTTGCTTCAAACAACACAGGAAGAGAGGAGGTAGATGGAGATACGGAGAGGGCCAAGGTTGCCCGGAGACTGATGGTTATTGGGACCGGGTGCTAGGTACGAGAGGGTTGAGTATACCGTTGTGTCTAGTTTTATGTATAGCTGAATTCTCCTTATACAAAAGATTTTTAAAAGTCATGATAAATGCTTATTCCTGAACCTCAGTCAAACCTAGGGGAAGGAAGGGTACACCATAATATTTTCAAATTAAGATTTACAAAAAATCTGAAGAGTGAAATACCATTCCTAAAACTTGTTTTAGTGATGAGAACATTTTACAGGGTTTACCCAAATAAAAATAGGCAAAAAGAGGGAGTATGGGAGGGTCAGGCAGGCTAAATTTCCTGATTCTCAAGTCACCTCCTCAGATCACATTTCCCCCAAACGATCAGAAGATAACAGAAATATAAAAAAGGAACACAATAACTATGACAAAAAAATGGAAAGAAATAAGAATCAACTTGCTGAAATTATTATAAAGAATGTCAGAGTGGCACCCATTCTTGGTAGTTTAAGAACAGAAAATGAATGACATATTCACTTGAGCCCATTTAGCTCATTTTAAGTTTCTCTATACAGAATACAATTAACTAACATTCAAGGCTAAGTATATTACTTTAATAATTCTTAAGCATATAAAACATAAAACCCAAAAGCTGTTCAAGTATAAGCCTTAATTAAGCCATAATTAAATATATTTTTATAAAATATAAGATTATACTTAGTGATACTTTATTAATTTTTTCAAAAAAATGTTTTTCCGTGTTACCTTTATTTATAAAATCTCAAAGTAGTAAAAAGTTCTCATTTTTTCCCCTCTTCAAATCAATAGTTACCTTTGATCCTTTCAAACAAGTATTCCTGGTTTGGTGTAAGATCTAGATACTGCACAATTGTATTCAGAGTCGGAATGAGAGGAGCTTTGACCAGAGCAGCTTGTTTCAAGCTGGTAATATTAGCCTCTGTTAAAAATAAAACACACAGAACACATTGTTATTCACTTGCGTCTCTAAAAAAAACTCAAAATACTCTTCCTTCAATAGATGTTGAAGGAGTAAATGACAGCAATAATAGTTTATCTTAACAATTTGTATTATCTACTTCATTTACAATTTATTTTATCATTTCTGACAAGGGGGCCAGATAGCTATCTATCTGTCTCTCTCTTCCTCCCTCTATCCCTCCCCCACTCTCTCCCCAAAAGAAGCAACCAGATCCATTCTAGAAGATCTATAAACAACGAATACACCAAAGGCATATATACATAAAAGAAATATAGTCCAGCCATAAAAATAATACTGGAGAATACTTTACAAAATAGAAGGGGTGGGGGGAACGACAGATAACAGAAATAGTTTAATGCCAATTAGAAATATATACATATATATGTACCGTATTTCCTCAACTCATAAATATACATTTTTCATGTTCTTAAATTATGAGATAACTTACAATTGATATATATATAGATAGATAGATAGACAGACAGACAGTATCATAGTATTTTTCTTAAAAAACAATAACTAGCCCTGGCCAGTTTGGCTCAGCGGTTAGAGCGTTGGCCTGTGGTCGAGAGACCCGGGTTCGGTTCCCGCTAAGGGCACGTACCTTGGTTGCAGTTTGTCCCCAGCCCTGGTTGGGTCATGCGGGAGGCAGCCACTCAATGTGTCCCTTTCACGTCGATGTTTCTCTCTCTCTCTCTCTCTTCCTCTCTCTCCCTCCCACTCTGTCTGAACAAAAATGGAAAAATGTCCTCGGGTGAGGATAAAAAAAATAATAATAATAAAATAATAACTAGTTGTGACCAAATTGATAGTGGTTACCTCTGGAAGCAGAATTATGGGTAATATTGTTCTTTGTGTATTTCTGTATTTTTCAAATTTTCTACTTGAACATATATTGCTTTTGTAGTCATAAAGCAATATTGTTCTTTTTTAAAAAGCACACCATGCGTTACAACATGGATGAAACTTGAAAATATTATTATATTAAGTGAAAGAAGCCAGTCACAAAGGACAACATACTGCCTGATCCCACTTTTACGAAATGTCCAGAGAGGCCTAGCTATAGAGACAGGAAGAGACTGGTAGTTGCCTCGGGCTGGGAAATGGGTGGGGGTGGGAAAGCAGAGGTGACTGCTAAAGCGTATGTGGGGTTCTTTTCGAAGTGATGAAATAGTCTTAAAGTTGATTATGGTGATGGTTATACCACCTAAACCTTTGTATTGTAGACTTTAAATGGATGAACTGTATGATAAGTAAATTATATCTCAATAAAACTTAATATTAAAAATAAACCATGTATTTAGTTTTTTTCCTTTACCTCAAGATAAGAAAGGAAGTTGTTAAAATTCCATTACAGAAGAAAATTTCCACTTGGCAGATTCATTGACAGTAAATCAAATGCTGGGCTCTATTTTCACATACCTCCTATCTGTAGCTCTGGACAACCCATGCGTCTCATCTGTGTGCTGACAGACTCAATCTCTTGTACGAGTGACACTAATATTGTCTCATTGATCCACTAGGAAGAAATGAGGTAGAGATTTTACACACATAATTCCAAAGCATAATTCTCAAATAATTATTTGTAAGACTCTAAGATTTTTTTTTACTGTCGTGTACTTAAATATTAACAGAGTACAGTGAAAGAGAATGGAAATAGCAGCTACCTGAAGTCTAGAGAGAGTTCAGTAAATATGCTATTGTAGTGTAAGTTAATTAAGTTATAGTTTTAAATCATATATACCTGTTTTTTTTCCTAAAGAAAATATAAAACTTTCAGTTAAGTTTTTCTTAAATGTTTCTTTCTATGCTTATTATACTTAAGCTAAAAGGATAATCTTCAGTTACGTTTAAGGGCTATTATTCATGCATTTATTCATGTAGTGTTTATATTGGTTTGTAATTAGTAAGATAGTTTTCAAACTAACATAACTGATTAACTCTCAGTAGGCTTACCCAATTCCCCAACCATGTAGAAAACGGATGTATTATATTTGAAACAGGCTTGTGAATATTACATATTACTTTAGGACTAGGAATTTCAAATGCCACTTTGTATGGCTAATATCAAACTAATGCTGGGAAATGAAAAGACTCTCTAAGGAAACAGCCCATCTGGTTTATTTTTGTTATGTTTTGTGTGTGTGTTTGTAGTAACTTCCACCATTTCAGTTTAACCATAAAATGAAAGGATGAAAAAAGTTTCAGATGAAATACATGTCTACTATTCCTTAAAAAGAATTCCAAAAAACTCTAAATTTCAGAACACTGTAGCCTAAGAAATTCAGATAAGGGAGTGATTATATTTCTTTTAAGCTAATACTCCTGACCAAGACTTTATATTTTAAATATATTGTCATTTTGCCTTGGCTAGTGTGGTTTAGTGGTAAGAGCTTCTCTCTCCCCCACCCACCCTCCCGCCCACTTTCTCTAAAAGAATCAAGGAAAGCCATGCCTGTGTGGCTCAGTGGTTGAGCATCGACCCACACACCAAGAGGTCCAATTCCTGGTCAGGGCACATGCCCAGGTTGTGGGCCAAATCCCCACTGTGTTTCCATCTCTCTCTCCCTCTCCCTTTCTCTTTCTCTAAAATCAATAAAGAAAAAAAGTTTTTAAAGAAGAATCAAGGGCCCTGGCTGCTTTGGCTCAGCGGTTAGAGCGTCTGCCTGCGGGCCAGAGAGACCTGGGTTCGGTTCCCGCTAAGGGCACGTTATCTCGGTTGCAGTTTGTCCCTGGTCCCAGATGGGGTAGTGTGGGTGGCAACCAGTCGATGTGTCTCTCTCACATCGATGTTTCTCTCTCTTCCTCCCTCTCTCCCTCCTGCTCTATCTGAAGATAAATGCAAAAATGTCCTCGGGTGAGGATAAAAAAAAAAAAAGAAGAATCAAGGAAAAAATCCTGAGGATTAACAAAAAATAAAGTACAAAAATATATTGGCATTTTAGACAAGCCTGTAAGTGGAAATAATAATTCTAAGATAACATTTCACTCAATTCATTCTTCCACTCTTTCACTGCAACAAACTGATCAAAGGGGTTCAGGAGATCGAGGTCCCATTCCCAGAAAGTCTGATTGAGTACTTCTAGGGCTGGGCTTAAGAATTTTTATTTAAAAAAATCCATCCCGGCTTCTGGTTCAAGAAAGTAGGCTGCTATTTTTCATCATTCCCTCTTGATGCACTATTGAAATTATTATTATTTTAAATATATTTTTATTGATTTTTTTAGATAGAGAGGAAGGGAGAGGCAGGAGAGAGACAGAAACATCAATGAGAGAGAAACATCGATTGGCTGCCTCCTGCATGCCCCACACTGGGGATTGAGCCCGCAATGTGGGCATGTGCCCTGACTGGGAATCAAACCAGTGACCTCTCGGTACATGGGAGGACGCTCAATCACTGAGCCACACTGGCTGGGCATACTCTATTTATATTATAATAAAAGAATGAAAAAGGAGTACAAGTGATTTCAACATATTTCTAGAAGATGCAGAGCTGACGAATGACTGTTGGAAGGTGAGGGAAGAAGCGGTGGCCTCCACTAAGTGGATACACCTGCGGCGGAGGAAGGGTCAGTGTGCCCAGCAGAACCTGGGACATGCAGGCACTACAGAGGGCAAGAAAAAGAGGCAGGGTCGAAACAAGGGAACTCACTCACTCTGTACATGGAAGAACTGGCCTTCCCAACCTCCAGGCCAAAGACAGAGGGTTCTTCTTTAAAAAACTGCCCTGGCCGGTTTGGCTCTGTGGTTTGAGCATCGGCCCATGAACCAAAGAGTTGCAGGTTCAATTCCAGTCAAGGGCGTGTATTTTGGTTGTGGCCCTGTCAGGGTAGTGCGGGAGGCAACCAATTGATCTCTCTCCCTCTCTCTCTCTCTCTCTCTCTCTCTCTCTCTCTCTCTCTCTGAAGATAAATGGAAAAATATCTTTGGGTGAGAATTAAAAAAAAAAAAATCAAAGAAATTGATATATTCTGCTGTAGCTTCACGCATATGTTATCTTCTCTCTCTAACTGAAGTTTTCTGAAGTCAAGGACCTCATTTTCTTTTTAATCCTCACCTGAGGATATGTTTAGAGAGACAGGTAGGGCTGGAGAGAGGGAGAGAGAAACAGTGATCAGTTGCCTCCTGAACACGCCCTGAACAGAACAGAACCTCCAACCTTTTGTGTACAGGACGACGTTCTAACCAACTGAGCCACCCAGCCAGGACACAAGAACCTCATTTTTATTTCCTTCACATTTCTAGACACACAATAGGCTCTGACAGAAAAGCTCTTTGAAAAATAAAATTGAGATGCTGGGAAAGGGAAGAAGGTCATATTGTTCCTCTATCTACTCAAAAGATACTGATTTACTGAACAGAGAGGGGAAAAAAAATGGAAACCATTGAACTCGACTGTGTTAGCAGCGGCTGTTGCTCTCTGATGCCCGCGTCTCCTCCAGCTCGCCAAGCTCCGGCCTAAGGACAAGGGGGTAAGTAAAGAGGTCCCTTTCCATGGCTCATACAAAGCACACTGCCTGAAAATCGACCAGTGGTAAAGCACCTAGGAAGCACCTCGTTACCAAAGCAGGTATGTGGCCTTGACTAGGATTCAAACCTGAGACCCTTTGGTTCTCGGGCTGATGCTCTAACTGCTGAGCCAAATTGGCCAGGGCTGAATGTTCGATTTTTCCCCCCATGGGGTCAAAAGGTACCTAAGTATAACATATGACCGCAAGTTAAAAAAAGGGGGAAGAAATCAGGTATTTGCAGTTTTTCCATTTTCATTTGTGTGTGAATTTTTAAAATATAAATGCGGGGACATAAAGCATCAATGCAAGTCAAAATGTTTCAGTGAACAAGTTTCAGCAGTTCAACTTTATAACAATATAAATAAATCTGTTAAATTTTTCTGGCCAATGCCAGCATTTGGATTTAAAAAAAAAAAAAACAGTTAAATTTCTTACTGATGACAGCTAAATGGTGTTTATAGCTTTTTATCATACAGTAGATTCCATCCATTCACTATACTTTTTTTTTTCCCCTCACCCGAGGACATTTTTGCATTTATCTTCAGATAGAGCAGGAGGGAGAGAGGGGGGAAGAGAGAGAGAGAAACATCAATGTGAGAGAGACACATCGAGTGGTTGCCACCCACACGACCCCAACCAGGGCCAGGGACAAACTGCAACCGAGGTAAGGTGCCCTCAGCAGGAACCAAACCCGGGACTCTCTGGTCTGCGGGCCAACGCTCTAACCACTGAGCCAAACCGGCCAGGGCCATTCACTATACTTTTCTAACTGAGCTGTCCTACATGCAAGTACATTCGTTGTTGTTGTTGTTGTTGTTAATCCTCATGAGAGGATATTTTTCCACTGATTTTTTGTTTTGTTTTAGATAGAATGGGAGGGAGGGATGGAGGGAGAGAGAGGGAGAGAGAGAAACATCAATGTGAGAGAGACACAACAATGGGTTGCCTCCTACATGACCCTGACTGGGGCCAGGGATTGAACCTGCAACCTAGGTACATGCTCTTGACTAGGAATCAAACCCTTGTCCCTTTTTGGTCCAAGGGCTGAGGCTCTAACTGCTGAGCCAAACTGGCCAGGGCACAAGTACATGTTTTTAATGTTGTCTGTCTTCTGTGCTGTTACTGTAAGTTTGCTATTAAAATATATTACACTATAGCCCTGGCCAGTTTGGCTCAGCGGTTAGAGCGTCGGCCTGCGGTACAGAGAGACCCGGGTTCGGTTCCCGCTAAGGGCATGTACCTCGGTTGCAGTTTGTCCCCGGCCCTGGTTGGTCGTGCAGGTGGCAGCCACTCAATGTGGCCCTTTCACGTCGATGTTTCTCTCTCTCTCTCTCCCTCTTGCTCTCTCTTTTTTTTTTTATCCTCACCTGAGGACATTTTTTCATTTTTTTTTGTTCAGATAGAGCGGGAGGGAGAGAGAGGAAGAGAGAGAGAGAAACATCAACGTGAAAGGGCCACATCGAGTGGCTGCCACCCGCACGACCAACCAGGGCCGGGGACAAACTGCAACCGAGGTACATGCCCTTAGCGGGAACCGAACCCGGGTCTCTCTGTACCGCAGGCCGACGCTCTAACCGCTGAGCCAAACCGGCCAGGGCTCTCCCTCCTACTCTATCTGAACAAAACAAAAAAACAAAAACAAAAAATATATATATTACACTATAAAATTTTTTTTTAAATGGACACCATAAGGTAAATGTCATATTTATTCTTATATATGTGCCATCAATATTGCACTTTTAATAATTCTGATATCTAATTAACAATTAACATCGCTAATTGATATTCTAATAACATACTTTGCATATTAAGAGGCACTAATACTGTCCAAAGAGTAATGTCAAACTTACATTTCTGAACTTAGCTGTCCATGAGTCCATATGATCAAGAAGTTGTCTATTCATAGTCACTCTTGCCCAAACCTATTAAAAATCAGTGAGGAAAAAAATCTTGTCAGAAATCAGTCATTCTTTCCCCCAACTTCAAAAACATAAAGGATACTTTGAAAAAAATAACTTCATAAACATCAATAATGATCTAATATGCAACAAGTATCCTTTATGCACTTGTTGCTATTCATGCGGATATATCTTTAAAATTCCTTATGTTGGTATGTTTAAAGAACATTCTTCTTGCTTTTAAGAACAAAATAAAAATCCAGTATTGGGTATTAAACTGATGAAGTTACAGATTATCAAATGTTCTCATCTAAATATATTTTAAAAGCAAGAGTCCTACATATGTTAAGTACAAATTGATACTTCAGATACCTTTTTTATAAATGAATACAGAAAAGTGTTTTAGGCAGGACACTAATGTCAACTATGTGTCACAAAGAGTAAAACATACAGTGTAATTCCGTTTTAGGTATACAAACTTAGATAGGAGCCCTTCCACTCTTTAATGCATGCCAGATGTATGTTGCTAGTCAGTGAAAGTAGAGGTGACAGAAATAAATGTTCCAGAAATAAAAAAGATTTTAAAATAACCTGTAAATAATAAATATTAAGTCATTTTCACTTTCCATTTACCTCCTCTGCAGCTTGTTTAGAACTGAGATCGGCTTCATCTTTGTTAGCACATGGAGCCTGGGATCTACAGGCAAGCTGATACTGAAACTTCTTTAGAGTTTGTACATAATCCCCCATAGAACGATTGTAGTTCCAGAAAGTAGGACTGGTGGAAGGTGAGGTAGAATCTGGGCTCCCTACAATGATTAATTCAAAGAGTATCAGTGTGTTGTAGTAATTTTGACATCTAGAGTTAGAATGTGAACATGGGATATCCAGGCAGAGAGGCAATGGCAACCAAGGAAGACAAAGCCTCCAGGGACTTCTCTCTTTTTTCTTCTCCCCAACATTATCTTTTCTTTAGAGAACATGGACTACTTGTGCTAAAAGTGAACAAGGACATTTCTGAACAGTATTAAAGAGCCATAAGCATAAGTGGTTGAAAGTGTTTATTTTTATTGTAAAATTAAGTTTGTTTCATTCTCTAAGACTTTCAATGATTCAACAAGAAAAGAGAAATTTCTTCAGGAAATAAACAGGCTAAGGAAGTTCCTTGCTTGAATTTTCAGAAGCTCTTTCTGAATGGGATAACTACAGCCTCCTATTAACAAACTACTCTTCGAGCTAGCTACTAAACTCACTCTTCCCCACACTATACTGTGTTCTATTCATATCCTGTAGGAATTCCTGTGCTGTATTAAAAGAGACTTGCTGAGCCCTAGCTGGTTTGGCTCAGCGGTTACAGAGTTGGCCTGTGGACCAGAGTCCCGGGTTCGGTTCCCGCTAAGGGCACGTACCTCGGTTGCAGTTTGTCCCTGGCTCCGGTTGGGGTTGTGCGGGTGGCAGCCACTTGATGTGTCTCTCTCACATCGATGTTTCTCCCTCTCTCACTCCCTCTCTATCTGAAGATAAATGCAAAAATGTCCTCAGGTGAGGATAAAAAAAATTAAAAAAAAAAAAAGAGACTTGCTAATTACAGTGCTGAATTTACTTTTAGGAAATGTAAATAGTTACATTTAGGGACTTAATCCTATAATTGCCAAAGTAATTATCACATTTTAAAGTCATAGTTTATCTCTCTCTTTTTAATCTTCACCTGAGGACATGCATACATACACACACATACATACATACATACATACATACATACATACATTATGAGAGAGGAAGGGAGAAGGAGAGAGAAACACTGACTGAGAGTGAAACATCGATCAGTTGCCTCCCGCACATGCCCCAACCAGGGATTGAACCTGCAACCCGGGCACATGCCCTGACTGGGAATTGAACCTACACCCTCTGGTGTATGGGAGGATGCTCCAACCAACCTAGCCACACCAGCCAGGGCCATAGTTTATCTCTTTTTCCAAATAGAATTTGAGCTTCTTGAGGGCAGGGAATATTTTTTCACTAGCACCTAAAACAGTATTTGAATAAACAGCAAGTTTTCAAAGACAATTATATGATACTTATGAAGGGCTAATTTTTTTAGAGTTTAACTAATATCAAAAATACCAATGGATACTTCATACCCACACACAAAAATCACAAACAGAAACAAGTTAATTTTTAAACCTTAGCAGAATTTCTAAGAGGAGTGACTACAAAATAACAAAACTGCTTTTCTTATGTTGTTTATTTATAGGCGCAAAGGATGAGAAATCACAAAAGGAATATGTGAAAACATTTCAATTCTCAGCATCAAAACCTCGAAGGCCAGCCAATCTTGTGCTAGCAGCTTAGGTGAATACTAGTATATTTCATGATGGCATAAAAATAAATAATTATGTTTTTTTTTTTGTTTGTTTGTTTTTTTTATCCTCACCTGAGGACATTTTTCCATTTCTGCTCAGACAGAGTGGGAGGGAGAGAGAGGAAGAGAGAAAGAGAGAGAAACATCGACGTGAAAGGGACACATCGAGTGGCCGCCACCCACACGACCAACCGGGGCCGGGGACAAACCGCAACCGAGGCACATGCCCCCAGCGGGAACCGAACCCGGGTCTCTCTGTACCGCAGGCCGACGCTCTAACCGCTGAGCCAAACCGGCCAGGGCAAAATAAATAATTATGTACAGTAAAGACATATCACACTTGGTGTAAAGTTAAATTTTCATGTAGGACTTGACAAAATTGACTTACAGGAATGAATTACCATTAAGAAAACAAGTTTCAGCCGGGCCATATGGCTTAGTGGGTTAGAGCATTGCCCCGTGCACCAGAAGGTCACAGGTTCAATTCCTGGGCAGGGAAGGTACCTACCAGGGTTGCTGGTTTGATCCCCAGCCTCGGTAGGGGTATGTGCAGGAGGCAACCATTAAATGTTCCTTTCTCTCCCCCAACCCCACTCTCTCTAAAATCAATGAAAAAAATATCCTCGGGTGAAGATTAAAAAAAAAAAAAAAAAGAAAAGAAAAGTTTCAAACCAGCACAAATAAGTTAATAAATAGAAAGTAAAAAAGGAAGGTAAAAGACCTGATCATGATGGAACACAAAGTTATTCTATTTTAACTAATTATTTTGACTATTAACTTCAAAAATAATAATCAAGCTTTCTGAGAGAAAACTTGAACTTGAGAAAAATTTGAGTAAAGACTGGCTTTACAGACAAAAGTTTTATATAGATTATTGATATGACATAAATAAGAAGTTTTACTATCTGTTGTGCATTAGCCAAAGTATAAGCAAAATATATACAGCAAGCAGTGACAAAATAGGGGCTCTCTGTAATGGCCACCGCCCACAACAAAAGAGTACAAAATCTGTAGCTGGGCAACCCCGAAGACCTAAGCACGAAGAGATTTTGAATTCTGGCAATATAACGAACCAGGTAACCTGAAACATCTCCCACTATACACACACACAAACACACACACACACACACACACACACACACAAATATTTATTGCTGATACTGTGGCTGCTCTGGAGAATTGTGTAGGCTTTGGGAAATCTATCAGCTTGGATTTCAGTGGCCAAGTGGGAACTGGAAATGAAGATATAGGCCCCGAAGAGGTAGAGAACTGGACTGAGACCTTTCTCCAACCTCCATCCTTTGCACCTGGCATAGGGCCAGGAACCTCAAAGGGCCACATTCTCAGTGGATAAGAAAATAATCTGACCGCTGGCACCAGGCGATAACAAGGAAGCTTGTGTCTTAGGCTGTTGGGAGATTAATCCTTCAAGCTTAGACATTACTTAAATTAGTTCAAAGTTAATGATACTGCTTAGGGACCTGGCAGAGGCATATACAAAACTTCTAGGAGGAAACAAGGCTTCCACCCAGCCTGCCCAAGACAGAAAATGCACAGATAAAACTGGACTGAAGATGAGTTTACCAAAAACAAACAAACAAAATAGATAAATCACAATGAAACAAGCCTCAAAGCATGAGTCCACGAGACAAAAATTGTTAGTATTTCATCTCCACAAACTTTAGCTGAACTGTTGAACATAGGCAGAGGAATTGAAAACAAGAAACAAAACAAGAAATGCTAAACTAAATCAGGCACATTTGAAAGAGAACCAAAAAAAACTCTGAAAAATGAAAAATATAATTTAAAAAACTCAATTAGTTAATTAAATAGCAGTTTAGATATTGCTAAAGAAAGAACCAACCATGAGTTCAAACTGCCTAAAACAAACTAACTGTGGGGTGAGGGGGTAAAGATAAAGTTATTTTACAGAATAATGCCAAAATACTAAATGTATAAGAAATGAAAATGTTAGAAAGTCTCCATTTTGAAATCACCACTATGTTAATTTATTGGGAAAGGACTGTCAATGGATGCTAGCTAAAACCACTGGTTGAAAGGTTGTTGGGGGAACAGTATATTCACAAGTCTCAAAGAATCACACTATAGATTAGTTATTAATTACAAAAGGGAAAAGCTATTATGGAGAAATCAGGTTGCAGTCACCTTGGCCAAGTGATCCAATTTAATGTTACCAATAAAGGAACAAAATGATATCATGTATCTCTTGATGTGATACACTGAAAGGAACACACCACCACCTAAGTTGTATTCTTGCCAAAAAATATTTAAACTGAATCTAATAATGAGAAAATGATCACATAAATCCAAATTAGAAATACAACTAGCCTGACCTCTTCAAAATGTAAATGTCACAAAAGACACAAAGAAACAAAAAACCATAAATGTTCTAGATTAAAGGAGACAAAAGAAGCATGACAACTAAATGCAATACATGAACCTTAACTAAATTTTGCATCAGCAAAAGGGGAAAAAAAGCTACAAAGGTCATTACTGTGTCAATTGTAGGAAACGTGAATATGAATAATGGTAGTATCTCAGGTATGATAATCATATTACAAATAGAAAGAAAAATGTCCTTGGTCTTAGGAAATGCACATGAAATATTTAGGGATAAAGTGGCTCTTTAGCAAAAAAGTTGGTGTGTGAGAAAGAGTACATGAGTGCCTGGTTTCTCACTACTGGAGAAAGAAGCTACAAATATGGAAAGGGAGAAGAGGCTAGAATAAACCCTGACAGCTGGATTGGAATTGGAGGTATTAGTATGAACTCATGGTTTTTAATATACAGTTGACCCTTGAACATTCAGGGGTTAGGGGAACTGACTGCCCCCCTCCCCCATGCAGTAAAAAATCTATGTATAACTTTTTTTTTATTTTTTATCCTCACCCGAGGACATTTTCTCATTTTTTGCTCAGATAGAGTAGGAGGGAGAGAGAGAAACATCGATGTGAAAGGGACACATCGAGTGGCTGCCACCCGCACAACCAACCAGGGCCAGGGACAAACTGCAACCGAGGTACATGCCCTTAGCGGGAACCGAACCCGGGTCTCTCCGGACCGCAGGCCGACACTCTAACCGCTGAGCCAAACCGGCCAGGGCTATGTATAACTTTTGAATCTGTCAAAACTTAGCTACTAATAGTCTCCCATTGACCGGAAGCTTTTATCCATAACATAGTCGATTAACACATATTTTGTGTGTTACATGTATTACACACTACATTCTCTAAGCGAAAAGAAAACGTTATTAAGAAAACCATAAGAGAAAACATACTTACAGAACTGTACTTATTTATTGAGGGGAAAAAAAAGTTTTAGTGGGCCCATACAGTTCAAATGTATATTGTTCAAGAATCAACTGATGGATTTATATAGATGAATGGATGTAGAAATACATATAGATGTGTGTGTACATGTATGTATATACATATATTTCCTAGCTGCTCTGCTGAGAGGACTCAGAGTAATGAAATCCTATTAAGATGCCATATCAAATGCCTAAGTATTAATTTGTAAATATCATTCTCCACTAAAAGCAATTATGACCCCTTAAAGAAACAGAATGACTCCAGAGCTAGTTAGCCAGGAAAAATACAAAAGGAGCCTGAAATATCGTGTGGTGCTAGAAAGTTAAAAAAAGAAGAAAAAAAAAGTGCTCAAAGAATAATAGTGTCATGTCCAAAGAACACAGAAGCCAGAGGCCCACTAGCCAAATCTGAGACATCTAACCATCAAGTGACATAATTGAGAAGAAAAAGATTAATCTTACAGTAGAATGCCAATAAAAAAATATGAAAGGTGGCTGCACAACAATGTAAATATACCTAATACCACCAAACTATACACTTAAAAAAAGATCAAAATGTGATGATGAAAGGAAACCTGACTTGGGGTGGTGAACATAATACAACATACAGTTCACAATACAATACAATACATAGTTGATGTATTATAGAACTGTATACCTGAAACCTATATAATTTTTTTATTAATCCTTAGCCAATGATTTTTTTTTTCTTTTCTTTTTTAGAGAGAGAAAGGGAGAAAGAGAAAAACAGAAGCATCAATGCAAGAGAGAAACATCGATTGGCAACCTTCCATACGTGCCGACTGGGGATTGAACTTGCAGCCTTCTGCTGTACAGGATGATGCTCCAACCAACTGAGCCACTGGGCCAGGGCTGAAACCAGCTATATAATTTCATTAACCAATGTCACCCCAATAAATTCAATTAAAAATAGTTAAAATGATAAATCTTACGTATATTTTACCACAAAAATGTTTAAACATAAAAGGGGTAAATATTAAAAGAATGACAAAATTAGAAAGCCACTATGACAACAAACATAGTAATAATTTTGAAAAGAATCTCAAAAGGATATTAAAACTAGTAAGTCAAAATTTGATAAGAGGATATTTGTATAGTTTCAAAGTAGCTCCCCACAAAAATACCTATTATATACAAATTAATTTGTACAAAATACTTAACTAAAACCTATGGGGACAGAAGTGTTAAAAATATAGGGATAAACACAGATGTATCTGGTAAATGCTAACCAAATGAAAACAGTACAGCTCTGTTAATGTCATACACTCTTGAAGGCAAAAAGCCTAAGCAATAAAGGAAGTAACTGACCAGAATGATATTAACAATTCTGAATTTACATTCACTTAACATAATCTCATAGATATTTGGCAAATTTGACAAAATTAGGAGGAAACATTTAATGAGAGACAATCAGTGGGAGTTAACATTCTTCCTTAGTAACTAATAGATCAAGCAGACAAAATAAAACAAAGAATTTAAGAACACCATCAAGAAGCTTACTAAATGAACAAATATGCAGCCCAATATTTGAGACTATGCATTCTTTTCAATATACCAAGAACCATTTATAAAAAGTAACCACATAGCAAGCCTAAATGCAATACTGAAAAAAAATACCAAAAAATCAATAGGGTGCAGATCAGAATCTCTAGCCACAGTACAATCAGCTTAGAGAATAGGAAAAAGATAACCAAGCCTTTCATTTCATATATTTGGAAATTAAAAGCAACACTAATCAATAATAACACTTCCAAACAACTCCTGTATGTCAGAGAAGAAATAAAAATGGAAATCAGAAATCTCTGGCTATGACAAAGACATGCAGAGGATTAATAAGTTGTTCTTTGTATTATACTCTATAATTTTCAGTATACTTGAAATATTTCAAAATTTAAAAAGAAAAAGCACGTATCGACAAATAACAAGATAATATTGATTTGTTTCTTTGACATTTGTGGCAATTCCAGGAAAAATTCTCTTAAAAATCAATGGAGAGATTTAAAGTGACACAAAGAGCCATGGTCCAATAACTGGCTTCCTCATTGCAGCCTTGCTTTAGCACCTAATGTGCTTTCTGTGAAAGTTCCTGAGGGGGAAAAATCATTACTCTGCTCAATAACCTAATCTGGTGTCAAATAATTGACTTTGTAATAATCAAATCCACCCCAAATAGATTAAGATTTTCTAACACTGTTTCCCAAGGTAAACTAAGATAAGTTTAAAATGTTTTGAAAAACAGCAGCACCTCCAGTGTAAATCCATGCTCTGTCCTTCATCCTGGGCCACACCAACCTTCCCAAGGTCTACTGAAAAGGAGACAACTATCACTTCAGTGAGCTTTCCTATGTACCACTTCAAAAATATTTGATAGCCTTAACTTTTAAATATAAAAAAGCTTTCAATTTTAATGTAAATGAAAGGTTCAAGATTTCTCAGTTAGGTCAGCTTTACTTTACTTCTTTGATTTTAGAGAGAGAGGAAGGGAGAGGGAGAGATAGAAACATCAATGAAAGAAAACATTGATTGGCCGCCTCTTGCATGCCCCCAGCTGGGGATTTGACCCACAACCTGGGCATGTGCCCTGACTGGTAATCGAACCGGCGACCTCTTGGTGCATGGGTCGACCCTCAACCACTGAGCCACACTGGCCGGGCTTACTTTACTTTTTAATTTGGTGAACTTAACTTTAACGGCATAAAATATAAAAACAAAATGTATTTCTCTCCTAAGCTACACAAGGCATATAAGTAAAAAAGACTTAAACACTTACATACAGGTAATGAAAGCAATGAAAATAGATTAAGGATAATGTAGAAAGACACCAAATACATATACGTTAGATATAAAAAGAACATATACATACCCAACTTTACTCTATGTTGTTTCTCTTCTTCACTTCTAAGAAAAGTATCCAAAGTTCGTAGGTCTGTCATGTAGTCTTGTTTGTCAGTAGGGGAGTTATAGACAGTGGGTGAAGCACGGTAGCGAGATCTCAATCCACTGCTCTCCACTGGTCCAACAGTGGTAGGGTATGGAGAAGAAGGAGAAGGACTATAGCTTGCCAACTATACAAAATAAAAAACTTTATTTAATTGAAATTTATTTTTGTTTTGGCTTTTGACTTTCAAAAACTAATACACCAATAATAAAATCCAGAATACTGACAACACCAAATGCTGACCAGGATGGGAAGCAACAGAAACTCTCATTCATTGCTGGTGGGAATGCAAAATGGTACAACCACTATGGAAGACAGTTAGATGGTTTCTTACAAAACTAAACATACTCTTATTTTGCTCCTTCGTATTTACCCAAAGGAGATGAAAACTTATGTCCATGCAAAAACCTGCACACAGATGTTTATAAAAGCTTTACTCATAATTGCCAAAACTTGGAAGCAACCTACTTTAGTAGGTGAATGGACAAACTGGTACATTTGAACAATGGGATATTATTCAGCACACTAAAAGGAGGTATGAAGCCATGAAAAGACATAAAGGAACCTTAAATACATATTACTAAGTGAAAGAAGCCAATCTGAAAAGGCTACATACAGTACAATTGCACCTATATGATATTCTGAAAAAAAGCAAAACTATGGAGACAATAAAAAGATCAGTTGTCAGGGGTTAGGGTGGGGGAAAGGATGAATAGGTGGAACACAGGATTTTTAGGGCAGTGGAAATACTCTGTATACCATAATGGTGGATACATGCTGTTATGTATTTCTCCAAACCCACAGAATGTACACCACCAAGAGTGGACCCTAATGTGAACCATGGACTCTGGGTGAGAATGATGTATCAGTGTAGGTTCATCAATTGTAACAAATGTACAACTCCTGTTCCTAACATTGACAGCCGGGAAGGCTGTGCCTGTGTGCAGGCAGAGGGCATATGGGAAATCACTGTACTTTCCTCCCAATTTTGCTGAAACCTAAAACTGTTCTAAATATAAAGACTATTTTTTAAAAAAGTAATATATGCATGTTTAAAAAAAAACAAAAAACTAAGTCACACTTAGAACTTTGTCACCCAGAGATAATATAATCCTTTTTCACATTTTATGTATTTCAAATCTTTAAATGTATATGGCTATGTCACTATATTATTTTCACATATACGACACAATACTGTTTAACTTTTATTTTTATATCCTCGTTTTATTTAAAGCTATCCAAATGTTTTCCTATAAAAATCCTTTAGAGCCCTAGCTGGGTGGCTCAGTTGTTTGGAGCATCATCCCGTATAACAGAAGGTTGCAGGTTCAATTCCCAGTCAGAGCACATAGTTAGGTGGTAGGGTTTGATCATCAGTCAGGGCGTGTGTTGGAGGCAACTAATTGATGCTTCTCTCTCACATTGATATTTTTTTTCTCTCTTGCCCTCCCCCTTCCAATCTCTCTGAAATCAGTAAAAACATACCCTTGGGTGAGGATTAAAATTAATTAATTAATTAATTAACTGATTAATAAAAATCCTTTACAAATATTATTCTTACACCCGGCCAGTGTGGCACAGTAGTTGAGTGTCGACCCATGCACCAAGAGGTTGCTGGTTCGATTCCCAGTCAGGGTACATTACTAGGTTGTGGGCCAAATTCCCATTTGGGGGACATGAAGGAGGCGGCCAATCGACGTTCTCTCTCTTGGATGTTTCTCTCTCTCTCTCCCTCTCCCTTCCTCTCTCTCTAAAAAGAATAAAGAAAAAAATTTTTTTAAAAATTTCATTCTTATTAGCTATATAGTATTTCTTGCACAAATATACCATAATTTATTTTTACCTTCTCTTATTTTAGACATTTGGATTGTCCACAATTTTTGGCTACTGTAAATATTATTATTAATATCTTTGTACATAAATTTTTAATTCGATGACTTCCTTTAGGAGATTCCTAGAACTGAAATTATTTGATTAAAGGATATGAACATTTTATACATAATCTTTTCAACAAAAATGCTGCACTAAGTTTAACTGTTTAGTCCAGTACATTGAAAAAATTTTTGATAGGGTTTCATGATCAATTTATATTCGGTTGCAATAAATGAAGAATGAACAAATCTTACAGTTGTTTAAAACTGCCTGAAAATAAAAATGTTAATCCTCTTCCACACTGATGTCTCTTTTACTTCAACGAACATATTAAATCCTTATATACTACGACTATATTTGAGGTAGTGTTTTATTAATTTGTTTATCCTTGCTCAAGGGGCATAATATTTTATACTTAATATATATGATTTTATATCATCCTAATAATAGGTAAATATTGTTACTGTACTAATTTTAGATATGAGAGGTTAGATAGCTTGCTCAAGATCATACCAAAATTTCAATCCAATTTTCTGACCCTAGAGTTTACACTTTATTTATTTATTTATTTATTTATTTTTATCCTCACCCAAGGACATTTTTTCATTTTTTGTTCAGATAGAGTGGGAGGGAGAGAGAGGAAGAGAGAGAGAGAGAAACATCGATGTGAAAGGGACACATCGAGTGGCTGCCTCCCACACGACCCAACCAGGGGCCAGGGACAAACTGCAACCGAGGTACGTGCCCTTAGCGGGAACAGAACCCGGGTCTCCCTGGCCCACAGGCCAACGCTCTAACCGCTGAGCCAAACCGGCTAGGGCTAGAGTTTACACTTTAAACATGTTTTATTGGATCAGAATTATCTGTTCATACATTAACAGTAACAAAATGTTAACTGTTAAAGATGGGTGATACACAGAAGTTCACTGTACTAGTCCCTCCGTTTCCACATGAAAATTTTCATAGTCAAGCATTTAAAAATAACTTTTTTGAAAAATTTTAAAGAACTCAATGGTAAAAACTTCAGGGCCCTCATGTGTTCTAAGGATTTATTTGATTAACATTTTAAAAAATTTTCTTCCTTGCCCGGCCGGTGTGGCTCAGTGGATTGAGTACTGGCCCCATGGACTGAGAGGTTCTGGTTTGATTCCCGGTTGAGGCACATGCCCAGGTTTCGGACTCAATCCCTGGTGGGGGGCATGCAGGAGGTGGCCTATCGATGTTTCTCTCTCACATCGATGTTTCTCTCTCTCTAAAATAAAAAATCATTAAAAATAAATACATACATATGTCTTCTTCCTTGATTTATTTAGGTTTTCTATTTCATAGTCAATTTTGGCATTTTCTCCCCAGAAAAATAATTATTTCATTAACTTTTCCAAGGTATTAGTTCAGTTCAACAAACACTTACATAGCACCTATAATCCATATACTACGTTAAGAAAACAAAGATGAATAAAACACATAATTCTGTGCTCAAGGTTACAATCTAGTCAAAAAAAGATAATTAAGCAATGTTATAGACGTTATGTATTGACCTATACTAGTACAGATTAATAATAGTTTTTAAGAAATGAAAATAACTTAAATATTCAAGAGTAAACTATGGTATACCTACTAGATGAGTATTAAGTAAGGCATTAAACAGATGTTTGAGTGATAGGACTTGTAATCTTTCTTCTAGTTTTCTAACTTTCTATAATGATGATACAGTACTTTTCTCATGAAAACAATAACTATTTTTAAAAGCCACATTTACCTAGGGGTTATGAATTACCACTATATTTTTTTTTCTCATACTATTTAACTTGTACAAAATTTTCTAAATTCTATTACTTGCTAAAATTATTAAGTAAGCAGTATTATTGAATTTCATTAAAAAGAAATATTATATAAAAGGGTAAGGAAGCCCTGGCCAGTGTGGCTCAGTTGGTTGAGTGTTGTCCTGTGCCCCAAGAGGTCGCCAGTTCGATTCCCGATAAGGGCACATGCCCAAGTTTCAGGTTCGGTTCCCGGCCAGGGTGCAGGCAGAGGCAACCGATTGATGTTTCTCTCTCACATTAATATTTCTCTCTCTCTATTCCTTTCTCTCTGAAATCAGTAAAAACATATTTAATAAAAAAAAAGGGTAAGAAGACTGTGTGGATTTCATTTCCAGATGTTTCTCATTTAATTAGTAGCTACAGAAATGATAGTCTAACTGGTGAGAGCACCTAAAAATGTGACTACTCCCCTTTCCATGCCCCTCTTATAGTCTTATGCTTCAGGCAGGAATCATAATTTCAGACTTGTCAATTTTGATTCTATCAAGACTAAGTATTAGAACAAAAGCCCACTGTATAGTGGGAGTTGGAATGAAGATTTCTAATCATCCTGTGGAATGTGCCCATACTCAAGAGTCAAATTACATGACAATCCCAGTTTTTAGCCTTACGAGGGTGGGGAACCTTTTTAGTGCAAAGGGCCATTTGGATACTTATAGCATCATTTTCTGGCAATACAAAATTATCAACTTAAAAATTAGCCTGCTATATTTGGTCAGACTAATTTGGTGAGGCATGTGATGTTGGCTGGTATTGATTTCTCAGGGGCCTTATATGGCCCGAGGGCCAGACGTTCCCCACCTCTGGCTTAGAAGATACTCTTTTTTTTTTTTTTAATCCTCACTCGAGGACATTTTTCCATTTTTTGTTCAGATAGAGTGGGAGGGAGAGAGAGGAAGAGAGAGAGAGAGAGAGAGAAACATCGATGTGAAAGGGACACATCGAGTGGCTGCCTCCCGCAGAACCAACCAGGGCCAGGGACAAATTGCAACCGAGGTACGTGCCCCTAGCGGGAACCGAACCCAGGTCCTCTGGACCGCAGGCTGACGCTCTAACCGCTGAGCCAAACCAGCCAGGGCATATTCTTGAAAAGCATTAAAATTCTATAAGGATATACAAAAGTTTCACATAAAGAAGCAAAGAGGGGAAACATGAGTAAAGGAAACTGAAGTAAAAAATTATCATAGTTTTGCCCGGCCAGTGTGGCTCAGTTATTGAGCATCGACCCATGCACCAAGAGGTCACCAGTTCGTTTCCCGGTCAGGGCACATGCCCAGATTGTGGGCTGGGTCACCAGTGGGGGTCATGCAGCAGGTGGCCAATCGATGTTCTTTCTCATCTATGTTTCTTTCTCTCTCTCCCTTCTTCTCTCTCTAAAATCAATAAAGAAAAAAAATTTTTTTTTTTAATCATAGTTTCAACATATTTTAAAGACTCCGCAGAAAAATCCTAGGCGGTGAACCTCAGTTCATTATCTTTACAAAAGCTCCATCTTTCTTTCATTTTAACATGTGGTATAAAGAACTTTTAACTAGCCCTGGCCAGTTTGTTCAGCGGTTTGAGCATCGGCCCGTGGACCAGAGAGTCCCGGGTTCAGTTCCCGCTAAGGGCACATACCTCGGTTGCAGTTTGTCCCTGACCTGGTTGGGGTTGTGTGGGTGGCAACCACTTGATGTGTCTCTCTCACATCGATGTTTCTCTCTCTCTCTTCCTCCTTCTCTCCCTCCCACTCTATCTGAAGATAAATGCAAAAATGTCCTCAGGTGAGGATAAAAAAAAAAAAAGAGAAAAAAAAAAAAGAACTTTTAACTAGGTGTCAGGAAATCTGGGTTTATTACTGGCTCTTAAGTGGGCAATTTGGGTAAATCATTCTCCACTGTTCCTCTGTTTCTTCATTGATAAAATGAGGAGTTTTGACTTACTAGATTGTCAAGGTACCTCCCAATTCCAAAATAATGTGACTGGCCAAGAGAAAAGAGTCATTACCTTATTATAACCACTGATGGGTGAGTAGGTCACTGCTGGGCTGTAAGAACCACTGCCACCTGATGACAGACCTTGTAGCTGAGGGCTGTATCCAGTCATACAGCTGGTGGTGAACTTGGGGCTGGTACTGGGTGAACGAGATGGGCTATAACTCAACACACTCTGACCCTGAATTGAAGAAGGTGGAGAGGGAGGAATTTGGGTTGCTGCCAGATCATGGGGAGGAGTAGTCTGTACAACTAGAATAAATAAATAAATAGATAAATAAATAAATGGCAAATAAATAAAATGTGTGTATGTAAAAATACAATTTCTATGAAAACAGATTTAATGAACTGAATCTTTTTCTTCAGAAAAAGGGAGAGTAATAGAGAAAGTTTCATAAAGTATTATTACCAAAAGACACAAATTAGTTGTTTTACCATTTCCACAGAGTTGAAAATAAGAAATTAGCTTCAATATAGCAAGCATTAGTAATTTAATTGTAATTAAACAACAGAACAAATATTCATGAGGCTACTGATTGCTAGTTCCATTTAATTTATACAAATAGGAATGGTAGTCATTGGTCTTATGACAATTTATTGTAGACTTGCTTAATATAGTTGAACCAGATGGCCTAAGTGCCTTCCAGCTGTGTTCAGGAAAAGGGAAAATTAAACTGAGAAAGAGTTATTGCCAACCTTTCCCCCACCTTTGCAAAAGATGTAAAACACTAACCAGCAGTTTTTAACCCTAAAAGTGTTTGCTGCCCAGGGCTAACAACCAGACTTGTTGGTGCCACAGTGTATTTGAAATATCTCCAAAAATCAAATAAGGCATTTAGGCTGAAGAGAGACGCAAGGGCAAGCTCTGTAAAAGAACAACAACAATCATTATTATTATTTTTAAGGGGAGTGGAACATTTAAAGGGGGAAACAAAACTCTATACTTTAGCAAATTAACAACAACAAAATAGAAAACTTCTTATTCATCTTATTATCACTTGATGAATGTTTATTATGTATAGGGTACTTTCTAGTGAGTTTCAAAATATTATCACTAATCCTTAAAACTTCTACAATAAACATTTTACCTTTATTTTTTTTTTATTTAAAATTTTTTTTTCCCCCTTTATTGATTTTAGAGAGAGGAAGTGAAGAGGGAGAGGGAGATAGAAACATCGATGAGAGAGAACATCAACGGGCTGCCTCCTGCATGCCCCCCACTGGGGATTGGGCCCACAACCTGGGCATGTGCCCTGACCGGGAATCAAACCTGCAACCTCTTGGTGCATGAGCTGATGCTCAACCACTGAGCCACACTGGCTGGACTCACCTTTATTTTAAAGATCAACCAACAGTTGTAGAGAAATCAAATGACTTTTGCAAGAGCACACAGCTAATTACTGAAGCCATGATTCTAACTCAGGTATGCAGATTCCAAAACTCTTGCTCTTCCACTTTCCACACCACTTCTATCACAGAGTTTAGATTAACGTGTGTATTAGACAGTGGAGTTTCCTTTAACGGCCATTAGGACTCTATGCCCAAGAACTACTGCAGAGCAGACAGAAGCAGACATCAGAGATGAAGAAATGAAGAGACTGAGGAAGGCATCAATGTTGTAGAAATCTGATTGGTCTTGAAAGGTGAAAAATTGGAGAAGTAGGAAAGGCATTTCAGGGAGAGTAAGAAATACAAATCTCACTACCCCCAAATCATTTTACTTCACGGAACTCATTATTACCTAGAACTGTACTGTTTAATTTGACTGTCTCCTCTACTGGATTGTTCCTTCCATGAGGGAAGGGACTTTGTTCCCTTCCTGCTGCATTCAGTTTCTGGAACATAGTAGGCACTCAAATATTTGTTGAAAGAAGGCAATGGACACTAAGTTGAATTAAACCTGAATGCAGTTTTTCATTAGTAGTGACTCTAAATCAGTGAAAATTAATTACTTACCAATATACCAGAGGGGCCAGTATGTCACATTATAATATGAACTAATCAATTTTCCAGTCCTGAAAAATTAGAAAGGCTTTTCAATGTCTTAAAACAAAACAAAACAAAACAAAAATACACCCAAAATCAAAACAAACACAAAAACCATTGGCCTCTTAAAAATGTTTTTTTCCTAATTAACTTACATTTCAGTATATATCATTCCAGCCATAGATACATTTAGGAGTCCCCAGGCTAAAACTACTTTCCTAGCTTCTGTTTCTTTTCTCATCTTGATGGTTCTGTCAATAAGGGAAGCACTAGGGCTTGGCTCTCCTTGCATCTATTAAAAAACAAAAAGCACAAGAATTAATCAAAAGAAACTACTCCATTTAAGAAATCACACGTGTGTCCTTTACAACAGTAACTAAAAATTGCACTTACGTTTCCTCATCTTTAAAGTGTCTTTACAAAAATTTTTACATTTTAATATTAGTATATGAAAAGGGAATCCCAAATTATAACCTCACTGGCACTATATTGTAATTAACAAAGAAGTGGCTGGTCACTTCAGAAAACATCTTCATACTTCCAATAAATAAAAATGTCTTCTTTTGTAATTTAAGTGTTGATAGTTATGTCTGCAATTACTCTGTAGTGCTTCTGAAATATGTCACAAGGACAAGCCCAAGAGCTAATTTAAGAAACTCAAAATACCAAGTTTTGGGAGAAACTATTGCATTTAAGCCGGAAGCCATTCAAGGCTCTCCTAAAGCCTTATGCAGAAACCATTAACTGCCTGTGACCATAACTCTGTTCTCAGACGGATACACGCCAGAGGTCTGTTTTGTTTTTTATTTAAGTTTTAGAAAGACCAGTATTCACGATGTGAAGGGGATGAGCGCGAGTGGAGAGAAGTATGCATTCAGCTTTGGTCTACATTGAGATTTATACGTCCTTTGTTTTGCTAGGCCTCATCTCTTGCTGACAAGTTTAAGATTTGTTGCAGTTATATGGAGTCGCATCCCAGAGTACAGAGCAGTACCCTTCCCGCCTCCCAGCCGGAGTCCAAACTGCTCCGTCCAACGATTCCCTCCCTGACTCTCCCAGTACAAACTTCAGCAACCCCTATTGCTTCTTTCCTCCGCTCCTCTACGGGAGGCGAGACCTGGCCACATGCCCCCCTTTGGCTGAGCTCTCGGCAGATCCGCACGGGCGGAATTCCCACGGCCCGCGTGGACTCAGCATCCAGGAAGCACAATAATGACCCCCAAAACGCACCATGATCTTAGGCCGGAAGCCGCTGACTCGCGCCACTCTCTACTGCACATGCGCGAAGCCAAGAACTAAAGCCAAAGAAGCCGGCTTGCAAGTCTACGTTACCGGAAGAACAGGCTATCTCTTCTCGCGAGAAGAGGAGGATGGGGGAGGGACGGGGACTGAGAACGTTACCAGGGAAACACTCTCGGATTTGTAGCTCGCCCTCAGGTGCGGGGAGAAGGCTGAGTAGTAATGATTCAGACCAAGTTCTAAACCCTCTGTGTAAAGTAATAACTATAAGAAGCCAAATTTCTGTGTATTAATATAATTTTAGCTTCGTTAGTGCATTTATGGACTCACATTTTAAAACATTTTATTAAGTAGAGTGGCTAATTTGTAGGATAATTTGTGGTAATGTGTCCAGACTTCATCAGCAATGACAAAGCATTTCTCACACCTCTGTTAAAAAAAAAAAATCGTGTTCTGACCCCCATGTCAATTCTTAAATATACGTGTAATGAGTGTGCAGCAGTAACAACAAAAACCCAAAACGTGTTTTGTTAAAGTTGTTAGTAGTTTTGAGATTTTTTTTACACTTTCAATTTCCTGCATTTTCTTTGGAAGAACTTCTAATCCTGAGGAAAAGTTCATAAAGTTCAGTTTGGTTTTATTTAGCAAATACAAAGGCCTGCAGGGTGCCACTGAACCATGCGGGGATATAAAAGGAAAAGCTCCGTGGTTACTGCCTGGAGGAGCTGGGGTGGGGGTGGGGTGGGGGTGGGGTAGGGTGGCGTGGGGAGGCGGGCAGGTGCTGTAGGGGCAGGTGAGGGGAGGCGCGGTGGGCCCAGCTCCGACTCCCTGCCAGCTCCCCGGAGGAGGCGAAGCAGGCCTAAAGCAGACAACTATCAGAATGGGCAGAGCCTGAGGACTTGCCCTTGAGCCTGCAGAGAAGCGTGCCCCTAATCAAAACTTCATGCCATGTCACAATAAACATCATGCGAGTCCCAATGACCAGACTTTTTCCTAAAATGTTCCTAAAGTCAAATAGAAGAAAATGAGGTTTCCTTGTGGTATTACATATTAATGAAAAAATGAAGGTATGCTGTGCTCTTGAAGATCTAGCAGATTCTTTTAGAGTGGGATTTTTTATAATTTTTAGATTGCCTTAGCAGCACTGGTGTTTTGCTCTAGTTTTAGATTGAGAGATGAACTAACTTGAAAATTGTTCCAAGTGAAAGGGTTCTATGTGCAGTCAAATTGAGACTACTAGTTTCCTCCTTACCCTATGTCTGGCTCTTTCCTAAGAAGAAATTGTATACATTTGATGTAACTCACAACCGACACATGCATAGTTTCCCTCTTAATGTAATCTATAGGTTACTGTGCATCTATTCAAGGCTTAAAAAGGAACACTACTACTACTACTACAATGAGATTTATCCTTGGCATTTTGTATGAGTTTGCTAGAGTTGCCTTAACAAAATACTACAGATTAGGTGGCTTAAAAACAAAATTAATTTTTTTTCAGTTTTGGAGGTTGAAAGTTGAAGATCAAGATTCTAGCAGAATTGTTTTCTCCTAAGGTTTGTCTCCTTTGGCTTGCAGATGGACACCTTCTCTCTGTGTCCTCACCTGGCCTTTTTTTTTCTGTGCTCACACATCCTTAGTGTGTCTTTTTCTCTTCCAATAAGGTCACCAGTCATATTGCATTAGGGCCCCATCTTTATGACCTCATTTAACCTTAATTACCTCTTTAAAAGTCCTGTCTCTAAAGTCAAATTGAAGCTTAAAGCTCCAATATATGAATTTTGGGGAACACAGTTCAGTCTATAACACATTAGAATTGTATATGTTAATTTACAATCATATGAGACTGAAAAAAATGAGTTCTTCAGAGATTTAGATTGTAAAGACATTAAAATACTATATTTACAGAAAATGCAGTACAGTTGACTATTGAACAACAAGGGGGTTAGAGGCCCAACCCCTGCGAAGTAGAAAATCCAAGTACAACTTTGACTCCTCAAAAACTTAACTACCCTCAACATTTACAAAGGTTTGTGTCCCCCAGAGATACCAAAGTCTGAGAATGCTCAAATCTTTTATATAAAATGGCATAGATTAATGCATACAATCTACTCTCTGCATCCTTGGACTCCCAGATGCAGATAAAAAACACTACAGGTAGTCCTGGCCTGGTCGCTCAGTTGGTTAGAGCAACATACCGATACAAGGTTGCCAGTTCGATTCCAGGTCAGGGCACATACAAGAATCAGCCAATGAATTTATTGTAAGTGGAACAACAAATCTCTCTCTCTCTCTCTCTCAAATCAATAAAAAATTTTAAAAAGGCTTAAAAAAAACCACTACAGGTATTTACTGAAAAAAAAATCCTAATAAGTGGACCCATGCAGTTCAAACCAATGTTGTTCAAGAGTCTACTATTTATATTACAAATTTCAGTGGAAAATAATTAAGGCAGAACACACTATATTAAGCTATGGGGAAAGACCATAAACTTTCACAAAAGTAATTTAGATAAATCTTCCCAAAATTTAGAAATCCAAGAAGTGTTTGTCAGTTCCTGTCACAGTTGCTGAAGTGTATGTCATAATAGGTTGCCAAGGAAGTTGTCATATATGTGGAGTGAAGTACTTCCCAGTCATTTTCATCCCTTTGAGCATGTTTTATTTTTGAAGCAAGAAGCCATCATGGGAAAACTTCTTTCCTTATTTTGGGAGGTGGATCCTCCCCCCATATCTTTAAGTTTTACCATTCCAAATCAGGATTATGAGTGCCGGCAGGATGACTCCTGTGGGACAATAGGGGTCTTCCTCTTTTGGTATTTTGTCATTATATTGATCTTGATGTTCTTCTCTCGGGCTTCTATCTGGGTAGGATATCCTTTTTCATTTTAAATAATATGTTTATTCTAGGGGGTTTTCATAAAATAAATTCACTTTGATGAAACTACTTTTTTAAACTTTGTTTTCTAGTTTTAAAAATAATGCAATCTTATTGTGGAGAGTCCATGAATATAGAAAAGGATGAAGAAGACTATTTAAACCAGCAGTTCTCAACCTGTGGGTCGTGACCCCTTTGGGGGTCGAACGACCCTTTCACAGGGGTCGCCTAAGACCATCGGAAAACACATATTTCTGATGGCGATTCATAACAGTAGCAAAATTACAGTTATGAAGTAGCAATGAAAATAATTTTATGGTTGGGGTCACCACAACATGAGGAACTGTATTAAAGGGTCGTGGCATTAGGAAGGTTGAGAACCACTGATTTAAACTACTGTAATCCTCTTTTTTAGAGATAACCACTATTAACATTTTAGAGTATGTTCTTCTAGTTTTTTTCTTTCTTCTTTTTCTCTATACCAATATATATCTTTTCATCTATCTTTGATTTTACATGTTTGACTTTAAGTGATAGTATGTATTTTCATATCCTGCTTTTTAAAACTTTACATTGTATTGTAACACTTTTCCAAATTATATTCACACAGCAGCATTCTTAGTAGCGGCATACTTTTGTTTTGCCTGTGGTTGCACCATAACAGATCTGCAATTTTGAGATATTGAGGTTGTTTGCACTTTGTCCACATGCTGTGTAATGCTGGGATAAACTTCCCTACTGGTTAATGACCTCAAAATTCTCTGTGTAGCCAGGTAATTCTAATCACTGATTAAAAAAAAAAAAAAGTTGTATTTATATAATATATGTTGTAGCATTTTGGGGATTTTTGAATGGAGCAATACACTCTCTGAATAGAATAAGCTGCAGAACTAAACTAAACTAAACAGAACTAAAGTCACCACTCCAGACCACCTATTAGCAAAAAAAAATATCATCCTCTTAGGAACAAGGTAGCCCACTTTATCAGGACTGTGATGTTCCAACATATAATGGGTAACTGAGTTCTTGTAAGTCACTGACATGGAATCCTTGCTGGCCATTAATACCAGGTTGATGATTAATCAAACCACCATCATTTAGCATTACAGCCAGATCTCTGGGCTGGCGGTGGTCAGCTAGACTGAGTGCTATATCAGCTCTAGATGGAGAGGAGGAGGTTTGTTATGTCTATGCCAGCTGGATTCCATTATAATAATCAAAGACTCTTTCCCTCACCACCTCTTCCCCCTAAGAAGTTTCATCTAAAGTTTAAATGCTTCATAAGGTAGATACTTTGCCAAAAGGAGATTTAGAAATGATAGCTTATATGTATCTTAGACTCCCTAGCTAAGTATATTGAATTTGTCTGGTCTGGCAAGAAAGGCTACTTTAGAAAATTAACAAAAAATTGAAATTGATTTCTGGCAATTTCATCATGAAGACCACTTAAGAGGCCTAAGCTATATTCTTCTGCTCCCTTGCTTGTGTCAGCTCTTTGGAGTCATAGAGACCTGAGCTTCAAGGACCTCAAGATTGCATATGGTCCAGTCTCCTGTTTGTAAGCAAGTAAGATATCAGTATCTATCCTTAAGTTGATAAGGCCCAAAGAAATTAAGTGACCCTGTCCAATCTTACACAAGTGGTTAGTGACAGGGGGCGGTAAACCCACATTTCCGGCCATATCATTTGTTTGCTTCAAAGCATGGTTGAAATGTTGAATTAAATCTATTCAATGCTGATTAAAACCATAATTATCTTAGAGGTTTCATCTTTTACTTTGTTCCCTTATGGCAGTTAAAATCGGCTGAACTGCTTCTTCTAAAAGGGTCTCAGATTTAAAATCTATGAATCATATGAGGACTAGTCAAGGAGGATGGAATTTTCCCTTCACTTTGAACTTCATTTTCTCTGCTAAACTATGAGCCTGTATTTACAAACCTTGAAGTAATGGCAAAAGCGAGATGGAAGTGTGGTGGTAATTACCCTCAAACATGAAGCACACTGATTCCCTGGGAATTTGCCACTTTTTTTTGTTCTGTTAAAAAAAATTTTTTTTTAATTGGAGAGAGAGAGATATATGGATGTGAGCAAGAAACACCAATCGGTTGCCCCGACCCGGGATCAAACCCACAACCTGGGTATGTGCCCTGACTGAAAATCAAACCCACCACCTTCTGGTGTATATAGGACAGCACTCCAACCAACTGAGCCACACAGGCCAGGGTTGGATTTGTCACTTTTTAAGATGCATTTACCTTTTGCTTTCAGAGGCTATATATACTATGTTTAGTTTATATATTTGTTTAGTGTTTGTTTGGACTGCCAGTGCTGGAATTTTCCCTAATACCTGTACAAGCTCCTCATTTTACATACGTGGAAATTGAGCTGAGCTGGTTAGTGGCTGAAAGGCGGAGCAAAGCCCATTGGATCTGTCCATTGTTCACCTTACACCGCAGGGCAGGCCCTGCTGCTCTTCTTACTCACTGAGTCACAAAGATAGTTAATAAAATGCTTTTGGTGACTACACTTCACATGATTCCTCTTGATGCAAAATCTTTCTTTTGATTTTGATTTGATATCAAGTCAAATTTGGACACTTTCTGTGAAAATAATATAAGCCTAATAAGTGTTTTTACTTTTATTTAAAAAATGTTTTTATTAAAAAAATATTTTTATTGATTTTTAAAGAGAGAGGAAGGGAGAGAGAAAGAGAAACATCAATGTGAGAGCAGAACATCGATTTACTGCCTCCTACAAGCCACAGGCCCCCCACCAGGGATCAAGCTCACAACCCAGGCATGTGCCCTGACCCAGAATTGAACCAGCAACCTTTTGGTGCATGGGTTGACGCCCAACCAACTGAGCCACACCAGCCAGGATGAAACCTAGTAAGTGTTTTTAAACACTTTCCCCTCTCCATTACAAAAAGTATGCATATAAAATGTGGAAATTATAAGAAAGTAGAAAAAAATGAAAAAAAAAACCCCACTCCAGATAACAGAAATAACCAATGACTATTAACTTATAGGTTTATAAATGTCTAATATTTTCATAATCATCTCTATACATATTACATTTATAATAAGGCCCCCTAAACCATTTTTATTTTTATTTATTTATTTATTTAAATCTTCACCCTAAGACATTTTTTGCATTTATCTTCAGATAGAGCAGGAGGGAGAGAAGGAGGAAGAGAGAGAGAGAAACATCGATGTGAGAGAGACACATTGACTGGTTGCCACCTGCACAACCCCAGCTGGGTTGGGGACAAACTGCAACCAAGGTACGTTCCCTTAGCGGGAACCAAGTCCGGGTCTCTCTGGTCCGTGGGCCAATGCTCTAACCATTGAGCCAAACCGGCCAGGGCTACCCCCTAAACCATTTTTTAAAAAGAGGTTATCTTTGCCCTGGCCAGTGTGACTCAGTTAGTTGAGCGTCGTCCCATGTACTGAAAGGGCCCCTTTTGATTCTGGGTCAGGGCACATACCCAGGTTTCGGGTTTGAACCCTGGTGGGGCTGCATGGGGATGCATACAGGAGGCAACCGATTGATGTTTCTCTCTCTCTCTCTCCCTCTCCCTTCCTCTCTCTCTTAAAAAGATAAATAAATAAAATAAAAAAGAGGTATCTTAAAAGAGGAATCCATTTTTAAGGCTTTCAGAGAATGGTTGCAATAACCCAAAAAGCAAAGAGCTATCTCAGTAGAGATACTTGCCTACCATTGTAGCAATCAGATATTAAGAAAGGAATGGGCCAAGGAGCTTAGATTGCAGTTATGACTACCCAAGTATGGCACTTTTCAACCCAAAGAAAGTTTGACTTTCTACATGTATTCACTTTTCCCTCATTTAGACAATTTGAAAAATTAAAAGGAAAAAAATACTTTCACCACTCAAAGTTAACCATTGCTAACACTTCTGTAATCCCTTAAAATATTTTCTTTTCATATTTTTAGCTAACTTGTGATCATATTGCATATACAAATTTGCATCTTGATTTTTAGCTTAATATAACATTTATTTCTTCATGTTACGCCATACTTTTATCGTAATAATTGTTACAACTATATATGTTTGTATAATTATACCATAATCTATTTAACCATTGTCTATTTTTGAATTTTGTATTTTATATTATCCGAATTACACTGCAATGAATATTTCTGTACACAGAGCTTTCTCTCCTTGGAGGTTATTTCCTGGTGTTAGATTCTCAGAATTATTATTCTATGTCAAACGTGTTAACGTGATATGAATATTTCTAAAGTTTTCGATACATTATGAAGGAGGAGGTGCTTTATATTTGTATTATTTGACAAAAATCATTTTCACTATCAAAAAGTGGGACACTGATCTGAAAAATGGGACAAATATATTTATGGAATATTGGGCAGAATATTTGAAATTGGAACTATTCAGAGAAATACATTTATTCTAGTTGCCATATTCACAGATACGTTATGGTTGCATTTTGAAGGAAAGCTTCTTTTAGGAGGTATTATGTCTATGAATTCAGGTAAAGATCTGAAAGAATTATTGATAATGTTACTTGATAAAATGTCCTTTAAAAAGTAATGTAAAAAACTAATCATAGTACTGTCAAATCTCTTTGTAAATGGTATTTCTCTATAAGATAAGTAAGTACAGGAAAACTTTTTAACCTATAGCTTTTTATTAGTATTATTTTCTCTCAAGTCAGGTCCTTTTGCTTGGTTCAAAACATATTGGTAGATTCTGTTATCAAAGCAGGGTCTTCCTAGCGGGCAGCAGAAATGATAATGAAAAGCAACCAACTATATGACTATTATGTGTGTTACATGCTGTTGAGTGGCTCTGACTCCTGGTGACACTATGGATGAGTGATGTCCACAATGTCCTATTCTCAACAGCCCTGCTCCGCAGCTGTAGACTCAGGCCCTATGGCTTATTTGATGGAGTCGATCCATCCTGTATTTGGTTCTCCTCTTTTCCTGCTGCCTTCTATTTTCCCTACCTTCTCATGATTTGCCCAAAATAGGAAAGCTTCAGTTTTATCAGTTTTGCCTCCAGCAATGTTTCAGGCTTAATTTGTCCATCTTTCTGGTGGTCCATGGTATCTATAGCGCTCTCTCCTCCAACACCATATGCCAAGTGAGTCCATTTTTTCCCTATCAGCCTTCTTCACTGTCCAACATTTGTATCTGTACACATTAATGGGGACATAAGGGTGTGGATGATCTGAGGGTGTGGCTGATGTAAGATCACTATCACTAATCTATATTTCCGAAACAGATGTCTGAGAAGAAAAAGGATGAAAACAGTGGGACAAACACTTCAGTAAGTAAAGGTGAGAGCCAGTGCATATTTAGTATTGGACTTTGATGGGAGAGCTGTGTGCTGAGTGTGGAAAGCAAGCAACAGAGGTGAACAGCCAGGAGTGTTGTAGGGCCTCCCCAGACCTGTGGCAGCTCAGCCAATGAGCTCCTTGCTTTAGTGCAGGACAACTTGGCTGCTTTAGTAGGGACTATGACGTACTGGTAGGTAAAGCTCAACTTCTCTTTTCATTCCTCAGCATTCCCTTCACAGTTTCCCTTTTACATGCTTTCATAGTTAGAGTTACTACAGGATTATGAGCTGTAAACGAGATCTTTTTCAATAACCTATAAGCAGTGGTGTGCTGGAAAATGTTTAACAACTGGTCCTCCAAAAATGTGTGTATACATTTAACTTTTTTTTTTTTTTTACTGATATAAAGGATGTATACCTGACAATTTACAAATAATAAAATATATAATACTCTTTATGATAAATTCCATATAGACCCCTGATTCTCACAAAATACTTTCTTTGATTTTTACCAGACCCTTGCATCCTTAGCCAACTTATGTCTGAAATTGATGAACAAGGGTAGTTCCATTATGAATGTTACTTTCCCTTAAATATGAAAGAGCCCGGCTGGTGTGACTCAGTGGTTGAGCATCGACCCATGCACCAAGAGGTCGCCGGTTCGATTTCTGGCCAGGGCACATGCCCAGGTAGTGGGCCCAATCCCCAGTTGGGGGCATGCAGGAGGTGGCCAATCGATGTTCTCTCTCATTGACGTTTCTATCTCTCTCTCTCTCCCTTCCTCTCTAAAAATCAATAAAGAAAAAACAATTTAAAAAAAAGAATAATATGAAAGAAACAAGATGTATGTTGGCACTTAACTTGGTTGTCAGTGATGTGATTCTTGGATAATAGTTTTAGAATACTCTGAAAGAATATTTCCTCATTTTTTGGGGTGCCATTCACAATGTAGTGGCTACAGCCCTGGCTGGTTTGGCTCAGCAGTTAGAGTGTCGGCCCGTGGACCAATGAGTCTCAGGTTCGATTCCAGTCAAGGGCACGTACCTCAGTTGTGGTTCGTCCCCGGCCTTGGTTGGGGTCAACCAGTTGATGTGTCCCTCTCACATCGATGTTTCTCTCTCTCCCTCCCTTTCCTCCCTCCCACTTTATCTGAAGATAAACAGAAAAATATCCTCAGGTGAGGAATAAAAGAACAACAACAATGTAGAGGCTACAAGAATGACACTTTTAAATGTAAATCTATGTTAGTACCATGTTCTCCATCACTTTAAACCAAGACAATCAACAAAACCATATACCAACACCTGACTTTTACTGCTTGTTGATTTTTATTCTACTCAAACTGATTTCAAGTTACCAAGTGACAAACGATGTCACTGAACATACAGCTAGGAAGGAGATCTCAGTAGCACATCATTACATGGTATTTCCAACATCCACATACAACAGACAAATAGCTTCAGCATAATAAGATGTAATAAAATAATTAGGAAGTGATGTTTTGAGTATTATGTTTATTTGTAATAAATTGATTTAATGGTAAATTTGGATAGCTTAATTTTTACTAATGGCTGCGTTTAACAACTATCTCACAAAATTCCTGAAAGCATAACTATCAGATTCTTGTGAGCTGGCTGATGCAAGCCAACTCCAGCACACCACTGTGTAAAGAAAAGATTAGTTTTCGTTTCCTGGTACCCAAACCACATTCATATACACACTTGACTCTTTAAGACTTCAAAGGAGAAAAGGGCCCTTCTTTGGAAAAGTTTAGAGACTTTTCCCTTGATCTTATATCAGGGTCCATGAAACTTCAAAAATAATATGTCAAGCATATATATTTGACCTGGTATTTGAAGATTTTGTGTGGTACTGGAAAATGCAGTCAGCTGCCAACATTTGCAAATAAGTGGAGAATAGCGACAGCTTGGCAAATGGCAACTAAGAGTGAGCCCACTCATGCTGTAGGCTCCCTTAGGTAATGTGAAGTTACAGTAACCAACAATGTGCCTAACTTGTTGATTTGTTTCATTGATTGTTAGCAAGCAAAAATACTTCCTATAAGTGGCAACACAAAGATGGTGCCTGGGACTCTTTACAAATGATGAAAAAACCAAAGCAGAGCCAACTTACTCCTGTCATGGACTCAGAGATGGCTTTGGTCAATGCCTATCTTGAACGAAGACGATCTAGGCACCATTCTCCGTTCAGCCAGGTGAATCAGACCCGACACGACAGTGATACTACTGAGTTTGACAGTGAAGAAATTGACTCAGGAGCCTCGTCGTGGAAGGAAAGTGAAAGTGAACACCCATCACCAGCCAGTATTAAGAGAAAAACAGCTAAGAAGCAAAAGAATGTGGGAAGTTACCAAATGAGGGAAAAGCTCTGCCTCTACTGCAAAGCCATGAGAACCAATGAGTGGCTGGCACACCATTTCCTTCAAAACACTTCAAAAAAAGCTCCAATGAAGGGATATGCTAAAGAGGAAGATTCTGTACCTGACATTAACACAAAACTCAGTAAATTTTGAATTGTATCAAGTCCTTACCTTATTTGAAGCCAAATGAAATAAATAAAGCATGAAAAATTGCCAAAGTTCTAGGTGAGGAGGCTTTTTAATAATAAAGTCTGTCTATTAATAATAACAACAAAATGCTTGGAACCCAAGAGGAAAAATTTCAAATCAGTCTTTGTCCAAAAACAGGCCAGTGAATTTGTTCATGGCACCCCTGGAGGGTCAAAACCTGCATCCACTATGGGTTTATTCAAAAGAGCACAAGACAGATATTTTATCCCTTGAGTACATGTATTTTGTTTATGTCTATAATACTAATAAGGAAGCTCTTTAAAAATACATTTATGGCCCTGGCCGGTTTGGCTCAGCGGTTAGAGCGTCGGCTTGCAGTCCAGAGAGACCCGGGTTCGGTTCCCGCTAAGGGCATGTACTTCGGTTGCAGTTTGTCCCTGGCCCTGGTTGGTCGTGCGGGTGGCAGCCACTCGATGTGTCACTTTCACATCGATGTTTCTCTCTCTCTCTCTTCCTCTCTCTCCCTCCCACTCTATCTGAACAAAAAATGAAAAAATGTCCTCGGGTGAGGATAAAAAAATATATATATATACATTTATGTTCAGAAACCATTTACATTTATTCATATGTTTTGATTATCTGACTGACTGAATTAGGTGAAACTGGTTAGCACAAAATTGGCCCATATTTTCAGGTGACTGACTCTACTCGGAAGCTGTATTGCTGCACATGTGTCAGCTGGAGGCTGGTGAGGAGGAGGAGGAGCTCAAGCCTGGAATAAGATCTCTGATTCCAAAGTAGACCAGAGAAGGAAGGCAGACCCAGAACGGCAGCTGGGCCATGAGCTGTCCATTGTTATTGTCCAAAGGACATATCAAAATGTTAAAGAAAAATTTATTCTGACACTTGTTAAAATGGTAAGGAAGGCTTTATTCCATACTGTTGTAATAGGGGTCAAATCTATTGCAGTAGGGGAGAGAAGTCAAGCTCAACTCCAAGTACAGTAGTGGTTTATAGCCAAGGAGTAGGGTAAGGCAATCAGTGGACAGAAAATTACAAGGAAGAAACATCAAGGATAGGGGGATTCCTGCTAAATTGACCTAATAAGATTCTTGGTGAAGGCAGGCCGAGGACTTACACGTTAAAGATGGAGGATGAGGAACTTGATCAGATGTCAAGGGTGATCAGATCTCTAAGGTGGAGGGGGTGACTCTCACTAAACTTACTTAGCAGTATTCTTGCTAAAACTGGGCTGGGCAGGCCAAAGATAGGGTAGACACCAGAGTTGAGACCTGGCCGACAAGAGGGCTCAGAGGAGCCTGACTTAAAATTTGGTCTTTGCTGCAAGTTAGCTACAACCCAGTATTGTTGGGGCTGGATTTTCCAGTTAAGTGGGGATCCCAGCAGTGGGGGAATCTGTAGGCCTAGGTAGGGGATGGCCATTCTGGAGATCATTCTCCAGATGATGGCAGAATCCCAGCTGGGATATAAAACAAAACCCAGATCCCAGAAAAGAGTGCTGGCCAGGATAGGATAAGCAGCAGAGACTCTGGTCACTAAACTAAAGTTCAAAGAAAGGCTTTAGGTCTTAGGGGAGGACTTAAGCACTACATATGATAAAGATTGCAACATAATACTAAGGACTAAGCCAATTATGAGGGAGAGATCACAGAGCTCTGACACTGGGCTCATGAGTTACTGTGATAATAGCAGCTTCCTTAGCTGATTACAACAGAGACCAGGAGGGCAATGTGGGAGCCCCAACCATTGGAACTAGAGTCCAATAGGCCACTAGAGTCCGGCACATGGGGGCCGTTGCTGAACTTATTTGCGGAGGTTGTCTTATTCAGATCGCCTCAAGATTGATACAGGTCTGTGGCTGTGAGTAAAAGCCAGGACAACTTTATGATTCAGCTCAAGCATCAACCTTTTCCGTGTGGACTCCTTTACTTCTCAACACCCAGCTCCACCGTGTTCCCTCAGGCAAACTCACTAGGCACCCCCTAATGCTCCAGTGCACCTTGAAAACTCCTCCATCTCAGCACCCTTAACATTTTAATGAATGTGTTTGTATGGGCAAAAGTAGGTTTACTGTTGTATGGAAAAAGACATGCAGGTTATGATGATTACAATAGCTTTATTAACTCTGTGTTTCATGTACTCACAACTGTAAACCTACTTTTGCCCACCCCTTTTGTATGTATGTATATGTATATATATCTTAAAGGTAGAGTCCATGATTTGTCACCTTTATATCTCTGTGACCCAGCACAGTGCTAGACAACATGACAGGTAAATCCTGCAGTTGAATGATATACAAAGGGATTCATGGATTCAAAAGGGAGGAGCTGGGGACAGCTGAGAGACAGAGAAAACAGGGCAAGGGGCCAATATCTAAAACCTAATGATCATGATATTTATAACTTGATATGAACAAGATTTTGTTTTGTTTATCTAAATAGCACCAAAACCAAAACCAAAACCAAAACACAACAAAAATCAAGCTTAAAATATAGTAGTAAATTGCAGTGGCAAAGATTTAGACCCAAGTATTCTGGCTTCAGAGTGTGGGCTCTTAATTACTATGATTTTACCATTATTCTCTGAAGATGGAAGACCCTGGTTTTAAGGTAAGTTAACCACTGCCTCCTATACAGCCATGAGTGATGTCTAAGCCGATATACTCTCACCAGGAAAGGATGACTGTTTCCTAGATAACAGAGTATGGGCACATTCCCCAAATATTTTGCTTGTGGATTTAGAATATAAGCCAATGACACTATTTTCTGGACAGTGATTTATATCAAAGACTGTTACTTTTCATGGTCTTATCCATGGGGCTAGAGCAGATCAGAGTTAGGGCGTGGAAAATAGCCGCCTGTAGAAAGAAGGAATTAGGGTTGAGTTAAACCAGGGGCTGTAAATATGAGGGGATTAACTGGGGTAATCTGTGAGTACATTAAACTAAAACCAGGCCAGACAAAGCTGGGAAGACATCCAAGGCCAAAGAAAGAAATGCACTGGATCAAAGGAATAAGGCAAGGACATGGTGGAATGAGGAGCAAAAGCCTAGCCAGGCATGTTGGAACGGGAGCAGTGAGCAAAACACAGAGCCAGTGAGGTGGGGGACAGACAGTTCATGAAACCAGGGCTGCAAACTAGTCTTGGCTGAATGTTGCTTGTATGCAGAGTCTGGTGTGAACGGCCAGGGCGGGGTCCCTGAGCTGCATAACCGGCTCCTCTTCAGTCCGTACTTGCTAAATGGGATAAACTAGGCTGCCCCTGGTTTCGACCTGCTTGGATGGCATGGAATTCTTGGTCTTGCCTCCTATCTGTGCCCTTTCGTGCAGCTAACTATTCAGAAATGACATCTGTGGCAATGTCCACCTACATCAAGCATTACAATTCTTGTCAGGAACTGCCATACAGGGAACCACGGGATGCAGGGAAAGGCCCGACTGAGACGGACGTGGCAAAGAACAGGAGTATACACATAGTAGGTGTGTGGAGAGCGCCGGGGGAGCTGGGAACTATGGCACCGGGTAGACAGTCTCAAACTCTGAACCAGTATCTGCCCTTGAGGACTGGGTGGTGTGGATTTGGTGGGAGGAGACATGAGCTAATAGGTAAAATCCAAATAACAGCAACAATAATAATACTAACACTTAGAGAGTGCTTGAGATATGCCAGGCACTGAGGTAAGCATTTTGTAAGGATTATTTACCCTTCACAAGCGTGCAGAATAGATATTTTCCCAATTTTATGGATAATGAAACTGAGGCTTAGGGAAATTCAATGATATACCCAAGGTCATACAGCAGGTGAGTGTGGGGAGTTGGGTCTTGTCTGACCACAAAGATTTGTTTTTACCACGATGATAATACTGAAAGGGTTAGTAATGTTTTAAAGGGTAAAGGTAAAAGTTTGCAAAGGTGAGAACTATGGAAATTGTGTTGCTTGCATGACATTTGCTCAGCCTTCTATTGAGTATGGATAAGGTTTATCTGAATTGTCCGCAAGGCAATGGATAACCCAGCAGATGCTGGATGAGATACCAGACCAGCCCTACTGCAAGGTGGACAACGGGCCAGATGAATTACATCAGCAGGAACTGCCGGAAACTAGAAGTAGGGTACATAACTGACACCCCAACCCTAATTCGAGGCTGAACCCTTCTAGGCTCAGCCTACCTGCACCCAGGCGCATGCAGTAAAGCCATTTTGCTATACATTGGCCTTGTGCTGTGGATGTGATCTCCCACCGGCTCAGACCTTTTATTTGCCCGCATAGGGGGCAACTGCTGGCCCCTAGAGTCCTCCGGGCCTCTTGTTGGACTGGGATCGATCACATCCTCAGCTGGATACCGGACCTCCAACCTTTCCTGCCGATCCAGCATCAACATCGGACACTAATTCACTAGTGAGTGTTTATTTGCCTACCGGTCTGATTCTCCGGGTTGTCTCGTTATCCCCCGTCTGGGACATGAGAGCCAGGTCTCTCGGTCACATCTGTGTGATAGTCCCTCTCGAAATCCAGCACTGGTTGGCACATGCTCCTCGGGAACCAGGTTCCCTAATCTCACCGTATATCTAGGGACACCTGATATAGGTGAGTTGCACGTCTCTTTACTCTAGGGGAGAAGCGGGGATGCCTTCTTCTTCCACTAGTGTATCCGTCGGACTGGTAGGCCACAACATCTCACACCGCAACATGGTACAACACCCCTAGGATGTCTCCTAAAAAATCTACACACCCTAGGGCTCTCTCAGGACTCACGTCCCAAGCAACTCATTTTTTACTGCAACATTGCGTGGCAGTACAAATTAGACAATGGGTCACAATAGCCTGAGAACGGCATTTTCGACATTCTCACCGAGCTAGACAATTTCTGTCAAAGGCAAGGAAAATGGTCTGAGGTTCCTTACATCCAGGCCCCTTTGCACTCAGATCACATCTCTCTTTATGCGATTCTTGCTCTCCCTCCCAGATCTTCCTACTCCACTCTAATCCTCCCAAACCTCCCTCTGAAGATGAAGCTCCTGTTTCCTCCTTTGACCCAGCCGATCTCGCTCCACCACCTCCTCCTCCAGCTCCTCTGTGGGCCTCCCACCCTACCCTGAACCTCCTACTCCGGCTGCCACTCTTCTACCCCCGCAGACGACTCCCTCACACAAAGGATGGATCGGGAACCATCTCTGGTCCCTATCTGTCCCCTACCTTGGCCCCGTTTTAGAATGCCCCTGAGGGAAGCAGCTGGAGTTGAAGGGATTGTCAAAGTTCATGTCCCCTTCTCTCTCTCAGATTTGTCCCAAATAAATAAAAGACTAGGATCCTTTACTCTGACATAATCCAGGAAAGGAATGAAAACCCTGCAGCCTTTCTATCCCACCTTACACAGGCTATGAGAAGATACACTAACTTAGATTCCACTAGCCCAGAAGGGACTGTCATTTTAAACCTGAGATTTATCTCTCAGTCGGCCCCAGACATTAGGAGAAAGTTACAAAAACTGGAAGATGGCCCTCAAACCCCTCAATGGGAACTTCTAAATCTAGCCTTTAAAGTGTTCAATAATAGCGATGAAGAGGCTAAACAACAAAGAATAGCAGAATTCCAAATGCTTGCCTCTGCCATCAGAGCCCCCACTAATCAAAGGGGTCAGCAAACCCCCTTTAGGGGACAGAAGAAGGGCACCCACCAGGATCAGCAGAGTGGACCCCCAGGTCCCTGCTTTAGGTGTAATCAGACTGGCCACTGGGTGAGACAGTGCCCCAATCTTCGACCACTGCCTAAGCCATGTCCTCCATGTGGAGGGCCCCACTGGAAGTCGGACTGCGGACAGACTGCGCAGAGCGGGTCCTCATCCCTTCCTCTGGCTGGCGGATCGAGCAATCCAGGCCTTGATCTGATTGGCCTTGTGGCTGAAGACTGAGGGCGCCTGGACCATCATCTCAAACTCTGAACCTCGGGTAACTCTGATGGTAGCAGGTAGACCAATTTCATTTTTAACTTATACCGGGGCAACCTATTCTGTCCTCCCTGAGTTCAGGGGACCTCTTCAACACTCTGGGGTTTCAGCTGTGGGAATTGACGGCCAAATATCGCAACCCAGGACAACCCAGACACTCACTTGTTCTTTAGGCCCTTATATCTTTCTCCACTCTTTTTTAGTGTTACCAGCCTGCCCCACTCCCTTGTTAGGGCGGGACATTCAATCTAAACTCCATGCTACTTTAACCTTACTCCTTCTCTCCCCACCAACCACTCTCATACTTTACTTTGTCTCCTCCAAGAATCTGCTTCCTCTCCTAACATAAACCCCTGGTGTCCCTCCATCCCCTTGTCCCCTCGAGAGGTCAGGGCGGGGTCGCTGGCCTTGCTGGCCTCCGGTGAAATACCACTACTCTTACCATTTTTTCACTGACCCAGTGAGGTGGGGGGAGGGGCAAGGGGCTCTCACTTCTGGCGCCTGCCAGGTGCGACCTGCTCTGGGGACAGTGCCAGGTGGGGAGTTTGACTGGGGCGGTATACCTGTCAATAGATAACGCAGGTGTCCTAAGGCGAGCTCAGGGAGGACAGAAACCTCCCATGGAGCAGAAGGGCAAAAGCTCCATTGATCTTGATTCTCAGTACCACATATAATATCTCTCACTATAACCTTACGAGGGGTACCTGTAATCTAACTATTCATGATGTGTCTAACCCCCGCAACGGGAGTTTATATGTGCAAGCTCAGAGGGACTTGATGCAATACCAAGAAAATCATACCAGGGAAATTGGTCGCTATCCAGGGTGCAGTTCTGCCGGTGGCACTAGCCCTCTCCTCCCTCTATCATGGTTTAATCATTCGAGCCTTACTGTGGGTCTATCAAACACTTCCCTAGGCCCAAATATGACTGGACTACTTTGCTTACCAGAGGCAATGATGTTTTTAGGTGCACTAAACATTTCTGCCCCCAGGAGAGGAATTGCTATTCAATGCCTAAACCCAGAAAAACAGGGTGGCTTATGGGCAGTAGGATATGTCACCCCAGCCAATACCTTAATCCATTCCTTCGTCTCTAATTCAACCTCATCAAGCCCTGAGCCCAGAAGCCATCAGAGGGCAAAAAGGGGAGTCGGACTCCTCACAGCAGGAGTTACAGCTGCAATTACCACTGCGGGCCTCGTGGGAGGAATTACTCATAATGCCATAACAGCAAAAAACATAACTGCCACCATGGCAAATATAGGTAGAGATACAGGTGAAAACTTCACGCTTCTTTTTTTTTTTTTAATCCTCACCTGAGGACATTTTTCCATTTTTTGTTCAGATAGAGTGGGAGGGAGAGAGAGGAAGAGAGAGAGAGAGAAACATCGACGTGAAAGGGACACATCGAGTGGCTGCCTCCCGCACGACCAACCAGGGCCAGGGACAAACTGCAACCGAGGTACATGCCCTTAGCGGGAACCGAACCCGGGTCTCTCTGGACCGCAGGCCAACGCTCTAACCGCTGAGCCAAACTGGCCAGGGCGAAAATTTCAAGCTTCTTTCAAAAATCTCTTGACTCTCTTGCCTGCATGGTAATAGATAACCGCATTGCACTAGACTATTTACTAGCCAAAGAAGGGGGTGTATGCATGATAGCAAATACATCTTGTTGCTTCTATGTTAACTCAACTGGACAGGTCGAGGAAAGGACACAACGAATTCTAGGTAATGCCTAAAGGAATTTAGTCAGGATACCTAGCCCAATTTACCTGGACAATTATAGAAGCAGCCTTGCCTAAACTAACCTGGCTACTCCCTTTCATACGGCCCCTAGTTTTTTGTTTTTTTTTTTATCCTCACCCAAGGACATTTTTGCATTTATCTTCAGATAGAGCGGGAGGGAGAGAGGGAGGAAGAGAGAGAGAAACATTGATGTGAGAGAGACACATCGAGTGGCTGCCACCCACATGACCCCAACAGGGGCTGGGGACGAACTGCAACTGAGGTACGTGCCCTTGGTGGGAACCAAACCCAGGACTCTCTGGTCGGTGGGCCGACTCTCTAACCGCTGAGCCAAACCGGCCAGGGCTCATAGGGCCCCTTGTATTAGCCTTCTTATTATTGCTTTTCGGACCCTGCCTCTTGTGCCTGATTACTAGGTTTGTACAAAATCGACTGCAAATTTTAGTCAACCAGACAGTTGGACAATTTGTTCTAGCACAGGTTAAAGGATCTTATCGCCCCATTCCCCAAGAAGTTATCTAACAAATTTCTTTTAGGAGTCCACGACGACCCCACACCTGTAGGAAGTAGACAAAGAGAAACTTCGCCCCTTTTCCCTTTTTTATGATCATTATAAGGTAGGAATAAAAGGGTTAGTAATGCTTTAAAGGGTAAAGGTAAAAGTTTGCAAAGGCAGAAACTGGAAATTGTGTTGCTTGCATAACATTTGCTCAGCCTTTTGTTGAGCACGTTTAAGGTTTATCTGAATTGTCCGCAAGGCAATGGATAACCCAGCAGATGCCGGATGAGATACCAGACCAGCCCTACTGCAAGGTGGACAATGGGCCAGATAAAGTACATCAGCAGGAACTGCCGGAAACTAGAAGTAGGGTACATAACTGACACCCCAACCCTAATTCGAGACTGAACCCTTCTCGGCTCAGCCCACCTGCACCCAGGTGCATGCAATAAAGCCATTTTGCTCTACATTGGCCTTGCGTTGTGGATGTGATCTCCTGCGGGCTCAGACCTTTTAAATGCATGATCTACGTTCTCACAGATAATGATTAGATAAGACCTTGGGAGAACAATACCAAATACCAAACCCCAAACTGAGTCCAAAGTGAACAGAGGCCCGTTAATGAAAAATGGAGCAAGGAGTCAGAAACCAAGCAGAGATGGGAGTTGAGTCAAGCTGGAGAGGGTTCCCTCTGCTCCATGGAGATGCTGCAGTGTGAGGCTGCCTCAGCTGAGTGGGTCAGCCTGGCCAGCTCCTGGGGAGAGCAGGTGGAAAGTCAGAGTAGTCTTTTGAAAAACAGGGGGGAAATAAAAAATTAGCTGGAAGAATTGGTGAGGGTAAGAATGAACTTTGCACTGAGTGTCAAGGTGCAAGAAGCAGGAGTGAGGAGACCAGTGAGGTTGATGATCAGGGATTTGAGAGAAGACTGGGGAGAGGACACCATCCGGAAGGAAACCAGGTAGCACCAACACTCTGCCCCCACCCCCCACCCCTTTCTCCGGTGAAGGAATACTACAGCAGCCCATTAATAGATTGTGAAATCGCCCTGGCCAGTTTAGCTCAGGGGTTAGAGCGTCGGCCCGTGGACCAATGAGTCGCAGGTTCCATTCCGGTCAAGGGCACGGACCTCGGTTGCGTTTCTCTTCTCTCTCTCTCTCTCTCTTTCTCACCTTCCCACTCTATCTGAACAAAAGTGGAAAAAATGTCCTCGGGTGAGGATAAAAAAAAAAATTTTGAGATCAATTTAGTGCTTTGTGACTAGCATTTATTAGAAAATAACAGAGTATTGGACATAATAAGGGTAAGGACTGTTTCTGTTTCAGTGTGTGTCTCTACTCAGCTGTAATGTGAACGTGTTTCCTACTATGGTAAAATTAAAAAAAAAAAAAAAAAAAAAAAAAAGCCAGTGTTCTGGAATAGTTTTCTTTGTAGATTTTCGGAATTAACTAGCTCTTCCACTGAGTTAGTGAAGGCATTGTCACTCCATGCATTCCTGATCGTTCATTGTATGCTAGTAATTAGTAAAATCTGCATCCACACTATAGGATGGACCAACTGTCTAGATCAGTTGAAAAGCCTGAATTAAATTTGACTACTTTAAACGAATTTAATGTTTATGATTTCTAAATAGAGCAAGCTAACCAACTGTTGCGTGGTACACAGGGGTGGGTTTAGCCTTGGTGAATAGACAAGAGTAATTTGTAATTGACATTTCAAAGAAGTCTTAGAAACAGGCCAGCCTTTGTTTAAATCATAATTACCCTGTTTGTATGTAAAAGGATACTTCTAAAGCTTTTCAAAACAACTGGTTCTTTTAAGTAGATAATTATTCCCCTTTCCAATCTTGTTTACACTATTCGAAACTTCAGTGAACTGTTTTTTTTCCTCCATAGATAGTACAAAGGTTAACTTCAGCCAGCCCTTCCTTAAATTATCACAAATTCCCAATTAGTGAATTCTAAACAGGGTTCCCCTGTAACAATATACTAGAGACTCGTGTGATGTGTTCTTTATTGCTTTGAATAACATCTGACAAGTTTCCAAGTTCCAGGCCACCTGGATATTCTCTGCGTCAGGAACGTGTGGTCACAGGGGTTCTTGAGAGAGTATAGGCACAAGCATGCGGGGTTGGGGAAGGAGACAAAGGGAGAAAATGCTTTTTTTTTGGTACCTATTATTTATCAACAATATTAGATTATAGTCACTTTTTTGGTATAAAAAAGAGCTGCACTTTTTATCTAAATTTAACAAAGGTACAGATGAAAACAGAAAACTGATTTTTTAAAATTGTCAACTGGAAATTATTAGAGAGGCCTAGAGAAGTTGGCTAAGATATACTTATTCTTTTTTGAATAACATTTCTCATTGCAGATTTCCACTCAGTGCACATTAAAAAAAAAAATCCTAAAAGACAAGAATGTTATAATCCTGGGCAATACAGTTTTCTTGTCCTTATCTTATTTTTTAAAATCTTCTGATCTTGGCTTTTTTTCACGGGCAGTTCCTCAAGCTGCCTTATTACAGGGTCTGTTGTCCATAATCGTTTTTGTTCGTTACGGCCCTCTCTCACCGTGAAGTTTCGTGTGTTCAAAATCTTGATTTAGCAGTGAGAACATCAGGCAGGGAGCCAACTCTGCTACTAATTAGTATAAATCAAAAGGGGGAAACGGGGAGATAAAAACCAGGTCCCAGTGGAAGGGTCTGCAGCCAGGGTTAGTAAGACTGACTGGCAGGTCAGAGTTGAGTAAGAGACAAAGGGGCCTGGAGAAATGCCACTTAGGGCCAGAATCTCTTTGTCTCTTTTCTCTGATTGCGCCCCTTCAGATGCAGAAAGGGTCTGTGGCAGCCTCCTTTGATTGTTTTCCTTCCATTCAAGCAGACCCTCATTTTTGTTCCATTGTTCCACCTCCCATAAAGACTTAGAATTAGGTCCTGATTGGTCAAAGCCAACCATGGCGGTGCCCTTCCGTCAATGAGTGGTTCACGCATGGGTTCATGATCTAATTCTGGAAAGGGTGGTGTGCTGGTGGAGGCATTCTGAGAAAGGTCTTTTTGGTCTTCAAAAAGACTTGCACAGGGAAGAAATGGTTCCTTTTAGTTTGGTGGATGATGTCAAGTCTGCACATGATGACTGCAACTGTGACAGCTACACGTGTCCGTAAAGGTATTACTCTGAACACGTCAGAGTGAGAATGTGGAAAACACTAAGTCCCGAGCTGCTGAATGAACAAACTCTGGAATCATCCTACTATTTGACTTCTCATTAGGCAAGAAAATTCTCCTAATTATTTAAGCATTTTAAGTTGGCTTTTCTGTTACTTGCAGCTAATACAGGGTCTTGGTCTTCTTCTTACCTAATATAATTTTTTTTTTTTTTGAAATTCACCAGAATCCTGAGATTCCAAGATTTTGTTTGTTTTTATTTAAAAAATTTTTTTCTTTATTGATTTGAGAGAGAGAGAGAAGAAGGGAGAGGGAGAGATAGAAACATTGATGAGCGAGAACATTGATTGGCCGCCTCCTGCATGCCCCCCACTGGGGATCGGGCCCACAACCTGGGCATGTGCCCTGACTGGGAATCAAACCGGCAACCTCTTGGTGCATGGGTTGATGCTTGACCACTGAGCCATACCAGCCGGGCTGAAAAAAATACTTTTTTCAGTATAATAATGATTTGGGTATGTTGGGATGAAGTGGAAGTAGGGGGCTGAGGAAAGGAAAGAGGCTGGGAAGGTGTGGATGAAGGTGACTGGTGTGAGGGCAGGGTCCAGGCCGTGGCAGAAAGGAGCATATTACCTTCTACCAGTCAGGAGGGGCATTCTGAGGGGTGAGAAGCAAGGCTACCTGGTACCCCAGGTTACCACACCAACAAAGGGCTAATGGTCATCTGGCCTCTTCTGTAAAATCTCCTGACCTGCTTTGCTTTTGTCTGAAGTTCCTTTAAAGAGGGAAAAGCTTTTTATCGCACAATTAAAGATCAGATAAGAAGATAGTACATGCATATACAGGTTTAGAGTAATACTTTTATTGTGAATGAGGTCAAATAATCAGTAAGAGTAAGTCTGGCCCTGACCGGTTTGGCTCAGTGGTTAGAGCATCGTCCAATGGGCCAATGAGTTTCGGGTTCGATTCCGGTCAAGGGCACATGCCTCGGTTGTGGTTCGTTCCAGCTCTGGTCGGGGTCATTAGGCAGGCAACCAGTGGATATGTCTCTCTCACATCAATGTTTCTCTCTCTCTCCCTCTCTCTCCTTCCACTCTATCTGAACAAAAATGGAAAAAATATCCTCGGGTGAGGATTAAAAAAAAAAAAAAAAAAGAGTGAGTCTGGATTCAGATCCCTCCCTCCTTTGATGAGGAGAAGTTGGGAGGGGTAGACAAAGATAGAATAGGGACTTGAAGAAACCCCTTCCAGCCTAGCTACCTTCCCACACTTGATGCCTCTGCCTGAAAGCCAGTCACCAAATCTTGAAATGTTGAACTCTTCAAGTGTTGAACCTCTCCTCAATTTTAAGACTAATCTCAAAGATCAGCCCTCTAACATTTTCTGTGGCTCTCCCAGGAAAGCTGGGTTCCCACAGTTGAGACCTCTGTTATAACCCTGATCACAGCTAACTGCAATGAAACCCAGTCTTTCAAATGTTTGATGTTCAAATATAACTGGAAGTTTGGGACACTATGCATTGACACCCCTAAACTCCTAGAACTTGAATTTTTGTACTTAAGCTCATGAATGAACTTTTCAAACAACTGCATTGTTTAATTTTATTGGCATCAATTTTTTGTGTGCATCAGTGTTTGTGTATCTATTTGAATATTTGGCCCTTGACATTTACACATGGAAAAATGAATGTTGATGTTAGTGATAAGAAGAGTAGATTTTAATAAATTTAGTGCAGTTGAAACAAAGCTGGAAATCATTAGACAAGCTGGAAGGGATGCATTTTAGTTAGCATCAGTCACATATTTGGACTTAAGCCTGTTGACTCTGTTCATTTGTGGGGAAAAAAAGATCAAAATTAGAGAACACATATAAAATGCTGAAAAATATATTCCTGAAGAATATATCTGAAAGGTGATGTGATTTATATAATTCCTTATATAAATATTAATTCCAGATGAAATAAGATTGAAAGAGAAAACAATGAAACCATAAAAGTACTAGAAAAAAAGCATTAGTAAATGTTTCCTAATTTCAAAGTAGGGAAGACTTTTCCAAGCAAAACATAAATAAAATCCAGAAGCCTTAAAGACTGATGTGTGAACCGCATAAAAATATTGAAACCGAGAAAGAGAGAGGTGGGAAGGGGAGAGAGAAAGAGAGAGAGAGATACTCAGTAAAAAGACAAAGACAGCCCTGGCCGGTTTGGCTCAGCGGTTAGAGCGTCGGTCTGCAGTCCAGAGAGACCTGGGTTTGGTTTCCACTAAGGGCATGTGCTTCGATTGCAGTTTGTCCCCGGCCCTGGTTGGTCGTGCGGGTGGCAGCCACTCGATGTGTCCCTTTCACGTCGATGTTTCTCTCTCTCCCTCCCACTCTATCTGAACAAATAATGAAAAAATGTCCTCGGGTGAGGATAAAAAAAAAAAAAGACAAAGACAAACTAGGAAAAACTTTGGAACACAAAATTAGGGAAAGCCTTTATATCCATACTATATCGTTTTAAAATAAGATAAAACCAAACAAGTTAATAGAAAATTGGTCAGAATATATGAATAGAACGTTCACAGAAGAGGAATTCCAATAACTATTTAAAAAGATGCTCAACTTCACAAATAATTAAAGAAATACAATATAGACAATGAAATATATTTTTTATTTTAGATAGACATAGGTACAATATTTGATGGAGCTAGTATAGGGAAGCTGTGGGAATCAGGCCCTTTCAAAACAATGTTGGTGGGAAAGACAATTGGTGTAATTTCATTGGAGGGCAACCTGCGAATATAAAAAACGCTCGTACTTTGTGACCTAGCAATTCTATTATTAGGAATTGGTCCAATTGCCCTGGCCAGTTTGGTTCAGGGGTTAGAGTACTGGCCAGAGAACCAAAGGGTCTCAGGTTTGATTCCCAGTCAAAGGCATGTACCTGGGTTGTAGGTTTGATTCCAGCCATGGCTGGGGTTGTGCAGGAGGCAATCAATTGATGTGTGTCTCTCACATTGATGTTTCTCTCTCTCTCTCTCTCTCTCTTCCTCTCCTCTCTCTAAAAAAAAGAAAAACCTCAATCAATCAAAAAAGAAATTAACCATAAAATAGTCATCTCTTAAAAAAAAAAGAATAAGTACAACAGAAACATCCTTTCAGATATACAAAAATATATATATAGAGTTCAGCCGGTGTGGCTCAGTGGGTGAGCGCCGACCCATGCACCAAGAGGCTGCCAGTTTGATTTCTGGTCAGGACACATGCCCAGGCTGTGGGCCCGATCCCCAGTGGGGGGCATGCAGGAGGCGGCCAATCAATGTTCTCTCTCACTGATGTTTCTATCTCTCTCCCTCTCCCTCTAAAATAATAAAGAAAAAAATATATAGATATATACTTAAGGATATTATTCACTGAAGTATTGTATCTATTTAGATTGCCATGTTCCTAGAATCTGCTTTTTTTAAATGATATTTTTATTGTGTTGTTTTCTGATTAGAAGTACCCAAGTGTGTTGTAAGAAATTCAAATGACAGCTATGTTAAATTAGAAAGAAAATTGCATCCCAAAGATGATTACTGCTAACAGTTCAATGAATATTATTTCCAGACCATTTTTGTGCATAAACACATGTAATAAGTTAAACTCTTGCTTTCTAAACCTAGGAACTGAATGGATTCAGATAAATATTTTGAGATATATTTCTTCTCATCCCAAATCTTGCTATTCCCTCTCTGGAACTTCAGAGCTGAATACATTTAGAAAACTGAATATCCTTCACTATTTGAATTCACTACCCAAACTTTACCTCTTGCTATCTGAATTTAGAAATAAATAGATTTGGGTAGCCAGGGATAATTGTACAAATATTGTTTTTCTTACAAAAGTTGAATTGCAATACACTCCATTCAACCACTTGTCTTTTTTTTTTTTTTTTTTTTGCTTTTTGACATCATTCCATGTTCATTCATAAAGATCTGTCTCATTTCCTTTTAGTGGATGCATAGTATTCCACTGTATAGATATATGTTAGCAAAAGACTGTTCAGACATCACTTTTTTCCCTCTGGACCAGTAGAAGTTTAATGCAAGCCACATATGAAATTTTTAATATTCTAGTAAATACATTAAAAAAAGTAAAAGGATCGCTGACTGGCATGGTTAGAGCGTCAACCCTCACACCAAAAGGTTGCAAGTTTGATTCCCAGTCAAGGGCAGGGCGTGTGCTGGAGGTAACCAATTGATGTGTTTCTCTCACATCGATGTTTTTCTCTCTTTCTCTCTTCCTTCCTCCCTCCCTTCCAATCTCTCTAAAAATCAATAAAAAAAATTTTCCTTGGGTGAGGATTAACAAAAAACCCCAAACAAACAAAGTAAAAGGAAACAAGTGCAATTAATTTTAATAATATATTTTATTAACTCAATATATCCAAAATACTATTATTTTGAAATGTAATGAATATAAAAATTATTGAGATATCTTACATTCTAATTTTCATACTAAGCCTTTGGTTTTTTTGCCTTTCATCATTACATTATCTAGGAAAATATTTTATATTAAAGCTGGTTTAAGTTTTGGTTAAACAGTCATGTCTTTTAGAGTCATTAGCATTAAACATATTTTTGTTTTACCTGCGTTTACAGAAATTGTTGTGGCGCAAGAGAACCGAGACCGCCAGAGCCAAATTAAAGCCAAATAGAGAGCAAAGCCGGCCGGCAGAGCCAGCCAGCGACTGATCCCCAAGTTCTCGGAGACCAGCACCATACTAAGTCTTTGAAATCTGATGTGTATTTTACATTTATAGTCTATCTCAATTTGGATGCTATATTTTCAACAGTTAAAAATGCCCTACCAAATCATTAAAGTGTGTTTAAAGGAAACATATTTTACACTGCTTCAGTTTTTAAATTTAAGTACAAATTAATTAAAATAAAATTAAAAATTCAGTTTCCCAATCATACCAGTCACATTTCAAGTGGTCAGTGGCCACATATCTTTCTTGTGGTTGCATGACTGGACAGTGCAGAGATAGAACATTTCCATCATCACAGAAAGTTCTGTGGGACAGTGCTGGTCCAGACAGTGAGCTCTTGGCTGATAAAATCTTATTGATCTTCAGAGCTCTAAGGTCACACAGTAGGTATTCCAGAAATGAGCAATCCATGCGTGGATCCTGAACTAGGGTGATCGTGAATGGAAAGCTGATGCAGAAAGAGAAGATCAGAAGACAGATCTTTACAACATGGTGTCGGTGGCCTCTCTTTACTTCCAGCTGAGGAAGGACAAATAGTGATTGTACTGGAGGTCTTCCCAGCTTGATGTTGCAAACAGCAATAATTAGTGGAGTCTGTTTGTTCTTCCCAACTGACTAATACAAAAAAAGAATTTGTGTAACAGATTTTAGACTCAAGCAAGTGCAAAGGCTGTTTTTGGAAGGAGAAGACTGGAGGTAATCTAGGTTCCACAGGTTAACACAGTGGTTGTCTGCTGGTGACAGGAGGGGGCAGCAGAGAGTGGGCAGGATGGTGAGCTCTGGGTAGTCCCAAAGGAAGGGTTGTTGGGAAAATGGAATATTAGGGTGAACCCAAACCAGGAACTCACAGACCAAAAGGAAAGGCAGGTTAGAAAGCACATCAAGAGGGACCCCAAACCAGGCTGGGACTAAGGTGTAAGGAAGATGTTGAGATCTGTGGTTTCCCACCTCAGAAGATTTGTTTTTTCTTTTTTTAAAATTGTTTTTTCTTTATTGATTTTAGAGAGAGGAAGGGAGAATGAGAGAGAGATGGAAACATTGATGAGAGAGAACATCGACTGGCCACCTCCTGCATGTCCCCCACTGGGGAATTGGCCCACAACCTGGGCAGGTGCCCTGACCGGGAATCAAACCAGCGACCTCTTGGTGCGTGGGTCGACGCTCAACTACTGAGCCACACCAGCCTGGCTGTTTCTTTCTTTTTTTCTATTTAAATTATAAGTAAAATGAAGAAAATGAAAGTTACTGTTAACTACAAAGAAATTTTGGCAATTTGTGGAGCCAAGTCATTGGGTTAACTTTTTGGTATATTTCCTTCCTATATAATCATTTTGAATACGTTTTGTTTTGTAAGCTGCCTTACAAAAAAAGAAACCCTGAAATATTCCATAACATCTTTCCATGTCTCTGCATAGTCATAATATTCGTATACAATTCTTATCATCTTTGGTTGGTGTGGATTTGCTCTGCTTGATTTAACCAGTTGCCAATTAGAAGCCACTAGGATTTTTCTAAATTTTCACCATTTAAAAAAACATAAATTTTAGGTAAATCTTTATGTGTATTTATGAGGATCTCCTTGGAATAAATTCCTAAAAGTAGAACGGTAGGTGCAGAGGTCCATATCTATAAGTTTTTGGATTTGAATTGCCAAATCTGTCCCTTGGAAGGCTGTAACAGTACACACTTTCCACTAGTGCCCATTTTCCCCAAACCCTCACCAATTCTGGATAATATTAAACACAAGTATTGAATCTATAGATTTTTTGGGGTAGTATGGACATTTTAACCATGTTAATTCTTCCTACTCATGAGCATGGTAAATCCTTCCATTTATTTGTAACTTCTTCATTTTCTTTCTTCAATGTCTTATAGTTTCCAAGTGCAGGTCTTTTACCTCCTTGGTTAAATTTATTCCTAGATTTGGGTGAAAAAGGTGAAAGGGATTAAGAAGTACAAATCGCCAATTAAACGTTTTTAAAATGTTATTTATTTATTTATTTTAATCCTCATCTGAGGATATTTTTCTGTTAATCTTCAGATAGAGTGGGAGGGAGAGAGAGAGAGGAGAAACATCGGTGTGAGAGAGACACATCGATTGGTTGCCTCCTGCAGGACCCTGACCAGGGCCAGGGACTGAACCGCAACCGAGGTACGTGCCTTTGACCAGAATCAAACCCGCGACCCTTTGGTCCTCATTGAGCCAAACCGGCCAGGGTCAAATTGTCAATTATAAAAATAGTCATAGGATGTAAAGTGCAGCATAGGGAATACAGTCAGTAGTATTGTAAAAACTATGTATGGTGTTAGATGGGTGGGTACTCGACTTACCGGGGTGATCACTTCATAAGGTATATAAATGTCTAATCACTATGCTTTACACTTGAATCTAATATAATATTATATGTCAACTGTAATTGAAAAATAAATTTTTTTTTTATCCTCACTTGAGGACATTTTTGCATTTATCTTGAGATAGAGCTGGAGGGAGAAAGAGAAAGAGAGAAACATCGATGTAAGAGAGACACATTGAGTGGTTGCCACCCACATGACCCCAACCGGGGCCAGGGACAAACTGCAACGGAGCTACGTGCCCTTAGCGGGAACCGAACCCGGGACTCTCTGGACCGCAGGCCGACACTCTAACTGCTGAGCCAAACTGGCAAGGGCCAAACATCCTTTATAATAAAAAAAACCAACAACTTTGCTAACCTGACTAATGAAAAAAAAAAGGTATCTCATTTGTTAAAATAGCATTTCTTTGGTTACTACAGATGTTGAACATTTTTAAATATTTGGTTATATATTTGTGTGTATGTGTTTGTTTGATCTGCCTATTTTTATTATTGTCTATTTTCTTCACGATATTTTCTTGTATGGTTTTGTAAGTACTGTCTCCATAGTAAGGAAATTAACCCTTTAAAATACATGCTACTATGAGTCAGGTCTTTAAGCATTAGCTACCTGTGATTCCAAGGATGGCACCATGTCCTTCATAAATGCTTACTTTCTTGGCTGCGAAATAGATAAATAAATAAATAAATAAAATGCTGCAAATATTTCCCACTGTACATTGTTTGCTTCTTCGTGTTTTCCCATGTGGCTTCCCAGAAAGTTTTATTTTTATTTATTTATTTTTTAAATCCTCACCCGAGGATATTTTTCCATTTATTTTCAGACAGAGTGGGAGGGGGAGAGAGAGAGAGAGAAACATCGAAGTGAGAGGGACAGATCGACTGGCTGCCTCCCGCACAACCCCAACCGGGATCAGGCATGAACTGCAACTGAAGTACGTGCCCTTGACCGGAATCGAGCCCGCGTCTCTTTGGTCCACAGGCCGACGCTCTAACTGCTGAGCCAAACCGGCCAGGGCAAGTTTTATTTTTTTAATAAACTTTTAATTTTAAAGCACTTTTTGGAATAACTTTGGATTTGCAGAAAACTTTCCAAGACAGAAAAGTTGCCAAGGGAGTTTCTGTGTATCTTTCACTCATCTTTCCCTAACATTAACATCTTCCATAACCACGGTATAATTGTCAAAACAAAGCAATCCCATACGATGTTAGAGTTGCTTTGTTCATGTGTGGCAAAGAATCAAGCAGCTCTGATATAATGATCTTCCTCTGATGGAAAGTTCGGTTTAAAGTTTGGTTGATTGAAATTTGGAGCACGTTTTTTTCCCCCCCGAAAGTATGACTTTTTGTATTTTCCAGTCAGAGCACAGGAGTTTATCTAATCCATAATGTTCTAAAAAATATCATTAATGGTTTACTAACAGAGCTATAGAACTCTTTTTACTACACGTAACACTGTACCTACATGCAAAGACATTCAGAATTTTGATTTTGAAGAGCTTTGGAGTCTGCTGTACTAGTTGGTTCTCCTATGTTCCATTTAGTGTCTTACTCTTCCTACTGTTAGGCTCCTCACTTGCTGAAGTTAAAGGGCGAAGGTGAGAAGTGTGCCTAACATCATCCTTAATAGGAAACAACGTGCCATTAGAACACTTTCCTAAAGAGAGCGATCATCTTTCTCTTTCTGAATTATAGCTTCCCCAGGGATAGGTTGATAAGGAAGTGTTTGGTCTGAAATGGTCTTTTTCTAGAGCTGAGTAGAATTACTTTGGATAACTGGACAGTCCAGAGTGTCAGAGCAGTGACCTGGGGTCTGAGGACAGAGTTCCTAGTGCCTACTCAAAGCCTGGACCAGCCCCAGGTTTGTGCAGGACACTTCCCCGCCTGGGGTCTCGGCTCGTCATCTGCAAAGCAAGGGGCCTTCAGTGACCTCTTTCCGACTGGATAGTTTCTCAGCGATTCTCAAAAACAGCTTTTATTGGGGGTGATGCGTATGTTCATGATTGTGGTAATAGTTTCACGGATGTGTATACATGTGTCAAAACTTATCAAATCGCATATTTTAAATATAGCAGTTTATTGTATGTTATGTACACCTCAATACAGCTATCTAAACAAATTTTATGCAGCTTCTAGAATGATGGGGGGGGGGGTAGAAGGATGAAGCTCTATTTGATAAGGGTCTGTTTATATTGTCAGGAACAACAGTGACAGAAATAACAGTGCTGTCTGGAGTTGTCCCTACAGCCTCCTACTAAGGCTTGTGCTTTCTCCTCCTCTGACTTCTGTGTATGTATGTATGTATTTTAAATCCTCATAGGAGGATATTTTTCCATTTATCTTCAGATAGAGTGGGAGGGAGAGAGAAAGAGGGAGAGGAAGAGAGAAACATCGTTGTGAGATAGACAACACATCGACTGGCTGTCTTCTGCATGACCCTAACCAGAACCGGGGACCAAACCGCAACGGCCCTTGACTGGAATCGAACCCACGACTCTGGTCTGCAGGCTGACGCTCTAACTGCTGAGCCAAACTGGCCAGGGCTATTTATTTCTTTTTAATTACTATTTTCATCCATTCCAGGGAATGTTCTTTTTCCTCATGATCCTGGAGTCCTCTCTCTTCTTTGAACTAACTCTAGGCTCAGGAGTGAGGGGTGCAAGCTTATCTTGGATCCTCACTGCAGCTCTTGGCTCATCCCCACTGTCCTTTTCAGGAAGAAGAAGAGAGCTCTCGTGTACCTAACACATAGTGAATTCAATTCACTAGGGGGTACTTCCCAATAAAAATTCCTCCTTGACTCTTTGGAACTTCCCGTAAGGTGACAATTGGAGGAGGAACTGCTGAGAGGCTGCCGTGGAGGTGGCCATCTGGAAAGCACCCTTTCCCTGACTTCTCCTGTACCCAGCCAGGCCCAGTCCTTCAAGATGCACTTGTGATTCTTCCACTGAAATACCTCTTTGAGCCCATCTCATGCCTTCCTCTGCTACCACCTAGTCCAGACGCATCATCTGAAGTCTGGATTTCTCTAGAAAGCTCCTTACTTGGCTTCCTGCTTAGAGTATCTCTGCTGGGCAACCCGTCTTGCAAGACTCAGTACTGCCTTCATCATCACTTACCTGCTCAGAAACCCTCTGAGGCTCTTTTCTTCCCCTCTCATTAGGCGTGAACTCTGCTGGGACTGAGGCCCTCCACCATGCAGCCCCACCTTCTCACATTTCACCTTCCCCACCCTCCAAGGTCAAGTCTGCCCGAGTGGGGTGTTTCCTCCCGAACTCAACCACGTGCCGTGTGTTTTTCCATTTCTCTACCTTTCTCGTGTTTCCCTACCGCCAGAAATCCAGGCTGTCTCAGCAAATTCTATCCACCCTAAGACTCAGTTCCAACCCCGTCTTTGCCAAGAAGCTTTTACGGATCCTCCAAGTACACTCACTTCAATTCATGTGACTACTGTTTACCTGAGAGGTGCTGGGGACGTGAGGATGAATTGTGTCCTCAGCCTCGTTGTTTCTGTTTTCTCCAGACACCCAACAGACTAAAAGAAAACAAAAACAAAACAAAACAAAAAAAAACACCAAGTTTTTTTTCTTCTTTTTTTTTATTAATTTCTTTTTGTTACAGATGTTTCTCCTTTTTTCTCCATTGACACCCTCCTCCCCATCCCCCCACCCCGTCCCCAGCTTTGTTGTCCATGTCCATCAGTTATGCATACATGCATATAAGTTCTGTAGTTTATCTCTTCCCTCCTTCCCAACCCCCTCTTCTAAGGGTTGTCAGTTTGTACCCTACTTCCACATCTCTGGGTCTACCCTACCACCAAGTTTTATTCAAGAGTTTCTTAAACCAGAAATACCCTTTCCCCTTCAAGTAGTTACTTGAGAATTCTAACCCAGGGATTTAAAGTTTGTGCAAATGAAGAATCTGACACACAGCCCTGGCTGATTTGGCTCAGTGGTTGGAGCGTCAGCTGATGGACCAAAGGGTCTCGGGTTTGATTCCTGGTCAGGGGCAGGTGCCTGGGTTGTAGGTTCAATCCCCAGCCCTTTGGGGTCATGTGGGAGGCAACCAGTCAGTGTGTCTCTCTCCCTCCCTCCCTTCCACTCTATCTAAAAATCAATGGGAAAATATTCTCCAGTGAGGATGAAAAAAATCAAAACAGAATCTGACACACAGAGGACAGATGAAAATTTCCTTGTGTCTGTTTATGGTTGATTCTTGTTAGGCTGAATATAATGTGTGTGAATGTCTAAAGTGGAATAAAATATGATTCCTAAAAGTAGCTAAGTGTATTTTCTTCTTTTACAATGAAGAGCAAATTCAGATTAATGTAGATCTATGCTATAGATGAAAAAAGATCACCTTTATTTTAAAAAGTGTTTAAAAATCAGAATCTATGACATGATATCATTTTTGTTTAAGGAAAAGCTCTAAAACACAGAAATTTGGAAAGATATACACCAAATGATTTTCTTTGGGTGGAGAAATTACTGGCGATTACGTAAAAACACTTCCGTTTTATCTAAACTTTCTGTTACAAGCAGTTTCATTGTCATAATCAGAAAGACGTTTTCATTTTGGGGAAGAAGAACAGAAACAAAGACATCAATTTGATACAAATGCAGATGGATCACTTTAGAGACAGTTCAAATTTGAATATTAAGAGGCCTTCTGTTTAGTTTTAATATAGAGTGAGGACTGGACAGGGCCACATCTACAGGGAGAGTCCGCAGATGTGGACTCGGTGATTGCAGGGTAAACATTACAAAAACAAACAAATGAGCAAACTAATGGAATGTGATAGACAGGATGCCCAAGTAATTACTATAAATGCTGTGTCTTTTTTTTGGTTAAAGACCCAGAAAGGACTTTAACCTCTAGGTCTATTAATCTGGCTTCTATCACTGGGTAGAACTTGGGGCACTTTATGTTCTAAATCACGCACACATACTTTGCCCTCGGTATGCTCTTTCCATTATAGTTTGTTATCTCATCATAAGGACGGAAAATGTACAAATTGGTGATATCACACAGGTGGGTGTCTACAACCTTGAGAATTTGACCTGCAGGTGGGAATTTTACCATGTGGCAATTCACTTGAGTTCTTTGACTGCTGACAGGTCAGCCTCGGTCATGGTCCCTATAAATAACTTCAGGACTGACACTGAATTCTGGACTCAGGGAAGACCGGTGACCATGAGGTTGATCCTGTTTTTTGGTGCCCTTTTGGGGCATATCTACTGCCGAGAAACATTTGTGGGGTAAGCTACACTTTCTGATACCTGTTTGAATTTTGCTTGCTTGCTTCATAGAGTCTCTCACTGGACTGTGGCAGAATCATGGGGACGTATTCAGCATTTTCAGAGAGTTCTCTTAGATTTGGAGAGGAGATAGTGGGATTAATAGAAATGAGTGATGAGAGAGAGAGAGAGAGCGAGCGAGCGAAATAACATTTAAAGGAAAAAAAAAACAAAAACCCGAATACATATACCCTATTTCTCTCTGTCCTCACTCATTTTCCCCTCCTATCATCAGGATGTAGGATGATAGACATGAGTGAAAATAAAGCTGTTTGGCCATTTATCTGAATGCCATCTCAATAAGTGACAGGTTATTCTCCCGCCTCCTCCTCTTTACCTCTGGAGCTTCATCTCCATGTCAACCGTTGTCTTCCCATCTTCAGATCTAGTGCCCAGGCAGTGGAGCCTCATGAAGTGGGAAGACTAGGGCAGCAGATTTCACAACAACTCCAGCTCTCACGGTTTTTAAGATCCACCTTTGCTCCAAAGCATAATACTATGGTTCCAGGATTCTCCGAAAGGCTTTAGGTGGCACTTCTCGAAGAGGGTTCCAGGGAACTAACGAAGTGGTCAAACAAATTTGGCCCCCCAAAGCGGATGGTCAAATAAACTTTGGAATCAGAGGGCTAAATAAACTATAGGATTTCTAGGTTCTTTTACTAAATTAGCATGCCCTGTAAATCTATGGGAGGGGATCTAGGTTGCTGCATCTACCCAGTATTTTTTTTTTTTATCCTCACCCGAGGACATTTTTCCATTTTTTGTTCAGATAGAGTGGGAGGGAGAGAGAGGAAGAGAGAGAGAGAGAGAGAGAGAGAGAGAGAGAGAGAGAGAGAGAGAGAGAGAGAAACATCGACGTGAAAGGGACACATCGAATGGCTGCCTCCCGCACAACCCAACCAGGGGCCGGGGACAAACTGCAACCAAGGTACGCGCCCTTAGCGGGAACCGAACTCGGGTCTCTCTGGACCGCAGGCCGACGCTCTAACCGCTGAGCCAAACCGGCCAGGGCATCTACCCAGCATTTTTGATCATCAAACTCCTCCTCACTTTTTAAAAAATGCTGAGCAACTCGGCTACTATTCCTTAGTACACACACCAGGAAATATTAGCTTAATGTATTACTTTTCCCAGTGCCTTTCCATTTTGAAGGAGGACTTCTGGGAGTCTATGTATTAATCAAAAGGAATGACACTGAAATGGAAGAATTTTCAGACCATCTCTGGCAGATGGACACTTGAAGGCAGGAGAGCCTTGAAGATCTCATTCCATCACCTGTATTCCACTCGAGTTCATTGGCGCTTGATTTCAGAAGACCTGATCTTATCCCTGCACATGACTCTTTGTACCACTCCCTTCCCCACCGTACAAATGGGCAGGGCAGTGACACAAGAAATCAGCCTACTTGGAGAAAGAGATAGAAGAGAGACAGCTGTCACCAAGGGTGACAAAAATCCAGCTCTATTACCCAACTTTTTTCTGAAGATGTGTTTGCTTGTTTTGCAACTTCTTTTTCCTGCCAAGTCGTTCTTGATATCCTCATTATGTGTGTGTGTGTACAGAGGCACACCATGATTTCCCTGGATCCCAACTGTCCCTAGCCGTATCTCAAGTTTGAGCTACATAACTGGCGTTTGGTGATGGAACTCTCATACATTTCAGTTAACAACAGCAAAAAAAACCCCACCCTAGGTCTACCCAGATGTGAATTCAATTCCTCTTACAAGCACCAAACTAATTATTCCACTTAAAAAAAAACAAAACACCCTTATATCTGAAAAACAGGAACAGACAAGTTTTAAAAGCCAATTCTTTATGAGCAGCAGGTGCTGTTCGAGAATAATCATTAGCTAAAGGAAAGGTAACTTTAATGTCATGCTTCCTGCTAGGAGCAGGTACACCTCTTAATTATTATTTAGATAACATACCCTTGGGGGAAGCAAAGCCATTCTATCCACCGCTCCTTCTGGGGATGTGGGTCAGTATACTATTTGTTAGTTTCTTGATTGTCAAAGAGATTATTAACTGCCGCATTAACCTCCCGGCATGTGGAGACTAATAGGAGCAGAAAGCAACAAGAAACAGTGTCCAGGTTTTGCTTTTAAGGTCATGCCTGTGGTTCATATTCTTTAGAGATCAAGTTCTTGAGATCATACCAAGGAATGAAGAACAAATAAAGAATCTGATGGAACTGGAGGCTGAACAACATCTTCAGGTATCTGTCCTAGATGGAGTTTCTGTTCCCCAGAGTGGCTACTCCGCAGACGCGATGATTGAGATCTCTTCCTTTGGACTGTATCTCATCTTCTCTGACAGTGTGTGGAAAGCTAACTCATGAAGCTGGGATGCAGAAAACCTGGGCTCTTGTCCCAACTATGTGACATTGGGCAAGTCACCTATGTTTCCTGTGTCTCATTTTCCCATTCAGTATAATGAGAACGAATAAACCATTTTTCTATCTCACAGGTTTAGTGTAAAAATGAGAAGAGAGACTGAAGTTATTTTGAAAAATTTCCAACACCTTTAACGCATTATTTCCCTCCTAAAATGATTTATAGTATTAACATTCTGTTGTAAAATGAATTAGACCACTTAAATGTCAACTGTTTAAAAAACTGCCATCGTTTTAAATAATCTGTTCCTTCTGCCCATTTTAATATCTAATCATGGGGTGGGGGTGGGGGTTATAACACATGTGCCGATGCTTGGCTATTTAAAAACCCTTCTTGCAATATCATAGTGATTCTACAATGATTCTAGTCTTGTGGGCTTGAGGTAAAATAGATATGAATTTATTTCTTGAAATCTATCAGTGCTGAGCTGTCCTCTTCCCTGGAATTACCCACTCATTGCCTTGGCCTTTTATCCCTTTCAGCTTGATTTCTGGAAATCACCCACCACACCAGGAGAGACAGCCCATGTCCGAGTTCCCTTTGTCAGTGTCCAGGCAGTCAAAGTTTTCTTGGAGTCCCAGGACATTGCTTATTCCATCATGATTGACGATGTTCAGGTAATTACCCCACAGACCATCCTTCCAGAGGCTTGCTGGTCCACTTGAACTGAAGGACCATCCTCTTTTATCCTTGGGTACCCTCTGCCAAGGAGGGGATCTGTGGGTGCCATTAGGGCCTTCCTCCAATCTGGGCCACCTCTGTAGAGTGGGTAGGGAGGCACTGTCCTTCTCCCTTCTGCGTTTGGCACAGATGGGATATGGTAATACAAAATGTAAGGAAAAGGGCAAAAGAGTCTCCAGCATGAAATATAAAAGGCAAACTGGTGGGTGTTAGTCAGAGTAGGTCAAAGTAAGGTGTTATTCATCTAGTTTTTAATTGGAGGTTACCTTAGGCCGTGTGAACCGAAGACAAAGCAGTCAACTTCATAGACTATAACAGAATTTATTATAGGGTAATTGACTTCCAGGAAGATTGGGCTAGAGTAGACAGACAGATGGCCCAGCAGTTTTGTGCAAATTATTCTTTGCTACCAGACCCCTGGTACTTTTGTGTGAGTGTGTACTTTTTTACAGTATAACACGGATACTAATGATTGACAAGATAAAGGGACAAAGAATGCAGTAGCTCGTGGGGACATACCTCCTGATGGTTTGTGATAGATCAGTGATTTTTCAACCGGTGTGCAGCAAGAATTTTTAAAACATGCAATACCTGCCCTGGCCTGTTTGGCTCAGCGGTTAGAGCGTCGGCCTGTGGACCAGAGAGTCCTGGGTTTGGCTCCCGCTAAGGGCATGTGTCTCGGTTGCAGTTTGTCCCCAGCCCCAGTTGGGGTCGTGTGGGTGGCAACCACTCGATGTGTCTCTCTCACGTCGATGTTTCTCTCTCTCTCTTCCTCCCTCTCTCCCTCTTGCTCTATCTGAAGATAAAAAACGCAAAAATGTCCTCAGGTGAGGATTAAAAAACAAAAAACAAAAAAACATGCAATACCTGTATATTTAGTCAGGGGCCCTGACCTCTTTTCCCTTAGATTGTCAAATTAAAAAATGACAACGGCCAACACAACAATAGCCGTCCAGTGTGAATGAATCAAAATTATACCTGTTTTTTGGTCAGATAGGCAAACAATATATTTTTTGGTGTGCCACAGAATGTTAGTAATTAGCTTGTGTGTGCCACGAGATGAAAAAGGTTGACAACTGCTGTGATAGATGATTGTTCATAATCGATACTATTGCCAGTTTGATATTTATCTCGGTTGTCATGTCATTCTGGATGTTGCTAACAAAAAATATTCATGGCTACATTTTAAGGAACACAGATAATCATCAATTAGAAAGCTTTGATATGCTTGCTGAGGACTGTGAAGTTGTTCAAAGGACATAGCATAAAACTTAAAAAATGAAATGCAATCCGGGACACAGAGATGGAGTTGGTTTGGTTCACATCTACATCTGTACACCCTGGGTTCCCAGAGAGGTAGGGTGAGCCACGAGACAACCACGGGACGGACTGTCATCCTGTATTTGCAGCATCTGGCCGGCCAGAAGCCCCATTAATGCCCCATCCACTGTCAGGGTGCCACCAGAATAAGGGAAAGGCAAGACCCCAAAGCCTATAGGACAGGAAAAGGAATGTTTGGGACTGGGGACCTGAGTGTCACCATTTCCTTCACAATGGTAGATGCAAATGCATCGCTATAAACTAATCACCAGTATAACTGGTTTGTCTTAGGTTCTGTTGGACAAAGAGAATGAAGAAATGTTGTTTAACCAGAAAAGAGAACGGAATGGTAACTTCAACTTTGAGGCTTATCATACCTTCGAAGAGGTAGGTGTTTCAAAAAGAACACTTGAGAGATGGGCCATTCTCTCCTCAGATGACAAAGCCTACACTTCCACTTGGTGACTTAATGGAAATTATTCTCATGTTTCCTAACTTCTCCAAGTTTCCTTAGGGTTTCACACCCAGTATTGTCACTGCCTAAAGGCAGGACCTGACGCCCACCTGCCCATCCCAGCAGCCATCCCATTATTTTCGAAGCATCCAGGAGCGTCTTAAGTGAGCGCACACAGCCTGCCATGCTGGTGCTATCTGCTCAAGGCCCTCTTGCTGATTTCTGGCCTGTTCTGCTTACAAAGCCATTTGAAAACTGTGCTTCGTGGCTGTCACTGATGATAGAATCAGGGGACATCTTGACACCTCTGACTTCCAGCCAAGGGCAAGGTCTCCCAACCTGCCCAAGGCTCCCATACCCCCCAGTGGCAGTCTCTGCTGTCTTTCCTGAATTTTGCTGGAGTGAAGAAGCCCCCTTCCTCCACCTGAGTCACACACTGACACCTGGGCACCTGGACAGTGTTGCCCTTGTCTCTGTGACAGAACTTTCATCCAACCCACATTGTTCTATTTGCACTAACTCATTTGGGGATGAGGGATGGATGGGAGGGGATGAAAACATGGGACTGAAGGTTTAAGGGGAGTAGGAAAGGGCCAGAAAGGAGGTATCTGGTAGGTACCGATCCCCCCCATCAGGAATTACAAAATGCAAAGAACTCTGAAAACTAAGCTTCCCCCTAATTTATTCGGTGGCAAAACCTAGCCTAAAGTCATTTGGGGGCAAAATCTGACCCAAACGGACCTGCTCCCCATGTGTGTCACTGCCGGAAACTCCATGGATCTGAACAGGGAGCAATGCCGCAGGTATAACATCCAGCTCTGGCTTCCAGCCTCCCTCAAAAACCTTAATTGGAAAAACGTGTGGCCCCTAAGGATTTCGGATGGGGGGCTGTGGATCGACGCCGCGAGGGAGGAAAGGCAACCACACTCCCTCACACATTGCTGTGTCCCACGGAGAGCAAATGCTGGCAACAGCTGGAGAAGCTGCTTTCACGCTGTTCCTTCTCCAGACGCGCCCAGACATGTCTCCACCCCAGCCATGGGCGCAGCATGGGCGCCCCAGCTGCACAGCATGTCAATCAGCTCCGCAAACAGGAGGCGAGGTCGTGGCGACAGGGGCGCCGGCGGCGGGCACCCCGGTGCCCGGCCTGCACCAGCCCCGCTGCGTCCCGTAGTGCCCGCCTCGCCCCCAATCCCCTTTCCCCCCATGGCACCACCATTTGTGCCCCTCTGCGGGTACGGGCGGGACGCCTCGGCTGGGGAGGGCCCACTGCAGGGCCGGCCGACCACGCCGGCGCCAAGCCGAGACGGGCCATTTTGTTTCCAGCACCAACCCGGAGGAGCGGCCCCGCGCGGCAAAATGGCTCCGCCGGCCCCCCGCCGGGCCCCCCGCCCCCGCCCCGCGCACGCGGTCCTGCGGGAAGGGACGGGACGAGGGAGAGAAGGCGCGAATGGATGCATCGGGTCGTTCATTTGCAAATGTCTATGTATTCTCCTTAAACATTTCAGATTTCCCAAGCAATGGACAACCTCGTGGCCGAGCACCCTGGACTAGTGAGCAAAGTGACCATTGGCTATTCTTTCGAAAGGCGGCCCATGAACGTGCTCAAGGTACACGGTGCAGCGGGGCTCTCTCCCCCGCTTCTGGAACCGCGCGGGGCCCGGGCGGGCTGCCCCTCCGGGCTCGGCCTGCAGAGCGCCCCCCCGCCGGCCCTGAGTGTGCACCTCCCCACGACCTGCCCCCGCCCCTCCCCCGCCCTCCCCCCTGCGCGCACTGACACGGGTCTGCAGGAGTGAATTAATGCTCTGATCTTGATCGATTCCCGCGCAGGGAACCCGAGACCAACGCGCCAATAGGAACAGAGGGAGGATGGGGCCGGCCGAGCGAGGGGGGCGGGGGCGGTGGTGCGGGACGCGGGCGAGGGTGGGGGAGAGCTGCGCTGGTCTGCAATTAATCAAGCTAGTAGTTCTGCGCCTTGTTTCTCTTGTTGGCCCCTCTTTTCTTTCCTCCCTTTTTTTTTTTTTAAACCGAGAGGTTTAAGCGCCAAAGCCAGAGCCGCGTTTAAAAACAGGAGTTCCCGCCGTGTGCGAAAGGAGGGCAGGCAACGAAATCGCAAAGGGCAAGTGCCCAGAAACCAAGCACATGTTAGGTATTCCAACCTGTAACCTCTAACAGACTCGGTGCGGAAATTCCAAGTTTTTTAACCTTGCCCTGAAAAGGGTGAAAATTATTTCCCCAGATTTCCTAGAAAGAGTTTGTTAAGGGAAAAAAAAAAAGAATGTCACAACTCCCTGCTAAATTTGGAAACGTTATGGCTGAGAACCAAGGGACTCGAGACAGATGGATTTCACCAGAATGTTTTTCTCAAAGCAGGCCGGAGAGGAGTGGTTTGCCTACTTTATTGACACTGGGCTAGGCTACATTTGCTAATATTCACTACCTTCTTTTTAAAAATTTCCTCTTGCCTGTTTCTCCTGCAGCTGGGTCAGGAAACCGCAGACCCCCCTCCCCGGATTTTCCTGGCCTTCCCTTCTGCAGGGTGGTTCGTGGTTGAGAATGTTAGGTGTTTTTGAAAGTTCCGTGCTTTTTACATTTGAACCCTTTGGAGGAAGAGGCAGGGAACACTTTGAACGAAAACTCTCAAAACCCGTGAAATATAATTTTTAGCAAGGATTTGCATTTCTCATTTACCTTATCTGCTATGTTTAGAGTGCTGCACAGAGATAGAAGTTGATGGTGCAAAAATAATCTTTTCCTCCCCATTTACTGATCCAGTTGGCAAAGCCACTGCTCCAAATAAAACTGAGTCACTTAGATCATAAAATTTAAACTCTGGAAAGTGCCTCCAGAGCTTGCCATCCTGTTTTTATGAAGGACTCAAAAGGTTATCACGAGCATTTTTATTACAAAAATAACAGTCAATGCATAAAACTGGAAAATAGAGAAATAAACCAAAAAAAAAAAGAAGAAAAATTCCCACATTCCTAATTCCACAACTATGGAATGATAGCTATCAACATGTTGCTGTGTATTTCTCTATTTTTCTCCCCCTCTCCCTTCTTCTGATATGTTTGTGTGTGTACAAATACATATATACAAACAAACTAGGCTTTTTAGAAAATAAAAATGGCATCATACTATTCTGTAACCTGTTTTTTAAAATTCACAACAGGCAATGAACATATTTTGTTTTCTTTTTAAAAAAATGTTTTTATTGATTTCAGAGAGAGGAAGGGAGAGGGAGATATAGAAACATAGATGAGAACTGTCGATTGGCTGCCTCCCACATGCCCCCCACTGGGGATCTAGCCCACAACCCAGGCATGTGCCCTGACCGGGAATCGAACTCACAATGAACATATTTTCATGTCATTTACATTATCTGCAGTGATTTTTTTACAAACACGAAAAAAGAAAGTCTATGCTTTCATTATCCTGCACTTAAGCTTCCATTAAAATTAAAGGAAGGAGACCAAAAAAATCATGTTAAGTGAGAAGACTTAATTGATTCATCACTGTCTACACTTCCTCCTTCTCTCTCAATCACATCAAGTACAGAAAGAGGGACAGACAAGGGTAAAAGAGAGGGGACTGGGGCCCACAGCGATGGATCGTTCACATTTCCACGCTTCTCTTGCAGTTCAGTACCGGAGGAGACAAGCCGGCCATCTGGCTAGATGCTGGGATCCATGCTCGAGAGTGGGTTACACAAGCTACTGCATTGTGGACAGCAAATAAGGTCATTTTGCCTAAAATTCCTCAATTATTTTGTCTTTTGGGATCAGACCCCACCTAATCACACAACAGTCCCTGTAGTCCTAACAGCTGATGCTCTCAGCCCAATGGCTTCTCTTGTCACACAGGCAGGAAACAGATCCGTTCAACCTTTTTTGGTATTGCTCCAGCCAGCACCCTGGCACTCTCCCTCACGTGGGCCACTATGTGCCTGTTAAAAGAAATAGCGAGCTAGAAGAGACTGAGAGGGTAGCAAAGAAAGACCCCCAGGAGTCAGATTTCAGCATAAGAACAGACAAGAGAAAAATTGCTTTGCTGTCTCGAATTCCCAGGGCCGAGGCACGACGTGTTAGAAATCTATAAAATCACAAAAGGGGCTCAGATGGAAAATATAAACAGGTGCTAGAAGAGTTTACTTTGGCCTACAGATCCAAAGTGGAATTAGGTAAGGGTTTTTGGTGGTTCTGAAAATTTTCCAAATCTGATTTTGAAGTCAGGGTGTAGCAATACCTCTCTTCCACATGTTCATTGGAATTAGAGTCAGGACACCAGGCTGGGTGTGACCTCGTCTGGTATTTCTTAAGTAATTCAAAAGTGACATGCTATAAATCAGAATGTTAATTCATGAGCAAAGGAAATCAATCCACATCAGATCACTCAAGCATGTGCAACCACGTGCATACCGACTGATACATTTTCCCCTTCAATTAAAATGCGGTTACCTTTAGGGTATTATGAAATGGATATTTAACAGTTGAATAATAATGCTTTAGGATGGCTGAGCACAGGAAATGAGTAAATTTTAATCCAGCAGAAACTTCAACTCTACTGCAATTGATTGCAGGTAGAAATTTAATTCTCCAAATCGAATTTAACCGATTCTCTGTATCTTTAGAAAAGTCTCCACATATTTAAGTTATCTGATGTTGGTTGTGAGTTCTTTTGGAAAGCTACCTTGAGTGGTGATTAAGGAAAACAGCAAACATTTCTTTGGTTCATAGATCCCTAAAAGCCACAAAAATGCCATTGCCTACCATTGCAAAATGCCACACCAGAATTGATAGGAAGAGTTCTACCTCTTTTGAGAGAAAATGGATAAGTAATATCTGATTTTATTAAATAGAAGTAAATAATTCTGACCGGAAATAAAAGTATAGACGCTGGCATATGAAATGCATTAACACTGCAGGAGATTGGATGAAGTCCTGTGAGATTTTCATTGACCAGCAGTGATACCTAGTTCATGTTTGGAAAAAACACATTGCTTTAATAGTCTATCCTGTATTCCCCAGTGAAAGGGAAGGATGAGCTTGACATATATATTGTTGTCTCTGCTCAGATTGCTTCTGATTATGGAAATGATCCATCCATCACTTCCATTTTGGACACAATGGATATCTTCCTGCTGCCAGTCACAAACCCTGATGGATATGTGTTCTCTCAAACCAAAGTAAGCCTGGACTTTTTCTCTTCTTAAAACAAGAATCTAAGGAGAGCCCTGGCCGGTTTGGCTCAGCGGTTGGAGCGTCGGCCTGCGGTCTGGGGAGACCCGGGTTCGGTTCCCGCTGGGGGCGCGTGCCTTGGTTGCGGTTTGTCCCCGGCCCCTGGTGGGTCGTGCGGGGGGCGGCCGCTCGATGTGTCCCTCTCGCGTCGGTGTTTCTCTTTCTCTCTCTCTTCCTCTCTCTCCCTCCCACTAAAAAAAAAAAAAAAAAGAATCTAAGGAGATGTGTAGGAACTTGGAAAACAAAATAAAAGTAATCTTTCTGTCCTTGATTTACCGTAAATAGAATGCCTAATCTCTCAATAATGGCCCTGAACTGAGGCATGCAGTGGAATTTATAATCACCTCTTTTTCCAGCACATGATGTCTTCACACATTGCCTCCGTCAGAGCCTTATTTCAGCTGTTAGGCTGGGCTATTAGAGTTCAGTGTTCACTGTGAGTCACCTAGGAGATTTGTTCCAATTATCTCTGTGTTTTTGTGGTAGGATTGATAGAAAAGAGGAGGAGGATATTACCTGCTGACAATTAGATTTGTGGTAGGATTTAGGTAGGCAGTACAATACATCTAACATTTTACTTAAAATCTGTAGAAGAAATCCTCTGGAGTATTACTAAAAGGAGTTATGCAGTTTTTTTTTTTTCCCTTTAAAAATCTCATTACAAAACACCATTGTGGCAATCGTGACCCAGGATGTTCAAAATGAGTGAGAGCTTCAAGTTTATTTTTGTAGAGATCTGACAACGATAGCGTTTTTCAACGTGTACGTACGTGTGTTCAAAAGAAACTCATACAAATACTAGTACTCATCTTATGAGATACCCTATGAACAAAAGTTACACACTCAAGTTTGGGAAATATTGCCCACTGTATCCTTCTCTTGGAGTTTCATAAAAAAATATTAGAGCATTAAAAACAAAACAAAACACAAACCCTTAGGAGTTCTAAAGTAAATCAGCCAATTTAGTTCTATATTTCCCCCAAACATTCTCTCTCCTCACTCTTTCTGTTCTGGTTTTCGTTGTTCACATTGAATAGAACCGGTGTTCTAGGGATCACGGCCTGGCAGGTCTTCATTGGAGGCGATGGGGACATACCCACTTCTCTCTGTGGCCCTAGAGGCTCCAAGCAGAACTCTGTACGGGACTATTCCACACCCCGGTGGCAAGGGACATTGGTGCAGTTCCAAAGGGGCCTTCCGGAAGGGATCCAGGGAAATTAATAGAATTCTAAAGAGACCTTCTCATCAGGCTGAATGACTGTCTTTTTTTCTTCTTCTTTTTTCCCCGTATTCTCATTCGGTTGGATTTTAAAGAATCGCATGTGGCGAAAGACCCGGTCCACAGTGTCAGGAAGCCGCTGCGTTGGTGTGGATCCCAACCGGAACTGGGACGCGGGTTTTGGAGGTGAGCGCGGCCACTGGCCTCCAGGGACGGGCAGGCGTGGTCGGGCCAACCGGCTGCTCCCGCGCCTCTGCGGGCTGTCAGCCTGCTAAACCCATTCAGGAGTCAAGCCATTTAAAAACCTATTTGAAAAACACTTAACTAAATTCCCTCCACAGGCGCGCAGTGCTGTCACAGAGCTCCGAGCAGCATTCAATGTATTTTGTCGCACATCTCGGTGTGCCCACAAGCTGCAGCCGGGCTCGGCCGCTGCGCTCCGGGCAGGACCTTGCGCAAAGGCGGGAGGCCTCCGGGAGCCGCAGCCCACCGCTAGAGGGGGTTAGGCTCTGTTCGCAGAAGCAGCATTACATCATCCATGGATGCTTCGAGAAAGAAAACTAAAGTACAAATAGGATTAAGACATTGATTTTCAAAATAGATTCAAAAGGGAGCATATGAGCTTGCTGCTCCGGCTTTGTTGACTTGCAGCTGTAATTATTGGGAGTTGAGCGGTAGTCTGGTTGGGGCGCTCCTTTGTGCTTTCTGGCATCGGTTAAAACTCCGTATATTTCTCTAATCGCAGAATTGAAATTTATTTGATTTTTCCTTATTAGGTATGATAACAGTGAGATGAGGAACTATCTCTTTCGTGGAGTTTTGCTAACACCTAGCATAGTGTCTGGAACATAGAAGGCAATCTCGGAATATTTGTAAGACAAATTAGTGAGATTCATTAAACCAAAAGAGAACATGCTAGAGAATTGTGACAGGATAGGATGAGTGGCAACTTTTCATTCATTGATTTTACAGTAGTTTTTTTTTTTTTTTTTTTAGTGTAGGGAAAAAAGCAAAGCATCAGATCCAAAATAATGTTGTTCTTATAAAACAATCCTACAATAAGGGTGACAGGCTATATTTATCCTTTGTCCATATCACTTAGAGACCCTGGGGAGTTCCAGCCCCTACCCATCCCATCAGAGTTTCTCCAACATTCATAGCTTTGGCCAGGCCACAGTGGACCCACTTCAGTGGTCATGAGTAACTCTAGTTGCTGAGAAAATCAAGGCCAGATGTGTCCTTGTTGTCGAAAACGTTGTGATTTTTTCACTGTAGAAAGTGTCAGAGGTTCCTTTGTGACTTAGAATCTTCTACTCTTGGACCCTAAGAATTGGAAGGGATCCCAGAAAATGAACTTGCTCAACTCCTACCCCATGCAGGAATTCCATCTATAATATTAAATCTAGCTTTTCTTCCAACAACTCCCATAGAGAGATGATCTAATTTGATAGTTCTTTCTGCCATACAGAAGGACCATATTTTAAAGAAGAGAGATATGTCCAGACACTTCAGTTAGGCTTCATGACTGACATTCTTGCTCTGATTTCCAGAGGAGGAATTTAGTGATGCATGGTAACTGCCCCCATACAATGTCTCCTTAAAGCTCACTATTCTCTTTGGGCTTCTTCTGTATCCCATCAGGACCTGGAGCCAGCAACAACCCTTGCTCTGATTCCTACCATGGACCCAGAGCTAACTCTGAAGTAGAAGTGAAATCCATTGTGGACTTCATCAAGAGTCATGGAAAAGTCAAGGCCTTCATTACCCTCCACAGCTATTCCCAGCTGCTGATGTTCCCCTATGGGTACAAATGTACCAAGTTAGATGACTTTGATGAGCTGGTAAGTTTCTGAATCTTCATTTTAGCCCAGCCACAAACATCCATTGTGTGGACAAGTAAGTTAGGTACTGGGAGTGCACCAGTGATAGGTTATAAAGATGAATGAAGCATAATATGTCCAACTACTGAGAAGATTGTGATGTGGGCTTTCCTAAATTAAATTTCCTTGGGAGCTAGAATTCATAAAATTATTATTACCTTAATCTAGATGAGCAGGACCCTGATTTGAACATAAGCTCCCAGGATCTGCTTTCTGTTGCTTAGGAAATAACCACTTGGATTTGGACCTGAGGCTCTTGGATCTAGAGTCAGATGCTCTATGCTGTCTTCCAGCTCCTTGCCTAATACCTTCCTGGTGCCTTCAGCTCTGTGACCTGCCATCATGGTGCACTAGTGTATGATGTTCGGCATAAAACACTCACTTCCCTAACTTGATATCTTCCATCATCTTTTCTGTTTGAAGAATGAGTAACCTGGTTGGCAGCCTTAAGTCAGATGGTGACATCTCAGGGGGCTGCTTACAAATGAACAAGAACTATCCCTAGCTGAAGAGAATGTGCAAATATTTCCAATTTGGCTTTTAGGCTTGATTTTTGAAACCCATATGCTGGAGATAAGCCCTGAGATGCAACCTTTTGGTTGATTTACTTTCAAATAGATTATTGTCAATAGCTCCTGGCAGAAATGGAATAGATTGTTCCGATTCAGGTGTGGCTTTCATCTCGTCAGTTGGATTTTAGCACTGTAGGGCAGTTTTCAGGGTTTTGATGGTGTGTTGTATCACTCAAGGTCGAATTGGGAGAAAAAGAATGTCAGGATTGAAAAGAACCTAAAAAGTACTTTTAGTAGGTCTAGATCACCTTAAATTATCCAAACCTGGTGCTCAAATCTCGGCCAGATAGTTATTCATCCTGTGATTGGATGGCTTCCTGGCTTCAAGGAGCCTATTCCATTTGGGGCATATTTGATTGTTTGCATTCTTCCTTATAGAGAGCCAAACCACCTCCTTATGGTTTTCACCTACCAGCCCTGATTTATCACCTGGCTTCATGGAGCAAGTTAATTTCTCTTTGAGAGGCAAATCCATTCATTGTTTGAAGACAAGTAACCTGTTTCTCCTAGTTTTTCCTTATCTCTACTAAATACCACCAGTTCTTTCAAGCACTCATAATATGGTCCCAGGTTTCCATACCATTCAGGTTGCTGTTTTTCAAACATGCCTTGTTTTTTTCTGTGTTCTTCAAGAGTAGCTCCCAGAAGTGAATGTAAAACTTGTGCTGCGGGTTAACCAGCACAGCAGAGCGTGACCATAACTGCCCTCATCCAGACTGTGCACTTCTGCTTATGTGGCGGAGGGTCAGTTAATTGGCAGCACTGTCCTGTTGACTCATGTTGGGCTTATTGACAACTGAAACCCCCAGGCTCTCTGAGGATTCTGCCGAGCCAGGTTTCCCCCCATCTGGTAATTGCACAGTTGTTTTCCTGGCCCCAAGTTTAAGACCTTACATTTATCCCTAGCAAGAATAGTAAAGCCTCAATCAGTCAAAATTGGAACCCTCAGATAATGGAAAATATTTTGCTGAGCTCTACTTCTTGGAAAAAGAGACAATCATAGGGAAATAAGCCAATGTAAGGATCTAGCAAAAAAAAAAAAAAAAAAAAATCAACTTTCTGGGCACAGCCTGGGGTCAGTACACATTCTATTGAGCCCCTTCCTCCCGCCCTGTTTTCATCCACAGCCCTAAACAAGAGCTTGTAGCAAAATAATGACCCTGGTCATTATTATTTTTTTTGGTACGTGCCCCTAGCGGGAACCGAACCCGGGACTCTCTGGTTCGCAGGCCGATGCTCCAACTGCTGAGCCAAACTGGCCAGGGTGACCCTGGTCATTATTAATGTAAACATCTGGAGGATCAAATAAACATGAGGGTCTTCATGCTGTATTTTATTATTTTATTTTTATTATTATTTTTTTCATTAAAAAAATTTTTTTTATCCTCACCTGAGGACATTTTCGCATTTATCTTCAGATAGAGCGGGAGGGAGAGAGGGGGGAAGAGTGAGAGAGAAACATTGATGTGAGAGAGACACATTGACTGGCTGCCACCCACACGACCCCAACCGGGGCTGGGGACAAACTGCAACCAAGGTACATGCCCTTAGCAGGAACCGAACCCGGGACTCTCTGGTCCACAGGTTGACACTTTAACCACTGAGCCAAACCGGCCAGGGCTATTTTTTTTTTTTTTATAGAGAATGTATCAGATATTAAACTAACAAGAACAGATACTACACTTGATCTTAGCCAAAAGGCGGAGAAGTGATCATGTTGTATTTTAAAAGCCAACAAAAGTGAACTGTGCTTACTTCTCAGTGAAAATGCTTGAAACCAAAGGTGTTGTGCTTAATCTTCAATTAACCAGAGAGTCCAGTTAAGCAGACTGTACCATTCTACATTCTGCTCTTGGGCATCTGTTCTTCCAAGAGACAAGTGTGATCCACTCACCTTTCTTTGGTTCTCTTACTATAGAATGAAGTGGCCCAAAAGGCGACCCAGTCTCTGAAAAAACTGCACGGCACCAAGTATAAAGTGGGACCTATCTGCTCAGTCATCTGTAAGTATCTGATGTGTTCTTACAAATGATCCACCAAGATAGCAGGCACCATGTGACTTTGGGCCAAAGCCTTTAAGTGCCCTGATGTGAAATGGATATGCTTTCATGCATGAAACCCAGCCTTATCCAGTTTCCCTCAGCAAGGCTAGGTCTCCTCCATGAGATATTTACTATGTGATATCTGGAACAAAGAACTTTCTAATTATTGGAGTTGTGTGCTCTCTGCTCTGCTTGTCCCAATCCTTACACCTCACTCTCATCGTGTGGAATCTGTGCCTGAAAATGGGCCTTTTTCAAGACCTGGTCCTAAGTCATCACTTTTATTAATTGCACCTTTTTTTTGGTGGTTGTTGTTAATTCTCATCTGAGGATATTATTTCCACTGATATTTTAGAGAGAGTGGAAGGGAGGGAGTGACGGGGAGAAGGAGAGAAACATCGATGTGAGACCAACACATGGATTGGTTGCCTCCTGCACACACTCCGACTGGGGCCGGGGATTGAACCTGCAACCCAGGTCCATGCCCTTGACTGAGACTCGATCCCAAGACCCTTTGGTGCCATTTGAATGGTGCCATTAACTGAGGGAGGCATCCAGGAAGGTGTAGGAGTAGGGTTGGAAAGATATTGAGTTTAGCTCTGGAAATATTGGGGTTGTTTTCAAGTGGAGATGTCCTGCAAGCTTTGGGCTACATGGCCCTGAGATTTTGCAGAGATTTGGGGGTAGTTGGCAGAGAGAAGTTGGTACAGGAGAGCAAGATCATTTGGAGTGGGAAGAGCCCTAGGCAGAGGAGGGGAGCAAGGTGATAGGCAGAAAAAGAGGGTAGCAGCGAGGGAGAGAGACACAGCAGGGCTGGACAGAGAGGAGGCAGAGAACCCTGTGTTTCAGAACCAGGGAAGGAGAAATTGCTGGAAGGGTGGCAGTGTTTGACAATGACAAAGGCCACAGAAAGGCCAAATATTACAAGTACAGAATATTTACCATTGGATTTTCATCGCTAGTGTTAAAAAACAAAAGCCAACTGAGTAAATTTGAAGATCTAATTGGCTTTTTAAAGCGATTCATGAATTGAGCAGCATCCCATCTAGCAACTAAAAGGGCACTCTGGGGACTGTACAAACTAGAAGGTTTTTATATAGGCGGAAAGAGGGTGCAACCGAGAAGGTAAGAGTGGATTATTTCAGGCAAGGATACCTTCCCTTAGGGGAGGGAAGTTTACCCTGCCCTATAGATTGGTCAAAAAAAGAAAAGAGAGTATCTCTGATAATCTTTAATTATGGGTAAGGCCCCTAATTCAGATTCTTCTAGGTAGTTAAGTGGGAAAGGGTCTGCAGAAGTTTCTTTGGAGCCCACAGGGTCCTGGTTGACTTTAGCTCAGAACAACCTGCATACCACACAGGCACATTTTGGGGTAATTTGTTCTGAACTCCTACACTAGCTTATTGATGACCTTACTGAGCAATGTCAGAAGGGTGGTGCGAGTAGCCAGAAACGTACAGGGATGGGGAGAGGTGAGGCTGGTGAGTAGACTCCTCTAGAGGAACCTGGATGTGAAGGGAAGGAGAGAGCGGAATCAAGGATCCTTTTTTTTCTTCTTTTTTTGAGAGAAGAGATTTACTTTGGGGAAGGAGTAAGAGAGGGAGTTGGTGAAAGATAGAGGAGAGAGAGAAATGACCAAGGTAATATGGTTCCAGAGTGGGGGAGAAGAGGGGCAAGAGGGGACAAGCAGAGTGGGCAGGTCAGGCTTGAACAAGAGGAGGGAGTCTGCAGACGTGCTAGGGGCAAAGATAGCTACATCTGTAGGAGGGTGGGGCAAAAGCTGAGGGAATGAACACTTGTGAGTCATGGTTTTCTTAATGGGAGTCATTAAAAAACAAAATGCAACCCAGTAAATTTGAAGATCTAATTGGCTTTATTAAGCGATTCATGAATCAGGCAGCATCTCCTCTAGCAACTAAAAGGGCACTCTGGGGGCTGTACAAGATGGAAGGATTTTTTAGGAAGAAAGAAGGTGGGACTAAGAAGTTAAGAGTGGATTCTTTCAGGCAAGGACACCTTCCTTTAAAAAAAATTTTTTTTTTCTTTATTGATTTGAGAGAGAGAGGAAGGGAGAGGGAGAGAGAGATAGAAACATCGATGAGAGAGAACATCGATTGGCTGCCTCCTGCATGCCCCCCACTGGGGATTTGGCCCACAACCTGGGCATGTGCCCTGACTGGGAATCGAACTGGTGACCTCTTGATGCATGGGTCAATGATCAACCACTAGCCGGGCTAAGGACACCTTCCTTTTGGGGAAGGCAGAGGGATCTTATCAGGCAGATTACCTCACTGGTGTGGATCAGGAAATTCTAAACTGATTTGTTTAAAATGCCACTCCTACCCTTACCAGTTTGGCTCAGCGGTTAGAGCGTTGACCTGCAGACCAGAGAGTCCTGGGTTTGGTTCCCGCTAAGAGCATGTACCTCGGTTGTGGTTTGTCCCTGCCCCAGTTGGGGTCGTGTGGGTGGCAACCACTCAATGTGTCTCTCTCACATCAATGTTTCTCTCTCTCTCTTCCTCCCTTTCTCCCTCCTGCTTTATCCAAAGATAAATGCAAAAATGTCCTCAAGTGAGGATAAAAATAAATAAATAAATAAATAAATAAATAAATAAATAAATAAATAAATAAATAAAATGCTACTCCTAGGAGAGTCCGAAACTACAGTTAGATTAAGTTTTAAATCTAGGTTTGGTATCATGGGCTTTAAGCTCCACTGATGCCATTTTGGGCCTGTGGGTTTCTCTTAAACGGAGTCTTGGAGAGCAGAGGAGGAGGAGTTTACTCATCTTATCTGGAAGAGTTAATGAAATACGGAAACTACTGATCCGGTAATATTTCAGATCACAAAAGTTCTTTTTTTTTCTTCCAGATTATGATTTTTTCCTTTCTTTTTTCCTATTCTGATGCATTTAAAAACTTCATAAAAAAAGAATGCAATAGCCAACATTTTAATTTTGTTTCAATTTCATTAAATGATTTTATCAATGAACATGAATATATTTATCTAGTTTGTTGAAATAACAACTGGCAAACCTGTAGAGAACTTTTATAATAATTTATTTGAGCAAAACAGAGGATACACCTGGAAGCAAGATCTCAACAGATTTCAGTAGCTCGCCAGGCCTCCCTCGCCCGGCCTCCCTCGCCCCTCAGGCGCCTTTCTCCTAAGCAACATGGGCACTTCTATACCTCTGTGACTTTCTAAATAAACTTTCTCTTATAATTTGAAAAAAAAATCTCAACAGACTGAGAAAAATGCTTCAGCAAATAACAGTTTGCAGTTTCTTTGATGCATTTGAGATTAAGAAGGGAGGTAAGGAAGATTACATAAAGGTGAGAGAAAGCAAGGTGCAATCGGGTAACAGGACAATTAAGATTATTGGCTCTCTTGAGGGTGGTCACGCTTTAGAAGGAGGGGTTTCAAAGGGGCATTTCAAAAGTATGTTAACCTAGATGCACAGAAATAATGGACATGGCTTGCTTAAGGCAAAGATAAGCCTTTTATAGGCCTGGGACGTGACTATCCACCATGACTTGCCCAGTTAGGAATTTATGATCAGATCACGCTGTGAGATTACTTTCCCTACAACCCCTTTCTGGTCCATGAGTTGTAATCGATGTCCGTGTTCTATTGTGTCTAGCTTTTTTTCCATTAACATTATTTCCTGTGTAATTTTATGTTTTTCCACTCTAGGTATTTGTTACTCCATTATAGTGCTATATCCCAGTTCCTGGGTCTTTGGATTGTTTCAAGTTACTGCTAAACAATGCTACTAGGAACATGTTGGTGCAACTCCTTTCTCTTTTAGATCTCTTTGGTATGGATTCCCAAGGCAAGAGTTCCAAGTCAAATGGAATGAACAGCTTTGGAGCTCTTGTTACATGTTTCTTAGGCTATTCTCTGGGAAGATTGATCTGCTTACAATTGCCCAGACTTTTTAAACCACTTCCCACGTGGGATTGTCCTCCCCTTTGGCAGGGGAACCTCCAGGGAGGAGGGCCTTGTGAATGGTGGCAGTAGGAAGGAAGGCCATCATGGCTGTTTAAGGCTGAGGAATGCAAGCTTGCTTTGGTTGGCAGCTTCTGAGTGGAGGCTGGAGCTCGGAATGTCAGCAGGATGGCATCATACGCCCCTGAGACCCTCAAATGGGGCCCGGCCATTTTATTACAAGGAATCTAATTTCCCTCCTCCTTGGCTGAGGTATTTACAAGTAAAGTAGACCTTGGAAGGCTGGGGTCTAGTATGCTTTTCTTGGTAAGGTCACAGATATTGAAGACATTTTTAGTAAGCAAATATCAGACAAGTATAGGATTTGCTGTCTGAGTTTTTTTGGAACCTGACCATTAGTGGTCAAGCAAGTTCTGGCTACATCTCTGCCCAGAGCTGACTCTGTTATCTTTGATCCTGGCCTCATTCCAGCGTGGACAAGCACTGCCTCTAGGAACTAGTCCCAAGTAAGGACTTTTTGCCTCCTGCCCTAGCCTGGTATGCAGCTCTGAGCTGAGCACCTGCTTCGCTCCACCCACGAGGTGGCTGGACTTCTGTGGTGGGTGAGACGGGTCCTGGGCGATTTCTCATTTGGAAAGGGCTGGGAGGAGCAGCACCACGATAGGTGTTTGGTCCAGGAGGAGTTGTTACTTGAGTTCTTTCTTAGGGAGGTGTAGGGGGAAAAACACAGACCTTGGGGACAGAGGCTTGGGTTTGAGTTATAGCTTCGCCAAGTTACCTTGGGTAGGTCACTCATCCTCTCTTGGTTTTTCTTACACTTATTTATTTTTAAATTAAATTTTTATTTTTTAAATTATGCTTTTATTGATATTTAGAGAGAGAGGAAGGAAGAGAGAGATAGAAACATCGATGTGAAAGAGAAACCTTGATCGGCTGCCTCCTACACGCCCCTCACTGGGGATCAAGCCCGAAACCTGGGCATGTGCCCTGACTGGGAATCGAACTGGGACCTCTCAGTCCATGGGACGACGCTGAATCCACTGAGCCACACCGGCTGGGCATTTTGATTTAATTTTTTTTTGTTAATCCTCACCCAAAGATATTTTTCCATTGATTTCTAGAGAGAGTAGAAGGAAGGGAGAGAAGGAGAGAGAGAGAGACAGAGAGAGAAACATCGATATGAGACACATTGATTGGTTGTCTCCCCCACGTACCCTGACTGGGGTTGGGTATTGAACCTGCCACCCAGGTATGTGCCCTTGACTGGGAATTGAACTCGAGACCCTTCGGTGCATGGGCCAACGCTCTGATCACTGAGTTACACCAGCCAGGGCCTCCCTTGGTTTCTTCATCTATGAAATGGGTTGTTGAGAGGCTCAAAAGGTAGAATGTAGATTAAAAGTGTTCACTAACTCTAAGGCGCTATATAAACGTTCTTGTTAGTTTCCTGGTGAACTGCTCTCCTCTAGATACCTCTTATCTTTAATGTGGCCCAACTTTTAAAATAGGATCCTAGTCATTTGTTAATAATCATAATTATAACAATAACTGACATTTATTGAATGCCTACTCTACGTGCATTATCCTAGCTCCTTTACTTAATCTCTCTGAACCTCAATTTTCTCATCTGTAAAATGGAAATAATACTGATATTTATGATTTAAGGGGTGATTAAATGAACCAATTAAGCATAGTGCCTATCACATTTAGTAAGCATTCAACAAGTGTTGGAGTCGTGAACATTATATTATTCCATTTAATTCTCATTGCTCTGTGAAATAAGTAGTATTGTTACCCCCATTTGATGGATGAAGCAGTTTGGACTCAGTGAGGTAAGTATGTGCTTTAGGTCACCCAGCTAATGTTTTGCAGACTCAGGATTCAATCTGAAGCTAGCATTCCGTCCACTGTAGGCTTCTTAGTGGGACTGGCTATGTCATGTAGCCACAGCAAAGGCATAAGTTAGTAATTCTGGTACTCAGGAAGGTTTAATTCAAGTAAGAAACCATTTGGTATTTGTTATTTACCAGCCTCAGCCATCTCCTTCATTTGACCTCTACCTGTCCTCCCTGGGTGGGGCCTCAGAGATGGTCCATGACTCCGCTTTTCTGAGTCATGATTGCCCCAAGTCTTTGTAGGCTAATGCCATGTTCCTTCATCATCTGTCTTGTCAGTGGCCCCACCTTACACAGGTGCACAGTGCTCTGTTGGGTGAGCACATCACACAGAGGTACCGGGCACGTTATTTGATATCAGAACAAGGCCTGTTCCACCCTTCTGCTGAAAATCCTGAGGGCAGGGACCACATTTTTCCTTCTATTTGTAATCCCTCCTTTCTCTCTAGAGAAAACAATGTCTACGAGCAGCACTTTTCTAAAGAAGGAAGTGGGGTGGCCTCCCTAAGTTGTAGAAGATGCCAGTTAGGAGAGCAGGCAGGATTCCAAGTGGGTGGGTGGGTGAAGCCAGAGGCTCCTAAGAACACCAGAGGAATGCTAAGCGTCGTGTCCCTTTACATTACACCTTTTGCTTTTCAAATTAATCTTGTATTTTTTTCATAAGCATGACCCCCTACTAAGCTATCCCTGCTCTCAAGGTCCTTGCAGATGGGGGCCTAACTTACCTTTTTAATAATGGTGGAACTCAGAGGTTACATAGCTGTGAGAGGCCAGTGGGCATAGCATAACCAGCCTTTATTTTCATTTGCCTTTCAGACCAAGCCAGTGGAGGAAGCATTGACTGGGCCTATGACTCTGGCATCAAATACTCATTTGCCTTTGAACTGAGAGACACAGGTCGATACGGTTTCCTCCTGCCTGCCAAGCAGATCTTACCCACAGCCGAAGAGACCTGGCTTGGCTTGATGACCATCATGGAGCATGTTCGAGACCATCCCTATTAGGGCTCTGGAGGAATAAACACCAATAAAAGCTCTCTAGTTTGAAGCAAAGTCAGGGAGTGATCATTCCTTTTTCTAATCCCGATTTAGGAGAGTTATTTCTTCAATTTATGGTGCTCTAAAATACAGCAAACCACTAAACTATACCCCATCCTTAGCAAAATGCTCCCAACATCCTTTCAACATTAAAAAGATGTGGTATAATACACATATCATAACATTGACCATGTTAACCATTTTAAGTGTACAATTCAATGGCATAAAGTACACTTACAGTGTTGTACACTTATCACCACTATCCATCTCCAGAACTTTTCATCATCCCAAACCGAAGCTCTGTACCCGTTGAGCAGTAACTCCCCGTTCTTCCTCCCTGCAGCCCCTAGTAACCTCTAGTCCACTTCTGTCTCTATGAATTTGCCTATTCTAGGTATCACATATAAAAGGAATGACACAGTATTTGTCCCTTTGTGACTGGCTTAGTTCACTTGCATAGTCTTTTCAAGGTTCATCCATATTGTGGCATGTATCAGCTCCTTCATCTTTTTTTTGTTGTTAATCCTCACCCGAGGATATTTTTCATTGATTTTTAGATAGAGTGGAAGGGAGGGAGGGAGGGAGAGTGAGGGAGAGAAAGAGAGAGAGAGAAACAGCAATGTGAGAGAGACACATTGATTGGTTGCTCCCTGCATGACCCCGATTGGGGCAGGGATGGAACCTGCAACCTAGCCACGTGCCCTTGACTGGGAGTTGAACCCGAGACCCTTCGGTCTGCGGGCCGATGCTCTAACCTCTGAACCACATTGGCCAGGGCATGCTCCTTCATCTTAATAGAGTAGCATTTTAGAGCAAGAAAGGGACTTTTTTTTTTTTTTTTTTTTTAGAAAGGGACTTTTGAGTTCATTTATTCAATAAATCATAATTAAGCAACTAGGTTGTTCCAAGCATTAGGCTAGGTACTGTGTTGTCTGGTTCCGTCACCGCCTTTGCTTTTCCATTCCTGGTATGCTGACTATAAAAACTGGGGACCCAAATCAACGACACTCCTTCCTGGTTGCTCTATCAAGTCTGGGCTCAGATTCCATATAATTTCTCTTTAGACATGTGCTTCCAATAGGGGTTTAGATTTTCTTTATATTGGTGGTTTTCTCTGGAGGAAAGGGTGGGAAGTGAATTCTATCTTGCCTGGAATTCTGGGTACTTCATTCTTTAGCTCACATTTCTTATAGATTCAGGTCTCAGCTTCTCGTTACTAATTTCAAAGCTGAAATCTATCTTGGTGAAGGAGAGGCCCAGTCTTTGTGATGGGCTGGGGTGGGTATAGGAGTTCCCTTTCAGTGTGGGAAGGATGAAAGAGCCCTGATAGGCGCCCCAGGTCCACAGCTCCTGGCAAAGACCCTCCTTTTTTTGTGTTAATCCTCACCAAGGATATTTTTCCGTTAACTTTTTTAGATAGAGTGGGGGGGAGGAGGGGAAGAGAAACACTGATGTGAGAGAGACACATTGATTGGTTGCCTCCCACATGACCCCGACTGGGGCTAAGGATGGAACCTGCAACCCAGGTATGTGCTCTTGACCAAGAATTGAACCCGTGGCCCAAAGGGCCGACGTTCTAACCACAGAGCCAAACCAGCCAGGGCCAAAGAACCTTCTTTATCAAACCTGAGTTAGATAGGCTTCTCTGAGTCTGCTTTTTGACTAGGCTTATTTTGGGGCCCTAAGTCAGTCTTAACAAAGAAACCTTCAAGGGAAGTCATTCTCCAATCTTTGATATCTGATCAAGTTCCTTATCCTCCACTTTTGATGTCTTAATCCTCGGCCTACCTCTAGCAAGAATCCTGTTAGGTCAGTTAAGCAAGTATTCCCCCACCTTGATGTCTCCTCTTAGCAACTGTCCATCCACTGACCCCTCACTCAGTTGTCTTTACTGTGGTTGAAGTTGAACACAATTACTCTCTCCTATTTCTTTATTTTTTTCACATCTTTCTTTAAACAATTTTTTTTTCTTTATTGATTTTAGAGAGAGAAAGAGATAGAAACATCGATTGGCTGCCTCCTGCATGCCTCCCACTGGGGATCAGGCCCACAACCTGGGCATGTGCCCTGACCTGGAATCGAACTGGCGACCTCTTGGTGCATGGGTTGACGCTCAACCACTGAGCCACACCGGCCGGACTACTCTCTCCTATTTCATGACCCCTATTGCAATAATTTTGAATAAAGTCTTCCTTACAGTTTTAACAAATGTCAGAATAATTTTTTTAACAGTCCCAATCATGACCTTTGGTTGTATCCACTCCTCTTAGCAAGTGCAGAAAGAGTGTAGACCGTGGGGACAGTGGGATGGGGGAGGCTTGTGGGATTCGGGGCTCCCAGGACAGACTCAAAGACCTCAGAGCCCAGGAAGGAGTCAGGGAGACCACGAGTGGCTTCCATGTATTCTGCTGGGACATGGGGGAAAGGACACTGGACCCAGAATCTAGCAAATGTAAGGAAGTCTTATTTTTGATAATACTATTAAGCCTACACTTTAGCTCAGACCCTAAGGAAAACTGATAATTTATTCAGACTAACATTCTTCCTATACCCTTTACCTCATATATTTCTACTTGCTTACTGGAGTCCTGAGAACTTTGTGTCAGATTCATGACAGAGGCCACAAACTGTCATCATGATGACCTGCTCTGGTCAATCCTCTGACAGGGCTTGGAGCTGGCTTGGGGTTTCTTTGATAGTCTTCACTTTTTTTTAAACTCTAGAGGTAACTCTGTCTTAGGTTTACAACCTGGCCTCTCTTATTAGTATAAATTCTATTTGGCACTGTGGGACCTCCTATTTATTCAGAAAACACTATTTAAATTCAATGTTGAGCAACGTGGTACCTTTGGCACAGAGTTTGCCGGCCAGAGGAGCAAGTTCCTGGTCTTGTGAGTCAGGAGGCTGGCCTTTATAACTCAACAGGAATGGAGGAGTCATGGCTAAGGGCCCACCTGTCTACCATTAGGGTTGCAAGGCTGCTTGGGAATCACACTAGCATTTCTGAGGAACTGAGTCTGCCTCAGAGTCCTTATAAATACAACTTGACTCAGCCACTGTGACAGACACCTTTGGGACATGATGTGGCTACTGTTCTTTGGGGCCCTTATCGGGCCCAGCATCTGCGGCCGAGAAAAGTTTTTTGGGTAAGTTCCCTTTGGACTTATTATTATTACTTGATTAGTTTCGAGTTATAGGAGTCAAATGAATTTGGAAATGCATGGCTGATGACACTTCAAGCGGTATGCATTGGGCAAAAGACCTGGGCTCCTGTCCCAGCTCTGCCCTGTGTCATCCTGGACGAGTTACTTGTCTCTCACGCTCAATTGTACCTGTGAAATCAGGACTAGGTGGTCGCTGTAGTGCTCCCTAGCTCCCTCATCTCCTGCCAATTCTTTTTCCTCCTAGTTCTTATTTGTCAGGCAGTTCCTGGTATCTTCTACTTTCTTACCTCCTGTATTATGAATGAACAAGAGTGATCAGAAATTGCTTCTAATTTCTGTCCTGCTTAAGGGAAAACCTGGTTTCACCTCTCCAATAATGGTGAAGGCTTAGTGCTTTCTCGTTGGCACCCGGGGCACGGAGATCTGCTAGGCCTTGCTCAGACACAGCTCTGAAAATGGACATGCCAGCATACACCTGTACACTGTGCACACGCAAACCCAGCGTCTCCGCACAGTGTTCTGCGGGTTGCAAAGAGGACATTGGGGAGGCAGGACAGATGAAAGGATGCCATGGTACCCTGCTGGAAGATTGAATTCTAATAACTCATTACTGCATAAATGCTTTGCCATTTGCGAAAAGCTTTAGTGTGCCTTATCTTTTGGATCACACAACAACTCTGCCAGGCAGGGGTGTTATTTTCCTTAATTTAAACATGAAAAAACCCAGCCTTAGAAAGATTAAGAAACCTGCCCAAGGCCACTTAGCTGGTAAACAGGGGAGGTGGAACTCTGAATGCAAAACCCATACCATTTTGTTGTAACACAAGGTAATCTCCAGATAGAATCCTATAGCTCACTGATGTATCTATAGCTACTAGTTTATTCTATTATACTATCTGGCTAAAGGGACTTTGGGGTTGTTTGCTGAGGTAATTGCAGTAGTCCCCTTTATTTGTGGGGCATCTGTTCCAAGATCCCCAAGGGATGCCTGAAACCACAGAGAGTACCAAACTCCTATATACTGTTTTTTCCTATACATACATACTCAGGATAAAGTTTAATTTATATATTAGGCACATTAAGAGAGTAACAATAGTAACTAACAGTAAAGTAGAACAATTATAACAACACACTGTAATAAAAGTTATGTGCATGTGATCTCTCCCTCTCAAAATATTTTATTGTACTGTATTCACCCTTCGTCCTGTGATGATGGGAGATGAAGCGAGGTACTCAGAACGGTGTGTAATTGAAAACTTATGAATTGTTTACTTCTGCGATTTTCCATTTAATACTTTCAGACTGCGGGTAACTGAACCACGGAAAGCAAAACCGCGGATAAGGGGGAACCACTGTCCTTATATGAAATCGAGTAATTTTTATGGTGATGACTTCTGTTCATACCTGGTCTCTACTGCCAAATAGCTTAGAGGCTTAGGCATGGCAGGTGGCAGGGGAAGGAGATGTTTCCTCAGGCAGCTCAGTGTAATAACTACGCTGCCATGTGGGCTGACACATGAAGTTGTTAGGCTCCCAGTGCAGCTATTCACGTGGCTGAAAATCTTCCTTTCTCAGACTTCTCTTAGAAAGCAGCAGGCACCTGGGCTGAGACAGCTGGGCTGGGCCCTGGAGTCCTCACCACAGGAGCGGGCACAGAAAGGGCTGTGTGTCTGGGCTGATTGCAGATGGTTATAACCATTAGTACCATCCTCACCCCCAAATCTGGTCTCACCCCACAGCAAAGGTGGTGGAATCCTTCCTGGGGTCCACAGACATGTCCCAGAAGGTGAACATTTAGAGCCAGGGCAAGCTGGCTTCTGAGCATTCAAGTGGTTGGGACACAGGTTGGCTTAGAGGGGGTACAGCGCTGAGGAGAGGAAGATGATGGTCCCCCCAAACCCTCCATCCTAGTCTCTGTTCTTTTTTTTATCCTCACCCGAGGACATTTTTCCATTTTTTGTTCAGATAGAGTGGGAGGGAGAGAGAGAGGAAGAGAGAGAGAGGGAGAGAGAGAGAGAGAGAGAGAGAGAGAGAGAGAGAGAGAGAGAGAAACATTGACGTGAAAGGGACACATCGAGTGGCTGCCTCCTGCATGACCAACCAGGGCTGAGGACAAACTGCAACCGAGGTACATGCCCTTAGCAGGAACCGAACCCGGGACTCTGGACTGCAGGCCGACGCTCTAACCGCTGAGCCAAACCGGCCAGGGTGTAGTCTCTGTTCTTTCTACTCAACTCACCTACCTCCCTAGCCTGTCTCTGCTGGTGTCTGCAGTCATCTTAAGGGTGGGAAGGTGGCCAGGATGCCCACAGATGTGGGGCGGGCAGGCAGGGAACAGGAAGCAGTCGGGAACTGGCTGCAGCCTCGCTGTGGCTGGCAGGCATTGAGCTCCGTGCAGCCGTCTCTCGGTACTCGTGGTAGGTGCGAAGCCTGGTCGGGGATGCAGTGAGAAGGGCACAAGGACCAGGCCGCTCGGAGAGGCGTAGAAGCTCAGCACCAAGGTGACTACTGACTGTCCAGAACATGGGACAAGTGTGAGAAAGGGAGAGGGGATCACCAACCATCGGTAGGCAGCAGCGGGACAGCCCTGCGTATCAGAGAGGGCTGTCAGAACACCTGTGTGGAGTACAGGGGTGAGTCTGGCAACCTGAAAATCCCGTCGTGTCCCTCCTGCCAGGCCAACCTTCCATAATCAGAACGGGATTTCCAGATGGTGGACACAGGTTGTGTCCAGCCACCCACACTAGGAAGGGCACTTTCCAAATAGAGACAAGGACAATGAGGACCAAAAAAAAAAGCTGCTCTTCACCTGGCACCCACTTACGTTATCCGCTTCCAGGTTTTTATCTATCTATCTATCTATCTATCTATCTATCTATCTATCTATCTATTTTTATCCTCACCCGAGGACATTTTTGCATTTATCGTCAGATATAGCGGGAGGGAGAGAGGGAGGAAGAGAGAGAGAGAAACATCGCTGTGAGAGAGACACATCGACTGGTTGCCACCCACACGACCCCAACCGGGGCCGGGGACAAACTGCAACCGAGGTACGTGCCCTTAGCGGGAACCAAACCCGGGACTCTCTGGTCCATGGGCCACCGCTCTAACTGCTGAGCCAAACTGGCCAGGGCGCTTCCAGGTTTTGATGGACTTTTGTTCACGGGAATAATGTTAAACAACCCCTTCTCCCCAATTTTGGCGCCATCTGAAGACTGTCCCTCACATTGCCTCCTCTGGGCGGGGAAAACTCCATGGGTGATGGGAGCTGTTCCTAAAGCCTGGGTGGAGATTGCTAGGCAACTAAGGAAAAGGGCTAGGAGTCCAGGCAGGGAACAGCATGTGCAAAGGCGTGGACGGGCAAAGTACATGGAGAATTTGGGATTTCAGTGAGTCTGGAGCCAAGAAGGTATGGGAGGGAGAGGCGGAGGCGAGACAGATGGGGAAGGACTCTACCAGCCCTTTGTCGATGTAAAAAGTGTCCAAACCTGTAGAGAAGTTTTATATGCGTTGTTTTGAGTTTATTTGAGCCGAACAGACAACACGCCAGGGAAGCGAGCTCTCAAATGCTCCAGAAAACGATAGTTTTGCAGTTTCTTTTATACATTTGGAATTAAGGAGGAAAGGTAAGGAAGATTACATGAAGGTGGGGATTATAGGACAGTTAACAAGATTATGTGCTCCCTGGAGGGGTCTGAAAAGAGGCATTCAAAGGTGTGTTAACCTGGGCCCACAAGGGCAGTGGACAGGGCTTTGCTTAAACTGAAGATAAACCTTTTACAGACCTGGAACGTGACTGCCCACTGGGACCTGCCCGGTTAGGAATTTATGATCAGATTACTCTGTGAGGTTACTTTTGGTCAGATGACAGAGCCCCCTTTTTTGGTCCACATCTTCCCCGCCGCCTCTCTGAATACTACAGCTGTGTCTCTGACCTCCGTGGCTGGGCTGCTTGGGGCACGGTGAAATGGACTGTGAATGTAATCATCGTCAGGCCAGCGAGACTCACTGTGGCCCATTGTCACGGGCTTCCAGGAGCGCTGGCGTTCTGCGGCGCGGTGACCACTTTGGAAAAAGTAAAACAAATGCTCTGGGTGAACGTGTGACGTGGTTTTTATACTTCCAAGAGCTCCTTATTTCGATGGTCCCCTTTTCCTCTCTTCCTGTTCCTTCCCCTCCCCTGCTGCTTTGTGACTGTTCTGGTCAGCGCTGTATTTTACAAATGCCTACTTTTGCCAATATCAGGGCCCAGGCACTTTCTAGAACACCACTTCTCAGACGTTCTTTTTCTGGAGAGTTGGGGTGTGTTGTGACAGAGCATGAGTTTGGCAGATGGGCCCTGGGATTGAGCCAGGAGTGAGGATTTCCCTTCTGTTTTAAACCCTGCCCTTTTTGTGTGAGGCTGCCTGCCTGTGTCAGGGAAATGGTTTGACTCCTCATCTTCCCAGGGCTGCAGTCCAAATCCTTCCAAGTCTGTTGGGTTCAGACTGAGACCCGTCCAGCCAGTGGCTTCCCCACCAGGGCCCAGCAGCACCCATGGATGCAGTTCGCTGCCCAGCTCCCAGGACCCAGTGGAGACCAGATGAGCTGGGAGAAGGCGAGCCTTTGGCCCTGGCATTTCCTCCCGACCTGCGCCCACAATGGGAGCAACTCTTCAGGGACCTCTCTCCTTGGGGCTGGACTAGACCCCCCAGAGAGACTGGAGAACCTCCCAGAACAGAGTTCCACCCTGAGCTCCGTGGGGAGTGAGCTGGCTTTCGGACGAGGAGATGCCCATCTGCCACGTGAGGCTGCACGTTTAGCTCCCTGTGACAGAACCATTTTCTCTGTCAACAGGTCCTTCAGCCCACAGCTCTCTCCACCAGCTCTTCCCGCATTCATTCGTGTCAAAGGGATGACGCATGTGACAGCGTTGAGTGCAGATTCATTTGGCTCGTCACCTAGCAACAGCCTAATGGCTCCCCTGGCTACTTGAGCCGGCCGAGAGCACAAAGGCAGCTTTTCAGGCTCGACCTTCTCCCACCCACACACAGGACTTGGGGGGCCTCTACCCCTGCCGCTGCCGCGGATGCTAAATAGTGTACATGAAACAACAAAGGGGGGTTCCCCCTGGGCCCTCTCAGGGTCCCCTCGGGAGGACTGACTCCCAAGTTCAGCCCCAGCACCTTGGCCCTATTCTAATTCGAATTTTTACAGGGTCTTGGAGCTGGACGAGATCCAAAGCGCTCTCAGCCTCTCCCCTCTGTGCGAAGAGGAAAATAGCTAACCCTCCAGGGATGGAAGTTCTCTCTTTTCTGGCTGCTGCCAGCACGGACCTTGGGCCAGAGTTTTGTTTTTTTTAAAAAATTAAAGTAAAGTAAAATTTATCTTTTAATTGACTGTATGGGGGTGACATTGGTTCACAACACCATACAGGTTTCAGGTGGACAACTCAACAAAACATCATCTTGCACCCGCCTCGCGCCGGGCCGGTTCCAGCCTGAGCCCCTGACAGTGAAGAAGTGCTTCTTTATGTCTTGAGTTAGCTTTGCGTGTAACTCAGGAACATTCCTTCCTGCAAAATATATATGTTTTTCATTATAAAGTAATATGACCACATTACAGAAAACAGATACAAGGGGAAAAAAAGTCAGTCATCCATAATTCCATGACCCGAACATAAGCACTGTCAGCATTTGCTAGATTTCCGTTGTCTGTTTTTCTTCCAATGCATCTGCTTTTTCCATACTTGTGATCATGGCATACATACAACTCTGTGTCCTGCTCTTTCACTTAATATTTTCCTTAAAGTTATACCATAAGCACTTTTTCATATTCGCCACGTAGTCTTATTTTTAATGGCTATACATTATAACCAAAGGCTAGACCATTTCCTCTCATTCGGCGCAATTATGTCTGGGACAGTAGGCTTGGGGTTTGTTTGCCAGCGGAAAGCTCACCATTATCTTTTGCTTTTCTTTTCCTTTTTTTTCCTTCTTCTCTAGGGACCAAGTTTTTAGGATTAACGTCAGAAATGGAGACGAGATCAGCAAACTAAATGAGCTAGTGAATTCAGACAACTTTAAGGTACTTGGTTCTTCCTAGTCCTCCTGGGTGTCTTCTAATTTTGGTGGGAGAAGTCGCACATCACTGACATTATTTCAGGAGAGTGTCTGGACTGGCCAACACTCATGCTGGAGAGGGCTGAGGGCGGCAGTGCTGTATGTCGTAGCAGTGCTGGGCTCCCTCTTCCCATCTGCCATTGACTTACTATTATTTCTTGGGCTTTGCTAGTTATTGCCTGCTGGACAGGCCTGACCAGATACAATTGTGAAATGGGTAAAGTTTGCCCTGGGGCAGAACCCAGCTCCCCAGGGATCGCCCTGACTTTTGGCAGCTGCTCTAGAAGAATGAACTAGCTCATTATGCCTTTTACCTGAACTGTCCTTTAACCTGATTTTCTCTCTGTTCTCTTCAGCTCAACCTCTGGAAGCCTTGCTCTACCTTGGGTCTTCCTGTGGATGTCCTGGTCCCATCTGTAAGTCTGCAGCCAGTCAAATTCTTCCTCAAGTCCCAAGGCTTAGATTACTCAGTGACAATAGAAGACCTGCAGGTGGGTAAACCGAGGCTCCTTGCTTGTCTTGCGTGGGACAAAGCAGCCAGAGTGGACTTGAGACATTTCCAAGTTCTGGTCTTATTTTTCTCCATTTTACAGATGAAGACATTGAGGTACACGGAAATAAAGAGCAGTGACTTGTTAGAGGAGCGTGTTGTAGTAGGAAGGACAGACACAGGGTGGGGAACCAGACAGATCTGGATCCAAATCCTGATTTTGCTAACTATTAGCTGTGTGACTTTGGACAAGCTTTTATCCTCTTGAGCCTGTTTCTTCACTGGCATAATGCTAATAGTGATAACTACTTCATACGATTTATTGAGAAGAGTAAGTAAGTGTATGTAAAATGTCTAACAGCGCCTGGCATGTCAGAGATGTCCACAAGTATTGTCTTTCTCCCTTTTCTTATTTGAAGTCAGGAGGGAAGAACAGAGCAGGGCGGGTGTTGGAGACCAGTCATAGAAAGCATCCTTTGAGAGAGGGGGAATGTCACCAACAGCCCATAGCAGAGGGAACATCACCGCCTTAGCCAGGCATCAGCCTCACGACCTGTATCTGAACAGCAGGACAGTGTCTGGCTCATGTTCTCTCCTTCACCGAGGTGGGTTATGGACTAATTGGTGATTTGGCCCGGGAGTTTCCTGATGGCGTGAGCAGCTGTGAGCTTATTAATCATCCTCACATGTCACAGACATCTGCCAGGAGCCTTCAAAGTATGAGTGGTTATAAGAATTTCTTTGTTTCGGAATGGTTTCCCAAGCTGTGTATTTCAGAGGCACTGGATGCCAGATGCGGGCTGATGTCTAGAGAATTCATAGGATAGAATAACAAAATAGCATATATATTGCTTCCAGGGAGTAAGTGGGTTTTCAATGGGGTGATGTACGATGGCACCAAGGAGTAAGTTTTTATAGCTATGTGGAAGCTATCTGACTTCCTTTTACACCTTGATGGTCGTGGTGTTTGATGTGTGTGTCGAGGGTGCCACCATCTAGGCTGGCCCATGGGCCAAGACGTGGCGGAAACACATGAATCTCAGTCTCCAGCGGACCATTCACAGTGTTTCCATGTCTGTTTTAGGCCCTTTTAGATAAAGAAGATGAAGAAATGCAACACAACGAAGAGCAAGAACGAAGCGGTGGTAACTTCAACTATGGGGCCTATCACTCCCTGGGAGCTGTAAGTGTTTCAGAGCGGGTTCAGATCAAGGTTTTCGGTCTCCTGAGTTTTGTGACCCCTTTTCCTCACTTTCAGGAGGTATTTGTCCTTCACTGAGGGGCTAAAATGTGTGCACGGTGATTCCTTTCTAATCCTTGGTTTGTTTAATGCTCACCAGCACCGAAGAGCCTAGTGAAAAAACAAACTTTCTTCCACATGTGTCCTTTTCTTAAGTAACCCTTAAAGGAAGCCATGAAATACCTGCAGTCATTCCCAGTGCTTGTAAATTAACCTTCTTGTACCCCACCATAACCCTTGTATTTTAGTCTCCTAAGTTAAAATGTTACTTGTTCCAGGCAAATAGACAAGTGATTATTTCCAAGGTTAACCAAGTATTTCCACTCATTTATCACGACTACTTAAAACATATATTTGTTCCATAATGCATTTTGGTGCTGTGTTTAGTTAGAAACCACTTTATATAGATGAATGACTTTCAAGGTAAGCCAACCCTTCAAATGAAAAACTTGGAGCAGAATAATTTAATACGATATTGGAACTCGAGGAATCCAGAGGAGCTGATAGAATGGAATTGCATCACACACAATGCAGTTCTCTTATGTCCCTCAATGTCTTCTTCACGAGTCTGGAAACTATTGGCTTAGGAACACACGCCAAATCTAAACTGGTGTCCTCCTTCCTATACCTCAATACTCGTTCTTTGTATCCAAAGATGGTTCTCCTGGCATGCTTTTCATGAAGCATATACTTTGAGTTGTTTATCTTCTAGTGAGGGATTACTTCAAAGGCTGACCAACTATTTGCACATCTTTCTCGTGATTATCAGTAGCTTTGTTTATTGTGTACACTTCCAACTGCATTGTCCCTTGATCCTTCCTGTGACCAATGACATACATCTGCAAAACAGCTGGACAAAGTTAGGAGTTCAGACCAGGGCCACAGACAAAAGCAGAGTTCAGGGTCCAAACAGGGATTAAACCCACGATGTTAGCTTCAGTACCATCGGGCACTCCCTGGCTGAGCTGACCAGTTGCAAATGTCACCCAAACCCTGGCAACTCCGTCGGCTCACTTGCCTGCTGCGGCTTTGTTCCCTGGCTTTAGGTGCCATTGTCATCGGTTTAGCTACCCCTTGTTCCCCGAGAGGCCTTTTACTGTGGTTTGGTGTGTCATCATCTCCCTCCTGGCTTGGTCATATTCAGCTTTTTCCTAAAAACAGTTTTTAAGAGCTCCTATCCTACAACCACATAGGTCTCAGTTCTTCAGTGGGAATTCCATGTTTGTTTCTGCCAGGGTTTCTAGTTTCAGACCCTCGGTGTGTGTTGTGACTGCCCTTATTTTTGTTTGTTTCTTAGGTGAGTTTTTCCCTGATGTTGGCTATGAATTTGGGCTCCCCCCTCCCCCGCCAGTCTGAACTCAGCCTGGTGTTTCAACTTTTCCGGGGTGACTCTTTCCCCTCATGGCTCAGGGCAGGCATCTGGCTTTTGCTCCACTTTCTAGGGTCCGTGGATAGAGTTTCCAGGCCCTTTTCATGGCTCAGTTGCCAATTCCCATCTCTCAAGTTCTAGCTCCTTGCCCTGCACTGGGTCCTGTGCCCTCTATTACTACTCCTGGTTTACGGTAAACCCTCAGCACCTAAGGCAGATATGTGGGCTTCATCCTCTGCCCCCCACTCTGCCAGCTTGTTCCCTCTTCATTTCTGGCACCTGCAATTTCCCCTTTTTTGGATTTTGAACTCGGCTGTGAATATTTTCATTGTATTTTGTCTGGCTTGCCTATGTATTTGGGGGCTGGGTTCTTGCTTCAATTTGCCATTTTGACGCCACCTCTGATAAACCCTTTAAGCTTGATTTTATTCTAGGTATTGCTTGCACATTGTCCTCCTCTGTAAAGGTCCTTCTTCCGATTTTAAGGTCTAAATATGAATTTGTGTGTTTCTTTCTTTTGACCCTCAAAAAGTTTGAGCAGTTAAGATGGATGAAGTAACTCTATTTAAATCATTCATAACCATGATTGACAGCTCTTCACTGTTCTCTCAAAGCCTTTAGAGGAATCATCTCCAAACTGGAGTGCCTGTCCGGTGGGCTGGAGGAAGAAACCATTACAACTTCTACGTATATTTCTACACATACATAGTGCATGCTAATTTTTTTTTTATCCTCACCTGAGGATATTTTTTCTACTTATCTTCAGATAGAGTGAGAGAGGGAGGGAGAAAGAGAAACATCGACGTGAGAGGGACACATCAACTGGTTGCTTCCCAAATGACTCCAACCAGGACTGGGGATGAATTGCAACCGAGGTACGTGCACTTGACCAGAATTGAACCCGCGACTCATTGGTCCATGGGCTGACGCTCTAACTGTTGAGCCAAACTGGCCAGGGCTATGCTAATTTTTTTTAACTGATGGAGAAAGTGATTGAAAAAGTTTGGATAACACTGATTTCAAGAGCCTGCCTGCCCTGGCCGGTTTGGCTCAATGGTTAGCGTGTCAGCCCGAAGACCGAAGAGTCGTGGGTTTGATTCGTGGTCAAGGGCACGTACCTTGGTTGCAGGTTAGATCCCTGGCCCCTGTCGGGGTCACGTGGGAGGCAACCAATCAATGTGTCTCTCACATCAATGTTTCTCTCTGTCTCCCTTCCTCCCTCCTACTTTATCTAAAAATCAATGGAAAAAATATCCTCTGGTGAGGATTAAAAATAATAATAATAATAAGTAAATAAATTAAATAAAAAGAGCGTGGGCTAGCTGGGGCCATGCTATCTATCCAGTCTAGTGTGGTGCTAAGGGCCACACTATTGGAGCAGTGGACTAGTTTATTGGACTATAATTTTGTGGATGGATACAAATGTATTATTTTCTAGAAAACTGTAGAAAGGGACTCTTTAGGCAGTTCTTCAAGACTAAGCATTCCATGCCGATTATATTGTCAACCTCAAGGTTAGGGGGCTGGAAGGAATCGTTAAGATCAACAACATAAAATTCACAGATATCTACCCAGAGCTGAACAAATTTTAAAAATGCCTCTGGGTTCGCTTTCTCACACTTCAGATTTACCAGGAGATGGACAGCATCGCTGGAGACTTTCCCGACTTGGCGAGCAGGGTGAAGATTGGGCATTCGTTTGAAAACCGGCCGATGTATGTCCTGAAGGTGAGGCCCCAGGCTCTTTGTAGATCCGAACTGGACTCGGGCTCCTGGCTCCCTGTGCCCAGGAACAGCGATCGAACCTCCCCCGGGGCAGCTTTTTAGGACCTCCTTGCCTTCAGGGAGGAGGGTGAGGTTGTAGGACATCTACCAGCGGTGGAATTTGATTTGACAGACAGTTCTCTACTTGTACATTCTCATTCCAGGTTTTGACTAAAAGGCAGGATTAAAGGGATGCCTTTGGGGTGAAGGTTGTGGGGGGAGAGGAGGTTAGTATTCCAGAAAGCTCTCAGGCCACACACAGTGTTCTCTCTTCATTCCTGCCTTCTGTAAATAGCAAGACAAATTGGGATAGTTCTACAAATTCTCTCCTGCTTCTAGGGGTACTTATTTGAAAAGCAATCTAGGAAGCTAATTTTAGGGCTGATGTAATTTTAAGCCCAGCTTATGATCCTTGGCTGCACAAAGCCTAATTTCTAGATATTTCTAACAGATTCAGGTCTATTTTGGCAAGGGAAGTAGAGAATTTATGGCAGTAACATAAATTACATAAATAATCGAGCCGAATGAATGACAAAGAATTTGGGCTATGAATCACGGAATGACTGACGATGCTGAGCCTTGGTCAGATTCTTAGCTTCATATCAGCCCTGAAGAACCCAGGTGTATAGAAATGGTTAAATTACCCGCAGGATGAGACCTGCCGCTGAGCTGCTTGCTAAAATAATCTTCATAAATTTAGAATATTTGCCGATTTGATGGAGACCCTGGCTTCATTAGCACCAAGGTTTGGGGGCGGGGGTGGGTAGGGACTAAAAAGCAAGAGCCAGAATTCATTGACTGTCATTTACCAAGAGCTGTAGCGAGCCCTCTCTTCCTCTTTTTAAAAACTGAATTCGTTTATTGCATCGACCAGAACAGGCTGGTTCATGCACTCTTGTCTCTCTCTGTTGGGCTACCATTTGAGGTTTTTCAAGAGACACAATATTATCTCTAATCACACTGGCATTATCATCCACAATAGCAATTGTTTCCCCTTCCCATTTGCTCCCAACCCTGGAGCTGCGGCTGGGCCCGCCAGGCTGAGCCAGCCAATTAAGCTCCCTGGTCATGGATAAACTGATAAATAGATGGTGACCTCAGGAACATTTGGTCTCTGAATTGTCTTAAATGGGTTAAATGGATAGGGGCGAGCTGGAGAGAGGAGAGGTGAGCTGAGAATGGGGCCAGGAGGGTCATTTTCTGGTCTTTTTCCTTCCACAGTTCAGCACTGGAAGAGGCTGTCAGCGGCCGGCCCTTTGGCTGAACGCGGGCATCCATTCCCGGGAGTGGATCTCACAGGCCACGGCGATGTGGACTGCGCGGAAGGTCATGTCGCCTGGTATTAGGCGAGAATTCTGGTGGGCCCGAGGTGCCCCTGCAGCCTCCCATGAGACTGGGCCCGGGGATGAGGTGGGAAGACACAGCAGGCTAGAGGCCTTTTCATTTCGGAGAAGTAAAAGGTCAGAGCCCCTTGGACAAGCGACTGTGGCTAAATGACAAAGTGCATTCACGGCAGTGAGCGCGCTAATGAGCTGCAGAGGTGGCCCTGAAACACTGACCCATAGTCAACCCAGCAGAAGGAGCAGGGCCTTGTCAGCAGTGAGAGTCAGATGAGCTTTGCCTTTAGTCCCTTCCCAGCCCCCAGGCCCTCGGGGACCTCATGCTGTCTCCACGTCCCTGTGGGAAGCCCGCTTTAAGCCAGCACTGGGAGAGGAGGGCTCCATCTTCCCTACCCCTAGCGTGGGGGCTCAGATTCCCAGTAACTGTTATGAGTGTGGCTCTCTTGTTCCCACTCCCTGGAAGGAAAGAATAGACCAGACAGCCCAGGACTCGTTGCAGGTGATGTCCTCATGCAGCCACATTCCCCCAGGTTTCCAAGCGCTCTGAGGGCCCTGCAGAGAGCTGTGTCTTTGATGGTGGCAGGAGGCTGCAGAGGGTGGATGCTGTCGCAGGAGCTGGGCATCTGGGGAAGACACATGGGCTCAGACCTAACAATCCAGCCTTGAGGGCATAGCTGACAAACTTGTTATCTCTGCTTAGATTGTGTCTGGTTACGGGAAGGATCCAGCCATCACCTCCATCTTGGAGAAAATGGATATTTTCTTGTTGCCCGTGGCCAATCCTGACGGATATGTGTACACGCACACACAGGTGAGTAATACCAAACGGGCCGCTTGGAGTTAAGACTTGTTTGTTGAATTCTTTGCTCTGCCACTGAACAGCTGTAGAAAACGTCCACAATGTGCACGTTATAAGCTTCCTTGGGGTCTCATTTTCCAGTCATTCTCTGAGCTGAGAATCACCAGGGAATATTTTTTCTTGGAGAGAATCGTCTAATGAACTTCCTACATGGATCTTGAACAATTATCAACACCTTACCAATATATATATATTTTAAATTTCTTTCCCTCCCACACATTTTTTCCCTGATGTATTTTATTTTATTTTTTATTATTTTTTTGTTTGTTTTTTTTTTGTTACGTGCCCCTAGCGGGAACCGAACCCGGGACTCTCTGGTCCGCAGGCCGACGCTCCAACCGCTGAGCCAAACCGGCCAGGGCCTCCCTGATGTATTTTAAACCAAATCCAAGACATCAGGTTATTTCACCCAAAACTACTTTAGTATGCACTGCTGGCTAATGATAGTTAAGACAAAGAAACTAGCACTAAGCCACTATCACCTTTAAGAAGGTAAAGGTTCTGCCCAGCCAGTTTGGCTCAGTGGTTGAGCGTCAACCCATGCACCAAGGGGTCACCAGTTCGATTCCCGGTCAGGGCACATGCCCAGGCTGTGGGCCCGATCCTCAGTGGGGAGCATGCAGGAGGCAGCCAATCGATGTTCTCTCTCATCGATGTTTCTGTCTCTCTCTCCCTTGCCCTTCCTCTCTCTAAAATCAATAAAGAAAAAAAAAGAAAAAAAGGAAAAAAAAATTTAGAAAAAAAAAGTAAAGGTTCTTTAAGTCAATTTGTTGACATCAGGATCCAAATAAGATTATATATCTGTGTTGTTGTTTTTTTATTCTCACCCGAGGACTTTTTTCTTTCTTTCCATTTTTGTTCAGATAGGGTAGGAGGGAGAGAGAGGATGAGAGAGAGAGAGAGAGAGAGAGAGAAACATCCACGTGAAAGGGACACATCGAGTGGCTGCCTCCTGCAGGACCCCAACCAGGGCCGGGGAAGAACCGCAACCGAGGTACATGCCCTTGGCCGGAATTGAACCCGAGACTCATTGGTCCTCGGGCCGACGTTCTGACCGCTCAGCCAAACCGGCCAGGGCTATATCTGTGTTTTTTAAAAAAGATTTTAAAAATAGATTTTTAAAGAGAGAGGAAGGGCGAGGGAGATAGAGAAATACTGACGTGAGAGCAAAACATCAGCTGCTTCCTGCACACGCCCCACATGGGGGGACAATCAAGCCCTCAACCCAGTTACTGCCCTGACTGGGAATTGAACCGGCAACCTTTCGGTGCACGGGACGACGCCCAACCAACTGAGCCACACTGCCCAGGGCCTGTACCTGCATTTGGTTGTTACAGCTCTGTAGACTTTTTTTTTTTTAATTTCATAACAATTAGCATCCCTCTCCCTACACATGTCTTTTAAAAATATCATTCATTTATAGAGAAACCAAATAAATTGTCCTGTAGAACATCTCACATTCTGAACTTGCTGGATGGCTTCGTGGGCACCATGTCATTTGTTCTCTTATCCCCATGTTCCCTAGGTACTGGTAGCCAGATCTAGAGGTTTGGGTTGGATTCATATTAAGTTTTTAGGCAAGAATACAATAGTTGTGCACTTCCTGTCATATCAGTGATCATTTAGGTGAGCAATGTTTGTTTGTCCCACTTTTACCGAAGCCAAAAATTATTCAGTGGGTTCCGGTGGTGTCAGCCTGGTTCTTGCATTATAAAATTCTCATCAGGGCATTTTGGGGGAGTTCTCTCAGAAACAGAAGGGCTCAGCCTCTTCTTTCTGGAGTGAGAGGATGGGAGCCCCGATGATCCTCCAGAGAGAACTGTAAGCAGCTCACACCATCCATGGTGCCCATCTTCATCTTTGGTCCCCAAAGAAAACCTTCACTTCTCTTGTGCCCTGACTTATCTCTGGATGTTTTTTCCTTGGTGGATTTTCAGAACCGACTTTGGAGGAAGACACGGTCCCAATATCCTGGAAGCCCCTGCATTGGTGTTGATCCAAATAGAAATTGGAACGCTAGTTTTGCTGGTAGGTTGTGGAGCCAGTTTTCAAATCCTGCTGCCTCTGGGTAGCCTGGTCCATGGGGCTCCAAGCTGGTAGTGTGGGAGCCGGGTTCCAGGCTGGCTCCATTGCTGATTCACTGAGAGATTTGGGCAAATCTCTTATGCCCTCTATGTCTTGTTTTTTATTTTTTAAATATTTTTCTTTTTTGAGTTTGAAAGGGAACAACTCAGCAATTCCTGTCCTCCTGAGAGAATGCTAATATTTAAAAACCATCACAGTCTTAAATATATACATCCATGCATCTTCCTTATACACTGGCCACCCCAGCTTGTCCTGGGCAAGTTACTGGGTGGGTGGAAGGGCTGGAGGCAACCTGAAGACAGCAGTTAGCATTCTGTTTTTTAATCCTCACTTAAGGATATGTTTTTATTATTATTATTATTATTATTATTATTATTGATTTCAGCGAGAGGAAGAGAGAGAGAAAGAGAGAGAAAAACATCTATGTGAGAGAGAAACATTGATCGGTCACCTTCCATATGCACCCATTGAACCCGAAACCTGGGTATGTGCCCTGACTGCAACTGAACCTGCCACCTTTCGGTGCACGGGACGACACTCTTACCAGCTGAGCCACACCAGCCAGGGTAAACGCTGTTAGCGTAACAGGCAAGATCTTGTGGTCTACCCTTAGATGTGTGAATACGAACCTCAAATCTTTGATGTGATGGAAAGAGTGAGAATTAGGAGAACTGGGTTCTGAGTTCCAGCTGTTTAAAATCATTCTCACAATAGTGCCAGCTGTGTGTCAGGCACTTTCCCATATATTATCTTATTTACAATTCTTCTGACCTAGTGAGTGAATTTTATTATCTGAAATGAGACAGGGGAAGCTCAGAGACAACCTCAGGAGTTTATGGTTAAGAGTTAGGATCTCAACCCACCTTGCAATTCCAAATCTGAACAGTTCTCTTTCACTGCTCCACAGATGTTTTGTTCTTAATATACTTTTACTTGCCTAGAAATACCACGCAAACCATTGGGGGAAAAATAATGTGACTGTGGGAAAGGAGCTGATACAAAGCTAGGTCAGATATTCCACAGCTGGAGTGGTTTTACATACACCACATACCTCAGGGAACTATATTGTGAAGTAATATTGAAGACAGTATTTCTAACACCTGTCAAATAATTAAGAGATTTTAGCCACAACAATAGATTATGTTGGCAGTGCTTTGCCATTAAGATCTGAACCAAGAGAACGAGTTGACACCAGAATAAATGGAGTCATTTTTATTATTAATTGGTATTCATATTAATTATCTAGAATACTTATTAATTACATCTCATTGTCAAGTATATTAATTATTTATGACAATTGTTAATGACACGATACAAGGTCAACTCTACGCTTTTAAAGGAGTCCTGCCAGTTTTCTTCTTCAGCTGCGGCAGATCCAACACCCCGACTTTCAACTCCTGCACCCTCCCTTCAGTATACACACACCATGGACTAGGTTCTTAGGGGCATTTAGCAGTGACCTGCCCATTGCCCATACCTTCTGCCCCTCCTCTGGGTTGTGGATCTTTCATTTCTGTTTTCTTGGCCTCTGGGTTAATGTTTCTGTTTGGGCCTCCCCCCACAGGAGGCGGAGCCAGTGGCAATCCTTGCTCTGAAATCTACCATGGACCCCATGCCAATTCAGAAGTGGAGGTAAAATCGGTGGTAGATTTCATTCAAAAGCACGGGAATTTCAAAGGCTTCATCGATCTGCACAGCTACTCACAGTTGCTGATGTATCCATATGGGTACACAACGAAAAAGGCCCCAGATGCTGATGAGCTGGTGAGTGAGGGGCTGCCTCCCACCCAGCCCCAGGCCTGCCAAGGGGGCGGTTCTACAGCTTTACAGGGAAGTCCAGGAGCCTAGACTTATTTCATTAAGGGTCTTCTTTCCCTGCCTATCAGACCTACTAGGGGTAGGAAGAAGATGGTGCCCTTATTTCTGTGTTTGCTGTGACTTCCAAGAACCATACCTGATCCCTCCCTTTCCTTCTCACTTATCTCTCTGACCAAAACTTGTTGCAGACCCATTGCTTGCCAAGAAATGGGGGTGCCGTTGTGTTGGGCAAGGGGGAGGTGCTCCTCACTCCAGTTAAGATAGAGTTTAAGTAGGGGGTTGGCCACAGCCTAGGGTCCTCTGTGTCACATACAGTGACTCACTGTAGGATGTGAACAGGCATGGAAGGTGGGCTGATGGAGCTGGGCTGGCTTCTGCAGAGCGACTGCAGGCCCCTCCCCCTGTGCTGGTTGGCTTTAGTGTGCCCCTCTGCCCAGCACAGCCAGCCCATAACCTCCCAGCAGACACAGGGCTCCTGGCTAGGTACGGGCTAGATTCTGGTCTAAGTAGGCACTCCACATAGGACACATCCACGTATGGCAGCCACATCTCTGCTTCCACTCTGCAATACCCAACTCTTGGAAGGGTTTCTCTTGAGCATACTTGGCCTCCCTTCCCTTAGGATAGGTGAAGATAGTGGTGCCTGTACCAGATTCCTAATGGGCTGGTGAGCAGCCCTCCAGGTCTTTGGAGAGCTTGAGTGTATAATACACACACCATCGGAGTGCATATGCGTCTTCTTTCACCTCTTTCTTTACCCCCTTCCCCAAACCAGAAGTCAAGAACTGGGGATGTGATGGGAAAAGGAGTTCCCCTCACTCTGTAATAAGGCCTTGGCTTTAGTTGGATGGGAAAGAAGAGGAGACCAGAAGGGAAAATCAGGGGAATGGCCGAGACTCTTCCAAACCATGGCAGTGCAGAGCAGCTGAGGAACGTCAGGCTGCGGGATCCGCTCTTTCTCACTCCACTGCCTCCCCCTCCTAGGACAAGGTGGCGAGGCGTGCGGCCAAAGCTCTGGCTTCCCTGTCGGGCACTCAGTACCACGTGGGTTCTACCTCCACCACTGTCTGTAAGTATTTCCTCGTTATTTAGAAAAGGCTTTGAGAGGAAACTTGAAATGGAGCAGGAGAGCTGCAAGTTAGACTTCCTGCGCTGCAGTCTGATTGTTTTTGTTATTCGTAACAGACCGAAATTATGCCAGGCCTGTGTGGTAATAGCTGTTGCAGACAGTCATCTTCATCAACATCATCACTACTATCATGCCATTTATCACGTGCCCATGATGACTTGTCCTGACAGCGTGGTAGAGTCTGCGTTCCTTATCTTCCATTAAAGATCCTGACATCGTTTATCAAAAATTCCTTAAGCCCATCATTCCATTTTCAATGAAAACCCACTTTTGGATTGGCAGACTCAGGTGGTGGTAGTGGCATGGATGACTTTCTCATCTTGCTATCAGAAATGTTGGAGCATGGCAGGGTGGGAACTGGGTTGGGGGTCCTCCCAACAGTGGTTGGCATCGAGCCAAAAAAAGAAAAAAAGCACACACTAAAACTCTACCATGACCCCAGATCTGAAGATGGTCTTGAGGCTCATTACCCACAACCTCAACCTCATTTTGAGGAAATAACCTTTGTTTGGGTTCCTCAGGGGAGTGTGTCATCTGAGCAATTCACTCAATTCCTGTTCAGATCCTTCCAGTCCCTGTATTTTGTGAGTCTGATCTCTAAATTAAAAAATTGAAGAAAATGATCATTCTCCAGGACCTTAGTGATAAATGGGAAATGTACATTCAAATGTGGGGAGCTGAGTTCTGATCCCTTTTAAGTTAGTGCCCTTCTGCCCGGCTGGTGTGGCTCACTGGTTGAGCATTGACCCATGCACCAACAGGTCAGGGTACATGCCCAGGTTGTGGGCCAAATTCCCGGTAGGGGACATGGAGATGGAGGCCAATTGATGTTCTCTCTCATCAATGTTTCTATTTCTCTCTCTCTCTTTCTCTCTCTCTCTAAAATCAATAAAAAAAAAGAAAAAATATTATGTTAGTGCCCTTCTTTTTCCTACCAGTGCCTCGTCTCTGTGATTTCCAACAGGTGATCCACTCTCTAAATCCCTGCAAGCTAGCCAATACTGTATATGTTTCCTCTTCTGTATTGTAACTCTCTCTCCCATCCTACCTGCTGTACCCTCCACTAACTGCTCCCTTTAGTCTTCCTCTTCTGGGAAGATTCTTCATCTTACCTCCAAGGTCCTCTGATCTCAGCCTTTGGCTGTGTTTCACAAGCCACCATGCTTCATAAGGCAGTTAGCATGATGTTGGTGTTTGTGTTGCTAATCGCAGCAACAACATTAATTATTCATGGTTTATTATTATTAGTGTTGTTAAATGGGAGCTCCTCAGAGAACAAACACATCAGGAGAGTTTCTCCATCTTCTGCTTAATTAGTCAGAATCGAGTCCTGGACCAAAGAGAGCTAAACAGACTTGGTAGGAACCCTCTGAGGAGGACCTCTCAAAAGATCTTTGTGGGTCACTAGGATCCTGGCTTTTGGGTCAAATACCAGTTTAAAGAATGGCCTTGTCTTCTCACATCAAACGCATTCTTCTCCCCAGCTTAGCTGTGCCAAAATCAAGAGATACTCATCAGATTCCTTCAACAGAAGAGGAGGAAGGCTCTTTTGAGTGTTGTCCAGGAGACACATTATTCCCTACCTCTTTGAAGAGCCCATCTTCTGTGTTCTTTATAGGCTTTGTTTGCCCTCTTTGCTTTCCAAAAATGTAATCGATTTTTGTATGATAACACTCCAGCTCCATGGGTTATGGAATATGCTACACAAATAGTTGAAGTTTGCCCTTCAAGAGCCGGACTTTCTCTTAGGTTTACCATTTTAGATGAAAAATTAAATTGATGAAAATCATTCTAAAATGGATTTTACACTTTCCTGTCTTTTTAAAAAATATGTTTTTATTGAATTTTTTAGAGAGAGAGGGAGAGAGAGAGAGAAACATTGAGGAGAGAGAAATACATAGATCAACTGCCTCCTGCACGACCCCTACTGGGGATCGAGCCCACAACCCAGACATGTGCCCTGACTGGGAATTGAACCAGGACCTCTCAGTCCATGGGACGACTCTCAATCCACTGAGCCACACCAGCAGAGCTTTCCTGTCTTTTTAAACAGAGCATGTAGAAGAGATTTAAGCTCTTTTCTTTTTATTTCTTTTAATTTTTTATTGATCTTAGAGAGGGGAAGGGGGAGGACACAGAGAGAGAGAGAAAGAGAGAGAGATCGAGTGGTTGCCTCTTGCACACACCTCAACCAGGGATCCAACCCACAACCTGGGTATGTGCCCTGACCAGGAATTGAACCTGCCACCTTTTGGTGTATGGGACAAGGATCTTCCATCCAACTGAGCTACATGGACCAGGGCTAAGCTCCTTTCTTTATGACTGAGTGGCCTCCTGGACACCAGTTTTTATGTCCTGAAGACCTACTGTGCCCTGTTGGACTAGTTAATCCCTGTGCTAAACAGCCCTGGCCTGTTTTGCTTCTTTAATTTTGCTTTTTAGAGTTTTCATGTCTCCTTCCTCTGGTCAGACTATACTTCTTCAGGCCAACTGCCTCCAGCAACCCTTTCCTTTCCTGTTACTGATTTTGATCTACTAAGGGCTTGGAAACAAGTTCTTTGGGCTGATTTGGCTCATTAGATTGTGGGTATTAAGGATGGTTATGACAGCATTGCTATAGTCACACAAGACTGGTAATCCACAGAAGACTGCTAAGCATCTAAGTGTTCATCAATAGAGTCCTAGATAAAACACATTTGGTGCATTCATCAGTGAAACGTGAAACAGCCCTTAAATGAGTGAGGTGGGCCTATACAATGTGCAAGACAGTGTAGTTAGTATGATCCCATTTGCGTTTTATTTTTTGTTTTTTTTTTAAAGAGTAGATAGACTTTGAACAGGGACCCAAATGAAGTGAAGTTTATGAACTTGATCACTTTGCTCAGCAGGCTTCTTGCCTCCTTCCTGAATTTTAAATGATTTCTGAAACACTTGAGCTTGCTTTGTATGTAACCTCTGGAAGCCTCTGGTGCCAATGCCTGTTTTTTTGTTTGTTTGTTTTGTTTTTATATTTTTCTGTTTATCATCAGATAGAGTGGGAGGGAGGGAGAGAGGGAAAGAGAGAGAGGGAGAGAGAGAGACATCGATGTGGAGAGACACATTGACTGGTTGCCTCCCGCAGGACCCAACCAGGGCTGGGGACGAACCACAACCAAGGTACGTGCCCTTGACCAGAATTGAACCTGCGACTCTTTGGTCCGCGGACCGACGCTCTAACCACTGAGCCACACGGGCCAGGGCGCCAGTGTCTGTTTTGTATTCAGCATGTTCTCAGGATAGAGAAAGGCTGTGGAAACCACACAAGCATTCCAGAGAGTGTAGGACAGCATGTTCTGTAATCTCGGGGAGCAGGTAATCTCAGAGGAGCCAGCATCTCTAGAAAAATCACAAATGGTATGAGAAACAACCCTCAGGAACAATGGGAAAACAAAAGGACCCATATATTTATTGAACTGCCATGTCATATACCAAATGCACTGGAAGTAGGTTGAAGAAAGCATGGCCTTTATCCTCAGATGGACTTGGGTTTATATTCCACCCTCGCCATTTTCCATCTATATTTCCTTAGATAAATTACCTCATCTGAAAAACAAGGACAATAATACCTACACTCATTGGGGTTTCAAAGGTTAAATGAATGTAACCTCATCAATGTAAACTTTCCAGTATAATGCCTGGCTCATGGTAGATGTACAATAATCATAGCTGCTGTTGACATCATCATTTTACTATTCAATGTCATCTATGCTTTGCACTTGTTTTTTTAAATAATTTATTTTTCTTTATTGATTTTAGAGAGAGAGGAAGGGAGAGGGAGAGAGATCATCAATGAGAGAGAACATCGATTGGCCGCCTCCTGCATGCCCCCCACTGGGGATCGGGCCCATAACCTGAGCATGTGCCCTGACTGGGAATCGAACCAGCGACCTCTTGGTGCATGGGTCAACACTCAACCACTGAGCCACACCGGACGGGCTACGCTTTGCACTCTTACCCGATTTTTGCTCTAGTAGAGTTTAAGAAGAAGCAGAAAAACAGGCCTTTTGCCTTTGCCTAACCTCTTGGCAAAGGGAAGTTCCAAGGGCTGTGCTTTCTCTCTGTGTATCAGTTATCTCTTGCTATGTAAAAAGTGATCCTAAAATTTAACAGCTTAAAACAATGAACACTTATTTTCTTAAACTGTTTCTGTGGGTCAGGAACTCAGGAGGGGCATGGCTGGGTGGCTCTGGCTCAGGGTCTTTCGTTCGGTCGCAGTCGAGATGTCCTCCAAGGCTACTGCTGTCTAAAGGCTTGACTGGGCTGGAGGGTCGGCTTCTTCCGTGGCTCCCTCAGGCACCTGGCAAGTGAGTGCTGATTATTGGCGGGACGCCTCAGTTCTTCACCACGTGAACCTCTTTCAGGGCTGCTTGAGTGTCCTTGTAACCTGACAAGTGGCTTTCCTCAGAACAAGTGATCCAAGAGAGAGCAAGGTGGAAGCCACAGGAGCTTTTATGGCCTAGCCTTGAAGGTCACACACCTTCATTTCTGCAGTCTGTTGTTAGTTACACAGGTCAGCTAAGCCCTAATCAGTGTGGGAGGGCGCTACACAGGGACAGACTATCTGCGGACAGGGATCGTTGGGACTGTCTTGGAGGCTGTCTACCATACTCTGTCTCTGTAAAGATTGGTTTCACGTGACCTGCAGGAGTCTATGGAATGAGTTAGTGACAAGTTGGGGATGAGGATTCAAAGTCTCTTCATCTGAGACCAGTGGAGACCCTCATAGTGAGGACAGCCTGAGACATATGGATCAGGCCCATGCTTATGTTCACAGGCCTACTGATTTGCAGAAGAACCCTGGATCCCTAAGGAACCACAGGCAGGCAGAACTCCTGTCCCCTTCTCACCTCACCCTGAAAGAAACTGGGCTTCAAAGGTGTTTTCTCTTCTGGTTTGCAGATCCAGCCAGCGGGAGCAGCATAGACTGGGCGTATGATAATGGCATCAAGTATGCATTCACTTTTGAGTTAAGAGATACTGGGCACTATGGCTTCCTCCTGCCAGCCAACCAGATCATTCCCACTGCAGAGGAGACCTGGCTGGGGCTGAAGACCATCATGGAGCATGTGCGGGACCACCTCTACTAGATGGGGAGCCTGCTCTGTCTGCACGTATTTATCCCCATGTATGTGCACACGCTGAAGACAGTTAAAGGGAGCGTGTGTCAGAGCCTCTGGCTTTGGAGAGGACACAGGTCAGCCCTCTCCGGCACCCCTCCCTGAAGTCCCTGCATTGTGGTGGCGCACCTGAGAGGAGGGCTTCTGTCACTTGCCATATATTTGTCCTGCTGTTTTGCTGAGCCCTCTGTATGCCTTTCCTTAGGCCACACTTAGGATCACCCCTTACTGGGGCATGTCTCTACCTCGTTTTTGGGACAAAAGGGTATCTGAGATGGTTCTCTAACCTCATCCAATCTAGCCAAGCTTGGTGACCTTGCTCTGGTGGGGGCCCCAAGGCAGGTGCTATGGGAAACAATGCAATTGGTCTCAAAGATGATGCAGAAAGAACTTCCTTTAATTTATCTCTCTCCTTATTGAACATATTTTTCTTTGAAAAATAAATCCTGCAGGGTCATCAGTATAGATCATCCTAGCCCCCACCCTTGTTTTTGTATGTTTTTAGCCTGAATACAAAGTAGGGGATCACTTCTCATCAGTGGGCCCCAGATTCCCAGATACTACAGTCCTGATCGCATTCTTCCTTTTATTATTCAGGGTCACTGGGATCAGAAGGGCGTCTGTGTCACTATAGGGACTGCTCACCCAGAAACCCTGGATAAAGTGATGCTCTAACAGCAGGATTGCTAAATTATCCTCATCTGTCCTATGCTCACCTCCACTTCGCCTTTGAACTTACTTCAAAGATGTGCCCTCACCCTATAAGTCCTAAATCACTCCTCTGGCCTGGATAACCTCACTGCCTTGGCACATTCCCGTCTGTGCTCCGGTGTACCTTGTGTTTCCTTCTCCTTGTTTTTTTTTTTTTTTCAGTCTTTTATTTTGCACCCTGGCCCATGAGTACCGCGGTGGAGCCAGGCTTCATCAGTCAGGCTCCACTTGCTCCATCTGTACCCCTCCCCCTTGCAAACATGTCTGTAAATCTTATCCTTCTGCCTAGGATTTGTGCAGCATCTGGTATATGCTCATAAGCCAATAAATATTCAATATGAGTCTTATGATTGTCTCCTATTCTTCACCTTTACCTGAATGGAACCAAGCCATGGTTTTGAATATGCAGCTCTTTATAACGTCAAAAGTTCATTTTAATCCCTGTTCGTATCACATGACATGTAGGAAGACCTTCTCCATCAGGTCGAGGGGCCTCCAGGGCTGTGTTGCCTTGGTGATTTCATTCTGGTCCTGGGTCTAGTTCTTAGTTTTTCAGCTCAGAAGCTTGATATTCTCAGTGTCCGTGTTGATTAGACTCGGGGATGCTGACTCACGCCTACAGAGCTCAGATGAGGCAGATGATAAAACCAGAATACGAATTTATTAATTTACATTATGGCATATAACTATTTAGTGAATTGGATCCTCACGTCGGCCTGAACAGTACATTCTCTCCCTGTAGGCAAGATACATGGGAAGCCAAATTATAATCAGAAGGTTGTTTAGTGAGCGAGGCATCAGAGCGAGGAAAGTTAATTACAGTCTATGATTAGAATTTTTAATGGTATCGAGCTCTAATACATGATATATCTAATTCTATAACCAGAACACACCTGTCAGCCAGCCAGCTGCTTGCTTGTGCTGGCTGGTCAGGGCTGCCTGCGACAGGACAGTGCCTCGGTCGGCATGACAGTGCTCACCTCTGTGACTCACCTGTCACCTGGCTGCATTTGTGTCCCCCGTCCCAAGAGTGAGATTGTCCTTTAGATTCCTTAAGGGAAAGATTTCTTAAACAAGATGTAAAAAGCCATAAAAAGAACACCTGCAACTATAATAAAATTAAGAACTTCTGTTTATTAAAAGACACCATAAAGAAAGTGAGAAAAGTTACAAACCAGGGGAAGATATTCACAATATTCAAAATACACACAACAGACAAAGGACAGGTAAAGAATTCCTACAGATGAATAAGAAAATCACAGATAATCCAATAGAAAAATAGACAAAATAAAGGAGCAAGCATGTCACATAAGAGGTATATCTGATAAACATACGAAGAGATGATTAGCGATGGAGGACATACAAATCAAGACCTCAATGAGATGCCATTGTATACTCCTTCAATTTATAAAACTAAAAAATGTTGGATAGGATGTGGATGATAGAGCTAGAGCTCTTATATACATTATTGGTGAGCATATGAATTAGTAAAAGCTCTTTGGAAAACAGTTTGGCATTATCTTCTAAAGTTCATACCTTATGACCCAGCTATTCTATCCCAGGCATAACCCCCCCCCACCACCACCAATTCTTGCACATATACAACAGGAGATACATATGAGAATGTTCATAGAAACACTGTTCATAATAGCAAAAGTCCCTCAGTGGGAGAATGGGTGAATAAAGTATGGTATTTTCACATACTGAAATATGACACGACATCAAAATTTAGTATGGTTTTCTTTCAAGAAAGTTCCAAATAACTGAAAAAAAAAAGTATATACATTCTTTTAAGGAAGACATACAACATTTGATAAAACTGTATTAAAAGGGGTGCAAGATGTAGGAGAAATGCCCAGACCCCCTTTTCCTGGTCAAGTGCACTGATCCCTAGTTGCTATGAGTGTTGGCTGCCAACAGCTCAAGGCTCCATCCTTCTCTGAAGAATTGCCCCTAGCCAAATGGGGTGCCTCACCCAGGAGGCTGTGCACCTGCTCAAAGGTCAATGACTGACTGACTCGGGGTACAAAGAGTTAGTCTTTTGCCTCAAGGTGGGTCAACACTGTAGTGCAATCAATGTGTGCTCCAGAGTCTGAATCCAGCTGATTCCACATTCTTGCCTAGCTTCTTCCCAGCACCACCTTGCTCCCCAAACTCCCCTTCTTCTGAGCACTTCTTCAATACATCACCTAAACCCGAATCCCATCATCTCAGTCTCTGCTTCTAGGGAAATAGACTTAAGACAATAAGAAACAAAGAAGCTGGGATTCTGAATGATGATGAGGACAGGCAGGGGATGAGATGGGGATCAGGGCCCTATGGTTAGATAAAGGAGCCCCGCTTTTGTTTTAGGTTCTGTCTTTTCAGATTTTTAATACATGATTTAAAGAATCCTAATTAAATAGCTAAATAAATAATAAAAGAGGGCGATGCAGGGATCAATGATGAGCATACCATTAACCAAGGATTATGATCAATCTATTTCTTTCTCTTTTTTTGGTAAATCCTCACCTGAGGATATTTTTTCCATTGATTTTTAGAGAGAGTAGAAAGGAGGGTGGGAGAGGGAGAAAAATAAAGAGAGAAACATCTGTGTGAGAAAAACACATGATTGGTTGCCTCCCACATGCTCCCTGACCGGGGCTAGGGATCCAACCTGCAACCCAGGTACGCGCCCTTGAGCGGGAATCGAACCTGAGACACTTCAGTGCTCTGGCCGATGCTCTAACCACTGAGAAACACCGGCCAGGGTGATCAATCTATTTCTATGCATCTGAAATCTAATTTTAAGAATGTTTATAAAGATACAGATGTTCACACAAAAAGGTGTTACTATTCATCATACCTGTATTGTGTGTCGAGTGTGTGCCAGGGACCGTTTTCGATGCCGGCAATGCAATGGAAGCAAAGAAGACAAACATCTCTTCTTGCGTGGCATTTCATTGTCGCTGGAAAGGCAGGAAATACTCAAGTAAACAAAGTTAAAAATTTAATTTGGGTAATGAGAGCTGTTTTAAATAAAAGAAAACTGGCAGCTGTAAGAGTGATGGGCTGTGGTGGGGCCTCTAGGTTGGGAAAGTTAAGAAAGATTGCCATTGGGCTTGTATATAAAACTGTCCTTCACTTTCTTCTTCGTATTCTTTTTATGCTCCCCAAACCACGCGAGAAAGGTGGGCTAGATGTTATTATCCACATTTTTACAGGGGGGAAATTTCAAGAGCAATATGTTTCTTGCCCAAGACAAAGAGAAAACCGGAGCCATAAACACTCTTTTTTATTCTTATCCTCACCCGAGGACTTTTTTTTTTTTTGCATTCATCTTCAGATAGAGTGGGAGGGAGAGAGGGAGGAAGACACAGAGAGAGAAACATCGACTGGTTGCCACCCACATGACCCCAACTGGGGCCAGGGACAAACTGCAACCGAGGTACATGCCCTTAGTGGGAACCGAACCCGGGTCTCTCTGGTCCGTGGGCCGACGCTCTAACCACTGAGCCAAACCGGCCAGGGCAACATTCTTAAATTTCTGAAATACATTGTAGTTCAAGAAGCTTTTGTATGAAATCAGTCTCTATGAAATTTTCCACTGTTAAGGACACCAGTGAGCATTGATTATAGAAAACAGTATTTTGAGTTCTTTATGTTTGTTTGTTTGTTTGTTTGTTTGCAGTATTGGGGAGAGGGTTTGCTGAGCCATCTCTCGGCCTTACACTGAGTCCTGATGGGGACCAAAAGAAGACCTCCCTGAAGTAGCTGACAGGGTGAAGGATACGGTTCACAGCTACGGTGGGATTAGGTGCCATCCATGTGCTGCCCACTCAAAATTGGAGCCATACGTTGACCTGCCAGCCTACTGCAAGGCAGGCCACACCCACTCTGTCTCCGGGGTTACAGATGGTGTGGAGAACGGAGTAGCCATGTGACCTTGGACCATGATGGAACCTCTGGGAGCCCAGGTTCCTCGTCTTTAAAATGAGAATAATGATACTATTTACAACGGCTTATCAAGAGAGTTTAGTAAGGGCTGTGCTCAGCACCGTGCCTGGCAGTCAAAGCCCGATGTTAGCTGGAATTGTTTTTCTCACCAAGTGGTGGACATTCATTTATGGATTAAGTCATTGACATTTCCCCTAATTGGAAGACTAATTTTTTAAAAACTTTTTTTTTTCCAGATAGAGTGGGAGGGAGGGAGAGAGAGAGAGAAACATGGACATGAGAGGGACACATCAACTGGCTGCCTCCTGTACGGCCCCAACCAGGGCCGGGGACGAACCGCAACCAAGGTACATGCCCTTGATCGGAACTGAACCCACAACTCATTGGTCCATGGGCCGACGCTCTAAGCGCTGAGCCAAACCGGCCAGGGCTTAAAAAACATTTCATGAGACTTAATGGGAAAGATCTCAACAGTTCACAGAAAATCACTAGTTGGATGTTAAATTATTTTTAGTATTTGGGTGTGGAAATATTGGGGTTCTTTCTCTGGGAGCCTTCCCATGTTAAATAGAAATGGATGTCCTTTCACTGGAGTAATACAAAGAATCATTGCCTAAAACCCTCACAGGTCCGGCTTCCCAGCACAACCGTGTCAAGTACGTGGGTCAGCTTTGGTTTTCACAGGGGCTGGGGAGGCCCTGCTATAAGTCTATTTTGGGTAAACTTGAGGGTATGTCCCAGCTCTGGAATGTCCTATGTAGATCACACTTCTTTTATATCACTATATTAAGACCAACTATGAAGAATCATTTTTATCATCATCATCCTTATCTTTCTGTTTGATGAATTCTGGAATTTCGCCAAACCAGACAGCTTGTAAAAGAAATTCTCTCCACCATTTGCACTGAGCCTTAAATCATGAGCGCCAGCTGTTTCTTGTATTTGAAGTAAAGCTCCAGGTGTATTGGGGGCATCCAGAGAGCACGGGCAGTTTTTTTCTCCTCTAGAATAGATGGGTATTGTGGTGCAGCTGGGCAATTTGCTCCTCTAATGCAGAAAGTGAATCTCATCATTTTCTGTATTTCGTACAAGGCCACGCTCAGCAGCTAGTAAATATTTGTTGATTCGATTTGCTGCAGGGCAGCAAATTAACAGTTGCATAAGCCGCGCGTTCAACAAGTTAGGGCAGCAGGAAAAGAGTACTTTTTCCAACAAATATTATCAGGGGATTTCTGGAAAACAGATTGGAATGTATGTCCCTAAATTCTAAGAGAGACAGAACATAAATCAAACCTTCAGAGATAAGGCAGACTTGATATTTGTTAAATTGCTTGCATTTTTGTAATGATTTATAGTTTAAAAATGCTTTTGTAGATATTGGATAATTAAATTATCACCACCACCTGATGATCTATGCCGGCTGGCTATTCCTGTCCCTGTTGAACTGAGAGCAGTACCGCGCCCAGGCGCACACGGGGAAATGGTGGTGTCCCAAGGCCGTCTCTACAGATCGTTGCTGAGAAAGCCAAGAGGCCACCATTTTGTGGACTTTGTTTTTGAACTTGAATACCTTTATTTATTTATTTTTATCCTCACTCGAGGACATTTTTGCATTTATCTTCAGATAGACTGGGAGGGAGAGAGGGAGGAAGAGAGAGAGAGAAACATCAATGTGAGAGAGACACATCAAGTGGCTGCCACTCACACGACCTCAACTGGGGCTGGGGACAAACTGCAACCGAGGTACGTGCCCTTAGCGGGAACTGAACCCGGGACTCTCTGGTCTGCAGGCCGACGCTCTAACCGCTGAGCCAAACTGGCCAGGGCTGAACTTGAATACCTTTAAAAAGCACAGAGTGTCTCCAGTTCCCCGTTTCACAGCCCTGTGTTATGTGCCCGGCTTCGGAAGCCGCTGAGCTTCCAGATGCAGTGATGAGAGGGAATTCAGGGAGGAAGCGGAGCCAGGTCACCCCCTGGCTGCCCCTGCTGCCTGCTGTGGACTGACTGCCAATTGGGGGGCATTGTATGATTCTTACGGGTTCGCCCCCTCTTGTGCCTGCGCTTGAGATAGTCATCCAGGGATAATTTGGGATAATGTTTTAATTATTTTGAAACATTCAAAATGGACCAAAGATACTACTTCTAAGACTTTATGCCCTTTCTTGGGGATTAGACAATCCATAGAACCACAAACCCCTACAGTTAACTATTAGCCTTTTGAAACCTTGGATGACAAAATGTCCACTTCTCTCAACAAACAAATAGATATATTCTGTTTGAGTATTTAAACAGCTTGGCCTAACCTTAGAAAACCATTAACCCAGGTTTTGAGCTCGTAATTCCCTCAAGGGCAGAGCCAAGGTTTTATTTATTTTGGATCTCCAGTACCTAAGCTCATAATGATACATCATGATGGGGCATCACGCAGGCATTGAATGAAAAGCTGCAGCGGTGTCTGTTTCACACCTGATCCAAAAGCAGCCCAGTGTCTTCTTTCTGCTTCTAACTGGCTGAGGCCGTCTCCTTCCTCAGCTCCGAATACCTTGCCCTGGCATTGTTCTTTTCTAGTGGACGTGAAAAACACAGAGGTCAGGGAAAGCAAAGACCTTCTGCTCCAATTTCAGCAAATCTGGATTAGAAAGCTCAGATGCCAGGCCCTATGATGACCTAGCTCATCAGTGTGAAGTGGTATTTCTAAAACACTTCCAGATGGGGCTGGTGGTGGACAGGTATTAACTTGTTTAGGAGGCATGTCAAAGAAGGCATCAGATCCTCCCCGCCCCCCAGCTCTAGGGACATCAATAGGATTAATATTTAACAGGCATGTTTCTCAATGTCCTCCGGGCTCCCTGGTGCCTGGCAGGAGGTCTAGGAGCCTTCCAATTACTCTGGAAAACAAATACACGACTTGTGGAGCCAGAAAGATACTCGTTCAAACTGGAACGTGGACAAATTGCTACGCTGGGGAAGACCTGGCAATGAACAGCGCTGCCCTGGAAGAGGGTGTTCCTCTCCAACTTGTGCCAGGGCTTCAGGATGGTGGGAGGCTGCCGGTGCCAGCTCTGCAGTCTCGCAGGCCAATGGATGGTGACCTTTGGGAATTAGGCCAGGAGATTGGGAGGAGGTGGTCCAGAGAAGATTTCCCATCGTTCCAAGAGAAGGAGAAATTATAACAAGTTGATAGATGTTTTCCTGAGTTGCTCAAACCTGATAGAGTTTTTGCTCCAACAATATCAGGATTTTACTTTTTATTTCTCTGACACTTGGATCCAAATTTGTGGAGACTCCCCCAACTGCTACCATCATCAATATTTGAGCGATGTAAAGTTCAGAGTAAAGTTGTTGCTTAGGACTCAATGGCCCTGGGTTCTAAGTCTCTGTTTTTCAACATCATGAAGTATCTCTCAAATTTCTCATGATCTCAAAACCCAGGCTCCCAGGAAAGGATGGGCTTCACTCTTCCAGAGTCAGGCTGCCTTCTCCTTTCACTTATGATCAGTTCCTGAACATGTATGTTTATGAAGCCTGAGGTATGAAGTCTAGCAGTGGACACAGATTATAAAGAGAAGTGCATTCCCAGTGAGCCAAAGCCTTTCAACTCACAGTCAAATGAAAACATCAGGCGATTATACCAGGGAGCTTGTGAGAAACAGAATCTCTGGCCTCGCTCCAGACCTACTGAATCAGAATCTGCATTGAACATGATTCCCAGGTAATTCACATGCCTGGCAAAGTTTGGGAAGCAATGAGCTAAATATATATATATTACTAATTACACTTTGCCTCATTATCTTTAAGACAGGTTCTCTACCCTGGCTCTATACATTAAAATCACCTGGGGGCTTTTGCAAACTATTGATGCCTGGCTTCCATCCCAGACTAATTAAAACAGAATCTCTGGACATTGGTTTTGTAAAGATCTGCTCAGGTAATGCTAATGGACAGCCAAGGCCGAGGACCACGTTTTTAAACCTAATTTGCAGTGCTTTTCCCCCAGTGTTTTATTTATTTATTTATTCTTTATCCTCACCAGAGGATATTTTTTCCATTGATTTTTTTTTTTTTTTTAGATAGAGTGAGAGGGAGGGAGGGAGAGAGGGAGAGAGAGAGAGAGAGAGAGAGAGAGAGAGAGAGAGAGAGAGAGAACATCAATGTGAGAGACACATCGATTGGTTACCTCTCACATGACCAGGACCGAGGCCGGGGATTGAACCTACGACTCTTTGGTCCATGGGCTGATGATCTAACCATTGAGCCAAACTGGCCAGGGCCCAGTGTTTTATATATCAGTCGGAGACAGTGCTCCATGGACTTTTTACATTGCTTCACATCCAGATTATTCCAGATTACCTTTCCAAGGATGTCAGAACAACAAACAGCCAGGGAAGACAGAGATAATGTTTCCCTCTGGAGTGAAGGGCAGATTTGTTTACTGTCCAATATAACAAACATAGTCATCATAGTCAAACTACAGAAAGAATCCAGAGGTGGGGAAAGACCACCTTAACAATAGAGAAAGAATAAGAATTATAGAGCACTTCTTGTCAGAAACCAGGCAAGCGAGAAGAAAGTGGAGTAAAATATTTAAAGAATTGGAAGAAGAAACCAACCTAGAATTCTTATCCAGTGAGATTATTCTTTAAGAGTAAAGGAGAAAAACGTTCTCAGACAAACAAAAACTGAGGGAATTCATTACCAATATTAAAAAAAAGTTCTTTCGAGGGTAGAAAAAATGATATAGGTGAGAAATTTGTATCTATATAAAGGGAAGGAGAAGAAATAAATGAAGGTAAAAGAAAATATTTTATTTTTCTTATTCTTAACTGATCTAAAAGATAACTCTAAAATAATAATAGTAACAATGTATTCTGTGATTATAGCTTATGAATAAGTGAAATATATTTCAGCAATGTCCTAAGGGATAGGGGGAAGGAATTGGGAATACTCTTATAAAACTACATGTGCCCTGGCCGGTTTGGCTCAGCTGTTGGAGTGTTGGCCCGTGGACCAGAGAGGCCCAGGTTCGGTTCCTGATAAGGGCATGTTCCTCAGTTGCAGTTTGTCCCTGGCGTTGGTTGGGGTCGTGTGGGTGGCAGCCACTCTTCGTGTCTCTCTCACATCGATGTTTCTCTCTCTCTCTTCCTCCTTCTCTCCCTCCCATTCTATCTGAAGATAAATGCAAAAATGTTCTCAATGAGGATAAAAAACAAAACAAAACAAAAAAAACTACATGTGAGGTAGTATAGTGTTATTTGAAGGTGGACATAGTTAAAAGTGTACATGGCAAACTCCAGGGCAATTACTAAAATAATTTTTTAAAAAGTATACTTGATATGCCAAGAGAGAAGATAAAATATAATTGTAGGAAATCCTCAGTTGAAACCAGAGAAGGCAGGAAAAGAGGAGGAACCAAAGACACAAAGAACAAATATAATTAATAGAAAACAATGACAAACAGTAGATATTACTCCAAGTTTATCAGTAATAAATTTAAATGTGAATGGTCTAAATACATAAATAAAAGACAGAGATTGTCAGACCAGATAAAGAAACAAGACTCAACTATTAACTTTTTTTTTACAAGAACTCCACTTTAAACATATTCACATATGTTAAAAGAGAAGGGATAGAGAAAGCTATTCCATGCTAACATTAATCAAAAAGAAAATTGTAGTGGCTCTCTTAATTTCAGACAAAGCAGACTTCAGAAAAGGGAAAATTATTAGGGATCAAGAAGGGCATTATGTAACAATGAAGGATTTAATTCTCCAAGAAGATATAACAATTCTTAACATGTACACACCTAACAACAGAGTGTCACAATACATGAGGCGAGAACTGACAGAGAATCAAGGAGAAACAGACAAATCTACTATCTGGTTGGAGACTTGACACCTTTCTTTCAGTACTCTATAGGTCAAGCAGTCAGAAAATCAGTAAGATATAGTTGACTTCAACAGCACCATCAATCAACTTGATCTAATTGAGATTTATGGAACACTCCATCCAACAACAGTATAATACGCGTTCTTCTCAAGGTCTCATGGACCTTTCACCAAGATAAACCACATTCTGGGCCATAAAAACAAACAAAAAAAAAACTCACAAACAAACTTACAAAAAACCAACAAGTTTAAAAGGATGGAAATCATAAAAGGTTTCAGGTTCCCTACACTCAGAATTCCTCTCCTGTAAGTTAACTTACTGCCTGAGAAGGTGTCACTGGCCTTCTCTCTGGACAGTGAGGCTCAGGGAACTGGCACAAATGCTGATATTGCCATGATTAATAAAGTTCTTTGTCTCTGACCCAGGAGTTTTGTGTCTTCTGCTGGCATCCATGAAACTGTGGCAAGCTAATTTGTTAGCTAGAGGTCAGGGTAACATCTTCGACCTTTCAGAGTTCTTGACATCATCTTTTATAGTTTTAGTCTTTTCCAGACCAGATCAATACCTAGTTACCTGGATTAATCCAATGAATGTCCAGGTGAGGCTAACTATTTACTTCCAGAATGTTTATTTCCATCTTTATATCAGTGGCATCAAATGTATCTCAATTGTTTAATCACTGGCACTAGTAACTGCAGTTTTCCATTTTTACAAAATGTGGGGGAAATGCACAAACATTGCTGCTTAGAGGAAATCAAGTAAGGTCAGGAGCTAAATTGGCAGCACCCCCTCCCCCATACACAACTCCCACTGTCGCACAAAAGCCTGCTGTTGTGCAGGAGACGGACTTCAGCATACGGAGGTAGTGTTACTATATAATTGATGCATGTCGAGGAGAACCTGGAGTCAGTGTGGATCCAGAAATACATGTCCTTAAAATTCTTGATCCCAAAGACCTGCCTAGCAGGAAGATGGTTCTGATTCAACGTGACAAAAAGGAGCAGCAGTTTCCAAGTTCCAACCAGACATCAGCTTCCAAAGGCACAACCTTGTTCACAGCAGTGCTCAAGTAGCTTTTTTTTTTTTCTTTCTATAATACATTGTTTTCAAGGTTGGTAAAATTCTCCAATATCTGTCAACATTGGTTTAAATACATTTCAATTTAAGAAGTCAGCTTTTGTTACCCAACGCTATGTCAGAGAAGAGGTACTTATATAGACAAAGGCGTGACGGTGTACAGCTTTTCTTTTTTTTTTTATCCTCGCCCGAGGACATTTTTCCATTTTTTGTTCAGATAGAATGGGAGGGAGAAAGAGGAAGAGAGAGAGAGAGAGAGAGAAACATCGACGCAAAAGGGACACATCGAGTGGCTGCCTCCCGCATGACCCAACCAGAGCCGGGGACAAACTGCAACCGAGGTACGTGCCCCCAGCAGGAACCGAACCCGGGTCTCTCTGGACCGCAGGCTGACGCTCTCACCGCTGAGCCAAACCGGCCAGGGCCGTGTACAGCTTTTCAAAATCAATCGGTGCCAGGTCATTAGGCCAGCATTCTTCAAATTTATTCATACTGCCCCTCTATAATTAAAAAACAAAATTTAGCATGTCACACTCAACATATGTAGTTACATATTTATAAATTCTATGTAAATATCATTGTATTCATATTAAGTATTTTATAAAACACAAACAAAAATTGAAATAAAAAAGGGTGAGATAAAAATGTACAGTAGCAGTCATAATAATGTCTTCCTCTATCTGATATAGGAGTGAATGCCTCACTCTGGGATCACGGGATTTGATCAAAGCATGCTTCTAACCCGCCTCTGATTTACCGTGAGCTCTCTAATAGTTTATTCACCTGCCTCTTCAACTAGACCAGGGGTAGGCAAATTACAGCCTCCAGTCCAGATCTAGTCTCCACCTATTTTTGTACAGCCTGACAGCTAAGAATGCTTTTCATATTCCTCAATGTCAGCAAGACTGTTCGGTGAGAACGCTCGTTCTGTCTTACCTCGTGGACCCCCAAAGCCTACAGTATCTACTATTGGCCCTTCCCAGAAAGCATGTGCTGGCCCCTGGGTCACCTTTGCCTCTCCCCCAGGAGGGACTTCACGGGAGCCTCACAGCCTCACAGGTGGCTCTCTGTCCACGGGGCTGGCCCTTGGCCTGCAGGCAGCCTTCCTCCTAAGAGTAGGAAGCGGCCTCTGCGGTGGTGGCTGCCGACCCTCTCCTCACTGGGAGCAGGCTCTTTTTTTTTTTTCTTTCTTTTATCCTCACCTGAGGACATAGGACATTTTTTTCAGTTTTTGTTCAGATAGAGTGGGAGGGGGAGAGAGGAAGAGAGAGAGAGAGAGAGAGAGAGAGAGAGAGAGAGAGAAACATCGACGTGAAAGGGACACATCGAGTGACCACCACCCACCACCCACACCACCAACCAGGGCCGGGGACAAACTGCAGCCGAGGTACGTGCCCTTAGCGGGAACCGAACCCGGGTCTCTCTGGACCGCAGGCCGACGCTCCAACCGCTGAGCCAAACCGGCCAGGGCTGGGTTGGACTGTGGTTCTAGGCACCCTATGGAGTGGTGGTCCTGGGTAGCCAGACCTTCTGTCACAGGGCAGTGACAGCTGTGGGCTGAGGGCCAGGGCACGTCACCGGGCAAACCTCTTCTCTTCAGAGACTGGGTAGAGGTGGGCTGGACCTTGGGCTCCCTTAGTAGGTGGCTGGACCAGCGGGGCAGGGGATGGGTATACTGCAGTTGGAAGGAGGCCAGCTGGGTGCCCAGGTGGAGGTACCCTTGTGGCAGAGGGTGTCCTAAGAACCTATCATCAACTGCTGGGCCTAAGGTTGGGATTGGACATCTGTCCTTGGGGAGAGGAAGGCAAGACCCTGGCATTGGAGGACTGCACTTGAAGATGACACCACATGATGGCTGTGGGTGGTGAGAATGAAGTCCACTAACTAAAAATGAGGAGCAGGACAGAGCAAAGATTTAGGAGCTCTGAGCTGATGGATGCAGAGCTGGTGAAACAGACAGGGTGAAGGCCTAGGAAGCAAGGGTTTGTTCCCTAAGCTGTGGGCAGTCATTGGAATGAGTGCATCAATCAATGAGTAGGTCCTAGGCCGTGGCCTGGGCTGTATGCAGGCTTCCTGGGTCACACAGATGAATATAACACAGCCTCGGACCATGAGGAGTCTGTTAGGTGGATGCTTGTACAGACTTAGAATCTATATAATGTGTAATGGTGGAGGGAGGCACAACGTGTGATTAGAGGAGATATGGTTAGTAGGGCTTCTGAGGGGAGGGGCTTTTGAATGATGATGTTGAGTGATGAAGAGGCTCTAGAAACTCTAGTCTAGAGCATCATTAACCCCCTTTCGGTGGGTTGCTGTTTTCTTGGATTTTTATTACTTTATTTCCTTTGAAAGAACCTGCTTGACATATTTCTAGAAGGTGGGATAAGTCTGTATTTTTGTTAATTAAATCACATTTTGAGTGTACCGTGGGGGCTGGCTATATTAAGAAACTGGTAAATCTCTTTGTTAATCAAAGAATCCTTTTGCACTGTGAATGATGACACTTCTGTTTTTCTGTGTGTGGTGTTTTTTTTTTTTTTTTAAAGATTACACTCGATAGATATATTTATTTCCATGAAGCACCCAAAGGGGACTTTTGGAAATTAAACATAATTTAGTTTGGGAGTTTTATTTGCAGATATTGGAGAACCTCATGCAATCTCTGGAGACCCTCAGGGTGGTTCCCAACCAGCAGTGGGAATTAATACCTTTAATAAAGAAGGGATTCAGGGCCGGAATCAGATTTCCTCTGACCTCCTCACCCTGCTTCAGCTAATTAACTACTTCATACTTCACCTAACTCAGCTCAAATGTCACTCTCTTTTTTTTTGAGCTTTATTTTTTTTGTGTGTGTGGTAAAATATATGTAACATCAACTTTACCACTTTAATCATTTTAAGTGTAGAGTTTAGTGATGTTAATTACATTCACATTGTTGTAAACCATCCCCACCATCCATCTCCAGAACTTTTTCATTTTTCCCAATGAAACACAGGCCCATTAAACACGAATCCTCTTCTGTGAAATGCCCTTTCATGTTTTTCCCTCTCTCACCAGCCCCTGGCCACCACCTAGGTATCAAATGCCACTTTTTAAACTTCACTTTTATTTTAATCAGCTATATAGTTAAATAGTTTAAAGAGTCATGTATTTCTGCAAGATGTTAGAAAAAGCAGCAGAATACCCGACCCTCTTCCCATGACTTGCTCTCCAGCAATAACCATATTGAATTCTTTAAAAAAAGATTTTTTTTCTTTATTGATTTAAGAGAGAGAGGAAGGGAGAAGTAGGGAGAGATAGAAACATCAATGAGAGAGAACATTGATTGGTCGCCTCCCGCATGCCCCCCCCCCCCCCCCCCCCCCCCCCCCCCCCCCCCCCCCCCCCCGGGGATCAGGCCCACAACCTGGGCGTGTGCCCTGACAGGGAATTGAACTGGCGACCTCTTGGTGCATGGGTCGACGCTCAACCACTGAGCCACACTGGCTGGGCCATATTGAATTCTTTAGCCTTGACATTCACATCCACAAACCTAGATAAGGCTCTTCTATTGCTACTTCTTGATTTTTCAGGTTTTTAAAATCTATTGATTTTTCCCTACGAAAAATAAGAATTGAGCTTTCCCATATTTCCTTTAAAATGTTTTATTGTGAAGAGCAACACACAGAGCCTGTATAAAACCTACACACCCTGTTAAAAATAAAATTAACACTCTTTACCCACCATTCAGCTTAAGAACAAGAGCATAACACAACCTTAGAAGCTGCCCCTCAATTGCACGTCGTTCCCTTCCCCAGATGAAACCACTAGTCCATGCTCATAATTTCCTTCCTTTTCCTCATAATTATCATGTGTGTACACATTCCTAAACAATATATTGTTTAGTCTTACCTGTCTTTGAACACATCTAAATGGAAATATACAACGCATATTTCTGATTTTGTTTCCTTCACTCAACATTATGGTGGCATATAGCTGCGGTTGATTCATTTTCTCTACTCTGCTGTAGTTGGTTTGAACACAACTCCATCTCCATTTATCCAGACTTGTTCATGTACCTTGGTGCACATGCGCAGCAGTTCCTCCAGAACACAAAGCTGGGAGTGGAATTGTTGGGGGTGGAATTGTCGGCTGTGCGGTACATTTTTAACTTGACTAAGTAACAACTGTTTTCCAAAGTGACTTCATCAATTTATAAAGCTCCACCAGGGGTGGATGAGAAATTCTATTGCCCCCTGTTTTTGCCAACATTGGGTATATAGACCGACTTAAAAAAATCCTCATTGGAGGATATGTTTTTATTGATTTTCAGAGAGAGAGAAAGGGAGAGAGAGACATCGATTGGTTGCCATCTGAATGCTCCCTCACCAGGGATCGAACCTGAAACCTGGGTATGTGCCCTGATTGGGAATCGACCCTATGACCCTTCTGTGCATGGGTCGACGTTCAACCAACTGAGCCACACTGGCCAGGGCTAGATGGACTTTTTAACTTTTGCCAATTTGGTGGTGTGATGTGGTAATTTCATTGTGGTTTTCATTTGTTTTTCCCTGATTATTAATTACTAATTTTCATATGGCCTTTCATGTTGTTTGCCCATTAAAAAAATAATTCACAGATGTTTTTACATGTCATGCACATTAATTGTTGACCAGTTTTTGTGTGTTGTAAATATGTCCTCTCAGTTTGAGGTCTGCTTTCTTCTCTCTGTCAAGGGTCTTAAGAACAGAAGTTCTTAATTTTAATGCAGTTGATTTCATCCATTTTTCCCTTTATGGGAACCTTTATGTTTGTTTGTTTTTTTTCTTTTGTGTCTTATTTAGAAAAATGATTCCCTATCCCAATGTTATAAAAATATTCTCTATATTGTCTTCTAAGTGTGTTATAGTTTTTTGCCTTTTATATTTAAATATTTTGATCTACCTAAAATTAATTTTGGTATGTGGTGTGATAGGGACTTCATTCCAGTGTCTTCATATAGATCTACAATTGTCCCAGCAACGTTATTGCATTGTCTGTCTGCTCCACAATGGTCTGCTGGGTCAAGTCTGCACAAAATAAAGTTGCCAGAATGCTTGCTTTTGTTTCTGTGCTATGTTCTGTTCGTCTATCTGTACTGATACTCTAGAGCAGCGGTTCTCAACCTGTGGGTTGCGACCTCTTTGGGGGTCGAACGACCTTTTCACAGGGGTCGCCTAAGACATAACAGTAGCAAAATTACAGTTATGAAGTAGCAACAAAAATAATTTTATGGTTGAGGGTCACCACAACATGAAGAGCTGTATTAAAGGGTCGCAGCATTAGGAAGGTTGAGAACCACTGCTAGAGTCTCAATTACTATCGCTTCATAATGTGTCTTACTGTCTGGTACAGAAAGCTCCCCTACTTAGTTATTCTTCAGGATTGTCTTGACACTTCTTAAGATCTTTATGTTTACGTATATGTTTTTGTCAACTTGTGAACTTCTGTGGAACTGTTGGGCTTTTGACTGGCATTACATTGACTCTCTACTGTAGATCTATTTGGGGAGAATGGATAATTTTATGACACTGAGTTTTCTTATCTCCAAATTTAGCATATCTTTAGATTTGTTTAGAACCTTAGCATTTTTCAATAAAGTTTTATAATTGTCTCTCAGAAGGACTGCACATTATTTGTTAGAATTATTCTAGAATATTTTTATATGGTCAATATTCTTGGGAAATTGAAAGTAGTGTTATTATGTACTGACCCTCTTATTTCTGATAATACTTTTTGCATCAAAATTTATGTTATATTAATAAACCTACAGATGCTTTCTTTTGGTTAGCGTTTACCTGGAATATCTTTTTTCCGTCTTTGACTTTAAGTTTCTCTTTGTTCTTATTCTTTAAGTATATCTCTTGTGAATATATATAGGTAGGTTTAAAAAAAAAATCTATTCTGATAATTTTTGTCTTTCACCAGAGAGCTACACCCTTTACATTCAGTATGATTGAAAATAGATGTAGGTGAGTTTCTTCATTTTATGTCTTTTCTACTTGTCCTACTTTTAAAAATTCCTTTAAAAAAACCTTCCTTTCTCATTTTCTTTTGCTTTATTCCCCCCACCCTCACCCCTTTTCTCATTTAATCTTTACCCTTTCTACCTGTTTGGAGTCTTTTAGTTCTTATTCTAGCTATCTGAACATTGCATACTCAACCAAAGTCTAGAAAATTATCAATATCTGCCTTTTCTCCCAACAATTCCAGGACCTTAATTAAAACACTAACTCTGATTACTCATTTGAAAGTAATATGCATTATTGTCTAGGATTTAAAATCTTGGTGTTAGGTGATCGGGAAGAAAACATCCCCTGAGAATTCATAACAACAAGTAAGCCCACGCATGAGTTTGTGATCTAAATTTGTGCTAACTATGCAGGCCCCCCTGAAACTCCCAAAAGTAAATGCAAATCCTCTCTGGAAGACTTCAACTTCAATCTAACCTCAAGGATTTCTACAGATAAAGGTCCAAAGAAAATGATTGACTCAACAGATGAATGGATAAATGCCACAAGAAAACAATGCACCATCAGTAAGAACCAACAGAAACACTGCAACAGAAATAGACTTACAAAGTCTTCAGATACTGCAGTTACCTGACACAGAATATAAAATAATTATATTTTATAAATTTAAGGAAACAAGCAAGGAGCTCTAAAATAGATAAGAAATTTAAGTCATTTGGGCTTGAAAAAAAATCAAGTAGGACTTGTAAAAATGAATACCATATTGTGTTGACTATAAAACACAACTAAGATAAGACGCACCATACTTTTATGTGCCATCAGAAACACTGCCAATTATCATTGCAAGATGCCACTAATTATGACATGCACCCTGATTTCAGAGGTATTAAAATATAAGAAAAAATTGTTTTAGAATTGATGAACTGTAGAAATTGAAACTTAAAATTTAGCAGATTGATTAAATTACAGATTAAACTCAGCTGATGGGAGAATCAGTTAACTGGAATAACCCCCCCCCCCAATGTTTGATACAAATAAATTATCCAGGATGTAGCCTAGAGAGACAATGAAATGGAAATATAACAGAATGATTAAGAGAGTTGGAGGATAGAATGAGAAGACCTAATATATCTAATCAAAAGTTCCAGAAGGTGATAGAATGAAAAAGAGGCAAAGTTTAAAAATATAATGACTGAGAAATTTGTGAAAATAGTGGGAAGCAAGCCATCCCCAGATACAGGAATCCAAATGAATCTCAGGCATAATAAACTAAAAAAAAAAATCTATATCTGGACACACTGTGGTGTATGTGAAGAATACATGAAGATAAAACTGCACAACATCAGAGACAAAGAGATCTTCAAAGCAATCAGAGATAAGAAAGATCACCTACTAAAGAACAGTAACTGGATCTTTTGGCCGTAAAAATGGAAGCCAGAAGACAGTGGGATTTTTTTGGTTTTTGTTGTTAATCCTCACCTGAGGATATTTTTCCATTGATTTTTAGACAGAGTGGAAGGGGAGTGAGGGAGAGAAACATCGATGTGAGAGAGATACATCGATTGGTTGCCTCCCGCATGACCCTGACTGGGGGGCAGGGATTGGACCTGCAACCCAGATACATGCCCTTGAGCAGGAATCGAACTCATGACCTTCCATCAGCAGGCTGACGCTCTAACTGCTGAGCCAAACTGGCCAGGGCACAGTGGGATGTTTTTAACGTGTCGAGAGAAGCCCAGCAAAATAAAGAATTTTCAGACAAATAAAAACAGAGAACTTCACTCAAGGAATGTTTTAAAAGGTATACTTTAAGCAGAAGGCACATGATCCTAGAGAAAAGGGTTCAGTAAAATCTAGGGAGAAAATTTGCTTACCTCTCAGGTGTCTGGCTATTATTATTACTATTTTAATCCTCAGCTGAGGATATCACTTTTTAGAGAGACAGAAACATCGATCTGAGAGAGAAACATTGATCGATTGCCTCCCACATGCACCCCAACCGGGGATTGAACCCACAACCTTTTGGTGTACAGGATGACACTCTAACCAACTGAGCCATCCAGCCAGGGCTCAGGTGTCTGATTTTACTTCTTTTTGGAATCTGTAGAGTCTTACTTTCATGCAACTGAGTGATACATTTTTATTTTTCTTTTTTTATCCTCACCCAAGGATATTTTTCCATTTATCTTCAGATAGAGTGGGAGAGAGGGAGACAGAGAGAGAAACATTGATGTGAGAGAGACACATTGACTGGTTCCCTCCTGCACGACCCCAACCAGGGTTGGGGATGAACTGCAACTGAGGTACATGCTCTTGGCTGGAATCGAACCCGAGACTCTTTGGCCTGCGGGCCGATGCTCTAACCACTGAACCAAACTGACCAGGGCCTGAGTGATACATTTAAAAAGCTATTTAAAATATTTTATCCAGCATTTCCGTTGTTTCATTTGAGCAGGAGTGGTTAGGTATCTGTCTAATCCATCCACCTGCAGGAGATAAAATCCTCCTACAAAACTTCTTTAGGGAACCTCTCCCTGTCCCTTCAGTCTATTTGGAATCCATGTCACCTGTCCTCGTGCCACACTGGACCTTTCCCTTGTAGCACATATACCAGCTACATTTAAATATTTATTTGTATACTCTTTAAATTAATTTTCTCTTTACCTCACTAGAAATCTAAGGAACAAGTCTGTAACACTATTTTATTTCCAGATCTTAGCAAGTGCCTGGCACATAGTAGGCATCCAGTAGACATTTATTAAATAAACGATTCGACGAGTAATTAATTTCGATGGAAATGCCAATATTAGATATTAGATCAAGCACTGTTGTGTGTGTCTGCTTCCAATCCAGCCATTGGAGGCAGTGTTTTAGGGCTGGTGAATTCCCACAGAACTATGCTGTGCACATGGTAGCCATTACCACCTGTGGCTATTCAACTTAATTAAAATGAAATACAACTAAAAACTCAAGTCTTCAGTTGCTAGTGGCTAGTGGCTATCCCATTGGACAGCGAAGACATAGAACATTCCCATTATCACGGGAAGTTCTATGGGAAGCGCTGTCATAGAATTCTGGAGAATTCTTAACTGCCCCCCTTCCTCTGTCTCTCTCACTCTTGCTCTCGATCTCTCTCTCTCCCCCCCAGGCCCAGACCAAGCACAGGGATGGTTGTCTTAATATTAGTGACTTAAAATGATGCTTTTGAACAAGAAGATGCTGGGTACTTTTGGTGACTAGCACCATCCCACTTTTTTTTCTTTTAAATCCCTGAGCTATTGTTTACTAATACATTCTTTTATTCCTATTTCCACTAACGCTGAATGGTACATGGGTGGAAAGCATAATTGCTTTCTATGTTAGGTCGTTAAACCCTTTGCTAGTGTTTCTGTCTGAGAGTTCCCAAAGCCAGGGTTCTAGGAGAGTTTGGCATGTCTGAACAGCTGACCCACGAAATAATGGAGTAGGTCCGGCGGGTGTGGGAGCAGGGCATTCTGTCAATAAAAGAGCTCCCTTCTCTGCACACATGGCCAGTTAATTGGCCATTCTGGGAAGGTACGGACGGGGAGGGGGGCTTCTGAGAATCGCTGGTGACAGTTAAGTGGCCTTTTGTTGACATCCTCTGCTGAACAACTTCGTTGGATTTAGTCTCTGCCTCTCCTCTGCCTCCTGTGGATTTTCTGTTAGATTCATCATTTACCATTCAGGCATCATCTTTCAGGCTCTGCTTCCAATATGACTGCTTTGTGTGCTGGCCTCTGCTCTGTTCCTACTATTGCCAGACCATAAAGGGGGCTGTGCGGGGCTTTAGCAGGACCGAGAAATTGACTCTGCTGTCTGTTGAGAACTATAATAATGACTGCAGGGACCTTTCTGTCCAGCAGAAAACTCCCTACGCACTCCAGCATAATGGGGACCACCCGAAGATAGAGAAAAGGGACTCTTCACTGAATTCCTTCTCATGTAATATATTTCCTTTGTTCCCCTCTCCATTCTCTTCTCTTCCCCTTCTCTGTTGCAATTGGAGTACTGACCTAAGATGCAGTTGTGACAAAGAGTTAATGGCTTTGAAATAATAATACATTCCATTTGGAAGTCTTTGTCGAGCCAATTCACCCAAGTTGTCTCTTCTAATACCCCACCGCCCAAAACCTATGAGGTAGGGAAGGGAGGTGTTATTTATTTATTTAATTTATTTTTGTTACAGATGTTTCTCCTTTTTCCCCCACTGACACCCTCCTCCCTGCTCTTGTCTCCCCCCCACCCCCACCTTCACAGTATTGTTGTCTGTGTCCATTGGTTACGCATATATGTATATAAGTTCTTTGGTTTATCTCTCCCCGCCCTCCCACCCCCTCTCCCTCTGAGGTTTGTCAGTCTGTTTCCTACTTCCATGTCTCTGGGTCTATTTTGTTCATTAGCTTATTTTGTTCATTATATTCCACAAATAAGTGAGATCATGTGATATTTGTCTTTTTCTGATTGGCTTATTTCGCTTAGCATAATACTCTCCAGGTCCTTTCATGTCGTCTCAAAGGGTAAGAGATCTTTCTTTCTTAAAGCTGCACAGTGTTCCATTGTGTACATGTACCACAGCTTTTTTATCCACTCATCTATTGATGGACACTTGGGCTGTTTCCAGATCTTAGCGATTGTAAATATTTGCTATGATCAAAGGGGTGCATCTATTCTTTCTGATTGGTGTTTCAGGCTTCTTAGGATATATTCCTAGAAGTGAGATCACTGGGTTAAATGGCAGTTCAATGTTAAATTTTTTGAGGAAATACCATATTGATTTCCATAGTGGCTGCACCAGTCTGCATTCCCACCAGCAGTGTACTAGAGTCCCCTTTTCTCCACACCCTCGCCAGCACTTGTTGTTTGATGATTTGTTGATGGCGGCCATTCTGGCAGGTGTGAGGTGATACCTCAGAGTCATTTTAATTTGCATCTCTCTGATGATTAGTGATGTTGAGCAGTTTTTCATATGTCTCTTGGCCATTTGTATGTCCTGTTTGGAGAGATGTCTATTCAGGTCCTCTGTCCATTTTTTGATTGGATTCTTTGTCTTCCTTTTGTTGAGTTGTGTGAGTACTCTTTATATTTTGGAAATTAACCCCTTATCTGATGTATAAGGGAGGTGTTATTAACCCCATTTGACTGATGAGTAAACTGAGGTTTAGAGAGATTAGGTCAATTGCCCCAGCTCTTTTAGATAGGAAGTGAGCACCCAGTTCTGTCTCTAAACCCAGCATTTTTTCAATGGCGTCCACAGCCTTATGTGTAAGGAGGATATGGCCCAGGGAAAGTGTGAGTGGATGGGGAGGGAGAGGAAGAGCAAAAAGGAAAAAATTAAATGGGGAGGGAGGAAATGAGTGATTTTCTTGGGTCTCTAGTTATGTTCATCTTTCTTCCAAGATGGTGTCTTTGATGTTCACAAGATGCTGACCCAGTAAACATCCAGGGAAGAAAGAAGGCTAAGGGCCTGTCTTCCTCTTTTTCTCTTTCCTCTCCCCTGTCCAGGAGAGGATTTGCCTAGAAGTGGGGAGGGGCCACCCTAGCTCTCCCAAGGCCAGTGTGTGGGAGTCACACGCTGGGTCTCCCCAGAGAGAGCCTAACACCCATTCTCAGGCCGGGCCTGCCGGCCTTTAGGTGCTGTGCTGTCCTGAGGCCTGGGCCATGCCTGTGCGTGAGGAAAGCCCCTGAAGCTTGCCTGGAGGAAGAAGCATGCAGGGCACCCTCAGAGAAGGCTTGGGCCCTAGGCTCTCTGCTCTGGACAGACGGACGCTCCTGGTCTGCAGCTTTATCCTGGCAGCAGCTTTGGGCCAAATGAATTTCACAGGGTGAGTGGCTGCTCCATGGCAGAAGGGAAGACTGCCAGGAGCTCAGGGACTGGGTGTCCCAGTGGGGAGGTGGCCATCCTGCTGGGACCTGGTCACGGCACAGAGTCGGGACTTCGATTCTCATCCTAAACCCACTTCCAGTTCTGTAATCTCCCACTCTGGTGCTCAAAGGTGGGACACACGGCTGTATTACTGTCCCTCCCCAAACCCAGAATTCTTAATCTGGGGTTCTTGGATAAGCTTTTGGGGCTCTAAGAATCCCCTGAAATCATACATAAAATTTTTGTGTATGTATTTTTCTTTCTGGAGGAAGGGTTCATAGCTTTCCTTAGATTCTTAAAGAAGTTAGTAACCCCCCAAAGACTATGCACCCTGCCACAGATGGATGTGGCATTATACTCCTTTAAATAACAACAAGCACCAGTATTATATACCAGGTCAGTGAGGACATGATATCTCAGCCTCCCAAAGATCCCGCCGTAGAGAGGAGGACACAAGCTTGGAGAGCAGGTTCATCGTTCATGGTCTCAGAACCAGTCAGGGATGGCGCCAACGTCATCCCAGGCATCAGACCCCAGGGGCCACGCTGCAGGCTGCTCACTTCCACTGCCTCCCTGTCCCCCCGGTGGGACAGGAAGGAGCTCAGCTTCTCCAGAAGGCAGAGTGAGGTTGATCTCCCCTTCCATTTCCTCAAGCTCTTGGGAGAAAGCAGGTTGGGGCATGAGGTTTGGGGAGACCATGGCCTTGGGACCGTTGTATGAAGAGCACTTGGGGCCATCGTTTGTCCCTATAACCTCAGTATTTATTCCTTTCTCCCTTTCATTCCTCTTGTTCTTTTTTTTTTAAATCCTCACCCAAGGATATTTTTTTTCATTTATCTTCAGATAGAGTGGGAGGGGAGAGAGAGAGAAACATCAATGTGAGAGAGACACATCGATTAGTTGCCTCCCGCATGACCCAGACCAGGTCCGGGGACTGAACTGCAACCGAGGTACGTGCCCATGACCGGAATTGAACCCATGGCCGATGCGCTAACCGCTGAGCCAAACCGGCCAGGGCTTTTAATCTTGTTCTTATACCTTCCTCCATCCCCCACATTCCTCCCCATCTTTCTCCCCTGTCTTATCCTTGGGTTCATTAGTAGCATTGGCAGGCTTTATTTAGTCTATTGGGTAGTCTGTTCTTGGGGCTGGAGAGATTGCTGGCCCCAGGATAAAGGACTTGCGTGCTTCCCAGAGCTACAAGTCCTTCTGCTCAGTCCTTCAGCCTCCATGTGACCAGGTGCCTCCCAGCCTTCCCCCAGCTCCCCTCAACCTGGTCTCTGATCTCCACGCTGCCTCCTCCCAGCAGCACAGCCTTCGAGGAATCCGTCTCAGCAGCTCCCTCTGCCCCTTCTGTGTCTTTCCAGAGACCAGGTTCTGCGAGTCCTGGCTAAAAATGACGAGCAACTTTCACTTCTCAGGGATCTGGAGGGCCTGAAGCCCCTGAAGGTGAGGACTCCTCAGGGTTTGGGGACATGTTCTTGTCTCCTTCACGTGGCTTGCACCTTTGGCTCCCGTCCTGCTCCCCCACCCCAAACCTGCTCTCTGATGGCTCTGCCAAAGATCATAAAACTGTGGAAAAATCAACTGTGGCTCCTCTTCAGGAAAGGTTGGGAACACTTGCCCAGAAGTTTGGGCAGCTCTTATTGGCTTTCCCCTCTGTCCTGGATGGGGGTCTGCTGAGGAGACCCTGTCGGGGGCTGCTCTGAAAACAGCTGAAGTGTCCTGAAGCCACATGGGGTTGGGGGGGGTGGGACAAATGTCTCTGGGTGGGATGCCATGCAACACACAGACTGGACACATCTGTTTGCCAAGTGAAAGAAAGAATTGGAAGGGCTTAGCTTGGCAAACCTGTGTTTTATTTGGGCTCTTCCCTGTCAGCCTGAGCATTTGTTTCCAAGAACATTTGTCCTGTGCAAGTATTCCACAATGGAAAACATTTCCTCCAACTATTATAATAGAAGGGTTTTGTTTGAGGACTGTTGAAACAACCAGATATTTCTGGATGTGACCCAGAGCCCCTATCAACCAGGACTCGTAACACCTTAGAGTAATCCTCTCCACTTTATAAGTTGAAAAATGGATGTAGCATCCGGATGACCTGGGAATCCAGCTTAGGCCTCTCGTACTTCTTTAGGTTTGGGGACAGTGATGTCTCTGTCTTCGGACCAGGGTTCTTGTCCGTGTTAATGTCCCACATGAGGCGCTGTCTCATTTTTAGCAACTGCTATGGGGTCTTTGGATCTGGACAACGTTGCAGTGTGAGCCTGGGTGCCTGAAATTTGGGAAGGACACTCAGTGACTTGGGGATTTTTGGTTTTGGCCCATCTTTCTGCTTGGCCTCAAAGTTTTCACTCTGGAACTGGGGCCCTTTTGAGTCTGGTTTTCCAGGGTGCCTACAAGGTTGTGCGCAAGGACCCGCAGTAAAGGCGCCCGTTCTTCTTTCCTTTGTGAACAAGGTGGACTTCTGGCGTGGCCCGGCCAGGCCCAGCCTCCCTGTGGACATGAGAGTCCCTTACTCTGAACTGAAAGACGTCAAAGATTATCTGGAGTCTCACGGCCTGGCTTACAGCATCATGATAAAGGACATCCAGGTGAGGTCCCGCGCCGGCGCTGCCTCTCTGGTGGCTCCACGTGGAGAAACAAGACCCAGGGCTAAAAGTGGAGAAGGGAGACAGGAGGAAGTAGCTTGGGCTCTTTTTTTAAATATGTTTTTGTTGATATTTTAGAGAGAGAGGAAGGGAGAGAGTGATAGAAACATCGATGTGAGAGAGAAACATTGATCGGCTGCCTCTTGCACACCCCCTACTTAGGATCGAGCCTGCACCCAGGCATGTGCCCTGCCTGGGAATTGAACTGGGACCTCTCAGTCCATGGGATGATGCTCAATCCACTGAGCCACACTGGCCCGGCAGCTCGGGCTTTTTTAAGGCACCGTGGGAGGCACCCCTGGAGGGCTCCCTTTGCCTTCTGACTGCTCCCTCCTGTCCCTGTCGTGTCTCAACCATCCATACCAGAGAGTTCCTTCATTCCAGAGAAGTCCAGTGTGAGCCCTGCTGTGGCTTCCCTGCCCCGCCTCCACCGCAGGGCTCTCATACCAGGCCCCTCTCCCAGGCAGGATTCTCCCAGAGGAAGAGCTTTGGGAGAAGTAGCTGCAGACCTGCCCTTGGGTAGGGCGAAGGGAGAGTTCATCTTGGGTACCCCTTCTCCCCATGCCACCTGTTTGCTGCCCCCTACAGCATCTTTCCCAAACACTATGGAATTCTATTTCAATTGTTTTGTTTCCAAGGATATTCCCAGGAGCCTCCTTCCCCTGATGTTTTGGGCATCCCTCTGCAGATGCCGTAGCGTACCTGTAGCCTTGGACCCACAGAGGTCCACTCCCAACCATGCTGTGCTGCAGCTAATCTCTGGGGCTGGGAGTGTGGGAACACAGAGTCTCCTGCAGTGCACACACTTGACACCACATGCCAGGGGATAAACGCATTAGGCAGCATTCCTTTCCCAGGCAAGCACAGGGCTGCGGCACTCGGGTCCATTCAAAGACTTTTATCCTCATCAGGCACATCTGTTTCCCGCTCAACATGTGGGGGGTGGGCTATTTCTCTAATTAAATCCCCACAAACAAAAATGGGGAAACTCCCACAGACAAGAGAGGCCACCACATCAAAAGGATAGTGTTCGGTTCTCATTGTTGCTCATGCCTGCATTTTGAAGTTTGTATTTCCCTGCTCCTTCCCCGTCCTGGAAACCGCGCAGCATTTGGCTAACAGATACGAGGAGGTCTCCACAAAGTTTCTGTTGATTTCTGCACATCAGGAATAGCTCCAGAGGCATCTCCGAGCCTCCCCTGACTTCTTTGAAGCGAGTCATCCTCCCCCATGGTCCCCAGCTCTGGAATCCCTGGAGGAGGGGGTTGGGGGGCGCTTTTTACTCTTTTACAGTAAAATGCCCTGGACTCTCAGCCTTAGCCCAGCAAGGCAGGATTTTCACCAACTCGCTCTGTCTGCAACGCATCAAGCTCCGATTGTCAGATTTGAGATCAGATTTTGGCTGAGAGGGAGCTGGGGGTGGGGCGGGCTGCTGTGTTGAGTTGATTTGTGGTGATGATGGGGAAAGGTGTCCAGGAGGAGGAAAGCTCAGAGGCGCTAACAGGAGGGGAAGGGCTTTGCACTACTCAGGTTTTTGGCCTCCAGTCTGATGTGTTAGCTATTAACGCACAGGCTTGGTTTCTCCCTGCCTTCTGGATCTTCTCAGCCCCGGTTTTTGGCACGGTGTTGCCTGCCTGGTGGGCCCTCAACACCCGCCTGCCGAATTACTGGACGGGCAGGTTCAGGAGGAGCATGCCCAGAGAGACACCTCTGCCCGAGCCCCTCAAGGGCCAGGATCATGGCCTGCATCCATCTTTGTACCCCAGCACCTACTGCAGGGCCTGCCGCTTAGCTGGGGCTTAATAAATGTTAGCTGAGTTCGTGGCTGTGAGAAGAAAGGAAAGAGGGTGTGTTCGCTTGATAGCTTTGGGCTGAGATGGGCGTGACAAGCCTTGGCACTCGCCTTCCCTTTGGCCAGAGGCACTGGAGAGTTTTGAGGAGGGAAGTGCCCCCCACCCCCCATGATCAGAGGGATGCTTGAGATAGAGAGGGGGGTTCATTCATCCTATGCACAGATACAGAGATGCCTACTGTGTTCTCGGTATCGGGCAAGGGGCTGGAAATATAAAGATGAGAACTGGGTCTGTATCCAGGGGAGCTGAGTGTCGTGGGGGCGGGGAACGGAGGGGTGAATCAGCGATTACAATGGAGTGGATGAGAGCACGGAGGGAGTGGAGCAGGTTGCTATGGGAGCGAGTACAAGAGGCCCCGCAAGTCGCTCTCAAAAGGCGGTAATTACGGTGTGGCTGAAGAGCAGAGGGGACGGAGGGGAAGGGGCCCCAGACTGGCGACGAGGCTGATCCAGATCACAAAGGGCATCCTCTGCGGGGTGAAGAGGTCAAGTTTTTATCCTGAAAACCGTAGGGGAGCCAGTGGAGGTCTCTGACAGGATCAGATTTGCATTTAAGAAAAATCCCTCTGACAGTGACAATGTTGAGTCGGGGACAGGAGCAGGGAGAGGCTGACAGAAGGGAGGGTGGTGAGGAAATTGCAGAGGGCCAGGCAAGAAATTATCTGATTTCGAGTGAGCTCTATTTGCATTTAATTTTTCTTCACCTCCTCGTTCTTTTCAGCCCTTTGGTGGTGGTGTTTTTTTATTTTCTGTAGGATGAGTCACCGTGGAAAAGCTTCACTTGAGCAATCAGCTCTGTGGATTTTAATGGCTTTTTTTTCTGATTACAAAATTAATAAATATTCATGTTAGGTAATTTGGAAAATAGAGGGAAAGCACAAAGGAGAAAACAAAAATCACCCATGCTCTGAGGATCTAGAGCAAAATACAATTTAGTGTAAATATTGCTTCACCAATTTCCCCCTCTCTACTGAATCGCTCCCATTAACATACAGACATAGAGTTATTTCTCTCATCTTCAAAAAAATCCTCCCTTGATCCACTCCCCCCCGCCCCAGCTATCACCCCATTTCTCCACCTCCTGTAAAGCGAACCTGGACATCCGCACTTGCCTGGGTGAGCCCATCTTGCAGGCTGGTCCTTTGCATGTTGTTCCCTGTTTCCCAGCTTTGTCCTTGACCTCTCCTCTGTCCCTTCGTCCAAGATCATGGCATTGAATACCTTCGACCTCCTGAATACTCCCATATTTACAGCTCTAGCCAACCTTGTATATCTGACCTGAACTCCTAATGACCTGAACCTTACTGCCTACTCAGCATTTTCCACCTGGATGTCTAATGGGTGTCTCAAACCTCACAGGTCCAAACCGAGCTTCCCAGGGCCCCCAAAAGCTTCTCCACAGCCTTCCTCGTCTTAGGAAATGGCAACACCGGACAAGAAACTTGGAATCATCCTTGACTCCTTTCTCACATCCCATAGCCAATCCATCAGCAAATCCCAACAGCTCTCCCACCAAAATATCTCTCACCACACGCCACCACCTGGGCCAACACGCCGCCAGCCTTCACCTGGATTGTTCCAGTAGTTTTCTAACTACCCTCCCTGATTCCACCCTTGCCTCCTTTTTGCCTAGTCTTCAAACAGCAACCAGAGGGGTCCTTTAAAAACATGCACGTCTGATTGTATCATTCCTCTGTTTAAAACCCTCAATGTCATCCCAACTCGCTCACAGTAAAAGCCAAAGTCCTTAAAATGGCTGTAAGGCTCCATGTGGTCTACGTCCCACCCCACATCACTGACTATTTCTCCCTTGCTCACTCTGCTTCAGACACTCCTTGCTGTTCCTCAAACTTGCCCGACCCTTTCCTGCCTCAGGGCCCTTGACTAGATTCATACCTCAGGGCCTTTGCACGTGCTGGTCCTTATAGCGGAAATGCTGTTTCTGCAGATACTTGCATGACTTATTCCCTCACTGCTTTCAAAATCTTATTCACATGTCACCTTTTTACCTTATTTTAAATTGTACCCTTCTTCTCCACACTCCCCCAATTCCCTCCCTCCTTCCTCTACATCACGTCTCTCCTTGACACTTACTGCCTTCTAATACCCTATCGAATTTACTCATTTATCTTGTTTATTGTCTGTCTCCCCTCCTAGACTATAAGCTCCATGAGGATGGGCAATTTTGTTTTGTTGGCTGCCATATCTTTAGTGCCCAGTGTGTGCTCAGCAAACACTTGTTTGGAAGAGATTCAAATGTGGAAATGCTATTGGCTGAGGTGGGGGCGGGGTGCAGCTCTAAGGAGGAGAGGAGGACAGGTAGGGATGAGTGCAGGAGAAGGCAAGGGAAGGAGGAGGCGATCATGGGCCCTGAGGGAGAGGCAGTCTGGCCGCACCAAGGGGACAGAGACGGAAGGACTGGCCCCTCACTGGTCCTGGGCAGGAGCAGGTGCTGACAGACTCATCCAAGTGACCATTAATGAGAGCAATCCGCCGTCCCAAGTCCTGCACACACCACTCCCCTCGGAGGAATCCAGATTTCCTGGTCGTGCCTTGCAGTGATTGTTCCACCACAGTCCTGGAGTCACCCCAAGAGTTACTATGCTGTCCTGTCATTGTCACGGTCATCATCATCACAGCTGGTATTTACTACATGTTGGGCAATGTGCTAAGCATTTTACATACAGTAACCCTTCTAATTCCACAAGAACATGTGCTGAACGTTAACATTTTCATGATAACATTTTATGAAGACACAGAGAAATTAGTAATTTGCCCAAGTTAGTGACAGCATCAGGATTTCGTCTGAGACAGGCTGGCTCCAGGCCTGGCACCCTTTGCTCTTGTGCCCTCTGCCTCCTCAGAGGTTGTCATTGTGTGTGTGGTGGTTTAAGTTCACCTTTCAGGCAGTGATGCCACAGTTCAGCCTTGATCGGCAGGGGGTCCATTCTAACACCCCCAATCTGTAGCCCCGCCCCTCCATGTAGGCATGGACCGTGGTCGCCACCAGCCACGCAGCTGCTATTGCACACGTCAGGCCTGGAAGAGAAGGCCAGGGCCTGTGAGGAGAGTGCCTGCTGCTGTCACAGCGGGGGGTCAGAGCATGTCCCCTGCTGCCCACCTACTGTCTCCATGTGTCCACTTCACGTCTGTGATTGGAGTTTCTCTGCCCTGTGAGTTCCCTCAGGTGTTAACTTCTCTTCTGGGGGCCCCCAGTCTCCTCCCCTCCCTCTTCCTGGAGGTGCTGTTCTTTGCTTCATGTCCTCATCCTTCCTTACTCCTGTCATAAATTAATTTACACCTTGGTATTACTTTTCCTGTCAGGTTATGACTTCCAGGGAGGCAAATGGCTGACTTCTGAGGTTTTTCTTTCTTCCCTTTTCTCCTCCGAGAAGCCTGACAGGGCTGTAATTAGGCGTTCCGAGCCGCGGCAGGCCTGCCTTCTCCGGGCTCCATCCCTCCCCTCGCGGAGGCCAGCGAACATCTGGGTCTCTTTCGGGCCAGGGCAGATGGATGTTCCTGGAACTGGGGCCCAGCTGTGAGGGCTGAGCATTCCCAATTTGTAAGCGGGTGTCACATCCACTCCCAGGGCCGTGAGGGTGTTTGGAAAGATATTTGCAGTTTGGCGCCGACTCCCCATTTGCCTCCAAGCTGTTGTGTGGAACAAAGGACAGCCTTTGGGGAGCTGTCTTCCTGTGGGTGTCCCTGGCTGTGTGGGAAGAGCTGGGCCCTGTGGCCCTTTCTTGCCAACTTCTCCCTGTCCTGCACTGTCACCCACAGCCTGGGGCCCTCCACCAGTCCCCAGGACATTAGTGCCACATGGACCCTTTACCTTTATTCTGCTGGGACCCGAGCAGCCGGATGGGCCGACTGCGCCCTCCCCTGCAGCTGCTCATCACAGCTGGCAGTGCCCGGCTCAGTGGCGGGCACACATCGGTCATGGGGGCCGCTGAGATTCCCGCTGGTTTCCTGGGAGGAAGACAAATTCCTTTAGTTAGAGCTTCCCAGGGTGGTGCTCGTGCCAGTGAGGACCAGGGCTCCTTCAGCCATCTGACTCCGCCGGCGACCCAGCTGGCCCACCTCAGTCCAGCCAGTTGCACCGGAAAACTGCAAGCACAATGGCCTCGCATGTAGTCGGTGCGCAAAAGGAAAAGAAAATGGGCTCCAAACGTAAAACCTGGGAGCTTGAGCGAGGTTGTGAGTGAGCTGGTGGGGGCCATGGGGAGGGCTCTCCTCCGGCTGGGACTGCTGTGCTTTCGCTATTGGGACTTTTTGTTTTGGTAGTAGTATTATTTATTCATTTAGAAGGTTTTACTTATTGGAGTAGTTTAAGGACGTTGCCAAAATGTAAAAGCAGAGAAAAGAAAAAAAAATGCTTCAAATTATAATCCTTCTAACCTAATGTTAGCAGTTTGGTATATTTTTTGGCATTTTAGTGTCTTGTTGTCCTTGGCTCAGGGTATTGCTCTTTCATTATTCTAAAACATCTTTTTTTTTAAAATTTATTGATCTTTTTAGAGAGAGAGGAAGGGAGAGGGAGAGAGAGATGGAAACATTGATGAGAGAGAACATAGATTGGCCGCCTCCTGCATGCCCCCCACTGGGGATTGAGCCCACAACCTGGGCATGTGCCCTGATGGGGAATCGAACCGGCGACCTCTTGGTGCATGGGTTGATGCTCAACCACTGAGCCACACTGGCCAGGCTTAAAACACTTTTTAAATGCAAGAATAATAGCATGGACTTTTCACCTGTTGTCAGCATTTTACATATTTGCTGGCTTTCGCTGCCTATATACATACATGCATAGACACACCGTATATCTATATACATACCTGCACATGCATATCTACATGTGTATATCTATATCTATATCATCAGTTACATCGATAGATATCTATATCTAGATATAATTCTTGTTAGGGTTTTGTTGTTGTTGTTAATCCTCACTGAAGGATATTTTTTCCATTGATTTTTAGAGAAAGTGGAAGGGAGGGAGGAAGGGGAGAGAGAGAAAGAAACATCGATGTGAGAGAGACACATTGATTGGTTGTCTCCCGCACGCGCCCCAACCGGGGCTGGGAATCAAACATGCAACCCTTGGGTGCGGGGACCGATGCTCTAACCACTGAGCTACCGGCCACGGCTCTTGTTAGTTTTGATGGATAGCTGGCCTTAAGGAAGCCAAGGTTAGGAACTAGGATATATGGTTTCCTATCTCAACTCTGCCCCGGTTCATTTTGCCATTAAATCCCTTCACCTCTTTAATCGGCTTTATCTCTGAAACATGAATAGTTCATTCCCACCCTGTCATCTGGTCATCTGACCAGATCAAATGATGTAACGATGTTAAAGTTGACTGGTAAGCCAAAAGGCTCTGGCTGAAGCAAGGCATCGTCAAGACTTACCTGTGAGCTGCAAATCAGGACAACTTAGGGTTGAGGGCCTGTTTTCCCAGCGCCCTTTGTGGCACATCCCTGCTGCAGTCCGTGCTGAGCCCCAGGCTGCCTTGGTGCCCGGATGCCAGTGTGAGGGTATGTAAGCTTGGCGTGAAGGGCACCTGCACACCCCACTGAGTCCCAAGATGGGAAAAGTGTCCCAGGATGATGTGGGAAGTGAACCCAGCCCGGGCATTACATTGCCCTCTCTATGGGCAGTGGGGCGTACCACATGAGGACTGAGTGCCTACTCCAAATTGACACCCGAGGGCATTGCTTTTGGCTTACCTATGCTGCGCTTAAGGGGCAGTTAAGATGGTGAGTGCAAGTCTGTTGGCATTTTAATTATAATGATTTGGACTGGCTTTCCAAATGGCTTGGACACCAATTGTTAGGCCGCTTCCTGGGGGCAGAGTGGATGTTGTGCAGTTCAGGGAGCCCTCTGCTTTCCCAGGGGGTCCGTGTTCATGGCTCAACAAGGGCCTTAACAGAGTGTTCACAGAGGGCAAAAGCAACGTTGGCAGTAGACCATGAGCATCTTTTCCAAAACACTTTCATATCCATGATTACATTTTATCCTATGAGCTGGACAAGGCAGGTATTGCTGTCCCAACGATCAAACTGAGGAAATGAAGCCAAGGTTAGACAGCAAGTGAGTAGCAGCGGTGGACTTAGAAGAAGGCTCTCCAACTCCTTGCCCTGTGCTCGTCTGGCAAATGGCATCATGAACGCCAGCTTGTCAGGCAGAAGAATCCCCCAGGAACCCGGCATCTCCTCTTGTCTTGCAGCTCATGCTCATGGCGGCGCGTTCTCCCGTGTTGATGCTGTCTTGTGCACAGCCAGCTGAGGCAGGGCTCAGAAGAGGCATGCCTGTCCCAGCCCACCCCTTCCCTTCCGACATGTGCTCCTGTCACCTAGGTGCTGCTGGACCAGGAGAGAGAAGCCATGGCGAAGTCCCGTCGGCTGGAGCGCAGCACCAGTAGCTTCAGTTACTCCTCTTACCACACCCTGGAGGAGGTAGGTCTGCTCGGCCAAGCTCTGGCCTCTGTTTTCCCTTTGGGTCCTCAGGGTCTCCAGATTCAGGCAGAGACTAGTGAAGAACTCTGGGGTCTACGACACTTGGGGAGAGCAGAGCAGACATTGGGTGAAAGTCTGCTAGGTAGACAGTCAGTTTCAGAGATCCAGAAGCCAGGATTCAGATCGATGGAACCATTGTTCAACAGTCAGCCCGTGGCAGGTACGGGACCAGAGCAATGGGCCTACTAGGTGGGACACTGAGGCAGGATCCGTCGCTGGCCAGAATGGAGCAGGTAGAGGCACCTTTATATCTAACGCTCTGGCTAGGGATCCAGGGGTCTTGATCTCTCCACGACCACTCCTGGTGTTAAGTAGCCCCCGCTGTGAGTACTAGAATGTAGAAAGGGCAGGAAGCCAGGCACACTGGAGAGCCATTTTGTAGGACAGAGTTGCCTTTAGTTGGAGAAATTCATGATCACAGTTACAGCCAGTTGGGGCAGGCATGGCTGACTGTGACTCGTTTATAAAGGAGACTATGCAAGGAGAGTCCCGAAAGAGACTCAAGGCACAGTTCCCAGTGCCATGTGAAGGATGTGACATTATTGGTACTGTCCCTTTATTACCATCATCTTCACTCTTCCCATTTCACACGGCCTGTAGTAGAGGATCCATTTTCTTTCATATATTTGTTAATTCAATGATATGTATTGAAAGCATAAGAGAATGAATTAATAACCCATCAGCATTTATTGATGTCAGAGATAAATAACCCTGCTTTCAAGTGGCTTAGAATCTGCAAGGAGCAAGAGGACCGAAAACGACACTGCGAGGTCTATGAGATCTATCAAATGTATTGTATGGAAGCAAGAGAAACTTCCATCCTGAGAGAGCCTTGCAGGCTGACCCTGGGCACTGAGTAGGCTCAGCACATGCTGTTCTTCCAGGCAAAGCCTTAGCTCTGCGTGCTGGTGAGAAGCCTGGGAACCCAGGCCGACCACAGCTTGTTGCCTTAAGCCTGGAGGTTGTCTTCTTGTAGTTTTTGATCTGGGTTCTTTCAGATCCTCATGGCAGGTAGAAAAGCATTAAGGAGGGTAGGGTGGGAGAAGGAGACTATTCAGAAAGGTCCTGGGGTTCACCCTCTCTTTGCTTAACTGCCCGTCTAATAAACTTCATTCCTTTCAGATATATAGCTGGATTGACAGCTTTGTAACTGAGCATGCAAATATTGTCTCAAAAATTCAGATTGGCCAGAGCTTTGAAAATCGGTCCATTCTTGTCCTGAAGGTAAAAGCTAACAGCGTTGACCACTAGACTCTACAGTGAGAGCCTCTGGCATAAGATTGAGCTCATGTGGGGTCATGGCTGGATGGGAGGTTTTTATTTATTTATTTTTAAACTGAGGATATGTTCACTGACTTTAGAGAGAAGGAGAAGGGAAAGAGAGAGAAAGAGAAACATCAATGTGAGAAACATCAATCGGTTGCCTCCTGCATGCACCCAGACCAGTAATCGAACCCACAACTCTTTGGTGCACAGGATGACCCTCCAACCCACTGAGCCACACCAGCCAGGGCTGGGTGGGAGTTTTAGGGAAAGAGATGTGTATACTCCTGTCCTGAGGTGACCCATAAACTGTGGGATTGTGGTAATCAGGGACTCACCCTTGTAGGCATGGACAGGTGACAGTGTGGTGGCCTGGCATGTCCTGGGTCAGGAAGTAGGTGGGAGGGTTGCTACGGAGATGAACTGGCAGAGTGGCAGTTGTCACCCTGGACTTGTGGTATGAGTGTGGGTAGGTCAGCATTCTTGCTGTTTCCTCAGTTACTTCATCTGCTAAATGGGAAGAGAGGTCCACAGAGGCCTCATTGACAAAGGACGGAGGTCATCTGGCTCAGGCAGCCCCACAGATAAGCCTGAGTCTATGGGGAAACCTTCCAACCCTTCACAGGGACCACCGGAAACAGAGTTTGAGCAAACGTTGCAGCGGCAATGACCTTGGTCATGAAGGAGTCAGGACAGAGTAGAGTGTGGAACCCACCGGAAACAATTTAGTCTGTGCCCCAAAGGGCACTCAGGAGGGCGGACCATGCAGGGCATTTGACATCAAGCCCCCAGAGAAGACACTGCTGCTCTCTACAATGCCCTGGGGACTCTCCTGAAGGGCTAAGTGATCTCACCAAACTTGGGACCTGACTTTGACTGTCCCTGTGATGGTTCAACCCAGGGGCATCCATGTTCTTTCTTTCTTTTTTTGTAATTTACTGACTCCTTGCTACTCAAAGTGTGGTCCTTGCACCCGCAGCAGCATCCCCAGGAGCTTGTTAGAAATGCCCAACCTCAGACCCTTCCCCAGACCTACGGAATCCGAACCTGCATTTTAGTAAGATCCCCGGGGGGATTCTTGTGCCCTTTCAAGTTTGAGAGGCACTAGAAGTATCTAGGATACTTACAATTCTGTGCTTCTGGCTGAATCACTTTGCTCTCCACAGCACTACTGTGTTGCCAGGGTTCAAGCACGCGTGCACTTCATGGGCTCACGCATAGAAACCTGCACATACAGGTCACCCTCTTGGGCACCTAGGGCCACCCCAGGCAGTGAGGATACAACCAGGCCCTCCTTCCAGGCAGCCTAGGGACAGCCCTGTAGCTGTCTCGGTTCAAACTTGTATGAGTCCTGTGCTTTTCCCCAGTTCAGCACGGGAGGGTTTCAGCGCCAGGCCATCTGGATCGACACTGGAATTCACTCCCGGGAGTGGATCACCCATGCCACCGGCATCTGGACTGCCGACAAGGTCAGCGCGATGATGGGGGCTGGGGCAGGGGGCGGGGGCTGCTTGACTATTTAAGGGCACCTCCAGATGAAATATTATACTTGGTTTCTTAAACTCAGGGTGCTCTCTACCCTCCTGCCCTTTGGAACAGCTGCCAGCTGGTCTTTTGCAGCACAGAGCTCACATCTAGCCTCTGCCTTTTAGTTGCTTAAAATCCAAGCCTTTGGTTCTGTACGAAGGATGCATCTCATGGCCTGATGTCCCCTCTGCCTGCAGCCACTGGCTGTGCAAATGTGCTGCCCCACCTTGGAGGAGAGCCCGTCCCTCATCCTGTGCCCACTCTGTTTTTTCTTGCAGATTGTCAGTGAATATGGCAAAGACTGCATCCTGACCAACATACTGGACACCATGGACATCTTCCTGGAGATCGTCTCCAACCCTGATGGGTTTGCTTTTACCCACAGCATGGTGAGGGCACCTGGGATGGGGGTTAGGGGCCAGGGGTCAGCTCTGGGGGGATGGAGGAAAGGTCACTTTGGCTTTGGGAGCTGGGCTTAGGTTCCCCGAGGACCGGCCCCTTGCAGAGTCTCACTGAGGAAGGTGGGCTGCTCTGTGCCGAAGCTGCGGCTCTTGTCCTCCGACTTCCCTCTTGCTGCCCAGGGAAGGCCACTGCTGGCAGCCTGTGCTCAGGTGCCCAAGACGGGGGCCTGTATGTGCAGGTTCCTAATGCATGAGCCCATGAAGTGCACGCGTGCTTGAACCCTGGCTTTAACTGCAAAGAGTCTGGTCTTCAGCCTGGGTCCACCCCCATGCCAGCCCCATCCTGCCCTAGATAGTCCTTCCCTTTGCCCCTCCCTGTTTCACCAGACCCTCCTTCCTAGGCCAGGATGTCAGGGGCTCCCACCTCTGGGAATGGGCTCAGTAACCAGGTCATCCGTCCTGGGCTTTCTCAGAACCGCTTGTGGCGGAAGAACAAGTCCAGCCGACCCGGAGTTGCCTGCATCGGTGTGGATCTTAACAGGAACTGGAAGTCGGGCTTTGGAGGTATGGCAGTCTGCGGGACTGGGGGCAGGGCTGGAGGACCTGGTCCTTGACACATCTCCCACACAGTCTGATTGTGTTGACTCTTAACTTGGGAGGCAGCGTAGTTAGCTCATGCCAGTGAGTCATGGCCAGGGACAGGCCAGCACGTGCCTAGGATTGGCCATGGGATGTGGGGACAGGTGGCACATGTGTGTGAAGTGTGTACACATGCTAAGCCTTCATGAGAAACATGGAAACGGCGTCTTGCATGGGGACTAACTGCAAAGGGCAAATCCGAAGTACGGCAGAGAAGGGCTCAAGGAGGTGCAAGGAGATCTTGCTGGTTGTTTAAAACCCAGAGTTTCTGCTGCCCCTGAAATGCCTCTGGCCCGTCCCCGAAGGGAGCAGGCCACGCGAAATGCCTCCAAACTCATTTCCTGAGAGCTGTGACCTGAAATTTGCCCTCTGGGGAGGCCCGAACAAACTTCAAATATAGAATAAGCCAGCTCCTTATCATGAACACCACTCGAGCCTGGTTTTTAATTTTTGACCCAATTACTTTGTAACCCTGGGCTGATGGGCGGGGGTTATCTGCCGGGCTGGAGGATTCCAGGGAGACGTGGGCAGCTTCCTCCCCACTCCCTTGGCGCTCTTCCTGATATCTGCTTTACCACGCCAGGGGCATGGGGACTGGAGAGGGAACCGGGGCCTCCAGAAGGCCCGGAGAGGATGTGGACCCGGGAAGGCAACTTTAATGGGTGGGATCCGGGGTCCAGACAGGACAGTGTCCAGAGGTGAGGGGTGCATCGGCACAGCCCTTTGCCCCCTGATGTGGCACCTGTACTATGCTGGGGGGTCGGGTTTGGCTTCACAGGAGACAGTGCCATTGCTGTTGAAAAGCAGATTCACAGATGGGTGACTAAACCAATGCGATAGAACATTCTAGATCTGGATGCCTGTCTCTGAAAATCTGGCTTCTTTGAGTCTGTTCTCATTGAAGACGAAAGACAGCTTTGAAGTATCCAGAGAGAAGCCCTCCGTCCACAGTGTGGGGGTGTCCTGAGATTCTGAGGCGTGTGTGTAACTGCCGGTGTCAGGGAACACAACTGTGTACAATTAGGCATTTCCACCTCCAAATGGCCAGACACTTGTCCCAAGTGGTCATCCACACGGCCCCTCAGAACTGGTCGAAGTGAGAACCCACAGACCCTGGACGGACTGGCTAGTAGAAAGACAAATTTCTTCCTAAAGAAAATAACGTTTGTTGTTTCACCACAGGAAAAAAAAATCAATATACACACAAAGTAAAAAAAAAAAAAAATATATATATATATATATATATATATATATATATATATATATATATGAACAAAGCCCAGAGGGGACAAAAAGCTCCCATAATCCCACTACCCAAAGATTACTACTTTTAATAATTTACCATGTCCTTCCAGAGACTTCCCCTTGCTACAAATTACATTTTTAGAGAAGGAAAAATAAATAGCTAATGAATCCATTAGCAGGTACTTGTGAAACGGGCGGGCTCAGAGGGCTTTGTGAGCGGCAAAGAGAGGCAGGCAGCTAATTCCCATTTGGTCAGGGGAAGATTAGTTTATTCTGCTTAGCTCGAACCAGAACTAATGGCCTGAAGTGTTCCTCCATATTTGGGCAAAGCCACCTGGTCGTTGGCAGGGGAACGGCTTCCGTGCGTGGGCTGCAAACGCAGACAAAGCTTTCAGCCTCCCCCACTCTGCTCATCTGTTGCTATTTGTCATTCATCAAGTGTAGCAGGTGCAGAAGCTCCTGGCAGACACAACAATCAGGGACACTGTTAGCTGGGCTCACTCCAGCCCGTGGGACTGCTCCTCACCCCCTCGCTCCCGCCCCACCCCAGGGGGGACCTGCAGACCAAGAGGGGATGCACTTCCGGTGAGAGGATTGCCTCTGGTCAGGAATAATGTGTCTGGGTTGGTGACTCAGGCAGAAAGATTTTGTTTATGGTTTTATTATTGCCTTCATTTAATTGCTGCATAATGAGTAATGTGTAGATCATCCCTCCCACCCGCACCACCCTCACCTGCACTCTTGAGGAGCGGTTTGCTGTCGTCCCAGAGCAGCATCTGAACTGGTCCACGGGCCAGTCCCCAGCTCTCCTGCCAGCCCACTGCCCTGCGGGTTGAAAGGGGTGCTCTGGCGCTCTCAGCAGGCTTCCAAGATCGGGCGATCCCTGGCCTCTGGACCAGGCTCGTGTGCAGTCATTTCAGGAAGGAGTGAGAGGAGGATCTGGGATGGCTCTTTCCAGATGTGTTCCTAACCCACACATCTGGACCAGCCCAGCCTAGGCCTCCACTAAATGGTCCTTGGGGAGGGGGGAAAACAGAATAGGAGGGAAAGAGATGGGGAGCAAAGAATCTAGGAGGAGATGGAACAGATTAAATTTGTGAACAAAATACAGGCCCCGCTCCTCTTTGCCCTCTCCCCAGTTTAGGCCCCCAAGAAGAATTTTCAGACCAGCCTCAGGCAACTATGGAAATATATTCTCTCTTTTCCTGGCCCCCAGTCCATGTTGCTCCCGGGGCTGTGGTGTGGCACAGCTCGAGCTGTCAAGTCACCGTCACCGCGTTCCAGCCGACCCAAGCCTCCCCGTGGCAGTGGAGGGTTGGCAATGAACGGTCAGCTCGAAGGGGTGGCTGTTCATAGGGGAAGCTGAGGTTGGAGACCTAGAGTTTCCTCTGGAGGCGACTGCTGAGACAGGCCCACCTCTTTAATGGAACCACAGTCAGGACTTAAGCAAAGGAGAAGCCCAGGGAGCTCCACTCCTCTGAGGCATTAGACTAGGGCATGCCGCAGTGACAAACGTGCCTCCAGTCTCAGCGCTCAACACAATACGTTTGTTCTTCATGCACACAAAGACCACTGTGGGCAGGTGACTCTCCTGGGCAGGTGTCTTCCAGCGGTGACAGGGGAATCCAGGGCACTTCTTCCATCCAGAGTTTTTTGCTTCCAATCACACAGACAGAAGAGAGTGTGGAGAAGTTGTGCCTGCTCTAACAGCCTGGAACTGGAGGTGACACATTGTTACCGCACACGTGGCCTCCACCAAACCGCAAAGGAGCCTGGGAAATGTAGAGGAGTACATAGATACGTTGTGAGCACTAAGTGTCTTTCCCAAACCTGGGAATTTGAACCCTTTGGGTGGTTTTCTTTTACTTCCAGGAAATGGTTCTAATGATAACCCATGCTCAGAGACTTACCACGGGCCCTACCCTCACTCGGAGCCGGAGGTGTCTGCCATTGTGAAGTTCATCACAGACCATGGGAACATCAAGGCTCTGATCTCCATCCACAGCTACTCTCAGATGCTCATGTACCCTTACGGCTACTCGCTGGAGCCCGTTTCAAGCGAGGAGGAGTTGGTGAGATTGGCCGCTGAGGGCTTGGGGGTGGCATCGGGCAGACTCCCAGAGGGTTCAGGCCCTCATTCTGAAATGAGGGTCTGGACCAAGTGACCCCAGGGTCGGGAGGAGTGGGGAGCTCGATCTCATGTGTGATGAAGTCCAAAGTTGGAGGTGCTGTGTTCCCTTCTCACGAGAGCATCTACACGTTCAACTTCCAGGACTCCTAACTCCCTGTTTCTCAGCAACTGGTGAGGGTGTGGGGTGTGGGGAGCCCCGGCCTCTCACCTTCTGGGTGTCATCTTGCAGTGCAATCTTTCCAAGAGCGCAGTGCAGGCCCTGTACAAGGTCCACGGGATGAAGTACGTTTACGGCAGCATCAGCACCACCCTCTGTGAGTGAGCCTTCCCCTGGCTGCTTCTGCAGACACCACATCCACCTGGGGCCGGGCAGGTGCAGGCCCCTTGCTGACTGGCAGGCCTAGTTGGCCACAGGGCAGTGCCATAGGTCTAGCTGGGCTGGGCCAGAGCTGATGTCCTCACTGGGGAGCTGTTTCTTGGCAGCTCCCAATGCCTGGCTTTCTGCGGCATTCCTGGAGGGTGAAGACCCTGTGCCTTGTGGCCTCAAGGAGCTTTCTTTTTTGGCCGGGGCAGGAGATAGGCGGGGTGGGCAGGAGATAGGCGGGGTGGGCAGGGTGTGGCCCAGGTCAAGGCCTGGGTTGGGAGGCTTGGTGTGGTCTGGGGTGGGTGTGGGTTTGGCCTCCAGGGCCCACTTTCTACTCAGGATATTTCTGTACCTTGTGGCCACACTCTGTTCTTTCATTTGGGGGAATTTCTCTGCCTTTTTGTGTAGACGTGGCCAGTGGGGTCACCGTCGATTGGGCCTATGACAGCGGCATCAAGTACTCCTTCAGCTTTGAGCTCCGGGACACTGGGCAGTACGGCTTCCTGTTGCCAGCCACACAGATCATCCCCACGGCCCAGGAGACGTGGATGGCAATTCGGACCATTATGATACACACCCTGAATCACCCCTACTAGTAGCACGGCTGAGGGCAGAGCAGGAGAGGTCATCCTCCTCTCCGAGGCCTGGGGCTCCTCTTGAACCCCAAGTTATACACCCCAACCCTGACCCCTTAGAAAATAAAAGCAAGTTTGAACAGGCTTGGTGGTCTCTCGCACTGACCGCCACCCCTTGGGGCTCAGCACTGCAGAGGGGACATTACAGCTGGAAAGGCCTCTGCTCTCCCCAGGAGAAGGACGTGCCTTCTCCTCCTGCCACAGAAACACCCCCTGGGAGCTACTAACATACGCATTGCCCCCTGGTGATATTTGTATCTTAAGATGAGCCTGGAGGAGACAATGTCTGACCTCAGAGTGGATCTCCAGTGTTGGCGGTTCCAGCCCCTTGAGGGAGAGGTGGGCACAGAGAGGCAGCCACCTTCTCTTCCCGCTTCACTTCCCATGCTGGGTAGGGGGCAGGGGCACATTTCAGAGGCCCCACTCAGAAGATCCCACTCACCCCATAAATGTCCGTTGTGACCTGCTCCTCCTGGGCACCCTCATAGGTTTCCCGAGTCTTGGGAGCACAGAGTCACAGCCAATCAGAGCCGGCACAGCAGAGCACCACACGTTCGGGGAGAAGAAATCCTTTTGCTCTGCCTCTTCACCGTAGTCACCATGGTGGTTATGCACTGAGCAGTTAGTTCAGGCCAGGTCACGTGCTAAGTAAGCACTTTATTAAGGGAGGGAAAGGGGTAATATCTGGTTGCCTCCCCATGGGGGCCGGGGATCAAACCTGCAACCCAGGTACATGCCCTTGACGGGGAATCCAACCCTCGACTCTGGTGTACGGGCCGATGCTCTATCCACTGAGCAACACTGGCCAGGGCCAGAAAGCAAGACTTTTATTTGCAAGGGCCAGACTTTTGTTGTTGTTGCCGTAAAATAAAAGGATTGTGGGTACCTGTGGGTTGGCCCTGGCAGGACGCAGAGCACAAGGTTCTACTATAGATCGCAGACAAGGAAGAAAGCAGGGTGAAAGCAGAATCAGTCTCCCTTTCCACCCAACCTGTAAAAAGCAGAGGTTGGACCAGTTAAAGAAGGCAGAGATCAATGGTGATTAAAACTCTAGGTAAGGCCCGTTCCAATGTGGCACCTGAGCAGCAGACAAACAGTGGTTGAGCAACGGGTATGGGCAGGTGATTAGAGGCAGCCATATGGCTGGGCACACCTTCGCAGAGCAGCTGTTTAGAGCTCTGAGCAAAGAAATGAGAAAGTTCTAGGTAGAGGCAAGAAGGCCAAGCCCAGGGGGGATGCCTGTGCCCAGGTCCAGAGCTGCCATGTGGGAGGCCTGAGGAAGTCAGGGTAATGAACCCCTGAAGAACCCAGATTACCTCCAGGGGAAGAGCCAGCAAGAGGAGAGAATCCCAATTCGGGCTGCAGTTTCCCAAAAGAGACAGAGTTTTTTTCTTGTTTGTTTTTTTGTTAATCTTCACCTGAGGATATTTTTCCATTGAGTTTTTTAGACAGAGTGGAAGTGGAGGAAGGGAGAGAGAGAGAGAGAGAGAGAGAGAGAGAGAGAGAGAGAGAGAGAGAAACATTGATGTGAGAGAGACACATCGACTGGTTGATTCCCACATGACTCCGACCAGGGCCGGAATAAAACGTGCAAATCAGGCACGTGCCCTTGACCGGGAATCAAACCCATGACCCTTCAGTCTGTGGGCCGATGCGCTAACCCCTGAGCCACACCTGCCAGGGCAGAGACTGAGTGTTTTTTAAGCTGGAAGTTGTGTAAGAGATCTAGAATTGCAAAGCTGAAATTTTCTGCTATTAGTGGAAATACGAGGTCATGGGCTAAGTTAATATAAACTACAGATCAATAAAGCAAGTTATACCTGTGCACACTGGAGTCTGTGATTACAACTTTTATGCCCTCTGCATAAATGTCTTTATTTCCTCCTCATGGGGAGGATATTATTGGTATTAATAAGCTCATTTTTTACAGATAAGGAAAGCACAATTTGGAGAGGTTTTAAAAGCCATTCAGGGCCACACGGATGGAAGTTGTTGAAGGACATTTGAATTTGGGTTTGTCTATAAACAAAACCACTGTCACAAAACCACCATTTGGCCACACGTGCAGCAGAATTCACGGGGGTCATTTAACATGAATATTTGGGGTTCCACCCCCAGGCTGAAACAGAATCTCTAGGGTGGACTCCTCAAGTCTGCATTTTTGCCATCTGCCCCGGTGTTCTGAGGTCCCTTAAAGGCTGAGGACCACTGATCCCTGCTCTCCTGCCTCCTCCAGGAGGAGTTGGGGCTTCAGGTCTCCCACTCTCTGCCATGACCCACTAGGGCTAAAGGTAGCTAGAACAGTGGGAGGCCGCTCATCCTCCTCCAAAATATCCCCAAAGGGCTGCGTTGGCCCTGGACTGAAGCAGGTGGCCTGCAGACCAGGGGCATTGGCATCACCTGGAAGCTTGCTGGAAATGCAAACTCTTGGGCCACATCAGACCTACTGAGTCAGAACCTCCGGGGATGGGACCCAGTGATGCTGATGCTAAGCCGGAGAAGCAGTGCCCGAGAGGCAGGAGAATCTGGACCCTGGTGGGTTTCCCAGCAACAGTGAAAAGAATAAAGCCCTTCTAGCACTCACTGTGCGCCAGGCATGTTCCAGATGCATTACAGGATTCAACACATTGCGTCCTCACGGCCCCAGGAGGCAGGACGATTACTGTCCTTGTTTTCAGTTGAGGAAGCTCAGAGAGGGTAGAGACGAAAGGGCACGCAAGCCTGGGCCTGGCCTTCGGGCGAACTGAATCCTATGCCCTAAGCCCCTGGGGACGACGGGCCCAGACCTGGTTCCCACAGCCAGTTGGCAAGATCTCTGTGCAGCCCACAAAGTTGGGGCTCACACTGCTTTTCAGGTGGGTGCCTTCTTCAAAGGCAACTTCCTCCTTAAAATCCTTCAGTGACTTAAAATAAAGCCCGCCCAGGTGCTGCGTGGCCCGCCCTGCCTTCCTCTCGGCTCGGCTCAGTGCCTCTCTCACCAGCTCCGGTCTCAGGGCCTCCTCGCGTGCCTCGCCCTTTCCCACGGAGGGTCTCAGAGCCTCCTCGCGGGCCTCGCCCTTCCCCACGGAGGGTCTCAGGGCCTCCTCGCGTGCCTCGCCCTTCCCCGCGGAGGGTCTCAGGGCCTCCTCGCGTGCCTCGCCCTTCCCCGCGGAGGGTCTCAGGGCCTCCTCGCGTGCCTCGCCCCTCCCCGCGGAGGCCTGCACGGCTGGGCTGTTCGCTCTGAGACATTCTTCTCACTTTCTTCCAACAGCCCACTCCTCAGCACGTCCCCTTCAACGTCCTTTCCTCACTAGTCCTCCTAGGCCCATCCCCTGGAAACAGATCTTCCCTTATTCAATTTTCCAAGGCCTTATTTATTTATTTTTAAAATAAATTTTTTTTCTTTATTGCTTTGAGAGAGAGAAGAAGGGAGAGGGAGAGAGAGAAACATCGATGAGAGAGAATGATTGGCTGCCTCCTGCATGCCCCCCACTGGGAATCGGGCCCACAACCTGGGCATGTGCCCTGACGGGGATCGAACCGGGGACCTCTTGGTGCATGGGTTGACACTCAACCAGTGAGCCACACCGGCTGGGCCCAAGGCCTTATTTATTTCCTCCACTGATGTCTTTGTTGATTTGTTATTGTCTGTCTCCACCGCTACTGAGACCTCCAGGAGGGTAGGGCCTGTGTCTGGTTATCACCCTCGCTCAGTTCTGTCAGGCACGCAGTAGGTACTCAGTACTTGTGGGGGATTGTTCCTCCTCCTCAGCCTAGTCCAAATTAGGACTAGGTTTAGCATTATGTGATAGAAGCCCACTGTACAGTGGGTTAACCAGATCTGGGGTTTCTTTTTGTCACAGAACAAGAAGTCATCAGAGGTGGGCAGTTCCAGGCTAGTTCAGTGCCTCCTTCATGCAGTGGGGACCCAGACCCCTGTGGCCTGTTTTGTTTTGCCACTCTGCTATCGATCTGAGCCCTAGTCCACCTCCATTATATAACCAGGGGCAAAAAACGTGAGCCAGCGGAGTTGGCCCACCCATGGGTTTCACTCACATCTTACTGGCCGGGGCTGTGTTGGGTGGCCATGCCCGGGGAGGGGGGGGGCAAGGGAGGCTGGGAGATGGCTTTATAGCTGGGCGTCTTGCTGTCCCAAATGAAAATGGGAGTTCTGCTGGTGAGGAGGAGGGGGATGGGTTTGGGAAGGCAGCCAGCAGAGTCTGCAGCAGCTACTCTGAAGGGGCCGCGGACCTTTTTCTTTGCTCGAGTTTATCAAGTGACTGACTCAATTATAAGCCATTGACCTCTCCAGATGATAAGGTTCTTTGAAAGCTTCTAGTCCAGCCCTGGCCGGTTTGGCTCAGCGGTTAGAGCGTCGGCCTGTGGGCCAGAGAGACCCGGGTTCGGTTCCCGCTAAGGGCACGAACCTCGGTTGCAGTTTGTCCCCGGCCCTGGTTGGGTCGTGCGGGAGGCAGCCACTCGATGTGTCTTTCACGTCGATGTTTCTCTCTCTCTCTCTCTCTCTCTCCCCCCCTCCCACTCTATCTGAACAAAAAATGGAAAAATGTCCTCAGGTGACGATAAAAAAAAAATAGTCTGGCCATGTGGCTCAGTGCTTAGAGCGTGGGCCCGAGTAAGGGGAGGTTGTGGGTTCGATTCCAGATCAAGTGTTTCGGGTTCGATTCTGGGCTCTATCGGATGGGGCATTTTGGGGAGGCAACCAATCAATATGTCTCTCTCACATCGATGTCTCTCTCTCTCTCTCTCTCTCTCTCCTCCTCCTCCTTCTCCCCCTCCCTTCCTCCCTCCTTTCCTTCCTCTCTAAAAAAAAAAAAAATCCTTAGGTGAGGATTAACAACAACAATAAAAAACTTCTAGTCCAGCCCCCTCCTTTTGTGGTTAAAAAACTAGGGCCCTCTGGTTCATCCAAAATACTCTCAGTCCCACATGAGCCTAATGTCTGGGGAACGAAAGCCAGGGGTCTCCTCCTCGCACTGAGGGGTCCCCTCAGCAAGCCCAGGGAGGTGACGGCTGGGGGTTTACGTTAGTCAGAAAAGTTCAAGACTTAGACAGGCATGTTTTAGAGATATTACAGAATAATCTCTTTTTCATAAAACCTTCACTTTCAAAATAAATTATTTCTTAGGTGTATAATGCTAAACAGGAGTCCAGTTTTTCTACATTCAGCTTAGTTTTTATTTTTTCCTCCCAACAAACCGCTCCTTTTAGGTATGTTTTTTCATCCTTTTCACCAGTAAAATTTATGAGCATTTATTTAAAAGAAAAAAACATTGGAAAAACCGAAGAGAGAAAGAGCGATTATACATATGGAAAGCCATAAAGAACCACAGTGAATGTGCTGTGGTTATTGCTTTCTTAAAACAACAAACCAGGCCGGCAGCGTGGAATGTGAGAGTCCTGTGTGGGGCGGGCAGGGAGGCCCAGGGTGATGGGCTCAGGGCTGGGGTCCAGGCGGTCCGGTGAGGTGCACCCTCGCCCATCCCCCTCTGTCTCCCCTCTGACAGCCCCAGACGGGGCCAGAGAGAAAATGACTTTAGCAAAAAAATTTGTTTTTAATTTTAAAAAAAGCTTCTTTATTTTATTTTATTTTTTAAAAGAAAGCTTCTTTAGAAACCTTAGAAGGCCCAGCAGCCATTTCCTACAAGCCCAGAGAGAACCCAGGGAACGCTGGCAAGGCCACACCACATCTGGGGCCTGGGGGGCAAATCCTTGTCTTCTGGGGAGGGGGTGGTGTCCTGAAGGACAACTCCAGCCTGTTGGGCCTTCCCTGAGTACTTGGGACAGTATTTGGGAATGAGGACACATGTGCAAATCCATTATTTTGGCTGGTCCCTCCGCGGCCTCCGGCCACCCCCCAACCCTGGGCTCTGGAGTTGGCTCTTGCTATCCCTAACCAGCTTTGCTCTGTGGCTCCGACCCACCCTCCTCCTGTCAGCTCACCTCTGCCAACTCCCCAAAGCATAGCTAAGGTCACAGGGTCACATTTCCCAACATTCTCCTTGGGAATACAGAGGGAAAGACAATGTGGGAAATAAAGCTGTTCTGCTGGGTGCTGGTGTTGCAGTTGGTTCGCGTCCTTTCGTGAGGCTCTCCCCCTGCAGCATTCGCTCTCCTGGACCTCTGCGCCCACACCCCAGGGGGCCCAAGTCCAGGAACATCCCTCCCAGTTCCTCTCTCCCGCGCAGGAAGAAGCAACCTCCCCTCCCCCACCCCCTCTCACACCGTGGGCCGGTCCTACTCAGCTCCCCTCTCTTCCAGGTCTCTGTTTGGGACCTGGGCTGTGCCTGACATTTCCTAAGGACCCCGAAGAGCGCTTCTCTCTTCAGGTGACTCCTCCGCAGCAAAGCTCTGGCTCCCTTCTGGAGACAGCAGCACTGGCCACCTTAAAGGGACAGTTCTGCAGCTTCCACGCACACACAAGCAGGCCCTGGGCGCTCAGTTCTGAAAGCAAAACTTAAGAGGCCCCTGTCAGAACGTCCTCCTCCCAGCCTTCCACACCACCCCAAGCCCTGCGACCCTCTCCGCGCCTCCGCAGGCTGTGCCCCCTCTTGACCTGCACTGCCCTGGGAACAGTTATCATGCCAGCCAGGGGGCCCCTGCGGCTCTGTTAGGCTCTCCCCACAAACCTGGAAAGCCTCTCTCCCCTGCCCCAACTGCTCACCACAGCTGTGATTTGTTTGGGAGTAAAAGATCCAAATGTCGTCCAGCTGGTGTGGCTCAGTGGTTGAGCGTTGACCCATGCACCAAGAGGCCCCCGGTTCGATTCCCGGTCAGGGCACATGCCCAGGTTGTGGGCCTGATCCCCACTGGGGGGCATGCAGGAGGCAGCCAATCGATGTTCTCTCTCATCGACGTTTCTCTCTCTCTCTCCCTCTCTCTTCCTCTCTCTCTGAAATCAATAAAGAAAAAAATAAAATAAAAAGATCCAAATGTCCTGGAATCATAAAGTGTCACAGCTGAAAGGGACCGTGGAGATGATTCTGACCAACTTGCTCAGGTCATGGACGAGGAAACAGGCCCAGGTGTGTGCAGGGCCCCGCACAAAGTCACAGAGTGGGTTGTGGCAATCTGCTGTGAGAAGGCATCCCTTCCTCTCCTGAAGTCAGAGAATGTCTTTGTGTGAGCTGTGCAGTTTTTCAGTCACGTGTGACAAAACCAACTTGAAAATACTTGAGGAGAAAAAAAAGGAATTTGTTGGCTCATCCCTAGAGCCGGGGTGGGGGTGGGTGGGTGGTCCACCAGAATCGCATGGCCTCAACAGTAAAGGAAACCGGAAGTGCTGTTATCAGAGAGGAGGATACTGGAGGGGAAATGGGGTGTCCGTTACAGTCCACCTCTTGGCTGCCCTAAATTCTCCTAGACCTTTCTCCCCATACACACAACTGTGCCACACACAACCTGAAACACACCGGCCAAAGGGAGACAGCTGAAGTCTCACCCAGCCACGATCCAGCCATTCTGGCTGCACCGGCCTGTGCTCTGCAAGGATCTCCCGGTCCACTGTCCCCTTTGACCCTTAATAAGGAGACTGATTCCTCTTCTGCCTCTTTTTTTTTTTTTTTAAATAGAAACATCCATGTGAGAAAGAAACATCAATCGGCTGCCTCCTGCACGCCTCCTACTGGGGATCGAGCCTACAACCTGCGCTTGTGCCCTGACCAGGAATCCAATGGGGATGTCTCAGTCCATGGGACACTGCTCCGTCCACTGAGCCACACCAGCTGGGTTTCTTCTGCTTCTTTAACCTGTTCTCTAGGTTTTGGGTTGAGGGTCTCTGAGCATTGTCTTAGAGCCTCTGCGGGTCACGCTTGGGCGTCCCCAGGCATCAGGGCTGTCGTGGCTAGGTGCCCAGTTTGTGGCTAGGTGCCCAGTTTGCTGGGAGGATGAGGGACTGCGTCTGCCCAGAGCAGGAGGTGGTCCTTCCCATGTCACATAAAGGTTCCCTAGGCTTAACATTGTATTGTCTTCTGACCACACAAGCACTTAAAAGCTTAATAAGTGCACCAGTTGGAATACTTTTTACAACAAAAGTAGAAACCCCAACTAGTGAAGAGGAAATGTATATTCTTTTATATTATACAGTCCCAAGGAGGGGCAACAGACATGAGAATATCCAGAGAAAGGTGCCTCCTTCTCAACAGTGAGGAAACGTTTTCTAGAAACTTCTTCACTGGCCTCCCCTCACATCTCATTGGCAAAACTGGGTCACCTGCCCACCCCTAAACCAATCACTTGCAAAAGAGAATGGGATTCCTCGATTGTCTTAGACTGATCTTAGGCTTAGCCCCTGAGCTGGGAATGGGGTGACTTCTGAGGCTGCCTCACACAGTCTGGGTTTGTTCAGCCAGGAGGAAGGGAGGGACACTATGACCACTGTCAGGAGGCTGCAGCAGGCCTTTGTCTGTTTGCCTTCAGGCACTTGCCCGTCACCTGTCCTTGAACCTAGAGGCCAGCCTGCTGGTTTCCTTCTCAGGCTAATAGGTGCTGGTTCTCTGCCTGTTCCCCCAGCCTTCAGCTGAATGGCCTTCACCCTCACCTTGCTCTGGGAAGGCAGAGCTGTGGCCCTCTGCCCCCGGTTCCATTCCAGCAAACTGGTCTTTACCAGGAGGCAATTTTCAGCTTCCTGAGGTGCTTTGGAAAAACCTGGGGACTTAGGCTCAGCCTCCACCCGAGACCCAATTCCTCAGCTTCTGGCCAGTGCAGGCCCCAATTTGTTTACAGCATTGAATTAATCTTTACCAACTTTGCAGAACGTAGATTCTATGATTCTTGGATACTTTCCCACCCTCCTCCCTTTCCCATGGGCTTCTCTTTTCTGGAATTCACAGAAGGCCGAAGAAATAGCCAATACCCCAAAGATGTGTCGTGTACATAAAACAGTCAAAATTATAGGACAGCTTTAGCTTTAAATATAGGAAATAAATATTGTTTTCATAATGCAGACCAAAGAAAGACTCTACAAAACCTTCCTTCCTGGTGGGGGACAGACTGCAGAGCCCGAGAAGACCGCAGGGCCCTAGAGGAGAAGAGGAGAACCGGGTGAGACAGTTCCTGATCTGAGGAAGCTGATGGTCTCGCTGGGGAGATAGACTAACTCTCCAGCTACAATCAGGAGGAACAGGTGTGAGTTTGGGTTCAAACCCTGAATCGTGTGGTAGCGCCCCTTCCCTTCCCTGCCCTGCCTGGCAAAACCCTGTCGCGAAGACACAGATGAAATGACACCTTCTTGGTAGAGTCTCCCCTGGGCCCTCCTGCATGGACCCGCAGTGCTGAGCCCAGAGCCCTTCCGCCACTTTTCACGCCGCGGCACAGAAAGCGCGCTGCTCCAGTCTCCTGCGGCAAGGACAGCCTCCCAGGAAGTCTCCTGCGTGTCTAATTCAGTCTTGGCGACAGCTTCCTGTAAGATCTGTCGGAGAACCAGCATGTTAGTTGGTTACTCTGTCTTTTCCGCCAGACCAGGAGCTCCCTGAGATCGGGGGCCAGTCCGTGGGGAGCAGAGTTGACTGATGGCCCCACCGTCATGGGGTGATGAAGCTGCACTGCCCATGGGCGGTGCCCAGCTGGTGACAGAGCATACTGAGCGCTAGGCCAGCCTTCCCTGGAACCAGGGCCCCCCAGTTACAGTGTCGGTGCAGTCACAGGAGCCCGGCGGAACGTCCTCAGCACTGTGCTGCCGTGGGAGCTCTCCCTGCCCCATCCTCCTTCCTCCCCGCCTCCGTGCCCAGGGCAGACCTGCCTCCTCCTGACCCCTCCGCGTGACCCTTTCCGGGCATTTCTCCCCGTGGATCTCTGGCATGTCTAATCTTGTCTTGGTGGCAACTTCTTGGAGGACCTGAGAGAACACGGTTAGTTGGTTACCTCTGTCTTCCCTGCTAGACTGAGACCAGGGCCCAGTCTGTCTCGGGCACCATCCCACAGTGGAGCACTGTCTGAATGGACAAAGGGAGGAGGCTTCAGAGAAGGGCAGAGAAGTGAGAGAGAAAGAAGCCAGAGGACGCTTCAGGGAGGACGTGAGCCTTGCCCGGGCCTGGGCTGCTGGAGGGGAAGCAAGCCGGAGATTTAGTGTTTTATCATCTGCCCAGAGCTGGGCTCAGGAGAGAGCTGTGGGTAAATTTACCGGGTGACTCTGCCTTGGCATAGGAGGGCTGGCCAGGTAGGGAGTGGGGCAGGGAGGCAGAGGGAACAGATGGAAACCAGAAAGGGCCGCCCTGGTGTCGTAGTGCCCAAGCTTGAGGCTCTGACACAGAGCAGGGCCCTGATGGTGCTGGGAACTCTGGATCAGGGCGGATTCTCCTTAGATGTCTCTGCAGTTAGACCAGCATCCAGAGCCAGAGCGAATTCCCCTTTGTGATGCCAGTTTCTCCTGTACCCGTGCAGTGCCAACGCCCGGCCCTGGTTGCCACCACACTGTCTACTCCGATGACATCTGTTTACAGTTCCCCTCGAGGGCAGTCCTGACCCCAGAGCCCTATGGTGGTGGGGTGGGGGGAAAGGCTACAAGAACTGGGCTCCTGCCCAGCTGCCGCCGCTGTGGCCCGACTCCCATGTGGCCATCGAGGCGGCTAGGAGTGCGCTGGGCAGTGCCTTTCGAGGGGCTGTACCCAGAGGGGTGTGCCATGCACAGGGCAGGGGGAGCCCTGGACAAAGCCAGTGTGGTGAGGGGCAGCAGCTACAGGAGCCGGATGGGGGAGAGGGTCCGTCTGTTCCGTCACCAGAACAAACTAGCTGGCGCTCAGAGACACGGAGAAGGGGACGCTTTGCACGAGGCCCAGCTGGTGCGGCTCCTCCAAGGTCCTGGCTCCTTCTCTACCACCCAGGCCAGCTGCACTGTGGACTGTGGGCGAGCAGGGTTCCAGCTGAGGGGGCCTTCAGCCCCAGCTGACCTTCAGGCCCAGGCTGGCCCTTCGCGGCCAAGGGATTGAGACCCAGCTTATCTCTCCAGCTGCCCTGTTCCCTGCCACTTTATCGGGGAGGGTGAGAAGGTATCAGAGCTCAGAGCTCCCACCCCCTCCCTGTGGGACAGTGCCCAGGTGCACGGGGGAGGACCGCTCCTGGGCACAGCCAGGAGACCTCTGTCCTGGGAGAGTTTAAAAGGCCCCGGGAGCTTTTCTCAGTCTCAGTTGACCTTCCCAACTGGCTTCAGCATGCGGGGGCTGCTGATTCTGTGTGCCCTGCTGGGGGCTGTCCTTGGCAAAGAGGACTTCGTGGGGTAAGGGTGTGGGCAGGAAGACGGGAGATCAGAGGGGAGAGACGGAGGACTCAACCTCCAGCCACCGTCTGGGGGAGATGGACAGACACACCCGGGGAGGCAGGCTGACCAGGGACCAGGGCTAAGGAGAAGTCTCTGTCAGGACAGCCTCCTGGCCCTGGAGATAGCTGAGCTCTGAGGGGGAATTTCCAGGAGAGGAGGTGGGAGGTCTGACTGGCTTTGGAGAGAGACACAGAGTCTACGCTGGGATTGGGGACAGCAGCAGGGTCCAGAAGGATCTAAGGGGCCAGATCATCTATTGCTTAGACCCCTCGTGCTCCTCCCTGCTCAGTCCAGAGGCCCGAGCCCAGCTGGGGTTTCTAGGCCACCTGCTGCCTGGGGACTGTGCACAGCAGTAGGGGCTCCTCAGCCCCTCAGCCTCCCCTCCCCCTCTGCCCAGGCACCAGGTGCTCCGAATCTCTGTGGCTGATGAACCCCAGGTCCAGAAGGTGATGGAGCTGGAGGAGCTGGAGCATCTGCAGGTCAGAGGACAAGGAGCCCTCCCTGAGGCCTCAGGGGACCTCTCAGGCCAGCTGCCCCCCACCTCCCCGCCAACTTCAGGAGCCTGGGCTCTCTTTTCCAAGCCACCCAGAGAGGAGTCATGGGACTGACCCCCGTTAGGAAGTGATTAAACTCCCCAGTTCCCGAATCCTGGTGCCTTGAGCATCTGAGCAAATGGGGTCCCTGTTCCCGTACCCCCTCCCTGTTGTCTCGAAGTCCTCTGTGTCCCACTGTGCTTCCCGGGCCGTTTCTCTGACCATCCTGGACTTTGTGCTGTGTCCAGGGGTTCCCTTTATCCTCTGCCCCTAATAACCCAGCTCTGTGGGAAATTCTGGCGCCAACACCCACCCTCAGGCTGGCCCTTCCCCAGCCCGCTGTGACAGCCCCAGTTCTTGTCTCCCCCAGCTGGACTTCTGGCGGGGCCCAGCCCAGCCTGGCTCTCCCATCGATGTCCGAGTGCCCTTCCCCAGCGTCCAGGCCGTCAAAGTCTTCCTGGAGGCCCATGGCATCGAGTACACGGTCATGATCGAGGACGTGCAGTCGCTGCTGGACGAGGAGCAGGAGCAGATGTTCGCCTTCCAGGCCCGGGCTGCCTCCACCGACACCTTTAACTACGCCACCTACCACACCCTGGAGGAGGTGAGGGCCTCTGGGGCCGCGCCCGCAGCACCAGCTCTTCAGCAGGCTGCAGAATGTGGCCCGAGCCTGGGTGCGCGGCACCTGCTCCGTCTCCAGGTGGCCTGGGTGGTCTGGGCCGTGGCTCTCTCACGTGGCAGGGCTCCCAGCTGGCCGGCTAGCGGGGCTGTTGAGGGAGGCATCCGGGTGCCTGGAAGCCATTAAAGCCGGCCTTCCATCCTCTCCCTTCTCAGATCTACGGCTTCATGGACATGCTGGTGGCTGAGAACCCGCAGCTTGTCAGCAAGCTCGAGATCGGCAAGACCTTCGAAGGCCGTCCCATCTACGTGCTGAAGGTGATGGGCCTGCGTGTGGGTGCGCACAGGCGCGTGAGCGGGAATGGGCGCCCGCGTCTGTGTGTGGGTGAGCCCAGGGCCACAGGGAACGCACAGTTTACCAACTCCCTGTGCCCACATTCGGGGAGGTCTGAATTTCCATGCTGGTCTAGGCATGTGCATATCTGTGCACACAACTTAAAACATTTTGTTTTTGGTTTGTTTTTAAATCCTCACCTGAGGATATTTTTCCATTTATCTTCAGATAGAGTGGGAGGGAAAGAGAGAGAGAGAGACATCGATGAAGAGACACATCGATTGGCTGCCTCCCACAGGACCCTGACCAGGGTTGGGGACCGAACTGCAACCTAGCTACGTGCCCTTGACCAGAATCGAACCCGCGACCCTTTGGTCCATGGGCCAACACTCTAACCGCTGAGCCAAACCGGCCAGGGCCACAGTTTAAACTTTTGAGTGACCCAAGTGTTTTCAATCAAGTGTCACACTGTGGGAAGTATCCTGGAGTTGGGGTGATCCAGATAAAAGGTTTTGTTGTGATCTCCCATAGAGGGACAGGGCAGGAACCCTGGCTGAATCACGTGTGCCCCAAGCCTGGGCTGAGGGCAGGCGGCCAAGTTCTTCCGGGTCCCTGTCCAGGCCCTGCCCCCATACCCCCTGAGTGATGGCACCTGATACCCAGAGAGCAAGTGGCCTCTGGCCCGGGTGCATTTTCCTTTGGGGAGGTAGAGCAGGCCCCAGCTGGACCATTTCTCTGCTCCTCTTGTTTAGTTCAGCACTGGGGGAAACAACCGTCCCGCCATCTGGATCGACACGGGCATCCACTCCCGGGAGTGGGTCACTCAGGCCAGCGGGATCTGGTTTGCAAAGAAGGTAAGTCTGGGGAGCTGAGGGGGACTCTGGTCCAGTGGGGCACTGGTGTCCAAGGCCCACAGAAGCCCTGGTCTCCCCTTCCCATCCGGAAGCGGTGACTGCAGAGGGAGGCGAGGGCAGGTGTCTATTGCTCTAGCGTGGCAGATGCCCGACCTGGCTCACTCTGCCCCTCTGCATCCCAACCCTCCACCAGATCACACAAGACTACGGCCAAAACCCGGCTTTCACCACCATCCTTGACAACATGGACATCTTCCTGGAGATTGTCACCAACCCTGATGGTTTTGCCTTCACCCACAGCAAGGTATACGCCTTCTCCTGTTCTTGGGGAAAGCAGGGTGGGCCTCTGGACCCTGAGACCGACGAGTCACTCACCCCTATTCTCAACCCCCAGAAGTCAAAGGAGGGGCAGACGGACCCGCAGCCCCAGACCAGGGCTCTCGGCCTCTGCGCTCTTGACACTTGTGTGGGGCTGGCCCGTGCCTGCCCAGTGGTTAGCACGTCCTGCCAAGTACTCACGCGCCCCCCAAAAACGTCTTCAGACCTTGCCGAATGTCTGGGTGTGGGGGGACAAAACTGTCCCCAGTGGAGACCCGCTGCCCCAGACCTTACGTCCTGGTTTTATTCACGTTGAGGGCAGGTACAGCATGCTACCCACCAAATGCATATGGGGGGGGAGGCCCCTCCTGCCTTTCGCACTTTCCACCAGAAGAAGCCTCTGGCCAAATGCCCCCCGTTGTCTCCTCCCTTCTCCTTCAAGCAAGAGCCCCGACAACCTGTTGAAAGTGGTTTCTGATCCCACACTGTCCACACCAAGCTCCATATCGGGGTGCTTGGCGTTGACTGAGGCCGCTCCAGCCTGCACTGCTCCCCGTGGGCTCTGAGCCCCCGGCCAGCGCGGTGACGGTGACGGACAGGTGTCTGATTCCTTCCCCAGAACCGCCTGTGGCGCAAGACTCGATCGATCATGGCCGGCTCTTCCTGCGTGGGGGTGGACCCCAACCGGAACTGGGACGCTGGCTTTGGGAGTAAGGCCTAGTGCGATCTGGGGAGCAGCGGTGGGACCGGGAATGCCTTCTTACCCTCCTGTGCCCCGCTGCCCCCTCCGTCCTGCCCCAGCAGTGAGGGCTTGGGGGCGAGGGAGTGTCGGGGATGCCAGCCTCCTTTGAAGCTCTCTGTGAGGAAGGGGACACTCTGAGGCCTGCTTGTCCCTTGTCTGTAACAAGAAAGTTCCTCAGTGGAACGAAGGTCTGAAACCTTCCTAGGGGTTTTCAGCTCCTTCTTCTGCCACCACTTCACCACATGACCCCTGGGGCAGGTCCCTCATCTCTGCCCAAGCCTGGCTGGGGAGGGAGGCGGACCCGCAGGTTATAAAAGGCCTCTGGTCTTTCCTTAATCCGGGGTGGGGGTGAGCCCTCTGCATCCCGCCTCACCCCCAACGCCATGCAAGGACACTGCTTCGCTGTGAAGAATGCTAACTCCCCCTCTCCCTGTGCAGTGGCCGGAGCCAGCAAGAACCCCTGCTCAGAGACCTACCATGGCAAGTTTGCCAATTCCGAATCGGAGGTCAAGTCCATTGTGGACTTCGTGAAGAACCACGGGAATATCAAGGCCTTCATCTCCATCCACAGCTACTCCCAGCTCCTCCTCTACCCCTATGGCTACACAACAGAACCCACCGCCGACCAGGATGAGCTGGTGAGTGCTTGCCCTCCTATCCCAAAGGCAGCTTTGGGCAGGCCTAGGGTGTCATCCATCAGACCTGCCTCGGGCACGAGGGCCTACACAATGCCCAACACCCTGTTCCTCCCTGGACCCCTGATGGCTTGGGAAGACTGGCAAGACAGACTAGCGTTACTTTTGTGTCTGGGGAACTGAAGCACAGAGTGGTAGAGTCACGTCTGTCCCATGACAGAGAGGAGGGGCTAGACTTTGAGCTTGTACCTCAAGTTCACACTTGGAGCTGCAGTACGACCGACCGGCAGCAAAGTGCCAGGGAGACATCTTGCAGGGTCAGAGGATCGTGGGCTGCTGAGCTCCAGAGCTGGGCCTGCAGGACCTGACATGCCCTGTGTGCTCTGCTGGGGACCTGCTTTTGCAGGGTGCATGTTCCTGGGTCATCCTGCCAGCCCCTGAGCTGCCCTGGCCCTGCTGTTCTGGGGGCCTGGTGTTGCCGGGCATGACAGGTGGTTTTACTTGGCATTTTCTCCAGGATCAGCTGGCTAAGTCTGCTGTGACGGCCCTGGCCTCTCTGTATGGCACCAAGTTCAAGTATGGCAGCATCATCAAAGCAATTTGTAAGTGGGTGCATGGTCTCTGCGGGTGGCCCCAGGAGGAAGCTCAGTTGGCCAAGGGTGCCCAGATCTGGGCACAGGGGCAAGAAGAACGGCCCCTGACCCCACCTGATAACTGCTGGCTCAGTGGGCAGTGCTACCCTTTCTCTGCCTTCCTTGATACCTTCAAACGAACATGCCAGCTCCTCAGAACTCTTGTCCCCTTGTCCTGGGGTGAAGTCCAGCTTCATGCACAGAGAAGGTGGAGTGTTCTGCTGGCATTTGTAGATCACCAAGAAATTCAACTTAAAAAGTATTCCTTCTGCCGTGGCTGGTTTGGCTCAGCAGTTAGAGCGTCGGCCCTTGGGCCGAAAGATCACGGGTTTGATTCCCAGTCAAGGGCACGTACCTGGGTTACAGGTTCAATCCCCGGCCTCTGTCAAGGTCCTGTGGGAGGCAACCAATCGATGTGTCTCCCTTATGTCGATATTTCTCTCTCTCTCTCTCTCTCTCCCTTCCTCTCTCCCACTCTATCTAAAAATCCTCGGGTGAGGATTAACAACAAAAAAGGAAAGCACTCCTGCTGCAATGCCCATCGGCTGGGGAATAGGTCCTTTCCCAGCTTACTTACACGTGCAGTGTGCAGAATGAAATCAAGTCAACAAATGCTTGTTGAGCGCCTACTGTGCGCCGGGCCTGTTTTGCATGCTTGGGAATCAAATAAGCATAGATCAAACATCTTACACTCTGGCCAGGGAGACTGACAAAGACCGTGAGTGAATGATACAGTATGCTAGGTGCTAGGTGCTGGGGAGTAAAAGCCAGAACAGGGTGAGGGGACTCAGGAATCCTGGGGGTGGAAGTGGGCGGGTGCGTTGGAGGGGAGGAGGCCTCACTGAGAGAGTGAAATTTGGACAAGTGTTGAGGGAAATAAGGGAGGGAGCCAAGAGGCTCTCTATCTGGGGAAGAGCTTCCAGACAGAGGAATGAACCTTCTAGAACAAAGGTCCTGCATGTGGTTTGGCCCAGTGCTGCAGGAGTAGCAGGAATAGTGCAGAGACCCTGGTGACTGCAGCCCAGTGAGAGCGCAGAATTGTGGAGACAAGTGGGGTGCAGGCAGATCCGTGGGCCCTGAGGGAAGGCACCAAGTGTACCAGCCGACAGGAGGCAGGAGCACTGGGCAGGTGGGGGGCACGCACTTCTCATTCTTCCTGCCCGGGCGCCCCGGTGTTGGTGGGTCACGTCTTCCCCAGGGCTGGCCTGGCTTTGGACCCCAGGCCTTCCTTGGAAACTTTCAACCCTGAGTCAAAGGTTTTGCTTCATTCAGTGTCGTCACGTTAAATTCTGATATGCAGCTGCGAGTCTGGGCAGTTTCTTCTGAGCAGACAGACAGGAATTTTTGCTTTGGCTGGGGCCCTTTGCACTCTCCCCTGCAGACCACAGCCCGGGGGACAAACCCTGGTTACCCAAGTGGGCAGCGCTGGTATATTTGGAGGCTTGACCGCAGTGGCCCCTGGAGAGTGGAAGCAGTTTCCAGTCGGGCTTTTGCAACTGCAGGAACTTTCTCACACTCCCCAGGGAGAGGGGAACCGTCACTGGTCCACCTCCCTGGGCCTCTTGGGCTGAGGACCTTCAGGGCAGTTACTTGGGAGGAAGCCAGGCTGCTTGGTCAACAGCAGGCACTGAGTAGACGCTGAGTCCAACCAACTCTGCAGAGGCTCTGGGCTCCGGACCATCAGCCAGGCCCATGGAAATGTTTCAAAGCGACTGACCTTTGCTCTCCCATTTCTGTTCCTGCCCCAGACCGAGCCAGCGGAGGCACCATTGACTGGACCTACAACCAGGGCATCAAGTACTCCTACACGTTCGAGCTGCGTGACACCGGGCGCTACGGCTTCCTGCTGCCCGCCTCCCAGATCATCCCCACGGCCCAGGAGACCTGGCTGGCGCTCCAGACCATCATGGAGCACACCATGAGCCACCCCTACTGAACCGGCCCTTCGGCTCCTCCCCTTGAGCCTCTCTGGCAACCAAATAAAGTTTGAGTGTACACGGAGCAGGATCTCGGAGTGTGCGTGTGGGAACACATGTGGCGCGGCTGCCTTTTCGAGCCGGGGCAGGAGTGATTTAGTTCCTGCAGGCCTCACTGCAAATGTGTGGGTGGTTGGACTAGATGACCCCTAAATCCCCCTGCATTCCAAGGTCCTGTGAAGTTGTATCCAAGTGGCATCTGTTTTAATTAGACCACCCTGAGCTCAGCTCGCCAGTGGGGTGATTTGTTCATACCTTAGTAGCAAGCAGCAGTCACAGCTGCGAACCAAATGCCTGGCACCCCGCTGTGGCGAGGAATTCCGCTCCGACAATAGTCTAGCTGGTGGGATCCATTCATCCACCACAGCAATAACTTTGAGTACGAAACAGAGTAATCAGGTGGCCACTGCTGCCCCAGATAGAGGCTGCAGCCAGGCAGAGCAAGTGTCTGTAAAGCAAATATGGTCTCCCACTCCTGCATGAAACTGGAAGAGAGCCATTAGGTTAAATGGAATCATTTTCTGAAGATGAAAAACACCCATCCCGGGACATTCTATGACTTGTAGTTTATCATGAAGACTTTGCCTTTAGGGACTGAAGTGGTTTCCTTTACTTTTGCACATCCTGCCCAGAATCTTTCGGTCCATTGTCTCCGCTCCCTCTCCCGTCCGACCCACCTCTGCTCCTTAACATTGGCAGAATTTCTCAAACATGAGGCTCTCTTCCACATACCCTCCACAGCCTAGAATTTGCCTTCCCTCCTTTGGCATGCTGATTCCGATGGCTGTGATGTCACATTAGTGGCTAGCACAACAATACATAGGATAGCTCAAGTTTTTTCAAAGCAAGAATCTACCGTATTTTTTCCAAATCTCTTTTTTTTTTATCCTCACCCAAGGACATTTTTGCATTTATCTTCAGATAGAGCAGGAGGTAGAGAGGGGGGAAGAGAGAGAGAGAGAGAAACATCAACATGAGAGACACATCGACTGGTCGCCACCCATACAACCCCAACCAGGGCCGGGCACTAACTGCAACCGAGGTACGTGCCCTTAGCGGGAACCGAACCTGGGACTCTCTGGTCCGACTCTCTGGACGCTCTAACCGCTGAGCCAAACTGGCCAGGGCTTCCAAATCTCTTAAGGTGTGACTCTAGAGCGGGGAGTTGCTCCCACATCCCAACTGAAGCCCATGCTTTCAAGTGGCCATAATTTCTGCCCCTAGGATGGACTCCTACGGAAGTCACTAGGAAGTGGGTGGGGGTGGATTGGCAGCTCCGTGAACAGACAAGGGGTGGAATGGCAGCCTCTTCCTGTATCAGGCAGGCTGGGATGTCACCATGCACGCAGCTCCACTGATTTAAGTCTTGTCTTTCCCACATAAAATGGCCTGAAGGTCAAATGCTTTTTTTTTTTTTTCTTAAGGGACCCTTGGGAAATTTTCATCTTGCAGTTTTTTAAATTTTAATATATATATTTTTGCTACCAAACATTCTAAAAAACAAAAAGAATGAGGCTGACTATACATACAATATACATAAACTTATATGAGGCAAGGTAAAATAGTGTTTCAGTCTTTATAGAAACATGAGTTAAAGATTTTAAAAACACTTCCTTCAAGTTATCTTTTGGGAAATGTTTTCCTTCAATCTATAAAGATAAGCTGAAACCAATTTTAATGGTTCAATTTGGGCAAGTAAAAAGCTGATCTTATTTTTTGTTTAATAAAGATTGATAAGTGAAAAAATACTGTTAGCAAGAAAATATATCATTTTACAAAACTGGATTACATAGATTTCAAGGGGTCAGATTGCTTAATTTAAAATAAACTGTGGCCCTGGCCGGTTTGGCTCAGCAGTTAGAGCGTCGGCCCTTGGACCAAAGGATCAAAGGTTCGATTCCTAGTCAAGGGCACGTACCTTGGTTGCAGGTTCAATGCCCGGCCTCGGTCAAGGTCTTGTGGGAGGCAACCAATTGATGCTTCTCTCTCTCTCTCTCTCTCTCTCTCTCTCTCTCTCTCTCTCTCTCTCTCTCTCCCTTCCTCCCACTCTATTTGAAGATAAATAGAAAAATATCCTCAGGTAAGGATAAAATAAAATAAACTGTGCTCTCTGATAGTAGGAAATACTGTTTGATATTCATTCTCCAAAAACATCAATAGTACTTGACATACAGATGCCCAATATATATTTTTTGAATGTTCTCCACTTTTACTAATGAACTCATGAATTTTAAAATCTGTATATTATAGGCTTCCAAGTTATCTTGAATTCCCCAAGCTATAGTTTAGAAAGTAAGGCTCTGAGCAAGTAAGGGTCAAGAAAGCAGGAAAGACAAGGAATGAAGCACTAGAATGAAAATTCCTGAGGGCAGGATTGCACTGTTCTCTTCAACACTTAGTCCCTACTGGTTGGCCAAGTACATGGCACATAGTGGGCACTTAATAAATGCCTGTTAAGTGAAGACATAGACGTCATTAATACTTTTCTTTTGTATTTTCAATGTAGGAAAAGCAGTACATTTTGTTTGCAGATACGTATTTTTTAAAATCTAGTGCTGAAAATTTTTATTTTAAATTTCTTTTTTAAAAATTGGTTGATTCTTGCCCTGGCCGGTTTGGCTCAGCGGTTAGAGCGTCGGCCTGCGGTCCAGAGAGACCCGGGTTCGGTTCCCGCTAAGGGCATGTACTTCGGTTGCAGTTTGTCCCCGGCCCTGGTTGGTCGTGCGGGTGGCGGCCACTCGATGTGTCCCTTTCATGTCGATGCTTCTCTCTCTCTCTCTTCCTCTCTCTCCCTCCCACTCTATCTGGACAAAAAATGAAAAAATGTCCTCAGGTGAGGATAAAAAAAAAAATTGGTTGATTCTTTTAGAGAGAGAGGAAGGGAGAGATAGAAACATCGATGTGAGAGAGAAACATCAATCGGCTGCCTCCCGCACGCCCCCTACTGGGGAACGAGCCCGCAACCTGGGCATGTGCCCTGACCGGGAATCGAACCGGACCTCTCAGTCCATGGGACGATGCTCACACCGGCTGCACAATTAAAAAAAAAATTATTTTATAAATAAAAACACAAAAACTAAAAGAAGCAAACATTTTAGAAAGTATTGTAGAATATATGAAAAAGTATTAATAACCTCGAGGGGGAATGAGCTCTTATAAGTAAAAGGGATTCAAAAAAATAGACTAATGTTTCAAAAGAAAAATAGGCAATTCCCCAAAGAAGAAACACAAAAAGCCAATAAATGTATGAAAGATACTGATCCTCTGAGTAATCTTTTTGTACGCGAAAGAAAAACAAATATATCACTTTTCCTCCCATCAGACTGACAGAGAATAAAAAGACCGACGAGGGTATGAAGAAATAAGACCTGTCATATCCTCCTGGTGGGAGGGTAAATTTACACCACCTTCCTGGAGGGCAACTTGGCAACGCACATAAAAATTCTCAACGTAGTGCCCCTTTGACCCAGAAAGTCCACTTGGAAGAGTTTATTTTATTAAAATATTCAGATAAGTTCAAAAATGTGTATGTACATGGTTGCAATAATAAAAATTTAAATAAAAAGGAAAAGAACCTAAGTAGATACCAATATTGATACTGATATGATAGGTTTACACAATGGAGTATTGTGAAGTCATTGAGGTCTGTGTTGACATGGAAAAATGGTCACACTATCCTAAGTAGAAGAAGTGGGCCGTGTCACAGAAATGTTCTGAAATAGGGTAGTGGATGGTTGCACAGCTCTGTAAATTTATGGTAACATTAAACTGTATATTTAAAATGGGTGAATTTTATGATGATTGGTGCTTCAACACAGTTGTTAAAAAAAGAAGTTGGTTACAAAATAGTATGTTGAGCATGAATCTCATTTTTGTCTGAAACACACACACACACAAATACTATGCCTGGAAGGATATATTCCCCAACAATAATTATGATTGCCCTGGGTAGTGGTGATGGTTTTCCTCTTTATACTTTTCTGAATTTCTTGCAATGAACTTTAATAATCGAGCGGGGACTGCTTAAAAACACACCATATAACCTGTGGGTAAAGTTATTTAGTATCAACTTATTATCAACATCAAACATCTAAACAGCCATCTTAATTTGAGCCCAGATTCTTTTTTATAATTTGCCATTCCTTCTGCTCTGGAATCAGATTTCACCATCAATTGCCCAGAACAATGCAACTTTCTTATCTCTGGAAAAACTTACACTCCAGCTAGAGCTGGAAGCAGCAGTGTTTCTACCAAGTGAAGGGGGTTACTTGTGTCCCCCAGTTGGGGACCATTCCCGAAGCACTCTGCTGTAGCTCAGAGGAAAATTCCCAAGAGCCCTTTCTGCTCAGATTCTGTTCCCCTAGCAATCTGGGGAATTGACTATGCTAATTGATTATGCCTATTCTCAAGGGCTTTTCAAAATCCTTATTTTTCAATGAACTCATTTTACTTTTTTCTTGGCCCATTATATACGGCCTGTGAGCCACTGGTGGTCCATGAGAACCCTTCGGGTGGTCTCCTGAATTAACACTCAGATACGCACGTTTAGCTTTCTGGCTTTGGCCTGAAGTTAAAATTGAAATGTCATTGAATACAATCCAGATATGACCTCACTGGTCCCTCATCCAGTGCAGGGCTATTCATCATCTCAGCAATTGTTTTGCAAGGGTGAGTGGGACGAGGCGGATTTGAGGATGCAGACAGACCCTTGCTCTGAGGACTCTAAGGACAGCAACGTCGTTCTGTGAACACACTAAGACCCAGATGCTACTTTCAGGAAACTGATATGACCAACTACAACATTCAAGGGGCCAGAGGACGGAAGAACCCCGAGAAAAACAGCACAGAGCACCCGTGAACTCTGAAAAACTGTCAAAGGGTAAGGAATTCTCCCCAAAGCTTTCAGGATCTGCATTAAATTGGGAACTCAAACTGTGAGTATCATCTAACAACCCCAGAGACCGAGACTGCCCAATGTTTCTTGCCAAACTAAAAGAAGAAAATTACAAGTCTCCTGCTTACCCACAGTGGTGGTGCTGAGCCGCATCTCAGAGGAGTGCAGTGGGACGAGGCCTCTGCTAACACCCACGAGGCCCAGCGGCCCGGTGCTGCTCCACCCACCCGGGCCCCAGGCCACGAGCCAATCCACACAATTTCTGTCTCGGCCTAAATCAGAAACATCACCACAAAGGAGAGAAAAGACTGGACACAAATCATATCAATATGGTTTATTGAATGAATCGTTCAAACTCTCGGGAAAACGGCCTACTTTTTCCCTACAATCTAATGAAAAGTTTGTAACTCATTCCTTAAGTGACACCTCAGTAGTTCACTAAGAAACAAAACAAACCCCAGAAACCTTGGAACACCTGTCTCCAAGACCGGTCCCCAGATACAGACAGCGGAAATGTGGAAACGCAGTCCCAGGAGCAGATGTCCGGTCCCTGAATCTCCATCACCTCTGGGCAGGCAGAGGGAAGCTGCCTGTGGAACCGCAGGTGACGGAGAAGGCCAGCGGCTGAGGGAGTCCCATTTTCGCTGGTCACTCAGGCGTCGCCCCGCTGACGGAACCTGCCCTGCAGCCATAGTTCTCAAGCTGGATCCCCACTTCTCAACCCTCTAGCTCAGTGACTCAGGGCGTGTTGCTTAATTTCCACTCGACCCTCGGTCTCCTCACCCGAAAATGACAGTGCCTACTTCACAGGACTGCTGTGAGAATTCAATGAGTCAAAACATAAAACAAAGAATCTGGAACCGCTGCTGAACACATAGTAAGCGCTCCATAAATGTTTGCTAATATTATTATCTGGGAATCTTCAAGATTTGAAACAAAAGAGAAAAAATAACCCACTCTCAGCTGGGGATGGTGTGCGACCTGTACTTGGTGACCGCTGAGGCTGCCTCTAGCCTGACAGGACCGTGGAAACAGGCCTGGGGACTGAGACAGCCTGGGGGCCAAGGACGCCCTGCCAGCTCTCTGGGCGCCTCCTGCAGAGGGTAATCTAAAAACCTGGGGGTTGTGAATGCCTCTCCTACAAAAACAGGACATAGCACAAGGGAGAAAAGACAAAGAGCTTTCTGGATGTCCAGAAGGGCAGACCGCACTGAGTAGCCACCACAACGGGCATCACAGCCCAGCCTGCAGTCTTGACTTGCTCAGTTCACTCAGTCACGCACCCTTATGAAGGGTCACTGTCATATAGTTGGTGATTTTCACCCTCTAGGAGCTTATAGTCAAAATAAAATTTCAAATAATTAAAAAAATGTAGCCCATCAGGTAACAGCATTTGATAAGTGACCGCTGTTTGCCCGACATTGACCACGTGCCTGCGGATGTTACACATGGGAGGAGAATCTGCTTCTGCATTTAGAACAAAGAGGATCAGCATCAGAGCGAGACCATCGGGGGTGGTGGCGCGACCAGCACAGTCTTGTAAACACACATAAAACCATGCACTGAATCCTGTTCTGTCAGAATTCAATGCTGAGAAACTTCTGTTACAGAGTTTATGCTGTAATTGACCTGTGTACCAATTTAAGAACATCACAATAGACAATTTCAATAATTACTACAATTGTGGGAAAATCTTACTAGCGAAGTGTATTCTGAATACTTTGCAAGCACTGCATGTCTTATTGACTGTTTTTATGGGGAAAATATATTTGTTAATCAAAAAAGTAATTGAACTGCATGTAAGCATGTCATCATGCTCACATAATTAAACTGATGAATTAGAATCCATGTTTCTGATGTTCCTTGAAAAAAATGAAAAGTATTATGAGAGTTACATCTTGGAAAGACTCAAGAAGAAAATACAGGCACATTAAAGACACTGAGAACATTCTGGAACGGGGGAAAGAAAGGTTCTTCATGATTATCTTCAGAGTGGAGCAAGAAGGGAGTCATAGATTTAAATCCAGGTGGACAGAAATTAATTATCCCCCTTAAAACAGTCAGATAACATAAAAGACAGAATCTATGACCCATATAGAACATGACAGAAAACAAAACCAAACAAGAAAAATCACCTACATATTTCTTCCTAGTTCAGGACTCTGATTTCACTTATATTCCAGAAGGGAATTAGAGGAAAGAAGTTTTTGTTTTGTTCTGTGTTCTTGGTGAGCAGCCTAAAGTCTTCAGAATTTTTGTCTGGTCTCAATAGTACCATAGGAAAAGTCCCTTAGCAACTGATGAACAGTACTTGTTCCTTTTTCAGTCTGATTCACACCAAGTCCAATATGATTGTGCTGGTTCTGGTTTTTCACTCCAAGTAAAAAATAAAATAACTTTAAGGTCATTTGAATCATTCTTTACCTTTCAATAGATTAAACCTGACATTATTACAGCCCCGGATTCTTCTTTGTTTTTGAATGAGTAATGTAGCTTTTCCCTCCCACCTCATTTCTTGCCTCCTTCTCTTCCCTTCCTTCCCTCCTTTCTTTCTTAAATCCGTATCCTTTAGACCAGAGCATTAAACACAGTATTTAGACTTGGGCCATCACCGCCGTGCCGATGGAGCTAGAGCTGTACACTGATAAAGCACCTTCCATAGGGGAGCTCAAGGCAAAGGCATCTCGTCAACCCCCGAAGCACTGTCAAGAAAGTCCTGCTGTAACGTGTTTAAGGTGGCAATTAGTTCCTGCCTGAGCATGAAACCCAGGCCTTCTGACCAGAGAGCTAAGGTCCCTTGCCCTAACTGGAATGATTTCCTGATTTATTTATACAAAGAATATAGGCCTTCCTGGGAGATGCAGCAAAAAGAGGTACTCTTTCAAATCACCCCAGTCTCACGTGGCTCCCCCAAATCATCTCACCAGAGAGGAAGAGAGATGTTGGCAGATCTCAGCATATTAATAGCAAACAACAAATTAATAACTATGTATTTTAATCTTCAAAATTCATAATTGCACAAAGTATCACCGATCACATAATACATGTCAGTTAATCTAATGAAGAAACGAGTCAAGTCAAACATCCAAAGCAATACTTTGAGCATGTACAAACTCTACCAGTGATGTTTAACACCGATAGTGCAGGACCAGAGCGGGTCTTTCAGGAGTAGTTATTTAAAATCCTTACCAGCAGGGCAAAGCACTATGGAGAAAGATATATAAATACACTCAACTGGCCAGACTGCTCAGCCTAATGCACAACAATTCTAGCAGGTTTGGCTAACCTGACTTTCCACATATATATAGTAGTTTCCAGCACTCAAGTGTTGTTTGGAGATGGGGATGCAGAAAAGGAAGAAAGGGGAACTAGCATTTACTCTCAAAATAGGATTGAGAGGGGAAATCTAAACTCCTGACTAGTCAACTTTAAAATGGCATAACCAGAACTTTGTTAGAGAAAACATTTTTTTTTCCCCTTAAAAATGTATATGTGTCAAAAATGGCTGAAAATCTTGTCCACGCTAGGGGAAAGTTGAGTGTGGAAAAATTTGCATTAAAAAAAATTTATGTTGTAAAGAAAATAAAAAGCCAGAGCATTTTGGCATTAGCAAAAGGCTGAACTAAGTTCTCAGGCAATAAATTTGTGGGGAAACATGACAGGCTCCTCATTAAAGCTATGTGGACGTTGGCTGAATTTTAGACAAGATTCTTGAATCTTGTGGAAAATTGGGCACGGCTTGACATCTGAACAATGTCGCTGGTTTGTTTGATTTCTAAAGCATTGGAAAATGTTGTACTTTGGAAATCAAGTAGAGAGGAATAAACATACTAAAAGAGAGCTGGGTTGAATCTGAGAGTTATTTTTCCATATGTCTCTATGAGCTATTATTACCTTTACTTCTCTTACAAACACAGCCCCCCATGCTAGAAATACTGTGGTACCTTTTTTTTGGATGGTGAGAAAATAGTGCCGTTAAGGCAAATCTTACCCAGCAGCAGTAACCACCTAAGGTTAGGCAATTTTCAGTTGGCTTTTCAGAAGCTGGTTGCCATGACAAAAAGCACAATTTATTCCTCAGTTCCTTATCACAGCTACAGATCACAGACCATAAAAATTAACAAGGTTCTTTTCCTTTTCCTGATGATTTCAGAGCTCCTCAACCTTACCTGAGGTCTTTTGTTCCCCCAATTAAATGGAATGAATGTCAGTCATCTAGCAATTCAATTAATGCTGATTCAAAATTCTGGCCCAACCAGAATCTATAATCACAACCTCCTAATCACAGCTCAGTCACGAGAATGAAAAGTAAGTAGGAAATTGCACTAATTACTCAATTAGACTAATACTGTATTTTAAGCAAGGGTTTAAGGAGCTGTCAGCTCTGACAAAGGACCATGGAGTCGTCCTCACCTGTGTGCCCTCAGTGGCCCACCCGAAGCTGATGTTTTCAAGTGGCCATAATCTCTACCCATCTAAGGTGGATGGACCAGAGCTGGGTAATGGAAATTCATAACTGATACACCAACGAGGGGCAGCTGCAGGGGCCCCAGTGGTTCCCCGCGGCCTGGGCACGGATGCTGTGCCCCGGGTGAAGGCAGCTGAGCACATATCACCACCCGTGCTGGCTCCGGGAAACATCTAGGAGGAACATTCAGGAGGTGTGAGAGCTGCTCTACTGAATCTTAAAATTGAGTGATGCTCACAGGTACCAGCCTCCAAACTCACAACAGAGCCTGTTTTGTGGGCTGGGAAGAGTACCTCGGCTGGTGGGCCCACACCTGGGGGGCTCTGGGGGGGCTGAAAGCGAAGAATCACCCGCACCCTCAGGGCCAGCTTCTCAGGCCGCAAAGCCTACCTGGAGAACCTTCGTGACACCAAGAACGTGAGTGAAAAAGAACTGGCTGGGAAGAACACACCAGATGAGACCAAAGTACTTACAAAACAACAGGATACAGACCAAAACAAGCTGGACCTTATTAAAAACATTAAAGCCCCTCTCCCCTCCCCAAATGAGCTCCTTTTTCCTACTCAGTTTCAGAGACGTAAACATCTTGGAGACAACAGGAGGACACTAGAGCCTTTCTGCCTCTGGTTTGTGTACAGAGCCTTCCCGAACCGGACGTGGGAGAGGAGCTGGAGACAGGAAGAGGGAAGGGGGCCTATCACGCACGTCGTGGTCTTTCCTCTGCAGCAGTTTCCGAAAATGACCGACTGGGGAACTGCTCAGGGGTTCCAAAAGGAGAGAAAACATTTATTTGACTACGACAGACAAAGTCTTTACTTCCAGGGTTTGCCTTGCAGGTGACCACTGCCTTGCGAGCGGGGGTTTGGGTGGCCCGCTGGGCCCCCGGCGGTCAGGTTCTGACCGCTGCGGACGCCTGGAACCTTGGAGTCTCTTCCGGAGGCATTGGCTTGACTCAGCCGGCCTGAGGGAGCAAGAAAGCAGGGAGCAGAGCTGCAAGAATGATCCCAGGGACAATCTGCCAAGTGCACTTTTAAGCTAATGAAGCCTTATGCTACAACCACTTTTAAGCTAATAAAGTCCTATTCAGCATTTACTTAAGGCTAAAACCTACTGTTTATACTTGAGATCAACTTAAAGGTGGGGAAAAGGGCAGGATGAAAGGAAACCCAGATAGCTTTTCTTTCTTCCTCTCCACTGTTCCCAGCCAACCTGGCCTGTCCGACCTTCCTTCCTGGTAGACAAGGGGGCAGGAGCGACTAGAGGACAGAGAAGAGGAAGTAGTATGCAAAGGAAAGGTCAGAAGTGGTTTATATGTGCCTAGAAGCAACAGAAGGACTGAAAACTTTCCAGGAAGGAATTTGAATGCCTTAGCTTGGCCTCTCAACTCGGCCTGAGATACACACTTTGGCAAATTCTCTTCTTTTCTATGTCTGCACAATGCCTAATTCTTGCCACAATCTGGGATCACCTCCACTTGCACCCCCTCCCTGCATAGGACCAGCCCCCCTCCCCAAATACTATAAGACTCTGAATATATTATAAGAGATCACAAATCTCAAGCTCTACAGAAAACATTCTCTGTAAAGGTCAAAATATCTTACTGGGATTGTCTGCAGGACCCTGATCCTCTTCCAGGTAATATTCTATCTTTTTTAGATCTTCTGGGGTAAATCTCCATTTATTCTCAGCCAGCAGGGGTGGCACTTTGGGGCTGGATCGTTTCCGGGCAGAACCAGGAGGAAGGGCTTGCTGGCAAGACGCTGGCAGGGAACCCGTAATCAGGCCTTCTGGGAACTTCTGAGCTAAGACTTTGAGACCTAGGTGTGGAAGATCATAGAAAAAGCAGCATTAACATTGCGAGGCCAATCCAAACCTGAAAAGGAGCCTGCATGTCTCCTAATCTTTGGTCTCCAAGTTGAGGCCAACACGAGTACGTGACATCTCTCTTAACTGCGTCACCATTAAGAAAATTGCACCAGAAAATGTCACTTGTGATGCGGGATTCTGAGAATTCCACCAGAAAGCCTTTTGCTTGAGTCTTTAGCTCAAGGCTTTCTTGCAGAGCCCTGACGCATGTCAGTAGTTCAGGAATGTAAAACGTGCTGATAAAGGTAACGGGAGTTGCACAGAACTCCTGCCTCCTGTCGGCCGACATGGCTTCCTCTCCAGAACACAGGCCGCCCTCGTGTATTGCACCACACTGCGTGGCACTCACAGACCGTGACTCACTTTACTGCAATGCTTGCTTTGTTGTGGTGGTGGGCAGTATCTCCGAGGTATGCCTGTGCTACATTCCGACCCCTCCGAGGAGAAAGGTGATGAAGTGGGGTTGAAGGATTGAGAGTCCAAATACCAAGCTTTCAAATCCTAAGCAGAAAACAGCCCCGCTTACCTCCGGAAAGCATGAAGAGGTTTTCAAATCCCCGTTCGCACATGGTGGTGGCCGCCTGGCTGGCCAGCCTCTCGTCGTCGTCGTACAGAATGATGATCTTGCCGTGGGCATTTTTCTAAGAGTTAGACGAGTTAAGGTGTGACCACACCGAGTTAATGCTCCTAGGCTATAAGAAACCTCCCGGGAACAAAGAACTGTCAAAGTTCACCTTCCTCAATTCAGGGGAACGTCAGATGACCCCTCTCTTGAACCATCACACCAGCAGTTACTGGATTTCTTCCTGTCACAAAAACCACATGAGCTGGTTTTGTTTTCTTTTATAAACTAATATTACCATGGTCCAAGACAGCACTAGTTATGCTGTACATAACCTTTCAGCTCCGTTATCATCACAACCCTGGAAACTAAGTATTACAAGCTCCATTGTACAGGCAAAGAAATAGAAAAACTTTTATGTTCAATATGTTCCAATGTAGCCTTGTTTATAAAAGTAAAAAAAAAAAAAGAAAAGAAAAGTACAATAGAGAGGAAAAGTTTGGTAAATTACAGTAAATCTGAAGATATTCACACAGCATCAAAAATGGAGTTTATAAAGTGTGTGTTAGTGTGGCAAATACAATGTATATCAAGTGGGGAAAAGTGAGATACTAAATTATATATACAGTATGCTTTCTATTTTGTTAAAACATACATAGAAGACAGTCTGGAATAAAATATACAAAAAAAGTAATGAGTTGTTCAAATGGGTGATTATCAAAGATTTCAATTCTCTTTCTCACACATTTCAGTATTTAAATTATTTTCTACTTGTGTGATCTTTATGAGCAAAAAAAAATTAACATTTTAAGAAGAAGGAAGAAAATTTACTTTGTAAGTTTCGCTTGGGAAAGCTTCCTGGGGGAAAAAGTCTTAGGACTAACTTTTTTTTTTTTTTTTAAGATTTTAAAATTGATTTTTATAGAGAGAGGAAGTGAGAGGGAGAGAGAGAGAAACATCAATGTGAGAGTGAAACATCGATCAGCTGCCTCCTGCATGCCCCCACAGGTACCTTCTGGTACATGGGATGATGCCCAACCAACTAAGCCACACTGGCCAGGGCAGGACTAACTTAATAGATCCTAACCTTTAACCTGATGTTCTCTGGCCCAGTGCATCATGTCTTGGAAGCATCTGCCATCATAGTCAGCATACTCAGTAACAGCTAAGAATCTAAATTCTAAAGTATGCTAAGAAAGCTAGTCATCATAGAAAGTCCTTCATACATTGCTTCTCAGCCTTTTGGCTAAGATCAAGTATAGTATTAAAAGTCCTTCAGAGAGTTTTCCTACTAGGAGCATGATTCATAAGTTTGATTCTTACAATCCTCATCATCACCCAACTCCTTAAAATGCAACAAAGGATACATATTCAAGAATGTCATTTGAATAAGGGTTCATTGTTCTAGACAGAGTTGCAATTGGGTAACTGTAAGCTGCAAAGAAAGGAAAATTAGGAAGTTTGTAGTTCACTTAGTATAACTTGGTCCCGCTCCCTGGTTGGTTTAAAGTCTAACTAAGAGTTAAAAGAAATACATTTTCAAAATCAACAAGCCATAAACCTAAATACTTTTGTGCAAGAAAAGAAACAGGACACTATAAATAATAATATAAAGCGCCACTTGAGTGTTTTTGACAGTTAGCACTGGGCCCCTGAGCCACCTGAGGACATCACCAGTCTGTCTCAGATCACTATGGTAAAGCCAACTCACAGGTTCCCACAATGGATCAGGCTAACATATGGTTCCCTAACTACTGACCACGGGATGTGGTTCAGGAGGCCAGGATGCAAGGAGGGGCTGTGTTCTTGGGCGTGAGACACTATAAAGCCGCCTCTTACCTCCAACAATGTGGCACTGCTGGTAGGAATCTCTATCGCGCACATCTAGCAGCAGGAAGGGGCAGTCGGGGTAAGGTTTGTCTTTGGTGCTGGGCTCCGCTTTCTTCACTAGCCCTTTGTCTAGATCCAGTTCCCCAACACCACTGATGACGCTGCAAGTGGAAAAGTAGGTCAGCAGAAACGAGTCAGGGCCTGGTGGCTTAAAGGTCAAACGTGTTTCTTCAGAATAGCGAGAGTGTTCAGTGTCTTTTCAAAAGACCTTCAAAGAAAAACGGATTTAGTGTCTCAGTTCTGCCTCTGAATACAAGATCCTATGGATTCCTATTCTATCTCACTGGACCCCAAGGAGAGGACCCACAGGTCCATACTTACCTTCAGACAATGTTAGGTCACTAGCATGACCGAGGGGGTAGAAATGTAGGGTGCATGCTGCCTCCAGCAACAAGGCAGCATTCAGGGAAAGAAAGAGGCGAATAATTAATCCAATGGAATTTTGAAGGGCATAAGAAAGCAGAGCAAAAAGGGAAAGAATAAGGTTGACAGGACGGGAAAAATGAAGGTGTTTCTACTTGTATTATATGCAATATAAAATAACCACAGTGTTTTAATTTATTCATACAGTGACCTATCCAGTATGGATTTTGAAACTTAATGTTTTCAGTAGTTATCTGTACTTACTTTCATTTTATAGGTTATAATGTTGAGGTTGAAGAGGCTTTTAATTTTTTTTTTAATCCCCACCCAAAGATATTTTTCCATTGGTTTTTTTTTTTTTTTTTTGGTTGAGTGGGGGGCGGGGGAGAGAGAGAGAGAAACATTGATGTGAGAGAGACACATCGACAGGTTGCCTCCCACATGACCCTGACTGGGGTTGGGGATCGAACCTGAAACCAAGGTACGTGCCCTTGACAGGGAATCAAACCCTCGACTCTTGGTCTGCAGGCAGAGGCTCTAACTGCTGAGCCAAACTGGCCAGGGATGAAGAGGCTTTTTGATTTGGTGATACTCATATAATCAGACACAGGAAAAGCTAGGATTAAAATGAGGGAGTTCACCACTGACGGTTCTATTTCTAAGGTCATAAAATCACTAAAATTGGTCACCATAGTAATATTATAGGCAAAATGTGGTTAAAACATGAATCAAAGGAATAAGAAGAGTAGGTGTTATGAACAAAATGGCAAGTAGTAAAATGTCTCTATTAGAAGATTTCTTTCCTAGGCAAATATGAAGACTTATATGCCAAACCGCAGATTGGCATGTAGTACAGATCCTCTCCCATCACAGCAAATCAAATTCTGCATTTAAATCTGATACACATGATCACTATATGCTATGGAATGCATATTTTGTCGAACCAAAGGAGAAGAAACTCTATCCTCAATGGAAGTCTCATTGGTCTGTCTTGTTTTGAATGCCATTTTAGAGTCCTTGCACAAAAGTAGTTATAAAAATAATAACAGTGGTATAGATGATAGCGATTCGTTCACTAGTGGAACTGTTCTACCAGTAGAAGGGATGGGTATGTGCTGAAAACTGGCACTGTCTTATATTCAACAGTTAGGATTTGTGCGAAAGGGTTGCGTCGCAGTGTGTGGAGTAAGGACCGGCCACCTGCAGCTTGACAACCGACACAAAGGGCTGCTCTCTCTTCTCTGTACCTGCTTAGTATCAGAGCACTGTGTGCGGCCCTCTGTTCTTCTGAGTCTAGTCAGGGTGATCACAAGCTGCAGCAGATAGAAAAGGTGGAGACAATCATGCTCTCTGAGTCAAAGACAGAAGTTGTCAAGCTAGGTCCTAGCAGCAAACGTACACACAGGAAGGCCGAGAAGAGTGGAAGTGAGGTGTGAAAATTACTGCTCTCCTATCAATACAGTCTTACACTGACGAGAGTGCTGTGAAAAGATTCAGGAGGTGGCATGTACATAAAGAGAAAGGAGAAGGCTGGGTGACAATGTGGGATTGCCAATCTGTTTTGAAGGTAATTAAGTCACTGAAATTGGTCTCTAGACTGATATGAAGGTAAGAGGCAGTGAAAGCACGGATCCGATCAGAGTACCTCTGGAGCGTCGAGCGACTGGAGTCCCCTGCTCCCACGCTATTTATGAACTGGACAGGGCTCGGCGACTGCTCACTGGGGCTCCCCTTCCCATTGGTCCTGGCAGTGCCTTCAGCATCAGGGTCTGAAGTTGCAGAATCATTGTCTAAAATTTGCAAATGAAGAAATAGTATATTTAACTGTAGAATTTGTATTTACTTGTCAGGCAGTGCCATTGAAATTAGGTCAAGAAAAGGAACTCACATCACCTTACTTAAATTGTTCTATCAATTCTAGTGTACAGGTTCTCAAAATGTTGTCTGTGGCCCCCAAGAGTCCCCAAAGCCTGTTCAGGGGATCTACAAGGTAAAAACTGTTTTTATAATAGTACCGAGAAGTTATTTACATTTTTTACTGTGCTGATATTTGTCCTGATGGTGCAGATGAAATGGTGGGCAAAACTGCCAGTGCTTTAGCAGAATGCTAGGGTAGTGGCGTTCAGTTTTATTACCAATCATTCTATTTTCAGCAACCCGCAGTCTCACTAAAAAATGTCCCTGATGATGCAGTAATAATTAATGATTTTATTAAGTCTTACTCTTACATACACACCTTTTTAATATTCTTTGTGATGAAAACGGGGAACTGTATACCCCGTTTCTACACACCCAAGTACCATGATTGTCTCAAGGAAAAGCATCAGTGTGTTAATTGCTGCTTTTGCCATGAACACCATTTTTACTTGGAAGGAAAATTGAGAAAAACTATGGTTACTTAGACTTGTGCATTCAGCAAATATTTTCCTAAAAAATAATCTCAGTAAAAAGTGAATATGTCATTTCAAGGAAAACAACTGATGGCATTTGTTGCAATGATTACATTTGGAATAAAAATCATACTTTTGGAAACTATGTGCCATCAGGAGCTTGACTGTTTCCCCATACTTAATGCCTTTTCTGATAAGAGAGACAGTGAGATTGATAAATGTGATTCTTTAAATACTGTGTAATGAAATTTGTCAACATTTGGAAGATTTTCATAACTCAGTGAGCCAATAATTTTCACATGACCCAGGCATGATATTATAAAATCACACACGGATAAAAGAGTTGTTCAAAGCCCAGGCCAGACCGATGGGTTTTAACGTAACAGAGGAAAACTTCATTAATATGGTTTCAAATTCCACTTACAATTAATCTTTAGTCAGTTATCATTTTGGTGTCGTATTAAAGGAACATATCCACAATAACAGAAAGGGCTATTAAAACACTCCACCCTTGTACAACTACAAGTCTGTGTGAGGCCAGATTTTCCTCACATGCTTCAACCCAAACAGCATACTGCAGCACACTGAACACGGAAGATAGGAGAATCAGCTGTCTTCTACTAAATCAGACATTAATGAGATTTACAAAAAAGTAATACAATTCCATTCTCAGTAAATTTTTTTGTTTTAGAAATATAGCTATTTTGCATAAAAATATGTTATTTATATTTGGAATGGGTTTGGTATTGTTATTTTTAAGTGAAATAAAAAGTAAATATTTTTACGTTCTCAGTTTAAAATTTTCATACCCTAAAAATATTAATAGGTATAACTTACATAAACCAAAACTCTTTGAGGTACTCAATAACTTTTGTAGTGTGGAGGGAGACTGATACCAAAGGTTTGAGAATTTGCTGTTCTAACTAGTATAATTAGAGAAGAAATAGAAATGAGGTCTAAATTTGGATATGATATAATATACTGAGAAACTTCAAAAGAATCCTATAAGAATAAGGAAAATAAATATGTGATTAGATAAAAAAAAAAAAAAACAAATACTAACAAACAAAATATTTTTCCTATTTACCAATTAGAAAATAATATGAATACCTCATTTACAGTAACATTACAGATATACAATGTACTCTCCTAGAAAATACACCTATTAAGAAATGTAAAGGTCCTACAAAAACGTATAAGCCCTTTATAGGTCTTATAAAAATTTTACTTAGGGACAGTAAAGATCTGAATGAAAAGAGTGACATACATTGAATATTCCTGACTGGGTGACTAAAAGTTAAATGATAATCTTTTCCAGATTTAATTTTTAGCCTTAATACAAATCCCAATGGGATTTTTTAAAAGTTTAAAAGGATTTTAACTATAAGAAGAGAAAAACAAACAAACATATATATATAAATTTGGAGAACCTGACTCATCAAATAGTAACATATATTGAAAAGGTAAATGGTCAAAGCAGTGCTGAACTACAACCAGAACAACAGAATACAATGGAGAACACAGAAATAAATCCTAGAATATTATAAAAAGCTAATATATGTTCAAGGTGGCATCACAGATCAGTTGATAAAGGGAGAACTACTAAATAAGTGCTGCTGGACTCATCTGTCAACTATCTAGAAAAATCAAATTTCGATAACCCCCCCCTCACATCATATACCAAAATATATAACAGATGGATTGATATTTAAAAAAAACCCAACAATAACAACAACAAACTAACAGAAGAAAATAGAAGTGAATAATTTATCTTATTTTGGAATTTATGAGTCTAAAACAATAATACAAAATACAACATGAAAGGCTAATAGATTTAATCATGTAAAAATGCAAACTTCATATATGTCAAAAACCAACACAAAGAAAATTAAAAGTGAAAAACAAATTTGGAAAAAATACCTGTAACATATATGGATGAAAAAGGGTTAATATCATTAACTTGCAGAGTTTTTAAAAAATTAACTAGCTCTTTAATTGATAAAAGGATCATGTATACACGGTAAAAATGCAAACAAGATAAATTAATGTGGAAAGGAAGCCTTATTCAATTCCAGACCTACGGCCCTCAGCCTCCTCCCCCAAGGGAACCAGCTTCACACATTTATGTCTCCTTCCAGAAATAAAACTACATACTTTTTGCATATATTTTATTTCCTCCCCTTTTTACATGTCCAGGAGAATACTATTCATACTGCTCTACACTTTGGTTTTTGTTTTGTTGTTTTATTTTTACTTAATAATATAGCTTGGAAATTGTTCCAAATCATTAAGTAAAAATTTTTCTCATTTATTTCCAAGGCTGTATTGGTTTCCAAAGTCAAAAAATATCATACTTATATAGCGCTTTCATAAATCAATAAGTAAAAGATAAACATTCCATTAGAAAAAAATGGGAAAGGACTGTAATGTCCTCAAAAGAAGAAATACGTATGACCAATAAACACACACACACACACACACACACACACACACAACTCACTCTCACTGTCAGAGACATTCAAAATAAAACCATTACATACCATTCTTCATCTATCAAATTGGCAAATATTTACAAAAATGATAATTATTCAGCATTGGCTAGGATGGGGAGAAACATGTCTTCTCATTCACTCGGTGGGAATGCAGAGGGGCAGAACCATTCAAGAGATAATGTGGAATCAGCACTGAGAGTCTCAAAAGGGTTCTACCCTTTGTCTATCTGCAGCGATTTATCTTCAGGAAATAATCAGAACCACACAAACACTCATGTATTTACATTGCAGCCTTATTTTATAAAAGTGAAAAATGAGAAAAACTGTAGTGCCCCAGCAATAGGAGAATAATTAAATAAATTATGGTATGTCCAAAGGACAGACAGTATATGTCCACATGACCTTTACACTGAAGTTTTGGATGTCTATTTAATGACACAGGAAAGTATGCATGGTAAAATGTTAATTGAAAACAGCATAATACAAAACTATATACAAAGAGTATGGACTTGGGTGGGAGTTAGGGGAAAATAGACCAAAATGTTAACAGGGATTATTAGTTATTTTAATTTTCTTCTCTGTCTCTCTTTCTCATTATATATATATAGTTTTCTAATTTTCTAAAAATATACTTTTAAGCCAGGAAAAAACAATAAACATTATAAAAGGAGATTTTGTAATCCTTCAAAGATAGCCAATATGCAAACAGATACAATCTGTTCTACAGGCATTTCTGAGTGAGTTATTATTCTGTGTAGAGCACTAGAAAAACACTAATATTACTCACACATTATGGTGTCCTATTTTACAAGAGCCTATTTTGCTGTGCAAATTCATCTCAGAAGAGAAAATTGCATGAGCCCATATGTCCTGGTGCTGCAATCTCTATAATGAATTAAAAGACCCAATCCAGGTACTTATATAACCAGGTTAAAATTGGGAGTATTTGTATGAGGAGACTCAATTATCTCTGTTACAAAGAGCCCTTCTTTCTCTGCGGTGTGAGAGGCATCTGTCAAAGATAAATTCCTGGCTTTTTCAGATTCTCTTTATCCTCGCTAACAAAAACAAGCCCAGGGAAATGACAGTTGAGTTGCACAAATCCAGTGTTCAGACTTCCTGAGAAACTTGTCTTGAAATCAGAAGTCAAATTCCTGGCCTACATCAACCTTAACAAAACACATTCCCCTTCAATAAACAGCCACGCATTGACTGGTGAATGCTTCAGGATAAAATAAAGACCTTAGCTCTGTGTATTCCTTTCATCAGAGTACAACTGAGAGGTTTTATTTCGACTCGGTATTTAAGAAAGGAAATCTGGAGCCTACCTATCTATCTGGCCTTATCTCCTACCAGGCACCTATTCCTCCCTCAGCCCACAGCCAGACTGGATTACGTGATTCCCCAGACACGCTGGGTGCCTTTTCTTCTCCATGCCTCTGCTCAGGCTGCTCCTCGGCCAGCAACAGCCTCACCCGGAAGATCTAGTTCAAAGCCTTAAGAAAGTCTCCCTGTTTTCTAACTGGAAAACACCTTCCTTTCCTCAGAATTCCCACAGCAAAGGCTCTGGTTGCTATGGGAGACACAGAGTTGTAGCCAGGTCCACTCCTTCCTGGCCTGTCAGCTTCAGCAAGTCATTGGACCTCTGGGCGTGGGCTTCTCATCTGTAAAGAGTACCTTCCTTCTAGAGTTTTTGAGAAAATTAAATAAGTAAACTCAGGTGAAGTGCCTAGCAATATACATGTATTCAACAAATGATGGTCTCTTTCAGGCCTCCATGATGAATCCCTGCCATGTTCGTGGTTTGGTTTCTGGTACCGTTCTCCTCACCCAACACGCAAACGTGCACGTGCGCACATGTGACTGCAAACTCCATGCAGCAGAGCTGGGTTTTATTCATCTTTGTTTTTTTTTAATCCTCACCCGAGGACCATTTATCTTCAGATAGAGCGGGAGGAAGAGAGGGAGGAAGAGAGAGAGAGAAACATCGATGTGAGAGAGACACATCTGCTGGCTGCCACCCACATGACCCCAACCGAGGCCAGGGACAAACCACAACCCAGGTACGTGCCCTTAGCAGGAACTGAACCCGGGTCTCTCTGGTCTGCGGGCTGACGCTCTAACCGCTGAGCCAAACCAGCCAGGGCGGTTTTATTCATCTTTGTAAGTCTCCTAGCACCTAATTCTGTGGCCTGTACACACATAGAAAACACTACAAATACTTGCTGAAAAAAATAATTAGTATATTAAACACATTTAAAACTACAAATGCTAGAGCCAGAAACCCAGATGGCTTTTTTAAAGAAGTAAGAATGAACAATTAAAGCACCAGACAGCATTTCTCAGAGAGTAACAATCTAATTACAAATAGGTACATCAAAGTCCCAAGTCGCTGTGAACACAGCAGCAGAGGGCCAGTGCTTCAGTCACACGTCAGTCTGCTCCTTTCCCGCAGCCTCAATTCTCATTACCTTCCAGCCTTTGAATCTCCTCAGCTGTCACTTCAAGCGTTTGATCAGACAAGGAAGCAACCTGGATGACCTGAGAGAAAAAGGAATGAAATGTGTGGAAGTGTGTATGTTTGTTTGTCTTTAAACAGAGACAGGGACCATCAAAGATCTCATTTTAAGAAACTGTCTGTCCTCAACTAGAGACTAAATCTCAGGTCTCCTTACTTTGGGAGTGGTAATTACACTGCAGACGATCATTCCAGAAGAAAAGATTCATTTAAAACATTACACAATAAACTTAAAAGGCCAAAAGGATAATTTAGGACAATACACATGAATAAGAGTTTAAAACTGCATCCATATATATTACAGTCCCAACATAACGTTATTTCTTGAAAATGTAACACTTACAATAACAGAATTATATCAGCAATTCTTCATGCAAGAAATAAATAAATGTAATTTTGAGTATATTGATTATAACACTGTATACCCACATATAGTTTTTGAAGCACTTTTTTTTCCCTTTATTGATTTTTAGAGAGAGAGGAAGGGAGAGGGAGAGATAGAAACATCGATGAGAGAGAACATCAGTTGGCCGCCTCCTGCATGCCCTCCACTGGGGATCGGGCCCACAACCTGGGCATGTGCCCTGATTAGGAATCGAACTGGCGACCCCTTGGTGCATGGGTCAACACTCAACCACTGAGCCACACCAGCCGGGCTGAAGCACTTTTTACAGCTTAGCTCATAAGACCCAAGATCCATCTTGAGTTACATCAATGGAACTCTTGTTTGGGGGCCAGAGAGGCACTTGGTCCATAATTTTCAAATGAAAGAAGAAAGTGACTTTTCCCAAAGTAACAAAATAGCCCAAGAAAGACTTGGAAAAAGAACTCAGTCATAGAAGGGCGATCACCTGGTTTATACAAAGAAAAACGTCCAAACAATCATGAGTCCAGAATTCTAGATTCTAAATATTAAATTAAATGAACAAGGAAAAAAAACCTAAACCACAAATTTGATAATTTAAATGTAGAATTCACGTTTTTATAAAATTCTTATTAAAAAAGAGAAAAATTCTACACCATCCTGGAATGAACACACACACACCATATACCAATTAATTCTCCCATAGGTGAAATATAAAGAATCAGAAGAAACCCCTTTGCAATTACCTGGAGTCAAATTCAGAGATATTCACATAAAGCAGCACAAATTAGACAATCTTTGCTCCAATGGAAGATCATTAAACTTACCAGCTGGGCAAAGGTTGTAACTTTTAGTCTCTTGAAGAGCTCATCTTTTTTGTATCTATAATCTGAAAAGCAAGAAAGGACAAATATTTTTCTAGGTTTATTTTATTTTCTTGGAGGTATTAATTCTTTCTAATCATCAAGTTATATGGTGTATATTTCTCATTATTTACATGCTTTTACATGCATTACCCTCATTTGATCCTCACGATATCCTTTTGCCCCTTTGCTTGGGCCACCAGAAAGCCTATAGTTGAATATATAAGCCACCTCTGTGTCTAGAGACTTTATCCCTTGCTTTTATTTTATTAGCCTACCATTTCCCTTTTACTATGCTATCTCTACTTTGATCACATTGTACCACATTTTTGTAAGCTGCTTCAAATCCTTTTCAGAACAAAGGGAGATAATTCTGCATTTTATAAACAAGGACAGAGATCCAGGAGCTGAGTGGCCCCAGGTCAGACAGCTGGTAAGATATTTACACCCTGCTATTCTAACCCTGCCTTGAAAAGAGAACAATTATATTCCCGAGGTTACACACTATGCTGAGACACAGGACCACACTCTCTTCCCCCGGGGGTACAGTGCTGGGCACAAAGTTATGACTGGCCGTGGTGATCTTTTGTTGTCAGTTTCTCTTCAACTCCACTTCAGTAAAAAGCAACCTATTCAGTTTTGCAAGATGAAAAAGTTCTGGAGATCTGTTGTACAACAGTGTGAATATACTTAACACTACTGAACTGCACACTTAAAAATGGTTAAGATAGTAAATTTTATGGTATGTGTTTTTACAATTAAAAAAATTCAAAATCAACCTAAAATATCAATATTTATTCAGAGTTATCTTTACAGATGACTCCTCCAGTGAGGGTACTCCTGTAATTGTGTTAATAATTCTTCATATCACATTTAACAGTTTTTTTTTTTAATTTAGCCAATCTCACTTTATCTAATTTCTGTCTCATAGAGACATGTTAAAAGTTAGCGTCCTTAAACTTTTCTGAAAATGACAGCCAATTCTGAAGTTTTCACCATTGAATTCCCTCCTACTCTCATCCTTTACTCCTCTTCCAGGTTTTTATATTGGAGCCCATGACTTGTTAAAGACTGTTTCATTATTTCAGAATTACTAAAGGTTAGCTGGATAATTACTATGGCCTTCACAGCATAAATGTCTCATAAGCCAAGACTCCTAGCAACAAAGGAAAGGATTAAGGTATTTAAGACTGTTTACCTGGTGTACTAATCATTTCTAAGAATTTTCCAAAAAACCAGCACAGACCGGATAGTTACTTCAGAGGTTAATGTTTGCTTGATTTACCCAACACTTGACAACTTAGAGTCAGGAAATGCTAATTACCTTAAAACTGACCTTTGTAAATATATCAAGACTCTTTCTTCCAGGGAATTGATAAAATTTCTCTGTTCTAAAATGTCTTAAAGAGAGCAATTTGGCTAATAACTGACCGCTACTTCTTTCCAGAAAATTCTTAGAACAGCTTCTTCTGGATACAATAAGGTAACAAACCTAGATGCAAACATGCTTCTGAAACCCTCCAGGATGCAGACCCCAATAAGCTGAACACAAGCTATAAAAAGTGCAACTCAATTGCCACCAACCTGTCCACCAAAAGTCATTTATTTAAATCAAAATGGCAATAATCAGCCAAAGATAACAGTCAATAGCTTTCAAAGTAGTTTGTACTGTGCCATTTATCCATGGATATTCCTTTGGTATAGTTACAGAATTTGAAACACTTCTCCAATTCTTCACATTCTAAGTACCAAATGTACACATTAAAATCCCCTTTAACTAAGCAGAAATGACCTCACACAAAACCCAGCTCCGCTACATTCTAATGATTGACATTTCTCGTGTTCTCTTGCAAGCACTAGAAACCCGGCTGCTCACTGAGCCTGAACTCGACATACCTGGTTCTGGTTTAGAAGGACAGCCATCGTTAGGACTTTCTGACATTATTACTCAGAGATAAAAAAAAGATCAAACTAGACGTTGTACAGTCAGTTTTACGGTTTATAAAAAAGGATGGCTTGGAAAGCTCTGTCAGTCTGTCCTTGCAAGGGCGAACAGAGCTTTAAGAATGGAGCTTCTGCTACTGTAGCTTCTCCAAACTCTGCGATGGAGACAATTAACCCTAGTTTCAGATATGCTATCAAGTTTTGCTTCTCCAGTAAGTCTGGAGTCTCAGTCCACCTCTCTCGAGTTACTGGAAGGACAGAGACCTAACTATCTAGGATGTTTCACACTGGGTCCAACTAGTGTCATCTAACCACCAGAAGCCAAGAATAGGCTTTGTAAATGGTCAATAGACACAGAGTGTCTGTTTTCCCCAGGCAGAGTTGAAAGAATATTCAGATTACAAAGGAATTCTGCGTTTTCAGGGTTCTGTTAAAACACGTTATTAGCAAAGGGAAGTTGGGCTCACAGTGGAAGACAAATCAAAGGAAGTAACAGGACAAGGTTTGTGATTTCACAGAAAGACATGGCATCTAAGGTAATCCGAGAAAAGTGATGGGCCTAGGGTGTCATGAAACAAGGCAATATTCTCCTCCCTTTGACCCAAAAGAACACCTACAACAGAAAATGGGAAAAAAGAAGGAAATACCGTCCAAAATGTAGATCCCAACCAGAATCTGAAGTAATTCTAGTCAGGGAATCAGCACAAAGTGTGTGAAACCAGGTGAGAGGAACCTCCTGTCTTACTAAAGGAAGCCCATAACTTCTAAAAGAGGAAAGCATTTTCAAGGACTCTATTCCAGAGTTATTTCTTTGGGGAGATAAGCTCCATTTAAAGTTTAGATATTAAATAAACCTCATTGTGCTTTTAAGAAATGTTTTAAACAGGGTTTCAGCAATCTGGGTGCAACAAGACCTTTTTAGGGCACACATTTCGGTGTGGACACGTGAGCTTTTATACTCAGCTACAAATGGATGGGAGGGGAAAGAGACAACACACCAATTTGAAGCAGGCCAGCTGAGTTTTCCTGCCATGGATGAACTAAGGACAACAATAATGCAGCCTAGGTAAGTAAACAAGACTTTCTTCATAGTTTAAAATTTTAATATATCCTTAAAATATATACTTATATAATATAGAATGCAATATAATGTATAAAATATAACAGAGTATAAGAAGAAAAGAAAAGGCTACTGTGACATTACACATTAGAAAACAAATGTCTACAGCATTAGCCCTTACAGCTCAGCAAGGCAAACAGCAGAGTCAGCAGAAAGCTGCTCCCGAGTCCACATCTACTATCTGGGGTTTCTCAGCAATTCAAAAGGAACAGAAACATTACCATTTAAATTAAAAGGCCCGCTGTGTAAAAACAAAAAGTTCTCGTGAATTCTGGATTTGTAGTAATCTCTTCCCAGAAGATGTATATTACCAGAGCCAAGTTCTGAACTGTTATCTGAGTCCCTCTTTACTAGCATTAGCTAAATACTCCCCTAGCACTGTATTCTCCTACTGAAGATATAAGCAAATCCATCTTAGAAAATAGATGTTTCTGCTGCTTCTTTAATTCTGGCCTTGATGTGTACATTTTACATCTGTTTTGGACACAGACTGAAAAATGATGATTCTGTGCAAGAGCAAATACACTCAATGACTAGTAGCATATCTTTGCAGCAGATTCGTTTTTAAAAAGAATGTGCATGAAACATGATTTTTAATTAAAAGAAAGCAGACTGCAATGAATTTATAATGTATAACATCACTTTAAGAATAAGCTCTTTCTCACATCTCTAAGGCTTTCATGAGTACTAATTTATACTCATAAGAATGTAATGAAATAAGATATTATTACTCCTACCTCAGGTAGAGAGAAAACAAGAAAATAGGAAAGATTAAGTACCTTGAAAAAGGCCACAAAGTCTGCAGTACAATGAAACTAGAAGCTCAGGTCCTCACTGTTCATTCTACATTCTAACACTGACATCTCCTATGGGGTCGAAGTCAGGCACAACTCAACCCGCAAGCCACAATCCGAGCAGCTGACCAGGACAGTACATGTTTCCCACATCTGTCTGGCCCCCTGCCAGGTTCAGTGGACTTCCATAGCTCTCTGTGTGTGTCGGCTGTAGAGTATGTTTAGGGTTGTTAATAACCAACTTATAGAACTACTACAGGGTTCCATTATGCCAACCCATGAATAGTGTTACTCACTTTTTTTGATCTCTTCTAGTTTCTCAATGTATTTAGTCATACTGTTACCTAAAAAGAGAATAAGGATTTTAGATATGCTTTTAATGGAAGGACATTAGTAACACTGTGAAAACAGAATGGAGTACAAGTATTCTCTAAGCCTTCCTATCCTGTTCTTACGGAATTACAGGAGGCAAATGGGCCACACATAGTAATACTCTTTTTTGGATTCCACAGCATCATTAAAAGATGAGGAATCATGGGAAATGTTTTGGTCAAATGTATTAAGTTGGGATGCACACCCACTAAACATTAAGAAGTCCCAGGCAGTACAGATAATTTTATGTAATTTTTTTCCTTTTTGAGTTAAGGCTTTCTTCCTCCTTTTTATCTCCCCATAATCTTCTTGTGGGAAAGATATGGAGAGGAAGAGAAAGAAGCAATGATCTTCAAAAGTCTAAAATGTGCCGTTGTGTCTACCCAAGCAACCCTTTCCCCTCTGCTTAGTCTTGTGGTTTCCCTCTTTTCTAAACTTGGCTTTCCACTATTCGTGCTGATGTTGCAGCCTGAACTAGACCACACAGTCTGTACACAGGATTCACCGTGGATTTGATTTGCTGAGAAATAACAGCAGATTCCCACACTGTGGAGAGTCCCCAGCCCTCATGTTTTATAGCCTGGTTCTACAATACTAGGTTCCAGCCAAGGCGGGTTGGAGAGTATTTCACACATTAAAACTGGGCCAGGATCATTCTGGTTTCTGAATGAATTACAGTCTAGTTTTCAAGCCAGGAGTGATTATTTTTTACTGGACATGCTTTAATTTGATTCAAGTCAACACAGCAAGCTCTATTTGGCACCTAAAAGGTATAGCAAAGAGGGAAAACATTCAAAATAATTTCTCATTTCTAAAATTGTGCTCCTAACTTTTAAGCCTTGAGAGGAGCTAGTCGAATGCACTCCCAACTTCAGAAAAAAGAAATGCTTTCAATTAATGGCATGAACTGCTGTTTTTAAGAATTACTCTGAATTTTTCTTCATGTTTAAGTCAGAAGCACAGAAATAAGTCTTGCTCTGAAACCCAAAATATATTTTCAAAAACAACTTATGTCATTTGTTATTGTTACATCTTTACCATAAATTCATCATGGAATGAAATTCCACTGAGTTAAACATTTGTTTTTTCATCTGAAAAGACATACTCTCTGGGATCTGGACTCAGTGTATAGTCCCAGAGCCAGAATTTACCCTTCCAAAAGCTCAGACATAACTGCCTGAGCCTTCTCAGAAGAGACACTGAGGATGTCTCAGAAGTGGTCCACATAGCACCAAAGACCAGGATTAGAACCAAATATGATCTTTTCTAGGTTCTCCAGGCAGGAACTGACTCGAGATGTGACCAGATCTCCAGAGTGGAAACCATGAATTTTCCAGACACACATCCCTCTCCCCTGCAACTCTGAACTCAGGTGGGGACGCGGGGTGGTCAGTGCAGCGGGGGAAGAAGACAGGGCCAACAGTGTACTGTGTAGCACCCGCAATCTTATTCTTAAACTATTTTACATTATAGCTTTTGGTTATACGTTCCTGAGTCCCCGCAGTCAAATGTTGTTGACATGGCAGTTTCTTTCAGCTAGGGCAGCTTCAGACAGTCTCATCAGAATACTGAGGTACAAAAAAAGATTACTGACTTGTCCAGCAACACAGCAGTGAATAACTTAGCCAGGATCCATATTCCCAACCTCCTGGTTTCTAATGTGGCTCACAAAAACACACTGCTTCTCTACTTGTGCTGTTTTAAAAACACGATTTCACTGTGGGGTAAATATGTAGGAAGTGTTACTTAACAGTAGCAGGTGGGAAGCATTTTATGCTCTGAATTCCCCGAGGTATACTATGCATAGAAAACAATAGCCAACCTTATTGGATAGTCTTTATTCTTAAAACATTGCATTTCCATTAACCAAGTGTCTAAAATCCATTTCTCAATCAATTATCAACATTTTCAGAGTATTTACACAGCAATTCATCTTTGTACCAGCAGGGCCTCACAACAAGCTGTCACTCATTGTTTGTTTGTTTCTCCCCTAAAGGAGAAGGCAGGGAAACAAAGTCTTTTGCACAGGTGTACAAAGTATTTGGCAAAATTAAGAACAAATCTAAGAGGGCTATTGATAAGAAGCTGTTTTCACTAAAGATATTCATTCTGTTCAAGTAGAGAGAAAATGGAGGATTTCTGCATTGTTCCAGTTGGAGAAATGAGACAGCAGGACGGCTGACTAATCAACACAAAATTCTCTAAAGGTGATTTTAGAAAGTATGAAAAGTAGTATTCTACCCCACTTCATATAATGCTTACATCATAACTAAGCAGCTTATTGTACCAGATCTAATTTCATCTGAAAATAGTTTTTTGACTACCTTGTAAAGAGACTAGAAACCATTCTATAATTGACTAACTTATAAATACATCTGTTTTATACAAAAGTAAGGCGCCTAAAGGACTATCAGTTTTTTAAAAATTAAAATTACACCTTATTGTGAGATAAATTTTCCTAGACAAGACTTTGATTAAAAAAAAAAGTCAGTGGCTCCCTATTGCTTACTGGCTAAAATTTAAACTCTGTGCTTCAGTGCTGAAGGCACCAACATCTTACCTATCTCTTCAATCTTGCCTTAATGACTAAACTTGACAAAATCTCTGTTAGTCGTGGGTTCTCTGACATGTCACCTTGTCCATGTAATCATAATAGCTCACCCAGCTGGGAGTGACCTTTCCATCCTCTGAACTTTCACAGCGCTTGGCTTACCACTCACAGGCATTCATCACTGCACTGCCTTATTTGTGTGCAAGTTTTATCTACATTATTATTGGGAAAGCCCAAGACCATTTGCTCATGTGCACGCGTGCGCGTGCACACACACATCTTCAGCTCTTCCACTGTCTAGCATGGGAGGCATTCAAAAATATTTGCTCAATGAAATATACTATGAAGATTTGCTATCTGAAGGATCCTCATAATGGGTTATTTTTGTAATGTGAATACTCATACCCCAATTTGGTTTGAGTTTTTGTACACCTGATTTTCTTTAAATGTAAAACCTGATTTATATGCTATCTACATTATATACCACCTAGACAACCCATATTGTTTCAGGAGTCAGGTAACCTAGAAATGTATAAAGTAGTATTTGGTTTCTACTTGGTTTATCACGTAAGTTGCAACAAAAGATATATAAAAAAACATTTTACAATTTGAATCATTAGAAAGAGACAACCCAACCATATCAAGTGTTATGCAAAGATAGAGCACAGTCGATGAACTGAGTGACTTTTATTCAGTAGATTTTTTCCTTTCTTTTCCTATAATTTAATAACATTATTTGTACTAAGCCAGTAAGAAAAGCAAGTGATTTTGAGCAGCAGTAATCTAAAGTAAGATTTATAAGGCACGGACTTGGTTGCTAAGAGACAACTCCATTGCTTTATTTTTATTCAATATTCCCCTCCTCTATGGAGAAGTTCTTTTGGCTCAGAAGGAGCAGGAAGCGTGAAAAGAGGCACAGTGGTCCTTTGTTAATTTCAATAAGTTATACGAGTGTATAGTGCTTTCGAGTTTGTAAAAGGCTTTCACATACGTTTCTTCCTTTGACATAAGAAACAGAATTAAATACTGAAAAAAATGAAGAGTACCTAGTCTGTAATGAGTTTGACTGCTAAAGATCAAGGCTATTAGCAAAAATTCAGGAAAAGGAAAGACTAAAGAAAAAAGAAAACACTAGTTTGTGTAGCGATAATAAAAGTAAGGTGAATTTAAAAAAAATAAGGCTAGAAACGACTGAGTGGAGCCAGTCTACAGAATTTTAGAAAGCTAAAGAAATTTGAAATGAGACTGAAAATAGAGTGAAATGAGAGGCTAACACAAGCAAAGAAAGCATGTAGGAGACTAACAAAGGGAGAGCCCTGTGGTTTGGAAAGTGTTCCTTAATCAGCCTGCGGTGCTGCAGAACAGAAGCCAGAGAGGGTGCTTGAGAACACACGAGAACCCTGCAGTGGAAACTGAACAAAACGCTGCCAGGATTGCATCAGAAGCACAGTCCATTCATGGCACAGTCTGGCAATGCTGGGGAGCTGGTAAGATACACCCAGGCACCTATGGAACAAAAGAAATATTTGAAGTTCAAAATAATTCTGATATTTCTAGCCATGGCTATATATTGGTGTTTGAGTTTATAAAATAAGTGGAATCAGAGGTATAGAAATAAAAAATAATCTTTACCCCAGGAAGAAGAAATCAGTCTTTGAAGAACTCAGTAGAAGGTGATTTAGGTGAAGACAGGAAATACCACGAAATTCTTGATTTCTTGTGATTAACTCTGAATTACTCACTGTTTGGTAAGAAAAGATTAAAGACCTATCTATTTAGCCTAGATATGAGAAATGCTCACTCATTCCCATGCCTATTTCTACTGGTCTGATGGCAGAGCTTAAAAACATACCACAGATGGGAACTCTTTACTCTCACTTGGGCTATAAGGTCACTCTTGTGTTTTCTTAACCTGGACTCCTCACCCTTTTAACCTTATGGCACACATATAAGTGATAATATCTGGACAGAACACAGGTTTGCATTGTCTCAGGCCTTGATGGCTACCCAGAGGGCTGAAGGGATCTGTATATCTTGGCATAAAACACATAGGCCACTAAACTGAATACACAGGGAAGTAAGTCATAAAAATGCATTAAAAAAAACTAAAACAAAATCTTTCCCCTAAATTGTCTTTAAAATAATTTAATTTGAAACAACAAAAGAAGATGAATACTAGAATAAGATTTCTCTCCCACACTGACTTTAAGATAAACTTTGAGTTTTAAGCAATGAAGTACACTTTGGCCCTTCCAAAGCAATTAAAAACTAGTTTGGGAGACAATTACTTCCAGGAAGATGAGGTAGATGCATTCTTCTTTATTCCTCCAGCTAAGTACAACAAAAACCCTGGATGACCCACCAAATGGGAGAAAATATTTGCAAATCATATTTCTGACAAGGGTCTAGTATCCAGAGTATAGAAAAGAATTCTTATAACTCAACAAAAAGAGAAAAATAACCCAATTAAAAAATGGGCCAATGGTTTAAACAGCCATTTCTCCATAGGAAATATACAAATGCCAATAAACACATGAGCAAAATAAACCCAAAGTAAGCAGAAGGAAGGAAATAATAAAGATAAAAGCAAAAATCAATGAAATTTAAAACAGAAAAGCAATAGAGAAAATTGATGAAACCAACAGCTGGTTCTTTGAAAGGATCAATAAAATAGACAAACTTGTAGTGAAGAAAAAAAAGGGAAAAGACACAAATTACCAATGTCAGGAATGAAACAGGCTATCACTTCAGACACTACAGGCATCAGAGGGTAATGAGGGAACACTTAAACAACTCTACACACATAAATTTGAAAGCTTAGACAAATGTACTAATTCCTCAAAAAACACAAACTACCACAACTCACCCAATTATGAAACAAATAATTTAGATATCCCCATAACTATTAAAAAATTGAATTCAAAATTTAAAAACTCTCAAAAAAGAAATCTCCAGGCTCAGATGGTTTTGCTAGAGAATTCTTCCAAATGTTTAAGAAAAAATTAACACCAATAATACACAACTCTTGTAGAAAATGTTAACAGGAGCAAACATTTCCCAACTCAGTTTATGAGGCTAGTATTAACCCTGATACAAAAACCAGACAAAGACAATCAAACAAAACAAAACAAAAAAACTATAAACCAATGTCCCTCATGAATATAGACACAAAAACCTTTAACAAATAATAAGTAGAATTTAGCAATACATAAGAATTATACACCATGACTAAGTGAGGTTTGTTCCACAGATTCAAAACTAGTACAATATTTGAAAACCCACTGTATTAACAAGTTAAAGAAAAAAAATCACATGATTATATTAATTGATACAGTAAAAGTGTTTAATAGAATTCAAATTATTATGCAATTATTCAAATTATTATCTCATTCCTGATAGACACTCTCAGAAAAATAGCAATAGGAAGAAACTTCCTCAACCTGACATAGCTAACATTATACTTAATGATAAAAAACTAAATACATTCTTCCTAAGGCTGGGAAAAGACAAGGATGTTCACTCTCTTCACTTTTATTTGACACAGTTCTGGAAGTTCTAGACAGTATGATAAGGTAATAAAAGAAATAAAAAGTATACAGACTGGAAAGGAAGAAATAAAACTGTTCCTTTTTTTTTTAAATTTATTTATTTTTGTTACAGATGTTTCTCCTTTCTTCCCCATTGACACCCTCCTCCCCATCCACCCACCCTGTCCCCAGCTTCGTTGTCCATGTCCATCAGTTATGCATACATGTGTATAAGTTCTGTGGTTTATCTCTTCCCTCCCCCCCTACCCCCTCTAAAACTGTTCCTTTTTGTAGATGACATGATTGTCTACATAGGAAAGCCCAAAGAATCTACGAAAAAAAAAAAAAACCCAAACCCGCAAAACCAAACACCCCCTGTATCTAAAAAGTGAGTTTAGCAAGGTCCAGGATACAAAATAAACATACAAAAAATAAGCTGTATTTCTATATGCTAACAATAAACACATAGACACCAAAATTTAAAATATAGTATAATTGAAATAGATCAAAGAAGATCTAAATCAATGGAGAGACATAATATGTTAACAAATTGGAAGACTTGCCCTGGCTGGTTTGGCTTAGTGGTTAGAGCAGCCCTCAGACTGAAGGGTTGTAGGTTTGATTCCCAGCCTCCCTCAGGGTCTTGCTGGAGGCAACCAATTGATGTGTCTCTCTCACATCAATGTTTCACTCTCTCTCTCTCCCTGGCTCCCTTTCACTTTATCTAAAAATCAACAGGAAAATATCCTTGGGTGAGGAATAAATAAATAAATAAATAAATAAATAAATAAATAAATAAATAAATAGGAAGACTCCACATAGTAAGATGTCAATTCTCCCCAAATGGATAGACAGGTTTATAATGCAACTACTATCAAAATCATACTACTATTTTATAGATGTAAATAAGATTATTCTAAAATTTATATGGGAAAGCAAAGGAATTAGGATAGCTAAAATAAGTTTGTAAAGAAAAGTAAAGTGGGAGGTAATCAGTCTAACCAAGTTTAAGTATCTAATTTACTATATAGCTACAGTAATCAAGACTGTGTAGTGCTGGCAGAGGGACAGACACATAGATCAATGGAACAGAATGGAGAACCCAGAAATAGGTCCACATAAATATGCCAAACTGTTTTTTGTTTTTTTTATCCTCACCCGAGGACATTTTTCCATTTTTTGTTCAGATAGAGTGGGAGGGAGGGAGGGGGGGAGAGAGAGAGAGAGAGAGAGAGAGAGAGAGAGAGAGAGAGAGAGAGAGAAACATTGACGTGAAAGGGACACATCGAGTGGCTGCCTCCCGCATGACCCAACCAGGGGCCGGGGACAAACCGCAACCGAGGTACATGCCCTTAGCAGGAACCGAACCCGGGTCTACTCTGGACCGCAGGCCGACGCTCTAACTGCTGAGCCAAACTGGCCAGGGCCCAAACTGGTTTTTGACAAAGGTGAACACACAATTCAATGGAGGAAAGGTCATCTTTTTAACAAATGGTGCTAGAACAACTGAACATCCATAAGTAAAAAGTTAACCCCAATCTAAGTCACACGTCTTACACAGAAATCATCTCAAAATGTATCATGGATTTACATGTAAAACTTAAAACTATAAAACTTTTAGGAAAAAAGCATGATAGAAGATCCTTGGGATCTAGACTAGGCAAAGAGTTCTTAGACTTGACAATAAAGCATGAGCCATAAAAGGAAACACTAAAACTGGACTGTACCGAAATTAAAAACTTTTGCCTTTTGAAAGACCCTACTAAGGAGGATGAAAAGACAGGCTACAGACTGGAAGAAAATATTTGCAAACCATGTATTGAACAAAGGACGAGTAGCTAGGATATATAAGGAACGTTCAAAACTCAACAATTAAAAAGCAAACAATTCAATTAGAACATAGGCAAAGACAGGAACAGACATTTCATTGAAGATATACAGATGGCAAATAAGCACACAAAGAGATGTTCAACACCATTAGCCATTAGGGAAGTGCAAATCATAACTACAATGATATGCTACTACATATCTATCAGAATGGCTAAAATAAAAAATGGCCACACCACCACATAAATGCTGGTGATTGTGGAGAAACTGGATCACTCATACATTTCTGGTGAGAATATAAAATGGTCCAGCCACTCTGGAAAACAGTTTGGCAATTTCTTTAAAAGACACAAATGCAACTACCATGCAACCCAGCAATTGTACTTCTGGGCATTTATCCCAGAGAAATGAAGACTTATATTCACACAGAAATCTGTACATAAATGTATAGAGCAACTTTATTTGTAACAGTCAAAAGGTGGAGACAATCCAGATGTCCTTCAACAGGCAACTGGTCATACTGTATGTAGTATACCACCGTATAACTACTCAATAATAAAAAGGAACAAACTATTAATACACACAACAACTTGGACAGATCTCCGGAGAATTGTGCTGAGCAAAGAAGCCAATGCAAAAGTTGCATACTGTATGATTCCATTTATATACATTTGCAAAACGACAAAATTATAGAAATGGAGAACAGATTAGTGGTTGCCGGGGTTAGGGAGGGAGTGAGGGTGGAAAGCGGATGCGGCTTTAAAAGAGCAGCATGAGGGATCCTTGTGGTGATGGAAATGTTCTGTATCTAGACTATATGTATCAATGTCAATATCATGGTTGTGAATTTGCAGTATCATTTCGCAAGATGTTACCATGGAAAACTGGGTAAAGGGTACATGGAATCTCTCTGTATCATTTCTAACAATTCCATATGAATCTGTAATTACCTCAAAATAAAAAAGTTTAATTAGCAAAACACTAGCTTAAAAATCTCAGGAAACAGGTAATTACTATGCATTATAAAAAGAAGATATAAGTATCTCAATTTAAAAAACTGAAATTAATTTCAGGTACCATTATACTGAGTCAAACTTTGGTTATGAATTGAAAAATTGAAGAGAAAGAAATGGATTTTCATTCACAAATCCCAATTCAATTTCCAGGAGACAAAAATATACAGACAAATCTATATATTTGAAAAAAAAAAAAACCCTCAGCTCTTAAAAATTCTACTTTCAAGCAGGTTCCAAAAGAAATGCATTCCTTTATAGTAGTCTTTAAAATGGATTCCTCAAACAGGGTAGTCCCAGAGACGTGGAAGTAGGGTATAGACTGACATTTGCCAGAAGAAGGGGTGGGGGAGGGGAGCGATGAACCACAGAACTTGTACGCATGTACTCATAACCAATGGACATGGACAACAAAACTGGGGACGGGGCAGGGAGGGAGAGGGAGGAGGGTGTCAATGGGGGAAAAAAGGAGAAACATCTGTAACAAAAGTAAATTAATAAAAAAATAAAATAAAATGGATTCCTCAGAGAAAATATGGCATTTTTCATCAAGTGCTTCCCTCACAGAATAGCTTATTCCAGAAGGGTGGGGTCATTGTTGCAATTAAGGGGGACAGAGGTAGAGCGGGATGAGTTGAAGGCATTTGTGGTAGATTTGGCTGGGGAAATATTAGGACAGTACACAGGACTCAGAGACGGTACACAGCACTTTGCACCCGGGTCTCCAACATCGACTTCCTAATCCTGCATACAAATCCTTGTTCTATCTCCTTTACTGAACTTCAAGTAAATCACATAATCTCTGTGCCACAGTTTCCTCCTTCTCAGTAACAGATGATATTTTTTACCTCCCATCAAACAGGATGTTTGCAAGGAAATATCTGTATAGCAGGAAAATGTTTCAAAGAAAAATCCCCAGAAATTGTATCTACAAATGGGTTCATTTAAAGCATTTAAGTCTATTTTATATGAGGAAACATGTATAGTGGGAGATAATGATTTTGAAAGAGGCTGGAGAAAGGCAAAGACAAAATGAATGAGATTTAAACAAAGTCAACATCCCAATTTATTTTCTCAGTTGTCTTCAGGTTACTGGTGGAATGTTCAGTATTGCAAAGGCATGCAGTACCCCAATCTACTAGCGAAACCATCTTAATAGGATGGATTTTCCACAGCAGGCTTTAAAAGTTTGGAAAAAAAAACTAAACAAATAAACAACCAAAATCTCACAAGGCTGCAAATCCACTAGGGGCCTGGTGAAAAATGTTAACAGCATGGAAATAAGCAGTAATGTACTCAAATTTCATTTTACCTGAATTGCAGCACTAATTTAATTTTGTCTGGTATTTCAGTTACTCATTCAAGTCTGTCTGCCTCCACTTGAATCTAAATTCTTTGATTGCAAAAATCACGATTCACACTCATCTTTATAGTCCCATAGGCCATAACTTTGCATGGCCTCTGCAAACACCAAATTGAACAAACGTACACAAGTATAATCTATTACTCCCAGTTTAATGAAATATACTCGAAGTATCCCCAAATAGAAGTTGACCACCTGATATTTATTAGCCTTAGCCCAGCAACTTACTGAACAATGTTTACATCAATTTCTCAATTTATAATAAGCTAATTATGTAAATGGAAATTTTAACTGATAATCTGAAAAACAGGTTTCAAAGATAAGTCCCTGAGCCCAGAAGGACATCAAACAAGACAGTGAGAAACTTTTAACTGCTTCTTGTCAATAATTAGCAATTGCATTTTTAAAAAAGTTTAAATTTTCCAATCTTTACTCACCAGTGTCCAGTCTTGACTTGACATGCTGATACCTTGGGTTTTGTGGTATCCTTTTGGTCAGATACTAAAAAAAATTTAAATTCACAATAAATTGGGTTAATGTAAGGATAAGGGGAGCAAAGTGAGGACAGAGTCAGATACTTAAAAAACAGAAAGCTAAAATTTCACCAAATTTAAATTTTTTTTTTTTTTTTTTATCCTCATCCGAGGACATTTTTTTCATTTTTTGTTCAGATAGAGTGGGAGGGAGAGAGAGGAAGAGGAAGAGAGAGAGAGAGAAACATCAATGTGAGAGTGACACATCGAGTGGCTGCCACCCGCACGAACAACCAGGGCCGGGGACAAACTGCAACCGAAGTACATGCCCTTAGCGGGAACCAAACCCGGGTCTCTCTGGGCCGCAGGCCGACGCTCTAACCGCTGAGCCAAATCGGCCAGGGCAATTTCACCAAATTTAAAGATGGAAAGAGTTCAAGAGGTCCAACAATCCCTTCAAACATAGGACTATTTGCTATAGTCCATCTCTACAAGTGAAGATGGTTGTCTTGTTTCTGTCAAAGCATTTCCATATTTTGCCGAAATAATCTCAGAGAAGTATGTAAAAAAAAAAAAGGATTAGGAAAAAAAAGCTCTTAAAAATTATTTCCTCCACTGAGCCAAAATTGGTCACTAATTTCTATCCCAGAATAAGCCATCCTACTCTGCCTCAAGAAATCAGTTAAAATAACTAAAGGCAGCTCTCGTTCTTTCCCCCTCTCCTTTATTGATTTTAGAGAGAGAGAAAGTAAGAGGGAGAGAGAGAAAGAAACACTGATGAGAGAGAACATCAGTTGGCCACCTCCTGCATGCCCCTCACTGGGGATTGGGCCCATAACCTGGGCATGTGCCCTGACCGGGAATTGAACCTCTTGGTGCATGGGTCAACACTCAACCGCCGAGCCACACCGGCCGGACAACTCTCGTTCTTTTTAATTTTGCTCTTTGTATGATGGTTTGTAAGTCATCCTCTGGAGACCCTCTAGATTTTATCCACATCTCCCCTAAAAAAGTGGCACGGGGATCCAGACCTGAGCACAGTGTCCAGATGTTGTCAGGACAGGACCTGGTTTGACAGGCCTCTCCACTGCTTGTCTGGAGTCTGAGGCTCCACAGACGGCACTACGATGGCATCTGCTCTCGGAGTACCTGGGGCACATCACGGGCTCAGGGTGGGTTTATGGTCAGCAAAATGCCTATCTTGAGTCTCCCTTGTCCTGTACTCTAGCTGTGAACTCTGAATCCAAGCTCAAGACATTTACCCATATTCAATTTTAGTGGCATTTTCAAAAGCCATTAAGTGAGGGAAGGTTAATGAATCAAGACATTACAAAATATAGCTTTCTTGCTGAGGCTTTTTTCTGGTCCACAGTATGAAAACCATATGTTCAGTCACAGGTAGCTGTGGAATATGAAATTAAACCTGGGTAATACCTTTCCAGTTTCATCTTCTGCCACTCACCTACATGTTCCCAGGTTGAAGTTGCCTGAATGTTCCTCAAAATGTGCCTCAAAATTCATTTAGGTCTGCCTGGAATGCCTTTTCTCAACTTGTCCTTGGACAAAACTTCACTTTCTCTATAAGCTGTCCGGGTGAAATTAGGCACTTTCTTTTCTCCCCGGCTGCTAGAATATGGATACCCTGTACCACTGTTTACACCTCCACCTTCTTCTCTAGTCTAGGGTTTCCTTGAAGGCAGGGACAATAACTTACTCAAATCTGTATTCACCCAGGATTTAGTACTTTGTAGGTACTTTTATTGATATTCAATCAATAAATGAATATCTAGAATGAGGACTGTATTACAGCAACTACCTGGTGGTTCCTTAGATGAGAATATCAAACTTGAAAACCTGTGTCACTTGCCTTTGAAAATGTAGGTAACTACTCACAACCACCATCTGCTATTTTAATACCTAAAGAGAAAGAAAAAAAACCCCTCAAAATAAAAAGATTGGTCCTTCAGTATTATTAAAAAACTCATTGACATTACCTATGTTTCTCATTTCACCCCAGGTAATTAAAACCTTTGCCATGGATGCTTAGCATTGGTCCTCAGATGTGTTTGTGGGACCCCTGAGCTATTTTATCCTGAGAGAAAGGTTTCTCCATCTGATCAGTAACCAGCTGTGTAGAAGAGAAAAGTGACTCTAATGTCAAATTCAGCTCCTTCCTAAATGAAGATGGAGAAGATTCTTAAGTAAAAGAAAATACTCAAAGACTAAAAAGGGGGACTTTTTAGGACGAGGTCCCCAGAGGAAGACAGTATCATAGAAAAACAAAACAAAAAACCAAAAAAGCAAGCAAAGACCCAGGGAAAACATGTACCTGGTAAATTGAGTCAAGAAAAGCTAATACTAGAATTCAGTTATCTTAGGCTAGAAATTTCCCTTTTTTCTATTTTGCTCTCTGTAACTTTATAATTTCTATATGCTATTTCCTGTTTTTACTTTTGTTTTGTTTTTTCCCATAGTTGCCTAGCAAAGCTTCTTTTGAAAAATTCCAGGCTAGTCTCTGCTGAACCAAGGGGATTTGTCCATACCTAAGCCAACATAGCTAAGAAGTGAGGGGGTCTCTGGGGACCAGGTGTGGTGGCAGTAGAATGATGGGGGGAGTGTGAACAGCTGCAGTCACTGGCCCTCCCGCCCCCGGTTTTCCCTTACATAGACTAATGAGAAATCCATATGCTAGGAAAATGTAGTGTTTCTTTCCCACTTTCCCATTTTGGTCCAACTTCTTGTTCCTGACTTTCTAGTACCAACCGCAACATAAAATGATTTGTGCTCCACTCTAAGCAGAGCACTGTAGGTTTTATGGAACTGCCATACTTTTTTCATTAAAATTCTTGCTTTGGGGTGACTGTTTCTTGACCTACTGACCAAACTGGCTTTTTTTCAATTACATAAACAGGATGGGATGGTGGAAAGTAAAAGAACTGAAAAAGAAGCTGTTTCAAGGAAAACCATTCATTCAACAACGCCTTATTGGGCGCCAACCATTCAGTCGACATTTACTAGGTGCCTTCTAGGAGTAAGCCACTGTGCTGAGGACACAGAGGTGAAAAACACAGTGTTAGCCAGCCAGCTCTCACTGATGCTGGAGAGAAAGGCAAGTGAACAAACAGATGCCACACTGCATGATAAGCAAGGAGAGGGAAGCAGAGGGTGCATCAGGAGCATGTAAGACTGGCCCCTAGTCCAGACCAAGAGTCAAGAACCGTTTCCTGAGGGTGAAATCTGAGGGCCGAGTTAGTCAGCCAAGCTAAAGGGGTAGTGGGTGGGAGCTACAGGGTAGACAGGGAAGCTGAAAAGGATCATGTCTGTGGTATTATTACAGACTCTTTGAGTGCAACCATAGGGAGCAATATGGAATCAAATGAGGATGGAAAGACAGACAGGGGCAGATCATAAAGGGCACTGTATCCACGCTAAGAAGCCAGGATGTTATCCTGTAGATAACTGGTTCTCAAACAAGGGCAATTTTTCTCCCCCTACCCCAGGGACAACTGTCAATGTTTGGAGACATCTTAGGTTGTCAGAACTAGGTGGTAGGTGGGCTACTGGCATCTAGTGAGCAGAGGCCAGGGATGCTGCTAAACATCCTACAATGACAGGAAAGTCCTCACAACAAAGAATTAGCTGGCCCAAAATGTCATCAGTGCTGAAGTTGAAAAACCCTAGTGTAGATGATGGGAAGTCACTGAAGACAATTTGAGGAGTGATGAGATTGTATTTCCGTTTTAGAAAGACCACCCTGGCAGCATTCTGCAGAACTAATAGGATCACAGTCAAGAATGGATGCACAAAGATCAGTTGGGAGGCGGTTGTGCTGAGATCTGAGGTCCTAAGGAAGTAGTAGTAGACATGGGGAGGAAGAGACAGTTTCAAGAAATCTTTAAGATATAAAATAAATATGATTTAAAACTAACTAGTGTAACAGGGGGAGGACAGGGATACCATTCCCCTCCAAAAAGGGACTTAAGGAGAGCATATATTGAAAAACACGATGTGCTCCCTGTGGGATAATGTTGAGTGTGAGGCATCTGTGGGTTATCCAAAATGGACGTGGTGAGCTGGCTATTTGGGTCTGGAGATGAGGAGAGATCTGGGCTAGAAAATACAAGGTTTGGGGGTTGTCAGCACATAGGCAGCAGGGGAAGCCATTGGAATGGACAAATCACTGTCAGAGAGTGTGTAGCCTGAGAAGAAAAATTCCACCATTTAAAGTCAGGTGGAGAAAAGTGTCGCGGATGAGACTCACAAGAGGCCAGAAGAAAGTGGGTCATGAAAACTAAAGAAGAGTTCCAGGAGAAAGGGAGTGGTCAACAGTGATGGGTGCTGTCAAGTCAGCAAACAAGAATGCAGGTCAAAAAAGAGAACAACAGAAAAGTGAATTTGGGTAGAGTAAACCAGGACACTGTTGACAACCCTGGTGGATGTGGTTACAGTAAACTGACAGGAGCAGCAGCGAAACAGCAGGTTGAGTGTGTGAGAGGGGAGGTAGAAAAGGAGAGGAGAGGAGCTAGATGGTCGTTTTTGGTCCTTGAGAGTTGCTAAGGAATAGTTTTTGTTGATATTTTGTTTTGTTTTGTTTTATAAGAGAGATTTGAGGATGTTTATAGGCTAATAGACTAGATAGGAGAGGCTGAAAATGAGGCAGGAAGGTATGGAAACAGGAGTGGGAGAGGATGAGGGCCAGAGCCCAGGTGGAAGGGTTAGCTTTGGATATACTATATTTAAGCTACAGATATAAGACAGGTGGTCATGATGAAGTTTTCATTAGGAGAGAGAAATTGAGAAAGATCATGTCTGTGGCATTATTACAGGCTCTTTGAGGGCAACCAAAAATGCCAAAGACCCTTTGAGAGCTTACACTCTAGGAGGGTCAAAAGATAATGCCCTGCCCTGGCCAGTGTGGCTCAGTTGGTTGGAGTGTCGTCCAGTGCACCGAAAGGTTGCTCGTTTGATTCCCAGTCAGGGCACATACCTTGGTTGTGGGTTCGATCCCCAGTTTGGGTGCGTACAGGAGGCAACCGATTGATGTTTCTCTCATGCATGGATGTTTCTCCTCAGGAAGCCCCAGTAAGATAGAAATCTCTTCCCGCTGGACTGTCACAGCACTATGTGCCACTCACACTTCTCACTTCCTGTGCTTGGGACAGAGGCTCTACCTTACAGATCTCTGTAGCTGCTCCAAGACCTTGCTTGCCCTAGTGTGACAGCAGTAAGGACTGCCAAATGGGAAGATGGTTCTGAGACCTGAGCAGCTTGCAGTGTGTATGCCAGTGCCACACGAGTAGCACACACATTAAGGGCTCTAGGAATGTGAAACAAAGAAAGAGCTCACACATTGGGGGTGAAAAGGGTGAATTCATGAAAGAAATGCTACTCGAACTGTGTTGTAAGGGTTGAACTTCTATAGATAAAAAGATGGGGAAATGGATGAAAAAAGCGTTCCACGTGGAGAAAATTTTAATAGCGAAGCATCTTTAAAAGCATGTGTAAAGAATGGCAAATTTGCTGTTCTATTTGCTGGAGAAGGTCCAAGAACAACAGCAACAATAACAAAGGTAATTGCTGCTAACATTTACTGAGCACTTAACTGTGTTGTCAGGCACTCCCTAAGCATTTTACCTCCATTATCTCATTTAATCTTCATAACCACCTGTGAGGTAAACGTTATTATTCTCATCTTACGTATTAGGAAACAGAGGCATAGAGAGGTGGGGGCACTTACTGAGGTTACCGAGCTAGTAAGAGTGGTGGAACCTGAATTTACACTGGGTAGTCCGGCTCTAGAGCTTCATCTTTTATAAAAAAAATTTTTTTTTTCTTTATTGATTTTAGAGAGAGGAAGGGAGTGGGAGAGAGATAGAAACATCGATGAGAAAGAACATCGACTGGCTGCCTCCTGCATGCCCCCCACTGGGGATTTGGCCCACAACCTGGGCATGTGCCCTGACTAGGAATCGAACCGGCTACCTCTTGGTGCATGGGTCAACGCTCAACCACTGAGCTACACCGGCCGAGCTAGAGCTTGAACTCTTAAGCACTCTACTGCAGGCTCATTCTGTGGAGAGTTATGAATATGGGGTCCACTGATGGGTTTTAGGAGGTCCATGAGTCCTATGAAACTGTACGCAAATTTTTGAGTGTATGTGGATTTTTCTGGGGAGAGGGTCCTTGGCTTTCACCAAATTTTCAAAGGAGTTTATAACCCAATAAGGATTAAGAACCACAGTGTATGGGATCCTGTGGCGTAAGGCTGGACATGGATAAGTATACTCCAAGTGGAGAACCCTGAATGGACGAGGCCCTCAAGAGAATGGAAGGTACTAAAAATACTGAGCTGTAAGCCACATAAAAGAAAAAAAAGAGTATTTTGGCAGATTACTAACATATGCAAATAAGACTGGGTTTTGTGAATTCGTGGATATTGCAGAAGAAGGGAGAAAATGGGAAATTGACAATGGGTTTTTTTTTTTAAAGAAAATCACCAAAAAATGAGTGAGATTGTCTGACTCATAAATCATGAATGAGCTTTTCTGACTTCCCACCTCTCTTAAAATGGAACTCACAAGGTTGTTTATATTACAATTGCAACATATATAATATGATTTACATTTAAAAGATTTTTTAAAATACCATTTACATTTTGTTCACAATTTTTCTATTTATCTCCTTTGAAGAGAGGAAGTCTATAAAATGAAGGGAGTGTGTGTCAATTATAAAAACAGTCTCATTTAAGGCAATCTCACATTTAAAATGGGTCTTTTAAAGGAGAACTTTTTTTTTAAGTGGGAGTTTTAATTTGGTCCAGTTCTACTGATCTCAAATAACAACCTTGACCCATGTTCGTACATACAGCAGCCCCTACTTTGCCAGCAGCTACCACCTGTGACATACTGTATTTTTCAAGATGACACATGGATCATTCTTCTGTCAGTCACTTAAACACTGTGTTGCCAGGATTCTAACTTCTCAATCAATAGGTTCTCTGTGGGCCAAAAACTTAGGTTTATTTCCATTTATATGCTTCTGATTTCTAAATAGTGAACTCCAGTCTTGACTTCTCCCAGCTCAGACATATACTAATTTATTCATTCAACAAATATTTAAGGACAACTATTGTGTATCAGACAGTGGGACAATGCCAACAAGGTCCCTATCTTATGTTCCTGTAAGTGTGCCAAAAATAAACAAGCAAATAAAATAATTATAGACCATGATTTGCTGGCTGAAGATAGAATATTGAACAAGTGCATCTAATTTCACTTCCTTCCAAAACCTCAGTAAAATCCCATTGAAAGGATATTATTTTAAGGACATAATACCCAAAAAACAGAGAGAGTGGGAGAAGTGATAGCAATAGATTTCTGAAATCTAGAAAGCACACCAGAAGTGAAAATGACTTCATGGACTCAAGAAAGTCAAAGGGAAAGCCAAGAACAATTCTTAAGAGGCTTAGGAATTGACAGCCCCAGGCAACTCCAAAGAGATGAAATAAGGAAGATTGGTTAAAGACTGATTGATTGAGAAGCATTTGGATCTCCAAAATCTTCTCCCCTCTGTGCCATGGGGTGATTGCCTCTCCCCAAACGTTGAGACTTATTCCCTGGAAAGGGTTTCTGGACTGGGAGGTCTCCAGACACAGGGAAAGGTAGAGTTGTCATTACTGAAAATAGGAGTCCTTAAGTAAATGATGCACACTAGTGTTGAGATAGCCCCTAGCCCTGGTTCCTCTAGGAATTCAACTAGGCTCTTACTCTCAGGAGAGTGGGTTGCTCTAAGGAAAATGACTAGCCTGAGAGAAAAGAGATGAAAGGAGGGAACATTGGGAGAGGGAGTCCCCAAATCATGGTTCAGTGAGATCTTCCTGTAATTAAGCTCATCATCACCAAGTCCCCCCCAAATATATGAAGATCCCAATCACATTTTTAAGTCTCCCACATAAATTAACAATTTAGGAATAAAAGAAGTCTGAGAACATTGCTATAGACTGAATTGTTCCCCCCGCCCCTCAATTCATACACTGAAGTCCCAATCCCCAATGTAACTATTTGGAGATAGGGCCTTTAGGAGGTAATTAAGTCAAATGAGGTCATAAGGGTGGAACACAAGCCCAATAGGATTAGTGTTCTTATAAAGAGTGACACCAAAGAACCTGCTCCTTTTCCACACATGCACACAAAGAAGAGGTCATGTGAGCACATTTGCAAGCCAGGAGAGAGCTCTCACCAGAAACCAAATTGTCCAGCACTTTGATTTTAACCTTCCCAGCCTCCAAAACCATGAGAGAAAAATTTCTATTGTGTAAGCCACCCAAAAACTGCTATTTTGTTATGGCAGCTCAAGCTTACAAATACAAACATCTCCAACAAAACAGAAAGAAAAATAGCAATATGGAGGAAACTGAGGCTATCTGGGGGAAAAAATACTTAAAAACACTATTAGAGAAATGAAAACACACATCCACACAAAAACTTGTACAGTCCAGTCATGTGCCATTCAACGAGGATATGTTCTGGGAAATGCATAGTTAGGCGATTTCATCAATGTGCAAACATCATACAGTGTGCTTACACAAACCTATTACATACCTAGACTATATGGTATGTTGTATATACCATTGTCATATATACTCAGTTTCTAAAAAAACTAAATGTAAGCATACCATACAACCCAGCAACTGTACTCCTAGGCATCTATCCCAGAGAAATGAAAATTAATATCACACAAAGAACTGTACCAAAAAGTTCATATCTTTATTTATAACAGCCCCAAACTGAAAGCAACCAAATACCCCACAATAGTTGAACGGTTAAATAAACGGATATACATCCATACCACAGAATACTAATCAGCAATAAAAAGGAATGAACCATTGCTACAGGAAACAATTTGGATGCATTTCAAGGACATTATTCTAGTGAGAAAAAACCAATCTCAAAAGGTCATATACTGCTTGATTCTGTTTATGTAATATTCTCAAAATTACAAATTGCAGAAATGGAGAACACAGTGGTTGCCAGGGGTTAGGATAATGAGGGGGAACAAAGTAGATATGACTAGGAAGGGGTAGTATAAGGGACATATTGATGGACTAGTTCTGTATCTTGATTGCAAAGTCTACAAATGTGCAAATCTTGATTATATTAAATCTACACATGTGATTTTTAAAAAAAGGCCTAGAACTATACCCACATTGTACAAATGCCAATTTTCTGGTGTGATATTGTACTATACTTATGTAAAATATAATCATTGGGGGAACATGGGTGAAGGGCATATGGGAGTACTTTGTACTGTTTTTGCAAATTCCTGTGAATTTGTATTTATTTCAAAATAAAACTTTTAAAAAAGGACATCAGAGTGAAAAACAGCTCTTAAGAGTTAAAAACATTATGGCAGAAATAAAAAACTCATTAGAAAGATTGGAAGGTAAAGTTAAACAAATCTCCCAAAGAGAGCAAAAAGACAAAGATGTGGAAAACAGGAGATAAAACTTTTTAAAAACAATTAAAGAACTAGTCATATAGAAGCAACGTCAGAATAATGAATTCAAGAAAGAGAGGATGGTGCCTGGCCAGTGTGGCTCAGTGGTTGAGCGTTGACCTATGCACCAAGAGGTCAACGGTTCGATTCCCAGTCAGGACACATGCCCAGGTTGTGGGCCTGATCCCCAGTAGGGGGCATGCAGGAGGCGGCTATGTTCTCTCTCATCAATGTTTCTATCTCTCTCTCCCTCTCCCTTCCCCTCTCTCTAAAAATCAATAAAGGAAAAAAAAAAAAAGAGGATGGAGAAAATGGAAGGGAGAAACTCAACAACAAAATAATTTTAAAAAAATTTACAGAACAGAGAGACATGAGTTTCTGTGCCCAACAATATGGGTGAAAATAGGCTCGAGCAAGGAATATTTTTTGTGAAAGATGATGACACTGGGGACAAAGAAAAGCTTCCAGAAAGGAAAAATCAAGTCGCATACAAAGGCACAGAATGGCTTCGGACTTCTCCACAGTAACACTTGATGCTAGACGACCACAATGCAATGTTTTCACAATGCTGATGATTTCCAACCAAGAATTCTATACTCAACCAAACTCTCAGGCCAATACATGTTAAGGTAGAGTAATAACATTTTTAGACATGCCTAACATTTTAGGCATAAATAAAAACACTTATTTCTTACGCACTCTTTCTCAAGAAACTACAGGAAACTGTGCTTCACTGAAAATGAAGCTGGGCATCTTCATTTAGGACACAGATGTATAAATCACACATCCCTGCCTCCCTACAACCCTCTTTCACCACTATTCCTGATCTCATTAGATGGCATCACACCAATGAGTAGCCCAAGCTGAGAACCTAAGTCATCCATCCCTCTCTCATTTCTCAAAGCTAATCATGAAGTCGTGATGATTCTACCCCCTAAATATTTCTCAGTGCTGTCCCCAGTGCATGGCCTTACTTTAGGTCTGTAACATAATAACCACCCAACCAGTGTTCCTATCCCCAGTCTTGGGCTCCTCAAATCCATTCTCCACAATGTGTCTCCACCATGTGCCTAAAATGCAAATCTGATCATGTCACGCGTTACTTAAAACTCCGCAAAAGGTTCTTGAATTCTGGCCAGCAGACAAGATAAACACGTGGCGGTTTCACTGCCACTTGTCACACCTCCGTCCCCCACCTGCATCGCAGAGACTGGAATCCACCGTGGCGCTCGCGGGGAACGCCTAGGCTCAGCCTCACAACGTTCTCAGCAGAGCTCACAGGTCACCATGCGATGACCCACGTGCAGCTCCGTTCACAGCAAGGCGGGGAACCTGAGCGCGGCACAGAGGGCCCTTCCAGGCCTGCCTCCTGCCGCCCCTTCGCTCCACTCCTGCGGTCCTGCCTGCAGGGCTTCTTCACCTGCTCATAACCTCGCCCTTTCAGGCCATCTCTAGGACCCTCTGTCCCCAAGTGGAGTCCCATCCTTCCTCTGTGCCCTCTTGACACCGTGTCCCCACCCACGCTGCGTGCAGGTTCTGTTACATGGCTCGCTCGCCGGACTGCACTCAAGCACAGAGGCCTTGCCTTGCCCTTTGCATCGCCAGCACCCACTCCCACGTGGGAGCCCCATAAACACTGGCTGAATTTAAATGAACACAAATGCTGAGGGCACGAGGGGTGAAACAGACAGAGTAAAAGGTCCTGTGGGCGGGGGTGAAACGAATGTCAGATGTTGCGTCCTTTCTAAAAGGTCTGCTTATTCCTGCTCTTTCCGTATTCCCATAAGAGAGGATGGCTCCTTCGGATTTTGTCCCGTCAGTGTTCGGGGGCTTCGATGGCTGTTACTTAGGTTTTGTATCTGCCGCTCCTAAACTGGAAGCCCTCTGAGGGAAGGGACTGTGTCTTGATGCACTGGGCTCCTCTCGGCGACAAGCACCGGCGTGCAGTGGGCAGGTGCGGGTGGCCCTCCCACGGGCTGCCGGCCAGGCTCCGCGCCCCAGGCCCGCCCCACCTCCCTCCGCCCTCCTCGCTCCAGACCCCTCCTCACGCCGCCGCTTCCCGCCTTCCGGGCGGCGGAAGTCGCCGGCTGCTCGTCCCTGCCCACGTGGAGCCTTTTCCGGTGCGCCCGCCCCTCCGCCTCTCCGATCCGGACCTGGCCCTCACCTCAGGATTCCCAATGTGCCTCCGGACAGACATATTTGCTCCAACCGACCACGCTCAGGGTTCTAGCCTCACCGGTTGCCTCTAACCCTAACTTCCTACCCCCACAACCTCGCTCAGCCGCCTCCCTACAACCTCTTCTCCGATTGGCTAGCCGTCCCCGGCCAGCCAATGGAGGCCCCGTTTACTACCTCCTCGCAGGGTCTGGTTAGAGCGAGACTCCGCTCAATGGTTGCCAAGGGCAACGCGGGACGCCGGCTGCGGAGGCCTTTTGTGCTCTCCGCTGGGCCCCACCGGCTCCAGCGTTAGCGCGGGAAGAGGGGCGCGGGGGAGGGGCAGGCTAGTGCCTGAGCGTGGGCGGCTGCGCAGATCCCGAGGGGGGAAGGGGCTCTAAAACAGGGAGGGGGTGGTGGTGGGCCCTCGGGAAGGGGCTCTAAAGCAGGGCGGGGGTGGTGGGGGGAGTGTGTGGGGGTGGTGGTGGTGGTGGTATCGGAAACAAATGTTCTAGCAACTGTGGAAGAACAAATAGGGTACAGGGCACAAACCACTACCACCACCACCCTCACCCTTAAGGCCATTTCAAACATCTGGACTACTTCTTCCACAATAGGGAACAGATACGGGACAGGATTGTTCAGCAGGGATGAGAATCTGTAGCTTATTATTTTCAGGTTAAGTTAATATGCAAATTATGCAAAATATCGTGTAAATACAGTAATTAGTGTTGCTTTAAAAGCTTTTAGCTAGCTAGAGAACGGCAGTCTTAATTGCAAAGTACACACACCATTCTGTGATTCATGATTCATTTAACAAATATTTAATAAGCACCTTATGAGAAAAGCTGCAGAAGGTTTTGTGGAGGATGGGAGGATGACTAAAACCCAATGCCGTTGTCATGGAAACCATTGTGACTCCTGCCATCAGCCACCACCTGTTCTTATTCCAGATCTGAAAATTAAGTCCTAGCACCTTTACAAAACAATCACACACAGTATGACTTGGCTCCAGAATGTCCCACCAAATCCATCAAAATTATTGTTTCTTTTTACATGGGAGGAACAACACAGTAACCCTTTGTTCTTTACTCTAAGTTGTTTTTCCAGGGATGGAGAAAGGTTACTCTGAACTGTTCACATTCCTGGTTCTCTGCTTGTGAATAACAGCATACATGTGAGCTATTTTAGGGTCTGTGCAGATGACCCTTTCAACAGCATGGCCTCACATGCCCTGTCTTCTCAGACACTTCAGCATCCCACCCTTAGGGCCAGCCAGAATTGGGTTATCACTAAAGTGGTTGACTCCTAGGATCTTACACTGGCCACAGCTATTTCTTGCACTTTCAAGCTACTTACTGAGTTTTGTCTGAACTTCCCTAGACCTTAAACCTCTCTAAAACCCCCAGTTTCTCACCCCTTCACTAGAATAAGGAAGAGTTTTGGGGTGGCAAAAAATTGGAAGAAGAGTGGTGGGGAGGATATTTATCTAGAACTTTTTGTATAGCAAGCAGAAACTTCTAACATATTACTACTTAGAATGTATACTTGTCCTTAATCTGTGCACTGTAAGGGTAGGGTGATGATAGAAACTATGGGTAGAATAAATGGGAGAAAGGCGAGAAGAGAGGAAGATAATAAGGGGCTAAACTGAGAGGTGGTGAGAAGGAGCAGAAAAGATATAAAGACATTTGTTAGTAAAATTAAGTTATTGTATACATGAGAAAGAGGCAAGGGATGCAAGGAATGGGATGGCTATAATTTTTCTAACTTGGAGGACTGAACAGATGAGTAATAATTCATTAATCAAGTTTAAGAAAAATGGAACATACATGGAAATTATAGAAAGTTGTGTTCTTGGGTCCAACTGTCAGAGATGCTGACTCTGTGTGTCTGGGGTGGGGTTTAGGAATCTGTAATTTAAATACATGTTCCCCCTCTCCCACCCTTTGGTTCTGATGCACAGAGTCCAAAGGCCACACCTTGAGAGACTGTGCTCCAGAAAAATCATTTCCTTTATATTTTGCCTCAGTGGAATCCTTGGAAAGCTTAGAGCTATAAATCAGAAGACTTTTAGCATCATGAGTTTCTTTTTACGATTCCCTTTGGATCCTGCTATACCAAAATTGCATCAAAATTAAAGCAAGTTGCTTACCCCAAATATGAAGAACAGTACATGGCACAAAAAGATAATTCACAGAAGAAAAACATTCGATAAACATGTGAAGAAATGTCCAACTAATAATGAAAGAAATACAAAACCAAACAGCTAGATCCCATTTTTCAACTACCAACTGGACAAGGTTTTTTGTTTTCTCTTTTTTAATGATAATGCTCAGTGCCATGCTCATACATTGTTAATATGAACAGAAAGAAGTGTGACCATTTTGAAAAGTAATTTGAAAGTAAGTATCCAGAAGCTCTAAAATCTTAATAATCTGAGAATTCCTCCTAAGGAAATAATCAGATGCACAAAGATTACAGCCATAGATAGTTACTGGAATTGTATGTAAAATGATAAAAAAAACAAAAACAAACAAACAAAAAAAACACCTGAAACAATCTAACGGATCATCAGTTAAAAATGATTAAACTACATGATGGCTATCCATAAAATGTAATATTATAGGATAATATTAAAAAGTATGTTTTAAGGAATAATTAAGGTAATGGAGAATTACTCCTGATATAGTAAATGGAAAGAGCTGGAAAACAATTTTTAATTTAATATAATCCTGATTTGTGAGGGGGGGAAAAACACAGGTATCCACAAAAAAATTGTTTTAAAAATATTTAAAATGTAAACCATCTCTGGATTATGGAATATGGATATTTGTTTTATTTTTTACACTTTTGTGTATTTTACAGATTTTCTTCAGTGGCTATGAATTAATTTTATACCTTAATAAAAACATTCACCCCCTGAGAAACAAAAAACCTCATTCTTACTTCAGCCTGAAAATTGTCTATGGCATTTGTCTGGGCCCATTTAGACCTGAGCTGAATTCCGTAATTCCGTTATTTGAAGTGCAGTTTGCTCATTCTTGGCAGTAAAAGACTCTTCAAGCACTTGAGTAAGATCCTTGCAATCAGAGTTGTAATTGCTAAGAGGTTAGAGCTTTGTTTGTAAGAGAAGGAGTTCTGATTCTTTTCTTTAAAAGTTCCTACTTCCACTGATTAATCTTATTTTTCATGAAGTTAGAAGTGCTCTTGTGAACTTCCATTTGCTTGATGTCTTCTTTTTAACCCTGTATGTGTTCCAAAAGCTTTTAGTTTCTGCAGAGTTGGTGGGAGGCCCAGGGTGGTTTAAGGATAGTTAGTATTTCAGGTGCTCCTGTGCTTGGTCAGTGGGCATTTTGGTGTCAAGCAGTCTGGCCCTCTTCTGAGCCTAAAACCCTTTGGACTCTCTTCATCCTGAATCCATCTTCTTGTCCAGCACGTGCCATCCAATTAGCTCTCCATCCCCTCACCCTCAGCTCTCAGCCTGGTTTCCTGATCAGAGCCCAGACCCTCCCCTCAGACCTGTCTCAAGAGGTTGCTTCTCCAATATGGGCCTTGGCTCCCTTCCTTGGCTTCGTTTATCTTCATTCCCTAAATGACATACACTTTCAGATGCTTAAGAAAACAATTCTGCCCAATTCAGTCTAGTTCTGGGGTCCTTCCTCTGCACCCCAGAAATGGAACAGCAGCTGAGGCAGTAAACCCACAGGTCCACAGGCTCCACCCTGTGATAAAGTCCCTGTAGTTTGCTAACAATTTGGTATCGTTCTACCTGGTGGTGGCATGTGCTCGAGGGAGGAGCACACTAGCCTCTGAGTGGAGGGCTGACCCTTGTCCACCTCCTGCTTAGGCCAGAGTTGAAGTACAAAGCCTGAGCCCAAAGGCCTCAACCATCCCTGCAGCCTCTCCCAGGGGAGTAATACTTATCTCCCAGGATTCCTTTGGGTCATCACAGGGTACACTGCTTTCTGGTGAAACAAAGAAATAGCATTCTGGTTGCTTACTTGATTGGGTTGCTATTTCCATGTATGCGGTTCTGCAGCCACATTTGAGTGCCACATGGGACCCCTAGCTATGGTAGAAAAGGTGTATGATGTCCCCTCCCAGGGAGATCAAAGATCTTTACCACCTATGATCGAGCCCAGGGCATTCAGTCATCACATGCCACATTCTGTTTCTGGCACAGAACAATGGTCTGTCACAGACCCAGTTTCAAGAAGACACTGAGTAGCCAACCTGGGTCTCAGAATGGTTTGCCCCATGGGGATGGAGGAGGAGTCAGTGTTGGGAGGTAACTGTCACTCTGGGCCCACTGTACAGCTGAAGAGCCCTTTCCCCATGAAAAAGCCAGTAAATGTGGCTCAAGCGTGTCAGATGTTCACATTTCTCAAAATAATCTAGAAATGTAGGTTTTCATGTGAAATCCGCAGGCCATCAGCTTGCAACCCCTGTGCTAGACTCTGCAAATGTAACTTTTGTCCTTCACGGAGATGGCACCCATAGTAAAAACAATGGGAACTCTGCTTCTACTTAGGACGTAGAAGGCTGCAAGGGCGATCACACCCATCCTACCGCTGAGAGAAAGTGGATAATCTACAAAGTCATAAATTTTCTTGAATCCTTTAGAGAGCTGAGATCACAAGACAGTCACATAACCAAATTCCAAAAAGTGCCATGCCCTAGTGAGGCGAGGAGAGACGTACAAACTGGTCCGCATTTGGCAGAACACCGAAGAAAAGGTGACTACCATAGAAGTGGGTAAAAAAAAATTAGCTAAAATTTTCACTAATTCCTAAAGGCTGAGTTTGGGTTAGTGGATCAGTTTAGAATAACTGGGAGCCTGTGATGGTTAATTTTATGAGTCAACTTGTCTAGGCATGGTACCCAGATATTTGGTCAAACACTATTCTAGATGTTTCTGTGAAGGTGTTTTTAAAATGAGAGTAATATTGTTTGGCTGGTGTGGCTCAGTGGTTGAGCGTCGACCCATGCACCAAGAGATTGCCGGTTCGATTCCCGGTCAGGATTCATGCCCAGATTTTGGGCCCGGTCCCCAGTAGGGGGTGTGCAGGAGGTGGCCGGTTGATGTTCTCTGTCATGGATGTTTCTATCTCCCTCTCCCTCTCACTTTCTCTCTCTCTAAAATCAATAAAGGAAATAAATAAATAAATAAATAAATAAATAAAATGAGAGTAATATTTAAATCAGTAGACTTTGAATAAAGCAGATAATCCTCCATCCCATCCTGTGGGTGGGATTCATCCAATCACTTGAAGACTTTAGAAAAAGACTGAGGTCCCGTTCTGCCCTGAGGGTCACCACAGGAGGGGTAGAAGCAAAACCATCATTCTCACTCCCAGGGAACCCAGTAAACATCTAGTGCTTCAGGGGGAAGGACAGAAGCAAAAGCTATTTGCTCTGGTGAAAGGGGTGCAGGGGTAGAGAGGTCATAAAAACCTCTTAGGTCCAAGAACCTGTGCCAATATAAAGCAGAGGTAGACTACCACTGGAGGAGAATCGGTACCATTCTTCTGCCCAAGGCCCACCAAAGTTACAAGGCAGAGTTTGGTTATTATGAGGGAGGTAAGGGGAGGAGGGTAGAAACATCGAGAAGGTCCCACTCCTCAGGTCCAGGTCCACAGGCCTTGTCAAGAATGAGGCTGCACCGGGAGGATCAGGACTACTGCCTATCTCCACTACATCCTAGCAACAGGCCGCAAGGCAAGACTGGCGGAAACCCCACTTGGCGGTACAAGTGTGCAGGTGCTTTTGAAGGCCAGTGGCAGAGCAGGAATACTGAGAAAAGCCCTCCAGGAACCCATTCCTCACACTAAACACAAGGTAGTGGCACTCACTGAATAGGACTGTAAAGATAGTAACAGCTAAAATCAGCTCAACTACTGACAAGATGAACTCAACACCTCACAATAATAGCCTAGCAGAAGAAGAGGCATGACTGTTTCCAGGCAGAAATACTATTTTCCTCAGTCTCCATTGGCTTCTACTCAGACTGTCCAGCATTCACTAAAAAATTATAACAATAAAAAAGAAAAGAAAAATGAGAGGGAGTGGGGGGCTTATCACCAAGAGACAAAGCAATGAACAGAACCAGATCCCAGCAATAAAGACCTATCAGATAGGAACTTCTAAATAACTATGACTAATATATTTAAAGATCTAGTGGAAATGTGTGTAAGAATATATGAGGTATTTTGGCAGATAGATGGGAAACTATAAAAAGCAAAAGCGATTTTAAAAATATATCAAAGAAGAACCCTTATAATAGGATCATCAGCAGACTAGCTTCTGCTAATGAAAGTAGCTGTGGGGGGCAGGGGGGAGGGATGAGATAAACCAAAGAACTTATATGCATGCATGCATAACCAATGGACATAGACAACAATGCTTGGGGTGGGTGGGATAGGGAGGAGGGTGTCTGCGGGGGGGAAAAAGGAGAAACATCTGTAACAAAAATAAATTAATAAAAAAAAACTAAAAAAAAAAAAAGAAAGTAGCTGTGAAATTGGAGATAGTATATTAAAAATGAAACCTAAAGAGAAAAAGATGGGGAAGAAGGGTACAGAAGATAGAATTTTTAAATTGTGGGAAAATATCAAGGAGAAGATAGAGAATGGGGCAGAAGAAACATTTAAAGATGTAATGACCAAGAATTTTCCAAAATTAAGCAACAACAACAAACTACAGATCTGAAAAGTTCACAGAACCTCACACAGCATAAATATAACCAAACCCAAACAAAATCAAAATAAAACATACCTATATACTCATCATAGTCAATCTGCTGAAAACCAAAGAGTTCTCTCTTTTGAGAAAAATCCAAAAAGCAGCCAAAAAAGAAATATTACATACAAAAGAAGAAAGACAGAATTACAGCAAACTTTTCGTCAATGCTATATAAAACAGAAGGCAATGGAGGGATCCTTTTTAAGTGTCGATAGGGAAAAAACATCATCACCCTAGAATTCTATAGTCAGTGTAAATATCTTTTTAAAATGATGATTATATAGACTTTTTCAGACAAACAAAAACTGAAGCAATTCATTGCCAACAAACCCGTATTACACAGAATAGTAAAGGAAGTTCTTTGGCAGAAAGAGTATGATACTAGCAGAAATTCTGACATACACAAATGAAGAGCAATGGAAATGATCAAACGAGGGCAAATATAAAAGACATTTTCTTTTTATTTTTATTCTCTTTAAAAGAAAATTTACTATCTCAGTACAAATAATAATAGTGTATTATGGAATATATAAAACGTAGTATTAAAATGCATGACAACAATAACACAAAGGTTAGGAGAGAAAATTGAGGTGTACTATTTATTGTAAGGTTCTTAAACTATACATGAAGTGGGAAATTATTTCAAGGTAGACTATAATAAATTTAGTATGTATATCATAAACCCTAGAGCAACTACTTTAAAAAGAGTCATAACTAATAAGCCAATAGTGAAAATAAAATGAATTAATCAAATTTCCCAATTATTCCAAAGAAGACAGGGAAAAAAAATAAAGATTAACTAAGACAAATATAAAATGAATAGCAAGATATTCAGAATAAATCAAACCATATTAATAGTTAAATATGGATGGTCTAAACCAGGGGCATAAATTATGGCTCTCAGTTCAAATCTAACCTGAACTCTGTTTTTGTAAAATGAGTTTTAGTGGAATTGAATCATTATGTATATACATGAAACTAAGATAATGTTATATATCAATTATGTCTCAATTTTAGAAAAAAAAAAAAGAAAAACCAAAAAAGTGAAGAAGCATCCAGCTGAGTCTCAATCAATTGAAAGAATTGTGAAAAATAATAAAATAGTTGTTTTAAGCTAAAAAAAAATTTTATTCAACATCGTCACATCCATTGATTGATGTATGGTCTATGGCTTCTTTCTCACTACAATGGCAGAACCGAGCAGTTGCAACAGAGACCGGATGACTTGCAAAGCCTGAAATATTTACTATCTGTCCCTTTACAGAAAATGTTTGCCAACTTCTGGTATAAACACCAAATGGTGTTGGGAAAACTGGATTTACACATACGAAATAATGAAGTTGAACCTTACACTGTATACAAAAATGAACTCAAAGTAGATCAAAAGCCTAAATGTAAGAGATAAAACTATACAACTCTTAGAAGAAACATAGGGGGAAATCTTCATGACATTGTCAAGGCAATTTATTACTAATATGATCTCTCAAGAAAAGCTCATAGTCCAATGCAAATTAGAAAAACAATTACAACATTCAAATATCTCTACATTCCCAAAGACCAATAATTCTCCTAATTCATGCTTTTGGCCCTTATTTATCCCAGAGTTCTGTAGTCATCAGCTGATTCTCTCCCCACACAATTTATTTGCTTCCTCTTGATTGTTTTATAAAGTCTGGTGTTTTATAGTTGCTTTTGCTCACAACCTCTCAGCTGACCAAATACCATTATTTTATTATTTTTTTTTATTTATTTTATCCTCACCCGAGGACATTTTTTCATTTTTTGTTCAGATAGAGTGGGAGGGAGAGAGAGGAAGAGAGAGAGAGAGAGAGAGAAACATCGATGTGAAAGGGACACATCGAGTGGCTGCCACCCGCACGACCAACCAGGGCCAGGGACAAACTGCAACCGAGGTACATGCCCTTAGCGGGAACCGAACCTGGGTCTCTCTGGACCGCAGGCCGACGCTCTAACCGCTGAGCCAAACCGGCCAGGGCCCAAATACCATTATTTTAAAATGTGTGTTTCTTTCCTAAAGATCAGAACTAAGAGTACAGATGACAAACACTTTGAAAACTATGTATAAACATAAAAATATCCATGGTTATATTAATTTTTTTCCTTTATTGATTTTAGAGAGAGGAAAGGAGAGGGAGAGAGAGATAGAAACATCGATGAGAGAGAACATCAATTGGCCACCTCCTGCATGCCCCCCACTGGGGATCGGGCCCACAACCTGGGCATGTGCCCTGACCGGGAATCAAACCGGCGACCTCCTGGTGCATGGGTTGATGCTCAACCACTGAGCCACACTGGCCTGGCTCCCTGGTTATATTATAAATCACTTCATTTTTAAGTCTAAGCTACAACTTTTGATACAGCCCGTGCAAAGGTTGGAGAGGTAGGAAACTGATATCACGTGGCTTGTATAACGAATACATTATGGTTTAAATTTGGCAATTCATTATACCACTGCTTCAGAGAATTGACTGTTTGGTTCTGGTATATAGCATATCGGCTGTCTGGAAACACAGGGCTGACCTGATGTGAGAGGCCACTGCCAATGGCGGGGTTCATGGGGCTGGAGGGCCCGGACGGAGGCACAAAGCTGTCTGCATAACTGGAAAATTCATACCTGGTGCTGGGGAGACAGAGGGCAGAGCTGCTGTCCGGGTTCGAAGGAAGGGTGTTTTGGTGCACTGTGCTCGGGGAAGCAGCTGAGGTTTGTGAACCGTGCTGCTGGGGTCTGACCCGGCTGCAATGAAGAAGATGGTCAGCCATGAAGTTCCTTTGTAAACCAGCACAGAAAGTTCAATGCAAAAGCTCACAATTACCCAGCCGTCAGGAGTATCTACTGCTCAGACCAAATGTTCATTTCCAACTGCATTTCTTAACGTGCACATATCTTCACACGTGCAAGTACATGACTTATTTATATACTTTCATGGCAAACTCACCCAGAATAGGAATTCAGAAATCACATTAACAATGCTAACAAACCAATTTGGGTTGTGAATGTTATTAATCAACATAAGAATGAACTGATGTAAGAGTTGCAGGTCTCAAATTTCTTTAGCAAATATACTTTCCAAGCACCTGAGTATCAGTGCAATAGTATAGTTTTGAACGCCTGGAATGCAATATTTTATAATCCAAAATAATTTTGTCTTATTTATCCCATTCACCTCTATGTGTGAACAGTGACTTCATCAAAGGTCAGTTACCTTCTCTAAATTACTACTGCACTTAGTATATGTGATAGAACTTCAGTTAATTGCACACTGGAGTACAAATGTAGAGGTAATTTTTTTTTAATCCTCACCCGAGGATATTTTTCCATTGATTTTCAGATAGAGTGGGAGAGAGGGAGGGAGTGAGAGAGAGAGAGAAACATGAATATGAGAGAGACACATCGATTGGTTGCCTCCCGCACAACCCCGACCAGGGCTGGGGATCAAACCCCAACTGAGGTACAAACTCCAACTGAGGTACGTGCCCTTGACCAGAATTGAACCCGTGACTCTTTGGTCCAAGGGCCGATGCTCTAACTGCTGAGCCAAACCAGCCAGGGCGAGGTAAAATTTTAACAAAAGAAAAGCAAATTTCACACTGGCCAGTTTTTCTCAGTGGTTAGAGCATCGGCTGGTGGACCAAAGAGTGGTGGGTTTGATTCTGGTCAAGGGCGTTTACCCCGGTTGGGGTTTGTACCTCAGTTGTGGTTTGATCCCCAGCCCTGGTAGGGGTTGCTCGAGAGGCAACCAATCCATGTGTCTCTCTCACATCAATGTTTCTCTCTCTCTCTCTCTCCCTCCCCCTCTCTCTGAAAATCAATGGAAAAATATCCTTGGGTGAGGATTAAAAAAAAGAAAGAAAAGCAAATCGCATATATTTTTTAAAAGGTTATTTGGTTTCATTGTTTTCAAATATTGAAATAGGATCATATTACAACACAATGTATATAGAGAGATTCAGATATGTCCCAGAGCAAACTATGTTTCTGAAATTTGCCTGGTACATTCAGGACAACCTGATATAATGTCATTAACATACAAACCTCAACGGTGTCATCATGGCTTCCTTAGAATCAGCAGCAGGGAGAGCTACGGGGAGTTACATTTCAACACCTTGACTCCTTTCCTCCATTCCTTGTGGAACAGTGGTGGGCTGGTACAAGGTCTCCCGCAGTTGGTATGTTGGCAAGGTGGGCATGGCAGTGGGAGGGAATGTCCCCTGCCCCCAATGAGATGGTTGAAAGCCATCTGTTGATTGGCCCCAGCTTGCTTCCTCCACCTTGCAAGGCGGTTGCTAAACCAGACCTGTACTCAGCCTCTGTGAGCTTTGCCCTCTGTGCCAGTTCTTTCCTGGTGTAAATATCAGGGAAGTGGGTTCTCTCAAACACTCATTCCAATTCTTCAAGCTGTTCTGCTGTGAAGATGGTTCAGCCCGCACTGTTTTCTCTCTGGAGGCAAATCGGGTCCAGAGTCAACCTCAGCGCCTTCATCCGACTGGGGTGCCGGGGCTTCAGTGAAGAAAAAGCAGAGCAGGCTGTCCTGAAATGTGTAGACTTACCAAAGTTGTATTAGCCTGACTTTGTAAAAAATATAAGGCAGTCTTTTTGGAGCCTGCCACCACTTCTCCTAAGAACCAGCCTGGAGTAAGTGTTATGTCAACTAAAGAGACTTAAAGGGGAAGAAAATGTGACCTAAACAAACCCCTAGGAGCAGACGTCCTGCTCGGCAATTATTTCTTAAATGTAACACCAAAAGCCCAGGCAACAACAACAAAAATAATAAATAGGACTTCATCAAAATTAAAAACATTTGTGTTTTGAAGGACACTATCAAGAGAGTGAAAACATACCCTGCAGAATGAGAGAAAATATTTGCAAATCATATATCTGATATGGAATTGATGTCCAGAATATATAAAGAACTCCTAAAACTCAACAACAATGGAAAAAACCCAATTCAAAAAATTTGCAAAGGACTTGAATAATAATGTTTCCAAAGATATACAAATGGCCAATAAGCCCATGAATAGATGCTCATTAGGGAAATGCAAATCAAAACTACAATGAGCTACCACTTCATACACAGTAGGATGGCTGTTATGTAAAAACAATAACAACTACCACCAGAAACAAAGTATTGGTGAAGATGTGGAGAAATTGGAACCCTTATGCATTGCTGGTAGGAATGTAAATGGTGTCAAATGCTATGGAAAATGGTTTGGCTCAGCTGTTGGAGTGTCAGCCAGGGGACCAAAGAGTTGTGGGTTCTGTTCCGGTCAAGGGCACATACTTCAGTTGCAGTTCAGTCCCTGGCCTTGGTCAGGGTCCTGTAGGAGGCAGCCAGTTAATGAGTCTCTCTCACATCGATGTTTCTCTCTCTCTCTCTCTCTCTCTCTCTCTCTCTCTCTCTCTCTCTCTCTCTCTCTCCCTCTCTCTCTTTCTCTCTCTCTCTCTCTGAAGATAAATGGAAAAATATCCTTGAGTGAGGATTAAAAAAAAGAAAACAGGGACTCAAACAGATACTTGTACACCCATATTCATAGCAACATTATTCACACTAGTGAAAAGGTGGAAACCAGCCATGTTCATCACCTGGTGAGCGGATAAACAAAACATGGTATATACATACTCAGAGACGTTTAACATGGTAAGCTAAATGTTATTCATATTTTACCACTGTAAAACTCAAACTAAAGCTGGCTGGACTGGCTATATTAATCTTAGACAAAGTAGACTAGATCTCTTCAGTGATTCTCCATAGTCCTATGGTCAACGTCGATATTCTTCAGCATGACACACAACACCTTTGAAATTCCGTTCTCTGGCCAGCATTTCAGTTCAGTCTCTTACCAGAAAGTGCTCTGGCCGCTTTGAAGCACACACTGGCATGCCTTCTCTCACCTCCGAGTCTCTGCCTGCTACTCTTTCTGTGAGGAAGGTGTTTTTCCACTCTTCCCACTCTTCACTCTTCTACTCACCCTTTGAGATAAAGACAAAAATCACCTCTTTCTGGGAGCCTTCCCTAGCTAACCCCTACCCTCATCCCAGACTTCTGCAGGTGTTCTTTCTAAATGTCTCCACGGCACCCTGGGTCTACCACACTGGACTGTGATGGGTGATTTCCTTGCCTGCTTATCTCACTACCGCATCTCACTCTTTATATTCCTAGTGCCTACTATGGTGCCTGGCATATGGTATGCACGCGATAAAGATTTGTCAAATGAATCCGTCTGGGACAGTGCTCATGAGGGCACATGGGAGACCGGAACAACAGAAATCTACCCCTTTATCACACTGGTTGTTTCAACTTCCTTTTTCCCCTGCTGTCTAGTGTATCAGAATATAGGGTATAATGGTGAGGTATCTCCCTGAACTGATAAATAAATGTTAACCTGTGATGGTTAAACTAGTAAAATCTACACACAATAGAGGTGATTAAATGTCTGCAAATGTCATCCTCAGAAACAGGATGTAGCAGTGCCTGGAAATTTAATCAAGGCATGACGGAATGTGGAGGAAAGCTGTAACCAAATCAATGGCCTTAACAGCTGAAGAAAGAATATGTGAGCAGAAGGGGGGTGGGGGGGTCTGCAGGGAGTGCTGAAAAGTGGAGCCAAGGAACAAACATTTGTCATTATGTCTCCAGCCCTGTCAAGGGAAAGAGTTGTTTTTTGACCATTGACACAAATATGCAGTCCACCCTATATCCCTATGGATGCCACAGAGCTCATCCAATTCCCTCCCTTTGTTCTGATTTCATGCTCACAAACAACCTCTTGATTATAATTTGGCTTTCCATGTAGATTTTCCAGCAGGAGAGAATGCGCTGACCAGTCAACATGAACATCTGGTCCATTTGGCAAGGGGTGTCCTCTTTGTATATGAATGCATTTGTGTTCTGGTTTATACATCAGTCAGTTCATACACCCCAGGGGCTGCCGAGGTGCTCGGTCTCCCAGCTTTCACTGAGCCTGCCCAGGGTTCTGCTCCCCTTTGTTTGCACCCTCCCTCTACACGGGCTGAGGACACAGTGCTACGAGTCAGCCAGAGCTCCTCCAGATTTGAGCCCATCTTGCCTTGGACTTACGTTTTCCTTGTAGTGGAAAAGGGCTTTGGACCCACAGTTGGTGCTGTTGTGCAGGTCTTTCCCCAGGGCTTACCTTCCTTTTCAGAAATCTGGCCTTTGCTGTTGATATAGTGCTCATCCTCCCACACCACGATTCCTTGCTGATGTGTTTATTTACCTTAGTAATCATGTCCAAAGGATTAGGAACAGTGCTTTCAGAGGCTGGAGTTGAGATGAGTCTGGCAAGGGCTTGGGTTCAATTAGAATGGAAGAAGGAGAAGGAGACCAGCCCCTACCTGGTTGAGTTAATCTTGTTGAAATGGTTGCTTATGGTTTGGCTCAGCGGTTGGAGCGTTGGCCCGTAAACTGAAGAGTCGTGGGTTCGATTCCAGTCAAGGGCACGTACTTCGGTTGCAGTTTAGTCCTGGCCCTGGTCAGGGTGGTGTGGGAGGCAACCAATTGATGTGTCTCTCTCACATCGATGTTTCTCTCTCTCACTCGAACTTTGTCTGAAGATAAATGGAAAAATATCCTTGGGTGAGGATTTAAAAAAAAAAATGTTGCTTAGACAATACCTGTAGGCCCTAAGGCCTCAACTAATAATTTTGGTAGTCCTATGAGTGTTCTGTGGGGTGCTTTGTCTTAATGAGCTGTTTTGAGCTCTAGGAAAGTTAGGGACTAAGTTAATGGGAACTGATCAGTGCTGGGCTGGAGAAAAGCCCAGATTTTTCAGGCTGAAAGGAAGATCCATAGAAAATAGAGGGAAGGCCCTGGCCAGTTTGGCTCAGCGGTTAGAGCATCTGCCCACGGACCAATGAATCCTGGGTTCGATTCTGGCGAAGGGCATGTACCTCGGTTTCGGTTTGGTCCCTGGCCCTGGTCAGGGTCGTGCAGGAGGCAACCAGTCAATGTGTCTCTCTCACATCGACGTTTCTCTCTCTCTCTCCCTTTCTCTCCCTCTCTCTCCCTCCCACTCTATCTGAAGATAAATGGAAAAATACCCTCAGGTGAGGATGTTAAAAAAAGCTGTTTGGTGAATGGTTGTTGGGGAGCTGATACTTGCATAGTGCCTAAGCAACAAGTCACAGCGAGCTTTCCGGTGGTGAGGTACGAACCCTGCAGGGGTCAGGCTGATGTGTCTCATATCCTGGGATCAATTTCAGTGTTACTAAGAGAGAGTCAACCAGATATTATGTCCTCTGATGTGACCCAGTATAGTGTATACAGTATAGCCTATGATATGCTCTAGCCAAATATATTTAACTGGAATATATAGTTTAGATATAACTTTTATTTTATAGGAAAAAGAGGAGGTGGAGGAAGCCTCCAAATTCAGAGGATAGCATATTCTGCAAGGCAAGTCAGTTTTATGGAAAAGGGAAAACCAAAATAAAACAAAAACAGGCTCATAGAAACAGAGACCAGAGAGATGGTTGCCAGAGAGGAGGGAGATGGGGGGAGGGGTGAAAAGGTGAAGGGAAATACGGTAAATAATATTATAGAGATAAGTTTGCACAGTGATAGAGGATTACTAGAATTAGTGGAGTGATCACATTGTAAGGTATAAAAATGTCAAATCAGTATATTGTACACCTGAAATGAATATAACTCATGTAAGATTGTATACAAACTATACTTAAATTAAAAAATAGACTTAATACCCTGGCCAGTTTGGCTCAGTGGTAGAGTGTTGGTTCGCAGACTGAAGGGTCTCCGGTTCAATTCCTGGTCAAGGGCACATACCTGGGTTGCAGATTCAATCCCCAGCCTGGTTTGGGGCGTGTGGGAGGCAACCAGTCGATGGCTCTCTCTCTCTCCCTTTCACTCTCTCTAAAAATCAATGGAAAAAGATTCTTGGGTGAGGATTAACAAAAAAATTAAATTTAATTAAAAAAAAAAAGACTTAAGCCCTGGCTGGGTAGCTCAGTTGGTTAGAGCACCATCCTGATACACCACGGTTGTGGGTTCGATCCCCTATCAGGGCACACACAAGAATCAACCAATGAATGCATAAATAAGTGGAACAACAAATCTCTCTCTCTAAAATCAATTAATAAATAAAAATTTTAAAAAGAGACTTAAGGTGCATCAGAACAGAATGTATACTAGATTTATTGTGGTGATCGAATCTTAAGGAATGTAAATGTCAAATCACTATGTTGTACATCTGAAACTAATATATTATTATATGTCAGCGACACTTTAATATTTTAAAAAGGAAAGAAAAAAACAAGCAAGAAAAACCCCAACAACAACAGAAAACAAGATGTAATGTATGATCCTGGATTAGACACTGATTTGAGCAAAATAGCTGTAAAGAACATTTTTTAATCGAATGGAGAAGTTTGAATATGGATTGAGTATTAGATGAAATGAAACTTATGGCAAGGTATCTGAAAAAGAAGGTTTCAAAAAGAGTATTTAGTAATATGTCATGCTGGTTAAAACATGACATATTACATATAAACATAGAAAGATCCAAAAAGGCATTAATGTGAATAGTATCAGTAGTGTATCTCTTTTTTGAGATATAATTCACATACCATAAAATTAATTATTTTAGAGTGTAATATTCAGAGGATTTTAGTTCAGTTACAAGGTTGTGTCACTATCATCACCATATAGTTCTAAAACATTTTCATCACCCCAAAAAGAAGCCCCATATCCATTAGCAGTCACTCCCCATAGCCCCCTTTCCCCACCCCTGGTAAACAATCATCTATTTTCTCTCTCTATGAATTTGCCTGTTATGAATATTGCATATGCATGGACTCATACCGTACGTGGACTTTTGTGTCTGGCTTCATTCACTTAGCATAATGTTTTCAAAGTTCATCCATAATGTGGTCTGTGTCAATACTTCACCTTTTTTATGGCTGAACAGTATTCCATTGCATATGGATATACCACATTTTGTTTATCTGTTTATCAGTTGATAAATACTTGGTTTGTTTTAACCTTTTAGCTATTATGAATAATGCACCTATGAACATTGGTGTACAAGTTTTTGTGTGAACATGTTTTCAATGCTTTTTGTATATATACCTAGGAGTAGAATTGTTGGTCATCTGGTAACTTTATGTTAACTTTTTGAGGAACTGACGAACTGTTTTCCAAAGGGACTGTACCATTTCACATTCCCACCAGCAACGTAGAAGGTTCTAGTCCCTCCACATCCTGGCCAACGCTAGTTATTGTGCACGTTTTTTATTAGCGCTGTCCTACTGCATGTGAAGTGGTATCTCACTGTGCTTTTGGTTTTCATTTCCCTGACAGCAAATGATGTTGGGCCTCTTTTCATGTGCTTACTGGTCATTTGTAAATCTCTATAGAAATGTCTATTCAAGCCCCTTGCCAATTTAAAAACTAAGTTGTCTTTTTATTGCTGAGCTGCAAGAGTTCTCTTATATATTCTGGATATTAGACCTTTGTCATACATGTGATTTGCAAATATTCACTCCCATTCTGTGGGTTACTCTTTTACTTTTTTTTTTTTTTAATCCTCACCCGAGGACATTTTTGCATTTCTCTTCAGAGAGAGCTGGAGGGAGAGAGGGAGGAAGAGAGAGAGAGAGAGAAACATTGACGTGAGAGAGACACATTGAGTGGTTGCCACCCACACGACCCCAACTGGGGCCGGGGATGAACCGCAACCGAGGTACATGCCCTTAGCGGGAACATAGAACTCGGGACTCTCTGGTCCTCAGGCCGACACTCTAACCGCTGAGCCAAACTGACCAGAGCTATTCTTTTACTTTCTTAAAAAAGTGTGCTTTGAAGCACAAAAGTTTATGTTTTTTGTTTTTTTAAATCCTCATCCGAGGACATTTTTCCATTTATCACAGATAGAGTGGGAGGGAGGAACGGAGGGGGAGGAGGGGGAGAGAGAGAGAGAGAGAAACATCAATGTGAGAGAGACACATCGACTGGTTGCCTCCTGCAGGACCCTGACCAGGGCCAGGGACTGAACCGCAACCGAGGTACGTGCCCTTGACCGGAATCGAACCTGCGACTCTGGTCTGCGGGCCAATGCTCTAACCGCTGAGCCAAACCGCCAGGGTGAAGCACAAAAGTTTTTAATTTTGATGAAGTTCAACTTATCTATTTTTCTTCTTGTTGCTTGTGCCTTTAGTGTCATATCTAAGAAATCATGCTTAATCTAAATTCATAAAAATGTATCCCTGTATTTTCTTCTAAGCATTTTATAGTTTTACTTCATACAGTTAGGTCTTTGATCAATTTTGTATATAGTATTCGATGAGTAGGTATTATGTATATAGTATGAGGTAAGGGTCCAGCTTCATTCTTTTTCAGGTGGGTACCCAGTGGCCCAGAAACATTGTTGAAAGGACCACTTTTTACAATTGATTTTTCTGTGCTCTCAATTCTATTCTATTCCTGTATATGTCTATCTTTTTGGCAGAACCACACAATCTTGAATATTTTAGCTTTCTAGTAAGTTTTGAAATTAGGAAGTGTGAGTTCTCCAACTTTGTTCTTCTTTTTCAAGATTATTTGGGTTTTCTGGGTTTCTTGCATTTCCATTTGAATTTTAGGATCACCTTGTCAATTTGTGCAAAAATTGGTATTTGGGGATTTTGATAGGGATTGCACTGAATCTGTAGATCAATTTGGGGAGTGATGCCATCTTAGCAATAATAAATCTTCCAAGCCATTAACACAGGATGCCTCTCTATTTCCTTCGGTCTTCTTTCACTTGTTTCAACAATGTTTTCGTAGTTTTCACTGTACAGGTCTTGCACTTCTTTTGTTAAATTCATTCTTAAGTATTTTTTGATGCTATTATAAATAAAATTATTTCCCTAATTTTATTTTTGAATTGTTCATCGCTAGTATATTTTTTCTATTGTTTTTCTATTTTCTATTTCATTTCTTTCAGCTCTAATCTTTACTATTTCTGTCTTTCTGTTTGCTTTGGGTTCAGATTGTTCTTCTTTACTAGTTTCTTAACATGGGAGGTTATATTATTGACATGAAACGTTTTTCTTTTTAAATATAGCTATTTAGTGCTCCTTTCCATGGGAGCACTGCTTTTCCGGCATCTCATAAGGTTTGGTATGTTGTGTTTTCATTTTCATTCATCTCAAAGTATTTTCGAATTCCCCTTGTGACAGTTTTTTGACCCAGTGGATATTTAGAAGAATGTTGTTTAATTTCCATATATTTGTGAATTGCCCAAATTTCCTTCTATTGGTGATTTATAATTTCAGACCGTTTTGGTCAGGGAACATACTTTGTATGATTTCAATCTTTGTAAATGTATTGACTTATTTTATGGCCTTAACGTATGTCTATTCTGGAGAATGTTCCATGTGCATTTGAGAAGGATGTATATTATGATGCTGGGTGGAATGTTCTATACATGTCTGTTAGATCTAGTTGGTTAATAGTGTTAAGTCTTCTATTTCCTTGTTAATCTGTGTAGTTGTGTTACCCAGTATTGAAAGTGGATTATTGAAGTTTCCAGCTATTGTCTAATTGTTGATGGTGTCCCACAGGTCTCTGAGATTTGTTTCATTTTTCTTTATTTTTTTTCTTTCTATTTCTGAGACTGGATAAGCTCAACTAAATGATTTTCAAGTCTGAACATTCTTTCTGCCCTGGCTGGGTAGTTCAGTTAGAGCACTGTCTTCATATACCATGGTTGTGGGTTTGATCCCCGGTCAGGGCACATACATGAAGCAACCAATGAATGCATAAACCAGTGGAAAAACAATGTTTCTCTCTCCTCTCTCTAAAAATAAATAAATAAAATTAAAAAAAGAGCCCAGCCGGTGTGGCTCAGTGGTTGAGCATCGACCCATGCACCAGGAGGTCGCTGGTTCCATTCCAGGTCAGGGCACATGCCCAGGTTGTGGGCCTGATTCCCAGTGGGGGGCATGCAGGAGGCAGCCTGATGTTCTGTCTCATCAATGTTTCTCTCCCTCTCTCCCTCTCCCTTCCTCTCTCTCAAAAAATCAATAAAGAAAAAAAAATTAAAAAAAGAAAATTCTTTCTTCTGCCTGTTCAAATCTGTTTTAGAGCCCCTCCCATGAATTTTAAATTTCCACTGTAGTACTTTTCAACTACAGAATTCTTGTTTAGTTCTTCTTTTAAAAATATAATGTCTTCTTCTTTATGAATATTTTCTGTTTGATGAGACATTGTTCTCATACTTTCCTTTAGTTTTTTTTTTTTTAGACGTGGTTTTCTTTACATCTTTGAACATATTTATAACAGCGAATTTAAATCGTTGTCCTTTCATTCCAACATCTGGGCTTTCTCAGAGAGTTTCTATTGATTGCTCCTCCCAACCCCCCACATATTGACTATATTTCTTATTTCTTTTCATGTGTCATACTTTTTTGCTGAAAACTGAACATTTTTAATATAACATGGTAATCTAGAATTCAGATTGGTAATCTGGAATATAATCTGTAAATCAGATTCTCTCTCCTCCCCAGGGTTCGTCATTGCTACTTCTGTTTGTTGTTTGTTTAGTGACTTTTCTGAACAAGAGCTGTAAGTCTGTACTCTGTTGTATGTGACCATTGAAGTCTCTGCTCTGTTAGTTTAGTGGTCAGCAAATGATAGGACAGAGATTTCCTTACATGTTTGGAACCAATAAGTCTCCCAGTCTTTGTAGAGGAGTTCAGAGTGTATGTTGGGGCACACCTTCTACACTGGGCCTCGTGGTTGAAAATTCTTCCTCAGCCTTCACTTCCTGCTTGTGCAGAGGCTCAAGGTTGGTAAAGTGAGCTCTTGAGGTCTTTGCTGATTATGCACACAGCCCTGGATATGAGCACAGCCTCACATATGCAATGGCCTTCTAGATTCCCAGGAATATGCAGTTCAAGTCTCTTATTTGCCCCAACTATTGTCCAATATCTCAGACAGCTGCGAGGTTAAGCAATTGCCTCTAATTGTTTTATTTATTTATTTATTTATTTATTTACTTATTTATTTATTTATTTATTTATTTATTTATTTATTATTTTAATCCTCACCTGAGAACATGCCCCTTCTATAGATTCTGGAGACAAGGGAAGGGAGAGAGAGAAAAACATCAGTAGGCTGTGTCCCACAAACGCTCGACCAGGGATCGAACCTGCAACCCAGGTATAAGCCCTGACTGGAAACTGATCCCGAAACTCTTTGGTGCCCAGGATGCTCCAACCAACTGAGCCACGCCAGCCAGGGCACCTCTGATTGTTTTAGAAAAATGTTCTGGGGAAAAGGTTTTTGCACTGGAAGAATCCTGAGTTAGTCAAATAAAGTCGGCCTTGCAAATGGGGTCTAGCAGGGAACCACCAGATCGGTCAAATAATGACAATTCTTTATGAATACGGCTTTGAAGGCGTTCCAATTCCATTCTGTCCTCTCTGGTGGGTGCCAGGCTGCCGGTTTTCACTGTAATTGTGGGCTGTTGGTTTTCAAGGCTACCATGGAGCTAGAAATAGGTACTTGGGAATAGGGCAAATTAAATTTTCACAAAACACATAGTTCTTACTGAGATTCAGATTTTTTTTTTTTAAATAAATGATCTTTGGATTGCTATAAACTGTTGTTTAATATCCAGAGTTCTGGTAAAGTTGATTCTGATGATATTTGCTATTTTTTCATTGCTTTATGGGGGAGAGTATTTGAAGGTTCTTAGTCCACTGTTTTTGCTAACGTCACTCAGCTGTGATAATTTCTTGGCGATGGGCATGTAGTGTATTATTTTGTAGTTTTGGTTTGTCTACATTTTCTAAAATTCCACAATATGTGATGTGGCTGCAATAATAAGTGTTCATTTACATAAAGAAAAAGAATAAAATCTAAAACTAAAGTCCATGAAATTTTAGTTTGCCATTTCAGTGAGTTTTTTTTTTTTTATCCTCACCCAAGGACATTTTTTCATTTTTTGTTCAGATAGAGTAGGAGGGAGAGAGAGGAAGAGAGAGAGAGAGAGAAACATCGACGTGGAAGGGCCACATCGAGTGGCTGCCACCCGCACGACCAACCAGGGCCGGGGACAAACTGCAACCAAGGTACATGCCCTTAGCGGGAACCGAACCCAGGTCTCTCTGGACCGCAGGCTGACGCTCTAACCGCTGAGCCAAACCGGCCAGGGCCATTTCAGTGAATTTGACTGTTCAGGCCAGAGACCTTAAGTTAGAAACTTTATATTCTTTTAACTTTCCCTTATTGTTTTTTTTTCAGCTACCATTGTCAATTTATCTCTACTGACTAGAAATAAAGCCTTTCAGATGAAAAGTCTGTCTGCGTTTTTGTGGGGGGAGCAACGAGAATGGTGTGGTGGCTGTGACTCTCCAGTTCGTTTTGAGAGAACTCCTTGGAATGGAGGGGTCATTGTTAGAGTGACCATAGTCCTGATTTTCCTGGACAAACCCAATTTACACCTGTTGTGACAATGTAATAATGAGTAGCACCCACTTTCCACTCTCAAGTGTCCCAGTTTGGATGACAAAGTATGGCCACCCTAATTACCGACAGCCGCAGGAGATGAGGAAGCCAGCCAACGACTCAGGGACTGCTAAACAGAAAACCTGGGGAGCCAGTCTGGTACCAAACATGGACCCAGGAATGAACGGTTGAAGATCTTGAGCACGGCTCCCCCAAAAAAGCTTAGAGGTTTCCACCACCGTTTCTCAGGCACTTCTTAAACCCCATCTTGGGTGAGTTCTTGGTTCAAGCTGATTCCTCCTGAGTTGTTACAAGGCAATCACTAGATCCTTCTCCCACCTGCGTTGGCTAGCAAGGGAATTCAGGCCCACCTCCAGGCTTTTGCAGACATTTCCCACGTATCACTGGTGAGAGCAGCCACGTGGTAGTCCCTCTCCCGGCTCCTTGAGCCAAGGCATGACTTGGGTTCGTGGTGTTGAAAAATCCTTTTTGGTGTCTGTGGCTGGGCTGAAGCTTCTTTGGAAGTACAGAGAAAGAGACTCACCTTGGCTGCAAAGACCCAGGTAAGTGACCAGGTTTGGAAGCACAGGAGCTGATCCTGCTGCCTAGGGATTGAGTGAGAGCAGGATTCTAGGATTCAGATGGCTGCTAAAGGCACAATTTGGCTGTGGTGAAGTCTCCTTTGGATGCCTCTCAGTCGAGGGCAGGCAGCACCTTTCACTAGCTTCTTAAGGTTTTGGAGGATAGGAGCACCAGACAGGAATTCTTGTCTGGAGCAAATATCTGGATATTGCTTACTGAGAAAATAGAATGCAACACATCCCAGAATCCAGTTTGATTGTCACAGTAATGTAAGCCCTTTCTAGGAAAGAAATCTTTCAACGTAGAAGTCAGGAAGCAAGGGTGATGTCATTGAATGCCTGTTCTGAGCCTTACGTGCAACCGTGCAGGCCTGGGCCTGGGGTGTTGATCATGCAATTGTTTTTTCAAATAAGAGCTGGTGATTAGGTGTGGGGCAAATTGGCAGGTGGGGGTCATTCCACTCACGTAATATTACCCCATATTGGATAAGATTCAGCTGGAGGAAGACATTTAAAAAAATATATTATTAAAGTACCTATAAAATTGTCTGCCTAATTTATATATTTTTTACTCAATTTTATTGAGTTATAATTTACATGCAATAAAATGTACCCATTTTAAGAATACAATTCAGTGAATTTTGACAATGTATAGATTTATGTAACCACACCTGCAATCAATTCCATTACCCTTAAAAGTTCCCCTATGCCTTGATCCAGGTAACACACCTTACCCTTGTCTAAGGCCACCACTGATGTAGTTTCTTTCACTATAGATTAGACTTGCATTTTGTAGAATTTCATTAAATGGAATCATATGGCACAGTTCTTGTTGTCCATCATACTTTTTTTTGGAGATTTTTTTCAAGCTGCTGTAGGTATCGATACTTAGTTCCTTTTTACTGCTGAGTGTGGATATACCACAATTTGTGTATTTGTTCACCTGCTGTTTGACATTTGGGTGTTTTCAGAGTTTAGCTATTATGAATAAAGCTGCTAAGAATATTCATGTAGAAGCCTTTGTGTGAATATATATTTTTCTTTTTCTTGGGTAAATAGGAGTAGGATTGCTGGGTTGTATAGTAAGCATGTGTTTAACTTCATAAGGAACTGTCAAACTTTTCTAAAATAGTTGCACCACTTTACATTCCCACCCACAATATCTGAGTTCCAATTTCTTCATATCTCCTCCAACACTTAGAATGATCACTTTTTGAAGTTACAATAAATCTAGTGGGTATGTAGTGGTAAATTATTGTAGTTTTAGTTTGCAATTTCCTGATGACTAATTACATTGTATATTTTTATGTGCTTATTGGCTAATTATAAATCTTTTTTTGTGAAAATCTCCTTAAATCCTTTGCCTATTTTATATTGGGTAATTTGTTTTCTTATTTATGAGTTGTAAGATTTTATATATATATATATATATATATATATATATATATATATTCTGGATAGAAGTCCTTTTTCTGATGTATGTGTTGCGAATACTTGCTTTTTGGGAGTATCAGTTATTATTCATTATATTTTTCAAGAATTTTCTACATTTCATCTAGGTTGTCAAATTTTTTGGCATAAAATTATTCAAAATATTATTTTATTGTCCTTTTAATGTCTATACGATCTGTGGTGATGATGCCTGTCATTCATTCCTGATATTAGTGATTTATGTCCTTTATCCCTGCATCAGTCTAGCTAAGGGTCTGTCAGTTTTGTTAAAACTTTCAAAGAAGCTGTTTTGTTACTTTTCCCATCATCTATCTCTTTTCTCTTTTGTTAATTTCTGCTCTTATGTTTATTATTTCTTTCCTTTTATGGATTATGGATTTACTTTACTCTCTTATTCCAATTTTTAAGGTGGAAACTTAGGTCATTGATTTCAGATCTTTCTCTTTCTGATAAGGTAAAAGTTTCTCTATAAGCACTGAGTTAGCTGCATCCCAGAAGTTTTAATGTATTGTATTTTAATTGTCATTCAGCTCAAAATATCTACTCATATCTCTTGTGATTTCATCTTTGATCCACAAATTATTTGTGTGTTGTTTAATTTCCTTTGATTTGGGGTTATGATAGCCATATAAAAAACTTACTTTCTAAAACTCCCACTGACATTCGATTTGGCGCTAGACAACTTTAAGCCTTATCGTCTGCCTGTGTTTGTTGCCTCCTGCAGCGTCCTGACAAAGCTCACCCACCCGTGGGCCCCACAAGCACATGTGCCCTCTTGCTGTCTCTGAAATTTCACGCTGGGTGGACCCTCTTTCAAATCTTATACTGGCAGGGCTCTCCTTTTCTAAAGTGTTGCACACTCACTATTCACTCCCTTTCTATTTTGGACATTCTCCAGAGAAAGCAATCCTCCCCACCACTCACCTTGGGACTTTCACTTTTATGTGAGTAATTAATATTTTTTTGATCATACCAAAGGATTACTGTCACGTTGACATTCAAACATAAAGTTGGAGTGTCTCCAGGTCATGGCGGAGTTGCTATAGCAGGGGTTCTATTGAGTTGTAATGTAATGCCTTTGCACTCAGAGAATACACTCTGCATGACTTCCATCCTTTTACATTTGTTGAAACTTGTTCTGTGGCCCAACATACAGTTTTTAAAAATATTTTTATTGATTTTCAGAGAGAGGGGAAGGGAGAGGGAGAGAGAAAGAGAAACATCGATGTGATGATGCAACCCGGGCATGTGCCTGACCAGGAGTCAAACCAGCAATCTTTTGGTGTACATGACAAAGCCCCATCAACTGAGCCACACCAGCCAGGGCCCAACATATAGTTTATAGTGGTGACTGTATCACAAGAACCTGAAAAGAATGGCCATTCTAAAATCATTGGGAGTAGTGCTGTACAAATGTTAATGAGGTCAGTTGGGTTAACAGTGTTGTTCAAGTCTTCTCTGTCTTAACTAATTTTCTGTCTATTTGCTCTATCAATTACTGAGAAAGAAAGACTGAAATTTTCAGCTATCACTGTGGATTTGTATATAATTCTTTAATTTCCATTAGTTTTTGCCTCATATATCTTGAAGCTCGGTTATGAGATGCTAACACATTTAGTTTGCTATGTCTAGATGAATTGATTGTTTTATCATGTGATGTCCTTGTGGCAGGAAGAATTCCAAGATGACCCACAACATTCCCTTCCCCTCTTGTATATATGACCTGAATAATCTCCAGGACTGTTAATATGATGGATTTTACTCCCAGGATTAGATTACGTTGTATTGGCACTGTTGACCTTAAACTGGGGGCATTATCTGGGTCAGCCTGACCTACTCACATGAGAACAGTTTTCTACAGAAGGGGAGTCAGAAATTTGAAGCATGAGGATTCAATGTGCTGACAGCCAGCGAAGCAAAGGGAACTCAGTTATTCAATCACAAGGAATTGAATTCTTCCAACAAGAGTGGGCTTGAAAGCAGATTATTTTCCCAGAGCTTCAAGATGAAAACTCAACCTGGCTGATTTCAGTCTTGTGATACCTTGACTAGAGAACCCAGTCATGCCACGCCAGACTTCTTATGCACGGAATTCGAACTAGTCCATGGGTGCTGTTTTAAGCTGTCAAGCTTGTGGTAATTTGTTATGCAGCTATAGAAAACCGATACAGCATTTCTTTGTCTCTGCCAATATTCCTTATTCTGAAGTCTACGTTCTCTGATATTATCCAGTCACTCCAGACTTCTTATGATTAGGGTTTGCATGTTATGTCTCTTTCCATATTTTTATTTTAGTCTGTTTCTTTATATAGCAAGTGTGTTTCTTGTAGTCATCATATAGTTGGGTCTTATTTTGTAATTCACTCTGACAATCTCTGCCTTGTAATGGAGTATTTTCATTTTATTTAATTACATATATGATCTGGCTTATGTCTACCATCTCGCCATTACTTTTCTATTTGTTTCATCTGATTTTTGTTCTTTTTTTCCTCCTTTTCTACTGTCTTTTGCTTTAATTGTGTATTTTTTAGCATTTCATTTTACTTCCTCTATTGCATTACTAGTTATGGCTCTTTGTTTTATTTTTCTTCTGTTGTTTTATGTCTAATAAAATCCATCTTTAAGCTATTACATTGCACCTTCAAATAATATTATATTTAATTTTAATTTTGCAACTGTATACTTCTATAGAACCTGCCAATCATTTGTGTTCTTGTCATGATTTTATGCTCTTTCTATATAAATCTCACCATATATTCTTAATATTTTAATTTAAAGAGTCAATTATACTTTAAGGAAATCACAAAAGTGAGAAAATTCATTTATGTTAACCCACATACTTGCTATTTCTGATGCCATTTGTGTGCGTGTGTGTGTGTGTGTGTGTCTGAGGTTCTTTCAAGAAGTAATAATTTTCATTCGGGTAACATTTTTCTTCAGAGTGAAAAATTTCACTAACATTTCTTGTAGTATAGTAGTGCCGGAGACAAATAGTTTCAGCTTTGTGTTTGTCTGAAATGTGTTTATTTCACATTCATTTTGGACAATAACCTCTTTATTTTGGAATCAGTTTAGATTTATAGAATAGTTGCAAAGATAACAGAGAATTCTCATAAGTCTCTTAGCATTTCCTCTATATTGCACATTTGTCAAAACTAAGAAACCAACATTGGTTTGTTTTCATTAACTAAACTCCAGAACTTTCCCCACTAGCGTCCTCTTCCTATTCTAGGATCCTACTCAGGGTACCGCGTTGCACTTAGTAATCACGCATCCTTCGTCTCCTCTGGTTTGTGATAGTTTCTTAGTCTTTCCTTATTTTTCATGACCTTGACAGTTCTGAAGAGTGCTAGTCAGGTATTTTATACATTATTCTTCAATTTTTTTTTATGATGTTTTTCTCATAGTTAAAGTTCTGGGTTTTGGGAAGGAAGACCACAGAGGTGAGCTACCCTTCTCATCCCATCCTATTGGGAGGTACATGATATGCACATACTATCACTGGTGATGTTAGCCTTGATCATTTGGTTAAGATAGTATTAGCCAGGTTCCCCTGTGGTATAGTCAATATTTCTCCCTTTTCATACTTTATACCTTAGAAATTAGACTAAGTCAAGGGAGGAAGGAATTAAATTTCACCTGTTGGAATGGAGAGTATCTGTATATCTCTATATTTGGAATTCTTATCTAGAGAAGATTTGTTTCTTCATTTTAATTTCAGTAATTAATTAACTCAAGGAATAATTTATTTATATAAGTATGAACTCATGTATAGTACTTTGTATTTTGGGTTATAATCCAATACCGGTATTTTTTTGTTGCTTGAATTGGGAAATTTTTCAGGTTGGTTCCTGTCCCCTTGACATATCCCCATTCTTCTGTGTTTTGAGCACTTTCTTTCTGGTCCTGCAAGATGCTTCTTTCTTGTATTCTCCTCACCACTGTCTTAGAATCAGCCATCTCTCCAAGATGCGGTTTTGCTTTATTTTATTTTAAAAATGGTGTATAGAAATGAAAATGTGGCACTGGGTTTGTTCATTACTACTGGATGTCATTGCTTTTAGGCCCCCGCAGCAGACAGAGCTAGGTAATATATGTATGCATACTAGTTCATAAATATATCTATAACTTTCTGCATCTACATATGTGTATGCATATATGTATCACAGACATGAGTTCGTATATATAATATATACATAAGTTCATATTGATGCCTCTGACTCCTAACCAGTACTGCAAGGGTCATTTCAGCCTGCCTTTTTTCCTGTCACTTCCCTTCCCAATAGTGAGAAACCAGGCTAACATCGTCCATCATCCACTTACTTAATGATTCATCCCCTATATACATGTAAAGTGATTTCAGAATTGTGAACCTGTACCCCAGTAGGAAACAAATTTAGAATAGAATACAGTTTTTATGTATGGTCTCTTTTGTCTTTAAACCTTAAAACTTCCAGCCAAATGCAGTTTCCAAAGTTACTTAGGTCAGCTCCTTTTCTCCACACACCCTTAAGTGTATGTCAGACATTTGTATACAGTTAGATTTATTTGTCACATTCCATCCTGGGATTTCCCCAAGATCCTGGCTAATCTACCTCTGACATGATTACTGTAGTGTTTATAGTAATAGTAAGTCCTAAAATAAGGTAATGTATTATTTTTCAAAAGTTGTTTGGCTATTCTAATTCCTTTGCCTTTCCATGTGAATTTTAGAATAAGCTTTTAAAAAAATCTACAAAAAAAGGCTGGGAATTTGATTGAGATGGCATTGAATCTATAAACCATATTTGGTAGAATTAATGTTGTAACAAAACTGAGTCTTCTAATCCATGAACATGCTATATCTTTTCATTTATTTAGATTTCCTTTTATTTTCTTTCATCAGTGTTTTTAGTTTTCCACATATAGCTCTTCACATTTTTTGTGAGATTTGTATCTAAGTCCTTTTTAAGGATGGTGCTATTGTGAATGGTAATGTTTTGTTTTGTGTTAATTTCAGATTTCAATTGTTCATTGCTTGTATATAGGAACATAATTAACTTCTGTATGTTCATCTTGTATCTTGCAATCTTGCTAAATTTACTTTTTAGCTCTAGGAGACTTTTCTTTGTAGATTCCTTGGGATTTTCTACATGTTGCCTATGACAAAAGACAGTTTATTTATTACTTTTTAATTTTTTCTTTCTTTCTTGATTTTAGAGAGAGGAAAGGAGAGGGAGAGAGAGATAGAAACATCGATGAGAGAGAAGATCGATTGGCCACCTCCTGCATGCCCCCCACTGGGCACCGGAGAAACAACCTGGGCATGTGCCCTGACTGGGAATTGAACTGGTGACCTCTTACTGCATGGGTTGACACTCAACCACTGAGCCAAACCAGCCGGGCTATTTATTCCTTTTTAATTTATATACTTTTAAATTTCTTTTTTCTTGCCTTATAGTACTAGCTAGGTATCCGAGTACAATGTTGAACAGGAGTGATAAAGAAGACATTCTTGCCCAGCTGGTATGGCTCAGTGATTGAGCATTGACCTGTGCACGGGTTCGATTCCCAGTCAGGGCACGTGCCTGGGTTGCAGGCTCAATCCCCAGTAGGGGGCGTGCAGGAGGCAGCCAATTGATGTTGATGCATCTCTCATGGATGTTTCTATCTCTCTCTTCCTCCCCCTTCCTCTCTCTCTCTAAAAAAAAAAAAAAAAAAAAAAAAAAAAAAAAAAAAAAAAAAAAAAAAGAGGACATCCTTGCCTTGTTCCAGATCTTAAAAGGAAAGCATTCAATCTCTGACCATTAAGTATAATGTTAGCTGTAGGTGTTTTTGTATATACCGTTTATTAGGTTAAAGAAGTTTCCTTCTATTCCTAGTTTCCTGAGAGGTTTTGTGTTTTTTTAATCATGAATTGATGTTGAATTTTGTCTAAGGCTTTTTCTGCATCTACTGATATGGTCATACGATTTTTCTCATTTAGTCAATTAATGTAGTGAATTAAATGATTAATTTTTTTCCCAGTTTTATTGAGATATTATTGACATGTAACATATGTAAGTTTAAGGTGTACAGTATGATGATTAGATACATGTATATATTGCAAAATGATTACCACAATAAGGTTAATTAATATCTTCATCCCTTCACAAAATTACAATTGTATGTGTGTGGTGAGAATATCTAAGGTCTACTTACTTAAAAACTTTCAAATATAAAATACATTATTGATTATTATAGTCACCATTATATTGATTGACTGTTGAATGTTGGTCCAGCCTTGCAGTCTTAATATGAACCCCATGTAGTCATATGTATTTTTCTTTTTGTATATTGGTAGATTCAATTTGCTAATATTTGAAAAAGGATTTTTGTATCTAATTCATGAGACATATTAGTCTATAGTTTTATTTCCTTGAATGTCTTTGCCTGATTTTTGTATTTAGGGTAATACTGGTCTCATAAAGTAAGTTGGGAAGTATTCCTTCCTTTTGTATTTTGTGTAAGAGAACGTACAGAGTTAGTGTTATTTCTTCCTTAAATAGTTAATAGAATTAACAGAGAAACCATCTTGTCATGAAGTTTTTTTTTGGGGGGGGGGTAGTTTTTAACTATGAATTTAATTCCTGTAATAGATACAGGGTTATCATAAATATTTTTTATCTCTTCCTTCTGTAGTAAGTTTTGGTAATATGTCTTTCACAGAATTGGTCAATTTTATCAAAGCTTTTGAATTTTGAGGCATAGAGTTGTTTTTAACATTGCCTAATTATTCTTTAATATTGGTGAGGGTCTCTCTTCTTTTATTCCTAATATTGGTCATTTTTATCTTCTCCCTTTTTTCTTGGTTAGCTGTGCTAATCTTTGTCTCTTAAGAGGGGCAGAGCATTCACAAAGCACCTAGAAAGTCATGCTCTTCAGAACTCTCACACTGGTTTAAGAACACCTGTAGATTTTTGATTGTCAGTGAAAAATTGATTTTCTTGGTATCATGAAAGCTAGATCTGTTGATTCTGCTGGGATCTCTGTATCAAGATGGATGGTGAATTTATATTCAAGCATAATTCCTTGATAACCTGAGTCACTTTAGTTGCACCAATAAGTGAGTGCCTTAGAAATGGGTCTGGAATGCTCTTGTAATAAAGTATTAATTAATGTTTCCAGGTCCTGGAAACTTGCTTAAGAGCTCATCCTTTGAGATAGTTAAAAGCTAGTTCTCTGGAAACATTTGTAAAGTAAATAACCCTGTAGCCATACTGATAAGAAAAAAAGAGAAGACACAAATTACCAATATCAGGGATAACGAGGGGCTATCATTACACCTCTAACAGACATTAAAAGGATAATAAGATTTATGAAAAATGTATGCCAATAAATTTTACAGTGATACAAACTACCAAAGCTTTCTAAAAAAGAAATAGGTAACCTGAATAGTCCTGTATCTATGAAAGAAATTGAATTTGTAAAAATCTCCCTCCCCCAAGAAACTTATTAACCAACAAAAAACCCTCCAGGCCAGGATAGCTTTAGTATAAATTCTACCAACAATTTAAGGGGAAAAAGTACTGATTCTATACAAACATTTCCAGAAAACAAGAGGAAGAAACATTTCTCATCTCATCTTATTAGGCCAGTATTACCTAGATACCAGAACTGGACAAAGACATTGTAAGAAAAGAAAACTAGATGCCAATATCTTTCATGCACATAGTCACAAAAATTCTTAATAGTTTAGCAAATTAAACCCCAATCAAATAATATGTCGTCAGTGTTTACTTGAGAAATATATCCACACAAAGCCTTGCATATAAATGTTCATAACAGCTTAATTCATGATATCCCAAAATGGAAACAACCCAAATGTCCATCTACAGATGACTAGATAAATTAATGAATGAATTGAGAGTTGACGGCTATATCCTTGATTCCACATAATGGAATACTATTCAGCAATAAAAAGAAAGAAAGTTTCAGTGTACACAACATGGATGGATCTCAAAATCATGATGTTGGGTGAAAGAAGTCATCCAAAAATGAGTACATGCTGCACAGTTCCATTTGTATAAAACTCTAGAAAAGTCTAACAGAAATTAAGTGCCAGGAATCGGATCAGTGATTGCTTGGGGACAGGAGTAGTGGAGAGGAGGTCGGGGAAGGGAACGAGAAATGGATTCCCAAGGGGCAGGAGGAAATTTGGGGGGTGATGAAATGTTCATAATCATTATCTTGATTATGGTGATGATTTCAGGGTGTATACATATGTCAAAATGTCTGAAGTTATATACTTTAAATGCTTGTGGCTTATGGCACATCAGTTATATTTCAATAAAGCTGTTAAAAACGAAGCAAAGGGGGGAAAAAGGAGAGAGGCCTGAGGGAGACTTTGAAATGGACTTGGTCTCTGGCAGCCCTCTATCTCTGGCTTACCCACTTGCCTAGTTCACATTCTTGGGTTTCCTAGTGCCTTGATCCTCCCTCATTCTGGCTCGGTATCTTATCTTTTATTTCCTATTGCTGCATCAGCAGCTTATGGGGTTAGAACTTGGAGAGGGTACTGGCTCTTATCATCCTTTCCCTTAAGCCACTGTTATGTTCCTAGTTTGCCTTCTTTCTTTTCCAAAACGAAGACACTTTCCAGAGCAACAGTGTCTGTTTCCTTTATACATCTTGTGCAGACTTATAGAGTCGCTGCCCTCATAGGCTCAGTCCCTTCCGCTGCCTCTTTATAAAACCAAAATTTAGTGGTAGCGAGAATTGGCAGTCTGTTTATTTTTTTTAGTGCCCTTGAGTTTTTAGCTTCAAAACTCCCTCCTTGGATTACAAAAACATGAAGGCAATCCCACCCATGGAGATGGTCCAGGCCCCTGTATCCAGGGCTGGGGGCCCCATCTCTTTTGAGAGGTGGCAGAAGACGTCTTATCCTTCCTATTCAATTTTCTTTCTTTTTCCAGGAATAATTTTAACCAATTCCACAGCCTTCAGCTGCTTCATCTTGAGAGCGACGAGAGCTGCACTAATAGCAGGCAGTCCTCCCAGTGCAATTTATGGCTTCACAGCTCTGAAAATTACAGTCATTTACAGTCTTCTCCATTAGTGCCCTGACCCCATCTACTTCTGCATGTGTTTTGTTCCTGATGTCTAAAGCGTCTTGTTGCTTTACTACCTGAGCTCTCCAAGCTGGAAACGTTCCTTTCCCGTTTCCTGGGGCCCTTCTCATCTGTAGACCTGTTCGATATTAAGATCACAGGGTCATCTCTGTTTGTTTTCTGTTACCGGGTTCACTAATTTTTCTATTACAAACCTGGAGTTTCCCAGAGTTCGTTCTCTGATGAGATTATTAGTGGATTCTGATTCTTTCCAAAGTCCTACGACTTAAACTAGTCTTGTCTGTCTCTCTTCTGGGAGCTGGGTAATTTGGCTTAAAATCTCTTCCACTATCAGTCCAATGCCTCTGTCAGCTCCGGACCTGGCTTCCCTTCAGTGAGTCCCACCACGTATCCACTTGTCTAGGTTGACCTGAAGGTTTTAAGGGAGCCCTGCTCCCCAGCAAGTTTGTACTCAGCAGCCACTGGAGGCAAGTCCGGGATGTCTTCGTGGGATTGTTCTCAAACTGGAGTGTGCATCGCTGTCACTTGGAGTGTTTGCTGCGATACAGATTGCTGGGTCCCATCCAGATCCCGTCTCAAGAGTCGCTGATTCAGGAGGACTGAGCTTTTGCGTTTTTGCCAAATCCCAGATGGTGCTGATGGTGCTGGTCAGGGGACCACACTTTGAGAACCAGTGTTTGAGTCCATTCTCAGCAGTTGTCCAGGGCCCTCCTTGCTATACTATCCAACTGCCCCATTCCTTCTTCCTTTGTTATTGGCTACTGTTTTTAGCTCACATTTGTCCTCGGTGCTCATCCTGGTTCTCCCAGTTGTCCCCTTGTGCTAAGCCCTTTGACCTATCTCACTGGGCTCTTCCTGCTCCAGGTCACCCAGGTGGGAGCCCCTTCTCTAGTCCAGCCCTTCAGGGTTTCAGATTTAGTACCAAAACACTAGCCATCTTGCAGAGGGGTGTCCAGACCAACTTTTATCAAGTCCTAACGCTGAAACCTCCCGGCCACAGTTGCCCAAGCCACTTCCCCTCAACCATTGTCTGGCCTTGAAACGAGCCCATTAATATCTGTGGATTTGGTGCTAATAGCTCTGACTTCCCCCTCTTAAATCTGCCACCCCACATTATTATCATGGGCACCAAGGAGGTCGTTCCCTGAATTTCGTTTTACTATTATTTCTCTATCAGTGGCTCTCTGAGAGTACATTTTAATAGTATTCTCTGGGACAGAGGCTAGGAGACAAGCAGTTTCTGCTCCTAAAAAAAATTTCCCTCCTCCCCTCTATTAAATCTTGAGTGTCGGATTACCCATACTAACCTAGAAACAACTCAAATAGCTTTCGTCTTCCTATCTTCACTTGTTGAAACAGTTAAATCTGTATTTGTTCTTTTAAATACATTTCTTTCATGTATTGGTCTGGTTTCTAAGATTTCCGCCATCCTAAGTAGGGCCCCTTTTTCTCTTTCTCCCTTAAGCCCCTGTTATTTTCCTATTTGCCATTTCTAAGCTAAGACTGTCTCCAGGGCAACGGTCCTCTCTGTTCGCTAGCAAGTCCTCAGCTCCTGCTCCCCTCTGCAAAGGCCCCTCCACTCTCTACGTGCAAATTGGATTTCCAGAACATAATGCTCCAGGTTGAGGCTGATTGTTGTTGTTTTTTCTTTTGTTTGGCCTTTGGGTTTGTAATTATTTAATTTCCTCATCCTCCTCAGTCCAAGAATCTATATTGCCAATTTAATTCTCCCATTCCACTCCACCCCTCCTTGTTCCCCATCCTCCAAAATCTAGTGCGAGAGTGGAGACTTACTGATTAAGATTTCAGAGGCCCCTGCCCAGGAGACACAGCGCAGCAGGGTCTGCGCTCCTGCCGTCAGGCTGTAGATGTCCAGCTGATTGCCACGAGCTGCTCTTTCCTCTGTCTTTTTTATTTTATTTTAATGAGATATAATTGACACATAACATTGTGTGAGTTTAAGGTGTATAATGTGTAGTTTAATACATTTATATATTGCAATATGATGACTAAAGTAGTGTTAACGCTGATCTGTCTTTTAATTAAGTCCTCCTGGAGGTTATTTGCATGCCATCCAAATGCACGAAGGAAGGACCCAGCCTGTCCCTCACTGGTGCCCAGTTCCTAAGGATGATGAGATCTGGGATCAAGTTTTTTTTCTCCTTTGAGATGAAAAGTGGGGGTGGGGGAAGACCAGGTGCCAGCTATTGGTCCTTTTCTGGGGGTCATTTCCATTTTGTCCTTCTTCCCTTTTCGGTGTTAAAATGTCTTTTTATGACCCTTTGTTGATTTCCCATATTTTATGAAACCTGTGAACTCAAAACCTCTGCGCTCCATCTCTCTCCTCCACCAATTCTGAAGCTAAAAGCTGGCTCGCTAGAGCTTGTTGTTTTGAGATGAACTTCCCCTGACCCCAGAAACGAATCTGCCTCTCCAAGAACACTAGATTCCTACTCCTACCAAGAGACGCTGATGCAGACCCCAAGCCAGCGCCGGATCCCATACTTTCCACATGAGATGTTACCCAGGAATGCAGCTGTGCTTAGGGTTTGTGTGAACAGCCCCGAGCCTCGGTCCCTAATGCATATGCTTACATCAGCTCTGCCAATCCCTCCAGATGTTAGCCCTGTCCTCAAAATCCCATATCTCTCCATACTAAATCCTTGCCTGGTTTCCTCTTCTGGCAAAGGGTCTGGACATTGTAAAAACCCCAAGAACATCCCTTATCCTCAGCTCTTATTCTTAAAGAAATATTTCTCAAATTTCCACCAAGGCATTTCTAATGGCAGAGGAGATGAATTCACATGAAGGAGAGAGTGAGAGGCAGCCTGGAGGGGTTATTACAAGCAAGCAGTTTGTATTTTATCTTTAAAATTTATGTAATTATTGCATTCTACTTCATAATGCATTCCTATTTGTATTAATATAAAAGTGCTTGAAATTATTTACCATCGAGCAGAATTGGTCTGATTTCAGATGTGCAATATCTTTATCCTGGAGCTTGAGTGCAGGTGGTGCATGGAAGTGACCCCACGAGGGCTTCAGCCATCCCCGTACCCCAGAATGGTGCATGGTGTGATGTAACCCACCCTCAGCTTGACTTGGAAATCTTTTAAAAAATTTTTTATCCTTAGTCAATTTCCTATGCCACTTCCCTCCAGGGCCTATACCAATCCCCTCCGAGCCCTGTCTTATCTCCACTCCTTTCTATAAATTACCTTCTGTTTTGGCCAGGATAGAGTTCCCCTCGCATGGCATCTTCCGTAGCTCCTCTCCAATCTATCTCAGAGTGAGGCAGGACAGTAAGAAGCTAGGAAAACAGCTGATTCAAACTGACCTCATTCAGTACCCTGACTCACCTGCCTCTTTCTCCTTTGCTTGACAACTTCCTTAAGCATTAAGCCCTCAAGACAATGAGGCTCTGATCAGCATAAAATAATCTTAGAAACAAAGTCTTGGGTCTGTTGGCCACAGAGACAGAGTTTTGGTCAAAGTAGAGATAACATCTAGACCTCAGTTGTGTTTCAGCTTCAGGCCCAGAAAAACAGCAAAACCAGATGAAGCGATGCCATGGCTGACATCAGGACCAGCTGCAATGACTAATGACCCCCCCCTCTACGCTAGCGATGACCAATCAGTAGAGACCATGATCCTGAAAGGACACACCTGGAAAGCTGATGAGTATTCTATCGAGACCCTCCCCTGAGACCTCCTGTAAACTTCCCACCTTTAGAAAACAGATAAAAACCCTTAAGACAAAGGACTCAGTGCACACTCTCTCTCCAGAGCATGCCCTCGCCTTCTTTCTTCAGGTGTGTATCTTTGCCTTCTTTCTCCTAAGTGCAAAGGGTCCCCACAAGACTTGCAACAAGGGAAGCATTGGGCAGTGGTAGCTCATCCTGGTCTAACCCCCTGAACCTGTCTCCAAGGGCCCTTCATTTGCCCCTGTAACTTGTTTCTTGAGCCCATGCAGCCCAGCTGGCTCACTTCTTCTGCCTCTGTGACTTTCTTTCTAAAAGGCCAAGGCAGCTGTCTGAGCAGCCTGGTTGAATCTTCTCTTCGTGTGTACTTTTGCTTTGCATGCTAAATAAACTTCCTCTTGTGCTAGAGTTCTTGGCTCTGAATTCTTTCTTTGCCAAACTCAAGAACCCAGAGCCCACATTACCAGTAACAAAAGAAAGCTGATATGTGGGTGTCTTAGTCAACTCTGGCTGCTATAACAAATACTATAGACTGGGTGGCTTACACAGCAGCCATTCATTTCTTACAGTTCTAGGGACTGGGAAGCCCAAGACCAAGGTGCCAGCAGATTCAGTGTCTGGTGAGGGCCTGTTTCTTGGCTTGTAGATGGCCTCCTCCTCACTGTATCCACATATGGTGGAGAGAGAGAAAGCTCTAGCTTTCTCTTCTTCTTATAAGGAAACTAATCCCAACATGGAGGCTCCACTCTCATGACCTCATTTACCCTAATCACCTCCCAAAGGCCCTCCCTTCTAATATCATCACATTAGGGGTTAGGGTTTCAACATGTGAATTTGGGGGGGAACACAGACATTCTGTTCTTAACAATAGGGCAGGAGTTGCCTCTCTCCTCCTTTACACTCTGCTCTGTTAGAAGAACACCGAAGGACGTTGCTTTGGGCTCAGTTATTCTGAAGATTAAAAACAAAAAAATGTTCTCCCTGATTTCAAAAGCAGTACATTGTAGTAGTTATCTGCTGCTCTCACCCACCAACCTGCCTGTATTCTAATATCAGATCCTTTTCCTTTATCTCCTTTTGGGAACCACTCTTCAGTGTGGGGATGAGACCACCTTGTCCCTGCTCAGCTCTGGGCATGGTCCTGTGACCTAGGCCTGGCCATCAGAGTCCCAGTGCCCTGGGAAGGACATGTATCCCAAGCTGGGTCATTCAAAGTTGGCCCAGGACTTCCTGGTGTGTCTTCCCCTGATTGCTGAGCTAGTAGGCTGCTCTGTCATTATCACAGTGAAAGAGGCCATCGGAAAATGTAGCGAACATAGGGGAGTGAAGAACCAACAGATGAGGAAAGTCTCATTTTCAACAAATTCATTGGAGCATCTAGATTCAGCTCTGTCTGAATCTACCCCCAGACTATGCAGGAATGTGAACCAATAAATTCCTCCTTTTCTTAAACTAGTTTGAGTTGTGTTTCTATCACCAGCAATTGCAAGAATCCTGACTAATGTAAGTCTACTTGTGAAAAGATAAAACATTATAAAAATATTATAATGAAGTGAAATATAAAGTGAAAGTATTTTGTGATCTCATACCCATTATTAAGAATTTAATGTACATTCTTCCAGACTTTTCCTAGACTTAAACTAAATATTATTTTATTTTTAATTTTATATTGTTATTGAATTCATTGGGGTTATATTGGTTAGTAAAATTATATAGGTTTCAGGTGTGCAGTTCTAGAATACATCATCTGTATATTGTATTGTATGTTCACCACCCAATATCATTTTATAAATCAGCTTCATTGAAGTATAATTTATATACAATAAAATTTAATAAGTTTAAATGTATTTTGTATATAGCCATTTCACCACATTCATAATCATGATATATAGAACATTTCTACCATCCCCAAAAGTTCCCTGAGTACCTGTGCAATTAATTCCCTATCCCCACCTCTGCCCTCTGGCCACCACTGATCTGCTTTCTATCTATAGACACTAGAGTTTTGCCCTTTTTGGAATTTTATGTGAACAGAATTATATAGTTTGCAGTCTTTGTGTCTTGCTGCTTTCACTTAGAATAGTGCTTTTAAGAAACATCCACATTGTTGCACGTATTAGTAATTTGTTCCTTTTTATTGCTGAGTGTTATTCATTTTTGTATACCGTATCCATTTACAAGCTGAAGGGCATTTGGGTTCTTTCTAGATTTGACTGTTACAAATAAAACTGCTCTGAACATTCAACAAGTCTCATGTGAACATATATTTTTATTACTTTTGGATAAAAATTCAGCATCAGGGTAATTGAATCATATAGTAAGCATAAGTTTACTTTATAAGAAACAGCCTGTTTTCCTAAAGGGTTATATTATTTTGCATTCTCACCAGCAATGTATGAGAATTTCAATTGTTCCATGTCTTTGCCGAAATTTGGTATTGTCAGTCTTTTTATTTTTACTCATTTACTAGGTTTGAAGTAGTATTTCACTGTGACTTCAGTTTGCATTTTCCTAATGATGAATGATGGTAGGCATCTTTTATTGTGCTTATTTGCCATTTATATCTCTTCTTTGGTGAAGTGTCTGTTTGAATATGTTGCTCATTTTAAAATTGGGTTGTTTGTCTTTTTATTGACTTGCAAGATTCTTTATATATGTTTGACGCAAGCCTTTTATAAGTTATATGTGTTATAACTACTTTCAGTCTGTCGCTTACCTTTTCATTTTTATCACAGTGACTTTTGATTTTGATAAAGTCCAAATTATCATCTTTCCTGTTATATATTATATTCTTCCTTTTTTTAAAAATCCTCACCTGAGGGTATTTTTCTATTTATCTTCAGATAGAGTGGGAGAGAGGGAGAGAGAGAGAGAAGGAGAGAGAAACATCGATGTGAGAGAGACACTGGTTGCCTCCCCCATGACCCTGACCAGGGCTGGGGACAAACCTTAACCAAGGTACGTGCTCTTGACCGGACTCAAACCCATGATTCATTGGTCCGTGGGCCGACGCTCTAACCACTCAGCCAAACCGGCCAGGGCATATATTATATTCTTATGTCCTAGTTAAGAAATCTTTGCCTAACCAGCCCACTAAGAGTTTCTCCTATATTTTCTTCCATAACTATTATAGTTACAGTTCTTATAATGTTTATATGTAATCCATTTTGAATACTTTTTTTAATGTGGGTTATGATTCATTTTGAATTAAATTTTGTAAATGATGTAAGATGAGAGTCCAGGGTATTTTTCACCTCGTGTGTGAGTGTGTGTGTGGATATCCACTAGTTCCAGTACTATTTTCTGAAAATATTATCCTTTCACTAGTGAATTGTTCTGGCAACTTTATTGAAAATCGAGATTATGACCATACATATGTGGGTCTATTTCCAGACTGTATTCTGTTATGTTGCTGGACATGTCTGTTTTCACACTTACATCACCCTGCCTTGATTACTACAGCTTTATAATAAGCCTTGAGATAAGATAGTGTAAGTCTTCTAACTTTGTTCTTTATTTTTAAAAAATCACTTAGGCAATGCTAAATCCTTTACATTTCCACATAAACTGTAAAATCAGCTTGTTATTTTCTACAATAAAAAAAAAAAAGTCTGTTTGGCTTTTTATTGTGATCATGTCAAATCTGTAGATCAATTTGGGGAGAACTGATATTTTAACAATATTGGGTCTTCTAATCCATGAACGTGATATGTCTTCACGTATTTAGATCATCCTTAATTTTTTTTAGTAATGTTTTCAGTGTACAGATCATGTAATATTTTATTTAATTTATCCCTAAGTAGTTCATATTTTTGGATTTTACAGTAAGTGGTATTATTTCAAAATTTCTAATTGTTCATTGCTAGTAAATAGACATTCAATTGATTTTGTATATTAATATTGTATTCTAAAATCTTACTAAACTAACTTCCTGTTCTGGTAGCTTTTTTAAGAATTTTCAACATACACAATCATGTTGTATATAAATAAAGGCTGTTGCTCGGGCCGGTTTGGCTCAGCAGTAGAGCATCGGCCTGTGGACCAATGAGTCCCGGGTTTGATTCCAGTCAAGGGCATGTACCTCTCTCTCTACCTGAAGATAAATAGAAAAATATCCTTGGGTGAGGATAAAAAACAAGAAAGAAAGAAGGAAAGAAGGAAAGAAGGAAAGAAAGAAAGAAAGAAAGAAAGAAAGAAAGAAAGAAAAGCCTGGCTTATTTCTCTTAAATAAATAAATAAATAAAGGCTGCTTTACTCCCCCCCACCCCCAAAATGTATACATTTAATTGATTTTTCTTGCATTATTCCACTGGCTAAGGCCTCCAGTATAATGCTGAACAGAAATTTAGAGAGTAGACACCCTTGCCTTTTCCCCAGTATTAGAAGGGAAGGCATGAGCATAATGTTAGCTGTATTATTCTCATTAATGATTTTTTGAAGGGTTGAGGAAATTCTCTTCTAGTCCTAATTTGCTAGGAGTTTATTTTATTAAGTATGGGGTTTGAATTTTGTCAAAAGCCTTCTGCATCCATTGAGATAGATGGTTTTTCTTTTTCAGTCTGTTATTGTGGTGAATTACAGATTAATTTTTGAATGTTTAAACAATTTTACATTCCTGGGATAAACCCCATTTAGTCATGATGTATATCATTCATTTTATATATTGTTAGATTCAATTTTCCAGAAATTAGTCAAGAATTTCTGCATCTGTGTTCATGAAGATATTGGTGTGTAGTTTTCTCTTCTGTAATGCCTTTCGTTTTGGCCAGAGAATAATGCTGGCATCATAAAATGAATTGGAAAGTGTCCCTTCCTCTTCTATTTCTAGAAAACTTTGTAACATTGGGATTATTTCTTCCTGAAATATTTGGTAGCATTCATCAGTGAAGTAATCTAGGCTTGGAGTTTTCTTTGTGAAAAGATATTTGACCACGAGTCCAATTTATTTGGTAGATATTGGGATAGTCAGTTTACCTTTTCTTGAATGATTTTTGATAATTTCAAATTTTCAAGGAATTATTTATTTCATTGGTGTTGGATTTAGTTTTGGCATAAAGTTGCACATAATACTCCCTTTTCATCCTTTTAATTTCTGAGGACTTGTATTCTCTACTCTTTTTTTCCTGATATTGGTAAATTTTGTCTTTTTCTTTTCCCTGATTAGTCTGGCCAAAGTTTTACTAATTTTATTGATCTTTTCAAAGAATTAGCTTTTATTTTCATTAATATTATCTATTGCTTTTCTGTTTTCTATTTTACAGATTCTGATCTTTATTATTACTTATCTTTACTTGGGTTTTCTTTGCTCTCTTTTTTTTTTTATAGTTTCTTAAGGTGGAAGATTAGATTTTTTATTTGAGACATTTCTTCTTGTTGAATATAAGCATTCATTGCTATAAATTTCCTTCTTAGCACAGCTTTAGCTGTATCTCACAAACGTTGATATGTTGTGTTTTTATTTCCATTCTGTTCAAATATTTAATAATTTCTCTTGTGATTTATCATTTGACCCATGGACTATTTAGAATTTGTTTAATTTCCAAATATTTGAGGATTTTCATATATTATTTCTGTTATTGATTTAAAATTTAATTGTGGTTAGAGAACCTATATCATATGAGTTCAATCCTTTAAAATTTTTGAAAAAAATATGTTTTTATTGATTTCAGAGAGAGAAAGGGAGAGATAGAAACATAGATGAGATCGGCTGCCTCTTGCATGCCCCCCACCTGGGGGTAACCCAGGCATGTGCCCTGCCTGGGAATCGAACTGGTGACCTCCTGGCGATGACACTCAACCAACTGAGCCACACCGGCCAGGTCCTTTTAAATTCATTGAGCCCTGTTTTATGGTCCAGAATATGATCTATCTTGGTGAACATTCCATGGTCAGTTGAAAAGACTGTGTGTTCTACTTTTGTTGTGTGGAGTTTTCTTTATTTTCTTTATTTATTTTTTTTATCCTCACCCGAGGACATTTTTCCATACATTTTTCCATTTTTTGTTCAGATAGAGTGGGAGGTAGAGAGAGAGAGAGAGAAACATCGACGTGAAAGGGACACATCGAGTGGCTGCCTCCCGCATGACCAACCAGGGCCGGGGACAAACTGCAACCTAGGTACGTGCCCCTAGTGGGAACCGAACCCAGGTCTCTCTGGACCGCAGGCTGATGCTCTAAACGCTGAGCCAAACCGGCCAGGGCTGGAGTTTTCTTTAAATGGCAATTAGTTCAAGTTGAATGATAGTATTATCCAAGTACTCTGTATTCTCATTTTCTACTTCCTCTATAAATTATTGGGAGAGGAGTATTAAAGCCCCCAGTTATAATTGTGGATTTGTCTATTTCTTCTCTAAGCTCCATCCGTTTTTGCTTCAGTTATTTTGAAGCTCTGTTATCATATGTATACAGATTTAGGATTTTAAAAAAATGAATTGATCCCCTTTTCACTGTGAAATTCTTCTTTACCCATAGTAATATTCCTTGTTGTAAAATCTTTTTTTTTTTAATGTTATAAGTCACTTCAGCTTTTTAAATTAATGTTTTCTTGGTATACATCTTTTCTTCCTTTTATTTTTTAATAAACTTAATTGAGATATAATTAACATACCATATGATTTGTCTATTTAAATTATACAATTCAATAATTTTTAGTTTATACAATTATGTCACCATCACCACTATCAATTTTAGAATCTGTTCACCTCGTCCCCCACAAAACCCTATACCCATCAGCCATCACTTCTCTTCCCTCATTCTGTATTCACCCCTAGGCAACCTCTAATCTACTTTCTGTCTCTAGATTTGCCTATTCTGAACATTTTGTAGAAATTAAGTCATACAATATGTGGTCTTTTGTGTCTGGCTTCATTCACTTAGTATAATACTTTCAAGGTTCATCCATGTTGTATCACGTATTAGAACTTCAATGCTTTACTGCCAAATTATATGCGTATACCACGTTTGATTTCATTCTCAGTCTCTCTCTCTCTCTCTCTCTCTCTCTCTCGATTAAACCCACCAAAAAGGTGAGTAAATCATGAGTCTGACTTTATTCATGACCTAATTTTCCCAATTTAGTGCCATGCTCTCTATTCCCTACTGTTCAGATCACAGAAGAGAAAGCCTCTGAAATACTAGCCTAAATTAAGTGAAACTTTTTCAAATAAAGAATTTCATTCAACTGAAGAATTTCCAGCAGATGAAAGAGCATAGTATGGCCTCCAGGACTCACACCAGGCCGTCTTTCAGCTGCTGCCAGAAACAAGGGAATGTTTCATTTGGAAGCTTTCCTTGTTCTGGTTTTAAGGTAAAGCTTTACTCTTATTTGCAAGCTATAGGGTTTCTAATATTATCTCAAAGTTAACTGTGGAAACCACTGATCCTATCAGGTAGATGACAATGGCCAGGACAGTACTATCTGGTAGACTTTGCCCAGAGACATTCGAGTTTCTGCTCTACCCTTGGGGTTGAAGACTCCTGTTTTCTATACAGCTGGCGCCAACCCAGTGAAGAGAAAAAGGAACTTGCGTGCACTGGAGAATGAGACTCTCCAGGAGTGCGATGAGCAGAGCTGGACTGCCACAGAGCAGGACAGCGCCCTGCCCAGGGAGCCGGCTGGTGTGATAAACCAGAGGCTGCAATTACTCGTGATGGGAAAGAAGGAAGACGAAAGAAGAGGCTGTGTATCCTTTGAACTGCAGCGGATGATAAGGGATTTAAAATGAAGTTTCCAATCTGGGTTTCTCAATTCATCCTTGCGGTTACTGGCCAGTTCGGACTCTCCTTGCTCCTTATCTGGACTGTGGCAATAGCTTCCAAATCAATGCCTCTTCTTTCAAGAGTCTTATTTATCCAGTCCTCACCCCTGCCCCTCCCTTAAGTCATAAAAGTCATGTTTGCTTACAGTATAGAAGTGGAAAGTAAAAACTAAAAACATCCCTCCAGCTGTTCCCACACATGTCCATTTCTCTTTCCACTTGCATTGAGGGGCCAGGCAGGTAACAACTGAGGGAGAGGCAGGGTGTAAGTACTAGGGAGTCAGGATAATAGTCTGAGGGCCCTTCCTAAAAGGCATTCACATTTCAATTTCAAACAAACAAAAAACAATAAACAAATTTCCCTGTAGGCCAAATTTGTCCCTAAGTCAATTTGCCATACCTGGATCTTTCCAGACATTTCCAATACTATAGAAATATATCAATACTGTAAATATAAATATAGATATTTAGATACATGGTATGTGTATGTTTTTACACAAGCAGAATTTTAATATACATACTGTTTTGAATCTTGCTTTTTCATGTACATTGAGAAGCTTTGCCTCATAATTAGCACCCTATAAATGGACATTTAGCTTGTTTTCAGTTAAAAATTTTTCTTCCACATAATGCAGCATTGTTTATCCTTGGACATGTATCAGGGAATATTCACATAGGACGGATTTGGCCAAGTGGACTTGTCTGGTCAATTTTGGTAGCTAATACCAAAGTGCCCTCTAAAAAAGTTGTATCTATTTTATTTTATCAACAGTGTTCCTCTGTTTAATGTTTGCCTTTTTTTTTTTCTTTTCTGTATATGTCTCATTAATTATTCCTATCAGAATGGCTGCTCTTATTTCACTGGTCCAGAGTGAATGATCCACGGAAAGTTTCTTCACTGTGGTTATTGAAACACGGGAGGAACATAAATATGTTTTGCCTACATGTAAAGTTAATGGCCTGTGGTAAAGAATGTAGACTTTTAAGCAGCCTTCCATGTCGTTTGGCTTCGGAAACACTGGGTTAGTGTGCTAGACACCTGGCATGGGTTTGGAGGGAAAAGGTGGGCGTTCGTGGGAAGTGCCTGCCAAGTTGGATGACGGCCTCCGCCTCCCAGCCCCTCCCTCTCGCTCAGTGCACACATCACCCAGTCTGTGCCCGACTGTGTCTCCTCTGCAGCTGGGGGGATGGGAACGGGTTTTCTCTTTCTAGAGTCTCAATGATCCCAGTTGGACTTCTGGGTGGAGCTGGAACTTCCTTGGAGTACTGGGCCACGCCATCCTAAGCTTCAGTCCCCCCTTCACAGTCACACTCTCATGTCATCTTGGTGGAAGTCTTGCTCGTTTGCCCAGTGGCCAAGGCCCCATTGCTGTGCCAGAGGCAAACACATGCTTGGAATAGTGAGGAACTTGAGACACAGAGGTACTAAGAAATACAGCCTTGGGTAGTAGAAGATTTGCCGACAAAATGTTTCTGCAGAAGTTAGATGGCGTTTCTCTGGTTCTAACAACACACTCATTCCTCAGTCATGTGACCTCTGGGTGATGTCTTTTTTTTTTTTAATCCTCACCGAGGACATTTTTGCATTTATCTCCAGACAAAGCAGGAGGGAGAGAGGGAGGAAGAGAGAGAGAGAGAAACATCGATGTGAGAGACACATCCAGTGGTTGCCACCCACACAACCCCAACCGGGGCTGGGGACAAACTGCAACCGAGGTACGTGCCCTTAGTGGGAACCGAACCCGGGACTCTCCGGTCTGCAGGCCGACGCTCTAACCGCTGAGCCAAACTGGCCAGGGCTGGGTGCTATCTTGTTCCCTGCATCCCTTATTCCCTGGCAAATACTCCACCCCTCCCCCTCTGGGAAGTCCCATAGACTTTTGTTTAGCTGTATTATTCACTGGTCACATTGCTTGTTATCAGTTTATGTGTTTATCTCTAGGACTGGATTGTGAGCTACTGAAGTTCTTAACAACAGCAGTAGCAGTGATTCCTATATGATTTACACATATCAGCTCATATAGACCTCACACAACCCTCCCTATATTGGTATCCCAATCTCTGGCAACTTCTTGAACATTCTATGGTGATTCTTTCAACTTAAGATTTCTCTTCCCCAACTTATCCAGAAGGGGTTTTGAAAAAACATCTACTACTTATTGCTTTACAATGTATCAGTCTCTTAGCAAAAATATTCATAACATTCATATAATAAGAACATATTATACAGGATAATAGTAGGGTTGTTTTCTTATTTCGCTTTCTATACCGTTAGTTTACATTAGAATACTCTATTTCAATCCACTTGAGTAGAACAGCTATGTATTTTCCCTTTAAAAAAATAAATGAACTCTGTAAGCATTAATACTGTTAAACAAATGATCTTTGATGTTTTAAATATTTAAATTCTACAAACCTTCTGATGAATAGATAAACATGAACAGAATATCTGGATTCAAATCCTGGCTCCACAAGTTACCAGCTCGGCAACCTTGGGCAAACTCCTTCATCTTTCAATGCCTCAATTTTCTCATTGGTAAAATTAGGATAATACTTCTTTTATAGTTATAAGAATTAAATAATATAATGTACACCAGGAGTTTAGCATAGAGTCTGGCACATAGTGATCAACACGTGTGTTTTAGCCATTCTTATCATCAGTACTGCAAAATGCTGGGCTGGCACAAGGGGGCCAGAAATGTATAAGATGCTGTCCTTGTCAGCAATGTGGCAGGAGAGACAAGGCAGATATGCAAACGTCATCACAATATAGTGTGGTAAATGCAACTGTTGCATTGTGTACACGGGACAGAGATAGCACAGAAGAGGAAGTGATTATTTCTGTAGGGAGCTTTCAGGGAAGGCTTGTAAGAGGATGTGATAAGCAAGTTGAGTTTTGAGGAATGAATATTTTAAGTAGCCCAAGTGGGGAAGAACATATTTGGTAGGGGGAAAAACATGTGTAAAGGCAGGGAGAAAGGAAGACACATGGTGTTTGGGGAGGAACTACAATTAGTAACATTTGGTCAGATGATGACATTTTTGGGGGGTGGGCAAGGTCAGGTGATAAGAAAGAAAATTCTACCGGAAGGCAAGGACCAGAGTTTGAAATGTTTTGCATGCCAAGCTAAAGGGCTTGAATTTAACATTGGCAATAGGGAGTCAGTAAAGAGTTTTAAGAAGAAAGATGTGATTGATTTGCACTTTAGAAAAATCACTTTGGCTGGTTTGTGAATGATGGATTAGAAAGGTGTGATGGAGGAAACCAATTAGGAAACAGTAGTCCAGGTGAGCAGTAATGAGGCCTGAATAGGGCAAAAAGTAGTGGGAATAGAGGGGAGCAAGACGAATTTAGGAGTTACTTGGCGGGTGAGATGAAAAGGAGGGGGGAGGAGGGAACTTGCTGGGATTTGTATCCACGGCTGCCCGGCTCTTTAGCCTCGTTCTACTATACCACCAGTACTGGTGATTGTGTGCGGAGAATGGAGAGGATGGTAATGCCATTAACCAGCACAGAGAATATAGAAGGAAGCACAGGCTCTGGGGAAGGGGTGTCAGCACGTAGACTGGGAGGTAGTTAGAGGAAGGGTAATGAATTTAATGTAGCCCTTGTTGAGTATGAGATGTGTGTGGGCCATTCACATGAAGATGAACAGAAGTGAAGGTAAATAGATGATGTAGAGTTTAGGGTAGAGGGTGGGGCTAGAGATGTGGGTTTGGGCATCTTTAGGTAACTATGAAGTTAGGGGAATGGCTGAGATATGAAAGGCTCACCAAAGATCTCTACCTAGTTCACTATCAAATAACTTCTTTGGCCTTCAATCACGTAAAAGTAATTAAATTAGGCCGTATAAAATTATTCTCCATTATCCAGAGTCTTTACCAGGGCTCCGCCTGCCATTTCACGCCCTTTGACTAGGTGGCGCTGACGCCCGGCCGGGAGAAGGCGGCCGCACCTGTTGGACTCCGGGCGATGGGCGGAGAGCAGCGGTGGCGACGCTCTAGCCCAGAGCCGGGTACTCGGTGGCTTGGCCAGGTCTTCCCTGGGCCCTGGGGTAAGGCCTTAGACCGCTGGCTTTGGGCAGCGCGTGCGCAACCAGTTCCCCCAAACGCGGAGTCTTGTAGTGAAGGTCTTACCTGAATGAGGTGAGAGGAGGGCCCGGAAGGAGCTACCCTCCCAGCCCACCCGAAGAGTGGGTGTGTGGATAGTGTGCGTGCACCACACTAATGCACACTTGGTGTGCCAATGGCCCAGGAAGGCGTGAGCATGTGCTGGGGCGTGCAGGACTGCGCTGGTTCGTGGGTGGCTGCACGAGGTGTGAGGGCCACGTGGGCGAGGTTCTCGGTCGTCATCTCCCAGAACCTCGGGCTCGAACAGAACACAAAAGTCCCCTAACTTCCCCCCGAAGTGACTGCCCTACAAGGTTTAGTCATTCCGTTAGTTGACTTGACCACCCCTCCAGGGAATGGAGACTCGAGTTCCCGGGAGGCAGCGCCTTCCCCCGTGGAGTGGTTGGGAGGTTTGCAGCCACAAGGGCCTGGGCGAGTGTGGGAGAAGCTGTCGCACGGCGTGGGTGGGTGGTTTTCGCTGGGAGCGGGGGCAGCAAGCGCGGGCGGTGCCCACTGAGTGCAGTAGTAACGAGATCAGGGAGGAAGTGCTACACTCGTGGCGTGGGTAGGAGCCCTGGAGGGCAGGGGGGTGGAGGACAGCTGAAGGTGTGAGGTGATGATGATAGCAATCCTGGAAAAGCATAACACCTGCTTCTGGGTTGACTCATCCAGGCTGGAGGAATAATCGAATCTGGAAAGTAGTTTTTTGTTTTTGTTTTTTAAAGTGAGTTGTGTGCCCCAGGCAGCTAGGATATTGCTTGTCTGTTTTAAAGAAAGTAGCTGTTTTCCTTAGAGAACTGTGGTGAGCATCAGATGAGATAATATATGTGAAGAATAAAGAGCTATAAAAATACAAGATATGATTTTATTTTGAATCCTTCAACCTATTTCTTTGTATGAGTGTAAAAATGTACTCTAAGTGTGGAATAGTGGAATAGTACCAGGTGTGGGATTATGGGGTGTGCCCGGTAATGCAGAGGGTATATGAAGATACTTTAGGGTATGCAGTAATACTGTAATCTAGAGAAATGGCTGGCTGTCACTTGAGTTCATTTTAGCTGGTTAATGTACGGTTGCTTCTCTCCTCTACCACGCATCTTTTGCACTTTGTTTTTTTTTTTTAATCCTCACCCAAGGATATTTTTCCATGTATCTTCACATAGAGTGGGAGGGAGGGAGGGAGGGAGAGAGAAAGAAACATCGGTGTGAGAGAGACACATGGATTGGTTGCCTCCCGCATGACCCTGACCAGGGCCAGGGACCAAACCGCAACCGAGGTACATGCCCTTGACCAAAATCGAACCCGCGACTCTTTGGTCCTCAGGCCAATGCTCTAACCACTGAGCAAAACCGGCCAGAGCATCTTTTGCACTTTTTGCAGCCAAAGACTTTTAACCAAAAATGAACCCGAAGAGAAGGGAAGACACCAGTCAATTCTGGGATATATTGGTTAAATTTGGTTGAGAGGGAGGTTGATGTGATTGTAGTAATAATTTCTTCCATTTGTCTTGTCCTCGGCATGAAACAGCATGTTGTAAAAAGAGCTCCGAACTGAGAGACAACCAAGGAAGACCTCGTTGTGGATTTGACCCTTCAGAAGAGGGGTCACCCTGGCCAAGTTCCAATACCTCTTTGAGCCTTAGTTTCTATCAGATGAGAAGAGATACTGAAGGTCATTCATGCACTCATCTGGAGCTTGCCTACCTGCCACAGGGTTACCCAGCCTCAGTGACAGGGAACCTGTCATGTCCCAAAATGGCTGAGCCACCCAGTCTCTCTAGACAGCCCTGACTTGGAAAATTCTTTATGTTGAATCGACATCTGTTTCTCTACAATTTGCACTCATTGGAGCCATACAGAATAAAATGTCTAATGCTGCTTCCACAAATATTTGAGGACTGCTAACACATTTCCTTCTTCCACTTACTCCACAAGGCTTCTTTTCTTCCAACTAAACATGTACAGTTATTTTAAACAGGGAGACAGTGTGGGGTAGTGGAAAGAACGCCAGCTTTGAAGCCAGACACATCTGCGCTCAGTTCCCAGTCCCTTCACATACTAACACTTAGTGCTCTGAGCTGTTGTATCTTTCTCTGAAAAATGTGGATGAAATACTCATCTAGCCAAGGTATTGTGAGGATTAGGGATAAATTGGATAAAGATCCATGCTGTAGTAGGAGCTTAAAATACAAGGACTTTTACACCTTCAGTGACATAATTTGCAATGCATTTTAATTGATCTTCTTTGAACAAATTCCTGTTTGTTTATGTGTCTCTTAGTGTCTATTCTGTAGAGCAGAATAAAATACTTTCTGTGAGGTCTAACTAGCAGAATAAAGTAGGATTAGGTTATGCCTGTTACCTCTCTAATTACAGTCTACAATCTACCATGGATTTTTGGGACCCATATCACACAAACTCACTGTCAACTAAAACCCTGTCTCTTTAACACATGCTGCCGGTCAACCAAGTTTTTCCCATCTTGAATTTCTTTAGTTTATTTGAATTGGTAATTATGGCTTTTGAAAGTGGCAGTCCCAGTTCTGTCCTGTTGTCCCCATAAATATTCTTGTGTTTATCATAGTATTGGTCTCAAACTGGGGTTAGAAAAATATGATTATTGAACTCATGGTACCAGCCCTGCTGATCTCATACCGCTGTGGTACATCAGTGAGCTAATAAATGCCAAGCTCTCGACACTCATTTTTGCACAAATTCGAGGTCTTATTATATGGGACTGTCTTAGAATTGGAATGTGACAGGAATGTATGATAAGCTACTGGTTGAGGGAATACTGCTGCATGTGATATCAGTCAAGTGTGGCATTGGTAGCCAACAACTAAAAGGGTGCACTGAGAGCAAGTCAGAGGCTGACTGGGTTTATGTATGGGTGCATGTTTGATCAGGTGCTCCAAGGGTTTCATACCTTGGGCCAGATTCTCCCCCGGTGGAGTAAGCTTCTCTCTGGAAATAAGTCAGGCACTTTTACAAAATTCATTAACTCCTGGAGCCTTATCACTAGGATTTTCTCCCCCAACTTTTTCAAAGCAAATCCCCAGCTTTAGCTGAGTTTATTTCTAATAGTATCCTCTGCCTTTTTTGGACTCCTAGCTTCTGCACTGGTGGTTCTTCCCAACAGGACTGCTTCTCCCCCTAACTTCCTGGTTAGAAGTCCTTTACAACCTCAATCCTTCCTTTTCCAAGAAGTTTTTCCTAGCCACTCTGTCCAGGAGGGTTTTTCTTGAGCGTTAGACTTAGAATTCCTCTTGTCTTCAGGAGCTTCCCCTTGGTCCCCTCTGCTGCCCCTCCTCCCCAGGTCTCTCCTTTCTGCCCACATGTTCTGTGTGGGTGGACATGTTCCCTTACTTTCAGAATCAGATCTTTTGTGAGCACTCAGTCCATTAAATACAAAATTGCCTTCATCTTGGATGTGGGTGCTTCTGGTGTGGTTCCAATGAAAGTGCAGAATTGTTTGTAGGATTCATAGGTTCCATTGACAATAAATATGAAAAAAAATATAATGAAAAGGTTGTTACTATTGTCATCTTAGTTCAAATAGGAAAGCCTTTACTCCGTTGAAAGGACCGATTTAAATTTTTGTAAAGTAATTCAGTCCTTTAAAGGTGGTGGTTAGTGAAAATAGGTAATCCTCCATTTGTAAAGGGACTAATTTAAATTTTGTTAAGTAACCAATTAAGGCCATAAAGGCTTTAAATCCATCTGTGGCTTTTCATTTTCTTTAGGCCAAATTCCAAACCCTTTAGGATGAAATACTCTTTCTAGCCTAATTTTTTGCCGGTCAGTGCCCCAGCCCAAAGGACTGGCAGTTTTCCCCAAAGGTTGTGCGGTCCTGGCCTCCAGAGCTTTGCGAATACCATCCTCTCTGGTTGGAATGCTCTTTGTCTCTCTGGTAAATGTCTATTCATCATTCAAAACAACCCTCCCCCTCCCCTTAATTACTTCCTCCTCTGTGCGCCCTCAAATTCTTGTACTTATTCATGCAGTATTTATTAGGGGACTGCTTTGTGGCCGGCACTGTGGCGGGTTCTGGGGATACAAAAGGTGAATAATACTTGGGCTCGGCCTTTGAGGGCCTTACACGTTAGGGGGAGGGGGCCAATCTGTCACAAAATGTGGCCAAGGAATTAAAAGGAAAATTTAAGCAGCATCGGATATTGTCTGTCTTCCCCACCGGACAGTCTCTTGCTCTGGGACAGAGGCCACTCTCGTTCATATTTGTACCCCAGCCTCTTGGAGCATTGTAGGTGCTAAATAACCATTTGTTTCCTGACCCTCTTAATCGGACACCAGTAAAAGCGTACCCTGGATTTAGCCACATGTTTTGATGACATCCTCATGGATGGTGGTTTCTCCCATGTGTGGTTGGTGGCCCTCGGCTCCCTGGTGCACCGTTAGGACTGGGTGGGCTCCGCTGGGCCGGCGTTTGCTTTTCCCACTTGCCTGCTCTCTGGGCTGAGGAGTGGCAGGCAGGCGCGAGTGAAGAGAGGCCTGCGGCGCCCCCGCTGGAGGGAGCCGGCACTGCTAGTACTGCCTGGCTCGCTTGCAGCCCGCGTGCGTTCCTCCGAATTTCAATTTACAGCCAGAAAATGAACGTAGACACTGATTCACTACCCTTTTCTTTTCAAAGGCGTAATAGATGTCTTTTAAAGGATTATGGTTGAAGAAAAAAAATCCTACCCACTTTTCTGTACCACTGGGACCCTTGCATTGTGAATTCAATCTTACATAAAGGGGAGCTTTGGTCTCATAACTGTGATGATCATTCATTCTGGCGCGGGACGGATCCTTTGCTGGGAGTGGGTGCTGCGGGAGGGCTGCGGCCGGGCTCTAGCATGAGGCCCACGTCGTGCTGCCGCAAAGAAAACGTGTCTAGTGATGGAGCGAGAGACTCAGACATTCCGCTACGGGTGCCCTTTTTGCTCTGTAGCAGCCGTCCCGTGAATCAGGCGATTATCCCGGTGGTAGCTTGAGTAGAGCTTGTCATTCCCTAGCCACTTGTTTGTGCTCTCGGTGGTTACCCATACTTAGGGACCCGGGAGGTGTTGGGCACTCATGTAGTTCACAGCCCATGCTGAGGCATGGCGCCGGACGGGAGCTGATGCCACACCTGAGGTTGAGAAGCCACCTCTGGGGCTGGGGGCGCCCACTGGGTGGTCTAAGGAGAGGGTTAGGATTTCAGGGGTCTGTTGTCTTTTCCTGTGGCGTTAACTTGCCAGAGGAGGACTTCTGCTGCAGAACCTCAAGCCCAGGATTGGGGGACTGTGAGGCAGCAGTGGGGTGCTGGCGGGGGTCAACATACTGAAGGTGCCCCCTAGAGGAGCTTCTGTGAGAGGGACACCCAATCCCCGCCGCAGCAGTGGGGGCTGCAGGGAGGGGCGGCGGCTGCGGTGGGAGGACCATTGCGGCGCGGTGGGCGGGCCAGGGGCGGGGCATGGGTGGGCTCTAAAAGTCGGTGCCCACTGGCTCCGCGCTGCCGCGGCAACCAGCACATCCCGGCGCCTCCTCTGCGGCAGTCGCGTCTCGCGCAGTGCCGCAGCACACGCCTGGGTGGCCGTTTGCTGCTTGCCGCGGCCGGCGCCGCCCTCACGGGCTGTGTGCGCCCTGCTTCGGCGCCCCCGTGCCCCCGATCGGTGTGCCGAGCGGCATGGGATAAGACGCAGCCATGGTGCGCCGAGATCGCCTCCGCAGGTGGGTGCGTGCCGCCGGCGCGAGGGGGTGTGGCTGGCTCGAAGCCGCTGTCCGGCTGGGGTGCTGGCTAGCCTGTGGGCACTCGGTGTGTCGGGGCTGGGGCTTCCGGACCGCTGCTCCCGCAGTGGAGGGAAAACCCCACGGGGGCTGGGCGGGGGACCCTTTTGGTCTGTCTACTTGGGAGGGGATGTCGCTTCTGCACGCAGTAGCACTCGGGATCTCCCTGATTTAGGATTTCTAGGACCCCTGGCGCGATTTAAGGTTTTAGACCCCGGCATTGCCCTAGCGCGACTAAGGATTTCTAGACCCTGGTTTCGCCTCTGATGCGATTTAGGATTTTTAGACCCCAGCATCGTTCTGGTGCGATTTAGGACTTTTAGATAACCCACATTGCACTGATGTGATGTGGGATTTCTGGACATCGGCACAGCTTGAATGTTATTTAGGATTTTTAGACCCCGGCGTCACCCTGGCGCGATTTCGGAATTCTAGACCCAGGTTTCATCTTGGTACGATTTAAGATTTTAACACCGGATACCACCCTGGCACAACTGAGGATTTTTAGACCCCCGCATCTTCTTGGCGTGATTTAGAATTGTAAGACTCCGGTATTGCCGTGGTGCGGTTAGACTTTCAGAAGCCAGGTATTGTTGTGGCGCAATTTAGGATTTCTAGACCCGGGTTTTACCTTGGCGCGATTTGGGATTTTAACACCGATATCACCCTGGCGCGATTTTGGATTTCAAGGCTCGGGTATTGCCGTGGCGTAGTTTAGGATTTCAAGTCCCTGATGTCGCTGAGGTGTGAGTTACTGCATAGGTGTGACTAGGACTTGCATTAGCATGTTATCACCGAGCGTAAGTATTTTTGAGATTTCAGTAACAAGAAGCTAAGTGAGAATGGTGATGTGGCCAAACAATCATCATGTTACACTTGAGCTGTTTGCATTGGTTTACAAAGTAGTTCCAGTCTCACGCGATGCCGTAAGGTGGGGCACATTTGGTGGTATTAAACGTATTTTTCCTCTTTACAAGATGAAGAAATCAGGGCTGGGAAAGGGTGATTGATTTCCAGAAGGTTTGTACTGGGATTTGCCAAATTTATTCTCTTGACTCATGGCTCATAAAATAATGGAGATTTTGGTCAAAAATGTTTAATCCATTTTGCTTACTGACAGGTTGCTTCCCTATTAAAAATCCTAAAATGACATTAGGGGCATTTTTACTAAGGTGATAAAGACAGAAAGCGGCTTCCTGAGGGGTAGCCTCTTGGTTTTCTTGGAGTAAAAGAGAAGGAAGGTGTGGAGGGTGGGGGTGTCCAGGAGCAGAGTATGTAATCATCCCCCCAAACCCCCCACTGGGTGGGGGTGCTCCTTCTGCTTGCTCCTCTAGTAACCCCTCCCTGGCTCTGTGCTGAGTCATTGCCGTTACCGGGGCTGCTGGGACCTGAATGAAGGAGAGCTGAGGATGAGGCATGATGAAATGCGACCCTGAAAATGTATGAGCTGGAAAATGGCAATCTAAACCTAATGCTTTTTGTCATCTTATCTTTCAAAGCGATACTGGGGATGCAGCCTGCTACTATTGTGGGGTGAAAATTGAGATACAATCATCATGTGCCAGTCATTAAAAAAAAATCATTTCTAATATTACTTTGAAAGGTAGAACCAAATCACTGACTGGGTTTGTCTTACGGACAGGTACCTTGGAGGGGAAAAAAGACTCCCGTAGTGATACCTAAAATATAGGCAAAGTAGCTTATATTCTTTAAGGGATGTGGTTACCACCATGGAACCACAGGCTTACTTATTTTATTTGTGATGGGCAGGGATTATAGCCAGATTACCTGTAATATGGTGGAAGGGTGTGTGTACAGACACAAAAAGCCATTTCCACCAGGGTTTTGGCAATTGATTTCTTATTTATAGCTCTGGGTTTTAAATAATTAATTATTTTGGGGGAAGGTATTTCCATTCTGGCTAATTTGAGAACTTCCATTCTACTGATAATTCTTTCCCTGGTGACCACCAGGAATGATAAGATAGAAACAGAGGAAATAGTTTCTAATTCCAGTTTAGCACTTATTGTCATTATGGACAAATTGACTTGCACCTTTGAGGTCGTGGGCATGGGAAGGTTGGGTGTGCAAACCATGCTCTCCTTCCAAAGACAAAATCAATTTCCAGATGTTGGGTATGCGTTCCACCTTATTTTGGGGGGACGGGGGAGGGAAGTCCTAAAAAATTAAAGAAATGGGAGCTTCCTCAAGAGTCTGCTAAGAAAAGCAGAAATATAATCTGCTGCCCTGACCTTTCAAGAGATTAGATATTCAGGGTCACGACAAAGCTGCTTATGTTGGAATGTACAGTGCACCTGTCTTCTTCCTTTCAGACTCTAGCCCGAGTTTTTCAACACAAATCCAGACAGTAGTACCCACAGGGCTTCACTGGGGTCAGAGGACTGAAACATACTAACAATCAAGAGTAGCTCTCTGCTGAGTGATATGTAATACTACTATACACACACACACACTTTAAAACGTTAGTTAAAAAACATACAACATTTTACTCTTAGTTAAAAAACATACAACATTTTACTCGTGGTGATAGAGCCTTTGACTACATGTGAAGGAAATTATCCCCCCCCCCCCAAGAAGCCTTGATAAAAGCCAATGAAAAGGTGCCCCACAATGCTTAGGGAATCTTCCTTTCACTTTACATAAAAACCTCTCCAGTGGGTCTTGGGAACAGCACAAGGGGAGGGGCTGAGGAATTAAAGTGGGGAGAAGAAGAGGAAGATTCCATATTGAAATAATATATTTTTTTTCCTGAAAATTAGAATGGTGAGCAAATATGGTGATTACCATAGCAGGCAGAGGTGCGCTTACATTCTTCTTGGAAAACTTTCCGCCATGGTTCATATGAGGGCAAGGAAGTCACCGCATGGTACAGCAATTTCCCACCCTATCTTACCAGTTTGGGACTTGTAGACGTGTGTACAGCGTCACCTGACTGCTTACCCCCGGTCTCTGATTTTCCTGCAGGATGAGGGAGTGGTGGGTGCAGGTGGGGCTATTGGCGGTGCCCCTGCTTGCGGCGTATCTACACATCCCGCCCCCCCAGCTTTCCCCTGCTCTTCACTCATGGAAGTCATCAGGCAAATTTTTCACCTACAAGGGACTGCGCATCTTCTACCAAGGTAAGAACAGGACGGTTGGAACACCCTGTGCATATAGGACCGTGAAGGGCGCATTGAGGTATTTATTTTGTGTCCACTGATCTCTGTTGGCCTTCAGTGATGGAGAGAAAACCCTCTTTTTCTGTGAAGTGTGCTTGAAGGAATGCACTAAACCCTCTTAACTTGATAGCAGGGGAATGCAAAGAAAGCTGCTGGGAGGGAGGGGGTGGTGGAATCGAGATTGCAATCTCTGTAGAGATGACTTTATCATTTTTTTCAGAACCTGATTTGTATTGATAGTTTTTTCTCTTGTGCGCCCCTAGTGTCGGGTAATATAAACAGCATTCATAAAGCTACCATTGGTTGTTTCCCCCCAAATTCCTATTTTTATTTTATTGTTTTCTATCAAGATTGTTACATGCATAACTAACTGTGAGTTAAGTCTTATACCTTTGTATAAATTAATTTGCTAATGATAATTGTTGTTATGACTGCTGCTTATTAAGTAATTAGCATATGCTAGGCATTGAATTATATTTTCAATCTTTATTATTTCATTTACTCTCTATAATAGCACTTGGATATAGGTGCAGTTAACCTCATTTTATAGGTAAAGAACCTGAGAAACGAGATTGGAAAAGATTTCTTTTGGGCGGGGGTCAAGAGCAATAACGAAAAATGTTTGTCATAAACCGTTTTTCATTATTGCTCCTGACCTCCTCTCATTTGCTATATTCAATAAGTAAGTATATAAATTTTTTTATGTTGGTCATTTAGGTTGTTTCCAGTTTTTCAATGTTTTGGTTAATGTTGAAGGGAAATTTTCATATGTGTTTATTTTTTCTTTATATTTTCGAACTATACTACTTGTAAATAGAATGATTTTATTTGCATGGATTCTAAAGAATAAGACGTATAGGCTAAAATATATACAATTTTTAATTGCTTCTAACTAAATTATTTTGCAAATGTTATTTTCAAATTTACATGCTACTGGCAGTATATGAGTGTATCATTTAAAATCTAATATTATTAGCAATGCATTCTACTATTGAAATGTTTGGCTAATTTAAAAGATGTGTATTCACTAAAAAATGTTTATGTTTGTATTAACCCTTTTTTATAGTTAGAATTTTGCAATAGTTTGAGCATGATGCTTTTGATACTTATCCCCTTTGTGGGAAATAGACGTGTGGGACAAACAGTATAAACTGAGGTACTCACAAGGTTGAGGAAGAGTTGCTATATTTTAGAGAATTTGTGTGAGGTCATTAATGATAAGGTACAAAGAATCTGTAGTTTATATATTGTGATTGTATACATTTAACTGTGAAAGTTTACTTTTTAATGTGAAAAGCAATTTGCATATTAATAATACACAATAATGGGAGAAATGCTTTAAAAAATCTCTGTGAAATTAAGCAGACTCCCTTTAAGTATTTTCCTATAAAGTGTCCTATTTATAATTTTTAAATAAACAGATTTAAAAAAACCCAAACACCTATTTTTACCTAAAGCAATAAGCTTGCATTTTAAAAAGAAATCTACTTTTTAATTTCACTAACTTGAGCCGGATTTCTTGTCCTTTATACCAGATTACTTAGATTTTAATATCTTCAAGGTTATTTTTGTAGAGAGTTGGCCTAACGTATCTCTCTCCTTCTTCCCAGACTCTGTGGGCGTGGTTGGAAGTCCAGAGATAGTGGTGCTTTTACATGGCTTTCCAACATCCAGCTATGATTGGTACAAGGTAATGAAATCAGACTTTTTAGGTCCTACTATGTCTTTGAAAATCCAAAATCAAGGATTTTGTTGTCAGCACTGACAGGCTCTTGCATATTTGAATTGCTTAATAAAAGAGGATTAAATGTAGAACTGTTTTTCATTTACTGGAAGGGAGTAAAAAACTGTCTGGCAATCTGGGAAGTGTCATTGCCACGTTAAACATGCCGGAGTTCCTCCCTCAATAGAGATTATTAGGGATAAAGCACTTTGCAAGGGGATCATCGGCAGGCCTGTGGTGGGTTCGTGTGGCTTTTCTCTTTATTGAAGTCTGTCTGTTAGGCTGAGAAAGGGATGAAACCCCTGTGCTGCTGTAGGTTGGAGGGGAGGGGCAGGATAAAAAGTCCAAATCATCCCTTTTCTTTCTTGTAGATTTGGGAAGGCCTGACGCTGAGGTTTCATCGAGTGATTGCCCTCGATTTCTTAGGCTTTGGCTTTAGCGACAAACCGGTAAGCAGCCTCTGGACGGGGCCAGTGTTGAGGGACGGGGGTGGGTGAGATGGGGAGGGGTCCGCAGCAGACAGATCTGCGCTCATGACGTCATCCCGCATATCTGGGCTTTCCCTCCCTTAGAGACCACATCACTACTCCATCTTTGAGCAGGCCAGCATCGTGGAGGCGCTTTTGCGGCATCTGGGGCTGCAGAACCGCAGGGTCAACCTCTTGTCTCACGATTACGGAGACATCGTTGCTCAGGAGCTTCTCTATAGGTCAGTGAAGCAGTTTCATTCATTTAAGATGCTAGGAAAGTAAATTGTTCCTGGGTTCTTTCTAGCCCTTTCTGGAAGTTTGTCTTCAGCCGCCGCATTGGTGCACGGCCACTCAGATGCATTTGCTCCCGTTTCTAGGTTCAAGCAGAATCGATCTGGTCGGCTTACCATAAAGAGTCTCTGTCTGTCAAATGGAGGTAAGTGCCTTGGTAGTGGGTGGAAGGTGACATGGGCCACATTTAGGTATCAGTGACACCTGAATGGTAATCTGATGGCATTGCAAACAGACACAATTTTACCAGGGGATCTGTAGCTTTTTGTGTGCGATGAATCACTTCGGTGGTCCGATGAGATATACTAACCCTTTCTCAAAATAATGTTTATATATATATATATGGCTGTGTTATAAGTAATATGTGCATTTTTAAAAAATTGATTTGAGAGAGAGAAAAACATTGACTTGTTGTTCCACTTATCCATGCATTCATTGGTTGATTCTTGTATGTGGCCTGAACCCACAACCTTGGCATATCGAGATGATGCTCTAACCAACTGAGTTACCTGGCCAGGGCCTAGGTTTTTTTAAGAACCTACACTTCCTGAAAACCCTCTGGTTTCTTTTGCTGCCCGAATCATGAACAGCGCTATGTTCTGAGGAAGGGGAGGAAACACTGAGGGGAGTCAGCCTAGTCAGCAGTATGGATGACCACGTTTGTTATTTTTCCTGTCTCTCTACCTTTACAATCTGGAATATAATTTGACCTGTTAAACCCAGAATTGCGTGAGGAAGGAATTAGAGGACAGTACTAAGTTTTATTTGTAATTGTTTTTTTTAGGAGCAAAGGCCCCAAAGGTGACAGTGAGTAGGGTGGATAGTCTCCGATAATGGACCTATGTCTGCCTTAAAATTGTTGGAAAATGACTAACATAAGTCTTCTTTTCTTACAGGAATATTTCCTGAGACTCACCGTCCTCTCCTCCTCCAGAAGGTTGGCTACTCCCCTGACTAGATCCTTAGATTTACACTGACAGATAACAGATAACGCTGGGACCTTTGTAAGGGCCATTTCCCTGTAAAATGCCCTGGTTGAATTCCTTCTCATCAATTTACATGAACGAAGTCAGTTCTCCTTCTTATGCAAACAGAGCAGTGGAAGTGGCCCACACGTAAAGCCCGGACCTTCCAGAGAATTAGAGGTCAACAAATATTTGGAGAAATACAGCTATCTAAAGATTTGTGTTATCAGCATGATGTTTGAACAAGTTGGGATTCTAGACTAAAGCTGACTGTATCGGTTAAAGTTTTTAGAGATTCAGTGAAGTGTAGAAATGTCATCTTAAAGGGAATTAGAAATAGTTTGTTTTCCATGAGAGAAGATTTATGTGGGTAGGCCGAACAAAAAAGGCCAATGACCAAGCCTTTCAGTAGATTTGGCCAGGGTCCTTTTAGTTCTTAGTATAAAACCTTTGGTCCTGGTTAGTTGTCTTCTGTCTCTGGATTCTTGATTTTTACTTTTCCTTATTTACCTGTAGCTTCTCAAAGACGGAGGCTTGCTGTCACCCATCCTCACACGACTGATGAACTTCTTTGTGTTCTCTCGAGGGTAAGTCATTGTCAGAGATTGTTGCGCTGCAGCCTGGGAGCAATGGAGTGAGAAGCTGCTGCCATTGAAATTCTGGGCCAAATCCTAGGGTTTGGTATTTTATTTTTTTTGTTAATCCTCACCTGAGGATATTTTTTTCCATTGATTTTTTTGACAGAGTGAAAAGGGAGGGAGAGAGACACACATTGATTGGTTGCCTCCTGCACGACCCCGACCAGGGCTGGGGATCGAACCTGCAACCCGGGTATGAGCCCTTGACTGGGAATTCAACCTGAGACTCTTCAGTCCACAGGCACTAACACTCTAACCGCTGTACCAAACCGCCCAGGGCGGGTTTGATATTTTAAAGCAAAGGTGTTGGTCACTTGCCAGGGGAGTAGTAGGAATTCATAAGTCAGTTAAGGATCAGACTACGTGACCTCTGAGGTTCCCATCATATCTGACATTCTGACTTCTCACACTGACCTACCTTTTGGCCTCTTTCAGCCTCACCCCCGTCTTTGGGCCATACACCCGACCCTCTGAGAGTGAGCTGTGGGACATGTGGGCAGGGATACGCAACAACGACGGGAACTTAGTCATCGACAGGTGAGAAATGCCCTCTGCTTTGGTTTCGGAGAGGCTTTTGTTTGGAACATGGGGAAAGATGTGGGATTGCTTGTTCTGTTCCTGGCTGGCCCTCCCATTCATAAGGAGGTTGGTTATGTCTTATGAGGTACACCAAAAAATAGTCATGCTTTGTCCTTTTTTTTTTTTAATCCTAAGCTGAGGAAATTTTTTCAGTTTTGTTCAGATAGAGTGGGAGGGAGAGAGAGCGACACATCGACTGGTTGTCTCCCACAGGATGAACCGCAAGCGAGGTTCATGCCCTTGACCGGAATTGAACCCGAGACTCACTGGTCCGCGGGCCAACGCTCTAACCGCTGAGCCAACCGGCCAGGGCCTGCTTTGTCCTTTCTAATAAAGCGAGCATACAGTGAGCACTGAGCCTAAGCGGCGCAGCAGGCGAGTCTGGATAAACAGCTGCAAATTCTCACGCTAATTCCATTGCAGTGGGCTGATTGGCTTTGGCAAATCCTTCTTTGGACTTTTGTTAATATTAAATGCTTCAACATGTCTAAGCATAGTTGTGAAAAGCATTTGGTGCCTTTCTCAAAGTACAAGTCTCTTCATTTTTCATATCTTTCTGTGGCAGTGGGCTGAGGGAGATTTCTGTCTTGTACAGACTTCCCACGCCTAGTTTCAAATGCTGCTTCCGCAGAGGGACCTAGAGATGGTGACGTCCATCACTGCTCCAGATAAGGCCCGTCCTTCTGCCAGCCGGGCCAGGGCCGCTCCCACTGCTCTAACTGACGGCTCTGCTGCGGAATGAGGGAGCGTGCCATTCCTCCCCCCAACACCCATTAGATCCCCAAGATTCATTTTCATATGAAAAAATGGCAAAACAAAACCCTTTAGAAATTCTCGCATACTTCCCTTTCTAAAACATAAAAAGTACTTCTAACAGGTGACAATTGTGAGGTCCGTCACTCCTGGAGTCCCAGGCAGAATAATTAGAACATATGAGTTTATGAGTTTGAGTTCTAAAACGTGGCTGTGGCACCTTGTCACTGTCGGAGGAGACATTCTCCACTTTATCTGTGGTCAGATGAAATGCAGAGGATGAAGCTTTGTGCTTATGAACTCCTGCACTTACAAGTCTAGAAGTAGATGTCAACTTAGAGATCATAGGTCAGTCCTCTTATTTTAAAGAGGAAGAAACAGGTCAAACGATGAGTGTTAGACCTTGAGTTAGAGCTAATTAGTGGTGGAGACACAACCCAAACTAACTTCCAGCCTTCCGGTATCTCATTTCCTGTCGAACAAACACTAAGAACATAAATGCTTACGTTGGTAGTAGGCATGATCACTGCCGCAGCCGCGTGGGGTTAACAGAAATGGGTCCTTCCCAGGTGTGCCCAGTTGCTTCCGGATAAGAAAACATACCTTGGGTTCCGTGTGGCTCCTGTCAGGCCTTTGCATCCCTCTGACTGTTCAGGTTTCTTGTCCTGCTCCTGCTGACTCACCTGTGCTACAGTCTCTTACAGTACATCAATCAGAGGAAGAAGTTTAGAAGACGCTGGGTGGGAGCTCTTGCCTCTGTAACTATTCCCAGTGAGTATTTCTACATTACATTTTGGTAGGAAAACTAAGGGACTTGGGGGTTAAAATAACTGCCAGATTTAGCAAATAAAAATATAATAAAGACATCCAGCTAAATTTGTTTCAGGTAAACAACATATACTTTTTTTTGGTTAATCCTCACTCGAGGATATTTTTCCATTGATTTTTTAGATAGAGAGGAAGAAAGGGGGAGAGAGAAACATCAGTGTGAGAGAGACACATTAACTGGTTGCCTCCCACATGGCCCTGGTCTGGGCCAGGGAAATCTGCAACCCAGGTACAAGCCCTTGACTGTACTCGAACCCATGACCCTTCAGGCCACGAGCCAATGCTCTTAACTGCTAAACCAAACTGTCCAGGCCACAAATACTTTTTTGGGGGGACGTGTATGTGCTGAGCAATACGTAGGACGTACTGATAACTTTTAAAAAATCATTAACTGAAATTCAAACTGAACTAGTTGTGCTTTATTTAATCTGGCGACCCTCTCCAGCCTCTGGAGCACACTGAGACAGTAAGGTAACTACCAGCACAGCCAGGAGGTAGACTGGCCAGCGGCTACCACCTGCAATGCTGAGTTCTGGGCCTCAAGGCTGTTTGGATTACTAATCAAGAGCCTGTAGGTGGTTTCTGCTCATCTGTCTCTTCATTCTTACAGATTTACAAAGAAAAAATTGGTGCTGTCTCTCACACACAATAGTGCTCAAAAAATTGTTGATTTCAAAAGTCAAGGGTCAATTATTACTGAAGAGAAAGACTTCAAGAGTGACAGTCTCCAGGACTGAGAAGGAGAAGCTGTGGTGGGGCTGCATGGCTGGCTGTGTACAGGAGAAAATGTCCCAAATGGACTAGTTTTCACTTTATTCCCATAAGTTTCTTGCAACCTACTTATTGAAAGCAGCTGGATCTCTGTCAGAGAGGGGTAATTTTAGCCTGTGGGTAGAACAGACGTGAGAGCGGTTCGTGATTCGTTCTTCTCTTTCCTAGTTCATTTCATCTACGGGCCTTTGGATCCGGTGAACCCCTACCCGGAGTTTTTGGAGCTGTACAGGTGAGTCTCCCTCAGGGCCTTCGTTCTGGTGGTTCCTCACCCGACAGTGCTCTGGCCACTGCCTCGGCCCTCACTGACTGTTCATCCAGGAAACATAGAGAAGGATGAGCTGGGGAATCTTATTCTCACATAAACGTACAGCTCAGGAAATTCTACAACATTCTCTTGATTTGTACAGCCTGCTTTCACTGTCAGGGTGGCCACCTGTTCCTAGGTGTACAGGGAAGAAGACGCTGTCATGTGAACTAAGGAATGGAAGTGTGTCAAGTTGACATGTTTGCTTTAGTCTGATTGTAAAGCCAGCTCATCAGCCTCACTGAGCACCTGCAGGGGAGACGGAGGGGCGCGCACTGCGGGCAAGTGCCTCCTCACTGGTTGTTATTTTCTCTAGGTACTTACTCGGAAGGTTGGAATAGGAAGTCTTGACTGCCTTTGTCTGTAAAGACATTAGAACGTTCCATACCTTCATATGGCCTAGTAGAAACAACCCAGTAGTAAACAGCTTCCATTTAATTTTCAACAAAATACCATCTTTCATCTCCTCTCGGGGCTAAGGAAGGTCTTTTGTTACCTTTGTTGGACAGCGGTCCCCTGGCTTGAGCATCATGCTTCTCTAGGGAGCTCGAAGTCACCCTGCTTTGACATGTGTTGCAAAAGCGTTATATTTTCAAGTTGTTGTCTGTTGGATTATGAACATTTAAAATCTAGTCTGTATATGTCATAAATGGAATTGGCAAGCTTATCTGCCTCAGATACAATTCCAGAACAGAAGTTGAATAAGCTTTGTTAGTTCTTTCCAGTGTGGTATGTCCGCAGGGGCATTTACTGGGGCTGCCCACTGGCTTACCTCCCTCCCCCTCCCTCCAGCCTCCGCTCACCTACATGCTGTTCTCTTCCACTAGGAAAACGCTGCCGCGGTCCACAGTGTCGATTCTGGATGACCACATTAGCCACTACCCACAGCTAGAGGATCCCATGGGCTTCTTGAATGCATACATGGGCTTCATCAACTCCTTCTGAGCTGGAAAGAGTAGCTTCCCTGTACTACCTCCCCCGCTCCCTTACCTGTTGTGTATTCCATTTAGAAAGAAATGCCCCAAAGAGGTCCTGGCCACCAAACACTCTTCTCTCACAAAGGTCCACCTGACTCACACTGGTGAACAGCACACAGTAAAAAGTCAGCAGAGGCTCCGACTAAGGGTGACCTGATAGTCCACCCCCCCTTCCTGACATCTGATCAAGTGTATGGACTTGCCTTTGTGTTACTGGGAAATTCTGACGGCACTAGTACTCACGGAAGCAGAGACACAGACATTGTTTTGCATAAGAGTCTTTTAACATTCCTATGAACTTTTCTGAGATATATAGAAGTGCTTATTTCTGGCCCAGCCCCAATTGGAATCTTCCGTAAAGAATGAGGAGAGGATGCCTGCTTACCTCTCCTTGAATGACTTCAAGGGCACATGCTTTTTCAAGTTTTCTAAGCAGCACAGCTTCAAGGGAGAGTGAGTCTCCCCTGTCATAACTTTGGCTTAGTTTCATCGGCTGCATCTAATTATAGACATTTTGTTAAAATAGATTTTGCTTTAAATAGTGCAGTATTCTAAGTGTACGTTAAGGCTATGATTTACTTACACGTATTATATATATTTTAGAAGGCTACTAAACCAGCAGACACTTACTCTGGCAGAGTAGTGAACCTTATTAGACAGATTTGACTAATGAATAAATTGAACTAAAGCCACACTATTTACAAAATTTCCTAAAAGTCATAGGACGTTCAAGACCACTAGCATCTATGCCAGAGAGTTACTGTTGGCAGCTGGAAAGCCCGGTGCTTCGGAGCATGGCCCTGAGCTCGAGGGGAGGGGAGGGAGTGGTGTCCTGTCCAGGCCACCACGCCACTGATCCCGTTCATGCCTGGTTGTCCCAGAGAGGCTTCCTCACGTAGCTCCGCAATTCCTGTCCTTCACAGACAGGAAAGTTCCAGAAACTTTAAGAACAAATTCTGAAAAGACCTTTGAGCAATTGGTGCTGAATACTTTTAAAGCCACAGTCTCACTGTTTTAGTCAAATAGGACTAGGTGATTATTTTTAATTCTTTAAAAAAAAAATTAGCAACTTCAAGTATAACAACGAAAAGTGGAATAAGTGTTTATTTTCTATTAATAAAAATGAATTTTGACAAAAGTGGACTCTGCCTTCCCCTCCCACCACCCTCCGGGATGAAAGCTTTCCAACATTGCCAGGGGCTTTCAGACACAGTAAATTAAAGAACATAATGAAGTTAAGCAGCTGGGGTACAGGACAGTATTTGCTTTTCAAGTTCACCCAAAGCTGTACGATCACACCAAAGTTGACCAGTGTAATAAAAAAAAGACATGCACAAGGACAGACATTTGCTTGATCTGCTGGCTCAGGGCCAAACATTTAATTTGCTTCTCCAGAATCATTAATCTTTAAAAGTATGATTCTGGGACATTCGTGCCACTAGCCTAAAAGCCCACTGACAGCGAAGTACACCAACTTCATCTTGCCCAGCAAAAACTTATCCAACAGAAGCCAAGATAACATCCACAGGTGTTTCCTCTTTGCTTCTGACAGTCACCTGCATGGTCACTCCATCTGCTAAGGCCAGTCTGGACCTCACCAATAAGTCACAGCCACCTCTGTACACACCTGAGGGAAAGTGAGGAAAACCATCCTGAGAACTCAAAGCAAGCGCTGACTAGTGACATTTACCGTGCTCTGCCTGCATTTCCTTTCTATTAGTTTAGTTTAGCTTTTCTAGAGACTTGTGTTTATGGTGGGAATTGAATCCTACATACAAATTCAAAATAATCTTTTATATTCCCATGATACCAGGTACATAGAAGGTATTCAAGAATATTGATTTGGGATACTCAAATTGGGGAGGCAGTGGTACTGGTATCCATGGGAGAAATTTAAGGAAGTATTTTAGGCCAAATGTACATCTTAAAAGAACAACATAAGGATAGCATGCAAATTAAACAGCTAAAACAAAGTATTCATTTTGACAGGGCTTCGAATTATAATGCATACAGTGGGGCAGGAGTAGGGCATGGGATGCCCATGCATAGCCCTTCCTATTACATTTTGCAACAAAATAAAGGGGAAATCCAATGAAGTTTCTTACCTGCCAGATACAGGGAATGGGAATTCTTGTTCTCAGGAACTTTGTCTGACCTCTCACATGGCTGCATGCCCAGAAATGTGATGATGTTGCTGACAGCTTCTGTGTTGACAAGATCGATGCAACAGTATCAGAAAAGGTCAGCAGGGGTCCGCTCTGCACCAGTGCGTACTGGGAGCTGGGCTCGAGGGGTGTGTGCATGGAGGCCACTGGACTAGAAACTGGTTGACTCAATTAGATGATGACAGGGTCCTGGCCTTTTGAGTGAATTAGTTTATACAGTATTTAAACAAAAATGTTCTTCTGGAATGATAAATATTCCTGTTAGGTTTTACACTGCAGTCAGGCAATACATTGATAGCAAAACTGTTCTCACCTTGAAGAGTTTTGGTAGAACTGAGGGCAAAGGTCTCCTCTTTCTCAAAAGTATCTCCCACCTCTTCCCAGGCAGCAGCAAAGTTAGGCTTCAGGACCTTCTGAATGTGGTCGGACACAGTCACCTCGAGATCTTCTAGCTAGTGGGCACAAGCAGGCGTCAGTGAATGACAGTCCTTCTCAGAGCAGATGGAAGGGGCTAATTAATATGGTTTTATCATTCTGTGTTCTATCCTTTGCAGGAACCTAGGAAAAACTATTACCAAACTAGTGTTAAGTCCTGTAGTCTGGATAAATCCAACGATGTAAGCCTTAGCAAAGGAAAGCAAGGAAACATGGCAAAAGCCATATTCAGATCAACATCTTCGACCCTGGGGTACAAAGCAGTCGTACTGCCACACCTAACCACCAAGTTCAGGCCATCCAGGGCCTTCTGAACTTGCCATTCACTAACAGGTTGATATTTCTTAAACTTCCCCCTGCATTCTAGGCAGGCTTTTTAGTCCACGATGTAGCTGCATTATAAGCAAAGTAAAAGCTGCCTAACAAAACAACCCCAATGTTTCAAATAAAGCCCATTGCTCTCAATGAAAACCATGTACTTATTTTCATCTAGTAATTATCCCTATTATAAAGACATAAAAAAGGGTGAGTTGTTTTAGGAAGTGGTAAGTCTGTTCTCTTAGGCACAACACACTCCCATTACAGAGGAGAATTAGCCCAGGCCCTCAGCTGTCATCCGAGATGAATACTCCTGTCAGATGTTCCTAGAAAACTGTTCTCTTCAGGCAAAAGTCAGTGGTGCAAGGGTGTCAAAGTGTCTCTGTGCAGGGGACACTCACCACGTACTCATCGTCATACCCCTCCTCAGCTGGAACCCCAGTGTCAGGGTCACAGTCCCGGACAGTAAACTTCATGGTGCAGCTAAAGGTGCCTGCAACTGGAGGAAAGCAAGAAGCCCGCGTCAGTGGGCAGCGCACGCACAGTGCCGTCAGTAACGCAGGGACACCATCTGCACTGGCATTGGTTCTGTACCCTCAAATGACACACATGTCACTCTGTTCTCCAGGGTAGTCGTTCTCAAAAGCAGCCTGTAAGCTGGTCAAAAGGCAGTCTCACAAAGTATAATTTTAAAATCCATTCCCCACTGTGGGTTAGACTAGTGCAGAAAGGTGACACTGGCAAAGCTGTGTTTGTATTGGTATACAGAAAGCCGCGGGGAGATACTTTGGGGGACTTTTTGCCATGCCTGTCAAAGGGGGTGACATGTGGGAAAATGTAAGAACCACTACTTTAGGAGCTAACAAAGCAAAAAATATGGATGGTAAAAAGCACACAGATCATTAAATTAACAAAAAGCACAACAAAGTGTAAATATCAAAGGACAATACTATTTTTAGATTGTGGGTCCACAGATCACCAGGATGAATTTGCTTTATGTCAACTTTCAACCTACAGTGAGTAGGTCAGTCAGGAGGTGCTAGTACTGGTCAAGTCAGTGTCTTAGATGGAAAAGCAAGTGGGCAATTACGTGTTTTGAGTTGACTGGTGGAAGGAATAAGAAATGGAGGTGGGGCACATTTTTGGAGAGTGAACTTCAAGAAGAGTGGATTTTCTGAACTGTCTGAAGGAAGGCATTTATTAATTATGAGTGAAGAAAAGGGTCTACTCCATAGTCTGAAAAAGGCTTATAGGTACACAAATATTAGAAATTGGGAAGTTCAAAAATTATTTGGGCATGTGCAAGGCCAGGAAAGAACGGACTCAGATGTAAAGATCATACACGACCATATAGGTAGTGAGACTTTTCATTTGCTCAGTCTTAACTTAAAACTCCCTCCCTCCAAACATGTAGTAAATATCAGTAGACAATGACATTACATGTGAAGGTATAAACTAATGTGCCAGACCCTTAGATAAAAGGATGACCGAGACATGACCTCTTTCTCCAATAGCTGATTGTCTAGGAATTGAATAAAGAGTATGTGTGTGAGAGAAATCTACCTACATACCTAAGACATCTCAACTCAATGCCATAGGTTCTTTAACATAACTTTTAATAGAGAGCTGTGTGGGAGTGCAGGATTAACAGCCAGAGAAAATCATAAAACATCTGAAAGGATATGAGTTTAATTGGATCTCAAAAGATGTGAAAGAGCTTTGGTGAGCAGGGGAAAGGTACATGAGCTAAAGGAAAGAGGCCAGAAAGGCCATGGTAGTTGGAAACAGTAAGAGCTATGCTAATGAATAGGTGCTGAGAAGAGAATCTGTTTAGGAACAAATTTGAAATACCTTGTATTTCAAGTGAAGGAGACAAGATAGTTTCCAGTAGGCTCTGATGAGCTGAGGCGTCAAGAGATTGAAATGTCAGAAATAAGTGAGGTCACTGGTGGGAATTCTATGAAGGGTAGGTCTGAATGCAGAGAATGAACAGATTTAGGAGAGTATGTTGAAAACATGATGGTAGTGGGTTGACCTGTATAGAAAAAGCATACCTTTCGAGACTACAGAATCTATTTTAATACAATAGGGGGTTCATGGAAGAAGGATCATGGTTAAATTAAGCTGGGGTTTTCTGCAGAGGAAGAGGAAAGGAAAGAAAAAGGTGGAAATGAACACAGACCTGGAATGGGTCAGCTGAGGTATTTAAAACAATGGAAGAAGAGAGATGGGATTATGGTAGGGACAAAGGTCATGATCAAATAAGAAGGGGAGAGGCAGGATAGACGTTAGTAATACAAGACGATATGAACCCCGTTTGGTTCCGATTAAGCAGGAGGGTACAGGCAGATGAGGAAGAGGAATGAGGAGACAAGCAGCCACAAGGCTGGATCGCAGCCTGGGCAAACTGGTTAGATTTTATGTATAAATAAAGACAGAAGATGCTCACGTATAAGTAAGTGATACAGAGAAACTGAACAAGGAAGCCAATACGAATGCTACTAGTAGTGATTGTTTCTGAAACTTCAGTGGCAAATGTTTAATGAAATGGTTTTGTTGGTACAGTGAGCGGTCACAGGGAATCTAAGGTGAACTCCAGCAAAACCCACTGGTAGCATCTGTCAATATTGCTAGAAAGGATGACTGACACTGGGTGATGAGGAGAAGGGGTGAGAGGGGACCTTTCCACGGCAAGAGAACAGTGTGGGATCCCTTGCCATAATACAAAGACGAGAGCGTCAAGAACAAAGGCAGGCAAATGACGGAAGGGGATACAAGAAGAATGCCCTGAAGATCTACATTAGAATTGTCCTCAGGGATGGGGCTTGTCTTAGCGGACTCCTGAGGTCATGTATGAAAAGAGCACAGACCAGGAGAGGAGATGGATGCTGGAAGCTAAGTAAGGAGAGAGGCTGAGCACCCGGCTGGGTGCAGAACATGCAGCGTGGCCAACGGCAGACAGGAGCTGCCAGGTTTCAACCACTGGGGGGGAGACTATGACTAAAGAAGAAGAGGTTTCAGAAAGCTTTGATGGAAAAATTAGAAAGGGGGAGAAGGGGTGGATCTGAACCAGGCTAGCGGCAGCAGCCCACCCAGACCTGGACTGAACCAGGAAGGAAATGCGCCTCGTGCGCAGGAATCAAGGAAGATGAAAGTGAGCTGAGTGGTGAGTGCCAAAAGTGAGGAGTCCATTGCTCTCTGGAAGGAGAGCTGGATCCATGGGAACACTGCTCACGTGGCAGGAGGGATGCTGAAGATGAGGTATGCGTAGGGAAGGGCACTAGAGGGCCAGAATTAGGGACGTTGGAAAATGGCAGCGTTGGCCCTGGCCGGTTTGGCTCAGCGGTTAGAGCGTCGGCCTGTGGTCCAGAGAGACCCAGGTTCGGTTCCCGCTAAGGGCACGTGCCTCGGTTGCAGTTTGTCCCAGGCCCTGGTTGGTCGTGCGGGTGGCAGCCACTCGATGTGTCCCTTTCACGTCGATGTTTCTCTCTCTCTCTCTCTCTCTCTCTCTCTCTCCCTCCCACTCTATCTGAACAAAAAATGGAAAAAAAAAAAAAAAAAAAAAAAGAAAGAAAATGGCAGCGTTGTCTGTTAATTAGAGAGATGTCAGCCAAGCTAGATTAAAACCAAAGGAGAGAGGATGTGAACAGGAAGTGACTAAAGAAGAACTGGTGTTTGGAGGAGTGCCCTGTGGGACTCATTTGAAGCAACACGTGTGACCAATAGAGCAAAGGCTAGAGTTTAAATGGGAAGGGTTTGAGCCATGGCCTGTGGCAGGAATCCTGTGAAGGATGGATTCACTGAGAGCAGATGCATTTAGAAGGGTGTGGAGGAAACATGAGAGACTACTGAATCCATGAGAAATGACATACAGATGGTAGCTGAAAAAACAAGTGACCGTGTAGGTAACAGGTGTTTCTGTAGGGTCAACCAAGGAAAAGAGTGGAAGAGCCGGAAGAAGAGATGGTTTATTTTGGAGACTGGCAGGTATTGACAGGAAGGATATGGTACCACACTTATACCAAAGATCACGGTTAAACAAGAGAGAGACTGGGAACTATGTCGAGTGAGCACTACATGAAAAGTGCTGAGAGTAGGTGGACAGGCATGGGCAGAGAAGATGAGGAATAGTTTCCCAGAATGGGCAATCCTGTAAGACCTTAAAAGGAGTCTATTTAGTCACATGTTGGCTCTTAATGCCAGACTTTTAAAGCAGTATATATACAATGGGAGAAAAACTGAGGCCTGAAAAGTAATGGGAAGTCTTAATTAGGAGGGTTAGAAGGGGATGGATTCACATGAACCCTGATATGAGGCAAGGCAGTAACCTTAGGGACACCAGGACAAGTCCTCATTGTTTGTGGCATGGATGACTAATATGGGAGATGAGTGGCTGGAGTCATAATGGAACCAACTGCAGTGTGAACCCATCTGTTATCCCCATGTTCAGATGAGAGGTGAAGTTATACTACATGTAATTAAGATGTGGGAGGGCAAACCACCAAAGGAAGATACAAATGATTATCATGCAAATGCCACATTAGAGTTACTCTTAGAATTTACTCTGTCCTGTGAAGATTTTCTGAGTGAGAGACAGTTGCTGGGCAGAGAACTGGCTAGGGAGTGCTGTCAGGAGGAGACAGTCCACTGGAGTGAAATGTACGTGGTAGCTGAAAGAAAGGAGGCTTACGATAAGGTAAGATAGGGCAAGATAGGTGACCAGGAGGAAGGGAATGGGAGAGCAACCTGACAGCCGCCCCTGATTAAAAGGTCATTTGAGGAATGGCAGGCATTGACTGACTACAGGGAGAAGGCCCCACGCTTAGGCCAGAAGACACGGAAGAGGAGAGGTGAAAGCCCAGAGGAGCATTACTATTGGCTTTGCAGCTCTCCTTACATTTTAAAGAAGGAAGGATAGCAGAAGAGGAGAAAATGGAGGCTGAGAAAGGAAAGGGGACATATGAAGTAAGGCGGGCGGGACTTGCAGAGAGTAACATGGCTGATGCAAAGGGCAGGAAAGGGCCGGAATGGGATGACCTGGGACGTGGAGAGCAGGAGCTTTCGGAGAATGGTTTACATCAGTTCAGAGTATGGAGAGGAAGGAGGGACGGGGGGTGAACGAGAACTGAGGTTATGCAGGAGAACTGTCCAGGAAGCCGAAGAGGGAGAAGAGAGAGGCTGCAAGGGATGGCCCGTAACCTAGTCCACACGGTGGGAACAGTGAGTGCTGAGTGTGGGGTGTCTGTGTGTCCAGAAGAGACTCCTCAGTTACGGGAACGATACGTACACACGGTCTCTGAACGAAGGAGGGGTGCTGAGCGTACGGTAGTTTTTAGGCAAAAGAGAGAAAGAGGAGTAAAATGGCCAAGGTAAAGCTGCTGCCAGTTGAGAAGGCATCATTTACTACTGACACAGAAAATGCCACTGGTACTAACTGGAGGGACTGGCATCATACTTGTGCCAAAGATCATGATGGAAAAGGCAGATGACAGGTTAGAAGCTACCTAAGGGAAAGGCTTGTCTAATGAGTAGAAGATTGGTTTTGAATGAGGGAGAGAGTGAGGACCAGGAGGGGGGGAAACCTCAAAAGAGTAAGCATGCATCGCTATGAAGGGTTAAGATATATGGGCAACATCTCCAGAGGAAAACTGGAAAGAACAATGACCTGTAAGAAGGACATTAAAGAGGTACACAGAAATTCAAGTAACATTAGGGTTTGTGGATAACGAGGAAGCAACTCAGGAAACTAAGAAAAAATAGCGATGAAGAAGAGAGCAAAAGACGGAGTTTGGAAACTAAGGGAAGGGTGTGTGTGAGTGAGGCCGGGGTGCAGGACACGCAGTGCAGGACAGCTGTGGAAGGGCACAGAAGGCTCCAGGGAGCACCAGGAAAAGGGAGTTGGAAAGTTGTCAGAGTTATTATTAACCAGGAGCGACAGTGAGGTCAAAATGTAGCAAAGTGAGAACTGGAGTATGAGGTTTTGCTGTTCAGGGTGCCTTGTTGGGAAGATACTGGAAGCGACGGGTGACAGGTTGGAAGCAGGCTAAGTGGGTGGACGTGGCAGGATCCTGCGGAGGCTTCTGGAACTGAGGACACAAATGCAGTGCAGGGCAGTGGGTGAGCAGTGAGCGCCCCGCAGGAGGGGAGAATCTATCCCGAAGAGAAACTGAGACCTGTAAGAGTGACACGTATGCAGTGGTTGCTGAAAGGAGGGACACAGAAGATAAGGCAGCAGATTTTTCCGGGGGAAAAGGAAGAACAAGGAGGAAAGGGATGGAAGGCAAAGTGAAGATTCCTACAGATATGAAGGGATGATTCTAAGAATGGCAGATACTGACTGGTGGGTTATGGCCTCACACTTAGACCAGGGTTATGATGAAATGAGGAGGAGAGTTTGTTAGCTGAGTAAAGGCCCACTGTGTGAATTACAGTAGACTTAAGAGTAAATGGATCGGCAACAATGCAGCTCAGGGGTATAATAAAGACCCAGAATGGTGACCTTGAAATGGGTCAAATTGGATGGGAGGCCCAGTGGCAATGAGTGGTGTGTCCGACAGAGTTCCAATGACCTAGAAAGGAATGGGAATTAGAGAGCAGACTGGCTATTAAGGCCATGGGTAAAATTTTTAAATTAAAACTTGCTTAACAGGAAAGTTTAGGGGAGTTTTATTAAGATGAGTTCTCCTAAAAAGATATTACTAGCAACCTTGAAATACATCAGGAGCAGGTGGTTTGTCTACAGAGAGGATGATCTATTTCTGGAGGAATGGCCTGGGATCATGAGAGAATAAACCCAAGGAGAAAAGTACTAGATCCACTGCAGTGACAGAGTGAGTAGCCGAGATGGATAGTTAGGAAATGGCAGAGAGAACAGAACAGGAAAGAAGTGGGGTTTTAATCTAAGGAATGGGCGCACTGCATGAATCAGAGCAGGGCTCTCAGTTGTCAGAGTGGCAAAGGCAACTAAGATGTGGGTTAGAACCCCCGAAATGGAGAGATCTGTGAGTCTCAGGGGCGGACTGGTTGAAATGTTCAGTGTCATGAAGGGGAAGTCAGGCCTGCCTGTGCCTGGGTTCAGAAAGACAAGCTCTGAAAGTCTTGAAGAGGAAAAAAGTTTTAAAGAATTTATATACATATTATTTATGGATATATAAATATTTATTGAAATTATAAAAAATATGTATGAGGATAAGTATCTAATTATGTAGTGGTTTCTTTTGGAAGGGAGAGAGGTAAATGATTCTGAGTGGTGCAGAGGAATCTCAATTATATGTGCAATATTTTATTTCTTTAAAAAGATCCTCAGTCGAATACAGCATCAAGTTAACATAAAGAAGTAGGTAGGGCACTGACTATAAATTTTGCAGGATGAAAAATTTTAGTTAAAGGGCTGGGTTGAAAGAACAGTTAAAGGGGGAAGAGCAATATAAATCTTTTTATTTTTATTTTAATTCTTACCCAAAGGTATTTTTTTATTGATTTTTTTAGAGAGAGATGAAGGGAGAGGGGGAGAGAGAGACAGAGAGACATCGATGTAAGAGAGAAATATCCATCAGTTGCTTCCCGTACACGCCCCAACTGGGGATTGAACCCACAACCTAGGTATATGCCCTGGCTGGGATCAAACCTGCAACTTTTGGGGTACAGGGTGACGCTCTAACCAACTGAGCCACCTGGCCAGGGCAAGGATAAATCTTGATGAAAAGCCATTGGCAGCAACCTGAAAGGCACTGGTTTGACCAACTAGAGACGTGGGTGGGCAGTCTGTCTGGTGAGAGGATGAGCCATATTGGGTACGAAGTGGGGGTATCAGTAAGGAGTGCACCTCAAGAGTGCAATTCAAGAGAAAAATAATGTCTCTCTCACTATGATTAGAGAGGGAAGCTGAAAATATTATAGATGTCAATATATATGACAGAGCAAAAAATCGAAGGAAATCAGGAAGAACTTACTGAAAAATGAGGTTAAGTTTGTTCAGAAATTAAGATATCATGTGAGAGGAACTATTGAGATATGCATTTTAAAAAGAGAAGAAAAAGTAGGGAAACATGAAGGCTGAAATCTAAGTAAGGAGAAAGGAGTGTGGTGCAGAGTGGACAGTTTTGCAAAATGTTAAACAAGGAAGGGCACCATGGAGAGAGAGCATACAACTCTCCCCAGAACTTCCTAAGCCAGATATCAGACAGCTGAGGAAAGAGGTGAGAATATGGCTAAATGAAGACTGGAGTATGCTGTGTTGCTGCCCAGAAAGCTTTGTGGGAAAGATTTGAAGTAGTCAGTGTAGTCAATAGAATGAGAGGTTAGAGAGAGAATAAATGTGATGGAGTTTAAATGGGCCAAAGCAGGAGTCCCAGGAAAGTCCAGACTGAATGGAGGGTGGAAACAGATTCAGAGTATAGGAAATAAGGAAGATGGAAGAAGACTGAATTGAGTGAACAGCAAAAGTGTACATAACCAAGAGAAATGATCAGGTTCACTGGAAAGATACAGCTGAAAGGAGGAGGAGTGCTGGAGGGGATGTAAGGAGTCTGCAGCAAAAGGAGGGAGGGAGGGAACAGAAGAGCAATGGTCAAGTTGCTTGCAGATGGAAAGACATTATTTGAATAGTCAAACTGATGGGAGAAATGGCTGTGACTTCATACGAAGGCCAAAGGTCATGATAGAATGAAAAGAAAACAGCGAGGATGGCAAGTAGTAAAGGGGCACTGCATGAATCAGAGGGCAGTTTGAGTAGAAGGCGTGGCAACACGACAAATCAGGCATGAATGAAAGAAACACAGAGCTGGCAGATCTCAGAAGGTATGTAGAAGGGGAGAGGATCCAGGGCCTGAAAAGAATAGGTAGGCTGGCTCTTTATGACTGAGAAAGGTTGCTAAGAAAGGTTAGGAGATGGATTAAGATAAACTCAGTAAGAAGCTATTGGTGAAAACTAAACACATCACCATTGACCTTTTAGAAGGTGTGGAATGGTTACTTTTAATGCAGAACAAATGAATGCTATTGATTGAGGAGTGGTCGGGAATCACTACGAGGTAAACCTCAAGGGAACAGTCCTGTATTCATTGATATATACAGTCAGCAAGTAAAAGATATTAGAATGTTTGAGATCTGGCAGAGCAAATATTCAGAAGCACTTATGGGAGACCAGCATGTAAGGGTGAGGTTAAATTTGCTGAGAATTTAAGGAATGTTAAAACTGGCTGAAAGTGAGAGAAGCATCTGAAAAGATTTGTTTAAAAAAAAAAAGGGGTGGGGTGGGGGGAAGGGAGAGAAGAGGCTGGCTGGAGAGGGGATGTATGAATTAGGCCAGGTTTGCAATCTGCAAGGTGCCAAATAGCATAGTATTGAGACCAGAATGAGGAATACAGGTATCCCCAGCTCGACTCACATTATCACAATGCTTGTTAACATGAAAAGTGTATATCCCTATACCACCATGTGCTTGGAAAACTTGGTACAGGGAATTAGCATTCTTGTGCTGGCAAAAGCTTTAAGATTGTACACAAGACTGTTTGGGATGGTCTATGTCTGCTGCGGACATAGCTCTTCTACAGACAGGCTTACTTCCTGTGCTCAAGTTTTTAAACGTGTTGTGCATTCTATCTATCATTCCCTACAATACGCATGGAGCAACTCAAGCAACTCGCCGATCGGTAAGTAAATATTTCCAAAAAGTTTCTTATTTCTGTATTTCATTAAAAAATGTATATGCATTCATTTATCTTGAAAAACCTACCATCATTTCTTGCACTGGTAAAGGAGAGGGCAATTACAGTCTTATAGCATGGGGTCATTTTGTGATGCATGTAAACATGTACACTAGTGAATGAATTATTTGTTAAATAGTTATGTAGTTGTCCTTTAAAATGGTTTACATGGTAAGAAATACTTCAAAGTTTTTATAATAGTATTTTTGTGATGGTTGAAAAATAGGTTGGATTTTTTAAAAGGGAGATGGTTGAGGGCTTTTTCAAATTCAAGATATTGCAATATAAGTGTTTACTAACAAAAACTATTATGGACAATGGGAATTGCATGTACTTACAAAGCAGCCGAGTCAGTAAGAGAACTGTGTGGTGAGGCAGTTCTTAAAACGAAGAAAAGGCGCAGGTGAAGTGATAACTAAAATGAGACTTACCAGGGACAGTATCCGGAAAAGTGAGCTTGCACAGAAAAGAACAGTCGACAGAAAGGAAGGTGAGAGGCAGGTTCAGTGAAGTGCATGTAAAACAAGGCAAGCTGCAGGGATCCTACCAAGGAGTACCATGTACAGACAAGGGGAAACATCGTGTACAGCAAACCCAATGCATGACAGGGATGACAGCAGAGTGGGCAAATGATGGTGCTGGGACAGAGGACCGTGCCCAACTTGTCACAGTATGTAAACCTAAAAGATATGACATATTCATGAAAAAAGAGAAAATATTCAGTGGGAAAGAGAAGGAACTCAGGCTATGAATAAGGAGTTAAGAATATATGTAACTTTTATAGCTTAGTTCAGGAAGATTTTCAACAAGATCTGCAAGAGGAAGGAATGAGAGCCTGGCAATGAGAGTGCAGCAGGGAACGAGGGCCGAGAGGAAGAGTTCTGAGCATGCCCAGAAAATACAAAATATGGAAGGAATGGGTGCGTCAACGAGTAGATTTCCAAAGTTCTACCAGAGAAAGTAAACACGAAGCACTTTGAAAACAAGCAAAATTAAACACTGGAATGAATGAGGTGTGGAATACGAAGTTTAGTAAATAATAAAGGTCACACTAAAAAATAATGATTCTCAACAAAGAGGGAGGACAGACCTAAGAAAACAAAAAGTATGACTGTAAAGGAGACTGGGGTTTGGGGCATTTCAAGTATGAAAGAGTAACCCAGGAAGGGAGTGGGGGGCTCCAGGAGGACAGTGTTGGGACAGGGTGAGAATCCGGCGAACGCCGGGACCTTCAGGAACACGTGTCAGTGGCGGCCAGTAGAAGGCAGAGGCACAGGGTGAGGGCAGCCCAGCAGTCAGGTGGGGCTTCCACAGCAGTGATTCTCCCTTGGGGGGGGGGGGTGAGTTTCACCTGAGGGGGGGCGGGCATGGACCCCAAGGGAGGCCTATCACAACATCTGAAGGGGGAGCAGTTCTCTGCTCAAAAAAAAACAAAACAACAAAAAAACAAAAAAATAAAATAAAATAAAAACACACCCAAAAGATGTTGCTGGTAGGCCGCCTTGGGGGTCATGCACCCCTGGGTGAGAATCACTGGGTGGAAGGGGCAGAGTGGAGAGCTGGCAGAGAGGTGAAGCCTGAGCAGATGGGCCCTGAGTGGGTCAGTGGAGGCATCAGTCAAGGAGGTCAGAATGGGGCAGAGGGCCCTGGAGCAGGCAGGCAGCCAGCTAATGGATGCAGCCGTGAAGGCACATGGCAAGTGGGCTGGGATTCACCCTTAGCTGGTAGGGAGAGAAGCGCCGACACAATGGTCCCCAAAAGGCTATGCTTGAGATACAAGGCTGGGAGAGATGGGAGTGGCGAAAGAAGTTGGGTCATGTGGATATGAGCAGAGAGCACCATGCGGGGCAGACGGAAGGGGCAGACGGGGCAGGAGACAACACTGCCGGACCATCTGGAAGAGATGACTGTTTGTAGGGAGGAGGAGAGAAGGGCTGAACGGCAGTGCTGAGGGTCTGTGCAGGTCGAGACCGAGTCTATGGTGTTGAGACCATGCAGTGGTGTTGGGCACAGGGTTAGCAGATGTTGGGGCAACAGGGAGGACTGAAGGCAAAAGTCCTGTGGAGATAGGAATAGGGTAGGAAAAGTCGAAGGAAGAGGCTCCCCGAGTGCTGTGTCAGAAAGTGTGCAACAGAGGGGTCTGAACGGGAACATGGACGGTTACAGGGAGCGACGTTTGCAGGTCCCAGTAGAAACCCACACGGTATGAGCAGGGGTTGGTGAGTGGAGTGAGTGGATTCAGTGCAGGATGTCTGAGGCGATGGCTGCTGCACTGGGATGAGTAGCGGGTGGGGATCCAGAAGGGAGCACTCAGCAGAGACTACTGAATCCAGCTGGTTAACTCAGTCAGTAGCTGAAAGACTGTCACATGGCTCAGGAGGACAGTTCCCTTGCTATGTATGCAGTAGAGAAGCAAAGCAGGAGAGATGATGCACCCAGGCCCAGGCGGTCAAGATCAGGTGAGCAGTCTCGAACTCGGAGAGTGTGGTAGAGGGGACGTGTTCCTATGGGACAAAGCAGTGAGAGAGGGCAGGTGACAGCAACTCGCATCTAGGGCAGGAGAGGTTATTGAGAGGTTTGGGGGACCACTGAGCCAAGAGAGGGATGGCCAAGAGTCCAAAGAGGGAGTAGCCGTGGAGAATTCCGGTTTTTGCCCACTGAAGTGGCCCACGCAGGAGGAAGTGAGGAAGCGAGGAAGCCCACGCAGGAGGAAGAACACAGTGCTGGTAAAGCAGTCAAGGATCTCGGGAGAGGTGGGAGGAGCCAGAAGATGAGGTGTAGAGAGAGCGGCCTGTGGCAAGTGTGGGGGCAACCCTGTCAGGGAATGGCATGGTGAGAAGATGAATGGTAAGAGTGAAGCCCAGAGAAGCAATGATTGTCTCCAGAATGGCAGACCTGATAAGGTAAAGGGCTTAGGGGGGATTTCACATGGCCGATGGATTCAGTACAGTACGCTGGGGATGAAGAAGCTGGCAACATGAGCACAAGTGAAGAGGGGAGCAGATGTCAAGGAAAAGACCAGTGAATTCATGGGATGACTGGCAGGGATGGTCAGGGGAGTGGAAGGGAAGAGAATGGACACACAGCAGGGTGAAGGGAGAGAACCTCATGAACACGGGAGGGGCTTGGCGTAAGTAAAGGAAAACGGAAAATGGAAAGGTGGCCTGAAGAGCTCCCAATCTGGGGACATCAGCAGATCTCGGGCCAACAGTGGAGGCGTGTGAAGTTTGAGCCCAGACTGCAGGAGAGAGCCTGGCCCTTTGAAGACTGCAGGCACTAGGGAGCACGCAGGGAAGGGGCCCCAATGACGTGGGGACAGCAGTGCTGCACAGTAGGACGGACCCTACACAGAACCATGGCCGGTAACCTCGGGCTAGATGGACTCACGGGGATGGAGTCCAGTGTGTGGGTAACACATACATGTAGAAATGGGAGGGGAGTGGATGGGAACCAAGGAGGAGGTGACATTTCACAATAACCACCAAATCCACACTGTGCTATTCCAGGGAGGCTGGGCAGGGTGGTGGTCTGGGATGTGGTGGAGACTTTGCAAGGGACATAGGGAAGGAGGGGGTCTTCAAAGCAGTGCAGTGTCACAGGTCTAGTCTGAGAAGATGATGTGGGTAGCAAAGGGGCACAGAGGCACAGAGCAAGGGGAAGGTGCTGGATGGCAGGGGCTCTTGTTCAGGAGACTAGGCTGAGTGAACAACCGAAGGGACAAGGCAAATGGGATGGAGAACGAAAGGAGGGTCTTAAAATCTGCATATGGGTGTTGTGAGGGGAGTGTAGTCAGGACAGAAAGAGAGCAAAGAGGGGATCTGGACAGTGTCCATGGAGAGTGGGAGGTCAAGGGTGAATGGCAGGGGTGCATTCTGGGTCCTGATGGAAGAGAAATGGAAGCAGTGGAGGTGAGGGAAGGAAGAAGAGTAGAAAGTGGTGGGACTGGCTGTGTTGTTCTATGGGCAAGAGCTTGATTCAAGAGGAAGAGAAAAGAGGACAGAAAAGTAAGATGGGGCAAGGCTAAGGAATAGAGAGCTAAAAGGAAGGTGGTGGCTAGACCAGTGGAAGGACCTGATGAGTGACAGCAGATGGGTTCAGAAAGAACACGGTGTGATGAGGGGATGGAAAGAGTGTGAGCAGTGACAGCAGGTCACAGGAGGGAGCACAGCCCTGTGGAGAAGGGATGACTCAATGTAGATAAATGACAGGCATCAGGGAGCTCTGAGATGCTTAAGCCCTAGAGAGAGTCAGGGTGCCTTCCCCGGGCCAACGTGGGAAAGAGAAGAAATGGCTGGAATGGTTGCAGGAAGGAATGTCCAAATGGACTTTGATGCAGCAACGTGGGAGGGTCACCTAGAGACAGACAAGGTGACAGGAGGCACTCAAGGGAAGATGGAGAGTAGAGCATAGTGGAAGGGAGACAGGCCGGACACCAACAAGGAGCGAGGAGAAGAGGGAGGGGGCAGAGGAGGCCTTCTGGCAGATCTCAGACGTGCCAACCAGAAGGAGTTCAGAACTTTGGGGTAGCCAGGTAAGCAGCGGCATAGGAAGGAGGAGCAGAAAAAGGGTGGCGAGGGGGGGTGGGGAGTGAACAGTGGATGAATCTGTCTTTGAGTGTGGTAGCGAGGGTAGAACCTCTGGCCAGGCTCCTTACTATGGATCTGGTGGGGATGGGGTTGGGGGTGACGGGTGAGGAAAGGGTTCGGGTTTGGGTGGAGGTCTGGTTGATGGGAGGGCAGGGCTGGGAATGATAGGCTTTGGGGTGGGGAACATGAGCCAGACTCCAGCCTCTGAGAACACCATCTCTTACTGAGCTCTTCATATTGGGGTGATGACTAAGGGTTAAGGACAGCGTGGGGAGTCCACCCAGAGAGGACACAGGAGGGTGGCTGCAGGAAAGGGGGAAGGGAAAGGTCTGGTTGGTGGGAAAAACAGAGGGACACGAGGACCACAGGAGGACAGTGTCATGAATCTGAAGAGGAGGGTGACTTAGGGAAAGTGCTGAGAAGGACCAGGGTTGGACCAAAGATGGTGTCACAATTTAAGAGTCATAAAGGAAGGGGGCAGGAGGGTATCGGGATGTGTGTGAAAAGAGCAGGACTCTAACGCAGACCTGGGCTTGGGTATGCTGGGCGTCAGAGTAAATGTGGAGGGGAATGAGGCAGTTCCACCAGGACAGTGCCAGGACAGTGTCAGAGTGGGGCCACTGCAGCAGATTTGGGGAAAGGTGTCAGTGGCAACCGGTGGAATGGTAAGAGGCACGAAGGGGGAATGCTAATTCAGGGGGGCAGGCGGGGCTTCCACAGCAGTGATTCTTCCCTGGGTGGGGGGGTGAGTTTCACCCGAGGGGGGCGGGCATGGACCCCAAGGGAGGCCTATTACAACATCTGAGGTGGAAGCAGTTCTCTGCTCAAAACAACAAAACCAAAAACATTAAAAAAGAAAACACAAAAACACACCCAAGAGATGTTGTTAGTAGGCCGCCCTGGGGGTCATGCACCCTCGGTGAGAATCACTGGGTGGAAGGGGCAGAGTGGAGAGCGGGAGAGAGGTGAAGCCTGAGCAGATGGGCCCTGAGTGGGTCAGTGGAGGCATCAGTCAAGGAGGTCAGAATGGGGCAGAGGGCCCTGGAGCAGGCAGGCAGCCAGCTAATGGAAGCAGCCGGTAAGGCACTTGGGGGTGGGCTGGGATCACGACTGGAGCACCAGCATGATGTTCCAAGGACACTTGAGGAGTGAGGCTGAGTCGCTTGGTAGGAGTGAATGGAACTGGGGTGTGTGGAGAGCAAGTGGACGGGACATCCATGTTCAAGGAAAGGGCCGACGGGACAGGAGACGACACTGAAGAAGAGCATTGGGGGAGAGAGGACTGTGGGGTGAGGGAGGAGAAGGAAGAGGAACGGCAGTGCCCTGGGTTCTAGGCAGGTGGGGACCTAGCGCCTTGGAGTCAGGTGTGGGTTGGCAGGTGCTGGAGCAAGAGGGAGGGCGGAAGGCAAAGGTCCTATGGTGACAAGAAAATGGCAGGAGTCAGTGGAGGCTCCCAAGAGCTGTGTCTGAAGTGTGTGCAACAAAGTGGTCTGAATGGAAACATGAAAGGTTATGGGGAGCAATGTTTGTGGGTCCTGGGAGAAGGCCACAACCAGTCCCCAGGTGTGAGCACGGCTGGTGGGTGGCCCGTGTGGACTCAGTACAGCGTGTCTGAGGCATGCCTGGATCGGGAGGAGTAGCGTCTGGGGGACCAAGAAGGGAACACACAGCAGAGACTACTGAATCCAGCTGAGAGTCAGACGGGAGTTGACTGTCACATGGCTCAGGTAGGACAGTCCCTTGGCTATGTATGCCTTAGAGCAGCAAAGCAGGAGAGAGCGAACCCAGGAGGTCGAAGATCGGGTGAGCAGTCCCAAACCCTAGGAGAGTGTGTTAGGGCGTGTGGTCCATGGGCCAGGAAAGTGAGGGGGCAGGTGATGGTGGCGCTCAGCTAGTGCAGGAGATGCTTGGTGAGAGGATCTTGGAACTACTGTGCCAAGAGACGGATGTCTAAGAGCCGGGGGAAGGCGTGGATGTGGAGAATGCCGATGTTTCTGCCTCAGGGACTTGGGCGAGACTCGTGTGGACGGAGGACACTGCTGGGGAGCACACGTGCACAGAAACGGCGGGGAGCCAGGAAACGAAGGCAGGGCGGCACCCACGGCGAGCCCCAGCAGCACAAAGACCACACAGTAGGGAAGACCGTGGGAGCTTCAAAAGCTGTGGGACGGCATAGGTCTAGTCTGAGATGATGTGGACAGTCAAGGGGCACAGAGGGACATAAGGGCGGGGACGGCAGGGGGTTGGGGACAGGCTGTTTGGGAAGCTGAATCCAGTGGACAACAAAGGGGGCAAGTTAGAATGTGATGGAGGACAAGAGAAGGGTCTTAATGCTGACGTGGACTTTGTGAGGGGATGGTGGCCAAGAGGGAAGAGAGCCAAGGGGGATCCGGTCAGTGTCCACAGAGTGGAGGGTGATGGCCGGGGTGCTCGAGGGGCCGGAGGGCGGGGCAAAGCAAGCAGGGGAGGGGAGGGGAGGGAGAGGAGGCAGGCAAGGCAGGACCGAAGGTAGAGGCCTCTGGGCAGTGTCTTGTTTCAAGGGGAAGAGAGAGGAAGAAGAGAGGCAAGGCTAGAGAAGAGGGAGCCTAAGGGGAGGGCGGAGCCTGGACCCGAGATTCGGCTCAGCAGATGGTTTCGGGACAGAATGTGGCCGTGAGGGATGGAAGAGTGAGTGGTGAGGGCTAGTCAGAGGAAGGGCACAGCCCTGTGCAGGGCGACAGTATGACTAAGTGACAAGTACTAGGGGTGTGTAGATGCATGGGCCCTAGGGAAGAGGCAGGGCGCTGTCCGTGGACCCAGGAGGGAAAGGGGAACGTGTTTGTGAGGCAAGTGGTGGGAAGGAACATCCCCGAGGCCTTCATGAGACGTGGGTGAAGGGTCACCTCCCAGACACAGACAGAGTGACAAGAGGCACCCAGGAGAGGATGGAGAGTGGGATGAAGTTGAAGGGAGACTGTCTGGACACCACAGGGGGGCAAGAAGAGGGAGTGCAGAGCAGGCACCCCGCAAGATGTCAGAGGACCAGCTGAAGGAAGTTCAGGTTGTGGTGTGAGCCAGCGTGAACTGCAGTAGGGGAGGAAGACACGGGTGGCCAGCAGTGGTGGAGACAAGCAGCTGCCCTGTGCCCCTGACGGTGGTGGCAAGGGGAGAACTTTTCCGCCAGGCTCTTTAATACGGATCCGCGGGGGTGGGGGGGTGGGGGGGAGCTAGAACAGGGAATAGGGCAGGGTTTGGGTGTGGGTTGGCTTTAATAGGGTTACATGGGAAGGCAGAGTAGGGATCGGTGGGGTGGGGTGGGGTGGGGAATATGAGCCAAATTCAGGCTCTGAGAAAATCATCTTTAACTGAGCTTGTGGACTGACCTCACGTCAGTGTCGGGGGTGATGACGCTGGGCTGAGGAGAAGGCAGGCAGACCAGTAAACCCACCCAGACAGGACCCGGGGAGCAGCTCCAGGAAAGAGGGAAGGGGAAGGTCTGGTGTGGAGAAAGACAGAGTGGTGTGAGGACCACAGGGGACAAGAAGAACACGATTTGGACCAAAGATATTGTTACAATTCCTGAGAGTCATAAAGGGTGGAGGGCAAGAGAGGTTCTAGGGGAGTGGGGGTATGAAAGAGTAAACCAGGAAGGGAGTGGGGGGCTCCAGGAGGACAGTGTCGGGACAGGGTGAGAATGCGGCGAACGCCAGGACCTTCAGGAACACGTGTCAGTGGCAGCCAGTAGAAGGCAGAGGCACAGGGTGAGGGCAGCCCAGCAGTCAGGTGGGGCTTCCACAGCAGTGATTCTCCCTGGGGGGGGGGGGGGGGTGAGTCTCACCCGAGGGGGGGGGCGGGCATGGACCCCAAGGGAGGCCTATCACAACATCTGAAGGGGGAGCAGTAATCTGCTCAAAAACAAAAAACAAAAAACAAAAAAAAAATTTAAAAAACACACACCCAAAAGATGTTGCTGGTAGGCCGCCTTGGGGGTCATGCACCCTCGGGTGAGAATCACTGGGTGGAAGGGGCAGAGTGGAGAGCTGGCAGAGAGGTGAAGCCTGAGCAGATGGGCCCTGAGTGGGTCAGTGGAGGCATCAGTCAAGGAGGTCAGAATGGGGCAGAGGGCCCTGGAGCAGGCAGGCAGCCAGTTAATGGATGCAGCCCAGAAATCACCTGAAGAGATGGGGGTGAGGGTCTGGGATTCACCTTCAGGGAGCAGGGAGTGGGGCACCAAGGTTGGGACCTGGAGCTGAGACCCTGGAGGAGGAGGGCTAGGGGAGCCTGGAGGATGGAGAGGGAACACTGGGTCGTGGACATGTGAGCAGAGCCCCTGACCCGATGTGCACGCAGACGGAGGGACGAGCTGCGAAGGGAGAGGACACTGAAGAGCACCGGGGAGAGAGAGGACTGGGGTAGAGGGAGGAGAGAAGGAGGGGTGGACGGCAGGTCCACACTGAGCGCCATGGTGTCAGGTGTGGGTTAGCAGGCACGGGAACAAGAGGGAGGGCAGAAGCAAAAGGGCTGGAGGGATCAGGAAATGTAGGGGAATCAGAGGAAGAGGCTCCCCAACAGCTCTGTAGCAGAGTGAGCCACAAAGGGGACTGAAGACAAGCATGAGAGGTGAAGGGAGGGAAGCTTGTGGGTGCAGGAGGTAAACACAGTCCGGGTGCTCAGGCTGGAGCAGGGGGCGGGGATGAGCGTGCAGACTCAGTACAGTCTGTCTGGGCAAAGGAGACCGACTGGGCTGTGCAGAAGGTGGAGGATCAGGAAGGAGCACAGGAGCATTACTGTGGGGCGAGCCCAGCCATCAGAGGCACAGGCTGTAGCAGCAGACAAGTCACATGACCCAGGCAGGATGGTTCTTTGCTGTGTGTGTAGTAGAGAATCAAGTAGGGAAGATCATGAATGAGGCCCAGGAGGGAGGAGATCAGGTGAGCAGCCTCGAACTCTGGGAGGGTGTGGCAGTGGGGACGCTGTCCGACGGGCCAGAACAGTGAGACAGGCAGGTGCTGGCACCTTCCAGCTGGGGCAGGGTCGGCTTATTGAGAGGAGTAGGGAGCACGTGGACTAAGGGAGGGATGATAAAATGCCTGCAGATGGGAGTGAACGTGGGGCACCGAGGAACTTTGTTCCAATGGGTAGATCAAGGGTGCGGAGAAGCCCACGCAGGAAGAAGAGGACAGTGTGGATGAGTTAGTGAGAAACTGGAGAGGGGGGAGGAGCTAGAGGAGGACGAGGTGCAGAGGCCGGGGCCTGCTGAAACCATTCGGGACAAGCCTGTCCGTCAGGGCGTGGAGAGATGTAGAAGGTAAGACAGGAGCTCAGACAGCCAAGGACCTTCTCCCATGCTGGACTTGACGTGGCAGGGTGCACAGGGCTGACCCGGGACAGCAGACGGATTCATGCAGCACACTGGGGACCAAGAAGGTTGCAACGGAGTAATATTAGGGCAGGTAAGAGGGAGACGATATGAAGGAAGACACTGATCCATCCCAGGGTGGGCAGGTGGTGGGGAAAGTAGGATGGGAAGTTGAGAAGAAAGCAGAGGGGTCTATTGAAGATGATAGTGGGAGACAAGCAAGGATGTGTACAGCAAGATTCAGTCCACACCCGGGGACAGAGAGACAGCAGAGTCCTGGGAGCCATGAAAAGGTCAGCAGAGTGAGCTGTCAGGGTAGTTGATGGGAAGGGAAAGGCACAGGCACCTCGGAAGAGGGGAGAGACACTCCTGTGAGGACTCAGGGTCAGCAGTGGGAAGGCAGAAGGGCAGGTAGGCTGAAGAGCTCCCTATCTGGAGACGTCTGCAGAACGCGAGGGGAAAGAAAAGGGGCATGTGTTACTGAGACCTGACCTAGGCCCAGAGCTCAGCAGACTGAGACCCCATGATCTGGAGCAAGTGGGGACAGGCTGCAGTGATGGGGTGAGGAAATGGGGCATGCTGCACACTGAGATGGACCCACAAGAGACCACTGGCAGGGAGCCTCAGGGACTTCAGGACGGACTCACGTGGATGGTGGATGAAGTCCTGTCAGAAATGGAGGAGGAGCAGGCGGGAACCGAGGAGGAGGTGACGTCTCACGACCATCATGGAACCCGCACTGCTGTTCCAGGGAGGCTGGAAAGGGTGGAAGTTTAGTGGGTGTTGGAGAGACTCCACACAGGGAAGCAGGGAGGGAGGGGGACCCTCAAATCAGTGGAGTGTCATAGGTCTAATCCAAGAATAACACAGGTGGTAATGGGGCACAGAGGGAGAGAACAAGGGTGGGGTGGTGGCTGGAGTGGGGTGACTCTTGTTAAAGAGGCTGAGGGACAACAGAAGGGGCAATGCAGTATGAGATGGAGCGAGGGGAAGGGTTAAAATCTGCTCATGGGTTGGTGAGGGGAAGGCGGCCCAGAGGGTAAGAGGGCACAGGGGGGATGTAGACCTTGTCAGTGGGCAGGGGGCAAGCAAGGGTGATGAGCAGAGGTGCACCCCGGGGCCCAGTGGAGGCAAGATGGAAGCAGTGGAGGTGAGGGAAGGAAGAAAAGGACTGGAAATGCGGCCTTGTGAGAAATACCTTGATTCAAGAGTGAGAGAAAGGAAGAAGAGCGATAGGGAAAGGCCGAGGAAAAGGGAGCATAAAGGGAAAGCAGTGGATGGAGGCAGCAGAGGACCAGACGAGTGACAGCAGATGGTTCAGCAGAGAAATGGCAGGGCTAGGGGATGGAAGAATATAAATGGTGACAGCAGGTCACAGGTGGGAGCACATCCCTAAGGAGAAATGATGACCAAGAACTAGTCAATGACAGACATTAGGAAGCTTTGAGATGCATGGGCCAAAGAGAAGAGACAGGGCGACTCTCTGGGGTGGAAGGAAAACAGGTACAGCTTGAGGAAAGGCCGTGGGTTGATGTCTGCTGGGGCCTGGCTGCTCTGCCAGTGAAGGCTCACCTCTCAGACAGACAAGGTGAGGCGAGGCACCCAGGGGAGGGCAGACAGTGGGTCACAGTGGACAGGAGACAGACTGCACTCCAAATGGGGTACAAGGAGAAGAGAGAGGTGGCAGAGTAGGCACCCAGCAGATCTCAGAGGAGCCAACCAGAAGGGATTTAGATTTCCCGGACAAACAACGAGAGCAGTGACACAGTAACGAGGAACAGGAAAAGTGGACAGCAGGGGTGGGGAACAGTGGAAGCTCCTACAGCACTGTAAGTTGGGACAAGGGTAACACTTTTCGGCCAGGCTCTTCATTACTGATCCGGATCCGGCGGGAATGGGGTGGGAGGTGGGGATGGGGTGGGAGGCGGGGGTGGGGTGGGAGGCGGGGGTGGGGTGGGAGGTGGGGTGGGGGGGCATAGTAGGGCTTGGGGACGGGGTTTGGGTTGGATGGGAGGGCAGGGCTGGGATCAAGGGGCACTGGGGTGGGGATGGGGACTCTATGAGCCAATATCTAGGCACTGAGAAAACCAACTTCTGTATCTGAGCTTGCGTACTGACTCCACGGGAAGGGTCAAGCGATGGCGACGGGATGGGGAGAGGGTGTAAGACCAGTGAATCCACCCAGAGAGAACGCAGGACGGTGGCTGCGGGAAAGGAGGAAAGGGAGCCTCTGCTTGGCTGGACACACACGGACACGACAACCTTGACGGCCAAAAGGACAGGATTCAAAACAAAGATACTGTTTCATTGATTGAGAGTCAAAAACAGTAGATGGCAGAAGGGGTTTGAGGGGTGACTACAAACAATGCTCTAACGCAGACGGGGGTTTGGGGCATGTGGGGCCAGAGCACATGGAAGGGGTGTGGTGCTTACAGGGACAGCGCGGGGACAGTGTGCGAGCGGGACCAGGATGGGATCTTCCAAATCAACGGTCCCTAGAAACTGACAGAAGGAGACAAAAGGGCAGAGGTGTGTGCAGCCCAGAATTCAGGCTGACCTTGGGATTTCAGGTGGGCTCGGGGGACGAGAGCCAAGGTCAATGCACAGGGAAAACCATCTCAATTTATGGACAGACCCTACGTCAAGTGTCAGGGTGATGACCCTAGGCCGAGGAGAGGGAGGGGCAGCGGACCAGTGAATCCATCCAGACAGGAAACGGGGAAGTGGCTCAGGAAAGAGGAAGGGAAAGGTCTGGTGGCAGGAAACACACAAGGAGTCCTGAAGACCACAGGGGCTCTGCAGAGGGATCATGCCCGGGCTGTGAGGAGGAGGAAGGAGGAGAAAAGGGACCGTATCAAACGATGAGAAGGACCAGATTTGGGCCAAAGCTATTTCCACAAGTCCCCAGAGTCACAGAGACAGGGGAAGTAGTAGCCCCTGAGGGAGTGTGTGGGGGGGAGGATGGGAAGTCAGCTAGGATAGATAATGCTGCACTGCAGACTGGGGTTTGGGGAAGAGTAACCCAGGAAGGGAGTGGGGGGCTCCAGGAGGACAGCGTCGGGACAGGGACACAGGAATGCGGCGAACACCGGGACCTTCAGGAACACGTGTCAGTGGCAGCCAGTAGAAGGCAGAGGCACAGGGTTAGGGCAGCCCAGCAGTCAGGTGGGGCTTCCACAGCAGTGATTCTCCCTGGGGGGGGGGGTGAGTCTCACCCGAGGGGGGGCGGGCATGGACCCCAAGGGAGGCCTATCACAACATCTTAAGGGGGAGCAGTAATCTGCTCAAAAATAAAAAACAAAAAAAAAATTTAAAAAACACACACCCAAAAGATGTTGCTGGTAGGCCGCCTTGGGGGTCATGCACCCTCGGGTGAGAATCACTGGGTGGAAGGGGCAGAGTGGAGAGCTGGCAGAGAGGTGAAGCCTGAGCAGATGGGCCCTGAGTGGGTCAGTGGAGGCATCAGTCAAGGAGGTCAGAATGGGGCAGAGGGCCCTGGAGCAGGCAGGCAGCCAGCTAATCGATGCAGCCCAGAAATCACCTGGAGAGATGGGGTTTGGGGTCTGGGATTCACCTTCAGGGAGCAGGGAGTGGGGCACCAAGGTTGGGACCTGGAGCTGAGGACCCTGGAGGAGGAGGCCTGGGGGAGCCTAGAGGATGGAGAGGGAACGCTGGGTCGGGACATGTGAGCAGAGCCCCTGACCCGATGTGCACGCAGACGGAGGGACCAGCTGCGAAGGGAGAGGACACTGAAGAGCACCAGGGAGAGAGAGGACTGGGGTAGAGGGAGGATAGAAGGAGGGGTGGACGGCAGGTCCACACTGAGCGCCATGGTGTCAGGTGTGGGTTAGCAGGCACGGGAACAAGAGGGAGGGCAGAAGCAAAAGGGCTGGAGGGATCAGGAAATGTAGGGGAATCAGAGGAAGAGGCTCCCCAACAGCTCTGTAGCAGAGTGAGCCACAAAGGGGACTGAAGGGCAACATGAGAGGTGAAGGGAGCAAAGCTTGTGGGTGCAGGAGGTAAACACAGTCCGGGTGCTCAGGCTGGAGCAGGGGGCGGGGATGAGCGTGCAGACTCAGTACAGTCTGTCTGGGCAAAGGAGACCGACTGGGCTGTGCAGAAGGTGGAGGATCAGGAAGGAGCACAGGGCCATTACTGTGGGGCGAGCCCAGCCATCAGAGGCACAGACGGTAGGAGCAGAGCAGAGGCGGAATGCCAGGGTCCAGGCATTCGAAAATCTGGGTCCTCAGGAGCAAGAGGGAAAGGGGGCACAAGGAGGGGGTGAGGAGCAAACAGTGCATCCTTGGACATGAAGATTGACCCTGACAGACACCACGGCAGCTCAGCTCAGAGACGTCCGGATGGGCTCTTGTGCACGGGGTCCAGTGTGTGGGCAGCATATCTGCTGAGAAAGGGTGGGAGAGCGGGTGGGACCAAAGAAGAGGTGACATTTCAGTGATCACTGAAACTCTGCTGTCCTAGTCCAGGGAGCTGGACAGGGTGGAGGGCTGGCACATGTCAGAGAGACTCTGCCACAGGGAAGGAAATAAGGAAGGAGGAAGGTCATAACCATGTGGTGTCACAGGTCTAGTTCCAGAAAGTAACAAGGGCAGCGGAGCAGATGGGCACAGGGCTACAGAGCAAGGGATGGGATGGACGGGGCTGGGAACTCTTGTTTGCGAGGCTGGATCTGGTGGAAAACAGGTCAAGGCAGAATGGGACAGAGTGAGAGGAGGGCCTTAAAATCTGCAGGCGAGTGTGGGAGGGGTGTGTGTCCAAAAGGGAACGTGTGCAAAGGGGTGATGGGGACAGTGTCAGTGGGGTGGGCGGGGCAGGCAGGACGGGCAGGGTCTGATGAGGAGAGATGGAAATGGTAGAGGCGAGTGGACGAAGAGGAGCAGGAGTGGTGGGATGAGCCATACTGTTGTGTGGGCAAGGGCTGGATGAAGAGGGATGAGAGAGGACAAACAAGGTGAGTTTGGCCAAGTTGGGAAACAAAGAGGAAGCCAAAGGTGGGTGGTGGGCTGTGGCCGGTGGAAGGACCAAGTGACAGTCCATGGTTTCGGGAGAGAATGTAGCCTGCTGAGGGCATGGAAAGAGTGTGATCAGGGAGAACAGGAGTCGAGAGGGAGCACGTCCCCATGGAGAAGGGACAACCCAAAACAAATCAATGGCAGGCACCAGGGAGCCTAGGAGATGCATGGGCTTTGAGCAGGGGCGGGATGATTCCCCTGGTGGAGGAGGTCAGGGAAACAATGCGTACCTAAGAAAGGTTCCGGGACCGAGTGTCCAGATGGGGCCTGGATGCACAGTGATAGGAGGGTCATCTTCCAGAGATAGAGATGGTGGTGGGAGACACTTGGGGGAGGATGGAGAGTGGAGTGCCGTGGAACGGAGAGGGCTGGACCCAACAAGGGGAAGGAGGAGAACAGGGAAATGGCAAGTAGTGATTCAGGCTGATCTCAAGGGGCCAAGGGAAGGAAGTTCACTCTGTTGGATCCAGCCAGCATGGGGAGAAGAGGAATGGGAAAGGGAGGGCTGGCAGTGGGTGGAGGGCTAGGACTATGACTAAGGCCTTGGAGTTGGTGGCAAGGGTGGAAGGTTTCAGCCTGGTTCTTTTTCCAAGATCAAGCAGGGATGGGGTGCAAGGCTGGATAGGGGGGTCACGTCAGGAGAGGGTCTGTTTCACCAAGGAGGGACAGGAGAGCAGGGTTAAGATCCATGGATTTCAGGTGTGGTCGAGGGTCCTGAATGAAGCTCCATATACGGGAAAAACCATCTCCATCAATAGAGATTGAGGATCAACCCCAGGTCAAGTGTCAGGGGTGATGACCCCAGGTGAGGAGAGGGAGGAGTGGGAGACCAGTGAATCCTCCCAGAGAGGACGGGGGGGGGGACAGCTCCAGGAAAGAGGGAAGGGAAGGTCTGGTGGTGGGAAACACACAATGCATCCTGAGGACCACAGGGGCTCTGCAGAGGGATCATGCTGGGTCTGTGAGGCTCAAGGCCTGAGAGCCACAGAGATGGGGGACGTAGTAGCCCCTGAGGGAGTGTGTGCCTGGGGGACGGGAGTGGGGGTTGTTGGGGGAGGGGAGCTAGGATAGATAATGGTGCAGTGCAGACTGGGGTTTGGGGAAGAGTAAACCAGGAAGGGAGTGGGGGCCTCCAGGAGGACAGTGTCAGGACAGGGTGAGAATGCGGCGAACGCCGGGACCTTCAGGAACACGTGTCAGTGGCAGCCAGTAGAAGGCAGAGGCACAGGGTGAGGGCAGCCCAGAAGCCAGGTGGGGCTTCCACAGCAGTGATTCTCCCTGGGGGGGGGGGGGGTGAGTTTCACCCGAGGGGGGGCGGGCATGGACCCAAGGGAGGCCTATCACAACATCTGAAGGGGGAGCAGTTATCTGCTCAAAAAAAACAAAACAACAACAAAAAAACACAAAAAAATAAAAAATAAAAACACACCCAAAAGATGTTGCTGGTAGGCCGCCTTGGGGGGTCATGAACCCTCAGGTGAGAGTCACTGGGTGGAAGGGGCAGATTGGAGAGCTATGTATGTAGTAGAGAATCAAGTAGGGAAGATTATGAATGAGGCCCAGGAGGGAGGAGATCAGGTGAGCAGATTCGAACTCTGGGAAGGTGTGGCAGTGGGGAAGTGTTCCAAGGGGACAAAATACAGAGAGGGCACAGGATGGCGCCTGGCAACTAGGGCAGGAGGGGAACGCACTGGACCGAGAGTGATGCTAAGGAGCCCAAAGATGGGTGTGGACGTGGAGGATGCAGGAACTTGACCCTATGAGTGGCACCAGGGCGAGCAGGAGCCCACACAGGGTGAGGATCAGGGAGAGGGTACGGCAAATGAGGCAGGCGGGAGAGGTGGCATGAGCCAGAGAAGGTGGAGGCATAGAGAAGCGGCCTGTGGACGTCTGGAAAAACCATGGAGCTCAGGGCCCAGTGAGGTGATGCTAGGTCACAAGGAAGCCAGCAGCATCTCATCATGGGGGACCCGTAGAGGTAAGGACCTTAGGGTGAATCGGGACAGCAGGTGGATTCAGTGTAACACTCTTGGGGATGAAAACGCTGGCAGCAGTGGGAGTATGAGTGCAAGTGAAGGGAGGAGCACAAGTAGGAGAGACCCGTGAACACCCTCATGACGGGCAGCTGGTAGGGGAAGTAGGATGGGCCGCTGAAGGTGAAGCTGATGGTCTCTGGAACAAGAGTGGAAGCGAGGGCCAAGAATCGGTAACAAGGATCAATCTCCACTCTGGTGGACAGAGAGAGACAGTGGCATCTCCCACAACTATGAGAAAGACGGTCCCCGGGATGCCAGGGGAGTCGATGGGAATAGAGATGGCCAGTGGCACAGAACAGGAGACAGATCCTCACGAATGTGCCAGGGCCGCTGGCTTGGTAAAGGTGCAGTGGACAATGGGAAGGTGGAGAGAAGAAAGAGCTCCCAATCTGGGGACTCTGGCAGAACTCAGGGTTCAAGAGGGTTGGCCTGGGCTGAACTGAGGTCCGAGGGTAGGAGCAGAGCAGAGGCGGAATGCCAGGGCCCAGGCATTCGAAATCCTGGGTCCTCAGGAGCAAGAGGGAAAGGGGGCACAAGGAGGGGGTGAGGAGCAAACAGTGCATCCTTGGACATGAAGATTGACCCTGACAGACACCACGGCAGCTCAGCTCAGAGACGTCCGGATGGGCTCTTGTGCACGGGGTCCAGTGTGTGGGCAGCATATCTGCTGAGAAAGGGTGGGAGAGCGGGTGGGACCAAAGAAGAGGTGACATTTCAGTGATCACTGAATCCCTGCTGTCCTAGTCCAGGGAGCTGGACAGGGTGGAGGGCTGGCACATGTCAGAGAGACTCTGCCACAGGGAAGGAAATAAGGAAGGAGGAAGGTCATAACCATGTGGTGTCACAGGTCTAGTCCCAGAGGTAACATGGTTAGCGGAGCAAATGGGCACAGGGCTACAGAGCAAGGGATGGGATGGACGGGGCTGGGAACTCTTGTTTGCGAGGCTGGATCTGGTGGAAAACAGGTCAAGGTAGAATGGACACAGTAAGAGGAGGGCCTTAAAATCTGCAGGTGAGTATGGGAGGGGTGTGTGGCCAGGAGGGAAAGAGGGCAAAGGGGTGATGGGGACAATGTCAGTAGGGTTGGAGGTGTAGGCTGGATGAGCAAGGTCTGATGAGGAGAGATGGAAATGGTAGAGGCGAGTGAACGAAGAGGAGCAGGAGTGGTGGGATGAGCCATACTGTTGTGTGGGCAAGGGCTGGATGAAGAGGGATGAGAGAGGATAAACAAGGTGAGTTTGGCCAAGTTGGAAAACAAAGAAGAAGCCAAAGGTGGGAGAGAATGTAGCCGGCTGAGGGCATGGAAAGAGTGTGATCATAGAGAACAGGTGTTGGGAGGAAGCACAGCCCCATGGAGAAGGACTGACCCAAAATGAGTAAATGGCGGGCATCAGAGAGCTTAAGAGATGCATGGGGTCTGAGTAGGGGCAGTGGGTGGAAGGCAAGGGTTATTATTACTAAGGTCTTGCAAGAGGTGGCAAGGGTAGAAGGTTTCAGCCAGGTTCTTTTTCCAAGATCAAGCAGGGATGGGGTGCGAGGTGGGATCGAGGGTCACGTCAGGAGTCAGGTCTGATAGGCCAAGGTTGGACAGGAGGGCCAGGTTAAGATATAGGGGAGTTCCGATGTGGTCGAGGGTCCTGAGTGACGTTCCATGCATGGGAAAAACCATCTCCATCAATGGAGATTGTGGACCGAACTCATGTCAAGTGTCTGGGTGATGACCCTAGGCTGAGGAGAGGGAGGGGCGGCACGTCAGGGAGCAGCTCCAGGAAAGAGGGAAGGGAAAGGTCTGGTGGCGGGAAACACACAAGGAGTCCTGAGGACCACGGGGGCTCTGTAGAGAGATCATGCCCGGGCTGTGAGGAAGAGGAAGGGAGAGAAAAGGGACCACATGAAGATCTGGAAAGGACAAGATTTGGGTCAAAGCTATTTCTCCAAGGCCCAAGAGCCATAGAGTCGGAGGAGGTAGTAACACCTGTGTGAATGTATGTGTGGGAGGAGATGGGGCAGGGAGTTAGGATAGATAATGGTGCTCCGCAGACTGGGGTTTGGGGAAGAGTAACCCAGGAAGGGAGTGGGGGGCTCCAGGAGGACAGTGTCGGGACAGGGTGAGAATGCGGCGAACGCCGGGACCTTCAGGAACACGTGTCAGTGGCAGCCAGTAGAAGGCAGAGGCACAGGGTGAGGGCAGCCAGAAGCCAGGTGGGGCTTCCACAGCAGTGATTCTCCCTGGGGGGGGGGGGGTGAGTTTCACCCGAGGGGGGGCGGGCATGGACCCCAAGGGAGGCCTATCACAACATCTGAAGGGGGAGCAGTTCTTTGCTCAAAAAAAAACAAAACAACAAAAAAACAAAAAAATAAAATAAAATAAAAACACACCCAAAAGATGTTGCTGGTAGGCCGCCTTGGGGGTCATGCACCCTCGGGTGAGAATCACTGGGTGGAAGGGGCAGAGTGGAGAGCTGGCAGAGAGGTGAAGCCTGAGCAGATGGGCCCTGAGTGGGTCAGTGGAGGCATCAGTCAAGGAGGTCAGAATGGGGCAGAGGGCCCTGGAGCAGGCAGGCAGCCAGCTAATCGATGCAGCCCAGAAATCACCTGGAGAGATGGGGGTGAGGGTCTGGGATTCACCTTCAGGGAGCAGGGAGTGGGGCACCAAGGTTGGGACCTGGAGCTGAGGACCCTGGAGGAGGAGGGCTGGGGGAGCCTGGAGGATGGAGGGGGAACGCTGGGTCATGGACATGTGAGCAGAGCCCCTCACGCGATGTGCCCGCAGACGGACGAGCTGCGAAGGGAGAGGACACTGAAGAGCACTGGGGAGAGAGAGGACTGGGGTAGAGGGAGGAGAGAAGGAGGGGTGGACGGCAGGTCCACACTGAGCGCCATGGTGTCAGGTGTGGGTTAGCAGGCACGGGAACAAGAGGGAGGGCAGAAGCAAAAGGGCTGGAGGGATCAGGAAATGTAGGGGAATCAGAGGAAGAGGCTCCCCAACAGCTCTGTAGCAGAGTGAGCCACAAAGGGGACTGAAGGCAAGCATGAGAGGTGAAGGGAGGGAAGCTTGGGGGTGCAGGAGGTAAACACAGTCCGGGTGCTCAGGCTGGAGCAGGGGGCGGGGATGAGCGTGCAGACTCAGTACAGTCTGTCTGGGCAAAGGAGACCGACTGGGCTGTGCAGAAGGTGGAGGATCAGGAAGGAGCACAGGGCCATTACTGTGGGGCGAGCCCAGCCATCAGAGGCACAGACTATAGCAGCAGAAATGTCCAAAGTGGAGGATGCAGGAACTTGACTCCTAGGAGTGGCACCAGGGCAAGCAGGAGGGCAAGCAGGAGCCCACGCAGGGTGAGGATCAGGGAGAGCGTATGGTAAATGAGGCGGGTGGGAGAGGTGGGATGAGCCAGAGGAGAATGAGGTGTAGAGAAGCGGCCAGTGGAAAACATCGGCGACAATTGCAGTGCAGAGCTCAGTGAGGTGATGACAGGTCACAAGGACGCCAGCAGCATATCATCATGGGGGACCCGTAAAGGTAAGGACCTTAGGGTGAATCGGGACAGCAGGTGGATTCAGTGTAACACTCTTGGGGATGAAAACGCTGGCAGCAGTGGGAGTATGAGTGCAAATGAAGGGAGGAGCACAAGTAGGAGAGACCCGTGAACCCCCTCATGACGGGCAGCTGGTAGGGGAAGTAGGATGGGCCACTGAAGGTGAAGCTGACGGTCTCTGGAACAACAGTGGGAGCGAGGGCAAAGGATGGGTAACAAGGATCAATTTCCACCCTGATGGACAGAGAGAGACAGCGGCATCTCCCACAGCCATGAGAAAGTCGGTCCCTGGGATGCCAGAGGAGTCAGGGGAGTCGATGGGAAAAGCGATGGCCAGTGGCACAGAACAGGAGACAGATCCTCACGAATGTGCCCAGGCCGCTGGCTTGGTAAAGGTGCAATGGACAATGGGAAGGCAGCCTGAAGAATGAGCTCCCATATGGGGACTTTGGCAGATCTCGGGGGTCCAAGAGATAGGAGCAGAACAAAGGCGGAATGCCAGGGTCCAGGCATTCGAAATCCTGGGTCCTCAGGAGCAAGAGGGAAAGGGGCCAAAAGGAGGGGGTGAGGAGCAAACAGTGCATCCTTGAACATGAAGATTGACCCTGACAGACACCACGGCAGCTCAGCTCAGAGACGTCCGGATGGGCTCTTGTGCACGGGGTCCAGTGCGTGGGCAGAATAACTGCTAAGAAAGGGTGGGAGAGCGGGTGGGACCAAAGAAGAGGTAACATTTCAGAATGATAACTGGATCTCAGGGGAGCTGGACAGGGTGGAGGGCTGGCATATGCCACAGAGACTCTGCCACAGGGAAGGAAAGAAGGAAGGAGGAAGGTCATAACCATGTGGTGTCACAGGTCTAGTCCCAGAAAGTAACAAGGGCAGCAGAGCAGATGGGCACAGGGCTACAGAGCAAGGGATGGGATGGACGGGGCTGGGAACTCTTGTTTGCGAGGCTGGATCTGGTGGAAAACAGGTCAAAGCAGAATGGGACAGAGTGAGAGGAGGGCCTTAAAATCTGCAGGCGAGTGTGGGAGGGGTGTGTGTCCAAAAGGGAACGTGTGCAAAGGGGTGATGGGGACAGTGTCAGTGGGGTGGGCGGGGCAGGCAGGACGGGCAGGGTCTGATGAGGAGAGATGGAAATGGTAGAGGCGAGTGGACGAAGAGGAGCAGGAGTGGTGGGATGAGCCATACTGTTGTGTGGGCAAGGGCTGGATGAAGAGGGATGAGAGAGGACAAACAAGGTGAGTTTGGCCAAGTTGGGAAACAAAGAGGAAGCCAAAGGTGGGTGGTGGGCTGTGGCCGGTGGAAGGACCAAGTGACAGTCCATGGTTTCGGGAGAGAATGTAGCCTGCTGAGGGCATGGAAAGAGTGTGATCAGGGAGAACAGGAGTCGAGAGGGAGCACGTCCTCATGGAGAAGGGACAACCCAAAACAAATCAATGGCAGGCACCAGGGAGCCTAGGAGATGCATGGGCTTTGAGCAGGGGCGGGATGATTCCCCTGGTGGAGGAGGTCAGGGAAACAATGCGTACCTAAGAAAGGTTCCGGGACCGAGTGTCCAGATGGGGCCTGGATGCACAGTGATAGGAGGGTCATCTTCCAGAGATAGAGATGGTGGTGGGAGACACTTGGGGGAGGATGGAGAGTGGAGTGCCGTGGAACGGAGAGGGCTGGACCCAACAAGGGGAAGGAGGAGAACAGGGAAATGGCAAGTAGTGATTCAGGCTGATCTCAAGGGGCCAAGGGAAGGAAGTTCACTCTGTTGGATCCAGCCAGCATGAGGAGAAGAGGAATGGGAAAGGGAGGGCTGGCAGTGGGTGGAGGGCTAGGACTATGACTAAGGCCTTGGAGTTGGTGGCAAGGGTGGAAGGTTTCAGCCTGGTTCTTTTTCCAAGATCAAGCAGGGATGGGGTGCAAGGCTGGATAGGGGGGTCACGTCAGGAGAGGGTCTGTTTCACCAAGGAGGGACAGGAGAGCAGGGTTAAGATCCATGGATTTCAGGTGTGGTCGAGGGTCCTGAATGAAGCTCCATATACGGGAAAAACCATCTCCATCAATAGAGATTGAGGATCAACCCCAGGTCAAGTGTCAGGGGTGATGACCCCAGGTGAGGAGAGGGAGGAGTGGGAGACCAGTGAATCCTCCCAGAGAGGACGGGGGGGGGGGGGGGCAGCTCCAGGAAAGAGGGAAGGGAAGGTCTGGTGGTGGGAAACACACAACGCATCCTGAGGACCACAGGGGCTCTGCAGAGGGGTCATGCTGGGTCTGTGAGGAGGAGGAAGGGAGAGAAAGGGACCATATCAAGTGCTGGGAAGAAGTAGTGTTTGGCCAAAGCTATTTCCACAAGGCCCGAGAGCCACAGAGACAGGGGACATAGTAGCCCCTGAGGGAGTGTGTGCGTGGGGGATGGGAATGGGGGAGGTCGGGGGGAGGGGAGCTAGGATAGATAATGGTGATCCACAGACTGGGGTTTGGGGAAGAGTAACCCAGGAAGGGAGTGGGGGGCTCCAGGAGGACAGTGTCGGGACAGGGTGAGAATGCGGCGAACGCCAGGACCTTCAGGAACACGTGTCAGTGGCAGCTAGTAGAAGGCAGAGGCACAGGGTGAGGGCAGCACAGCAGTCAGGTGGGGCTTCCACAGCAGTGATTCTCCCTGGGGGGGGGGTGAGTTTCACCCGAGGGGGGGTGGGCATGGACCCCAAGGGAGGCCTATCACAACATCTGAAGGGGGAGCAGTTCTCTGCTCAAAAAAAACAAAAGAACAAAAAAAACCCCCCAAAAATAAAATAAAATAAAAACACACCCTAAAGATGTTGCTGGTAGGCCGCCCTGGGGGTCATGCACCCTCAGGTGAGAATCACTGGGTGGAAGGGGCAGAGTGGAGAGCTGGCAGAGAGGTGAAGCCTGAGCAGATGGGCCCTGAGTGGGTCAGTGGAGGCATCAGTCAAGGAGGTCAGAATGGGGCAGAGGGCCCTGGAGCAGGCAGGCAGCCAGCTAATGGATGCAGCCCAGAAATCACCTGGAGAGATGGGGGTGAGGGTCTGAGATTCACCTTCAGGGAGCAGGGAGTGGGGCACCAAGGTTGGGACCTGGAGCTGAGACCATGGAGGAGGAGGGCTGGGGGAGCCTAGAGGATGGAGAGGGAACGCTGGGTCTGGACATGTGAGCAGAGCCAGAGCCCCTGAGGCGATGTGCATGCAGACGGATGGACCAGCTGGGAAGGGAGAGGACACTGAAGAGCACCGGGGAGAGAGAGGACTGTGGGGTGAGGGAGGAGAGAAGGAGGGGTGGACGGCAGGTCCACACTGAACGCCATGGTGTCAGGTGTGGGTTAGCAGGCGTGGGGGCAAGATGAGGGGCTGAAGGCAAAAGGGCTGGAGGGATCAGGAAATGTAGGGGAATCAGAGGAAGAGGCTCCCCAACAGCTCTGTAGCAGAGTGAGCCACAAAGGGGACTGAAGGCAAGCATGAGAGGTGAAGGGAGCGAAGCTTGTGGGTGCAGGAGGTAAACACAGTCCGGGTGCTCAGGCTGGAGCAGGGGGCGGGGATGAGCGTGCAGACTCAGTACAGTCTGTCTGGGCAAAGGAGACCGACTGGGCTGTGCAGAAGGTGGAGGATCAGGAAGGAGCACAGGAGCATTACTGTGGGGCGAGCCCAGCCATCAGAGGCACAGGCTGTAGCAGCAGATAGGTCACATGACCCAGGCCGGACGGTTCTTTGCTGTGTGTGTAGTAGAGAATCAAGTAGGGAAGATTATGAATGAGGCCCAGGAGGGAGGAGATCAGGTGAGCAGATTCGAACTCTGGGAAGGTGTGGCAGTGGGGAAGTGTTCCAAGGGGACAAAATACAGAGAGGGCACAGGATGGCGCCTGGCAACTAGGGCAGGAGGGGAACGCACTGGACCGAGAGTGATGCTTAAGGAGCCCAAAGATGGGTGTGGACGTGGAGGATGCAGGAACTTGACCCTATGAGTGGCACCAGGGCGAGCAGGAGCCCACGCAGGGTGAGGATCAGGGAGAGGGTACGGCAAATGAGGCAGGCGGGAGAGGTGGCATGAGCCAGAGAAGGTGGAGGCATAGAGAAGCGGCCTGTGAACGTCTGGAAAAACCATGGAGCTCAGGACCCAGTGAGGTGATGCTAGGTCACAAGGAAGCCAGCAGCATCTCATCATGGGGGACTCGTAGAGGTAAGGACCTTAGGGTGAATCGGGACAGCAGGTGGATTCAGTGTAACACTTTTGGGGATGAAAACGCTGGCAGCAGTGGGAGTATGAGTGCAAGTGAAGGGAGGAGCACAAGTAGGAGAGACCCGTGAACACCCTCATGACAGGCAGCTGGTAGGGGAAGTAGGATGGGCCGCTGAAGGTGAAGCTGATGGTCTCTGGAACAAGAGTGGAAGCGAGGGCCAAGAATCGGTAACAAGGATCAATCTCCACTCTGGTGGACAGAGAGAGACAGCGGCATCTCCCACAACTATGAGAAAGACGGTCCCCGGGATGCCAGGGGAGTCGATGGGAATAGAGATGGCCAGTGACAGAACAGGAGACAGATCCTCACGAATGTGCCAGGGCCGCTGGCTTGGTAAAGGTGCAGTGGACAATGGGAAGGTGGAGAGAAGAAAGAGCTCCCAATCTGGGGACTCTGGCAGACCTCAGGGTTCAAGAGGGTTGGCCTGGGCTGAACTGAGGTCCGAGGGTAGGAGCAGAACAAAGGCGGAATGCCAGGGCCCAGGCATTCGAAATCCTGGGTCCTCAGGAGCAAGAGGGAAAGGGGGCACAAGGAGGGGGTGAGGAGCAAACAGTGCATCCTTGGACATGAAGATTGACCCTAACAGACACCACGGCAGCTCAGCTCAGAGACGTCCGGATGGGCTCTTGTGCTCGGGGTCCAGTGTGTGGACAGCATATCTGCTGAGAAAGGGTGGGAGAGCGGGTGGGACCAAAGAAGAGGTGACATTTCAGTGATCACTGAATCTCTGCTGTCCTAGTCCAGGGAGCTGGACAGGGTGGAGGGCTGGCATATGCCAGAGAGACTCTGCCACAGGGAAGGAAAGAAGGAAGGAGGAAGGTCATAACCATGTGGTGTCACAGGTCTAGTCCCAGAAGGTAACAAGGGCAGCGGAGCAGATGGGCACAGGGCTACAGAGCAAGGGATGGGATGGACGGGGCTGGGAACTCTTGTTTGCGAGGCTGGATCTGGTGGAAAACAGGTCAAAGCAGAATGGGACAGAGTGAGAGGAGGGCCTTAAAATCTGCAGGCGAGTGTGGGAGGGGTGTGTGTCCAAAAGGGAACGTGTGCAAAGGGGTGATGGGGACAGTGTCAGTGGGGTGGGCGGGGCAGGCAGGACGGGCAGGGTCTGATGAGGAGAGATGGAAATGGTAGAGGCGAGTGAACGAAGAGGAGCAGGAGTGGTGGGATGAGCCATACTGTTGTGTGGGCAAGGGCTGGATGAAGAGGGATGAGAGAGGACAAACAAGGTGAGTTTGGCCAAGTTGGGAAACAAAGAGGAAGCCAAAGGTTGGTGGTGGGCTGTGGCCGGTGGAAGGACCAAGTGACAGTCCATGGTTTCGGGAGAGAATGTAGCCTGCTGAGGGCATGGAAAGAGTGTGATCAGGGAGAACAGGAGTCAAGAGGGAGCACGTCCCCATGGAGAAGGGACAACCCAAAACAAATCAATGGCAGGCACCAGGGAGCCTAGGAGATGCATGGGCTTTGAGTAGGGGCGGGATGATTCCCCTGGTGGAGGAGGTCAGGGAAACAATGCGTACCTAAGAAAGGTTCCGGGACCGAGTGTCCAGATGGGGCCTGGATGCACAGTGATAGGAGGGTCATCTTCCAGAGATAGAGATGGTGGTGGGAGACACTCGGAGGACGATGGAGAGTGGAGTGCCGTGGAACGGAGAGGGCTGGACCCCAACAAGGGGAATGAGGAGAACAGGAAATGGCAATAGGGATCCAGGCTGATCTCAAGGGGCCAAGGGAAGGAAGTTCACTCTGTTGGATCCAGCCAGCATGGGGAGAAGAGGAATGGGAAAGGGAGGGCTGGCAGTGGGTGGAGGGCTAGGACTATGATTAAGGCCTTGGAGTTGGTGGCAAGGGTGGAAGGTTTCAGCCTGGTTCTTTTTCCAAGATCAAGCAGGGTGGGGTGCGAGATTGGATAGGGGGGTCACATCAGGATAGGGTGTGTTAGGCCAAGGTTGGATAGGAGAGCGCCAGTTAAGATCCAGGGGATTTCAGGTGTGGTCGAGGGTTCTGAGTGTAGCTCCATGCACGGGAAAAACCATCTCCATCAATAGAGATTGAGGATCGACCCCAGGTCAAGTGTGGGGGTGATGACCCCAGGTGAGGAGAGGGAGGGGTGGCTGACCAGTGAATCCATCCAGACAGGAAACAGGGAAGCGGCTCAGGAAAGAGGGAAGGGAAAGGTCTGGTGGCAGGAAACACACAAGGAGTCGTGAAGACCACAGGGGCTCTGCAGAGGGATCATGCTGGGCCTGGGAGGAGGAAGGGAGAGAAAAGGACCATATCAAGCGCTGGGAAGAACCAGATTTTGGCCAAAGCTATTTCCACAAGGCCCGAGAACCACAGAGACAGGGGACGTAGTAGCCCCCGAGGGAGTGTGTGTGTGGTGGTGGTGGTGGTGGGGGGGCGGAGCTAGGATAGATAATGGTGCAGTGCAGACTGGGGTTTGGGGAAGAGTAACCCAGGAAGGGAGTGGGGGGCTCCAGGAGGACAGTGTCGGGACAGGGTGAGAATGCGGCGAACGCCGGGACCTTCAGGAACACATGTCAGTGGCAGCCAGTAGAAGGCAGAGGCACAGGGTGAGGGCAGCCCAGCAGCCAGGTGGGGCTTCCACAGCAGTGATTCTCCCTGGTGGGGGGGGTGAGTTTCACCCAAGGGGGGGCGGGCATGGACCCCAAGGGAGGCCTATCACAACATCTGAAGGGGGAGCAGTTGTCTGCTCAAAACAACAACAAATATAAAAACAATTACAAAAGAAAACACATAAACACACCCAAAAGATGTTGCTGGTAGGCCGCCTTGGGGGTCATGCACCCCTGGGTGAGAATCACTGGGTGGAAGGGGCAGAGTGGAGAGCTGGCAGAGAGGTGAAGCCTGAGCAGATGGCCCTGAGTCGGGTCAGTGAAGGCATGTTAGTGAAGAAGGTCAGAATGGGCTAAAGGACCCTGGAATAGACAAATCGATGTAGCAAATGTATATATCCGGTCAGGCAGATGGACACTGGCGCCTTATGTGGGAAGCAGGGATTCACTATCAGGAAGTATGGAGTGCAGCATACAGCATGGGTCCTGATGGTGAGGAGTCTTGAGTAGTAGGGATCTAATGTGACCCAAAGCAAGGTGAGTTTTGCTCATACACACGGAGCACCAGTGAGACGTCACATTGAAGGAAGGGGTGATGTGATGTAGACAATACCGAATGAGATCCTGTGAAGAAGAGATGTTTACTAGGGATGGATGAGGAGGAGAGGCTGTTGGCCTAATCCAGAACCTTCCACCGTCCCAGTGCACCCCTAAGTACCTGCCTTTGGGTCCACCATTTCGAGACAGTGATCGCCTGCCTGTTCTCCCCGACCTTTCACTTCCCAACCACACACTTCCCTGACCTGGATGTTGCTGCACCTTCTCCTCCTCCGAACCCACGGTTCTAAGCAGGTGGAGACTGGTCCGATCATGATGGGCACTGGGTTTACAGGGGCAGGTAGGAGGCAAAGGCAAAAGGTAATAATATGAGAGTAAGAGGCTTCAAGAGCTTTTTCAGGGGTCCGCAAGCATGAGTCTGAACGGGAACATGGACGGTTACAGGGAGCGACGTTTGCAGGTCCCAGTAGAAACCCACACGGTATGAGCAGGGGTTGGTGAGTGGAGTGAGTGGATTCAGTGCAGGATGTCTGAGGCGATGGCTGCTGCATTGGGATGAGTAGCGGGTGGGGATCCAGAAGGGAGCACTCAGCAGAAACTACTGAATCCAGTTGGTAGACTCTAAGACAGTAGCTGAAAGACTGTCTCATGGCTCAGGAGGACAGTTCCCTTGCTATGTATGCTGTAGAGAAGCAAAGCATGGGAGACTCTGAACCCAGGCCCAGGCAGGCGGAGATCAGGTGAGCAGTCTGGACCTGGAAGAGTGCAGTAGGGAGGACATGATCCAATGGCTGGGAGAGAGAAAAGGCAGACGATAGTGTTTCTTATGGAGGACAGGAGAGTCTGTGCTAAGAAACACACTGACCAAAGGGCCCAGAGGAATGAACAGACAGCGAATCCGGGAATTGTCCCTAAAAGTGGGCCAAGGTGGTGAGGAATGCCATGTAGGGGAAGAGCACAGCACAGGCAATGTAAGGAAGGAACGTGGGCGAGGTGGGGAAGGCCGGAGGAGGAGAAGGTGCAGCAACATCCAGGTCAGGGAAGTGTGTGGTTGGGAAGTGAAAGGTCGGGGAGAACAGGCAGGCGATCACTGTCTCGAAATGGTGGACCCAAAGGCAGGTACTTAGGGGGTGCACTGGGACGGTGGAAGGTTCTGGATTAGGTAAAGCATGTTGCACAGAAGACACTGACAACAGGGAGAGCAGGAGGGTAGGTGAAAAAGGGAGCACGTGACGTGGAAGAGGAAGGGAGCCTGTCACGTGACTAGCAGGGGGAAGGGAAAATAGGACAGCATGTTGACGATGAAACTAGGGTCTCTCAAAGAGGAGAGAGTCAGACAAAAGGTGGAAGACCAACAGAGTCAGCACGGAAAGAGAGACACTGGAGTACCAGGCAGCCACAGATGGGGGCTGTGGGGTGAGAAGCTGGGTCAGGGGAGCCGATGGGAAAAGGGCCAGGCGGCATGGAAGGAGAGAGAAAACTCTAATGAAAGTAGGAGGTACTCGGTCAGTAAAAGGGGCACTATACAGGGGATGGTGGCCTAAACAGCTCCTAATATGAGGACACTGGCAAATCTCAAGCGGTGAGAGGGGTGGCATGTACTGTACCAAGGCCAGCTGGCAGGAACAGAGCAGAGCCAAGGCACCACAGCCTGGGTACCTGACGACCCAAGGCCTCACAGCAAGGAAAGGGTGCCACAGTCACTGGGGTAAAGAGATAGACCTTACACAGAAATCATAGCAGGGAACCTCACGGACACCAGGATCAGGTCGTTGGAGTCCAGTGTGTGGGTAGCAAATATGCTAAGAAATCGTGGGGAGAAAGCGGGAACCACATTTCATAATGACCACTGGCTTCATGCTTCTGCTATTCCAAGGGCCTGGGAAGGGTAGAGGTCTAGCATGAGGCAGAGAGACTCCCCAAAGGGAACTAGGCAAGGAAGGGAGACCTCCAAGACCAGAGGTATAGTCTGAGAAGACCACATGGGCAGCACAGGTTCACAAGAGGGACAGCAAGGGGCAGGGTGGTGGTGGCTTGCACGCAGGAAGCTCTTTTTCTGGAACCTGGATCCAGTAGACAAGAAAGGGGTCAAGGTAGAATGGGATGGAGAGAGAAGGGTGTTAATATCTGTCCATGGGTGTTGTGAGGGGCATGTGGCTAAGAAGGAAAGGGCAAAGCAGGGAGCTGAGCAGTGTCCATGGACCGTGGAAGGTAGAGGCGCATCAAGGGCCCAATGCAGCAGAGATTAAAGCAGTGGAGTGAGGGAAGGAAGAGAAGGAAAGTGGGCCTGGTGTAAAATCTATGGGCAAGAACTTGATGAAAAGGGATGAGAGAAGAGGGAGGAAAGTAATACAGGGCGAGACTAGGGAAAGGGAACCTAAAGGGAAGGCAGTGCTGGAAGGACCAGGCGAGAGACAGCATGGTGTCAGACAGATGGTGGCGTGATGAGGGGATGGAAAGGGTGTGAGAAGTGACAGCAGGTTACGGGAGGGAGCACAACCCCACGGAGAAAGGATGAGCCAGTGATACACAATGACAGGCACTAGGGAGCTTTGAGAGGCATGGGCCTTAAAGATGCAGGTGGGAAAGGGAAGATATGGTCCTGTGAGGAAAGGTCAGGGGAAGGAATATCCAAATGGGATCTTGAGCAGCACAGCAGGACGGTCACATTCCAGAGACAGACAGATGATGATGGAAGGCACCCAGCAGGGGACGGAGTGAAGAAGGGAGAGGGCTGGACACCAACGAAGAGCAGGGAGAAGAAGGAGGTGGTAAAGTAGGCATCCTGGCAGACACCAGAGGTGCCAACTACAAAGATATTAAGCCACCAGGATCAGCCAGCATGAGTGATTCTGTGGGGAAGGAGTAGTGGAGAGGGGGCAGGGTAGGCGGCACTCGGTGGGAAGCAGTGGCTGCTCCTTCAGCCTTGAATGTTGTGGAAAGGGTAGAACTTTTTGGCCAGGCTCTAAACTATGGATCCAGGATATGGCAGGACAGGCTGGGAAGAAGGGACAGGGTGGAAGACAAGGCTGGGTAGGGCTTAGGGCTGCGGGTCAAGTCTGATGGGAGGGCAGCACAGGGATCAATGGGCAGGAGCCAAGCTCCAGGCATTGAGGAAACCACCGTTAATTGAGCTTATGGACTGATTCCATGCCAAGTGTTAGGGACTGAGGAGATGGGAGGGAAGACAGAGGACACAGGACAGTGGCTGCAGGAAAGCGGGAAGGGAAGGGAAGGTCTGGTGAGCAGGAAAATCAGAAGGACGTGAGGACCACAGGGACAAGGCTCTGCAAGGGAACAGTGCCATGGATCTCAGGAGGTTTAAGTTTAGGGAAAGTGCCGAGGACCAGATTTGGACCAAAGATATTGTCACAATTCCTGAGAGTCACTGAGGGTAGGGGGCAGGAAGGGTATCTGGGTGGCGGGTGATGTAAAAAGAATAATGCTCTAGTGCAGACTGGGTGTCAGAGTCAATATGTGAGGGAGTGGGGGCTCCAGGAGGACAGCGTCGGGACAGGGTGAGAATGCGGCGAATGCCGGGACCTTCAGGAACACGTGTCAGTGGCAGCTAGTAGAAGGCAGAGGCACAGGGTGAGGGCAGCACAGCAGTCAGGTGGGGCTTCCACAGCAGTGATTCTCCCTGGGGGGGGGGGGGTGAGTCTCACCCGAGGGGGGGCGGGCATGGACCCCAAGGGAGGCCTATCACAACATCTGAAGGGGGAGCAGTAATCTGCTCAAAAACAAAAAACAAAAAAAAAAAAATTTAAAAAACACACACCCAAAAGATGTTGCTGGTAGGCCGCCTTGGGGGTCATGCACCCTCAGGTGAGAATCACTGGGTGGAAGGGGCAGAGTGGAGAGCTGGCAGAGAGGTGAAGCCTGAGCAGATGGGCCCTGAGTGGGTCAGTGGAGGCATCAGTCAAGGAGGTCAGAATGGGGCAGAGGGCCCTGGAACAGGCAGGCAGCCAGCTAATGGATGCAGCCCAGAAATCACTGGGAAAGATGGGGGTTGGGGGTCTGGGATTCACCTTCAGTGAGGAGGGAGTGGGGCACCAAGGCTGGGTCCTGGAGCTGAGGGCCCTAGAGTAAGGCTGGTAAGGGACTGGAGTGGAGACTGAAGGAAGGTGGGTTGTGTGGGTGTGAACAGAGCACAGATTGGATGTCTACAGTGAAGGAAGAGGCCGCTGGGACTGGAGACAACCCTGAATAAGAACATGTAGAAATGGATGCCTCCTCAGCAGGGAGGAGAAGGAGAGATGGACACAAGGAGAGGTGTACAGGAGAACCCAGGGCTCTGTGCAGGTTGACACTGAGCACTGTGGTGTCAGCTGTCAGGTTGGCAGGTGCAGGGCAAAAGGGAGGGCTGAGGGCAGAAGTGCTGTGGCGACAAGCAGGAGATTACGGAATCTGGAGGAGAGCTGCTGCAGAGGAGTCTGCAGTGGGGTCTGCACGGAAACGTGGGCAGTTACAGGTAGTGACATTTGCAGGTCCTGGGAGTGATCACAGCTGGGTCTACAGGCTGTGACCACAGGGCACTGGTGGGCAGAGTGCGGATTCAGCAGTGTGCCTGAGGCGATGACTGGATTGGGATGGGCAGGAGGGAGCACACAGCACAGACTACTGAATCCAGCTGGGAGACTCAGTGGGTAGCTGAAAGACTATCACGTGGCTCAGGTAGGACACTCCTTTGCTATGTATGCCGTAGAGAAGTAAACACTGATGAAACTGGGCACAGGAGGTCAGGTGAGCAGTCTTGAACTCTGGGAGTGCGGTAGAGGGGACGTGGTCCCACGGGCCAGAAGAGTGACAAAGGCAGGCGATGGCACCTGCGGCCAGGGCAGTAGAGGCTGGTTGAGAAGCTCAGGGAACCACTGCACCAAGAAGGATGGCATAGAGTCTGAAGTGGAGACAGGAAGTGGAGCATCCAGGAACTTGGTCCACAGAAACAGACCAAGGGCATTATGAAGCACAGGCAGGAGTCAGAATCCAGCTGCTTACGGCCAATGAGGACAGTTGCTTACGGCCAAGGAGGCCAGGTCAGGATGAGGTGGTTGATGCAGAGTCCCGTGTCCCCTTGCAAACACCGAAGACAACCCTGTTATTACAAGCACGGTGAGGTGTGAAACGTTAGAGAGCCCAGAGAATCACCGACTGTCTCCAAAACGACACGTCTGAAAAGGTAGGGTATTCTAGGTCTGAATTGGGACAGCAGATGGATTAAATACAGCACACTGGGGACCAAGAAGCTAGCAACAGGGGAGCATGAGGGCACGTCAGGAAGGGAACAAACGTCAAGGAAAAGACCACCGAATCCACTGCATGCCTGGCAGGGGGAGGGGCAGTAGGAGGGCTACTGAAGCTGAAGCAGACGGTCTCTTGAAGACAGCAGTCGGAGAAAAGGCAGAGGAGGGGCTGAACAAGGTTCAGTCCGCACCCAGCATGGGAAGGGAGACAGAAGAGTTCCAGCCACCATGAAAGTGATTTATGAGACGCAACTGTGTCAGTGGGTCAACATGAAGAGACAGGGCCAGGCAGCAGGGAAGAGCGGAGAGAACCTCATGCGTGCGTGAGGCTCAGGGCAGGCAAAGTGGGTCCCGTGAGAATGGCAAGCAGCCTGAAGGGCTCCCAGTTTGGGGAAATCAGCAGACCTCGAAGCACTGAGGCTAGGTGACAGGAGCGGAGCAGAGCTGAAGCTTGGGCTATGACCCCTGGGCCTCGGGAACAAGTGGGGACAGGCTGCAGTGACGGGGTGAGGGAATGGGGCATGCTGCACACTGAGATGGACCCACAAGAGACCACTGGCAGGGAACCTCAGGGACTTCAGGACGGACTCACGTGGATGGAATCCAATGTGTGGGTAGCAAATACACTTAGAAATGGAGGAGGAGCAGGCGGGAACCGAGGAGGAGGTGACATTTCACAGCCATCACGGAACCCGTGCTGCTATTCCAGAGAGGCTGGAAACAGTGAAGTCTCGCCATGTGCTGGAAAGAATCCACACAGGGAAGCAGAGAAGGATGGGGGACCTTTAAACGAGTGGGGTGCTGAGTACAGACTATGGGCAGCAAAGGGCACAGAGGGAGAGAGCTAGTGGGGATGGCGGGGTCCTGGGGAATCTTGTTCTGGAGGCTGTTACCCAGTGGACAACAGAGAGGGCAATGCAGAGTAGGAGAGAGAGAGAAGGTCTTAAAATCTGCAAGTAGGCATTGTGGGGGAGCGTGGCTAAGAGGGAAAGAGGGCAAGGGGGGATCCAGACAGTGTCAGTGGGGTTAGAAGGGCAAGGGTGATGGTCATGGGAGTATCGAGAGGCACAGTGGAGGAGAGCTGGAGCAGTGGAGGTGAGGGAAAAAGAGAGAAGGAAGTGGTGGGGCCTGCTGTATGTTCTGTGGGTGAGCTCCTGATGTAAAAGTAGAAGAGAAGAGGAAGGCGTGGCTGGCCGAGGCTACTGGAAAGCATAGAGAGAGAGTGGTGCTGGTAGCCAGTGTAAGGACCTAATGAGTGACAGCAGATGGTTTCAGAAAGAACGTGGCATGGTGAGAGGATAGAAAGAGTGTGAGCAGGGAGAACAGGCCACGGGAGGGAGCACAGTCCTATGGAGAAGGGATGGCCCAATGCAAGTCAATGACAGGCATTAGGGAGCTTAAGAGATGCATGGGGCCCTGTAAAAGAGGTAGGGCACTATCCTTGGGCTGAGGAGGAGAGAAAGTATGAGTTGGGTGAGAAAGGTCACAGAAAGGAATGTCCCTGATGCAGTGCAACGGGAGGTCATCTCCCAGGGACAGGCAAGGTGATGGGAGGCACCCATGGGAGGATGGAGAGTGGAGCATAGTGGAAGAGAAACAAGCTGGCCACCAACAAGGGGAGCAAGGAGAAGAGGGGGTGGTAGGGGAGACATCCCGGATGATCTCATAGGAGCGAGCTAGAAGGCAGTTCAAAGAGGTGGGACCAGCCAACGTGAGCAGTGGTGTGGGGAAGAGTGAGAAGGGGTGGCTGGTCATTGGTGGGAAACAGTGGCTGCTCCTACAGACTTGAAGTTGGTGGCAAGGGCAGAACTCTTTGGCCAGGCTCTTTATTACGGATCCGGTGGGGCGGGAAGCAGGGCATGGGGTGGGAGGTTGGGTCAGGGTGTAAGACAGGGTTTGGGTCAGGTTTAATGGGGTTGAACAGAGAGAAGGGTAGGAATCACTGCGGATGGCCGTGGGTGAGGAACATGAGACAAACTAGACGCTCTGAAAAAACCATCTTTAACTGACCATGTGCATTGCCTCCACGTCAGGTGTCAGGGGTGATGACTACAGGTTGAGGAGGGGTGGAGAGGACCAGTGAAACCACTGAGAGGACACAGGACAGTTACTGCAAAGGGGGGAGGGAAACGTCTAGTTGGCAGAAAACAGAGTGGTGTGAGGACCACAGAGGCCAAGAATGACAAGATTTGAACCAAAGATATTGTCATAATTCCCGAGAGTCATAAAGGGTGAAGGGCAGGAGGGTGTAGGGAGGTGGGGGAAAGAACAATGCTGCACTGCATACTGGAGTCTGGACATGTTAGTATGAAAGAGTCAACATGGAAGGCAGTGGGGTGATTCCAAGAGGACAGTCTGGGACAGCTTGAGAGTGGGGGTGAACACTGAGATCTTCAGGAGCAAATATTGATAGTAACCCATGGAAGGCCAGAGGCACAGGGTGAGGGCAGCCCAGCAGTCAGGTGGGGCTTCCACAGCAGTGATTCTCCCTGGGGGGGGGGGGTGAGTTTCACCCGAGGGGGGGTGGGCATGGACCCCAAGGGAGGCCTATCACAACATCTGAAGGGGGAGCAGTTCTCTGCTCAAAACAACAACAAAACCAAAAGCAATTTAAAATGAAAACACAAAAACACACCCAAAAGATGTTGCTGGTAGGCCGCCTTGGGGGTCATGCACCCTCAGGTGAGAATCACTGGGTGGAAGGGGCAGAGTGGAGAGCTGGGCAGAGAGGTGAAGCCTGAGCAGATGGGCCCTGAGTGGGTCAGTGGAGGCATCAGTCAAGGAGGTCAGAATGGGGCAGAGGGCCCTGGAGCAGGCAGGCAGCCAGCTAATCGATGCAGCCCAGAAATCACCTGGAGAGATGGGGGTTGGGGTCTGGGATTCACCTTCAGGGAGTAGGGAGTGGGGCACCAAGGTTGGGACCTGGAGCTGAGGACCCTGGAGGAGGAGGGCTGGGGGAGCCTGGAGGATGGAGGGGGAACGCTGGGTTGTGCTCATGTGAGCAGAGCCCCTGAGGCGATGTGCACGCAGATGGAGGGACCAGCTGCGAAGGGAGAGGACACTGAAGAGCACCGGGGAGAGAGAGCACTGTGGGAGAGGGAGGAGAGAAGGAGTGGTGACCGCAGTGTCCTGGGGTCTGTGCAGGTCCAGACTGAGCGCCATGGTGTCGGGTGTGGGTTAGCAGGCGTGGGGGCAAGAGGGAGGGCAGAGGGTGACAGGTAAAAGATAGGAGATTCAGAAGAAGTAGCTCCCTGAGAGCTGTGTCAGAAAGTGTGCAAGAAAGGGGTCTGAATGGAAACATGGATGGTTACAGGAAGTGATGTCTGCAGGTTCCGGGAGGAAATCACAGCTGGGTCCACAGAGTGTGAGCAGGGGTTGGTGGGCAGACCGTGTGGACTCAGTACAGTATGTCTGAGGTGATGACTGGATTGGCATGAGCAGCGGCAAGGGAGCACACGGCAGAGACTACTGAATCTAGCCAGAAGATTCAGATGGTAGCTGAAAGAATGTCACATGGTTTGGGCAGGACAGTTTCTTTGCGATGTATGTAGTAGATTCAATGAAAGTAGTCCTAGGAGGTCAGAGGTCAGGTGAGCAGCCTCAAACACTAGGAGAGTGTTTTAGGGAGAGGTGGTCCGATGGGCCAGGACAATGAGAAAGGGCAGGCGATGGCATTTCACAGCTAGGGTGGATAGGCTTGTCGAGAGGAAAGGGAGCCACTAGAGTGAGGGCGAAGAGCCTAAAGATCGGAGCGGACATGGAAAATCCAGGAACTTTGCCCCGAGGAGTGTGAGAAGGGTGTGAGCAAGCCTGGGCAGAGGGAGAGCACAAAGCAGAGAAGGCAAATGAGGAACGCAGGAGAGGTGGGCAGAGGTCAGAGGAAGATGAAGTGTAGAGATAAAGACCCATTAACATGATGAACACAACCCTGTCAGGGCATGACATGATGAAATGATGAAAGGTCACGGAGAAACCCTGAGAAGCGATGCCCTTTCCCAAGATGGTGGATCTGAAAAGGTTGGGTGCTGAGGGTTGAATTCAGATGGTAGATAGATTCACTAACAGCAGGTTGGGGACAATGACGCAGGCACTGGATGGAGCATGAGTGCAGGTCAAGAGGGGAGCAGATGTCAAGGAGAAAACCAGTAAATTTGTTGCATGGCTGGCAGGTGGTGAGGGAAGTAGAATGCTATGTTGAAGACAAAGCAGAGGGTCTCTTGAAGACAAGAAGGGTACGAGAAAAGGCAGAGGATGGAATGAACAAGGTTTATTCTGCAGCCAGCATGGAAAGAGAGAGACAGTGGACCTTGGGCTTCATGAGAAGGCGGCTGGAGGGAGGCGAGTTGTGTCAGGGTTGGCGATGGGACAAGGAAGGGATGGCATGGCGTGGAAGAGAGGAGAAAGACTTTGACGGTGAGAGGGGCTCAGGTGGGTAAAGGGGCATCACAAAGGGCAAAGCGGCCTGAAGAGCCCACAGTCTGGGGATGTGGCAAATCTCAGGGAGATTCAAGAAGGTTGCATGTTCAGTATTGAAGCCAGACAGTGGAGCATACTGGTGACTGTAAGAAAGGGTGGGTGATGTCTGTTTCATCTGTGGGCAAGCACTGTTTTATGAGAAAATAGACAATGTAGAATATTTCCAGAGGGAGAAGCTACAGGACTGCCAAATATAAAGTAAGGGCAATGGAGTACAATCAAATGAACTATGAAAGAATGGTATTTGGCACTGATAAATATGCATCCTACAGATGGTTGACATGGCATTTATATGGTTCATGTTTTTCCAATATAACTAGCAGAGGAAAAGTAGAAAGAAGTGATTAAAATGAAATTGGGATTACGTCGATATTATACATATTAAGTTATTCTCAGCATTACTGGGGAACATTCTAATGGTTATGAGGTACCGCGTTGCCTGTTAAACCTGATCACAATGAATGGCTCTCCATGGTGGAAGCTATGAGCTACATTTTCTAAAGGAATTAGAAATATATAAAAAGAAATTGTTGTATGGAGCTTGGTGGCTGCCTAAAATGTCTATCAGATAATCATATCCAAGTGGGTAGGTTCAGGAGAACAAAGGGTCATACAGAGATAAATTCATGACGTGAGATCGTTAGGAGAGGAGCGGCAGCAATCCTCCTAACACCAGTACTTAGGACAGACGAAGCTGAAGACGCACATGAAAGATGGCACTGTTCCGAGTAATAAGAGTAAGTGAAAGAGGAAGTTCGCACGTTCACTACTGAATCCATTCAAAGGCCAGACAGAGTGTGAACCAAGCCTATTTAGAGAAACAAGCAGAGGCTCTTTTAAGGCCAAAAGAAAAAAGAGGAAATGAATGAGTATGCCATGTTTACAGTGCATTCTGGAGAGAGGTAGGTATTTAAGAAAAGCAGCAGTAAAGATTATGGATGCTGATGATGATGGTGTGAAAGGGAAACATGAACTAGGAAAGGAAGACAGGTTGAATGTATAGAGGAATGTCACAAATTTCAGTGTGTTTGATGAAAGGCAGATTGGTTCCAAGAGGAATGAACAGGTGAATAAGGACTTTTCAAACTGGGAATCCTGGACAACCTCATAATGGGTCAAATGGAAGGAATACTGATTTAAGGCTACACTGATACAAATTCTAGTGATAAAGGCAGGGGGAATGGTGATAAAAGTACTGTTCTATCTTGTTTTAATATTTGAGTGAACATTCAAATTATGCGCTTAGCTTGAAAGAATGTAAATTTTCATCAAGGGTCATTAATTTGGAGCCAGTGAGTGGATGGAGGTGAGTCATAGCGAAAAACTCTGAGATCAATTTTACTTAATTGAAGTTGTAGATTTCATACAGAATGTTAGGAGTTAATATGGTTAAAACTGAACAAATAATGGAAGAGAGACTACAGATTCAGAGACGAGGTCATCATCCATCACATTCCTATGGTAGCTCAAGTTAAGCTGGAGGGTTGAGGAAGTAAGTACAGGCAGAAAGTCGGCAACTGAAGTATATATGAAAGAGTTATGAATTGTTATTTGGGAGGCAGCATCCCTGATGAAAAACAGAAAGGTGACTCACATACATGTACTGTTAAACTTGACCTTAGTACGGATATTTTCTAATGAAGACTTTTTTAAATGAGTTATTTAAATTTACTGAAATTGTTTGAGATGAGAAATATGATGCAGTAAGGCCTGACAGTCCAATAATAAAAGCAATATAGGGATTAGAACAGTTCTAAATAGGTAATGGGACACCTAGTTTATTAGGTAAGGATATTACAAAAGTCCAAAATGGGGGAAAACTTGTAGACTGTTGAATACACATGATGTGGTGCAATAAATATTCAGAAGAAAGTAAGTTGCTGAATGGGAAAAGATGCTAAGAAAGAATGCTACCTTGAAGGCTTTTCTAAAAATTTTTGAGTAAAAAAGTAATTGTTAGAGGCCAGAATATAGTAAGTAGGACTAATTGAATTGAAACACTCTTTCCAAAAATTGCCCAATTGGAGGGAAGGAGTTTATGGTGATATCCTGATGTTGGGTTAAAGTAGATTTTTTGTACACTTATAAAGTAAGGGAGAATGGGCAAGTTTAAAGATACAGCAAAGATAAGAATAATTGATGGAACAATTTTCTGGAGATTAGAGGGTGTGTGTCTTTTGAACTATGGAACACTTAATTTTTAAAGAAGGTAAAGGAAGAAAGTGGGTAGTTCCAGAATTGAAGCAATAATAGCTTCTGTTTATTGGGTATTTACTATATGTCTGGCACCATGCTAATCACCTTAATGTCATTTCATCCTTACAACAATCCTGAAAGGCTTACGGAGATCAAATAATAGGACCATGATTACACAGTCTATATGTCGCAGAGTCAGAATTCAGATCCCAATTTGTCTAGCTCTAAAACCTACATTCCTTTCTATTATGATATAGAATTTTCAAGTGGAAGGAAATCACAATCTACATAATTTCTTTTCCCCCCTGTGATTATAAAGAAAATATATTTTCTGAGATAAGATGAAGCAGAGGTGATGTATAGATATTCAGATGATTGTTAAATTTGGAATATTTGCAATGAGAAAATGCAAAAAAGAAGGAATGGGTGAAAGACTTTTATTACCATCTATGTCCTGGTATTTCAAAGACTTTGGATTGGCCATGGATTAAAAATTTTAGAATTTCTGACAAAGACAAAGAAATAGAAAGGAATTTGTTTTTAAGCAGGTAAATGATGGGTCAAATAAAAATCAACTACTAACAAAGTTTGAATAGTTCAAGTGTTGAGACAAAATTCCATTTCTTTTCACCAAGATGGAATGATAAGAGTTTATAACTGATTTTTAGCACCAATCAGCAAACCCTTTGATTTTAACAGAAAAGAAAGAAAATTCTCTAAATGCCAAATTTTTATAAATAAAATACTAACAAACCATCAAGCAAAAGAGCCCATAGCCAGCAGATCAAAGGTTGTAACCTCTGGGCTAATTTGTAAAATCAACGTTTTAAAAAGAAATTAACCCCTTACTGAAGAGGGGTAAGAAAACCTCCCTTATCCTTACTCTCTTAGTAGAAATGTTTCTGTTGTTGTTGTTTCCTCCTGAACTACATGTAATTGCTGTAATTTCAATGTTGTTGTTTTATGTATTTTGATATTGTAAAACTGTATTTATTGTATTCTGTTAAGATATTCCCTGGGGTCTGTGAGGCACCTGAGTTATCAGTTATCCAAGTGAACCTGGGAAATGGGAAGAGTTAGTCTTCTCATTTGGGAAGGGCTTGATTCTTCAATGGGTTCAAGCATTTCGCTTCCCTCTAAAATTAAGTGGCGAAGTAATGACATTTCTTAAAAAAACAAAAACTTGGTGAGAAATACCACAGGAGGAAGAATTATGAAACAAGGAGAGGAAGCCACTTGAAAAAACTGAGATAAGTGCAGAGTATCCCAGGATAATGGCAGAAGCCACAGGGCTACTTTAAGACTGGGCCTAGATACTGGTTTAGAACAAGAATAAATAAAACCATCTAGCTTAGAGTATAGCCAGCTACATTTCTGGCTGGTGGACATACTTTAAACAAGTCTAACTAGAGGGAAAGAGACCAGGAGAGAAAGTGAAGCTAAAAGGGAATGGGACGAGAGAAACCTCATAAAGGGATAAGGGAGGTAATGAAAGGTTAAGGTCAGACGGCCTCATGCCCGAAGGAGAAATCCTAGAGGCCAGTTGGGAAAGTGCCTTCCTAACCCAGCGGGTTATGGACCCAGGGTGGCTGCACCCAAGGGTCAGAGGGAACAACCTGGGATTCAGACCCAGCAACAGTGCCAATTTGAATCTACCTCGTGCTAGAGTGAGTAGCCTGGTCTATACCCAACACAGATAAGATTGGGCACGGGCTCCCAGAACCAACATCTGAAGAGGGAGTTCGGAGAGGGGCTAAAAGAAGGCGGGTTAAGCCCCAAATGTAACTGAATGATGACCAGGGATAACAATTTACTAGTACTTTTACCATTTCTTGTAACTCTGTACCTACCCCAATGTTTGTTAACTTTTATCTGTTCTTTCCTGTACTAGAAGTAAAAATTGCTTTTTCCTGTACTAGTAATAAAAGTTGTTCAAAACATAAATGCAGTGTGTATGCTTATTTCTGTGAAAACCGGGTAACAATTGTGACTATTTCGCAGTGAATATGGGAAGAAAAGCACTCAGGCGGGAAAATGGGGAGAAGATATCAAGTACAGCACATACTGGACATTCACAAGAGATAGGTCAGAAGACCTCAAATTCCCAAACCTGCAAATACTGTCATCGGCACTAGAAGCTAACCCTCCTCCCCCAGACTCCACCTGGGTCAAGGAAAGAATTACAAAGCCTTTCTCAAACATGGATACACAATGTTGGTTTAGACATTCATTAGGCTGAGATATACTCTCAGATGCTAGCCTTATGCTATAGGACCCTCAAAAATGATATATTTTAAAATGTCATGGATCTACTAAATAAACAGCCCTTAGGATGCCCTGGAAAGAAACATCAGGGAGAAGTAGGCTGTGCTCCTTCACAGGAGACATCAGGTATATGAACCCTCATCAGTGGTTACACTGATCTTCCAGAAAGCCTGGAGTCCTTCTTGGGCTACCCCTGTATACGTTCAGTTTCTCTTTTAAGATTAAATGCCCAGCAAATTTACTTAGATATTTAGTTATAAATAATATTTCTGCAGCACTAATTTTAGAAATATACCATCACTATCATTACATTTAATTCTAGAAAAGAATCATATTCTTGAACCCCAAACATGTGTCCAGACTTTTAAGAGCTCGAGTGGTAAAGCACGCTTAATCATGTAAGTATCTCTTCCCTTCTGCGGGTTAGTACCTGCTGAAGAGTCATCCTCAGGCAAACGAACAAGAGTGTAACATATTCCTGGCTGATTGTAAGTGAGGCTGGGGGCTGGGATACAGCAGAGCACTTCGTGGGAATCTGACGGTTCCACCTGCACTGTCACTTTCTCCAGTAGCTGGTCATTGAGAGTGTTGGTACAGTCAAACTGAAAAGTCAGCAAACAGAAAAACGTTACAAAATATCAGAACGGTTTGCAAGCAAGCTGTTTGTTCCCACCATAACCCACAACTCAGTTCTGGAACTCACTACACCTTCCCTCTCTAAACAGCACTGCAGGTCTCCTCCTTAGGTTTTTCTTTAGGCAACAGGGATGGCCTTACCCTTGAGACTTTGGGGTTTATATTATTCATCAGTTATTTTTTTTCTCTTTCCTGAGACTGACTTAGTTCTACCAAATAAGATGGCAGATGCTTAATGGATTTCATTTTGATGCTTAGGAGTCAAGTTCTTTGAACAACCCACTTCATTTACCCCATATTAAATGATGATTATTTAACAGGTTATACTTTATGTTGTCCAACTTCTTCAGACATTTTGTTTTTAACTCCTTTTAGTTTTTAACCCATCATATGAAGGCATCTCTGTAGCCGTGGGGGAAAAAATCAGAAATGCTGCCAAGTTCCTTCTCTATAAAATAACTACGAGCACCCTAAACTAAAGGGGAGTTAATACTCGTCTCCACACATTCTAAGCCCCACAGGGGCCAGTCCAGGCACTTATCTCACCTGGAACACAATGTGGTTGGTAAACATATGCTTGATACAACGAACAAAGTATTCTGTCTCTGCCTCTGTAAGTTGAACAGGCTCAGAAGACTTGAACAAGGGTCCCAGATTCATAAACTCAGGAATAGCAGCCAATTGTTCTATCAAGAAAAAAAGGAAAGAAAAGAAGGAAGAAAACAAATGAAAAGACAGGAAGACATCATTCTGGAAGCTTACAATGTTGTAAGTTTCCATAACCTTAATAACTGAACACTCTAATATGTCCCCAAGCTTTACTAAAATGATCTTTTAAGAGTTTATATACTCGCCCTGGCCGATTTGGCTCAGCGGTTAGAGCATCGGCCCGTGGACCAGAGAGTCCCGGGTTCGGTTTCCGCTAAGGGCACGTACCTCGGTTGCAGTTTGTCCCCGGCCCTGGTTGGGGTTGTGTGGGTGGCAGCCACTCAATGTGTCTCTCTCACATCGATGTTTCTCTCTCTCTCTCTTCTTCCCTCTCTCCCTCCCGCTCTATCTGAAGATAAATGCAAAAATGTCCTCAGGTGAGGATAAAAAAAAAAAAAGAAGAGTTTATATACTCAATTACTAAAAGCAAAAACCCTGTTATTCCTGATTTCTTAGAATTTGAGTTCCCTGCTAACCAAGACACAGAGTAGGAACGACATTCCCAATTAGTATGTTAGCTTTGGCAATAGGAAAGTCCCATGGACTTCAGGTAGCCCCAACAACTGTACCCTATGACAATAAATATTCTGCCACACAAAGATTTCCTGTACTGAGAATTCATCAAACTGAAATGAATGAAAGCAGTGGACTTCGTTATATTTATAATATAAATATAAATAGCCTAAGGTGCAGACTATTACTTCTACCTATAAAGTTATCATACCTTGGAAAATGTCTTGCCTAGAAGGAGCCAACTTCTCTGGCTTAGTAGCCACAAGTGTGATTTCTGCAAAGACAGAGATGAGTGATCAAGTGAGCTTCTCTCCCACTACCAAGATGAAAATGCAGACACAAAGACATCAGGGCAGAAACTTCTGGCAGACATACAAGGAGCCACTGCTAAAACCACCAGTAGGCTTTGGTCACCTTTTTTAGAGGGACTTTCAAATTAAAATGTATTTAGTAAACATGTTTTGTGATATAATAAAGTAAGCCCTAAAAATATAGAATTTGCTTTGAATGGGCCAGGATGTACAAAAAAATATTCTTAAAAGAAGGAACAAGTTATAAAACAAACCTGCTCATGGTTCAAATAGGAACAATTATTTGTATAATATCGACAGAAAAACTGAAAATGTTCAAAGTTAGGAAGATCATTCATTCTCAGTTCATTTATTCCTTTCTTTTTTTTTTTGAGTTTTAAAGTAGATATTTCATGGGAATTTTTTTTATGATTTTGTTCTATATATTCTTTCAAGACAAACCTCCAATAGCAAAATTAAGAAATTATCAACTTCAGAAAATACAAATAGGAGGCGACAGCACAATTATTGCTGGAAACAGTGACAGCTAACTTCAAGTGCTGTAACCCCGAGCACGGAAAAAGAAAAAGACTTTCAGTCTGGATCACACTTCATATTTCAGTTTTTATGCAAAAACCAGGAAAATGTTTTTAAAAACCTAATAAAACACATCATCCACCATACTTCTAAAAAGATTTAGAAATACAGAGTGACAATTAAACAAACAAAGGAAGTATTAGAGAAAATATGTTAACAAAACTACTTAAACATGGGAAAACTAACCGAGTGAAGTGTTCCCATTACCTGCTTTCTGTTCAAAGACAGGAGCCATAGCAAGAGGAATGGATTTCATGTCAAAGGGTTTGTCTGACGGCTCCAATGTATACTGGTGCAAAGCTTTTTCCATCCCTGGTACAGAGACTGTCAGACCTATGAAACAGAGAAATCTCAGCATTATAACTTCTTGCCAATGCTAGGATCCAGATGGGCCCAGTTTTATACTATTTATCTATGCTTTCTGAAGGAGGAAAAAAAAAATAACCACAGACTTTATAACCTAAATAATTAAAAGTAAAGGCCATTATATAAAACTTCCTTACAATTTCATCCAAAGAAGCATGGGAGCAGAACATAAACATTTTCAACAATATATAAGTACCTTCCAGAAAAGAGCAACTTGGCCATGTGGGAACAATGACAGCATAAGAAAAGGGAGAAGCCCTGGCCGGTTTGGCTCAGTGGTTAGAGCATCGGCCTGCAGACCAAAGAGTCCTGGGTTCAATTCCGGCCAAGGGCATGTACCTCGGTTGCCGTTAGTCTCCGGCCCCAGTTGGGGTTGTGTGGGAGGCAGCCAATCGATGTGTCTCTCTCACATCGATGTTTCTCTCTCTTTCTCTCTCTCTCTCCCCCCTCCCTCCCACTCTGTCTGAAGATAAATGTCAGGTGAGGATTAAAAATAAAAAGAAAAGGGAGAAAAGGTAAACCCATCCAAGAAGGAGCTCAAGGAGGATCAGAAACAAGCAACTCTTTGGGCTTTTACACACTTTAGATTTCCCTAGAAATGGAAGTGCATTCAAAGACGACAAACAAGCAGTTTGCCTAATGAAGTCAGCTCATATGCAAAGCATCATAAGATATGCTTCCAAGATACCATCTGGGGAGCAAAAGTGTGTTTGTGTGCATCCTTGGCTCTCACTGACCATTGAAGATATATGTAGCATTCAGTGCCATCTGCCTCTGCTGCAGCACATTCAAATAGAAGGTAGCTCTGTCCCGTACCTCATCATCAGTATCCATCATACACCTGTCCAGGGGATATGAATAGGCATGTCACAGCACCCGAAAGATTCCCAAGAGCTTTACCACTATACCTAAAGAACACAATCAGGCCATCTGATACTACCTTTATTATAAAAAAACAACAGCTAATGGTGGACCCTAAAACCTCCATAAATCTTGGGTACTGCTCTCAATTGTAAAGAATCAGAAGCACTACATAAGTAGGCATTACAATAATTAGGAAGGATACAGTAACATGAGATAGCAGTTTGGAGTCTTTTCTTGGATCTGCAACCACATGATCATGGTAAAGACTTAGACTTCTTTATAATTAAGAAATGGGAATATTACACCTTCTAAGGATACTATAAAGCATTCAAAATCCAGGCATTGTTACTACTCAAATGGCAATTTGTTTCATTTAAAGCAGCCAGCCTTTGACTTGTAATTTTTCTGCTTCAATAAAAAGATGTAATCACAGTTTTTGCTAACACCAAGTGTCTTCCTCATCAAACAGGAAGTCATGGAGACCACGAAAAGCTGGTATTTTCAACTCTACTTAGTGAACCACTTTGAAGTTGGCCCCTAATACACAAACTGAGGCACATGTGCTCATACAAAGAGAAATCCAAAGTCAAAGTTTATATGTACTGAGCATATACAAAATTACTAGGAGAACAAAAATGCCACTTGTCCCTCGCTTACTCCATCAGCTCTCCTCTTAGGCCCTGCAATGCATTTGATATGGTACAATGAGGAGCTCTCTATTCAGTCACATGGCAGTTCTTATTTTGTTTTAAAAAGACATTCTTTTAGTTACCTTTGTAAGAGTACAAGGATGCTTGGGAGAAGATTCTCATTCTGGGCCCCAAATTTAGCCAAAGCACTCACAGCAGCTATAATAGAGCATAAAATGAAACAACATAAATATTAGTTTCTAGAGTTAAAAATAATAATCACTCAAGAAAACATTAGAGAAGTTTCCCCATGTTCAGTGGGAATAAACTCTCTTATTGTTTCTTGATCTTATTTATTTGATACATTTAAACATAAACACAAATCTTCAGGCCCAAGAGAGTTATAAATAGGAAAATCCTCCATGCATCCAGCCCCCCACAACCTCTTCTATACCACACTGATATAATTAAGCTCTAATTTCAAACAACCAGCTCCAAGCATAAAAAGATGCTCTATGATTAAAATTCACTTCATTCAACAAAGATTTATTGCTCACCTAACTTTTGTAAGAAATTGTGACAGGTGCTGGGGGTAGAAAGAGAAAAGGCATAGCTCCTGACTTGAAGGAGTTGGACTCTAGTAGGAAAGACAGGCAAGTAAAACGATGATTACAACACAGCATAGTAAGTCCATGACCGAACTACACCCAGAAAGCTAAGTGAATACAGAGAAAGGAACTTAAATCAGAATTGGTGGAGGAAAAGTAAGACACGAAGTTAACACATTACTTGAGCTCAGTTGCGAAGGACAAGTAGAGTTAGCCAGAGGGAAATGGAAGGAAAACAGTATTAGAGGCAGAGAGAATGACAAGGGCAAAGGCCCTTGACCCAGAGAAGAAATCAGAGTGTCACACTGGAACTGGACACAGGTGAGGAGGGCTGGAGAACAGGACCCATGTTGGAGAGCTGGAGGAGACAAGTGAGAGACTAGAGATAAAACAAAAATAGGTTGTGGTTAAGCCTCAAAGTTATTATTAAAGGACGTTAAATACAGGATACATTTGTACATTTGCAGCAGAGTATGCTCCATGAAATTAGGAAGCAGATTTTGTATGCAAAGACCATTTTGCAGCAGAGTGTAGAGCACAGACTGGATCTGTATGAGACTGGAGGCAGTCAGATCGTTGGGCATTGGAAATGAATGAGAGCCTAAAGCAGCACCCAAGCAAATAGAGGAAAAAGAGAATGAAGAAATATTAAGGAGACAGAATGGATAGAATTTTGCCAAAGAATAGATGGGGGTTATGAAACAGTGAAGATTCTGCCTTTGCAACCTAGTAGAAGATAAAGGTGAAGATTTCAGTTTGGGTAAGTTTGAATTTCAAGTTGGATTTGAAGCGCATTAGATAGTTGGACAAGTTCAGGAAAGAGGCATGGCTACAATGTCACAGCCTACCTAGCAGAGCTCTGAAAATGGTCACCAGAAAAAAATGTGTAGGTTAAGAAGTCAAACTCCTACAGAAAACTGCTATTTTAAGGAATGGAGAAGAAGCTCTAACAATAAGACTGAGCAGGGATGGAAAGTTGTGGGCTATTGTGGAAACCAAGGGAAAGAGAGTTTCATTTAGTGTTTATTTAGTCAATAGTGCCTTAAACTGGCTGAGAGGTGAACAAAGATAACAACATTTAAGTGTCTAACTTGATTTTCCAACTAGCTTGCAAATGATGTTTTTTTAAAAAGTGGCTTCAGAGGATTTTTAAGGGAGAGAGCTAGATTACAGTGAGTTGAAGAGAAAATGGAAAATAAGTTCATGGAGGCAGCTAGTAACGGTTACCTCCAGTTTAGCTGATGGGAAGTATAGGCAGTAGCTAAATAGAGACAACTGATCAAAGGAGGGTTTATATTATCAATAGAAGAGATGTGGACCTGTTCATATGCTAAGAGGAAGAAATGATTGGGGAGAAGGAAGTAAAAAAATTCCTAGGACCTGTTGAAAAAGACACTTAAAAATATATAGACACACACACAAATTTCACATTCATTCATTCATACTGATGGCTATAACTCTGAAAAAATGGATGATGCCATCACAGTATTCCTATCATACTGAAAGTCAAAGGTTATTTGTCTCTAATACAAGGCAGAAACCAGATGGACATTGGAGTACAGAGAAAGAGCTGCATATCTGGGGCCTAAGTATGCTCCAAGATCCCACCACCATGTAAACTTTGCAACTTCATCTTCCAATTTCATCACCACCCCCTTGAGTTAAGCATTTCAAAAGATCGGCAGTTACATCATCAGTGTTCCAATGACTCACCAGCTCTGACAGCCTCATTTTCCAGTACGACCCTATTAAAAATAAAGCGGATATACTTGGAGGGAACAGGTGTTCTGGGGCCCTCTTTGCCCAACAAGTGTAGAATCTTTGTAGCCAGCACAGTGTGTTCACAGTCCTCAATGAATTCACAAAGGTGGGCAAGACCTGCTTCCTTACTCTCGGGGTTCTCTTCCACAATGCTGATGATGCAGTCCACAATGGCTCGCTTATATTCGAAGCCTCCCTGGCAAAAGAGAGAACTGCCATTTGTTCTGAGGATGCTTTTTTGGACAAATGCTTATACTCCAAGGCTCATGTTTGTAATTTTAAAATTTCAATTCCCTTCTTTTATGAAAGGAAGAGAAGTGGTTTTCTCTCCAGGTTAAGCTAAAGCAATAGCATGTTTAGTAATGGTAAGTCAGCAACCAGAAGTAAGCACACTATTTGAGAGGTACTGAGACGATAAGGAAAGCTGCTTTAAATACTACGCTATTTATTGGGAACCATAAGAATTCAGAGAGCAACTTCCTATGATTACAAAATAGTCCACCTACATCATCTCGGAGCATGTTGGAGAGGAAAGTCATCATGACGCTGTGCTTTCGTGGGTATTTCTGACAGAGAGCACTGATTGCCTGTACAACCACCACCTGGAGAGAAAAAAAACAGAAAGGCCATTCACCTTTAGAATGATTATACAACTATCATCCCTAAAAACAACAACACAGAAAGGATATTGATCTTTATAACTTTAGCTACTAAGCATAGTTTCTTATTTACCACAAGCCGAGAAGGCACTGTAGTTATTCAAAATGACAATAGTTCTTCATGAAAGATAAGCAAGGAGACCTCAAAGGAAAATAGAAAGTTCATTCAAGAGACCCCATTTCTTTGCTCCAAACAAATAAGCACATAACATTTTAAAAATGAACAGTGGAGATTAAACAGACTGATTTCCATAGAAGAAATAGAGGACGTTACCAAGGATCTACTTCACAAAATGGTTTCTAGGAGAATTTTACCACAACTTTAAAGACCAGTGTCAAGTGAGAAGGGTGTGAGATTTACCCTATTTACAAATTAACAAGTTGGCCTGCCACAATTTCATTGATGCTAGTAGAAAACACAAAATTTATGGATCAGAGATGATAGACCATGAATTACTCACAGCAACAGCAGTAGCTAGGGCATCAGTCTATGGGGCCAGTTTCCTGAGCCCCAGTTCCCAAGGGGCAATGCAGAAAGGGCCAGATAACACTTGGACTTGAAGTTGGCTGCATTACTGGAGAAGAACCCTGAGGTATGGCACTTGAATACTTTACACTGGGCCTAGCAAGCATGCTGGTCCTTTGTTCTGAAGGGAAACATTATTTTTATTATACTGGACAGTGTGCATGTTTGCTTTTTGCTCTACAGGGAGCAGCAGCTATATCTTCTAGGGTTGTATGGAAATCTTCCCTTTACAGGGAGACACTATATTTTCTAAGGCAGGAAGATACCTGGCACTACACAAATGCCTAACTTACAAGATGTGCAGAAGTGCAAGAAACTCATGGAGAATTGGGAACTGTCTCTCAACAACCAGATAGTCCCAAATCTATATACATCATTTCAGAGCATAGAAAATGAAGGAAAACATCCAGTCTTTTTATGAAGCAAAAATACCTAAACCTAATAAAGATGGTATACACACAAAAAGAAAAATGTTAGATAGAAATCACTTATGAATATTGATGTAAAAATTCTAAGCGGTGTATTAGCTAACAGACTCCAACACTACATTAAGAAAATATTATTTCATGATCAAATGGGATTTATACCAAGAATGCAAGAATGGTTCAACTTTAGAAAATTGGTGAATATAATGCATCATAGTAATGAGTCTATGGACTCATCATAAAATTCATATGATTATATCCACAGATGCTGAAAAGCATTTGATAAAATCTATCACCCATACCTAAGAAAAATTCTAGAGAAAAATAAAATAGGGATGGATAGATAATTCCATTTGACAAACACACCCCTCAAATCCTAATGTCAGTATATTACTTAATAGAAAACCTCAAGTGTCATTCCCATTAAGGTCAGAAATAATATGAAGATGCCACTAGATCAACTATTATGTATCATTATTATGGAGTTATTAGCCAATACAATTAGATAAGAGACAACAATTAGAGGAATAATTATTGGAAAATAAAAGACTAAACTATCTTTATTTACAGATGACATGACTGTATACCTGGAAACCCTAGAGAAGCAATAATATAACTAACTCAATAAAATAATTCAGGTAGCAGCACATAAAGTTCAAATACAAAAACAATAAAATCATTGCAGGAGTAATAACTCATTGCATGAGTTAAAAGATATAATGGATTAAAAACATAATAACAACAATAAAAAGATAAAATACTTAGGAAAAACATTTTAAAGACATTCAAAAATAATATAAAAATACTATAAAAAATTCTGAAAGGCACAAAGGTAGACTTGAACAAATTAAAAGACCTCCCTTGTTCTTGGTTAAGATGTCTCAATATTAAGATATATGTTCTACCCTAAGTTAACTTATAAATTTAATGTGATCCCAATAAAAATGCCAGAGATATTTTTATGAAGCTAGACAAGTTAATACTAAAGTTCATAAGGAAAAATATACATGTAAGACTAGCTAGGGAAACAATGAAAATAAAGAGCTATGAGAGGCAGCTAATAGATATGAATACATTCTACAAACTTCAATATTTAAAATAGTATGTGATATCGATATATGAATAAAGAGAACAACATAATAGAAAGCCCCAAAATAGACCCAAGTATATAGTACTTTATGTTAAAGGTGGTATCTCAAATAACTGGAGTGAACACAGTCTATTGAATAAAAATTGGGGGTTGGGGCAAAAGGATAGTTATTGGAAAAGAATGAGATTACATTTGTTTCTCATATCATACATAATAATAAAATCCAATGGAGCCCTGACCAGTTTGGCTCAGCGGTTGGAGCGTTGGCCTGCTGACCAGTGTGTCCTAGGTTCAGTTCCCGCTACAGGGAACGTACCAAAAAAAAAAAAAATCCAATGGATCAAAGATCTAAATGTAAAACATGAAACTATATATATATACTAGAAGAAAACATGGGTAAATTATTCATATTCACCCATTCAAATTCTATAATCTGAAGGGAAAGGCTTTCTATTACTTAAAAGTCAAAGCAATGAAAGAAAAGATTGACACATTTTACTACATCAAAATAAACTTTTGCATGACAAAAGGCATAATAAAAACAGTGAAAAGACAAATGGCAAACTGGGAGAAAATATAACATATTTCATAAAGAGTTAACATCCCTAATATACAAAAAAACTTTAAATAATTGAAGAAACAAAAAACCAAAAATCCTATAGAAAATGGGAAAAATATGTGAGCAGACAATATTTAAAAAGAAATATTAAATGATACTAAAAAATAAGAAAAGAGCCCAGCCGGTGTGGCTCAGTGGTTGAGTGTCGACCCATGCACCAAGAGGTCACCAGTTCGATTCCGGGTCAGGGCACATGCCCAGGTTGTGGGCCCAATCACCAGTTGGGGGGCATGCAAGAGGTGGCCAATTGATGTTCTCTCTCACTGATGTTTCTATCTCTCTCTCCTTCTCCCTTCCTCTCTCTCTAAAATCAATAAAGAAAAAAAATCTTTTTAAATAATAAAATAAGAAAAGATGTTTAACTTCAATCATAACAAAAGAAATAGAAATTAAAACTACATTGAGATACCCTTTCTCATCCATCAGGATGGCAAAACATCAAACTACAATACACTCCATTGGTGAGGCTATGGGGAAACGGACACTCTTATACCTGCTGGTAGAACTCAGCATTCTCTACAAAACTACATATTTATTTACCCTTCAACCTAGCATATGGACGCCTAGGGATTCACCCTAAAGATACACCTCCAGCATTTTGAGGAAACAAATGCTCAAGGTTATCCACTGCAGCATTCTTTGTAATTGTAAACTACTGCAAACTATCTAAATATTCAAGCATAGGAGATCCATTCAATCAACTCTACTATAAAATAACCTTCATAGATTCCCCAATGATTCAAAATGTCTGCTTAAAAATACAGACTAAGTTTGTTTAGAAGACTAGATATATACTAGAAGAGAGTAAATAGGCCAATTATACTCTTTGACTGAGAAAGAAGACAAAAAGAATGAAATTTATTGTTCTTCTGATTATCTCTAACACATTTTCATCAGTTCCATTCAACATTGTAATGAAGACCTAGCCATTTTAATAAGGCAAGGAAAAGCCTTTGGATTGGAAATGAAAAAGTAAAACTGTCTCTATTAACAGATAAGATGGTTATATAGACAATCCCAAGGAACGTATATAGCAACTACTAGAACCAATAAGGGTACCAAGAATACCAAGTTATGGGGAAGTTTAAAAAGAAAAAAAAAGGATTTTTATATACTGGTAGAAATAATGAGATAGAAATTTTAATAAAATAGAGTTGCAAGCACAAAATATTCAGATATAAATTTAACAAAAGATGTGCAATACCTCTAGAATAAGTGCTACAAAACAATGCTCAGAGTAAAGACCTAAATAAAGGAAAAGGTATACCATATTCATGAACTGGAAGAATTAATATTGTTAAAATGTCATTTCTTCCCAAATTGACTTATAGATTCAATACAACCCCAATCATAATCCTAACAGGCTTTGTTTTATAGAAATTTTAAGCTGGTTCTAAATTTTATATGGAAATGCAAAGGAACTAGGATATTAAAAAGGTCAAAGTTGGAAGACCACACTACTTGACATTTAGGAGATACCATAAAACTACCATAATAAATACAGTGTGGTACTGGCATAGCACTGACAAACAGATCAATGGGATATGATAAGGAACTCAGAAATATTCCTTTAATTATATGGCTATCTGCTTTTCAGACAAAGATGCCCAAGCACACCAATGTGTCTTTTCAACAAATTATGTTGTAATGACTTGATATTGGTATGGGGAAAATCTAAACTTATCACATACAATACACAAATATTAATTCAAGTTGGATCACAAACCAAAATATAAAAGCTAAAACCATAAAACATTTAGAATAAAACATAAGATAGTATCTTGAAGATATGGAAGTAGCCAAAAGTTTCATAGGACACAGAAAGCAGTAACTGTGAAAAAAATTAATAAATTAGACTTCATAAACATTTAAAACCTTTGCTCATCAAAAGACAATGTTAAGAAATAAGCAAGCCACAGAGACTGGAAGAAAACATGATCATACTTAAACCCTTACCTTGAACTCATCTGAGATTTCAGACACAAAAGAAGATATCTGCTTCATGAGTCTGTCTACACTGCTCTCACTTCCTGTTTTGAGGAGTGTGGTAATGGCCAGGGTAGCAATGCTTCTATTTGAATCTGTAATCAAGTTTTCTAAGTCCAGATTGCAGGCCGTAACAGCAGAGGGGTGCTTCATTGCCACCTTGTGGAAGGGCAAGAAAAATATTAAGCAAATTGCTATTGATAAAGACCAGAATTTTAAAAAACAAAAGAATAGAAACACAGAAATTTTAATTTAAGGTAAGTGGCTTTTTAAAATCTAAATGGGACAACATAGGTTAAAAGTAATTGTTTCAAGAAGAATGTTTCCAATTAAAAAGGTATGATGTATCATTTGATAAATGATTAACAACCATAGACATAGAACAGCATAGTACTTTCTCTTCCCAGGTTTCTATAACCTTTCTAACAATATCACACACAGTCTGTCTTTTATTACAGTTGGCCTGTTTTTCCTTACAGTACATGTGTACATGGATATTTAACTAGATTTCTGAAAATCATACCTTGCATGGTAAAAGTACTGCTCAAAGACTGTTAATATCTTATCACTTAGAAAACACTTTTATGTTTAAGCAATCAAACTCCAGCCAAACTGGATGGCTCATGGTCATAAAAACATGTCTGCCATTCTCCTGCTTGTTTTTGTAGATGTCATTTACCTCTCTGCCTATCACAATAAAAAAAAATTGAAAACAGCAAAGTATTGACATCAAAATTCACTTAACAGCAAAATATGACCCAAACTAATGTAAAACTAATTAAGTCTTAATGTATTCCAATTAGCAAGGATAGTCATATGTATTATGCAGAAATACTAATGTGTCTAATTGTGGGGTACAGCTCCAGCTCAATGGGGTTAATATATAATATAAAAGATAGCATCATATGACCTTTCTAAATTTCACAAAATACAGAATTCTGGAGACATATCTGACTCCAAAATCACAGATGAAGGAATGTGGACCTATATCAACTCTCTTAAATACAATTCACATTGTTGCTCTATACAGTCTTCTTCCATAGCTGCTCTAAACTTCTCCCTCCTCCAATTGTTCATACAATTAATCCATAACCAATCACACACCACCTTATGACAAGTCTTCTACTATATTATACTTTCATGTAAAATTTTTATGGTTATTTCATTTATTCTGCATTTCTGTACTGTACCCTCTAGATCCATACTGTACCGTAGCCAACAGCCACATGTGACTACTAAGCATCTGAAACGTGGCTAGTCCAAACTGAGGCTGTGAATATATAAAATAAACACTAGATGTGCAAGATTTAGTATGAAAAAAATAAAATATATCTTTTAAAATGTTATACTGATTACATGTTAATATGACATTTTATATACATTAGGGTAAAGAAAACATATTAAAATTAATCTCATCTTTAAAAAATGTTTAATGTAGTTATTATAAAATTTAAATTTTCATATGTGATTCACATTTTTTTTCTATTGGTTAGTGATACTATAGACCAGCACTGTCTAAGAGAACTTTCTGCAATGATAGAAATGCTCTATATCCATATGTAGTTACTATGGCTATTGAGCACTTCAAGTGTGACTAGAGTAACTGAGGAACTGAATTTTTAATTTTATTTAATTTTAATTAATTCAAATGAAAACAGCCTCTTATGGTAAACGTCATATTGGACAGTGTGGCTCTTGACTATAAAGTGCTTAAAAGTCAGAAATGAATTACAATCTTTAGTTGAATAATAGTAAAAATGGCCATGGCTAAGGCCACAAATACAAGTGAGATGCTACAGAAATGAAGCCAATAAATCATATTTACTAACCTTGGAGAGAAAGCCAAATACTTCACAATTAATGTTTCTCGATCAAACACTGACATAAATGTCAATACCAAAGGCATACCTACCTTGTTCAAGGTCCTCACAGCTGCATATCTCAAAGCTGGCTTAGGAGAGCTACAGAACAACTGAAGAACTAGAAAAGAAAATGACCACTGTGACTATAGCTCAGTTCATCAGAGAGCATATATCTGAAAATACAGTGCATGGACAATCATAATCAAAATATCCATAAGGTAATTAGATCACAGCACCAAAAATTCACATGAAAAATGTATCGTCAAAAATAGAAAAAGCACATTTTGTTGAGGTATAAAAACTTTAAATATAGAATACAAAGCTTATTCTTTTTTCTAAAAGAATTAATATACCCATTAATATTTAAATGGTAGCAATATTATAGTTATAAGAGCAAATGGGTTTTTTAAACCATAAGGAGAAATGAAGGCATTTAAGTTACTTTTTAAATGTTTTATATGGAGAAATGGTAACTTCAGAAAAAGTAAAGAACAACCAAAAAAATCATCCACATATCAGAATGCAAAGGATATATATACAGAGCTAAGATTTAAAAATCATTCCTAATACCTATCCTGCAGACCTTCAGAGCTTAAAACAAGCAATAGAATATAAATGAAAGCCAGCCATCAAATATACAACCAACCTGAAACAGCAGGTGCCAACTCCCTTGCAGTACAGTTAGGAAGATGGATGATAGCTGAAGCAGCTTCATAAATAACCATTTCATGTTTATTTCGCAAGCAGCTCTCAATGAAATCAAACAGTGGACTTTCATGGCTGTCAATAAATACACATAGGCCATCATTAGATATAAAAAACAAGAGGCAATATGCATAGTGGTTAAAAGCAGACATATTGAGAAGCACTTCTGAAATTATGGATGAAGGACCTCTGAAAAGCCACTACTCCATAAAAAAAATTAGAACACTGGCATTCTTTTTCAAAACCAACTTTTTCAGCACTCTAGAAATTAGCAAAGGCATGTCACAATCCTAGTAGCTATGAAAGCCAGACGCCCAGCAGCCATTGGAGGAGGCAAATGTGTTTGAGCTCCTTCAAAAGCCCTGTCCCCAGAGAACGCCCTAGATAAGCCCTACTATGGAGCTAACCTTTATTTCATCTAACTAATAGCTCATTTAGTGCGGAAAGCCGTATATCCCCAGGGAGTTTGTCCCCCAAATTAGCGACAATTCTTTAACACTGCATTTGCCAGAGGCAGCGATTCAAGTTGGGGCAAACAAGAAGCTGGACAAAAATACTTAAAAGGAAAATCTGAGGAAAGAGATGTCCACAGTGGGCTTTGACAATTTCTGACATATTCCTAGGGATCTGAAATGCCATGCACATGTGGAAGGCTGTGCAAATGCCCAAGAAAGACCTGACAGAGCCCTAATTTCTCATGTATGCTTGACTTCAAGGTTCTGCGCAAGCAGGAAGTGAAGCCTAAGGCAGAGTTATAAACTGCAAGAGCATGAAAGGCATGCCCCAACACACAGAATGCCCACTGGAAAAAGAGTGAAAGACATGTTGGTTTAAAGCATTTAAGAAGATCTGTCAAATAATTATCTGACAACTCAGGTAACCAAGCAAAAATTCAAATGACTGCACATGACAAAGAATAAAGGCTGCATGGATGAATGGATAAAAAAACTATGGTACATATACACAATGGAGTACTATGCAGCTGTAAGAAAGAAAGATCTCTTATCCTTTGAGATGACATGGAGGGACCTCGAGAGTATTATCCTAAGCGAAACAAGCCAAGCAGAAAAAGACAAATATCACATGATCTCACTTATTTTTGGAATATAATGAACATAACAGTCTGAGGAACAGGGTAGACCCAAAGATGGAAGTAGGGTATAAACTGACACCCCTCAGAAGAGGGGGTGGGGGGGAGGGAAGAGATAAACCACAGAACTTATGCATAAGTGATGGACATGGACAACAAAGCTGGGGACAGGGTGGGGGGATGGGGAGGAGGGTGTCAATGGGGAAAAAAGGAGAAACATCTGTAACAAAAATAAATTAATAATAAAAAATAATAATAAATAAATAAATAAATAAATAAATAAATAAAATAAAAAAGAATAAAGGCTGCAGAATTAGCCCAGGAAAGTCACTAAACAAACAGCAACAATAACAAACTCTGAGGACAGGGAAAGGGGAAATCTGATTACCGGAATTACCACATATTTACAATATCCAGTTTTTGACAAAAAATTATGATACACACAGAGAAATAGTAAAGTGTAGCCCATGTATAGGGGTAAAAAAGGAGGTCAATAAACATTATTCCTGAGAAAGCCCAGATATTGGATTTACTAGACAAAGACTTTAGGTCAACTAATATAAATATGTTCAAAGAAGTGAAGAAAACCATGTCTAAAGAATTAAAGGTAATTAAAGAATTAAAGGCATGACAATCATGCCTCACCAAAGGGAATATTAATAAAAAGATAAACCTAAGTTTTTTTTAAAGGAACCAAACAGAAATTCTGGATTTGGAAAGTATAAAAGTATAATAACTTGAATCAAAAATTCAAATCTGCAGTTCAACAGTTGATTTGCACCGGCAGTGGAAAGAACCAGTAAATTTGAAGATAGGTAACCTAAGATAATCCAGCTGAGAAAAATTAAAAAAAAAAAAAAAAATGAGGACAAAAGAACAAAGCTTTAGAGACTTGTGGAATATGACTAAGTGTAGCAACATTTGCATGACAGGAGTCTCAGAGGGAAAGGAGAGAAACAAAAGGGCAAAAGGAATACCTGAATAAATAATGGCCAAAAACTTCCTAAATTTGATATAAAAAAAATATTAATCTATGCACTTAGGAAGCTCAACAAATCTCAAGCAGCATAAATACAAAAGGATCCACACATAGACAACAAATTGCTGAAAACATAAGACAAAGAAAATTTTGACAGCAGCAAGATAAAAACTACTGAACACCTTATATGAAGGAGCATCAATACAATTAATGGCTGACTTTTCACCTAAAACAGTTGAAGAAGAGAGGGCAGTAGAATGCCATAATCAGTGTGCTGAAATAAAAAGACAAGAATTCCATATCCAGCAAAACTACCCTCCCAAAATGAAGGCTGAAAAAGGACATTCCCAAATAAGCAATGACTGACAGAATGCACTTCTAATAGATCTGATTTACTAAAAATACTAAAGGAAGTTCTTTACACTGAAATACTGACTCTAAACAGTGACATGAATAATCAAGGAGAAATAAACAGCACTAGAAATGGTAGAATATGTAAAATGATATAAAAGATAATATACTATAGATAAATGGTTTTCATTTCTCTTCACTGCTTTAAAAGAACATAAAATTGTATGAAGCAATAATTATAATACTACATTGTTGGATTTATAACACATACACATATAATATACATGACAATAATAGCAAACAGGAGCAGGGAGAGAATGGTACTACATTAAAGCAAATATTCTATATTTTACCAGAGTTAAGTTAGTATTAATCTGAAATAGATCGTGGTAAATTAAAATGAATATTCTAATCCCTAGAGTAGCAACTAAGAAAAAAATTGGGGGAAAGTAAAAATATTAACAGAGAAATTTAAATGATACATTGAAAATGTTTACTTACCACAAAACAAAGCAATCAAAGAGGAAGAGAGAAACAAAAAAGACAGAGACTTACATAGAACAACAGAAAAATGGCAAAGGTAAATCCAACCATATCGATAATTATATTTAAGTGTGAATGGTCTAAACACCCCAACCAAAGGATAGACATTGCCAGACAGGATAAAAAAGCAAAATCCAATTATATACTGTCTAGAAGTAACACACAATAGATTCAAAGATACAAATAGGATGAAAGGAAAAAGATGGGAAAAGATATGCCATGCAAACAGTAACCATAATAAGTCAAGGGTGCCTGTATTAACATCACATGTAATAGAATTTAAGACAAAAATATTACACGAGATAAAGAGACATTTCATAACAAGAAAGAGGTCAATACATCTGGATGATATAACGATAAACATATACACACATTTAACAACAGAGCATCAAAATACGTGAATCAAAACTTGACAAAATGAAAGGAGCTATAAAGATCATTTAACAATAATAGTTGGAGATATGTATACCTATAAAAACAACTGGACAAAAAATCATCAAGAATATAGAAGACGTGAACAACCATCAACAAAATAATCAGTCAACTCAACCTAGAACATTCAGCCCAATGACTGTAAAATACATGTTTTCAAGTGCATATAGATAGTTCTCAAGGACAGATTAAATGCCAATCATAAAACAAATTTCAATACATTTAGAAGGACAGAAGTCATCAAAGTATGTTCTCCAACCACAACTGAATTAAATTATAAGTCAACAACAAAAAATATATTGAGAAAATCCCAAAATATTTGGAAATTAAAAAACATATTTCTAAGTAACCAATGGATCAAGAATAAATCAGCCCTGGCCAGTATGGCTCAGCGGTTAGAGTGTCAACCCGCAGACCAAAGGATCGCGGGTTTGATTCCAATCAAGGGCAACGGGTTGCAGATTTGATCCCCAGCCGCAGTCACGGTCGGGAAGAAGGCAACCAATCAATATGTCTCTCTCACACTGATGTTTCTTTCTCTCTCTCTCTCTCTCTCACTCTTCCTCCCTCCCTCCTTTCCACTTTATCTAAAAAATTAATGGAAAAATATCCTCAGGTAAGGATAAAAAAAAAAGAAGAAATCAAATGGAAAGTGACACAATATTTGAAACTGAATGAAAATGAAACACAACAAATCAAAATTTATGAGATGGCCTTGGCCAGTTTGTCTCATTGATTGGAGCATTGGCTGACAGACCAAGGAGTCACAGGTTTGATTCCCAGTCAAGAGCATGTACCTGGGTTACAGGTTCAATCCCGCCCCAGTCGGGGTCATGCGGGTGGCAACCAATTGTTGTGTCTCTCTCACATCAATGCTTCTCTCTGTCTTCCCCCACCCCCTCCCTTCTACTCTATTTAAAATCAATGGAAATTACCCTCAGATGAGAATTAACAACAACAACAAAATTTATGAGATGTAGCTAAAGCATTGCTTAGAGGGGAATTTATAACTTTAAAACACCTATACCAGAAAAGAAGAAAGGTTTTAATAAATAACCTAGGCTTCCACAATTAAGAAATTAGAAAAAGAAGAGTAAACCAATCCCTCAGCAAGCAGAAGAAATAATAAAGATCAGACCAGAATGACATTTTTCAAAGACATAGAACAAAAAATTATCAGATTTGTATGGAACCACAAAAGATCCCAAATAGCCAAAGCAATTCTGAGAAAGAACAAAGCTGGAGGTGTCACACTCCTGACTTCAACTTACACCACAAAGCTACAATAATCAAAACAGCATGATATTGGCACAAAAACAGAAACATGGACCAATGGAACAGAACTGAAAGCCCAGAAATAAATTCACATGTATATGGGCAACTAATTTTCAACAAAGGAGCCAAAAACATACACTAGAGAAAAGAAAGCCTCTTCAATAAGTGATGATGGGAAAATTGGAAAGCTACATGCAAAAGAATGAAACTAGACTGCTACATGACACCATACACAAAACTTAACTAAAAATGGATTAAAGACTTAAATATAAGACCTGAAACAATAGAAGAAAACATGAGTGTTAAACTTATGGACCTTGGTCTCACAGGATGTTATGAACTTAATCCCAAAGGCAAAGAAAATAAAAGCAAAAATAAGTGAATGGGACTACACCAAACTAAAAAGCTCTACACAGCAGAAGAAACCATCAACAAAACAAAAAGGCAACCAACTGAATGGGACAAGATATTTGCAAACCATACCTCCAACAAGTGGTTAATATTCAAAATATATAAAGAACTCACACAACTCAAAAACAAAACCCAAACAATCTTATTTAAAAAATGGGCAGAGGACCTGAATAGACACTTTGTCCAAAAGATATACAAATGGCCCACAGATATATGAATAGATGCTCAACTTCACTAGCTATAGGGAAATTAAAACCACAATGAAATACCACTTCACACCTGTTAGAATGGCTATTATCAATAAGGCAAGAAATAATCAACGTTGGAGAGGATGAGGAGAAAAAGGAACCCTTATACACTGCTGTTGGGCATGTAAATTGGTAGAGCCAGTATGAAGATTCCTCAAAAAAATTAATAAAAGAGATACCATATGACACAGCAATCCCTCTTCTGAGTATCTACCTGAAAAATTTGAAAACATTTATTCATAAAGATATATGTATCGCTCTGTTCATTGCAGCATTATACACAGTAGCCAAGACATGGAAACAACCTAAGTGTTTTTTGATGGATGAGTGAATAAAGAAGATGTGGTACATATGTACAATGGAATACTACTCAGCCATAAGAAAGGATGAAATACTGCCATTTGGGACACCATGGATGAATCTTTAGGGTATCACGCTAAGTGAAATAAGTCAGATGAAGTCATGGATCTTATATAATTTCATTCATGTGCAGGATATAAAACAGAAAGCAACAAATAAAATAAAACAAACTGACAGACACAGACAACAGAAGGGTGGGTATCAGAAAAGAAGAGGGGTCTGAGGAGAAGAGGGTAAAGGGGGCAAATATATGGTGATGGAGGGAGACTAGAGTGTGGGAGGAGAGCACACAATGCAATACACAAATAATAGATGTATTATAGAACTGTATACTTGAAATTTTTATGTTATTAACCAATGTCACCCCAATGAATTTAATTTAAAAAGATCAGTGCAGAGATCAATGGACTAGAACAGGGGTGGGGAACGTCCAGCCCATGGGCCAAAGGCCTGTGAAATCAGTACCAGCTAACATCACACAAATTAACCTGACCAAACATAGCAGGCTAATTTTTAAGGTGATAATTTTGTATGGCATTAGAATGATGTTATAAATATCCAAATGGCCCTTAGCAGAAAAAAGGTTCCCTACCCTTGAACTAGAATGAAGAAAAATAATTTTTAAAAATCAATGAAACTCAAAGTTAGTTCTTTATCAACAAAACTGACAAACTTTCAGCTAGACCAACCAAGAAAAAAAAGAGAAAAAACACAAATTACTGACTCTAAATAAACTGAAATGATGTTAAGGGCATATAATATACTATATGCCAACAAATTAAACAACTTAGATGAAACAGACAAATCCCTAGAAATACCAAACTACCAAAACTGATTCACAAAGAAATAAAAAATATAAACAGACCTATGAGTTAGTTATTTAAAATATTCCCTCAAAGAAAAGCACAGGTCCTAGTGACTTCACTGGTTAATTCTATCAAATATTTATAGGGTTTTTTTTTTTTATCCTCACTCGAGGACATTTTTTCATTTTTTGTCCAGATAGAGTGGGAGGGAGAGAGAGGAAGAGAGAGAGAGAGAAACATCGACGTGAAAGGGACACATCGAGTGGCTGCCACCCGCACGACCAACCAGGTCCGGGGACAAATTGCAACCGAAGTACATGCCCTTAGCGGGAACCGAACCCGGGTCTCTCTGGACCGTAGGCCGATGCTCTAACCACTGAGCCAAACCGGCCAGGGCAATTCTATCAAATATTTAAAGAAATAATACCAATCCTTCACAAACTCAGAAAATAAATGAGGTGGGTACACTACTTCCCAACTAATGTTGTGATGCCAGTGTTACCTGGACAACAAAAACACATTTTCACAAGATAGCTACAGGTCAATATCCCTCCTGACATAGACACAAAACTCCTTATATATCAGCAAACTGAATCCAGCAATACATAAAAAGAATTCTATACCATAATTAAGTATTTATCCCTGGAATGCAAAATTGGTTAACAGAAAATTAATTCATGTTATATACCAAATAAATAATATAAAAGACAGAAACCACATGATCATCTGAATAGGTACAGAAAAAGCAACTGACAAAATCTAAAACCCATTCATGATACTCTTAAAAAACTAGTTCATTGAAGGGAATGTCCTCAACCCGATCAAGGGTATCTTCAGAAAATGCACAGTTAACATCATGCTTAATCCTTTCCCCTTCAGATCAGGGACAAGACAAGGATGTCTGCTTTCACCACTTCTATTCAACATTGTACTCAATGTTCAATATATGGTACAATTAAGTAAAAAAAAGAAAGAAATTAAAGACATCCAGTTTGGAAAGGAAGAACTAAAACTCTTTTTCACAGGTGACATGATTCTTTACATAGAAAATACAAACACACACACACACACACACAAATAAAACTAAATGACTATACCAAGGTTACAGGATACAAAAGCAACATGCAAAACTCAATTTATTTCACCCGGCTGGTGTGGCTCAGTGGTTGAGTGTTGACCCATGCACCAAGAGGTCACCGGTTCGATTCCCGGTCAGGGCACATGCCCAGGTTGTGGGCCCAATCCCCAGTGGAGGACATGCAGGAGGTGGCCAATCTATGTTCTCTTTCATCGATGTTTCTATCTCTCTCTCTCTCTCCTTTCCTCTCTCTCTAAAATCAATAAAGAAAAAAAAATTTGAAGAAAAAAACCCCACTCAATTGTATTTCTATATGTTGGCAACAATCCAAAACAAAATTAATAAAACAATTCCATTCATTACAGCATCAGAAAGAATAAAATACTTAGAAATAAATTTAATAAAAATAATTTAGGACTTTTACACTGAAAACTATAAAACTCTGCTGAGAAAGCTAAATAAATGGAGAGCAGTCTCTGTTCACGAACTGCAACAACACTATCGATCAAATGGAGCTAACACACACACACACTGAATATACCATTCTTAAGTACACACAGAACAATTTTCAGGGTAGATCATGTTAGGTCACACACCAAGTATCTTTTTCAACCACAATAGAGTGAAACTAGAAATCAATAACAGAAAGAAAACAAGAACATTTATGAATATGTGGAAATTAAACAACACACTGCTGAACAACCAATGGGTCAAAGAAGAAATCAAATGGGAAATTAGAAAATATCATGAGACAAACAAAAACATGGCATATCAAAACTTAAAGGATGCAGTAAAGGCAGTACAGTACTAAGAGGGAAATTTATAGTGAAAAACTATAATTTTTTGAAATGCCGTCTATGATAATATACATCCAAAATAAAAAAGAATTGCCAGAGAAATGCTGAGAATTAACAAGAGAGTTTAACAAGTGAGGGGTAAGGGTAATTTTATCCCAAACTGATCAGCCAGCAATGCAGAAAAGAAGGTGGATCCTATGACCCTCCGTAACAACTGGACTCAAACAAATGTGTAAGGCAATCAATTCTGGTCAATCACAAAGCTTGAACTCGAGCTCCTTCCCATCATGCCAGCAGAGGAGCTGGTACTTCCCCACCCATGAAAGCTCACTGGAGATTCCTGTTGCTGGCATGCTACTGCATATAGCTGCCAAGGTTTGGATCCTAGGCCCATTATGCCAGGGAAGGGCTGCTTCCCCTCAAATTAGTATGCAACTGCAGCTGGGAGAGATCTGAAGTAAAACTATGGGTCAAATATCTTTACTCTCATATAATTTTTAGAATTTTCTCTTTATTATCCTGGATGTTTAAAAATTTTAAGCTTTGCAATAATTTGCTATGCAAAAATAGATAACTAAATCATAAGTGAATTATTGCAAACTCACACGTACAAATTATAAGTAAATTACTATAAACCTACATGGTTAAGAAAATGAATATTTCAAACATTCCAGAAGCCCTCTTATGCCATCTTCCAAGCACTATCATGGTGCTGCCCTAAAGGTAAATACTATCCTTACTTTTAATACTATAGATTAGTTGTGCCTGTGAAGTCTGAAATTAACTTAAATAGAACTATACAAAATGTATTTGTATAACTTCTAAGTGAGATTCATCTATGTAACTGCACTTAACAGTAACTTGTTCATTTCCATTGTTGTATACTATTGACTGTATGATTTATTTTTTGATTCTGACACTGAAGGACATTTAAGACTGCTTCCATTTCAGAGCTATTATGAACAACAGTACTAAAGGTATCCTTGTCTGTCTTTTAACACACAAATGTATGCATTTCTGTTTGGTATTTAAAAGAAGCCAACTGGGATTCTGATTGTGGGTTCATTGGGTCCACAATTCAAAATAAGATGTGACATCTTTATGGTACTGAATATTCCAACCTAAGAACATGATATATCCCTCCATTTACTCAGATCATACTTTAACATTTTATAATTTGCTATGTAGAGACTTACACAATTTTTGTAGATTTATTCCTAAGGATTTTATTTTAGTAATAGTACCATCTTTTTAAAACTATCTTTGTGATTGGCTGTTGGAATATAGAAATAAAACTGATTCTGCATATTGACCTATCCCACAACTTGGTAAATTCATGTATCAATTTCAATAGACAACGTATAGATTATTTTGCATTTTCTACATATACAGTCATGTTATCTGCAAAGACAGTTCTATGTCTTCTTTCCAATCATTAAATGCTTTTTCTTGACTTACTGCACTGAGTGAACTTCCAGTAAAATGTTACTTAAAAAACAGGATTAGCAAACATCCTTGTTTCATTCACAGTCTCAAGGGGAAAGCCTTCAATAGTTCACCAATAAGTACCAAGTTTACTGGAGATTTATCAGAATAATGATGTTCCCTTTGATTCTTTGCTTTAAAAAGACAATTTCAATCAAAAACTGCCATTAAATTTTATCTACTACATTTTTTTGCATCCATTAAGATGTGAGGATTTCCCCCTTTATTCTTTTTTTTTTTTTTAATAAGGAGTTTTTTTAAATATTTTTTTTCCTTTATTGATTTTAGAGAGAGAGGAAGGGAGAGGGAGAGATATATAGAGACATCAATGAGAGAGAACATCGATTAGTCACCTCCTGCATGCCCCCCATTGGGGATTTGGCCCACAACCTGGGCATGTGCCCTGACGGGGAATTGAACCGGCAACCTCTTGGTGTGTGGGTCAACGCTCAACCACTGAGCCACACCGGTCTGGCCCCCCTTTATTCTTTAAATGAGGAATATTATGTTCAGTTTTGACTATCAGGTCAACCCAGAATAAATGAATATTGGGAATATTTTGTTCATTATCTCTTCAGGTATCTTCTTTGCTCCGTTCTCTCACATCTTCCCCCTGGAATTCCAATTATATATCATTTGATATCACAGTTCTCTGAAATTCTGTTTATTTTTCTTTAATCTGTTTTCTCTGTTCTTCAAATTCGTTACCTTCTATTGCTCTATCTTCAAATTCACTAACTCTAACTCTTTTATTCTTTCATCAGGCATCTCTTCTCTGGTGTTAAGCCCAGCCAGCACTTTATCCATTTCAGTTATTGTACTTGTAGCAGGCAGAATGGCCCCCAAAGATATCCATGCCTTCCTTCAAGGAATCTGTGACTATGTTAGCCTCACATGGCACAGACCAACTCCTGCCTGACAGCCAGCAAGGAAATAGGGACCTACAACCTATGACCACCACGAAACGAATTCGGCCACCAACCTAAATGAGATTGGAAATGGATTTTCCCCCTAAACCTCCAGTAATCAAGAGCACCCTGCCAACATCTTAACTTTAACCCATGAGACCTATGTCTAACTTACAAAATTGTGAGATTGTAAATAGATGTTGTGATAACAAATTACCACAAATGTAATGGCCTATAGCAGCAGTACAAAACCAACACAGATTTTGGTATCTGGAAGTGAGGTGCTGCTACAAATACCTAAAATTGTCGAACTGCCTTTGGAATCAGGCAGTGGATGGAGGCTGGAAGAATTATGAGGAGCATGATAAAGCCCAAATTGCCTCAAAGAGACTATTAGACATCTGGTATTTAAGGGTACTGCCAGTGAGGGCCCTCGGACTGCTTGTAGAAATCTGGTCTTCAGGAATCCTGTGGTGAGGGCTCAAAGGGAAGAAAGGACCACGTGCTTATAAAGTAGAGTAGGGTGGACCCTTGTTATGTATTGGCAGGGAGCTTAGTGATATTGTGCCCTGCAGTTATGTGAAAAGCAGAACTTATAAACAATGACCTTGGCTATTTACTTGAGGAAATTTCCAAGGAAAGTGTTGAAGGTGTGACCTGGTTTCATCTTGCTGCTTATAGTAAAATGTGAGAAATTCCACTACTGGACAGCAGCTTCAGCCTGTGCCCATAAGTTCCAGACTGCCTATGATCTTCCTTTCCTGATGCCTGCCCTATAGACTTTGGACTTGCCTAGCAAGCCCTCAAACTGTTTATGTCAATTCTTTGTAATAAATCTCTATATTTATCTCCTATGGTTCTGCTTCTTTAGTTGAATTCTGACCTTTAAGCTCTAGAATTTCTTTTAACTCCTTTATGTAGTTTCCATTTCCCCTATTCATTCATTGTAACTATTTCCCATTCAAGTCTTTAACCAACTTATAATAGATGCTTTAAAGTTTTGTTGGCTAATTCCAATGTCTGGGTCATATCAGGGTCAATTTCTAGTGATTGCTTTTTCTCTTAACTGCTGGTCATATTTTCCAAATTCTTTGCACTTCTAAAAATTTTTTACTATATACAGTTATGTGCCACTTAACAGGAAAATGTTCTGAGAAATGCATCGTTAGGCAATTTTGTCATTGTGTGAACATCATAAAATGTACTTGTACAAACCTAGATATTATAGCCTACTACACACCTAGGCTATATGGTATAGCCTACTGCTCCTAGGATACAAACCTATACAGCGTGTTACTGTACTGAATACTGTAGAGAACTGTAACACAATAGTAAGTATTTATGAATCTAAACATATCTAAATATAGAAGAGATACAGTAAAAATATGGTATAAAAGATAAAAATGGTACACCTGTATAGAGTACTTACCATGAATGGAGTGTGTAGAATGGGAAGTTGCTCTGGGTGAATCAGTGAGTGAGTGGTGAGTGAATGTGAAGGTCTAGGATATTTTTGTACATTCCTGTAAACTTGATAAACCCTGTACACTTAGGCTACACTAAACTTATTTAAATTTTTTCTTTCTTCAATAATAAATTAACCTTAACTTATTGAAACATTTTTGCTTTATAAACTTTTTAACCTTTCAACTGTTGTGTAATAACATTTAGCTTAAAACACAAGCACACTGTACAGCTATACAAAAATATTTTTTCTTTATATCCTTATTCTATAAGCTTTTTTCTATTTTTATTTATTTCACTTTTTAAACTTTTTCATTAAAAACTAAGACACAAACACACACACAGGCCTAGACCTACACAGGGTCAGGATAATCATTATCACTGTCTTCCACCACTATATCTTGTCCCACTGGAAGGTCTTCAGGGGCAGTAACACACATGGAACTGTCATCTCCTATAATAACAATGCCATCTTCTGCAATATCTCATGAAGGACCTCGCTGAAGCTCTTGTTGTGGTAGTGTCACTCTGTTCAGAAACATGTCCATGGTGGTTTGCTTGGTTTCTTTCTTTTCTTTTATTTTTTTTGTAAGCAAATAATGCACCATGAACATTACCCCCTATTAATGAAAACTTTTTGTTGTTAGGGTCCATGTTTTCAAACTTCTTAAAGGCACCTGAGGTCTGCAAATGCTTCTGCTAAACCCTGCACTGTGCATTTTCTTCGGGGTATTGTTTTCCTGCAGTTTCCTTTTCTCTTGTTTCTTCTTCAGCTAAGTGTTCCTGTTCCATTTCCAACAACTCCTCATTAGTTATTCCCCAGGAATCACCTCTAGGAGCTCCTCAATGTCAACCTCATCCACACCCAGGTTAAAGATGTTTGCTGTCTCAACCACAGCCTTGTTGATTTTGCAACCTCCTCATCCTTGACAAATCCTCTGAAATCATGGACTAATCTCTTGAGTATCTTCTTCCAGATGTCATTCATATACTCTTGATGCAGTCATAGATGTTGTAATCCTTCCAGAATTGCATCAGTGTTTTCTCAGTGTCTTTCTTAGATGCAGCAGTAGCTGGGGCAAAGGTCCTCCTCAGGCAGTAGGCCTTAAAAGCTGCTATAACATTTTGATCCATTGGTTGAATCAAAGAGGTGGTGTTTGGAGAGAGAACCACCACTTTGATATTGAAATGAAGAGCACCAATAAAAGGAGAATTTCCAGGAGCATTATCAACAACAAGCAAAATCTTGTAGGGTATGTTATTCTTCAAACAACACTTCCCAATTGCACTGGCACAGCAATTCAGGAGGGCATCCTGTGAGAGGCGCTGGGTCATCCCTGACTTCTCATTGCTCCTGGAGTGTGCTGGCAGTGTGTGCTTACTAATATGCTTGAAGGTCCTGGGGTTCTCACTGTGCCACATCACAAAGGGCTTCAATTTGTAGGCTTTGCCCCAAGCAAGACTGTTATCCTGTCTTTAAAAACCTTGAAGCCCGGCATTGACTCGGTCTCTTTATGGATAAAAGTCCTTTCAGGCATCCATTTCCAGAACAGAGAGGTTTCATCCACATTGAATATTTGCTCTGGAAAGTAATCTTCCTCCACAACCAGCTTATCTAGAATTTCCAAAGATTCTTCAGCTGCCTTCACATCAGCACTCACAGACTCACCACTCACTTTTGCATTATGTAATGAACAACTATTCTTCGATTGTTTAAACCACTCAGAGCTACCAGTAAATTCAACATTGTAGTCAGGTCCAGCCTTTTTTTTCAACATCACAAACAACATTTTTGCTCTGGCCATGATTATCATGGTGCTGAGAGGAGTACGCTTCTATGTCTAGTCTTTAATCCAGGTCATTAGAGTTTCTCCATGTCTGACATAGACCCTTCTCAAATTTTTGTTAATCTCATGGCTTTCAATAAAGCAAGTCATTCAACAGCTTCCATCACTGTTCTTGTTCTTTAAGATCGTTATAGTGGAATGGGACATGCCTGAAGGATGAGCAATAATCATCACTGATTTTCCACCTTCATAGTCCTTAATCACTTTCAATTTCGTTTCTAGATGCCATTCATGTACCACTCAACATGACCTCTTACTGGCAACATCAGTGGTGAATTCTGTATGCTTAAGGGCCATGATGAACAAAACAACATGAGACTAAATCAAGCACAACAGAAAATAATGCAATCAAGAGATCCAGTAAACATGAGCTGGTGCCTGCAAAATACAACATACTGTTCTACAGTGAACTGTTTTCTTTATAAGTAGAAAGAGTACCTCTAAAAGTAACAATAAAACCTATAGTCAATACATGAACCAGTAACATAGTTATTTACTACCATTATCAAGTATTAGGCACAGTGTGTAATTGTATGTGCTGTACTTTTTACATGACTGGCAGTGGAGTAGGTCTGTTTACATCAGTATCACCACAAACATGTGAGTAATGTGTTGTGCTACCACGTTATGACAGCTGAATTCTCCACTCAGTTCTTTCAGCTCACTACTGTTTGCCAGGTTTCCTAGAGTCTTCCCCTCTATGTGCACAGTTCAGGGGACAGCCAAGGATTTTTGTATTTTAAAACTGATTTTGAGGCTCACGCATTTGTGGCTCTCTCTTTTCCAGGATTTCCATCCTAAGTTTTTATCACTCTTCTGACCTCTCTGTCCTGAAAATATTATGTTTTTCTGTAATCCCACCTGGGAATTGTGAACTGCCCAAATCTCACCCAGCATAGCTTCTGTCTTTCAGGTGTCAGCTTTCCTCCAGTTTTTGCCTCCTTTTCATGGCTCCCAGTACTTTCAAATAGTTGTGGGTTTTCTTGTTTGGGAGAGGTACAGTTTTATACTAATGACATAATCATTATTTGCAGGAGAGTTAATATGACCAAGCTATTCCACCATTGCAGAAGCTCAAATGAGTATCTTTGAATGCTCCATTTTATCTTCTTTGTAAACATTTACATTACAACTTTTAGGTTTTTTTTAGTGGTTACTCAAGAGATCACAGTATTTATCCTTATATTATCACAGTCTACTATCAAATAACATAAGGCTGCTTCACGAACAATATAAGAACCTTACAAATGTGTAATTCTATTTTTCTCTCTCATACCCTTTAAATAAATAGATAATTTAAACAAATAAATCATTAAATACAGTACAACAATCTCTTTTATAAAAATAAAAGGGATAGCCCTGGCCAGTTTGGCTCAGCGGTTAGAGCGTCGGCCCACGGACCAGAGAGGCCCAAGTTTGGTTCCCACTAAGGGCACATACCTCGATTGCGGTTCATCCCCAGCCCTGGTTGGGGTCATGCGGGTGGCAACCAGTTGATGTGTCTCTCTCACATCGATATTTCTCTCTCTCTCTTTTTCCCTCTCTCCCTCCCGCTCTATCTGAAGATAAGTGCAAAAATGTCCTCGAGTGAGGATAAAAAAATAAAATAAAAGGGATAAACAAGATTCTTAATATCACTTCCAGTTTTCATATATAATTATTGTTATTTCTTAAATTTTTTTTTCTTTATTGATTTTAGAGAGAGGAAGGGAGAATGAGAGAGAGATAGAAACATTGATGAGAGAGAACACTGACTGGCCGCCTCCTGCATGCCCCCCACTGGGGATTTGGCCCACACCCCGGGCATGTGCCCTGACCGGGAATCAAACCAACGACCTCTTGGTGCATGGGTCGACACTCAACCACTGAGCCACACCAGCAGGACTCACATTTAATTATTGTATACCTTAAGATCTGTAAGTATTTTTTGTTTAGTATCAACTTGTTATTGTATTATTAGCAGTCATAATCTATTAAAGTACATATACCAGAGCATATATTAAGTTAAAAAAAAAAAAAAAAAAAGGTGTATTACTTGGAATTCCATAATTTTTTTTTAAATTCGGAAAACATAAAATCTGTAAAGTCAGCACTGCCCAAAAAATATTCATAAAGGAAATAAATTTTGAGGTGTATTTACCAGCAAAGGAAAAATTATTTAAGTTTAGATGAAGACACTTACCCCTCTTCATTTTCTTTTAGTAAGCGGCTGGCAATTCGAATCAGCATGCAGTAAGCAAACTGTGACTTGAGACCGGATTTAGTAAACTTATTTAACATCTTAGAAACAGCAAGGCGATCATTCTTTTTAAGGTGATACAGGACTCCCAATGCATGGTACTAAAGAACAAGAAAAAGACTGTAACATACAGAAAACTGAGTAGGAAGAGGACAAAATTTACATGAAAATAGAATCACATGGAACTTAATTTTTAATAAAAAGACACCCAGGTCAAAAGTATACAAATAGAATAGCTTTCTCACACTGAATCAAACACAGGCAAGAATGAAAGGATAAGAGTTTCTAATTTACCCCCAGAAAGTGTAAATTTAGATTGCACAAGCATTAAGAGGGTAACATACAATCCGAAGGTACACCTGGCAGTTCAACCTTGCCCCATACATCCTTAGTACAAAGGTCTCAGGTCCAAGGCTTTACAGTGTTGCAGGTCTTTGGAGTGGCTTTAAAGCATCCGTGACCGTGTGAGGAGTTAAAGGATTCATCTCGTGAGGAAAGCTTGAGTGCATGTATATTATCATGGCACTTTGTATAAAAGCACAATGATCAAAATTAGGAGAGTGAGACTGTTTCCCAAGGGAAAAATAACTACTGTGTTTCCTCATAACTGAATATGCTAACATAAGAAATTATAAACACTGAAAGGGGATAATAAGTACCCTCTCAAATACAAATGGAGTAGTTTACATAAAATTGCCATTTAAGAATTTAATCTTTTCCTTTTAATTAGGAATAGCCAATGACTATCAAAAGACAATTTTTCCAACAAAATGGTTTTGAAGTTTCACAAAGTAAAAATTACTCTTTACTGTTTTTATAATGTTTACTATAATCACAGCCTGAAAAGCTTGAAATTGAACATCCTTCTTCACAAATTATTTTTCAAATACAAGACTAAAATGCATTGTGAAGGACTTCTGGAATGAGCATCTCAAACTACCACTGAATGTAAGAAGCCTTTCTCCAACATTCTTACAGCTTCAATTGAACACTAAGCAGGGCCCATTGGCAGTAATCATAATTAGTAGGATACCTACTTGAGAATATGCACTAACAGGCTACTTAATATTAGCCTTTAGCTAATACTTATTTGGGGAATCAATACATTGCCCCTACAATGTAGGGTTAAAGAAAGCTGATCTGGAGACAGAAGCTAAAACAATTTAATGACCGTACCTGGACCATAATATTATCACTTGAAGCAGCTTCTTGGGCTTCATTGACCCAGCGCTTAACCACATCATAGCTTATCTTCATCATGTGCTAAATGCAGAAAAAAATGAGAACAGACAATACATGGTCACTGGAAATTTAGAAACATGAGTTAGTTTTCTCTTCCAAAAGACATCCTCCTCCCCCCTCAGAGAAACAACTTTGTGGCTTTATAAGTCTATTTCAAGTCTCTACTTCTGAGGCAACTAATAAAGCCACAAACACTTTCTCCAAGACCCCCTTGCAAAGGTGAATATATGTTCGTGGGCTAGGAGAGATGTGTAAAAGGAAGTAATGAGAGGGGAGGGACAGGAAGGGATAGTTAATAGAATGGTACCTAAATAATGTTAACATTATACGTTTCACTTCCAGGAAACTCACCTAGAAGGAAAAAACAGAGTACCAATATATCCTCTGCTGTAAAACCTGACCAATTATATTCCAGAACCAGACACTCTAGTGATTCAGATGATTGAATCCATTCACACATTAGTAATCAATTTTAATTAAATGCAGTGTGATAGATTGTAAGGAATAAATTTTGTTTTGATTAAAAAGAGAGAGAGAGAGAGAAGGGAAAGGTATTACTGAAACAAAGGCTACTTCCTGGGAGGAAGTTTAGAAGTAGGACAGGGCACTTTGGATTGAAGGACACTGCAGACACAGGCAGCAAGGAAAGGAAAGTAGAGAACAAAGAGGCAGAGGTAAAAGTGCAGGTCATAATAGAAAATTAGAAAAAAAAGATCGAGTGCCTTGGCCAGGTAGCTCAGTTGGTTAGGGCATTGTCTTCATACACCAAGGTTGCAGGTTTGATCCCTGGTCAGGGCACATACAAGAATCAACCAATGAAGGCATAAATAAATGGAGCGATATTTTTTTTTTCTCTCTCTCTCTCTTTCCCTCCCTCCCAAAAATAAATAAAATTAAAAAAAAAATAAGCCCTGGCCAGTTTGGCTCAGTGGTTAGAATGTCGGCCCGTGGACCAGAGAGACCCGGGTTCGGTTCCTGCTAAGGGCACGTACCTCGGCTGCAGTTTGTCCCTGGCCCCGGATGGGGTCGTGTGGGAGGCAGCCAGTTGATGTGTCTCTCTCACATCAATGTTTCTCTCTCTCTCTTTCCCCCTCTCTCCCTCTTGCTCTGTCTGAAGATAAATGCAAAAATGTCTTCAAGTGATAAAAAAAATAATAATAAAATAAAAAAAAAATAAAAAAAAGCAATCGACCCTCAGTTTCTTCCCTGTTTTCCCCTCACCCTTACCTCCCGTCTTTACTATGTGTACAACATAACCTTATGATTACCAAAACCTTTCAAACACATGAAAATTTCATGTTTTTAACTGCACATTTTTATTGCTCAATGCTTCCCTGGCAGGTAAAACACTCTTGGATAAAGTAATAGAGATGTACACATATTTTTTAAATGTTTCATTTGTGAGAGAATCAGTGATACTTTGCTTCTGCAACCAGAAACTGTACCATGCATAAGAACCAGGCAGCCACTGCCCTTGTTCACTTACTAAGGAAGACACCAGCGCTGAGCTGGATACACTGGAGACTCTATCCACAATGGCCTGCTTCATGTATCTTTCAATGGCCTGCAACATTGTTCCCTAATAACATTCAAAGAGAAAAATTTGTTGAAGCAAAACATTTACACACTTTATTACCACTTCAAAACTATTTACAGAAAACAAGCCATGTATCAGTTTCTGTGTAAATATTTAGAATGCATTAGGATTAGCATCTAACAGAGCAATCATACCCCACCTAGCAGAACCCAGAGGACTGAGTGGAAGCGTCAAGGAGGAATATTTATATGTAAGGAAGACGAATAACTGTTCAACAATGAAATGAACTATCTCAAACTGGAAAGCAACAATGTGAGGAAATACACAAATAGGGCTCAACCTATCAGAGATGTTGTAAAAGAAACTCCTAGATGAGGATGAAAGCTTCTTTTGAAATCCTGAAGATACCTCTACGTGAAGGGGATCTATTATATGGATCCTAGAGAGTCTTACAAGACAAATGTAACCTCTGATTATTTTAGATACATAATTAAATGTTTGATATACTACTATAGTGAGCTCTCAATATGAGATCCTCTGCAAATAAAGTTCTTTTTCATTTAACTGGAAGAAAGCTTAGCACTGGAAAGGCGGTGGTGGTGGCCCATGAAGATACGTAAACAGACTGAAATCATTACTTAAAGAGTCTGTCTTATTGCTAGCACTGGCATCTCCAAGTCTTCTGCCACCAACTTAATGCTAAAAACAAAATAACCACAATAAAATAGCTGAGCAGCAAAAAATATTAAAGCATTTCTATTATTCCTTCTAGAATCCATATTTACCATTTGATCTTGCTCAATATATTTTTTTAAATCTTCACCTGAGGATATTTTCCCATTGACTTTCAGATAGAGAGGGAGGGAGGGAGGGAGGGAGGGAAGGAAGGAGGGCCAGGGCCCTCTCTAGTTTTAAAAGTGGAGCAGGATCAGCCCTGGCCAGTTTGGTTCAGCAGTTAGAATGTCGGTCCGCGGACCAATGAGTCGCAGGTTCAATTCCGGTCAAGGGCACGTACCTCAGTTGCTGTTTGGTCCCTGGCCCTGGTTGGGATCGTGCCGGAGGCAACCAGTCAATGTATCTCTCACACTGATGCTTTTCTCTCTTTCTCTCTCTCTCCCTCTCTCTCTCTCTCTCTCTCTCTCTCTCTCTCTCTCTCTCTCTCTCTCCCTTTCACTCTATCTGAAGATAAATGGAAAAATATCCTTGGGTGAGGATTTAAAAAAACCAAAAAGTTGAGAGGATTACAAATATACACATAAAATATACCCAAGCATGAGTATAGCTGAAATATTATTTAATTTGTTTATCAATGCCCAGCCTACCTTCATTTTAACCTTTCCTATTCATAGTTCCAAGAAAGGGACAGCCTAACACACTATACCCTGATCTCTCCAGATGTAACAGACTGGGTCAGGTTAAACACCTGACTCGGACCCAGGTGTATACAAGCCACTGGGCTGGCTGATGGTTAACCAGGTTCTCTTAACTATTTGAATGACGAGGCTTGAGCCCGGTAAATGATGGATCATAACAGTAAATATCTGAGAAATCTTGCCGCTGAGTTCCTTACAGCTGCCCTATTTCTTGCTCTGGCATCTGGTTCCAAGTTTTACCTCAAATTCTGAGCACTCTATGTTCTGTGAGAAAGTTTCTTTTTAAAGCTAAATTCAAATGGTTTTTTGTTTCCTGTAAGCAATGTGCCCTGACTATAACAAAAGGTTGGGAAGAGATAAACCAAAGAACTTATATGCATATATACATAACCAATAGACACACACAATAGTTTGGGGATAGCAGGAAGGGGGTGGACTGGGGAGGAGGGGGTCATGGGGAAAAAAGGGGGGGGGACATCTGTAATACTTTCAACAATAAAGATAAAAAAAAAAGTCTAAGAGGGCAAATAGAGAAAGACATAGACTAATCTAAACGAACAAATGGAAAAACCAATCTGAAAGAAGCCTGAGGCCACAAAAGCCTTTCCGGTGGTCCTGTTTCTCTTACACAGACGTACCTCCAAGATATTGCAGGTTCCATTCCAGACACGCAATAATGCAAGTCACACACATTTTTTTGGTTTCCCAGAGTATATAAAAGTTATGTTTACAATATACTGTAGTCTATTAAGTGTGCAAGAATAGCACTGTGTCTAAAAAAACAATGTACAAACCTTAATTACAAAATACTTTATTGCTAAAAAATGTTACCCATCATCTAAGCCTTCAGCAAGTTGTAATCTTTTTCCTGGTGGTGGGTCTTACCTTCAATTTGTAAAAACATAGTATCTGTGACGCGCAATAAAGCGAAGCACAACACTAGAGGTATGCCTGTTCTGGAGATTCACAAAGTCAAACTAGGGAACCCTACTCACTTTACACGGCCTCCTGCAGACAGACACAGTGACCCCTGTGACATCTCAGCAAAACAAAGAGAACTTACATCAGTGATTCTGCAGAGAGCCCTGATGGCCGGGCCTCGGTACACATCTTCCTTTCCTGTCATGTCCTTGGTCAGACTAAGAAAAATCAAATTAGTTACTGTGAGATCAATTAGAGTGAAGTCTTCTCTCTTGTGGAGTCCAGCCCTAGCTAATTCCCCATAATTATCTCAACACAGCTATGGATTCAACAAATATTTATTGAGTATCTTCTTTAGATAAATATTAAAATTATCAGGTAGAAGACTGTTCTAAATCTTAAGAATACAGCAGTGAGCAAAACAAAGTATTTGCCTTCATGGAGCTTACGTTCTAGTTCTAGTGGTAACAGAGAGAATAATCACATAAAACATATTTTAGATACTGACAATTGGCATTAAAAAATAAAGATGATAGTATACAGAGCCCTGGGCTGAGATCTCCCCAAATCCTAAAAACCCAACAGACTAGATATAACTCTTTAAGAAACAGACTGAGCCTAGTCAGTGTGGCTCAGTGGACTGAGCATTGTCCCATGGACTGTGAGGTCCTGGTTTGACTCTGGGTCAGGGCACATGCAGGGGTTTTGGGCCAGTGAGGGGCATACAGGAGGCAGCTGATTGATGTTTCTCTCTCACATCGATGTTTCTATCTCTCCCTCCCTTCCTCTCTCTCTAAAAAAATCAATAAAATGTATTTTAAAAAATAAACAGACTGAAATGATGAACTCACGAGGTCTCTCTCTCAGCCATAGCTTTCTAAAATAACAACTGTCGATGACTTCAGACCTTTCTGCTGCGTTTCAAAAACAGGCAGAGGAGTGTGGACTGACTACTAAATGCCATGTCCATACTTTAAAGAGGTGTTTGGCCTTTATATTATTCACCCTATTATCCTCCCTTCCCTTGTCCTTGTGCACTGACCCCACCCACAGCGTGACTCCCCAACTCCTCCCTTGCTCAGTCCCCTCACGAAATCAAGATGGCCACAGCTCCAACTTACTCCATTAGGACACCAAGAAGAGAAAGTTGTGAATAACTGTTAGTCCTTTTATTTCTTTCTTTTTGCAATTATAAAAGTATTTCATTCATATAACAGGTACACTTTCAAAATATTCAGAAAAGTACAAAATATCAAGTCTAAGTCTCCCCCCACCTAGCCTAGCCTGTGGTACCATTCAAGCAGAGATAACCGGTGAACAGTGGCTTATGTTTTCTTAAGGAAGTTTTAAAAGTATGTGGAGCCCTGGCCGGTTTGGCTCAGCGGTTAGAGCGTGGGCCTGCGGTCCAGAGAGACCCAGGTTCGGTTCCCGCTAGGGGCACGTACCTTGGTTGCAGTTTGTCCCCGGCCCCTGGTTGGGTCGTGCGGGAGGCAGCCGCTCGATGTGTCCCCTTCACATCGATGTTTCTCTCTCTCTCTCTCTTCCTCTCTCTCCCTCTCACTCTATCTGAACAAAAAAATGGAAAAATGTCCTCGGGTGAGGATAAAAAAAAAAAAAAAGTATGTGGAAAACCACAGAGACTTACTAAAATGCATACTAATGGGTCTCCACCCTTCCAGCACCTTCCTTTTTCACTTAATATAACAAGAATCTTTCCAATTGGCAGGTTTGTTTGTTGTTGTTTTTTATAATTTTAGATATCTACATATTTTAAAATAACCAGATGTATCTATTGGTGACAGTACCTTACCCTGGCCTGCATCCTGGAAGAGAATTCCCCAACCACACAGGGTCCTACCTGCAACCTACTACCTCAGCGAGCACTCAGTAAGGCTATCCCTCCCACCACTGCACAAGGCTGTCTGCTCCTAGAAGCAGAACAGGGCAAAACTATTGGATCTCTTAGTCATGAGCTCCCTGTCACATGGCTTTAGCCATGAAATGACTGGCAATGTCATATAGAATACCATGGCAATAAATTAAGAATAACTGTACCACAACTTGGACTACTGCAAACCCCTGATTCATCCTATGTTTTATGGTGGTTTTCTCATGTAATTTTTAAAAAATTACACAGTCAAATTTATGGATCTTTTCTTTCATCACCTCTGGAATTTTAGTTACAATTAATAAAGCTTTTCCCTACACCAATATTAAGGAGCAATACACCCATGTTTTCTTCTAGTACTTGCATAGTTTTACTTTTTAACTTTTTATTCCTTATCCATTTAGAGTTTATTTATGTGTATGATGTGAAATATGGATCTAATTTTATCTTTTCCAAGTGGCTGCTCAGTTGTTCCAGCATCACGTATTAAAAAGTACATGTTTATCGCAGTGATTAGAGAGAGATGCCACCTCTGTCAAATACTAAATTTTCATGTATATTTGGGTCTAATTCTGTACTTTCCATTTGTTTCAGAGAATTCTAGAGAACACAGATCAGCATGGCAAAGTTATCACACATTTTATTCCATTGGTCTATTTGTCACTTCATGTGTCAGCACCACCACACTGCTTTAACTTCACAGGCCTTACTATTTACAGACTAGGAGAGTTAGTCCTCCCTCATCATTTTCCTTTTCCAGTTACTTCCTACTTATCCTTATAGGTTTGTTTTTCCACATGAACTTTAGTATCAAATTTTCTAACTCCATAATAGAGCCCATCAGTTTTTTATTAGGATTGCACTGAATTTATCAATTAATTTTGGGAGGGCTGAAATCTTTATAATGTTGAACTGATCTATTAAAATATAGCAGCCTTGGCCGGTTTGGCTCAGCGGTTAGAGCATCGGCCCACAGACCAGAGAGTCCTGGGTTCGGTTCCCGCTAAGGGCACGTACCTCGGTTGTGGTTCGTACCCAGCCCTGGTTGGGGTCATGCAGGAGGCAGCCACTCGATGTGTCCCTTTCACATCAATGTTTCTCCCTCTCTCCCTCTCTCTCCCTCCTACTCTACTTCCACTCTATCTGAACAAAAGTAGAAAAATGTCCTCGAGTGAGGATAAAAAAAAATAAAATAAAAAATAGCAGATATCTTTACATTTGTTCAAGTATACTTTGAATCTTTTCAGGGCTTTAAAATTTTTTTTTACTTCCAATAAGTTTTGTGCACCTATTGTCAAAATTATTCCTAAGTATTTAATCTTATGTGTTGTTGTAATGGGGTTCTGTGTGTTGTTTCTTTGCATGAAGGCTACTGATTTTTATATACGGTGGAAATATACAATGTCATTAGAGTACCTAAAGAAGAGAAAAGAGACTGGTGCCAAAAATAATTTTTGAAGAAATAATGGTTGAAGAGTTCCAAATTTGGAGAAAGACATAACTTCATGGTTTTAAGAAGCTTAGTGAAACATAGACAAGACAAACTCAAAGGATTCCACACCCAGAAACATAACAAAACTGCTGAAAACCAAAAGTAAAGAAAAACTCTTGAAAGCAGTAAAAGAAAACTGACACGTTACATATAGGGGAACTTCAGTTGAAAATACTGTGGATTTCCCATCAGAGAACACAGATGTCAGAAGACAATGAATGGAACACCATCTTCAAAATGCTAAACAAAAGAAACCGACAACCCAGAATTCCATTATCTACTAAAAATATCTTTTAGGAGTGAAAGTGAAATAAAGACTCCTCACATGAAGGTAAACTAAGAGTATTTGTCACCATTAAGTATTAAATGAAATATTTCTAAGGAAATAGTAAATGAAGTGTTTCAAGATGAATGCAAATTATACTAAAATGATCCCTAGATCAAGTAATACAAAACATCTTTATAGGATGAAAGAAAACAAACCCATCGACCCAGAATTCCATGCCCAGCAAAGAGCTTTCAAATACAGGAGGCTTATTTTACTATTTCCTCTTTGTTCTCAGTTGGGATTATTTTACTGAATTATCTTCAAGCTCACTGACCCTTTCCTCTGACAAAGCCATTCTGCTATTAAGGCCAGCCAATGAATTTTTATTTCCCATGTTGTACTTTGTCATTTTTAAATTTTTCATTTGGTTCTTTTTTTATATATAGCTCTCTGCTAAGAATTTCTTTATTTCAAGTGTCCATCTTTATGGAACATGGCTGCATTAGCTGTTTTAAAATCTTTACACCAAAATCTAGGTAATTTGGGGGTTGGCATCTATGGATTATTTTTCCCTTGAGAATTGGTGAGACTCTCCTGGTTGACTAATACTGGATTATATGAACATTTTAATATTGTCATGAGACCCTGGGTCCTGTTAAAAGCCTGAGGAATGCTGACTTTGTTTCAGCAAGCAATCCACCTAGTTAGCTTCAGATCACAAGTCTGCCTGGCTTTTTGAGCATGTCACTGCTCCCACACTCTGTCTCCCAAGGACCCCTTCTCCCAGTTCCAGCCAGGAATATGGCATCCTCTCCATTGCAGCTCCCTGTGCAACTGTACAATTCCGTGCAAGTGGGTCCTCGAGACACAGAAGTAGAAGACAGAAAAAAAAGTGGATTTCCCCCGATTCTTCATAGAAAGGGGCCCTTCTTCTCAGGGACAGGTTTTATCTCAGGGTGTTTAGGTGAGTGCAACATTGGTCACACCATAGTAAAGTTGTTTCTCAATTGAGGCTGGCCTCAGGACAGCACCGGAAAGTAAACAGAGAAAAACTAAAACAAACAAGGATTCTACCCCACGCTCTCCCGCTTACAGGGGCCTTTTATTTAACCTGGTGCTCAGGCCACAAAGATGGGCTTCTCTCTGAGTTTTTTTTGACCTTGTCCTGTATACAATTCCCAGTTCAGTCTACCCATGAGTCAAACCCAGAGTATAAAGAGGAAAAATAACCATGAAACTCACTGTTACCATATTGGCTATTCATTAGTTACTGTTTTCTCTCCCCAAATTCACCTATTACTGTAGCCACTTTTCAGAGGCCTTAGGTAGCTGCTTTTTGTACTTTTGTCCAGAGGATTTGTTGTAATCACTGGGAGAGTTAGCCTGCAGTGGCCTTACTCAATCTCAGCTAGAATTAGAAGTCCCCCGACTTTCCCTTTTATTCATTGTTACTCATTTTATTAGGCTTTGGAGAAGAAGTTTTAAGACTTGGCATGGTACTCATCATCATTCCTCAATAGTCTTCCACAATTTCATTTTAAAACAGGATAGGTATTAATCCAAATAAATCAGGGCAGTCTTCTTGTCAACCAGGCATGAAAGGGAAGGGGAGCAGGATACAAAAAGGTTCTCAACACCCATTAAACCCACTGTGAAAGTTAATTTTACGTCTTGTCTTGACTGAGCTCAGGGATGCCCAAAAAGCTGGTAAAACATTATTTTGGGGTGTGTTCCTAAGGGTGTTTCCAGAAGAGACTAGCATTTGAATCGGTAGACCAAGTGAAAAAAGACTGCCCTCACCAATTCAGGTGCATCAATCCAATCTGCTGAGGGCCTGAACAGAACAAAAAGGCAGAGGAGGAGAGAACTGGCTTTCCATTTAAGCTGGAACATCATATTCTCCTGCCCTCACACATCAGCACTCCTGGTTCTCAGGCCTTCAGGTTTGGACAGGAACTACTCCACTGGCTTTCCTGGGCCTCCAGCTTGCAGACAGCAGGTTATAGGACTTAGCCTCCATGATCATGTAAGCCAATCCTTCGTAATAAATCTTCCGTGCATCCACATATCTATGGGCCATCTATACATATCTATAGGATATATATAATGATATATGGAGAGAATGGAGAGACAGCTATAGATACATCCATATATCTATATCCTATCAGTTCTGTTCTCTGGAGAAACCTGACTAATACACCCCCATTTCTCCACTTCTTCCTATGTGTGACTGTTTTCTTTAGATAGGGAGAGAGATAAATAATCTTTATGATCCAAGCCCCCTGACGGAAGAGAAGAAATTATTATCCTTTGCTTACTTCATGCAACAAATTTTTATGCATGCCCAACACATGCAGGGCACTAACACATGCAGGGCACTAACACGCGCAGGGCACTAACACGCGCAGGGCACTAACACATGCAGGGCACTTCTCCAGCAATTGATGATACAAAGTTAGAGGAGACATGGTTTTGCTCTCAAGGAGCTAACAAACAGTAGAGAGGGTAGAAAAACATAAACAAATCATTACAGTAAGTGTATTAACTACTAGAATAGGGGTGATTAGAACAACAGAGGAGACAATGACTGGTCTGTCAAGGACAGGGAAGTCAATGTGTATAATGATGTTTAAGCGGCTGGAAAAGGAAAGAGGGTGACTACTGGCATAGGGAGAAACATGTGCAAAGACACAGGGTATCAAATGGCAGAATGAGTCTGGGAAATGGCAGAACTGAAATGCCCCAGGAATACCAGTACAGAGGTGACAGGCAGAAGAGGAGCAGTGACCTCTGGTAAAGGGTAAAATGGGGTACTGAGAGATGGGAGGAAAGCCAAGGATGGTAAGGATGGTAGAACTTCAAGGATTGCCCAACCGTGTTAAAACACATCAAGTAAAATGTGGACTGAAAACTGACTTTTGGATTTTGCAATTAAGAGGTTACTGGAGATCTGTGGGAGAGAAGTTTTACTATAGTGGTGACTAAATCAAATTATAATAGAATCTCATTTCCTTTCTTGTTCTAAACCAAGTCCTGGCAGTAACTCCTCAGATGTAATATTCAGGGACAGCAGCACTATTCAAGTAGAAAAACTGTTTCAGGCTTGAATATCTCTTACCAAGTAAGTGGATGAACATCTGAGTTCCCCGAGGAACCTCAGAATATTATCCCCCCCTTACCCAAATCCTCACAGTACCCCAACAATTGATTTCAAAACTGCCTGCCAGATAATAGTTTCTACAACCTCTTTATTTCTTCCTAAATCGTGATCTATGAAGTGTTCATTTTAATTTCTGAGACTAGGGATGTAACTTACCACATACCCTAATACCCACATACTGATACCCTAATCTATGCCCCCTCCCCCCACTAGTCACTGCTACTCCCTAATGTGAGTGCTAGATCCTTCCTCAGGACCCCATTCTAGACTTCTAAGCAATCTTCAGATGCACTTCCCTGGGTTTGTCTCATCAGACAAGGGTAAAACAATATGACCAGACTGTCAATACTTAACCATCCTTAACTAACTAAATCTCATGTACCCGGCCGGTGTGTCTCAGTGGTTGAGCATCAACACATGCACCAAGAGGTCACCGGTTTGATTCCCGGTCAGGGTACATGTCCGGGTTGTGGGCCCGATCCCCAGTGGGGGGCATGCAGGAGGCGGATAATGGATGTTCTCTCTCATCGATGTTTCTAGCTCTCTCTCACTCTCCCTTCCTCTCTCTCTAAAATCAATAAAGAAAAAAAAATTTGTCTTAAAAAAACTGAGGTGTACATTATATACAATAAAAATGCACAGCTTAAGTGCTCAGTTAGATGACATTTAGCAATTGTGATCACCCATGTAACCTTCATTCAAAATAAAATACTGAACATCTCCATCATCTCAGAAAGTTCTCTTGTGCCTACTTGCAGTCAATTCCCCCCAACCCACCAGACTCTGGTTTCTAGCACCACAGCTGAGTTTTGGCTGGTCTTAGAATTACATAAGTAGAATCACCTGTTTTCTTCTGCTCCAACATAATGTTTTAAAAAGTTACTTGTGCTGTTGCCTGAATCAGCAATTTGTTCCTTTTTATTGCTGAGTAGTAGTCCACCGTACTAATATACCCCAATTTGTTTATCCATTCACCTGTTGATGAACTTTTGGGTTGTTTTCAGTGTAAGGCTATCACAAATAAAGCTGCTATGAAATTCTTGTAGTCTCTTTTGTGGCCATATGTTTTTATTTTTCTTGGGTAAATATCTAGCAGTGGCATTACTGGTCACAGAGCAGGTATGTTTAAGAAACTGACAGACGTTTTCTAAGGCGAATGTACCATTCATATGGATGAAAAAGGGATTCTATGGAAAGTAACTTTACAGGGTGATCTGATCATAAATTCCTAATTGGGCAGGTCATGGTGGGTAGTCACACCCCAGGCATATAATTTTTTTTAATAAAAGGTTTATCTTTGCTTTAAGCAAGCCCTGGCCATAGTTTCTGTGCATCTAGGTTAACACACCTTTGAAATGAGTCTAACTGCCCTCAAGAGAGCACACAATCTTGTTAACCATCCTGTAATCCAATCCCCACCTTCATGTAATCTTCCTTACCCTCCCTCAATTTCAAATGCATAAAAGAAACGGCAAGACTGTTTTTTGCTGGAGCAGCAATTTTCAACTGGTGTGCTGTAAGAATTTTTTTTTTTTTAAGTTTGTGGTTCTTCCATTATTGATTTTTAGAGAGAGAGGAAAGGAGAGGGAGGGAGAGATAGAAACATCTATGAGAGAGAACACTGACTGGCCACCTCCTGCATGCCCCTCTCTGGGGATCTGGCCCACAACCTGGGCATGTGCCCTGACCGGGAATCGAACCAGCGACCTCTTGGTGCATGGTCGACGTTCAACCACTGAGCCACACTGGCCGGACTGCAAGAATTTTTAAAACATGCAATACCTGACTTTAGTCAGGGATACTGCCCTCTTTGCCTTTAGATTATCAAATAAAAAAATGATAACAGCCAACACAATAGCTGTCTGGTGTGAATGAATCAAAATTACACCTATTGCCCTGGACGGTTTGGCTCAGCAGTTAAGAGTGTTGGCTCGCAGATCAAAAGGTCTTGGGTTCGATTCCCAGTCAGGGCCACATGTCTGGGTTGCAGGTTCGATCCCCGGCCCCAGTTAGGGTCATTTGAGAGGTAACCAGTCGGTGCGTCTCTTTCACATTGATGTTTCTCTCTCTCTCTCTCTCTCTCCCTCCCTCCCTTCCACTCTGTCTGAAAATCAATGGAAAAAATATCTTTGAATGAGGATTAACAAAAAAATAAAATAAATTAAAAACAAAATTATGCCTATTTTTATTGTCAGATCAGCAAAAATACATTTTTTTTTGGTGTGGTGCAGAATTTTAGTAGTTTACATGCCATGAGATGAAAAAGGTTGAAAATCAGTACTCTGAAGCATTTATGATCATTCTCCCTGCATATGTTGTCAGTTTAGTTCAAATAAACTCTTAAAAAAAAATTCTCTACAGGTTTGAATGTTCTTACGTCAGCACTACATTTCTACCTACCATAATGTCTGAGGAATTTCAACTGTTCCATATACTTGGTGTCGAAGAAGGCTTTTTTATTTGAATATTGTCAGGCTTTGTTATTTTAACCATTCTAGTGGGTATGGAATAACATCTCAGTGAGGTTTTAATTTGCATTTTCCTAATAACTACGTACATTTCCATGTGCTTATTGGCCACCAATATATATTCAGCTGTGAAGGGCCGGACTTCAGGTTTTCTTAATCTCCTTGGTTTCTTACCAAGCTAATACGATTATCTATGTGTGTAGAATGGTCATCTACTATATTAGTTTTCTACTCCTGCTGAAACAAATGACCACAGTTAGTGTCTTAAAACAACAAAAATGTTTTATTTTATGGTTCTTTGGGTTAGAAGTTCAACCCAGGTCTCACTGGGCTAAAATAAAACCACTGTGTCAGCAGAACTACACCCCTCTCATAGGCAAAACTGACCCCGACATGCATCTTCACCCCATTCCAAAAATCCCCCAAATCTCAACATATTACAGTGTGGATGAAAAGGGGCTACATACTAAATCTGACAACCTCAGGTGAGGCCTACATGGCGGGCCTTACAGACTCAGAGAACTCTGAAATGAAAACTTTCTAGTGAAAAGCAGTTCATGGCAGGCAGTCATGACCTAAGGCAATATTTTTGCCTAACAAAGGTCAATTTTCACTTTAACTGAGCCTATCTGTTGTCTTTTTAAAAAAATAATTGTTATTGATTTTTTGAGAGAGAGAGGAAGGGAGAGAAACATGTATGAGAGAGAAACACTGATCGACTGCCTCCTGCACGCCCCCTACTGGGGATCCAGCCCACAACCTAGCATCTAACCAGGAAGCTCAATCCACTGAGCCACACCAGCTGGGCTGTCTGTTGTCTTTTTGCATCTAGGATAGCATACCTGGAATTACAAAGTAATTTCCTTCCTTCCCTACCCCACTCCTCAAAGCACAACCACCAGAGCAGAGACCATAAATCCCCTCATTGTTATTAGGTTACCAGGTTAATTGTTGACTGTTAACTATCCTGTACCCACCTGTGTAAAAGAAGTATGTATCTATCATTTTACTTTTTATCCAATCCCAGAGGTCTCCCAAACCCCCACTTTGCTTTCTCCCACCTTCCTAGTTTATCACCAATGGATTTCATGGAATCCACTACATCTCTTTTTATTATTGTCATGTAATAAAATAAGGTGCAAAACTGCCATTTTCCAGAGCATTTTCTCTCATTGAGGTTTTGCTTCCCGATAATTGTTGTCAGTTTGGCTCAAATAAATTCATAAAAATTCTTACAGGTTTGGACACTTCTTATGTTGATATTTACTTGGCGTAGTTGGCAGGTTTCCAAAGAAGCCCACCCAGGATCACCTTGCCAACCCAGACTTGAGCTAGGTACCAGCAGGGGCCCCTTGTGCCCCACCAGCTCCTAGTTTTGCATCGGGTGGACTTGGGAGTTTTGCTTGGAATTCCAGACCTCCCCGTTTTAAGGTAAGAAGCCCTGATTTTAATTTAAGCTGTTTTTGTTTGTTTTTTAATCCTTGAGGTGCAACTCAAGGTTAAGGGTTGAGAGGACCCAAGCTAAGGCAGGACTGGAGGGAAAATGGTTTTTAACTTTGGTTTTTCAATTGATATTAATTTCTGAGAGTCTGAACAAAAAATTTTTGCTGGATAAATGAGAACCTAACCTCATTCAGCTCTGAAGATAAGGGGCATTTCCTCCCTCCAGCCCAAATCTCGGGTATTCTTAGGTGACTAAGAATCTTCATGGAGGTGTCAGGGGGCATCCACCACAACATGCAGGAGCCCCGTGGGGAATTCCAACTCAACTGTAACTAAATCATTGATTTGTCGGGGATGTGCATATAAAGGTTGGTCACCTAGAGCTCCAGTCCTCACAGCTGTATTAGACAGCCAGGGAGAAAAATTGAGGCACACAAGAGGGTTGGTGCAACTCAGGAGGCATGAGCCCCATGGAGCTCAACCCATAAGCAGCATACCTTGACCCACTACACTAGAGTCTGAAATTCAGACTCTACAGATCCCAAAAATAAAACTAAAATTAACATGGGAAATCCTGCCTCCAAGGCTGGAAACTCCCAGCCCCCAGCCCCATTAATACTCCTGCTAGGAAGCCTTTTCTTGCAAGTACTTTAAAGAAATGAGACAATTTAACCAGAAATGATATCAACTTAAAATGGCCAAAATGCAGTTTTCTTTCAGCACTTAAATTAACTATTTGCATGCAAAATTACAATATGCCAGCCTAAAATTAAACTGAATGAATAGTAAGCATATTTTGATTTGGAAATCAGAAGCTTTTAGGAGGAGCACAGATAAATTCTTAAAAAATAAGAAATTTCAGAGACCGTTTCTGAACTAAAGAAGGCTCTGAAGCTAATAAATGCCAACTCCTCATTCTTCCCCCTTCCATAGCTCCTCCACTATATTTGCTCTCTGGGCTTTCTTGTCCGGACTTGCCCTCCCCTTCCCTTCTTCCTTTCCCTCCTATCTTCTCTGTATCTCCTCCACTATCACTCCCTATTGACCTAAGGGAAAACAGGAATTCCGACAAGGTTAATCCAGGAATTCCAGCAGCTCCCTTTAGAGAAAAGCTGGTCTCAGGCAGAGAGGAACCAGCAACTGTTCCCCAGTCTTCTCCGGGACACTGGAGGGTTTGCAACGGAATTTAATTTAACTGTTAGAACATGTAATCCTGGCTATTCTGACCTATTCCAATTAATATACCTACTCTAGGAGCAAGGCAACAGAATTGCTAAATAGTGTTTGCTGGGAAACTGTAGAGGACTCTATAGAAAGCCAAAAGGATTATAGGAAACTGAAATAGGATTTAGAAAGAGAAAAAAAGAAAGAGACACAAGCATAAGTTTGCTCTAAGGGTGTTTCCCCTTCTCTTTACAAAGAGTTTAGGAAAAATTAAAATTACCATAAAAAAGAGGTAAATTACTAAGGCCCTTGAAATACTGGGGCTACTTTATCTGTTTTTAACCATACCTAACTTAGTTGGAGTAAAGCTTCTGTGCAAATGGTAGGGACATCTAATCAACCAATGCCTGTTTTTAAATCACAACCTGTCCCCTTCCAACTAGGAAATGTTACAGGACAATATATTACTTATTTTTACTGATCAAATCTGCCTCAGTTCACCTGATAGGGCAAGATTCTCTTGAGACCAATGATGCTCACATTTCCTTTTTCCAGAGGGGTGAAATGTATTTAGAAATAAATAAATCAGATACTGAACCAATTGGGAAAATGAATTTTTTTTTTAAATGATTTTAAAGAAAGCTCCCTCCACAAGAGGAAGTGAACACTTGTTATAGGATGTTCCAATGCAACTACAAGCCTTTTCTAGTCATTGATATCCTTTATGCATGAGCTGAAATTAAGCCCAATATACAAGATTACTTTTTAAGAGGGGCTTATAATTCCATGTATGAGCCCCTGTAATTCTCCTATCCGTCCAGAAAGGAAACTCAATGGAAAAGAATGGAGATTTGTACAGAATCCCACAGCTATAAATGAAACAGTTATTCCCAAACATCTTGTAGTTCCAAATCCACATAACCCATTATCAGCTATTCCTGTGACTGCCAATATTTTTCAGTAACAGATTTATGTAGTGCCTTTTTCAGCATTCCAACAGGAAAAGACAGTCAATACCTCTTCACTTTCATGTGGGATGATTACAAGTTTACTTGAACAGTAATGCCCCAGGGATATACAGAGAGTCTCGCTTATTTCTCTTAGATACTAAAAGCTGATTTAAATGATGTTAAATTTTTTCTAGAGATTTCACTCTAACCCAATATGTGAATAATTTACTTTCATGCTCTAGGACATTACTAGATTCCCAACAGGACACAATTTACTATTACAATAGCTAGCTGTGAAAGGACATAAGGTCTCAAAGGATAAGCTTCAATTTTGCTTACCTCAAGTATAATACCTTGGCCATCTCATATCTAAAAATGGGCTACATGAACTCCGAAAGACTCAGAGAAATCCTATCTTTGTCTCTTTCAAAAACAAAAAAGCAGCTTAGAGGGTTCTTGAGTCTGACTGGATATTGTTGCAATTGGATTCCAAATTTTTATTAATGGCTCAGCCTCTGTATGTCCTATGAAAGTCAAATTGACCTGATCCAATTTAGTGAAACCCAGAAGGGACACAAGCTATAAAATCTCTAAAGAATTATCGAAAGCTTCCACTCTGGGACAACTTAATTATAAACTTTCTAACTTTTTAAACATGAAAATAAAGTAGTTTTAACTTAAAAATATACAGATCATCAGAGACCCATAGGATATTATAGTCAGCAACTAGACTCGGTAGCCAAAGGGCTCCCTCCCTGCATGACAGCCATCTCTGTAGACATGCTGTGTGAGCAAACAGAAAAGATACGGGCTCTCCTTTATATTCCTCATTCTGCGGCATCTCCACCGAATTCTCATCACACTCAACACTTCTGTCAGTCAACTGGCTCTTGCCTTCTGCATGTAATTTTACTTGAACTCAATGAAACAGTCTTAACCCAGCAGCTTTGCTACCTTCTTAGCAGGACGAAGACATCCATGATTGTGTTTTGCTTACTGACCACCTTCTTGTTCCTTGGAATGGTTTATAGGAAACTCCATGATAATGTCGACTTAATTTGGTTGGATCTTAATTACAGATGGAACTTTGAAAGATAAACAGGTGTGTTACCTAGCTCAATATGCAATAACTTCCATGGAGGACATAATTGAAGGTTCTTATCTGCCTGAATAAGATCTGCCCAACAAGCCTAATTAATTTTTCTAGCTCATATTTGTCAATTGGTCAAAGGTCAAAGAGCCATATTTACACTGATAGTAGCTATGTCTTTGGTGTAGCTCAGACCTTTAGAATATTGTTGAAGTACCAAAGCTTTTTATTTTCTCAGAGCAGCCCACAGAGAATGGAAAATAGGTTGTAAAATTATTAGATGTCATACAGAACTGAAACAATTGGCAATTATCAAAAATTCCAGGACTTTCTAAAACTGCCACCATGGAAGCAAAAGGAAATTATTTAGCTAATGCTGCAGCTAGACAGGCAACATTAAACAGCCAAATTATCCAGACCCAGAATTGCTCCTTGCTTCCTATTAAATTAGTGAAAGAAGAAAAGAAAACTCTTATAGTTCTAATGGACGGCTGCAGAAGAGAATATGACAACAAAAAGGGGGAACCTTTGTCCCAAGCAAACAGATATGATTTGGACCCAATCAAAGACCAATCTCACCTACAGGGGCTTAATTACTTATACTTTAACACGTACATAAGCTAAAACACTGGGTCCTAAAAAAATAATTTCATGAAGTAAACAATATTATTACTGCTATTGTAACTCATAAAGTGTATAGCAGGTATTCTATCTGTCCAAATGTAACCCTGGAAAATCATTCCACAGGTCCCAAGGACATTTCCCACTTCCTTTAGATCTATTTGAGATGTGGTAATTGGACAGCTTTAATGGTAGGTAAATTATTAGGGGGAAAAACAATTAATTCCCAATTGGGAAATTCCCTCTGAGTTACAGTGACTGAGGGACTCATTTTACTGGGCAAATAATACAATCCATTTGTAATATTTGGCCTATTCTACAGTATTTTCATTATGCCTATCACCCCCAGTTCTCTGGATTGGTGGAACATACAAATGGTACAATTAAAACTCAACTAGATATATTTTCAGAAGCTTTTAATCTTCCTTGGCCAAAAGCTCTCCCTATACTAATCCTCAACCTGAAATCTACTTCTTTTGACAAAGAGAGCCTTTCTCTTTATGAAACACTCACCAGCCACTCTATAAATCTAGATTAAGGAACATATGATTTAGGCTTCTTTACTAAAAGAAGACATTCAGCATTATTACCAAGGGCTCATTAACCAGCTTATAGGGCCTGATAAATGAGTGACATTCATTTTACAGTACGCTTCTGGGAGACAAAGACTTTAAAGACCACCACTTACAACCAGGAGATTTTTGTCCTTTGGAAAAGACATTAGAGTTAAAGACTCTCTCCAACATTACTTGAAGGGACCTTATCAGGTGCCTAATCACAAATGGACACCTGCCCCCGTTTCTGACATTTGCCTCCACCTACAGTGGAGATCAAAGATTTCTCAAGGATGAGAAGTCGCCGACATTGGAGATAGACAGCTATCCCGAGACATCAACAAGGCCTGGATACCCACAAACTGATGATGAACTTGGTTTGTTCAATTGTCTTTACCTGTCTGCTAATATTAATAATAATTATTATTATGATACTTGTTCTTTAGGCTTTTCTCAAACCTTGTGTATACAGTGCAACTGTTAATAATTGCTGAAGGTGTATAAAATAATTTTTGTGTTATAATATTCTTTTTAAAGTTTCTTTTTTGACATTTAGAAGAAATGCTATTGCAAATAGAGAAGAATGTGTACATTTTTAAGAGAAGTTAAAAGAAAATAGTTTGTCCTAATAAGTTGGTTATTTTTGAATGAATAAAAAGAGACAAACTAAGAACAGGGAAGTTGTAGAAAGTTAGTGGAAAATGAAAATTAAGAAAGGAATTTTATATACAGGGTGGGGCAAAGTAGGTCTACAATAGTTCATATGGAAAAATAATATAATAAATAATAATAAAAGAACAGCCCTGGCTGGGTGGCTCAGTGGGTTGGAGCGTCGTCCCGTATACAAAAAGGCTGTGGGTTCAATTCCCAGTCAGGGCACATACAGGAGGCAACCAACTGATGTTTCTCTCTCACATCAATGTTTCTCTCTTTCTCTCCCTTCCTCACTCTCTAAAATCAATGAACATATGCTCGGATGAGGATAATAAATAAATAAATAATACAAGAATAAATCACACTAGAGCAGAGACCACAAATCCCCTCATTTGTTATCATGTTGTTGACTGTTAACTATCCTGTACCCACCTATGTAAAAGAAATATGTGTCTGCCCATCTGGTGTGGCTCAGTGGTTGAGCGTCGACCCATACACCAAGAGGTCGCCAGTTCGATTCCTGGTCAGGGCACATGCCCGGGTTGTGGGCCAAATCCCCAGTGGGGGGCATTGGGGAGGCAGCCAATCGAGTTCTCTCTCATCGATGTTTCCATCTCTCTCCCTCTCCCTTCCTTTCTCTCTAAAATCAATAAAGAAAAAAACAATTAAAAAGAAATATGTGTCTATCATTTTACTTTTTATCCAGTCCCAGAGGTCACCCCCACTCCCACCCTCAGCTTTGCTTTCTCCCACCTTCCAAATCTATGACCAACGGATTTCATGTAACCCACTCACACCTTTTTTTATTGTAATGTACAAAATAAACTAGAAAACTGCCATTTTCCGGAGCATTTTCTCAATCCATTGAGGTTTTGCTTCCCAACAGTTGTCATCAGTTTGACTGAAATAAACCCATAAAAATTCTTACAGGTTTGGACATTTCTTATGTTGACAACAGCATCAATGCAAAGTCCAAATCCCGTCTAAATTTCACTCCAAAGTCCCAATCATATCATCAAAATCAACCAAATGAGGTATGGGTGAGACTGGGTATAATCAATCAATCCTGAGGCAAAATTCCTCTCCACCTGTGCACCTGTAAAGCTAGAAGTTCTGGGCTCCCAAAATACAAGGAAGGGACTGCCACAGGACAACAGATATCATCGTCCTTGTTCAAAAAAGAGGCAAATGGAAGGATGGCAGGAAGGAAAGAAGGAAAAGTCACTGGTCCCATGCAAATTTGAAATCTAGACAGGCAAACAGGGAAAGGGGTCAAGTCCTGGGCAGAATTGTCTATACTCAGCTCCACCCTCTGGGCCTACACCTCTGCCCTTGGAGCCGCCCCTCCAGGTTATAAAGGCCAGTGCTTCCTGCCTGTAGAATTTGGGGCTCTGACAGCCTTCTTTCACTTCATCCTCTTTCTGTTCCTTTTAGTCCAAACTGGCAGTGTGGCTGCTCACGGAAGATTCTCAAGAGCCTGTGGGACTACAACACGCGCACAGAGACTCACTCCGCTAGACAAGAGGCTCCTCAGAAATCTTGCCTAGATAATCCCATCTCTGGTTTTGGCTTCTGCTTAGAAGCTGAGGGAATCTATAAGTCACACCCTTGATCTCTTCAGAGTGTTTTGTGTGAATGAACACTCGGACCTTTGAATCTTTCTGAGGTTTTAGCAAAACGCTGCAGAGTAAGGCCTTTGACTTTCTCTAGAACACATTTTCCTACCGGATCTCTTGATTTTAGCTTCCTTTGCCATTTAGTAGGCTGAGAATTTCCAAAAATCAAGAACTCCTGGTTCCTTTTTCTTTCTTTTTTTAGGTATAACTGACATATAACATTATATTGGTTTCAGGTATACAACATAATGATTTGATTTTTGTAAAGAACTCCTGGTTCTTGTTTAACAGATTTCTCTTCAACTTATTTCTCTATTCTCAAATTTACTATAAGTAACAAAAAGAAACCAGGCTGAACCTCAACACTCTGGAAATCTCAGTGAAATACCCAAATTCATTGCTTAGAAGTCCTGCTTGCCACATAACTGCAGGACACAATTCCACTAAGCTTTCTGTCACTATATAACAAGGATCCCCTCTCCTCCAGTTTCTGACACCTTCCTCATTTTCTTCTGAGCCTTCACCAGCAGGGCCTTTATGGCCCATATTTATACCAACAGTCTGGTCACAAGGATTTGTGTATTCTCTACGGTGATAAATGTTTTCTCCATCCTGCTCCCCACTTCTTTCTCAGTCTGCAAAGTTATTAGCATCCACATTTCTATTAACAGTCTGTCCAAGTCAATGCAGGCTTTTTCTACCATGAGCCTCAAAATACTTCCAGCAGCACCCCACTTCCAGGTACCAAAATCTCTATTAGTTTTCTTTCCCTTTTTTCTAGCTTTGAGATATAATTGACATATAACATTGTATAAGTTTAAGGTATATGACATATTGACTTGCTACACTTCTATACTGCAAAATCTATTAGTTTTCTATTGCTGGTGTAACAAATTACCACAAATCTAAAGGCTTAAGACAACATTCATTTTTTACCTTACAGTTCTGTAAGTTACAAGTCCAGTACAGGTCTCACCGGGCTAAAATCAAGGTGTCAACAGGGCTGCAGTCCCTTCTGAAGGCTGTAGGGGTGAATCCATTTCCTTGCCTTTTCCACCCAAAACAAAAGTCCTTGGTTCAAAGCCCCCTTCCCCATCTCCAAATCCATCAATATTGCATCTCTCTGACCCTGCTTCCACCAACACATCTCTTTACTGACCCTTTCCTCCTGCCTCCCTCTTCCACTTTTAAGGACCCTTATCTTTACATTGGGCCCACCTGGATAACCCAGGCTACTCTCCCTATCTGCTGATCAGCAACTTTCATATCCTTCCACAGTGTAATGTAACATATTCACAGGTCTTGGGAATCAGGATGGGGATATTTTTGCAGAGGAGGGGGGCATTATTCTGCCTACTACATTTACTAACCACTTAAAATGAACCAGAAACCAACTAAGGCAGCCTAATAAGACTCAGAGGGAAGTGTTAACAGCTAAACAAACAAATAAAAAAACCTCAATCAATAGTTGACTAATCTATTTTTAATGTTTCCAATATTTAGTGATGCTTGCAATCTAAGTGAAGAGTTCCTATTTCTTTCTTGTGGCAGACACTGTTCACTGGCTAATCCAATACCTATTTTCAACTCCTTCCTCCTTGCCTGCCCCTAATACTTGGGTTATAAAAGCTAAATACTCTCTTGGACTCCTAAGGATAGTCATATAACACAGCTGTGCCAAATGAAATCTAAAAACGCCTTGGGAAAAGCTACTGCATACCTGATAAAAGAGGCAGATGGTGCTGGCCTCCCTGGCCCCTTTCCCGGGACCCCCCCACCTTGGATGGTGCACTGCCAGTAATTCAGGCATGTATTCTGCAATAATGTGAGAATGTCCACAAGAATTCAAGAGACACCAGCCCTGCCACTGTCAAACTACTGAACCGACACCAGCTACTCTGGGCTTATTTTGTTTCAGTGACTATGTACATCTGCCTTGCTGTTATTTTCAGCTAAAAGCGCTGGAAATTGCAACTACATTCAACACAACTGCTGGTGAGACATAAGCACCCTCCTCCAAAATTTATTTTGTTTTACAAAAACCATATTCACATAAATGAGTTATAATTAAGAAGGCAATTATTTTTTAAATAACATCTGTTATGTATTTTACAACTCTAAATTATACATAATCATTCTAGGACATTTGGAAATTATCAAAAGTTAAAGAAAATAAATAGCCACAATCCCAAATATCCAGAAATAACCTCCTGGTAATATATCATTGTATTTCCATCACATATTTTTATAGATATACATAATATATTTTTAAAAGTGAGACTATATGGAATACACAGACTTGAATTCAAGTCTCATTCAGCACTTTATTGAGGACTTTTCCACATCATTTCAAAAATATTTTCAAAAACTTTAAAATCAGATTATGAAATGTGATTAACTAATTTTTAACAATGGTAGACATTTAAGTTGTTGTATCCTTTTTGCTAGTGTAAACAGTGTTGCAGTGAACATCACTGTATATAAGTCTTTCTGTGCTCCCTCTGATTATTTTCTGAGCACTGTTGCATAGATGTGGCATTACTGGGTCAAAGGGATAAACCCATTCAGACATTCAACAAAAGCTGCCAAACTGCTTTCTAGAAAAATTGAATGAATTTATTATTCTACTTTCTACATAAAAAATGTCTGTCTCCCTTTACAAGTACTGACTGTCTTTTTTCCTTTTTGCCAATTTGATGAGTAAAAATATCGTAACTAATTCTCAAGTTAATTTATATTTTCTGGTTACTAGTGAAAATAACTATTTGAAGGTATTTTGATCCTTTATATAGTTGTTTTATGAATTATCACTTGGAATATTTTAAAATATAAGAGTTCTTTCTATTGCAAATATTTTGATGTACTTATAAATATTTCATTTCAGTGTATCACAACTCTTTAGTTTTGTTTATATATTTTTATAAACATTTAAAATGTAATCATAACTATTAGCATTATCCTTTGTGACTTCTTTCTTTGTGTTATCAGGTAGGGATGGTTTTTACATAATGATACCATATTTCAGAAACGAATGCTTTAAGGCATATTCTTTTACATTTCTATTGACTTTCTTACAGTCTAACAAGTAAAATTAATATCAAGAGAACAACAAATTCCACTAAATACATAAGTATCCCACCCTAGGTTTTGACCATTCACATACCTGCTTGTGACAATGATGACATCCTCAGAGATGTTAGCCATTTCTTTGATGGTAAGGTAGCACATTCTTCTCAATGTTTGCTGAAATTATTCATAAAAGTCAACAGATTATTCCTAAGAAAATAGTTTTCTAAACTGTTTGAAGTGAGGACCCCAAGTAAATATATTTAGAAAGGTATTCTTAAAAACATTCTCATCCACCCCAAAAAGTCCTTTCAAAAGTATCTGGATGAGAAAATATTCAGAATACAACTATTTCCTAAACACAAGTAATTGCTGCACTGACACTGGAAAACATCTAGACGGCAACTCAAAATGTCAGTTAATTATACAGGCTTTTATGCAAAGAGATCCAAAGTTGGACTCTGACAGTGTGAGTCCAAAGACTTAAGATTTTCTTTTTTTGTTGTTGTTGTTAATCCTCACCTAAGGATATTTTTCCACTTTTATTTTTTAGAGAGAGTGGAAGGGAGGGTGGGGGGAGAGAGAGACAGAAACATCGATGTGAGACAGATACACTGATTGGTTGCCTCCCGCATAACCCCGACTGGGGCCGGGGATCAAACCTGCAACCCAGGTACATGCCCTTGACCAGGAATAGAACCTGAGACACTTCGGTCTCCAGGCCAATGCTCCAACCGCTGAGCCAAACCAGACAGGGCTCTTCTTTTTTTTTTTAATATATATAATTTTTCTTTATTCATTTTAGAAAGAAAGGAAGGGAGAGGGAGAGAGATAGAAATATTGATGAGAGAAAACACTGTCTGGCTGCCTCCTGCATGTCCCCCACTGGGGATCGGGCCCACAACCTGGGCATGTACCCTGACCGGGAATCGAACTAATGACCTCTTGGTGCATGGGTCGATGCTCAACCACTGAGCCATACCAGCTGGGCTTTTTAAAATTTCTTATTGTTGACTCTATTACAGATGCCCCTCATTTTCCCCCTCTTTGCCTCCCTCCACTCTGCCCCCTGCCCCCAGGCCTTCACCACATTATTGTCTATGTCCATGGGCTACACATATATGCATATAAGTTCTTTGGTTGATCTCTTGCCATCCTCCTTACTCCCCTCCCCTCCGAGATCTGTCAGTCTGTTCCATGTTTCCATGCCTCTGGTCCTATTTTGTTCGTCAGTTTATTTTGTTCTTTAGATTCCACATGTAAATGAGATCATGTGATATTTGCTTTCTCGGACTGGCTTATTTTGTCTGTTAAAGGCTTGTCCTAGAAAATGTATTTTAAAAATTCTTTAAAAATATATATGGAGAGACGGGCAGACTGCATTTTCCTCAGTTCAGCATACACAGATGTTGTTCCTTAAAGTACTTGTGGTTGTATAACCAACTCCCACTCCCATTTTCAATTATCAAGATTTCTAGATACCTGGATCTAAAATAAGTGTTAGCCTAACAATAATAAAGTTTTGTCTATCTTTCCTCCTCACCTGGATATCTGATTTATTCACACACTGTGGGCATTGGTTCCTCTACCAGGGGTGGGGAACCTTTTTTCTGCCAAGGGCCATTTGGATATTTATAACATCATTCGAGGGCCATACAAAACTATCAACTTAAAAATTAGCCTGCTATATTTGGTCAGGCTAATTTGGTGAGGTGTGTAAAGTTAGCAGGTATTGATTTCACGGGCCTTACACAGCCCGAGGGCCAGACAGACGGTCACCACCCCTGCAGCCTGTCTAGCCTCCTTCTCTACCAAGTAACATCAAAACTCTTATAAGTAGTGAAATTCAAATACATCAGACCCAGCTCCAGAGTCCAAGCTTTAGAAAGAATCTAGAGGAGACTACTGAGCCCATTAAGAAAAGGAAACAAGGGAGTGAGGATTCTCATGGTAATTAAACACACACCAAAAAACACCCCGAGAAAGAGAAAGCCAGTACAGGGCAGATGAACGAGGCAGATACACCCATATGAAACTACTATGAGAAGAAAACAGAAAATAAAAATAAATTTGTCCCCTTCCCTGAAATAAAAATCTACCATGCAGCAGAATAAAACTGAAGATACACAAACTTAAAACCACATTTCAACTACTACCTTACAGCACCAAAGTGACTAACATTTTTTAAAGTGATAATACTAAGTGTTGACAAAGATAGGCTCATAACTACTAAACAAATACACAGGGATGCTAAATAAAATAGGAACAAAAATTTAAATATGTAGCCAAGGACACAAATGAAGGGCAATTCAGAGGAGCCCAAAATGGAAAAACAAACAACTCCTAGCTACAGAAGTACAAAGCCAGGGTCCTACTGGCATGGGATAAAGTATCTAAAGTAAAGGACGGATGAAATTCTGAAAGGTATATTCTTCAGGCACATGGAAAATTATTCTAGATAACAACCTAGAAGTATAGCAAGGAATGAAGAGTAAAAAGAAAAAAGTGGTAAATAGTAATAAGACAGTGTGGTATTGGCAAAAGAATAGACAAAATAGATCAATGGAATAAAACAGACCACCCAGAAATACACCCACATAAATACAGTCAACTAATCTTTGACTAAAGAGAAAAGGCCATACAATGGCGCAAAGACAATCTCTTCAACAATGGTACTGAACAACTGGACATCCACATGCAAAAAAATAAATCTAGTCACAGACCTTACACCCTTCACAAAAATTATTCAAAATGGATCACAGACCTAAATGTAAGATGCAAAGCTGTAATACTTTTAGAAGAAAACCTAGATGACTCTGGATATGGTGATGACTTTTTACATGTAATACCAAAGGCATGATCATAATACAAATAATTGAAAAGCTGGCCTTTATTAAAATCAAAAACTTTTCTGAAAAATACAATGTCAAGAGGATGAACAAGCCACAGACTGGGAGAAAATACTTTCAGAACACATAACTGAGAAAGGACTGTTATCCAAAATACACACACACACACACACACACACACACACACACACACCTCTTAAAAAGTCAAAAATAAGAAAAACAACCTGATTTGAAAATGGGCCAAAGACCTTAACAGACACCTCACTTTAAAAGAAGATATACAGATGGTAAGTGAGTATATAAAAAGATGCTCCACACATCATATGTCATCAGGGAAAGAAATTAAAATGAGATACCACTACACTCCTAATAGAATGGCCAGAATCCAGAACACTGACAACACCAAATGTTGATGAGGATGTAGAACAACAAGAACTCTCCTCCATTGTTGGTGGACATAAAAATGGTACAGTCACTTTGTAGGATGTTCTAGTGGTTTCTTACAAGATAAACATACTATTACTATATGATCCAGCAATAGTGCCCCTTGGTATTTACCCAAAGGAGTTAAAAACTTATGTCCATGAAAAAAACCTGTATAAGGATGTTTACAGCAGTTTTATTCATAACTTTCAAAAGTTGGAGGGAACCAAGATGTCCTTTAGTAGCTAAACAGATAAATTCTAGTATATCCAGACAACAGAATATGATTCAGCACTAAAAATAAATGAGCCCTGGCTGGCGTGGGTCAGTGGTTAGAGCATCGGCCTGTGCACTGGAGGGTGACAGGTTCAATTTCCCATCAAGGGCACACACCTGGATTGCAGGTTCGATCCTTGGCCTTGGTCAGGGCATATGCAGGAGGCAACCAATCAATGTGTCTCTCTCACATTGATGTTTCTCTCTCTTTCCTCTTCCCCCCTCCCTTCCACTCTCTCTAAAAATCAATGGAAAAAATATCCTCAGGTGAAGATTAACAACAACAACAAAAATAAATAAATGAGCTATCTAGTCATGAAAAGACATGGAGGAAAATTAAATGCATATTAATTACCAAGTGGAAGAAGGCAATCTGAAAAGGCTATATGTTGTACGTATTCAACTATATGGCATTCTAGAAAAGGCAAAACTCTATGTGTTCTCAACTCAGAGAGGTAACTAAGTACCTTTTCAATATGCCCTTCCCAATCTGAGGCCTGTAAACTGCCTCTGGGCAATGAGCTACTGTAATCCTAGGGCTCACCTTGTTTTTCTTTTACTTCAGATTGCAGTCCTGGGATGCCTATTAATCTAATGTCTGAAAACTACTGTGTAATATATTTTGTTTGATCTTCTAGGTATCAATGGTAGCAGGGTAAATCTAGCTCCTTTACTCCAGCATGGCTGGAAGCAGAACAGAAATGTGTTCCTAATATCAAAACATACATGGTAAAAAGAAAAAAGTCACATATAATGAATTACCTAGTCACTCCTTTATTATGTCCAACACTACTCCACTGTAATTAGAGAACACAGTCTATATGATTTCATTCCTTTGAAATTTGTTTCCTTACTTTATGACTCAATATAATCAATTTTTGTAAATATTTTTGTGGTCTTTATTTACATTTAATGTAGATAAATGATGGTCTATATCTACCATCTATTATATGATTTACGTTTGTCCTGCTTCATCTATGTTTCCTTTCTTTCTTTTTTTCCCTCCTTCTTCTGGTTTGAATTTTTAGCATTCTAGTTTTTTACACAATTAGTTTGGAAGAGAAAAACAATAGAGAAAAATCAATGAAACCAAAGCTGGTTCTGTTAAGAGATCAGTAAGTTTATAAACCTCTAGACAAATTTTCCAGGAATAAAAGACAGCAGATACAATTTATTAATATCAGAATGAAAGAAGAGACATCACTACAAATCCCACAAACATTAAAGGAATAAGGGAATACATTTTTGAACAGTTTTATGCCAACAAAGTTCAGCAATTTTGATGAAATAGATAAATTTCTTGAAAGATACAAACTATCAGAGCTCACTCAAGAAGACAAATAATCTATAAATAGCACCATATCTCTTTCTTTGTTAATTCTCACCAAGGATATTTCTCCATTGATTTTTAGATAAGAGTGAAAGGGAGGGAGGGGGAGAAAGAGAAAGTGAGAAAGAGAGAGAGAGAGAGAGAGAGAGAGAGAGAGAGAGAGAGAGAGAGAGATCAATTGGTTGCCTCCCTCAGAATCCCAACTGGGGCTGGGGATCGAACCTGCAACCCAGGTACGTGCCCTTGACCAGAAATCGAACCCGCAACCTTTCAGTCTGTGGGCTAATGCTCTAACCGCTGAGCCAAACCAGCCAGGGCTCTATTTCTTTTTAATGGGTTAACTATCAAAAACCTTCCCACAAAGATTATTTCAATAGTGAACTCCATCAAACATTTCATGAAAAATTAATAATGATTCTGCAAAAACTCTTTCAGAAAGCGGAAGAGAAAGAAAAATGTCCCAATTCATTTTATGAGGCCAGTATTTTCCAGTTACAAAACCCAGACAAAAACATCACAAGACTAGACATCAATATATTTCATGACCAGAGACTCAAAAATCCCTAACAAATTTTAACAGAAACCAAAGATTTTACATTTTTCAGGAAAATAGATAAATGCATCTCACCATATCAATATAAAGAAAAAAAGAATCGAATGGTTATAGAAAAGCATTTGATAAAATTCAATATCCATTCATGAAAAAAATCTTTCAGCAAACTAGGACTAGAAAGGAACTTCCTCAACCAGATAAAGACCACCTATGAAAAACTTAGAGCTAAAATCACACTTAATGGTGAAAGACTAAATACCTACCCTTTAAAGATCAGGAACAAAGCAAGGATGTCCCTGAGACCATCACTTCTATTCACACTGTATAATAGTGCAAGAAGACTAAATAAGGTAAGATAAACAAATAAAAGGCATACAGATTGAAAAGGAAAAGGTGAATCCTAAGGAATCTCCCATAATACTAGAACAAATAATTGAATTAACAAGATCACAAGACACAGGGCAATATACAAAAATCAATTTAATGTCTATAGACTACCTACAAACAATAGAAATACAATAGCATAAAAAATATTTACTTTAGAATAAATTTTATAAAATATGTATAAGACTTGTATGCTGAAAGCTACAATACTGCTGACAGAAATGAAAAAGACCTGAATAGCCTGACCCATGTGGCTCAGTGGATTGAGTGTTGTCCCATGGACTGAGAGGTCCTGGTTCAATTCCAGTCAGGGCACATGCAGGTTTGATCCCCAGTAGGGGGCGGGCAAGAGGCAGCCAATTGATAGCTCTCTCTCACATCAATGTTTCTATCTCTCCCTTCCTCTCTCTCTAAAGATAAATAAATAAAAGACCAGAATAGCCCTGGCCAGTGTGGTTCAGTGGTTAGAGCGTTGGCCCATGCACCAAAGGGTCACAGGTTCAACTCCCATTCAAGGACACGTACCTGGGTTGTAGGTTCGATTCTGGTATGCGGGAGGCAACCAATCGATGTGTCTCTCTCACATCGATGTTTCTCTCTCCCTCTCTCTCTCTCCCCCTCCCTCCCTTGTACTCTCTCTAAAAGTCAATGGAAAAATTATCTTCACATGAGGATTAAAAAAAGAAGACCCAAATAAAAGGAGATATACACCTGTTTGTGGAGCAGAAAACTCAATAATGTTTCCATGTTAATTATCCTCAAATTGATCTTCAGATTTAATTCAATCCCCATCCAAGTTTCAACAGGCTTTTCCCCCCTTTTTTAAATTAAATTTATTGGGGTGACATTGGTTAATAGGATCATACAGGTTTCAAATGTACATTTCTATGATACAAGATCTGTATATTGCATTGTGTGCCCACCACCCAAAGTCAAATCATCTTCCGTCACCATATATCTGGCCCCCTTTACCCTATATTACCCCTTCTCACCCACTTCCCTCTAGTAATCACCATACTGTTGTCTGTGTTTACGAGTTTTGGGGTTTTTTTCCTTGTTTGTTCATTTGTTACTTTCAGTTTTATATCCCACATATGAGTGAAATCATGAGATTCTTAACTTTTTCTGACTTATTTCACTTAGCATGATACTCTCAAGGTCCATCCATGTTGTGGCAAATGGCAGTATTTCACCTCTTCTTATGGCTGAGTTAGTATTCCATTATATATATAGCTCACATCTTCTTTAGCAAATCATCTACCAAAGGCCTTGGCTACCATGAATAATGCTGCAATGAAAACGGGGGTACATGTAGCATATATCTTTGTGTATAAATGTTTTCAAATTTATCAGGTAGATACCCAGAAGAGGGGTTGCTGGATCATATATGGTAACTCTATCCTTAATTTTTTGAGGAACCTCCACACTGTTTTCCACAGTGGCTGTACCAGTTTACATTCCCACAACCTCTCCAACACTCGTTATTACTTGTCTTGCTGATAACAGCCATTCTGACAGGTGTGAGGTGGTATCTCATTGTAGTTTTGATTTGCATTTCCCTAATAGCTAGTGAAGTTGAGCATCTTTTTATATGTATGTCTTCTTGGGAGAAGTGTCTGTTCAGGTCCTCTGCCCATTTTTAATTAATTAATTAATTTATTTTTATCCTCACCCGAGGACATTTTTTTTGCATTTATCTTCAGATAGAGCAGGAGGGAGAGAAGGAGGAAGAGAGAGAGAGCAATATCGATGTGAGACAGACACATCGACTGGTTGCCACCCACACGACCCCAACCGGGTCCGGGGACAAACTGCAACCAAGGTACGTGCCCTCAGCAGGAACTGAACCCGGGTCTCTCTGGTCCGCGGGCCGATGCTCTAACCACTGAACCAAACTGGCCAGGGCATCTCTGCCCATTTTTTAATTGGATTGTTTGTTTGGTGTTGAGTTGTATGAGTTCTTTATATATTATGGATAACAACCTCCTGATAGAGCTCTTGTTTGCCAATATCTTCTACCATTCAGTTGGTTGCCCTTTTTGTTTTGTTAGCAGTTTCTGTTGCCGTGCAAAAGTTTTTTAGTTTAATGTAGTCCCATTCATTTATTTTTGCATTCATTTCCCTTGTCATTGGAGTCAAATTCATAAAATCTTTTCTAAGACCAAGGTCCATAAGTTTGGTAGCTATGTTTTCTTCTATGTAATTTATTGTTTCAGATCTTATATTTAGGTCTTTGATCCATTTTGAGCTAATTTTTACATATGGTGACAAACTGTAGTCTACTTTCATTCTTTGGCATGTGACTTTCCAATGTCCCCAGCAGCATTTACTGAAGAAGCTTTCTTTACTTTTCTTCATTGTATGTTTTGGGCTCCTTTGTCAAAAATTATTATCCATGCACATGTGGGTTTATTTTTAGGCTCTCAATTCTGCACCATTGGTCTGGGCTCTCAATTCTGTTCCATTGGTCTTTGTATCTGTTTTTCTGCCAATACCATGATGTTTTGACTATGGTCGATTTGAAGTATAATTTGAAGTCAGGAGGGAGTGTAATATCTCTGGCTTTATTTTTTTTTCCTCTCAGGATTTCTTTGGCTATTCAGGGTCTTTGGTGGTTCCATACAAATCTGATGATTTGTTGTTGTTGTTGTTGTTGTTCTATTTCTTTAAAAAACGTCATTGGGATTTTGATGGGGATTGCATTAAATCTGTATATTGCTTTGGGTAATATGGACATTTTAACTATGTTGATTTTTCCAATCCATAAACAGAGTATCTTTCCATTTCATTGTGTCTTTTTCAATCTTTTTAAATAATGCTTTACTGTTTTCAGTATATAGGTCCTTCACATCCTTTCTTAAGTTTACTCCTAGGTATTTTAGTCTTTTTGTTGCATTTGCAAAAGGAACTGGTTTTTTTTTTTCGTTTCTTTTTCTGAAATTTCATAGTTAGTGTATAGGAATGCACTGGATTTTTTACATTGATTTTGTACCCTGCAACTTTACTATATTTGTTTATTGTTTCTAATAGTTTTCTGGTGGAGTCTTTAGGGTTTTCTATATAAAGAATCATATCACCTGCAAAAATTGATATTTTTACTTCTTCATTCCCAATTTGAATGCCTTTTATTTCTTTCTCTTGCCTGATTGCTCTGAATAGAACTTCCAGTACTACGTTGAATAAGAGTGGTGAGAGTGGCCATTCTTGTCTTGCTCCTCATGTTAGCAGCAAAAGCTTTCAGTTCTTCACCACGGAGTATGATATTAGCTGAGGATCTGTCATATGTGGCCTTCATTATGTTGAGGTACTTTCCTTCTATAACCATTTTATTAAGTGTTTTAATCATAAATGGATGTTATATCTTATCAAATGCTTTTTTAAATAGAAATGGACAGGCTGATTCTAAAATTCACATAGAAATGCAAGAACCTAGAAAAACCAAAATAATTTTGAAAATAAAATAGGAAAACGTACATTACCTGATTTAACACTTACTACAAAGCTACAGTAATCAAGATGGTGTGGTACTGGAATAAGAGCAGACATACAGATCAATGAAACAAAACAGAATGTTCCAATGTGCCAATGTAACTCAAACACCATCATTTCTTCTTCTTCCTCCTACTTGCATATTGACATACAATTATTCCAGTACCATTTGTTGAGAAAAGATAAGTGGAAAAGGGGAAGGTGGTAGAGGGAGGAGAGAAAGAAAATAAAGAGAAATGCAACTCTTACTTTATATACATGTGTTTATGATAATAAACAAAAATTAATTCAAAATGAATCAAAGAAATTGTAAGACATAAAAACTACAAAATGCCTAGGGGAGAAAAGCATAAAAAACAAAAACTTTGTAACCTTGGGTTAGGCAAAGATTTCTATGATACTGATCAAAAACATAATCCATAACAGAAAAAAAAAATTGACAAACTGGATTTCTTCAAAATGTGAAACTTCTGCTCTTTGGAAGACTAAGAAAAATGAAAACCAAGCCACAGACTAGGAGAAAATGTTTGGGAAACATATCTGATAAAGGATTTGTATCCAGAATACATAAAGATCTCTCAAAATTCAACAATAAGAAAATATACAATCAAATTATTAAAAATAGGCAAAAAAGCCCTGGCCTGTTGGCTCAGCAGTTAGCACGTCAGCCCACCGACCAATGAGTCGTGGGTTCGATTTCGGTCAAGGGCATGTACCTTGGTTGCGGTTTGTCCCAGGCCCTAGTCGGGATGTGCAGGAGGCCGTTGATGTGGCTCTATCACATCAATGTTTCTCTCTGTCTCACTCTCTCTCTCTCCCTCCCTCCCACTCTATCTGATTAAAAAAAAAGAAAGAAAAGAAAAAAATATGAACAGATCCTTCACCATGGAAGATATATGAAGACAAATAAAGCACATGAAAAGATGTTTGTGGTCATTAGTCATTAGGAAAATGCAAAATAAAACTACAACAAACCCTGGCCAGTGTGGCTCAGTGGACAGAATGTCTGCCTGTGCACCAAAGGGTCGCGGGTTTGATTCCTGATCAAGGTGTCTCTCTTACATTGATGTTTCTCTCTCTCTCTCTCTCTCCATCCTCCCTCCCTCCATTCCACTCTCTAAAAACCAATGGAAAAAACATCCTCAGGTGAGGATTAACAACAACAACAACAACAAAAACTATAGCAAGATCAATACCTTCTACACACCTATCAGAATGGCTAAAATTAAGAACAAAACACAAAAGACAATACCGAGTGCTGGCCAGAATGCAGAGCTACTAGAACTTTCTATACAGTGATGGTGGGAATGGCAATCATTTTGGAAAATGGGTTAGCAGTTTCTTAAAAAAATTAAATATACATAACACCTATCATCTGACCAGCAATCCCACTCCTAGGTATTATCCCCAAAAAATAAAAATTTGTGTTCAAAAATTTATACATAAATGTTTATAGCAGTGGTTCTCAACCTTCCTAATGCTGCGACCCTTTAATACAGACCTTATGTTGTGGTGACCCTCAACCATAAAATTATTTTTGTTGCTACTTCATAACTGTAATTTTGCTACTGTTATGAATTGCCATCGGAAATATGTGTTTTCCGATGATCTTAGGCGACCCCTGTGAAAGGGTCACAGGTTGAGAACCACTGGTTTATAGCAACCTTATGCATAACCTGTTAACAAAAACTGCTAACAAACCAAAGATCCTTCAACTGATAAACAGATAAACTGAGGTACATCCATACAATGAAATACTACAATGAAATAAAAGGGAGTAAACTACTGACACAAACAGTAACATGGATCAATCTCAAATTCATTATGCTAAGTGACTACAAAGACTTAAAAGGCATCATACAGTATGATATCATTCTTATGACTTCCTAGAAAGGGAGGAAAAAAACTAGAAGGAAAGAAGAGAGATTAGTGGTTGCCCAGGGCTGAGAATGAGAGCAATAATGGATCATATAAAGAGGCAGGAAGGACCTTGCTAGAGTGACGAAAATGTTCTAAATCTTGACTGCAGTGGTGATAATGCTACTGTATGCATTTGTAAAAACTCATAAAACTATATCCTAAAAAGAGTGAATTTTACTATATAAAAATAAGACTACAGTGGTAAGTGAATGAGGAAGCACGCCACACGCTGGGAGGAAATATTTACAAAACACCTGATAAAGGTCTTTTATCCAGAAAATATAAATAACTGTACAACTTGATAAGAAAACAAACAACCTGATTAAAAGGTTTGGACACTTCACCAAAGAAGATATGCAAAAAGCATATATTTGCTTAATACATCCTTAATACTTTCATAATTAATACAAACCCAACAAATCTACTTCTAGATATTAACCAAACACAATAAAAACACAGGTCCATCCACACACAGACTTGTACCTGAATATTTCTAGCAGCTTTGTTCATAGTATCCATAAACTGGAAACAACCCATTAACTCGTGAATGGATAGGTAAATTAGGGTGCCTCCACACAATGGAATACTACTCAGCAATCAAAATGAACAAACTACTGATACAAACAAAAACTTGAATTAATCTCAAAATCCATAAGCTAAGTAAAAATCACAAGACATAAAAAACTATATACTATATGATTAAATTTAAATAAAATTCTAGAAAATGCAAAACTATTTTGTCAGAAAGTAGATCACTGACTGCCAGGTGCTAGGGTTGAGTGAGGGAGGAGACAGACAACTAAGAGATCTAGAGGCACATTCTGGGGTGATGACAGTTTCTGTATCATGACTGTGGTGGTGGTTCCATGACTCTATACATTGGTCAAAACTCACTGAATCGTACACTTAAAATTGGTGAATTTTACTGTATATAAGTTATACTCAATAAAGCTGATTTTTTGAAGCCAACAATAAAAAATTTTAAACTTACAAATCAATAGGAGGAATATAAATAAACAAACAATATGAACAGACAATTCACAGAGAAGGAAAGTAAAATGACCACTGAACATATGAAAAGAGTTTCAATTTCAGCAATGATCATGAAAATGCAAATTAAAACTACAAAGAGATGCCATTTGACATTCTTCTAAATCTGTGATTTTCAACCAGTGTGCCGCAAGAATTTTTAAAACATGCAATACCTGCCTTGGCCGGGAGGCTCAGCTGGTTGGAGTGTTGTCCCGTACACCAAAAAAGGTTTCGGGTTCCATTCCCAGTCAGGGCACATACCTAGGTTGCAGGTATGATCCCCAGTCAGGGCACATATGGGAGGCAACCCATCAATGTTCCTTCGTTCCTTCCTTCGTTCCTTCCTTCCTCTCTCTCTCTCTCTCTCTCTCTCTCTCCCTCCCTCCCTCCCTGCCCCCTACCCCCTCCTCTCTCTCTCAAATCAGTAAACATATCCTCGGGTGAGGATTAAAAAAAACAAAAAACATGCAATACCTGACTATTTAGTCAGAGGCACTGACTTCTTTCCCTTAGATTGTCGAATTAAAAAAGGACAACAGCTAACACAACAATAGCCATCTGGTGCGAATGAATCAAAATTATACCTAATTTTTTGTCAGAGCAGCAAAAAATATATTTTTTGGTGTGCCACAGAATTTTAGTAATTACTTTATGTGTGCCATGAAATGAAAAGGTTGAAAATCGCTGTTCTAAATGACAAATACTTTAGGTCCTATAATAAGAAATTATTATCAGGAATACCCTGTACATTAGTATGACCCTTTAAAGATCAATTTGACAAGATCGAATAACCAGCACTGTCTAGAAATTCCACTTGTGGCTATCTACCCCAGAAAAATTCTCTCTGTATACACAAGAAGACATGTACATAAACACGTGTAGTAACATTTGTAAGAGCAAAAAGTAGAAACAACTCAAATATCTATCAATGGGAGATGGATAAACAGGAATATTGTACATTCACACACTGGCATTCCATGCAGCAGTGACACTGAACAAAGTAGAAGTACATGTAGCAAGAAGGTAGATCTTAAAAACATAATGTTTTAAATTGTAAAATAATATAAAGATAATACTATTTATATTTTATTTTATTTTTTTCTTTATTGATTTTTTTTTTTTTAAGAGAGAGAGGAAGGGAGAGGGAGAGATAGAAACATCGATGAGAGAGAACATCGATTGGCCACCTCCTGCATGTCCTCCACTGGGGATTTGGCCACAACCTGGGCATGTGCCCTGACCCAGAATCGAACCGGCAACCTCTTGGTGCATGGGTCGATTCTCAACCACTGAACCACACCGTCCAGGCTTTATATTTTATTTTAAAAAACACAAAAATACAGGTTTAGATTATGGATGCAAACATATGTAATACATCTACATACACACAGACAGGAGGACACCAATCTCAAGAGAGTAATTAGCCTCTGGGAAAGGAAGGAGCTCCACATGCTGCCAGCAAAATCCCCAACTATCCTTCCCCCCAATAAATCACACTCTCGATTCCATATTCTGCCTAAGGGACCATCCCAATGAATCACATTGTGCTGTACATGGTTACTTACCTCTGTCACTACAAACAACTAAAATATCCTGGTCATTACTCAGCACCATGCAGCTGGGTCTAACACTCAATCTGACTCCAGCGCCCATCCTTCCACAAATCCCAAACTCCAACCCCTCCATCACGTTCTCCAGCATTTTCATCAGCAAACTTTCTTATATCCTAACTCTTTGAACGGTCTCATCTTTTCGCTAACTGAAACCTGGCTCTCCCCTGAGGATTCCACTGCAGCTCTCTCAGCTGTGGCTGTTTTCTCTCCTATAACCCTCATCCACCACACCTACAGGTGGGGAAGCTGTCCGAGTTGATCCTCACTGCTGTTTCAAAATCACTGTACTGACTTCTTTCGCTATACCTCCTTCTCCCTTAAAAAACTCTGCCATTAGACTGTATCACCTGCCACCATTCCTGGTTGCATATATAGATCCAGGTTACTTCCCTTATATTTAAAAAATATTATTACCTTGTTCACTGTCACTATGTCCAATATTACCCCACTAATAATTATTGGTGATTTTAACATCCATATAGACAATATTAAAACTCTGCCCACTCTGCGGAATTGACCTCTTCTTCTCCAATGATCCTATCCTTCCCATTGCAATCACCCCCACTGCACAGCCTTTATCAAGAACATTATCCCTTTCGTAATTTCATTTCCAAGCATTTCACTGTCCAACCACCACTCCTGACTCCAACACCTCTTTTCACTCCATCATGACCTACATCCATTGGTCCTATCAACTTTTTACAGTTTCAATCACCCTTGTTCTTACTTGCCTCCTAACCAAACACAGATTCCATAGTCAATATTTCAATTACTCAACTTCCTTGCCCCTCCCTCTGTTCACTAACTTGGCAAAATCCCAACCCTAACCATTCCATACCTTAACCTGAAGCCTGTGACTGGAGAAAAACACTTGCCATGCTACCTGGTAATACTTTAAATCACGACCGTTAATTTTAAGGGACCATTTGTCCTGTCCAAAAATCCTACATTTCTGCAATTCATTTCCTAGAAAACTATTTCATGCCTTCTTTTCTTAATACAACCTTTGCGCTAGAGGCTTCAAGTTTGTCCTCCCTCTGTTTCTTCCCTGCTCTGTGTCCAGCTCCTCCTCCCAACAGCAACCACAGGCCCAACACTAGATACTTACGCCACAAATTCTCAGAGCCACAAAGAAGCAACAGCCCTCCATAAATGTTATAACAGTCTCTCCCCTTGGCCCCACTCCAGCAGCTTGAAATGCCTCGCCTTCTAATCTAATTCATCTAATAATAATTCTATAATAATATCAGTGGTTCTACTTCCCTGATTAAACACTGAATTTTTGGTACAGGGAGTGATTAAAGGGAAATAGGACCTTAAGGGCAGGAATCTGAAATTGCTTCTCTGAGTTGATAAAAGGCATTAATGACTCTGATTCCAGTGATAAAAGGGGCACTAGTAGTCCATGGTACACAGTAGCAAAACACTTAAATTATCACCTGCAGACAAGCATAAACAAGAACCTATAAAAGACAAGGCTTTGACCCAGTAGTTCTGCCACAGAACATCTTTGTAAAAATGAGTTGTATAATGAATTAGTTGCTTTTAAGTACACTGGAGAACTTGGTAAAAAAAAAAAAATGATGAGCTCAGAGTTTTAAATTCACAGCTTAAGGTCTGGGTAAGTGACTAGAAATTTTCTAAATTGCCTTAATAAGAAGCCTACGTCATGTGGACACAGGGCTGAGATTGCTGAAAAGCACATCCTGCAGGGTGAACGACGATACAAATTCAATTCACACCCTTGCGGGACATCTGGAGTTAAAGTTAGGATCTTAACAGGGAAGGAACTGGGGCCCTGAAAACTGGAATGGAGACATATAGGCAGATGCTAATAAAGCTGAGTACCTTGAACCCCTCAATTCCACCAAGCCTCCTTTGCAAGTACAAGGAGTTCTCCATCCCGTCTGAGGTAAGTCGTCTGCCTGCGCCGGAAGAATGTACAGTGGCCTCCCCTGAGACAGCTGCCTTACAAGGCACTGCTGATGTTCCTGAGGACCCACTCCCAAAACTTCTCATTGTCTAGACATATAACCAGACTCAAGTCCCACAAGATGCTGGGGGTCAGGCAAAAAATGTGACCTGATGGTATGCAATACATACCAAAAGGACTGCAAGATTTGGACAATATATGTCAACAGAAAGGTGGAAAATATATTATTCCAGGAACCCCTTCCCTCTGTGGTTCTGAGCTAGAGCTGGGCAAAAGAGAAATGTGTGCCCCATGAGGAGACAGGAGTAAAGCAGCAGCCATTGTGCTCGGAAAGTCAGGGTGGTCTAAGGTAATGAGAGACAGATGCAGAAGTTCGGGCAGCTCTAGTTTGTCCTCACTCTTTCCCCCCACCGGCCTCCATGTCCTCTCTCCTACTCTGCATCCAGCTCTTCTTCTCACTTGCCAGCCCTGCTAACCAACAGCAACCCCAGGCACCAGAACCTTGACGAAGAACCCTGCCTGCCCACTGCCTTCCATAGCAGTCACTTCAGCAGTGTCATCCAGAAGCTGGGGAGTCAGTTTTTATGACTGCGTGGTAGATCTGTGAGTGAACAGCTCTACACTATATGCTTTCATTCTTTTACTTTCATACGTCCTTTAGTGAACATTTTATGAAAATAAACAATTTTGAAGTAATTTTAAACATTCCAAGCAACCTTCCTAATTTGGAACACTCCAAGTGCCCCAAGGAAAACAAATAAAAGCAGTTTTTTCAGCCTGAAAGAATTAAAAAAAAGACTTACATCATTAGATTGAAACAATCGAGTCATTGCAAAGAAGGCTTCTGTGGCTTCTGTAGTTCCAAAGTGTTCACCCTAAGTAAAATTGAAAACAATTCAGGATTTTCTCTTTATTTCTGCAAAACTCTTTGCGAATGCAGGACAGAAATCTATTTGTAAACAATAGCCTTTTTGCTATTTTTCTGGCATAGCTATTTATCTATTCTTTATTTAAAATAATGACACACCAAACTATAAAAGTTCTAGAACAGTGGTTTCTAACCTTATAGCAGAAACTGCTTTAATTTCCCTGAAGAACTGTGATTTATAGGAGGTAGAAAATGATAACAAGCTGAGTTCCTAAATCAGACTGTAATGTTATTGTTATACTGCCTATGAGCAAAGATCATATCCTATACCTTTCTATAATCCTATGCCCAGCACAAAGCCTGGCATTCTCATAGGAACATAATAAATATTAAACTGTAAAGAACTATTAGGAATCCAGAAAACATAATTTAAAGGGACCCACTAAAAGGGCAAGAATCAGGTTAGTTATATAAAAGGCTTAAGAGGCTGCTAATAGATCTCAAGACACTGGCTCAACCTCCGAAAAACATGCTTTGGATCAGAACTTTAATGTGCTCAATAGATCACCTGAGGATCTTGCCAAAATGCAGACTCTGACTCAATGGCTCTAGGCTGAAGCCTGAAATTTTTCATTTCTAACCAGCTTCCAGTAATGAGAATGCTGCTGATCGGGGAGCCACATTATTTTTGTATAATAAGATGTTAAAGAACCTATTTCACTTACAGTCAAAACCCTGCAGATCACAGGCTACCTGAAACATTACCATTTCAATTTAATTATCTTCATTAAAGCAATCCTATAAAATATGTACGGCTCAATCACTTTCAGAACTTCAGATTTTCCATAGACTATAACTAGTCTTCACTCTACTTGTCATGAATTTAAAAATAAGCCGATTTTGATGAAAAACTTTGAAAGCTTAGGATGAAAGACAAAGTATTATAGTTTACAATTGCTTCAATCAGAATATCCAACTTGCTCACCAGCAAGATATTTTTCCCTCTTTCTTTCATAACTATTTCCTGAATACTTAGATGGCCATGTACTTTTCAGTCATATTGGTAAAACTTGAATCCCTACTTGACTTTTAACTCAAAGAACATATGGATATGTTAACTCTGGTAGAAATTTAAAAGTATTTTTCCACAAAGCTCTCCCAAGATCTAGGCAAAACAAAAAACTAAGGTTCCCTAACCTGTCTATGTATTAATCTGTGCTTAGTAATTTCCTTATCAAGATAATTAAATGTTTCAACATGAGTTGCCCATCAAAGAGCTATTGGCCAATACAAAAGTATATGAACCAACACCAACTACTCAAAACTCTTCTTATGTAATGGATTTAGGTAACTTGGACACAACGTGTGCTGTGAAGTTACATCAAACTGACTTTGCCTTAAATGTTCCCAATGTGCTACCACAGAGGGATATGACTTTGTGAACTTTATTTAAAAGTATGTAGTCATTGCTCAATCTCCATTTGCAAACTACAAAACTGAATTATGTCTCTGGATGAGGTCTTCAGTCGTGAAACACAGTAAAGATAAAATATTCTCATGGAATTCAAATTCGAAACCATGGTCTTCTTAGCACCATATGTAAACCATCTGAGGATGTGAGGGTGTGTGCGTGTGCGTGTGTCTAAGAAAAAAAATCACATTTGCTAAGGCCCTAGAAATTTTATGAGCTTTTTAAGTCAACAATAAATAAATAAATAAATAAATAAATATCTAAAAAATAAAATTAATAATAATAATGGCAAATAGAATCTATTTCATTTAGGGCAAATGGTTTTGTTGGTTTTGTCTGTTACATCCCAGTGTCTAAAACAGTGCATAGGGCACAGCAGATATGTAATAAATATTTGCTGAATGACTGAATGAAAACTATTCTTGAACGCTTACTATGTATCCAGGCTATTCTCAATGCTTTATATTTATTATCTCATTTAATCACTACAACTTTATAAAACAGATATTATCACAATCCCCATTTATAGAAATGGACATTAAAGAATAAAATGATTAAGCCCAGAATCATATTGTTGTTATGGTGGAGTAGGGATAATAAATATAAAATCTGAATATTAAAAGCAAAGCTTTAAAACATCACTATATACCCACCTACCTCCTGAAAAGGGTAACATATCTATCTAAAATATGCCTAAGGTTCTGCACTATATTTTGAGAGGAACATAAAGACCTCTGAACAATTCTAAACATGTTTTAACATTAGCTAATACTTGTTAAATTCAAATCACTGTTGAGAATCTACTGTGTGCTTAGCTGCTTTAGTACCTCATGCATAAAAGAAGTATATGTCCCAGTCTTTGTCCTCAAGACGTTTTACATATTATTATGTTAATCAAACAGTGCAGATTTTTAAAATAAGTGAATTTAAAAAATAATAATTATACTTTCCAGAAAGTGCTTTACTACATATTATGGATTTCTATTCCAGGACATGAATCTGAAGAAAATTAAAATAATTTACCTGGTTCAGTAAGTACAGAATCTTTGTAAGAATATGCAGACATCTTCTTGGATTGATGGGTGTTTCGTTGAAAAGACGAGCCTGGAAATAAAAACCACTGTTATATATAGTGTATTTTCTACCTCAGATTATAGAAAATCAACCATAATAAAATAAATATGATTATGTATTTTAATTACGATATCCAAATAATGTTAACTAGCTATAGTTTTTAATTTAGAATGGTATATGATAAATTATTAGATGTGGCCTTGATTTTCCATTTTAATATTTTTTTAATTGATTTTTTAGATAGAAAGGAAGGGAGAGGGAGATGGAAACATCGATGGGAGAGAGGAACATCCATCGGCTGCTTCCTGCATGCCCCTCACTGGGGATCAAACCTACAACCCAGGCATGTGCCCTGACTAGAAATGGAACTGGGACTTCTCAGTCCATGGGTCAACGCTCAATCCACTGAGCCACACTGGCCGGGCTGATTTTCCATTTTACACTATCTCTCCCATAGGTCTACTGCTTCAACTTTGTGGGCTCTATCTGTTAAGAAAGAATCACAATATTTATCTATTATCACTTGAATACAATGAGTTTAATATCTGTAACTTCCTTCAATAACCTTGTACTAAACACCTCTTCTAGCATTTTATTTAAAATTCTTAACATGTGGCCCTGGCTGGGTGGGTGGGTTGGTTGGAATGTTATCCTGTACACCAAGAGGTCAGGGCACACACTTAGTTTGGAGGTTTGACCCCCAGTAGGAGCACATATGGGAGGCAACTAATCTGTTTCTCTCTCACCTCTCTCTCTCTCTCTCTCTCTCTCTCTCTCTCTCAAAATCAATAAACATATCCTTGGGTGAGGATTAAACAGATACATAATTAATTAATTAAACAAAAAATTCTCAATATGTAGTATAGTCTACATGTTTCTGCATTTCTCTCTCCTCTTGCAAGCAACCCCTCTTCCTTTTCCCTCAAGTCTATATTCTCTGAACTCAGTTATATTCCTTAATTCTTATTTTGTATCTCAGCATTCCAGGGGCTCTATGCCCACCGTTCTAAAATGGAATGGAAAAGAAGAAACACAATATACTTCCAAGCCATACCTCCTGTAAGACAGCACTCTTCTCCAGATGCCGAAAAGGATTGGAGCCACTACCTATGGTATAAAACAAAACATATCTTTAATAGCTGTCCTACACAAACTTATTTTCTACAGAAGGACACTGAATGATTGGATATCTCACCCAAGCAAAGTGACCACTTGGATATCCCAGTGATAATCGTTACTAATATGCATATAAACTAAATATAATCATTTTGATTCTGAAACTATTTCTGTCATTGCTTTCCTGTAAGATCTTGTACTTCTGCGGGAACCCTGCCCAAAAGGAGTGTCTTTTTCCCCCCTGTCCTCTTTTTATATGAATGTTACAAACATCTGTAATGTCCACACAACCAAGATTAATGAGATCATGGTATAAGGGCCCTTTGGAGTTGCCTAGAGGCCAGCAGGATTTCATGTGTTTCTAACATTTACTGGGAGGCAGAAAAGAGTTTAGCAGATAATCATAAACTTAGAAAGATGGAAGGGGCCACTGAGGTTTTACTAACCCAACCACTCTTTATGAGAGCAGCAAACACTGAGTTTTGTTTTGTTTGTAAGGTGGCTTGGTATCTTTCCCATTTGCTCTGGACCAAAGTATCAAGGCCAACTCACTTTGGGACGCATTAAATGATCTATGTACCTTCTGGGAAGCAGTGTAAAGGTCCCCAGGAAGACTGTAAGGTACAAGGCACCTCAAAGTTCATATACACACACACTGTCCGATGGATCTGAGACCCACTCTGGGCCTCACACAACCAGCACCCCTGGCCTCTTAAGCGCACACACATTCCCTCCGCCACCTGCCAAGCGCCCGCCGCCTCGGCGAGCAGCCCACCCCCGGCGAGCCGGGCGGAGACGGCTAGGAGGAGCTGCGCCCGGAGAAGGGGAGGGGGAGAGGGAGGGGGAGGGGGGAGGGGGAGGGGGAGAGGGAGGGGGAAGGAGAGATGGGGAGGGGGAAAGGGAGGTAGGGAGGTGGGGAGGGGGAGGGGAGGTGGGGAGGGGGAGGGGAGGGGGCGGGGCCGCCGAGCAGGCTGCTGCGGCGCAGGGGCGCCTGGGCTGGAGCGCGACCCTGGGGGAGGCTCCGGCGCCGGGGGAGGGGCTAGGGGCAGGCCCCCGGCTGGAACCGGCCCCCTGGCACACCGGCGCCCACGCCCCCTGGTCCGCAGTCCCCGAGAGCAGGTGGCGGCGGGCGGGGGAAGGGACCCCCCGCGGCGGAGGGTGGGCGTCAGAAGCCCAGCGCGTACCAGACTCCTCGTCCTTCTTGTCGAATTTTTTAATCATCTTGGACGACTTCCCAGCGCCCAGACCCACCGCAACCTTCCTAGGCGCCGCAGCCGGCAAGCGGAAGAGGCTGCAGGAAGGCCGGCCCCGTGCTCTGGCGCGGGTTGGGCCGCCGTCGTGTCACTCTGGGAGAAGGCCCGCCCTCCCCGGCTGCCACGGCCACTCTGGTCCCTTGGGGACGCGGCCACGCCCTCTCGTCTTCCCCAGCCGGCGGAGGCGGGGCCAGGCGCTGGGTTTGGGGGCCCGCGTGGTGGCCGCTGTCGAAATTGGTCTGCACCTGGTGCTCGCTCCTGCCCACCCTGCCAGCGACCGAGCAGCCCATGCCTGGAGCGGGCAGAATGCGATTTTATTTGGTTGACACGCCCTGGATAGCGACTTGTGCTGGCTTCTGAGTCTCTGGAGTCCGAGGCGAGAGGCCTGAGGGGTCTGTTTTTACTTAACGACAGGGGTGTTTTTTATAAACCACTGCCGGGCCCTTCCACTGCGGAAGGCGCTCTCCCCAGGCACGGTTCTGGTGGGCTTCTGTTCCAGCAGCGATGAAAGGGCTAGTGGTTCCCAGTTCATCTTCGAAGTCTGCATGTAACTTTCTGACTTCTTGGAGACTGCAAAAAAACACAGGGCACCTTGGTGAATGTGGGTTTCCAGAGGGTCTAGGTTCTAGACTCTAGAAGGACACTTGATGAGAGGCATAGAATTGACCCACTTGGAGGGACCAGAAAAGTGGTCTTTACTCTTAGCAAGGGGATAGATTTTGGCCCATGAACTACAATTCCCAGCCTTTTTTATGATTCTGGATTCCTTACCTTCCTCAAACCCCAGTTTAAAACTGCCACTTTAGAGTCTTCCCTGTTTAACCCCATCCCTCTCAAATGATTCCATCCACAACCATACTGACACTCATGTAACTCAGTTTACTAAGTTGAGGTACATTCACTTGTATATCTCACACCTCTTAGCTTTTTCCAGAGGTGTGTTGTTTAGTCCCAAATGTCTACTTGAGTGCTCTGAAATTCTTCAATGGGTCCCAACTGCTTAGTTGAGAAAACCCAAGCCCTTAATCATATAACCCAGGCCCTTCATGATCTGGCCCATCTATCTCTCTCATACATCGAACGTGCCATTAATGGTGCTTGATAAGTGTTCAACATTTATTAGGTGCCCCATAAGTGTTCTTGAATGAATGATAATTTGTAAGGAGCATTCTCATTATACCTACTTCCATTCCATATAACCTTATCTCAAACCCCTCCCACCCCATGGCCTCATTCCCAAAGAGACTGGTGGACCTCTGAGATTCACAGACTTATCCTTCAGCCCTTCTAGAACACTTTTCCTCAAGTGTGATATGCATGCCACTGGTTAGTTTTAGGTGATACATAGATAAACATTTTAAATTTTAATTATTATGAATTTGATTAAATGTATGTCAGAAAAAAATGTAATTAGTATATCAAGCCCAGGTTAATGATTTAATATTAATTAGGACAAGAACAAAAACATTAGCCTGGCAGGTGTGGCTCAGTAGATTGAGCGTTGTCCCATGGACTGAGAGGTCCGTTCAATTCCCGGTCAAGCACATGCCTGGGTTTCCAGCTCGATCCCCGGGGAGTGCAGGAGGCAGCTGATCGAGGTAGCTCTCTCTCATGGATGTTTCTCTCTCTCTCTCCCTAAAAAAAATCAATAAAAACATTTAAAATAAATAAATAAATAATAGGGCAAATAACATTGATGTACCAAAACTTTTAAAGTGGTAGGTGATACAGTTTGGGAAGCACTGTGCTGCGGCTTCTTGAAATTTGAAGATTTAGACAGAATCCAAAGCCTAGCACCACTTGAGCCTCTATCAGTTCTTAGCTTCTGTGCTACAGGAAAAAATAGTCTCCAGAACCTCACGAGAGATGTTTTGCCCTTAAATCTCATCCCCATAGGTTGTCCCTCCTGCCCACATCTCAGTCCCATAAGCCACTTCTTTGAAAGAGAGGAGCTTACCATCTTTCCCCATATCTCTATTACAGACTTGAGCACCGGCGAGCCCAGGGTACATATTTTTCTGTTTCCTCAACGCGCATACTGTTGAATACTTCCCTTCACTCTTGAAATCATTCTTGTTGGAAAACCTTAACAAAGAAAGCTCATTTAGTAATTGTTAGGGTTGGGGGTTAGTGGAACCAATCACTACACTCTCAGATTCCAGGGAGGGGAAAGAACAATGCTATCAGGTGTTCACTGGTAGATGCTTCTAGAACCTAGTCTTGTAAACCTGTGTTGGAAGTTCAGAATCTCTCCCCTCCAAACTGAATATAGGCTGCTCCTAGAACTAGTTTCAAATAAAATCTCATAGCACATTGTTCCTATGCTATAGCCCTTATCATGCACTGAGGGAAAAAAAATTTTTTTTCTGTTTCTTCAAATCATACACCTTTGAATATTTCTCTTCACTCTTGAAAATCCTTCTTAGTGAAAAACCTTAACTTTGCATTACTGTTTCTCTTTCATTAGGGTGTAAATGATATTGGGGATCATATAAGGGAGCTGTGTTTTATTAGTATACAGTTGCACCTATACCCTACAAGCAAAAAGTATTAGTCATACTGAAAAGAGATGGTAATGTGAATAAGGAAATGATAGGAAAGAAAATGAGAACAGGAGCAGCCAGGACTTCACCTAAACCATTGTTCTTGCTTGGATGTAGGATCCTTCAACAGTGTCATAGAGAAGATTGGTTTCAGCCCAGGTCCTAACTTTTTTTTCTGAGGCAACAAGGGTAGGTAGAAGTTCTCAGTGGGTTTGTGCTGATAACTTTCCTGCAGCAGAGGGAAGAAGAGTAAGAGAGGGAGTCAACTGAGGACCTTGGGACGTAAAGGCTGAACTAAGTTCCAGTTCCCCAGCATGATGCAACCAAACCTGTCAGAGAAGGGAGTGGGGACTCAGGAACCAAAAGAAGAGGAAGCAGTTCCAAGTGGGCTAATACATGTTTGTTTCCTAGCCAGATGACTTGTCCAAAGCTCTGTCAGTCTCCTAAGTAATTGATTGAACTTGTCCACTGGCCCTTTGAAGAGAGTGGTGGAAGAATTTGCCTGGTTTTGAGAAGGATTCAATTAGTGAATTGCTTAGTAAATCAAACATTTAATAATAAATTAGGAGGGGGGATCCACAGGACTCTACCTTCTTTTCTCAGAGATGGCTACCTCATTCACATTCTGTTCTCTGCAGTGAAAAGGCCACAGAATGAGATGTTTTGTGAGGTAATAATGTCATCATTACTAAAGGTCACAGAGTCAAAGACTTTCAGAAAGGATTGTAAAGGTCATCTAGTCTAACCATTGATCTGACACTCATTTCACCTATACAGTATCACTATCAAGTGGTCAATCTTCCTAGATCTAAAAACCCAACCTATTTTATCTTTGATCAGCTACTAGGTATCTCCCTGTAACTTCTAACTTATAGTCCAAACAGAATAAATCCAGTGTCCCTTCTACAGAGTCCTTAAAGAATTTGTATTGCCCTGGGTTAGAGCGTCATCCCGATACACCAAGGTTGCAGGTTCGATTCCCCAGTCAGAACACATATAAGAATCAACCAGTGAATGCATATGTAAGTGTAAAAACAAATCGATGTTTCTCTCTTAATCTCTCTCTCTCTTTTTCCTTCTTCTCTCTCTCTCTAAAAAATTCAATCAATCAAACAATTTCTAAAAAGAAAAGAATTTGGAGAAATCCATCAAGTTCCTCCTAAGCTATCTCTCTTTCTCTTCTAGGTTCAACATTGCTAATATTTTAACATTTTCTTCATGTGACATGGCTTTGGGTTCCTATTTTCCTGATTGATCTCATTATAACTCATTTAAGACAGTTACAATTTATATTCTTCCCAATGTGCGGCAACCTGAAAACAATATGCAAGATGTAGCAACCACAGGACACACTCCATCACCCCAATAAAATCTCTATTCAAATATCATCACCTCTTCTAAGAGCCTGCTATCCAAATTACTATCTAAATGGCACTATTTAAAATCACCACTCACATCCATCATGCGCCATTCCTTCATCCTGCTTTGTCTTGACATTTATCACATTTTTACACTAACTGTGTGATTGCTTGATATGGTCTGTCTACCTCACTATAATTAAACTTCATTTGGGCAGACTTTGGTTTAGTCACTGATATGTACCTACCACCCATAACAGTGCCTGGCACATAGTAAGTGCTCAATAAATATTTGTTGACTGGATGAAAGAATAAATGAATGACCGAACTACTTAATTGACATATATTGAGCTTTTTCTTTCAGAATTTTAAAGCCTCTTAAAAAAAAATACTTGCAGTTAAACATGTCCTTTAATTCTGTACTCATTTTCTTTAAACATCTCCAGTTTTGAGAAACAGGTATCCATCCAAGTTACTGCACCTAATAGGAGTTTTATTGTAAGAACACATCTGCCTGGGAAGTAAGACATAGCTAACAATCTGGCCACAAAAAGAGCAGAACCTTAACAGAGCTAGATCTCATAGCAGAAAATCAGGAATGGAAAAGCTATTTGGGATCCAAGACAGCACTAGCTAAGGATCACCACTGCGTGAGTTTGTGTATCTTGATTCTACATCACATCATTAATGTCTCTCCTACTTCTTCCTACCCGCTTCTTCCTCTCTCCGTTCACTCCTTTCCTTACCATGTATACCTTTTTTCCTATCTATAGCTTCTGCTTATTCATTTATATGTATCTCCCTATGACTTTAACCTGCCCCTGTCCTATTCTTATGGTCCCTACACTACCTTCTTTATGGCCTCTCTTTCTGTGTCCTTCCAGCTTTCATTCCCACTGCCTCAGTTTTTTCCTTTCCCAATTCAGATGCCTGGACACAAGAATCCAATTAGCTCAGGGATTTGGGTTGTTGGTAAATTGGTTGGTTTCATTTTTGGTTTGGTAGTGACCAGCACAGGCAACTAACCAGCCTATTTTATTTCACTGGATCTGGTGTGCTTCTCTAGTCTCATCTAGGAGTAGAAGACTGAGTCTAGTTATACAGAATAGGACCTCTTCAGGCATCCTTTTTTATGAACTGTGGTAGGGTCCATTTCACTTAGAAGGGGCTGTTGAGTATAACCATCACGTTGATAGACATGTAGAGTCCATTCTACAAGGTGCCAGCTGGAACCCACAATCCTTTTATACACATGCCTGGGCAAAATAATGTTTCTTTAGTATACCATCTTAGGCTCACAAAAGATTGTCACATTTTTCTGGCAAGACAAGGAGGGGATGCAGCATGAATATTAAAGAAGCATTCTAGGTATTGGGCATTTCCATCTTCTTGGACTGGTTCCAGAAAGCTCCATAAAATTACCATGGTGCCAGTCTTTGACAAGCAGAGCCGCAACTCTGTCTATTAATACAATCTGGCGGGAACTACAGTTTGCTCATGAGTATGATCAGGTCCTGCATGTGATCTGGAAGACTCTCAAGTGCCAGCTGTTGGAAGGAAGTTCTTCTTGCACCAAGGTTACATGATAGTCCTGTATTTCCTTCTCTACCTTGAGCAGGGCAATCCTGGCCTGGGATTTGTCCCTCTCTCAGTGCACATTACTGTACCACTACCATGAGAAAACCACCGAATTTATGTTCAAAGACACGAATTCTAAGACCAAAGAGACCATAGGCAAGACATTAGTTAATTAACTCCTTTGTCAGCATATACTTTTGGATACTAGTATTTTATCTTCCATTTGGAAAGAAATCTTTCATTGCCATTCATGTAGCAACTAAGGAAATACTAATTCCAAATTTACCACAATCTATTATAAGAATCTGTCTTGGATAATTCCACTTCCAGCTTCAAATTTCTGTTATAATTATATTCTTTTGTTTGTACTTTCACTTATTTCATTCAACTTTGTCTTGTTATATTAGGCCCTCTCTCAAGAAGACTATCAAGATATTTTTTTATTTTTCTATTTATTTATTGACTTTAGAGAGAGAGAGGAAGGGAGAGAGAGAGAAAGAAAGACATTGATTTGTTGTTCCACTTGTTTATTCATTCATTGGTTGCTTCTTGTATGTGCCCTGACCAGGGATCAAATCCAAAACCTTGGTGTATTGGGACGACGCTCCAACCAACTGAGCTACCCGGCCAGGACTCTCCAGATCTTTTTCAGATCTTGATTCCTAAATATCTCTTAAATTGATTTTTTTTCACTTCCTCTGCTGTTGATTTAGTTCAATTCCTCAGCATCTCTTACCTTGGTGATTGTAGTAACATCATAACTAAACTTTCTGATTTTTGTCTCTTTCACAAATAATGCACCTTTCTCCCAACCTCCAAAAATGGTCTTTCTAAATTAATACAAATTTGCCTTGGCAGGTTTGGCTCAGTAGTTAGAGTGTCTGCCCATGGACCAAAGGGTCGTGGGTTCAATTTCTGGTCAAGGGCATATACCTGGGTTGCAGGTTCCATTCCTGGCCCGTTCGGGGTCATGTGGGAGGCAACTAATCGATGTGTCTCTCTCACATCTATGTTTCTCTCTCTCTCTCTCTCTCTCTCTCTCTCTCTCTCTCCCTCTCTCCCTCCCTCCATTCCACTCTATCTAAAAAAAAATCAATGGAAAAATATCCGTGGATGAGGACTAACAAAAAGAAAGAAAGAGAAAGAAAAAGAAATTAATGCAAATTTGATTTTATCCTTTTGTCTCCTGCCATTTACTCTCTTATAACTCCCTAAATGCACCTCACTTTCTCATGTCTCCATGGCTTTGCCTTTCCCTCTGATTGGAATATTCTCCCATTCTTTTGTCAGGGGTCATCTCTTCTGTAAGCCACTCAGATTACTCCCTTTCTCCCAACAGAAATACTGTCTGTACTGTATATGAGTTCTGTATCTTGTATGTTCTTTTTTTTTTTTTTTCATCCTTACCCGAGGACATTTTTGCATTCATCTTCAGATAGAGTGGGAGGGAGAGAGGGGGGAAGAGAGAGAGAGAAACATCGATGCGAAAGAGACACATCGACTGGTCACCACCCACATGACCCCAACCGGGGTGGGGACAAACTGCAACCGAGGTATGTGCCCTTAGCGGGAACTGAACCCGGGACTCTCTGGTCCGCAGGCCGACGCTCTAACTGCTGAGCAAAACCGGCCAGGGCTCTTGTATGTTCTTTTATAATTCATATATCTTGGTATATTATCATTATTTTTATATCTCTCATTGATCTTTCTCTCCTGTTAGACTCCCAGTTCCTTCAAGATCAAAACTGACCTGTAATCATCTTTATATTTTAGTTCTTAGATTAGTGAACATTGAGTGACTGGCTGTCAAATTGAATTTGAATGTCTTTAGTATATAACAGAGTCCCAAATGTCTGGATGCTGTGATAGCAAATCCCCTGCTCTGTTCCTCTTCCCTTCTCCTGACACTCAAAAGCAACAGGTATCAAGTATAACCTTTTGCTCCTTTCCCATTTCGTTACTCATTTCTGTTCCTTATTCTTCACTTCTCAGTTTATACTTCACTACTTTATACTCAGCTAGAAAGTCAGTGGCCAGTTTACCCTTTGTTAATTACAAAATAAATATCTTTGGCCAAGGAGAAACCAACCAAGCTAGGATTCTCTTTTCTCTGTGCCATGAAGTTTCTTGACCCAAGCTTATCCAACTCCATTTTTTGAGTCTTTCCCAGGCTCTTCAGATTCTGTTTGATGACGCATATGGCAAAGAATTAGAGGAAAGAGGTTGGCCCCTGAATACCATGTCATTTTCCTTTTTCAAGCTGACTCCTAATTCTTCAGGGTCCTTACTTGGGGTGCCAGGAAACTTCCCTGGGGGGCATTACCTTGAGCAGTAACTCCTTGGATAAGTATTTTGGTGTGATGTCCTTTCCTTGTGGGTCCATTAGGCAGGGAAGTGGGTTGTTGGTCATTATCAGTAAGGTCTTATCCTGATCGTATTCTGCGACCTTGAGCATGAAGCTTAAGATTTTCCTGTTTCGAGCCATGAATTTCTGCAGTGCGGTGGGCTTCAAAGGCTCATAGTACTGGCTCTGAGCAGACAGACAGAAAGGTTTCCAGACAGACAAAGGGATTAGATCAAGAGAAGATTAACAAATCAGTTGGCTAATCTTCTGCCTCTGCGGGGTAGGGATAGAGGCTGGACAGCGCCTGGACAAATCTGCTCGGAAATGTGTTTATCGGAAAAAGTTTGCAGCTCGCTGGCCTTTTTGTCCCTCAGAGCATTCCCCACAAAGAGACTAGGGGCCTGGGGAAATGACATGGAAAGGTTTCCACAACAAAGGGAGAAAGACAACTTAATTCTTCTAAAAGAGGGAACAGAATTTGTTCAGCACAGTGGGGCCAACAGAAAGGTTTCTATGTTCAGTGTCGCTGGTCTTCTCTATAGCTCTCTGAGAGGCAGGGGCCAGAAACTGCCAGGGATCAAATCTTGCTCAGGGAGTCTGGAGGGTGGGGGTGACACCAATATTCTCACCCACCAACATTTTCCCACCGGCACAACCATATCACCATGCATAATAAGCACCGTTTAAAAAGGAAAAGCAGCCCGGCCGGTGTGGCTCAGTGGTTGAGTGTCGACCCATGCACCAAGAGGTCATTGGTTCGATTCCTGGTCTGGGCACATGCCCAGGTCGTGGGCCAGATCCCCAGTGGGGGCATGCAGGAGGCAGCCGATCGATGTTCTCTCTCATCAATGTTTCTATCTCTCTTTCCCTCTCCCTTCCTCTCTAAGAAAAAAAAATTAAAAAATAAATAAATAAATAAAAAGGAAAAGTAGTCACAAAAGACAGCATGTCACTTAAGATGGGGGTGGGGGAAGGGGCAGTCCCACTAAATTTGCTTTCCTGTCCATAGGAGGAAAGCAGAGGAAAGGAGAGGGAGAGAATGAAATACCTGCTGATTATTAATGTTTTCTCAACAGGAATATTAGAGCTACAGGAACCACCTTCTTCCCAGTTTCTCCCTCCTGCCTCCCCACTGCCGTTCCCAGCTCTGCCTCTGGCTCAGAGCCCTCAGGCAGCTGTGCCCCTGTCCGAGCAGCAGCGTGGGCAGTCACAGGAGTGGCAGCGCTTGGAGGCATTTGGGATACTCTGCAGCCTCCGCCCCACTGCTGCAACTTGCTCTTAGGGATCTGAGGGAAAAGCATATTCCACCTACCAGTTTTGGATGGACTGTGTAATACTGAAGGTTCTTGAGAACGAATTTTGATTGCCCGACCGAGTAAACAATCTAGAGACAATAATCAAAATTAGTGGTTTCGAGCCGCACCTCTCCTGAACAGTATTCCATTCCCTGCTCTCACTAAAATGTGGTCTCTGCTTCAAATAGGCAAAGGGAACACCACACCTGCACCCTGGGTTTCTGGAATGAGAGCCACAGCAAGGAGAGCTGGGTTCTGAGACACCCTGACGGGGAAGCTTGTCTACGGAAATGGGGACCAGCTTTATGAAATGTCAGGTCAAGCTGTTAGGAGGTAAGGTAGACAAGGGCAGCATCGAAGTTCAGACAGGGACAAATCGCTCCAAGGGATCACACCTCCTTCCTCTGCCTTTTCATTTCTGTAGGAGTGAAAATCAACATGGAGGACAACCTTTAAGGAAAAATCAAGTTACAAAAGGGCGATAACTTAAAGGTTGTGAGTCCGGCCGGTGTGGCTCAGTGGTTGAGCGTCGACCCATGTACCAAGAGGTCATTGGTTCGATTCCTGGTCAGGGCACATGCCCAGGTTGTGGGCCAGATCCCCAGTGGGGGATATGCAGGAGGTGGCCAATTGATGTTCTCTCTCATTGATGTTTCTATCTCTCTCTCCCTCTCCCTTCCTCTCTCTCTAAAATTAATAAAGGGGGGGGAAGAAAAAAAAGGTTGTGAGTGAAGGGAGTCCTGGGGGTAACTGCCACCTTAGCTGGGAGTGGACAGCCTCACAGAGGAAGGGAGAAACAACATTTTGTGTTTTTGCATTTTTGAATATTTCTGTGGTATATGATTCTTCCCAAAATGTTACCAAAAATAATCGAATTTTGCTAACATTTCTATCTACCGCTTCACATTTTTCTGATGGTGGTAGTGCTGCTGATTGGCGGACTGAGAGTCATGTCTGGTGGTAGAGGGGCTGGGCCACCTGCATGTACCTCTACTGACCCCAGCTTGTTGCCCAGCCTTGAGCTTAGCCCTAGCTTATCTAAGGAAGAGTAAATCAAAGGGATGAGAACCCAAAGCCACAAAAGCTGAGTTACCTCCTTTGGGTTTAGCAAAATCAGAAATCAGAATTAGGAGGGAACATAATCCTGTATTTGGATCAGCATTTCTAAAGGTTGCCATGTCCCAAGGAAGTGGTGTGGTAAGACGGGGTACAGAAGTAAGGGAACGTGCACCTGAAAGGGTGAATAAGCAAGCAGGTGGACGCAGAAGAGGGAAGTAGTAAGACCGGGGCAGAACTGTGGGATGAGGGCAGGCCGTTATTATGCTCCAGAAAGAAAACGCCAGGAATTGGCAATTCCAGAGAGTCAGGGGAGGACTGGCCCGGCAGAGTCACTCCATACATTCCTTTGGGAGGGTGGGATGAAATGTGGGACAAATCCAAAGATACGATCATTTAATTTTTATTACCTTTGTGAAAACTGAAGTCCCTCTGTTCAAAACAAAAACATATTGTGAAAAACCTGGCTCAAAGATATGACATATAAAATACGTATTTAAAATCATATAGAAATCTAGGAAAAATGTATTTGGGGGGAAAGATGTAAAGGCTTTTCTTTTATAGGTTTAAAAAAAAAAAAAAAAAAGAATGATAATGTGAAGGTCTCTGGACAAGATGTTTTAGCCCTGGCTGGGTAGCTCAGTTGGTTAGACCATTGTCCTGAACCACCAAGGTTGTAGGTTCCATCCCCAATCAGGGCACATACAAGAATCAACCAATAAGTATACAAATACATAGAACAACAAATCAGTTTCTCTCTTTCTCTCTCTCTCCCTCCCTTAAAATTTATTGATTTAATAGAGATCTCTCTCTCTCTCAAAACAATAAATTGTTTAAAAAATGCTTTTACTCCTGAATTTTTCTGAGGTACAGTAGTACATCTCAGTTCCAAATTAGTCTCCAGCAGTTGACGAAACTCACAAGAGTGTCCAAATTGGAACATGTTGTAGTTTTGTTATGTTGAATAGCAGTATCTTTGACCAATAAAACAAAAGTTGGCCTGGAAAATTCTTTTAAATATAATAAACCTGGGGAGGCAATCAAACTTTTGCTGCAAGAGGTGGCCACGAATTCTGGGTGAGACGGGCTTTCACACTCACTCATGCCCTAAGATAGGCTTCTGGTCCCTGGGTTTTGCGCCACGATTTATTGCTATTGTGTCCCTGTCTCTTCCCTTTTCTATGTCTCTGTTTCCCTCTCATAAAATTGGATCAATTAACCTTGCTTTCTATAGGAATCTTGACCCTTTTTGCTTTTCAACAGAAAGTTTGTAAGACAAAGCTTATAAAATACTCTAAGCAACTCCAAAGAAAGATTGCAAATGAACATTTGCTAATTTTCTTCCTTACCTCATCATTATCCACAATAATTCCTTTCTCAAGTCTAACTTCGTTAGTTCCACGTGTCTTTGATTTGCCACGTGGGAACCTGAAAAAGAGGTAAAGCATCCAGTTGCTCAGAGGCCTGGTCTTCTGCATTGTCTCAATCTCCTGACTTAGAAGAGCCCAATTTAGGTGGTCACAAATTGAAAAACATATGGGTAGTAAAGAATAAAATTCATTATCCCACAAATTGAAGAGTTCAGCAAGTGGGACCCCTTGGAGACCTCTGATGAGTTGATTTCTTCTAAAATAGGGGTTTCAGACCACTAAAGGAAGTACTCTAGTAGATTGCTTACAGAACTACTTTTAGGCAGCTGGACCCTCATCATACCCTTGTAGATGACTTACCGTTTTGAATGCCTACCTGCCCCTCCACATGGAAATGCTTCTGCCTGCACCAATGATTAGCCAATGATTCCATAAGAAGGAATATAGTTAGTGGAACATCACAAATAAATTTCCCATTTTTAATGCCCAAGCTTGGATCACTGGCTCCCTCATGTTCCTAACCACATCTAAGTTTCTCTTCCTAGAAATGGAGTAGTAAAAATAATAATCAATGGTAAATATTCTCATACTCGGTGCTTTCACTTACTTTCCCATCCCTCACCCAGATACCAGCTCCCTTTGTGGGAAAGAGGGCAAGGGACAGAAGTTGCCATCTTTAGTAATAAAATATTTTGGATTTCTTGACTGATTCTTACTGAACCCATTTACGTCCTGAACATAGTGAAAGATGCTCAGAAGTAAGATTGGGTTAATGACTAAAATAAGTGGCCTGCTTGGAGATAGTTCCATTTGCAGGGGTTAAACTAGTCCAAATTAAGTAAGATCCTACAACTACCTCAACTACACCTCTCTTCTTTAAAAATGAAGGTAGCAGAGTAAGGAACAAAATAAGAAAAGTAGAAATAGCCAAGCTCTGTAGTTGGTGGGTCAGTTGTCTATAGCATGGTACAAATAATCCCAAATCCAGGTTCAGATCCCATGCAAGGATGGCTTGCTTCCACCTCAGGCTAGAGGTCTTAAAAATAGTCTGAAGGGAAGCAGGTGATACACTGTGGACAGACCAAAATAAATTCATCCCCACTTAACATCTTAAAGTTTGTGCCCTTTTGATGTGTCCTATTGCCTTAGGTTATCTAATAATAATATATTATAATTCTTATTGTACCACTTTCAGAATAAATCTTTGGTATATAAAAGGTAGCACGGATTCCAGACTTTTCTTCAAGTCCAATTTTAGGCATATTGCTGCATGAAAAATGCAGCGACTATCTCAGACAGCCTGGGGCTTTTCTTTTGGCAAAACTACTCCAGTTGCTGCATGAAACACAGACTAAGATCTGGTTTTTGACCTGAGGACAGTCAGTCAATTGAAATGTTTTTAATGAGGGTTTACTCTGTGACTAGCACTGTTCAAAACACTATGGGTTACAAAATAAGTTCGTATAAGATGGTATCTATAACATAGTTGGGCAAACAAGACTACACACTTGGCAGGTTTCTTTTGACCCATTGCTGCTCACTGCTAAGTGGGCCAACTCGAAGCAATTATTCACCCAGAGACGAAACTCAGTGCCTCTAAATGGTCCACGTTGTGTAGGGGTTCAATTCAATCCAAATATTGTTTAGTTAGCACACACTGTATGCCCAGTCCTGTTCTTGATCCTGTATGGGAAACAAGAGAAGACAGATAGGAGCTGTTGTGAATGCAGAAAATGCACATGATGATCCTTGCCCTCGAGAACTTAAGTTTAGTTGATAAATAGGGGCAGGGAGGAGGAAATGATTGTTAAATCTGAAACAACAATTACAAATCTCTTGGGGCCTCAACTTCCTCATCTGTAAAAATGGAGAGAGTTAACTAAATGATTTGAAGGGAACATTCTAATTCCATGATGTTGGTGAGAGTTACCTACAAAAGACCTGAAATAAAATTAAATTTATGTGTCAGTAACGGGAAGAGAGTTAGAAGAGCAGACATCCCCTCTCAATACAGCCGTGGTTGTCCAGAGAGTTGCTACATTTTGATAATTAGAAATGGAAGAAAAGAATTGAGGATTTAGAACCTACCATTTAGAGAAAAGAGAGGTTAGTGATGCTGGGGGGAGATGTTTACCAAAGGATGTGAAGATTGAGCTGGGCCTTGTAGGATGGTTTGTGAAGTAGCCTAACTGGAAGATTATTTGTTTTTGTTGTTGTTTTAAGTAGCTACTATGACTTAATAGTAGATAGGTAGGATGGAATCAAAACTGGGGAGCCTTGACAATTAAGTAGAACTTTCCTAAGGCCTATCAGCTCAAGCTCCTATAAAGTCCATGGGTTTGGAGGAAAGATCTGTGTTAGTGTTGATAGTGTCAATAGGTGATTGTTTAGGATTATATCTAGTTTGACTGTCTAGACAGAAACCCTAAAGATGATTGTCTAAAGTTTATGACTAGCTTGAACTAAACTCTGAAAGTTCCCTTAGAGGGAAATAGACTAATGAGCTTTCACCCTTTTCTCATGTTTAGTTTTCCCAGTTCATGTATATATCAAAACTAAAATAAATAGGAACCATCCAATTGAAAGGCACATATCTTGTGCCGCTTGTCTGGAACCCAGGATAGAAAAAAAAAATCACACAAACACAAAAACTATATCAAAAACAAGAATGGAAAGATCTGATATACAATACCTTACATGATATCAGGACATCTTACTTCAGAGAAGAAGGAAAAATTCCTTGATGTGGAGATTTTCCAATCTGAAAATATTTGAATTATTCTTTTCTTGATTCTAGAAATCACTGGGAATTTGTGATGAACAGGCACTCTAGAATGCGGAGGTGTTCTATGTTAGAACCAGAGAATGAAAAGCACAAAGAAAAACCAAATCTGCTCCAATTTTTTCCCCTAAACTATGACTTTCCTGTAAACACACACACACACACACACACACACACACACTGACCTTTTCACCATATCTTAATCAACCTCTACCTTGGCCAGTGTTTTCACCCTGTTCCTCAAACATAGTGAGTGTTTCTCCCCCACCCCCCACCCCACACTTAAAACACTCTCCCACCCTCCTGAAACTATTTGAATCATCTTCTTCTTTATGTTACTACTTCAGAGAAGACTTTCAAGATTAATTTATTCCCAAATTCTAGCCTATGGTCACTGTTTTTTGTGCATGAAATTATATAGTAACTTGTAGTTCTACCTATACTTTTCTGTATATGAATGATTTTTTTTTTTTTAGAGAGAGAAACATCAATGTGCTGTTCTACTTACTTATGCATTCATTGCTTGCTTCTTGTATGTGCCCTGACTGGAGACTGAACCCACAACACTCTATGAATGAACGTATATTGGGACAACACTCTAACCAACTGAGCTACTCAGCCAGGGCCAACCTATACTTATATATAGGTATTGTTTGCCTCCTGGGCAGTAAGCTCCTTAAAAGTAGAAATGTGGCCCAGCTGGTGTGGCTCAGTGGTTGAGCATCGACCCATGCACCAAGAGGTTGTTGGTTTGATTCCCAGTCAGGGCACATGACCAGGTTATGGGCCAAATCCCCAGTGGGGGGCATGCAGAAGGTGGCCAACCGATGTTTTCTCTCATCGATGTTTCTATCTCTCTCTCCTTCTCCCTCTGTCTCTGTCTCTCTCTCTCTCTAATATCAATAAAGAATTTTTTAATGTAGAAATGTTCATTTTATATATATTTCTAACCACCCCCCCAGTGCTTTGTATATTAGGCATTGAAAATCAATATTTGTTTATTTTAATATATTTACTGAACATTTATGACATGTTAAGCCCCATACTAGCTAATGGGAACCAAACATAACTTGATATAGTCACTGGCCTCCAGGAGCTCACAGTTTAGCCAGGAAGAGGGACAGGGAACGAGTTGAATGCAATGTATTGCCATGTTTATACTAGAGATAAGTTTAGGATGGCATCAGAGCACAGAGGAAGAGCATTTGGCCCAGATAAGAAGAGACTAGAAGAGTTTTGGAACTAATACCTACACTGAGCCTGGAAAGATGAGTGTTACTTAACCAGGTGAAGAGAAGAGAAAGTGGGTGTTTGAGAAAGAGGGAGCAAAAACATGAGACTAGAACAAAGCATGGCTTGTTTCGAGGAATTACAGATAACTGCAGATGCTTCAAACATATGTTTAACAGAAAGGTAACAAGAGCTGAGACTGGAGAGGAAGCTAGGGTCCAAATCCTAGAATGAAGTCCCTGATCGAAGCTTGTAGGTTATTCTACGAGTAATGAAGAGCTATCAAGGAATTTTTACTAAGGAGATACATTGAACAATATATATTTTATACATATGGAAATGATGGCAGTGTAAACTATAGATTGGAAAGATGCAGGAAGTATAGATTGGATAGGTGCAGAGGCTTTTGAGAAGGCTATGGCAGTACTGAGAAAGGGTTGAGAAATTATAAGGATCTGTAGTGCTCACAGATTTGTGCCACTCATCCCTGTTGTCTAACCCTGGATGGCTTATTCAAAGATGGTCAACCATATTCTCTCTACTAGGAATCTGAAAGTTTGGATAAAGACACACAGAGATGAAAGATGATTGTGGCAGAGTTACCATATGCAGTGTCCCAGACCAAAGACTGAGCTCCTCCCACTGAGGTCCCCAGAGTTGCCCCGGATCCAGTCCACCCTGAAGAATGGTTATTCAGTTTTACCTTCAATTCAGTGAGCTTTCCCAATATCCTTTCAAATAAATCCACTCCCTCTTTTTTTGTTGTTGTTTAAATTAGTCAGAGTTCTTTTCTGTTGTTTGCAACCAAGAAACTTAAACTGATATAGACTCCAAAGCAAGGTGTTGGCAATAGAGATAAAAAAGGAATATTTGAAAGATGTCATAATTAATAGGATTTGGTAATCAATTGAATCTACGAGCTAATGGATATACCACGTTTTTAGCTTGGCTATCTGAGAGAACAGAAGTACAATTTACCAAATTAGAGAATAAAGGAGATGGACCAAGATTGAAATGACGATTTCGATTTTGGTCGGTTGAGTATAAGGTGCAGATGGGGTCTAGTAAGTGGTTTAAAATATGGGTTTGGAGCTCAAGAGAGAGAGGTTTGGGACAGAATTAGGCATTGGGAGACAGCCTCAGGATCATGTGCTAGTTGAGGCCATTGGAGTAGATGAGATCAAGCAGGAGAAAGGGTGGGCTGAGCAGAGGCCAAGGCATAGGACAGAGCTCCAGAGGTTGCAAACACCAAAGGAAGAGCATCATGGGTAGATGGCATATGAAGGACACTGAAAAGGAGTGGCCACAGGATGGAGGAGAACCAGGAGAAAGTAGCCACAGAAATCACAGGAAGTGACAATATAATGAAAAAGGGAGGAGAGTCTCTACCTTAAAGCATCTATACTGCAACTTCTGAAAGTGTAGAAAATGATTTTTTTTAAACTCACAAAAATTACCAAAGCTTAATAAAGAATCCAGTGCAACCAACTATAAAGCAGATACATCTAGAATGAAGAAAACCCACTAGGCCTGAGTTCATGGCAGAGCCAAGGTTTGCTTGAACAGAGACCATCTGATAAAAGATGAACAAAAAACACTGACGAGCAAAATAGATCCAGAGACATGGAAGTAGGGAACAGACTGATGAACCTCAGAGGGAAAGGGGGTGTGGTGCGGGGAGAGATAAACCAAAGAACGTATTTGCATATATGCACAACCAATGGACACAGACAATAGTGCAGTGAAGGCAGGTGAGGAGGGGGTGGGAGCCAGAAGGAAGGAGTCAAAGTGGGTAAAAAAGGAGGGATATCTTTAATACTTTCAACAATAAAGATTTTAAAAAGATAATGAATACATCACTCACTCTCCACTGATTGTTTTCTTTTTTGACATAGGGGTGGGGGGCACTACAGCAACCAAAACTTGATTGATCATCCCTTTCTACTCCTCTTTGGATTTTGATCATCCCTTCACTTCCACAGCTTTCCATGTCCAGATGGAGAACTCACGTCCCAGGTAACAGCTGGGAAGGAAGGATGGGGTGCAAGTGGTGGCACAGTGCATTCTGGGAAATGTGACCTTAGCTGCAGAGAGCAGTAAGTGAGGGCACAAGGCAGGAAGAACTCTTTGTGGAACCATTTTCTTCCTTCCCTCTGACTTCTGAAATAGAAACTTCTATACGAAATAGAAACTTCTATACGAAATAGAAACTACTACCCTTTTTATAGTATTGGTATTAGCCTTCTTTCCTTCCGAACTGCAAAAGCCGTGGCGGAGAATGCTGGGCAAGGTAGCTTATCCCATTTGGGCTCTTTCTTTCTCAAACAGCCTGCCAGCAACATTTGGTAAGTTATCTGGGGAGGCTCTTTGTCAGGGAGTGGCCTCTTATTTAGCAGTGACTAGGGGGATGGATTAGGAAGCCAAATTTATACTCAGGCTCCAGCTACAGTCTCTAAACCAACTTCTAACAACAACAACAACAACAACAACAAAAACCCCTGATATTTTGAACTTATCTGATTTTTAAAATGTTTTTATTGATTTTTTAGAGAGAGAGGAAGGGAGAGAGAGATAGAAACATCGATGTGAGAGAGAAACATTGATGGATTGCCTTCTGCCCACCTCCTACTGGGGATTGAGCCCATAACCCAGGCATGTGCCCTGACCTGGAATTGAACCAGGACCTCTCAGTCCATGGGACGACGCTCAATCCACTGAGCCACACGGGCAGGGCTTATCTGATTATTGAATTTTTTTATTAATTTCTTTAGAACCTGTAGGGGGAAGAGATATGTTTGGTACCTCGAATCCTTCATCATCCTGGCTGCAGCTGTAGTCTTAATGTTCTATATTGGTTCAGATACCAAAGAACCAGGAAACAGGGGTTTCAGAAAGTTATGTTCTCAGCAAAGCAAAAATGAAAGCTTGCTAGAAACTGGAGACTGAGAACAGAGTTTTGCCTAGCAACCTGCCTGCCATCCGTGGGCAGAGTAGGACCAGGGTTTATAAGTTCATTTATCTCATCTGTTGACCAACACCAAATCTGAACAGAACTAGCATTATTCAGCGATGAATGAATGGAAATTGATTTTCAGAGTTAATGAATGTAGCAGAAGTAATAGCCACTCTGGCATAAATAGGGAGCTAAGAAAGACTGCCAGAAAGAGAGAAATATAAAAAAGAGCAGGAGATTGGAAATCTGGGAAATTCAGGGCCACAAAATGTGTTTGTAGACCTGTCTGTTAAAAATATGGGGATAGCTGTTCACAAGAAAGAATGGAAGCTGTCTCTCGATGCAGAACTCAGCAGGTTTAGCACTGGAGTGTCAGGAATATAGGGACCAAAGGAGAAACAAAAAGGAAAAACAAAATTAAGGGTTTTAAATATACAAGAGAGACAGTAAGGGATGGAAAGCAGTCTTAGGAAAAGCCTCAGGACTGGAGATGGCAAATTTCTAAATGTTTCAAATATGGTGGGACGATGCATGAAGGAACAGAGAATGTGCTTTTCCGTTCATGGCACCGCCCCAGCCCCACTGAAACGGTCCATTCTCGTGTCTCCCTAAAGCCTTTCTCCTTAATGAAACCAGAGAACAAGGTCACACGTTCTTAGCTTTTAAGTCCAGGCATCGAAGACCCTATTGTAAGACAATCATTTAGGAAATGGATGCCTCTCTCCAAGCAGGAAGATTTGTAATTTTATAGAATTCTACCCTGATAACGGAGACATAGTGTCACAGTTGAGTCCACCCACAAAAGGTAGACTCTGGGCAACTAGTACCAATTTACTGGCACCTCAGTGGGGCTGAAACCAACGTGCTTCCTCTCATTCTCTCAATTTTAACATTTTCTGATCCTTCCATTTCTTCTAAATAACACCTCTCTTTGCTTGGTGTGATAGCCAGCAACAGCGACATGGGGTAATGCATAACCATATAAACTATACCTATATTTGTATACATTACATTTTCATACCAAACCACGTATTGAATTTCAGTACTAGCAAAAGCTTTATAAACATCAATATTCACAGGCTTGGGGGATGGGGATCGAGGGTGGGGAGGAAGCTCCTGAGGACGCCTTTTTTGTCTCCCTTTTCTACTTTGCTTTCCCTCAAGAAGGAAATTTATATCACTCTTTGGATTTCCTTTGTTTTGGGGGAAGATCCTATAAGTGAAAAGATCACATAAATGGGTTTGGCTCACTCCCCTGTTCAGGCTCTGGCCCTCTGTTCTCTTTGTTTTCCTTTCTTCCATGTGGCAGGCCCATTCCGAAATTTGGGTTTGAGTTCTGACAGAGGGAAGATACTCCTCACACCCTGACTTCAGTATTTTAGGCATTAATAAATGGTTTTTGTTTTTTGTTTTTTGCCACAGTTTGTTTTTTAGCATTCTGCTCGGCAAGGGCTGCAGGCCAGGACTTCGAACGACAAAAGCCTCAGGCTCATATTATTCATTTATTTGTTCATTCGCTCAGCAAATATTTACTAAACACCTGCCAGGGCCTTTTCTAGGTTCCAAGGATACAGATGTAAACAAAACAGACAGAAGGCCCTGCCCTCTCGGAGCTTACATTTGGGTTAGGATAGACACAATTGTGGCCTATATCTGCTTCGAGGTGTGTGACAGGCATCTCAGACTTGACAGATCTGAAATAATTCTTGATTCTCCCTCCCCTCAAGCCCATTCCTCTTTCAGTCTGTCCTATCTCAGTAAGTAGCATTGCCATTAATTCTGTTGTTTAGACAAAATCTTTGGAGGTATACTTGATTTCTCTCGTTCCCTCAACTACACATCCAACTTGTCCATCGTCAAGTGCTATAGATTCCATCTTCCAAATATATTTCATATGTGACTGCTTTTCTTTTTCTTCTTTAATTTTTTTCTTTATTGTTTAGAGAGAGATGAAGGGAGAGGGAGAGAGAGATAGAAACATCGATGAGAGAGAATATCGATTGGCCGCCTCCTGCATGCCCCCCACTGGGGATCAGGCCCACAACCTGGGCATGTGCCCTGACTGGGAATTGAACCAGCGACCTCTTGGTGCATGGGTCGATGCTCAACCACTGAGCCACACCAGCCTAGCAAGGCCCCACAAGCAGGAGGGATCAGTTTATGTTTGGGTTAAATCCGAGAGCATATAGCCACACCGGCTGGCCATATGTGACTGCTTTTCAACCACCCTGCCCAAGCCAAGCTCCCTTTCACTTGGGGCTGCCTGAACACAACGGTAGCTTTCTTTGAGATGAATCATCTTTGTGTGAGGGGGGAAAAGTGATGTTAGGGAAGGAACAGTAATATATCAGGCAGAGACTAGCCTGCACTTTGGCCGTTCTTATCAGCTCTATTTCCCTTAAGAAATCATAGGCATTTTATAAGAAAGAATTCTAAATAATCTTTCTCAGGCCCTTCAGAAGCGTCTATGAACTATAGCCTAAGTATGCTGTTTCCCGGAGCTGGCAAGCTGGGCCTACTTCTCGTATGTCCTCATGAACACCTAATTAGGCCCAGAGATGTGAAAAAGTCACACAAAAGGCAGAGAAAGAAGCAAATGTATTCTGTAGATAAATATTTTTTAGTGTAAAAAAAATAAAAAAAAGAAATTACAGAATTTTTCTGCTCGAAAACTATCAATACCATCCTATATCATTTAGAATAAAATTCAAACTCCTAGCCCTGGCTGGTTTGGCTCAGCAGTTAGAGCGTCGGCCTGAAGACCAAAGAGTTGCGAGTTCGATTCCAGTCAAGGGCACGTATCTCGGTTGCGGTTCGGTCCCCGGCCCTGGTCGGGGTTGTGCAGGGGGCAACCAATCGATGTGTCTCTCTCACATCGATGTTTCTCTCTCTCTCTCCCCACCTCCCACTCTATCTGAAGATAAAATGGAAAAATATCCTCAGGTGAGGATTTAAAAAAAAAATTCAAACTCTTATATTATATAAGAGCCTGTGTGATTCTCCCTGCCCCTCCCTAACTTCCTGGCCTGCCAGTTTCTCCATCATGTCCGTGTCTCTTGCCATCTCGGACTCCTTGCTATTCCTTGAACATGCTAAGTTCCAGGGAATAGCAAGAAGTCCTTTCAGGACTTTTGTTAATTCTATTCTTTGGAATACTCTTCACCAAGAATTCCTATGGCTTACTCCCTCACTTCATTCATTTCTCTGGGCAACTGTAACCTTATAAGAGCGAACTTCTAGAGCCACCCTAAATAGGTACTCTCTCCCAGTCACAGTCTATCTCTTTATTATGCTTTATTATTCTTCAAAGCTCTTAGATTTACCTACATTTATAGATTTGTTTATTTATTATCCATCTGCCTCACGAGAATATGTGTTCCAATGTGGCAAGGATTTTCATGCTTCATTCACTACTCTATCCCTAGTGCCTGGAACATCAGTACTTGGTACACAGTAGACAGTCAGCAAATGTTTGTTGATTAAATGAATAACTGAAAACTCAACTGAAAAGGTCCGTGTAGACTATGTGAAATTTTTAGGTTTGATTTATTAGTGCTAGGTTTTGTTGGTGATGCTAGATGGCCATCCCAAACTTTCTTCCTTTTTAATCTTATGCTTAAAGAAGAAATACTATGTACAAGGAAAAAATCAGTGTGCAACTAATATCAAGGGATTTATATGGCTCATCCACAGCCTCTCTGGGGCACTTTCCTACCTACCCACCTTCTGCTCTGTGCTCTCAGTTTGGCCCCAATATGCCCATTAGTTAGCGATCATGTTTGTGAATACCATCGCAGTGTAGCAATGACTACACGAAGAGAAAGAGGCCTCTGCTTATAAGAAGGATGAAACAATACCATCTCAGAAGTTGAAAATTCACTGTGGAAATCAGCATCTGGTGTGTCTTTACTTAGGGAGTCTGGCTGGCCCAGAAACAGTGGGAGGTAAGGCCAACCTACTGGGTGTTTCAAATGAAGAGATAACTAGAACTTGAGAATGTTAGCTTTGGAAATGACAAAAGGCAAACTAGGGACGTATCACAGATGAATGAAGAGAGATTGATACTCAGGGGAAGATATGAGATCCAAAATGTCATAACTTGTCTTCTATTAAACAAAAGAAGAATGTTCCTCTGATTTAATATCTGGACCTAACTGCTTTTACATTTGGGGACTAAGCTAGGAGAGGGTTGGGGAGATGTTTTGATGACAGTAGGTCTGGGAAAATGACTGGGTCCCGGAGAGATTTAATGGAAGAGGAAAGGAATGACATTAGGGAGCAATTTGTAATTATACCCCAAGAGGGAGCCTAGACCTAGGAAATTACGGAAAGTCGCCCTCTGATGGTAACAGATAGAAAGTCCTTAACAGGAACAATTGGGGGACATCTCTTCCATGATTATGAGAATAAAAGCTTTGGGAGAGGATAACTCAGGAAACTATAAGCAGATACAGAGAAATTTTGAGTTTTAGGGCCAGTTTAAATATGAACCAAGGGAAAAATATATATTGATTTAGACTTGAGGGAACCAATATAGCTAAATAGGTATTGGAAAGCTAACCAAATGAATAGTAATTACATTATGACATGTGTTTTAGATGTTCAAATTCATAATTTAGAATGTGAAAAAGAGCCTCTAAATAGTGACGAAATCAACATTTGAGCTTTATATAACGGGACCTGCAAGCAGTCCAATCAGTTTCTCCCACACTGCCCTCTTTACCCTGCATGTGTCCAGACATCTGTGAATGGTTACTGATATGCCAGGAGTTGGGGTAGAGAGTAGTCCTCCTTCTTCTCTCTTACTGTGTAGCCTTAGGCAGTTCCTCAACACAAAAGGACTTTAATCTTTACTTGCGATTTTGTCCTCTGGGGAGAGAGTCCATTTGACAAGTTGCTGGAGTTGGCGTACAAATGCCCCTCAGGAGATCTAAGAGATTTTATGTGGGTCTATAAACACTTTTGGAAATTCTCCTAAGAGGTTTCATAACTCAATTTATAAAAAGAAAAAAAATGTAGACACGCATTGTCTGGTTAAAACCTTAACCAAATAAAAACATCAAATAATAGCAGGGGGTAGGGGGTGGAGGGTGGTATCTATACATGGAAGATAAACACAGCATCTTATTCAAAAACTTCAATTTACACAATTCCAACATTCAGTGACATTACTGTTTTAATATTTGGAAACCCTTGTATGCCTTTTTATGACCTCATTTAGTGAATCTAACATGTTTTATAGAAAAATATATATAATGTCTAATTTCACTGAAGGGCTTAATAGCAGAATGGACACTGAGGAAGAAAATATGAATAATATTTTGACATAATAAAAGAAACTATCCAAACTGAAGCATAAAGAGAAAAATGGCTATGAAAAATGAACAAAGCCTCAGCAACCTGTAGGACAATATGAAATGGTCTAACCCATGTGTAATTGGAGGCTATGGTTAAGGGGTTAGGGGTGGATACTTGAAGAGACAGTGGCCCCCAGGTTTCCAAATTTGAAGAAAATTATCAATCAACAGATTCAAGAGGCTCAACAAACCCAAAGTAGGAAAAACAAACAACAACAAAAAATAACCCCAGCACTGAGGCATGCATATGCTCGCATTGCTGAACACCAGTGGGAAAGCAGATGGGGCAAATGTACACAATTGTTTAGTCTGGGTTAAGGGTAAATACTGTTCTTGAAACTTTTCTCTAAGCTTTAAGGTCTATCAAAATGAATAGTTACCAAGAAAACAAAATGGGAACAAAATACTGGTCAATGGCAGGGAAAATGGGAGGGGAGAATTCAGAGCTAAACAGCCTTCCCTTTCAACTCCATCTATTCAGGAGGAGGATGCTATATAGAGAGTTAATCCTCACCCGAGGATATTTTTTCCATTGGTTTTTGGAGAGAGTGGGAAGAAGGGAGGGAGGGAGGGAGGGAAAGAGAGAAAGAGAGAGAAAAACATCGATATGAGAGAGACACATGGATTGGTTGTCTCCTGCATAAACCTGACGGGGCGCAGGGATCAAACCTGCAACCCAGGTGCACACCCTTGACCGAGAATTGAACCTGAGACTCTTTGGTCTACGGACTGATGCCCTAACTGCTGAGCCAAACCGGCCAGGGCTATTTTTTAACTTTATAAAAATTGCATGTTAAAAATTTAAGGGTAATTTCTAGAAGAATACATAGACCTATCCAATACAATATCTTGCTTATTCATATTGTGAATGTTTCCCTGCTTCTAAATTTCAGTTTTATAGAAGTATATCTCTCACTACAAATGTTTTCCACCCACTGTTTATCTAAGAAAAATTTATATTCATGCCCACAAGACCGATACAACTAAAAAAATATGTATTTTAAAGGTATGTAAACAATAACTTGATTTACATTCCAAAAACAATTAGGAGAATGCTGAAATCATATGTAGCCATTTTATAAAGCACAAGTATTGACAAAGGAATATGCATTTCAGATGTTGGTGATGAGAGACCAAATTATTGCATCAAACCAACTGTTAACAATTATTTTGATTACTTCTGATCAGAAAGCAATTTCTAAGCATTTTTCTTTCTAACATAATGATTTATTAATGATAGGTGTTTTAAGAACTTGATTGGGAGAGTTTTGTTGACATACAACCCATTATAATATTTCCATTTAAAATAATAGGAAATACTCCTGCCTAACATTTTTATACAGAATGTCTGGTTTTCAGGAAAAGATTATTGACTTAAGTGAGAGATGCCCCAAAATAAATTTATAATTTTCAAATAAAAAGAAGAGAATAGAAAAAATTGATGCAACATAAGTCAATAAAGGAAAAAGAATAAAAGTGAAGATAAAAACATGGTAAATTGAAAATACAAAATAAGATAGTAGAAATAAGTCCAAATAAATCAATATTCAGAATAAATGTAAATAGAGAAAGCTCACCTATGAGATAGACAGTCTCAGGTCGAATTTTAAAAATCCAGCCACGTACTGTTTATCTAGACCCATCTAAAATATAAAAACACAGAATGTCTGCAAACACAGGGATACAGGAGAAAGAAGAGAGTGTTCTGCTCACTTTCTTTTTCTTCTTTTTGAATCTCTTCCACCTCTATCTCCTTTGCCTCCTATCTATATTACAGGTGATGTCCAAGTGTCTGCCCTGCAAAACACAGCCAATAACAGCAGCTGAGTGGTGCCCAGGTGGATGTAGGCAGGTACTGGGTTACCTTGGCTAGGATACAAAATACTAGAAGCTGTCTGCTTTCACCTGGCAGGGCCAGCCAACACACCCTCATATCTTGCTGCAAGTGTGTCAGACATTTATCTATGATGCTGGGACTGGACTCTACAAACTTCATTTTCCAGATTCCTTTGCTAGCTAGCTTCTGCCAATTGGAGGCACTTTCAGAAGGAAAAGGGAAAGGAGCCTCTCACTTCCCAGTATACAAACTCTGAGTTTGTATACCCTCCAGCTCCAGCCTCCAGCTTCTTCAAGAATTTGCAGCGGTAACCTCACCATACCCCATCAAGATATAAGTATCAGCCAAGCCCACCACACTCTTTGATCCATTTAGCCATCCCCTTAAGTGGTCTGGGCTGCATACACTCCCTCAGCAGGCTACACGCTTGTAGTAAGGTGTCCTCTTCTCCAGGTTCTGGTATCATTATGTCTTCCTTTGTGCTCTCCTAGCTCTAGGGATGGTAGTTTCTTCATAAAGATATTAATCTCTGAGTTATCTCAATCTCTCTTTTTTTGCTTGTTCAGTGTTTCAGCAATTATATAACCAACTATCTTTATCAAATACCCTTTATTTGAAATAACAAGCATGGTTTACACTTTTCTGATTGGACCCTGACTGATACAGGATCCCGATTCTCTCACCATCCCAAAGAAAATTACGCTTGTCCAGGAAATCCTAAAAGCCTTGGTAAAATACATGGGTGCCAGGAAGTGGGAAATCTGGGAGCTTCTACATTAGTGTATCTTCTAAGGGGTCCAGTTTGGGGGTGTCTGAGGATATCTCCTCTCAAGTAAAGGACTGAGAAAAAGGCACAATACCTGGAGGCAACAAATGACACGTGACAAATTCAACAGACGACTCTTGAAAAACTGCCAAATTTGAGTGGATCTCAAAGCAAGAAAAGTGTATTCAGCTGGCTCAGGCTGCAAACAAGCAGTTCCGTCACTTGGTTCTTATGATTCAGGAGAACCAATGATGCTAAAAGGTAAGGATGATGGAAGGAGCCTGTGTGATGTCTTAGTAATAGGATCACATTAGTGACTCCTCAGGATTTGAAAAAAAAAGCCATGTCTTTGTGGACATGTCTAATAACTATTCTTCTTATGAACCTATGTTACAATTTCTCTGTGAATATATCCCAAAATAAAAATGTGGGGTCATGTGATATGCACACGTCTAATAGAATCTATGTAAGAAATGCTACCTTGCTCTCCACTGGCATCCTCAGTCTATTTTCCCGCCAGTAAGTAGTTTCGGAGGTTCCTGTGCTCTCATAACTCCTGCAGACCCTGTTCTTGCCCTGCCCGATTCATAGAGCTCTTTTTCTCTCTCTGTGGATTCATCTCCCAGTTTCTGTATGATTAGCTTCTGGCCAGTCCTAAAATCTTCTTTAGAGGATTGCCCTTGGGCTGTTGGAGCAATTTAGCCCAGAGAATAGGAAGTGCCTGGGGGTTTAGGTCCCTCCAGGGTATCCTGTAGGCAATGGGTGGCTGCAGGATTAAGTCCCAGCTCCTTTGCCTTTGTGGACAGAAAAGGGGCCACATACTAAACCTGACAAGCTCAGGGAAGGCCTGTGTGGCTGCCTTACAAACTCAGAGACCTCAAGTAACCGCAAAGGATGTTCTTAAAGTCAAACTTCCTAACTAAAAGTAGTCATGTCCTAGGCCAGTATCTTCCTTGACAAAGGTCAATCTTTAACTGAGGCTGTCTATCATCGTTTTGCATCTATGTAACATACATTTGGAATGACAGAGTAATCTCCTTTTCCAGACCCCTCGGGGCACAGTCTCCCATCAGAACATGAGACTGCAGAAACCCTCCTTGTTATCTTGTTCCAAGCATACCATCTGTACGTGCTGTAAATGTTCATTGTTAACTATCCTGTAGCCACCAACGGAAAAGAAATATTTCTCTCCCTTTTCCTCTTTATCCAACTTCAGGTATTTCCCCACTTTGCTTTCTCCCGCCTTCCTAATCTATCGCCACTGAATTTCACGTAATCCTCCTTATAGGACTCCTCCTTTGATTGTAACGTATAAAATAAACTGCAAAACTGCCATCCTCTGGAGCATATTCTCAGTCCATTGAGATTTTGCTTCCTGTCAATTGTCGTCAGTTTGGCTCAAATCAACTCATAAAAATTCTCTGCAAGTTTGGATGTTTCTTAGGTCGATACCTTAAGAGGTATAGTTTCCTTGTCAGAAGTCCCCCACAGGATCAGGTGGATGCTAGGACTCTGAAATACATCCTTGTTTGGTTTCTTCCGTTTTTCTGTCTTGTGACCCCCACTCCCTTAACTACTTTATCCTGGGATGACGTCCTTAATAAATCACTTGCAAATGAATCCACATCTCAGGCGAATATGATCTAAGACACATCCCCCAAACCACACTAAGTTTTTAATTACTTCCTATCTAATAGATATAAATTAATATCTTGCTATTGTTTTAATTTGTATTTCTGATTATTAATGAGTGTGAGCATTTCTTCGTATCCATATCAACCCTTGTTCTACAAATGCTGGTTTATGTCTTTTGCCCATTGTTTTATTGGGTATTGTTTAATTGCTGTTCTTTTCTTGTAATTCTGCAAATATTTTTTGTATATTCCAGATATCAATCCTCAGTTTTAAAGTATACAAGTAATTTTCTTTAATTCTATTATCTGTCTATTAAATTTTTCCCTGGATGGAAAGCTTTTTTTTCAGTACCTCCATCAAGATTTTTTAGTAATAATTTTATCTATTTATTTTTTTTTTATTTAATTTATCTTTATTTTAAATTATTACAGATGCTTATTTAAAGTATTACAGATATTGCCCTGGATGGTTTGGCTCAGCGGTTAGAGCGTCGGCCCACTGAGGAGTCGCTGATTTGATTCCAGTCAGGGACACGTGCCTCAGTTGCAGTTCAACCCCTGGCCCTGGCTGGGGTCCTGTGGGAGGCAACCAATCGATGTGTCTCTCTCTCATCAATGTTTCTCTCTCTCTGTCCCTCCCTCCCTTCCTCCCGCTCTATCTGAAAATCAATGGAAGAGAGGTGGATTAAAAAATAAATCAATAAAATAAAATATTACAGATGTCCCGCCATTCCCCCTGCCCTTGACACCCTCCTCCCCTCTCCCACCCCACCCACCCTTCACCACACTGCTGTCTGTGTCTGCTGGTTATGCATATATATATATAAATTCTTTGGTTTATCTCTTCCTGCCATCCCCATCCTCCTTTCCTTTGAGGTTTGTCAGTCTGTTTCCTACTTCCATGTCTCTGGATCTATTTATTCGTCAGCTTATTTTGTTTATTATATTCTACAAATAAGTGAGATCATGTGGTACTTGTCTTTCTCTGACTGGCTTATTTTGCTTAGCATAATACTCTCCAGGTCTCAACATGTGTCTCAAAGGCTAAGAGATCTCTCTTTCTTACAGCGGTATAGTATTCCATTGTGTAAATGTACCACAGCTTTTTCATCCACTCATCTACTGATGGTGGACACTTGGGCTGTTTCCAGATCTTAGCTATTGCAATGAGTGCTGCTATGAACATAGGGGTACATATATTCTTTCTGATTGGTGTTTCAGGCTTCTTAGGATATATTCCTAGAAGCGGGATCACTGAGTCAAATAGGAGTTCCATTTTTAATTTTTTGAGGAAACACCATATTGTTTTCCACAGTGGCTGCACCAGTCTGCAATCCCACCAGCAGTGTACGCCAGCACTTGTTGTTTGATGATTTGTTGATGGCCACCATTCTGGAAGGTGTGAGGTGATACCTCATTGTTGTTTTAATTTGCATTACTCTGATGATCAGTGACCTTGAGCATGTTTGCATATGTCTCTTGGCCATTTGTATGTCCTGTTTGGAGAGGTGTCTATTTAGGTCCTCTGCCCATTTTTTAATTGGGTTCTTTGTCTTCCTTTTGTTGAGTTGTATGAATACTCTATATATGTTGGAAATTAACCTCTTATCTGATGTATCATTGGCAAATATGTTCTCCCAAAGAGTGGGTTCCCTTTTCATTAAAAAAATTTTTTTCTTTATTGATTTTAGAGAGAGAGGAAGGGAAAGGGAGAGAGGGACAGAAACATCGATGAGAGAGAACATCGATTGGCCGCCTCCTGCATGCCCCCCACTGGGGATTTGCCCCACAACCTGGGCATGTGCCCTGACCGGGAATCAAACTGGCGACCTCTTGGTGCATGGGTGGATGCTCAACCAGTGAGCCATACCAGCCTGGCCCCTTTTCATTTTAATGCTGGTTTCTTTTGTGGTGCAGAAGCTTTGTAGTTTGATATAGCCTCATTTATTCATTTTTTTCCTTTGTTTCTCTTGCCCTACACAATGTATTAGTGAAAATTCTGTTACGTGTGATGTCTGAGATTTTGCTGCCAACGTTTTCTTCTAGGATTTTTATGGTTTCATGACTTACATTTAAGTTTTTTATCCATTTTGAGTTCATTCTTGTGTATGGTGTAAGTTGGTGGTCTAGTTTCATTTTTTTACATGTACCTGTCCAATTTTCTTAGCACCATTTATTGAAGAAACTGTCTTTTCTCCATTGTATGCTCTTGCCGCCCTTGTTGAATATTAATTGCGCATAATGTCTTAGGTTGATTTCTGGGTTCTCTGGTCTGTTCCATTGATCTATACGCCCGTTCTTGTGCCAGTACCAGGCTATTTTGATTACGATGGATTTGTAGTATAAATTAATATCTGGTACTATGATCCCTCCCACTTTTTCTTTTTCAAGATTGCTATGGCTATTTGGGATCTTTTATGGTTCCATATAAACTTTTGGAGTATTTGTTCTAGATCTGTGAAATATGCCATTGGTACTTTAATAGGGATTGCACTGAATCTGTAGATTGCTTTGGGTAGTATGGACATTTTAATTATGTTGATTTTTCCAGTCCGTGAACATGGTATATGTTTTCACTTTTTTATATCTTCCTCTATTTCTTTTCTCAATGTCCTGTAGTTTTCTGAGAACAGGTCTTTTACCTCCTTTGTTAAGTTTATTCCTAGGTATTTTATTTTTTTTGTTGCAATGGTAAATGGGATTGTTTTTTTAGTTTCCCTTTCTGAGTGTTCATTATTGGTGTATAAGAATGCCATCAATTTCTGGATGTTAATTTTGTATCCTGCTACTTTGCCAAATTCATTTATTAAATCTAGTAGATTTTTGATGGAGTCTTTAGGGTTTTCTATGTACAATATTATGTCATTTGCAAATAATGACAGTTTCACTTCCTCCTTTCCAATTTGGATCCCTTTTATTTTTTTCTTCTTGTCTGATTGCTGTGGCTAAGACTTCCAGTACTATGTTGAATAAGAATGGTGAAAGCAGACATCCCTGTCTTGTTCCTGTTCTTAAGGGAAATGCTTTTAGTTTTTTCCCATTGAATATGATGTTGGCTGTAGTTTTTCATATATGGCTTTGTTATGTTGAGATATGATCTCTCTATTCCCACTTTGATGAATATTTTTATCAGAAATGGGTGCTGGATTTTGTCAAATAGTTTTTTTAGCATCTATTGATATAATCATAGACTTTTATCTTTCATTTTGTTTATGTGGTGTATCACATTTATTGATTTGAGAATATTGTACCAGTCTTGCATCCCAGGGATAAACCTCACTTGGTCATGGTGAATACTTTTTTTCAATATATTGCTGGATCTGAACTGCTAATATTTTATTAAGGATTTTAATGTCTATGTTCATCAGGTGTATTGGCCTGTAATTTTCTTTCTTTGTAGTGTCTTTATCTGGTTTTGGAATTAGGATTATGCTGGTCTCATAAAAAGAGCTTGGAAGACTTCTTTCCTCTTGAATGTTTTGGAATAGTTTGAGGAGAATAGGTGTTAGTTTTTTTGTTTGGTAAAACTCTTCTGTGAAGCAGTCTGGAGCCATGCTTTTGTTTGCTGGGAGTTTATTGATTACTGCTTTAATTTCCTCAGTTGTTATTGGTCTGTTCAGGTTTTCTGACTCTTCCTGGTTGAGTTTTAGAAGACTGTATGATTCTAGGAATTTGACCATTTTGCCTAGGTTGTCCAATTTGTTGGCATATAATTGTTTATAGTATTTTCTTACAATCCTTTGTATTTCTGTGGTGTCAGTTGATATTTCTCCTGTTTCATTTCTTATTTTGTTTATTAGGGTTCTCCTTCTTTGTTTCTTGGTGTGTCTAGCTAAAGGTTCATCAATCTTGTTTATCTTTTCAAAGAATGAGCTCTTGGTTTCATTGACCTTTTGTATTTTTTTTAGTCTCTATGCCATTTGTTTCTGCTCTGATCTTTATTATTTCTTTCCTTCTACTTACTCTGGGTTTTTCTTTTTGTTCTCTTTCTAATTCTTTAAGCTGTAGGGTTACACAGCCTATTAGAAAATTTTCTTGTTTCTTGAGGTAGACCTGTAATGCTATGAACTTCCCTCTCAGGACTGCTTTTGATGTGTCCCATAGATTTTGTGTTGTTGTGTGTTCATTTTCATTGATTTCCAGGAAGTTTTTTTATTTCTTTCTTTATCTCCTTGGTAACCCATCCATTGTTTAATAACAAGCTATCTAGCCTCCATGTATTTGAATGTTTTTGAGTGTTTTTATTATAATTAATTTCTAGTTTTATGCCATTGTGATCCTAGAAGATGCTTGACATTTCAATCTTCTTGAACTTGTAGAGACTTAGTTTGTGTCCTAACATGTGGTCTATTTTTGAGAATGTCCCATGTGCACTTGAGAAGAATGTGAATTCTGCAGTTTTGGAGTGTAATTCTCTGTAAATATCAACTAAACTCATCTGATCTAGTGTGTCATTTAGGGTCTGTGTTTCCTTGTTAATTTTTGTGTAGAGGATCTATCCAGTGATGTCAGTGAGGTGTTGAAGTCCCCTACTATGATTGAATTGCTGTTGATCTCTCCCTTGAAGTCCTCCAGAAGTTTTTAAATATATTTTGGTGCTCCTATATTGGGTGCATATATGTTTAACAGGGTTATATCCTCTTGTTGGATCAATCCCTTTAATATTATGTAGTGACTTTCTTTGTCTCCTGTTATGGCCTTCATTTTTAAGTCCATTTTATCAGATATGAGTATTGTTACCCTGACTTTTTTTGTTGTTTTAATTTGCTTGAGAAATTTTTTTCTATTCCTTCACTTTCATCCTGTGTGAGTCTTTTGTTCTGAGGTGGGTCTCTTATACACAGCATATATATGGGTCATGGTTTCTTATCTATAGGAGCATTTAATACATTTACATTTAACATTATTATTGATATGTACTTATTTATTGCCATTTTTATTTATTATGGCTATGTTTCTCTTTCTCTATTTCTTCCTATTAGTAAAGCAGTGTCTTTAACATTTCTTGCAATGCTGGTTTGGTGGTAGTACATTCCTTGGCATGGACCTCCTTGGGTTCCTCTTACTTGGGATTTTCTCTGCTTCCTGAACTTGTGTGACTTTTTCCTTCACTAAGTTAGGAAAGTTTTCTGCCACTATTTCTTCAAGCAGGTTCTCTAACCTTTCCTCACTTTCTTCTACTTCAGGTACTCCTATGATGGGGATGTTGTTTCACTTCATCTTGTTCCACAGCTCTCTTAAACTGTCCTTCTGTTTTTTAATTGCTTTTTCTTTTTGGTTCTCTGATCGAGTGATCTTTTTCTACCCTGCCTTCTAATTCGCTGATCCAATCCTCAGCTTCCTCTAATCTGCTCTTTATTCCTTCCAGTGTATTTTTTATTTTGGCTATGTCATTCTTTATTTTTGCTTCACTCCAAAGTAAAACCCCTTGCACATTAAGCAGTTTCTCCCCATCCTCCCAATCTTCCAGCCCCTGGCAACTATCAATCTATTCTATGTCTATAGATTTTTCTATTCTGGATATTTCATGTAAATGGAATCATAAAATATGTTTCTGGCTTCTTTCATTTAGCATAATGTTTTGGAGGTTCATCTCTGTTATAGTATCTATCACTACTTCATTTTTTATGGCTGAATAATAGTCCATTGTATGGGTATACCACAATTTTGTTATCCATTCTTCCATTGATGGACATTTGTGCTGTTTCCACCTTTAGCTATTATGAATAGTGTTGCTATAAACTTGTGTGTACGTGCACTTGTTTGGGGAACTGCTTTTAAATCTTTGGGATATACATGTAGGGGTGGAATTGTGAGGTCATATGGTAATTCTATGTTTAACTTTTTAAAGAACCATCATACTGTTTTCCACAGTAGCTAAACCACCTTACATTCCCACCAGCAATGTACAAAGGTTTCAAAGTTCTCCACATCCTTGCCAAAACTTTGGTTGTTTTTTTTCCATTAAAAAAAAAATTGGAGCCATTCCAGTGGGTGTGAAGTAGTACCTCATGGTTTTGGAAAGATTTAATTTTGATATAAATAAATTCATCAACGTTTTGCCTTATGGTTTATGTTTCCTAAAGTTTTTTTTTTTTTAAGTCCATTCTTATTCTTCAGACATAAAGATATTCTCTGAATTTTCCTTCTATAAGTTTCCCCCCAAACATTTAAGTCTTTAATTCATCTAGACTCCCCCGATTTATTTGGTGCTAGGTAAGGATCCAGTTTGTATTTCTCAATATAGTGATGATGTTAGATAATAACCCAGTTTATATCATCCACATAGTGAGCCAGTTTCCTCAACATCTACTAATCAATCAGTCAATCAATCAATCAATCTTCATTTCTCAATGAGTTTTTGGTGCCTTCTTTAGTATATGTTAAATTCTGATACATAAATGTTGTCTCTAATTTCTCTATTCTATTCCACTGGTCCGTTTGTTTGTTCTTGAGCCAAAACTTGTTTATATCAGGTATGAAGAGCCAATGTTCTCAATATCAGGTAGGGCAGAGTCCACCTCTATACTCTTTATTTTTTTAAAGGTTTGATGTTTTTAAAGTGACTTTTATTCATATTTAAGAGTTAGGTTATCATCTTCCTCAAAATGTCCAATTGGAATTTTCAATTGGATTACTTAAAATTATAGTTGAATTTAGGGAAACGTTATTATACTATAAAGTCATACCATAAAAACATGAAACTTTGTCTATCTAGATCCTCTTTATATTCTTTTTTTTTTTTAATCCTCACCCAAGAATATTTTTCCATTTATCATCAGATAGAGTGGAAGGGAGGGAGAGAGAGGGAGAGAGAAAAACATCAATGTGAGAGAAACATATCGACTGGTTGCCTCCCACACGACCCCAACCAGGGCCAGGGACCAACCACAACCAAGGCACATGCCCTTGATCAGAATTGAACCTACGACTCATTAGTCCGCAGGCCAATGCTCTAACCACTGAGCCAAATCGGCCAGGGCCCTCTTTATATTCTTTCTTTATTTTTTTTAATCCTCACCCAAAGACTTTCTTTCCATTTTTGTTTAGATAGAGTGGGAGGGAGAGAGAGGAAGAGAGAGAGAGAGAGAGAGAGAGAGAGAGAGAGAGAGAGAGAGAGAGAGAAACATCAACGTGAAAGGGACACAGTGGCCGCCTCCTGCATGACCCCAACCAGGGCTGGGGACGAATCTCAACCGAGGCACGTGCCCTTGGCCGGAATTGAACCTGCGACTCATTGGTCCGTGGGCCAACACTCCAATAGCTGAGCCAAACTAGCCAGGGCCCTCTTTATATTCTTGATTAGTTTTCTCCAAACCAAGTATTATGTTATTAAGTTATACCATTTAAGAGGATACAATTCTGTTTATTTAGATTTTCTTTATATCCTTTATTAGAGTTTTAAAGTTTTCTTCATAGAAATCTTATGCATTTTGAATTAAATTTAAACCTCGTTACTTCATAGTTTTTGTTGCTACTGTGAACAGTGTTTCATTTTTATTACATTTTCTAGTTGGTTTCGAGAAAATAGTTCTAATGGTTGGTTGATTTTGTCGGCTTTTCTAGATTGATGATCACATCGTATGCAAATGATGGCAGTTTTATCTATTTTCTTCCAATTCTTTCATCCACTTACAATCTTTTTCTTTCCTTATAAAGTTGGCCAGGATGTTGAGTATAAACAATAGCAGAGATGATGGCATCTTAATCTTGCTCCTGGTCTGAAGTCTCTCTAGTAATGATGGCTGCTGCTTGTCTTTGACATATAAACTTGATCAAACGAAATAATTTTCTTCTATTCCTAGTTTTCTGAAAGGTATTTATCATTATAAATAGGTGTTTATTAAAAAAAAACCCACCACAAATGTTTTTGCTGCCTTGTTGTGTAAGGTTTTTCCCCTAAATTTTTCTTTTAGTCTATTGAAGTTGTGAATTTTATTGATAGATTTTTTTTTTTTAATATAGACTCATACCTCAATTTCTGAGATAAATTTTAATTGTTCAAGATTGAAGGACTGGGGACAATAAGGTTTGGGAAAAGATTTTTAGTTTCTGCCCTGGCCGGTTTGGCTCAGTGGTTAGAGTGTCAGCCGGTGGTCCAGAAAGACCTGGGTTTGGTTTCTGCTAAGGGCATGTACTTCGGTTGCAGTTTGTCCCCAGCCCCGGCTGGGGTCCTGTGGGCTGGTAGCCAGTCGATGTGTCTCTCTCATGTTGATGTTTGTCTCTCTCTATTCCTCCCTCTCTCCCTCTCACTCTATCTGAAGATGAATGCAAAAGTGTCCTCAGGTGAGGATAAAAAAATTAAAGAAAAGATTTTTAGTTTCTTCTGTCTTTAAAAACCTATCGTGACCCCACTTCCCTCTCCTTTCCTTTATAGCAAAATTCCTTGAAAGGTTTGTCTATTCTTACCATCTCCAATATCTCCCCTCACATTTTTCTTGATCCCACTTCAAACCACCTTGCATCCCAACACTTTACTAAAACTGCTCTTACAAATGTCACCTGCATTGCTTCTTCTAATGGTAACTTTAGGTCAGATGTTATTTAAACCATCAGCAGCACTTGTCATGGCTGACCTCCTCTCCTTGGTTTCCAGGGCACCATGCTGTCGAATGCATATTTAACTCTCCCCCTCTCTGCTAAAATCCTGATTGATGTATCCACCTACCACCTTCCCATCTGCACTTGGATGTTGAACATGTCCAAAATTGAGCTTCTAATATCCACCCAGTACAATATACACCAAATGTAGACTTATGGCAGTCTGTCTTATCTCAGTCAATAGCAATTACTTTTTTTCCAGTAGCCAAAAAACCTTGCCATCAACCTTCTCCCTTTCTCTCACTTCCACATCCAATCCTTCAGCAAACCCTGCCACTCTTGCCATTCACTATCCCTGCTACCATCATGATCTAAACCATCATTGCCCCTTGACTGGATTGTTGCAATATCCTCCTAACTGGTCTCCTTTTCTTAACCTGGATCCTCCTTTCTTTCTTTCTTTTTTTAAAAAACATGTTTTTATTGATTTTTGAAAGACAGAGGAAGGGAGAGATAGAAACATCAATGTGAGAGAGAAACATCGATCGGCTGATTCCTACATGCCCCCTACTGGGGATCGAGCCTGCAACCCGGGCATGTGCCCTGACCGGGAATCGAACCAGGACCTCTCAGTCCATGGGACAGTGCTCAATCCACTGACCCACACTAGCTGGGCTGGATCCTCCTTTCCGCGTCAGTTTATCTCAACAAAAAAGCCAGAACAATGATGTAGGAACATGTCAGATCATGCTGCTCCTCTGTTCAAATCCTCCAGTGTTTCCCCGTCTCACTCAGAGTAAAAGCCAAATTTCAGAAATGTTCTCCAAAGCCTTATAGGGTGGTGTGGGCTCCACCTTGCCTCCCCTCTCCTTTACCTCTCTGATATTATCTCTTAATACTGTTCCTCTTGCTCAGCTTACTTCACCCAATAGCCTTCTCTCTGTTCCTCAAAGACGCTACATACTCACATCTCAGAGCCTTTCCACTTGTGACTCCCTGTGCATGGTTTGTTTTTCCCACATATCTACAGGCTCACTTCCTGACCTCTTTCAGGCTTTTCCTGAAGCCCTCTCTGTCATCTTAAATAAGATTGTGATTAGTCTTCCTCAGCCAATATTTTCTATATCCCTTCCCTGCTTTATCTTCTCATTATTACTTGTACATATGTAATATACTATATATTTTATGAGCTTCTTGAAGTTAAGCATTTTTGTGGGGTTTTGTCTTTTTTGTTTTGTTTTGTTTTTACTGCTCTGTCCCCAACATCTGGAACAGTGTTTGTCACATAGGAGGTGCACTTGATAAATACTTTTTAAAGAAATGTGTGCTGGGCCGGCTGAGGTGGCTCAGTGGATTGAGCATTGTCCCATGTACCAAGAGGTCAATGGTTCAATTCCTGGTCAGGGCACATGCCTGGGCTGCAGGCTTGATCCCCAATAGGGGGCATGCAGGAGGGAGCCACTCGATGTTTCTCTCTCACCAATGTTTCTATCTCTCTCTTCCTATCCCTTCCTCTCTCTCTAAAAAATCAATAAAAACACATAAAAAAATAAAAAGAAATGTGTGCTGGATAACTCTTGTGTGCCTCTCTGGGTCCATTCATCACTTGTTTCCACCTGTCTGTCCATCTCCTGCTCTTGGCCCTGGGAGGCTGAGCTGCTTGGTCTGCATCTTTGTCTTCGGGCTTCTGGTTGGGTTTTGCAGATAGAACCCCAGCAGGAGATGGGAAGGAAGAAGGAGATGGAAGTAAAATTATTTATTCCCCAGACTCCTTATTCGGTTATCGTAAATGAGTATTACAGCTTTCCTCTAGGTGGCCCTTTCTACATGACTTTGTTCTTCTGGGTCCTGGAACCTTCTCTTTTCCCTCTGTTTTTTGGGTCTAGGTGTGGTAACAGCACTAGAGTATTAGAACTATCATTTGTGGTTTCCCTACATGCTGCCTACACCTTTGTAAACAACCGTCTTTACCTTCTTGAACTATCTTAATTTGTGTGTACCATTTGTTTCTGCTGGGACCCTGAGTGATGGAAACGAATGAATGAATGAACTGCTCAGAATAAACCCAGAGTGTAAGAATGTGTCCCCTGTGGCCGCTCACCAGAAGTCTCCTGCTGCAGAGAAGGCTGGATTACCATGTAGATAATAGGATCTATCCTATAGATGTGAACTGGTCTCTTTCCCAGCATACTTGTTTCACTGGCCCATGAACAAAGTGCAGTAGTGACAGATTTGGAGTTTATGCACAGGTTCAATAACATGTTGTTTTTTTCTTTCTCAGGTTATCAATTTGTGAGCAGCAACGACCCCTGAACGCTCACGGTCAGGTGAATGGTGGTGGATGAGTGAATGATAAACCAAGTCCCTTCAATCATGGATGGGACTGCTTATTTCCCACCTGAAATAAACACTCAGGTAAGAGTTTGTTGCTCTCCCTGCCTTTTCTCTACCATGAGCATCATTTTTGGATTTACTATTGTTTCACAAACACAATATCTCATGTAACTTTGTTTTGTACCAAGAAATTCACTCTTTCATAAAAGAAATAGAGCAAAAGGTTAATTATGTCCAAGGGACTCACTGGTTTCATCTTATACTGCATCATCCAGAAGTCACTTGGGGGAAAAGGCTTTTGAAGACTCAACTTTGGTGTCAGCTGGGAGGCAACACTTGCAGGATGGGATGCTTAGCGGGGCAACCAGGACTAACATGGGCTGTTTCTTCCGAAGCCAGAATACATGGGTCAGGCTAAATGTCAAAGTAGGATTCTTCTACCACTTGCAAAGTTTTTATGTCCCTCTCCAAAGCTTTGTGCTTTGCTTATTAAAGCTTCTAATATCGAAGGAAGGAATGCTTCCACCAAGAGATCCACAGTGGTCCCATTGAATTAGAAGCTGAGACCACCTCCTGGCCATTTGGGGCTCCTCATGCCACTGGAAAAATAGATTTCAAAGGAGGTTATGACATTGGTTGGCATGCATTTAATCCTTGATATGTTTGCTGCTGTACTAAGAGGGCAAAAATGGAGAGAGGAGTATGGATAGAACCGAGGGGTCTTAGGAAGGGGAGGAGATGAATGTATGGGTCTAATGTAATTATCTTAGAGAAGAATCTCAGCTATTGGGTATAAAATAAATTTTTTTTCTTTAATGACTGCTATTATCTGTTCTCTTTTCAAACTTCCTTTCCTAGTGATGTCTAGTAATTCATCTATTCAGTCATTTTTAGTTCTTATGACTCCTTGATGGTCATTCCAAATTTAAAATCTTATATATGGTTTTATAGTCTCCCTTAAACCCCTTATTCACCCTAGTTTATAGTGGCTTAGAGTGGAGGGAGGCAGTCTCTCTCCCTGATGATGGAGTAGGGAGGAGGGACAACAAAGGTAGAAACCTTCTGGGTTGCCCACGAAGAGATTGCCTATCTCTCTTTGGCTTATTGTCTATGAGCACAGTGTGGACCAGGTGGTAGTTTCATTGTCTATGGGCACAAAGGGGACAAGGTGCTCTCCTAGCAAGACTGTAGTCCCCTGTCTCATCCACCCTCTGCAGCTAACTCTTGGGCCCACCGGCATTTGGAGGATCTAGGAACTGGAACTTGGTGAGGGAGTAGTTCTGGCCTCCTCTCTTCCTTGTTGGCCCCCACCAGTCCATCTCCTCCATTTTCTCCTCCTGATCTCAAAGCACAAGGCAGATCCCTTGGTGGTGCTTTGGTTACAGACATTCACCTGGAGTACAACTGCCAGCCTGCCTTACAGGACTTTGTAGGTATCCTCAAGAAAATCACTCTGCGAGGAAGTACTGTGTTAAAATGGGTCTTTCTCTCTTGGGTCAGGAGATAGTTTTGTAAATTCATTGAAACCTGTAAGTCTCAGTTTCTAAGGAAAATAATGCAATTTCTCTTGTAAAACAAGGCCAAGTCTGGAGAGGCGTGCCCTGCTCCTTGATAAGCCTGAGTTGTGCCCAGCCGGTGTGGCTCAGTGGTTGAGCACTGACCCACGCACCAAGAGGTCGCCAGTTTGATTCCTGCTCAGGGCACATGCCCAGGTTGTGGACCCAATCCCCAGTGGGGGGCATGCAGGAGGCGGCCAATCGATGTTCTCTCTCATCGATGTTTCTATCTCTCTTTCCCTCTCCCTTCCTCTCTCTCTAAAAATCAATAAAGAAAAAAAAAAAGCCTGAGTGGACTTTCTTGGCTCCTATCTACTGACAGCCAGCTCGATGCTGCTCTGTAGTGCTTGACCCTGTTACGAGCCTCTTGCTGTTTAGCTTTCAGAAGCGTGGACAATCTGACATTTTCAACTGTACACCTCAGGGGAACGGGCTCAACTTGGAAAACAATCTAGGAAGGCATTTTAGCATCTGGCTCTATTTTATGCCAGGACTTAAGGTGATGTGTTATGCTGGAAAAATGATTAAATCCAGCCCAACACATTATTCTGCTAAAATCAGCACCTGACAGGTAACAGAAGGCCTTAATTTCTCTTCGCTCCCTAGTGATTCCACTATGGGAGAGGTTGTTTATACTCTGGCCCGGTGATTAATCCTATATCTTGTATACTAAGCATTTACAACTGGACCCCTGGAATTGACTTCTCCACAATAATATACTACGCTCTAAATGAGATGGGATGCCAACCCACAATGTCTTTGGAATGAAGCCTTAGTTGCCTGGCTGCCCACGATCTGGCTCGATGTCTCCAGACATCCCCTCATAGGTGACTTTCTGATGTCCCTCTCTGAGCTCGTTAATGGCCACCTGATCTCCTAGGCTAGCCCAGTTTGAAGAGTGTCATCCCATCAGTAGCATCATGGCTAGGCATTTGTCACCAGGACCCTCCACAGTGTCTCAGGATTGCAATAAGCCCCCCGGGTATTTATAAAGGTCTGAGGGCGATCAACTGATAGCTAAGTCTGTTATGCTCTGATAGAAATTCCTTGAAGGTTTTATCATTATTCTTCTCTTATTCTTAAATTTGAGGATTTCCTATTACACTTGGAAATTATTAATGGTTTAGAGGTTGCTGGCATAACTTGTCTCTGTTAAAATTTTAAAGTTGAATATGTCAAATGATTCTGGAAAGACATGTGTGTATAAGTTATATTTGTGTATGTATGTGTATATGTGTGTGTATACACACACACACATACATAGAGAGAGATGAATAAAGAAAATGTGAAAAGTTAACATTTTGAGGGTTACTGTGAAGGGTATGTGGCAATTTTGTGTACTGTCTAAAATTATGATAAAATAAAAGTTACAATACATATAAATACATATGCAAGGCATAATTAAGAAACTTTAAAAAATATATCCCATAATCTTAGCAGTGGTTCACACTAGTAGATGGGATTACAAGACAGTTTTATTCTCTCCTTTTGGTTTATCTATGTTTTTAAATGTTCTACAGTGGAAATGTATTGCTCTTGCTCTATAATAAGGATATAAGAGCATTAAAATTATAAACTGATCGCCTGGCCGGTGTGGCTCAGTGGTTGAGCATCGACTCATGCACCAAGAGGTCACCGGTTCGATTCCCGGTCAGGGCACATGCCCAAGTTGTGGGCCTGATCCCCAGTCGGGGGGCATGCAGGAGGTGGACAGTCGATGTTCTCTCTCATCGATGTTTCTATCTCTCTCTCCTGTCTGTTCCTCTCTCTCTAAAAATCAATAAAGAAAAAAAATTAAAATTATAAACTGATCTTATTGGCCACACTAACTCCACAACACTTACTGCTCTTCCTGGGGAACGTAACTTAGATATACACATCATTTGTAGTGTCTTGTTTTGAGTGAACAGCAGATATTTTGTTCTTTCATCTAAAGAAGTTTTTAAAAATATTTTTGAATAGAAAAGGACAATTGGTATTCCTCCAGTCCTGCAAAATTATTGATATTTTGCTGGATATCTTCTGATATCCTTCAATATCCACTCTCTACCTTTCTCTGATCTTCTTTATTCTCAGAAGTCTGACCCAGTCAAAATACTTTTTTCTTCTCTGGCTTCCAGTTGGGTTTGGCCACTGGTGAGCAAAGAAGGAAAAAAATGTGGGAAGGAGGAAAATGAGATCTGGGTAATTTTTTCTTGATTCCCTCCTGGCAGGCTGCTATAAACTGGCTCCATCCCTTAACTAGAGAACATTGCACCTGTCATCCTCTCCGCATGGCTCTCTCTTTGGGTTCTGGTAACCTGTTGCTAAGCCCCTCTCCTTGCTCTTTCAAGTCTAGGAATGGTAATGGCACCCCAAGTTACTAGCTGCAGGATACTGAAATATCCCTTGTGTAATCTCTACTCACACCTTGGAAGATAGTGCCTTTATTAAACTCTCCTCTATTTACCCAATTTGAGTGTCATCTGTTTCTTGCTGGGACCCTAAATGGCATGGCAATGTCTGCTGCCTCGTGGCGCTAAAGGAAAATTCATCAACTATGCCTGTTAGCCTTCAGCAGAGGTCACTTTCCTGCCGTGTATCACTTTAATTCTCTCCTATGTTCTCTTTAAAAGATTGGCCACAGGTGACTCATAGAGATTGTTGTGTGGGTCTTTAACTTGGCTCAGATGTAACACCTACCTCCGTTATTTGCTGCCATTGACATGGCCAGTGCTTTTCTTTAGATCTCTGTCCACTCCAACCAGCAGCATTCTCTTCACTCGTGATGCTCAGCAACACACTCTCCACACACTTAACTATGATTGCTTGAATTCTCCTGCCTTGTGATACCTTGTAGTGTGGAAATACCTTTTTCTTGGTGCTCCCTTCCCCTTCAGACTTTTCTTGCAGGGCTGTCTCAATGAGGTTTTTATCTACAGCCCATTTAGAGGTATTTGCACACATCCAAGCTCCAGGGTCTCAGCGCCCTTTCTGACTCCTGAGCATGAAATGTCTTTTGTCACATAGATTTTCCCCTGAAGGTGCCTTTTTCCGAGAAGGAGAATCAGTGCCTTGTCAACTTATCTAATTACCAGGATCTCATTCCAGTTTATCGACTTAGTCACCCATCAGTCTTCTACCTTGGGGCCTCTTCAAGTGGGGAACCCAAGAAGCAAAAGAATTAAAGTCAGTAAACAGGAAAAGCACTGTCATTCTGGGCTGAAGTCTCCATTACCCTGACTGGCCTCTGTCCCTTGAGGCGTCCTTGTTAGGTAATGTGCCCCTTAGAGCTCTGGCAGAAAGTAGAGTCTTTAAAAAAAAAAAAAGTGGTCTCTGAACCTCTGGTTGTGCATATTGCCACCATCGGCTCCTAATTACAGTTCTGGAGAAAAGCAACTTTCAGCTCTTGTTGAATTAAATTTGGTATTCTGGGCAATATCAGGAAGGTTGACCTACCATTCCTTAGTCAATAAAATGCTTTATGTCTCCACCAAAGTATAAAGAGTGGATGCTGATACCCTTTAATCCTAGACCTAAAACAGCTACAGTGAATGGTTAAGGAATCTCATAAATATTCCTGGGAATATCACTGTGACATGGTCTGTGACTCAAAACCCATTAAGCTGATGGCTGTCTGAGAAAAGTGTTGTGTGTCAGCTATGTGAATACTTGGGGAGATGGGAAGGTACATCTATTTTTCAGGACTCCAGAACAAAACTACCTGTATAACATAGGAACTACGTCAGGATGGGCCCGACTCTGAAACAGTCACAGTGGTCCTCTAACTAGGACTGAATACATGTTCAGGGCCTATGGGGCCACAAGGCAAGATTGCCGATGGCAAGGACATTAGTATATAGCTAATGGCCAACTGTCACCAAAATGGACTAGAAGACCCTGTTTGCCTCAGTCATTCCAGTTATAAAGGAGATTTTTAAAAGCCTCATTCCACCTTAAAAATGGTACTGCGAAATTATGAGATATTAGCAATCCAAGGAAAAAATAATATATGATTTGAAACTCAGAATTTAATACCTCAAGACTCTTGGTGGATGTTTCCCTTTTACTGTCCAACCTAGAAATTCATCACGGAAGCAAATGCCCCATCATGGATTTTGTTCTAGTAATTCAGTAACTAAGGGGCCATTATAATGTGATCAGACCTTACAGGGGTCTTCACAGATGAAATAACCATGCTTCTAGCTAAAAATCAATCTCTCTACTTCTGCACTAGATCCTACTCCCCTTGCCTCCTCAAGGATCTCTCTCCTGCTATTCTCCCCATCTCTGTCTTGCATTAACAACTTTTTTACTCCCTCTTGGATCATTTTCACTAGCATATAAACAAGCTGTTCCTGCCCTCCATCGTTAAAAAAAAAAAAAAAAAAAAAAGCAATCACTTTTCTGGACCCCATTTTTTTCCTATCAATATCCATTCCATCTTTTCTGCTCCCATTTGCAGAAAAATGTCTCAAAATGTGCCCTACACTCATAGTCTCCAGGTTCTTTCTTACTGTTCTTTTCTAAATCCATTGCAATCTGGCATTTACTCCTATCACTCCACTATGACTGCTCTTAGAAAAGTCACCAATGACTGCCGAGTGGCTAGAGTCAATGGCCAGCTCCCAGCCTTCATCCTACTTGACTTAGCACGAGCGTCTGACAACGTGGACCACTTCCTTTTTGGATACTTTCCTTACTAGGCTCCTAGGACATCATGCTCTTCACTTTTTCCTACCTTACTTAGTCACACCTGCTCAGTCTCCTTTTCTGGTTTCTCCTCAGCTCTCTCAATTCTTCATGTTGGAGTGCCCCAAGGATCACTAGCCTTTCTTCTCTTCTTCCTCTTCATTCACTCTCGTTGATCTGATTCAGACTTAGAGCTTTAAATATGCTGTTAACTCCCACATTTTTTTTCTCTAGCCCAGACCTCTATCTAAAACTCAACATGTCCAAAATTGGACACTTGATCTTCCCCTACAAACCTGCCCCCACTATAGCCTTCCTTATCTCAGTTGATGGCAACTCCATCCTCCCAGCTGCTCGGGCCAAAGAATTCTGTCACTCTGACTCTTCTCATTCTCTCACTCCCTAGAGCCAACCCGTCTCACCATCTCCTTTACCATCAATCTCGTATAAGCCACCATCATCTCTTATCTAGATTAATAAAATTACCTCCTAACATAGCTTTTCGTTTAACCCCTCAAACAAAGCAGTAAGAATTTTTAAACATAAGGCAAATCATACCATATTCTGCTCAAAATCCTCAGTCACTCTCCATTTTACCCAGATGAAAAGCCAACGCCATTACAATGGCCTATGATGTCCATCTGATCTGGCACCCCCTTCCTTTTGGTCATAATTCTGCTCCAGCCATGGTGGTCTCCTTTTTGAATCTTGATCTCATCTGCTAGAGTTGTTTCTTTAGCTGTTCCCCTTGCCTAAACACCTTCTCCCCAGATATCTCCTGGCTCACATCCTCACCTTCTTCCAGTCTTTCTTCCTATCTTATTTGCACAATGACCCCTGTCTAGATCACTCTATTTATTACCTCAATCTAACTTGTATTCCCACCCAGCACCCCTGATTCCACTTGGCCTGCTCTACCTTTAATTAATTCCATCTTTTATTACTTAACATACTATATAATCTACTTATTATTTTCTATATCCCTTCTGCTGGAATATAAAATCATAAGGGCAGGGATCTTTGTTTTATTTACTTATGTAGCCCAAGTGCCAATAACAGTGCCTGACACATTGTAAGTGCTCATTAAACATTTGTTGAAATCTGTGTCCTGGCCCATGAAACCCGGTTCTTATAGGTGAAAGCCATGAGGACACACAGCCCTGGAAGGAAAGCCTCTAGCACCGCCTCTGGGCTGCTGGATGCACTTCAGTCCAATCCATTGCTGACCCCTGCTGGAACCCATTAACCAAGTTGCTGTCCCTCCCTTGACTGAATTAGTGGACCTAGAACTCCTTGGGGACTGACTAGCAGGGTAGCAGAATGCTGCTGATACCCTGCCATTTTCTCGTGCCTGCTTGGAGCAGTAATAACTGTCATCTTTCCTTTTCTTTGGGCTTTCCTGATTCTAGGGGTCTGCAAAAGTTCCCTTTTGTTTTAATTGTATCTGACAAGTGTGTTCTCTTGTAAAGACCTAATTAGTTAGAGACAGGGGGAAAACCTGCTCTTAGTTCTACCTTCAGACTAATAAGTTAATCTTTAACCAGACTATAAGTTGGTGTGAGGGAGATGTTTTGAAAAATATTAATGTAATTTCCCCCCCTTGTTTTCCTCCCTTTTTAACCAGAGGCACACATTTGCCTTGGAGAACATCATGATTGTCATAGCAGGAATGCGAAGGTAAATAATGGTTCTAGTTTAACTTCTGAAACCTTGAACTAAATAACAGTCTTGAAAGCTTCATCGGGAAAGGAAAGGAAGCTCTCAATTCCAAACACTCTTAAATATTAAGAGCAAAGAATGTAGCCTGGAGAAAAAGTTTTCCTATAATCAACAGGCAGAAGTATTCTTCCAGTTGGAAAAGCCAAGGTCAGAGGGGTAGACACAAAACCTACCTGGGGCTTGGATCCCTGAGAAGGAACATATCAACCCCCTCATTCCTTGGGCCTGACCCAGGGTAAGATGGACATGACATCAGGAACCCCAGATAAGTTGAGGTGCAAGCTGGAACTTCTGGGCTGGTCCTTCACTTCCACTCTATGTTCAGTGTGGTGCCAGGGCAACGTGATGCCATTCAAAAAGTAATTCTGCAATGGTTGAGAGGTACCTAGGCAGATGGACCTGTGTCTGCACCCAGCTCCCTGTGGCTTTGGTGTGGTATGGAGGGGACAAGAATGTTTTTCATGCCTTGGTAAGAGGGTGTAGATATGCCAATGGAACCCAAGATCCAGAATAGGTCTGCATTTGGGGTGAGAAAGTTGCATTCAGCAGAGACCTCACAACGAGAGGCTAAGGCAGGACCACAGCCTCCAGCAGTGAGCATGAGAAAGGCAGGCAAAAGATCCAGGACCTGTTGCATTTCACTGGGTACAAGCACCAAGTGCCAAGAGATCCCCAGAACAGCCGCACTGGTGGAAAATGAGTGAGGACCGAGAGACCAGCACAGCACACAGCCCTGAGATGGCTCCCCTTTCTGCCATCACGGGGCTATGTAAGCTCTAGGCATTCAGAAACCATGGTGGGAAGGAGGGGGAGACCCTTGGAAGGAGGAAGCCCTTGGAGAGAGTTGACACATTTAAATTTTTCCTCTGTCATTAACAGGAGGGTGAGCTTGTTAATAAGATGCAATTAGCTCTAGGTGATACAGGATGCTACTATCCCATAAATGTTCATACACTTTGACTGTTTTTCTTTTCTTCTCCTTCATTAAACTAGAATATTTTGAAAGGGGGACTAGCATTCTGGGTTAAGTTCTTGGTCATCACGAGCTATTGTGGAAAAAAGAGAGGGGAAGAGTATGCTGACGGAGGAGAAAGAAAGAAAGGGCTTTGAGGGTACAGAAAGAGTTTCCTGAGGAAATGTAGATGAGCTAGGCTCCTGGGTGATTTAACCCTTGTTGGCACCCGTACCCCCACCTCCTGCAATGAGCTTAGAAAACAGAAATGGGTCTCTAAATTCCTAGTGAGGGATGGTGGAAGGAACCCCAGCCCGAGTTCAGGAATAGGCACTAGAGCTCCTGAGCTCATGCCCCAAATAAAGGGTGGGGCAAAAGTAGGCTTTTCCGTGTTCATATAGAAAATAATACAATAATGAATAAATAAGAATGCAAGAATAAACTCTGTTTCACGGACTCACAGCTGTAAACCTACTTTTGCCCCACCCTGTATTTGGGCAAAAAGGTTCTTGATCACTTTAGATTCTTTGTGTACTAGTTTCTCCATATAACGTAATCTATGTACACACCAATGTTTTTTACTTTGAATTTTATTTTGACTCTGATATTAAACTTGTCACACCTGCTTGTTCTTATTAACATCCTGGTATATCATTTCCTACCCTACCACCTGCTTTTGTTTTTTAATAGTATTTCCCCCTCCTTTAAAATATTTTAAAATAATTTTTTAACTAATGCCAGCAATACATGAAGATGTACACAAAAGCATTATATATGTATAAAGATCCCCTATCTCTCAATCTTGGTTCTTTTTTTTTTTAATTGCCAGTTACTATCATTTGACCACTTTTTTTTTTTTTATCCTAACCTCGTAAATATTTGGTTCTCTATATATTCTGGATATTAACTTTATGCCTGTTAATCTTTTTTTGAGAGTGTAGCTTGATATTTAATTTTGCTTACCTTTTCAGATATAAAACATTTTATAATTTTGATGCAGTCAAATCTGTCTTTTCCATCTTTAAATTTTTATCTTAAAAATGTTTGTATCCTAAACAAGAATGTCTTCCTTGTCTAATGGTGACAGATTTTCTAGATTTTTTGACTAATACTTTTTGTTGTTGTTAATCCTCACCCGAGGATATTTTTCCATTGATTTTTAGGTAGAGTGGAAGGGAGGGAAAGAGAGCTAAACATGGATGTGAGAGAGACACTTCAATTGGTTGCCTCCCACAGGACCCTGGCCAGGGCTGGGGATGGAACCTGTAACCCTTTGGTCTGTGGGCTGACGCTCTAACTGCTGAACCAAACCAGCCAGGGCTTGACTAATATTTTTTATAGCTTAAAAATGTTTAGGTCTTTACTATCTGGAATTTATTTTTTCTGAAAGATTTGACATAGAAATGTTGTGTTTTATTTTGTTGTTTTGTTTTCTCATGAAAAGCCAATTGTTTTGATAGCATTTCTTTTCTAGTCTGTCTTTTCTCCACTGATGTAAAGTGTCATTTCTCTTATATGCCAAATTCTTCTGTATTCACAGGTCTATTTCTCAGCTCTTTATTCAATTCCCTTACCTATTTGTTTATTTCTGCACTGTGCCACACTGCTTTAATGACAGTAGCTTTGTAGTATTTTGCTATCTGGTAAAGCAATTCTCCCTTTCTCCCTCTCCTCCTGCTCACCCCCTCCCACCACTATGATCTCCTGTAATATTTGAAAATTTCATGAAAAAAATTTGGGGGTTTTGCATTGGAAATTTGGGGAGTTTTCACAGTTTTCATTTTATTAAGTATATAAATTTGAGGACAGATATCTTTAGAGTATTGAGTATTACCATCCACAGATACATTATTTATCTCCACTTAGTCATATTTTCTATGTCATTCAGTAAAAGTTTTATAGTCCTGTCTATAAAAGTTTTTTGCTGTTCATTGCTACTCTATATGGAATCACTTAGTCTATTACAATTTCTGATTGATGATTGCTGGTACATAAGAAAGTAATGGATTTTCTACTTTCTTTGGTTAATGTAGTGAATTATATTGACAGATCTCTATTATTGAATTAATCTTGCATTCCTGAGATAAACTTCTCATGATTATGATGAATTATTCTTCTCATCTGCTGCTGAATTAAAACGTCTAGTATTTTACTTGGGATTTTTACACCCATCTTTATAGATAACAGTGCTATATTTTTTCCTTATCTTTTGTTTGTCTTGTTTTGGTATTAAGCTTAACTATATAATATAAATTGGTTACTTTTCTATCTTTTGTATGATTTGATACAACTTATAAAAGATGAATGTTATCTGTTTCTTGAAGGCTCAGAGAACTTGCCTAGACAACTGCCTAGACCTAGTGCCTTTTGGGGGACAGATCTTTGACTAACATTGCAACTCAGATTTTCTACATCTTCTTAGACCATCTTGAAATTATACATTTTCCTATAAAATTATCCATATCTTCTCCAACTCTTGATATAAAGTTGTTTGCATTATTCTCTTATAATGTAAAGAACTGCTCGAGTGTTAAGATTTTGTCCTTTTTTTTCCTGATAACTTTTTTTGTGTGCCTTCTCATTTTTCTCAATCATATTTGCCAAAGAAATCTATTCTTATTAGGCTTTAAAAAAGAGTTTTGGCTAATTCTACTCCATTTTTTTTTTTTTCTGTTTCACTAATTTTTGCTTTTATCTATGGCAGTGTTTTTTTTTTTTTTTTTAACCTTTTTTCATCATGACCGCTTTAGGAGCCTTTGAAGACTTTTTCTTTTTTTCTTTTTTTTTTTTTTTTTGCAGTTACCCACTACCCCCCTCCCTCCAAAATCTTAAACCACACAAATAAGTGTCTACCTGTTTATGTAGTATGGTCTTTTGGACAGCCAAAGCCATTGTGATTGCTAACATTTTATAAAAAAATCATTAAGAACTAATTTTCACCCCCTTGGCAATATCTTACCTATTGAAAATGCATGGTCCGTGGTAATACCTCTTTCTGCTTTCTTTCGGTTTGTTTTCCTTTTCTTCTGGAGTTGAAAACTTAGTTCATTCACTTCCTTTTTTTTATATAAAAAATTTAAGCCTATAAACTACACTTCTTTCCCCATTACCATTTGCTTGCATCGCAGAAGTTTTGCTATGTAGTGCTTTCAGTTTTCATCCAGTTCTAAATTTTTGTAATTGCCCCTTTAACTGAATTTTGTAGAGATTTGCTTTTACATTACCTGATGCATGGATTTTGGGTTCTGTTTGTTGTATTTTTATGGGACTGCCTGCCTGCAGTTTGTTGAGACTGTCTTTCTGTTCTACCATATGGTCAACAGGAATGCTTGCAATCTTTCAACATTAAGTTTCATGCTTACTGTAAGTTTTTGGTGGAGACTATTTATCAATTTAAGAAATTATTTTTTGTTACTAGTGTGCCAAGGTGGTTTTAAATTAACAAACTGGTGTTGAGTTTTAACAAATACAGATGGTCCCCGACTTACAATGGTTCTCCTTATGATTTTTTTTTTTACTTTGTGTTGGTACAAAAGCCATACACATTAAATAGAAACTGTACTTTGAATTTTGATCTTTTTCAGGGCTAGTGATGTGCAGTACAATACTCTCTCGTTTTGCTGGGCAGTGGCAGTGAGCAACAGCTCCCCATCAGCCTGTGATCGTGCGGGTAAACAGTCGATACTCTACATGTACTATGTTGCCAGCATTTTTTGGATATTAAGTTTTCTGGTTTTGCATCCCGTGCCTACAAAATGACCATCTGTGTCTCCTGCTTTTGATGAGAAGAAGAAGAGGAAGATAATTACTCTTGAAATGAAATTCAGAATAACTGCCCAGCATAAAGATGGCAAGCCATAATTACATAAATTATATCAGATATTCAACACTTTATTATAAAATAGGCTTTGTGTTAGGTGATTTTGCCCAACTATAGGCTAATCTAAGTGTTCCTAGAAAATTTAAGTTAGGCTGGGCTAAGTTATGATATTCAGTAGGTTAGGTGTATTAATGCATTTTTTATTTATAATATTTTCAAGTTACAATGGGTTTATTGGGCTGTAACGTCATCATAAGTAGAGGAGCATCTGCACTTATTCTGGAACCAGTTGAAATGATCATGCTTTCTTCCTAATTTCTATTAATTTGATTATTACTGTTATATATATTTCACATGTCTCATCTACCTTATCCTTTCCCTTAGAGACCTAACTCTGTACATTCTCCAAGCCATACTGGTATTCCCATTTACACTGGTTATATCACTGAGACTAAGCTAAAATGTTGGAGGTATGTCTATATTTTTTGTAACCTTCTAGCTTACCTATCTCAGTGATAAAGGGATGATTTCCCACTGTGTTTGTTGCAGACTCAGGTAGGTACCTCTCAATATTTCCTTGGATCTGAGGCCCCTGGTGAAGGTGGGCATTTGTTTTTTATATGAGAGTTAGCTCCCATTCTCCTGCTATATCTCCTTGGGTTTCAATCACCTCCTCTAACTTTGTAATGACTAAACTACCACCCTCTGTTATAATCCCATCTTTAAGATTGGCTGGCTCCTGGTCTTCCTTATTTTCTCATTTGCACTGTCAATTCTGTCCTTTAAGAATACAACCTTTCTCCTAAAGAAATCCTTCTCTTCTTCCAGCTTAATCGGCCTGTCTTCCTTTATTCATTTTTCACCTTCCCACTGCTCTCATTTTGACCTCAAAATCTAAATATATATTTGGAATATGGCTGCTACTCAATTTCCTGAATAGACCTGATTCCTAGGGAGAGAAGAATCCAGGCAGAACCCTTTTTAATACTCCTCTTAGCTTTAGGGATTATAATAGTATCGCTTCTCTCTACCTCAAACCCTGATATAACAAATATTTACATTCCTCTTTTTCTAGTTAGGTTTAAAAGCCACCATTCCTCTGTAGTTGAATACACAACTTGAGTCCCTGAAATTCCACTGGTAGGTCTTATATAGTCAACACATCTGGCACCAACTTGGCACATAAACAGAAGGTGACTCTGGATAGCCCATGTGAATTAAAGAACTTAGCCCCTCCCATAGGTCTCTTGTTGGCCTTATAAAAGGATACAATTCAAATGCAGACAAAAGGGAACCAAATGGGTGAGACTGAGCTAATGCCACCTGCTCATCCTCAGCACAATATAAGGGCTAGAGACTCACAAACTTGTATTTTGAAGTACACGTGAAACTTGTGCCATTGCACCTTAAAAGTCCTTGTCTGCAATTCTGGCTTAGAATAAAGGCAGAACAAATTTTTCCATTCAGTAGCATCTTTCTCTTCGGTAGCATGTCTGTCTCAACTAAATCTATATGAACCAAGATCAGCCAGAGTAGCCTATGTAGCTTACTTTTGCAAAGTCCTATGTCCAGTACCTCTAAAAAATAGTGACTTGCCTGTGGACACTAGCTACCATAAGCTGTTATAAGTTGAAAAGGCCAAAGAACTAAAAGGCTCATGGTCACTAAAGCACTAGAGCCCTGTGCCCAGGTATTGATTTCCTAGTTCCTGTCAGAGTGCCTATTTCCTCAAGATTTAACAGCCAATGCATATTTGCATGTACTGGGGCTTAAGAGAGAAAATGAATCATATTCCTTTCCTCTCTAGTTTCTCAACCAACTGAGTAATAAGTAGAGGAATCAGACAAATGACTATCGATGTATCAGTCTTTTGTTGATGAATCTGTATCTATGAACAAAATTGGGCTTTCTAATGCCATCCCTCCACTGCCTCTCCCACCCCTCCCAATTCCTGGTATTGGGATTACCCACCCAAAGGAGAATATACAAAGGAAACACTTACCTGGAGAGCTGCAAAGGGGCGCGGCTGCTCCAAAAGTGGAGACAGAGAGAGGTGCTCTTCATACCTGCCTCTGGAAGGCAGGCCTGGGCCTCAGCAGGTGCATATGAAAGCTGGATCTGAGTGGAATGCATACACATTACAGGCAAAGGGGTGCAAATAAGAGAAGAGAGCTAAGAGCGCGCGCACGTGTGTGTGTGTATGTGTGTGTGTACACAATAACTCTTTCCTATGTCTCCATCAGAGAATACAATCTTCCTTTGGGAGAAGTGAGTAAGAGGTAGAAATAGAGGCCAAGAGTGATATTCCAATATGTTTCCCTACTTGGAGAAGAAAAGGGAAATAGGGACGGATGACAGATTCTTGTCCCCAGGGGTGGGGGAAAGGCCAGTACTTTTCACCCCCTCCCAACAATGGTAGGGGATCCAATTCTCTCATACCCTAGGTATGACCTGGAATTCATTCCCAGCTTCCAATCCAGATGTCAGGAAGAGTGTTATTAATAGATTCTGTTACAAGGTCATTCCTACATTAGAACTCAGGATGGCAGGGGGAGGGTAAGGTCCCAGAGGTTCAGGCTGACCCCAACCAATCCCCAGATACATTCACTCACTGAGCTCCATCTGATTAACAAAAAGAAGCAACAAAGACACCACTAAAACTAGGAAACCCCTTCCAGGTCATTTCACTAATAATTGCTCTTCAAGAACTGTTTGGCCGCTGGAGTGAAAGGTAACAGCAATACCCAAGACGAAGAAAGATCAGCCTACAAATCTTGCATCCATTATGTGGCTACTCTAGTGTTCTGGGTATTTTCTTCTCCACCACTGCAAGTCCTAGGAGGAGTCACTGAAAGACATGCCGCATTTAGACGAGACTGGGCGTGTTCAGGGTGGTATGGCCAAAGACAGACATGCCGCATTTAGATTGTGAGAAGCCATCCCCAGACAAAAGCCCCCAAGGTAGAAAACCCCAAAAAAGGACACTACTTGGGAGCTTGAGAATGAAAAGTTATTTATCAAAGGGTGATTGAAAAAGCCAAACTTTTTGAGCCCAATTCCAGAACAGTCAGTGGGAGTCTCTCTCCTGTTAGCTTCATTGGTCCACCTACCCAATGGCAGATCTTCTACTGAAAGGGAAAATCATAGTCCTCAAGGGGGCCCAGAGTGCCCTTCCTATCCAGTTCTAGCTGAGGAGACAAACAGAGCAAAGGAAGGACTCTTCCCACCACCAAAACCCACCTCCACAATTGGGAGCCTCCTCTTCCCATATGTAACTCAAGTAGAGACCCACCTGCCCTGCTTAGTCCACATCAGGAAACAATGAACTTCTTCAGGGTCATAGGCCATAACTTTTGGGTCCTTCTTAAGGACCCTTCCCTCACTTAGTATAGGAGCACTTAGTACTGAGTCCCAATGTCAGATTCATATCACTCACTCTCTCAAGGAAGCTGGAAAGCCCAGAACCAGAAAAGGAATAGAATTGGCACTGAAAATTAATCCGCCAGGTCAACAGATAAAATCTCTCCCAAGATGTCAAAGAGCCATTCCCACTTTAAGTCCACATGATGTGGAAGGAGGGAATGGACTCAACCTGCTAAGAAAAGGGCTTTCAGGTTAACACAACAAGCAAAGGATTCAGCGGGGACCAAACATTTGAAGGAACATAGAAGTGATAGAGGATAGGGAGGGAGGGGATCAGGGGGCAGGAAGGGAGAGTGGTGTCCTTTGACTAAGGGCCCAGAGAGAAAGCAGGTAGGATAACCAAGCGTGAGGGAGTCACTTAGAAGGCCAGGTACCTAACTTCTAGCCATGGGTTTTGCCAGCAATTTAGCACATGACTTTGAGCTTATCTAGGTTTCAGTGTCTTCATCTGCAAAATAGCGGAAAGCAGTTTGTTAACTAGATGCCTGTTATAGTCCTTTGAGATTATGGCATCCTCCACAAGTGTGATTGATGGACTATTACAAGATATTCAGGAGGGGGCCAAGGAGAACCTTACCAGAGCAGGAAATGCCTTTCAGCCCCATCTCTAATGAAAGGGTCACATGTATACACATTCACACATACATAAGCAAAGTGGCCGACGATTTCATCATAGCAGCAGAGATACATATAGAACAAAATAAATACTGTTGATGCTCAAGTCCTGCACTAGGGGAGAGGGGTCCTGAGGGTGTAACTTGGAGGGACTCCAAGGGCAGGGGAAAAGGGTCCTTTTATTTGATAATAGCTTTCACCTGTCTCTTCCTTCCCCAAATCCAGGGCAGCAAGCTCTTTGGAAGAAGCCACTCTCACCTTCCCCTCCTCAAACTACCAACTCACCTGTTGCTGAAACAAAAATGCACAGATCCCAAAAGAAATAATCCCCTAGTTAGCCATTAAGAAATGAACAGAATCTACCACACCTGAGATTACTTGGGAGTGGGCAGCTGGAACCACATGCCCTATTTCCCTGAATGTTGTTTTGGACCTATCTCACCCAAAGTCATTTGGGTTCACCCTCTGGGTGAAGGGGGAACTAACCTGGACCACCCCTTTATTTCTGGTGCTTTCATGGTTGTTTCCAAATTTTAAAACAAATCTCACGTGAGAGTGAGCCAAGAAGTTACCCTCCTCACGTAGGAATCCAAATGGGAAGAAAGGCTACTACGCAAGTGCAGGGTTCCAAACCAAGCAACAGGACCTGCAAAGCAGACTCACACCATTCCCCAGACACCAAGAAGCATCTCCCAGCCATACATCCACATGGACTCTTACATGGTCTCTCCTAGCAGAGGTAGCTGGGCAATTGGGGAGTGGAGGACTTCAACCTCCCATCAACCTGGGATCCCTGTTTAAAAGATACTAAAAATAAATTAGTAAACATTGCTGTTTACAGAAATAGAAATCATTTCTGTTTCCAAAGGCCTCTCACCATCCCAGTCCTGGACATTTCCAAGACTGCCACCCCTGATACACTCTTCAAGGTCCGCCCTGGTGGGTGGGTAAGACACCAGAGTCCTTTGAGACTGGGAGCTCCTCAGGCACCTGAGAATTCCAGTTTCACATCTCTGCTTCCAGGGAAGGGAAAATCTTCAGGACTCTGGAGAGTACTGGGGTTCATCCCTTCTCACCAGTTCCTGGGGGTTGTCTTGAGGCAACCCTCCCCCTTCCAGGATGATCTACGTGGTCTAAGAATTCCTGCTATTTTCAGGCCCCCAGTCCCTCCCCAGGGTCCAACATGCCAGCCTGGACCCACCCTCAGAGCGGAGAAACCAGTCTGTGCCTTGGTCTAACGACACTGGGAAAGAGGGATGGGCAGAAAGAAGGCAGGGATGACGGCCTGGGGGATTGTCCTTCGGGGGACGACTAGCAGCAATGACTGTCAGACAGGCTGGCGGTAAGGCTGGGCGCCTGGCCAGGGACGGAGCCGGAGCTGTCCACCAGGCTGGCAGGCTGCGCGTGGACACGGGGCGTGCGACGGCGCCCCCGGTACTCGATCATGTCAGGATGATAGGCTGGGTGACGGCGGGCATGCTTGGTCAAGTGGTCGCTCCGGGAGAACTGCTTGGGGCAGAGGGGGCAGGAGAAGCGCTTCTCGCCCGTGTGCGTCCTGTAGTGGCGGGCCAGCTCGTCGGAGCGCGTGAACTTCTTGTCGCAGTCGAGCCAGTCGCAGGAGAAGGGGCGCTCACCCGTGTGGGTGCGCTGGTGGGACTTCAGATGCGACGACTTGTAATAGGCTTTGTTGCACCCCGGGAAGGGGCAGCGGTGGCGCTTGGCAGCAGGTGTAACCGGCCTCCGACGGGGGCCTGGACCCGTGGCAGGGGCAGAACCCACGCCAGGGGCCACGCCAGAGACCGCACCCAGGACGGCAGGCGCTCCGGAGCCGGCTGGCGCGCCGGGGACCTCGAGCGCGCCGGCCGAGTGCGCGGGCCAGCAGACTTCGGCCGCATTGGAGGCTAGGGCCGGCTCTAAGCACTGGGTCGGGCCGGAGCACGGGGACGGGCCGGAGGAGCCTGACGAGGCGCGCAGAGCTTCCCCCGAGTTCTCCCCGAAGCCCTCCCCAGAGCCGCCGCGCAAGTCAGCCAAGACGCTTGCAGCCAGCAGGTGGGGCGCGGCGCCGCCCGCGCTGGGGCTGGGGGCGGGGACCTGGGGAAGCAGGGGGACCGACGCGGGCCCCGGTGGCCCCGCACCCGGCAGAGCGGACTCCGGCGGCGCCGCCGCACCCACCTCCGAGCCTGCGGTGCCGCCCGCGCCCTCGGGGTCCTGCGGGCGGCGGTGAACCACGGCGCCTGCGGACATGGACACCAAGCACTCGGCGGCGAAGTAGTCCAGACACGCCACGGCGGCTGACATGCTGGCACCGCCGGGCTGCCGGCGAGCGCAGTCCGAGCGCAGCCGGCCGCGAGCGGGCGAGTTCTCCGGAGCGTCCGTCCCGCAGCCTCGGAGCGAGAAGCAGGAGGCCCGGTGCGCGCCGCCCGCCGCCCGCCGCTGCTGCCGCCGCCCGCGCGGAGCCCGCCCCGCTTGACGCGCCCCTGACGCACCGGAGCCCGCGGGGGCGGCGGGACCCGCCCTGGTCCACAGGACACCCCCTCGGAACGCGCGGCCCGCCGGCCTAAGTCCTTTTTAACAGCCTAAGAAATTATCTTGTCTTCGCGTTCTTGCCTCTGCTGGCGAGCCAGGTAATTTTAATAAAGAGAAAAGTCTCCGATCGTAACTTCTGGGCAGCCTGCCGGCTTCGCCCCCCCTCGCCCGCTGGTCCTCCGCCAGCTGGGTGTCCGGCGGAGTCCGAGAAAGTTTTTTTAATTTTTTTAAGGAAAAAAAAAATGCTAATACCTGACCTGTCTTTCGATTCATAATGACGATCGTTAGTTAAGCGGGCTGGAATTGCATTTCACTTCTGTCCACCGCTGTCAGACTAAATTTAAAATCTCCCTAAGTCTGCATCAAAAAAGTTTTCTCATTTAACAGTTCCACTGTTAATCCCGGGTCGGTACCAGTTCCCTAAATAGATCCACTACGTAGCCATTAATTAATAGCGTTTTGAATCAGAAACTGTTTTAACCTTGAAAAGCAAAGAATCCTCTCATGGTTGAAATTGAAACTTAAAATCCTTTGAGTAACGATTTAACTGTTCAACCAACGAAAGGAAAATGCATGTTTAAACTGCATTAACCTGTCACAGGCATGCGAACAGATTTCCACGCTGAAATATAAATTATAGACTAGTAGCGAGATAAACACATTAAAATGGACTCCCACATTTTTAGTAACAGAAAGTCACGTTTCTCATTAGACAACATCTTTTATTTTTCTTTTGATAAAAATTGAAAATTAGAAAATGCAGCAAATGATACAGAATTGCTCATATGGTGTTTTGTGATTGTGGAGGTTTTTCCTTTTAATACAATCAGGCATAGGTGTATATATTTTTATATTTCTTCACTGCTTTCATTTTTTTCTCCTCTGATATTTAAAAATTGAAAACACATAGAAAAGCAAACAGGATGATTTTTTTAAATGGTCATAGCAGGGATTTTGATGTATACAAGCTGTACTGATATATTGAATTATGTGCATTTTGTTTGTAATTCTTCAGTGCTTTTTCTTTTGAAAATTAAAAAGACATATACATCAAGAATAACATACCTGTATGTACTTACTTCCTAGAATAATCAAATGTGAAATATTTGTCATATTTGCTTCAGGTTTTTTATTTATATTAAAGATGACAGAGTTGAATGTCACTTTATTTCCCTCCCCAGTCCCATTCACCTTTCTCCCTCCCTACTTCTCTAGGTAATCAGTATTATAATGTGTGTATTCTTACAGCATTTGTTATACTTTTATTACCTGATTATCTATATATATTTCTATGTAAATCTATAACCTGTGCTTACATATTTTTAAATTTTCTTTATAAATGGTACAGTAGTGTACATAAAATTTTGCAACTTACTTTTCTCCCTCAGTATGATTTTGATACCTATAGAATGTATTTATTTCAGTAGTTTTATAATATTGTTAGCTTTATTATTTTTGTGGAGATTCCATTCTAAAACAGATAATTATTGTAAAGTTGCTTGCTTTAAAATTTTAGACAGTTAACTCTCAATCTGCACATATCAAAATTCTATCAGAGACAGAATTCTTTACTAGCTGTTTTTCTTTTAATTTTATTATTTAGAAAAATGTAAAGATATTTTAAAATGCAGAGAACATCACAAGCACCAATTTACCTGTCTCATAAAACTGGTAAATGTTAACATTTTGCCATATCTGCTTCAGATCTATTTTTTAAATTGAACTATTTAACATTTTTGATAAAATTGAAATCTCTTTGTACTCCTCTCCAAACCCATTCTTCACCCTTTTCTCCAAAGGCAAACACTATCATGAATTTGGTATGTAACTTTACAATTTAGGTTCTACACTTTTACAACAAATGAACCCTTACAAACACAGAACATTGCTTTGTTTGATTTTTAAAAATGTACACATGTGGTGTTAGGCTGTACCTGTTCTGTGACTTTTTTTTTCCTTCATGGTATGTTTCTGTTCTTTCTCTCCATAGTGATAAATACACATCCAATTCATTCATTTTAATTGCTATATTGTAAATCCATGCATATGAATGTGCCGTGTTTATTCATTCCCCTATTGATGCATATTTAAGCTGCTGCCAATATTTTGGTATCCTGGGCAATGCTAGTGTGAACATATGTGTACATGTGTCCCATGCACATAAGTGAGGATTTCTCTGTGGGGAACCTAGATGGGGAATTGCTAGCCTGCACACACATTTTCAGTTTTATTGGAGACTGCCAAATGGTTTTTGAATTTACACACTTAGCAGCAGTGTATGCGAGTTGTTTCCCTCACATGACCTTCAATACTTTCTAGATTCAGACTTTTCTTATTTCTGACAATTTGATTTTTTAAAGACCCAGTATGTCATTGTTTTATTTGAATTTCCCTCACTGCTAGTGCAGTTGAGCATTTTATTGGCTATTAAGGTTTCTGAGTCTGTGATTTGTTTTTTCACAGTTACCCATTTTTCCAATGGGCTGTAAATATTTTTATCTTTTTTTCCTTTTGATTTGTAGGAGTTCATGCATATAAACGTTATATTGTCTCAGTCTGTGACTCCTCTTTTAACTGCGTTTGATGTCTTTTGTACCATAGAAAATTTTAAATGTCATATTCGTTGATCTCTTTCTTTATAGTTTGTGTCACTTGTGTGTCTTATTAAAGAAATCTCTCCATACCTGATGCCATGTAGAGAACCTCCTATTTTTTTTTTTCCTTAGTGTTGTAAAGTTTTGCTTTCTACACTTGTAAAGTTGATCCATCTGGGACTTATTTTTTTCAATGGTGTAAAGTAGGAATTTAATTTTACTTCCTCTCTTCCCCACATGGAAAACCTATTGTTCTGCCCCGATTTACTGAAGTCTTTCATTCCCCCATTAAGGTGTAATGTCATCATGACTGTAAGTTAAATTTCCATATATTCATGGATATGTTCCTACTTTGTCCTTTCCGCTGATCAAATCAATTCTAAGCCAATACCACACTGTTTTAATTATTATGGCTTTATAATTAGTCTTCATGTCTGGAAGGTTATTTTCCCCCTTTGTTCCTGTTAAAAATTGTACTGGCTATTTTTGGACTTCCACTCTTCCATACTAACTTTGACATCAGCTTGTCAAATTCCATTGAAAGACTTTTTTGGTATTTTGTTGAGTTAAACTTATAGGTTAAATTTTGGGAGATGTGACATCTTTATAAAATTGAGTCATCCAATACATTAATATTATTCTGATTTCTTCATGTCCTTCAGTAACATTTTATGATTTGTTAATGAAACTCTTGTACCTCTTTGTTAGATTTATTCCTAGGTACCTTACAGCTTTTGTTGCTGTGATAAGTTGGATTCTTTTTGAAGATTTTAAGTGGTTATTGCTGCTGTTTGGAAATTTATTGATTTTGGAATAATCTTGTTTTAGCAAACATGCGGAATCTTATTAAACAAGAAGATTCTCTTATATTTTCATGTAGATAATCATGCTATCTGTAAATAACACTCTTGATACTTTTCCCCTTTCTTATCTCAGTGGATGGGCTGGGACCTCCAATATAACATCAATATTAAGGGTAGGAGCAAGCGTTGTTTTCCTGTTTCTAGCTCATTGAGAATGTTTCTATTGTGTTATTATTATTTATGATATTTGTTGTAAGTTTTTGGTAGAAACCTTTTATCAGGTTAAGGAATTTCCTTCTATCTCAGTTGAGTTTAAAGTAGGAATATTTTAAAACCATGAAATGAATATTGAATTTAATTAAGTGCTTTTGCTAAAATTATTGAGATGATTATAGGTCTTGTCTTTGATATGTTAATGTAACGGGTCACTTTGATAGATTTTTCTAATGTGGACAGATCCCTGGATTCTGAGATAAACCTTGTTTTGCAGTGTGTTCTTTTATTTTTAATACACTGCTTCATGTAATTTGTGAATGCTTTCTATTTTTAGCATCTGTGTTCATAAGTGATATTGGCTTATAATTTTCTTTTCTTGCACTGCTTTTGTCCATGTTTAGTACCAAGGTTATTGTTGTTGTTATGTGCCGTTCAGTCGACTTCGACTCCTGACGACACTGTGAATGAGTGATGTCCACGATGTCCTGTCCTCAACAGCCCCGCTCCCAGTTCCGTAGACTCATGCCTATGGCTTCTTCTATAGAGTCGATCCATTTCATAGTTGGTCTTCCTCTTCTGCTGCCTTCTGTTTTCCCCCGCACTGGTGTCTTTTCCAGAGAATCCACCATCTCATGATGTGCCCAAAGTAGGACAGCTTCAGTGTTGTCATTTTGCCTCCAACGATGTTTCAGGTTTAGAACCCACTTGTTCATCTTTCTGGTGGTCCAGAGTATCTGGACAGCTCTCCTCCAAGACCATATTTGAAAGGAATCCGTTTTTTTCTTACCAGCCTTCTTCATTGTCCAACCTTCTCATCCATGCACAGTAACTGGAAATACAAGGGTGTGGATGATCTTAGCCTTTGGTCTCTAAGGACACATCTTTGATCTTTCCTAATTCTTGCATTGCTGCCCTTCTGGACTTCAGCCTTCTTTTGATTTCTTGGTTGCAGTCACCATTTGAATTGGTGACTGAACCAGGCTAAGCAAAATTGTTCACAATGTTAATGTCTTTGTTTCATGACTCCTGTCTTCTTGATGTTCAAATGCAGTCCTGCTTTGGCACTGTCTTCTTTTACTTTCATCAGAAATTGTCTCAAATCATTGCTATTTTCTGCCAGTGAGATGGTGTCATCTGCATATATTAAGTTATTGATATTTCTTCCACCAATTTTTACTCTTCCTTTCTCTGAGTCTAGCCCAGCTTTTTGTATGACATGCCATCCTCATAAAATGCATTGGGAAGTTTCCCTTTTTCTATAACAGTTTGTATGAGATAGGTTTCTTAATTTTTGTTTCTTAGTGCTGTTAAATCTCATCTGTGAAATCATCATATTTTGAAAATTCAATTCAGTTTCTCTCATGGTTATTCGTTTATTTGGGTTTTGTATTTCTTTTTTGGGTCAATTTTGGTAATTTACATTTTTCTCTATAAATTAAATAGTATATTTAATTAAGCCTTTAAAATTTTGGTATATGTTTCATAGCATTCTCTTTTATTTTAAAATTCTGTACAGCTTCTATAGTTATAGCCTGCTTTTCATTCTTTATATTTTATGTGTGTGAATTCTTTATTTCGTCTTTTTTGTTTTAACAGAGGTTTGTCTCTAGTCTTTTCAAATAGCCAGCTTTTGTAGAGTGTATCTGTTTCCTTTTAAATATATATGTTTAATTTCTGTATTTATTTTTATTAATCTCTTATACTTTTGTTGAGTTGAACATTTATTAATTTTTTTAAAAGCTTTTCAAATTAAATACTTAGCACATTAACGTCCAATCTTTCTTATTTTCTAAAATACAATTTAGGGCTATAACTTTATCTTGAAGAGAAATTTCCCTTGTTTATCTGTATCCCACAAGTTTTCAAAATAGTGCTTTTGTTGTCATTCAGTTCTAAATACTTAATAATTCCATTGTGATTTCTTAAACACTAAATTTTCAGAAGGGTGTTTTCTCTGGATGACAGGATCCTTGCTATCAACAGCGCAGAAAAGATAATATTTACTTTTGTGTAGATAATTACCTAAGGGAAGCTCTTTCTGAAGTAAAGGAGGTTTAAGGTGCATGGTACCAAGAAACACAAGCAATTGTTAAGCAATAGTATTAGGATCTGGAAACATTATTTTGCTAGTGAGTGTTCTGCCATAATGTTGACACGTGGTTCCGGATATTTCATTCATTTGCCCACTTCACACCAGCATTCTTCTAGGCAGCAGGAATTACATTCGTGAACAATTAAACAACTTTCTGCTCTCGTGGAGTTTATATTGTAGTGTAGGAATTTGCTTATGTTTTTCTTAATTTGCGGATGTGGCGCTGATATTGCAGATTGTCTAGACGATCCTCTTGAATTCTGGAAAAGCAATGCAAAGGAGGGGCTTGAGGTTGGAACATTAATGCTGGTTTGGAGGTTGTTGAAGGAGCTGTCCTGTTCCAGTCTCACTGCTGAGAGTGACCTCCTGAGAGAGTCTCTGGCTGAGAAGCAGAATTGGAGGAAATTGCAGAGTAATATTTTGTACATAGGTAGTTTCTCTGGAAAGGGCGGGGGGAGTTTTCTTATTGTTTATTGTTTCTTGGGATCGAGGGATTCACTGGATAATGGACAGGGTGTCAGTTGTTCGAGTTGATGAGAAGACTTTGGGGTCGCTCTACAGCTGGTAGTCTATCACCCGAGCTTTCTGTAACCAGCGCACATTGTGTCATCTCTCAGGAACTGGCTCTGTAATCGAAAGTAGAATAAGGGTAATTTCTCAATGTAGAGTATACTGTGGCCTTGAAGTAAATGTTACAGAAATTATATTTCTCCCAAGCCCATGCAGAAGCATACGGAGCAACATGGAAGAGATGTTCCTGAAGGCCTTGAGAGGCTCATCTGCCCATCCCTTTGGTCACAGCGGTTCTAAGGAGGCATGTGGTAGCATTCCATAAATGGATATAGAACAAATGAATAGGAATATATAAACTGACAGATTAGTATCAGTATCACTATTCATTCATGATTACTCATCTCCATAGATATTCAACATTCCCAGAAATACTGCAAACCTGTTTGCATCTCTGCTAGTCTCCGTCCCAGCTTTTGGCAAAGGCCAGTGCATTCCCATGAGTTCTAGCCCCATTACTTCTGGCTTTCTCAGGGTACACAGTCCATAACATATCTCCTCTCTCTCCAGCATCTCCTGTCTCTTCTCCTCTATAGAAAAATTTGAATCAACATTTAGTAATGGACTAATATATCCAATAAATTTTTAAAAAAACACCTATCTCGTGACTGTACATTCTCCTCTAGCTACTGACACAGCCACATTCCCCCTCCACGCCAAATTTTCTCAAGAGCTGAGTATATTCTGTATTCTCTGGTACCACTTCCTTACACTGATGCATTTTTTAAAAAAACTTTTTTTCCTTTATTGATTTTACAGAGAGAGCAAATGAGAGGGAGAGAGAGACAGAAACATCGATGAGAGAGAACATCGATTGGCTTCCTTCTTCGTGCCCCCCACTGGGGATCAGGCCCACAACCTGGGCATGTGCCCCGCGACCGGGAATCAAACCGGCAACCTCTTGGTGCATGGGTTGATGCTCAACCACTGAGCCACACCGGCCGGACATCCCTGTCCTCTGCATTATTAAAATTGCTCCGATATTTAGCTCTCACTTTCCTACAGAAATAAATCTTCTTAAGATCAACATCGATGGACAACACTGTGAATGTGCTTCAGGCCACTGAACCGTATACCTGAGAATGGTTAAAATGGTAACTTTTATGTTATGTATTTTTACCACAATAAAAAAATTTCTTCAAAAGAAAAGAAAGATCAACATTGATCATATTGCCTAATCCAATTCTCCAATTACTAGCACTCTCAAAGCAGTGGAGCAAGCCTCGAAACAGTCCCCTTTCCTCATACTACATTCTTTTGGGCTTTCTTCTGTCTTTCTCATTGTTCCTTCTCAGTCTTAATTGCTCATTTTTCTTTCTTTAACCTTTAAAATTCAAAGTCCTACAGAATTCTATACAATGCCCTCTTCTCTCAATTCCACCCACTCTCTCTAGGTAATTTTTAGCATTTCCCATGGCTTCGGTACACCTGTATACTAACAGCTCAAGAAATGATCATTTTTTCACTAGATCTATTTTCCAGAGAGGCCAGGTAGTCTTTACATCCACGTGACTAGTTGGTAGGTCCCTACCCTTCCTGCGATGTCTCATAGATATCTCAAACTTAATATATTCCAAAGCTGAATTCTTGGTTGTTATCCCCAAATCTACCCTCCCTGCATTCTTTCTGTCTCAGTAAATAGCACCGTCATCCATCCTGCTGCTCAAGCCAGGAAACTGGGTGTCATTCTTGACAGCTCCCTCTCCTACATTTAATTCATCTTCATGGTTGGTTAATTCTACCTTTAAACTATATCTTGACCATTCACTTTTCTCATTTCCCCTGCTAATACCCGAATCCAAACCACCATCATCTTTTGGCCAAACTACTGTAATAATGTAACATCTTCATTAGTTCTGGGTATTAGGATGTGGACATCTTTGGCGAGCCGTTATTCTGCCAGCACAAGGCTAATGCAGGGTAAACGAAGGGGGGAAAGGTAGGGTGTGGTAAGAGATGAATGGAGTCAGGGATCGGGGCCACTGGGAGGCAGGTCATGTAGGGCCTTGTAAACCAGTGCACAGAGTGAAATGGGAAGCGTTAGGGAGGATTTTGAGCAGTGGCATGATCTGAATTACTTTTTAGAGGTTCACCCCGGTTGCTGTGTGGTGAATAGACTGGAGCACGGGCAGGAGCAGAAGGAGACCAGTTAGTGAGCCGCGGCAGAGTCCAAACAAAAGATGGGGTGCTCTAGAGCACTGTGGTGGTGGTGATGGTGGTGGGATGTGGTCAGGTCTGGACAGCCTTTGCAGGTCGAGTGAGGGGTAGCTGCTTGCTGGTGTGTCGCACAGGGGGCAGAGGGACTGTCTCTAAGAAGTTCAGCCCAGCCACTGGAAGAATATACTTTTCATTTTGGCATAAGAAAGACTTTAGAAGAAGCAGATATAGGAAGTAGAAAGTGGGAGTTTGGTTTTTAAATTGAATGTTTTAGATTCAATTGTTGGTTTAAAAAAACACACAACAAAAACCTGTGTTCTTAGTGATCAGGTTTTTTTAGATACAGCTGAACTTCTTTAAAAAAATTTTTTTTATTTATTGATTTTTAGAGAGAAAGGGAGAGGGATAGAGAGATAGAAACATCAATGAGAGAGAACATCGATTGGCCGCCTCCTGCATGCCCCCCACTGGGGATCGGGCCCACAACCTGGGCAAGTGCCCTGACTGGGAATCGAACTGGCGACCTCTGGGTGCATAGGTCGGTGCTCAACCACTGAGCCACACTAGCTGGGCCCAGCTGAACTTCTTACAGGTTCCATTCAGTCTCATGTTAACTTCCAAGGCTAAGTAAACTGACTATGAAAAACAGGTGAGCCTTTATTTGATTAATTTCAAATACTTTTCAGTGTCTGTAGTGTTGTGTTTTTAAAAAATAATCTATGCATTGACAGGAAGAATAACCACATAGTAAATAATCAGTAAATATTTTTACATAATGATAATCAGAGCAAAGGTCCAACTGAGGTGTCTATATTAAGAGACACAAAAAGTGGCTGATAAAAAGTTCTGCAGTATAATGGCCCAATAGTTCAGCAATATGTGTGGAGTCCAACAAGCCAGATCCAAATCCCAGCCCGAGACATAAACCTCTCACCTTTCATGTGGAGGGAATATAAACTGGTGCAGCAATTTGAATAACTTGCAAAGATGATGATGTACATACCCCGTGATTCAGAAATTTCACACGTTAGTGTATACCATCGAGAAACTCTTGTCCTTGGCCCTAGGAGACAGCTGCAAATGCGTTCAGTGTAAAATTTGCTGCATATTTTTGAAGCAATCTAAATATTCATAAAAATACAAGGCACTACTTACTATGTAGTAGTAAAAATAAAGGATGAACCATGGATGTTTTTTACTCAGTAAAATAGAGCAGAAAAAGCCCAGGATTTTAGAAGAATGTGTCCAATATGATACCATTTACACAGAGTTTAGATACATGGGAATTATTACTAAATTAGCATGTTATACTTAATATCACAAACTAAGCGGCCAGGCTGCCCAGTTCAGGTGCCGTCACTTAGTGGGTCAGCAGCTATGCGACCTTGATCAAGTTACATCTCATTTATAAAAAGGGAATAATAATAGTGTCTACTTCTTTGGGTTCAGTGAGAATCAGTTAATCTATGCAGTGTGACTAGACCACACATAGGCATGTAGTCAGCTCTATATTAGTTATTATACATTGTTTCTCCATAGAGCATTCTTCCATATATATCCATATATTAAAAGTGTAATCCATGAATGAGTAGGATAAGCCCCAGGTTTTGTTCAGCAGTTATCTCTGGTGTGGGAGGAAAAAGAATGGGATTTCAGCAGATTCTTTGGTGTTTTACTACTTTTTGAAAATCCAGAAGCAAATAAGGCAAAAGATAAGATCTGTCAATATGGGTGGCGGCTACACTCCTGTGTGCTTTGTTATTCTCCACACTTTTCCATGTGTATGAAGTGTTTTCCTTTTTCAAAATCTCAGTACAGACCCTGGGACATGACATGCAGGAAAGAGATTTATTAAGTGAAGGCGTGATGAAGAAGCGCACGGATTGGGGAAGCAGCCCTGGGAGCACCCCGCTGGACCTCCCTTTCCTCTGCCTCTGGGCCCGAGGAGGACGGCAGTGGGGGACGTGGCCATGAGGAGGGCAGCGTCTCTTCAGCAACAGTGGATTCAGGGAGACAATGGAGCGTGGCTTTCAAGGTTCTGAGCGAAAATTATTTTGAACTTAGAATTCTGTACCCAGGCGAACACATCATTCAAGTGTGAGAGCAAAATAAAAACACTCGCAGAAATATGAGGGTTCAGGAAATATACCATTCAAGCACCCTCTCAAGAAGAATAACTAAACAATGTATTTTGGGGAAAATGGAAAATGAATCAAAGAGGAAGGCAGGAGGGACACGAAATCTGGCGACAAAGCAGCAGAACTTGTGGTGAAATGTAAAATCGTTATTGACTGAGGAGAGGGGAGAAAGAGAGAGACAGGAGAGAGCGGCCAAGCTGGAATTAAAATCTCCAATGATCGTTACGGGGGAGGTAACAGGGCCAAAGGAGAAAAGCACGAAAAGGTTCTCGACTTGTTTAGAGAAGCTAGTTATAGTCAGTAATGGAAGATATTGATTCTGTAAGACAAGTTTAAGCATGTACTTAAAATGAGAAGGACCACTGGAAAAATCGAAATAAGATATGTAACTACCTAACCATTAAAAGAAAAAAGTTCAATTCAACACAAGGAGAAAGGAGAAACAGTAGCAGAGTAAACAGAATACATAAACTATGTTGGAAGAATTAGTCCAAGATCAGTAATCACAATGTGAATGGATTTACTGACCCTGTGAAAAGGCAGCCCAAGCCCCTCAGATTGGAAAAGAAAGTCCCGAAACCATAGCGTTCTATGCTGTTTACCTAAAACACTTAAAACAAAATGACCTAGGTATTTAAAACCAAGTAATAGAAACAGATGCAACAAAGAAAACCAAATTAATATTTCAAGTACAACAAAATAAAGATGTGTAAGATTTAATTAACATTGTTAAGCCTTACTCTCAAGAAATAATGGCTATTATATATATGTATATATTTATATTTTTTAAATTTACATGGCATATTTACAAAGGAAAACTCAATAGATTCTATACAGTAGAAATTGTACAACTTCCATTCACTGACCACGTACATAAAATTATTATTTAACAAAAAATAGTAAAAATGACAGACAAAAAAATAATCTTGATCCTCTTGAAAATGAGAAAGCACACTTCTAATTAACTTGGATTCAAGAGGAATTAAAATTGAAATTACACACTCCTTAGCAATGAACAATTGAGCACCCTACATTTCAAGATCTGTGAGTGCTGCCAAAGTGATACAATTGGAAAGATTTACAGCTTTAAGTGGTGGTAGAAAACAGAAATTGTGAAAATAAACAAACTAAGCATTTGACTTAGAACTAGAAAAAGAACCAGAAAAATAAACCCAAAGAAATAAAAGCCAAGAGAGTAAGAATACAAGTACAAATCAATGAAATAAAAAAATTGGGCTTCTTTACTAAAACTAGTTACTACTTCATTATCAAGACCAATAAAACAGATGAATTCTTGGTGAATCAGATTAAGAAAAAAAAGGAGCCCTGGCCAGTTTGGCTCAGCGGTTAGAGCATCAGCCTGCGGACCAGAGAGACCCGGGTTCGGTTCCCACTAAGGGCACGTACCTCGGTTGCAGTTTGTCCCTGGCCCCGGTTGGGGTCGTGTGGGTGACAACCAGTCGATGTGTCTCTCTCACATCGATGTTTCTCTCTCTCTTCCTCCCTCTCTCCCTCCCGCTCTATCGGAAGATAAATGCAAAAATGTCCTCGGGTGAGGATTAAAAAAAGAAAAGAAAAAAAAGGAGATATAAATAATGTAAGGAATGGCCCTGGCCGGTTAGCTCAGTTGGTTAGAGCATCGTCCTGATATGCCAAGGTTGAGGGTTCAATCCCTGGTCAGGGCACATACAAGAATCCACCAATGAATGCATAAATAAGTGGAACAACAAAAAATAATGTGAGGAACAAGAAAAGCTATGTACAACTTTAAATAAATGCAATTAAAATTTAAGATGAACCCTGGCTGGTTTGGTTCAGCGGTTAGAGTATCCACTTGCAGACTGAAGGGTCTCAGGTTTGATTCCCGGTCAAGGAAGCATACCTGGGTTGCAGGTTCGATTCCTGGCCCTCGTTGGGGTCATGCAGGAGGCAACCAATCAATGTGTCTGTCTCACATCGATGTCTCTCTCTCTCTCTCTCCCTCCCTCCCTCCACTCTCTCTCTAAAAATCAATAGAAAAATATCCTCGGGTGAGGATTAACAAAAATTATATGTATATATATGTATATGTATGTGTGTGTGTGTGTGTGTGTGTATGTTTGATCCATAAAAGTATAAATCACCAAAGTTGATTCAATAAGGAGAAAAACTATTGACCATCATTTAAAAATAAATGGGAAAATAATTTGAAATCTACCAAAAAAAAAAAAAAAAAAGGCACCAAACCCAAGTAGTTTTGCAATCTGGATCTATCAACACTAAGGAGCAGATGTTTCTCATGTTATATAAATGGTCTGTAGCCTATAAAACAGATCGAAAGCTTTCCAGTTCATCTAAGCAGTAGCTATTACCCTAGTTCTGAAATTAGATGAACATAGGACTAAAAAAATATTAATTTCACTTATGAATATAAATACAAAATTTCTAAATAAATGGATAGCCTCTCCAATCTAGGAGGGTATTTTAAAAATACTGCATCATGCCCAAACTGAGCGTATCCCAGGAAAGGGAGAGTAGCTGAAAAGCAGGGAAATACCATTAACAGAATTCATTGTAGTCTCTGAAGAGGAAAATGATGATTATCTCAATAGGTGCCCAAAAAAGGAGTTGATAAAATGCACCACACATTCCTAGTTGAGAAAGGAAATCTTAGTAAACAGGTCATAGACGAAAGTGTCCTACATTTGAAAAGATGTCCCCATCAAAAATCTATAACAAACAAAATATTTAATCATAAAAGAGTTGAAGCATTCCTGTTAGAATGAGAAACAATACAAGTATAGACCCTCCCACTGCCATTTAGCATCGAAATAGATATCCCTTCATTGCAATAATGAAAAAAAAGGGGCAAGAAATAAGATACATAAATATTGGAAAGAAAGCTTCAAAATGGTCACTTTGGGCAAATAATATTTCCATCTACCTGGAAAAAATATCCAGGAAAAGGGTCTAAGACACTTTAGAACTAGTAAGATGCTGGTAAGGTGACTATACAGAGTGGGGCAAAAGTAGGCTTACAGTTGTGAGAACACGAAACAGTGTAGGCTTGTATTATTATTAACTATTGTATTATTTATTTGTATTATGACTGTAAACCTCTTTCTGCCCACCCTTGTATAAAGAGCATCATGAAGGAAAGTATACAATGGAATTGGAGTTCCTTGAATACATGGAGAAATATATACAGTTTTCTAACAGAAAAGCTCAGTGCTATAAAATGACAATTATTTCCCCCAAGTTTATAAATTTAATGCTATCCCAAACAATATATCAACAGGTTTCTGTATGGAATTCGTTAAGCTGACTCAAATTCATCTGGAAGAGGAATAATATTTTTTAGCAGATCAAAACATATCATTAAGCTTTACTAATTAATTCAGTGTAGACTGGCACAAGAATAGATCAATAAATTGATAGAACAAAAAGCCCTCGTCCAGAAACAGACATATATTTGTGAGAGTTCAATATATGACAAAAGTGTTATTTCAAATCAGTGGGGAAATGATAGTTTATTAAAGAGCTTCAACAATTAATCATTTGGGGGAAATAAAGTTCCATCTGCTACATACAATGTAAAAAGTAAATTCTAGGTGGATTAGAGGTCTAAGCACAAAAACAAAATGAAAAGTATTGGGATAATATCACAATAGATGTGGAATAAGTATTTGACAAAATTCAAGATCCATTCATGATTAAAAATACTTAGAGCGTCCGGCTGGTGTGGCTCAGTGGTTGAGCATCGACCCATGCACCGAGAGCTCACCGGTTCAATTCCCGGTCAGGGCACATACCCAGGTTGTGGGCCTGATCCCCAGTGGGGGGCATGCAGGAGGTGGCCAATCGATATTCTCTCTCATCAATGTTTCTATCTCTCTCTCTCCCTCTCCCTTCCTCTCTCTCTAAAATCAATAAATAAAATAAATAAAAACAAAAACACTTAGAAAACTAGCAATAGAAAGGAATGTCCTTAATTTGAGAATGGGCAACTACAAAAAAAGCCTTCATTGTGCTTATGATGAAAGACCAAATTATTTTCCTGAGACTGGGAACAAGCTGAGGATGTTCACTCTCCCACTCTACTCAGCATTATACTATCCTGGAGGTTTTTAGCTAGGGCAATAAGGCAAGAAAAGGCAACAGCTCGGAAAGGAAGAAATAAGACTCTTCTTGAACAAGAGTTTCTATTGAGAAAATTCCAACGAATTTGCCAAAATGTTTCTAGAACTGAAGAGTAATTTTAGTAAGATTGCAAGATACAATAATTAATAGTATTTCTATATACTGAGAATGAACAAATAGAAATCAAAATTTAAAAACAAGTGTTATTTATCACCAAAAACAGTACCATTTTAGTACCCTCTCAAATGAAATATTTATTATAAATTGAACAAAATGCATTTTCTTTGTACTTAAAACTATAAATCCTTGATGAAAGGCAGCAAATACCTAAATAAATGGGGAGACAGACAGCCTCCATGCATTGGAAGACTCAGTATTGGGAAGGTGTCAATTCTCTCAAAACTGATATATAGATTCAATGCAATCTTAATAAAAATCTCAGTAGGGTTATTATTTTTTGTTAGATAGCATATCTAAAATTGATAGGAGAAAACCAAGGAACTAAAATAACCAAAACGATTTTGGAAAAGAAGAACAAGGTTGGAGGACTCATACTATTTGATTTCAAGAGTTGAGAACTAGTGATAAGAACAGGTACTGCCCTGGCCAGTTTGGCTCAGTGGTTAGAGCGCCGGCCTGCGGACCAATGCGTGGCGGGTTCAGTTCGGTCAAAGGCACGTACCTCGGTTGCAGTTCGACCCCAGCCCTGGTCGGGGTCGTACGGGAGGCAACCAGTCGATGTGTCCCTCTCACGTCGATGATTCTCTCTCTTTCCCTCTTCCTCCCCCTCTCACTCTGAAGATAAATAGAAAAATATTCTCAGGTGAGGATTAAAAAACAAAAAAAACCAGTGTGGTACTGATGAAAGATAGACCCAGGATTAATGCAGCAGAAGAGAGATTTAAGAAATAGGTCAAAATAACAAATAGGTTTTTGACAAACTTGCAAATACAATTCGATGGAGAAAGGATAGTATTTTCAATGGATGGTGCTCAAACAATTGGATGCCCAATATGTAAAAAATTGAACCTCAATTTATACCTTTCATCTTATATAAAATTAACTCAAAATGGACCATAGACCTAAATGTAAAACCTAAAACTACAAAACTTCTAGAAAAAATACTTTGTGAACTTGGGTTAGGCAAAGATGTCTTTGATATGATATCAAAAGCATGATCCATAACAGAAAAAATTGTGAGTTGAACAGCAAAAGTGAAAATTGCTCTGCAAATGACACTGTTAAAAAATGAGAAATTGTGCACTAGACGAATCAAGGCATCACTTCATAAGTTTATAAATGTCTAACCGCTGTGCTGTACACGAGAAACTAATATAATATTGAATGTCAAATGAAATTGAAAAATTTTTAAAAACTTTCAAGAATGAGTAAATAAGCTACAGACTAGGAGATATATTTGCATATTACATATTTGACAAAGGACTTCTATGGAAAAAATTAAGAACTTTACAAATTTAGTACTGAAAAATAAATAACTCAATTTAACAAACAGACAAAAGATTTGAACAGATACGTCACCAAAGAAGACAATGGCAAATAAGTACACCAAAAGATGCTCAACATCATTAGTTGCTAGGGAAATGCAAATTAACACTACAATGTGGTACCACTCTACACTCATTAGAATGTTTTTAAAACACCTGACAATATCAAGTGCAAAGCAGCCGGAACTCTCGTACACTGCAGGTAGGAAAGCAAAATAGTACATTCACTTTGAAAGACAGATTGATAGTTTATAAAGTTACACACACACACACACACACACACACACACACACACACACAGAGATTCAGCATTCCCTCTCCTAGGTATTTAGCCAAGAGAGAAGAAAACATATATTTATCTTTATGTGAATGTTCGTAATGGTTTTATTCATTATTGCCCCAAATCAGACACAACCCAAATGCCCGTCAGCTGGTGAATAGATCAACAAACTATGTTATTTCCCTACACTGGAATATTATTCAGCAATAAAAAGAACGGCTAAGACACACAGCATGGATGAGTCTCGTATGCATTATGCTAAGTGAAAGAAGTCAGATAAAAGGCTGCATACTTTATGATTCCATTTATATGAGAAATCCTTGAAAACAGGTCAGTGGTTGCCATGGGCTGGTGTGGAAGAGGGGCATGAATGGATTTGGGGGTTTGTAGAACTGTTTCATATCTTGTTTGCTGTGGTGGTTACATATGCATTTGCTAAAACTCAGAGTGGTACTCTACAAGGAGAGAATTTTACTGTATGTAAATACTAAAAGGTGAATTAGAAATAACTGTAAAAATGTAGACTATTGGCTATGCATATATGCATATAAGTTCTTCGGTTAATCTCTTCCTGTCCCCTTCCTCCCTTCCCTCTGAGATGCATCAGGCACCGACCCAGACAATAGTGTGGTGAAGGCCTGGGGTGGGGTGGGAACCGGCTGGAGGAGAGCACTAGGGGAAAATGGGGAACATCTTTAAACAACAATAAAGATAAACAAACAAACAAATAAATAAAAATATAGACTCTTTTTATAATGGCACAGTAGGGAAGAAAGACAAGAGACCCGGAATCTATGAAGGAAAAGACATGATAATTACAAAATATTAAGCTTTTGTAGGACAAATGTGACCTTAAGCAAATTTAAAAATCTGGCCACAGACTTGGTGAATATATATTTTCAGCATATATAACAGACCAAGGACTAAGACCCATAATACAGAGTGCCTGCAAATTAATATGAAAAAAGATAAGTAATATAATAGACTAATGGGCAAGGTACATGAAGTACAGAGAATTCACAGAAAGACTCACACGATCAATATACAAGAAAAAATTTACAGTCTGTCATTCGATGAGCTATGAATTAAAGCAATACTATACTATCATTTTCAGCCATCAGATAGGCAAAATTTTAAGATTGTTAAAACCCAGCATTAGTAAAACACGTGAGGCTACAGGTGTTTTGGTAGTGTATAACAAAACAACTTTTTGAAGGATAATTTGGTCATAGCTATCAAAACTTAAATGTGTATCTTTTTTTTTTTGCTTAGTGATTTCACTCCTATGTATTGATACTATAGCAGTACTTACACAGGTGCACAAATATGTATATAAAAGAATTTTTTTTATTAGGGCATTGCTTCTAGTCATGAAAAATAGGAACCCATTTAAACATGTATGAGCAGAGGATTGGTTAAATAAATTGGGTAAATCCATATCATGGACTATTATGACAAATGACACAGGTGTAAGTGGAGCGCTGGATCTATTTATTTACAAAGAAACATGATTAAATGAAAAGAGCAAGTAGTAATGCACATTGTTTCTATTTGTGCTTTTTAAATCTGCAAATCTACATACACAACACACACATGCATAGGTCTGGATAAATACACATCAACATTCCGGCGGTGGTTCTCTGTGGGGTGGGCGATGAGACGGGAAACTGACTTTTCATTTTGCATACTTTGGTCTTATTTAAACTTTTAAAATGTAAACATATTTATGCTTTACTTTAATTTTTTAAAGTTCAAGAAATAAAGAAATATAGTTTAAATATATCTATACATTTTAGATTAAGTAAACTCAAGTAAGAATAAAAAGTTATGTAATTTCCAAATCGTGAATGGGAAAAAGAAAAAGTAACCTTGATAAGTATAAAAAGGAAAAGAAAAGAAAAGAAACAACTGGGAGGCATTAAAAATAGAAACCATAAATTGACAAAACAAAGACTAGGTATAATTTTTGTCATAATAGAAGTGAATGGCTTTAACATCACTATCAAAAGACAAAAGGACATCAGATTAAGTGAAAAAATTTTTAGCCATAAGTTTATAAAATGAATGTGTGTGTGTGTGTGTGTGTGTGTGTGTATAAAACACAGAGATGACAGAGAAGGTTGAAAAGCAATGAGATGGGCAAAGATCTCAGAGACAAATACAACCAAAGGGAGCCATCCATAGGTGCTAATATTAAAATTATACAAATATGAGTCAGGACCAGAATATTAAATAGACCAAATATAATTATTTTATATTAATAAAAGATAGATGCACTACAAAGGCCCTACAGTCGAGAACATACATGCCTCCAAATATAACTGAAGGGTTATACTGTGGTCCCTATTTATTTACTATGCCAGCCCACATGGGCAACAAATTGCTAAATGTTGAAAGATATACAATGACAGGGAAATATGTTATTTATAAATTATGAAGGGAAAAAACATTATATACTATAAATATGATATCAATTTTGTTTTAAAATTGTGTGTATAAAAAGTGACTGAAAGGATCTCAGTGCCAGGGCTGTCCCTGGGGGTGTGGGGTGGAGGAAGGACAATCATGCTGAAGCCGGTCTAGGTGCAAGGACGCGGCACTGGGCATTCAGCCTGGGTACTGGGCAGCTCTACCTTTAAACCAGCTTTGGCTGGTATTTCTCTCCCCTTGTTTCTTAGCCTCTAACAGCCCAGGTGTCTCGATTTCCTAACAGGGCTGCTTAGTGCTAGCTCCTAATCACTTTTCTTGGGACTGATACTACCGCAGTAACAGTGAGCCCCTCACTCTTCCCTTATGGTTTGTGTGATTTTAGTATTTGGCTCCATGATTGATGTTGTAGGATGATATCCCATGAGGAGTTCCAACATATTAGGAGGGCCCCCGATTGACCTAGAAGCATTTAGGTGATCGTGGGAAAGTCCTTTATGTCACAAGGTGGCCAAATCCAATGAGAAGAATAAGAAAACTATAGATTCCTTTGAGGACAAATATCTACATTGGTCTTGGAGGTCCCATTGGAAGGCTTACACTTTCTGCCTCTTCTGTAACATCTTCATAGCTTCTCATGGGGATTGGGTTGTTATGGTGCTGGGAAGAGAATAAACTAGGAGGAAACTGAGAAATTGTTGCGGGGGAAGAAGTGGCTCAATTTATATAAGCTGAGGTCAGCGTGTGCTCTTTTAGACTAAGCTTGAGGCGGATCCTTGCTTCTTCCACAATTCTGGGCATCATCATGAGGTCAGGAAAGGTCTGTAGGTCCTTCTCTGAATGGCCTGGAAGCACTGGAATTTAAGAGGCGTCCTAGAATAGGTACCAGTAAGGACAGGGGAATCAAAGTTATTGGCAAGAGAATGGTTGAGGAAGAAACTGGACACTGGCTGATGGATGCCCTCCCACCTTCACAGGAAATAACTGGGGAAGACTAAACTAGAGTCAGAGTTGACTTTGTAGAAACAGGAGAAAATAAATCTTTGCAACAGTGGCATAATTCTAGGGGTAGAGTGTAGGAATCTACTCCTCTGGGACACAGATGCAGGGTTAATTGGAATGAATTATTACTACTTAGTGCAGAAAGGAAGGAAAGGACCAAGTTCCAGGAGAGATATTTGAATGAGACATAAGTACGTGGGCTGGAAATCTTCTCTTAGCTCTTTCACTTCTGTGACTTTGGGCAAATCCCATAGATTGGTGGTTCTCAAAGTTGAACCTGCACTAGGAGCACCTAGAGGGATCCTTAAAATATTCATTGCCTCCACCCCCGAAATTTGTGGCCCAGTAGGTTGGGGATGTGGCCTTAAATAATCAGCATTTTTAACAGGTTCCCAGGTTGATGCTGATGCCGCTGGTCCAGGACCACACTTTGAGAACCTCTGGCTTACAATCCCCATGGGCAGATAGATCAAGTGAGTGAAAACAGGCTCTCAAAAGACACTTTATTCCAAAATTCTAGGCTCCATTTATTGAAGGACTTTCTGAAGTAAGGGTTGTTAGATAGTGGACCCCTTTAAATATTTACATGGAAGAAGTTGGTTGGCTGCTCAGGCAATTAGCCTGGAGGTGTTGTCCCTGTCCCATACGTAACATCTGATCCTTAATCATACAGGTTCTGTAGAGCCAGAGGTTGGCATCTGGAGGGGGGGGGCTGCCTCTGAACGAGGGAGAGACAGGCTCACTAAGTCACTAGCACTGCTCTCCCAGCCACATGACTTTGACTTCGTTGACCTGGTCCCTGTCTTCCAACAAACCCTGCTGCTTGAAGTTAGCCACATTCTTACTTGTGAAGAAAAAAGAAGAAGCCACAAACAGGAGGTTTGGGATTTCGAAGGGGTTTATATTACAGCAAGGCAATTAACTAAAAATGGAATATTACAAAGCCTTGTTGTTGTTTTTTTTAAAGCCTTTTGGACACTCTGCGCCAAGGCGGTGTCTCTGCCCACAATCATGGCTTCAGTCACCCAGCATGCTGTCCGACCACCGTTTTCACCCTCCACTCCTCCTCCCATCTACTCCTTTCCCAATGTTCATTTGCTCATTCACATCTCCTGCAGGACAGTGTAACTCAGCATCTCCGTCTTCCTCCCAGCCGTGGCCCTGGAGAGTCACCCTCCATGTCCAAGGGGCTCTATCAAGGAGCACAGTTCCCCCCTGAAGAGGAACTGGGTGCCCAGTGTTCAAATAATACATGTTTCTCACCCTGCAGCAAATGGAATGCCCACGATGCATCAGGTCCTACAAATGATACAGGATGTAAGCGAACCAACCAAAGTCTGGTTTATAAACCATGAGAACAATTTATCCATTTTAATGTGGTAACCAACGAATGGAACGGGAGTCACCAAACTATGATCTGTGGCATGTTTTTGTTCAGCCCACAAGCAAGGAACTTTCTAGAAAGATTTTTAACAGGTTGTAAAACAAAAGAAGGCTATGGGACAGAAACCTATGTGGCTGGCAGACCCAAAATAACTGGCCCTTTCCAGCAAAGCTGGCTGAGCTCTGGAGTCGAATCCCCTTGCTGGAAGGTGCCCGTGTCAGAGGGAATACCACAGGCCCTAGGAACCGGACCAGCGTGGGACTGTTGTATTTGGAGATTGATTCTTTGGGCCACGAACACCTTTCTGGCCTGTGGTTGCAAACGAGAGAGAGAGAGAGAGGCATTCTGTGATCGCAGGCCCCACTCAGACGTTTGGGGAGGCCAGAGAGGCCGCTTGCCTCCATCATCTTTGTCGGAGGCAACGGGCTGGGGACGCAGGGTTCCTGGACTCCCAGCTGAGAGGGTGCGCCCACACATGGAGGAGGTGGGCCGGCCGCCATCGTGTGTCCCTGATGCCTGTGAGTGCAGCAGGAGACATGGCCTGGGGTACGCAGTTGTGGAGATTGACCCCAGTGGGGGACATCTGAATCCCTAAAAGTCTCAGCAGATGAGTCACAAGGTTAACTGGCTCTCAGATAAACAGATGCCAGACCGATCTCCTTCAGGTCCCGACTTCCTGGCTTTTCTGTCTAAAATGACATCACATGCGGCCACTATGGGAACCAGTATGGAGACTCCTCAAATTATTGAGACTAGAACTGCCATAGACCCAGCAATTCCACTTCTGGGTATTTATCTGAGGAAAATAAAAACCCTAATTCAAAAAGATCCATGCACCCCCATGTTCATCGCAACATTACTAGTAACAGCCAAGGGGGGAAGCAACCTAGATGTCTATCAACAGATGAATGGATAACGAAGATGTTTATATATGTGCAACGAAATGCTGTTTAACAATAAAAAAGAATTAAATCTTACCGTTTGCGACAATATGGATGGACCTAGAGGGTATTATGCTAAGTGAAATAAGTCAGACAGAGGAAGACAAATACTGTACGATCTCACTCATATGTGAAATCTAAAAAAAAGTTACAAAAAATGAATAAACAAAAAAACAGAAACAGATCCATAGATATAGAGAACAAGCCTATGGTTGCCAAAGGAGAAGGGCTGGGAGTAGGGGGATTAAAAAAGTACATATTTTAGTAAAATCACATCCCCTCCACCCCTACTTTCCCACAGATCCCTCTCTGCTTTATTTCTCTCTTTAGTACTTATTATCCAGCTATGATAGTATTGAACTCACTCCTTAATTATCATTTGTCTCCCCAACTAGAATGTAAACCCTGTGAAGCAAGGATTTGGGAAGGCTGTCTGTTCATCGCTTCAACTACAATGCCTTGACCAGTGTCCAGCACATAGCAGGTGCTTAATAAATACGTGTTGATTGACTTGAGTGAACCCTGTCTCCTTAAGAATATTTATGAGGAGAGACCCTGGAAAGTCTTAATTTCTATTAATCTGTTCAGGAAGGGGCTTAACATCTCTCCAAATTGAACATTAAGGGAAATGTGACCTTATTCTGTATCTTAAGCTAATAAAGTGTGGCATATTAGTGATAAAGTACCAACTCACCAGCACATTTTCTCTTTAGCAAAACATTTACATAGAATGCTTACTATCAAAAGTGACATATTGAAATGAATCGGAATAGAGGAACCAGTGTAATCACCATAGCTGGTGTTAGCAAGCTATAGGGTAGTCTCCTGACCACACACATGTGATGGGAACATACCTTCCATAGGGATTAAAAAAAAAAAAAAAAGTAGGGACAGTCTGGGGCTCTTCTGTCACATAATGATTCCAGCCCCCCCTTACAGAGTGGTTACTCTGTGCCAGGGACAATTTGTTGAAGTTTTTTCTGTGTAATTTGTTGAATAAGCTTATGAGTAATAGTGACTATTTTGCACATTTACTGTGTACCAGGTGCTATTCCAACCACTTTTCATATAGTATCTCATTTAATCCTCATAAGGATGCTATGCAGTAGATTCTAATCATCATCCCCATTTTGCATATGGAGCAACAGAGGCATTTTGAGGCTGAATAACATATTCAAGGTCACACAGTTAGCAAGTAGGGGAACTGGGGTTTGAGCTCTAGCAGCCATCATGCCTCTCAGGGACCCTGCCAGAGGCGGAGGGAGAGGCTGCTGCCCGTTCCTGCCTTTCTGCCTATCTGTTCCTGTGACCGCCCTGTAACACAGCGGCTTGGCAACCGAGTAGCTTCCCCCGCCCCCTCTTTTTTCAACATCAAACACATTCCAGTCACACCCCTCTCTGGAAGGAAGCCCCTCAAGTCTCATCCTCAACAGCCTGTCACTTCTTAAATCATAACTGTCCTTTGTAAAAGGGTCTACCACCTTCATTCCAAAAACACGACCATATCTTCAGTGTAGCAGGAAAGGCTTTCTATTGTAACTGTGTGCTGAAACCATAAATCTGAGAATGTTCTTATAATCATCACATAATTTTCGTGTTCTGTACATTTGAAATGTTGTTTATTAGGTTTTCTTAGAGTGCCGCGTGATTCATGGGAGAATGCTAAGCTTTTTAAATTCAATTAAAGAAATATTTTTGTACACCTTTACTGATTAGAACTGATCTGGCTAATGAGAGAGAAATTAGCTTAAACATGAGCTTACTCTTTTGTGGAGGCAAGACAGACACAGGATACAATCTGATAAGCAATAAAACTGCTTCTGATCGGTGTCAGAGTGAATGGAGCATATATTAGGTACAATGAGTTTGAATACGGTGGGATATCATAGAACAGACATCTCACTGTTAAGAATGCTTTAAATTCGATAATGCCTTTTGGAAGGTTTCTCAGCTTTGAACAGCCTTGTTTAAAAAAAAAAATCCATAAATTCCAGAATTATCTTGGTGGGGATGTTGTACCCTCTAGTGGTGATAGACGGACTTGCAAATTTTCTTATTCGTATACAGTATTCATTCAATCAACAGACTTATTGAGGACTTTTATTAGAAATGCAGAGATAAAAGACATAGCCTCATTTACAAAAAGCTCACAAAGCTAGAAGAGAAAGCCAAAAATTATGATATGTAATATCTTCAATAATAAAAATAAGTGTAGCCATCTAGTTCCAATCAGGAGGGATGGGGTTAAGTAAGGGAAGACTTCTGGAAGAAATAAAGATCTGATCTGAGCTTTTATAAAATAAACATTATTTTCTTTCCTCTTTACACTATCAATATATGTTTATTGTAGTAAATTTATAAAATGCGGATGAGCTAAAAAGAATTACCCATAATACCACCACCCAGAGACAACCACTTAGAATATTTTGCTAGAGCTACTAGTCCAAGCCTCTTTTAATGCATAATTGATTTTTAAGAGATTGTAATCTGCCACATTGCAAATGTAATTTCCATTAAACAAGTTAATATACTTTTGAAATTTTTCTTACTAAATGTACTAAAGCAACATCACTCTTTTTCAAAATAGTATTGGCTATTTTCCCACTTTTTTTCAGATGAACTCTAGAATAATTTTGTTCAGTTTAAAATCTCATTGGTATTTAAATTGTGGGAAATATAGAGATTTATTTGGAGAGAATGTATATCTTTATAATATAAAATTAAAAGTCTTTCCATCTAGAAATATTGTAGATCTCTCCATTTGTTTGGATCTCCTTTTATATTCTCTCAATTAAATGCTATTTTCCTTTGGGTCCAGACACTTCAATTTAAAGGTTTATGTCTAGGCCCTGGCTGGTGTGGCTCAGCAGTAAGAGCGTTGCCTGCAGACCAAGGAGTCCTGGGTTCGATTCCAGCCAAGAGCCTTGGTTGCGGTCCGTCCCCGGCCCTGGTTGGGGTTGTGTGGGTGGCAGCCGATCCATGTGTCTCTCGCACGCTGATGTTTCTCTCTCTCTCTTCCTCCCCCTCTCCCTCCAGCTCTGTCTGAAGATTAATGTAAAAAAATAAATAAATAAAAATAAAAAAAATAAAAGCATTTAAAAGTGATTAAAAAAAAAAGCCCAGCCAATGTGGCTCAGTGGTTGAGCATTGACCCATGCACCAAGAGGTCGCCGGTTCGATTTCCGGTCAGGGCACATGCCCAGGTTGTGGGCTCGATCCCCAGTGGGGGGGCATGCAGGAGGCGGCCAATCGATGTTCTCTCTCATCGATGTTTCTATCTCTCTCTCCCTCTTCCTTCCTCTCTCTCGCTCTAAAAAATCAATAAAAGGAAAAAAAAATTTTTAAAGAATAAAGGTTTATGTCTAGGTATTTTATAGTTTAATTGAACTGACAATTGGATCTTTCTCAATCCATTATTTTCCTAATGAATTATTATGGGTGTAGGCATAGGAATGCAACTGATTTTTAAATATTTTGCAATCTTACTGATGTCTAAATTTTAATCTTTTATTTTAGTTGATTCCTTTGGGTTTTTATGTGGACAATCGCTTCTGAAATCATGATTATTTTACCACCATCTTCCCAGTAAATAATTCTCTTTCAATTTTCTATTGCATTGGGAGGAACATCCATAGCTATATTCAGTAACAGGGACCCTTGTCTTGTTTTTTCTTTCCTCTTGTTTCACCTTTAAGTATAGTACTGCTATTGTTTTTTCAAAGTATCTGATGGTGCTCTTTATTTCTTTTTTCTTTTTTTCTCTATTGATTCTGATTTTAGAGAGAGAGGAAGGGAGAGAGAGATAGAAACACCGATAAGACCGCCTCCTGCATGCCCCCCACTGGGGATTTGGCCCACCACCTGGGCATGTGCCCTGACCGGGAATGGAACCAGTGACCTCTTGGTGCATGGGTCAACACTCAACACTGAGCCACACCGGCTGGGCTGCTCTTTATTTCTTTGAATCACTTTAGTTAGACCACTCTAACCTGTAAGCCTTCTGCTAATTGAATGATTTGGTTTTTGTTTTCAATTTTTTCGCTGTGGTAAAATACACATAACATAAATTTTACCATCTTAACCATTTTTTAGTGTACACTTCAGTGGTATCAAATACATTCCTAAAATAAGACCTTTACCACTATCCATCTCCATAATTCTGTGTTCATCTCTAAAACTGAACCTCTGGACCATTAAACAATAACTGCCCATCCTCCCTCCCCATCGCCCCTGGCAACCACAATTCTACTTTCTGTCTCTCCATTTTGACTACTCTAAATCAAAAGGTGTGAGTACTTGTTATAAGTGGAATCACACAGCATTTATCATTTTGTGACTGGCTTATTTAGCATAATGTCCTCAAGCTTCATCCATGTTGTAGCATATTGCAGAATTTCCTTCCTTTTTAAGATAACAATATTCCATGTATATATACCATGTTTTGTTTGTCTAATTCATTGATGGACACTTGCGGTGTTCCCACGTTTTAGCTGTTGTGAGTAACGCTGCAATGAACATAGATGTACAAATATCTCTTTGAGACCCTGCTTTCAGTTCTTTTGGGTATTCACCCAGAAGTAGAACTGAATCATATGGTAATTCTAATGATATATTTTTTAGGAACCAACACAGTGTTTTTCATAGCAGTGGTACCATTTTACATTTTCACTAACAGTGCACAAGGGTCCTGCTTTCTCCACATCCTCGACAATACTTGTTTTCTGTTTTAATTTTTTTTCTTTATTGATTTTTAGAGAGAAAGGAAGGGAAAGGGAGAGAGAGAGAGAAATATGGATGAGAGAGAACATCGATTGGCCGCCTCCTGCATGCCCCACACTGGGGATTTGGCTCACAACCTAGGCATGTGCCCTGAGCAGGATTCAAACCGGCGACCTCTTGGTGCATGGGTCAAGGCTCAACCACTGAGCCACACCGGCCGGATGGTTTTGTTTTGTTTTATAACACTCATCCTTACGGGTGTGAGGTGGTATCTCATGTACTTTTGATTTGCATTTTCCCGATGATTAACAATGTAAGCATCTTTTTGTGTGTTTATTGACTATTTGTATGTTTCTTCTTTGGAGGAAATCTATTCGAGTCCTTTGCCCATTTTTGAATTGTGGTTTTTGTTTTGTTTTAGTTTTTTAGTTTTAGAAGTTCTCTATATATTCTGGATATTGCTTTCCTTTTTTAAAAGTCCATATAAGTTTACTTTAAAACATTTTTTTATTCCTTTATTGGTTTTAGAGAGAAGAAAGGAGGGAGAGGAAGCGAGAGAGAGGAAAACATTGATTTGTTGTTCCACTTATTGATGCATTCATTGGTTGCTTTTTTTTTTTTTTTAATCCTCACCTGAGGCCTTTTTTGCATTTATCTTCAGATAGAGCAGGAGGGAGAGAGGGAGGAAGAGAGAGAAACATCCACGTGAGAGAGACACAGAGTGGTTGCCACCCACATGACCCCAACCAGGACCGGGGACAAACTGCAACTGAGGTACATGCCCTTAGCGGGAACCGAACCCGGTTCTCTCTGGTCCACAGGCTGATGCTCTAACCTCTAAGCCAAACTGGCCAGGGCCATTGGTTGCTTTTTGTATGTGTCCTGACCAGAGATCAAACCCAGAACTTTGGTATATCAGGATGATTGATGCTCTAAATATCTGAGCTACCCAGCCAGGGCTGTTCAGTTTACTTTATTTTAGCTTAGTTTTTTCTCTCTTTTTTTTTCTCAATCCCTCTACCATCCCCGACCCAGGCCCCACCCCTGACAGCTGTCAGCCTGTTCTCCATCTCTGAGTCTGTCACTATTTTGCCTTAGTTCATTTTGTTCATTAGTTTCCACATGAGTGAAATCATATGGTACTTGTCTCTCTCTGACTGGCTTACTTCACTTAACATAATGTTCTCCAGTTCCATCCATGTATCAGTTTACCACTTAATTATTTTTTTCTTTTTTAAGTTTTTTTTATTTTTTTTAATTGTTGAAAGTATTACAGATGTCCCCATTTTCTCCTCAGTGACCCCCTCCTTCCCGCTCCCACCTGCCTCCTGCTTTCCCCAACCTGTCTGTGTCCATTGGTTATGCATTTATGCATATAAGTTCTGTGGTATATTTCTTCCCATCCCTCCCACCCCCATCCTTCAGAGGATTGTTAGTCTGTTCACTACTACTCTGGATCTATTAATATTTTGATCGACAGCTTATTTTGTTCATGATGTTCCATAAATGAGATCACGTGGTACTTGTCTTTCTCTGACTGGCTTATTTTGCTCAGCATAATACTCTCCAGGTCCCTGTGTGTCGTCTCAAAGGGTAAGAGATCTTTCTTCCTTACAGCTGCATAGTATTCCATTCTGTATATGTACCACAGCTTTTTCATCCACTCATCTACTGATGGGCACTTGGGCTGTTTCCAGATCTTAGCAATTGTAAATAGCACTGCTATGAACGTAGGGGCACATATATTTTTCCTGATTGGTGTTTCAGGCTTCTTAGGGTATATTCCAAGAAGTGGGATCACTGGGTCCAATGGCAGTTTCACTTTTAATTTTTTGAGGAAACACCATATTGTTTTCCATAGTGGCTGCACCAGTCTGCATTCCCACCAGCAGTGTACTAGAGTCCCCTTTTCTCCACACCCTCGCCAGCACTTGTTGTTTGAGGATTTGTTGATGGCCACCATTCTGGTAGGTGTGCGTTAATATCTCATAATCGTTTTATTATTATTTATTTTATTTTATTATATTTTAGCTTTTATTTATTTATTTTTAACTTAGCTTTATTGTTGACTGTATTACAGATGTTCCTCCTTTCCCCCCTATTGACCCCCTCCTCCCTGCTCCCGCCCCGTTCCTGCCTTTCCCCACACTGCTGTCTGTGTCCATTGGCTATGCACATATGCATATAAATTATTTGGTTTATTTCTTCCCACCCTCCATCCCCCTTCCCTTTGAAGTTTGTCAGTCTAACAAGCAATTTGTACTTCTTAATCCCTTCACCTTTTTCACTCATTCCCCCAACCCCCCTCCCATCTGGCAACTAACAAAATGTTCTCTGTATCTATGAGAATGTTTCTGTTCTGCTTGTTCATTTTGTTTGTAGATTCAATTGTTAAATAGATATATATTTATTGCCATTTTGTTTGTTCATATTTTTTATCTTTTTCTTCAAGGAGACCCTTCAACATTTCATATAATAATGGTTTGGTGGTGATGAACTCCTTTAGCTTTTTCTTGTCAGGGAAACTCTTTATATGGCCATCGATTCTAAATGACAGCTTTGCAGGATAGAGTAATCTTGGTTGTAGGTTCTTGCTTTTCATCACTCTGAATATTTCTTGCTATCCCCTTCTGGCCTGCAAAGTTTCTTTTGAAAAATCAGCTGACAGTCTTATGGGAGGTCCCTTGTAGGTAACTAACTGCTTTTCTCTTGCTGCTTTTAAGATTCTCTCTTTGTCTTGAACCTTTTGCATTTTGATGATGATGTGTCTTAGTGTGCACCTCTTAGGGTTCATCTTGTTTGGGACTCTCTGTGCTTCCAGTACTTGTATGTCTGTTTCCTTCACCAAGTTAGGGAAGTTTTCTGTCATTATTGTTTCAAATAAGTTTTCAATTTCTTGTTCTCTCTCTTCTCCTTCTGGCACCCCCAAGATCTGAATGTTGGTATGCTTGAAGTTGTCCCAGAGGCTCCTTACACCATCCTCATTTTTTAAGATTCTTTTTTCTTTTTGCTGTTCTGATTGAGTGTTTTTTGCTTCCTTATATTCCAAATCGATGGTTTGCTTCTTAGCTTTACCTACTCTACTATTGAATCTCTGTAAATTATTCTTTATTTCAGTTAGTGCCTCCTTTATTTCTAACTGGTCCTTTTTTATGCTCTTGAGGACTTCATTAAGTTCACTGAAGTTCTCACTAAGTTCATTGAGCATCCTTATAAGCAGTGTTTTGAACTCTGCATCTGTTAGGTTGCTTGTCTCCATTTTGCTTAGTTCTTTTCTTGGAGTTTTGTTCTGTTCTTTCATTTGGGACCTGTTTCTTTGTCTCCTCATTTTGGCTGCCTTCCTGTGTTTGTTTTTATGTATTAGGTAGAGTTGCTATGTCTCCTGTGCTTCCTAGGGTGGCCTATTGTTGTAGGTGCCCTGTAGGGTCCAGTGGCACAGCCTCCCTGATCTCCCAGCTGGACCCTTGAGGTGCACCCCTTGTGTGGACTTTACACCCTTCTGTGGCAATTGAATCTTGACTGCTGTTGGCACATCAATTAGAGGGTTTTACTCAGGCTGATCAGCTGCAAGGACTCGTTGTGCCCACTATCCACTGACCTCTGACTTCCTTGGATGATCAGCTGTGCAGGGGCCCACCACACAGAGCAAGACTTACTTCAGCAAGACTCTGATACCCACTGAGTCCATTCCTTGAGTATGTCACTTGTGGAGGTGGTTGGGTGGTGGTGCTTCACAGTGTTCTGAAGCTGTCCACTGGGTGTGCTGGTTCCGGGGCCAGGTCAGCCACTGCTTGTGTTCTACCCAGGGCCACCAGGCATAAGCTACAAAATGATCTGCAGATGGCTGCTTCTTGTGCTGGGCTTGGAGGTGCCCAGGAAAAGCCAAGTTGTGAACCAAGGCTGGCTGCTTCTAGTGCCAGGCCTGGGGCCACTTAACGAGAGGTATGGGGCTCACTGAGGCCAGATGCTGCTTGTTTGAGAGAATTTAGGAAAACCTGAAGCAGGATCCAAGACAAGCCAATCCTATGGTAAAGCCACTGGCAACAGCTTGGGTGGGCCTGAAAGTTGGGTGGGGCAGGGCCTCGGGGAATCACCAGGGCGGAGCAAACAGTGTGAGCCAAGTTGCTGGAGTCCCAGATATGGTGGCTGTCTGCCGGCCCAGGGAAGGGCTCACCAAAGGAAAAAAGGCGTCTGACAGCACATCTGTCCAGGAGAAAGCTGCCTCTCCAGCCCTCACCCCAATGCCAAACAACTCAGGTCTTCCCCATATGTCTCTGGTGCCTTTCGAGCTGCCTTCCCCACGCTGGAGCCTGGAGGGAGTGAATCCAAGTAAGTCCGCGTGGGCCCTTTAAGAGGAGCTGCCTGGGGCTCCAGAAGCCTCAGCCTCCCTCAGCCTCAGTTCCCGCTGGTTTTTCCAGCCAAAAGTTATGGGGACTTCTCTCCTGTCACTGGAACCCTGAGCTGGGCGCCTGGTGTGGGACAGGGACCCCCACTCCTCAACAAGGACCTTCACAGCCGAGGTATCCTCCTAATTTTTATCCGCCACACGTGGGTGTGGGACCAGCCCATTGTGCCTCCGCCCCTCCTACCAGTCTCATGTGGCTTCTTTAATTTCGTAATTGTAGGACTTCCATTCAGCTTGATTTCAGGCGGTTTTGAATGATGGTTGTTCTGTAGTTTAGTTGTAACTTTGATGTGGTTGTGGGAGGACACAATACTGTGTTTACTTACGCTGCCATCTTGACCGGAAGTCCTCTCATAGTCGTTATCATTTGCATCTCTCTGATGTTTAGAGATGTTGAGCATTTTTTCATGTCTCCTGGCTATTTGTATGTCCTGTTTGGAGAAGTGTCTATTCAGGTCCTCTGCCCATTTAATTGGATTGTTTGTCTTCCTTGTGTTGAGTTGTATGGGTACTCTATATATTTTGGATATTAATTCCTTATCTGACATATCATTGGCAAACATGTTCTCCCAGAGAGTGGGTTCCCTTTTCATTTTGATGCTGGTTTCTTTTGTCATGCAGAAGCTTTGTAATTTGATGTAGTCCTATTTATTAATTTTTTCCTTTGTTTTTCTTGCCCTAGGCAATGTATCAGTGAAAATTCTGCTACGTGTGATGTCTGAGATTTTTCTGCCTACATTTTCTTCTGGGATTTTTATGGTTTCACGACTTACATTTAAGTCTTTTATCCATTTTGAGTTTATTCTTGTGTATGGTGTAAGTTGGTGGTCTAGTTTCATTTTTTTTGCATGTATCTGTCCAATTTTCCTAGCACCATTTATTGAAGAGACTGTCTTTTCTACATTGTATTGTTCTATTTCATTGATCTATATGCCTGTTCTTGTGCCAGTACCAGGGTGTTTTGATTACAATGGCTTTTTAGAATAACTTGGTATCTGGTATTGTGATCCCTCCCACTTTTTCAAGATTGCTGTGGCTATTTGGGGTCTTTTTTGATTCCAGATAAGCTTTTGGAGATTTGTTCTAGATCTGTGAAATATGCTATTGGTACTTTAACAGGGATTGGATTGAATCTGTAGATTGCTTTGGGTAGTATGGACATTTTAATAACATTGATGTTTCCAATCCATGAACATGGCATATGTTTCCACATTTTTATATCTTCCTCTATTTCTTTTTTCAGTGTCCTGTAGTTTTCCAAGTACAGGTCTTTAACCTCCTTGGTTAACTTTATTTCTATGCTTTTGTTGTTGTTGCAATGGTAAATGGGATTGTTTTTTTAGTTTCCCTTTCTGAGTATTCATTATTAGTGTATAAGAATGCCATTGATTTCTGGATGTTAAATTTGTATCCTGCTACTTTGCCAAATTCATTTATTAAATCTAGATTTTTGATGGAATCGTTAGGGTTTTATATGTACAATATCATGTCATCTGCGAATAATGAGTGTTTCACTTCCTCCTTTCCAGTTGCATCCCTTTTTTCTTCTTGTCTAATTGTTGTGGTGAAGACGTCCAGCACTATGTTAAATAAGAGTGAGGAAAGTGGGCATCCCTGTCTTATTCCTATTTAAGGGAAATGCTTTTAGTTTTTGCCCATTGAGTATGATGTTGGCTGTAGGTTTTTCATATATGGGCTTTATTATGATGAGATATGATCCCTCTATTCCCACTTTCCTGAGCGTTTTGATCAGAAATGGGTGCTGGATTTTGTCAAAAACTTTTTCAGCATCTATTGATATGATCATGTGGTTTTTATCTTTAATTTTCTTTATGTAGTGTATCGTATTTATTGATATGCATCCCTGATATGAATCCCACTAGGTCATGGTGAATAATTTTTTAAATATATTGCTAGATCTGATTTGCTAATATTTTGTTGAGGATTTTGGCATCTATGTTCATGAGGGATATTGGCCTGTAGTTTTCTTTCTCTGCAGTGTCTTTACCTGGTTGTGGAATTAGGATTATGCTGGCCTCATAAAAAGAGTTTGAAAGTCTTTCTTCTTCTTGAATTTTTTTTAATAGTTTGAGGAGAATGTGTGCTAATTCTTCTTTGAATGTTCAGTAAAACTCCCCTGTGAAGCCATCCGGACCTGAGCTTTTGTTTGCTGGGAGTTTATTGATTACAGCTTCCATTTCCTTAGTTGTTATTGGTCTGTTCAAGTTTCCTGTCTCTTCCCGGTTCAGTTTTGGGAGACTGTGATTCTAGAAATTTGTCCATTTCACCTAGGCTGTCCAATTTGTTGGCATATAATTGTTCATAGTATTTTTTAACAATCCTTTGTATTTCTGTAGTGTCAGTTGTTACTTCTCTTTCATTTCTGATTTTGTTTATTTGGATCCTCTCTCTTTGTTTCTTGGTCAATCTGGCTAAAGGTTCATCAATCTTGTTTACCTTTTCAAAGAACCAGCTCTTTGCTTCATTGATCTTTTGAATTTTTTTTTTTTTTTTTTTTTTTTTTTAGTCTCTATGTCATTTATTTCTGCTCTGACACTTACTATTTCTTTCCTTCTACTTGCTCTGGGTTTTTCTTTTTATTCACTGTCCAGTTCTTTCAGTTGTAGGGTTAGATTGTCTATTAGAAATTTTTCTTATTTCTTGAGGTAGGCCTCTCGTGCTATGAACTTCCCTCTCAGGACGCTTTTGCTGTGTCCCATAGATTTTGTGTTGTTGTGTGTTCATTTTCATTTATTTCCAGTAAGTTTTTTATTTCTTTCTTGATCTCCTTGGTAACCCATTCATTGTTTAATTACATGCTATTATTTCACATGTTTGAATGTTTTTGAGTGTTTTTATTGTAGTTAATTTCTAGTTTCATGCCATTGTGATCTGAGAATATGCTTGATATGATTTCAATCTTCTTGAACTTGTAGAGACTTAGTTTGTGCCCTAACATGTGGTCTATCTTTGAGAATGTCCCAGGTGCACTTGAGAAAAATGTGAATTCTGCAGTTTTGGATTGTAATTCTGTGTAAATACCTATTAAATCTATTTGATCTAGTGCATCATTTAGAGTCTCTGTTTCCTTGTTAATTTTTTGTCTAGAGGATCTGTCCAGTGATGTCAGTAGGGTGTTGAAGTCCTGTGCTATTATTGTATTGCTGTCAATTTCTCATTTGAAGTCCTCCAGAAATTTTTTGATATATTTTGGTGCTCCTGTATTGGTGCATATATGTTTACCAAGGTTATATCTTCCTTTTGGATAGATCCTTTCAATATTATGTAGTGGCCTTTTTTGTCTCTTGTTATGGCCCTCATTTTGAAGTCTATTTTATCATACATGAGTATTGCTGCCCCAGCTTTTTAAAAATTTCCATTTGCTTAGAAAATTTTTTTCCATCCCTTCACTTTCAACCAATGTGAGTCTTTTGTTGTGAGGTGGGTCTCTTGTAAACAACATATATATGAATCATGCTTTCTTATCCATTCAGCTACTCTGTGTATTTTTGTTTTTTTAATCCTCACCTGAGGACACTTTTTGCATTCATAGAGTGAGAGGGAGAGAGGGAAGAAGAGAGAGAGAGAAACATCAATGTGAGAGAGACATATCGACTGGCTGCCACCCACACAATCCCAACTGGGGCCCGGGACAAACTGCAACCGAGGTACGTGCCCTTAGCAGGAACTGAACCCGGATCTCTCTGGTCTGACGCTCTAACCGCTGAGCTGATGCTCTAACTGCTGAGCCAAACAGGCCAGGGCTACTCTGTGTGTTTTGATTGGAGCATTTAATCCATTTACATTTAAGGTTATTATTGCTACGTACTTATTTATTGCCATTTTAATTTATTATGGCTATGTTTCTCTATTTCTTCTGCTTATTACAGCAGTCCTTTGAACATTTCTGGCAGTACTGGTTTGGTGCTAATATATTCCCTTAGCCTTTTTTTTCTTGATCTGGGAAGCTCTTTGTTTCACCTTCTATTTTGAATGATAGTCTTGCTAGACAGAGTAGTCTTGGATTCAGATCCTTGTTTTTCATTACCTTGAATAATGCATGCCATTCCCTTCTGGTCTGTATGTTTCTGTTGAGAAATCAGCTGATACCCTTATGGGGGCTCCTTTTAGGTAACCTGTTGCCTTTGTCTTGTTGCCTTTAAGATTCTCTCTTTGTCTTTAATTTTTGGCATTTTAATTATGATGTGTCTTGGTGTGGGCCTCGTTGGATTCTTACTTGGGGCTCTTTATGCTTCCTGAACTTGTGTGCCCTTTTCCTTTGCCAAGTTAGGGAAGTTTTCTGCCACTATTTCTTCAAATATATTCTCTAACCCTTGCTCATTTTCACTCATACAATGCAGATGTTGTTACATTTTGTGTTGTCCCACAGCTATCTTAAACTGCCCTCCTGTTTTTTAATTGCTTTTTCTTTTTGTTTCTCTGATTGAGTGATTTTTTCTACCCTGTCTTCTAATTTGCTGATCTGATCCTTGGCTTCCTCTAATCTGCTGGTTATTCCTTCCAATGTGTTCTTTATTTTTGCTGTCATTCTTCATTTCCACTTGGTGGTTTTTCATTTCCAATTGTTTGATTTTCATTGTTTTTATATCTTTACTCATGCTGTTGAGCTTCCTCATAATCATTACTCTAAAGTCTACCTCTGATAACTTCCTTACTCCATTTCATTTAGCCCTTCTTCTGTAGAATTCTCTTGTTCTTTCATTTGGGATTTGTTTCTTTGTTTCACTATTTTGGCTGTCTCAGCAGCATTTATAGCCTGCCAGATTTTCCCTGCGATTGTCAATGTTCTACTGATTGTGGTTCTCTCTGCTGAGTTTTGATGCATATGGAAGGGACCATGCTAAGCACCATGTCTAGTCTTACTCTCCTGGGTGGAGTCACAGGCCAAGCAAAGATTCAGTTATCCCAGAGCTTTTGCCTGCAGGCTATTAGTCTAAGCCTCAAGTTGTCAGTTACTTAATAAGCCTCAGGTTGTAGCCCTCAACTGAATGAAAAATCCCACAGGTGGGCAGGGTAAGAGGATTTCCAGTGGGTGGGACAATTGCTTTCCCCTGGGCTAATATTGCTTTGAGAAGAAAATGGTTTCTGCAGTGTGGGTTAATGGCTCAGTGCAGTGACCCAGGCCTCAGCCTTCACAGCTCAGTCCTCAGAGCCTTGACATCCAACACTGAGAGCCAGGTCCAAAGCTCAAAGCTTTCAGGGGCTCTTCTCTGCCTACTGGCTGGCAGGTAGTCTCTGGCTGTTAATGAGCCTCAGGTTGCACTTCTCCAGGCCAGGTGGTGTTAAATTCCTGAGGGATGGGCAGTTGCTTTTCCCCTGGGCTCCAGATACTCTAGGAAGGGGCTTCTTGAGGAATATGGCTACTGTCTTGTGGGGGAGTGACTCAGCATAGAGCTCTTGATGGCCTCCTTCCCAGCTCTCTCCTCAGTGCCACGAACCCCTGACTCTCCTCACAGCTCCAGTCCAGTCTGCCCTCCCTCTGCTGGAGCCCAAGGTGAGTGGCTGTAGCTGTAATTTAGTGCACAGGCCCTTCAGGGGAGTGCTGGTGTTCCCTGTGCCTTTCCCTGCCAGACAAAACCTCTGCTCTGGTGATTTTCTCAGTCAGGTGTTATGTGGGCACCTTTCCCTGTTCCACCACTCTGTGTTGGGAGCCGGCTGGGGGTTTTAACCCCTGACTTCTCAGAGAGAACTGCTCACAGCTAAGACAACCCTCAGCTGCTGCCCTTGAGCATCTAGCCAGCCCTCTCATGTTTCCACAGCTCCTACTAGTCTAAATATGGGGTCCTCTTTACATCCCTGGTTATAAGAGTTCTCTCCAGCTGCTCTTCAGTTGGTTTTTCCAGATGACTTGTCTTTATTTTAGTTGTAATTCTAGTTTGGTCCTGGAAGACAGTCTATGCAGCTTCCATTCACTCTGCTGCCATTTATCTCTGCCCCCTATTTTTTATTTTTGAATTACAGTTCACATACAATATTATATTTGTTTCAGGTATACACCCCAATGATTAGACATTATATAACTTACTAAGTGATCATCCCAATAAATCTCATACCCATCTGACACCATACAAAGTTATTAGAATATTATTGACTATATTCCCTATGCTGTAGTTTACACCCCCATGATTATTCTGTAACAACCAATTTATACTTCTTAATCACTTCACCATTTTCATCCATCCATCCAACCTCCCTCCCACTGGCAACCATCAAAATGTTCTCTGTATCTATGAGTCTGTTTCTGTTCAGCTTGTTTTGTTTTTTAGATTCAATTGTTGATAGATATGTATTTATTGCCATTTTATTGTTCATATTTTTTTAATCTTTTTCTTCTTCTTTCTTCTTTCTTCTTCTTCTTCTTCTTTGTAAGAAGACCCTTTAACATTTCATTATAATACTGGTTTGGTGGTGATGAACTCCTTTAGCTTTTTCTTGTCTGGGAAGTTCTTTATCTGTCTTTTGATTCTAAATAACTTTGCTGGGTAATTTTGGTTGTAGGTCCTTGCTTTTCATCACTTTGAATATTTCTTGTCACTCCCTTCTGGCCTGCAGTTTCTATTGAGAAATAAGCTGACAGTCTTATGGGAGCTCCCATGTAGGCAACTAACTGCTTTTCTCTTGCTGCTTTTAAGATTTTCTTTTTGTCTTTAATGTTTTGCTTTTTAATTATGATGCCTTGGTGTGGGCCTCTTTGGGTTCATCTTGTTTGGGACTCTGTACTTTTTGGACTTGTATGTCTGTTTCCTTCACTGGGTTAGGGAAGATTTCTGTCATTATTTTTCAAATAGGCCTTCAATTTCTTATTCTCTCTCTTCTCCTCTGGCACCCCCATGATGTGAATGTTGGTATGCTTGAAGTTGTCCCAGAGGCTCCTTACACTATCTTCATTTGGGGGGGGGGAGGGTCCTTTTTCCTTTTGCTCTTCTGATTGGGTGTTTTTTCTTCCTTATATTCCAAATTGCTGATTTGATTCTCAGTGTCATCTACTCTACTGTTGATTCCCTGTGAATTCTTCTTTTTAGTTAGTGTATCGTTCATTTCTGATGGTTCTTTTTTATGTTGTTGATGTTCTAAGTTTCTTGAAGTTTTCAGTAAATTCCTTGAGCATCCTTATAACCATAGCTTTGAACTTTGTATCTGGTAGTTTGCTCGCCTCCATTTCATTTAGTTTTTTTCTGCAGATTTCTCCTGTTCTTTCATTTGGGACCTGTTTCTTTGTCTCTGCATTTTGGCTGCTTCCCTAAGTCTGTTTCTACGTATCAGATAGAGCTGCTACATCTCCCAGATTTGGTAGAGTGGCCTTGTGTAGTTGGTGTCCTGTAGGGCCCAGTGGCACAGCCTCCCCAGTCACCCAAGCTGGGCACTCCAGGTGTGCCCCTGTGTGGCACTGGAACCCTGGGGTGGGGTGGGGGGATTGGTGTGGGGCTGGGACCCCTTGCTCCTCAGGGGATATATCCACAGCTGAGATATCTCTCCCAGTTTTTATCTGCCACACATGGGTGTAGGACCAGCACCTTCCATGTATCTGCCCATCCTACCAGTCTCCAGATGGCTTCTTTAAATCCCTATTTGTAGGACTTCTATTAAGCTAGATTTCAGGTGGTTCTGAATGAGGTTGTTCTGTAGTTTAGTTGTAATTTTGATGTGGTTGTGGGAGGATTTGAGTACTGCATTTACCTGTGCCTCCATCTTGACTGAAAATTTCATTTCTTATTAGATACATAGTTTGCAAATACTTTCTCCCATTCTGTGTGTTGTGTTTTCACTCTGTTAATAGTGCCCTTTGATGCACAAACTTTCAAAAATTTCATGAGGTCCAAATTGTCTTTTTTTGTTGTTGTTGTTACTTCCCATGTTTTTTCCTAAAAGGTTTATAGTTTTACATTTTATAGTTAAATCTGTGGTCTATTCTGAGTTCATTTTTGTATAAATTGTGAGATTTAGGTTGAAATTCATTTTTTGCCTATGAATATCCAATTGCTCTTGCATTATTTGTTGAAAAGACTACTGTTTCTCCACCAAATTGCTTCTGTACCTTTTTGTCAAAATCAGCTGTCTGTACTCCCATGGTTCTTTATTCTGTTCCATACATCTGTGTCTCTATCTCTCTGCCAGTAACACACAGTCTGATTACTGTAGTTCTATGTGTCGAGCAGATTCCATGCACTGGTTATCAATCTGAAGGGAGTGGGGCACCGTGCACCACTCACTAATCCCAGGGGACGATTCCAACTACATGAAGGACAGCAAAGATCATCACAACGCCTGCCACCAGGAAGAGAAGTCCAAACACTTCTGCCCATTGGTAGAAGCCACCAGTGGTACCAAACCACCAAGGAGAATACAGAACTGGATGGAATAATGCCTCACATACATAGAAAGAGACCAAGCACAGGCTGTGTGGGCTCTTCATCTCTTGGTAAGGAAGTGTTCCAAGCCCGGGGCCCATTCCTTTGTGGCCTAGCAGGGGCTGAAAGACTGGATCACAACACTGCCTTTCCCAACAATGTCTTAAAATGGAGTTGATTAATTCCTCTCGTTTTATTCTTCTTTTTCAAAATCGTATTAGCGAGTCTGGTTCCTTTGACATTACATATAAATTTTGGGATAATTTTGTCTATCTTACAAAAATTATTTCTGAGATTTTGGTAGGAATTGCATTAGACCTGTATATCAATCTGAGGAGAATCGACATCTTCATATTGTACCCTACATTTTGGTCTCTATGTGGTCATTGCTAGAATGCAGATATACAATTGATCTTTGTATGTCAACCTTGTGACCTGCAACCTTGTTGAACTCATTTATTAGTTCTAGGAGGGTTTTTCTGTAGGTTCCTTGGAATTTTCTATGTAGATAATTATGTCATCTGCAATAGGAGGAGTTTTGTTTTCTCCTTTCCAATCCATATCCCTTTTATTTCCTTCTAGCTTTATATGACTGGTTAGGACTTCCAGTGCTACGCTGAGGGTTAGCAGTGACAGTGGGCTTCCTTGTCTTGTTCCCGACCTCAGTTGAAAAGCATTCAGTCTTTCACCATTTAGTATGATGTCATCTATAGGGGTTTTTTTGGTATATGACCTTTATCAAGTCAAGGAAAATTTCCTCTATTTCTAGCTTTCTGAGAGTTTTTACCATGGATGGGTGTTGAATTTTGTCAAATATTTTTTCTGTATCAATTGATATGATTATGTGAATTTTCTTTTTTAGTCTATTAATATGGTGAGTTACATTGATTCATTTTCAGCTATTAAACCAGCCTCTTGGAATAAACCCCACTTGGTCATGGCATATAATTCTCTTTATATAGTACTGAATTCTATTTACTAATATTTTGATTAAATGTTTGCACTTATATTCATGGGTGATATTAAGTTACAGTTTTCTGTGTATGTTTGTGTGTGTGCATTGTCTGCCAGGGTTTGAGATCAGGGTAATAGTGGCGTCATAATTTGAGTTGAGAAAAATGTCCTCCTCTTCTATTTCCTGGAAGAGACTGTATAGAACTAGGGCTAATTCTTTTTAAAATATTTGGTAGAATTCTTTGTTTCATGTTCACTGATTTTCCCTCTGTTTTCTCCATTCTGCTATTAAGCCCATCCACTGAGTTTTAAAATTTAGGTTATTGTGTTTTTCTATCATAAAACAGCCCTTTAACTCTTCTTTATATATTTTCCTGACCTATTTTCTCCTTTGCTTTCAGTGTGTTTATAATTGCTCATTGAAGCATTTTAGGATGGTTCAGTTGATTTTTCTGTTAAGTGTGAGGTAAGGATCCAATTTTATTTTTTATATACAAATACCCAGATTTCCCAGCACCTTTTATTGAACAGCCCATCTCTCCCCTCCATTTCACAGTGCGTAGTCATTAATCAGGTGTTCTTCCGTTCGTGGTTCCTCACCTCCACCCCGCACGCTCCTTTCAGTCCCACTGGTCAATTTTCTTATTCTTGTGGCAATACCATACTTCCATTTTACCATAGTTTCAATAACTCTTAATGTCTGGTAGAGCAAGTCCTCCTCCTTTGTTCTTCTTCGAGAATGTTTTTGTGATTCTATTTTATTTTCTCATTTGAAACCAGGTTGTCAAGTACTTTTTTAAAAAGTTGTGAGATTGCATTGACCAGCCAATTTAGAGACAACTGATATAATCAAATTGAGTCTTTCAATACATCAACATTTATGCTTTATATCTTATAACTTTTTACTTTGAAATAATTATAGATTCACAGGAAGTTACACAGATAGTACAAGAGACCTTGTATACCCTTCACGCAGCCTCCCTCAGAGGTAAAATCTTATATGACTCTGGTACATGATCAAAGCCAGGACACTGCCCTACCCAGGTGCCTGAGTTGGTTGGAGTCCTGTCCTGTACATGGGAAGGTTTTGTGTTTGATCCCCAGTCGGGGTGTGTATGGGAGGCAACCGATCCATGTTTCTCTTTCACGTCAATGTTTCTCTCTCTCTCTTTTTTTTTTTTCCTCCCTCCTTCCCTCCCTAATATCAATAAACATATCCTTGGGTGAGGATAAAAAAAACAAAAACAAAAAAACAGGACATTGATTGACATTGGTAGAATCCACAGAACTTACTCAGATTTCTCCAGTTTTACATGCATTCAGGTGTGTGTGTGTGTGTGTGTGTGTGTTTCATGTAATTGTTATCACACATGCAGATCTTCTAATCACCACCACAATCAAGATACAGAACTGTTTCATCACCACAAAGCTCCCTGGTGCTACTCTTTATAGTCACACCCATTCTTTCATTTTCAGATAAAATTTTTCATTTCCTCCCCTCAACAGTATGTCTTTGAGATCCAGCCCTGCTAGTACGTGTACTTAATTCTGTTTAAATGCTGAATAGTACTTCATAGTATAAATTCACCTTGATGTACTTACCCAGCCTCCCACTGATGGACTTCTAAATTATTTCCATTTTCCACTATTTTAGACTCCACTGCAACGAACATCCTAACACATGCCTCCTCGGGCACCTGTGCAGGTGTTCCTGCAGGAGAGAGACGGAGGAGTGTGATTACTGAGTTGCAGGACAAGCCCATCTTATATTTCAAAGTACAATGCGGAATTGTCCCTCCAGGTGGCTCTGCCTATCTATAATCCCACCAGCAGTTAGGGAATGAGCAGCACATTGATGAGAATGAATGAAAGATGCCCAGCATGGAGAAAGGGTGCAATTTGAATAGGACTGTCGGGATGGATCTCACCGAGAAGGTGGAATCTGACAGAACTAAGGAGAAGAGGGTACATGCGGCTCCCGGGAGAAGCATTCCAGGCAGAAGGAACCGCCACCGCGAAGCTTCCAGGGCGGCAGTGTGAGCGTGCTGGCTGGTTTGGGGCACACCGAGGAGGCCCCGGGGTTTGGGTGCTGGTGGCTGTGGGGGGAGATGAGGTCAGACGGTAACAAGGGAGGGGCAGGTTTAGAAGGGCCTTGAAGGCCAGAGGAAGGCTTTTACTCTGAGTGAAAAGGAGATCATGGCAAGGTTTTGAGTGGAAGAGGGATGTGATTTGAGTTCCTTTTCCTTTTAAATAAAATCAACTTGACTTCCGGTCAAGATGGCGGCGTAGGTAAACGCGGTATCGCGTCCTCCCACAACCACATCAAAGTTACAACTAAACTACAGAACAACCATCATTCAAAACCGCCTGAAATCAAGCTGAATGGAAGTCCTACAACTACGAAATTAAAGAAGAAGCTGCAACGAGACTGGTAGGAGGGGCGGAGGCGCGACAGGCTGGTCCCACACCCACGTGTGGCGGATAAAAATTGGGATACCTCGGCTGGGAAGGTCCTCCCAGAGGGCTGAGTGGTCCCCATCCCACACCAGGTGCCCAGCTCAGGGTTCCAGTGCCAGGAAGAGAAGTCCCCATAACTTCTGGCTGGAAAAACCAGCGGGAACCGAGGCTGAGGCGGCTGGAGCCCCCGCAGCTCCTCTTAAAGGGCCCGCGCTCGGACTTACTCGGACTCCCACCCTCCAGGCTCCAGCGTGGGGGAGGCAGCCTGAAAGGCACCAGAGTCATATGGGGAAGAACTGAGCTGTTTGGCATTGGAGCGAGGGCTGGAGAGGCAGCTTTCTCCTGGACAGACGTGCTAACAGAGGCTTTTGTTCCTTTGGTGAGCCCTTCCTGAGCCGGCAGACGCCGCCATATCTGGGACTCCAGCTACCTGGCTCACACTGTTGGCCCCGCCCTGGTGATTCCCTGAGGCCCCGCCCCACCCAACTTCCAGGCCCACCCAAGCTGTTGCCAGTTGCTTCACCATAGGATTGGCCTGTCTTGGAGCCTGCTTCAGCTTTTCCTAAATTCTTTCAAACAAGCAGCATCTGGTCTCAGTTAGCCCTATACCTCTTGCTAAGTAATACATAGGAACAAACAGAGGGAGGCAGCCAAAATGAGGAGACAAAGAAACAGGTCCCAAATGAAAGAACAGAACAAAACTCCAGGAAAAGAACTAAGTGAAATGGAGTTAAGCAACCTAACAGATGCTGAGTTCAAAATACTGCTTATAAGGATGCTCAATGGACTTAGTGAGGACCTCAGTGAACTTAGAGAGGGCATCAAGGGCATAAAAAAGGACCAGTCAGAAATGAAGGAGGCACTAACTGAAATAAAGAATAGTTTACACAGATTCAATAGTAGAGTAGGTAAATCCAAGAAGCAAACCATCGATTTGGAATATAAGGAAGCAAAAAACACCCAATCAGAACAGCAAAAAGAAAAAAGAATCCAAAGAAATGAGGATAGTGTAAGGAGCCTCTGGGACAACTTCAAGCGTGCCAACATTCGCATCTTGGGGGTGCCAGAAGGAGAAGAGAGAGAACAAGAAATCGAAAACCTATTTGAAACAATAATGGCAGAAAACTTCCCTAACTTGGTGAAGGAAACAGACATACAAGTCCAGGAAGCACAGAGAGTCCCAAACAAGATGAACCCCAAGAGGCCCACACCAAGACACATCATCATCAAAATGCAAAAGGTTCAAGACAAAGAGAGAATCTTAAAAGCAGCAAGAGAAAAGCAGTTTGTTACCTACAAGGGAGTTCCCATAAGACTGTCAGCAGATTTCTCAAAAGAAACTTTGCAGGCCAGAAGGGAGTGGCAAGAAATATTCACAGTGATGAAAAGCAAGAACCTACAACCAAGATTACTCTATCCTGCAAAGCTGTCATTTAGAATCGATGGCCATATAAAGAGTTTCCCAGACAAGGAAAAGCTAAAGGAGTTCATCACCACCAAACCATTATTATATGAAATGTTGAAGGGTCTTCTTGAAGAAAAAGATAAAAAAATATGAACAAACAAAATGGCAATAAATACATATCTATCAACAATTGAATCTACAAACAAAATGAACAAGAAGAACAGAAACATTCTCATAGATACAGAGAACTTTTGTTGGTTACCAGATGGGTAGGGGTTGGGGGGAGGGGTGAAAAAGGTGAAGGGATTAAGAAGTATAAATTGGTTGTTAGACTGATTAAGAAGTATAAATTGGTTGTTAGACTGACAAACCTCAAAGGGAAGGGGTGTTGGGGGGTGGGAAGAAATAAACCAAAGAACTTATATGTATATATGCATAACTAATGGACACAGACAACAGTGTGGGGAAAAGCAAGAGGGGGGCGGAAATGGGGAGGAGGGGGGCAATGGGGGAAAAATGAGGAACATCTAATAATAAATAATGAAAAATAAATAAATAAATAAATAAAATAAATAAATAAAAAATAAATAAATAAATAAATAAATAAATAAAATCAACTTTACAGAGACAGAATTTACATATAATAAAAGGCACCCATTTTGACTGTGCAGCTTATGAGTTTTGACCAAGCTCAGTGATGAAGTAACCTGCCCAGATTCAGACTCTGAGGACAAGGCAGCACTAGCCTTTGGGCCTGGGCCACCTGCTGCCAAGCCCATGCTTGTTCCTCTGTGCCAGAGGTCAGCTGTCCAGGTCCAGACTGTGCTTTCCTGTCCCAGGGTGGCAGGAGGCCGACCAAGGGAGCAGCACAGAGAGGCCACAGGGCACAGGGCGGCCTGGACCCCCTCCCCCACCCTGTGTGCCGACACCCAGAGGCAAGGCCATCGGCACCGCCAATCATTCTAGAGACATCATTGGTTTGTCTCTTACTCTTTGTCTCTAAGGCAATTTTAGGGAGAATAAAAGAAAAACCTTCTTTCTAATGTAATTCCCATTTTGCTAGTCATTACTATTATTATTTTGATTATAGAAGAAATGCCTTCCCATTATAGAAGACTCAGATATTATCACAACTATAGTATAAAAACAAGCATCCCCTATAATTCTCCCCCAAAGATAATCACTAAGTTTGATGCATAGTCCTCTTTTCTTTTTCTTTTTTAATTCTCACCTGAGGATATGTTCTTACTGATTTCAGAGAGAGAGGAAGAGAGAGGGAGAGAGAGAAACATCGATGTGAGAGAGAAACATCAGAAACTTCAACCAGTTGCATTACGTACGCTCCTCAACCGGGGATTGAACCCGCAACCTGGGTATGTGCCCTGACCAGGAATTGAACCTGAGACCTTTCAGTGACTGGGATGACGCTCCAACCAACTGAGCTGCATTGCCCAGGGCCATAATCCTCTTTTTTGGCCTTATTTATTCATGTGCTAAAATGTATGAGAATTTTTCATATATTTTTACAAGAATAAGGTTATAGCCCTGGCCGGTTTGGCTCAGCGGTTAGAGCGTCGGCCTGCGGTCCGGAGAGACCCAGGTTCGGTTCCCGCTAGGGGCATGTACTTCGGTTGCGGTTTGTCCCCGGCCCTGGTTGGTTGTGCGGGTGGCAGCCACTCGATGTGGCCCTTTCACGTCGATGTTTCTCTCTCTCTCTCTCTTTCTCTCTCTCCCTCCTACTCTGTCTGAACAAAAAATGAAAAAATGTCCTCAGGTGAGGATAAAAAAAAAAAAAAAGAATAAGGTTATACACAACATCGCAATTTTCCCTCCACTTTCAATATCCTTTGGAGCATCTGTGGGTCTGACCCTGCCCTTGTAAATGGAGGCATGCTATAGCATCGGGTGTTCCACAGACGATTTACCTGGTGAGAACTCTAATTCCTCGTCCTCCTGTTTCAGGAGGGCATTGCCACTCCCAGGATGTAATGGTCTGAATGGTTCATCCCCTAGGTAGGAGTTACCCGCCTGATGAAAGGGGGAGAACCTGGACACGGGGCACTCCCCCTGGGCTCTGGCGTGGCCGACCCTGGGGCTGCGCATCCGGCCGGCGCCTCTGCCCACAGGGGCTGCAGTCCAGGGGGGCCGCCTGGAGAGAGAGGGAACACGGAGAGAGCCCACCTGTGGCCTCACATTTCAGTCACATTTTCCAGTGAAGCTCAATGTGGACTTTGAATTGTGACTTTTCCTTAAAAAAAAGAAAAAAAGCACTGGCCAGTTTGGCTCAGCAGTTGGAGCGTCGGCCAGCGGTCCAGAGTCCCGGGTTCGGTTCCCGCTAAGAACACGTACCTCGGTTGCAGTTTGTCCCCGGCCCCGGTTGGTCACGCAGGAGGCAGCCACTCGATGTGTCCCTTTCACGTCGATGTTTCTCTCTCTCTCTCTTCCTCTCTCTCCCTCCCACTCTATCTGAACAAAAAATGGAAGAATGTCCTCAGGTGAGGATAAAAAAAAAGAAAAAGAAAGAAATTCCCCCTCAAGAGGGAAAGACAGCAGTACCATTTAGCCCCCCTCAAGTCCCAACATGTCTCTATTCTCCACAGGTGGCCATTTCTGCTTTGTCACAGCAAATATTGCCTTTGCCCATGCGTCCTCTTTACGCCTGTGCTAACGCGGTTGACAACGAAAGGAACACCCTCTTAGAGCTCTCTTCGGAGTCCGGGACTCTGGGCTGAGGATCCGCGTCGTGGAGAAGCTTGGTGATCAGCACCAACCGGGACAGGCTGACCGAAGGCTCTCGTGGGGAACAAAACTGCATTGAAGGAAGTCTCACTCATTCATTCATTCATTGAGTTATTCAACATTAACAGTGCACCTACAATGTGCCAGGAGTAGTGTTAGGCAACGGGGATGGAGAGAGGGACAAGACACACGAAGTCCCAGCTTTTGTGGAGCCCACAGCAGTGCAGAGAGAAGCCAGCAACGAACAGGAAACATCAGACAGCAATACCCGCTGTGCAGTAGAAGGCAAGGGTGGTGGCTTTCCGTAACAGCAGCTTCTGAGAACATCTTGGAGCTGTGGTAAGAGTATACTGCTGGTGGAAAACTTTAAAAGTAGCCACAGGCTTTATTTCAGAAACGGCTAGCTCTTGAGCCTCTGTGCAGTCGTCGGTATGCTGGTGGTTGGTTTTCCATGGTGCGTCCCTCTGCGTGGCTAAATCAGCAAAAGTATATCTGAATTTCGGCCTCATGTGCCCTCAGTTCTGTTCCCACCATCCTCTGCACACCTTTTCAGGGTATCTATCTATCTATCTATCTATCTATCTATCTATCTATCTCTTTTCATTATGAATTTGCTGTTTTCCAAAAGAAACTGAAAGTCTGTCGGTGTCTCAATGGGGCAGCGCTAGGGTTTTGGTCTAGTTTGAAAAGATTTCCTTATTGTCTGATTTCCTGTGTGTGCTGGGAGACTATGTTAAAACCCAGAGAGGCCATGGAGTCTGGGGAGGAAGGACAGAGTAGGGGGTACCAGTTTATTTATTTTTAATTTTCTTCAATTGCAGTTGACATTTAATGTTGTATTAGTAGCAAGTGTGCAGCACAGTGGTTAGCCATGTACATAACTTACTAAGTGACAGCCGGTAAGCCTAGTGCCCACCTAGCACCATACACAACTATTTCAGTATCACTGACTATATTCCCTAAAGGGATGCCAGTTTAGATTAATGACGAGACCGGCTAGGACTGGGTCCTTCGTTTGCAGTAAGCACATGGGCACTTGTTGGGCCCCTCCAGTATGAAGCCCTACATCCTTCTATTCTGGAAGTTGTTTTCCATTTTGTTTGTTTGGTGGTTTTTAAGAATTTCTTTCCTTCCATTTCCTCTGGTCTCTCTCTTTAAAAAATTTTTTTTCCTTTATTGATTTTAGAGAGAGAGGAAGTGAGAGGGAGAGAGAGACAGAAACATCGATGAGAGAGAACATGGATTGGCCGCCTCCTGCATACTCCCCACTGGGGATCAGGCCCACAACCTGAGCATGTGTTCTGACCGGGGATTGAACTGGCGACCTCTTGGTGCATGGGTCGATGCTCAACCACTGAGCCACACCAGCCAGACTGGTTTCTCTCTTTAGAATATTGTTCATATAAGTTGGGCCTCCCTAATCCATTTTGACGCCTTTTACTGGTTTTCCATTCACATGTTCCAAGTCATTGACTTTTAGAGAGAGAGGAAGGGAGAGAAACATCAATGTGAGAATGATACATCGATCAGCTGCCTTCTGCACGCCCCCCACTGGGGATCGAGCCCAAAACCTGGGCACGTGCCCTGACCAGGAATCAAACCAGCAACCTTTCAGTGCATGGGACGACACCCAACCAACTGAGCCACACCAGCCAGGACCCGTCATTGACTTTTTGTTTTCCTTTTGTTTAGAATACCTTGACTGCATTTTTCCAGGTTTACACTGGTGATTTTTTCCCATTTTCACAATTGCATTTTTACTGAATGCTCTTGGTTATTCTCTGATGTCCCTTTTTTGTGGGATCCCGTTTTTGCTTTATGGATTAAATATCCCCTAAATCTCTCTGAAGATTCTCGATGTTCTTTTCCAGTTCTAGACTGTCCCCCCTTGTTTGTTTCTTCTGGGGGCTGTTTTTCTTGTTATTTCTGGTCTTTCTCTTCCATGTTGTGTATATTCCTCAAAGTTGGTGACCCTTGTCTGGTTTTCCAATTTATCCTAAAAATATACATGCTAGCAGTCCCTCTCTCTCTGTCAAAGTAAAAATTCCTTTTTTTTTTTTTTTTTAAATCCTCATCTGAGGATATTTTTCCATTTATCTTCAGATAGAGTGGGAGAAAGAGAGAGAGAGAGAGAGAGAGAGAGAAACATCGATGTGAGAGAGACACATCGATTGGTTGCCTCCTACATGACCCTGACCAGGGCTGGGGACCAAACCACAACCGAGGTACGTGCTCTTGACCGGAATTGAACCCGCAACTCTGGTCCATGGGCCGATGCTCTAACTGCTGAACCAAACCAGCCAGGGCAAAAAAAAATTCTTTTTTTTTTTTTTTAAATCCTCACCCGAGGATATGTTTTTATTGATGTTAGAGAGCAAGGAAGGGAGAGAGAGAGAGAAACATAGATGTGAGAGAGAAACGATCAGTTGCCTCTTGTACATACTCTGACCAGGGATCAAACCTGCAACCTAGGTATGTGCCGTGACTGGAAATCAAACCTGCAACCTTTTGGTGTGTGGGATGATGCTCCAATCGACTGAGCACCTGGCCAGGGCCAAAGTAAAGACTCAACATGTGCACTGACAGCCAGAACGTTTGTTTGAGTTCTTCATCCTTCAAGTGCACTGTTCTTTCGTGACTGATGGTGATGGAGTTAATAACTCTTTGGAATACTCTCACCAAATCTCTCTAGCTCTTGTAAATAACCCCAGATAATACATCTGCACGTCAAGTACAGTCTGGACTCCGGCAGCTGGCCGTGTGGGTGAGGAGCTCACCATGCACCCAGTCCGCAGTTAAAGGCTCTGTTTGGAACGTGCCCTGCACCAGCATCCGTCCAGACCCTGGGACCCTGGTCATTTTTAGTCTCTGGTCGTTCTGATAGTTCCTAGTATCCTGGATAATAGTTCCTTCTCTTTCAAATAGGACTTTGCGCCCTGGCCGGTTTGGCTCAGCGGTTAGAGCGTCGGCCTGCGGTCCAGAGAGACCTGGGTTCGGTTCCCGCTAAGGGCATGTACCTCGGTTGCAGTTTGTCCCCGGCCCTGGTTGATCATGCGGGAGGCAGCCACTCGATGTGTCCCTTTCACATCGATGTTTCTCTTTCTCTCTCTTCCTCTCTCTCCCTCCCACTCTATCTGAACAAAAAATGGGAAAATGTCCTCACCGAGGATAAAAAAAAATAAAATAAAATAGGACTTCGCATTAGAGTCTGTCAAGACGGTCTTTACAGGCTCAAGACAGGTGCATGTAAGTCCAAATTTCCCCAGAGTGTCGGTCCTCCTGGGAACAAGAACTGTAACATGGCGACTTCGCAGCCCTGTGTTCACAGGTGAAGTGAGGACATTGTTCCACAGCACACCCCACACCTCCAGATTCTAACCACGCACGTGGGCAGGAATTACATCCTTCACAGAATTTGATTTGGGGAGGGAAAAAAGATGAAGGAAAAAAGCAAGTGAATAAGGGCCCTAAGTATGAGGCACCAGCACGATCACGTCTGCAATTTATACTTGGCTAATTGATATTTCTTTATCTAAATTATAATTCCCCTTACCTGGATTATTAGACCCAGGCAAATCTGTTTATATCTGAAAGGCTTAGGAAGCACAGACCTTCAATTACTCTGTAACTGAATGCATTACCTACAATGAAAATACAGATGCGCTAGTAATCCTTGTTTCAGCTTTAAAACAGAAAGAGGTCTAAAGTGATTAAGAGTCCTAATCTGGCAAGTGGAACTGGATGAGTGCCAAGGCTTCAGATCTGAGAAGAGGAGCGTTTAGGTGAGAAACACTCCAGGCTTTAATGACACACATCTCCCTGCTGGAATAAAAAGATCAAGAAAATTCTCAATCGCGGCATTAACACTTTTCTAACCCGTGGCAGTGTGTCTGCAACTGTTTTGTAATTATTGTGTTGTTCAATACCCGTTCTCCAAGGGCTTTAAAGCATTTCCAAGAATCTAATGTATTAGATGTGAAAAATTTAAGTTGCAATCAACACTTAAATGTCTGGGGAAACTCTTTCTAGTCATTTGTTTTTTATGTATTGTTCAGTAAATAAATCCTTAGAGGCATTTTAAATGTTTACAACATAATATGCTACGTTTTGCAGGATAATAAAGTGCATATTAGATGAAGTACTACTAATAACCTGCATTCCTCGGTTGGAGAAGCAGCCCCCCCCTCCCTGCATGTTCTGATCACACCAGACCGTTTACATTATTTTGCTGTAAGGAAAGGAGTCAGTTCCACAGAGGGAGGGCAGGACCAGAGTCAGAGTGATAAATTGTGTCTCATTATGAAATCCTCGGCATGGCTCTGTTTCTCTCCATCCCACCCTAATCCCACAAGTCTGCCCCCTGTTCTCAGATGGAAATTTCTTCAATATGTTTGGAATTCCACCTAGAAAAGCAGAATGGATAGTGTCCAAAAGCAACTTTTAACATTCACGCTAGTCCTGCACCAGACAGTAATATGAAAAGAATGTTACTTTTAATCAATTGTGCTGTCCCTTTATGTTCGTTTTCTTTACAACAGAAAAACAACAAAATCCAAACTAGTATAGGTAGGACAAGGTTTTAATGAGATTAATACTTGGGTTCTATTTTGAGCTCAGAAAGATCCTATTACTCAAAAGTTAAAATTGAGATGAGCCCTGGCCTGTGTGGCTCCGTTGGCTGGAGTGTCGTCCTGTGCACCAAAAGGTTGTGGGTTTGATTCCTGGTCAGGGCACACACCCAGGTTGTGAGTTTGACCTCTGGTCAGAGCACGTATGGAGGCAACTGATAGATGTTTCTCTCCCACATCAATGTCTCTCTCTCTCCCCCTCGTCCTCTCTCTCTAAAAATCAATAAAAACATATCCTCAGTGAGGATTAAACAAAAATTGAGATGAAAGGAGATGTATGGATTTCCACACTAACGATAACAATGAAGCCGATGACTGGCGTGTGGACGCTTGCTCTGTGCAGGCTTGTTCTGGGTCTATCTGAGCCGGCCGGGTGAGTACAATGAGGTTCCCATTTTGCAAACAGGGAAACTGACCTGCAGGGAAGGTGAGTGTTTGCTCATATCGGTGCAGACACACACCTTCTCTTGGTCAAGTGTACAGAAAGTAATTTATTCTTTAAACTTCTGTGTGCCTGCTGTCTGAGTCTGGTAAAACAACACAATATTTGGGTTAAGTGTGCATTAAAAAGCGTTGAATACAAACATCATCATTGTCAAGGTGTGCCATAGCTACCAAGGATAGCAAATTATAATGGCATAAAGAAAATGTCATTACAGATTTAAAGAGCAGACTTTTGTATTTCAGGCACAATTTTATTTACTTGAAGATGGCCTTCACAGCCTGGGATAAAAAGCATCTGGCACTATGCCCAGAACTTGTCAAGGTTTCAAGTATTAGGAGAAAAATTATGGTTTAGGCTAATTTGTGAGCTTGGCTAGTTGCCTCCCATTTATATAGCTTCTGAACTGAGTGAGGGAGGGGTGACGGGACTTGGTTCCATCTCCTTCTGTTAATAAAAGGACTGTGTACGGGGAAGAGAAAAGATGCGTCTTTGGAGACCCAAGCTCAGATCATCCACGCCGTCGCCGTCTTGGTTACTATGCACAGATGTGAGAGTGAAGAAGACTGATAGGAAAAAATGGACTCCTTTGAAATACAGTGTCAGAGGAGACCTCTGTGACACCCTGAATCGCCAGAAAGACAACCCATTGAGTCCTAGAACAAAGTAAGCCTGAGACATCGCTGGAGGCAAAATGACAACACGGATGCTGTCCTACTTCAGGCACGTCATGAGAAGGCGGGTTCTTTGGAAGACACCAGTGCTGAGGAGCATAGCAAGCAGCGGGAGAAGAGGAGGGCCAAACACAAGAGAGACTGACTCCACAGAAGAAGCCATAAGCTTGAGTCTACAGGACCTGAGCAGGGCCGCTGAGGACAGGACACTGTGGACATCACTCATTCACAGGAATCAGAGTCGACTCAATGGCATGTAAGACACATAAGCAGAAGGTAAAGATATCACAATAATCGCCCTGGCCAGTTTGGCTCAGCGGTAGAGCATTGGCACACCAACCAGAGTCTCGGGTTCGATTTTGGTCAAGGGCACATACCTTGGTTACAATTTGATCCCCGGCCCTGGTCAGGTCGTGCGGGAGGCAACCAATTGATGTGTCTCTCTCACGTTGATGTTTCTTTCTTTCTCTCTCTCTCCCTCTCTCCTTTCCTCCCTCCCTCCCTCTCTCTCTCCCTTCCTCCCTTCCACTCTATCTGAAAATCAATGGAAAAATATCCTCGGGTGAGGATTTAAAAAAAAGATATCACAATAATCAAAGAAAAAGTGCATATTATTAAAATGAGAAAAATCAGGATGCTAGAGAGGCCTAGACAGGCTGGAAGGGACACTTAAAAATAAAAATAAAAAGACAGGGAGAAGGCTGGTGCCGCAGCTGTGCCTGGGAGTGAGAGCAGGAGGATGCTGGCTCGGGACGGAGGCTAGGGGCTGGCTCAGCTCTGCTCCTGAGCAACCTGGAGACAAGGCAGTGTCCTCAAAGAGACCTCTTCTTCCCGACATGGACACGTTAAAGGCCTGGAATAGCGCCCCTGAAGGCCCCAGAAGGAGGCATCTCACCCACCACAATGCAGATGCTAACTGTGTGTCCAAGATGAAAACTTCTAGTATTAAATATAATTATGCCCTAAACAAAGAGTCGATTAGTAATAGTTACATCCTGAGAATCATATGGGCAAGTGCTACGCCCAGCAAATCGCAGACAGCAAAACCTAAAGTATAGGCCTCAACCAGGTCCAAGCGAGAAGCTGAGTGCCTGGTAGACCTCAGTGACTTCTCAAATAAGTAAATAGAAAAAGGAGGGATGGATGGGAAGGAGGGATGGATGGGAAGGAGGGAGGAAGGATAGCTGGCCTTATTAGTACCTTTGTCGATTTCTGTGGTGTAAATACTTCCATCGTGGTAGATTTCCAACTATCAGTACGCAGTCACTGCCTGTGGAGTTGGGGAGACGCACAGAATGGCTGTCCTGGGTCAGGTGGAGCCCCGGCACACCACTGGTCCTTACCCATGAAGCCCGGATAACTAGACTAAGGTGACTCTGTGTCCCTCCTTCACTGATTCAGCACTCACCACAGAATCCAACCCTGGAGCTCAATGTGCTGTAGAAATTTGGATATTTACACAAAACTTTCTATAAATGTTGCTAAATTCTTTGGTTGTTTTACATCAAATCAAATCCTCCGGGAAGAGTTTCAATATGTGTCTGAAAATTACTTGTAAAGCTATTAGGAGGATAACAAAATGTAATTTAAATATAATTATGCTACGAAAATGTGTTAATTAAAATATGCTAATGTCTTTGGAATGTTCTTGTGGAATATAAACAATGTTTTAAAACTATTTACCTACATAAATCATTTGTAAGTTTTAAACATCTCTTAAAACGGTTTATTAATTTGGCCACAGTTCCTGATATCTTTATAGTTAATACAATATTGAGACAATAAATATTTATGTAAAGACCTTATAGAAAGTGGAGTTCAACACTGATGTTACCTATCATAAAAGAGAAATAATGTACTGATTCCCATAAAAATAGAGTTAAATGAGAGTCAAAGCTTCAAAGTCCTAATTTGTCTGATACTCTCATTATTCTCTATTACCTCACCCCACTCATTCATTCTCACTGTCCTCTGCTTCTCCCATGACCTGAGTTAGACCCCCGTGGTTTACATCACCAAGCTCCCTTGCTGTTGGCTTCTGGTTGAGTTTGGCATATGAGAGGCAGGAGACTGGCGAACAGGAGAGATAAATCCTTTCATGCTTTGGAATTTAAAAAAAAGAAACAACAGGCCAAAATGGAGTCACTTTTGCTAAGCCACATCAACAAAATAAAACTTACTAACTAACCTAACTGTAATTTTGTTATCAGCTGGGTGCTGTCCATGTTCCCACCTGTTGCCGGTAGAATTGGGCTTCTTGGGGAGCCACAGGAAAAATAATTTCTTGAGGCCCCCATAGGAGGATGAAGTATCATGGAAAGCTTTATTGTTGTGGAATTAAACCCCTGGGTTTCCAAGGTCCCATGTGCCTCCGCTCCGCCAAGGAAAAAGTCCCGTTTTGTCTTCAACAGAGCTAGGATTAAAGCCACTGCCCAGAGCCTCTGTTCCATATTTGCACAGTCCATTCCAGCATCTGGCTAGCTTAGATTGTGGTCCAGTTGCAGTCCATTGTGTGTGGAAGCTGCATGGCTGTGGACCATGCAGCTTCTAGGGCCACATGGCTATGGAGGGAGCATGGGCGAGTGCAAGGAAGCAGGAGAAAGCAAGAGGAACAAGAGAGAGAATTATTTGTTTTGGGATTTTAACTAGGAGCTTATTCAATGAATCCTTCAGGATTTCTCACACCTGCAGTGGCTCCACTCCTCTAGCCAATCCACGGTTCCCCAGGCTAGACTGACAGGCAAGCACTTTCCCTCCTATGTCACCCTGACTTCACTGTGCATGCATCCATTTGCCCCTTTGTTGGACCCTTTCCCCCAGTGATTTGCAGGGAATGGACCGGTGGTTCCCTGGGAAGTGGGAAATTGCAGCTTCCTGGTGAAGCTGCCCAGCTGGCCATGCTTATAATGTCTGACCTCCCATTTGCTTCTTCCCTATTATTAATATTAATAACTAGCTAATTATGATGGTAACAGATTCAGCTCCTCCAGGAGTAGAATTTTAAACCACTCAGCCTGGAATTTGCTGATCAATACCAGTGAGATAATCTGCATGATATAACCCCTGCCATCCCCTTTCCCCCCAAAAGATGACCTGGCCTAAAAATAATTCTTTTCTTTTGCTAGTAACTTACCTGCCACACCCTTCTGTCTATAAAAACCTTCCATTTTGTACAACCCCTTGGAGGCCCCTCTAATCATTAGATAGGATGCTGCCCAATTTGCGAATCACTTAAAGCCATCAAATTTATTCAGCTGAATTTTATTCTTTAACAGCACATCTGGATCCTTCCATAGAAACAATTCTCATGGGGCGTCTCCCCCAGTGACACCATCTCCTCCCGTCCCTTCCAGCCCAGAGATGTCAGTGGCTCTGCACAGTTGCCTGTCTCTGAGTTCCTGGCCCTGCTTCCTTCGTGTCTTTATCTTCCCGAACCTCTAAAATTGTCCCCTCACTCAGGTCTCCTCCTTGGAACAATTTGGAGTGAATTCTTCTTTCCGCGGGAATCCTGCCCTAATACACTCATATCATATCTTTCATTCATGCTTTGCAGTAACTGTGAGCAGCTCTCAGGCAGCAGTTGCTCTGTGTATCAAGTTCTCTACCACACCCCTAGGGGAGATGGATGGATTTATTTATTTGTTTAATTTAATTTTATTTTGCCCAGCTGGTATGGCTCAGTGGATTGAGCATCGTCCCATGGACTGAGAGGTCCTGGTTCAATTCCCGGTCAGGGCACATGCCTGGGTTGTGGGCTTAATCCCCGGTGGGGGGAATGCAAGAGGCAGCCGATCGGTGATCGGTGTTTCTCTCTCACATGGATATTTCTCTCTCTCTCTCCCTTCCTCTCTCTCTATAAAGAAGCAATTAAAAAACATTTAAAAAATAAGCCCTGGCCGGTTTGGCTCAGCGGTTAGAACATCGGTCTGCGGTCCGGGGAGACCCGGGTTCGGTTCCCGCTAAGGGCATGTACCTCGGTTGCAGTTTGTCCCCGGCCCTGGTTGGTCGTGCGGGAGGCAGCCACTCGATGTGTCCCTTTCACGTCGATGTTTCTCTCTCTCTCTCTCTTCCTCTCTCTCCCTCCCACTCTATCTGAACAAAAAATGAAAAAATGTCCTCGGGTGAGGATAAAAAAAAAAAAACACTTAAAAAATAAAAATAAAAATATTTTATTTATTTTTTAATCCTCACCTGAGGATATTTTTCCATTTATTTTCAGACAGAGTAGGAGGGAGAGAGAGAGAAACATCGGTGTGAGAGAGACACATCACCTGGTTGCCTCCCACACAACCCTGACCAGGGCCAGGGACTGAACCGCAACCGAGGTATGTGTCCTTGATCAGAATTGAACCCGCAACTCTGTGGTCCACGGGCCGACTCTAACCGCTGAGCCAAACCGGCCAGGGCATTTATTTATTGTAAATGAGTTTAATTTATTTTCTTTATTGATATTAGAGAGAGGGAGGAAGAGGGAGAGAGAGATAGAAACATCAATGAGAGAGAACATCAACTGGCCGCCTCCTGCACGCCCCCCACTGGGGATCATGCCCACAGCCTGGGCATGTGTCCTGACTGGGAATCGAACTGGCGACCTCTTGGTGCATGGTTGATGCTCAACCACTGAGCCACACCAGTCAGGCAAGGGGGAGATGGCTTTAAAGCCTTGCACAGCATGGCACCCGCCAGTCAGCCCGGATGCCTGCTGTGTGTTATTCTATTGCATTCTGGGTGAGTATTAGCCCTTTTTCGCACAATGAAATCTAATTCTAAGATATTGGAATTGAAAGGAAAGAAATAAAAAAATAACTGATGAGATCTAAAAATAAAATGCATTAGCTGATTCTGTAGTCAAGGCAATGGCCTTTAATTCTTTATTTCTTCTGTTATTTCCTCTGTTCAAATGGTTTTCTTATTGAACCTGATTTTCTCACTGCTCCCTCTTTGAGATGTGGCAAATATACCAAACCAGATCCCAGCATCCCAGCAGCAGCAGAAAATATCATAAAGCGGTGGTACTCCAACCTTAACGTGTATCATGGTTGCCTGGAGAACATGTTAGGACAGGGACTGCTGGGTCCCGTCCCAGAGTTTCTGATTCAGTATGTGGTATAAGAAGAAATACACTTGGTCTTTGCCCTGGTTCCTGGTGCAGAGCTCCCCCAAACCTTGGCACTTCCCCCAGGAAGCAGCATCTTTTATTATTCAAAAGGAGCCCCTTTAAGCACTCCAGAGGTTTTGCTAATGAGGTGACAGGATGGGGCGGATGGATCATCAGGAAGACCGAGAGATTAGAGGTTTGGAATGTTCATCCCCACCCACCGACCCTAGGAAACGGGGGAGCTGGAGACTAAGCTTGATACAGTGTTCAAGATTTGATGGCTTCCGGGTTGGTGAACTGATCTACATGCTCGGAGGGTGGTGCACCCTAACTCCAGGGGTCCAGACGCTCCCACACATCTCTGCCTATGTACCTCTTCATCTGGCTGTCATCTGTACCCTTTCTAACATCCTTTATAATAAACTAGTACATGTAGGTAGATGTCTCCCTCAGCTTTGTGAGCCATTCTAGCAAATGATCAAACCTAAGGAGGGGGTTGTGGGAACCCTGATTCACAGCCAGCTGGTCAGAAGCACAGGTGGCATGGACTTGTGACTGGTGTCTGGAGTGGTGGCAGACATATGGGACTGTTAACCTCTCAGTCGATGGTGTGAGAACTGAGTTAAATTTATGGGACACACCGTCGGTGTCCAGAGAATTGGAGAACTGTTTGTGGTGTTGGAAAACACACCAGAAGCAGGCCTGTGGGAATGTCTTGGGTCCTTTCCTAAACTTTCCAATGGGTTTTATTCAATTTTTCAGAGTAATGATTGTGTATGTTTTCCAGATATCTAGATGCAAATTCTCATGAAAGAGCTAATTCACTTGTAATTACAGAGACATATTTGAATGATTCAATTCCCTGTTGGAGAAGATCTGTTTCCATTGTCGGGGAGAATGGGCCAGGCAATAAATCAAATAAACACAGTTTAGTGTTTAACAACTTTCGTACTTCCTTGCCACTCTCAAAGTGCAGGAGGAACTAAGAAAAGACAGAGTATTTCAAAGAAAACAGTGGCGAATGCTGTTACAACACTAGATGGAGTTATGTCAAAGCAAGATACTCACAGATCTGGAGGCTTCTTTCTAATGGGAAAAGAACCTACTACAGTAATATAACTGACTTTAATGGCACATTATAGCTATTCTTGAACATACTAGGAAAATTAGAGGGGGAAAAAAAACTGAGGCAAAGAAATAACTCATAAATTTTATCTAAATCATAAACCCTTAAGCCTTAAGGGGCTTTCACATCTGAAGTCAGCTCACAGCCGGAGGAGACTAGGAAGGGAACCAGGTTCTCAGCCTGACTCAGATCACGGCCACCTTGGAAACGGGTTAAGTTTCCACATCTGGGGCCGTGGACCAACCTAGGTGAATTAGGACATGTGTCTCAGAGGGGTTCTAGTCAGACTGCTTGGAACTAGATTTATTTGAGCTACTTTAAAAATATTGCTTTAAATCGTCATCTCCTAAGAACTCACGGTGACCACTGGCAGGTGGAGAGGGTGAAGCCTCGAAGTATAAGCACAGTAGTGGAACTCAGGTGGGCCAGGTGTGGGGGCAGCATCAACTCTGCTGGACCTCTGATACTCTGGCAGGTAACTAAGGCACTTTTCACTGGAAACAATCCTCCAAAATGCTTCCCCTACAACTTGACTTGAGATAATGAGATTTTCTCCTTACCTACAAAGAGCCCTAGTGCTTTTAAAAAAAATCCTCACCCAAGGTTTTTTTCCCCCATTGATTTTTAGATAGAGTGGGAGGGAGAAGAGAGTGAGAGAGAGAATGATTGGTTGCCTCCTGCACAACCCCAATTGGGGCCGGGGATTGAACCTGCAACCCAGGTACATGCCCTTGACTGGGAAGAACCCTCGACTCTTTTTGGTCCTAGGGCTGACTCTCTCACCGCTGAACCACACCTGCTGGGGGGTCCCGGTGCTTTTAACGCAGCCGTAGTGCTCACAGTCAGTCCGGACTTACCTACCCAGATTCTCCTCCTTGATGTGATTATTAGGTAGTTCCTTCCTATACATATAAAAACATCTGCCTGCACGTTTCAAATACACTCACTCTGGTAGTGTGAGCTTCCCCTAACCAGCAAAACACTTACGAACATGTGCCTACAAAAAAAAAAAAAAAAAAAAAAAAAAGCTCCTTGCTGTAAATGGAACAAAAAGAGGAAAAATAATGTAGAAATTGCACTGCTGCCTGGTATTCTATTTATATCCAGGCAAGGCAGGTTTATGAAATACATAACACATAACACTAGATTCAAGGCTGAGCCTGCATTGGCATGATCTGAATGCAGGCACGTTGCTGGTGTCTAAGTCAAGTCTACGTCACCTAGCTCTGCTATCTGGAAATGTTTACATGAAGTTTTGAACCTTAAAATACATTGATGTCAACATTCAGAAAAACATAGGATTACACATGAAACTTATCTTTGGAATCTTTTCCCTAATGGACGGCATTTCCCACCTCTTTTAAGTAAATTCTTAATAATAAATCTGTAAATCTGAGGGTAGTCTGGTTTCTGTTACATCAATACCAGATCAACTCTTAAATTCTTCAGTTCTCTGGCCAAGGAGATGTCCTCTCCAGCACGCATCGCAGCTGCCAATATCAAGATAAGGAGATGCCTTTATCTTGTCTGAATGGGTCTGTCTGGTGAAAAGAACTTAGCTACTGTGATAGCCATGTGAACTATAAGATCCTTTTTTTTTTTGCCTGGCCGGTGTGGCTCAGTGGTTGAGCATCAACCCATGCACCAAGAGGTCGCCGGTTTGATTCCTGGTCAGGGCACATGCCCAGGCTGTGGGCCAAATCCCCAGTGGGGGGCATGCAGGAGGCAGCCAATCGATGTTTCCATCTCTCTCTTCCTCTCCCTTCCTTTCTCTCTAAAATCAATAAAAAGAAAAAAAATTTTTTTAACTCATGTACTTGTTTTACATTTTAAGTAGTGTTGGTAGATTTTGATAGTTCTAGTAGTTTCTGGTAAGCATGCTCATTCCATTTGGGTACTGGATATGAAAGAAGCTTGTTGAAATGGTACATTATAAGTGACGTGTGTGTGTGTAGGGGAAAGAGAAGGGAGGTTATTTATCTATCTAGCAAGAGATTCATTATGAGAAATTAGCTCACTCGGTTATGGAGGCCGAGAAGTCCTATCTGCAAGCTGGAGGCCCGGGAGCGCTGACGTGTAACTCCAGTCTGAACCAAAGGCCTGAGAACCGGGGGAGGGGATGCTGTCCCAGGCAGCAGCCGACCAATGTCCCAGCTCAGCAAGCAGGCAGGAAGGAAAAGGGGCGAGTTCTTCCTTCCTCTGCCTTTCGTTCCATTCCTGCTCTCAGCAGACTGGACGCCCACCCACCCTGGGGAGGGCCATCTCCTTCACTGACTGCAGACTCAAATGCTAGTTCCATCTGGAAACATCCTCGCAGACAGACTCAGAAATAATATTTACTCTGGGCAACCACGGCACAGTCGAGTTGACACAAAATGAACCATCACATTGCCCTTCAAAAATGAAAATGAAGTACAGAGATTCCCAGATAAACAGAGGTTAAGAGAATTTATCTTATACCTGTCTTACACTAATACTAAAAGAAGTCCCTCATGCTAAAAAGAAATGACATGAGGCAGAAATTCAAATCCAAAGGAGGGCATGAAGAGCACAAAAAGTGATTAATCTGTGGATAAATATAGATATTTTTTTCTTTTTTTTCCTCTTATTTAAAAGGCATAAGATTGCTTAAAGCAATAACACTGCACTATTGGGTTTATAACATATATAGATGTAATAACACATTTCATGCTATATCTCTATATAAGCTACATAAACATATTACACATAAATATATACATAGCATCTACAGATATACAGAGTGAGGAGGGGAAAGGAAACGGAGCTATAGCATAGTAAAGTTTCTGTGTTTTACCAGAATTGTGTATTAATCTGAAGTAAGTGATCAATTCAGATGATCACTTACTTCTTTACTTCTCTTACTTCTCTTTTCAACCCTAGAGAAAACACTAAGGCAATTCAAAATGTAGAGTTAAAAAATCAACAAAGAAATTTAAGTGGTAACTAAAATTTTCATTTAACATTCAAGAAGACAATAAGGAACAGAGTAACAGAAATGGTTTAGACATACAGAAAACAAATAGAAAAACAGCAGGTGTGAATCCAACCATATCAATAATTAACATTGAGTGTGAATGAACTAAGCACTCCAATCAAAAGGCAGTTATTGTCCGAATGGATTAAAAAAAAACAAGATCCAATTGTGTTCTGACTACAAACTCACATCTCAAGATTTGAAAACATAAATGGGTAAAGTAAAATAATGGAAAAAGATATACAGTGGTTCCCCCTCACCCACAATTGCCAATACCCAAAGTCAACTGTGGTCTGAAAATAGTAAACGGAAAATTCCAGAAATCAACAGTAAGTTTTAAGCTGTGTGCCATTCTAAGGATCATGAAATCTCATGCTGTCCTGCTCCGTCCTGCCTGGAAGGTGACTCCTCCCTTTGTCCGCGTCTCCACAGGCCCCTGCCCGTCAGTCACCAAGCAGCTGTCTCGGTCATCAGATGGACTGCGGTAGCATCACAGTGCTTGTGATGAAGTCGCCCTTATTTTACTTCTTAGTGTCTCATTCACCTCACTCCAACTCACCACATAGGCATTTCATCATCTCACAGCATTTAAGGAGGGTGAGTCCAGTGCAATAAGATATTCTGAGAGAGAGCGAGAGAGACCACATTCATATCACTTTTATTACAGTATACTGTTACAATTGTTTTCTTTTATGATTAGTTATTGCTGTTAATCTCTTACGGTGCCTAATTTATAAATTAACCTTTATCGTAGGTATGTGTATGTATGTATGTATGTATATATATATATGAAAAAACATACTATGTATAGGGTTTGGTATTATCCACAGTTTCAGGTGCCCACTGGGGGGGGCCACTGTACTCTGCACACAGTAATCACAAGGAAGCTGGAACAGCCATATTAACATCACGGAAAATGGATTAGACTCAAAATACTGCTAGAAACCACAAGATATATTTTATAATGGCAAAAAGACCTAAACATCAGGACGATATAATAATTAGAAAAGTATATGCATATAAGAGCGAGCCCCGAAATACTGAGGCATAGGTTGACAGAATCGAAAGGTACAATGGATAATTTAACAATTATAAGTGGAACTTCATTACTCAGCTCTCAGTTAATTGAAAGAACAATAAACAGAAAATTAGCGAGGATACAGAGGACCTGGACAACACGATCAACAGCTTAACCCAACATTTTACAGAATACTCCACCCCACAACAGCAGAAAGCACGTTCTTTCAAGCACACATAGAATACTCTCCAATACAGATCATATGGTAGTCCTAAAACAAGTCTCAATAAATTTTAAAAGACTTAAATCATTCAAAGTATACCTGACTACAATGGAACTGAATTAGAAATCAACAGAAAAAAAATTGAGGAGTCCCCAAATCTTTAGAATTTAAGCAAAAACACTTCTAAATAACCTATGGGTCAAAGAAGAACTCACAATGGGAATTTTAAAATATTTCAAAGTTAATGAAAATGAAAACATATTAAAATGTATGGGATGCATGTAGGGCAGTGCTTAGAGGAAATCTGTAGCTTTAAACACCTATATTAAAAAGGAAAACCTCAAATCAAAAACCCAAGTTCCCATTTGAATAAAGTAGAAAAAGAAGAATAAAGTAAACTTAAAACAAGCGTAAGGAAGGATGCAATAAAGATCTCAGTGGAAATCAGTGAACTAGAAAACAGAAAAATCATAGAAAAAAATCAGTAGATACAGTTTTTTGAAAAGCTCAATAAAATGGATAACCTTTAGCTAGACTGACCAAGAAAAAGAGACAAGAATTAACCGAAATCATAAATAAAAAAGAGAGCATCAATGTAAACCCTACAAAAAAAAATTAGAAATATAAGGGAATTTTATGGACAACTTTGTATCAACAACTAGACAATTTAGTTGAAATGGATACATTCCTAGAAAGACACAAATTACTAAAATTGACTCAAAAATAAATAGAAAGTCTGAAGAGACCTATAATAAAGATAATAATCTGTAATCAAAACTCTTTCTACAAAGAAAAGCTCAAGCCAAGATAGCTTTAATGGGTATTTTATCAAATGTCTAAAGAAAAAAATGATATCAATCCCACACAACACTTCCAGCAAACAGAGGAGAAAGGAGCAATTTCCAACTCATTCTGAGTCTGGTATTACTCTAATAACAAAGCACACACACACACACACCAAACAACATGTTAAGAAAACTACAGATCATATCCCTAATTAACACGAACACAAAAATCCTTAACAAAATATTAGCAAACCAAATCAAACCATCTGTAAAAAGGATTATACACCATGACCCAGTGTGATTTATCCCACGTATGCAAGGTTGATTTAACATTCAAAACTCAATGTAATACACCATACTAATAGAATAAAGGATAAACCTCACATAATCCTAATAGAAACGGTAAAAGCATTTGACAACAGCCCAAAACTATTCAGTGTAAGAACTCTCAATAAAATAGAAATAGAAGGGAACTTCCTCAACCTTATAAAACAGGCATCTACAAAAATCTACAGCCAACATTATTAGTATTTTTTTAAATCCTCACCCGAGGATATTTTTCCATTTATCTTCAGATAGAGTGGGAGGGAGGGAGGGAGGAAGAGAAGGAGAAACAGACACACACACACACACACACACACACACACACACACACACACACATTGATGTGAGAGAGACACATCAGTTGGTTGCCTCCCACACGACCCCAACCAGGACCAGGACCAAACCACAACCAAGGTACGTGCCCTTGACCGGAATAGAACCAGAGGCTCTTTGGTTTGTGGGCCGATGCTCTAACCACTGAGCCAAACCAGCCAGGGCTAGCCAAGATTATTCTTAATGATGACAGACTCCTTTCCCTTAATAACAAGAATAAGGCAAGAATGGATGCTCTCACCACCCTTATGCAACACTGTACTGGAGAAACACAATAAGGCCAGAAAAATAAAGGCACACATACAGGTTGAAAGGAAGAAGTTGGTCTTTACTTCCAGATGGTATAATCTGGGATATAGATGATATGTAGAGAAATTCCAAAAAGTCAACAAAAAATTTGCTAGAATAAACAAATGAGTTTAGCATGTTTGCAAGAGAGAAGATAAAGATAAAAATCAATTGTATTTCTTTCTATATATCAGCAACAAACAATCCAAGAATGAAATCAAGAAAATAATTCTTAACACAATAGTATCAAAGTGAACGAAATGCTTACAAATTTATTTATTTTTTAACTTATCTTTATTGTTGAATGTATTACAGATGTTCCTCATTTTTCCCCCATTGCCCCCCTCCTCCCCATTCCTGCCCCCCTCCTGCCTTTCCCCACACTGTTGTCTGTGTCCATTGGTTATGCATATATACATATAAGTTCTTTGGTTTGTTTCTTCCCACCCCCCAACCCCCCTTCTCTTTAAGGTTTGTCAGTCTAACAAGCAATTTGTGCTTTTTAATCCCTTCACCTTTTTCACCCATCCCCCCAGCCCCCACCCATCTGGTAACCAACAAAAGTTCTCTGTATCCATGAGAATGTTCTGCTTGTTCATTTTATTTGTAGATTCAATTGTTGATAGATATGTATTTATTGCCATTTTGTTTGTTCATATTTTTTTATCTTTTTCTTCAAGAAGACCCTTCATCATTTCATATAATAATGGTTTGGTGGTGATGAACTCCTTTAGCTTTTCCTTGTCTGGGAAACTCTATGGCCATCGATTCTAAATGACAGCTTTGCAGGATAGAGTACTCTTGGTTGTAGGTTCTTGCTTTTCATCACTCTGAATATTTCTTGCCACTCCCTTCTGGCCTGCAAAGTTTCTTTTGAGAAATCAGCTGACAGTCTTATGGGAACTCCCTTGTAGGTAACTAACTGCTTTTCTCTTGCTGCTTTTAAGATTCTCTCTTTGTCTTGAACCTTTTGCATTTTGATGATGATGTGTCTTGGTGTGGGCCTCTTGGGGTTCATCTTGTTTGGGACTCTCTGTGCTTCCCGGACTTGTATGTCTGTTTCCTTCACCAAGTTAGGGAATTTTTCTGCCATTATTGTTTCAAATAGGTTTTCGACTTCTTGATCTCTCTCTTCTCCTTCTGGCACCCCCAAGATCTGAATGTTGGTATGCTTGAAGTTGTCCCAGAGACTCCTTACACTATCCTCATTTTTTTGGATTCTTTTTTCTTTTTGCTGTTCTGATTGGGTGTTTTTTGCTTCCTTATATTCCAAATCGATGGTTTGCTTCTTGGATTTACCTACTCTACTATTGAATCTGTGTAAACTATTCTTTATTTCAGTTAGTGCCTCCTTCATTTCTGACTGGTCCTTTTTTATGCTCTTGAGGCCCTCACTAAGTTCACTGAGGTTCTCACTGAGTCCATTGAGCGTCCTTATAAGCAGTATTTTGAACTCAGCATCTGTTAGGTTGCTTGTCTCCATTTCACTTAGTTCTTTTCCTGGAGTTTTGTTCTGTTCTTTCATTTGGGACATGTTTCTTTGTCTCCTCATTTTGGCTGCCTCCCTGTGTTTGTTTCTATGTATTACTTAGCAAGAGGTGTGGGGCTAGCTGAGACCAGATGCTGCTTGTTTGAAAGAATTTAGGCAAAGCTGAAGCAGGATCCAAGACAGGCCAATCCTATGGTAAAGCAACTGGCAACAGCTTGGGTGGGCCTGAAAGTTGCATCTGTGTTAACACACCTTTGAAATAGGCTGTAACCACCCTGGGGTGGGGCCTCAGGGAATCACCAGGGCGGGGCAAACAGTGTGAGCCAGGTAGCTGGAGTCCCAGATATGGCGGTGTCTGCAGGCCCAGGGAAGGGCTCACCAAAGGAACAAAAGCCTCTGATAGAACATCTGTCCAGGAGAAAGCTGCCTCTCCAGCCCTCGCTCCAATGCCAAACAGCTCAGTTCTTCCCCATATGATTCTGGTGCCTTTCAGGCTGCCTCCCCGACGCTGGAGCCTGGAGGGTGGGAGTCCGAGTAAGTCTGTGTGCGGGCCCTTTAAGAGGAGCTGCCGGGGGCTCCAGCTGCCTCAGCCTCAGTTCCCACTGGTTTTTCCAATCAGAAGTGATGGGGATTCTCTTCCTGGCACTGGAACCCTGAGCTGGGCGCCTGGTGTGGCACAGGGACCCCTCAGTCCTCTGGGAGGACCTTCCCAGCCGAGGTGTCCTCCTAATTTTTATCCGCCACACGTGGGCGTGGGACCAGCCTGTCACCTCCGCCCCTCCTACCAGTCTCCATGCGGCTGCTTTAATCTCGTAGTTGTAGGACTTCCGTTCAGCTTGATTTCAGGCGGTTTTGAATGATGGTTGTTCTGTAGTGTAGTTGTAACTGTGATGTGGTTGTGGGAGGACGCGATACCTCGTTTACCTACGCCGCCATCTTGACCGGAAGTCACAAACAAATTTAATAAAAGACAAGTGCACGGAAAATTAGAAAGCATTGCTAAGATAAGGAAGAGCTAAGTAAGTGGGGAGACATTCCGGGCTCGTGGATCGGGAGACTCAATGTTAACAGGGGCAATCATCCCCCAAACGATCTAGAGGTCCATATCTAACTCCCAGCATGTATTCTAATAGAAATTGACACGCTGTTCCCAAAATGTACTTGGAATACAAAGGATCTGAAATAACCAAAACAATTTTGCAAAGTAAGAACAGTGTAGGATTTTGTGTAGCTGATTTTAGGACTTCCTATAAAGGTACAGCTCGGGTAATTTTAGTGTACAGGTAGATACAGATGTCAGTGCAGCTGAGTTGAGAGTCAGAATTAAGAACGAAATCCTTATATTTACAGCCAATTCACATTCAACAAAGGTGCCCAGGCAGTTGAATGTGGGGAAAAATAGTCTTTTCAACAACAAATGGTCCTGAGGAAAAAGAAAAAAAAAAAATACCCTTAACCCACAGCACACAAAAATCAACTTGAAAGAGATCACAGACTTAAATATAAGAGCTAAAACTGTAAAATTCTAGAAGAACACATTGAAGAAAATCTTTGTGACCTCGGATTAAGAAGGAGTTCTTAGACGTGATACCCAAACCATGACCTATAACACAACAAATTAATCAAACAGACTTCATCAAAACTTAAAATGCTTGCTCTTCAAAAGACAGCATTAATAAAATGAAAAGTCAAAACACAAACTGGGAAAAATATTTGCACAACCCATATCTGATAAAGGACCTGTATCCAGGGTATATAAAGAACTCAGTAATAAGACACACAATAAAATTAAATAATAGGCAGTATACTGATTTGGATTCATATATCACCAGAGAAGATATATGAATGGCTAATAAGCCCATGAAGAGATGTCTAACACCTTAGGGAAATAACAAATTAAAACTACAACGAGACACTATACATATCTATTAAATGCTAAATAAAAATAAAACAAACCCTGGCCGGTTTGGCTCAGCAGTTAGACCAAAGAGTCCCGGGTTCGATTCCGGTCAAGGGCACGTAGTACCTCAGCTACAGTTCGTCCCTGGCCCTGGTCAGGGTCGTGAGGGGGGCAGCCAGTCGATGTGTCTCTCTCACATCGATGATTCTCTCTCTCTCTCTCTCTCTCTCTCTCTCTCTCTCTCCCCCCCCCCCACCTGAAGATAAATGGAAAAAAAAAATCCTCAGGTAAGGATTAACAATAAATAAATAAATAAATAAAACAATGCCAAGTGTTGGTGCGGATGTGGATGGAACACCTCATACACTGCTAGGTAGTGGAAATGTAAAATGGCAAAGCCACTTTGGAAAACATTTTGGCAGTTTCTTAAAAAGTTAGGTATAACCCTGGCCTGTGTGCTCAGTGGTTAGAGGTCAGCCCGAGGACCACAGAGTCATGGGTTCAATTCCCGGTCAAGGGCATGTACCTGGGTTGTAGGTTTGATCCCTGCCCTGGTTGGGGAGCGTGTGGGAGGCAACCAATCGATGTGTCTCTGGGTGAGGATTAACAGCAACAACAAAAAAAGTTAGGTATAAACTTAACAGACAGTGGAACAATGCTACGCCTAGGTATCTATTCATTGGAAATGTAAACATGTCCACGCAAATATTTTTAAGTGAATGTTCACAGCAGCATAATTCACGAGATACAAAAACCGGAAACAATCCAAATGTCAATCAACTGGTGAATGGATAAACAAAACGTAGCCTATTTGTATGACTCAGGAAAGGAGTGAACTATTGATAAATGCTACAACATGTGTTATTTTCAAAATCTCAAAAATATTACGCTAAGTGAAAAAACACTGACACAATGGATAACATATTTATGATTCCATTTAAATGAAACGTCGAGAAAAGGCAAATCTGTAGAGACCCAAAACAGTTTAGTAGAAGTGAGGATTTACTGCAAGCAGGCATAAGGGAACTTGCTGATGGATATATTCTAAAATGAGACAGGTGATCATTTGCATAAGTCAATAAATTAATTAAAATTTCATTGAATTGTATATTTACAAAAACAAACAAATACCCAAGCTCCTGGGTATTCCAATTCTTGACTGAAACTGCCAACTTGAGGCTTACCCTACTTCTGCTTTCAGTCACATACAGCTCAGATAATTCATAAAGTAAATAAAATAATTAATTAGGTATGCCTAATTGAGATATATAAAACTCCACATCAAGCATATATCTTGTTTTCAAGTGCCCGTGACAATTTTCTAAAATTAACCACATAGTAGGCCACAAAGAAAGCATCAATCCAAAGCAAAAATAGCAATCTCACAGCTTCCAAAGATAGTACAATAAAGACAAAGAATAAAAATGAATTCAGTTCATAGCAGCACTATTCATATTAGCCAAAAGGTAGAAACAACCCAAATGTCTATCAGCTGATGAAAGGATAAACACAATATGGCACACCCGTCCAGCGGCCAGAAAGGGAATCAGTGGTGCCTGTGACTAGGGGAGACTGGCAAACGGGAAGCTTCTTTGGGGGATGTTGTACAATTATGTAGTGGTGATGGTTACACAACTTTGTGAATATACTAAAAATCACTGAATCACACTTTTTTGCATATATATATATATATATATAGAGAGAGAGAGAGAGAGAGAGAGAGAGACAGAGATTGCTTTTAAGGGATTGGCTCACACAGTTATGGAGGCTGATCATCTAAAGTTTGTAGGGTGGACCAGCAGGCTGGAGACCCAGGGAAGAGCCAGTATTATTGTTCAATTCCAAAGTCCTTCTGCTGGCAGAGTTCCTTCTTGCTCAGAGGAGGTCAGACTTTGTTCTAATAAGGCATTCAACTGGTTGGATACAGGCACCCACAATCTGAAGATTAACCTGCTTTCTTCAAAGACTACTGATTTAACTTAATCTCATCCCAAAATACCATCACAGAAACATCCAGAATAATGTTTGACCAAATACCGTGACCCAGACTAATTGACGTGAAATTAACCATCACAAATCCACCCTTCATCAACTTGGCACCCATACACATCTCCTTAAGTCATACTTAATCTCCAAATAAAGACAATGACAAGGTCCTACTTCTGCCTAACATGGTGTGATTATCCTGTGTACAGCGGAAAGCACACTGGCCTTCCCCTAGAAGAGGACACAAACTCCTTGGATGACGTTTTCTCTTCTCCTTGATATCCGTAACTTAAATACTGTGATGTAAGGTTAGCACTGCTCAACTCACAGTGTTCTAGGCCATTAAAATTTTTTTAAAACAATACTTAAATACTATGATATAAAGTCAATGTATCCATCTTATGTTAGATGACAGGCACATGTATAAACATATTCATAACAAAATAAGAAAGACTCATTTCTGCAACTGTTGTATGTTCATGGCTTGTATTTCTAACTACCCTTCTGCATGCCCTCTGCTCTCAGCAAGCACCTCCGCCAACCACGGCTCCTTACCTGGCAGGATGGCTCAAACCTTCACTCCTGAAGGGTCTAGGCCATTAGCAGTCCTACTTGGACTGGGTTGTTTAGTTTCCATTGACCCTAATCACGGGGCATGGTGATACTAAGAGATGCCCAGAGATTTCCTGTATTTTAGACATTCTCTTCCTCCCAGTCCAATTTCCCCTGCTAGTCAGACTCGACCGCCGCAGCCAGCATGGTAACTCCCTTCTCTGACTTAGAGGTAGGAGGAACCGAAGTGGGGACCACACACTTTAAATGGATGGCTTTTATAAATGTGCATTATGTCCCAATATAAAAAGCACCATGCTCCTGCCATACCGACTCTATTGTCACAGAGGCACCATGTGGGAAGGGACACGAGGGTGTGAATACCAGGAGACAGCATCCAAGGGCTCTCTGGGAGGCTGGCTATCACATGTATCTTCACAAATGTATGTCTTGTCACATTCTACATCTTCTCCCATGGCAAATACCTTTCAGTAGATGCAGCTGCTAATTCACCAGCACTAACATCTGTGTGCCTACCCAACATCTGTGCGCTGGCCTCCCTTCACTGGCCAGCCCAGGCCACATTTTACAGCTCCTTTTCTATTCTAAACGATGTCCTATCTGAGCACAGTGATGTGGCTTGGAAATCATTTTCTAACACACCATTATTTCTTACTGAGTTGTCTGTTTGCAAGTATAACAGTTTTCACTTTTAAGAATCTCGACTGTATTAAACATAGATACATTACCTCCAACCCTATAGAGTCCCGTATTATTCATAAGGAAACTGAGGCTTGGGAAGGTTACATAATTTGCTCACAGTTCCACAGCTAGTAAGTGATAGAACAAAGATTCTAAACCCTAGAACCACCACCACAACAGTGAACAAACACTGAACACTTAGTGTCCGGCACTACTCCACAGCTTTCCATGGGTTGTCCCATTTAATGATCACAACCTGATGAGGTAGTCCTCTCACTAATAGTTTGCAAATGAGAAACTGGGGCTCAGAGAGGTTAAGTGACTTACCCACATTCACAAAGGAAGTGAGGGACAGCAGAGACCAGGCCCAGGCTTGACTGCTGGTGCGCTCCTCATGGTGACACACCCCCTCTCGGAGTAGAGCTGAGGAGAACTGAGGGAGGGTTTCAGATTTTTACTTATTTATTAATTTAGGTACTTATCTATTATATCTTTGCTCCAGAAAGGATTCGAATGGGCCAGGGGGTCTAAATGATCTTACCTTTTTCTTGGAGAAAGCAACTGACTCGACTCTTTTCATCTAGATTTTTCACAGAACATCTGAGTGAATGTTTCCATTTTCTGTCCCTATATCCTTCTCAATATACCTTTTGAAGTTTCTGTCTAGTTACTTCCCCTTTTAACTCCCACCATAATGGGAGATAGGAGACACAGCCTGAGACCTTAGCCCCAAAATGGTTTCCTCACAAAGAATCGCAGTCCCCCCAGGGGGCGCTGTGGCTCAAGTTAGTGCGTTTTCTACAGAGTTCCCCTTGGGCTTTCTTCCTTTTGTGTCCTCTGAATGACAACTGCTGTGTAAATTTAGGATCATCCTTTGTAGAAACTGGACAACTTCCTCATCAAACGCAAATCAAACACAAAAATACGAATTTCTTGGAGGAAAAGTAAACAGCTGAGGTTTCTGCATAATTAGACCGAGAGAGGGCTCTCAAGGCATGTCCAACTAGCAACGAATTATAAATGGAAATCGATTTACATGAACAAAGTTAAGGAAAACTAAGCTTCAGGACCACCGCTCGCACAGCCCTTTCCCAGTTCCCAGGAAGGGGTCCAGCACAGGGTCCAAACGGTCATGTTTCTGTAAAACTTGCAAAATGCATGATTTTAACCACAGTCAACTTTCCCATGGTCATCTGCCTCCTCAGATCCAGCCCTACTGGGTGGCCTTAGTGTGACTTGGATCTGGCTAAGGCAAAGCGGAGCTGGGGATACATTTGGTTTGGGGTTAATAGAACCTCTCTTTGTGATTCACAGTCATCCTTGTAGTTATTACTAGGCTCCTGGTGCTGGAATTGCTCCGAGAATGATCACGCGTGGGGCCAACCCGCCCCACGTGACACGAAGGGGGGGTGGTCCTACTGCAACAGCAATGCATGCCCAGCTCCAAATTATGCCGGTCATCGTGGAAGAACAAGGTTTGGAATGTATGGAAGCAGAAGCTAGTCCACAGGGAATTCCTGTGATTGTTAAGCATTTCAGGCGCAGGATTTGGTTCTCACAGATGCCTAGTCAACAGAACTACTCTCATCATGCTCGATAATGCAGCATCTCCCTCTATAAACACACTGTACATTTCTGTGGGAATCACACAAAAGAACATTTCCAGGACATGAACCTACAACCCCTAACTTTTGTGGACAAAGTTACACCTTTATGCAACCTTAGAAACAATCATAACATATACATATATGGTAAATATAATACATATAATATACATATAAAGGCATGCTACAATAAAATACCTTTTCTTTATATAGAAAATGATATTACAAAATCACTGTCCTCCTATAAACAGGCAACCAAGAGTATGCAGCCAACATATGAATGGAAAAATATCACAGAGGTTTGTCAGGCAATAAGTTAATCAAAATATTAGATCAGACTTGCAGGGCTTGTGGTATTTGTCAGCTTTTTACAGTGTTTAAATTTGCTATGACTATTTTAACATTTTAAATAAATATTCTCATTTCCATCTAATTTTGCATTTGTGAATTTGTGTTCTCTTGGTCACAGTGACATACATTTCAGGCCCCATAGGACCCAGACAGGCCACTGATTAGAGATATTCTCTCTGGTAACCAGAGCAGAAGGATGGCAGAAATAAAACACATTTAAAACTTGGGCTTATTTAATAATCAGAGATTGTATTTTGGCATTTAAGTTTTAGTTCTATGAATTTGCTTTTTTTACTCATTTTTTTTTATTGCGGTATAGTTTATACAGAGTCATATGCAGAGATATCAATTACACATTTCAGTGACTTCTGACCACTGTATGTATGAGATGACAATATATATGTGTCTCTGCCCCCAGCTCCTGACACAGGGCTCCTGAAACCCTTGTAACTTCCTAGTGACTAGAGCATTAGGAGCATCTTTCGTTCTATTGAGGTGACTGTCAGTGGGCTCCTGGATGGGGGCAGGTCACCAGAGCAATCAAGCCATGAGTAGAAGCTTGGACGCTTCAGCCCCACCCCCACCCCATCCTCCCGAGAGGGAACAGGGGCTGGAAATGAAGTGACTCATTGACCGTGCTGCCTGAGGAAGCCCCTAGCATGGGTTCGGAGAGATTCCATATTGGTCCACACCTCCACACCAGGAAGGCAACGCAGCTAAACTCCACGAGGACAGACGCTCGTGTGCTCGGGACCTTCCCAGACCTCACCCAATGCATCTCTTTCTCTGGCTGTTTATTTGTATCCTTTGCCATGTCCTTTAATAAAATGGTGTCCCTGGGTTCTGGAGCCGCTCTAGCAAATGAACCAAACCTGAGGGGGTGGGGGAACCTCCAAGGTGTAGCCAAGTGGGACAGAAGTGTGGATGACCTGGGGACCTCCTTGTGACTGGCGCCTGAAGTGGGGTGGGAACAGCCTGTGGGACTGAGCCCTCAACCTGTGGGGTCTGAGTGTGTCAGAATTGAGTGAAACGAGGACATCCAGCTGGTGGCGCAGAGAACTGCGTGGCGTGGGGAAAACTCCCACCCTCTGCCGGCCAGGGGTGCAGTGTGGACGCGGGAAGAGGTGAGAGGAGACAGCAGGCCCAAGTCAGGAGGCCAGGGCTGGCCTCTTCCCCACAGGAGCAGACACACAGGTTTTCCTAACTTAGTACGAACCCATGAAACTAACACCAAAGGAAGATAGAAAACGTTTTCATCACCCCCAAATTCTTCTTGCCACTTCGCGGTAAACCCTCCCCTGCGAGGGGCAACCGCTATTCTGATTTTTATCACCAGAGATCAGATCACCGTTTTGAACTTCATGTAAGTGGAATAATGAAGTAGACATTCTCTGTGTCGGTGTCTTCCCTCAGCACGTTTCTGAGAGTCACCCATGCTCGTGTGTGCATCAGCGATCTCTTCCTTTTCATTGCTGAGTAGTATTCCCCTGGGTGGCTGTATCATCATTTATCCATTCTCCTGTTAAACATCTGAGTTAGTTTCAGGTTTGGGCAATGACGAATAAAGCTGCTGTAGGTATTTCTGTATGTCGTTTTGTGAAGACAGATTTTCCTTTATCTTGGGAATGTGCTTAGGGATGGGACTGCTGGGTCCTAGGGTACATGGATGTTGTTCCCCAGAGAGGCTGTCCATTTTACACTTCCATCAGCGGTTACTGAGAGGACCGGCTGTTTCGCATGCTCACCGATGTTTAGTGGTGTCCAGTGGTGTCTTACTGTGGTTTAGTTTACATTTCCGATTAGTAATGACGTGAAGTGCCTTTTAATGTGTTTCCTAGCCATTTCTATATCTTCCTTTGTGAAGGTCCCTCCAAATAATTTGTCCGCTTTTATTCGGATTCTTGGTCTTTTATTATTGAATTGTACAAGTTCTTTATAAATACTGGAAACAAGTCCTTTATATACATAGCATTTTCTCCCAGTCTGTGGTTTGTCTTTATTGTCTTCTTTAAAAACTTTTAACTCTGATGCTCTGGCTGGTTTGGCTCAGCAGCTGGAGCGTTGGCCTGCGGACCGAATGGTCTCAGATACAATTCCCGGTCAAGGGCACACACCTGGGTCGCTGTTCCATCCCTGGCCCCAGTCGGGGTCGTGCAGGAAGCAACCAGTCGATGTGTCTCTCTCACATCGATGTTTCTCTCTCTCTCCCACCCTCCCTTCCACTCTCTCTAAAAATCAATGGAAAAATATCCTCAGGTGAGGATTAACAACAACAAAAAACTTTACATTTTGAAATACTTTTAGAGTTACAAAAGCATTGCAAAAATAGTCAAGTTCCTGAAAGCCTTCACTCGGCTTTCTCTAAAGTTAGTATCTTATATTGTCCACAAACGTGGATGTTTGCAGCCAAACCGCTCCATGACCGTGCCTTGCAGAATCTAAGGAATCCGACAGCCCTTCTTCATTCCATCCCACTCTCTCTGTGCTCTTTAGTTCAAACTGGCAATATCCCGACTGGTACAATCCCATCTCTATTTCTGACTTCCATGGAGATGGCTGATTAAATTCCTGAATTGCACACATGATCTCTTTAAAAAAATTTTTTTTTCTTTATTTATTTGAGAGAAAGAGAAACATCGATGAGAGAGAACATCAACTGGCTGCCTCCTGCATGCCCCCCACTGGGGACTTGGCCCCCCACCTGGGCATGTGCCCTGACCGGGAATCGAACTGGTGACCTCTTGGTGCATGGGTTGATGCTCAAGCACTGAGCCACAGCGGCCAGGCAACACCCATGATCTCTTGGTCAAATGGTTGGTTGGTCACACCCTTAGCGTTCTTTCAAAACAAGCTTTCTCATTTTTTGCGATGAGAATTCTCCAAATCTCCAAGTTCTGTTTCCTTTATGTTTAACAATTTCTTCTTCCATTCGTCTCTCCTCTGATTTTACCGTAAGCCAGCGATTCCCAACCGGTGCGCTGTGGCACACTGCTGGGCTGCAGGAATGTTTAAAACACGCGGCACCTGACTAGTCGGGGCACTGACCTCTTTTCCTGTAGACTATAAAAAAAAAAAAAAAAAGACAACAGCCAACACAACAATAGCTATCCGATGTGAATGAATCAAAATTATACCTATTATGTTTTTTTTTTTGGTCAGATCAGCAAAAAATATATTTTTTGGTGTGCCGCAGCATATTAGTTTATGTGCCATGAGATGAAAAAGGTTGAAAATTGCTGCCATAAGCAGTCAGGAGGAACCAGGCAGCTTCTTTAAAACTTTGCTAGACCTCTCCCCAGCTAAATACCCAACGTCATTGCTCACAGGCTCTGCCTTCCGCAAAACGGGAACGCAGCTCGGCCGAGTTCTCTGCCACTGCATGCCAAGGGTCACCTCTCCTCCCGTGGCCCATGTTTCTCGTTCACATCTGAGTCCTCACAGAAGTGTCCCTAACACCCATATTTCTGGCAGGCACCTCAAAACTCGTCCACCCATTACCCAGTTCCAAAGCCGCTTCCACGTTTTTAGGTATTTGTTACAGAGCACCCCTCTACTTGGTACCAGAGTCTGCATCGGCTAGCGCAGGCTGCTATAACAAAACCCCACAGACTGGGCGGCTTACGCGGCAGACTCATTCTCACACAGTTCTGGAGGCTGAAGTCCGAGCTCAGGGTGCCCGCGGGGTTGGTTCTGGTGGCCACCTTCTCGCCGTGTCCTCACGTGGGGGGGGGGGGGTGAGAGAGCGAGAGCGAGCTCTCTGGTTTCTCTTCTTCTAAGGACACTAATCCCATCATCTCATCTCAACCTAATCACCTCCAAAGGGTTCACCTCCGGACACCATCACACTGAGGGTTAGGGCTTCGACCTAGGAACTGGGGCTGGGGACACCAACGTTTACTTTATAACGGCTGCTTCAGTGGCTTCCTCAAGGCCCGCAGGTGGCAAAGTCGCAGCATGCCTTCCAGGCAGACTCTGTTAGCACGAATGTGTATATATATTCTATACATCCATTACGCTGGTTAGATTTTCTATCATCTTTCCTATCTTTTGTCCATTTGACCTGTGTTGTGTGTCCTGTGTTGGACTAAAGGTGATGTCTCGTAGCTGTTTGTTTTGTATATTTCTTCTTGTTTAGCCTTAAGTTTCTGATTTATAAAGGTAGTTTCTGTGTTGTTTGCATCACATACATTCACAACTGATGTATTATCACTGTGCATTGCGGCCCTTGGCATCATCAAGAATTCTGCTGTCTCATTTAATGTTTTTTGTCCAAATTCAGTGTTCCTGAACCACACCACACTCTCTGTTTTCTTACTGCTTTCCTTGCCTGGTGTATTTTTCTACGTCTGTTGATTTTATTCATTCTGAGTCACTTTGATTTAGGCGTCTCTCCCGAATACAGCGCAGAGTGGGGTTTTGCTCCGTGAATCAACCCGAAATCTTTCTTTTCAAGGCGAGTTTCCACCTGCATGTGCTGAAATGGGTGACAGGTTTGAGTTAATGTCTATTTTCATGTTATATTTACTCTCTATTTTGTTTCCTAATATACTCCTTTCTCTGTGTAGTATGTGTCCTTCGCTCATTTAAAATTTTCTTTTCCTCCTGGAAATTTTTGAAAATTTGTTCTGACAATTAACTTCCAATCTTCACGCGTCGCCCTGCTTGTGTGCATATCTGTGTCCCCATTTCTCCTTTCACAGGGACACAGGTCATGCTGGATTGGGACACACACTACTCCAGTGTGACTCCATCTTAGCGAGGTATATCTGAACGGCCCGACTTCCAAACAAGGTCACATTCTGAGATCCTGGGGGTTAGGACTTCAATATATGGATTTGGGGGAGACACAACTCGACACATATCAAGTCCCGTCTTCACACCTGCTTCAAAGTCTGCCCTTTGCTTCTTCAAGATGGTAAGGTTGTGGGTTTCTATCCAAGTTTTAGTCACCCAGGCAGGAGGGCTGTGGGCTGCCCTCAGGCTAAAAGCCATCAAAATGGAAATTTGACCCAATACTGGTCTCTTCTAAGTGTCAATCCCCTCCAGTTTCTGCCTCCTTTTGTGGTTGCTTTTCTATTTTGACAAGAATTTATGGTGGTTCCATGTAGGAGGGTTGGTCCAAAGAAGCTCTTTCACCATTATTGAGACTCATTTTAGATCGCCCTGGTTTTGTTTGTTTGTTTTTTCGGGGTGGTGGTGTGTATTTATGTTCTGAGTTTCGAATTTGAGATGTTAGGTGTTTTTCATATCTGCAGATGTTTAATTCACATTGGTTATTGTGTATCCATTTCCTTCTGCTTCATTTTTGGAAGGACATTTTTATCAGCTGAAATGCTTTTATGTTTCTTTTATATACTGGCTTTGTTTGGATGCTATCTGCAATTTCCCATTCATTTGGAAATGTCCTGTTTTTTTCTCAGACTAGCAGTAACAGGAATTTAGACAACTATGTTTCACAGTTCAAGAGCGCCCTCTTCTGTTGATTTAGAGAACTGTGGTTTTTTAATAATTACACTGCGGGGTAGGTTGGTAACTTGAATTTTATTCTACTAATTATTACATTTAATTTTTAAAAATATGCTTAACTTCCTGGGGTGCTAATAATGTTTTATTTCTTGATGTCTGCGATGGTTCCAAGGCTGTGTTAATTTAAAGAAAATTCAATGAGCTGTACATTTACAATATGTGCTTGTTTATATATGCATATTATACTTCAATAAAAACCTAAAAATATACTTAAGCCTATAATTCTCCAATGACTAATGTCAAGAATGAAATGGCATTACGTTTGAGAATGACCTACTATTTTTATCCATTTATTACTCCAAAATTATACTTCGTACATAAGCCTAAAAAGTATATTTTATAAATACATTTAATGGTATCTTACAGCTACTTGTTTTCAAATCATTTGATGCTCATGGCCAGTCTTTTCAAACTGTGTCTTCACCACTCGTGAATTCTTTACCTTGACTCATCGCGCAGGTGGCCGGAGCACAGCATCAAACAATGTTTGATGGAAACGGCCACCATCAAGGACACGCCCGCATACTTTCACCATTAACACTAGCACAACCTTGCATGTCTAAGAATGTCTTTCTGTTGCTTCAAAGAAGAAGAAAAATTGCCAGATCACAAACAGACCCCTCAAAACTAGTTAGACAATGTTCCCTTATTTGCTGATATCACATATTGTGGCAGAATAGGAAGCCAGCCCGGGTCTGTTTGCTGTTTTTCTCCCAGCCTGGTTTTAAAATTCCATTGTCTAAATCTTTGTTGCCAGTGTGTGAAAGTGTAGTTGACTTTTTCATATTGATCTTGCATCTGGTGACCTTGTTAATACACTTATTAATTTTAACAGTTTCCCCGTTGATTCTTTTGAATCTTCTACATACATAATTGTGCCATCTCTGAATTTTAAAAAAAATTAATAAATTCTATCTGGTGCTCTCTACCAGGACTCGAGTCTCCTGGTTTATTGTAAAACAGAAAATGCCTTCAAGGGAAAAGCCAAGGTAGAAGTGAAGTCCAGGTATCACAGCCCCTCAAATCCTGCCTGAGTTACACGCTCTCCAAATATTTTCAATAGTTTTTCAATGTACATGGTACATCTTTAAAAAAAATATATTTTTTTCTTTATTGATTTTTGAGAGAGAGAGAGAGAGAGAAACATCGATGAGAGAGAACATCAATAGGCCACCTCCTGCATGCCTCCCACTGGGGATCGGGCCCACAACCTGGGCATGTGCCCTGACCGGGAATCGAACCAGCGCCCTCTTGGTGCATGGGTCGACGCCCAACCACTGAGCCACAGCGGCTGGGCCGTTGCACATCTTTCACAGTTGTTTTCAGGAGGAGAATTCGTCCGATCTTGGCTCTTCCATCATGGCTGGACCGGAAGTGCAGCCTGCATTCCCTTGCTTGTAAACTTTATTTTCCACTCCCATGTTCATAGGATTCATTATTTACCCGTAAGGCTTAGTGTTGCCCAAGAACTGCATAAAGGTTGACTGCTTTTCATTAATTTATTGTTTCACGGGAATCCTTCTGCTTTGCAGTTTGGGCTCTTCACTTGGTTCCACCAGCTACTATTCCATTTGTTTTGGTCATAAGTCCATGAAAAGAGCCACAACTCTCTCATAGTTGCATCATTAAAACTGATATCTCCCTGCCTTTGCCATCCCAGGATGGAGGAACTCTCTGCTGGTGAGAGAACAACCCATTGTTCCCCTGAGTTAACCTCTTTTGTTCTTGTTTTTTTCTCTCCTCACTCGAGGACACTTTTTGCATTTATCTTCAGATAGATTGGAAGGGAGAGAGGGAGGAAGAGAGAGAGAGAAACATCGATGTGAGAGAGACACATTGAGTGGTTGCCACCCACATGACCCCAACTGGGGCCGGGGACAAACTGCAACCGAGGTACGTGCCCTTAGCGGGAACCGAACCCGGGCCTCTCTGGTCCGCGGGCCGATGCTCTAACCGCTGAGCCAAACTGGCCAGGACTATGAGTTAACCTCTTAATCTCCTGCACCTTAGTTTACTCCTCACTCCGGATCACATCAGCAAACAAGCATTCCCTAGTGTCTCTCATCACAAAAGAAACAAAGTCTGCCTTTACCGCATGCCCCCCTCCATTTTTGTTCCCCTTCAAAACGAAACTAATCATGAAAGTTCCCTTCATTCTCTTTCTTCATTTTCTTCCATTTCCTTCTCAACCCTTTCAATCTGCTCCTCCCCAGAACGCCATGGAAACTTCCCTTGTCAAAGCCATTTGTCAAATACTATCATTGCTTCAGTGTTTCACTCAATCCCTCAACCGCATGCAAAACACACTTTCTTCTTTTGACTTCAATGATCACATACGTGCCTGGTTTATGTCCTGTCTCCACATCTTTCTTTCATCCATATATTCTCTAGATGATCTAATCTAACCCTTCGAATTAAGTATCATTGATGTGATAGCGACTCCCAAATATAAACATCTTCAGCTCCGGGTATTCCCGACGGGGTTGTCTATCTAGAGGTTTATTTAACGTGTGCACAGATATCTAAAGCTAATCCAGAAACAATTAGCTCCGTTCCCTCTCTTCAAACCTGTTACTTCTTCGTTTGCCCCAGTATCAGTAAATGGCCCTACCATGTATTCAGTTCACCAAAACCGCGAGGATCATCTGCCACCCCCCCTTCCTTCCACCTGTTTTTCGCCCTCTGTAAGTCCTTTTGGGCTCACCTACAAACGCATTCCAGAAAATCCCACTTCTTTCTGTTTTGCCTGTCACCACTGAAGTCCACGTCCCACCCTCTCTCACCATGACTAGCTCGCTGGCTGGACTCTGGTTCCATGCTTGCCCCCAACAACACGTCCTCCACACGGCACCAAGAATCATCCCTTTGAAATGTGACCGTATCATGTCATTGTCTAAACCCACCAATGGCTGCCCCGTAACAAACTCTAAGCGCTATAATTTGGACACGCTCTGGCCCCCAGCCAACCACAGAGAGCCAGGAAGTACAATCCTACTATGTGCCCAAAAGGTGAGCAGTCCCAATAGCTATCATCACACTATTTTGTTTACACCATGTTTCCCTAGTTATGAAATATAGTGTAGCCTGGCCGGTGTGGCTCAGTGGTTGAGCATCGACCCATGCACCAAGAGGTTGCCAGTTCGATTCCTGGTCAGGGCACATGCCCAGGTTGTGGGCCCGATCCCCAGTGGGGGGCATGCAGGAGGCGGCCAATCGATGTTCTGTCTCATCGATGTTTCTATCTCTCTCTTCCTCTCCCTTTCTCTCTCTCTAAAAATCAATAAAGAAAAAAAAAGAAATATAGTGTAAAGAATGGGGGAGTGTTGTCAGCATCACGGTAGCGTGAGACATTCCTCCTTTTATCCCCCTTTTAAACAACACAATAGACATCCATCCACAAACACAAGTGCCTTTGTGGGCGTCGTGGGATCCAGCACCATACACCGAAGGACCCAGGAGGAATCGCACCTGCCTGTGCGTCCAGCGATAGGCCGTCAGACCTCGGGTTGGGCTGCAGACACAGGGGGCCGTGAACCTGCCCAGACCCATCTCTTGCTGTGGCTGGAGGAAAACAGAGCTGGACAGTGCTGGCCTGCGCAGACACCCATGTGTGAGAGAGAACTTGCAGAGGAACAGCCCTCCTGAGGGGAGATAACAGCATGCCATTTCTAGGGAAATTAAAAAAAAAAAAAAAAGTTTGGTAGCAACAGAAGGAGGTGGTAAGAGAAACTTTCCCAGATCCACCACCCTCCCTGCAAGGAAATCCTGCATCGGGCTGATCTGTCCACGGATGGCAACCTCTCCTTCAGGGGAAAAGGATGGCAGGGAGTACCCAGCTACTCAAGTTGTGTGGAACAAACCCATTTCCCTCAAACAGCATCGAGTTCTGCGGTGGGACCTCCATGATGGGGGAAATCAGGAGAGAGGCAGATGAGGAACACCTTTCCCGCTGATTGCACTCGCAGGAAGTCCACCCAGGAGCTCTGAGAGCCACACCCAGGGACCGCCCTACCAGATCCCTGGGCTCCCCCAGTGCCCCAAGCGCTAACCCACACCTCCCCCAGCCCTGCTGAGACTCCCGTGTGCACCCCAGAGGCAGTGACGAAGGCAAGTTCCTGCACACTCAAAGCGGCCACAGCAAGTCTGCAGGGAGAGGCCACAACCTTGCGTCTAGCGCCACCTGCTGGAAGGTTTCCAGTAGCCAGCCTGGTGACTTGTGCGAACCAGAGAAGACATAAAAGCTTGAGAATCCTGCCACACGAGGAGCAGGAAGAGTGGAGCAGGTGTACCGATACAGAGACCGATAAACCCCAGATAATAACAGCGTCCAACAGAAAGCCACATGTGAAGGCAACTGGTGAAGATTTCAGGCGGTGTCTGCTGCTCCAAATGCGGAAGCAACAATGCAAAACTACAAGGAACGTGACAAACCAAGGACACGTGCCGTCACAGAGAGAAAACAGTGGTTCTCCAATTACCAAGCTCAAAGGCACGGGCTTCTGTGATCTCGTGGAATTCAAAATGGCAGTTTTAAGAAACTCAACAAGTCACAAGAAATCTCTGGAAAACAAGATGTCAAAATCACACACACAAAAAAGAGTAAAATGAAAAATTTCCCCCAAAGATAGAAATTATTAAAAAGAACCAAAGTGAGATTCTGGAGCTGAAGGACTCAGAATGAATGCAGCAGAGAGAATCTGCGGTGAGCAGAGCAAGCAGAAGACACAGACGAAGTGAGTTAGAGGATAGGAATTTTGAAATAGCCCAGTTTGAGGCAAATAAAGAAAAAGGGCCAAAGAAAGCCTACATGACCTATGGGATTCTAGCAAAAGGCCAAATATTAGAATAGCTGGGTTTCCAGAAGGAGGAGAGAGAGAGAAGAGAGCAGAAAGTTATCATCTCGACACCACTATTATGTGTGTGGCTCATTGTTGACCAAAATGTTGTTATTCATGACTGTATTAAGTCAAAGAAAACCAAAACAGTAATTTGAAAAGATAAAAAAGCTGTGGTACATTTACACAACGGAATACTATTCAGCTGTAAAAAGAAGGATCTATTACCCTTTGAGACAGCGTGGAGGGACCTGGAGACTATCATGCAAAACGAAGTAAGCCAGTCAAAGAAAGACAAATATCACATGACCGCACTTATATGTGGAATCTAATGAACAAAATAAACTGATGAATAAAATTGAACCAGAGGCGTGGAAGCAGGGAACAGACTGACGAACCTCGGAGGGAAGGGGGCGGGAGGGCAGGAAGAGATTAACCAAAGAACTTATATGCATCTATGCATTGTCCATGGACACAAACAACAGAGTGGTGAAGGCCTGGGCTGCGGTGGGAACTGGGTGGAGGGGGGCAATGGGGGGAAAGGGGGGGACATCTGTAATACTCTCGACAATACAACTGAAAAAATTCTTGTAAAAAAAAAAAAAGATATATGCACCTCCATGTTTACTGCAGCATTATTTACAGTAGCCAAGACATGGAGACAACCTAAGTGTCCATCAGTGGATGAATGGATAAAGAAGATGTGGTACATGTATACAATAGAATATTATTAAGCCATGATGAAAGAAGGAAACTCTGCCATTTGTGACACGCATGAACCTCTAGGGCATTATGCTAAATGAAATAAGTCAGAGAGAGAAAGACAAATATCATATGATTTCTCTTACATGTGGACTCTAAAGAAGCCAAATTATACAAACAGAGTAGAGTGGTGATTATTGGGGACTGGGAGGATGGGGAAGTTGGGGATATCTTATTTAAGGGTACAAACTGGGAACTAGTAGATAAGTCCTGGCGATCTAATGCACAGTGATTATAGTCAGCAATACTGTATTATAAACTTCAAAGTTGCTAAGAGACAAGATTGTAATTGTTCTCACCACACACACAAAAAAGAGGACAATTATGTAACACAATAGAGGTGTTAGCTAACTCTCCGGTAGTAATCATATTGCAATATATAAGTGTATCAAATCAACATGTATATCTTAAACTTACATAATGTTATATGTCAATAAAAAAAGAATAAACACTACATACACTTAGTAAAGTATGAGGGATAATAAAAAGAAATCCCTGTGTATCCATCACCCAGGTTAAGAAATAAAATAATCCCAAGACCTTAGATGCCCTTCCTTAATGTTCCTCCCTCCCCAAGGAGCTAACCACCACCCTAACTTTTGGGTTAATGATATCCGTGCTTTTATTTATAGTTTTACCATGTAAGTACACATCCTTGTTTAGGTTTGACTTTATAAATAGCCATATGTATTTGGATTTGTTTCTTTCAATAAATGTAGCATTGTATGGTTGATTTATATTGATGAATGTAGCTACTATTTACAGTAGCCAAGATATGGAGACAACCTAAGTGTCCATCATGGATGCGTGGAGAAAGAAGGTATATTTGTTGAGGTATACTTGTGTTGTTTCCAGGTTTAGGCTTTTATAAACAATGTTTCTATGAATCTTCCAGTACATATCTTGTGGGTGTGAAGTTGCTGACTTATAGGATACACGTGTGTTCATCTTTATTAGATAATGTCAAGTGGTTTTAAAATGGTTGTAAACTGTACCCCCAACAGAAGAGCCCCCGTTTTTCCATGTCTTTACCAACATCAAGGTATCACTGTACTTTTTGTTTTTGACAATCTGGTGGATGTATCATGGTCTCATTTTGTTTTTGCATCAATAACTAATGAGGTTGACTGCCTTTACATGTTTTGTTTATTTCTTTAGTTAGGATGATCAGTGCATGCTTGTTACCCCAGCATAATTATAAGGGTCCCCTTTCATTCCCCAACACCTCAGTTTGGACAGTAAATTACGTGGCTCCCTATTCTTAGTGGAGTTTCTCTCTTAACATGGAAATTCCCTTCTTGCTTTTAGGGTTAAGGATGGTACTCATGTGCTCAAGCGGCTCTGAGGGAAGAAGAAAAAATTAGGGTAGACACAAAGGATGGAGTGAAAACAAATGAGAAGGAAATAAGAAACATTAACTCTGATGACTCAGGGGGACCGTTTCTTCCAATGGGTAAAAGCAGATGGACTTGATCAACAGAATCCAGCAGTCAAAGTAGAAGAATTTGTTTACTTATTTCTCAGAAATGACTCAAGTCACATCTGTTATCGGAAAGCTGGTTACAGGGCGTACCGCGGCCACTCACTCCCACTCAGGCTGCAGAATTCCCTTAACAACCGGCCCGTGAACCAAACAGTCCTTTCTCACCTTGAGTCCATTTTGTGAATTCCCTTATTTTTCTTTTTTTTTTTTTAATCCTCACCTGAGGACATTTTTCCATTTTTATTCAGATAGAGTGGGAGGGAGAGAGAGGAAGAGAGAGAGAGAGAAACATCAACGTGAAAGGGACACATCGAGTGGCCGCCTCCCGCACGACCCCAACCAGAGCAGGGGACGAACCACAACCGAGGCATGTGCCCTTGGCCGGAATCGGACCAGACTCACTGGTCCGCAGGCCGACGCTCCAACCGCTGAGCCAAACCGGCCAGGGCTCCCTTATTCTTTCAAGGACTCGGTTATAATGGCACGATCCAGTCACTTCCACACTCAAATAATGCTTAATTCCACCCTCAAAATGGAAATCAATCCATAACATCTTTGTTCTAATTTACATTGAGGGGTACTTTGCACTTAAGATGATTTATAACGTTTATAACGGTTGCAGTCTTCTTCCTCAAAGAAACCTGGAGAAAGCATTTCCCCAGCCAAGGAGATGAAAGCGAACAGACCATCGAGGCTGAGTAGTTCCGACTCACTCAGGAGGGGAAGTGAGCTGAAGCCGCACAACTTGTGAGTTTGCGGGTCAGCCCAGGACACTCCCAGCAGAGGTCTCCCTCTGAATACGTGCCGAGGGGCTGTGTCCAACTCATGCTGGGGACCAAGCGCCCAGCGATCGTCTCGCTCAGTAGTCTTCTGCCATCGAGTCAAATATGAGGTATTTCTACAGTCCAAGTCCATCTCATTTCTAACCATTTGAACAGAAATTCTCCAAGGCAAGCTGGACAAATGTTATGTTCTCCTGTTTAGAAAACTCCCTAACAGCTGGAGGGATGTTTCTTCCAAATCTTCCAAAAATTGAAGTAAATTTCTTTTTTTTTTTAAGTTTTAGTTGTTTCTTGAGTTGTAAGTTACTACTGGACAAAGGTTTATCTCGCACACATTTGGTGACCGTAAATAAGTTTCCTGCAAAACATTCTTATCCACTGTTCACCAGATTAGATCCTGCTCGGCAGGTAAGCCCCCCACTAGGTCTCTAGGAGGTGCCATCATTCCCATTGCCCCCCTCAACTCTTCAGATTGCTAATAATTTATATGTTTTTTTAACTGATTTTTTTTAGAGGAAGAGGTAGAGAGAGAGAGAAACATCAATGAGAGAGAAACATCATCGATTGGCTGCCTACTGCACGCCCCCTGCTGGGTATCAGTCTGCAACCCGGGCATGTGCCCTCACCGGGAATTGAACTGGCAACCTCTGGGTTCACGAGCCAGTGCTCAACCAACCGAGCCACACTGGCTGGGCATAGATTTCTAATAATTTAAATATGGAACAGTCAGTAGCAAGAGAATCGGCGAGTTCGCTTGTTTGGGGCACTCCTTCCCAAATCTGTATGTTGGGAGACACATCAATCAGTGTCAGGAAGACCACATGGCTGGGTCGTCCAATACGGTAGCCACTAGACACATGGCTATTGCCATTTTAATCATGTCACATTTTAAATTCAGGTGCTAGTCTCACTAGCAACATTTCAAGTGCCAAGTGGCCACCTGTGGCTCGAGGCTGCCATACTGGATGGGGCAGACATGAAATACTGTCCCACTGCAGAAGTCCTACTGGACAGTGTCACTTCTCAGTGCCCTGGGGAGCAAGACTTCCCAAGCAGTTCTGGGGTCTGCCTCGTGGGCTGCCCCAGGCTTCCACTTCAAAGAGCAGCCCCTCGTTGGTCCTGCCCCACCACGCAGGGCACTCCTCTTCAGGGCTGAGGGGCCTCGTCTGTGTCCAACCCGGCTCACCTCCACGGGACGCCTCTTCAGATGCAGACGTTCACAGGTGTATTAGAGAATGAAAGCTTTTGGGCACCGACGTTTAGGGCAAGACGACAAGAAAGCCCATCACAAGTGCAACTATGTAGTTGTGTTGGCTTTTTTTTTTTTTAGATCAAGATTTTCTTTTTTCATATTAAAACAAATATATTCACTGTTGACAGTATTACAGCTGTCCCCCATTTTCTCCCCCCCCCCCCACAGGCCGTCGCCACACTTGGCACTTGAAATGTTGCTAGTGAGACTAGCAACTGAATTTAAAATGTTGTCTCTGTCCATGGGCTATGAAGTATACAAATTCTTTGGTTTATCTCTTCTTACCACACCCCCTGCCCCCAACCTGAGATATGTCAGTCTGTTCCATGCATTGGGACTTATTTTGTTGGTCAATTCATTTTGTTCATTAGATTCCACAAGTAAGCGAGATCATGTGATATTTGTCTTCCTCTGACTGGCTTATTTCACTTAGCATAATACTCTCCAGGTCCCTCCATACCATCTCAAAGGGTAAGAGATGCTTCTTTTTGACAGCTGCATAGTATTCCATTGTGTAAATGTACCACAGCTTTTTAATTCTTGATCTATAAGGTCATCCAGCTACCTTGTATCAGCTGGTCTTACAGATGAGCACTGCAGGTTATGGGTAAGCCTGGGGTCATTTCCCACCATGGCCCCACCCTCCAGGCACTTGGCACTCCCAACATGCCCCAGACTCCCCTGATGCTTTCATGTCTCACATCTTTGTTTCGCCTCCCGGCCAAATCCTCTGCATCTGCAGCTGACTTCTCGCTGGATTAGCAGCTCAGTGTGTGTACCTAACAGAGCAGAAAGAAAACTTGCCATTTCTGAAGAAAGAAGTGAAGCAGTAAATGACAGGGCGGAACAAGATTAGACAGGATCAAAAGGCAAAAGCAGGATGCTCACAACAAAGAGCTTTAAAATTACGACCGTAATTGTTCACTCTATAGGAATTTACTGGCTGTCAATGCCCCGTGGGTGGGAACTGTGAGGCGTCTGGATGAATGATGTCTCTTCATTCCTCCCAGCTCTCTGCTGACATCTAGCAAAGCTCAATGTCATCATTCAACACGGACGAACAGCACACTGATGGATTAATTTGCAAGTATTCAACCAGCTCTTCCATTCACAAATTTAGAAATAAGTAAACACACAGTTTGCGTAGAACAAGTGTAAGAACAAGGAGTTAAGTGCAAGGATATCAGTCCGTAGTCACTGTGCTAGCCAGGGTTCTCCGGAGAATCAGCACCAATAGGATGTGTGTGTCCCTGTGTGTGTGTGTTGGGGGAGGGGGTTTAAGGAACAGGCTCATGGGACTGTGGGGGCCAGCAAGTCTGATATCTGCAGGGCAGGCAGGCTGAACATTCTGGTGAGTTGATGGTGTAGTTTGGGTTCAAAGACAATCTGGAGTCAGATTTCCTTCTTTTTCTCTTAAGGCTGTCTACTGATAGGATGAGGCCCACCCACATTAGAGAGGGTAATCTGCTTTACTCAAGTCTATTGATTTGAAAGTTAATCACATCACAAAATACCTTCACAGCAACATCTAGACTGATGTTTGCTCAAACAGCTGGGCAAACACAGCCAAGTGCCCACGTGAAATTAACAAGCAGAGTCACCAAACATCTAATTAGCATGCTGAGTGGGTGTACTTGCCAGGGCTGCCTACAAGTACTACAAACTGGAGATTTAAACAACAGAAATGTTATCTTCTCACAACTCTGGAGGCTGGAAGCCTGAGATCAAGGTGCCAGTTGGGCTGCTTTCTTCGGAGGCGCCCTCCTTGGCTTGTAGATAACTGTCTTCCTTCTGTGCCTGCGTCCTAATCTCCTCTTCTTATAAGGACAGCAGTCATATTGAGCCACCCCAATGGCCTCATTTTAACGTAATTACCTCTTCAAAGACTCTATCTCCTAATAGTCATATTCTGGGGTATTGGGATTTAGGATTCCAACATATTTTTGTGGGGGTGGGGTGGGGTGCACAATTGAGCCCATTACAGTGAAAAAACATGCGACAGCTCAGGGTGGGGGCGGCCCTGCACTGTGTGGAGAAATGTGGAGTTCAGTTTGGTCATTTGCAAGTGATCTGAGGGCATCTGGAAGCAGGTACTCAGTCCATATAAATGGAATCATACAACGGGTGGCCTTTGGTGTCTGCCTTATTTTCCTAGACAGTGTTGTCAAGGTTCATCCACGGTGTATACAACAGTTCTTCACTTCTTTTTATGACTGAATATCACTCCATCGTTTGGCTATACCGCAGTTCTGTATCTTTTCATCAGGTGGTGCCTGGGTGTTTCCACTTTTTGGCTACGTGGATAATGCTGCCATGAATATTCATGTACAATCTTTTCTGAGGATACGTGTTCCATTTCTCTCGTCTACAGACTGCAGAGTGGAGTTTCTGGGTCATATGGCCACTTTATGTTTAACTTTTTGAGGAACTGCCAAACTGTTTTCCAGAGTGGCTGTACCATCTGACATCCCCACCAGCAATGTACCAGCATTCTGAGTACTTATGATCTTCTTTTGACTCTAGCCATCCTAGGGGGTGGCCTTTTGCAATCTCGAAATTAACAGCAATAAGCAGAGACTAACAAACGTTTTTATACTTACCATCCATATCGCAAAAATATTTTTCTTCTGTGACTTTCAGTATTTTAAAATAAAAATAGAACATAACAGATAAAAAGTTCAAGCCCCCTTTCTCCTTCACCACACCCAATCATTATAAAAAATTTGGCATTTATCCTTCTAGACTACATTTTGTTATTATTGATAAATATAAATGTATAACATTCTTTATGTTTTAAGCTTTAAATATATGCTACCATACGGTTATCATTCTGCAATTTGCCTTTTAAAATAAACACTGGCCGGTTTGGTTCAGTGGTTAGAGCACCGGCACGTGGAACAGAGTCCAGGGTTCAATTTAGGTCAAGGGCGCACGTACCTGGGTTGCAGGTTTGATCCCCGACCCTGGTCGGGGTCGTGCAGGAGACAACCAGTCCATGTGTCTCTCTCACATCAGTGTTTCTCTCTCTCTCCCTCCCTCCCTCCTACTTTCTCTAAAAAATCAATGGAAAAATATCCTCAGGTGAGGATTAACAACATCAAAAACTAAAATTAAAAAAATAAAGTTTTTGAAATCTATCCAGTGATGTGCTGGTAAATATTTAACTACCAGCTCTTGTTGGGGGTGGGCAGGGAGATGGTCTGCAGCTCTTGCCAACTTTCATGTTGTAGCCACTTCTCCTCACATGGCTGATCTCAAGCTACAGATGCACCATCAGCCAGCTTGGAAATTCCTGAAATTTTGACAGTCAACTTTTGAGTGGCTGTAGCAAAGCACTACATCTGTGCATTTTGATTTGCAGATCTGGGTTCTGATTTGGTTTTGCATTAAGAAAATTTTTTTCCCTTCATTGATTTTAGAGAAAGAGGAAGGGAGAGGGGGAGAGAGAGATAGAAACATCAATGAGAGAGAACATTGATTGGCCGCCTCCTGCATGCCCCCCACTGGGGATTGGGCCCACAACCTGGGCATGTGTCCTGACCGGGAATTGAACCAGCGACCTCCTGGTGCAGGGGTCGATGCTCAACCACTGAACCACACCGACCAGACTTGTTTTGCATTTTAATATCATAAGACTGTATCACAATGTTTTATCCATTCACCTATTGATGGGCACCTAGATTATTTCTAGATTTTCATTGTCATAAAACAGTGCCACAGCAAACATTCTTCTACATGTCTTTTGGGCATGTGTGCAAGACTTTCTGGGTCATTGGGTATGTTCATCATCTTTACTAGACGTGGACAACTGCTTCCCAAAGTAAGTAGTTGCGCTGGTTCACCCACTCAGCAGTGGTATGTGAGATCCCATTTCCCCACAACCTCGCCAACACTGGTATCATCAGCCAATGATTTTTGCCAATCTAAAGTGTATAATTCCATTGACTTTTTTTTACATAGTTGTCTTTCATCCTGAGACATAGCAAACACTGATACTTAATTATTTATATATTTGTTTTATTTTTTTACATGAACTCTGATATTTATCTCTCATTGATTATCATGAATATAATAGATAATTATAGAGCTTCTAAGTCTAAACCCAAAATTAGGGAATGTGGTTACTCAGCTTCTCTCTGAATTTAAGAGAAATGTATCACTTTAATTTGAGGATTTAGAAACAGAAGCTAAGAGGTGTTCAAGGTTGTATTGATTATTATTGCATTTGGCTGAAAGCAACCAAGAACCACATTAACAGTGGCTTAAATAAGTGTAGTGGATGTTTATTTCAAGCCATAAGAAGTCCTGGGCTGGTAAAGGAGGTAATAGTGCTTCCCTGGACCTGGATCCCCACCACCTTTCTCTGTCACCTTTAGTCTGTAGGCTATTATTATCATGCTCATCACCTCTGGCTGTAAGGTGACTGCTGTAGTGTCAAGCTTCATATCAACACTCAAGGCAGAAAGAAGGAGCAGCGCCTGGTTCAGGAACACTAGAGCTTTCCACATAAATACCTAGAAGACTTTGTTAGCATCATGGACCAGAACTGTCACAGGGCCAGCCTCATGTATTAGGTAAATATTTTTAGTGGGGGATATATATTCTCTCATCCTCTGAACAAAATTGATATTCTGTTAGGATGGGAAAAGAGAAGGGGGGAGATACTTGCCAGAAGAGTTATTTTATGTGGATTTTATATACAGTATTATTATTATTTTTAATCCTTACCTGAGGATATTTTTTCCATTTACCTTCAGATAGAGTAGGAGGGAAGGAGAGAGAGAGAAACATTGATGTGAGACAGACACATCAATTGGTTGCCTCCCACACGAACCCAACCAGGGCTGGGGGTAAACTGCAACCGAGGTACGTGCCCTTGGGTGGAATCGAACCCATGACTCTTTGGTCCACAGGCCGACACTCTAACCACTGAGCCAAATCATCCAGGGCTTACTTTTTTTTTATAGTAGCATAAAATTGGGTGAATGCTGGGAACTTACTCAGAAATTTCTACTATCCAGAAAAATCATAAGACTGTGCTACTGAGCTGTACAGACACCTACTACATAAGGTCACTATATCAAGACTGGAAGACACAGATCTACCTACAACACAGAGACAAACACAGAGAAGCAGCCAAAATGGGGAGACAAAGAATCATGCCCCAAATGAAAGAACAGGAGAAATTTCCAGAAAAAGGACTAAGTAAAATGGAGGCAAGCAATCTACCAGATACAGAGTTCAAAACAATGGTTAGAAGGATTTAGGAGAAGAATGGATGAACTCAGTGAGAACTTAAACAGAGATAGTAAGCATAAAAAAGTACAGAGAAACCATTTAAAACAGAAATGAAGAATACAATATCTGAAATGAAGAATATAATATCTGAAATAAAGACTACAGTATCCAAATTGAAGAATACACTAGAGGGAATCGGCAGCAGAATACATGAAGCAGAGGATCGAATCAGTGATTTGGAAGACAAGGTAGCAGAAAACACCCAATCAGAGCAGCAAAAAGAAAAAAGCATTTTTAAAAATGAGGAACATGAATATGTATAATAAAATGGCAATAAATACATACCTATCAATCATTACTTTAATAAATGGATTAACTGCTCTAATCAAAAGACAGGGTAGCTAAATGGGTAAGAAAACAAGACCCATATATATGCTGTCTACAAGAGACCCACTTCAGATTGAAAGACACACATAGACTGAAAGTAAAGGAATGAAATAAGATTATTTCATGCAAATGAAATGAAAATAAGCAGGAGTAGTGATACTTGTATCAGACAAAATAGACTTTAAAACAAAGGCTATAATAAGAGACAAAGAAAGACATTACATAATGATGAATGGATCAACACAACAAGAGGCTATAACCCTTGTAAACGTTTATGCACCCAATATAGGAGCACCTAAATACATAAAGCAAATATTGGTGGACATAAAGGGCGAGGTCAAGAGTAATCCAGTCATAGTAAAAGACTTGAACACCTCATTGACATCAATGGACAGATCTTCTAGACAGAAAATCAACAAGGAAACAGCAGCCTTAAATAACACACTAGACCAGATGGATTTAATTGATGTTTTCAAAGCATTTCACCTCAAAGCAATAAATATATATATATATTCTTTTCAAGTGCACATGGAACACTTTCCAGGGTAGACCTGTTAGGCTACAAAACAAGTCTCAGTAAATTTAAGCAGACTGAAATCATGCCAAGCATCTTCTCCAACCACAGTAGTAATAAGACTAGAAATCAATCACAAGAAAAAAACTGAAAAGCACACAAACTCATGCAGGAAAACATAGGTACAGAGTTTTCACATTTCATTGCCTTGTCATTGTTTTGTTCATTTTACACTACTCATTACATATCTAGGTTTCATTTCTTTGTCCCTTTTTACTAATTCAAAAAGAATTAAAAATGTTAAAGCCAACAAATATTTAACTAGGCACCTGCTATTTAATGATGAGTTTTCCACACATGTCTCATGCCATAAGAGCGCAGAACACTTTATAAGTATAGGCTGCAGGGACTGGGAGAGAAGCACATGGGACTTAAACAAACTAATGTGTCATTTACTGTTTTGTGTTTGTAGAACAAACTGCTTTTAGCGTCACATATTATTAATATAACTCATGGATTCTTTTTTGCAAAGTTGAAGACACTTAGCAATATGTGCGGGCAGGACCAAGGGTGTGGTGCCTTAACGGAAAGATGAGTCATGGGAATGTTGTAAACTAAACAGGAAAGAGGATATTTGGATGTGACAGTAGCACATACATTAGATTCCACGGCAATTAGACTATTCCATAAAAGAACCATCTGATTTTGGAACTTCCAAAAAGAATTAAAAGGGAGGATTTGAAGGATATCTGGAAGAAAGCACCTAGGCACTGAACTAATAGTAATTAATTAATAGTCCTAAGCTATAGAATGTAATCATTGATCTGTCCTCAAGAACACCATTATGGAGGTTGCACCTGCCGTGTATTCCCATTGGGACATAACGAAGGTGGGTGTGCATATGTGTGTCCCTGTCACTTTGTAGTATTTGTTTCAATTTTATGCATTCTTCAAGTATACACCAGAGGAGCAGTTAGTCATCCTATTATCAAGTGTTTCATCGAACATTTTATACTACCAGGGGAAGGATTTTTCTTCTAACTTTGCTGGATTCTAAACTTTTTGAAATAAGAAAAACAAAACCTTGAATGATATGCCCTTTGATCAAAGACAACACAGTGTGTGCGTGAAGCTTCCCTCATATACAGGCAAACCTCGGTTCTCAAATGTCTCCCATCTCGAACAATTCAGTTCTCAGCCAAATTGTTCATGGGAAAATGTCTTGGTTGTCGAACAAAACTTAGTTTCTCGACCTGACAACACTTTCATGCCGATACCTATATGACCAGTCATGCACCTCGCATTGTCAGCATCTCAAGAAATTGTGCTGTGAATATTTTTGTGGTTTTTCGCTTTTGTTGCTGCTCATTATTATTAAATACATACAGTAAGTCACCATGGGTCCTAAGACGGTTAGTGATAGCAGCGAAGTGAACAGGAAAGTTGTGAGAACAATGATAGAGCTTAAGAAAGAAATATTTGGAAAGTATGATAGAGGTATTCGCTTATCTGATCTGGCTACCGAGTACAGCATGGTGAAATTGACAATTAGCACAATTTTAAAACATAAACAGGCTGTCAAAAGTGCTGATATTATCCTGGCCAGTTTGGCTCAGTGGCTAGAGCATTGGCCTGTGGACCCGAAGGGTTGCAGGTTCGATCCCCAGGCCCAGGGGAGGCAACCAATTGATCTCTCTCTCACACATCAATGTTTCTCTCTTCTTGCTCTCTCTCTCTCCCCCTCCCTCCCTCCTTCCCACTCAATCTAAAAATCCTCAGGTGAGGATTAACAACAACAAAGAGTGCTGATATTGCTAAGGGTGTGGAAGTGCTCACAAAACAATTTGTTGAATTTTCATTTACATTTCATGTCCTTTTTGTTTTTAAAGTGTTTCTAGATTAAACAGTATATTAAACATGTACTGTATATAAGAAAGGTTGAAACGGAATCATATGGGGGTCTAGAACGGATTAATTCAATTTACCTGATTTTTAATGGGAAAAAATGATTCGGTTTTTGAACAAATTCCTTCTTGAACATCCTTCTGGCACGAATTAAGTTTGAGAACCGAGGTGTGACTGTACCTCTTTGGGAACGCATGGATCATGGGACGTGAGGTACAGAGCATCAGCAGGAAAGGTGTCCTTCGCCACGCCGTGCAGGCACCCACGTCTGTGCAGGTGTCCTTGCGAAAGGGAGCCAGAGAGCAACGCTGGTCCGCACCAGGCCGCGGCGAGGATGGACCGAAGCAGTCTCCAGCTCACACGTGGCACACAGGGATACTGAACGCATGCTAGCTCCTTGCCCTGCTTGCCCTCCCTGCATCCTTCGTTTGTCTGTACGTGCACAGGTTTAGCTTTTCCCTTAGAAGAGCATTGGGAGGGGCACAGGAATGGTTCCGGGACTAGGAGATCTTCCTCCAGGGCCCTTGAGGTCCGTCTCCTGCCTTCTTTATCTTGTAGGAGCTCTTGGACATGTGGGTTAACACAGCTAAGAGATACCATGACTCTTCTCATTTCACAGAGTAGCAGACACCAAAAATCAACATGGGGAAAGCACTTCCCTTCAAAGTAAAAAAGACAGTTAATGGGATAAGTTCATATTGAGACACGTGGTTGTAAATCTAGGTCCTGGATCAGGCACCACCTGAAGAGAGTGGGGTACCTATCGTGGCATGGAGTTGGGGGTCCTAGGGTCTTTTCTCTGGCTAACCTGAGCATTGGCTTGAAGGCCATTAGAGTGGAGAAAGAAGGACAATTTTTTTTAAGAGACTATTTATTTAGAGAAGTTTTAGATTTACAGAAAAATTGAGAGGAATGTTCAGAGGTGTCCCATAACCCCCCTGACCTCACACACGCGTGGCCTCTTGTTCTCCACCAACAGAGTGGTGTATTTGTTACAGTTGATGAACCCACACTGATACACCATGAGCACACAACGTCCAGAGTTTCCATTAGTGTTCACTCTTGGTGCTGGACATTCCATCAGTTTGGACAAATGTATAATGACATGTATGCACCATTACATGTCCTCCAGAGTAATTTCACCGCCCTAAAAATCCCCTGCGCTCCACCTAGTCATCCCTCCCTCCCCACTAGCCTTTGGCAACCACTGATCTTTTTAGTGTCTCTGTAGTTTTGCCTTTTCCAGAATGTCATATAGTTGGAATCACACAGTATTTGGCCTTTTCAGATTAGTTTCTTTTGCTAATAGGTATTTAAGTTTCCTCCATTACTTTTCATGACTTGGTAGCTATTTTTTTAGTGCTGAATAATATTCCATTGTCTGTATGTACCACAGTTTACTTATTTACTCACCGACTGAAAGACATCTTGGTTGCTTCCAAACATGGGCAATTATGAATAAAGCCACTATAAACATTTTGTGTGGGTTTTTGTGTGGACATAACTTGTCAACTCCTTTGTGTAAATACCAAGGAGTTCAATTAGTGGATCATATGGTAGGAGTATGTTTAGTTTTGTTAGAAACTGCCAAACTGTCTTCCCGAGTATCCGTACTATTTTGCACTCTGCCAGCAACGAATGCAATCCTGCTGCTCCATGCCCTCGGCAGCATCTGGTGGTGTCAGTGTTCTGGATCTGGGCCATCCTCACAGGTGCACAGTGGTAGCTTGTTGTTGTTCAGAAGGGGAATTCTTCAGGTAAAGATTCTCCTTATTTTGCTCCTACAGAGCAGATCTACTTCAGGCCCCATGGCATCGCTTGGCTCTGACCATGGTGCTGAATCATCCGCTCTTGAAAATTCAACCCTTAGAGTGAATGGCAGGAGACTCAAACTCTCAAAGCTGTGGGGTGTGTTAAAAGTGACACGGAGAAGACTGTTTGCCCATCCTTCCATCCATAATTCCACTAACCGTGTATTTAAGCTATAGACTGTATCTGCTCCTTTGAGCTCGTTTTGAGGAATAAGATTTGGGGAGAATTTCTCACTAAAATTTAAAGATCAGGATGCTCTCAGTTCCCAAATCCCATCTCAGATGAGAAGGTTTTCAGATAGGCAGAAAACCAACTGGCACCAAAGTTAATTGAATGTGGGTCAAGCACAATATTTCCCCCTCAATTTCTAAGAAATCATAATAGCTATGCCATAGGTCCTAAGGCAATGACCACAAAGAGGCCTCGACATCTCAGAGTGGGGGTTCCTGACTTCAGTGAGCTGCCTTGCTGCTGACATCCAGCAAATTTGTGCTTAATAAAGCTTCATCATGGGTCAATCCTCTAAACACAGGGCAAACCTGTGTGTGGGAAATAGCACCTTCCATGCCAGCTCAACACAGAGTGCCTACACCGCGCTAGGCACGAGCTGGAAACGTGAATGGAGCTGACATCACACAGCTCACAGTCTGTTACTGAGAAGGTCGTGAATACGGGCAGCTCAGAGGTGAGGCAGAATGCATGTGCTGTGTGCGTCCACAGAGATGCCATGTGTTAGAAGAACTGTGACAGGACAGTGATCTATTCTGATCGGGAACCTAAACAGAAAGAGTTCTCCAGAGTCCTGAACTCTGATCTTGACCTTCCACCCACCTTCCATGTCAAGGTAGGGGCACACACATCTGAACTGATGAAGTCTGGTCAGCTGTGACAGCTGGATTCCACTTTGGTGTGAGACCGTGGTCATGATTCTTGGGACTCCTGCTTGCTGGGAGCTTCGGTGGACTGAGTTTTTCCTGAGTAACGCAACGCAGTGAGAGGGCAGCCCAGGCAGGTTGGGGCAGGTGGAGTTTAACCTGTTCCACACACAGACTGTAGCTCCACCCACCCTCTGCGCCCGGAAAAGGCAGAGATCAGTGTGCGGAGGTGCTGCAACAAAGGACACACAGGGATGTGTTCAGGAAGGACGGACCTTACCATCAGCCTTCCCTCGGCTGCCTTGAGAGGAAACTGGCCGGCAACAGGATCAGAGAGTCTTCCATCTGAACATCAGGGTTTCCCCCTCGGATCCCTCTCTCAGAACTTAAAAAAGTACTTCAGAAAGTTGTGGTATGCTGGGACAGCAACTTTGTCTAGGACAGCGGTTCTCAACCTGTGGGTTGCGGCTCCTTTGGGGGTCGAACGACCCTTTCACAGGAGTTGCCTAAGACCATCGGAAAACACATATTTCCGATGGTCTTAGGAACCCAGACACCGCTCCTCTCTCCGTCTCCAGGCGGGTCTGCCCACATGCAGATACGCCCACATACAACATGAGGAACTGTATTGAAGGGTCGGGCATTAGGAAGGTTGAGAACCACTGCTCTAGGAGAACAGCATGGAAGGATGGCACCTGCAATCAGTTTACCAATATCTTCAGGTGGAAATGCCTGAGGCGCACAGTTCTGAGCATGTTACAGGGAAGCCCCCCACCCCCACCCACCATGCCAGATATTGTCTGGAATGTAGTAGGTGCTCAATAAATCTCTGTTCAACCAAACTACTGCTGAGATGCCAACGGAACAGGGGAGAGCTGCTGCCCAGGGCCTGTGCTGTACTGCGAGGCAGAGAGGAACTGCTGGCAGGTCCTGGTTCTTCGGACGCTCCTACCCCTCAGCAGACCACAGTCCTCACGTTCCACACCAAGGAACCCCGCTTCCGGGACGAGAGGCGTGAGCTCAGGAAGGGCTCACCCGGAGACCTCGCATCTAGCCCATCTCAGCGGGCCACATCACATGTCCACAGCCCCTCTTTTTCTCTGTGAACACGGCCACTTTTACTTTCAGGACATCTCAGTGAGGAACTAACTGTTACCGACCCTGGCTTCTAGATAGGAAAACGAGGCTAGCGTTTTTTTCATACACAGTGTGAATCAGGACCCTTTCCAAGGTCATTTTAAAGTCACTCACAGGCCATGGCCAGATGGCTCCGTTGGTTGGAGCACTGTCCCATACGCCAAAAGGTTGAGGGTTTGAATCCCAGCAGGGCACATACCTAGGTTGCGGGTTCAATCCCCAGTCAGGGTGTGTGCTAGAGGCAACCGACAGATGTTTCTCTCTCACGTCCATGTTTCTCTCTCTCTAAAAATCAATAAAAAACATATCATTTGGTGAGGATTTAAAAAAATATATATGCAAAGTCATTCGCCGGCAGGGTCCCCCCGAGAATCTCATGTCTGTTCATTTACATTTCTCCCAGCCTTTGACCCACTCCTGTTTTTTTTCTTCTCTTCGTTGTTTTGTTTATGCAGGAAGTTAGTGAGCTGGGATTAGAACATGGCTCTGTGTACCATCCACACCTCATTCCTTTGTCCTTGTTCTCCTGCCTGCCCTTGACCTTCCCCTCTGGCATGTACAGTCACAGGAAGGAAGCCTGAAGGGAGAGGCAGCTGTTTTGACAGAGCAAAAATGCCTCCTACCAAAGTATACCCAAGGGCTGTGCTTCTCTCCAAGACCAGTTCTGACAGCTCAGAAGGCCGGCGCCCAGCTGGCACACTCCAGCACTTGCCCTGTCGCCTCCTGCCACATCAAGCCGTTGGCACAGCACTGGCTACTCAGCCTCTGCCAGGCTGGCACCATCTCTGCCCAACCCACAGCAGGTGGTGGCCAACATGTTCGGGGCTGACCCCGGTTGGGATCGGGCCATAAGCTTGTGGACAACGTCTCATTTCCACGGAGAAAGGATTTGCAGAAGCAGGAGCATCCTTCTCCCTCCTGCGACTTCTGACGAACGAGCACCCTTCGCCGCAGACCCCGCTCACCTCCCAGGAGGAAGACGTATGTGCCCACTGCCCTCATCTCTTCCTCGGCTTTCAGAAAGTGCTAATCCCGAGACAGCGAGTCTGCATAGTTTGGCCCAAAGCTTCCTGACCGCACCCACATACCAGGGCAGCGCCAGCTCAGGCAGTTATGTATTGTTTCCACGTAGTGGGCACTAAGGCCACCCGGGCGAACAAGCCTTTGCAGGCAGGGTGGCTCCGAGGCACTCGGCTGGGGGTTGTCCCCTGGCCCCGAGAGGCAGAGAGGAAAGGAGTGTGGAGCCCAGAACTTCTCTACACGCAGATCATGGGGATTAAAAATCGATGCGAAAAAATCCTCCAGTGAACTTATTAACAAAACATAATTTCTACTGGGTTCTAAACTCCATTCTCAGAAAAATCAAAACCCAGGGCAATGGGTGCCCCTTCTGCCTGGAGGGTGTAGAGCCGAGCCGATCTGGAGCCTCTTCCCAACCCCACGACCCACGAGGTAGGTACCGAGACAGCAGCTCTCCATTCTGATGCCTCTGCTACCAGCTGTACAACGGGGTAAATACTGTGAAAACCCATTTCAAAGTCTTTTTTGTTGTTGTTATTAATCCTCACCTGAGGATGTTTTTCACTGATTTATTTTAGAGTGGAAGGGGGAGAGAGAGAGAGAAACACTGATGTGAGAGAGACACATCGACTGGCTGCCTCCTGCATGACTCGACTGAGGACGGGGATCAAACCTGCAACCCAGGTACGTGCCCTTGACTGGAATCAAACCCGTGACCCTTCGGTCCTCAGGTGGACACTCTAACCACTGAGCCAAACCAGCCAGAGCTCAAAGTCTCTTTTTAAAAGGAATAATTGGCTGGTGGAGCTACTGCTTTCACTATATGCACTATAAAATCATCAAGCACTGCCCGGCCCGTGTGGCTCCGTGGCTGAGTATCGACCCATGCACTGAGAGGTCGCCGGTTTGATTCCTGGTCAGGGCACATGCCCAGGTTGTGGGCCAAATCCCCAGTGGGGGTGGGGGCATGCAGAAAGCAGCCGATCGATGTTCTCTCTCATCAATGTTTCTCTCTCTCTCTCCCTCTTCCTTCCTCTCTCTCTACAATCAATAAAAAAATAAAAGAAAGAATCAAGCATTACTTTTACTCAGCGGACTCAACTCTCTAAAGAGACTCAAAGCATGCAAAGGAAAGAAGAGAGTGAACATAATCACTAAGGCAAAGGAAGATGGCAGCAAGGTTCCAGGTGTGTGGTATCCATCCACTCAACACTAATCCACGGTGCAGGACACCTGGGCTTCCAAGGAGCCTCAACCAGATACCAAATGAAGACAATTAGCATCAGAGGGCTGACCTTAGTTCACTTCAGGTCGAGATACAACACTGTAACTGTAACGTTGCTCCAATTTCTTGGAGGTAGGTTGGTAGAGAGCCTTCCCTTAACAATTCCCCCTGACCTAGGCAAAACTTGTGTCCTCCTCGTTCCGCTCATCTTTCTCAGCTCATAGAAAAACGTCGTTTGTCAGCCACTTACCTGCAGCCCCCAACCAGTCATCTTGCTCCTTATGCAGACAGCATAGACCGTGCACGGAGTCCCAGGAGCTGTGCGGCCCTCAGGTCCCGACACTGGAAACAGACCAACAATGATGTAGGATTGCTGGGTATGCAGTGATGCCGTATAGACCTAGTCTGTGGCTCAGTGCAGCTTGTTTCCTTGGCACTGTTACTGACAATTCCACGCTGTGAGAGAGCACCACGATGGAGGCCACTGCTCACGGCACTCGGATTATACGCGGTGCCTACTGGCCAGCCTCTGCTTAGACTTCTCACCATGATTCGGTGGCATTTTTCATGGTGAGCAAATGAGAGAGAGCTTCTCTGATGTCTGGTCATTCCTCACTAGCCATGCCGATGGGCCATCCAAGCCACTTATCTTCAAGTCCCCTGACCTCTCCGAACTGAAATCAGACTAACTCTTGGACTCCAGCTCTTTCGGTTTCCTGAAAAATAGTACAATAATTTAAACGATTTCATCAACTCTTAAGAAGGCCAGCCTGAAATGTTATCTTTGAACTCTATTCTATTTAAACCTTACAGCTTTAAGAATCAGAATGTCGCCCTGGCAGTTTGGCTCAGCGGTTAGAACGTTGGCCCGCGGACCAGAAAGAATCAGAAAGTGACCTCAGAGATTAAGCCTGGGGTTCTGAACTTCGGGGTTAATGCTCTTGGAGAGTTCATGGAAGGCCTTGGGGGACCTGTGAGCCTTCTAAAACATTACACTCAATTTTGTGTGTATGTGCATGTATTCTATTTTTCTGAGGGAGAAGGGCCACGGCTTTCATTAGAATCTTAAGGACGGACCTTGATGGGACCTGCTTGTTTCTGAGATGACACTGGGCTCCTCAGAAGTACAATGGTGGGATGGCTGGAGTCAGACCTAGTTACCTGACTCTGAGCTCTTTGCACTGTACCCTATGATTTATCTTTAAAATCGTACAGACGTTCATTTAGGCAGGGTGAACCCATGGGCTTGTTGATCGCCCCTTGGATCCCACTGCCAGGATGGGACAGGAGCAAAGCAGTACAGTAAGGACAGAGGGTGGGAGGGGGGACAGCAGCCGGTAACAGCTGCCAACAAAATCGCAGAGGAGGACAGACAGGTGTTAAACAAACAGCACCGCAAAAAAAGTCAAAATCCGAGACCCCAGAACACCAAGCCCACACGCAGTGATTGGACACCTGTGCGGAGCAGTGGGAAGGCCCAGGAGCCGGGGTGCAGGTACCCCCAAAGACAGGGAGTGCAAGGGCTCATTTCCGTCCTGCTCTTCATGGGCTCCACTCCAGCTTGAACTGGAGAAGCTCTGTCCTCAGGGACGTTCGGCACAGCCAGGGGAGGACCGGGTGCCTTGCTCACAAGAGGGTTCCATTTCAACCCTCCGATAATGGGACTTCCAGCCCCTCTCCTCAGTTCAGCTTTCAGGATCTGGCAGCCAGGCTTGTCGGTACCTCTGTGCTGGATTGTGTATGGTCAGTGAACTCAGTGTCACCACCACTGCACCCCGCTAAGGCTGGGGACCCCTCTCCCTGTATGGCTCCAGGTGCCAGTTCGCCAGTGAGAGGAACTTGAATAGGACTAGAGATGCCAAGTGAAGGGAACGTCGTTACTCCTGTGCTCAGGTGTGGCGGGTTCATGGACCTCGGATCCCCCACAGGCTCCCGCGTCACAGCCCCTCTGGTGGGCAGACACTGCGGTTTCCTGGATTTTCCTGTAACCTGCGACTTCTGCTCCAGGGCTGCGGGCTCCATTGTCTTTAGCGACAACTCCACACATTCTCTGCTGCAGCTTTCAAGTCCTCCACTTCCTCCTCCCGCATTTGTGGAACTCCTGAGACTGACATGAAACGCTTTATTCTAGTAAAACTTGTAACTCTGCTTGACTGAGCCTACCTGGTAGAGCCCCGAGCAGGAGACCGAAGCATTCATCGCTGAGGAAGCCAAGCGGACCAAGAGAGAACCCCCCCAAAAACCACCTTATAAATAATGACGCTGGGATTCCTCGGGAAGGAGCTGAGCCCCTTCCAAGCACCCTGTGTCCGTTTTCCACGGCTGCAGTTCCAAAGCATAACAAACTCAGCGGCCTGAAACAACACAGATTCATTCTCTTACCATTCTGCAGGCCAGAAGTCTGACCCAGGTCTGCTGGGGTGAAACCGAAGTGTCCACAGGGCCATTCCCTTCTGGAGGCTCGAGGGGGAGCTTCTGTTTTCTTGCCTTTTCCAGCTTCTAGAAGCTGACTTCATTCCTTGGCTCAGGGCCGTCTTCCTCCATCTTCACAGCCGGTAACACTGTATCTCTCTGACCTTTCTTTCCTACTCAGGGCCCTCTGACACAGCTGGGAGAGCTTCTCCGAATATAAGGACGCCTGTGATTAGATTGATCCCACCTGGATAACTCAGGCCACTCTCCCCATCTTGGGTTTTAACCTGGATCACATGTGCAAAGTCCCTTTTACCACCGAGGTAACATTGACACAGAATCCGGGGGTTAGGATGTGGTCATCTTGAGGGGAGGGGCTTGTCATTATTCTGCCCACTACATGTCCTAAGAGGAGACTCAGCAGCTGATAAGTCCTGCCAACACAGGGAGAGCTTCAGTAGTTTTAAGGCCCATCCTTAAATATAAATGGGTAATTAAGAATCATTAAGTGCCAGACATTTGAGCAATCCTTTCAAAACATAAAGGCAAAACCCCAAATGGAAACCCAAAGAGCCTGGAAGAAACAGAGACGATCCAGGGGCAGAAAACTTGGTGGTGGTGGTGGCGGCGGGGGGACCTATTTAACATCTTCAGCAACATCTGTGAGTCCTCAAAACAGGAAAAAATGCAAATTAAATAGAATAAAGGCAAAAACTCTCAGATATTAAAAATATATTAGCAGAAGAAAGTAGTCCAAGTTCAAAATATGGGTACTGGAAAGGAAAAAATAAGAAAAATCACAGCTTTAGTCCGGGAGGTCCCATGTATGAAAAATAATAGTTCTAGAAAGAAAGAATGGTGAAGAGGGGGAAAGGAAATTACCTAAGAAATAAAAGAGTATTTTCTGTAGTCTACAGACATAGACCTTCAGAATGAAAGGGATATTAAACGTCTGGCCAAATAAATGAGGAAAAAGAGGCCTCTATCACGGTATATAATTATGAAATTTCCACAGCATGAGGAATACACAAAATCACTTAACTTCCAGAGAGTGGGGACAAGGAAGATGGTGGTGGGATAAGTGGATCCTTCTCCCACCTCTTCCCAGAATCTAACTATAATTAGAACTAAATTGGGGAATATTCGCCTTGAAATGACTGCGGGGGACTGGCTGGAGACTTTTAAGCAAGGACAGAAACCACTTTGAGACCTCACCTGTACAACAGCTCACAGAGTAGCTGGAGCTGAGCCTCACAGTTAGCCAGCCTGAGAGGAGATCCCACCACGAACAGGACAGCAACAATCAATACCCAATTACAACAGGAGAGGCCAAATAACCCACAAAAGGGCCGCTCCTGAGCATCCAGCTCAGGAGTTCAAGGAGACTGCACCACTGGGTCCCACAGGACATTTATTGCAAAAGGCCTCCCCACAAAGACTGGAAGTCATAGCAGTTTTATCAAATATATAGAAGCAAACTCAAAGAGACAACAAAAATGGGGAGACAAAGAAACAACACTCAACTTAAAGAAAAGGAAGAGTCTCTAGAAAAAGACCTAAATGAGAGGGACGTAAGCAATTTATCACACATAGAGTTCAGAGTAATGTTTATAAAGATGCTCAAGGAAGTTAGAACTACAAGGAACTTAATGGAACTACAAGAAACATAGCAGGAACTACATCAGCATGAAAAAGGACATAGAGACCATGAATAAGAACCAGGTGGAGCCTAGGACAGTGTGGCTCAGGGTTAGAGCATTAGCCTGCACACCAAAGGGTTACAGGTTTAACTCCCAGTCAAGGCCACGTACCTGGGTTGCAGGTTCAATTCTCTGCCCTGGTTGGGATCCATGTAGGAGGCAACCAATCGATGTGTCTCTCTCATCAGTGTTTCTCTCTCTCTCATTCTGCCCCCCTCCCTCCCTTCCACTCTCTCTAAAAATCAATGGAAAAAATATATCCTCAGGTGAGGATTAACAAAAAAATAAAAAAGATCCAGGTGGAAATAAAGAATACTATATCTGACATCAAGAATACACTGAGTCCTGGCCAGTTTGGCTCAGTGGTTAGAGTGTTGGCCCACAGACCAAAAAGTCATGTGTTTAATTCCGGTCAAGGGCATGTACCTCGGTTGCAGTTCAGTCCCCAGCCCTGGTCAGGGTCATGTGGGAGACAACCAATTGATGTGTCTCTCGCACACTGATGTTTTTTTCTCTCTCTCTCCCCCTTACACTCTATCTGAAGATAAATGGAAAAATCTCCTCAGGTGAGGATTCAAAATATATATATATATTGGAAGGAGGTGGGAGCAGGGAGTAGGGGATCAGAGGGGGAGAAAAAGGGGAACATCTGTAATACTTTCAACAATAATGATAAACAAATACTGTGGGGGGGGCAGGATCAGGAGGAGGGTGTCAGTGGGGAAAAAAGGAGAAACATCTTTAACAAAAACAAAAAAATTCATTAATAAAAATAAATTTAAAAAAATAAATAAGAAAGAATACACTGGAAGGAATTAAAAGCAGGCTTGATGAAGCAGAGGATCAAATCAGTGATTTGGAAGACAAGGTAGAAAAAACACTCAATAGAGTAGCAAAAAGAAAAAAACACTTAAAAAGCATGAGGAGAGTTTAAGGGAATTTGGGACAAAATGAATGAGAACAACATCCACATCATAGGGGTACCAAAGGGATAAGAAAGTGAGCAAGGGATAGAGAAACTTTTTGAAGAAATAATGACAGAAAACTTCCCTAACCTGGTGAAGGAAAAAGTTACACAAGTTTAGAAAGCACCGAGACTCCAAGTCAAGAGGAACAGAAAGAGGCCCACACCAAGACACATCAAAATTAAAATGGCAAACATTAAAAACAAAGAGAGAATCTTAAGAGCAGCAAAAGAGAGACAGTCAGTTACCTACAAGGGAGCTCCCATAAGGCTGTCAATTGATTTCTCAACAGAGACACTACAGGCTAGAAGGGAATGACATGAAGTAATGAAAAACAGGATCTGAAACCAAGACTACTCTATCTAGTAAGGCTATCATGCAAAATTGAAAGCAAAATAAAGAGCTTCCCAGACCAAGAAAAAAAAGGCTAAAGGAGTATATTACCACCAAACCAGCATTGCAAGAAATGCTAAAGGGACTGTTGTAAGAAGAAGAAATAGAGAGAGAGAGAGAGAGGAACACAGGCATAAAGGAAAAAAAATGGCAATAAATAAGTACAGTCATCCCTCATCACTTTGTGCGTCGACTTTCACAGCTTCACTCTATCGGGGATTTTTCCACCGAGATAGCGAGTGAAGCCGCGAAAGTCGAAGCCGAAGTGGCGAAGGATGACTGTATATAAATAAAAAATCCTACTTCGTGGAAATTCTTCCCCCTTTGGTACCCCTATGATGTGGATGTTGTTCTCATTCATTTTATCGTGGTAGAGTCTGGAACTGATTAACTGCAATAAATGAGGGCCAACTGTGCCTATTAATAATAACCTTAAATGTAAATGAACTAAATGCTCCAATCAAAAGACAGTGTAGCTGAATGAATAAGAAAACATGACCCACATATATACTATCTACAAGAGACCCACCTCAGAACAAAAGACTCACACAGGCTCAAAATAAAGGGATGGAAAAAATTTTTCCAAGGAAATGGAAACGAAAAAAATAGTGGGGGTAGCAATACTTATATCTGACAAAATAGACTTCAAAACAAAGGCCATAAAAAGAGACAAAGAAGATCACTACATAATACTAAAAGGATCATTCCAACAAGAGACTATAACCCTGGTAAACATATGCACCCAATATAGGAGCACCTAAATAAATTAAAATACTCCTGGAGGACTATAAGGGAGAGATAGACAGCAATACAGTCATAGTAGGGAACTTTAACACCCTGACATCACTGGATAGATCTTCCAGACAAAAAAATCAACAACGAAAAAGTGACCTAAAACAACACACTAGATCAGAGGGATTTAATTTAAATTTACAGAATATTTTGTCCCAAAGCTGCAGAATATACACTATTCTCAAGTGCACATGGAACATTCTCAAAGATAGACCACGTTAGGACACAAAACAAATCTCTACAAGTTCAAGAAGATTGAAGATAGCATCTTCTTGTATCACAACAGCATGAAGCTAGAAATCAACTACAATAAAAAAACTCAAAAACATTCAAACACATGGAGGCTAAATAGTACATTATTAAACAATAAATGGGTTACCAATGAGATCAAGGAAGAAATAAAAAACTTCCTGGGAACAAATGAAAATGAACACACATCAGCAGAAAATCTATAGGACATAGAGAAAGCAGTCCTGAGAGGTAAGTTCATAGCTTTACAGGCCTATCTCAGGAAACAAGAAAAATCTCAAATAAATGTTATAACCCTACAACTAAAAGAACTAGAAAGAGAACAACAAGAAAAGCCCAGAATAAGTAGAAGGAAGGAAATAATAAAGATTATAGCAGAAATAAATGACATAGAAACTAAAAAAATATATTAAAAAAAATCCAAAAGATCAATGAAACCAAAAGCTGGTTCTTCGAAAAGATATAAACAAGATTGATGAACCTTTAACTAGACTTATCAAGAAACAAAGAGAGAGGACCCAAATAAATAAAAGCAGAAATGAAAGAGGTGAAGTAACAACTGAACCACAGAAATCCAAAGGCTTGTAAGAAAATACTATGAGCATCCGTATGCCAACAAATTGCACAACCTAGGAAAAATGGACAAATTCCTGGAAACATACAATCTCCCAAAACTTAATCAGGAGGAATCAGAAAACCTGAACAGACCAATGACAACTAATGAAAATTGAAAGCAGTAATTAAAAAAACTCCCAGCAAAAATCCTAAACCATATGGATTTACAGGCAAGTTTTACCAAATATTCAAAGAAGAACTAACATCTATCCTCCTCAAACTATTTCAAAAAATTCAAGAAGAGGGAAGACTTCCAAACTCTTTTTACAAGGCTAGCATTATCCTAATTCCAAAACCAGATAAAGACACTACAAAGAGAGAAAATTACAGGTTAATATTCCTGATGAACATAGATGTGAAAATCCTCAACAAGATATTAGCAAATTGGATCCAGCAATACATGAAAAAGATCATACACCATGACCAAGTTGGATTTATTCCGGGGATGCAAAGCTGGTACAATATTTGCAAATCAATAAATGTGATACATCACATAAATAAAATAAAGGATAAAAACCACATGATCATATCAATAAATACAAAAAAAAAGCATTTGACAAAATCCAGCACCAATTTTGTATAAAAACTCTCAGCAAAGTGGTAATAGATGGAACATACTTCAACATAATAAAAACCATATATGACAAACTTACAGCCAACATCATACTCAGTGGGCAAAAACTAAAAGTGTTTCCCCTAAAAACAGGAATAAGACAGGTATGCCCACTTTCACTACTTTTATTTAACATACTACTGGAAGTCTTAGCCACAGCAATCAGACAAGAAGAAAAAATAAAAGGGATCCAAATTGGAAAGGAGGAATTAAAACTGTCATTATTTGCAGATATGATATTGTACATAGAAAACCCTAAAGACTCTACCAAACAAGATACAAAACTAACATTCAGAAATCAATGGCATTTTTATACATCAATAAGGAATGCACAGAAAGAGAAACTATAAAAAAATCCCATTTACCATTGCAAAGAAAGAAATAAGATACCAAGGAATAAACTTAACCAAAGAGGTAAAAGACCTGTACTTGGAAAACTGTAGGACACTGAAAAAAGAAACAGAGGAAGATACAAACAAGTGGAAGCATATACTGTGTTCATGGATTGGAAGAATTAACATCATTGAAATATCCATACTACCCAAAGCAATCTACAGATTCAATGCAATCTCTATTAAAGTACCAATGGCATATTTCACAGATCTAGAACCAATACTCCAAAAGTTTATATGGAACCAAAAAAGACTCCAAATAGCCACAGCAATCTTAAAAAAGAAGTACAAAGTGGGAGGGATCACAATACCAGATAACAAGTTATACTACAAAGCCATCATAATCAAAACAGCTTGGTACTGGCACAAGAACAGGCATATAGATCAATGGAACAGAACAGAGAACCCAGAAATCGACCCAAGACAGTATGTGCAATTAATATTTGAAAAAGGAGGCAAGAGTATACAATGGAGAAAAGGCCATCTCTTTGATTAATGGCGTTGGGAAAATTGGACAGGTAAATGCAAAAAAATGAAACTAGACCATCAATTTACACCATACACAAGAATAAACTCAAAATGGATAAAAGACTTAAATGTAAGTCATGAAACCATAAATATCCTGGAAGAAAATACAGGCAGAAAAATCTCAGACAGCATACGCTACAGAATCTTCACCGATACATCACCTAGGGCAAAAGAAACAAAGGAAAAAATTAATAAATGGGACATCAAACTAAAAAGCTTCTGCACGGCACCAGACTGGTGTGGCTCAGTGGTTGAGTGTCAATCCATGTATCAAGAAGTCGCCAGTTCGATACCCAGTCAGGGCACATACCCAGGTTGTGGGCCCAATCCCCAGTGGGGGGTATGCAAGAGGTGGCCAATCGATGTTCTCTCTCATCAATGTTTCTATCTCTCTCTCTCCCTTTCTCTCTAAAATCAATAAAGAAAAAAATTAAAAAATAAAAAGCTTCTACATGGCTAAAGAAACCAGCATCAAAATGAAAATGGAACCCACTCTATGGGAGAACATATTTGCCAATGACAGATCTGATAAGAGGTTAATTTCCAAAATAAATAAAGAACTCATACAACTCAACAAAAGGAAGACAAATCCGATTAAAAATGGGCAAAGGATCTGAACAGACATCTCTCCAAAGAGGACATACAGATGGCCAAGAAACATGTGAAAAAATGCTCAATGTCACTAATCATCAGAGAGATACAAATTAAAATGACTATGAGGTATCACCTCACACCTGTCAGAATGGCCGCCATCAACAAATCATCAAACAACAAGTGCTGGAGAGGGTGTGGAGAAAAGGGGACTCTAGTACACTGCTGGTGGGAATGCAGACTGGTGCAGCCACTATGGGAAACACTATGGTGTTTCCTCAAAAAATTAAAAATTGAACTGCCATTTGACCCAGTAATCCCACTTCTAGGAATATACTCTAAGAAGCCTGAAACACCAATCAGAAAGAATACATGTACCCCTATGTTCATAGCAGCACTATTTATAATTGCTATGATCTGGAAATAGCCCACATGTCCATCAATAGATGAGTGGATAAAAAAGCTGTGGTACATTTACACAATGGAACACTATGCAGCTGTAAGAAAGAAAGATCTCGTGCCCTTTGAGACGACATGGAGAGACCTGGAGAGTATTATGCTAAGCCAAATAAGCCCATCGGAGAAAGACAAGTACCACATGATCTCACTTATTTGTGGAATATAATGAACAAAATAAGCTGATGAACAAAACAGACCCAGAGACATAGAAAGGAGTGTGGTTCAGAGGGGGGGTGGGGTGGGGAGGGATGAGATAAACCAAAGAACTTATATGCACGGATGCGTAACCAATGGACATAGACAACAATGCTGGGGGGGGGGGGGGAGGGCAGGATCGGGAGGAGGTATCTATGGGGGAAAGGGAGAAACAACTGTAAAAAGATAAATAACAATTGCAAAAATAAAATAAAATAAAAAGGCTACATACTAAAAATAAATCAACAAACAAGCTCTGGCGAGGATGTGGGGAAAGGGGGGCTCTAGCACACTGCTGGTGGGAATGCAGACTGGTGCCGCCATTGTGGAAAGCAATATGGTGCTACCTCAAAAAATTAAAAATGGAACTACCGTTTGACCCAGTGATCCCACTTCTGGGAATACATCCTAAGAATCCCAAACAACAATCAGAAGGAATATGTGCACCCCTATGTTCACAGCAGCATTACTTACAATCGCTAAGATCTGGAAACAATCTAAGTGTCCATCAGTAGATAGTAGATGAGTAAATAAAAAAGCTGTGGTACATTTACACAATGGAATGCGATGTAACTGTAAAAAGAAGGACCTCTTATTCTTTGGGACAGCATGGATGAACCTGGACTCTAAGTGAAATAAGCCAGTCAGAGAAAGACAAATATCACATGATCTCACTTATATGTAGAATCTAATGAACAAACTAAACTGACAAATAAATAGGTCGAGAGGCATGGAAATATGGAACAGACTGACGAATCTCAGAGGAAAGGGGGAGGGGGAAGGGAAGAGAGTAGTCAAAGAATTTATATGCATAGTATGCATAGCCCATGGACACAGACAATATTGTGGGGAAGGCCTGGGGTGGGGTAGGAGCTGGGCCGAGTGGGACGGGGTTGGGGGAGGGGAAATGGGGGACATATGTAATACCCTCAACAATTAAATTAAAAAATAAAAAACTTCCAGAGAAAAGGGGGCAGAAATCAGCATCATATCGGAATTCTCAACAGAAAATAAATGTCCAAGGGGAATTTTTTTCCAAGCAGGAATGCCACAAACAGCCAAATTATCAATAAAATATAAGAGTGAAATGAAAAGTCCCAATTACCTCCCAGGCAGCCTTTCCTAGGAAACCACTGAAGGATGGGCACACACAAAAGTAAGGGCACGATGAGAGTCAAAAGTCAAGCAAGAGCCCTGGCTGGTTTGGCTCAACAGTTAGAGCATCAGCCTACGGACCAAAGGGTCACAGGTTCAATTCCTGGTCAAGGGCATGTATCTGGGTTGCAGGTTCTATCCCTGCCAACTTGGGTTTGTATGGGAGGCAGCCAATCACTGCATCTCTCTTACATTGATATTTCTCTCTCCCTTCCACTGTATCTAAAAAAATCAATGGAAAATATGCTCGGGCGAGGAATAACAACAACAACAAAAGGCAAGCAAGAAAGGTCCTGAGATCCAGGGTGGGGAATCCAACCGGTAGAAAACAGAGGGAATTTCCAGGGCCACAGTGAGGTGAAACCCAGGAAGGTGACGAGGAACCAGGCCCAGATCACCACAGGACGCAGGGCTCAGAGAAAGACGCCACTGCGTGAGTGCGCTGGGTGTGCCAGTGCTCAGACAGATGGTGTCCCAGCTCACAGCTCTGCAGCAAGACTGCGAACTCAGCACACGGAAAATTAAGCGAATAAAAAATGATGAGATTATCAATTTCAGAATTCGAGGAAACTTTATAAGTTAATGTAGCGATGTGGCTATGCTGTCAGCAGTATTTATATATTATCAACACTAATTCTTTGTTAGACCAAAAATTAAATTATGCTACAACTAAAGCGTGAAGGCAAATGTGTGTGTAGGAGTGGTGGTGTTAGAGCCAAATCCTCATATCCCGGAGAAAAAGTAAAAACACAGAGTCAAAATGAACAAACAGCAACACAAGCATTTTATTTATTTATTTTCTAATCCTCACCCGAGGATATTTTTCTATTTATCTTCAGATAGTGGGAGGGAGGGAGGGAGAGAGAGAGAGAGAAACATTGAAGGGAGAGGGACACACCGACTGGTTGCCTCCCACACGACCCCGACCAGGGCCAGGGACCCAACCACAACTGAGGTACGCGCCCTTGACCAGAATCGAATGCACGACTCATTGGTCCGCGGGCCGATGCTCTAACCACTGAGCCAAACCGGCCAGGGTGACACAAGCATTTTAAATGGAAGAAAATAATCAGAAGAAACAGATACACGGGCTGAACGTGGCTGCTGGTGGGTTGCAGGAGTCAGCGCCGTCTGTCAGTCCACGGACAGGTATGACGTTGACAGAGTGCCCGTCAAACTGATGAATGGATAAACCTGTGCGGTGGAGCACGATTCAGCCTTAAAAGCGGGTGAAGTCTGACAGATGCTACCACAGGGGGAACCTTGGAAACACCATGCTAAGTGAAAGCAGCCAGACACAAAAAGCTACATAAACTGATTCCATTTACATGATGTGCCGGGAACAGGCAAACCCCAAAGAAAGCGGAGTCGAGGCTGTCAGGAGCTAAAGGGAGGAGGGGCTGGGAGGGGAGAGGTGTGTCTATTTAATGGCTACAGAGTTTCTTTTGGGGGCAATCAAATGTTCTGGAGTTAGATCCTGCTGATGGGTGCACAACATCATGAATATACTAAACACCAATGAACCTAAGCTTTAAAATGGTGAGCTTTATGCCATGTAAATTTTACCTCAATAAAGAAAAAAACTTCAGGAACACGATATAATGGATTCTGTCTACATAGTATTCGGATTTAATTTTACTTTTGGCTAAATGAGAGTTGTTTACAAAGTCTCTACAACATTTCTACATTCTCCTGGTTTTAATAAGCACTGGATGATGAATAAAGTGAAAGCCTTCGATGATTTATGTTTTCTGCAGTATCTGAGGGTCGCCGTCATTCTGAGAGAGAAGATTGTATTTTAGGCACGACAGACAGAAATGAATGAGGTACTAACCTCACCATACACTATTAGGAACACGTTATGCATGCCGTTCCTCAGTAAACGTAGCAGCCTGCTTTCTCGTCCTCCGACGCTCATCTCAAAGTAGACGGACGTGCTGAGCACGCAATGAACTCGGAGTTCTTGGAGGCTATGTGCTGTGAGTGAGCTTCTGCTTTTGCTTTTTCCCCAGTTACATGTCATTTCTCTGTCCTTTGGCACCCTCTCCTTCTCCAACATCTTCTATTGTGTTTGTTGTTGTTTGTTCAGTAGTCCATCACTGAAAACGAGGTGAGTCATTCTGGCTACAAGGAACACCCTTCCGAGTCAGGACAAGAAGCAAACCTTGGTCATCAACTCTCAGGCTTCAAGTGTGTGTGTGTGTGTGTGTGTGGTTTACTTGAGTTTTTTTTGGTAGGTCACCAAGATTTTTTTAAAGGATTTTTCCATTGATTTTCAGATAGAGTGGCAGGGAGGGAAGGGGGGTGGGGGGCAGAGAGAAACCTGATGTAAGAGAGACACATCAATTGGTTGCCTCCCGCACGACCCCAACCAGGGCCAGGGATGGAACCTGCCACCCGGTACGTGCCCTTGACCAGGAATCGAACCCGTGACCGTGTGGCCGAGGGCCGACACTCTAACTGCTGAGCCACACTGGCCAGGGCTCTCATCGTTTCTATGTGGAGCCACTCCACTTCCCTCAGTAATTTCACATGAAGGACGTTTTCAGTTAAATTAATGTAATTGTTATTTTTCTAAATAATTATAAACAAGACCCCTAATTAAACACCTTGCTAATCCTTTTTTATCTATGGGTAGATACCCCAAATTTTAGCAAACATGTATCTTTTCTCTCTTTCTGTACACACATACACACACACACACACACACACACACACGAGTTATGAGGTGTGATATCTATTAAGCTATGAAAAATACACACCTTGCTCTGGCCAGTGTGCGTCCGTTGGTTGAGTGTCATCCCGTGCTCCAAAAGCTCGCAGGTTCAATTCCTGGTCAGGGCACATGTCCAGGTTGTGGGCTCGATCCCCAGTGGGGAGTGTGCAGGAGGCATCCAATCGATGTTTCTCACTCACATCGATGTTGCTCTTTTTCTCTAAAAAAATAAAAAAATATATATTTTTAAAAAAACACATGACAGCAATCCTGGAAGAGAAAAAGGACACTGGAAAAACTAGTGAGATGTGAATCAAGTCTGAAATTTAGTCAAGAACGTTCCAGTGTTGGTTTCTCAGTACTGACAAATGTACTATGGTTGTGTAAGATATTAACTATGGACGAAAGTGCATGAGGGATATAAAAGAACTCACTGTACCATCTTTACAACTTTTTTTTTGTAAATCTGAAGTAATTAAAAAAAGAGCTTAGCTAAAAAAATGAGGTACCATAAGCAGGCAGTTTGAATCTATATAGGCACATAAGAGCTGCATTAGTTATCTGTTGCTGCATAAACAAATGGCCCCCAAACTTAGTGACTTGAAACGACACACCGTCATTACGTCACAATCTCCACGGGTCAGGAATCTGGGCACATGTTAACTGGGTCCTCTGACTCAGGGTCTCTCCAGGTGGCACCAAGGTTTTGGCTGGAGCTGCAGTCACCCTGGGGCTCACCGAGGGAGGATTCATTTCCAAGCTCACTCATGTGGCTCTAGGCAGACCTCAGGTCCTCGTGAGCTATTATTGCCTGAAGACATCAGTTCCTTGCCACGGAGCCTCTCCACTGGGCAGTGCCCAACACGGCAGAGATAGCGATAGAGACACACAGAGACAGAGACAGACAGCATGGGAGAATCACAGTCAACGTGTAACCTCTCAGTGACATCCTGTCACCTCTGACGTATCCTATCCGTGAGAAGTCACTCGGCCCAGCCCACACTCAAAGGGAGAGGATTACACAAGGCATGGCACAGTAGGTGGGGACGGGGGGACCACGTCAGAGGCCGCCTGCCAAAGGAACAGAACCATCACTGCACCCACCACAATGGAAGAGCAGCGCGCGGTACCAACAGCGTAGGCACTGGGATCAGGAGGTCTGGGCTCACACTTCTGCATGAAAACTTGGTAGTTATAAATTATTTCACTCTTCTCAGTCTGTGTTCGCATCTGAAAAATGGGAATGATGACCATAATACCTACTTCCCAGGACCACTTGGAAAGTCAGAGTAAAGGTGGTATCTCACGTAAATGCTGAAGCAAGTGTCTGGCACAAAGAGCTCCGTGTTGGCTATTATCATCATCATAATCAAGTCTGTTTATCATCTGATTTAGAATTCAGACTCCCACGTTGATAAGCTGCACAGTCCCAGGCCGGTTACCGTAACTTCTCTGCGTGCATCCCCTCCTCTGCAACGTGGGAAACTACCACCCACCTGGCAGGCCGTTTGGAGGGACGGGCGGTGATCACAGGGTTGACTAAATATTATTAATGGGTTCACTCTGCTTAGCATAAATTTACTGCCTTTCTTAGTTAGGGCATATCTGTTGTGCCTTTCTTTGCTCTTCTCTGAAATGGGGACAATCCTTCAGTAATTATTATTCTCCTTATAGTTTTATGACTCATTAAGCATACCAATTCCTAATTACTTATGCCTACAGAGAAAAAGCATGCATGGAATCATTCATGTTGGAAGACATAAAAACCACTAAAAACCGTTTTAGAACGGGATGGGGCTCTTTGAAGCAGATTTACTTTCTCGTGTGTAACTGAGGTCATCGCTGGGAGTCGTTTCCGTTCCCCAGAGGAAAATGGAGAGGAACTCTGGGCTGGCGGGAAAGTGCCAGCAGCAGCTGGAAGGGACACTCACCACAGACACTGCACGGCGGCCCCGCGCGAGGACAGAGCGGGAGCCCGAGGCACACAGAGGTGCTGCTGTGACCTACTGTCCCTGAGCCCAGGGCTCTCACAGCCAGCACAGGAGACCAGAGAGTGAGCACCCACTGGACACGGAGTGTCCTAGGTTCTGAAGGGGGACAGAGAGGAAAGCGACCCCCGGCGCTCTGAGCCTCAGCGTTGCAGGCAGCGCCAGGCCCGGGACAGACAGCACACCTGAGCCGGGGGTGGAGAGCCGGCTGGAGTTCCCAGGCCCGGGGGGAGGGGGAGAGGGGAGCCCTGGGCAGAGGAAAACGGTACGCAGGCAGGTTCCTGGAGTGTGGGCAGCAGGCGGCTGGGCGGCTCAGGAAACAGGCCCCGAGGTGCGTGTGGCCGGGGAATCCCGAAGGACGGAGAAGGGAGAGCCCTGCGTGTGTTCTAGAAAGAATCGGTGGCAAAGCAAAAGCTGGGCTGACAGTGAGGGGTGGGGCCAGAAAGGCACCTAGGAGGCGGATGAGGGTACAGAGAGAGGGGACTTTGAGGAGCGAGGTAAAGAACAGCGACAAGGCTGGGTGAGCGTGACCGTGGCGGGGGTCGGGAGGAGGAAAGGTCACACCATTTAAGGGGTCGGCTTTAACCAGGGGCAGAGCGGGGAGAACGGGCTTCGTGGGAAAGGTCACAGTATGGTTTTGGCACATTACATTGGGACACGTTTAACCAGCAGGCGACGCTATCCAGGAGCCACTGCAAACACAGAAACAAAGGTTTTGGAGACACTGCCGCCGTCAGAGTGCGGGGACGAGCCGTGGCAGAGTGTCTGGAAGCAGGGGAGTGAGAGTCCTCAGGGAAACAGCAGGTGACACAGCAGAAGACAGACTTTTGGGGAAATGACCACAGGACAGAAAAAGAGAACTAATCCTAATTCTTGTTTGGTTGGCACGGAAGACAGACTGTGTTGGCGACAAATTCCGAGGCTGAGCCCGGAGGTGGGAAGGGCTTTTCCAGATGAACTCGGAGGAGGGCAGGAGGGCAGGAGGGCAGGAGTGGGTGTGCAAGGGGCAGGGCGTGGAGGCCTGGCCTGGTTGAGCAGGGCAGGGATCACTGACGGTCAGGCTGTGTAGCCGCTGGGCCAGAGAGAACATGGGAGGACACGCCTGGAATTCCAGCAGGTGCCCCTTCTGTTCTCCAGGATGTCGCAGGAGACAGTGGGTGGCAGCAGCAGGCTGACCTTTGGCTAAATCAGTTCCTGTGGGCAGAGGCAGCATTACGACCCCTGGGAGACAGAGCGGTCGAGACAGCTCTCTCCAGCCTTCCCACCCCCTTGCGTGGACCTGGAAAACTCAGTGCTGTCTTCAATGAACAACTTCCCTTCCACAGTAATATAGATAATAGTTTAAGTATAATCTCCTGTTCTCTTCACCTTGTTTTCTCAACTGAGCCGAAACATATTAACTTGGTCCTGTCCTGGACACAGAAACCTGGCTCTCTGGATCAGTTCCCCTCGTTTGCCTTGACAGACTGAACGAGCCCTCAAGCCCGGCACTGCCTTACAGAAAATGAGCTGGTTACACGCGCGAGCCCCAGGGCCAGGCACGTGTGTTCGCAGATGAGGCCGCGGGGCATCTCACATGAGCAGCAGCCTCCGCTGCCCGTTCCTTTCAGATGATCCGAGACAGTCACCGAGTTGACCCATTTTTCCTGTGTATCTATCATCAAAACAAAAATCCCCATACATTCTGTGGAATATAACCAATCACGATTGTCCATAGTTAACCATTTATTAGCATCATCAACACATGTAATTCAACACAATGAAACGACTGAAAAAAGAAAAATCACCTTGGTAGGTCTGCTTTCTTGCTTCCTATCCGTGGTCCCCAAGGTCGCCAATGTATATTCTCTAGTTAATCAGCGGCACGGTGCTCTTCCCCCATCATTATAACCGATTTCAGATGGTGCTAGAAAATTGTATTGACTCTGAACACCAAAAGAAATCAGTCATCCTCTAAGGGGTCACGGGAGGCGGCGAGGGTGGCAGGACCCAAGGATGAATAAATCTGCCACAACTCAGCCCTCTAACCTGCGCTCGATGGAGCGTGTATCCCAGGGAAAGTACTATGGAAGGTTTACACACAAGTGAGTGTGAGGGGCTAACGAGACGTCCCGCATACTAAGTCGTCACATGTAGCCGCTGAACTGGCTCCGACGTCGGCAGGTGCCCACAGCCGCCTGCCTCTGCTTCGGGGCTGCGGCCCCTCCTCCCGCTGGCGGTGCAGATGGTCTTCCCCAAGAACACTGATTTCAAATGGTGCTAGACAATCACTATTTAAATCTAAACCACCATATGAAACCAGCTTCCTGAAGAAGCTTTAGGATCGGGTGTTTTTCCCTTCGGAATGCAATAAACTAAGACAACCTAGAAAGGAAAACATTAAAACTGTTGTGAGCTCTTCACCTGTGGTCTAAATAGAGCTTCAGCAAATCTCACACTGGCAGACGCTGACCTCAGCAGACCCGGGGCGGGCGCCCGTGACTCTCCCTGTTCTGCAGCTGCCCAGACCAAGGCCCGCTCATCGCCTGGAGGCAACGGCACACATCGGCCTCTTCACTCCTGGGGCAGCCAAGGGAAGTCACTCACGTGGGTGAAGGAGCCAGAGCTCATCCGGGGGTCAAACACCGGGTGCAGGCGCAGGGTGCCGGGAGAGTGGTGCCGAGAACCTCCAGCCCGCTCGGAGCTGCACAGAGTGAGCAGGTGTTCCGGCAGGAGAGGAATAAAAACTCTCCTCAACTCCTCTTTCACTCAGAGAAAACCGTGTTTGGTTCAAAGGAGTACTATGATTCAGGGTTGAGGAGGACACCGGGATAGCTCGGAGGCAAAGGAGCCCACTGACGCCAGTGAGAGCTTCACTGGCGGAGGTCGTGAAGAGGTTTCCCAGACGGAGGTCAGCCCTCAGATGGCACCTGCGGGTAAGGATCGCTCCCCCCCCCCAGTCCGAGGGCTCTGTGCAGTCAGTTCTCCTCCACAGGCAGTTCGGGCTGGTTCTCTCCTTCCACTGCAGCTCTCAGCACCGCCTTACAGCCGCCTGCTGTCATTCCCCGAACGTCCGAGGGATCCCAGAACGAGTGAAGGTGTCCGGGCCGCCTTACCAAAGGGATGAGTGTTCTTTTTAAAACTGTTATGAACAATCTTAGATATACCTTCAATGTAAACGATAGTAAAGTGAAATCTTAAATTCATACCTAAACTCAACAATTGTTCATTTTCGCCCATTGCTTTGGCTGTGTAATTATATACAAGATACGTTTGGTTTCTTCGCTGAATCATTTGAAAGTAAACAGACAACCATCCTGACACTCTACTCCTACCTTCTTGAGCATATCTAAAAAAAATGAGGCCATCCTAAAAAATGCCATTTCTCAAAAAAAAAAAAAAAATCTTTTATAGTTTTTTGTTTGCAAACCCAGATCCCATCAAGGATTAAAGACTCTCTGGTCTCTTTCCATCTAAAACTCTCCCCCTGCCTACTTTGTTTTATCATGACAGCATCGCCCTGTGAAGATGGGTTCTAATCCTGGCTGTCCCCTTCGCTCGGTCTGTTCTCTTGGCCTAAATACATTACCAAGCTTTAGTGTCCCCTTTGCCTCTCCTCGACATCATCCTCACTCGCAGGGCAGCTCTGAGTATGGGAGGAGCATCCCACCACAAGGTCCTGCGGTTGATGTAAGTGGGTCAGAGGATGCTGGTGAGCCAGGAGGGCGGGCTGTTCAGCTGGTCTGAGGAGTGCTGCTGAGCCCGGCCGGCCATCGCTCCATGAGGTCCCAGCACACTCGTCCCTCGTGGTGGGGAAGCGCCCACTGCACAGTTCTGCTGCGGCCAGGCCAGCCTTTCATCTCCGAACCAGGGGACAGCCCTGGCCGGCTTGGCTTAGCGGTTAGAAATCAGCCCGTGGACTAAACAGTCATGGGTTTGATTCCGGTCAAGGGCACGTGCCTTGGTTCGATGCCCAGCCCTGGTGGGGTCACGCGAGAGGCATCCAATCTCAGTGTCTCTCTCATATTGATGTTTCCTCTGTCTCTCCCTCCTTCCCTCCCACTCTATCTGAAAATCAATGGAAAGATATCCTTGGGGGAGGATTAAAAAATAAATAAACAAATAAATAAATAAGGGGACAGAGATGTGTGGCAGTCACTCCGTTGAAGATGCGACAGCTTGTCGCTGCAGAGAAACGCACACTCGCGAGCTGACGGGCGCTGACTGTTTCACAGTTAGTGCAGGCACTCGGATCCGGGACAGCGCGGACAGACGCAGCACGGGCACTCTGATAACCATGCGCTGACCGTGTGACTCACTTCGGGGTCCACTGCACCCTTCCGTGGCCGAGTCTGCAGGATGGAGCCAGAGCATTCTACTCGGTGAAAAAAACCTAAAACCCAGAACAAAAAGGTCTGCTCATTTTTATAAACGACAGGTCACGGCTTTTGCCACTGAGAAGTTTTCTTCCAATGACAGACACTTCAGTTATGAGGAAAAACATTTCCTAAAAGATGGATGTCTTTCTTTGACTGACGCTTGATAAGATCTTATCTCACACATCAAATGTATGTCACACCCACACATGAACCTACCTTCATGTACACACATACCCCTACTACATGTGTCCCTGCTCTGCTCCCTTGGCAGAAACGAGCGGACGTGGCAGGCTGCCTTACCCCGTGAGCGCGCCGCGGAGCAGTCCCCCGGAAGCACGAGGACGGGAATCTTCTTTCGCCTCCACGCCCCTTCACGGGAGCCCAGGCTGACAGGCGTGTTCAGCAGAGGGACCACTGCACACACCTCCCTGCAGCTTTTAAGTTCTTGGGGGGAAACTGAGGGACCCAGTTGTAAGTAACTGTGAAGTGACATTAACAAAATGCACTGAATAGAGACCCTGAGTTTGGGCCTGTTTTCATATCATCTCCTAAAGCAAGAGGCCAGATCTGCACGAGGAAACTGGCTACCAAATTAACAGGAGGAAAAGCACATCGATCACTAGTGGAGAGATGAGCACGTCAGCTGATAAGTTAAGAGGGGCTCGGCATTCTCCTCCCGGGACACGCACAGGAAAACGAGACGAGAGCAAGCGGTACCTGCCGACTGCTGAGTCTCTCAGGGACATTCAGCCATAAGGAGAGACTTCACACAGGAAACACCCGCAGGTCCCCATGTCCCCAGGCCCTCCAACCTCCAACAATCAACTTGATTGCTTTGTGCTTTCAGGCCAGGACACGGTAGGGCTGGATTTCTGTAACTCAGGCTGTTCCTGTTTCAACTACCAACAATATTAAGGTACTGCATCATTTGATAGGAATGTTGTTTTATAACGACTCTTACGCACAGAACACACGCTTAAAATGGTCCAACTCTCCATCTCCAGCATGAAAAGAACCACCTCTGAGGCCAAATCCCTCCTCGTCCCACAAGGACGTGTCTCCATTCCAAAAGCCAGTCTAGGCGGCACCGCCATGCTTCATGCTGCTTTTGACCAAGTTGCCCTTCTTTGTCCTTTTTCTTCCAAATCTGATAGGAAAGTTGGAGCATGAAATATGAATCAATAAACCACAACTCCTGTGTGGCAAAAATCGAACAATGGGAGAGCATTGTTTGCACTGACACGAGATGCCAGCCTGTGCTTGCATGAGCAAACTGGATGCAGACTGCTTCCCTGGGGCTATGAGAATTTCAAAAGGAGATTGCATCCGACGATCACACCTCTTCAGGAACGTGGCTTCACAATGCTACACAATGCTACGGCCATCAGGATGCAACAGTTGTAACCTGGATACTGAGGTCAGACTAAAGAGGCAACAGTTCCTGGGCTGGTGCTGGCTCAGACAGCTGTGCACCCTTCTCTGTGACCTGCGTGCCTTCGGGGAGTGTTCCTCACAGGAAGCAGATGAAGGTGCAGGACCTGCAGCTGTGGCTCAGGTGCAAGTCCCGGCTGAGCTGTTCACTAGCTATGGGATCTTGGGTCATCGTCTGATTTTCTCGAGCCTTGGTATCCTGACCCAGAGACAGGAGATACCAATTCCTATACTGCAGTGTGCTTAGGGTCATATGAAATGCAGTGTATGGAAACGGTCTATAATTTTTAAAGGACTAAACAGGCCCTGGCCGGGTAGCTCGGTTGGTTAGTGTCGTCCTGATACACCAAGGTTGCAGGTTTGATCCCCAGTCAGGGCACATATAAGAAGCAACCAATGAATGCATAAATAAGCGGTACAACAAATCGATGTTTCTCTCTCTCTCTCTCCCTCCCTCCCTTCCTTGCTCTTTCAAAATCAATCAATCAATAAAAATTTAAAGCACTAAACAAACGTTGGTCTTTTTATTGGATGGATCAGAACTCTGTAGTACCTTTTCAGGGTGAAGATCATAGAGAACTGAGAAGCAGATGGGAAGGTGCTCTGAAAACTACTAACAGCTTCCTCTTCGTACCCTGCGCCAGACGCTGTGCTGTGTGCTTCCTACTCATTTTCTCAGCACGCACAACCACGAGCAAGGCTGGCGGTGACCTCCATCTTCCAGGTGAGGGCACAGAGGTTTGCAGAGAGTACATGACTTGCTGTTGGTCACAGAGTTTATGAATGGCAGGTCCAGGATTCAAACCCCGATCTGCCTGACTCCAAGCCCAGGCTTTTAGTCACACTCTGCTGCTCAGGGCTTTAAAGATACTCTAACAACTGATCTTCACATGACTTCTGAGCATAAACCGGCCCCCAGGGTCAGCGTTTCACCACTAAGCACCAAAACAAACCATTAAAACCAGCTCTGGTTCCGATGAGCAGAAGCAGCGCCGGACAACCCACCAAGAGGAAGGAGAAAACCTGGACATTAGGAGGGCTTTGCTAGCACTAAGAGGACCCTGAGCCACACTTCTGACTTGCATGTGACCTTAAGCAAGTCACACCTTCTCCAAAGCCTTGTTTTCCCACTCATCTTCGGGAGGCTCAAGTCACAGAGCATGGTCACTAGTTAAAAAGATCCCATGGGCGACTCTGACAATGCTAAAATACTGTCTCCGGGGCAGAGCCCAGTGTCTAGCCTCCTGCTCCCTGCTCCGGGACGCCACATGGCGAGACCTCCCGCACAACCTGGGTACGTCAGCCGCCGTCTCGCCTGCAAAATCAGGAAATAACAGTACCTGCCACACAGGGTTGGTGTGAGAATTAAGTAAGACAAGGCGGAGCAACTGGAACTAGAAACAGCACAATGTCAACATCCAGTGAAGGATGGCCATGGGGACAACAGCCCTGTCACTTCTCCCTCAGCACGCTGAGGCAGAGGTGTGGCGCTGAGCCCCGCCACGGCTTATGGACGACGCGCTCCTCACCAGCCCCTCACATTCTGCCAGACGCTGGCCCGTCGCAGAACGGCTAACTGCAGAGGTGTCTGACGAACCCTCAAATCTGAAGATGCCCTCCGGTCTACAAACGGCACCTCCGGCTGAATTCGCCGAAATGAGTGTCTTTAATATTTTCTGCTGCTTCTCAGAAGTCTTCTAAGACTCGAATATGGATCTGCACCCTTGCTTTTAAGCAGGAGTTTGTGCTACGGACTTCTTCTGATATTAAGTTGGGAGCTGAGTGTTTAAGAGAAAAGGAACAGAGATCAAACACTGATGGCCATTCGAAAACAATTTACTGGGGAACCGTCCAGGAACAAAATCAAACAAAACTCCCCCGAGGCTGATTTCCGAGCACAAGCCTCCGCTTACACAGGGGGGAAAGCAATCTGCTAACAGGTATTTTCCAGGCACAGAAATCCTCAGGAGGTGTCTGCTAGGAGATGAGCCCTCAGGAAACCCCCCAGAACGGAGGAAGTAAGAGTCTGTTGTTTTTTCTCATTACTGTACCACTGCCATAAAGAGATGAATTTTTTAAAATGACAAATAAGAAGCACCTTGCCATTCCTGCTTAGGACACAGAGGTTGGGAGAGTTCCCTTACAGCGACGGCACACACACGCCTCCCATGGCGTGTTCTCTGCCCTGTGGGGGCAGCTGCTAAGAATAATCTGTCAATACCAGGCCATGCATTTCACAGATCGAGATTTGATTGGCAAGAAGTCTTGTGAAACAGAACATGGCATAAACGTGTAGCTCCGATCACAGACAACAGGCGTGAAAGCAGCCTGCACAGAAGAGAACGTTCCTATTTTCAAAACTGATTTTGCAACATACTGCTGCAGCAGCACAGACACCGGAAGGCCAGCAGAGGGCAGCACCAGCCTGTAAGTACAACCTCCTCGTACTACCTGGGCAATCAGGTGAGGACAACTGAGAGCTGACACCAGAAGGCACCGTCCACACGAGAGGAGGCCCTGTCACGAGGACTTTGTTTCTGAAAACTGATGGTTCAAGGTAATATTTTATTCTTCCGCACATGGGACCTGCCACAGCCACGGGGAGTGCCTTTGTAACAGCGCCAAGGAGGGTTCCTCACGAGGGGCTTAAATCTCACGAGCTCCCATTTCCCAGGAAGAGGAGGCTGAGTGACTCAACGATGAGACAGTAGAAAACTCTGTCCTGGCAAGTTACCACTTACTGCAATTTCTAAGTGAATGATCACAGCTCCACAGAGGAGCTGAACGTAGCCGGGGCACGGAGCAGGCCACGCTTATCGGCGGATGGGGTGACACGGTCTAGATACGTGACTCAGAACACACGTGCTTCACAGGCATGACCTTTAAGCCAAGTGCGGCCAGATGTGGTCTTCAGTGACGATGCTCACGCCCTTGAAGGTTCTACTGAAACATGGACATAACACGCTGGGGAGACTCTGGAGAGCTGAGACTGACCAGTAAGAGAAAAGCCACAGTCGACAGTGTCTCACAACAGAAAGACATCTAAAAATCCAGCTGAGCAGCGACAGCTGTCAGGGTAACCCTGAGACGTAAACCAACGGGGAGTTATTAAGCAGCACGTGGTTCTGGAGTATTTACACACCACTCAAAACAACCGCGTGTTTCCAAACCGTGGTCGTGAACATTGAGAGGCCCAAAGCCAGACGGGTGCTTCTCCCTCCTGACAGTGACGGAGATGGGCGTCCAATGCCAGGGACGCCACTCTGCTGCTTCCTGGGCGCTTCCCGGTGCTTGGAAAAGTATCTGGAACAGGTCACCTAAGCTGCTGGAAGTCCTCCTTCAACGAGCCTCCTCCCAACGATAAAGCCTAGTCCTGTGGCCTGCTTCCTTCCTCCTTGCTGTCACTGGACGGAGAACTTGGGAGAGCTGTGGCCGCCGCAGCACAGCCCCCACCACTGAGACACGGGGGCACGACTGACAGGTGGGAAATCCGGAGCATAAAAAGGTCTGGTCCAGAAAGCTGTGATGAGTGATGAGGTTTCTCAACTATGAGGATGTCTGACAAGTGCATTTTCAGCTTCCCACTAGCACCCCCGCCTCCCCGTGGGAGCCCCGGAAACCGTGTCGTCGCCCCGATTCTAGTCCAGGTGCAGGACTGCAGGTGTACCAACCCACCTCCAGAGCAGAGCGCGACAGCCAGGGGCACACCTTCCCTGGGGAGTCCTGTGCCTCGGGAGGAGTCCGGGCCGACTCTCAGCAGGGCAGCCCTTTGTCACAGAGGCCCCCAAAGGAGGTCTGCTCAGCTGGTCGGCAGTTGTCCCAGAACCCCCGAGGGCCCAGAAGCAGATTCCTGCCTGGAATCGAAGCGGCCAATAAACAGCTTTTCCTCACGACACCGCTTTCCTGAGTCCCGTGCTTACATGTGCTGCCTTTTTAATGCCAAGTGCTGAGTGACCTCCCACGGAGTGCCCGTGTATACCGGGGACAGAGACAAGCCTACGTGTGGGACCAGAACACCTGGGTTCAGATCTCTCACTTGTCACACAGCCTTGGGCGGCTACTTAACCCTTTGTGAGCTTCAGTTTCTTCATTGTTAACGTGGGAATAATGTTAATTCTCAGAGCTGTGAAACTGTAAGTCACACACGTACAGCACCTGGTACGCAGATGACTCCCATAAATGTTGCCCCCGAACCCCACATTCCCCCGTGAGGGGGCAGCACACCTGCTGTTCGGGATAAAACGTCTGAGGGTTGTGCAGCCAACATGTTAAAACCCGTGTGAAAGGGTGAACTCACGCGGGCCTCGGCACACGGAGCTGCGGGGGCTGCTCCGGGGGGAGAGGAGGGGGCACGAGTCTCGGGTGTCACAACAAGGGGTCGAGGCTGTGGAGTGGCAGACGGGATCTGAAACACTTCCCTCGGTCTGCCCCACCACAGACTCGAGTTCACGAGCGGCAGGAGCCAGACGAGGCTCAGAGGCCCAGAGGGACCGAGGCGGGGAGTCCCGTGCAAGCAGCAGAGACACGGCGCCAGAGCGGGACCAGGGCTCCGAGGACACGCAGGAGCACCGGCCGTGCACCTGTGAGGGGGCCGCACACGCGGACAGTCAGTCGCTGTGCAGAGACACAGTCATTTCTCCGCACTACTGACAAAGACGGACCCACTGAAACGAGTCGATACATACCCACTGCCTGCCTGCTGGAGTCCAGCTCCGAGCCGGGAGCTGCCGGGAAACGTGGCCACGACGTGGCTATGCCTCACGTAACAATGTAACTGTGGGATGAAGTGGGGTACACAGGAGCACATCAAGGGTTCAGGTGTGTCACTCTGGCAGAGAGGACAGCAGTTTAGGGCCAGATGCACTTGGGGCAGGAGGACTCGCTGGCTGTGCGGCTTTGTGGAGGAAGGGGGCCTGAGCTGGGCTCCACAGGGGTGGCCTGGGCAGGTGGCAAAAAAGGGAGGGTGTTAGGGAGGGGGCAGTAACATTGTGTTATATGTAGCAGGGAGGTGTGGATTACTAAAAATGAGAAAAAGCCACTGAATTTGGCAAGAGGAACCTTTGGGAAATTAGATGGCAAGGCAGTTGACTAACAGGATTGCAGAAGGGTGTGTGTGTGTGTGTGTGTGTGTGTGTGTATGTGTGTGCGTGTGTGTGTGCGCGCACTCGTGTATGTATACCCCCTCCACACACACGCAAGGTGAAACTGAGATCAGTGAAGGCAGGAGATGAGAAGCAGCCTGCAGTTTATGAAGAGCCGGAGAAACAGGTGTTTGTTAAGACCTAGGATGTGGGAAGCCACCTGGAGACAGGTGAACAGGCAGGGCACCAGTCCTCATGAGTGTGCGAGCCAGCAGGGGGCCCAGAGGAGTACGCGCACGTCATGACAACAGGACAGATTCCAGGAGAGGGAAATTCTAGAGGCTGTGGGGCCCGCGGGTGAGGCACCGGACTCCGGGGTCAGGGTAAGCATTCCCAAAGGGCCTCCCTTCTCCATCTCAGAGCAGTACGGGCAAGAAGAAACGGGGGTGCGCAGTTCCTTGGGGTTTCCGAGTGCCTTAGGAATAGGGCACACAGGCATCCATGTGACTGAGATGGACAGAGGAGATGCAGTGACACCCTGTGACACGCCCTTCCGCTCAAGGACAGTCCCATTCCCAGGCCCCCACGCCTCCAGAAGGCCCGAGGGGGCCGCGCGTGACGCAGGATGCTGCCCTACACTCACTGGTGGAGAAACACGGCAGGACTGCCACATGCACTGCTCCGACCTGGAGACGTGTCCCGGGGCCGGCGCACAGGAACCCAGCCTGAGCAGGAGGGCGGCCGGGCCCCCACCGCCCACCCTTGCGGGAAGGCTGCCAGCAGGGCAGCACCCAGGAAAGGAACGGCCAAGGCTGGGCGAGGGGGCGGGCGTCCTGGTGCGACGCAAATTAAAACCTGAAGACGAAAACAACACACTTCCTATTCCACTTCCCAGCTTTCTGTGTCATTCTCTGTTAGGAAAATTTTACCCGTGGCTTAAATTTGAAACATTTGCTAGATTATAAAATTTGGAGTACACACAAATATAACAAAGCAGGCACTTTCTGAAAGCGAAGGCGGGTTTAAGGGAGGCCCCCAGCAGCCCCAGGCCGCTCCATCTCACCAGGCACAGCCAAGATGCGCCCACTCTTCTGACACGTGGGGACACGGCCGCCTCCCGGGAGGACACCTGGATGCAGCTCTTAGAGAGGGCAGTGCGGTGACGGTGAACGTTGCTATTTACCTCCGAAACCAGGCTAGCAGGTAAGCACAGGTGACTGTCCTCCACGTGGGCGGGGACCAGGGTAAACGGCACCTGATTATTCCCAGGACTGAGGAACAGTTCAAGATCAGGCTGGAGATGCTTCACTCCATACTTACATTCTCGGGGGAAACGCGCTTTGCAGTAATTGTGCCACCAACGCAGCAAAGCGACAAGACAGCTAGTGACGGGCCCGGGAAGGAGGAGAGCAGGGCTCGGGGCGAATCCTTTCTCAGACGGGCTTTTCCTCCTTAGGCAAAGTACCTCACTTCCTGCACATTGTTGTTCTCAGACCAATAAAGGCAACATCGTTCTCCAGAGGCTGGGAGACAGCTGGCTTGGGCCGTGGTGACCGTGGCCTGTCCTCTGGCCCCGTGGACAGGAGGTGTGGGGTCTGGAGGACCATCACGACTGTGTCGGGTGGGCCCAGCAGGGGTCACAGGCTCACACGTGGGCTTCCAGAGACGTGAGTCCTTTCCCGAGGGCTTCCAGACGCCCTCCAGGCCTCAGCCAGGCAGGAAGAGGGGCGTCACCGGCTGTCCCCACGGCCCTGCCCAACCTGTCACTCTATTACCAAGTGGCACGTTTAAGCTTCTAGAGCATCTTTCAAAGGTTACATTTACTCCGTGCCCAGAGTGCAGCATGTTCGTAGAACATGGCTCGATTCTTCTCCTGGGGGAAGGACTCGAGTTTGTTTTATTAAGAACTCCTGTGGCGCCCTGGCCGGTTCGGCTCAGCGGTTGGAGCATCGGCCTGCAGACCAGACAGTCCCGGGTTTAGTCCCCACTAGGGGCACATACCAAAAAAAAAAAAAAAAAAAAAGAACTCCTGTGGCATCATTCTCATCCAGAAAAAAAAAAAGAAAAAGAGAGAGAGGTGTATCAAATCTCCCATTTTGGTATAGATAGAGATGTTCTTATTCTTATTTCTGCTCGGGAGCTAATGGTCACAACACTGACAAAGGACATTTGGAGGAAGCTACACAAATAACTGGTTTATTTCATTTTGTAAAAATGAGGTTCTCCTTTCTGACCTAAGTAATTTTTTCTTTTTTTCTGGTTAATCTTCACCTGAGGATACTTTTACCATTGATTTTTAGAGAGAGTGGAAGGGAAGGGGGAGAAGGAGGGAAGGAGAGAGAGAGAGAGAGAAACATCAATGTGAGAGACACATCAACTGTCTGCCTCCCACATGCACCCCAACTGAACCGCGGATCAAACCTGCAACCCAGGTATGTGCCCTTGACCAGAATCAAACCCACGACACCCTTCAGTACGCGGGCCAACGCTCTAGCCTCCGAGGCACACCGGCCAGGGCCGAAGTCATTCTCTAAACCTTCCTCAGAGGGCAAGTGGCCTCTCCAGGCTGGGAGGCCAAGGGCACCTTGGAAGGTCCTCCCAAGGTCTGAACACGGGCCTGGGTGGTCAGAGGGCCTGGCTCGGACTGGCCCTCCTCCATCTCTGTGCCGCGGTAGACCAGGGCCCTGGTTCCCTCCGCGTCTCTGGAACGAGCACACCGTGTGTTCCAGTTCTGCCTTTGCTCTGAAATAAGACGATTCTGAAATATGACATGAATTGACAGGCTGCCTTCTGCTCTGGACCTCACCTAAGGAGTTCTAGTCACAGCCCATGTGTGGAAAGTGACCCTGCCAAGAGAGAAACATTCTGAATCATTCAAAACCATTAAGAATGTTGGCTCTGACTTCAGAGGGCAGGATAAACAAACCGTGCCTAGGCGGGAAGGCTCCCTGGATGCCTCTGCCTCTTAACCCCTCCGCGCCCGCCTGCTGCTCGGGGCCTCAGGGCCGCAGCCTCGAAGGCCGTCACGCGGGCACCACGAACGCACCTTCACGAAGGCTGGGCACGCCGGGCGGGCGGCCGAGCGCATCTGTCTTTCCACAGGGTCACCGGGATCAACTTTTCTGAAGCTTCTGTCCAAAAGCAGGTCAGCGCTCCTGCCCTGCACAAGTCCAAAGCAAAAGAACAAAGCTTCCCTCTCTGCAAAGTCCTCTCACCCCAAACTGCACGCCCAGATTCCAGTGAGTCTGACTGGCACGAGTTCGAGAATCAGCTGGCCTGGGACTGCCGAATCCATTTCCAGCCAGCCTTTATGGACCTGAGAGCATAAAAGACGGAGGGCTCGGGACGCGGTCTGGCTTCTCCTAGAACCTGCCTGTTCTTATGCCTCGTGAAAACCAGGGAACGCTCTGACCCTCTATATCCCTGTGTGGCTAACTTTACACATACAGTACTCATGAAAAGTAGACGGGAAGATAAAGGACAGAGCCCAACTTCCGAGTCACAGTTCACAGCATACGTGACAACCGAGAGTTCCCTGGACGTCATGGGAACGACTCCCTGGGCCCAGCGAGGTCACAAGGCGCACGCACACAGCCAGGGCTCGGGACAGTTCTCCCAGGAAACGACTGCGTTGCTGTCTTCAGGGGCACTTCAGCCGTACGGAATTAACGGGGTACCTAATATGTAAAGTAACAAGGAAAAATTAAACTTTTTTTTAAGTTAAAAAATTCCATGCTCGAAAAAGCAAGAGCTGGCCCTGGCCCTGGTTGGGGTCGTGTGGGTGGCGGCCACTCAATGTGTCTCTCTCACATCGATGTTTCTCTCTCTCTCTTCCTCCCTCTCTCCCTCCCACTCTGTCTGAAGATAAATGCAAAAATGTCCTCTGGTGAGGATTTAAAAAAAAAAAAAGAGCTGGGATTCCCCCATCCCCAATTCTGAGGGCTCGCCATGGTGACGGCGCAACCGGCCACGTCCGGCATCCGTGTTCAGGCAGCTGACTAGTTGTCACCAGACGTTTGACAGTCATATAGGAACTGCGTGAGTTGGTGGCATTTCCTAAGAGTTATTGTTCAAAAACGTAGAGAGCTTTTTATTGTTTTGGGGGTGGGGGGGAGTCCTGATCAGCTGAAATGACTTGCTGGCCAGACTTGCGTTTCTTTTGCTCCGTGACAAAGGCTTGTTTGCGGGCAGGCTGGGGACGATGGCCCGTTTGTTTTCTACACTGAGGCCATCTCTATTCACTGGTGTAGTAAACAAGCCAGACTTTTTTTTTTTTAAACCTCCTTTCAAAAGCAACACTACATTTTTATCTTCTCTGGAAATGAAATGAAAGCATCATTATTTTTTAAAAACAACATCCATCAGAGTACCCGTGGATAATAAAAACCAAAAAAACCCTCAACCTCATTTGCTCCTTTCCTAGAATATCAACAGCTGGATATCGCTCCGTATATTCTATTGCTTGAGCTCTCTTAATTCACAGGTCAAACAGAACCTTAAAATACTTCGAAGTCCTCTTCATGCCACTTTTGAAGACATCCCTACGTGGACAACTGGTGTGTTTAAGTAAAACCACATCGACCACGACTGCAACTGCAGGAGAAGTGCGCTGTGCTCTGCCAGACACCAGCTAGAGACGACCACGGGGAGCACTTCCTTCTCGGTTCTTCAAATGGCTTTACTCCCTTTCTTATCAGCTTGGTGATGCTCCAGATGCATGAAAGAAGCCCGTTCCCTTTGCTCTCCCGTGGCGCTGAGAGCCCGTCCGGAGCCAGCGAGGTGGAGAGTCCCGTCTGCCTGAGCCAGCCTCACCGGGCACCGTTCCCAGGGCAGTGACTCAGCTCTGGAGCCACCTGCTGCGTGGGTGCTGCCACCTTCCGGGTCACTACCAGTCACGAGGGTAGAAGGGACAGAACAGAACTGAATGGACCCAAAGGATCAGCAGCTCAGAGCCAGGTCAAGGGCAGCGCCAGAAGGAAAAAGCCTTGTTTACTTCGGACGCACATAAAAAGTGGTGTGGCCCAGGCCGGTTTGGCTCAGCGGTTGAAGCGTCGGCCCGCGGAACAAAGGGTCGTGGTTCGGTTCCGGTCAAGGGCACGTGCCTTGGTTGTGCTTCGGTCCCCAGACCTGGTTGGGGTCATGAGGGAGGCAACCAATCGATGTGTCTCTCTCTCTGTCTATCTCTCCTACTCTGTCTGAGGGTAAATGGAAAAGTATCCTTGGGTGAGGATTTAAAAAGTGGTGTGAAATCCAGATGGGTTGCGTCATGGTGTGGCAGTTTGAACTGCCAGGCTAGGGAATTTGGAACTGTTCTATGAAAGTTTTGAGTAAGGAAGCGGTCTGCTTGAAGCATATTTTAAGAAGATGACTCTGCCAGTGGGGTGGGCTGAAGGAGAGGTGGGCACAAAGGGGAGGTTAATGAGCACCGCTTACCGAGCGTCCTGCCATCCGCCCAGACACGCAACGCCTTCCCGCCAGACCCCTGGACTCCAACGTGGCTCTTTCCTGAGCTCCACCACACCTCAGAGGGACGCCTGGTGACTCGGGTCTTGGCCTGGTTTTCTTCTCCCTCCCTTTACTCCTTCCAATAATTAGTGAGCAACAGTTCTATGCCAGACACTGTGGCACAGATGAAAGTCTCTACTCTCAAGATGCTTATGTCTTGTGAGAGAGGAAGAAAAGGCCCGGTGATAATGTGGTAAGTCAAGTTCCCCCATGTTTCCTCCCTCGTATATTATATTATATCCTAATTTAACGCAGAGGGATTCCTGAGGTGGTACCTGAGAAGAAGCAGAGAATGAGCAGATGTCAGCAGGGGACCGATGAGGAAGCAAGATGAGCACCTGCAGACACAGGGCAGAGGAGCCGGCCTCACGATCTTCTGAGAGCACCGGAGCCTGGAGAAGGAAGAGCCATTCAAGGTCTGTGCATAAGGAAAGAAGTCAAATTTACAATTTCGAAAGGTCAGTCTGGAGGCTGAGTGGAAAAGCTTACTGAAAGGTAGTGACTCTGGAGTAAAAAGAAGGCAAAGTACAGATTAGAAAGATGCCAAATCCCTGGAAATGGAATTGTATGTACAGTGAGAGAGTGATTGAGAAAAGTCTTTGTGAAAGACCTTTAAAAATAATCTATTTCACAGAGGATCCAGCAACAGGCGACACATGCAATGCCTCGTACTGGCCACAAGGTGGCAGTCCTACACAGCTGGTCCAGCAGCCAGGTCCACCAGGGTGAGGGAAAGCATTTCCAGGTTTGCAAAAACACTGGGAACACTTGGTTTACCACCAGAAGTGGCTGGCCTTTTCTAGGCTTTTTGGACTAACAATTTTGAGTGACAAAGAATATTTACCACTCTCACAGTTTAGTTCACTGTAAAGTCAATGTAAAAGGCATTTTGTCTATTCAGGGCCGTTCCCTCTTAACCCACAGAGATCTGACAAAATTTCAGGCTTGTGACTTGCAAGACAATCAGCACCACTTGATCTGCCCTTGCCTCGGCTTTCCACTCTCAGACTGCTCACAGCTTAGCCCCTACATTCGGAGACGCCCTTACCGGTCCCCAGGTCTCTGGCAGGGCCTGCCCAGAGGCAGCCTTTAAAGATGTAATTCTCCATGGAAGATTGGATGAACCACACAAACCTAAGAGAATGTGGGCTTCTCCACCAAGTAGGGCAGGACCACTGAGTACATTCCGAGAAGCAGACACAAGCTCTCTCCCCACAAACGTACTTTTCTCCCACTGAAGGCGTGAAATAGCCAACGTGGGGGGAGCAGCATGAAAACTGGTGTTCTTACCTCTCACGGGGCTATTTCAAGGGCAGCCAGCTGAGCCCTCAACAAGTGTGCTGAGAGTCTGAACCCATGCAGGTCGAGAGCTAAAGTTTCAATGAAAGAGTTTTCGTCAAGGAGCAGCAGTTAGTAAAGAGCCTGGCCCCAGGAGTCGGACAGTGACCCCAGAAGTGCAGGAAAACTGGTGCGTGCTGCCTGGGGACCTCAGCAAGCCAGCTGCCTACCTGAGGCCGTGCTGTGTCCACTGCGCAGTCATCTGGGAGACGCTGGGCACGTGTTCTCTGGGGCCGAGAGCAGCGGCTTCCTCGCTGAGGCCAGGGCTGCTGTGGGAGCCTCGGGAGATGCGTCTGAGCTCCTCTCCACAGCTGGAAGGGCCTCGAGAGCCCATCCAGACCCCTCGGGCTTCCCTGGGCCATCCACGCACTCTGACCGACTTCCTGTGAACGTGTCAGCCGTTTCGTATTTGCCACTCAGAGGCCAAGCCGCCTAAGAGGCAGGAGAAAGAGTAACAGACTGTCACCGGGAATGCAGGTGTGTGATTCATCCCAGGCAAGGCCAATCACCCTGCGGGCACTTCACGTGGATGAACCCCTTCAGGCCTCACAGCAACCCTGTGAGGTAGGTACTGCTACCGTTCCCATTTTATGGATGAGGAAACTGAAGCACAGAGACTGGAAGTGGCTTTAATGCGCCCAAAGTCACACAGTTAGTGAGAGGCCAGGCTGGGACTCAGACCCAGGCAGCCTGACTTCAGAGCCTGTGTGCTCTACGGCGCCCATCTTCGCAGGGAGAAAGGGACCCGGTCACCTGCCCGTCACACGGCACTCGGGCTGTGGGTGTGGTTGGGGGGGGTTGGAGGGAAGAAACAAGTACTTCGTCCACACACCGTGTGGTTGGCACTACTTGTGTGGATGGCCAGCAGGCACAGGAGGGCCCTCGATCACAATGACCAGCCGAGCAGAAGTTCACCAGAGAGTCAAAACCCTTGAGTGGAAAGTGACTTAATACTTCCCCGCAGCCTGAAAAGGTGAATCTGAGACGGCTGGCACGTCCCAGACAGACCCCCCTTCCTTTTATCACTTCTCTAAAACTACTCAATTTACAGCCTCACTGAAATGTTTAGTTGATTTAACACTGGCAGTGGTTTAAACTGGCACGCCAAAAATTTTAAGAACCAACTGTAGAGATCACATTGTTCTCAGCAACAGAATTCCAACACGTGCTTGAATCAGCTAACACAGGAAAACAGAAAGCGTGAATTACGTCCTCCAGCCCTGATTTCCAGGCTGGTCCCGGCCACCGCAGGACACAGGGCCCTCTCTGAGGCCCTCGAAGCAACATCGCACATTCGAGCTGAACTGTGTGGGTTTCAAAGCAACTCCATCAAATCGGCAACCCGCAGCCCATGAATATTCTGAAGTGTATGCAGAGAAGGTGTCCCCACACCGAAAGGGAGCAGGTGAACCTGCAGCTGCGTCTCCCTGCTGGGATCGCTGGGTCGGGGAAAACCCAGTGTTTCAGAGCAGCCCCGATGTGCTAAAAATACCCTCCACTTCTCCTTTCATCTGTCTGGTCACGTCTGGTCACCGTCCCAGACGCAAGCTCAGCACAGCCGGGTCCCCAGGACCTGTTAAATCACTGTCTACCTCCACTCTGCAACTGAGAAACACAGGACGTTCTCGTTTGCCTCTTCCCCACAGATGTGAGCACAAGGTTACAGGTCGGGGTATGACAATGCTATTCACAAACAGCTGCAGACCGACTTCAGACTGGCATCGCAGGAGAACTGAAAGTAGGGTCCTTTTTACATTTTTTTAATCCTCACCTGAGGATATGTTATTTTTATTGATTTTAGAGAAAGGAAGAGAGAAAGAGAGAGAAACATTGATCAGTTGCCCCCCAAACATGCCCGGATCGGAAATTGAACCCACAACCTTTTTGCTGAACAGGGTGATGCTCCTACCAACTGAGCAACCTGGCCAGGGCAGTACAGACCCCCCCACCTTTTTTTTAACTGCTTACCTTAACTACAGACTGGATAACAATGCACCCCAGAGCTCCAGCTAAATGAGGGCACAGACATTCCTAACGACACTCAAACAAGAAAGACCTTAGCTGAGAGACTCCTGCGTCACACACCTGTGGACAAGCTGCTCTGACCTCCTGCAGCTTCAAAGATCCTCTGCTCCATTGCATAACACGCAGCCTTGGAAAAACAGCCTCTGCTGCCAGCAGTGTCTCTGCATCACCTGTCCCTACAGGTAGTAAAAGATTAGAAAGTGATCCTTCTAACCACAGTGTTTACACAATGTAAAGCACTCTCTTCCTTCTAAGTTCCAAGTTCATTTCTTCTCAAATGGAGGGAAAGGTTGTGACGGAGCGTGCAGGGTGAGGGGATGTGCTGGCTACGGGCCTGTCCCCCGACGTCCTGTCTCAGCACAGAGGCCCCAGGGACGGGGGCTCTGCAGCAGGATACCAGCCTGAGGCCACCTTGCTGGTCCCTTTGCATTCCCAAACTCCAGGGGCCCTGACATCAAGGAGCCTGAAGACAGCCCTGAGGAAGCAGATCCTTAACTCAGTGGATGACCTTCTAGAACTCAGGGGCCTAAGAATGCAAGTTTCCCTTTTTGGCATAAACCGAGATTCTTGTTTTTAATCCTACTACTCCCTCATGCTCACCACTAGTTCTTTTTTTTTTTTTTTTTTTTTTTTGGCTAATTCTCACCTGAGGATATTTTTCCATTGGTTTTTTAGATAGAGTGGAAGGGAAGGAGGAAGAGACAGAGAGAGAGAAACATCGATGTGAGAGAGACACATTGATTGGCTGCCTCCCTCACAACCCTGACCGGGGCTGGGGATGGAACCTGCAACCCAGGTACGTGCCCTTGACCTGGGATTGAACCTGTGACCCTTGGGTCCAAGGGCCAACGCTCTCACCACTGAGCCGAACTGGCCAGGGCTCACCCCCAGTTCTTTAGCTCACAAGACTTGCACGTGTGACCCACAGCACACAAGCCAGGCCAGGCCATCTGTCATACAGCCAGCTCCATGCAGAGTCATTTTACAGCCCTGGGGCACATTTTCAAGCTTTCTGGTACCTGACTTAACAACTGGTTCCACGTTCACTGAGATCTGCTTTCACCGCACGTCCTTCTGCTCCCCTCCACAAGCGGCATTAACAGGAAGAGGCAAGGGGCGGGCACTGGGGACGAGGGCCCTCCTAAGAGCCAGGAATGCCCTGTGCTGGGGACACTTACAGGGGCTACAAGAGCTCCCTTGGACTTCTGGGATGGGCACCTTCCAGAGCAGGGAAGGACCGATGACGGCCTGTGAGGGTCGCACCTGCTTGCTGCTCCCACATCCTGGGCCACACCCGCCTTCTCAATCCTCAGAGGCCAAACGCATTCCCCACTCCAGAGCCTTTCCATGTGCTACTGCCTATGCGTGGAACCCCCAACTCCTCCCAACATGTTCCTCTTCATCCTGTAGCTGTCAGCTTGGAAATCACCCCCCCAGCAAACCGCTAGAGAGGAAGGCCCCCTCATCTCACACACCTGCACGGCACGCAACCTGATTCTCCACTGTGCACTTACTCAGGTTCCGGGACTGCGGAGACCTGCCTGTGTTTTTCACCACTGTCATCATCTCGTGCTAACCAGCGTGTGGCACACAGCACATGCTTAAGAAAGCGACGTCGCGTGAATGCATGCGCGACGTTAGCCTACGCCGACCTCCCTGCGTTGCCCGCATCTCTGCACGCCCTGCAGGGGCACCTCCAGTCGCATCTCCATCGCCTGCTGCCCTGGCCCCCACTCAACACACCGTAACAAACGCTGGTACATCTTCTTACTGCAAACCACCAGGAGCAGACAACTGACACCCCCATCACTGGAGGGACTCATGGACTTCGTGGGATTCATGCTCTGTTGTGGTGGCATAATTTCTCTCTCAAGTTAAAAATTCCTCCCTTCAACAACATTGCCAGGAGTACCTAGAACGGAGCACGGCTAAGCATTAAACTCTGAATTTTTTAAGTTTAGGAAATGCTGCCCCCAATCTCTCTCTCCCTCCTCTGCTGAGACTCTGCTCCCTGGGCCACCTGCTTGTGGAATGACGCAGGCCCGCCATCCAGGTACGTCCCTCTCACCCAGCTCTGTGTGTCCAAAGGTGCCGCTGGCTCACGCGCCTCCAGCCCCGCCCCCAGGGCTGTGGAGAACACCCCAGTCTGTTCACCTCTGGGCAACTGTCCAATTACACAGCCATGCTGGCCAGCAACCTCTCCCCGCCTCTGACTGGCCAACCAAGCCGGCCCCGCTCACCTCCGCAGTGCCCGGCACCCCCCACCTCGAACTCCCTAAGGCTCCGTGACCTTCCTTATTCAATCTGCTCAGGGACTGGCCCTGAACAGCCACGGTGCTCCACTTTTCCGAAAGCTCTGCCCGCTGGTTGAACGTGAAAGGCTCACCCACCAGCACCTTGAACTCGGAGAGCACCCACCCGCGTCAGTGTGAGGCTTTCGCGGGACGATGCGGGGCGGGAGGGTGCTGAGGAGGAATGGGTGGGAAGTTACCATCTGTCCATTCTTCCTCTGATCAGGTTGCTCAGGACAAGAAGGACAGCTTTTGTGACGGATTCTAATACCCGTTTCACAGACTGGCCTTGGCACAGTCTCAGGGTACGAGAGCACTGGAGTGGGTCGGAAGACCGAAGCTCAGGTCCTGGCTGTACCCCTTACTGACCGAACATGCGCCAGGGGCTGCTGCCTGCATGTGGGTGCGGGGGACCCAGAACGCCCCTTCCCAGGGCTGCTGTGAGGATTCGGTAGGGCGGCGCATCTGGAAGTACCTCGAACTGTAAACACCGCACACTGTACAGATTAGTTTCCACTGTGACCAAGTACGTCATTTCTATCCCTCTCTCTCTTGCTCAGACCTGTGCCAGGCACTGTCTTGTGTGTCAGGGTGTTCGAAAGCCAACACCACCAACCCTGGCTCTTCCCGGACCAATGTGAGTCAGGGAAGACACACAAGCAATAGGAAGTTAAAACCCAGTATGACGCATGCACAAAGGGGTAAGCGGAGGATGCTGTGGAGACACACAGGGGCACTTGATGGGTCCTGAGCAGTCAGGGAAGACTGCCTGGAGGAGGTTTCGTATGAATGGCACACTGGTGGTTGGCTAGGAAAAGAGGAAAGGAAAGAGCTTCCATGGAGAGAGCAAGCATGGCCCTCTTCGTTTGGCAGGAACAGAGACCCCACACAGTAAGGATGGGTAATGCCGAGAGATGAGACCAGAGCACGAAGGCCCTTCGTGCCCCGTCAGTGGAAAACCTGCATCCCCTGACTGAGGCCTTCAGTAGTCAACCACGCAGCAGCAGCAGCAACATCACAACACGACAGATGCTGGAGCCCGACAGCGCACGTGAGCCTGAGCCTGCGCGTACCAGAAGGCACCACGTCAACGAGCTTCTACTCATTCCCAGTAATAAAAGAAAGGGAATTCCATCGTGGGCCATGCCAACTTGTTTTGTTGTTGTTGTTGTTTTTTTGTAATTGTCGTAGTTGTTTTGTTAATTACCTTTTTTCCGAACATACTCTCTTATAACCAACAGCATGTTAGCTGGAGTCACGGGGTGGGTTACGACAACACGTACCATCAATAACAAGCTGTGACCAGGTGACCAAGGTAGGGCACAGAAACGCCCAGCTTTGTGGGCTGAATCCATTCTTCCCTAAGACACGGGAACCACTGCAAGGAAGGTGATTTACCAGCCCTGGCTGGTGTGACTCAGCTGGCTGGGCGCCGTCCAGCGCACCAGGAGGTTGCCAGTTCGATTCCCGGTCAAGGGCACATATCCAGGTTTCGGCTTGTTTCCTGGTAGGGGGCATGCAGGAGGCAGCCGATGAATGTTTCTCTCTTTTTCTCCCTCTCCCTCCCTCTCTCTAAAAATCAACAAACTACTCTTTAAAAAAAAAAAAGGATAATTTACCAAATGAAATTGAGTGGCCCCAAAGGATAAAAATATCTTTAAAATAGGAGTCATTTATGAAAACAGGACAGGATACAAATTAAAGCCTTGGGCTTAGGAGCCAGGCCGCTGTGATTTGAACCCTGGCTCCTCCATGAGCTGTGTCATCTTGGGGAAAATGACTTGACTTCTCTGATCCTTGGTTTTCTACCTGTAAAATGGGTATAACAACAGTACCTGCCACATGGGACCGTTTATTAAAACAGATAACCGGGTGAAGTACTTGGCACAGTGCCTGGCATACGGTGCTCAGCTACTGCGTTACTACTGCTGCTGTTACTATTACTACTGACCTTCTGCACCTGTGTCGGATCAGGTCTACTCTCCCCTACAGTTCATACGAATGAAAAATTAGAGCCCTGAACACAGAATGAATTATCCTTGTTAGCCCAGACCCCAGACACACAGGCCACAGGAAATGCAACCGCAGTGAGCCACAGTTCCCGGTCAGTCAGTCATGACTGGTACACACATATCAGGTCACGGCTTAGTGACACTTTGTCATCACAGCAGTGACATGTCAGTTTCACATGAGAGCTCTCAGTGAAATCAGTATATTAAAAATAGCATACTGGAAAATATTCATGATAAATCTAAGACATTGTTTTTCAATGCCCTCTGTTGTTTTTTTAATTCCTGAGAATAACACCACTGAGTATTTCATTAGAGCTTTCTCTTCAAGATACCAGCCTTAAAGATGTACCTCAAATATCTCTTCTCTTCCTTACTAACCTGGAATACAATCGCACTGCCTGTGACTATATCCAAACTTTATATTATGTTTTAATTTAAACTCATTTTAAAGCTATTTCTATTTCTGGCCTGTTAACACCTCTGGAGATACGAGGTTCCACGCAGTCATGACTCACTTTCTTAATGACACCTTCCTCAGGATTCCCAGCGCTAACATCACGGGATTTGGTAAATAACCTCATGCTCACTCCACAGCATTTATGATCTTGTGATCTTATTTTCCTTGTTTAAAAACTAGCTGTGCCCTGGCCAGTTTGGCTCAGTGGTTAGAGCGTCGGCCCGCGGACCAGAGAGTCCCGGGTTCGGTTCCCGCTAAGGGCACGTACCTGGGTTGCAGTTTGTCCCCGGCCCCGGTTGGGGTCATGTGGGTGGCAACCACTCGATGTGTCTCTCTCACGTCGATGTTTCTCTCTCTTCCTCCGTCTCTCCCTCCCGCTCTATCTGAAGATAAGTGCAAAAATGTCCTCGGGTGAGGATTTAAAAAATAAATAAATAAATAAAAATAAAAACTAGCTGTGGCCCGGCCAGTGTAGCTCAGTGGACTGAGCGTCATCCCAAGGACTGAGAGGTCCCAGTTCGATTCCCAGTCAGGGCACATGCCTGGGTTGTGGGCTTGATCCCCAGTAGGGGGCGTGCAGGAGGCAGCCGATCCATGTTTCTCTCTCACATCGATGTTTCTATCTCTCTCTCCCTCCCCCCCTTTAAAAAAAAATCAATAAAACAATATTTAAAAAATGAAATAAAAACTAGCTGTGGATTTAGAAGACGATTCATGACCTCAAGGCACAGCATGGTGATGACTGGTGCAAAGGGTGGGTTCTCACGGCAGTGCTCTTCACATTAACAGCACGGAAATGACAGGGTAGAGCAGTGCTTTGTAACTACCCCCCCTTGCTCCTGGTCACTTACTGAAAGCCAGATGAACTCAGTACTTTGGTCCTTTCTATCTGTGAAGTGAAGGCAGCGCGGGGCCGGGAGAGGTTGATGGGGGGCACCTCTGGTCAGCTTCCCAACGACCTGCTGGCCTTGGGGGGCGGACAGCGGGTAAGAATGGGGAGCTGCGCTTTCAAAGGCAGAGCCACAGGAAACAGCGGTGGGTTTGAGAAGCGACAAGCTGACTCTTGCTGGAGCATAAACATGAGAGGGGATAGCGGCAAGACGGAAGCGCAGGCTATTTAATCTCTTTCTGAAAATCATCCACTCAAATAGGATGCCTGTTCTGACTACTGACGTTACCAGAACATCCATTTAGACTGTGTTCATTTTTTTCCAGTACAGCTACTGTCAAATTTCAAAGCATTTGCTGGCCAGACTTCTAAAATACTGTAGCCTCGTTCACTAAGAGCAGAGAACCTAGAACAGAGTGACGTGGGACCACAGAGCAACCCTCCCGCAGGTCAAGGCGGGAATGTGCGCAGTAAGCAGCGAGTCAGCGAAGACGCTTCCTGTGAGTAAGGCTTCCCCTGGAAGATCTCAGGAATGCCCTCATTCCTTTCACAGGAGCTCATGGCTTTAAACTTCCAGCCCCAGACCCAGCGTCTGGTGAACTTCATCAGTGGTTATAACATCCCAGAAAGTTTGCTCAGAGAAGCTGGAAAAAAACCCACAAAACTGTCGCCCAGATTTCCGAGGAAGGAGTGGACACTGACCTACATTCAATGAGCTAGATTAAAAATCACAGATTTTGTTTGAAGATAAAAATCTTCTACATAATCTAATAATATAAACTAGTTTTTACTGACAGGAAACTGAGGCTCAGATGGGAAAACAGTACAGAAAATCAAGGCACGGTTAATTTCTGGGGGTGACCAAAGGCGAGTCGTGCATTTTCCCGCTGGGCTAGCGGCACAGTGCTCTGAGCAGCAGAAGCCAGTTACTGCTAAGACACAGCTGCAAACCCATCTCTGGGCTGGGATGCTATCAGGCCTCAGAAACTCATGGGATCTTTAGGTGCTCATCACTTAGGCTGGAAAAGGTAAATAAACTCCCTGACCTAAAGTTCACTCACTGTGAAACAGGGACACTCAGTGACAAACATCATCAGGGCTGGTCTGGAGTGCCAGGATGCCCTGGGCAAAGCAGCCTTTATGTTAAGGGCTCTGTGGCAGAGTGTGATGGTGGCCACTCAGGCAAGTGGCCTGACTGGCAGAAGTCTTCTTTCAAAGCCCACTGTGGCCAGGCAGCCCTGCTCTGACAAGGCCCACCTACCCAGACCTCCACACGCTTCCAGGGCCTACCGTGCGGCCCTTCTATCCTGTTCTTCAGTGTCCTCTCCAGTTCCAGACACAAGGACCAAAAGCAACTGTACTGTGTTGGAGGATAGAGACCTTAATAAGGATTTATGTTTGAAAAACAAATTCAGTGTATGTAACAATCATAACCTTTAAAAATCAAACCATAGTCACAAAATTAAAAGACCAAAACACATGTTTGGAGTAGTTTCTCTTGGTATTTGTGATGGTGTTCACTGTGCTAAAAGTTTCCTGGAAATCAAAGCTACGAATTAGAGAAAACGTCTTTGATATTCTTCTTTTCAGTTCAAATAATGACTCAGGAGGTTTAAGAAGTACCACAGGAACAGACAAAGAAAAAAGTGGTAAAATATTAATTGCAGAATCTAGCTGGTGTATACATGGGGTTCACTGAAAAATTCTTTCAACTTTGCTGTATGCTTGAGATTTTTCATAATAAAATGTTGGAAAAAGTATTACGACATCCTCCATCTGGGTACTAATATTCCCCCAAATTCATGGGTTCCTAGAGCTAGATACAACAGTAAAAGGTCTTGAAATATAAAATCAAGGAAGCACCCAAAGTAAATGGGGAAAGACAGATGACTCAATACACAACGTTGGGGGACTTACTAAAAAATCCATTTGGATTTTTTTCTCACACCTTACTTTTAAATTTGGTGAGTTTAATATAAAAATTTTTTTTAATTAAAAGAACATTTTCTAACTTCGGGGTGGGAAGGAATTCCTAAGCCCAAAGTAACGGAAGTCCCAAAGGAAAAAAATAGACAAAAATAATTTATTCAACTGAACAAAATGTTAAGGTTCTGTATCTCAAAAAAGTCATAAGCAAAATTAAAAATCAAAGACACTGAGAAAAATATTTATCCTAAATATCGCACGCACATGCATGTGCACGCATACACACACACACACACACACACACACACACACCCCTCAAATAAATTATAGCAACAGTCACACCCCAACAGAAAAGTTGGTAATGGACACGAACTGAACATTTACAAAAGTAAACAATGGGCTAATAAACACGTGAAAAAGCTAAACTTTACTAGCAGCAATTTAAAAATGCCACATGCCTGGCACAAAATGGGTATTAATTAAATAGCTATTATTAAATAGCTATTAAATAAATGAACCAAAAATAATGTAACATTTTTGTCTAAAGATTTGTTCAAAAGATAATACTCAGTACTGATGAAGACACGGTGAGATGGGCATTTCATACATTGCTACAATGAGGATAACTTGGTACAAGTTTTCCAGAAAACAATATGGCCAAAAGTATCATGACTTCACTGCAAAGAATCTACCCTCAGAAAATCATTTAAAAAGGAAGCAAACTAAACATTCCCAAATTAGAGAATATAATAAAATGTTTTTAAAGCATTTTTAAGCAGATGGAGAAAAGGCACACTTAAAAAGCAGGATATAAAAGTGCCTATGTAGAATGATGCTGTCTCTGCACACTGAGTGTGTGTGTGTGTGTGTGTGTGTGTGTGTGTGTGTGGTATGTGTGTGTGTGTGCACACACCTGTGCATGTGTGCAGGAAAATATTGGAAGGAAATATACACAAGTATTAACACCTTGAGTGATGGGATCAGAGATATTTTTTATTTCTTCTATTATTCTATATTTTAAAAGAGTGTTACTATAAATTAGAAAGAAAATATTATATACAAAATTTGGAAGAGTGATCCATTGCTTTAGAAACAGGTCTCCACACAAGTCAATACCACCAATAAGGTAATGACTTTGAATTGTTTTTGCGAATCTAAATTTCAAGGTCCAAATCCATGCAACCCACCTTCCCACTCATGCTCTCTCTGTTAAACTTCATCTATAGGCATGCCAACAGATCCAAAACCTCTTTTCCCTCTTGCATTTCATTTTGTGGCAAATGATACTGCTTAAATAGCCTAAGCCACTATCCTTACTTCACCTTTTCCTTTTGTTTTACCCTGCTAATCTCTTTTTAAACATTTTTTTTCGTTTTTTATTTATGGGTTTGAGAGAGAGAGAGGAAGGGAGAGGGAGAGAGACCTGCCCACTGCCCCACTCACCTGATGCAGTCGCTGACTGCCTCTGCAAGTGCCCCAGCCACCAGGGATCACCCCCAAGCTCGGCCTATCAGGCCAACGCTCTAGCCAGTCCAGCACCCCAGCCAGGGCCCGCTAATCTCTTGAATCCACATCCAAAGGTGTCCCATCATTTCTCCACTGGGTGACCAGAGGAGCTTTCTTTATCTGGTCTCCTCACCTTGCCCAACCTGTCCCCACACCCCACCTGTCCTCCCACCCCACCCCCCATTTATTCTCCTCACTGCACTGATCTTTCTCGAGTGCACATCTGGCCACATTACCCTCCCAGGTAGACACCTTCAGGCAAACGTGCTGAGGTGTCAGACATCTGTCATCAATGACCCCACCGCTTCATCTTCTCGCACCGTCCCCTTTCCCGCACCCTCCACACCTCACAGCTTTGGCCTGGACCCCTCCGCCCAGCGCCTGCCTCCCTGTGGGGCTTCAGGAGGCTCTGCAGACATCGCTCGGTCAGGAGGCCTCCTGGATGGCGGCTACGAGGCACAGGTTCCCCGCATACTGTTTCACGCGACCTTGGCTCTGGGGATCGGGGATCTGTTGAGAATCCTGCCTCCTCTACCAGACTGTGAGCACCTAGCAAAGGAGGCCCTCAGTGTCTGCTGAATAACAAAATGTTTCTGCCAGGCAAAGCACAATTACCAAGTCTCATCTTGAAAGAGATCCCAACCTCAGATTTCATAACTTCCCCCAGCTAGCCACTTGTCTATTTTATCACTCTGGCAATTGAGATCGTCTTTCTTATCTATTAATCAGCCAGCAAATTTACTTATTATGTACCTTATGTCCTCTAGTTCTATCTGAATCTATTTACTCCTGCTGGGCCTGTCAGAGAAGTGGCACACGTCAGTCATCTGAAGTATTGCAACAGGCAGCAGTGTAACAGTGTGGCGACTGCTGGGGGGGGGCACTGGAGGAGGGTATGGGGGGATGAATGGTGATGGACGGAGACTTGACTTGGGGTGCTGAGCACACAATACAAGGTACTGATAGTGTGCTGTGGAACTGTGCACCTGAAACCTGCATAATTTTGTTACCCCAATAAATTCAATAAAAAGGAAAAAAATAAATTAAAAAATAGTAATAAGTATCACAACCCAGTGAATGAAAGCCGGCAGTGTACTAGGCCCTGAATCCAAAGTTAACCAGACTGTGACTACTCACAGACCGTCGGGAAGAACCCCGCGGCCTCCTGCGGACTAACCGACCGTCTGCTAGAAGGGTGTGTAACTGTGCGGCTCCCGCGGCAGCGGCACTTTCACAACTGCCCGAAATCTGTTCGCAACTGACTCAGATCGGACACAGTAATGAGTCTGACTCATGGCAAGTCTTATTTTCCTTACCCTTTTATGTCATATTCCTTTCAATACACCCAAGAATCATGTCTATTTTTTTCCACAATAGCCTTATAGTATTCACTTAAATTTAGTTGAAGGGCAATAACAACTATTGTTTTTTAAAATGGTGTGTTTTTTTTTTTCACTCAACCAAACGATCTCATATCTATCCCCACCAAATTTCTTCTGCTAATGGAGAATCATTTTTCCAGTTTGTTACAAATTTTTATACACTGTATTTCTGGAGTTCAGATGATTTTACTGTCCTACCTGATTTGGTAACATACACAATGGAAAAGAAACAAGACAGAAAAGAGAGTTCATCATGCATGAGGAAAACTCTCCCAACTGCTGAGTCTTTAAGCCTTCAGTGAACTTCACAATGTACTTTACAAGTACACACGGTCAAATGTTTAGGGGTTCCGGGGTATCTGTGTGGAGGTTCTGATAATATTAACCATTGTCTTTATTTAATATTCGTCACATATTTTCTCCACCCTTCCTCCTTTTCTCAGACTTTGCACTCCCACCTGGCAACTACAGAGAAGGACTTCTTTCTGCCTTGGATGCCTCCTCTTTTAAATCACTGCATTTCCTGGAACCCTAAAGAAAAGCAGAATCGTGGTACTGTCTCCTTTTGGGCTACAGATGAGCCTCCCTAGGGCTGCAGATGCCCTGAAAACGCAGGCAAAGGTCTGTGGTGAGTGTGTCATCTGGTACAACCTCAGCGGGCCTGACACCCTGAAAAGGTTAAGAACTCCACCCCTAAGGCATTCAGACATAAGGCAGTAAATAGAGTAAACAGCCCTGGCAGGACTGACCCTTTCTACTCAGTCATCTCCAAAGAGAATGAGAAATCCTATCATCATTATACATGAAACATCTTTTGCATTAATGAAGAACATAATCTGAGGGAGTGATCTGGGAAATCCAGCATATATAAAATTATACTGAGGCAATAATGGAACACTTTAAATATCAATCAATCACTTCAAATATCTTAGTTTCTACTTTTAGCCAAATTCAATATATTTTCTTTGTCCTCTTTTCATACCTTTAGCTTATTTGGTGACACCGATTTAAAACCAAACATTATGAATCAAAAGTTCCTCTGCACATAAACATTATGTTATGAGCCCAAAACATATGCCTTTCATTAACTATTAGTAATTATATTATTATTTTTGTTAGAACATACTGTTATCTTCCATACTTGTGTTTTAAATAACATTATTAAAAGAATCACAATATAAATATGTCAGAATCAAAGCTGCCTTCATGTCAACATGGTACCAAAAACCAGAAAAATATATCCTAACCCTTAACTTTCATTGTTGTCTATGTGTTTTGTCGTCTTTTATAAATATTGCCACACCCAGTATTTTCTTTTCTACAGGTAAATATGAAATGTAGTACAGATGTGCCAGGAAAAAAATGTTCTTTGAAGCTTTCCTTTGATGAAATGCCATTTACAGAAATCCAGAAGCAAGAACTAATGAAAATCAGAAATTGCTGTCATCCATACTCACCACCAAGCAGTCACACAAAGGATCCCCAAGCACCGGCCGGACCCGTCCTGGAAGCAAGGGATTGAATCCATTAGGAGAAGCGGCAAGTAGAAACAGCAAGTGGCAACACTGCCTCTCTCCAGCTCATCTTATTTGCAGACACACAGATTTTGGAATCCTCCAGACTAACAATGAAAACCACACTAGGTTGTTTTCTCAATTCCTATGAAATGAGTCAGTAGGTCAAACAGCTTCTCCACTCTGGAGAGAACAATTCCTGAAGCTGCACTCACTATTTCCAGTAACTGTGTTCCCTCTCTCTGCCCCCTGGACGAAGCGCTGACAATAACCTAGGGAGAGCCCACGCTGCAGGTACTGCCCGAAGGTGAGTCTTCAGGGAAGAGCTTCCCCTATGTGAAGATTTAGGAAAGAAAAGAAAAGAAAAATCCAGCTAGGAGTAACACGTGGATGAAGTCTCTTCATTTAAAAAGAGTTGGCATAACTTTCTCTCTGTTGAGACCAGGCAGTCACTTATTCTTTCACACGAGAGGATGGAATGACACCTAAAATAAGCACATAAGAGCAGTGACTGTACTTCGAAAAGTCCCTGCCCTCCCCCAAAACTCTTCCTTCTGTAAAACAGCCTTTCCTCCTCAAAAGGACTAGTATATTCAAAAGATTCAATGATCATTCAATCAATCCGTGTCTGAAAAACCCTTCCCAGGCGTCTGTGAGTCCTGCAGTTCTAGCCATTAAGTCATACAAAGCAGAAATACTTAAGAGCTTGCCAGCAGTCCTTTGAATTCACGACCCAAGAAGATGCACACCAGTTTAGCTAATAATCTTTGGACTCTACCTCCTACTCACCGCGTAGAACATTTCTTGCAGTTAACGACCTCCTGCAAAGGAAACCACCAGCTACCAGCAATGAATCCATAATTCCAAGAACTCACACATTCAAGCAAATAAGATGGGCACACATCTCTAAATAAAGGTACAGAGATCTTCGGTGACAGTTCTTCAGTAGGAGACTGGAAATACTTTTGCTTTCTGTATCGAGAGTACTTTCTTTCTTTTTAAAGAGGAGGTTTCGTTTTGATCTTGAGAAATTCTCTCTGATAAAAACCAACAACTGAAAACCTGCCATCATAAACGAGGGATTTCACAACAGTCATTCCAAAAAAATGTGGCTATTCATTTCTGGAAGTGATTCATTGCAAAATAATCGTTGTTGGCGGTGGAGGAAGCATTAATTTTTAGAAGGCAGCCTGCCCTCTGAGAAGTGAGCAAAAACCTCAGCGATGGTAGCCACGTGCCTTGCTGACCCCATCCCGGCTCCTGAATCACCATGCCTCAAGATGACACGCAGTGACCAATTTCCTCTAACTTCCTCAGTGCACAAAACCCCTGTGGTCTACCCACCCTGGATGAAATCCTCTGGGGGGAATGTTCAAATAAATCCGGGAAGGCTGCAGCACCATTCTCCACCTGTCAACGCTCAGTTACTGGCGAGAAACCAGCATATGGATACTCACTTCCTGCGAGTATTTCTAAAAGAGTTTATGATATTTCCTTTGGAAAAAAAAAAAAGTGGGGAGGAAAGCAACACAGCGAGGAGAAGCAATTCCAACAAGCAAAGCTGAAAGCATGCAACGTGATCACCGTGTACCAGCCACGCCTAATTTTAATTTGGTTCCTCAACCCTGTGTAATTAAGACAGCCAAAAGAAAACAGCATCAGGAGAAAGGGGAAAAAAGACATTTCACAAATGCTTAGACCTTCAGTGCGCGTGACCAGAAAAGTAATTTTAAGATTCAAGTGAACCAATCTGAAGCTGGTTAGAGTGTTAACCCTTCAAGGAAAGAAAAAGAGTTACTCTCGTTTGTCCCCAAATTTCAGAGATGGAAATAATCTTCCCTGGGCACTGGGACACCGAAGACACAGCTTCTGAGAGCTGTCCCAGGGCTTTGTGAGAAGAAAGACCTTTTTCAGATTTGTTCAAGATGGGCGCAAAAAAAAACACTCATTGATAAGTCCCTGTCACACTAACAGAGGGGCAATGAGGCTTTCACACCAGAGCACCCTTTGAAAACTGCCCACGAAGAACTAAAATATGACCTTTTGTATTTCTCTTGGCATTAGCCACACCTGATCATTTACATCAGAGAAGAGTAAAATTTATTTTTATATTATTTATTTTTAATCTTTATTGTTGAAAGTATTACAGATGCCCCCCTTTGCCCCCCTCCAAGGACTACCCCCCCACACACACCTTACTCTTGACAACTGGGCAAAACGAGTAGAAAAATTGCTTGTATCCCACCTGAAAGAGTGTGGATGGTGCCAGAGCTCATTTTCTGAAGAGACTAGTAGACATTTTGCTAAAGAGGAGCTTTTACGAAAGCCTGTCCTGTATTTTGGGACTGTGACGGCGCTCCGCCCGCAGGGAGTGGGGGACACCAGCTCCCAGTCTGTCACACAGCACTTCGGGCTCGGTGTCTGACACGGAGCACTGCCAGTGGTACCCCAAAGCCTTGACTTCTCATTTGTGAATACTTAAAATAAACATGAAGAGTACATAAAAATGTAGTAAAGCCATATGTTTTATCCTCTGGAAGGAAATTTTCACTCGTGCGTGATGTTCTTATAATCTTTACCTAACTGGTATTTTAAAAAGAAGAGAATGGACGCCAGGTGCACGTGGCATGAACATAATCTTCCAACTGAGGGCGAGTCAACAGCGCCGAAACTGGCACCCCTCTGCCCTCACTCCCAAGGTCGCATGAACCTCCTCAGTGGAAAGAGGAACATCTTGTACGATGTCGAAGGACCAGGAACCCTTTACGGGGAGATAAATGTTAAGTACCCACAATTTTTAAAAACCCTACTGATACTGAGCTTGGTGAGGAGAAAGGAAAAACAAGCAATGACTAGAGGCCTGACAGCTACTCGGATGTTAGAACATCCGATTTCCTTACTTACTAAACAGGAAGGCTCGCTCTCCCACTGGGTCACGTTCACACACGTGCTCGAAGCTGTCAACGCTTCCACGCAATGTGTCCCCACTTCAGACCCTGCTTACAGGGCAGTTCCCCTTCAAGCCCTGGATGGCCAGTGCAGAGGTTTTAAAACGAGAAAGGGAAAGTCAAGCAAGAGAATAAGGATCATGGAAGACACATCTGGGGTGAAGGGGGCACCCTAGAGCACATGAACCCAGCAGGTGTGGCCACAGCCGAGAAGCTGCTGCTCTTGGAGAATTCCTATGAATTTGGGGGCCAAGAGGGGTCGTTTCTAAGGTTGGGTGCTTAGAATAGGGTTAAACCACGGAGACGACCCAGGTCTTGCTGTCATTTGGTATGCTGTGGTCATCGTTCGAGGCCAAGTTCACAGGATCTGTGTTTGCTTTCCAGACCACTGGGGCCACTGTCTCCATGCCTTCCACCCGCCGCCCCCAACAAAATACAACCCTGGGACAAATGTTGTTCACGTTTAATGTTCACTCAGAGTTTGCTTGTAAATGGTGCAAAGTGCGCTCTTTCCCGGACACGGGGAGCGGGAAGCGGGAAGGCCTGTGTTCGAGGCACGGCTCTTCCTTCAGCTGCGCTCTGCCCTGGTGCAGAGCAGCCAGCCACCCGTCAGGGACAGCAGCGCACTGACCCACCGGGCCACCTCCTCCATCCTCGCAGCAACCCTCCAGGCTAAATTCTACTATTATCTCCATCCTACAGGTAAGGAAACTGAGGCCCCGGGAGTTTAAGGACTTGACCAGGGTCACCCAGTCAGTCGGTGGTGGAGCCAGGATACAGAGCCAGGGAGCTCGGCCTTGACCACTCTGCCCTGGAGCCGTCCGTGAGCCCGTGTGCAGCCACACCATGGGGCGCCTGTTCAGTACGACAGCACGTAGGAAACTGCCTTGGAAACCACAACACGAGGCAGAATTTTAATCCTGCCACCCGCAAATACAGTCTCTGCGGAATTTAGAGAAAGTTAATCATAACTAAGTATCTGTAACGCCAGCACATTAGTTTGTTCTCGGAGAACAGCTTTGTGTAATTTGCCAACTGCTTCTTTGCACCATCTATGATGAATTTTAGAGTAGAGCGGATTTAGAGATCTTGTTTTCAGGTAATGTGGTTAAGTGAGGCTCAAGGTCACAGAGTTCATCTGAACCTTCATCTATAGCTCCCAGGGAAATGCTGACCCACTGCCTCACAGCCCCACAGGGGCTGCCAGTGAACCTGGAACTGGGGAACGCTTCTCTGGCATTTTAATCTGTCAGGCATCCATCCATTCATGTGATACACGTACGAGTAAATATTAGTCCTCAAAATGACGGTCTGTTATACATCGTCTTCTCACTACAAGTTCCTCTGGCTTTAAGACAGAAAGATGAGGGAAAATATTTTCTTCCCATTATTAATTTTTTTTTAAGTTAGGAAAAAATAAAGCTTCTATAAAGTTCCAGTTATGATGAACATAACTCAAGTTCTACCTAATTTTCTTTTTTCTTTAAACCTGCTTCTATGCAAACCCTGTAATGTTAAACCAACTGTCTTTCCCGTGTGCTTATTATTCATTTATTTAATTGTTTTTATTCAAGTGTAGTTGCCGCCACTTGCTCAAAGAACGAGGTCACCAGAGCGACTGGGAGCTGGGGACTCTTCAGCTTAGAGGGTGAGTGATGATGTGGCCACTGACTCTTTTTTTAAAATTAATTTTTGGAGAGAGAGAGAGAGAGGAAGGGAGAGGTAGAGAGAGAGAAAAACATTGATGTGAGAGCGAAACACCGATGGGCTGCTGCCTGCACACTCCACTCCCCACGGGGGCCCAGCCCGACACTGCGCTTGTGTCCTGACCCAGAACTGAACTGGCAACCTTTTGGTGCACAGGATGACGCCCAACCAACTGAGCCACACTGGCCAGGGCTGGCCACTGACTCTTCAAGGAAAAAGTAATTTACTATTTAGGGTCTTCAAGATTTTCGTGCTATTCATTGCATAAAGTTTGGCCTTCTTGGTTTCACTTAGAATTTTTTTTTTTAAATCCTCACCTGAAGATATTTTTTCCTTTTATCTTCAGATAGAGTGGGAGGGGGAGAGAGAGAGAGGGAGGGAGAGAGAGAGAAACATTGATGTGAGAGAGACACATCGACTGGCTGCCTCCCGCACGACCCCAACCAGGGCCAGGGACTGAACCACAACCGAGGTACATGCCCTTGACCGGAATTGAACCTGAGACTCTTTGGTCCGCAGGCCGATGCTCTAACCGCTGAGCCAAACTGGCCAGGGCTCACTTAGAATTTTTTAGTGGTTCTATTATCACAATGGGTCACACCAAAATACCTGAAAATATCTCTTCCTAAAACAAAGACATTTTGTTGACAAGAAAACTTAAGAAGAGAAAGAAATAAAACCACATTTTGGGTTTATTTCCACTTAAGAGAGCAAAGATTCTAGGAAATGTGTGTACGTTAAATTTATAAGTCGGCTCCTTTTTCCTCCCCAAAGATTTATTTGGCGTGAAAAGTTACTTCCTGTACTATAATCATAAAAGCAAAAGTTATTTACTCCTGTCATAACCATTTATACTTCCTGTCATAAAAACCTGAACTTGGCTGGAATATTAAATAAAACTTGAAAAAAACTATAGGTAGGAAAGTGACTGTATGGATATATATGAAGTTCTTATTCTAATCTGAGAAAGGAACAAACCATCCCTTCTTGGAAGAACCAGTATTATGCTTTATCATTTTGGGTGACTAACCCCACTTACAGCCCACAGAATGAGCTTCAGGGCAAAGAGAGCTGTCTTTATTTACTGAGCTCACTCCATCGCTTGGTGGAGGCTTTCGGGGTACCTCCCAGGGGTACTTTGTGTGCACCGAGCTGCAATGTATCTGTAGAGTTCACAGTCCAGGGTTAAAATCGTGGAGATTCAAAAACCTGCACAGGGTAGACGAGCACATTCTAAATGCACGTGCACATTTGCCTTTGGTGCCTGCCCACTTCTGAAAGAAAACAAGCTTCCAGATTCCTTGGCTTCCACGTGCCTGGTGGGAAAGCAGGGCCAGTGCACACAGACAGTGACAGGAGAAAGTGTGTACGAACAGATTTGTTTACAATAACGGCCCAGCAAAGTCTGTCTCAGCACCACAGCAGATCCATCCAACACACACACACACACACACACACACACACACACACACACACACACCTCTGGGAAGAGCTCTTCCTTCTGATAAAGGTGTAACCGTTGGTGATTGTAACTGGGCAGAAGTTACAATGTAAAAATGTGGTTCAATAGTTGGAGCATCAGCCCTTGAACCGAAGGGTCTTGGGTTCGATTCCTGGTCAAGGGCATGTTCCTGGGTTGTAGGTTCAATCCCTGGCCCCAGTGGGGGTCGCTCGGGAGGCAACCAATTGATGTGTCTCACATTGAGGTCTCTCTCCCCCTCTTCCTCCCTCCCTCCCTTCCACTCTATCTAAAATTCAATGGAAAAATATCCTCGGGTGAGGATTAACAACAACAAAAAAAGTGACGCAGTCTTGAATTGGGAGTATGCCACAAAGTCCAGTTTAACACACACACACACACACACACACACACACACACACACACGTTCAGTGGTTTCGACACTCCTTCTTTGCATTAGTGTCAAATTTATTTATTTAGCACTGGCATCTTCTACTGTTAATCCTTCATATTTCTAATTGGACAGGGAGGTCATTTAAACTCATTAAGAGCCAACAACATCAACACATTCTACTTACTTTAGTTTAATTAATTGTATGGCCATCCCAAACAGCCTTGAAAATTGGGACCCTTGATTCCCTTCCTCACTGAACAGAGCTGAGTCAATCCTCAGCAATCTAATCAGCACCGTGTTCTGTGACTGCTGCCTTTGTCCTCTCCCTCCCATTCCCGCTTCCTTTATCACTCTGTTCCCAGATAAGTACGAGGGCCTTTTAATTGGTGCACTTGCCAGTGAGCAACTGTGTGGTGGAAACACACAGTCAAGAGCAGGAACAGTGGGTGCTGGATTCGGCTCTGCCAGACACAAACCACATGATCCAGGGAAAGTTCTGTCATTTTCTTGGGTCTGCGTGTTCTCATCTATAGCATGAAGAAAACGGCTATCAAACTTTATGATCTAATCCAAGATGTACACAGTCACCAAATATAATCTTCTGAAATTTAGTTTCCTCGGGTCACGGCACACCTTAAAAATCTTCAGTGGCTTTGCTAAAATGTAAGTTCTTCAGCCCAAATTAAATGGAAACGTCTCACATGAAATGAAAGGCACCACACACATGCAACAGCAGTCCTAACAGGGATCACTTCCTGAGCTGCAGGCACTACGCATTATCCAGGAGTGGTATATGCATGGGCTCCAAGGCCCACAACCACGCTACGATTTGGTTTTATTACTCTACATTACAGGTCAAGAATTTGAGGTTCTGTGAATAACTTACCCAAGGTTTTATAACCTAGTTAAGTGCCAGGAATAGCATACAAATCTACATGCAGTTGGTTATCAAGTCCACTATGCCAAACTGAGTGCTTTAATTGTAATATAAATTGTGTGTGGGGAGGGGGGCAAGGGTTCCTTAATTACTTGAGTAATCCTTCTGACTCCCGGTAGTTACCAGGCTGCATAAGGAAGCACGGGTCATCACCACACAAAAGTATTGACAAATAAAGTTATCCCTTAATGCTTAGCTCACATTAATATCAGCATCGTTCCTGCTCACTTTCTGGGTTGGCAAGTATCACAGAATAAGAATGCAAATACAATGTAGTTCACTTGTAATGTGAAACTGCACGTTTCACCTGAAGTTGACAAAAAATGACCCTGGAGGACGGCTTGCGCTTTTGTCACCCACACTCGTGGACAAATTAGGGTCACAGAGAGTTTGAACAGTTGACAACGGAGGAGGAAAAAGTCAACAGAGATGACCACATGAGGTAAACTCTTAAAGAGAATGGTTTGTATATCAAAAGGTTAAGAGCCGCCCTTGGGGAAATTTGAATGCGTGTACACCCTCTTTAAGTCACCATTCTACCAGAGAAGTCAACACTCAATCTTTGCTCTAAGAAATAACATATTATTGCATCATCTCCCAAATTTCTATTATATAATGTAAAACAAACTTAGATTTAATTTTTAAAACTTTTCCCAGTAAAAGTTAGTCCCAATAAAATACTTTTTAAAAATGTTACTGTTTGGTTTAAATGTGTGATTCCGTTGTAAGTTGATTCTCTAAAAGTAATAGTTTTCTAGACTGTTCTCTTCAGATAAGGACCTCCAGAAATGGTAGTAATGTAAAAAGGAAGAATAAAAGAACTACTAAGAGGCAAATAGCAGTCAACATGAAAGGACTGACTCTCCAGGCCACGAGTGGAAAGCAGTGTCCTCGTTTTCCACCCATTTCAAGGTTCAGGCCACCCAGTCCACAGCGCACACGCAGAAGCCACACTCATCCGCTCCACGCCCCTTTCCCGCCGCTGCCATGGGGGCAGAGACTGGCATTCATTCACCTGGCGTTAAGCTGGCCCCTGGGCAAGTCAGCTTGTCTAGGCAAACTAGACTGCAGTCCAGGCAACTCAGTGAAAATCCTAACTTTACAAGAGACACTCCATCCATTCCATCTCCATCCAATTATCCCAAGAGCTCTCCTCTTTCCCAACAGACAAGAGATTATAATCTGAGAATTTCGTCTTTAATAATTCACTTTAAAAGGGCCCCACTGCATCAAGATCCTTCCTGACATAAAATTTGTACATACACTTGTTTAAAATTAACCGGTTTTGGTTTCTGCATCTCCCTCAATAAAGGTTCAGAGAAGAGCTATTTTGAGAAAGATTTAATGGGATTTGTAACATAAAACCTCAAATGCACATTGACTTCACCAAGATGACTCTGGAACACAAAGTATGGTGGTTGGTTGTTCTTTTTCTAATGACTAACATGTCCACCTCCAAAACTCTAATAAAACAATGTCACCCATGCCAGAAAGAAACCCAAGAATGCACGCCCTCAGAAGACTGAGTCTCAAGCTGGTCACTGCGGAGGCACGCACTGCAAGCGAGCAGAACGTTAGTGAGCTTCTGGCCTTGCAAGATTGTTGCTTGCTGCAGGGATCTTGGCTTATTCCTGAAGAGACAACAGTTCTGTGATACTATGAAATAGCTCCTTCCCTCTGAAAATAAAAGGTGCCCCCTCCCTTCATTAAGAACAATCCAGAGCCTGTGATCTACACATTAGAGTTGAGATTTTCTTCATATGTATGCAAAGGATATTCACGCTCAATCATGCACGGTGCAAAATTAACACAGAAGTATATACAAGAGCCTTTCTAGAGTCAGAATTGGGGAATGGGGTGAACAGAGGTGGGATGGAAAGGAAGAGGCGGCAGTTCAGCGGTTTTGAACTTCTGACTGTGATTCCAAAAGACGTTTAACACAGCACTGGTGTTGCAAAGAGGATTTTGTAGCACTGACCCCAAAGGCAGCATAATGATGTGGTTGCCCTGTATATTAATGAGGGCTGCTGATAATGACTTTCTCTCTTTTAAGACTCGAAACAGAAGCTGAATGTGCACGCAGACAACGTGGGAGCAATGCTCCTACTGCCCGGCCTCGGCCGTGGAGCCTGGGCCTCAGAGCCCTGCTCGGGACGCTTGCTTTGGAGAGCATTCAGGGGACAGCATTCGGTTTCCCCCATTTAACCAGGTCATCCAGGCATGGAATGCTCAGCCCTGCCAGACACAGCGCTGTGGATGCCTGAGAAACAACAGCTTGTCCGGCTACTGATGTGAAGAGAGGCCACGGTTTCCTTTTTCTCTGCTTTGAATGGCAGTCTTGACGTCACAACTGCTAGGAACCACTGGAGGGACAAATAACAAGGCAGGAGCCAAGAGCACTCTGCCCTGCTGCAGGGCCATTTTAATCTCGTTCTGGTATCTTCTGTGGCTGCAGAGAGCCAGCATGAGCAGGGGTGAATGACTGGAGCTTAAAAATAAAGGAAGTCTCTGGGCTGATAAAGCAAACCTTTGACAGAAGCCAATCATTGTGTTCCAAAAACCTGGATAAACTATAGCTCCTGAATTGAATTTGCTTCTGGCAGAACAGACTTCCCAGGGAATGCTTGTAGCTCATGGCTCAGACCTCTGCACTTTCCCCGGAGAGCTCAACTTGCTGTATTTCAAAGCGGACCTCTTCTAAGAGGAACTGGGGCACATTAGTCCTAGGAAAGGCAAGGAGCAGGCAGACAGTTTTTGTAAAAGACCCATCCTATTTTCTAGGGTAAAAACATCCTTTGCAGGATTTTATGATTTAAGTTCAAGCAATTAAACATGCTCATTAGCACCCAACTGCAGGTGTATGCACACATGTGTGCACAGGTCACAGAGCAGTTTGAAAAGCACAAGCTTTCATGTTTCAACCTCACATCAAACTAATAAATTATATTTAGCTGCGTGAGTGCCAGGTCATTTCTATCCACTGTAAATGCAGTGCTAACTACTGACACACCGGGTGACCTGTAGACAGGATCGCACAGCATTGTCCCACCACTTTCAGGGACCCGAGAACAACTTTCTGTTGCCACATGTTTGCCCTGAGTTCTGTCCTCTGTCTTGGGAGCACCAACAGCCTTCACCAAGCCCGAACCCTAACCTCAACCCACAGTCCTCATGGCCCTTTGGGACAGCTGAAGATGGAAAGCCAGGGGCTGAAGGGTCATCTTTGAGAGGGTGGTGTGTGCGTGTGTGCGTGTGCGTGGTGTTTGGCCAGAGCACAACAGAGAGAATAATCTGCTACGAAGATTTACTCACTTCCCAAAGATAAGAGGATAAAATTCAGATCCAAAACTCTCATGCAAGACCCTACAACGGAACACCTCCCCTTCTGCCTTCAGGCTGTTCTTTTTCTGTCTCTGAGGCCTGTTTTGGAATCTGGTCTTTGCACTCAAATGACCTTACCTGGATAGATAACACACTGTGTGTCTTGTTCGTGCTATTTAAAACACCCAAGTATGTCCACTGATTGCACAATGGAGAAGATACAACAAAAATTACTTTGTAGCTACATTTTTTTTTTTTCAAATGTCGGTTATATTCAAGAGGTGAAACTTATTCTAGCCCTACCCTTGTTTTTATTTTATAGGAGCTTTTTATAGTTTAAGAACTATAATTAAATTTCCTCTGAACTGATTTCTTAAACTGAAGTTTTCAAGAAGAGAATGATGGGATTTTTCAAACTTAAATTTTCAAAAGGAAGACAATTTGTTTTTATTCTAATGTAAGGGATGAGAGAAGAAAAGAGAATTTTTTTCCATCTGTATCTTGATTAGAATTTTTTTAATGTTCAAATTCCTAGTTATAAACCACAGCAAACAATCAGTCATTCATTAAGAAGCAACCACTGAAAAAAAAGTCGATATTTAAAAGAGCAAAAATAAGTCATGATGTGATTAACACTCCGTGCACGTCTTCAAGGCACACACTGTGCCCATCTGGGTGTTCAGCAGGTGCCAAATATCATCAGGATCTAGATTGAATTATGTCATGAAGAAGGCACCGTATTTCATTGGTTCACAAAAGGACCTAGAACTTCACGGATATGATGGTGGTGATAACAGACAGTGAACTGTTAACATTAAAATTAACTACTTATTTTTAAATTATTTATATATAAGATCAACCACAAATGGAAACAAACTTTCAATGAACTACTGTTCTAGTGAGAAAAGGTCATTTTAAAGATAAGTTTCAGCTATAGTAGGTTTCTGTTTGAATTTTCTCCTCTGTTTAAACATTAGCTGGTTTAAAATCCCTGACTGCTTTTAGTCAGAGGGCCAGAAGAGACAAGCGAGATTTGTCCCCAGGGGACTCCAGACAGATCCTCAGACTTGAGACACCAGCCATAGCCATGTCACTGGAACTGAAGGCCCTGCCTATGCTTGATTTAGTGGTGAGGACCGGGAAGAACAGGTCCACAGCCCTCTTTTCAAGGGACAGGAAACAGGGTGCGCTGTGCAGGTGGCTCCCAGCACGTGCAGAGGTGTCCATGGTCAGCAGCACGCCCAAGCGGGCGGGTGTGTCATGCAGGGGGGCAGTTCTCAGCACGGACGGTGGCTTTCCTCACATCCACGCTCTCTTGCCCACTGAGTTTTGCACAGACAGCAGACTTGATTCCTGTTTTTGGTTTGAGGACAGGGATGGGGCTTTTCTATAAAATTTCTTTAGGAACAGACAGCTATTGTAATCACAGAAATGAGCTCTCCCTTTTCTAGTTTCTCCTAAAAATGGTAGAGAATAAGCCTATCTTAGCTCTAACGTTATTTATAAAAAAACGAAATAAAAAGTTTTCTCCTCTGGTTTATCGCAGATCAACCAACAGTCACCACTCAATTCTATAATACACATGTGAGAAATCAGTTTTTACAGATGGGCACTTCAGCGTGTTAGGAAAATCCCTCCCTCCCTCCTTATCTCCCTACTCTTTACCTATGTGAAAACAAGCTCAGAACACTAACCTCCAAGGGTGATTCTGTACTAGACAGCTTTATAAAAATCAAAGTCTTTTTGCTTATAAATCTACCCTCTGTCGTTATCCTTAGTTTCTGAATATGTGCACAGAGAGTTAACAAACACCAGATTTAATTCAGATTTTTTTTGTTAATCCTCACCCAAGTACATTTTTCCATTGATTTTTAGATAGAGTGGAAGGGAGGGAGGGAGGGAGGGAGGGAGGGAGGGAGAGAGAGAGAGAGAGAGAGAGAGAGAGAGAAGCATCTATGTGAGAGAGACACATGGATTGGTTGCCTCCCACACGACCCCGACTGGGGTTGGGATTGAACCTGCAACCCAGGTACGTGCCCTTGACCAGGAATCGAACCTGAGACCCTACCATCTGTGGGCCGACACTCTGAGTGCTGAGCCAAACTGGCCAGATTCTTGACTGTACGTGTTCTTTTCCTTCACAGCACGTCCTAGCCTACAACGGCCTTTGCATGCTTGAACGTTGCCAGTTTCTCCCACCAGCCTGCAAATTCCATGGAGGAAGGATTACTATCTCTGGGTTATCCCTGTATAAACACTGTGGATGGATGGAAGGAGGGCAAGGAAGCGGGGTGGAGAGAAGGGAAGAGACAAGTAGTAAGAGGAAGAAGGGAAGGAGAAAGGGAAGGGAAAAAATGCTACAAGAGCAACTCACTAGTTTTAGTAAATGGAAGGAGTACTTTCAGAGTTTCATCAGAATCTTCGCTCGTAGAATTGAACACTTTTTGTAACTATTATCTCATAAATCTCAAAATAACCCCCAGCAACATTTTAACATTAAATTACAATGACTGTTTATGACACAGAGGCAGAGCAATGAGGAATGGTTTGCTCCCAGGTCGTTGACGCTTTATCTACCCAACAGCCACTCAAGCAGGCCCTGCTGCTTACTGACCTTTCCCGTTATCTGTGTGTCAGGACAGAGCTACGCTCCTCTAAGTTAAGAACTGCGATAGAGGTCTAGTATCCCTTCTGTTCGTTCAACATGTCCTGGAAACACAAAGCCCCGATTTTAACCATGGATGTACTTGTGGAAAAGAAGAAATAGTTCTCAAGCGATTCTTCTCATGTTCACCACCCACACAAACACGTAGCTTCTGGTAAAAGGACGCCTTTCCATGACAAAACCATTTATCTACACCAAGCAGGGGCACTGGGGGCAGAGGACGACCGCAGAGGGTGTGACACGAAGAGGACCCTCCAATCTGGCTCTGGGTACTACTGAGGTGCCCCTCAACATGTGCTATGATGGGCATCGTCACCACCGCAGGACAGCTGGGGACTCCCCCGTGCTCACGCAGCCCATGGCCCACAGAGCTGAGACGGCTCAGGTCTTACAGGCTGGGTGTGCCCCGTGGCCTGGCCTCAGTCTCTGCAGCTGACGTGAGCTGCAAAGGAATCACACACACCGCAGAGAAAGTGTGAACACAGACGTCTTCTAGGGAAAGAAAAGTCCAGACCGACCACTGTGGTTTTGAAGCATCTCCTCCAGGAACAGTTACTGACATGAAACCTGGTCTGAGTTCGCTGCGACTGCATAAAGCCCTCTGTCAGGGTGGAGACAACTGTGAACTTCCATCATCTGTGGCTGCCCTGGGGATCGTGAGAACTAAGAACAAAGCGTGCCCTTGTGGGTCTCCCGTGATCACCTGGCCTTCTGTAAAACACATTCAAACCCAGTTCTGACCTGAGCACAACCAGACCAACCTTGGAAATTCAGCTTTCTGAAACCTTTTTGCTCGGTGAAGCTTCTCAACGAATTCATCAAAAAGTGTTATTAGCTGAGAGTCTACAATGTGTCCAGTATTCTTCCGATGACAAAGTAATAAGCCGCTCCCTGTTCTCTCTGCATGCAAGTAGTCTGTAACTCGGATTTTCTTCTCCCTTCTCCTGATGCCTGCATCTTTTTCTTGACGGATGTGGCGTTAGGAAATAGGGCACGTTCACAAGCACAGGAAGCTCACTGCCTGGCACAGCACACAAGGCTGGAGTGGCAGAGAGGTGTCACTGCTGACAGCCTGGCTAATTCACCCGGGTCCTGACCTGCATCACCCATGTCTCAGGTATGTGACCTTCCCCATCACACCCTTCTGAGGACAATCAGTGTGACCTGCTGACTCTGTGGGTAGGACATGACACATTCCAGTGTCGTTGACAAGAGTATTTCCAGGTCTGGCTACAGCTCTGCAGCCACAGCAGAAGTCTTACCCCTCCAGCAAACCCCAGTAGGAGAGGGAACCAAGCAAGGCCAATGATCTCGATCTAATCCTAGTGCCCAAGTGAGCCTGTCCAAGGCCCTCAGGACAAACTGTGTTTTCCCTGGCTGGGGCTTGGCTTCCTTCACTTTGAAAAAAATTCTTAGTATTTACTGCAATAAAATTAAGCACTTTCAAATTTCTGCCAGAACCCCTGGAGAAATATGGTTTTATTAACACCAAACAAATGTGATGTTTGAAAGGCAGGAGACCCAGATTCCAGTCCCTGGCCCACTACTGACTCACTGGGTAGCTGCAGGCAAATAACTTAAATCAAGCAGACATCATTTTCAACGAGCACGGAGTGGGCACTTGGTAGGAGGCCAGTGCCCTGTGAGGTTTGAGACTGGGTTCAGTGATGAGACTAAGTCAGCAGAGACAAAGCCTTTACTAGGGCCCACTGCCTGGGGTGCTGTTTTGTAGTTGGGTTCAAGGTGGCCCTAACAACTCTGAAATCTTGACGCTGAAGAAGTGGGTGAAACCTGCCATTTAAAAGGGGGAAAGATCCATATAACTGCCAAGAGCACAACTTTTAGGAGCCAACTCTGTGAATTCAAATCCTGGGTCTACTATTTACGAATTTTAGTTTTCTCATCTGTAAAATATTAATAAATATCTGACAAAAATATAGGTATAATAATTGTTATTAATTCACACTGGACGGCTATTGTGTTGGCTGTTGGCTTTTTATTTGACAGTCTAAGGGAAAGAAGTCAGGGCCCCTGACTAAAGAGTCAGGTCGTGCATGTTTTATAAATCCTTGCAACACACTGGCTGAGCATCGCTGCTCTAGCCTCATCTCCCTGCAACTGTCCCTCCACTCCAGCCACACAACTTCCAGGTCTTCACATTGACAGTGCTTCTTTCCTGCCTCTGGGTCTTACTACCTTTTCTTCCCTGCCTCCCCTTTTATCTTGTCACTCATCAACTTCCTTCAGAGATGTTCCCTGTCCCCACACTTGGTTAGGTCCCATGGTAGGTGTTTCTGAAGCAAATCTGCACCTCCCTCTGCAGGACACTCCACCAACAGAATGGAGTCACCCCCACTAGTGGCAGGGCTGTGAAGCAAGACCACGACTCCTGTTCACCACTCAACAGCCCGGCTGTGCCGCGCTCGTCCTGAAGGACACTCGGCAAGTATTTGTTGAATAAACGAACACACAGCTGATACTTAACCCCCTGTCTCCGATCCTCCTGTCTGCCCTTGAGAGTCGAGGTCCACATCTCCAGTCCAGATGGACAGCATCCAGCACCTACACTGAGTATGTACAAAACGGAGAGATCATCTTCTCTCTTCCAAAGCTAGCACAGCAGAAAGAGCGCGAGCGTGGGAACCGGGGACGCCCGCAAGGCCCCGTGCTACAGCCTATTAGCTGTGCAACTTCAGACAAGTGTTTCTCTGGGCCTCAGTTTTCTCACCCCGAAATAAGGACAAAAATATCAGCCTTACAGGATTAGGATAAGACTGAATGAGAAAACATATTCGCATGCCTGGCAAACTGCAGAGAAGCAGTCAACGGCACCAGGGTTCAAAAATCTGTAATTATTTTTGCTTCCATCCCCTCCATCCCCCCCACCCCCCACCCGCCCCAGCCAGCCCCCACTATCCAGGCAGTTCCTAAATTCCACCTCTTGAATCTGTCTGGTTTTCTGTGTCGCCCTCCTTGAGGCCCTCTTCACCCCTTCCTGGACTATCCCAACAGCTCTAATGGGCTCCCCTGGCTACGGTCTGCTCATCGCCCCAACACTGACACCAGACTAGGCTTCCTAGGGGAGAGATCCTACTATCACTCTCCTGACCAAAATTCTTCAACTGCTCCCCAAAGACTCAGGATTAAGTTTCAATGTTTAGTCATATGACATTCAAGGCCCTCCCGGATCTGGCCTCAACAGACCTTTGCTACCTTATCTTCTCATTAGTCACTTTGACACACACTGTTGCCCAGCAACAACAAATCAGTCACTGCCTGCTTTGTACACCGGCATTTCCCATCCCTACCTATGCCTCTGCTCATGTTTCCTTGGACTGGAACACTCTCCCTCTGAGTCCTCACAGCCAACGTACCTACCTTTCTTTCGGTGTCTGGCTCAAATGCCCCTCAATCCATAAAACAATCCTTGATCGTCCCTGCCACAGAAAACCTTTCTTTTCTACAAGCGTGTAGTGTGTATAATTTACTTATCTCTCTCTGTTAATACATTTTTCTCTGTGGGGTCATCGTATGTTTATCTGTGCAGAGAACCTCAGCTCCGTGCTCTCTGAGGGCAGCATCATGGCCCGGCCTTCACTGGCATGCTGGGGGAAAGCACCCACGAAATGGACATAATTACAGGGTCCTCCTGAGGAGCAAGTGTCCAGGGTCTGCGGTCAATCAGCTCAGCTTCTGATCAGCCCCTGGAAGAGTGCCTGGCAATGAGTGATACCCTGCAAATCACTGGTAAATGAACTCATCCACAAGAGAGATCCATTATTGCCTAAGGGACAGAAATTCTGTCCCTGTGAAATGAAACACAAAAAGAGAACAAGAAGAAGCCTTTTCTCCTCCATAATCTACTGACAGATGCAGTCCAGCTTCAAGTTCACTGTGTCCTATAACCTACACAGCTACTTCCAGCAATAAATAAGACATGGAGTGTTCCGGTATATTTAGTACGCCAAAAGTACTCAATTTTAACATGGAAATAAGAATCACTCTTCAAAAGTATCCTTTGGAGAAAACAGTTTTTCTAACAAAGTCCCAAACCTTTATTAGACCTCACCTTTTATATAGCCACAACTTCTCCTGGTTAAAAAAAAAAAAAAAAAAAAAGATGTCCATTAGAATGAACGCGTTTTCTCATAAGGCTTTCAACTGGCTAAAAATTAGAGAATTTCAGAAATAAATTCCAATCTCCTCATTCTTAAAATAGAAGAGATTTTTTCAGGGCTTTCATTTCCCAAATTCTATTATGTAAGCCACTTTATAAATCATGTATGCAACAATTCTCATTTTCCATCAGATTTTATTTTAACTCCCCTCTGGGCCTAGGAGCACCACACACACCTCTATTACCGTAACTGTCAGTCTGAAACATCACCTCTTTATACGTCATGTGTCCCACCCAACTGCGCCTTCCGAGGGCCAGGTCGCATGGTACTTACTGCTAGGATGCAGTACATGGCTCAGTAAATGTTTACATGAATCAATGACTCAAATCAGTCATTTGATCATAAACCTATTCATCAGACCTGACTACAGACTCCTCCCTACCCTCAAAGGTTGGAGAATTTCTGCTCCCGTGGACAATAAAAAAGGATGAACAGCTCTTCGGCAGTGGCAAACCCAGAGCTCTGAACGAGTCTTCGGCAAAGACGGCGTCGCTGCAGTGCAAGTCTGAAGTCTTCCCAGCGAACACTCCTTTGCATGTCTCTGTGTCTTCTGCTTTGTGCGGTAACATTAATCACATTACATCAGAGTCCCACTTTTTAGATGTGCTTCCTTTAATTTGTTTATTTAGCCCCCCTGAAATAAATACTGACGGGTAAAACCAAACTGGTTTAAAGTACACCTTAAAAAGGGTAGTCATGGAGGCACCTAGTTGAATATCTAAAATTATTGCATGAAAAAGCCCAAAACACCTGCCTGGTCATTAATTGCTGAACTACTTCAGCAATGTCAATGTGGACCCTTCGGTGGTTAGGGAGTGATCCACTTCCCTGGTATTATCCAATCACAGAGCCTACACACTGCTCTCCCCAGATCCAACGACATAAGCGCATCTACGCTTCCAAGAAAGCTCATCACAAGTGGATGACAAATTTGAAAAAAAAGGCTCTCAATAAAATTACAGACATGACTCTCCCATTTGGGCTTTCATATTGTGTGGGTTTAAGAAACATCACATTTCCATGTAGTAAAGAAGTCTAAAAACAGTGTATTCTGGGAAGTCCGTATCTACTTCCTGGGGAGGGGCTACATAAAAGTGTGTAAGGGCCGAACCTTTTTAGATGACTGTTGACACTTTGCTTAAGGATATAAAAACTGAAAACAAAAATAACCAAGTATTTTAGAATTTTCCATTTATAATGAAAGTTTTTTTATCAAAAACAGAAAACATTATTTCATATTTTCTTTTTTTTTTAATTGATTTTAGAAAGACAGGACGGGAGAGAGAGAAACATCAATGAGCAAGAACATCCACTGGCTGCCTCCTGCATGCCCCCCACTGGGAATCGGGCCCACAATCTGGGCATGTGCCCTGAACGAGAATCAAACCAGTGACCTCTTGGTGCATGGGGTCGACGCTCAACCACTGAGCCACACCGGCCGGGCCATATTTTCTTAAATATATCTAAAACCAGCACACATTTCTTCCATTTAAAGAGGTGGAAACTGAGGCAAGAAAACTCAGCCATTTTGCAAAAGCATCTATATTTCAAAAGCAATTAAGCCATGAGCCCAAACTAAATAAACTCTCCCATAACCTATTCTCATGAGAAAGGGGCTAGAAAGCTTATTATTGCTTAACTGAAGAATAAACCATGTGAATTAGTTCAATAATTAGTCCAAGAACCAGCAGCAGACCAACCTGGACATCTGTTAAAATCCTTGTCCACAATTTCCCTTGAGATGACATGTATATGTCATAATTAACAGGTGTCCTTGATTTTGATAATATTAATATTCCTGTACATCTCCATTGGATAGCTACATGCTGCCATCTTCTGATTATGCCCAGTGGAGTATAAAATTTTTTTCATTAAAAAGCAAAATCAGTAAAAGTAAAACTCCTCACTTGTCCTGCCAGTGATGCCCCCAGTAACAAAAGGGGCAAAGACACCAACACAGAGATTACACCACTCAGACAGAATTCAAGCAGAATTCTAAATGGATCAATGTGTATTATAAACATTTTTTTGCAAGTGCTTTGCATGCTTATGTTACTATTCATTCTGAGATAGATCATCAATGACCTTCTGGGTCACCGACTAGAGAGAAAGCTCACTATAAAAAAAGAGTGGGAGAAAAATAAAGGAGGGGGTTACTTCCTTCCACCCCAGGCCCCCCACTGCCTTGAATGAAAGAAGACAGATGGCAGCCACCTTCCCCTTTAATTAGGAGGGGTAGCTCAGAAGGGGACAGCTCTGCTCACTTGGCACGAACCTTAACAAATCGTTTTGATGGTAATGTTCTGCTCACTCACCCTTGTTTCAAACTGCTCTCAGTCTTTAATTTATAAACCAAATCTCTGTAAATTTAACTGTGAAAAACTGTAACTCTGAGTACAATGCTATGTATAACAAAGGTACTTAAAGATGTTTGCTGAATTAATTCACATCCATTCATATAAGGAGCCTAGTGTTTCAAATGAAGCACTGACAACCCAAGTCCTAGCATCTCCACTTTGAGATAAAATGTGAATGCTCCTGGCACAGAGGCCCTCACTTAAACTCACACAGAATGAGGCACCAGGTTTACAAATAAGACCCTGATTCTGCTTCCATTGCCACTCTGCAGTCATTGCCTCCTTCTGCCTTCAAAGTGCTACTGTTTAAATTAAGTCAAAAATATTCTACAGTAAAACAGTCTATTTTATGAAGAAGGATAACTTAATTACAGATCATAAACCTATTTGCTTTGCATTTTCAAAACCATAGAAATTTTGTATTAAAAATGTATCAAGCCATGCAACATCTAGGAGGCAGGATCAGCATAAAACACAAACAAATGGAAGGCAGGGATCAACTGTTATGGTCAGGCTGGAGTCACACCATCTTCTGTACAGGTGATGAGAGACACTGAACTCTTTTCTAAAAGGTATTAAACCCATTTTCTATGAATCTTTGGCATGAAACTTTCTAATATGAAGGAAAAGTTCAGTTTCTGTTGACAAGGTTAGGTTCTTTATATGTTTTATCCTATTTTTATATTAAATGTTTTTTTCAACATCATTGAACAATTTCTATTCCTCAGCTCCTTACCGCTACCTGACCAATTTTTTCTTTTTTGTTGTTTTTCAATTACTGTTTACATTCAGTGTTATTCTGTATGAGTTTCAGGTGTACAGCACAGGGGTTAGGCAATCATACACTTTACAAAGTGTTCCCCCCGATAATTCTAGTACCCACCTGACATCATACATAGTTATTACAATGTTATTGATTATATTCCCCATGCTGTACTTTACATCCCGTGACTACTTTGTAACTACCAATCTGGTTTTTAAATTACAGCCTCTCATCCAGGAGCCATTCCTAGGACACGGGACGTAGTATCTGCCTTGTACACGCACCCTCCTGCTTCCCAGTGAGAATGAGGGCAGTGAACAGGAGCTATCTTGCCAGATGTGCTCCTGGCACGTAAAAAACCTTGTCGGTGTCATTGCCATTTAATTAATGACAAAGTTCTTGAACCATTTAAAAAAAAAAAAAAAAGGAGCTTTTGTTTTCTCATTGATAAAACATTTCAGTCTCTTACTCTCTCTAACAAGCCAGCCAGCATGCTAGGTATTGGAAGACAGAAAAGATCAAAGAAGCAATTAACTATTTAACAAACTTTATATGCTCCTTCCCAAGGCAGGGGAAAACACTTGGCATTTGTCAGATATTGGCTGTCCAATAATGTCAGCAAGAAAAAACATGTAGGAGAAGAGTGACTAAGAAAGAAACAAACAAAACTCACTTTGTTTTCCAGCACAGTAAGCAAGTCGGGCGACTCCTTCAAGGCCCTGCTTTCACTTTACATCCAGGTTTGCTGTGGACTCCCGAATGCCTGCACTTCCCAGGATGCCCCGAGTTCACAGTTCATCTCAGAAGCACCGAGGACCAGGGATCCCCAGGACAGACGGAGGCGACCTCTGGGCGCCACGTGGCACCACCGCTGTTGTTACCACACACGGCCAGGACACCCACTTGTTACCTCAGGAACCAGGCCACCAGCAGATAACTGCTCAGATGAGTGTCCAGAGACTCGAGCCTCTGGCATTCTCAGGTTCAAGGTTGGAAAATGTATTAAGACGAGAACCACGCTGTCAGCAGTATTCTGCACCATTAACTTTCTCGTCCTTAAATGCATATTTAAATAAGAGCAAAAGGTACACGATTAGAAGGGATATTTTACTGGTGACTGTGATTGGCATTTGCCATGTAATTGGTCCTAGCTTGCTCCCTAAAACTGCATTTAAGATCAGCAGTATTTTCATTCCTCTGTGAAAATTCAAGATTTTTTTGAGAAAATCAATTAAAACAAAACAAAACAGGAAAACACTAGAATTCTGCTTAAAAATGCAACCCTTCCTAAATCTCATCTGGTGAATTTTTTTTAAATCCCAAAAGTAAACAAAACAAAACCCCTCCAAAAAAAACACACACCACATATAAATTGGATGCTTGTTTTGAAAAACCTTCATCCATGTACTGTCCAGATCATAAAAACAAACCTCCTTCCAGCAAAACGGGACACTTTGACCTTGTTTACTGCGGTGTTTTGAAACCACTGCCTTGTAACTCGTGACATCACTGGTCATGCATTAGCACCTTTACTGCTGTTGGCTGCGACCCCGACTGTCTTGAGTGGCCCCCGGTTGAACAAATCTCCGCAGAACGGCAAGGATACTGGCATTAGCATTAAACCCACAGAACTCACATGACAGCCTCTGTAAGTGTCACATCTCTCTGGTCACTTTTACAAGAAAACAAAAGCATCAAACATGTGACACTTTTTAAAGTCTCAGTGTCCAGACCCAGCACAGACCATTCTTTCTTCTGACCCTCTCCCTGCCCCAGAGGAAGGCTCCCTCTCTCACCGATATCCATACTGGCAAGAATTTCCGCCTCGGAGACTTACTAGTAGGAACTCCTGACCTACTTTCTCCCAATAAAAAATGCCCGCAAACTTTTCTGGAGGATCATTTATTTTAGTATATTTTTTAGTTTCAAGGAGTATTGAACTTTTAATTTTGATAAAGCTAGACTTATCCGTTTCCCCCGCCTCTTTGGTGGAACATGCTGGTGGTGCTGTACCTGAGTGCTGCATTTTTTAAGTGATTTTCTCCTGTAAGCCCGACAGACTTCCCTCCCGTGTTCATTCCTCAGTTCTTATTCCAAATATACCAGAATCAATGCAAAGGGCAGTTAAAACACCTGGAGTTAAGTCACCATTAAATTTGGGGGAACATCTTCCATAATCCATCTCTTTATATAAAACTAAATTCTGGTCCTCCAATGGAAGTGCAATTTTATGGAGAAGTAACTAAAAATCCAAGTACAAACTATGTGGAATCAATTGATAACATTCCTGTTCCTTTCCTGAAACAACCTAAAAAACACCAAGTCCTTTAACTATAGTCACCAAGAAATAAAGAATGTGAAATACATATTTGAGCAATGATGGCCCTTCTTTGTCAGAGAGGAGTAAAAAGAAAAACATCCAGAGTTAATAAAATTAATTAACTCTAACTAAAGAACTACTAAAAAGACCCTCCAAACATCATGCTGTTACTATGACAACTTGAAAACTGCTTTGAGAAAATGTGAGGGATTTTAAGATCCATGACAAAACAAGTGTCATCCAGCCTGCTAGAAATTACTTTAATTTGTAGGAGGCCACAGAAAGGCTAAATGGCCATTAACAATTCTGAAATATCAAATCGTTACCTTTTGAGAGATGCTGTACTCTTCATTCAGATCATGACAAGACTAACACGTAAATGAACAGCTCTCTGTGTGATCGGAACCATTTTGATGATTTCAGTCCTGCAAACCATACCACTCCCACGGTCTATCTCGCTGGTACATTATTTTTATAATGAAAGCAAACTCTGACTCAATCTGAAAGGGAAGGGACACAAAAATCCCCGACAGTCTCGTGTTTCCAAATACAAACAGGGAAGCTCACACTCACTCGTATTTTTTAGGTGTCAAGAATGAAACAGAAAAAGAAAACAGCATTTTTCCCCTTAAAATTCTTGTTGTTAGGTATTTAGACTGACTTACATTTTACATAATCTTGATGGCTCAATCAGGAAGTAAAAATTTTAAGTGCGTGTATTATGGACGGGAGGAATCATGTGACCCACAGCAAAGAAAATTATGCAGCAGACTAGCACACGAAGAAAAACTTAACAGGGGTTTAAAAATACTGTCTTTGGGATTCATTGAGCCATGAATATATTATGGCTTTTAAGAAATAATCATGTATTTGGAAGCTTTGAAAATAAGCCTCCAGGACGTTTTAAAAAAATATTATGAGATCAAAGCAATGCACAGTGAGAAATGAAAGTTTAATAAAGGAACATTTTCTCTGACGATCATATCCATTCAGAGCTTATTTAAAGGCCATTTTTCAATGTTATTTGAAGATCAGGCCATATATTAAGTATAATCAAACGAAAACATCAGCTGCAGCTATGTACAAATACTTATGCTTTATTTAATATGTAGGGCTGAGTGTTCCCGGAGCAAAGAAGAAAACGGTTTCGATTTATCCAGACTCCACACAAATTCCACAGATTTCAAGTGGTCACTGTATTTTATCACAGCAAATACATTCTCAAGAGGGAAACGTTAGTACCACACAATGTTCATCTGAGGCATGTAAGCCTGCAATAAAGCCATCATTAAATAGTATCTTAATGATCCTTGTGTGTTATATAAGTTATGCCACAGGAAAAAGATCAGAAAGTGGGAGATGAATGTTAAACACTTTAACAAAGTATAATGAATTGACTGATAGAATTGATTGTACAAAATGCCTTAAGACATAGTCTCTGAGCTACCGAGGATGTTAATATAAATGTATTTGAAATTCAAAAGGTTTAGCCTGTGGCTGCTTTGCTTCTCAATGCCATTTCCGTTATTAATATGTTAACAAATAATAATTTACTAACACCGGTAATAAACAACAAGGTTGAGAGCAGGTATGTACGTCTCAAGGCTATTGCTTTTATCACTTTAGGGCCTCACATCTTTCAAAATGCTTTTCCTATTTTTATTTCAACCTTTATAAAAAACGTATACCACAGCTCTGGGCAAGGGGCAAGGCAAGGTCAGGGACAGGAATCAGTTCTGGGTATTTCTTGATTACTAGCTCATCTTTCTTTAATTCTGAAACACAAGAGGTAGCTGGGCAAAAGAAGAAATTATTAGGAAAGACAGAAGTCTTTCAGAAGAGAAACTTGAGGTAGATTAAGAACATTCAGGAAAGGTAAGAAGCACAAATCCTCCAAGGTACAGTATTAAATAACACCATAATCATCTTACCCAATTCGGTGTCATACTTGTTAACTACGTTAGGGAAAGATGAACTAGTTACCAAGAAATACCCCCAACACAGTCAGGCACACTCTCGTTCTGCCACTGGCCTAGGCCGTAATTTATTGAGAACAAATCGCAGAGTAGCCATCTCAAACTCCCTAATTCTATCAATCAGGAAATTAGAGAAGTTGAGAGACTTTCCTATGTTACATAGAGAGTCAACTAACAGCTGAAACTGGACCCAAGGTTTCTGACCTTCCGAGGCAAGGGCTCTTTTTCACTACACGCTCCTTGTATCTATAATCTGAGGTTTAAGTAAATCTCCAACAAGCAAAGCCCTGGTTGCTTATCTGAGTCGTGGATAACTGAAATAGGGTCAAGACTCAGGGGCTCACTCTGGACCACCCCTATTATTACGGCTGCTCTCTCTGTCCCCCACTAGCCTGTGATGAGCACCAAATGTCCTGAGCTACGAAGACACAGGGCGAGTTCTGGGCTGAGGGGCAGAGCTTCTGAGATGGTACCAGTCCCTCTTCCCGGCTCCTCCCTTCCACAGGTGTATCACAGCCTTCTCATTTTGTACAGTGGGAGAATCCAGGCACCAAAATAAGAAAGGCGCCTGTTTTGGTTTGTATCATGGCTTTATTGGGACTTTGGACAAACAGGAAAACCAAATAATATTCTAGAAAAAAAAATTAGCTCCTACTCTATCTTCATCAAAATTAACTGTGTGGAGATTCAAGAGTTAAATGTAAGAAGGGAAAAAAGAAAACAATTAGAAAAAAATAGTTATGAACTTAAGATAGGACAGGAAGCCTTAGGTTTATAAAAGTAATTTTAAAAGTAACAAGAAGCCAAGATAATCTGAATCAATCTGACTACATTAAAAGGTACAATCCCTGTATGTCCAAAAGCAGCAGACAAAACTGAAAGGTAAACAAAAAATAAAATACTTCAACAGGATAATACACTTTATATGATTTATAATTGTAAAAGATAAATGATACCAACAGACTAGACTCTTCACCCCAAAACGTAGAAGGCCAGTTAACATGAAAAGGGGTGTTGAATTTCACTAGCAAACACCAAGATTTTTTTTCACCAATCAAATTCACTAAGATGGACAACAAAAAGAGTAAAGCTAGGTTGTGGGTTCAGTCCCAGGTCGGGGTGCATACAGGAGGCAACTGATCCATGTTTCTCTCTCACATCGTTTCCCTCTCTCTCTCTCTTCTAAAAATTAATAAACATATCCCTGGGTGAGGATTTAAAAAAAATAAAAAGTAAAGCTAGTGAAGTGAGGTGAGACAATCATTTCAGGAAATCTGCAATACCTTTTTAATAAGCCTTCAAACTGTTTTGACTCAAACATGTCTATAAATACCTCCGAAACAAACAATCACAGATACACAGGAAGAAAACTTGAACAAGGACATCCTTAAATAATATAATATTGGGAACTATTTAAACATCCCAAAGTGGAGGGGAGCGTGTGAGTATAAATAATAAACTCGTAAGTTTAAATAATGGTTTTTGGGAGACTATTTAATGACACTGCAAATCACTAAACATAATGCTAGGTGAAATGTTGCCAGATAAAGGAAGTTGGGCGGGTGGGGGGGGGGGGGCAAACAAACGGTGGGGTAAGAGAAGTTGACCTCAGAAGGAGTCTGGAAAAGAATACATTTTAAAAGCTTAAGGAGGGCCAGACAGAGAATTTAGATTTTTCAATACTTATTTATAATATTGAGATATCTGATATTATCTATGAGAAACATGATTTTTATCATTAGAAAAATGTTACTGAAGCTAATGTATATCCTATAAATATTTCTCAGTCATACAAAACAACTAAAATATTTACAAAGCCCTTTTAATCAAGAGAATGCTTATATTTTATTAGGTGCAAGAAAGAAGTACAAAACAATATGACCTTAAAAATATAAAAACTCACATTAAAAAGACCGGAAGGATATGCAGCAAGGTGTTCACAGTGGTTTCCTTTAGGTAATGTTGTTGTCTGTAATATTTTTGCTATACCTTACAAGTTTTCTATGATTGTCCAATGTTGTTTTCATGAGAAAGAATGAATATTGGTTATCACAATTGTAGGACTCATACAATCAAGTAGATGCTATTATTAATAGTTAAATGTCAAAATACAGAATGTCTATAGCCACAAAATCCTGCCCGAGTATGAAGGGATTTTTCTTTTTTTAATTTGGAGACCACTGGCATGGCTTCAGAAACCAGCAGGCATTGGTGGGAGTGTAGGAGGCGGGACCGAATCATATCTGGCAGCTGTCAAACCGTTTTCTCCACGGAGCAGCTCTGTGAGGGTCATACTAAAACATGAAGATTTCCACAGCAGGACATTATTGGGAAAATGATGAAGATGGTCGAGGGGGGAGGGGTAAATAAACAGTCAAAAGAGGAAGGCAGGAGTCTATGAAAACAACAGAAGCATCCAGAAAGAAGGTTCAAGAAATCATCAGATCTAAAACAATCGAAAGAAGGGTCTCAAAGAGACATTTGTGTACCTGTGTTCACTGCAGCATCATTCACAAGAGCCAAAAGTAGGAAGCAACCCAAGTGCCCATCACTGGATGATGGATAAACAAATGCGATCTATAAATACAATGCCATGATCAACCCTGGAAAAGGTGAAAGCAATTTAAAGCGTTTCATTCTGAGTGTTGGATTTTTGAGCACTGGGTGGATAAAAATAAGTTACAAATAAACGTCTCAGAGATGTTTTTCCTCTTATGTGCACTGTCGCAAACATAGTGCAAATGTCACTATTTCCTTTTAAATGCCCCATTGGAAGGGAAGTTAAACTCCTGAATTGCTCCCCCTCCCTTTTTTTTTTTTTTTTTTTTTTTTACAAACTTCAAGATTGTAACCTGTTAAAAGGTAATAATAAAAGGGAATGGTGCTGCCCTGGCCATTTTGGCTCAGCGGTTAGAGCATCGGCCTGAGGGTTGCGGATTCAATTCCCGGTCAAGGGCACACACCTGGTTGCAGGTTCAATCCCTGGCCCTGATCGGCGTGGTGCAGGAGGCAACCAATCAATATGTCTCTCTCACATCAATGGTTCTTTCTCTGTCTCTCTCTTTCCCTCCCTCCATTCCATTCGATCTAAAAATCAATGGGAAAATATCCTAGGGTGAGGATTAACAAATAAAAAGAAGGGGATGCTGAAAAAATTGCAATGCCATGTTATTCAGCTGTAAAAACGAAGAAAATTCTGGCATGTGCTCCAACATGGACATGATGCTGAGTGAAATAAGCCAGACAGAGAAAGACAAATACTGTATGAGTCCGCCACTGATATGAGGTCCCTAGGACAGTGACATTCATAGAGCTAGAAAGTAAAATTGTGGTTACCAGAGGCTGGGGAGAGGGGGAATAGGGAATTCGTGTTCAGTGGGTATGGAGTTTCAGTTCTACAAGACGAAAGAGTTCTAGAGCTGAACAATGGCCATGGCTGGCTCCTCGATGGTGTGCATGATGTGAATGTACTTAATGCCACTGAGCACACACTTGAAATGGTTAAGACAGTACATTTCATGCTGTATGTATTTTACCACAACTAAAAATTTTATACACACACACACACACACACACACAGACACACACACACACACACACACACACACACACACACACACACTGGATATACTGAAATAAATAAAGGAAGGAAGGAGGAAAAGAAGGAGAGAAGGAAGGCAGGAAGGAAGGAAATGAGAAGTCCTGAAGAAGGCTTCTGATTTGGCATGAGAGAAAGTTTAAAGAGTGTCAAGGGTGCAGGCATCAAAATAAAACAGACCTTATTTCTGATACTAGATTCTTTAAATATACTTATAGAAGTCATCTCAGAAAGACAAACAATCAGAAGTGAAAATAAGAAGGGACATTATGTTTAACTTGAAGAGAACATACCAGACCTCTTTGTGGTTTTTTAAGACCTTCTCATTATAGCCAGCCTGAAAAATTCCCCACAACTAGGAAAGAACCTGCAAGTCCAAGCAAATGATGACGTTTTCTCATCAGCTAACAGGAAAAAAACCGTAACAATGAGGGAAAGAAACCTTGAGTGTTTTAAAAATTTACTATATCCTTATTACACACTATTATCACAGAACTGGATAACCTGGGGGCTGGACAAGGGCCCTTCATAGAGCTGCTTCGGGGAGAGAGCTTGCCCAGGCTCACTCGGTAATGCGGGATTTAAAGACGACCCCCTGGAGCACAGTTATATTTTGTTTGCTGTGTCTTATTTTTTTATGGGCAGCTTATTTTTTAAATGGGTAAGAAGCATAACATAATTGGAATGTTCTTTCTACAGTCATTTGATTATTTCTGTTCAAAAAGTATTTATTGAGGACACAGTACATACTATATTCCAGGCACTGGGCTAGGCACTGAATGGTGGATAGGATGATGCTATCCTCCCTCACCAAATTAGCAGTTACAGTTTAAAGGAGGCACAAAATGCTGTTGGTGCACAAGAAGAGTGGCTCTAATCTGGTCCAGATAGGTTAAAGATGGAAACTTGTAAGAAGTAATTTTTAATAATAATGCTAGTTATTATTATCATTGTAGCAAGCTTGATTGACTACTACTGTGGGTCACACAGAGTTTTAAGCACTTCCCATGCACAAAACTTATTTTCACTACCATCTTATAAAGTAGAATTTTAAAGATGAGTACACTGAGCACAGAGAGGTCTCACAGCTCTTACATAGTGGGGTCAGGACAGACAGCACCCTTGTTCAGAATCTGCCTTGAAAGGAACCCAAACCAAGACAAGACAGGGATGAAACTGAGGGATCGGCATTCAGTAAAGAGTTGAGCTACTCTGAATAAGAAAAGGGGACAGTAAATAGAAGCACTACAGGTTCGAGAGGCTGGGGCTGGGACACATGAACAGGTCAACAGGTGAGTGCGGAAGGATGGAAGAGGTGGGAGGGATGTGAAGCCCACGATCAGGAACCCGGGAGGGCAGGAGCGATCGATGTCCAGTTGAGATTTCCATTAAGTTCTGCTGTGCGGATGGGAAATAACTCTCATCTCCATCTCCCCATGAACTCTAGTGCTTTGACAACTTGTTTCTGCACGGGGTGAGAACACATACTCTGAAGAGGCCCCAGTCAGTCTGGGCACAGGATGTTACAGAAATGGGTAAGCGTTTAAGTGGAGAAGTGACATGACAAGAATGCTTTTAGAAGCATCACCAGTCAAGAGAATAAACTAGGGAAGACCTTGTCGAATGTGTTTCTTCCTTTTGTCAAATCATGAAAGCCGCATGTCAATACTCCGTGCATCTGTGGCATTTACCGAACACTTAACCACAGGTGCACAACAGAGACAAGTGCTTCACGTGGACTAGGATGGCCATCTTGTGGCAATGGGTAGAGGCTCACACTTCATTCTATAGTGCAACCTGGTTTGTCTGGGTAACCAAAATATCACATTTCAACTGGGATGACATCATTAACAGCGCATTAACAGCCTTCAAGTTTGCTCAGAGCTGGATTTTGCTTTCAGGTTGTCGTTAACCCTGCTAACTGTGCACACAGGAGAACAGCGAGGGTCAAACACTTCCCTCCTTCCAAAGCCGTGCGGGAGCGCCAGTGGGAAGGAGGGCTGCTGCGGTCAGTTCACCCAGACTCGGCTCTAGTTCCTGCTCTGGCCAGGAAATTGCTGGAGAAAGCAAAACCGGGGCCAGAAGCTGAGCACAACCCGTACAAGTCCAAACACAGGCGAGCGAAGGTGGTATTTCAAGTGAGTGGATGTTGTATTTTCTTTGAGCTAAGTGAGCAAAGTCAGAGGAGGATGTGAGCTTAAAGAATCTCTCTCCTTATAAAGTCTTTTGATATCGAGACAACACAATTCTAGTAAATAATATGAAGCCTGTCCTGTATTTTCTGGGCATACATCTCCCATGGAGCTCAAAAGAAAAACCTCTAATGCTACAACCTTCTGGAAGAGAACGGAAATGAACAGGAGCAGCTGACCAATTCCACTAACTGGGCTGTCTCCTACGAGTAGCTGAATCATAGGATAGTGTAATATACTTTTGCTTTTTAGTTTCTTCTCTATTTAAAAAAAAGTCCCTTTTCTGTATGGTTTTATTATAAAAGTAACATAAGAATCACTACTGGCCAACAATGACGGCGTACTCACCACGACCCAGCCACAGCTCTAACCTCTTCGCCTCCTTCACACCTGCGGCAGGCCTCTTCCCCGGGGTACAGAGGCCCACGGGCTGAGTCCGCGGCTGCGGCCCCAGAGGAGGTGGACCCCAGGGCAGGCAGGTCGGCGTCGGTCCTGCGCTCGACCCCTCCGCTGTGCTGCCATGCCACGAAAACTGGCGGTACCCAAAGGACATAACCACCATTCATCCTACCCCTCTAGGAGAGTAATTCTGGAGGGTTTCATCCTTCACTTTCCAAATTAAAAAAAAAAAAAAAAAAAGAACTCTTTTAAACAGTTTTTTACTATATTCAAGTAAAACTATTCACAAAAACCTTTCCAAGCAGAGATTCCACTCATGGACAAGACCCATTTAAAGTCAGCAGTCTATGTCTGTATACAATCTGCAAAAGTTATTAAAACGATTTGTATTCACAAGCTTCTTTACACTATGAAGATTTTCCTTCTTCAGAGTAGTATTTTTTGGCTGACCCACACTTAATTATAACGAGTTCCAAATCAGTCATTCTGAATCCATGCATATCCACATTTTCAAACAAGAAAACTGAGCCTGTATGTTTAGTTCTCTCTGAAGTCGCCTGCAGGCTCAGGCTGGCTCTCACAGATTTGATGGCACATTGCTGTGCAGATAAGAACATTACAGTTAATGTGGGAATGCTGGAACTTTTCTGGCAGCCTTAGCTGAGTTAGCTTTATAAAACAGGCATAAAATGACCCCCATACAGCTCTGTCGTGATCTTTGACGCAAATGTTCCATGATATATAAGTTCAAGCCTGCCAGTCACTGGAAGCTGATTAAGGTTGACCAATGTGAACTGTCATTTCTGAGACTCAAGTGCACACCACATGTGGCCTGTACAAACATTCTTTAGGTTCCTCTGAAACAGACCCACACATATATGGAAAACTGGTTTTCAACAAAGGCGCTAAAGCAATTCAATGAGGAAAGACAAGTCTTTTCAACAAATCATGCTGGAACCACTGGGAAAACAGGCAAAAACACGAACCTTGACCTCTACCTTACCCAATACACAAAAATTAATTTGAGATTGATCATAGACCGAAGCATAAAAGCTAAAACTATAAGGGTTCTAAAAGAAAACGCAGAAAATATCTTCACAGCCTTGGAGAGGCAGATTACTTAGTAGACAATAAGTACTGATAATACAGGGGGGAAATTTGATTAATTAAACTCACTTCAAAATTAAAACCTTTTGTTCATGAAAACACATTTTGTTGTTGTTGTTGTTGTTGTTAGTCCTCACCAGAGAATATTTTTCCATTGATTTTTAGATAAAGTGGAAGGGAGGGAGAGAGAAAGAGAGAGAGAATTATCGATGTGAGAGAGACACATTGATTGGTTGCCTCTCGGTCTGACGCTCTAACCTATCAGCCAAATGGGTCAGGGCATGAAAACACATTTTAATAAAATAAAAGGCAAGCCATGGACTAGGAGAATATATTTGCATTACAAATTTCTGACAAAATAATTTTATCCAGGATATATATACATATAGTCTACCAATCAATAATAATAAGACAATCCAGTTTTTAAAATGTCTGAAGAAAGTTAAAAATGGGCAAAAGATTACACAGATACTTCAAAAAGGAAGATAGACAAATGGCCAATAGGAACATGTTAGTCATCAAGGAAATGCAAATTACAAAGCACAGTGAGAGACCACTTCATATCCATCAGAAATGGCTGAAATGAGAAAAACCAACAACATCGAATGTGAGAAGGAACTAGAGCACCTGGGACTCGCACCCACCACTGGCTGGAATTTAAAACAGGGCAGTCACTTTGGAAAACTGCTTGGAAGTTTCTCATCGAGATAAATACACACCTATTATGTGCTCCAGCAGTTAAGCCCAAATCTAAAACAGAAATGAGAGTGAGAAAGAACTTGTTCACAGCAGCTGAATATTAATAATAGCCAAAAGGTGAAAACAACCCGAAAGTCTGTCAGTAAGAAAATGGATCAACGAATTAGGTCTATTCACATAACAGAATACTACCCGGCAATAAAGGAAGCATGAACGAGCGATACACATAACATGTAACTGGGCGAAAGAAGCCAGACATGCAAGAGTACTTGCTCGATGATTTCGTTTAGACGAAGTTCAAGAACAGGAAAAAACATCCTATAGCGATAGAAATCAGAAGATGTTTGCCATTGGGGGTGGAGACTGATTGGATGGGGGCGTGAGAAAAGCTGGGTGATGGAAATGTTCTACCTGTTAACTGGGGCTTGGTTATATAAGTGTACTGAACATCAGCGCAGTAAATTTAACATCAATTACGAAGGAGGGCTGGTAGGGTTTCCTAATCGTCTTGACATCCTCGGGTCCTCCTGAAGCATGTGATTGGATTTGCAGTCATTGGCCCCATCAAATGGGGACTATATTTGAATTACTTTCGGTTTGATGACGATCATGGCTGTCTCATGGCTGACCATCCCTACAATGTATTTCTCACAGAGGAGAAAACAGGACTTGCTGGTTTTCTCATCTAACATTAGTCAACCAATATTCCAGGTGCTAGCACCAATGGGACGTATTCTAAATTCTCGGGGTCAGAGTACCCTTTTTAGGCCCATCATTTTTCAGCAGACAAATGACAATCTACACTCAACACCTTCCTCACCTCCAGCAGGGAAAGGGAGAACGTGGATTTGGGAAGAAGGGCACCTGGGATAGGCTAATGGTATCTGTTCCGGCCAGAAATAAAATTACACTCAAGTTCTGCTTGCCCGGGAGTGCACATCCTCGGAGCTCAGGACATTTCATTACTTTCTATATCCGCTTCCCGGGGCGTGGCCTCGAAGGGCCCTTGACCTAGACTGTCCTGAAGTCTCTAGGCTGATGAAAAACTTACAGGATACAGAGGTCAGATACCAGAGGATCTTGACTTTCTTCAATTGCCTCCCAGCCACTGCACAAAGAATAATTAATATCCAACAGTACTGCTCCGCAAATTCTAGAGGCGGATTTGGGGCTCCTAATAGTATACGAGAGCTAGAGATCAGGACAGGCCTAGGAAGATTCTGCCTTAGGTTCGATCACGCTGGGCCAACCGGCTTAGGCTGTGGCAGACCTCTGGGAAAGATCTCCAGTGATTCTGTCACAGGGACACGGCTGTTTTTTCTAAGTAAAATGAGGGGACACTAAGATTGAAAACATCAGTTCAGAGTTTCACCTGAGACACAAGGACAGATGCCATTTGTGTCAGGGAAATTAAAGGACTAATTAATTAACATCCAGTTTTCCCCATCTTCATAGTCTGCTATACATTTTCAGGAACTACACAACAAATACGAGAAAAAGGGGATGATCAATGAGAATTTAGAGGGTATTTTAAAAACAAAATGGGAAGGGAGAATACGAGATGCTTCTTTCAAGAAAGGGGAGAAGTCTGAGGGTCTATTTCCTAAGGAATAGAAGTTATTTAAATGAAGGAACAGGGGGTCTGTTCACAGACTCCCATGCCCAAGGGCAGAGAAGAAATTAAAAAGCAAGCATATACACATTTACACTGTATTTGTATTAAAGATTAGGAACAACCACCACTAGTTTCATTGATTTTTTTTTAATGACTAAGGTGCATGTTTTACAAGATGCATCTTTTCTCCGAGCGGCAAAGCTGCGAGAGCGTCTGAGTGGGGCTGGATGACTGACAACTACACCTCCGTAGCGGGAGAGCTGGTATTTGTGTAATTATGTCAGCTCACTGTTTCTGCCCAGCCAAGTTATTTTGAGGGTTAGTTTTCCAAACCCTAGTACTTACTGTCGTTACTGTGAGCCCCACCTAATCTTTTACCCTGGCTAAATGCCTGGCTAAAGGAATTTCTCATTTAATTCTTCTGATATGCTTCTGACAAATCAGGAAATGAAAGGACTTCCATGCTCTAGACTGAAAGTTTGTGTCCCCCCAAATGTCACATGTTGAAATCCTAACCCCCAAGGTGATGGTATTAGCAGGTGAGACCTTTGGGAGGTGACCAGGTCATGAGGGTGGAGCCCTTATGAAAGACACCCCACAGAGCTCCCTGTCCCTTCTGCCATGAGAGGACACAGCAAGAAGATGGCCTTTGAGGAGCCAGCCTCCAGAACTGTGGGGAATGAATTCCTGTTGTTTATAAGCTGCCCAGGCTGGGTGCTTTGCTCCAGTAGCCTAAATAGACTAAAACACCACTTCGAAATGGTGCTCAGGGCACTTGAGATCCCATTCCAGTTATAAAAAGTGTGTACACCCACCACCATAAAACGACTATCAAGGGCCTGAGAGATTTCAACAAATGTCTGGAAGCCGGAAAATGATGAAGTACCGACTGATGGAGCTGAGCAGAGGCCGCTGACAGCCCAAAAGATTCTCTGAGAGGGTTGCTGCTGAGGAAGGAGTAATGGACTTACCCAATGAAACCCCGAAGAGGCTCTCGCCTCAGAAAAAGCAAGTGCAATATGGCACAGATTGATGAGGAGGGTAGAAAGGAGAAGCTTAATAGAAGAGTCTAAGTATCAACAATTGTTCCTTCCATGCCCAATTCCTGTCTTTATAAGAAACGACAAATGTTATAGGCCCTCAGGCAAAAATTAAAAATATTAAAAGGAAATCGATTCTCTAAGGACATTTTTTTAAATGTCTGGTGAGGACAAAACAGCTAGTGGGTTCCGAGAACCCCAACGCCAAGCCCTCTGCCCTGACACAGCGACTCCCCAGCACGAGGGCTGGCTCTGCCCACACACAGAACCCCGGCCACCTCCGCGCCAGCTCACTCTCCTGTGAATGATCGATCACGGAGAAACAGACATTTAAAGAAAACCTGCAACATGAAAGTGGAAAACCAGGATAACCAACAGAAGACCCTAAAAGAAACAAAATTCAAATGAGCAAAGATATTCTATGAAGAACTCAACAACTTTTAATAGTGTCCCTAGAAATACCCGAGAAGCAATCATTATATCCACATAACAAAAACAACCCTGTAAGAAGTAAACAATCCAAGAAAAAGGCCTATGAACTTAAAGTGTGAGCCCCAAACAAGTACTAGTGCAGAACACTGCCTGGTGTGCCAGGCACCTGTCCTCGCGGCTGCGACAGACCTCACCTTACCTACGATGTGCTATCTTTACAGCACCTTCAGAAGTTTAAAATGGCCCGTATAGGACATGCTCATGGTATGGAGGCCACGGCACAACGTCCCACCTTTCGAGAAAACCTGAGTCTGGTTTTAGCGGCCATGCTAGCCTTCAGGATGGCCGGTAAGCTTCTCTCCATACCTGTCTGCCCTTCCTGCGGGAAGGGAGAGACCGCAGCTTGCGATTTCCAGCGACTCCTGGGAAGTATCAACCAAGAAGAAGTAGCTTAATGTGCAGACTTCAAGATATTAAAACATATTAACAAGGTACATGTGAAGTCCCTGGAGAACTTCACAAAGAAGGTAAACATCCCTCCCATTGGGTGATCTGCATACTGTCCTTCTTGAAAGCACGGAGGCATCACTGGTTCAATACCTTACTACTCCCAAAGCCCTGTTTGTTTGTTTGTTAATCTTCACCCGAGGATGTTTTCCCGTTAGTTTTTAGATAGAGTGGAAGGGAGGGAGGGGGACAGAGAGAGAGAGAGAAATATTGATGTTAGAGAGACACATCGATTGGTTGCTTCCTGCACAACCCCAACCGCAGCCAGAGATCCAATCTGCAGCCCAGGTACATGCCCATGACCGGATATCGAACTCAAGACCTCCAATCTGTGGGTCAATGCTCTAATTGCTGAGCCAAACTGGCCAGGGCACAAAGCCCTTTTTCATAACCAAAAATTCTGCAATGCCCTATTTACTATTCTGAAAGAAAATTCATTAATGAGAATTAACTAGTATACATGTAATTTTTAAAATATCAATATCCTAAGTATAATATAAAAGAGAAACTACAAGAAAAGCAATTTACAATAAAACTACATATTTCCATATGTAAAAATGTTTCATATCCAATTAACTATGTAATAAAATAAATGCCTGTAACTTACTTATAAAGAACGAGTTAGGACTGTAAGAGATCAAAACAGAAGCCTTCCATATTAAAAATACAGCAGAAAAAGAGGAGAGGTATAGGGGGACAACAAAATGAAAATGAGTATATTCTGTCTATATTAAAAGTACGCAAAAGTTATCTTGTGTTTTTGTGTAAAACAGAGTTAGATCTAGGCTCAGATAATTATAAACTAATTTTTCACTGCATGGATGTCCAACAGGGCAGTCGAAAGTCACGTGGGATCCAGGGCAGTTCTTTCTGCCTTTCCACTGTGGGACATCTAAAATCTTTGACTCTGGCACATTAAATGCCCTTCGTTGTAGAACCAAATGCCCTCCCAAATTTCTATTGTGTCCTCTAGGGAGTGGTACTGTTCCCATGGCTGGATGACCTATGAGATTTTCCTTCCAGCCTTCATAGTCTTATCATGCTGAGAATCAGATCCTGAAGGATGAATCAGGAACATGTCTAAGAAATATATTGATTTAATACGGAAATTACGAGGAATAAATTAGTTTAGGCTTACACCATTAACTATAGCCATATTCAGCACTATTTCCTCTTTTTGAATGCAAGGTAATTGGTTACTACATACAGAATATGGAGTGAAAAGCTGTATCGCTGTAACACTTACTTAGATAGCAAAAAGTGATTCTGATTTTTAACATTCAAGTCTGGTTAGTTAATGATAAAAGGGAATTTTTCATAGAACTCTGTCACTCTCATTTCCTCAAAATAAGAATTAATGCATTCTTTAACATGTGGTCATTACAGGAAGGAGGGGGAGCCATTTACTGTCAATGTCTTTCTGATGCAATTCTACCACCTCTTTCAAAGAGAGAATTCATCCAAGAAGCCTTAGTCACTTTTTCAAAAGAAATGCCACTGCACTGAATATACACAGACTAAACCACATGCCCGAGGAGAAGCGGAGCTGAACCCACCTCGAGAACACACATGGAGAAAGAGTGGGAGAGGGGAGATCACATGTCAGAACGGATTAAGCAGCATGCCTCAAAATTTGGTCTTTAATACAGGGAAAAGTCTGCCACATATGTAACATCATTGTTTCATAAATCAAGTTCAAACATCGATTCCCCTCTGCCCAACTTTTAAAGCATACTTCCTAAAAATATAAGAGTTCAGTTCTAAACCAGGAACTTATGCGTAATTAGTCTCTTAGCAACTATAGATATTGCATTTAAAAATGTTCATGCACAGAAAGAAAAATGGAATCCTGTACTTTAATATCTGAAAATGAAACTACGTTTTGAAGAGGGTGAATTTCTCATCAAAAGGATGATGTACTGGGTTAACCCTATAAAACAATTCAGAGGGAAAAACTTAAGTAGTTCTGAGCTCCTCTTAAAGAGAGGTCTAATTTTTCTAAAATCTCAAATCCACTCAAAACGAATGATTTCTCCAATTTATCCTTACCTGGGTCACCATTAATTCTTCTAACGGCAGATGCACGTCCTCGTCTCTATGGAGGAGTCAATGCAAAGCCCAAAGCCCAGGAATCACCCAACACTCCAAGCTGTTTGCTGCTGAAATCCCCTTGATGAATGAAACTGCACATCGTAATATACACGTTCTGAGCCAGCGATTGGCCAAGTGAAGGCAATGCGTGTGGAAGTCTGATTTGCCACCTTTGGGGCATGTCTCTTATATCCCATCTCCAAAAGACAGAAGATACTCCACTTCTGAGTGAGTCAAACTAAAAAGAGTTCGTTTGTCTGCAGCATTCTCCCTAACACTACGGAAACCACGAGAACAAACCACAGTTGAGATCTGACTCCTTCACCAAGCAATGTCAATGAAAAAAGAATTATTATGTCGACACTGGAAATTTACTAATGACTCTCACACCACTGCCAAAGTTCTTCTGCGTTACGCCTGCCTAAGAATTGTACATTGGTATAGGCACAGTACACGTATTTTTAAACCAAGAATTCTGAGCCATGGTTTGGGGGCTCAGAATTACCAAGTGGTAAAAACTCTGAAAAGAAATTCAATCTTTGCGCTACACTGATGATCAACCAAGAAATTAAAACCAAGAACAATGGCACAATGGTGAAACTGATCTTTCCAGAATTAGAGGTTTTCCACATGTAGTCCTCGGACCATGTGCATTAGAATGACCTAAGACTAGAGCAGAATCTCAGGGGTGGAACCCAGGCACCAGCACGTTAACTAGCATCCTAGGTTATTCCATACACTTTCTAACGTTGGAGCACTACTCTTCCTGTCAGTGGAACTTAACAGCTGACGACAGCCACTGCCACCTTCCTTTACTATTCCCTCACTCTGTCTTTGGTTACTGCTACAGTCAGGAGCAGTAAGAACACCACCGCCTCCTCAGGACCATTAGTGGCTTTCACTCCAAGAAAAGGAGAGCCAGGCTCAGTTTGCCTGACCTCCCTCCCCACCACCTCTATCGCTTCACTGAGAGAGAAAAACTCAGGGTTCAGAACCTGAAAAATGCAATACGAGAGGCTGAATATGAACATTACATTAATCAATGCTACCACTGGCCCTGGCCGGTGTTGCTCAGTGGTTAGAACATCAGCCCATGCACTGAAGGGTCTCGGGTTCGATTCCCAGTCAAGGGCACATACCTGGGTTGCAGGTTCGATCCCCAACCTTGGTTGGGGCAGGTGCAGGAGGCAACCAGTTGATCTCTGTCTCTCTCTCCCCCTCCCTCCCTCACTCCCTAAAAATCAATGGAAAAAATATCCTCAGTAGAGGATTAACAACAACAAAAATATGGTATCAATGGAAAACACAACATAGGCTGCTAAAAACAAGAGGACGAAAATGAGGGAGGGAGGACACTAATGTTCACAGTGCTTACTATGTTCCAGGCTTACCACAGTGGGGACTTCACACATGCGCATATCTTTGCAAAAAAAAAAAAAAAGTCACACCAAAAAATAACTTCTTCAGAAGTGCCTGAACATACAAACTCAAGACTCCATATATAACAGCAGGGACCGCCAGCAATGCATTCTCTAAGGAAGACTCTGTACTGGCTTTCTGTGTCCACCTCCAACCCCATTATCCTACAAACATAAAGGCTTAAGAAAAAAGAAACTGCCCTGGCCTGTGTGGCTCATTTGGTTGGGCATCGTCCCGTGCACCAGAAGGTCTCTGGTTAGATTTCCAATCAGGGCACCTGCCCAGGTTTCAGGCTCAATCCCCAAGAGGGGGCGTTCAGGAGGCAGCCAATTGATGTTTCTCTCTCTCTCTCTCTCTCTCTCTCTCTCTCTCTCTCTCTCTCTTAAAAAAAAAAAAAAAGGAAAGAAAGAAAAAGGAAATTGAGCAACTCTGTCAGAAATATATTTACAATGATACCATCTTTCCATGTTTCTTTTCCTTATCCAACCTAAGATTGTGTGAACTTTCAGAAAATTCTGACTCATTTTCCATGACCTATTCTCCATTTTAACTTATTTACTTCAGTCCCAAGTGCTGGGGGCGGGGCAACCACCATTATTACATTATAATTAGGAAATTATTTGAATATCACCAACAAGTATGAAAATTATGTTTTACTTTAATACAAAGGGTTTTATCTTTTCCTCCAATATGCATGAAGTTTCTAAGGGAACTTTCTAGATTAGGGGAACCCAACTTAGAAAACAGCGTATTTATAAACAAGCTCTCCCCATTGCTGCCTGTGTTTCAGGACGATGATGCTCTCTGACACCCTAACACAGACAGCACCAGGAGGAAGCTGACTGCTGACCTAGTAGACTTGGTGTTCCGAGTACTTGGCCTAGCAGGTAAAATGCGCATCAGGGCAGTGACTCTCCAACTGTACGTTATTCCCTAAATGAAGTCTTAGGTGGAAGCCCAGTAACACCCTGGGGAAAGCAGAGCCTCCTGAGCTGACACGTGGGCTAGCAGATGCCAAGTCCCTCCTGTCTGGGCTGCTTACTGACCTCATCCCCCAGGGTGGACACTGAGGCAACACTCCAAAGCCCAAAGGCTCTATTTTAGCTTGTCTCAGACCTTGATGAGTTTCAGAAATTTGCACTTTATCATTGTATTCTATGTAAGCCTTTGTGTCTCAAAGATGGACATCCATTACATTTTTTAAGAGTCACGTCAAGCCATATTTCAAATGCTACGTACTACATTAAGCTTAGGAATTTTGTTATGTATTTGAATTGTATGGGCCCTAACATAAAAATTAGATTCTCTACTTGTATCTCTTTGGCAACAATACCCTTAGCATATTTGCAAGTTCAAGCTCACTTTATAAAAACAAAATTTTGTCAAGATAATACATTTTAAATGACTGCATTTATAACCATGACGATACACAGGACCTCCTGCCATGATTTCATCACTTTCATCAGTGGCCACTAGAGCTTGCTACATATGGTACAATACGTTTCAGATTATATACTAAACTCAAGCCAAAAAAAAGCATGCCCCAGGATTTAAAATGATGAATGAATTTGAAGTGTTGCTAGTTAATCATTATAAAAATAATAATAATACCAGGTCAGCACAGACAATAAAAACTGAAATGTCCTCATAAAGAGCCAATGCTTTAAAAATTCTAACAGAAAATGTAATAGCCTTTCTTTTAAAACATTTTTCTGACTCTCCCCACACCATCCCCAGTTTTAAAAAGATAATGTGTCTCATCAGGCAAAGCCATCATTTCAAGTGTATGTGTGCACAAGTGGCCAGAGTAAAGGGGCTGTTCTGGGTCACCTAGAAACACCAACTGAATCAGGGAAAGGCCTCAATGTTCTGTAATCAACTGTCCCTCTGAAGAAACAAAGTAGCAAATTTTATGTCCAAAAGACTGTAACAAACACTCACATACAAAGAAGGAAAAAAGTGATTTGACATTTCCAAATCCATGCTTAATCATATTCTTATTTTCAGAATCCTCTGAATTATCTGGATTTCTATTTTAATGTATTATTGAATATAATTATGGAAACACACTAGTAAGCACTTAGATGATTTTTAAATAGTCAACTTCTCTCCTGGAACAAGGCATGGTGAAGAGAAATAATGATGTTAAGCAGTCCTCAAATACCTGGTATATTCCCCAAATTTATCTATGTTGGTGACTGAGGACTGGAACTACTTCTCCCTTAACACTGATGCTGTTAATGATAGAACCCTGGTCATTCCACAAAAACTTATTTCACTCAGAATGTGTCTGTAATTCTATATATCTGAAATCAAATGTCTATTATAACTATGTTGCAATACTAGTAATTATATAAGGAAGAAAATAAACAAACTTAAGAATAATTTTTATTTTTCTGTGTGCAATGTGTAAGAAGGTTTAATCAGAAGAGCATGAACCACACAAAGACACTTATGAGATTTGAAAGTTGATGGCACTAGTTATAATCCTTATTTTACCTCCAAATATACTGTTCTTTTCTCCTGATAATGATTATATCCCTACTCTTGAGTTTATCAGCTATCACTAGCACCGCTGGGGGCTCTCCAAAACTAAACAGAGAGAGAAGAAAAAAAAAAACAAAAACTAAGAAAGAGATTTACATGAAATATAGAAGAAATACAACTTAGACATATGTATGGAATTAACAACACTACGACCTGAAAGGGGAACAAGAAAAGAAGAGAATGTAATACTCAGAGTTCCAAGGAAGAGGGAAAGTGTCGGGTTAGACATCCCACCTGAGCCAGGGCAGTTTGGCTGCTGTGCGGAGCTGGGGATGGGAGGCTGGGACCCGGGGATGGGAGGCTGACCCAGGGATGGGAGGCTGGGACCCGGGGATGGGAGGCTGACCAGGGGATGGGAGGCTGACCCGGGGATGGGAGGCTGACCCTGGGATGGGAGGCTGACCAGGGGATGGGAGGCTGGCCCTGGGATGGAAGGCTGACCCGGGGATGGGAGGCTGACCCTGGGATGGGAGGCTGACCCTGGGATGGGAGGCTGACCCAGGGATGGGAGGCTGGCCCTGGGATGGGAGGCTGACCCGGGGATAGGAGGCTGACCCGGGGATAGGAGGCTGACCCAGGGAGGCTGACCCGGGGATGGGAGGCTGACCCTGGGATGGGAGGCTGGCCCTGGGATGGGAGGCTGGCCCTAGCCAACATGCGGCTGGTCATGCGTGGTGAATGTGTGGGAAGCAGGGGTTTATAACCTGGGAAGGCCTTGTGTGGTAAACTTGGTAAGAATCTGACTGTTGACCTTTCAAAGAAGTAGTTATTTGGTCTGCCTGGTGACTCAGCTGAGGAAAATAGAATCGGGAGTCAGCATGGGCTAGTGGTGTGTGTTCAGGGAGCTTAGTGGTCAGAGCACGAATAGCTCCGAGCAGTAAGCTCCCAGACACGTGGTGCTGGCCACAGAAGGAACAAACCCAACCCTGCAGACAGCTCAGGGTAAAGCTATAGGTCTTCAGAACTCTGTTCTAACAATACATCATTTTTCTGCATGACACTCTTAATTCCTTATTTAATTGGGAAGGGATGGGTAGAGAAGAAATCAGGTATCACAATCTGAAAAATCTATTACTATTAAACCTAACCTTAAAATGTTTACTGAAAATGATTATTGGACCCAATCTTCTAGTGGTAGGATTTAATGTTCCCAATGCACTAAAAGTGAACTTGAGGTACAGTGATATTTAAAGGCCTTTTAAATGACAACACAAACTTTGGCCTCACTAAACAGATTGGTAGCAACTAAATGTGTGTGTGTGTGTGTGTGTGTGTGTGTGTGTGTGTGTACAGTGTGTTTAAAGCTGGTAAATTCCAGCTCCACTATCAGGGGAAGTTAGGAAAGATACTGAAAAGAAAGGGATTTTTGGTTATAATCAAAGGTACCCTCCCTCTCCCCTTTGCTTCCGACAAATCCAAGTGATCTAATGCAGTGTTCTCCAAACTTCAGGATGATCACTAACGAGCTGTAAAACAAATTTTATGCATTGCAAGCAACATTTTTACAAAAATGAAACAGAATAGAATAGATAGAAAGTAACTGTTCATAACACTTAGTGTAACTATTGTTTCATAAAATTGTTGTTTCATTTAAGTGTGTGTGTTGTGTGTACTTTTTCATGATGTAAAAACATAATCCTTCCTGTGAATCACAGGGGGAAAAAATAGTTTATTAGGAAAGATTAAAGATTTTGTTTGAAATGAGGCAGGAGGATCATGTGTGGATTTAATTTAATTGGTACTCTGCCTACATGGCCTTATATCGGTAAGGAACATAAAGATGCATTGACATTACTAATTAACAATTCTAAAGATAACATGCAAGTCATTCACTCATTCACCCAGTTCAGTATCTATTCTCCCTACACAGGGGTTATGGAAAGATAAAAAATTTTTTTAATTAAATAGGGTCATATATTATAATAACAGCTAACACATACTGAGTGCTTTTTATGTGCCTAATGGAGTTCTAAGCCTTTTACATGTCATTGAGTCACCTGATCCTCTCAATAATCCCATAAAGGTAAATACTAGTATTATCTCTGCTTTACAGATGAAGAATCTAAGAAATTAAATCAGTTGCCTAAGAGGCAGAGCCAGTATCTGACCCCAGGAAGTCTGAACTCAGAGCCTTGACTCTTAACGCATCAGTTAATACCACCATCGCCCATAACTGAGAGTAAGACTGTGACACTGGGGAGAAGAAAGGACGAAACAAACACATATGGGAGACTGGAACCCCAAAGGCAAACATACGCTATTAACACTCCTAGGTGTTGTTGTCTATCCTAATTTCTCCTCCTGGCCAAGCGCAACCCACAGTCTACGCCACTAGCTTCTTTGACACTTTGATACCCTGGATGCATTCTGAACCCACTACCCAGCTAATCAGTCCAAACTCCATCTCTTTCTTCCCTCTCCAGAAAACATGTAAGAATGTGATTGAGAGGATCCCTGCTTTCCTGTAAGCAATCTAACTCATAGTTGTATGTTTGTTTATTATATTACTTATTATTTACTTATTCTGTCTATTGACAGACGAATAAATAAAGATGATGTGGTATATAAACACAATGGAGTATTACTCAGCAATAAAAAAGAATGAAATCCTGCCATTTGCCACAATGTGGATGGACCTAGAGGGTACTAGGCTGAGAAATAAGTTGGGCAGAGAAAGACAAATACCACATGATCTCATTTATATGTAGAATCTAAAAAAAAAACAAGAGAAATAAATAAAACAAAATAAACAGACCCATAGATATAGAGAATGAGCTCGTAGTTGTCAAAGGAGAGGGGGATGGATACAATTTAAAAACAAACAATTGTTGAAAAGAATTCATTCTCAGGTGATGGTACTTAGACTTATATTAGCCAATCACTTCTGACATATCTTTGATGTCTTGTCTCCACCAACCAGTGACTCCTGTAGCCACAGTGATTACTGCCAGTCTGAGTGACACCAAACTTGTTAGGGGGACCTTTTTCTTTGCACTCACTTGTGTTGCTCTCCTAAGTGGTTACAAATAGGATCCAAAGAAATTGTAGGTAAAATATACACTGTGACAAGTGTACCATGATGTTTTAGAAAAATCTGGAAGAACTATATGCCAAAGATTTCCTTTTCCTCTAATGTGCCCAACCTTGTCCGTGGGTTATATAGTAAGCCCTATAGACAGGGCCTGTTCAAGTAATACAATAAAAACAACACCATTCTTGGTAGCATGCTTACATTTCCCGGCTCCCAGGCCCACGAGTAAGAACCTAACAGAGCTCCATTTAAACACTGAGTCAACACTGTGTGCTGCTACATATTAAAATGAGAAGGAAGCAGTATTCTTCCTCTTACATAATCTGCATTAAAATGGCCAGTGCAAACGAATCCTGGAACAAAAGGGAAACAATATTTAGGTCTTCATCTGACCACCACAACTTGGCCGCATAATTTGGACCTTTTCTCATGAAATTACCTTGTGGCCCAACAAACATAGTATTTTTCCCAATACTATGCAGACCTAGCCGGTTTGGCTCAGAGGTTGGAGCGTCGGCCCGTGGTCCAGAGAGTCTTGGGTTCAGTTCCCGCTAAGGGCATGTTCCTCAGTTGCAGTTTGTCCCCAGCCCCGGTTGGGGTCGTGTGAGTGGCGACCATTTGGTGTGTCTCTCTCGCATCGATGTTTTTCTCTCTCTCTTCCTCCCTCTCTCCCTCCTGCTCTATCTGAAGATACATGTAAAAATGTCCTCGAGTGAGGATTGAAAAAAAATTAATGTATAATAATGCATTGTACATTTTGATGTGGAAAATTAAATTATTAGAATAATTCAGGATTTTTTCAAAGTATAATGGAATACTCAGATAACAGACAGAATCTGAGGCTTAAGTATACTGGACAATGCTTTACTATACTTTGCTTGTATATACATTTGCCAAGTAGTCTGCTAAAAATAAGACAATGGTTTAACACATCTTTTTGTTGTTGTTGTTGTTAATACTTACCTGAAGATATTTTTTCCATTGATTTTTACAGAGAGTGGAAGGGAAGTAGGGAGGGAGGGAGAGAAAGAGGGACATTGTTGTGAGGGAGACACATCAATTGGTTGCCTCCTGCACACACCCTCTGGGGTTAGGGATCGAATTTGAAACACAGGCACATGCCCTTGACTGGGAATTGAACCCACGGCCCTTCAGTGCGCAGGCCGAGGCTCTAACCACTGAACCACACCAGCCAGGGCTGACACACCTTTTAAAACTACATATAAGGCAGAGTGCTGTCAAAATAAAATTTCTAACTAAATAATCACTTTGTACATTGTCAGTGTCATATTAGAAGGCGGAATACAATTTACCCTTATCACTATAATAATTTCTAGGTTATTTCTAGGTAGGTTACTTCGTTTCCAGGTCAGATTAAATTTACTTATTTCTATTTCTACCAGGTACTGCTACCAATCCTTTTCACATGGGTCAGGGGGTACATTTTCAGCAGTTAAAAAAAAAAGGGGGGGATGACTCACATAGGCACCAACCTAGGTGGACAGCTTCTAAGAAAGATACAGTTTTTGGATAAAAGAACAGTAATGTCTGCACTTTACAAATATGACACTTTTTACTAGTGGTTTAACATACTGGGGACTTTTTTTGGTGATGCTCATTTTCCTGTTTCATTAACTATCCTTGTGACCAAGAGCTTTCCTTTTCAAGACAGACATTCATATGAGTAGTATCTGGCTGTGGGAATTCGACTTTTAAAAACTGGGACGTTTAGTGATTTATGGGGCGGGGGTGGGGAGTCCAGTGTACGACTGTGGCCTCAGCAAGCACAGTGCACTGACATCGCAAGCTAACGGCCAACACTAACACTGCTTCTCTACCCACAAAACAATCGTGTATAACAACCTTCTAAACAGGAGCAACTTTATTTATTGAGGCAATCTGCCAGGGGCCTCTCTAAAATACGGGAATTAGGGGTGTTCTTTCCTGGGTCGAACAGGGGTACACAAAGCTGAGAAAGACACAGATCTTCTCAGGGAGCAACTATTGTTAGAAAAGGAAGTGGTTCAGGTTTAAAAATTATCCCATAAAACCTTCATTGTCATTGAGGCAAAGATTTTTTCCTCTCTGCGCACATGTCAGGGTGCCCCCAGCCAGCGGAGTGGAAAAACACAATGCCCTGGCTACGAGCGGGCTTGCTTCCCACCGCAGCTTGCTAAGACACACTTTCCAAGTAGTGTGTTAAAAAGGACAAAACACTGAAAACCTGCGTTTCGAAAATTATATTTCATTTAATATTCATTTTTGAAAATTATTAAAGTGGGGGGAGCCCTCTCACAACACATACAGGAGCACCTCACCGTGTTGTACTCTTTAAATATTTTGCAGTATTAGTTGTCAATTACCTCAATAAAGCTGAAAAAAGTCATGAAAACGTGAGTTCTGTCTGCCTGTTGGTAGCAGTTTTGTCTTTCAGTAGCTCTGGCCCTGTGCAAGCCCATCCACTCTCAGAAACTCAGATCCCTTATCTGCACACTGAGAAGGGTAAGGTCAATGTCCTCTAACCTTCCCTTCAAGTCCAAATTCAATGCTGAAATTTAAATTATTTTGGGACTTAGATTCCCCTTCAAATACCTTTGATCTTAATCCTACACTAATTTCACCTTAAAAAGGAGGGGGGATCCCTGGCCGGTTTGGCTCAACAGTTAGAGCGTCGGCCTGCGGACCAATGAGACCCGGGTTCGATTCCAGTCAAGGGCATGCACCTCGGTTGCAGTTCGTCCCCAGCCCTGGTCGGGGTCATGCGGGAGGCAACCAGTCAATATCGGAAACAACATTGATGTTTTTCTCTCTCTCTCTCTCCCTCCTAATCTGTCTGAAGATGGATGGAAAAATGTCGAGTGAGGATTAAAAAAAAAGGAGGGGGATATGGGGGAGGGGAGACAGAAGGGCTGCTTGTCAAGACAGATTCGAGCATTGGCTGTCTGCTTAGCCCTGGACAGCCATCGTTTTAAGAATAGGCAGATGCAATAAACTTCCTATGTATTAACTCTAACTTCTGGCAATATTTGCAACATACTTGAAATTACAGAAATGCTCCTCTTTCACAGATATGTGTTGAGCACTTACAATGCACGGAGCATTTCACTTGCCTTATTTCATGACAACATAAACACTTAGACTGTAGAACTGTTAAGCACTGAAGCACAAAACTAGCAACCCAGAAACACTGTTTCAAATCTCGCTTACTCTTACTCTTTTACTCACGCTTTAAAAGAAGTGCTTGGCATCTGGCCGGTGTGGCTCAGTGGTTGAGCATCCACCCATGCATCAAGAGGTCACCGGTTCGATTCCTGGTCAGGGCACATGCCCAGGTTGTGGGTCCGATCCCCAGTGGGGGGCATGTAGGAGGCGGCCAATCAATGTTCTCTCTCATTGATGTTTCTATCTCTCTCTCCCTCTCACCTCCTCTCTCTCTAAAAATCAATAAAGGAAACAATTTAAAAAAAAAAAGAAGTGCTTGGCTACCTGATGTGACTTCTCACACTTTCCATGACCAATCTAAGCGCCTTGAGGAAAGGCATACTAGTTTCTATTTTCCTCTCTTAGAAAATGAATAAAGGAAAATAGCCAGAAAAATTGGACACGTGTGAAATACTTTTACCATGCTGTTCTTGTTTGGGATTGTTAAACTCAAACACAGTATTTTATGTTCCCAAATACTGTTTAGATTTCTGCCATAATTTGTCCCCTTGAACCATTAATAATACTTCCTGTTCTGCCCTTCTCTGAAGCTGGTACAGTCTTGTCCTATGGCACTTCATCTACCTTTTGAAATGGAAGGAGGAAGAGACGAGTGCGGATGAAGTGGGGGCACATGCAGGGGCGCAGGTTCAGCTCCCTCTCCGGGATACTCACAAAGCTGTGGGTTAGAGGGAACAGCACACACATTCTGATGATTTTCTACTGGCTTCCAGGTCTGTACTAGGAGTAAACAGGACAGAAAACTGCGGTATGTTGTCTCATCTGGTGTCTGTAAAACCTTAGAAATATTCTTCAAAGACAGCTGAATATTCGTTTAGTTCTGTTTAAAAGAACCATTTCGCACATTATAATCTTTAAAATTTGTTGTATGAACTGAGTAATGTTAGATGTATATGTTTCCTTTATAAATAAACTTGTCTCTGAAATCAAGAATTTTGCTAAAATTATCTTTGTACAGAAGTCACTATGATATTGTAATTAGGGCTTCAAAATAAATAAGCAATAGATTTTACATTCTTGTTTTCTCTAGCAGTAGGCTTACAACTAGAACCAAATGTATCTCATATAACAAACAGCTGCAAACCTATGCCACTTAAACTTAAGTTTTTAGCTATCTTGGAAGGGTGAATTATTATCATTTCCAAAAGTTTTCAATGGATCCTGGTTCGCTGGGTGCCTTCCTAAGGATCATTTTGTAGCCCCATTAAGAACACACAAAGGTAAGGAATCAAGTTTAACCATGAAATCCTTTCCCCCTACAGGTGATATGGTATGACTACATTTCAGTTCATTAAATGTTGAGCTGGAAATCCTAGAAATGCTTGAGGGGAGTAGGTGAACGACTTCAATGTATTCCAACACACAAGCTTACCTGCACACTATGAAAGTGTAAGGTCCTAAAAATGACAATACGATTGACTTCAAAAAAGAAAAAAATGCAACACTACATCTGGGCCAGCAGGTGTCTCTCTGCAGCCCATGACACCAACCTAAAAGACAAGGTATAGAAGACACCCCCCGCCCCCCACCTCACCTCCCATTACTGTGATTCTGTGATCCCTGGACCAGTAAGGGCATGAGTTGTGAGATTAGACCATCAGATTAGTTATGGTTCTGAGAAACTGAATATTCAGAATCTAAACAAATAAAGGAATTAGTGAAAAATACCTGTATTTTTTTGAAAATTATATTTAACATGCAAGATATAACAGTACAGAGAAATCTATTTCATCCAAAATGGTAAATAAAATGATTCTTGGCTACTGGTCAGGAGAAAAATGTCAAATGTCAAACAGAAAAGTGTTGAGGAGTAAACGGTAAGTGATAAAGTAGAAACAGAAGTTTAATTACAAAAGGAAGGGGAGTGTCTGAACCTAAGAATTAAGTTAAGGCAAGTCTGAGTGATCTTACTGGTGAATATGGAGAGGAAGGCAGAACAGCATGTGCCCCTCTGTAGCATAAAAATACTGCAAGTTTGTCCAAGTAAAACTGACTAGTAGGTTATGAAACCTATTTTGAGGAGCATTAAAAAGAAGAGAAGAGAGGAAAAATGGTCATGGGGACATAAAGTACAGCACAGGGAATACAGTCAATAATAGTATACAATGTATGGTGTCAGATGGGTACTAGACTTTCGGGGTGATCACTTAATGAAGTTATATAAAAGTCTACTCACTGTGTTGTATGCCTGAAACTAATATCATGTTGTATGACAACTGTGATTGAAAATTTTATTTAAAAAAAGAAAAGAGAGAAAAAAGAACTGATAGAACACAATAAACTAGAAAATTCTATCACGACTCACATGCAGTAAAGGTATCAGCTCGGGAAACCACACACCCGCCTGTCCAGGCACGCGCACTGGGTCCCAGCCTAACACGGATCTCTCCCTGCGGTGCCCACAGACAGGTCGAAAGCCACGGACATACTGAGAGCAGCAGCAGTGCCCACCTCTCTCAAGTTAATGACGTCATCTGTAACGTCACCAAATAGAAAAGTGACTTCCAAAATCTCGGGAGAAGAGCATGGCCAAACAGAAAAAGATGCGAGTATTTAAACCGTACACTGCGACACCGAAGTCAGGGGAAGGAAGACACAACATGAATGCCAACGAGAGAAATGTCCCACTCTGTGAAATCGGCCTGTGGGCCCCCGCCCCCCACCTGGCGTCTTCTCCCTACCCCGAGTACAGCGTGCCTATGTGTTGAGAGAGAGGAGCCCGGGGAGACAGAGGAGCTAAAGAAGAGAGGGGAGGTGGGACTTTTTCCCAAGTCTCCCCACAGCGAGGTAAAGGCAGGAATTGGTGCAGAGCCAGACAGATGGGGACGGTGAGGAGAAAGGTGGCAGGTTCAACTTTGCAATCTCAATACCAACCACAGAACTTGGCACATAACATGTATGGCCCTACAACTGTAAGTGTTTGGTGAATGTGTTGGTAGTTCTTAGTAACACCACCAGTGTTATGACATGAAGGCAGTGCCAGGCAGGGTCAAGTCTGAAACTTCTTATTCCAAGTTATCGCCGGCTATCACCAGAAAACTTGAGTGCTGTTCATAATGCCATCCTCTCTATCTTTACTCTCCATAAGCCATTTCAGTGGCTATCTGTAAACAGCCATTTCCCCAAATGATAAGGAACTCTCTTCAAGAATTTTAAAGAAGTTTGCTTTGTTTCAAAATTGAAACTGATCAGACACGTGTAAGGTCATCATGAATGAGTCCTCAAAAGCAAAATAAATGGGAGTTCATGTATTCAGGGTGCTCAAAGATTAAGAAATTCGTCTGGCTGGTGTGGCTCAGTGGTTGAGCACTGATCCATGCATCAAGAGGTCGCCAGTTCGATTCCCGGTCAGGACACATGCCCAGGTTGTGGGCCCAATCCCCATGCAGGAGGTGGCCAATTGATGTTCTCTCTCATTGATGTTTCTATCTCTCTCTCCCTCTCTCTCTAAAATCAATAAAGGAAAAAAAATTTTTTTTTAAGAAAAGAAATTAAGTTTCTCAGGCCACTGTAACAAGTCACACAGAGACCACATCAGACCAGTGATGTTCACACCTTCTTTAGGTGCAAAGGGTTTGTTTTGTTGGATAGTTTTTGGTTATGTGACTGGTTTGTTTTGAGCTCAGGTACATTTAAAAGAACTTAATAAGAGCAAACATTTATATAATATTTACTATGTGCCAGGTACTCCCCTAAGGACTTCACAAATATTAACTCACAAAAATTAACTAATGCATATACAACCCTCGCTAATTTCAGTTACCTGTTCAGTGGTTTATTCCATTCCATTAAGAGTGTCTATTTCTTCCACTTTTCTCCTGCAAAAGATGAGGAAAATATTGTTAGTGAGTGTTCACAAATGCATAATACATTTTATATCACTGTCTGATATCTTCTGAATTTGAAAGTACCAAAAGGGCTTCATTAAGCCAATTATTTCAGCTGCCTAACTTGACTGAATTTCTAAATAGAACCATTAAGACAGTATCACTATATGTAGAGATAATAGGCTATTTGAAAAACAAATACCTCATGGTTTCTAAAGAAATCAACACACATAATAAAAAGTTAGATGCATAGAGAAACAATTTATAGTAAGATTCCTCTTGACTCTGAATCCTTCTGCATTTATTTTTTTATTGATTTTAGAGAGAGAGAGGAAGAGAGAGGGAGAGACATAAACATCCATGAGAGAGAACATCGATTGGCCGCCTCCTGCATGTCCCCTACTGGGGATTTGGCCCACAACCTGGGCATGGGCCCTGACCGGGAATCGAACTGGCGACCTTTTGGTGCATGGGTCAATGCTCAACCAGTGAGCCACACCAGCTGGGCTGAATCCTTCTGCATTTAATACGCCTTTTCAACCACATTCCTTCTGCAGTTCTTTTTTAGGTGGGCAGCACCTTTCCCCACTGGGTGAAATAACTGCCATTCTAAAAATAGAAACAACTGGTGGATGTACCTGTTACAGAGTTACTTAAAATTCTTTTAAATGATCAAGCAAAAGCATCATTAAAAGGGAAAATGTCGCCTAGGACAGATAGCTGTTCAGAAAGTCTCCACCAGGTGACACTGACCTCAGGGGATCCATGATGTCTACATTCCGTTCCTCAACTCTGCTGGCTCCAAAATGACCAGATCCAAGAATCATTCCGTTTCCAGAAATGATCATGCTTATCAATACTGACTCATGCTAACAGAGCTCACAGACTGAGGCACGCATAAAGCCGTAACGCCTATGTACTCGTTCACAAGGAAAAATGATCGTCAGACAGCCTGGACATTTGCTCCATCCAGCATGACTCATGTATTCACATTTCTCTAGTTGATAAATATTTCTAAAATCCCAGGTATAGCACCTCCTAGGCAGGTCAGAGATCAAGCCAAACCAGCAGAAGAGTGTTCAGAGCAATCACAATCTAGATGCCAACGTCCTCCAACCTTCTCTCTCCAGACCAGCTGCCATCCTCCTCCTGGTCAAACACAAAACACTCCTAGCTGTTTTCCCAGCTTCCACTTTTTCTCCCTTCCAGCCCATTATCCACAGTGTGTCCCGAGCAAACATTTAAAAATAGAAAACAGATCGTGGCTCCGCCCTACCGAAACCCCTTTAGTGCTCTGCACACTGGTCTTACGATAACAACCAACAGCAAACTCTGGGCCTTCCTCTGAGCCTGCTCCCTTCTGCAGCCCCACACACCACTCTCCGTGGCCCTGCCCACCTCTGCAGCCCCACACACCACTCTCTGTGGCCCTGCTCCCCTCTGCAGCCCCACACACCACTCTCCGTGGCCCTGCTCCCCTCTGAAGCCCCAAACACCACTCTCCGTGGCTCTGCCCACCTCTGCAGCCCCACACACCACTCTCCGTGGCCCTGCTCCCCTCTGCAGCCCCACACACCACTCTCCGTGGCCCTGCTCCCCTCTGCAGCCCCCACACACCACTCTCCGTGGCCCTGCCCACCTCTGCAGCCCCACACACCACTCTCCGTGGCCCTGCTCCCCTCTGCAGCCCCACACACCACTCTCCGTGGCCCTGCTCCCCTCTGCAGCCCCCACACACCATTCTCCGTGGCCCTGCCCACCTCTGCAGCCCCACACACCACTCTCCGTGGCCCTGCTCCCCTCTGCAGCCCCACACACCACTCTCCGTGGCCCTGCTCCCCTCTGCAGCCCCCACACACCACCCTCCCTGGTCCTGCTCACCTCTGCAGCCCCACACACCTCTCTCCCTGGCCCTGCCCACCTCTGCAGCCCCACACACCACCCTCCCTGGTCCTTCCACCTCTGCAGCCCCACACACCACCCTCCCTGGTCCTTCCACCTCTGCAGCCCCACACACCACCCTCCCTGGTCCTGCTCACCTCTGCAGCCCCACACACCACTCTCCCTGGCCCTGCCCACCTCTGCAGCCCCCACACACCACTCTCCCTGGTCCTCCCACCTCTGCAGCCCCACACACCACCCTCCCTGGTCCTGCTCACCTCTGCAGCCCCACACACCACTCTCCCTGGCCCTGCCCACCTCTGCAGCCCCCACACACCACTCTCTCCGTCACCCTCACACTTCAGCCACTCTGGTCTCCTTTTACTCCCCTGAATACACATGATCCCTCAACACCTCAGAGGTTTTGCACACCTTGTTTCCTCTGCCCGGAAGTGAGCACACACACTGCCCCTTCCCTCCAAAGCACACCACGTGCCTGGTAACCTGCAGATCCAAGCTTGAATGTCACATGACCCCAAGACTAGGACAAAGCTCCCATAACACTTTAATCTTCTCTTTTATAGCACTATCGCAGTATATAAGCCCACATTTCTGTGGTTATTTAACCTGCATTTCTCTCTCTCACACGACTGTAAGAAGTCCATGAGGGCAGATGCTGTGCTCATTCTGTTAGCACGTTGCACAACAGTGGACACTCAAGAGCTATTTCACTGTCTGTTGCATCTATCACCACAATGGGGATAATTCTGCCAGGCAGACCACATGGCTTCCGAGTGGGCTCCATCCTCCCCAATGTGCCCTCCCACCTCTGGGGTACCAGTAATTAGATGAGCACCATCTACATTCACTTCTGTAACCTTTGTTTCCTAGACTTTCATGGCCAACATAAATCTTAATATACTAAAGAGAAAAAGAGCACAAAGTTCAAGATACACTTGGATAGCAACTCTGCAGACGGGACTTGTGGCAGTGGGTTACTAAGAAACACGATAAACAGAAAGGAAAACATAAATTGCAGCCAACGGAAGTCCTTGATGAGACGACACTGGCAAACAAGTACACAGGCATGTAGGCCCACCCAAAGCAGTAGTCCTCAGAGGAGGGGCATGGAAGACTGAGTCTGCTGTGGGATGCTGCCACAGCGAAGGAGTTGACAGCAAGCAAGTGTGAGATCCCTGAAGGAGGCCCCACACACTGCACCTCCTCCTGTCCCCAGGGCCTGACTCTGCGTGCTTAGCACACAGCGGACCTGCTGTGCACACACTGTGTTCTCCCATTTGCCTTGCAAATCAGCAATTAATTGGCATTCCCCAACTTACTACGTAGAATGTTTTAAATGGCTCACAGCTGTGGTTAATATTTTAAAGATGTTCTCCTGACATTTCAGTCATTTTATGCGATGAGGATAACAAAACTGGTAGGAAGAAGTCCCACTGTGCTTTTGGCTCCAGATTCATATCTAGTCATGGGGTTGGAGCGGGCCAGCTGCACTCATTCATTCAACAAATAGTATGCACCTCGAATAAGCCAGGCATTGTTCTAGGGGCCATGGACTCACACTCAACAAGACAAACCCTCTCCTCAAAGAGGTAGCATTCTTGGAGAAGACAGACAATGCACACACATTAAGTAAAATACAGGACATGTCGGGTGTGTATGTGGAAGAGGACATGACATTGTAAATAGGGTAGTTCCTCACTGAGAAACTGACATATAAGCAAAGACCTGAAGTTTGGAGACCCGTCACATAGATCTCTTCAGATAGTTCCAGACTGACAGATGGGGAAATGCAAAGGCCCTGAGGCAGAAGTGTGGCCTGTCAGACTGGGGCATGCAAGGAAATGGTAGTGGGATACCGGATCAGAGAGGTAAGTAATGAGCTTCTAGGGCCCTGGAAGGCCTTTGGCTTTTATTCCGAGAGCCATGGGACACAACTGAGATGTTTTGGGCAGAGGCACATGTGATCTGGCTGCTATGTTGAGAACAGACTGAACAGAAGGCAAGGGGGGAAGCAGCAAGACCAGTTATTGGGCTACTGGAACAATCTAGGCACGAGATTACAGAAACAGACTCACAGATGCAGAGAACATACTGATGGGCCAGAGGGAAGGGAGGTTGGGGGTCTAGGTGAAAAAGGTTAAGGGGTTCAGAAGCACAGTGACAGGCATGTAAAGTACAGCACAGGGAATATAGTCACTAATATTGTAATAACCATGCATGGTGTCAGGTGGGTACTGGAATATCAGGGGAAGCACTTCGTAAAGTATATGGTTGTCTGACCATTGTGCTGTATACCTGAAAACTAAAACAAAATAATACTGATAGTCAACTGTAATTTTAAAATAAAATGTATAGCACCTGGCCAGTGTGGCTCAGTGGACTGAGCGTCTTCCCACAGACTGAGAGGTCCCAGTTCAATTCCAGGTCAGGGCACATGCCTGGCTTGAGGGCTCGATCTCCAGTAGGGGGTGTGCAGAAGGCAGCCGATCAATGTTTTTATCTCTCTCTCCCTTCCTCTCTCTCTAAAAAATAAATCAATAGAAACATTAAAAAATAAAATGTATAGCAAATTAAGCACAAATAAAAGGGCAAAGAGAAAAATTTTTTAAATAGGGGGCGATCATTGCCTGTAACTATCATCATGGAAACCATTGGAACGTTCCAGGGCAGGAAAACAGCTCTTTCTGGGACCAGCACGCCATGGAGTCACTCGTTGGTGTGGTAAACAAACCCCTGTCCTCCTCTAAACAGAACACTGCTGTTTAATCAAACACGATCAGATGGCCTGGTCTCTAGCCGCAAACAAAATTAAACTGGTTCTTGACATTTAATACTCAGCGCTGATATGCTGTATTTGTTCGGCTTTTCTCCAAGTGTGTCATGACAGGTGAAATCACCCGTGTGACTCAGGTCCTGTCATCACCCAGCAGAGCAGTGCTTTTCAAACTCTGACTGCACAGGAATCGCCTTGAGGGTCTTGTTCAAATGCAGATTCTGACCCAGTGGCTCTGGTCTGGGCCCGAGACTTGCATTTCCAGTCGGCTCTCCAGCGATGCTGATGCGGCTGGTCCACAGACCACAGTTTGAGTACAACGTGGGAGAGAATACTTACTATTCTCTCTCCTTCCCCTCTCCCTTCTATTCCCTTGTGAGGCCCACTGACAGAGACTGGAACAGCTGCATTTCAGACACTGTTTTACACCGAAAGCAAGACTTCGCCCTCCACAGTCGGATAATTAAATCCCAGCAATCAGCGAAGAGTCTTTTCTGGGGTGTCCTTAGCTAGCTGATTAGATCGGACACTTCTACTTCAGCAACCACGTGATGTTCTCTTTTCGGTCTCCCCCTCCTTCATGCATCCACTCCCACGCAAGCAGAAGTCCCTACACAGAACTGCTGCCAAGAGGTAAGCTCCCGGCTTCTGCATGAGGTGAGTAATTCCAAAATTACTGAACATTTTCCATCTCAAGCTTTTTTTGCAAAGAGGCTAATCCACAGACAACGCTGGCTCAGCTGGGAAGTATAGAAGTTTTGTTGATGACTGCTTGCAGGTGCCGGCTTCTGTAACAACTGGCCCTGAGAATCCCTCTCCAGGACCCGATTCCTCCACTTTCAGGCAGAGGGGTCTCATATTACACACATGGCCAAATTGCTCCTTAGAATAGAACCGATATTTTCCAATTACAGATAATTCCGGTGAAAATGGAACCTGAGTCATAACATTCCCCTCTCAACCCTTAACTTCTGAGCGATTTTAGCTCATCCTAATTCATTTTTATAACAGGTATGCATTTCTTTCTTAGTTTGCTTCTAAAGTATAATATAACAAGCAAGGTGGTGAGACTGTAAAAAATACGATTTCTCTAGGATCCCCAGCGTATGTGTGAGACAGGCCTCCTTCTCCTTTCTCTAAGGCCCTAAGATTGCCAGAAGGAGATGGTATGGTGGGACAGAGGCTGGACGAACACCCGGACTGCTTCCTGTCTCCAGGATGCTGCAAAACCAGAGGGAGGAACCCAGCAGAAAAGACACCAACAGACGAGAGCGGTGGCAGTCCTGCTCCGGAGATGTACGAGCTCAGTGTAGGAGATCACAGTCAACGGTGTGTGCACTCTGAATTATCACTGGGTTGTAGTAAGGAAAGAAACTATTAACCAAAATCTATTAAGAAGGATCAAAGTATACACAGCTTGGGGCAATATTTAAAGAAGCGACACACTACCTACATGTAAAGCACGTGGCAGAGAGTAGACAGATGCATTCTGCGCTGCTCCTCTGGCTTGAACCCAAAGGCAAAACAGAAAAGAGAAAGACTTGGCATAATATAAGGAAATACTTTCTAACAAAATACACTTCTCAGCCATAGAACTATTTATTTTTATTTTTATTTTGCAGAGCAGTGAGCTCCCATCACTGCTGAGATAGCCTCCCCCTGCCCCCCTGCCCCTCCCCAGCATCTGTACATCGCAACCTCACCAAGCTGTGTGTCATTCCCCAAAGACAGCTTCACAGCCCTCTGCACCCCAAGTACTGTGCCTGGGGCACTGTTCTGTGAGCCAGGTCTCTCTCCTGAGCAGGTGAGGCCTGCTCCTCATCCAGGCCACTTCACATACCTCTTCCCTGCACCACCTCACTCAGACTCAGACTGGGAGGCCTACGAGGGCAAGATCATGGGGTACCTATCTGTGTATCTGCAGTGCCCACGTGGTGACCTGGACACAGCACATATTCGATGAAAGTGAAAGCAGGGGAGAGGAGAGAAGAGAGAGGAGATGATGCCTGTTATGTATGTGGTAGAAGGAATTCTGATACTGGGAAGGAGGTTAGTTTGAATGAACCTATTCTCCGTAGAAAGACATGAATTACTTCGGCCTTCATTAAGGTTTATCACTGTATGTATGTTTTAATCTAACTATTATTAATAGCTGTTTATAAATAGTCCCAATATTTTGCTTTTTTTATGTATATAAATACACATATATGCATACATGTTATTTAAATAAAAGCAATTTTCCCTATAAGTTTGCATGTAAAAAAGCAGTATTTCGTAGTTACTGGGAAACCTGCAGAGAACGTGCCATGGCACTTCGCTCAAGTTTGGAATGAGTATACCATTAAAGCAAGTACAGAAATCCATGCAGGCAAAACACCCCAGTGATACTTTGTAAGCCTTTATGTTAAAACACTGCACGCCGGAAAGCAAGCTGTGTCTTCAAACTCTCCCGAATTCATGCAAACTTTTACTTACCCTAATTACTAATTAGCACAAATAAAGGAAAATTTTATTTTGTGTTTCTTGTTTTCCTAAGAATCTATACCAAGTTAATCTGCTTTTTAGCCATCACCAGCAATTTTCAAACATGACAAGTACATGCTCTGTGGTCACTTCCACGAAGGGCCATCCTGACTGGAACTTGTCAAGGGAGTGACAGACAGGCAAGTGAATCTGGGAACTACAGAACCACCGCTAACAACAATCAGTACTTGGAAGGCGTTCCATAAACCACACCAGCTCCTTTCCCAAAGAACAGGGGACAGGTGAACCCACACCTGAGACCAGGCGACAGTCCCCAGAACCTGGCTCTGCACCAGGACTTAACCCAGACAATGGGATTAAATGTTCAATCGGCTAAAAAGAAAAACATAAAACAAGACAGGAACCAATAACTGAAGATCACACAGGTCACATGTCCCGATGTGACACATGCCACAGGAACAGGAAAATAAGCCCCTCTCTACAGGGCTGTACTGAACCACCCTCAACCCTCTCCCCAGGATGCAGACCTGTGACACGCCCCAGTGCAAAGGCAGGGGGGCAGGGTGTCTCCTCAAGTCCCCACTACAAGAACCAACAGGAAACTCCAGGACACTTCCAGAGGGCCTTGCCGTAGACTTTGAAACCCAGGATGCATTCAGGGGCCCTATGGTTCATCACCGTACATTGTGTGTTGCCATCCTGGGTCTGGGAGAAGTTTGCCCCAATGTAACACCAAGGGACAAATAATGAGCCACACTTTAGAAAACAAACGAACAAGTGGAAAGAGGGGGAGTGTCCCCTGGAGTCAGGGAAAGGAGAAAAAGAACTTTTCTCTAGATGGAGAATGAAAGGAAAAGACAGAGAGGCCGTGGTGACACCGCGGTCTCCAGCAGGAACAGAGCGTTCACATAAGCCTGGGTGTGTGCTTGCTTCCATTCCCGCCCACCCACGGCTCCTGGGGCAAACAAATTCTTGGCTGAGCAGGTATGTGTGGGAGGCCTGATTTATTTTCCAACTATTAAAGCTTTGCCCAGAACTACTTAATCAGAAATTTTCAAGGTCATACATTCAAATATGGTGTTACAGCCTTACAAAATAAGTAACTCTGGGGTCTGTGGGGCAGGAGGGTCCAGGGGTGTGAAGGGGGAAGAAGAATTAACCATCCTTTTTTGATCTAGCTTCTTACCCACTCTTACTTTATATCCACTACACAGGCTCAGAAAAACAGACAAACTGGAAACACATAGCTAAAACAAAAACAGCTCATTTTAGTCTAATGCTTACCCTATGGCAGGCACAATTCTAAATACTCTACATTATATATTAACTTATTTGACCCTCCACAATTCTTTGAGGTGGGTACATTATCAAATGAGATCATCCCTGTTTCCAGATGCACAGAGAGGTTAAGTGACTTGTCCAATGACCAACAGCACCTGGCAGTCTGTATCTGCACTATGCTGCACTCCCTCTCTGAGCTCTGCTCTCCTGCCCCTCAGAAGGCAAAACTGTAACAAGAGCTCTTTTCCCCGTTATAGTATATCTAATTGATTTTTCCTGTGCAGTAGAGTTTTCTTTAAGCTACTTCCCTGGGAAGAATATTATCAGAGCCAGTCCCCACTACAAAGTAGAGATAGACAGTACGAACCCTGCTGCTTAAAAAGCCATATAAGCTGGAAAATTCCCAAGGCTCAAACCACAATTCCCCTCACACAATGCCTGATTAGAAGCAGTTCTAGGAAAAGCTTTGATCCCTGTTAAAATGTAAAAGATCTGGGAGGTGTACATTTTATGCTGTTATCAGTTTGTAGGGAGAGTTACATTGTTATCTTTTTTAAATACAGTTTTATGATAAGAACTTCAGGTGGTTTCCAGGTATTCAATTCACCTGTCCAGTCCTGACTTGTTCCCTGCTGGTGCCTAGAACTCTCCAGGACCTGGCATATAAATAGGTGCTCAATATACCGCATGGGTGAACAAATGGAGGAATGAATGGCTATAATTCTTGCAGAGGCCGGACTTAGGGTAAATTTATGATGCATGTAGGTATTAAAAGGGCAGCCAAGTTGGGCAAAATATTACTGGAAAGGTCTAAATCTGAACAAGTAAATCACTGTCTGATGGTAGTAACTTTGGAAATAAAAAAACCTCAGGCATGTTTGAATATATGAGAATGGTCCCTTTTGAAGCTTATTAGTGGATTATATTTTAAAATGTGTATAGCCCTGGCCCGTTTGACTCAGCGGTTAGAGCATCGGCCGGTGGACCAGAGAGACCTGGGTTCGGTTCCCGCTAAGGGCACGTACATCGGTTGCAGTTTGTCCCTGGCCCCAGTTGGGGTTGTGTGGGTGGCAACCAGTTGATGTGTCTCTCTCACATCTATGTTTCTCTCTCTCTCTCTTCCTCCCTCTCTCCCTCCCACTCTATCTGAAGATAAATGCAAAAATGTCCTCGGGTGAGGATTAAAAAAATAAAAATTAAAATGTATATAGAGCTGCCCTGACTGGTTTGGTTCAGCAGTTAGAGTGATGGCCCTCGGACTGAAGGGTCGTGGGTTTGATTCCTGGTCAAGGGCACACACCTGGGTTGCAGGTTCGATACCCAGCCTCGGTTGAGGTCGAGCAGGAGGCAACCAATGTCTCTCACTCACATTGATGTTTCTCTCTCTCTATCCCTCCCTCCCTCCCTCCCTTCCACTCTATCTAAAAACAAGATCAATGGAAAAAAATCTTTGGATTAATAAAAAAGAAATAAAATGTATACAGAGCTAATTATTAATAAGGTAATCTGTTTAAGGTAGTGTTATCTACATTATTTCCCCCCAAAATTATACCCTCTCAAAAGGTAAAGTGCCCTAGAACATCATTTCTTTTCCTTAATATTCTCATATCCAAGTCCTAATGTCCTCAGGACTGCCCACAGGTCTTCTCTTCCAGGAAGCCCTCCCTGATTTTCTATCCAGAAGAGATCACTCCCTCATCTGTACTCAAAGGCAGTCTGTTCTTTCTTTGTATACACGAACTCACTTTCTGAACTGCAGTATATATTTTTTTAATCCTCACTTGAGGATATTTTTCCATTGATTTTCAGATAGAGTGGGTGGGAAGGAAGGAGGGAGAGAGAGAGAGAAACATCAATGTGAGAGAGACAGACTGATTGGTTGCCTCCCGCATGACCCCAGCCAGGGCCGGGGACGAACTGCAACCGAGGTATGTGCCCTTGACCGGAATCGAACCTGCGACTCTTTGGTCCATAGGCCGACGCTCTAACTGCTGAGCCAAACCAGCCAGGGCTGAACTGTAGTATTTTTTCATCTACACTACTTAGTTGTCCTCAAATTTATCTCTGTACTCCACAGGAAACCAAACATTTTCCTAACATAAATCAAGCATCCAATCAATATTAGACTAATGTTTTTAAAAAGACTCGCATGGAAGTGCTCCAAGGATACCACCAGCATCTGTTTCTAATGTTTAAATATATTTTAGATATTTTTATAAACTATAATTCTTTTTAAAATGACACAGAAATGGCATGTGTGCAAACTTTTCACCCACTGCAGATATTAACTGCCTGCCCAGTGCCAACGCCTCTGTCTGGGACATCTAGGCAGTCCCCACGGTAGCCCCTCTGCACCTCTGTGCCACGTGGACTTCTTGTAAGTGATGCTGGTAAGGAAGCTGCAGCCCCGCCCCAGCCTGGTGAAGAACACTAGTGCGCACGGTCTTCTCTCCCCAAGCCGGTCAAGTACGCACACGAATACAAAGCCACACCCGTGTGGGCTTCCATGAAGTGCCACATGAGGCTTGGGGGCATCTGTATGGCCTTGCTTTCATCAAAGTAAAAAGTCCTTTGTGATAATATCCTACTTGAGAGAGGTAAATATTTATTCTAAGAATTAGACATTTCCTGTGTGACTTTAGATTTATGATAAGGAATGTGAGCAATTGTTTCCATAAGTTTAGTTACAGGGTTGCGTTTTGAAACAAAGATTCCCTCCCTTAGACTGGTTGAACTGAGAAATATCCTGGGATCCCAAGGCAAGTTATTTAAAAACAAAACTAAATCCCTTCTAACAATTTCTAAGTAATTAACTATATTGGTTTTTAAAATATTTTGTATTTAGCCCTGGCCGGTTTGGCTCAGTGGTTAGAGCGTCAGCCTGCGGACCAGTGAGTCGCAGGTTCAAGTCCAGTCAAGGGCACGTACCTTGGTCGTGGTTTGTTCCTGGCCCTGGTCTGGGTCATGTGGGAGGCAACCAATAGATGTGTCCCTCTCACATCGATGTTTCTCTCTCTCTTCCTCTCTCTCTCCCTCCCTCCCACTCTATCTGAAGATAAATGGAAAAATATCCTCGGGTGAGGATTTTAAAAATATATATATTATGCATTTAAAGCAAAGTATATAATTTTACTAACACAGAGTTGATAATAAGAATATAGCTATTACACTGTTATTATCAACACTTGGTTTAAGATTTTAATTTTTTCGTAACTGTCTCATTGTTCTCATTCTGCATAAGCATTATAAACATAAACTTCAAAAATTTTATGCTAGTAAACTATTACTTTATCTGTTTTATATGGTAGCTTTCATACAAGATTTCATTTGATGAAAGGATTTCCTGTCCCCCAAAAGTCTGAACACCAGTCTAGCAACCAGCTGCAATAGACCCAGATGAGCTTTTTTAACAGATGGATGGATTCCTGTCCCTTCTCTCAGTAATTCCTTTCCAAAAGATATGGAATAGAGGTAAAAAAATAAATAAAAATTAAAAATAAAGGAAACCACTGATCTAATCAACCATTTTTATAGAATACTTAGTCAAATGCTTTGATAAAAATCAAGACAAAATCTATCAACAACATACCCTTCATATGTGAACTCTTTCACAAACGGAAACGAAGTTAGTTTTGCATTATTTGTCCTTTAGTGAACTCTTGTTGGACCTATTCCATATACTTTTCTAAAAGTTCACAAATCATCTATTGAACTATGTTTCACTCCTGATTAAATAGCCAGAGAGCATCCATTTGGCTTCCAGAATCTATTGCTGTATTTAAAATTTGGGCAAAGGTTCTTTTTCTCCTGTATTTAACCTCTTTTAAATTCTGCATTAGTTTCCAAAGGGAGTCGACACAGGGGTCTTTGGAGATAATCTGCAAGCTCCTCCAGCAAACTGGAGTTAGAGAACCATTCTTTTGCACCAGGAGTCACTGGGTAGCTCCAGGCACTGACCTGCACCTCCAGCGGATGGCTGCAATTCTGTGCTCTTCTCAGTTTAAAAATCATGTTTTCTTGATTAAAAAGACTGGAAGTCAAACAGTAGTTGAGCAGAATCACAGATGTTTGACATGGAAGGTGGAATGAAACTACAGTGATTTTTTTTATATACGGGAAATACACTGAGAAACATCCTCAAGGTGTAACAGTCACAGGCAAAGGGAGAGCTCAGCAATCACATTTCCAGGGTTTAGTTACAAAGAGTCAATCTAAATTCACATTCAGATTCTTCCACTCACTAGCTATCGGCTCTTGGCCAAACCCCATAAGCCACAATTTCCTTACATGTAAAAATGGGAATAATACCATGCAGCATTGTTATGTACATTGACACAAGGATACTTAATGGTCTTCCAGAATAGTATCTGGCTCTAAGTAAGCACATAATAAATGTTAGCAGTTGTTGTAAATAGTTTTGTTTTTGTTTTTAGTTTTTTGTGGGTGTTTTAGAACAAAAAAGAATTCTCTGAGTAATGAGTAGACTAACATGCAGACCTTTGAGTACTGAAGGTGGAGACCAAAGGAATTAGGTGCTGGAATCCCTCAGAGCTATGGGTATAAAGGCTGTGGGCTCAACCCTGGGTCTGATTTTTCCAAAACTCAGAGGGGAAGGTGCTAGCTAGTGTCCCCTGAAGGGCAAAGCCCTAACCCATCACACACCTGCTGGAGCTGGGATTTCCCATGAAGGTGGCTGGCAGGGTTCTGGCTCTCGTGAGGATGCTAATGAACACATGGTCTTGGGAATTCTGCAAAGACCCCTTGGTGAGCTGGCCATCGTGGGGGCAGTGCCACTAACAGAGCCTCCCTTGGAGCGGACCACAGGCGACTGGGCCTGAGCAGTAGCAACTGTGAATGGAGACCAGCAGTCTCTTTCCTTCTGGGGGTTGAGGAGTCCCAACAATGACAGAGTATATTTCCCACACCCTGAGAAGTAAGAAGACTCACCAGATTTAATTTGATTTAGAAAAATGATTTAGATCAGGTTCAGCCTAAGGTCACACAGCTGGCTGGGATTCAAATCCAAGTTTGTCTGATCCCAAAAGCCCTCACTCCTATTACCCATGCTGCCTTTGTTCAAAGCCTGAGTTCCACTGGTTCTGTCTTCCTAGGTAGAGATTAGTACATACTTTTCCTCCAATAAAAATATTGTCTAACTGAAAAAACAAAAAACCCCACACATTTATGGTAGGACTTAGATCTATGGGGTTGCATTTACTATGCTGCCTTCTGTAAAGAGGAAGACTGGAAGAAAGAATATACTATGAAAAATCTGCATAAGAAACGATGCGGGTTGGATTTCTAGAGTATGTTTAAACCCAATACAAGAAACAGAGTCCTGGAGAAATGAATGCACCAGAGTAAAGTGTCCCTGGTTCAGAGTAAGTCCTGGGGTGACTCAGGCAGCCAGTCAGTTATGCTGGTAAAGACACCCTGGTCCCATTTCCACCAGCACTTGGCAAAAAGTTGGCAGAACAGAAGTGTCTGGCCCCCTATATATCTTGGCTTTGAAGGAGAATCTGATATAAGCATAAGTCTTGTTTGACAAGCAAACATGAGAGTTTTGATAAGAAATCTCTGATGGACTAATGAATTTGACTTAAACCAAAGAACTTTCTGGTTTTCAAATTATACCATTACTGAACTCAAGGGACTTGCCACTTGGGGTGCTCTGTTTAAAAATGAGACATGGTTGTCACAAGGTAGTCTTATTTACTTGCAGCAAGTAAAGGAGACAGGGATTCATAATTAAACTCTGCCTCCCCACAGGGAGGCTTAGCCATTGCTGATACACACTGTTTGGTCCATTACATGGTGATTTCTTCTTTGCAGTTGGCTACTATCAAGGCTGGGTTCCTGTCAATCTTACCCTGTATACAGCTGGTCTGCAAAAGACTTTGCGCTATTGTGCTACATTTTAACATTTAGCAAGAATAGCATTAGTAAGAATGGCCCAGACCTTGAGACCCTTGTCCTATCTAACATAGCAACTAACAAGGGCCAGATTTATACAAATAACTTAATGCCATATACAGAAGGAAATGGTTTAAATTAATATGTATTTCCTAGTTGTGAAATATGAGGCTTGAGTATGTGTGAAAAGATGCCAAAAGGATTTCTATCTGTCCTGCTGGAGGTCAGCGACAAAAGTAAAAGGCCATGTACCGATGCGTGTGGGGATTAAGCAGAGGCTTGGCTAGCATGGAGACTTCAGAAGGGTTAAGTTCACGAAAGCCTTGTTGGCAGACCAGCATCATCGCATCACCTGGAGCTGATCAGAAATGAAGAGCCCTAGGCTCCATCCCAGAGCTACTGAATCAGGATCTGCACTGTAATGACATCCCCAAGGTCTGCATGCACCTTCAAGTTTGAGAAGTACTGTGCTTAAGTACCTAACTTAAGTACAACCAGGAGATTCCACTTAAGCAACAGTTTTCGGTTCTGTAACTGGCCATCATCTATCAGATCTTGCCTTAAATTAAAATGTTCCTTAAATATTTCAAAGTTAGAGGAAGGCTATTACTCTCCTTGAAAATGACCCGATATTCATCAATCCATAAAAGCCTGACTGCACATGAGTATGTCACATCAAATGTTTTTCTTGATAATACCACAGATGCTTTGTTTTCATTTTTGTTTCCAATTGTTCTCAAATGATAGAGGCTCCTAGAACTGTAAAAATATGTCCTAAACTGGAAAAAAAAAAAAGAAAATTTAAAAAGTCCTTTTTACTTACCATCCTTTCTCGTTCTGTAGCAAGCCATTAATAGTGTGTTAATTAATTCTTAAATATATTAACGTGGAGTTGTAGATGAATACAATTTGTAAAATGGAAAGAAACATTTATAACAAAATCGTATCCTCTCTTCAACTGCCTCAAACTTCTTTCAGTTCATCTAGTGTTTCATTTAGATTTCTAAGCCTGATCTTCCTTAGAGCAAAGAACATATTTTATTTTCTCTAGTGTCATGTACTCAGAGAGGCTACAAGTGAAGGGGAGGAATACTTATGGTCTACCATTTAGGTAATACTTATAGTCATATAGATATTTGCAAAAATAGTCAGTATACCTTATCAAAACAAAAGTTAAGAAAATCTGAATTACAGAAAAGTTCTGCACTTCCAAGTTTAAAACAAATTTTTTTTTTATCCTCATCCGAGGACATTTTTCCATTTTTTGTTCAGATAGAGTGGGAGGGAGAGAGAGGAAGAGAGAGAGAGAGAGAGAGAGAGAGAGAGAGAGAGAGAGAGAGAGAGAAACATCGATGTGAAAGGGACACGAGTGGCTGCCTCCCGCATGACCAACCAGGGCCGGGGACAAACCACAACCGAGGTACGTGCCCCTAGCAGGAACCGAACCTGGGTCTCTCAGGACCGCAGGCCGACGCTCTAACCGCTGAGCCAAACCAGCCAAGGCTAAAACAAATTTTAAATAATGCTTAAGAGTGTACAGATTAGGGAGACCAGAATAGAACAACTGAATTATCAGAATAAATAAATATGGAAATAAAGGTCACAAAAACAATAAGGGGATCATTTGCATGCAAATTAACCTAAAAAGTAGTTATATCAGTGAAGAGTTGTGAACTATTCTGCATTAAAAACTTAAATCACCCATTCAATAAAAATATGTGTTACTCCTGTATGCTAGCATGGCATATTATTTTAGTGGTCCCCGATGAACCATGCCTTCTGGTAGTCACATCCTGTTATGCCCTCCCACACCAATTCTGGGCTGGACCAATGGGATGTTAGCAGGCATGATGCTAGCAGAAACTCGATAAGCACTTGCACACTGGGGCTTTCCTCTCACAGTATCTACTGATATTCAGCCGCCACATATGGAAGACCGAGCAAGCCAGGTAGAGAGATCAGAACTCCCAGCTGACCCCATCGAGGAGAGAGCACACGGTGAAGCTTTCTTGGATACTCCTGCCCCAGAAACCATCTTGCTGCAACCACGCTAGATAATCAGAGAGAACAGCAGGAGAGCCACCCAGCTGAGCCCCAGACAACTCACAGACTCATGAGCAAACAAAAGGATAGTTGTGTGGATTAATCCAATAAGTTTTCAGGTGGTTTGTTATACAGTAACAGGTAACTAAAAGAACTAAGAACTATATCTGGTTTAGAATGCAAGAGACTTATTTTTTTTTTTCCTGCTTTCTGTCACTGAGTTACAAAAGATAAGCTCATATTTAAAGGACCATTTAGTAAGTTCAGATAGGGAATAAGTAACTGAAGGTGTCTCTTCCAAAGAATTGAATAAATAGTCTTACTGATAAAATAAAATTAATCTTATCTCTGTAAATATAGAAGTGGGGATGAAATGTCACTAAGGCAAAAGCAACCAGAAGACTATCATGGAAATCAAAGACCTTAAAGTCAGCTTTAAATGCTAAGGCATGTGAAGCGCAGGCGTTAGAAACATACCACAATCAGGGAAAGTAAAGCTGGGATTGACCTAAAGGTCTGATAACTATCTGAGCCCAGAAAACTGCATTCAGTTTCTATTCCAGACCTCCTAACCATTGGAAAGGAGGGAAGAATAAAGGTACTGCAAAAACAGAAAATGCGTCTATCAGGGAGTTCCAAAAGTACTGAAATATGAATTAAATGGTCTAAGGATGGAATGATTATAATCTACTTGAAATAATGCTGTCTTTCACATTATTAAATCATTTTGTATCTATTATCTTTTATTAAACTCACATTACTTCTAAGGCAGAGATTCTTTTTTTTTAATATATATATATTTTTAAATTTATTTTAGGGAGAGAGGAAGGGGAAAAGAGAGAGAGAAACATCAATGTGAGAAAGAAACATCGCTCGGTTGCCTCCTGCTAGCACACTGACCGGGCAGGGACCAAACTCGCAACCTGGGCATGTGCCCTGACTGAGAATCGAACCTGTGACCTTTCAGTGCACAGGATGATGCTCAACCTACTGAGCCACACCACCCAGGGCTAAGGCAGAGGTTCTTAATTTGAGAGAGGGAGTTTTTCACAAACCCCCACTAAGAACCCAAAAAACAAACTAACCAAAAAAATACAGTTTTAAGGAAGACCATCTATCAAGTCCATGTTAGGAATCTATGTTCTCTAGTAAAACAGGTATTATTAGCCTAAGTTCACTGATGAGTCAACACAAGTACTCAGAAACTGAGTTACCTAAGATCACAAATCAGTGATTAACTGGTCCAGCAACAGAACTTCTGAGGTCATACCACTCAACCCTCATCTCTGACTTTGCTTTACCACCAAAACAGGATTGCTGAGCCAGAGGAAAAAGAAATTCTTCCCATTTTCTTATTTAAACAGTGCAAGAAATGGAGAGGTATAATGAAATTGGGGAAAGGAAGGTGACTGGCCAGAAAAGACCAGCCCCTTCCTGGTCACTGCATCAGCAATGACGTCAGTGGAACCTCATTCACATAAGATACGCTAGACACCCACCAATTCCAAAGTTCCTAACTTGAAACGCAATTTCTGTTAACTCTATTTCTATAAAGAATTTATCATCTGTTTTACAGCTCTAGTGTAGATGGGCTTAACATTCTCTCTTGTGCCCCTAACTCGCTTCCGCGGGTTCTCCTTGGAGCAGCAAAGCTAAACTGTGGTTGGGGCGAGATGAGGAACGGCCCACTCAACTGTGCACAGACCACTCTTAAAACTTCTCTGAAGGACTCTAACACATCACTGTTCGTGGGTTTAGCGGCTCTCCTCACTGTGAAAATTTCCAACCAATGAGTGGAGTATACACCTTATTCCATTACTTATTAATTCACTAGTCTAATCTCTAACGTGAACTTTACAGAGTGTAGACTGGAGATTGAAGTCCACACTTGGATTTGGATGGTACAATGCCCAACAAGCATAAAACATTTTTTTTTGTCTAGTATTACTTGCTTCTCTTATTTATCTACTTCAAAGCACTTAGAAAAATCTGTATACAGAAAGGATGTTTCTGTATTCTATTTGATTATTTCACCATTAAGTGAAAAGCTTCTTGTTGACATATCCTTAAGGACAGTTACCAAGTTAATTTCCCCGTCTCCACATCCATGGGAAATACACCCAATACAATGCTACAAACCGTCACCACAGCTGGAGTACTGGTGAAGTTACTGCCAAGCTATTCTATCATCTCCGACAACCCTGGTGGCAACTACCACACGTGGCCCAACAAGATTAGGCCATCTGAGGATATATACGGGCACTTGACAAGTTTCTAAAAAAAAAAAACTAGTGGCAGAGCAGCAGGAATATCCATCTCCAATCTCAGTCTTCGATCAAAAAGTTCTATTGTACAATAAAGTCGTTTTCAAAAAAGACAAACAAATCTTTAAAAATATGTATCTGCCTCTCTAGCCTCTCCAGCGCCATCCATTCAAGCTCTACACGTTCTTCTCCTTTCTGCACAACTGCCACCCTTTGCATGAAAACTTCCCATAAACTAAATCAATTCTTTCTCAGGGAGAAAGAAATGAACTCCCACAGCACTTCAGCTCTACTGCCCCAATAGTGCCATCGTTTTCTACCTTGTATGGTTTTATTTCTTCTTTAAGCACCATGAAAATAGGACCCGTGTGGTTTTGTCTTTCTTCTGCCTAGCATCTTGCACATACAATGTGTCTGTGTATATATATGTGTGTGTGTCCTGGGGGGGCATAAGGATACACACCAAGATTTACTGAGCACTTACTATACCCCAGGCACTGTGTTTTACTTTACCCACACTACTGCTTTTTATCTTCACAACATCTCTATCAAGTATCACCCCCATTTTGCAGATTAGAAAACTGAAATTTAGAGGGGTTATGGCTTGAACAAACTCACTGAGCTAGTAAACAGCAGAGCTGAATTCCCAAGCCAGCTCTGACTGAGCCTAAGAGCCAGTGCACTTACAGAGTTAATGTCCAATAAGTATTCAATAAATCATTTAGCGAACAGCAATCCTATGCAAGTCCTGTACTGAGGAACCACTGGGAATCAGAATGCTTTAAACTGAACAACCGTAAGTAATTATACTACAAGGTACAAAGTGACAAATCCAAGAAAAGAGTTTGCATAAATGCTAAGCAAGTCCAGAGAAGTATGAGATCACCTTTTTGGAGGTGGGGTGGGTGAGTGGAGAGGGTGGGAGCAGAATTAAGATAATCATGAAAAAGGTGGCACTGAGATGCCACTTGGATTTGGATAAGGAGACGGGAGGTAATACTATGTTAAACATTAAACTGAACTCACCCTAGTATTCCTCTTAAAGCAAAAAAAACAAACTAACAAATTGCATTCAATAACATTGTATCCTTGACAGCAAAGACAAATTCATATACTTGTTTTTTATGTAATATTAATTCTGGGAGCATTCAATAAATATTTAATGAAGAAGAAAGAATAGGAAAAGAGGTGTGGGGGCTGCAGTATTCCTTAGAACATTTAGCTGAAGCATACTGTTTCACATGCAGTCTAGTCTTAAAATGCGTGTTAATTAAAACCCCTTCTAGTCATTAACAATCTTCCATTAAGTTGCATGTGCGCTCTACTGAGTCATAAGTCTTTGTGTGTACTTCACACTCACAGCACCCAGCCCAAATCAGTGCCATACCAGTTTTTCTCCCAAAACTAAGTACAATGTATTTTAATCTGTTCATCTATACATCAAAAGATTTTTCTTTGGAAAAGAGCTTTGTGTTAAAAAAAAAAAAAAAAAAAAAGTCAAATTAACCAAAGGTGCCCATCCACCTAACAGAGAAAAGAGGAGCCATCTTCATCCAAAACAACTTAGAAATATAAAGGCAAACGTAACTGTGACAAGAACATATCAGACCCACTTCTACAGGAAAGCGGGGTTCCCCTGATAAGTGTGTTAGCGGATAACACGAGCCAGTTGTGGGATGCCTTGAGCAATGAAACCTGTCTCCCCATCTCCTCGTTGTCCTTTTGAAAAGACAACATGTCACAGTGAGACTTTTTTTTATAACAGCATCCATTCTTGTGACAAATGTTTGCCACAGGTGGGGGAAGAAAGGAATAAAAAGGCAAAGGAAGCAGAAAAGTGAAACAGTCAGACGCCATCTGCTGACAGAAGGGAGAAGAAAAAGAAATCTGAGAGCACCACTTCGAGACAGCGTGTCTGAGGAAACGCTATAAATCAGCTTTTCATTCATCCTCATGCAATCGTTTATTTTACTATAAAAATATGTGGAATACGTTTTTTACTTTGTGTATTTCATGTCCTGAAAACTACTGTTACTACTAAATCAAGTAAAAAAGACTACCATTCCCCAAGTGCAGACTATTCCAGGCATCAGAGTAGTATTACACTGAATGAAACCGAAACATCCCAATAATACATTTCAGCTGAGCCAGGCAGAGCCCGCTAAGGGATGATTTCTTTGGCTAGAAGCAGTCATCTAAGTTTCAATAAAACCCGGGACGGGAGAAGACTGCAGAATACTTTTAACAGTTTAAAGGATGACCCTTTACAATCCAAATTTTGTTGTTTTTGATCTTCAAAAAACTGTGCCCCTGATTAGTCTGATCTTTTATTAACCACGAATAGGACATTGGACATTACTCACCACTGATTATAAGTTAGCCAAGCAATGTGCCAATCCCTCATTCTATGCTACAAAAAGGCACACATCTTATTACAGGTTTATACTGTTTGTATACGGAGCACCTAAAGGGCAGCTATGCACCAGAGGTCACGGTCACCAGTGGACACCATGTGGTCTCAGAGCTGCAGCAGGCTGTGTGGCAGTTCTTATTTCACAGCACCCAAGGTTTGCTCGTTTACGGCACTGATCATCCCGGGCACTTAACCTACAAAAAATACATTTTTTCATTGGTTTAGCTTGTCTATATACTACTTGACCGTTTTGCAGTAAACGGGATTTAAGAAAGGTTGATATTTTTTTTGTTTATGATGATGGTCTTCAACTCTTGGTGTGCGATAGCTACAAAAGAGCTCCAAATAAGTGAACGAAGAGCCCTATTCTAGGGAATGTGACGCCCCACGTTATGGTGACAAAGGGAGGCCTGATGTTCTCCCTAAGTCCTGCCAGCCCTGTATTTCTATCATCCCTATTTGCTAATTAAATGCGCGCATGCACGCACACACATACACACACATACCTATTAATTGAGAATAAGATTATAGACAGTGTCATCTCTAAATCAATTTAGCACTACTGAATCATGCTTTAACAAGAAAAAAAAATGGGCTCAGCTCAAACCACTATCCTGAATTTAGTGTTCATCAGTCCCATGGATGTCTTCACATTTGTTTTTTTAATCTTCACCCGAGGATACTTTTTTCCATTTATCTTCAAATAGAGTGAGAGGCAGAGAGCGATAAAGAGAGAAACATCAATGCAAGCGAGATACATCGATTGGCTGCCTCCTGCACGACCCTGACCTGGGCCAGGGACTGAACCGCAACCAAAGTCCATGCCCTTGACAGGAATTGAACCTGCAACTCTTTGGTCCACATGCCGATGCTCTAACCGCTGAGCAAAACTGGCCAGGGCAAGAGAGTTTTCTGAATAGCAGTGAAGATCCTGGATTTTGTTCTATTAGGTGTCATTCTGCTCCCTTCTCACCCTGAAGGGCCACTGCAGACACAGAGTCAGCCATTACTTACATTGTGACTTTGGCAAATCACTTGGTTTCTAAAAGCATTTAGAATCTTCAGTCTCTGAATCTGTCAGTTTATCTGTAGAAGGCAGGTAAAGGAGATCGACCTGCCAGGCTTGTGAGGACGATTAAATGAGAATGTATGAAACGTGCATACATACTGGGGTTTTGTACCTTGCTCCTTCAACAGGGGTTAAGAGAACAAAACCAGGAACACAGGCCAAAGTCACCACATGGCAGATGTCCACTCAGTTCAAGGAATGACTTTATAAAAATCGTAGCAATTCAAAGACAAAAGGAACAGTTAGGACCAATGTCAAAGCAGGGGGTTGTAAAGCCTACTCAATCCAAATAGCTTTTATATACTTTCCCCCTTCCACAGGGAAAATCACCCTAGTTCAAACAGAAGACAATACTGTGCTTAACTGCTTTACGTTTAAAATCTGTTCAAAGAAAACCTCTCTGGAAAGTTCCTGATTCACAGGACGAAGACCGACCTGTCAGACAAGCCATCACACAGCTGTGCCCGCAGCACACACCGTCTGCCCCCACCCACACCCCGGGCCTCACTGCTGGCCGCCCCGCAGCTCTGCAGGAGGGCTGTGCCACGTGTGAGGACGGCCCGCATGGCGAGCGGCGGATCAGAACTTCCTGCCCGCAGCATGCCTCGGCCCTCAGCCAGCTCGACACCCTAGGTAAGCACCGAGGCGTGTGCTTCACACCAGCTCCAGTCTCCCCGGCGAGCTGGGCTCCAAGTGCCCGCAGCAGTGACTCACGTGCTCACGTTGGTGCTTCCCTATCTCAAGGTCTTTCTTTCACCTTCCACGTGAACTACGTGCACTGGCATCCAGGCCTCCCCCAGGGGAACTCAGTCCAAGAAAGCACCTCATACCATGAGGACCTAACGACATACTTACAAAGCACAGAAGGTTCGTGTCTCGGTTTCTTCTGGAATCTTCTAGCAACACATAAATAAACTTTAGATTCTCAGTTTTACCACAGAATTAGCAACACACAATCTGGAGATATTTATACAATAAAATACAAAGATAGCCCTGGCCGTTTTGGCTCAGCGGTTAGAGCATCGGCCCACGGACCAAAGAGTCGCGGGTTTGATTCTGGTCAAGGGCATGTACCTCAGTTACAGTTCAGTCCCTGGCTCTGGTTGGGGTCGTGCGGGAGGAAACTAATCAATGTGTCTCTCTCGCATTGATGTTTCTCTCTCTCGCCCTCCCTCCCACTCTATCTGAAGATAAAATGGAAAATTATCCCTGGGTGAGGATTAAAAAAAATATATATATATATAAAAAGATAAAATATCAGTGATATTTCTGTGAAGATTAAGGAGCGACTAGACTCACATAAGTAATTAAGAAGAATACTATCATGACTTTTTTCCAATTCTGATAGTGAGTGAGTTAATTCTATTTCAATAAGACAAAACGACTTTGATATAACAAAAAGAAATTCGAAAGCACAATTCTACTATGTGGAAAGTTCAGCCCCACAAACAGTAACTGAAGACCTACTGTGTTCCAGTCCTTGGCCCGACCTGGACTACAAAATGAAGACAACCAGGCCCTGTCCCTCAGGAAGTCACTGTCCAGAAAGGCAGACAGGCATGAGTCAACCAGCACACTAGAGGACAGAAAGTGCGGTAAACTGCACAGAGACACTGGAGGAAGGCCTGTCTGTGCGGAAAAGAATCAAAGGCGTTACACCAAGCAGGTACTGTCTAGACCAGGTTTTCAAGATGCCTGAAAGGGCTGGTTGGCATTCCAGGAGAAGGAGCATGCCAGGCAGAGGCGCACACAGCTGTGTGCTCAGCTCTCCCTGGCTCCGGTTCAACGGAAGTAAAATTAATAGTCATATGCAAAAAAATTACTTTTTTCTCCCTATTGTAGCATCCTCACAACAATTACTTACTTTACCAAAAGTAGAGAAGTTTTCTGCCTCAGAAGAAGTCTCTAATGTGTTGGGCCCTCGTGTATTACCCTTGCAACATAAATAAGAGAAAAATTATCTTACTCAAAATACAGTTACCGGCTACATATCATATGATTCCAGCTATGGACCTTCTGGAAAACTATGGATGCAGTTAAAAGATCAGTGGTTGCCAAGGCTGCGAGGGGAATGGCGGGGGGGGGGGGTGAACAGGTAGAGCCCAGAGGATTGGTAGGGCAGTTAAATACTCTATATGATACTATGATGATGCTTACACGTCATTACACATTTGCCCAAACCCACAGGACGTACACCACCAGCTGCACATCAACTGTAACAAATGTACCACTCTGGTAGGGATGCTATCCCTATGGAGAGGGTTGGGGGCAGAGGGTATATGAAAAATCTCTGTACCTTCCCTCTCAATTGTGCTGTGAACCTAAAACTGCTCTAAAAAATAAATTTATATATATACATATATAGGTGCATACACACACACACACAATCTCATAAATGTTCGTTACTACTTACCAAAAGGAGGGGAAAATACTCCGTTCTTTTAGAATTAAGACTTATTCTGTCATCTTCTGCATGTTTGGCTTAATTTAAACTTATTCTCAGAATTTCAATAGACACTGATTGCTACAGTCTGTGACCAACGCAAATCTTCTTTCTTCAACTCTTTACATAGGAGATGAGAGGCTGCAACAGAGACTAGAGACTTTGGAAACTGTGGCAGTTTGGCATGCTAGGAATTTTCCCAACATATTCCATAGAAATGGGGCAATGCTACAACCTTCTGGCACTTTTCCTTCTTCTTCCTGGCTGTCAGGAAGAAAACGTAAAATCCTGACATTCTGAGGTCAAACGTACAGCTTTTATCCTGAATGTAGCCCCATCAAAAGGGGACACAAACAGAAGGCCTTGCTTATAACACATAAAGAGTGTTGCTTCATTACAAGACTAGAGACAGTATTTTATAAAAACATAAGAAAAATACTCGAGGTTAATTACAAACATTTATGAGAGGTGATATTCCGACAAAATAAATAAAACAGAAAAAGAACCTCTCACAATAAAAAGATCCAATTTTATGTAGCAGTCGATGAGCAAGGCTCTTCTTACTTCACTATGAAAGAAAGAAAATCTAAATTAAAATAATTTGGGCCTTCATAGCATCAACGCCCAGGGTCTTATAAAAAATTCCAAAAATCATTCTTTCCGAACCCTTAACTCCATAAAAAAAAACAGACAGATGTTACTCCTGATAGCTAATGAGCACTTCCAGATGGGCCCGAGGCAGGTGCCACCCTATGAAATATGGCGAGAGCTACAATACTGTCTGTTGACTTGTTAACTTGTTCACTGCTTAGGAGCCACCTGGAAGTAACTCACTTTCTGCATTCTCTTGCAAAGACAGCTTATTTTAAGTCATTGTTAGCCACACAAATAAAATGACTTTTCAGAACACTCCTGATCTGGGTTCTTGGTTTCCTTGGCAGCACTCCCTTTTACTGGGCACCACCTATGCCCCTCGGGGACTCTCTCTTTTGGCTCCTTGGCCCATTCCCAACCTTGGCAGAAAATCAGTCACAGCATTTTTGCTCCTGTCCCATCCCAATCTGAAGAGATCACAAATAATTGTTGAAAGTAAGGAACAAACTCAAGTAATTTCTACTAAGGACTGACTGAAGGCACATTAAGAGCCCTTGGCCCTGGCATCCTGACTTACTAGCTGGGTGGCCTTTGGCAAGTGACCTACCCTTTCTACATCTTAGTTTCTTCAAACAGCAAATGAGGAGGCAGGACTGGATGACCTCAAAGGGCCTTTCCAGCACTAAAGTTCTGCTTCTATGAAATATACACAAGCAGAGAGGCACTGACCTTTAGAGAATAGGGGCTGGCAAACAGGACACCAAGAAAGCCCCAGGTTAACAACAAGATTCAAAGCCTGCGTTTTCTTAGGAACTCAACCTACTCAGAGAGTAACTTCTAAGACCATGATTAACTGCTTATACAAGAAGCATGAAGTAGTTCCCCAGGAAGTTAAATTTTAGAAGATATAATTTCCATTTCCAAGTAAGTTTCAGAAACTGTGCTAAATAAAGTTAAATAGATTTCTTAACCTCTCAGACTTACAAAATGCTTAGTGTGCACTGTAAGTTTCCAGGAGAAGAATCAGAACCCAGCACTCTCCCAGACTTACTTGCCATAGAATTCTGTTTCATACAGCCAATCCTACAGACCCAGTGTTGCCAGGGATACACTCAGACAATTACATGTCCACTCTAAGATGACAAAAATGAATGAACTGGAAGCATCACCCAGGGCACCAACAGGAGCCTTGGCCTAGGGCAAGATCCCTGTGTCGACTGCCGGTTCTGCTGCCAAGTAGTCGTTCGCACTGGACCCAGTTTGCCAGCCTCCCCAGCTGTGCTGGGCCCACCTGCCCTCCAGGCATCAGCTGCCAGCCTGCCCACTCCCCAGGCCCCGAGCAGCAGCCTCCTTCTAGGTCTAGATTGTGCAGAAATGCTGGCTGCAGAGGCTGCCTTCGACGGACAATCCAAATGCCTCATGACCCTCCTCCCACCAGCATCCTAATTTTTACATTATCACATAATGACTATGGGAAATGTTCTGACGTGGCTGCATAGTAAGAAGAATTCTTTTAAAATCCCAAATTTTCTTCAATGTAGATATAACAAGAAAATGAATGACAAAACCTCTCCTTGAAGTATTCTTTTCTTCACGGAAATGTCCCAATTAGCAAATGACAAGCAAATACTGGAAATTAGAGGAACAACACAGGTTTCCTTGAAATTTAAAAAAAAGGGTTTTCTGATAAGTATTATTGACTGAAAAGCAGTTAACATGTTTGTCACTTTCAAAAAGCCACAAATGAATTTCTCTGAAAAACCCAACGTCTTTTTAAAAAATCCACAAAATTGGGACTCTGCCAAAGCGTGAATGTTACAAAACCATGCAGCACATGCCCCTCTGTGTCTCGTGTGACTGACTACGGCGAGGACTGAGCTTCTGGCGATGTGAAGTCAGAGAGATCAGACTCGGATTCCAATGCTGGCTCTCTCTGGGTGTATTTGGGCAGGTCAGTACTTAATCTTTATTTCACCTCAGTCTCCCGATCCATTAAATCACAACAAGAATGCCTGGCTCACAGGATGGTTAGAATTTTGAGTAGGATGAAACTGAATGTGGTTACCAGATTCGGAACCTACATTAGTTAGAGCTGGGTTTGGCTGGGAGTGATAGGAAGCCCAAGGTGTCAGTGGCTTAAGCAAAGTAAGTTTCTTTCTTTCTCAGGAAAAAGTCCAGGATGGCAAGTGTCACCTCCACCTACTTTGTTGCTCCACCATATGTGACCTCAACTTCATGGTCCAAGAGGGTGGCATTCACATTCCAGAGAGCACAATGGGAACGACATAAAGGGCAAAGGGGGACATGTACTGCCCCTTAAGGAAGTTTCTGGAAAGGATCACATGATACCATACCTCCCATTAACCTGAACTTAGTCATGTGGCCATAAAGCTGCTTAGTGCCCCGGCTATGAAGTGGGGTCCAGTGACTCGGTAAAGAAGTGGGCTGTGGACATGGGGGACAACCAGCAGGCTCTGCCACAGAACCTCAACAATGGCTCCTCTCCCATCTCAAATGGCTTTGCCCTTCGGCAGGAGTGACCGTCAGCCTGGACACACAGGGACGGGGCCACACCAGTTACTTAAGGCTGGTGTCCACTCTGAATATCAGGTTCCTGGGCCACAGGGGTCATTAAATATTTTGGAAAGTAGCTTTGCCTTTGCAAAGTCCTGCCTCTAACTTCCACCACAAACACGCGTTCCTTTGTCACATATGCAGCTTAGGACCTAATTTTCCCGTAGCTGGCTTTAACACAGTTTCTCCCCTTAGTTTTCTTCCCTGAAAAAAAGTACAGATCCCAGCAACTTGCTTTAATAGAAAAACAACAACAAAAAACAATTTTTCGGAATCATGGGGTCCTGTTTTCAAAAACGAAGACTCCGCTTTCACTGCGCAGGCACTCCAGTTTGGGGGCTGTGGTCCCCTGGACGCTGAACTGGAGACCTGATGGCGGAAGGAAGCAGCTCTGCCCCATAGCCCGGTCCCCGCCATGAGGGCTCCCCCGACCCCGCGCTCACTGAAAGCAGCTGTGAGCAAAGGCTGAGGGAGGAGGAGGGACGGTGGGGACGGTTAGGTCCATACTCAGCGCCCACGTGACCCACATGGGCACTCGTGCTGGAGGCTGGGCATCGCCATTCCAATTAAACTAACTGACACCAGTCGTCATCTTTTTCAAAGACTGGAACTGAAGCAGGGTGCCCCAGACCTAGAACAATTTCTTTTCAATCGCATCTTTCTGGGCTAATTATCTCCTAGAGTTTAAATCAGCATTTCCTGAGCTGTGTTAACAAAGGTTGTGTGAAAAAAAAAGTAATTCAATACTAGGAATATTTTTCCTTATAAAATATACTAAATGATACGTAATAAAACGGTTTTAAATAGCTTTAATTGCTGCAAAATAACCAGCCTGTGAGAAATGGTGTGCTTACCTCAGTCCTGGCGTGCTGGGAGGCCTGCAGAGGGCTCATCGGATGGTCCCGTGACACCTCTGGCCAGCCCTGGGTTCTTATTCAACTGTACAATTAACTCTGTCTGTCCTAAGCCACCTTTACCTCCTAAACAATCTACTCTGCATACTGCACATTTTAAGGATATGTTTTATTTTTTCCTTCATTATTTTATTGATTGGTTGTCTTTACTAAGTAATACAAGCACATAATTACAAGGTACATTTAGAAAAGGCTGGTCAGTGAAAAGTCACTCTCTGTTCTACCCATCTCCCTTTTATACGATTTCCCTTCCAGATGAAACTACTCCTACTGTTTCTTGTAAATTCGTCCAGATTATGTATTTTCTAACATAAATGGCTACATAAATACATCCTGTTTTGCAGAAGGATGCATTTCTGATATTCTATTATTCTGTCATTTAAATTTTTGCCAGCACTCATTGTGACTGATGTTGCTGAACACTTTCTATTCTCAACTGAACAGTAACATCTGCTGTTCCAGACAGGTACTGTTTAACAGTTTGTGTGCATCACCCATGATCACTTAAAGTAACATTCTAACCTAGAAAAGCTATCAGAACCAATTTCCTTTCTCACAATTAACTTACTGTGGAACACTAATTCTCAACTGGTAGACGTGCATCTTCCGAGGGACGGACCAGAATCTTGAGTGGGGAGGGCGGGAAAGAGCAAGCTCTCCACCCACTCCCAGAAATTCTGGCACGTGCTCCTAGGCAGAGTCCCCCATGCCTCACCTGTGGAAAAGTCACTGCATTTCATGAGAATGTATCTAAAGAAAGCTTTTAGCGCAGGGCTATCCAAGAGAACCCTCTACAAAACGGCAATGCTCCACATCCCTGCCGTCCCACACCACGCACTTGAAATTGGTAGTACAACTAAGGAACTGAATTTTTAATTTAACTTAATTTTAATTTAAATAACCACATGTGCCTAGTGGCTACAGTGCTTGTCTACTGAATGATGGGCAGATAGAAAAGAAAAGAAAAGCCCTGCTATAAAATAGAAAAACAATAAAAACATGTATGTATGAATATGTATGCTTAAGTATAGTAAATGAAGCTCAAGATCTCTGAATCTTCTTTCTTAACATCCCAAGACTGAGTGGACTATTTCCAAAAAGAATGTTTAAAGTTGGAACAACCATTAAAGATATGTTGCAATTATCTCTAAAATCTGAAATTAAAATAGTTTTAATTTACTAAAATTCTGTTTGATTACACAGTTTAAAATTTTTTCTGGCACGATGTTGCCTGTGGACCACGCTAAATCAACAGTTACTCTGTTAAGTGAAAAAAACAAACTGCAGAAGAGTATAATGTTATGTCAACTGCGCATATATGTATGCATATGCGTATGTGTTTGGATATGAACAGAATTCACCTAAAACATTTTGCGCTGTGCAAAAGCATATTCTGCAATGATGGAAATGTCCTACATCTATAGTACCCAACATGACAGCAACCAGTCACATTCAGCCACTGAGCCTAAAAATACGGCTCATATGACTGAGGAACCGGATATTTATTTGTACTTAATTTTAATTCATTTGAATGTAAATAGCCACAAGTGGCAAATGGCTACCTTATTAGATGGGACAGGTCTAAAAGAATAAACCTCAAATTGTTTTTTGTTTTTTTTTTATCCTCACCTGAGGATATTCCTCCATCTCTGTTCAGAAAGAGTGGGAGGGAGAGAAAGGAAGAGAGAGAGAGAGAGAGAGAGAGAGAGAGAGAAACACTGACATGAAAGGGACATTATCGACTGGTTGCCTCCCGCATGACCCCAACCAGGGCCAGGGATGAATTGCAACCGAGGTACGTAACCTTAACTGGAATCGAACCCACGACTCATTGGTCTGCAGGCCAACGCTCTAACCGCTGAGCCAAACCGGCCAGGGCTCAAATTGTTAAAAGAACTAACTCAGCGAGGTTAGAATCAGAGGGAAGAAGATACATTTTTACTTAAACTGTATATACCACTATATTATCTGGATTTAATTCGTGTTGTACAATAACTCATTAAACAAATAAAAAGCAGAGTTGTCATAGTCAGCCAGGCTGCTGTAACAAATTACCATGTATTTCTTACAGTTCTGGAGGCTGTGAATACAAGATCACGGTGCCAGCATGGTCAAATTCTGGTGAGGGCTCTTCCTGGCTTGCAGACTGTCCCCTTCCAGCTGTGTCCTCACATGGGGGAAGGAGACAAGCTCTATCCCTCTTTCTCTTCTTACAAGGAACTAATCCCATCATGAGTACCCCACCACCACGACCTCATCTAAACCTAATTATCTCCCAAAGGCTCCACTTCCAAATGTAACACTGGGGGTTAGGGCTACAAGATACGAATATGGGGGAACCGCGAACATACAGTCCCTAACAGAAAGAGAAAGGAAGGATGGGAGATTGCTCCTACTTCCTGTATTTTTCTCACTCCATTCTCTTAGCTCACCAGGTACTCTAGAAACATTTCCGCTAGGTTCTAAAGTCTGGTTCTTGAAGAGCTAGGACAATGGCACTTCTGAGAAGAGATGTGGCCAAGTCTCAAGACATTAGGATATTCAGAACCCCAATCTGAAAAGAACGCATTAATGATTCAATGTTCTCATCTCTTTACATAATTTCTTGATGCCCTCAACCACCGAATGGCGTTCTCAGACAATGCCTGTAAGCTAGCATCCTCAGTCCAGGCTTGCTGGTCCCAAGCAGCCTGCCTATTCACCCCCAATCAAAGCTGCTTTCCTGTACCCTGGGAAAAGGCTAAGGTGCTTGCCAGGTCAGGAGGAGGGGAGACAGGGAGCGGCGGCTTGATGAGTGCGGAGTCCTCTGTTCCATGCTGAAATGTGTTGGAACTGGGTAGAGGTGTGGTTGCACAACATTCATGTATCAAATGCCATTGAATTGTTCACATGAAAATGGCTAATTTTGTGTTTTATGGATTTTACCTCAAAAAGAAACAAACAAAAAAATCTATTTTCAAAAAGGTAGGAAGGGGGGCAACATTCCATCACACAGACACAGCACACTGGCAGCATCTGCACACCCCCTCTGTGGGCTCCCCGCTTCCTGTTCTCAGCCAAGCTAGTTCCCTTCCCGAACAAGGCCTTGGCTCGCCCCTGCTGAGTGTAAAACTTGATGCTCTCCAGTAATTCTCTGCCAGCATTTTGTCATCTTGTTGTGCTATTCCCCACCCACAGTCCCCAAGGAACTCACACTGGGCATTCTACTGGGACACAGCACTGTGGGAAATGCCACGTTCCTGTCCACAGTGGTGAGAAATTCCCGCAGAAACGCTGAATGCACCCTTGCTTACTGTGACTTCACCCAGCCACTGTGGCTGACTCCATCTGAACAATCCCTACGACCGTTACGATGTAGTCAAGTACAATGACAAGCCAATTGTTTGACTACTGACTGCTGGCTGGACTTTTAAACTAATTAGCTGACTTTTCTAATGTACTGTACCATCATACAGTAACCCTTGATGGAAATACTGATAGTATTTTTACTTGATGGGAATACTGATAGTATTTTTACCTCTTAAGGTAAAAATTCACCTACAATCAAAGCCGCTTTCTTGTACCCCATAAAAAAAGGTTAAGGTGCTTGCCAGGGCTAGGAGGAGGGTGAACAGGGAGTTCTGGCTGCTTAACGGATAAGAACAGGGGACTGAAGAAAAATGGTGTTCTTTAACCTCTCCCCACTATCCTGTCGCATCTCTTCCAGAGGTCTGACCATGCTCTTAGAACCATGTTGCCAAAACCTATTTGACTATCAAATCCTTTTCATGAAACACCTACCAACAACGTCCCCAACTGACGTTCCTCCTCCCTCTTTCCCCATCTCAGTAAATGGCACCTTCCTTCACCCAGCTGCTCAGTCTAAAAATCTCAGCGTTACCTTTGGCTCTTCTTTCTTTCATACCCCGCAACTGATCTTTTAGCAAACTGTACCAGCTCTACCTTCCAAGTCCCCACTCCAACCACCTCTTCCAGCCTCTACCGCTGCAACCAGCCTGGCCGAGCCACCACCTCCTCTCACCTAGACCACACCATGCTTCCACACTCGGCCCCACCCCGCCCCAGCATCCAAAGGGGCTTCTTGAAATTAAAACTCCTAACACATCTTTCCCTTATTCAGAAAGGATCCCCCTGCCCTAGGAATAAAATGTAAACTGGCCACCAGTTTAGGGCTTTACAGGGAGGGACCGGACCCCGTAGTACTCCTCCAACTTCATTTCCAAATGCTCTTTCCTTTGTTGCCCATCTGCTCCAGCAATGACGGGGGCCACAGAGCTGTTCCTCTGACATGCCGAGCAGTCTCCTCTCGGGGCCTTTGAACGTGCAAGTCCCGCCCTGGCTGGTTTGGCTCAGCGGTTAGAGCGTCGGCCTGCGGACCAGAGAGGCCCGGGCTCGGTTCCCACTAAGGGCATGTACCTTGGTTGCAGTCTGTCCCCGGCCCCAGTAGGGGTTGTGTGGGTGGCGACCAGTCGATGTGTCTCTCTCACATTGATGTTTCTCTCTCTCTCTTCCCCATTCTCTCCCTCCAGCTCTATCTCTATAAAAAAAAAAAAAAAAAAAGAACGTGCAAGTCTCTGTGGACTGAATGCTTGTGTTCTCCCAGAATTTAGATATTAAAGCCCTGACCCCCAAAGCGATGATATTTGGAAGTGGGGCCTTTGGGGGGTGGTGATTAGGTCATGAGAGTGGAGCCCTCATTACTGGGATTAGTGCCCCTATGAAGAGACACGAGACAGATGATCTCTCTCCCCTCCACGTGAGGATACAAGAGGGCAGCCACCTGAAACCAGGAAGGGGGCTCTCACCAAGACCCACCCGTGCTGGCACCCTCATCTCAAACTTCCAGCCTCCAGACTGTGAGAAATCAATGTGTGCTGTTGTTAGACCTCCCTGTGTATGGCATTTCTGTTATAGCAGCACCAACTGACTAAGACACTCGGGTCTCTGTTAAACGTCACCTCTTCAGAAAGGCCCGAGGACTTCGCTGAAACAGCAGCAAGCCCTTCCACTCCCACTCCTCCCTCTCCCTCTCCTCAGCTTCCTGCTCGCCACAGAGTTATGGTCCTCTGACAGCGGGTCGTGTTTACTGGTGCACCGGGTGCCTCCCGCACCGGGACAGAGGCTGCTCTGTGCCCTGCCATGTCCCAACACTCCGAATGGTGCCTGGCTGGTAGGTAACGCTTAACAAATATTTACTGAGTAAATAAATAGTTCTCAAAATAGTCTCTCAAAATAACCTGTGAATGTTTTGTCTAGACTAAAACAGTAAGAAAAGGAGTTGAGGTGGGAAAGAAGGTAGGGACTACTGTGACCAGCACTCAGGAACAGAAGCTCTCCGAAAAGAACTGGAGCCCGGTCCATGGCAGCGGGCCGGGCCAGGCCCGCCCAGGGTACGAGCAGCTCAAGTTCCTCAGAAAAATGCAAGGTGCTGGCTTCCAGCCAACTGGAATAGATGTAACCGAACTATTGAAAATTAAACTACTAGTTTCAGTGATCTAGAAAGTAGTTCCTATAATCTTCTGTGACAGATAACCCTATCTTTTTTCTCTTTCAGATGTAGAGCACTTAAAATTGCAAACCCAAGGAAGTATTTCCCAGTATAAGTTTGAAGTTGGCTCTTAGGAAGGTAACAGAAAGGCAAATAAAATAATTTGATGAGAATCTGTTACACACACCACAGTGCTAACAAACGCACTATAAACTAAACAAAGGCAGCATAATTTTCAGGCAGAAGAGAGACTGCCCTCCAGCAATCATACTGAAACCAGTGGGGGAATGAAAACACCACACGTGACTTTTCGTTAGTTAGTTCTCCAACTCCTCACTGAAGTAATGCTCAATATTATACAGTCTATTACATATCCTGAATCCTACTATTTGTGGCCCGCCCTCTGGAAGAGGCGATGTGGGGGAGGGGGAAAGCTGTGTTCACAGTAGTGACGAGCGTGAGCTCTGCAGCCCACACTTGACTGTGTGCCCACTGTGTGGCCTGATGTTTAAGAGACTAAGCGAATGATTTCACCTCTCAAAGCCTCAGTTTCTTCCCCTGTAATACAGGATAGAATCAGCAACCTTACAGGATTTTTTAAAAGATTATATAAAATTATGTCTATGAATTGCTTGGCACAGACTTTAATAGTCTTTATGATAATGTGTTGGAATTACTGTAACTTTTAGATGTTTCTCCCTCATGATCACCAGAGGGGGGTGTTATTCTCCTAATCTTTGCATCCCCAAGTGTCCAGCTCTGGAATGGAAGAATAAATAAATCAATGAATAATGGTCTCCTAAATGTTCATGCTTTTATGTGAAAGCCAACCAAAGAAATGTGATAAAAGGAAAGAGTAAAAAAACCTGAAAGGAATACCGCGCCTCCCCCAGGCAGCAGGAGGGCGTGGTAGCATCTACAAGGAGCAACAGGAAAGTAGGCAACAAGCCTTCAACAGCAGATCAAAGAACCAGCACACAGAGGCATAAAACAGCACACATCTGAGGTGGACTTGGCAGGAGCAGGGCCATAGTCCGCAAAGGCACTGGTGAGCCACACCGAAGACAACACTCTGGAACACAGTAATAATAAAACTGGTCTATCTGGGAAATTCCTGCCCACATCTAGTCTGAAAGATGTCAGTCAAGCCCTCCCCTCCAGGGACTATTTCTGCAGAGCACAGAACGAATCAGCAGCCAAGGGAGATGGTTACCGTGCACGGCTTGGCATAGCATCTCGCTAAGATCACAGAGTGAGGCCCACGCATGCTCACACACACAGCACAGGAGAGCCTGTTTCATCCTACAACAAATTCCAGTTTTCCTCCAGTAGAAGGCAAAGGACAGAAGCACAAAAACGTTTTACTGCACTTAAAAGAGGAAACAGACATCAGTACTTGCCTTTTGACAGAAATCGGTCTGACAGAGACAAAACCAGCAAAGATAACTAAGGCAGTGTGAAAGGAAGAAGAAAAACCAGGAGGTCATCAGGTCGTGGATGCTCAGTGGCAGGTAGGATGGAGCCCTGCTGCAGGAGTCCACCTGACGAGAGTAAGGGGGAGGAGAGCATCATACGTTTGAAGAGTGAATTAGCTGAGCAACAGTCACTACGGACAATTGGAATGACAAGCAACCTGAATAACATGGTGCCCAATGCTGGCAATCCCTGAATTTATGTGAACAGGCACCAATCTGCCCAGTTGTATGATTTTCTCCAACACTGCTCAGCAGCCCAGGTATAAGCAAAAGGACAAAATAGTCAGGAAGTGTACAGCTTTGGCAAGAGAGTGATTTAAAACCTGGTCCATGGATTCTGAAGTTGGAGGGAAATTAAGACAGGAAGGAACTGACAGTACAGAGCAAAGGAGCCCGCAGACTAGAGGTCTCCGTGAGACCAAAGGAGAGGTGGAGTATAACTCTGAGGGACAAGGTGGATAGACAGGTGGGTGTGGTCAAGCAAAATTTCTGACTTACTGATCTGAGCCATGAGTAGACAAAGTCTGGGGAGTGGGGAGCTGGGGGAAGTTGGTGAGGAGATCTTGGGTAATGATAAGCCCCCAAACTCGGGCAGTCAGGGAAACAGGTGGCTCATCCAGTGAAGCTGGGTCAGGGTAGAGAACAGGTACAGTGATGAGTAGGAGTAATGAGAAAGCCGTCAGCAGGTAATGGTTGCAGAGGGGCAAAGGGGTGCTCATACACATAGCTGATGCTCAAGGAAGCACCTTTCTTGTTACAGGAAGGTGGAGAAGCAAAGACCTAGTGTGGCGGGCCAAGGATGGGCACCACCAATTCCACCTTCTGAATAATTCTGCATCTCTATAATGATAAAAATTACCTACCTGATGGCTAGGTTCCTGCCAATTTTTAATCTAAAAGATATAAATCAATCTTTTCCCTACATTTATACAAAATAAATACTAGTAGACTATTTCTGTAGATTGCTACAGGCTTCCTAAGATAAAATGTTCAGGGATTGGGAAGTTCATCTTAGTACCTTTAAAAGGAGTCACACATTTACCCACATGCTTACAGAATATAAGTAAATTAATTATTTCTATTAGAATTTGTAAGTGCCACGTTTTTATCATATCTTACACCAGTTGGAACCAAAGGTTTGCCTTTAAATTAAAAATCTATTTTCCTTGTCTTTTATGTTGAAGATGCAGGAATCTGGTACATTTTTACTATTTCCCCATCTTCCAGTATTTTGTCACTGATTCATCCTATGAACCCATTTATGATGCAGTATTTTCTGTTACTAAATAAGTACTTCATGGCCCTTCTACTCCTCTGGACAGACTTGCTCAGGCATTGTCTCCTTTGGGAAAATTTCATGGTGTTCACCTCTAGTCCCCACTTTCCAGCTGGTTGCTCCCTGGTCTCTGCAGAGCGCTCCATGAGCAGCTCTGTTAATGCACTTAATACACTTGCTTGTCAACCAAAACAAGCTTTATGATGACCTCAGACAAGTACTTAACCTCCCTGGACCTTAATTTATTCATGTGAAAAATAGAGAAAATAATGGTAAGAACTAATTTTTTATCAATTTACAAGTTAAAATTAATGCCTAGAAGGCACTTAGAACAGTGCCTGACATATACAGTAAGTGCTACACACGCTTTTCCTATTCTTATAACAATATGTATTTGACTCTCTCTCCTTTTGGACTTGTCAGCACCTTTAAAATAGAGACAAAGTCTTAATCTCTGTACCCCCAATGCCCAGTACAGTGACTGACAAATGGGAGAAATTCAGTGAATGAATGTCACAAATCAATTAATAAGTCATTTTTTATCTCACAAAAAATGTAAAATGTAGATATTAGAAATGATAAGCCAAAGCATTACCTTCTTTTTAACCCACCTTGTTTAAAAATAATTTACGGGAGTTCATAAACTACAGCCTGGCATTTCAAATATGTAATTACATGAAACAAGTTAAAATTAAGGGTAGAACTGCATCATCAATACCACTAAAACGTCGGTGTCAAAATGGCCTGCTTTAGAATTAAGTACACTTACATACACTTTGAATCTAAGAATTGAACATTTTTCACTTTTGTTATAGAAAAAACCATGTCTAGAGTCTTCGCTCCAGAACAGGACTTGCTAACGTAATTTCTCCCACAGATCTAGGGAGGACAAAGCTGAACGACAAAGGTCACCTACTTAATCTGCCACATGTCTGCAGTAGGACAGTCTCAAAGTTGCTGGCAACAGCAGGGAATCAACAGGGGCGTTCAAAAGAAAATACAAATGATTGTGGCTTCGAGCTCCAAATGGACCTGAAGACCCCAGGTGCTGAGCGGGCCGCTGGCTGCTCTGGGCACCCGCAGAAAACAGCCGTTTCCATGGCCCATCTTGTTTCACATTCCTCCGGACACCTGATCCAGATTCATAACATAACCTTCTTTAAAATTAGCACTGCTAATATTGTAATACTCTGGTTCTTTTCAGATTATTTCTAACACTACTGAAAATGAGTCTGTCACAGAACTAGTAGGACTTTCCTCTGTCCCTGGTGCATGAACAAAAGCCACCTTCCCCATTAAAATGGAATTTCAGGCAAGTCCATGTTAAAGAAAGTCTGGGGGTGTTCGTGTTCCACAGAGGAATAGAATGCATATCATGTCTTTGCTGACATCCAAGTAGAATCCTACATAAAAAGGATGAGAGTGAAGAGTTTGAGGAAAACCTTCAGCAAATCCAGGACGTGTCCATTGGCTGAGGCCCTCACTCACAGACGGCGGGCCTACTAGCTTCCCTGAGCCCGAGCAGCATCAGTGGTCAAGAGAGACTACAATGACTACAGCACTGGGAAAGTAAATATAAACGGAAGCATTGAAAGAAGAAACAAATGGTTAATAAACTTCTCTTCTCCACATCCTAGAATTTCTACTGATGATGACAAACTCAGATACAGGCACATGGAAAGATGACCTGCTTTTCCAATAACTTCACAGCTAAATGAAATCACTTTAAGCAGTAACTTCTCTTCTGCTTTCCCATAAATGAGCCAGCAGTAAGATACATAACCATTCCCATCAGAGAAAGAGTACTTAAAAAGCAAGGATGAAGCACAACACACACATCTTAATAGTGTTTTTCTACAATTAAGTGTTAAGCTTTTTGTTTTAAATGAGAAGAAAGAAAAGAAAAAGAAAACTGAGGTCTCAATCTGACAGGGATTACATCTGAGGATTAAAATTTCAAAGTACATACCTCTTAGTTCCTCGTCTTTTAATTACTGCATAAATGGTTGCCTAGGAAACCTCCCGACTGGATGAAGAGGCTCAAATGAATTCTCATTTCCAAGCCTGCAGGTATGACTCACTACCTCTGCTCCCACAAATAAGTCCTCCTGAGTTCTTAGAGGCAGATATTTTTGCAACCTGGATGACATTAGAAAAGCAAAATGAGAATAATTATTCGTTTTGAATGTAGGTGTCCAACAGGAATAAAAGTTAAGGACAATGCTGTGTTCACATCAAGTGCAGAAGAGAAATGCATCTTCTCAAAAACGCCCATACAATCTATTTTAGGTAGTTATGGAGTGTTCTTTTTATGGCAATATGTTGACATGACAGTGATTAAATGTTACAATGTAAGAGAATAGAGAAGACACTGGAACAGTAAGACCACAGAGACACCTAAGGAGAATTGAGGGGTGTGACCTCCCAAACCACTGCAGACCCACTGAGGTCAAGTTCCCTCACGTTTCTTGCAACTTGGCGACACCTCTGCTGCAAATCCTTCAACAGTGACAAGAAAACACAGCACAGATCACCACATGCCAACAGGTGTGCAACCTGGGGCAAGGGCACCTCTGAAGGTTCTATTTTAACCACAGCAGGTGCACTGGAGGAGGATGAAGAAGATTCAGCCTGCAGATTTCTGAGGGAGGGCAGAATCTTATGTAATTACAGCAAATTCGAGCAGGAATAACAGAACAGCCTCCAGGCCAAGGCCAGGGCCCGATGATACCATGGTTCTGAAACTGCTTTTTTTTTTAATGCCTCCCTTTGTCCACACTCCCTTGCCATGTGACATGGACAGTCCTCTCATCAAAAGGTGAAATCTGTTTCTGCACACCTTTGAATCTGGACTGGCCCTGGGCTTGTTTAGACGAACAGACTGGGGAGAAAGTGGCTTTGAGCAGGTTGAGCCAGCCTGAAAGGTGCCCTGCAGCCTCTGCTTTCTGAAACTGCTTCTGGGACCTCAGGGCAGAGATGGAACCAGCAGGAGGAGGGGGCGGGGCAACTGGGCCCTGGGGGGAGGCAGAGTCCGCCCCCTCCTACCCTCCAGGAAGGGCCTTGACTCCCTTCTCTGAGCTATCTGTTTGGTTGCTTCCACTAACATCATCTTAACATCATCATCTCTTTTACTGTGGTAAGAACAATCATCATCTAAATTTTTAAAGTTCAAACCAACTCATTTGGAGAAAAAGCAACTACCAATCGCCACCTCCACTCTCCAGCTCTGCGTCTGCCTCAGAGCTGCTCCCCTCGGAGGGGCAGGGGAAGGAGGGGTAAAGAGAGAGCTAGGCTGCACTCAAAGCCTTCATCACTTTTTCCCTGGATAATTAAAATATTCTGCTAACTTCTATCCTTGCTGCTCCAGCCTCACACTGCAGCTAGTACACAGCCCATGCTGACGGCTTGGCTGTAATTCCGTCAGGGGCTCGCCGGTGCCCTCAGGATAAAAAAATCCAAACTCCGCCCTGGCCGTTTGGCTCAGTGGTTAGAGCGTCGGCCTGTGGTCCAGAGAGACCCAGGTTCGGTTCCCGCTAAGGGCATGTACCTCGGTTGCAGTTTGTCCCCGGCCCTGGTTGGGTCGTGCGGGTGGCAGCCACTTGATGTGTCCCTTTCATGTCGATGTTTCTCTCTCTCTCTCTCTCTCTCTTCCTCTCTCTCCCTCCCACTCTATCTGAACAAAAAATGAAAAAATGTCCTAGGGTGAGGATAAAAAAAAAAAAATCCAAACTCCACTCAGCTTAGATTACAAAGCTCTCCACCACAGACCCCTGAAAACTTGATTGCACTCCATTGTGACCTTGAACCTATAAAAGAAAAACAGCCCCAAACCTGGCCTGGAACAGAACCAGGTTGCCGGCTATAGAATTCCTAATATCCTAGTGGGAAGAAATCACCAGCACTCCAGATAAAATGCTTTTTCTAATGCAATTTTCTAATAAACTTTAAGAAGATTAAGGTTTGTTCTGGAGGACTCGTTACCATCCACCCAGGTGACTGTCTACTATCAGTTAGAGTCTACAGATTTTTAATGATGATTTAATCATGCTTTCGTTCTATGTGTCCCCACCAAGCATGCATCTACCAGGGGCCTCCCTCTTGCACTAAAAACTGTAATAAAACGTTGACACATGCTCATTACTAAACTGTCTAACATCAAGCAGGTCCCCAATACCCTGCAGTTTCCAGCATGTGCCTTGGTCTCCAGCCTCTACAGGCCCTTGAACAGGCTGCAACTTCCCCCCAGGAGCACCCTCAAACCTGACATTTCCCCTGGCTCTCTGCCTGCCCCCACTTACCACGACCTCCATCTTCTCTAAGTTCACTTATGGCCATCCTCCCAAACCTAGGTCCTATGTCCGTTCCTCCAGAACAATTTGCCTTGAGTGTCTAACTGCAGGCCCTCCCAGCTGCTTCTCGATCAGAGTGGCTACCACACAGCACCTCTGCATCTCACCAGACTGGAAGCCTACTGGAGGCAGCACTGGCCTTTCTGCTTCTCTATCCCCCACCTCATCACAGAGCCTGGCTCAGGTGAGCATGCAGCAGCCCTGGCTGGGTGGCTCAGTTGGCTGGAGTGTTGTCTCCTACACCAAAATGTTGTGGGTTTGATTTGCAGCCAGGGCACATACCTAGGTTGTGGGTTAGATCCCCTGTTGGGGCACATATGGGAAGCAACCAATCAATGTTTCTCTCTCACATCTAGTTTCTATTTCTTTCTCTCTCTCTTCCCCACCCCCAACCCCCAAAATCAATGAAAACATATGCTCGGGTGAGGATTTAAAACCAACTGGCCAGTATGGCTCAGTTGGTTGAGCATCGACCCATGCACTAAGAGGTCACAGTTACATTCCAGGTCAGGGCATGTGCCTGTGTTGGGGTTGCAGGCTCGATCCCCAGTAGGGGGCATGCAAGAGGCAGCCAACTGATGTCTCTGTCTGTCTCTGTCTCTCTCCCTCTCTAAAATTAATAAAAACATATTCTTAAAACATAAGCACATAATAAATGTTTGTTGGATGAATGAATGTTAGCTTAGGGCAGTCGTCAACCCCACTTTTAGACGCTCTGAGTTTAAACCAAGTCAAAATCAGATGAGATCGCTTGATATTAAGACTGTGGTTTCTGCATCTTAATGACAGAAAGAGAGACAAAGCTGAAAAAAATGTACTGAAAGAGATAATCACTGCACGGCCTAGACACCATGGCCGAGATGCAGTCAGGTTCTGCAGACAGCCTCCCTCTGGACTGGGCTGGACTGGAACCCTGCAAAGCGGCAGGGCAGGGACGTGAGGACCGACTCAAGTCCACTGAAAAGCACACACAGACAGGCAAATAGGAGGTGGTTTACATGCAAAATTTCTGGAAATTTTACAACCAGAGGAAAACTACAGGGGATTTTAGAGAAGAAGCAAGATTCAAATAGGGGAAAAGAAGGATAAAAATTTTAAAGCATCCTTATACAGCTGAATCTTCTTGACATAAGAACATAAAAATTCAATTTTTCATGAAAATATATTAGGTAAGTTTTTAGATGTACAGGCCTGACAGAACCAGGAAAATTCAAAAGAAACTGTTTCTTTGTTTTTTAAATTGTTTGTTGGCTTTGGATGGGGGCTGGAGGACTTCTCAGTGCCGTAAGGGAAATACAGCCTCGGTTCCTGCCCATTTCCCCTGACCGGTTATGTCTCTAGAGCACTCTCCTGAAGAACAACCCCCCACTGAAGCCTGGGCACCTTGCTGGAAGGAGAAAAGGCAGACGATGCCCAGGGGCTCTGCTTTCTCTACACCAGTTTCGTGTTGTCCTCTCACTTAAGAAAACTTCCATTTGGTACTAAACTTTGCAAGTGTGCTTGCAGAGGGGCACAGTGGGTGGATGGCAGGCTCCTGTTCCCTGCTGGGGTTCTTCCCATGTTCCCCAGGGGACCGGCTAACTGAGCAAACAGGTGTGTGAATGTTGCCTTGTCCCCACAGATCACGTCAAGAAACTGACCTGAACAGTGACTGCAGGAAGCAGCCTTGCCAGGTCTGAGCAGTGCAAACACGCCTGGCCGGGGCTCGAGCTCGAAGCACGGGAGCCTGCAGCTGGCCAGGAGACACGCTGGTGCCCTAAGGGCAGGCACGGGCCTCCCATATCAGAGGCTCTGCAGTTTCTCTACTAACTGCAGAAATAAGTCAGGATACCAGGAGCCAAAGGGTATACTTAACAGGCCTTTAACCACCTGAGAACAAATTACTGTTTTATGTTTCATTTCATTGTGCTCAGCCTTTCTCATTCTTGCACATCCACGCTTAGAAAAAAGGGTGACTAATATTAAAACACAGAAACGGTCAACTGAGCAGCCCTCACACAACCGAGCAACCAAACACGTACAGCAAAAGCACTACGCTACCTTCTTCACGTATGTGAAAATTTTAAAGGAGGCTTATTATAGAACATGTGGGAATCCCCCAAATGAACTTAAGAATCTTTTGAGTGACTGAAAGCAGAATTGAGGGGCCAGGGAAAGGATTTCCCCTGTGGTTGATTAAAAGCACTGTTCTGTTTTTGAGTTGTCATACCAAGGAACCATGAAGTGAGCAAAACACCCTCTTAATGTATTTTTTGAACTTTCCCCCGAGTACTGGATTCTAAGACTGACAAACACAAAACACTCTAACACACGCAAAACAATTTCTTAAATAAGTTCACAATAATGAGAAGAAACATGAAGTTCTAACCTTAATTGGTCCACCTTAATGAAACATTTGCAACTATGGATGAAATTAAATGTTACAAATGTGGATTTGCAAAATTGGTCACTTTTGTAAGAAAGAAAGATCTCTTATCCTTTGAGACGACATGGAGGAACCTCGAGAGTATTATCCTAAGCGAAACAAGCCAAGCAGAGAAAGACAAATATCACTTGATCTCACTTATTTGTGGAATATAATGAACATAACAGTCTGGGGAACAGGGTAGACCCAGAGACGTGGAAGTAGGGTACAGACTGACAACCCTCAGAAGAGGGGGTGGGGGGGAAGGAAGAGATAAACCACAGAACTTACACGCATGTATGCATAACTGATGGACATGGACAACAAAGCTAGGAACGGGGTGGGGGCATGGGGAGGAGGGTGTCAATGGGGAAAAAAGGAGAAACATCTGTAACAAAAATAAATTAATTTAAAAAATGAATTATTAAAAACAAAAAAAATTGATCATTTTTGGCATCACAAACTTTATTATAAGGTTTTTTTTTTGAAACAGTAAGTTACCTAAGAGCACGTAAAATGATGATTTGATGAATAAAAACATTATATATATATATATATATAATATGTATTTTCAAGAACATTCCTATCATATACTAAAACAATAGTTTATTCTTCTTTCATGCTTATTTAGAAATGGACTTTAAGTGAAAATGTAAATAAGGTCATTTGAGTTTAGCACAAAAAAAGAAATCAAATCCATCAAGAATTTCACCTCACGAACAACATGGAAACAAGCAACCTGTCATCTGAACTCCTAAGATTGGGCTGCTTTATGGGTAGTAGAGGCCTGAACCTCCTGTTATGATGTCAGAATATATGTCGGAGAGCACTGAAACTCATAAATCTTTAAGGCAATTTCGTACATAGAAAAACTTCCATTAAGAAGAAGATGAGGCTTTCTCATGCTGGGAGAATAAAGTACCAGCTGGGCGGCCACATGAGCAGAGCAGAGCAGCCCATGTTGCCCAAGGATGCAGAGTGCAGGGTATGAAGACTCTAAAGTAAAGACAATAAACCAAACACACAGGACTGGAGGAAAGACTCAACGCAGCTAACTACATCAAATCCTTCTTGGGCTTAGGCAATTTGTATTAATTCCTAAGGCTTTAAACACAAAATCTCTACTGAGTACAAAAAAAAAAGTAGCCATGGCTCAAATACAACAGGGTACAGATAAATAGGACAATTAACAGAATTCTTAAACTGAGCCTACACTGTACTTAGTGACTTACTTCTGAAGAGCACGGGAAGGGTAGGGGATACATTTCCTGTGGAGAACGCTGGCAAACACTCCTCTGGCCAGGTGATCAAGGGCACATCACCAGGGACGAGTCAGGTGGACCTCATGGTCCCTTCAAACAATGGGGTAAGAATGTCACTTCACCTCTGCAGTCTCCCTGTCAGAAACCCATAACCCCAGTCTACTAATCAGAAAAGCATAAGAAAAATCCAAACTGAGGGACATTCTACAAATGATCGACCCAGCAATTCTGAAAACTCACAAGGGCATCGAAAACCAGGCAAGTCTGAGGAACCCTCACAGACCAGAGGAAATGACGGAGACATGACGACAGAATGTAACGTGGTATGTGGGTGAATCCTGGAAAGGAAAAAGGACACTAGGGGGAAACTAGTGAAATCTGAGTAAAGTATGTATTTAGTTAACAGAAACGCACCGACGCTCGTTCCTGAACTTTGACAAATGAACATAATGTAAGAGTCAGCAATTGGGGTAACTGGGTGAGGGACATATGGGAACTCTCTGTACCACCTTTGCAACTCTTCTTCAAATCTAAAATTATTTAAAATAAAGGGTTCATTTAAACTTTTAGAAGCTGAGCCCACAGCACCGACGTAGCCGGTCACACCAACAAGCTCGGGCTAGGATCCTGACCGTCTGGATGCTGGCCAACAGACGCTTTGGTCAATTTAGGAACCTGTCTAAGATGCCAAGAGACCACAGATGGCATGCATGTGACAAAAACAAACATCTCTGAAGTGCCTAACACTTCCATTTGAAGTGAAAAATAGGCAGTTTTATGCAAGAAAAAAGACAAAGGCTAAATGGCTTGGCCTGGAGCCATGGGCGCTCTGTGAAAACACATGACAAACCAGCCTTCATTCTCCACTTCGCAAACACCACCCCCAGAATCCAAGCAGATGTGAAAGTTACGCAGACTTCCCTCACACACCCCGCAGGCTTTGTGTGCGATTTCTTTACCATAAAAAAAGGTAAATCAGAGACAGAGTAGGGGTGCTCAGTTAGGGAACATGTGGTACCACGCAAGCCATATTTTGTAAAGAGGAGGCAAAGCCTTTGAAGTGCTGCTCAATATAGAAAACGTTGTCTTTACAGAATAAACATGTGGTATGTACTGTTTAGTGAGATAGATTTCTTTAATTGCCTTGAATTTTAATCAAAAAAGAAAGCTGGGGGTTTATCTTCTCTAACTCAAAACTTCCAGAATTTATAAACTTTCAACAAACATGATTTATATTTTGTTTGAAAACATGTACTACACAAATTTAAGAAGATTAAAATCATACCAAGTATCTTTCCTGACCACAATGGAATGAAACTAGAAATGAGTAGCAGAAGAAAAACTGGAAAATTCACAAGCACGTGGGAAGTAAACAACACACTCTTGAACTACCAATAGGTCACAGAAGAAATCAAAGGAGAAATCAGAAAATATCTTGAGAGAAAAGAAAATGAAAACACAACACACCAAAATTTATGGGATGCAACAAAAGCAATACCAAGAGGTAAGTTTATAGTGGTAAACACCCTACAATTAAAAAAAAGAAAGATTCCAAATAAACAAGCTAACTTTACACCTCAATGAACTAGAAAAGAATAAGCCTAAAGTTAGAAGGAAGGAAATAATATTATAGCCAAAATTAATGAAAGAGAGTAGAAAAACAATAGAAAAAAAAAATCAACAAAACTAAGAGTTGGTTTTTTGAAAAGACCAACAAAATTGATGAACTTTGACAATAACTAAGTAAAAAAGAGAGGACTCAATAAAATCAGAAATGAAAGAGGAGACATAATAACTGATGCCACAGCCCTGGCCGGTTTTGCTCAGTGGTTAGAGTGTCGGCCCACTGACCAATGAGACCCAGGTTCTATTCCGGCCAAGAGCACGTACCTCGGTTGCAGTTCGTCCCAGCCCTGGTCGGGGTCGTGTGGGAGGCAGCCAGTCGATGTGACACATCGATGTTTCTCTCTCTCTCTCTGTCTCTCTCTCTCTCCCTCTCTCCCTCCCTCCTACTCTGTCTAAAGATAAATGGAAAAATATACCAATAAATTGGATAACCTAGAAGAAATGGATAAATTCCTACAAACATACAACCAACCAAGACTGAATCATAAATTAATAGGAAATGTGAACAAATCTGCAACTAGGAAGTAGGGTTGAATTGGAATAAAAAACTTCCCAACAGCCCGGCCAGTGTGGTTCAGTGGTTGAGCATCGACCCATGCACCAAGAGGTCACCAGTTCGATTTCCAGGCAGGGCACATGCCCAGGTTGTGGGCCCAATCCCCAGTGGGGGGCACGCAGGAGGCGGCCAACTCATGTTCTCTCTCATCGATGTTTCTATCTCTCTCTCCCTCTCCCTTCATCTCTCTCTAAAATCAATAAAGAAAAAAAATATTAAAAACAAAAAAAACTTCCCGACAAAGAAAAGCCCAACACCAATGACTTCACTGGTGAATTCTATCAAATACTTAAAGAAGTATTAAAAAGCTAATACTTTAATAATTCTTCTTAAATTGGTATGGATATAAGGATAGACATGTAGACCAATGGAACAGAATAGAGAGCCCAGAAATAAACCTACATATATACAGTCAACAGATCTCCAATAAGGGCACCAAGAATACACAAAGGGGAAAGAACATTCACTTCAATAAATGGTGCTAGGAAACTGGATATCTACATGCTAAAGAATGAAACTGGACCCTTATTTTGTATCATACACAAAAGTCAACTCAAAATAGGTTAAAGACTTCAATTTAAGACCTGAAACTATAAAACTCCTAGCAGAAAACAGGGGGAAAGCTTTATGACATTGATCTTGCAACAAAAGCAAAATTAAACAATAGGGACTATGTAAAACTAAAAAACTTTTGCACAGCAAAGGAAACAGAGTGAAAAGAAAATCCACAGAATGGGAAGAAATATTTGCAAACTACATGTGGATATATAGCTATGGATATGTTAATATCCACAATATGTAGAGACCCCTCTAATTTAATAGTTAGCAAGTAAGTAAATAAAGAGATTTAAAAATGGGCAAAGGACTTAAATAGACCAAGACATACAAATGGCCGACAGGCAGATAAAAAGATGCTCAACATCACTAATTATCAGGGAAATACAAATCAAAACCACAATGAGATATCATCTCACCTGTTAAAATGGCTATTATCCAAAATACATGAATAAACAAATAAGAAGTGTTGGCAAGGATGTGAAGAAATTAGAACATTTGTGCACTGTTGGTGGGAATGTAAAATGGTACAGCTGCTATGGAAAACAATGGTGGTTCCTTAAAACAGTAAAAATAGAACTACTATATGATCCAGCAATTCTACTTTTGAGTATATTCAATCCATAAGAATTGAAAGCAGGGTCTCAGAGATATTGCACCCCATGTTCATTGTAGCATTATTCTCATTAACCAAGAAGGGGAAACCACCTAGATGTCTATCCACGAATGAATGGATAAAGAAAATGTGGTATACACATACAATGGAATATCAATCAATCCTTAAAAAGAAGGAAATCCTGTTATATTCAACAACACGAATGGACCTTGAGGACATTATGCTAAGTGAAATAAGCCAATCACAGAAGGATAAATACTGCACAATTTCCATTGATATGAGGTTCTAAAGCAGTCAAACTTGTAGACGCTCAAAGTAGAAGGATGGATGGCAGGGAAAATAAAGAGTGCTGGTTGGTGTGTATAAAGTTTCAGTCATGCAAGATGAGAGAGTTGTAGAGAGCTGCTATCCAACACTGTGCTTACAGTTAACAACAACCTATTACACTTAGAAAGTTAAGAGGGTAGCCCGGCTGGTGTGGCTCAGTGATTGAGCGTTGATCCATGCACCAAGAGGTCGCCAGTTCGATTCCTGGTCAGGGCACATGCCCAGGTTGTAGGCCAAATCCCCAGTGTGGGGCATGCAGGAGGCGGCCGATTGATGTTCTCTCTCATTGATGTTTCTATCTCTCTCTTCCTCTCCCTTCTTCTCTCTAAAATCAATAAAGAAAAAAAATTATTTAAAAAAAAGAAAGTTAAGAGGGTAAAAAAATGTATCACCATTCTATTTGTTTAGGAATACACCCGTACTTAGTAAAAGTGTAAAAACATGTACGAGAAGGACAAACACCAAATTCAGGATAGTTATCTCTGTAAAGTAGAAAGGGGGACAGGCTTGTGGAAGAATACACATCATTCTGTTTGTTTTGTTAATCCTCACTCGAGGATATTTTTTCCATTGATTTTTAGAGCGTAAAAGGGAGGGGGGAGAGAGAGAAACATGGATTGATTGCCTCCTGCACTCACCCCTCAGGGCAGAGGATTGAACCAACCCAGGTACGTGCCCTTGACCAGGAATCGAACCCACAACCCTTTGGTGCATGGGCAGATGCTCTAACCATTAATCTATACCGGCCAGGGCACACATAATGTTTCAATAATTACATAACATTTTAATTCCATAATCTTCCTTATGCTTTCTTCATATGCCTGAAACATTCCATAATTTTTTAAAGTAACTTTAAAGAAAAGGTACAACTTGCCCTGTATCACCTATTCTCTGCCTTCTTTTTACCACAACAAATAGGACGGATGGCATTCAAGTGGACAACAGATTATCAGGAATGTCACCACATTTTGAAATAAGAACAAATTTCGTGGTGGAAGAAAAAAGAAAAAGAGCTACAGAGTTCTTTTCTCCTTTATAATCTGTTTTTAATGTTGTGATCTCAGAAGTATTTACAAGTTGCTAACTCCTTACAATGTTCCAGCAATGATCATTTTAAATTGGCTACTACACAGATAAAATCCTGTATTACTTCCATAGTAATTCTACTTCTGTTTCTCCTGATTAAGAAATTGTCAGATTTCAAGTGAATAAGAGTGAAACTAAAGGGTACCTTTGCTTTTGTCCAGTTTCAAACATGGTGGGACCGTAATTTAATCAAAGCAGTCTGACTGTGAACCAGGAAACAGCCTCAGAGAAAACTTCCAAAAGTAGGATTCAGACTAAAAGAAGATGCCCAGGATTGTTCTTCCTAAATTCTAACATTTTCCAATACAAAACAAAATGCTAAAGAATAATTCCAATTATGTAAAACACAATGTGCTCATGGTTTCTGTATACTAATGCTAGCAAAATAAAGAGAAGTCCTGGGTAATTTAAATAAAAAAACACATTGACATGAATCATTCACATAGCTGACTTAAAACTATTTCCCTAAATTAGAATAATTCCACAACTGCCAACTTCACTCTGTTTAGCTCTGATCTTCGTTTCAAATTTCAAAGTATATTAAAATTACTTCCATGTCCCTAGGCTGGGTCGACAGAAATAATGTCTTTCCATGTTCTCACCCAACCTTCTGAGCTGTGTATAACAATGAAACAACACATAAAATAATTCAGAAGCTGAAACAAAGAAAAAAAAGTGCAGGGATGGGGACAGGGTGAAAAACTCAGATTTCCTAACTTATTAATTTAGGGCAAACAGGTTTTGTACAGATCCAAGGCATCGAGAACAATCTAGTTTTTCTTTTGCCATTATTAATTATTCAGGACCAGGCCCTGGCTGGTTTGGCTCAGTGGTTAGAGTGTTGGCCCGCGGCCCAGGGAGTCCCGGGTTCGGTTCCCGCTAAGGGCACATACCTCAGTTGCAGTTTGTCCCCGGCCCTGGTTGGGGTCGTGTGGGGCCACTCAATGTGTCCCTCTCACGTTGATGTTTCTCTCTCTCTCTCTCTTCCCCCCTCTCTCCTTCCCACTCTGTCTGAAGATAAATGCAAAAATGTCCTCAGGTGAGGATAAAAAAAAAAATCAATAAAAACATATTTTTTTTAATTATTCAGGACCAGTACTAAGAATTAAACTTTGGCCCTGGCTGGGTGGCTCAGTTGGTTTTGGGTTTGATTCCCAGTCAAGGCACATACCTAGGCTGCAGGTTCAATCCCTGGTCAGGGTACGTGCGGGAGGCAACAGACTGATGTTTCTCTCTCTCTCTCCCTTCTACTCTCTCTAAAATAAAAAAACATATCCTTAGGTGAGGATTAAAAAGACTAAATTTTGTGTTCTATATATGTTTGATATAAAGACTTATAGACACAGGAGCAAAGAAGGGGGAAAACAAAATTAAACAATCAAAATTCTCAAATATAGGCTCCCAAAAAGGTTGCTTTACCTGGAATGAAATCTGTAATGATCTATGTTCTGTTAGGCAAAAGCTTTCCTAACTTAAAGGAATGTTAGCCACAATCTCTTCCTTTTCATCACTATATGTTACGAGTGCCTCTTTCTCTTGACACTGTCAAAAAAAATATTTTTCTTCCACATTTGCCCAGCAATCCACTGGATCCTAACTTTACAGGGCTCAATTTAGAAGGGACTTCAAGACCTCAGTTCAGGTTCTCAGCAACACAGGCACTCCCTCTTGTGGCACCAAAGGAAACTGCCTGTCCTGGCACTGGAGCCCAGAAGTTATTTCTGAGTTTCACAGCACTGGAGCAGGTACTTCCTTGTCTTCAAGCGACTTCCTTCCTCAAGGCAGCTCAACCAAAAATACATTTAGAGCAGCACCTGACCACGTATCACTAAAAGATAGGTCTGAAGCGGTAGGTACAACCTAATTTTAACTCCTAATGTTTTGATGTAGTTTCAAAGCAACAGTTGAGGTAGTATTTTTGGCTTATATATTATTTATGACCATTAGCCAAATAGGAACGTGAACAGTGGGCAAAACTTTTCCTGAGAAAGAGGAGTTATTGTCCAAGTTATTTTTAGTACTCTCACAAAGTACAAATATAGGGTATTAGTTTGTGTATCATGGATCCACTTGTTACCAAAAGTACTTCTTTCAAAAGAACAAGGCAGAAATAATTTCCCAAATAGTAAACTGTGGTCTTCATTCATCCCCAAGCATGTGTCACATTTATGTCACATGCCATGCTGCTTTATCCTCGCAGGTATGTCTCACCTTCAGAGTGACAGACAAACACAAGTGTCCCATAAATCTCTGTCGAATAAAGGATTTTCTTTGGGAAGAGGGAAAAGAAAAAAAGGTAGAATTGGGTTAAATAGTTGGTACCTTATTTGGGAAAATGGCTTAATGAATTTCAGTGGAAGGATTAGGCGATTCCAAAATAAATATTTTGTATTTGCATGAACGTGGGCAGAATTATGAGCAAACTGTTCTATAGTTGTTGATTTTTCATTAAAATTAAGTAATTTTCTACCTGAATGATACTCACTTTTGCTAAGAAAGTTAAATTCAATCTCCTATTTTACATATGAGGACATGCAGAAGAAAGGCATGAAGTCACTAACCCCAGAGATTCTGATTCCTGGTCTGGTGCAGAACATGGCTAGACCCAGCTAGAAAGTTCTCCGGAAGGGTTTCTTTCTCTTGATTGCACTCTATGCCCACCCCACCCCCAAAGGATCTTCTGCCCAGATTCCCTGATGTCTTCACATATATGGGGTTGGGGACAGGTGAGTGTACGCCCTAGGCCTAGAAGGGTGTGTTTTTCTGTATCTAAAAGATCCAAGGGTGTTGAACTGTCAATCAATTTCTTCCCTGAAGAACTGGAAGGTGAAGGCAACCTACTACCACACACTTGCACCAGTTTACATGGATAGATTATTAATATAAGAAACTACCACTTCTTTCAACCGCAAGTGTTAATAGTTATTAAACATAAAACCGATCATTCTAAACCAATGTTCATATACAACTGAAACAGAGCTGTTACTGGTCACACATTTCTGGGAAAGACAACTAATAAATATTTGTTTCACTATTAGTGGGGATATAAAACTGAAAGCAACAAATGAGCAAACAAGACAAACAATCAATCAAAAACTCACAGATAACAGACAACAGTGTGGTGGTTACCAGAGGAAGAGGGATGGGGGAGGTGGTGAAGGGTAAAGGGGGTCAGAAGGAGATTTGACTTTGGGTGGTGAACACACAATACAATATACAGATGATGTTATTATAGAACTTGAAACCTATGTAATTTTATTAGCCAATGTCACCCCAATAAATTTAATTTTTTAAAAATCCAAAGAGCATTTGACATAGAACATTAGTTCAATAGGTCTCACTTAAGTATTACAAAGCAATATTATATTACAATGAAATCAGCAAGTTATGTTATGTTGAAGAATTTAAATTGAGTAGCTACCTATTTTTTAATAGCTTTATTGAGGTATAATGTATATGCCATGAAAGTCAACCATTTGGGTGAGTTTTAGTAAATTTATACAACTGCACAACTATTACCAAGAACATTTCCATCACCCCAACAGTTCCCTTGTACCTGTTTACAGCCAATCTCTGCTCTCACCGCTGGCCCCAGGCAACCACTGATCCGATCCACGGTTTTGCCTTTTCTAAAATTTCATATTAACAGTATCATACAATATAGAGTCCTTTGTTTCTGGCTTCTTTCATTTGCTATAATGTTTTTGAGGTTCATCCATGTTGTCATATGTATCAGTAGGATGAATTAGGACTTCATTCTTTTTCATGGCTGAATAATAGTCCACTGTGTGGATAATATTTTGTTTTATTCATTCACCAGTTGACGAATTTGTTACTTCCAGTTTTTAGCCATTGTGAATAATGCTGCTGTGGACATTTTTTTTTTTTTTGAATGGGCACAATTTTTTAAACAACCTTATTAAGGTGTAATTGTTTTATAATAAATTGCACATCTTTAAAGTGTGCAATTTTACATTTGTATACACCCATGAAAGTATCATGCATAACCAAGAAAACTAATCTATACATCACCCCCAGTGTTTCGTTGAGGCCCTCCTTGGAATCCTCTTCTCCCTCCTCTCCCAAGTCATCCTTAGGCAACCCCTGATCTGCTCTCTGTCACTATAGATTAGTTTTCTAGAATTTCACCTAAACAGAATCAGACAGTATGGTAGTTGGCTGGGGGGAGGGTGTCTGGGTTTTTCATGCAGCATAATTATTTTGCGATTTATCCATGGTGTTGGTGTGTGTGTGTGTGTGTGTGTGTGTGTGTGTGTGTGTATGAATGAATAGTCCACACTCCTTTTCATTGGTGAACAATCACAAATAAAGCTGCTATGAACATTGTATACAATTACTTGTCTGGACGTATTCTGTAGTTTTTCTTTACAGCATACCTAGGAATGGAATTGCTTAAATGTATGCTGAACTTTTAAAGAAACTGCCAAACTGTTTTTCCAACATGGCTACATCATATTATATTCCCACCAGCAATGTATGAGGATTCTGGTGTTTCCACATTCTTGCCAACAAACATAAGAATTGTAGATTTTTAATTGTATCCATTACAGTGAGTGTGAAGCAATATCTTATTATTGGCTTTAATTTGCATTCCCTGAATGACTAATTATGTTGAAACTCTTTTGATTCGCTCATTTGCCATTCATGTATCTTCTTTGGTAAAATGTCTATCCAAATCTTTTGCACATATTTAAATGAGGTTGCTGTCTTACGATTTTTTCTCGATAAAAATTCTTTATCAAACATATATTTTATAAATATTTTCTCTTAGTATGTGGTTTGACGTTTCACTTTCTTTTTTTCAACTGATTTTAGAGAGACTGGATGGGAGAGGAGGAGAGAGAGAGAAACAGCCATGTGAGAGAGAAACACTGACCAGATATCGAACCTGCAACCTGGGTATGTGCCCTAACTGGCACTCAAACTGGCGACGTTCCGGTGCAGGGGACAATGCTCAACCAACTAAGCCATACCAACCAGGGTGACTTTTCACTTTCTTAAGGATGGTGTCTTTTGAAAACCAAAACTTTGATTCTGATTAAGTCAAATTTATCATTTTTTCTTTGATACTTCATACTTTTTACATCCTATTATTAAATCTTTGTCTAGCCCAATGACACAAAGACTTCCTGCTATTTTTTCTTCTTCATTTTGGTTTACGATCCATTTTAAGTTCATCCATGTGTGTGTGCTGTAAGGTAAAAGTTGAGGTACATTTACTTCACGTGGATTTTCACAGTTGCAGTGCTGTTTAAAAACGCAGTGCTGCCCTGGCCAGTTTTGCTCAGCGGTTAGAGCATCATCAGCCCACAGTCCGGAAAGACCCAGATTCAGTTCCCGCTAAGGGCATGTACCTTGGTTGCAGTTTGTCCCTGCCCCGAATGGGGTCATGTGAATGGCAACCAGTTGATGTGTCTCTCTCACGTCGATGTTTCTCTCTCTCTCTTCCTCCCACTCTATTTGAAGATAAAAATGCAAAAATGTCCTCGAGTGAGGATAAAAAAAGGGGGGCAGTGCTGTTCTCTATGAATTACTTTAGCGTCTTTGTTGAAAAGCAACTGACCACGTAATGTATCTATTTCTAGATATTCTGTTCCACTGATCTAAATGTCTATCTATTTTCAAATACCACAGTTTTTACTACTGTAGCTTTATGATAAGTTTTGAAATCAGGTAGTTTAAATAAACTTGTCCTCCAACTTTATTCTTCTTTTTAAGTTATTGTGACTACTCTAGATTCTCTACATTTCCATATAAATTTTAGTATCTGTTTGCCAATTACATAAACATTCTTCTATAAACATCCTTTCTGAGATTATGACAACGACTTTGTTGAATCTATAGATCAATTTGTGGAAAGCTGCCGCATTAAGTCTTCCAACCTACAAATGCAGTATATATTCCCACTTATTTAGGTATACTTTCATTTCCCTCAGGAAAATGTTTATTTCTCACTGTGGAGGACTTATTCCTAAGTATTTTGGTCTTTTTGATGCTATTGTGAATGAATATCTATTCTTAACATTTCAATGGAATCATATAATCAGACTTTTGTGATTATCTTCTTTTACTTAGCATGTTTCCAAAGTCTATCCATGTTGTAGCTCGTATCAGTACTTCATTCTTTTTTATTGCCAAAGAGTATTCTATTATGTGGATATACCACATTTTATTCATCCATTCATCAGCTGATAAACCTCAGTATTGTAAGGGTTAATGGTTCTTTTAGTACTTTGTTTGAACTTAAACTACAGAATCTGTCTCTTTCATAAAGTATAGCCTTTCATGACTTTTGCTGAGTTTTTAAAATTCCTATTTCTAGTTTCTGGCCCAGTTCCTTAGACATTACCTCTGTATCTGCCTAGGTTCGTGGTCAGCCAAAGATGTGAGCAGAGGTTGTGCCCAAACACTCTGCACTTGTAAGGGTTTTCCACTCGCTGATGGAGTTGTTTGTGGGTCAAGGAGCACTCGAGTTGCACCCAAGCTTTTGAGGGGCCTCCCTTGGCCTTCATTTGTGTGACTGCCTTGAGCGTCTGTCCCCTGGATACCCAAATCTTAGCAGTCGCCACGGAGCTGTGGAGAGCTGACTGCAGTGCTTCCAGGGTTCTCCCACTCCAGGCTCTCCCGGTAAAATTTCTGCCTGGTGGGCCCAAACCAGGACTGCAGACCTGAGGGAGCAAAGCTGTAGGTGTTCCCCATCCATTGTGAAGTGAGTATGCCAGTTTTAGCCGGCAAAGCTGTGGGGTTTTTACCCCACAACCCCAGCCTCTGCTCCAAAGTCCCTCATTTCTGGTAAAAACTCTAAGCTGACAAAACTGCAGTTCCTACCAACTGAGATGGGGGTGGGGGAATAGCCGAGGCCACACGCAGGAGGCCACAGACACCCACTCTTCTTACCCAAAGCCCCAGCACATTTATTGTCTGCCTTTCCAGTGCCCAGAAATGGTAGTTTTTGTCAATTTTGTCCAGTTTTATACTTGCTTTATTGAGAAAGAAAATCATTCATCGTCTTCACATCACCACTAATGGGAGCGACCTTCGATACCCATTTTAAATTTTCAACTTCCCATAACATAATCTCCTATGAAAATAAAGTATGTCTATAAATTCACTTCAAGTATCAAATATAGAAATGCTCTCGAGTCTGACATAAAATTTATCATCATAGCTTGAATATTTCCCATTAAGAGAGTGGCTATTCCACATAGTTTCAGCAAACTAACATCAGTGTGCCAAAATAGTCAGATGTTCAGTAATGTTGAGGTTCCTAGGGATACACTGATTGAGTGTTTGGGTCTCAGCCATGGCTCTTGACCGCAAAACTCTATGATGGCTCGAATACGATTGACTCTGTGGTCTTACTAACAAAGCTTGACATATACAAAAGGCAAGTTCTTGGAAGATTCTATTAGTATTATGTATTGTAATTATTCTCAACCCAGATATTGTTACATCCATTTATCTCCAGTTATTACAAAACTGTCAAAAAATCCTTAAGCCTGACTTGCTTTTAACACTATTACTTAATATTTATAGAATGCTTTATAGTTAATGACGCTTTTTCTCCTACTATCCCATTTGATCCTCATAAAAACCTCATGTGTTGGGTAGAGCAAATATTATCCTCATTTTATACCTGTTGGAACTGAAATACAGAGAGATTAAGTGTTCCACAGAGCTAGTAAATCAGGTCTCAGACCCAGTAATGCTGGCAATGTTTTGTCTTGTGACCTTGGTAATGTCTCTGCCTCAACTTCTTCCAATGCTTTTGGCAACCTCTTTAAAGTTAAGGAAAATAAATTACCCCCAAACACTAGTTTTCTCAACACTTCCGGTTGAGGTGAACTAGTTTAACATTTGCTTCCTTAAAATTTTTAGTTATCAGAATATGAATACAGACCCCGAGCAGAAGAAATGAAGCCGAATTTCTAACAATTACAAAAGCAACTTTTAACACAATCAATGCCAACTTCTTCTTCTCCATCTCTCTCTCCCCAAAACACAATTCTATGAGAAACTCCTAGGAGGGAAACACAGAGAGGCGGTGTGGTCTTAAGTGTCACAAATCTGGTGGGTCATTTCAGAAGATCTTAAAATCTTTCTAATACATGCTTTGAGAGAAAGGTGACAATTTCTCTCATTGAAAAAATTAAAACCAAAAACTTCCTTGGCCCCCTTGACTCCAAAGTTCTTCAAAAGAGAGTCTGTATAATCACCCTCTTCAATTCATTTCCTTCGATTCTCTCTTGAATGGATTCTGCTCAGGCTTTTGTCTCCATGCTTCACTGGAACACTCTGGTCAATCACCTCCGCACTGCTAAACCCAATGATCACTTGTCAGCTCACATCTTACCTAACCCACCAGGAGCATGTGACAAGGCTGGTTACTCCTGCTTCCCTGAAACACTTTGTTTCCTTGGTGACTAGAATATCCCAATTCTCTCCTTAAGGTCTCTCCTCAGTCACCTTTGTTGAATCCATCTCATCTCCTGACCTCCAAATGGCGCCGTGGTTCCTGGCTCACCTTTTTTCTATCTACTCTCATTCCCTTGGTGGTCTCAAATCTTCTCAGAGCTTTACATGTTAATGACTTTGACCTCTCTCTCTCACTGAATTGGATGCTGCTTCCTTGACCTTTGCACTGCTGAAGAGGCATCTGAAATTTAATGTGTCCAAAATCGAGCTCCTGGTGCTGCCCCAAAAACATTCCTCCCACAATCCTCCCCAGTTCAATAAAAGGAAACTCCATTCTTCCGTTGTTCAGGCCAAAAGCTGAGTCAACACTGACACCACTCTTTCTCTCTCATCCCGTATGTCATTTCACAACAACATATATCTAAAATTCCATCACTTCCCGTGGTTGTGGGCTCACAAACCACCACCTCTCAACTGGGCCACTGCAGCAGCCTTGCACTGGGTCTCTTGGCCTCACCCTTGCACTCTCCCCCCTCCCCCAGAGTATTCGAATCCCAGCAGTTTCAACAGAAAAACCATCTCACTTCTCTTCTCAACCCCCACCAATTCCTTTTCATCTCACTCAAAGCCAAAGTCCTTACAATAACTTCTGCTCACATGATGTGACCATCCATTACCTTTCTTCTCCTTCTCTCCCCCCATCACTCACTCCACCACAACCAATCACCGAGCCTCCTACCTTTCCAACAGGACAGGCACACACCTGCCTCAAGGGCTTTGCATTTGCTATTTCCTCTGCCTAGAACACTCTTCCCCCAAATATCTACAAGGCTCTTTCTCTCACCTTCTTCAAGTCTTTGCTCAAATATTACCTGTTCAGTGAGGTCTTCCCTGAACACCCTATTTATAATTGAACGTCTCTCTTACATTTTCTGCAAAGAACTTACTGCCTTCTAATAGATTATATATTTTACTTATTTATTTTTAGTCTCCGACAGAATGTCAACTCCATAAAGGCAGGGAGTTTTGTTTATTTTGTTCACTACTGTATCCTAGTGCCACATGGTAGGTACTCAATCAATAATTAATGAATCAAAGAGTCATATTCTTAAAACAATACAGATTTATATTAATTGATCCATACATAGACCACAAGGTTTAAGGCCTACAGAATGCTCAGTAATGAAGAACTAAGAATGTTGCCCTGGCCGGTTTGGCTCAGTGGTTGGAGCGTCAGCCTGCGGTCCAGAGAGACCCGGGTTCGGTTCCCGCTAAGGGTATGTACCTCGGTTGCAGTTTGTCCCCGGCCCTGGTTGGTTGTGTGGGTGGCAGCCATTCAATGTGTCCCTTTCACGTCGATGTTTCTCTCTCTCTCTCTTCCTCTCTTTCCCTCCCACTCTGTCTGAACAAAAGATGAAAAAATGTCCTCGGGTGAGGATTAAAAAAAAAAAAAAAGAACTAAGAATGTTGATTGTATCTGATGATACGGACCAGTTGTGTCCATCAGAAATATAATGTAAGCCTCAAGTAATTTTACATGTTCTAGCAGTCACATAAAAAAGTTTTTTTTAATAAGTAAAGTTAGCCCAGCCAGCGTGGCTCAGTGATTGAGCATCAATCTATACACAAAGAAGTCAGTTCAATTTCTGGTCAGGGCACATGCGGGCACATGCCCAGGTTGTGGGCCAAGTCTCCAGTGGGGGGCTGCAGGAAGTGGCTAATCGATGTTCTCTCTCATCGATGTTTCTATCTCTCTCCCTTCTCCCTTCCTCTTTCTCTAAAATCAATAAAGAAAAAAATTTAAAAAGTAAAGTTAATTTTAATGTTTTATTTAACCCCAAATATCTAAAATATTATCACTTTAACATGTGAGTCACACAAAAATTATGAATAAAAATATTTTAGGTCCATTTTTACATACTAAGTCTTTGAAATATGGTATCTTATACACAGAACATCTCAATCGGGACTAACCACATATCAAATGTCAACAACTACATGTGGTCAACAACTGCCATTACTGGACAGCACAGATACAGTCAAAATTAAATAACCCCACTGTGGGAAACATCTTATATTATTAATTGGGTTTCTAAAAAATATATTTTTATTGATTTTTAGAGAGAGAGATAGAAACATCAATGTTAGAGAGAGACATTGATCGTCTGCCTCCTGTACGCCACCCACTAGGGATCGAGCCCACAACCTGGGCATGTGCCCTGACCGGGAATTGAACCGGGACCTCTCAGTCCATGGGATGACTCTCAATCCACTAAGCCACACTGGCTGGGCTAATTAATTGTTTTTAAACTTAGCATTCCAAAACAAGGCCCTGGTACAACCTCGTGGTTTCCTAATTAATTCCATTCTGAGAAACAATTTATATCAAGACAACTAGATCAATTCTTTAGATTTCATTCAGATGTTTTGATTAGAAAGAATGAATGCCCTTTTTTCCTAGTGTTTTCAATTAAGAAACAAAGTTAAATCAGAGAGATTGTGTTCTTATCTACATTAGTAAGAAAAACAATCATTATTTACAAATAGAACTACTAAAATTTAATTTCTACTGAAAAACAAACAGTATTTATTTCAAGTTAACCAAGACAATTTTCTGTATAGATATAGTTGCATTCAAAAAATTCAGAACAGCTTGGCCGGTGTGGCTCAGTGGTTGAACATCGACCCACGCAGCAAGAGGTCGCCAGTTCGATTCCCAGTCAGGGCACATGCCCAGGTTGTGGGCCTGATCCCCAGTGGGGGGGCATGCATTTAAATCCTCACTGTGTTTCTTAATAGCTAAAGTATCATACATGGACATGTTTTCATTAATTTTTTTAATCATTAGAGGATTAATTTCTTCTAGAATCCCAGTACCTATAAATATTCACTTACTGGAATTATAATTGCCATCATTATTCAACAACAAAATTTGAAGAACCCAATTAAAATGCGTAATATTTCAAATCTTTAAAGTTATAAAAATGTTACTTTTTTTTTAAGCAGTAAAACAAAGCACACAGCAGCATCTACTTACTCAGCTGTTACAGTATATTGTCTATCATCTCCCAAAAACTGGCAGGTTTGGGCTTAGATCAGCCAGGCAGAGAAACTCCAGATGGTAAAATATCTTGACTCTTCTAACTCTGAAAAGCATTAATAAAATGCCTGTGTGAGAAAGAAAACTGGAGTTACAACCAAGATAGAATTCTTGTGAGCAGATTGTCTAGACAGGGAATAACTTGTTTCTTCTTTTCTCTCTCTCTCTCTTTTTAAGTGCAGGTGCAGAACAAGTTCATTCATGGCCCTGGAGATGTGGGTGACCTGATATAGCAATACTTGGTATTACAACTGCCCTTCTGTTTTAAGAAATCTCTTTGGGGATTCCTCTATCTCTAACCATATAATTTATCATACAAACTAAGATACTCTTGAAAGTGGAAAAGGGAACTTACAAAATATTTATTTATTAACCAATAAACTGCTATTATATTGGCTTTATTATAACAATAAAAATAATGTACATCCATTATATCAAAGCAAAAATTTTAAGGTCTCTTTATATTATATGAACACGTAGTATAAATAGATTAATTATTCTTGGTACACATTCATATATTTTACTGTTTCCTTATTAGAGTCTATCTCTTTTTTGTTTTTTGTTTTTTTATCCTCACCTGGGGATATTTTTCCATTTCTGTTCCGATAGAGTGGGAGGGAGAGAGAGGAAGGGAGAGAGAGAGAAACATCAACGTGAAGGGGACACATCAAGTGGCTGCCTCCCACACGACCCCAACCGGGGCCAGGGACAAATCGCAACCGAGGTACGTGCCCCTGACCAGAATCAAACCCGCGACTCAAAGGTCCACGGGCTGACACTCTAACCGCTGAGCCAAACCAGCCAGAGTTGGAGTCTATCTCTTATATTGTGTCACTAGTATTTTTTCTGGAAAAAAAGATGCCCGGCTGGTGTGGCTCAGTGGATTGAGCGTCGTCCCACGGGCTGAGAGGTCCCGGTTCGATTCCCAGTCAGGGCACATGCCTGGGTTGCAGGCTCGATCCCCAGTAGGGGGCGTGCAGGAGGCAGCTGGTCAACGTTTCTCTCTCACATGGGTGTTTCTATCTTTCTCTCCCTTCCTCTCTCTAAAAAAATAAATAAAAACTTTTTTTTTTTAAAGGTTGACACGGTTTTATTATTTTTAGTTTTTCACAAAGTCACCACAATTTTTTGCAGCTCCATTTTTTGTTAAGTAATATGAAATCACTGATATCCTCATCTGACTCTTCTGCACTGACATTCTTTTTAACAAGAAAATGCTCTTTTCACAGCTGCTGAGAAACCTAGTAAACTCAAAGTAAATTCTGCTAAAAGAAGGATATTCTCAATTTTTTTTTCAGAGCAAAACCATAAATACTTCAGTGTAAATATTTTCACAGATACTATCTTTATTTAAAAAAATGTTTTTAATGACTTTAGAGAAAAAGGAAGAGAAAGGGGGAGAGAGAGAGAAACACTGATGTTAGAGTGAAACATCAATCAGTTAGTTTCCTCCCACACCCACCTCAACTGAGGATCAAACCTGAAACCTGGGCATGTGCCCTGACCAGAAATCAAACAGGAGACCTCTTGGTGCAAGGGACGACACTCGACCAATTGAGCCACACCGGCCAGGGCCAGATACTATCTCTTGGCCTAAATTGGTGTGTTTTTTCCCCACTGTTACCCCCTCCCATTCATTGACCATGACACACTACAGCACAGATAGTTTTTTCCCCAATGCAAATCTAATCACGTCTTTCCCCACATTAAAACTTTTCGATGGCTTCCCATTGCTCCCAGGATATAATCCAAAATCTTAACACGGCCACCAAAGCTCTGCTCGACCTGGTTCCTTCCTACCTTTTAGGCCACACTGGCCACCTCTAAAATCCTCAAAAACACCAGTTCTCCCCTGCTTCAGGGCCTTTGCATATTTTGTTCCCTCTGCTTGGAATGCCTGTCCTCTCAGTCATAGCCAACTTTCATAGATGAGAGGCCTCCTAATGCCGCCAGTCTAAATCACACCATGGTATTTTCGCTCTCAAAAGCACTCTGTACTTTTCCTACTAAGCTTTCATCACAATCTGTATTTACTTATTTGTATTTTTAGAAGGCCTATCCCCACCAGACAATAAAAGCTTCATGAGAAGCAGAGATCATTCCTATTTAATTCATCCCTTAATCATCATTCTTTACCGAGAATTTAGTTCAGTCATTGGCAATTTGTGACCCATCAATACATATTTGGTAAACAAATAAATAAAAGACTAAGAAGGAGAGGGCAAGGACACAAAGGACAAATCCAGTTATTTCAGTCAACTTGTTATCTACGACCAAAACACCTCACAATCCTAAATCCAATCCTGGGCCAAATCCTTGACCGGAATCGGACCCAAGACCTTTCAGTCCTCGGGCCAACACTCTAACCGCTGAGCCAAACCAGCAAGGCCAGACCCCACTGTTCTAAATAGCATGCTCTTGAAGACCATGGGTTATGCAGTTAGAATCAAATTTTGCACAGTAACTTCCATAGTTGTCATAAATTCCATCATTCATCATCGTATTTCCGACTGACATTTTAGTTTTCCTGTATCATGAATGTTACTAACTTTAAGAGTTACGTAGAATATTTTAAAATATGACATCTGAGTCTCAATTATCAATACCAACTCCCTCAAATTACACTGCAACCACCCGATCGCTTCCTCCTTTGGGGAGGTCCGTGTTTATTCATTAACGCCTTGCTGTGAGCATTGTCTTCACAGAGCCCCTCTGGTGCTCTCAACAGTGTATTATTTGCTTCACTGTATGTAGGGAGACCTTGTTTCCACGCATAGGCTTAAACCGGGTGGTAGGAAGAACGGTGACTGAGAGTCTAAGCTGTGGCTGTTCTCTTTTCACAAGGTTCTTCTTTAAACGTCGCAGGTATTTCTATAACTGCCTTATTAACATTCCCAAAGGCATTTCTCAGCCTCTGTACAGCCAAATGATTTCCAGGTCCTTTTCAGGAGTAAGTCTGTTTTCCATCACTCTCTCTGGCTGCACCAGTTTGCACACACTTCCGATCCCCAGACTCCAGGGCTCTACCTGGTTCTTGGTAGATTCCACACAGGAATATTTTACCATTGCAATGTATCTTCATGTGCTGAACTACAACCCACAGATAAAACTGGAGAAACTTGGATTTTGATACAATTACTCGACTCTTGAACACTATTGAATCTTGTTTCATTTCACCAAGAAATTTCAAACCATTTGCATTATTTCCTGGGTTATTATCAACCTATAATTTACTGAATAGAAACTATGCTTTCTTCACATGCTATTAGTGCTCTTAAGTGTCAATATAAAACAACACTGCTAAAATCAGGAGAAATCCCAACATGCCTAAAAGTGTTATGACCTGATATAAAAATTCTAGAACTGTATGTATGGCCATCATCAGTAACATGAGAGGATGAAGAAGCAACATTAATTGAGTACCTACTATGTGCCAGCTATTTTATCTACACTATCATATGTAATCCTGTTAACAGCCTTGTTTTGTAGGTATACAGCACCAGACTTCTAAACCCCCACGACGACTTCTCAAATCCCACCAGTGCACCCTTTTACATGCTGGCTAGGTGTGAATCAGTCTTAAGAAGCAGAAATTGATCAGTTTTTACCAGAATAAGCAGCTAATAATTAATGTCTATAACAGAACTGCTGTATGCAGTAAACATGGAAAGATCTATCTTAAACCTATAGGACAGGCTACAGTGTTTACAAGTTTCTCAGTTAACCCATCTGAGTAGGCTCAGGGATACAAATATTCTTCAAAGAAACTGCACTATGATGACCAAACTCAAGTTTTTCAGTTCAGGTTTTCAAAAACTGGACAGTTTGTTGCATTTGTCCCTCAAATACTCCAGGTGAAAGTTGTTTCCTCCATGTTACATAAGTTGTGAAGTCTTAAATTACTTTCTGTCACGAAAACTTAAATTAAGGAGCTCAAGCTCTTTGAAAAATTAGATTCCATTGCTGTCCTTCTCTATGAAGTGAACTAGACTTCTGAATGGGCAGAAACAGAAGCCCCACCCTTAACATTCCAAGAAAAAGGTTGCTTCCTTCCTTCAAAGTGTAAAAGCTTCAGATTAATCTCCAAAATAATATATTTCCAACTGCAGGTGTTTGACTTGAGACGCATACAGCAAAACCAGCACCCATACCAAAACCACACTGACACCTACTATTTTAGAGAAAAATCAGTCTAACGGTCCTATGGACCATTGTGATTTTCTAAGCTCCTTTCCTGAGTATGGCTTCAAACCAACAGGTGTGCTCCTAACGCTCTCTTCGCCCCCTGCACCTGCACCGGCACCTGCACCGGCCAGCACACGCACCTGGAAGCATGGTGTTGCAGACTCCTAGGCTCTGCCTCTGGAGAGCCTCATCCACGTGAACTGCACTCCTGGGCCTTTTACATAACTGTGGTTGAAGATATTTTTCACTAGGTTCTTCAAACAAAGATTCACGTGATAAATTTCTGCTCAAGTTTAGTTCCAGGAAATGTTTGGTTTCTGCAGATGTTTATATGCTTCCGGTTGTCAGTACATGAAAACAATAGAATTGTGTTTCTTCTTCTCACTTGAGCAAGCAGAAAATGTAGTATCAAGTATATGACCCAAATCTACTCTGCACCAGTAAGTGGGAGTACTTAATCTTTCAACTTCTTTAGCTGAGGTGGGTTTTATTTTTTTAGAAAGTTACTTAACCTTTTGGCCTGCAATGTGTAGGCTGTTTTAAGTGTTTTCAGAATCAAGAAAAGCTACAAAATGTCAAAGACATGTATAATGTTGACCTGCTTATAAGTTCCAGAATAAAACAGAAAAAAAGAGAGGGGCAATGTGGTGTTTATACACTGAGAAGAGGCATAAATGCCCATAAGTAAATTCTCTGCTACTGAAAAGATACAAAAGTTGCTGTAGAGGAACAAAACGGCACTCTCCCCACTTTATTTAAACCTGGTTCACAAGCTCAAATACTCAAACACGCTCTTGGTTGAATTTCCCTACCAATATGAAAATGCCTGACAAATTTACAAACTACTTTTAGTAAGAGAGTTCTTCAAACATTATTTTGAAAATCGAAAAGATTTTGGAAAGCAGAACTGAACTGGCTTTACGGCAGGTGTGCACGGCAAGTCACTTCCTTTGGAAAGCAGGATTCCATGTGCGGGTGCCGTCAGCCAAAAGCTGCCTTTAGCTCCTTCACCCCTTCTCAGGACCTATGTTCAGCAGTAAGTGGCTCCTAATAAGTGACTAAAGTAATAAGTAACAAAAGTATCCATTAAATCTTGAAGCTATTTATTACCATATTTATACTCTGCCTCCTTTCACAAAGCATTTCAGACAGCCTATAAAAATTCAGACATTACAATAAAATCGTACTTTATAAATATAAAATTCAGACAAGGGGAAAAAAGCATGCAATTATGTAGGCCAGAAGGTTTCTTAAATGCAGCCATAAATTTGGCCCTATACTATCTGGTTGATAAAGCTAAAAGAGAAAAACCAATTACAAAATTCACACTGGCCATGACAGATTGGTAAATCTCAGGAGAAACAGAATTTGTTCTGGTATGCAAATCTGAGAAATATTTCTCTGGCAGATTATTATGTAAATAATACACTGGGGTCTTCAATACTGTCCCTGAGAGATATCCTAATTGGTTCATCCAGCAGTTTCTTATAGTATGTAACATACACAGTAAAAATATATAAAGCTCTCTGATAATCTGGATGAATAAAAAATAAAACCTAAAAAGTATCCAACAGAACTTTCTGCAATGATACAAATGTTCTGCCTCTACCTACACTGCCCACCTCTACCCACACTGCCCACCTCTACCACACTGCCCACCTCTACCCACACTGCCCACCTCTACCACACTGCCCACCTCTACCCACACTGCCCACCTCTACCACACTGCCCACCTCTACCACACTGCCCACCTCTACCCACCTCTACTACACTACCCACCTCTACCCACACTGCCCACCTCTACCACACTGCCCACCTCTACCCATACTGCCCACCTCTACCCACACTGCCCACCTCTACCACACTGCCCACCTCTACCACACTGCCCACCTCTACCCATACTGCCCACCTCTACCCACACTGCCCACCTCTACCCACACTGCCCACCTCTACCACACTGCCCACCTCTACCCACACTGCCCACCTCTACCCACACTGCCCACCTCTACCCACACTGCCCACCTCTACCACACTGCCCACCTCTACCCACACTGCCCACCTCTACCCACACTGCCCACCTCTACCCACACTGCCCACCTCTACCCACACTGCCCACCTCTACCCACACTGCCCACCTCTACCCACACTGCCCACCTCTACTACACTGCCCACCTCTACCCACACTGCCCACCTCTACCCACACTGCCCACCTCTACCCACACTGCCCACCTCTACTACACTGCCCACCTCTACCCACACTGCCCACCTCTACCCACACTACCCACCTCTATCCACACTACCCACCTCTACCCACACTGCCCACCTCCACCCACACTGCCCACATCTACCTACACTGCCCACCTCCATCTATATAATGTCCACATCCACCTACACTGCCCAGCTCTGCCTACACTGCCCACCCCTGCCTACACTGCCCACCTCTGCCTACACTGCCCACCCCTGCCCTGCCTACACCGCCCACCTCTACCCACACTGCCCACCCCTGCCCTGCCTACACTGCCCACCCCTGCCCACACTGCCCACCCCTGCCCACACTGCCCACATCTACCTACACTGCCCACCTCCATCTATTAATGTCCACATCCACCTACACTGCCCACCCCTGCCTACACTGCCCACCCCTGCCTACACTGCCCACCTCTATCTATACTGTCCAATATGGTTGCCACTAGTTGCATGTGGCTATGGAGCACTTGAAATGAGGCTAGTGCAACCCAGAAACTGAATTTTTAATTATATTTCATTTAAATTTTAATAGCTATATTAGGAAAGCAAATATCTACCCATTGGACCACACAGGTCTAAAGCATTAGTTATCAAACTTTTTTTAGTAGCATATTTTTGGGCTGGCAAACATATATGGACTCGAATACATAAAAAAATAAAAATGGTATATTGTATATATTTTTATAAGTTTGGATTTATAATATTAATTTATAGCCAATGAGAATATGAGTTTTCCAATAAACAAAAATTAGAAATTAAAAGTTATAAGTGAGGTTATCAACTTATTTAGATCAGCCTCAATAAACTTCAATTCTGTATTCTGATTGAATGCACGGCGCAACACCCACGTGGGACTTCTAACTACACATTCTAATTTTTTTTTTTTTTTTTTTTATCCTCACTCGAGGACATTTTTTCATTTTTTGTCCAGATAGAGTGGGAGGGAGAGAGAGGAAGAGAGAGAGAGAGAAACATCGATGTGAAAGGGACACATCGAGTGGCTGCCACCCGCACGACCAACCAGGGCCGGGGACAAACTGCAACCGAAGTACATGCCCCTAGTGGGAACCGAACCCGGGTCTCTCTGGACCACAGGCCGATGCTCTAACCGCTGAGCCAAACCGGCCAGGGCTAACTACACATTCTAAGCTGCCCAATTCCCAAAGGTCACACACAGCAGCCATCTACTCAGAAAGCATAAGAAGAAAACAGCATGCCAGCAGGGCAGTCTCAAGTGTTTCTCTTCGTGGAAGTTTTTCCAGTAGTCCACATGGCCGTCCAGCACTTACTCTCTTTGGCATCCAGATGAAAGCCCAGGTGCAAGGAAATGAGAATCATAGGGTGAGTGCAGAGTCATGCTGGGTTAGAAGTCTTTTGTCCCAAATAGAAACCAGTATCTCACTGGTCCAAACAACAGCTTCCAGAGTCTTCACAAAGTTTATACCCATCTCTGAAATGTGCCCCTAGGGAAGCTCAAAGATATTGCTTCTTTTTTTTTTTAGAGAGAGAGGAAGGGAGAGAGAGAGAAACACTGATGTGAGAAACACGGATTGGCTGCCTTCTGCACAGCCCCTACTGGGGATCGAGCCCACAACCTGGGCATGTGCCCTGATCGGTAATCAAACCAGGACCTCTCAGACCCTGGGACGGCACTCAATCCACTGAGCCACACCAGCCGGGCAAAGCTACTGCTTCTAACCAAGGATTTAGAGTTCGTGTGTAGTTCCTCCCAGTGCTAACACATTTACCAAGTAAATATCACTTTACCATAAGCAATGTTTCCTAGTAACATGGTTGATTTTCCACTTTTATCAGGACTCAGAGGAAATGAGTAAAAAGTTCTTCCAATGTCAGATTTTCCTTAGAGAATGAGAAATGGTTTTGTTAATTCTTTAACCACCACTCATGATTTTAAAAAGTAATCCTAGCATATCAAGAACAGAAAAGAACTTCCTTAACAAAAACCTATAACAAAATCACACTTAATGATTAAATAATAAAAGTATTTCCTTTGAAAACCAGGAAATGAGACCAAGGTGACTACAAGCACCACCTTCTCTTCAGTAAGGTGGAGATCCTAGTCAATGGAATGAGACATAAAAATTTTAATGAAGTGACAAAACTGTCCTTATCTCCAAGTGAGAATTGTTTATATAGAGAATTACGAAGGAAAGCTATTTAAACTAATAAAAAATAAGTCCATCAATGTTGATGGATATAAATAAGGTCAATAGGTAAAGAATAATATAATACCTAAAAGCCAAAAAACACTACTTAGCAATTTTAATAGAAAAGGCTACCACTTAAAATAGCAACTTAAAAAACAAAACTCAACTCAACAAAAAAATCGCCAAGATCATGGACAGAGAGGCCAGACTGGTAGTTGCCTGAGGCGGGGAGTGGGAGGATGGGCGAAATAGGGACATGGGGTCAAAAGGTACAAATTTCCAGTTATAAAGTGAGGAAGTCATGGGGACGTAATATACAGTGTGGTGTTTATAGTTAATAATACTGTATTACATATTTGAAATTAGCTGGGAGAGTGGAACCTACATGTTCTCATCACAAGAAAAAGAAATCTGTAACTGTGTATGGTGACAGATGTTAACTAGACTTATTGAGGTGATTGTTTCATTATGCTGCACACCGGAAACTAATATAATGTTACATATAAACTGTATGTCAATAAAAAAAAACCACACCAGCATCAAATCAGAACCAACATCAATCAACATATTTGTAACTTTTTCTTAGTTCTGATTTTCTGTTTATGTTATTTCATTTTATGTATTTTTGCTATAGGATTGCCTCACATCCTCCCTGAAAAAAAGGCGAGCTATTACTAATTTAAAAAACACCATTCTTTAACAAATCCCACCAAATCCATGTACGCAAACACAGAACAGAAGAATCAGTTGGGAGGAACTAAACACTGACACAGCAGCAGCCTTGTATCAAGTGTCAAGACAAATGGCTCCATCACGAACTTGCAGGGGATTCAAACATGGCACGAGGTCAGAGCTCTTACCTCCATTCTGGCCACCAAAAACAAAAAACAAACAAAAAAACCTCACAGCCTGGCCCGTGTGGCTCAGTGGTTGAGCACTGACCCACGCACCAAGAGGTCGCCAGTTCTATTCCCGGTCAGGACACATGCCCAGATTGTGGGCTCAATCCCCAGTGGGGGGCATGCAGGAGGCGGCCATTTGATATTCTCTCTCATGGATGTTTCTCTCTCTCCCTCTCCCTTCCTCTCTCTTTAAAATCAATAAAGAAAAAAATATTAGAAAAAAACACACAAATCCTTAAGGAATATGACAGTAACAGGAGCAGGTCAGAATCTGGGGGTGAAAAGTTATTTTTGATTAAAAAAAAAATTCTCCATGATTCTGATACTTTCCCCTCTATCATACCAACAAAACCCCCAATCCCTGCCCCAGCTGAAATCACTGGGTTAGATTTATTCTGTAAAATTGTTAAATATTTAACAAATAGTTTATTGAGCACCTACTGTATCATTGTCAGAGGAAGTGAATATTCTTATACTTCCGCACAGTTAGAGCTTTGTGGGCACATTTTAGTGGGAGCTGGATTAAAGGATAATCCTTAAAACTTTTAAAAGATGACTAAATAGAAAAGAAGAGATTTCTCTCCCTTGAGGCATGTGTTTACATTTCAGAAGGGTGAACTGGGGCCACTGAGATATTCCAGGGGTTATAACCTTAGAGTCTCTTCATTTAGATTATTGCTGTAAGTAATAATCTGCCCCTGGCCCAGAAACCTATGTCTACTTTCAGGAGAATATGAATCAATAAAGGACATGGACATGCAGAGAAGAGCGGATTCCCAGTTTCTGTTAGAAAAGAAGAGAGTGGTGAAAGGCTGCAGGGAAAGCTACCAGAAGTATGTGCTACTGTCATTAGGTAGTAGATCCCTTGTCCGGAATATTGTATCTGGCAAGAAAAGGAAATATAAAGAAAAAAAGACCACCTTATTCTTAAGCAACAGCATATACAAGTTTAATTTATTTTATTTTAATAGAGAAAAACTAAAAATAAATGAAACTAATGGAGTATGAACTAAGTACCACAAAGGCTGGGAGATCACACAATAATTGAGGGAGATCAGGTTTTGAATAACCAGAATCAGGACTGAAAGAAGAGAATTATGAAATGACCAACAGGCTGATTTATGGTTAAAGGCACAAAGGTAAAAATTTAGGGATGAACAGGTATGTTTATACAGCTGTAAGAGAGACTCTGGGGAATACTGAGAAAATGCATGGGCAAATATAACGCCCACAAGTGTCTGTCTTATTGTATAAAAGGCACTCATACATATTTGATGGATGGATGGATGCATGGATGGATGGATGGATGGATGAATAGGTTTGAATTTGAAAACTATTTGACTGGAAACTACCAAAGGTTTCTAATCAGAGGACAAATATGACCAAAAGTATTTCTGATGAAAAACTATTGTTTTTAACAAGAATGAACTGGAAGAAAACGAGACAGAAAGTGTAATCCACTGGGAAACTACTGAAATCATCCAGGCATAAGGCAATCAGGGCGTGAATCCAGGGGTTGAAGAACTGAAAACCAGAATTACAGTTTTAAAAAGAGGTGATTATACATACTTCATTTATTTTATTTACAATGTCACAAACATAAAGAAGTAGTGTTGCCTATTTAGATTCATTTATTACTGCATTATGAGAAACAGGATGACTAATCTTTAGTTTAGTTTGAGTGATCCCGCATTTTAAGAAGTGTTTACAGCACTTCAACAGGACTTTTCACCCTAGGTTTCCTTTTCAACTCCAACAGGAAAGTTGAATCCAAGTCCGTCAGAATCGTGGTCTCTGTGGCCTCCTAGTGCTAGCCGTCTAGAATGACAGCTTCTGCAGCAAATTCTTTACTAAAATTACACGGGCATACCTCATTTTATCGCGCTTCGCTTCATTGCGCTTCGCAAGTACCACAAACTGCAGATAAAACCCTCCACCAACAAAAAAGTTATGGCTTGCTAGATTTAGGCTCAAATAATGGTTAGTATTTTCTAGCAATGAAGGATTTTTAAATTAAGGTATGTATATTGTGTTTTTTAGACATAATGCTATTTCATACTTAATAGACTACAGCAGATTAGCAACATCACTTTTGTATGTACTGGGGAACCAAAAAATTCATGTGACTCACTGTACTGCAACATTTGCTTTCCTAGTGGTCTGAACTGGTATGCCTATACAGATTCATTCTGTCCTCTAGTTTTTCTTCTACATTTACAGAAAGTGATAATGACATCCTCCAAAATAATACCCCAGACACTATTCACAAGTATACTGAGGCTATGATAAAGGTAAACAAAACATCTCCAAAGCTGAGAGTCACTAGATCATTGACACTTATTATATCTCCAGCATTATTTCCTACAACAATCTGTGAGAAGTTCCTGCTACAGATCTTTGTTTCATTTTTGCTTATTTCAAACAAGATTTTAATTTTTGTTTGTTCATTATCTTATATGCTATTTAGTCTTTATTTCAACCCTGGCAACTTTATTTATCCACTCCTCTTCTCCATGACTATTCACTATAAAAGATAAGTGCTTCTACCTGTCAAAAGACTTAAGTAACTCTCCCTAATCAAAGACTCTCTGATCTTCCGGTTGGACTGGGGGTGTTTCTAGCTCATTACGCGTACATTGGCAGAGCACTTGCTGACCAGCAGTGGTCACACACAGACGCAGATCACTGTCAGCCAGACCCTGGGTCCCCCAGCCTCCCTGGGAGGCAGCAGAGGTGCTCCTGCTAACCTAACAAAGACCACCAGGTCAGAAAGGGAGGCTGTGTATGGACTGGCAATGTAGTCTGCCAATGACATGATCAGCACAAAATATCCAGGTGTCTGTTCCATAAAACCACCAAGTTTTGAGATACAAGGAGCCTGAGTCTTCATGTCATCTGGACCCTTCACTCTTTAAATGACAAAACATTTTATCAGAAGAGCGAAACTGGCTCAAGGTCTCATATCCTAACTATATTTAGACATCTGAGGAATAGCTTGGGGTGAATAAGTGATAAATATATAAAATCTAAGCAAACAAACAACACCCTCTTCTTCAAAAAAACAATAGTGGGGGAAAAAACTATGTTGGAAAGAACAAGTAACCATGGATTATATGCCTCAGCTTTGAATAATGTTTTCACAGTTATACTAATGTAAACACTGACTATTATTCAAAATTTAATTATAATGAGAACAGAGGAGGGCCCTTCATGTAGGAAAGTGTGCACTTAAATCCTCTTCGTCAATCATGAGAAGGCAAAGGTATTGCCTACGACTGAAAAATTAAAAATTGGGAAGAGCAGCAGGCTATCCAGAGATTTGGAGGCAAAGAATAAGAATCAGGTCTCAGAGCTGAACTCCCAAGAGCAGGGACTGGGGTGGGGGTGAGAGTTGGGAGACTGCTGAACTTTACAACAAGCCTTGAACAACTCCTGGACTCTTGGAATTCTGTGCATGCAGAATTGAGATTAAAATTAAATCAAGTGACCAATCAGAGAAAGAATCTAGAGTTTCTGACTGTATAATACCTTTTTTAAATTATATATTTGTCACTCAAAGAAAATATAGAGAAAACACTGCCATTTTATCTAAACAGTTTAGTTTTCTACTGTTCTTGTGGCTATTCATGGAAGCAAACAAAAACATCATCTATTCACCAACTGGATTGGGAACATCTGCAGCTGTACCAGGTGCTGGGAAAACATGAATAAGACCTTCCCTGCAAAAGGTCACTCTGCATTGGAGAAACAGGTAAACACACAAATAACCAAAACAAAATGAGGTACGCACCCTAACACTTAACCATTCTGTGAGCCTTGGTTTCCTCATTTGTAACATGTCTCATCAGGTTTTTGTGAATATTTAATGATTCAGCTCATATAAAGTTCTTGGAACAGTGCTTGCCAGACATAAAAATAAAGCCAAAAGACAAACCCGTGCCTGCCTCATTTTAAAGCCCATACTCACTCCACTACATCACATTTCTAAAATAATTCTATTCTTTTCATAAACTAAAAATGTATTCTTCCTCCTGGATCCAAACGGTATCCAGTAAATGGACAAACAGTGACTCATTATGTATATAGATGTAGAAGTAGAATAGAATCTAAGGGTAAAAAAAATCTTTTACGGTTTTTTTTTTTCTTCTAGTTCTCATTATTTACAAATGTTTGATTTATTTAAAAATAGCCTCCTAGTCCTGGCCAGTGTGGCTCAGTGGTTGGAGCATCTGCCCGAGCACTGAAGGGTCAAATCCTGGTCAAGGGCACATACCTGGGTTGCAGGTTCAATCCCTGGCCCTGGTCCGGGCACATGTGGGAGGCAACCAATCAGTGTTTCTCTGTCTCTCCCTCTCTCTCCCTCTCTCTCTCTTCTCTCGCCCCCTCCCTCCCACTCTCTCTAGAAAGCAATGGAAAAAAAATATCCTCAGGTGAGGATTAACAAAAAATAACAAACAGAAAGTGAAGTTCTTGATTTACAAAGAAGTAAAATGTGGTAGTGAGCTATTTTCAATAACCAGAAAATAAATTATTTATCACTAGATGGCACTGTAACTAGATCATTTTTTTTAATTTTAGCACAAGATCCAACTTAGCAAATTAAAAGAATGTGTTCTTGCAACAGAAGAAGGTAAGATTATATTACGCCTGTGTTAAGTTATTTCATGGCTTTAAAAATAAAGATACGGTTTAATGGAAACACAAACAATCGTATAATCAGGTTATATTTATTTTTTTAACTATTCTGATACCTTAAATATCTTGATATATTCTAAGAAGCAATTCTGAGTGTCTCTCTTGTTTACAATACAACAAATAAGTACAGGAGCACATGGTAGTTTGAACTGTAGTAACTTGGGTAAGGTGGAACTACATTTCCCAGAATTCTCTTCCATAAATGGTTCTAAGTCTGAGTTGGCCAAAAGAGATTTGAAAGGAGGAACTACAGCAGCAGTTTTGCTCTCTGAAGTTATTTCTCACTTCTCGGTTAGATGTGGTGACAGACACAGACACTGCTGGGTCCCGGCTCATCCTCACACCCCTTTGGTCCATGTTCAGCTCTTTTCCCCAAATACTGGACCTCACACAGTAGCTTTAATGTATTCATAATGCGCTATTAGTTTATAGAATTATATAACCTTTTAAAGAATGTATCACATCACAGGTAATCAGTGATATTAAATTTTTAGAGATATTTAAAGTGAGATGTCTGAGCAAAACAGTGAGCTAAAAAATCCAACTCTGCCACTTCTTTATTATTTGCCAAATTACTTAGTAGTTTCATCCATTTTGCCTGAAAACCCTCAAACATTTATAACCACCTATCTTCAACAGTCAGCCAAACGCCTGGGTTTGAGAGCCTATCACCAAAATGGCTCCTTAACCTGTTTTATTCTCAGTACTGCTAAACTAGATCCACAGCCAGAATCCGTGAGATATACATAACAGCCTCATCAATCGTGTATTAAAATAATTGATGAGTTAGTTATCTTCATATCAGTATCAGTCTGATTCAACTCCTTTAACATCTGTGTTACCAGAAAGTAATATAAACAAAACATCAAAGAAAGTAAGAGATATAATTGCTGGAACACTTCTGTGGATTTAAAAAATAAGTCTTTTTTTTGTTCTGTCCTGTTGTTTCTTGTGTTTGCCTCAGTTTCACACAGTCATATAACACCCCAAGTCATATCTCCAACACTGAACTTCTAGCGAAGTCATATGCCGTGGGCCCACAAGGCAACGTTCTGCCATCTCTGTGTGTTCATGTTTACAGATGAATACCTATGTTTCAAATCCTTAGGCCTCCCGCACTCCTGTGAGATAGGCACTATTATAGAGATCCTGCTGTTGATGTACTAGATGTCTAACCCAATAAGAATGAGAGCAATGCTTTTCCAATTATGTAGTACATGTCAAAACCAGGATCTGAACTTGGGTTGGGTCTGACTGCAGAACACAAGTTCCTGACCATCATTCGACAGCCATCAGACAACCTGAGAAATAAATGTCTGCCTCTGATTCATCTCAGTATTCGCTTAAGCATGCGATGCACTTGTATTTAGTATGTGTCAACTATTATCTGCTGACTAAATATATTCTGAGTGACAAAGCTAGCTGACATCAAAGAATAATTCCTGCTTCAATTCAATATTTTTTTTTCTTTATTGATTTTCAGAGAGAGAGGAAGGGAGAGGGAGAGAGAGATAGAAACACCGATGAGAGAGAACATCGACTGGCCGCCTCCTGCATACCCCCCACTAGGGATTGGGCCCACAACCTGGGCATGTGCCCTGACCGGGAATCGAACCGGCGATCTCTTGGTGCATGGGTCAATGCTCAACCACTGAGCCACACCGGCCAGGCTTTCTGCTTCAATTTAAACTAGAGAACACTGTACTAAGTTTCCTAAAACATAACAGTGCAGGCAATGAAGACAAAAACCAGAGGATAACTAAAGTCATATATCCTCTATACCTCACATCTATCCTAGTCTTTCAGATTCCCACTACATTCCAGGACAATCACATAGTATCATCATATCTTCAGATACTATATTCTGTTGACTCTCCTGGGCTTTCTTCTGAAATGAATAGATAAAACTCCAGGTCTCTGCCCCACCTGAACCTACTGTGGTTCAATGGACCAAATCCAGCCATGTTCTAAGAGATGACAATTAGAGAATAACTTTGAGGATCAAGTGTTGTGTAAAAAGGGTACTTTTCTGCAGTGCCCCCTGCCGTGCCTGGAGATTTCACACTTGGGTTTCGTCACCCTCGTTGAATTAAATGCATCGGAGTTTTGTCCTATGAAGACATAGTATCCTGCTCTCTCTCGTCTGCTAGCAAGAATCCCCTACTTGTGCCCGGCTGGTGTGGCTCAGTGGTTGAGTGCTGACCCATGCACCAAGAGGTCGATGGTTTAATTCCCCGTCAGGGCACATGCCCAGGTTGTGGGCCCAATCCCCAGTGGGGGGCATGCAGGAGGCGGCCAATCGATGTTGTCTCTCATTGATGTTTCTATCTCTCTCTCCCTCTCCCTTCCTCTCTCTCTAAAAATCAATAAAGAAAAAAAATAAAAAGAAAAAGAATCCCCTACTTGTTATTCCTAATGAGTAACAGACAGAGTGTGTTCAAATATACCAAGACGGCTACTACCGTGCGCCTTGGAAATATGTCTTATCCATTTAGACTATGTTTTAAGCAAAATAATCTCACAGTATGCAATTTCATGGTAGGGCTAGAACATTAACAGGATGCTCCTAGGTCCTCCACAATTTTACTTTCCCTGTGGCCAGCAATTCCTTGGAGTCAGCCCTTTCTGTTAGGCCACTCTATCTCCACTCCCAGACGCAGGCTGAACTCTTCTTTCAAGTCCCAAGGTAAACAGCGCAAGTCCTTTTTCCTTTGGGCCCCAGATCTAGTCATTTTGAGTCACTCCTCAGCCACTGGACCCCCCTCCCCCATCTAACCACTCAGAGTCTTCCTTCTCCTCGCGCATATTCTCAGCCCCACTCCTGTTCTGTTTCACGTGGGTTCTCATTCCTTGCTAGAAGTTTTTTCTACAACTCTGCCAGCATCACCCACTCACCTGACTCAGCAAGAGTCACACAAATAGCATGCTTTAAAAATACCTTAGCTGTAGCCTGAGCATTGTTCTTTCCTTCACATTTGAAGAAAACAATAAAGCCTGAACATCTGATTACGGTTTAAGTCCCTGACTCTAAATAGGCAAATGCCCCCTTTGTCCATGACTTTTAGAGTGAGGAATTTTTCACTAGCCACTAATTAGCTGCTTTAAAATGTATGCAGTCAGAACAAGAGCCCTGAAATAAAGCAGAAGAGATTCCACACTTCCTAATCACCTGGACACTAAAATACTTGAATGTACACCACTGTAAACTTTCTAATTCTGTCCATCTTTAAGAAAAAATAAAATGGAGAGAAAACTATTATCTATCATCAAAGATATGGTATTACTTGCCTGAAGGAAGAATGGAGGGTGTCTTACAGTCTCTCTGATTTATTCTTTGTTTTCATCATTACTTTAGAAGGTAATCTGATCCACTCTAATGATCCCAGAAAACCACTTATCCTTTTCCAAGCACCCACTATAAGACTGAACCTGGCTTCTGGTACTCTTCTTCTTTAAACTCATTCCAGAAATGGGCTTCAGAGAATGACTTTGTAAAGTCAACACAAACTGCAGACTTTGGGTCTCTCTAACAATTGGTCACAGAATAGGGATGAAACTCAAAAACTGGGTAGTGCTCTCCAAGTTTTCAAAGCACAACACTGAACAAAGATGCAGAGATAAGCACAGCCTTCTAACAATACCAAAGCCACTGGCTTACTTCCATGAAGGTCCTGAGTTCTAGAAATAACTGCTCTATAAATGACTTTTTTTTACTTTATCAGGATCGTCCACTCAAACAACCTTGGTATCTCATCATCATTGTTTAGATCTTTAAAGAAAAATATTTTTCACTGGCACAGGATGGAGAATTGAAAAATTCAGAGAAGAATTAATAGGTTAAAAAAAGTCCTCAGCAAGGCAAATATCAGATTGTGGCTTTTGGCTTCAAATACTGTAGTCAGATTACTTGTTTCGTGAGATCCTTAAAAATGAATGGTTATATTTTTTTCATTTTATTTATTTATTTTTTTTAAATTGATTTTTAGGGAGGAGGAGAAAGAGAAACATCGATGGGATAACAGACCATCCATTAGCTACCTCCTGTACGACCAGTACTGGGGATCAAGCCTGCAACACGAGCACGTGCCCTGACCGGAAATCAGACATGATGCCCAACCAGCTGAGCCACACCTGCCAGGGCATATGTATAGTTTTCATTTTTAAAAATTCACTCCTTTCCTATTCATGATTAAGATTAAAATTCAGTCAGAAAAAGTTTTTTCCTTTATAAATCTATGCTATAAATCTATCAACAATTCTGTAAACTACCTCAGATAAATTCTAAGTTGGACAATTATCAGACAACCTTAAATAAATAACAATGTGAACTCAATGAATTACACAAGCAATTCTCCACTTACGACAAATGTTTTATTCTGTTCTTAAAAGCTTAAATACAAAACAGGAACAGTTTTAATATCATGAGGAGCCTTGTACATCTGTTGACCACCAGGAAAACCTTTAAAAGCACATCATCATTAAGATCAAACCGAAGAGATCTGACTCCTTCAGAATAACAGAGTTAGAGCGAGGACTACTCGGAGAACTGAAGGTCATGAAAAGGGCGTGGAGTCTGGTGTCAGGATGATCGGGATCTGAATCCTGGCTCAGTCAGCTTGCCGGCTCTGTGACCTTGCACAAGCTATGTAACTCTCTGAAATTCAGTTTCTTCAGTTACAGAATGAGAAAAACAGTGCTGTCCACCTCACAGGGCTGCGGTCAAGACTGAGTGAGTCCAGCACAGCACGTGCACCTAAGGCGGCCCTGGCACGGGGCGAACGCATGCACGGGTAACCGTGGGATCCCTTCTCCTGCCTCCCCTCTCCCTGGCTAGGACGGGTGTGGCAGGACTTGAGAACTGACACTGCTCGGGGAATAGTTGTGTTCTTGGAAAACAAAAGTGTGGTTAAGTCATACTTTAAGAACACTGAGGGAAACTGTGACACGTGCTACGGCCTGGGCGAAGCCTGGAGACACTGTGCTAAGTGAAAGGAGCCAGTCACAAAGGACAAACATTGCATGATTCCCCTTATGTCAGGTTCCTAGAACAGTCCAATTCACAGAGACATTAAGTATACTGGAGGTTGCCCGGGGTGGGGGAGGGGAGGTGGGGAGTTAGTGGGGAGGGGCACAGGGTTTCCACTGGGGACGGTGAACACTTCTGCAGCTGGATGGTGGTGATGGCTGCACAACGAAGTGAATGTACTCGATGCCGCAGAACCATACACTTAAAAACAGTCAAAATGGTAAATTTTATGTTACGTGTCTTTTACCACACAAAAAAGAATACCTAAAAGTACTGTTATTAAAAAATAATAACAACAAACTTATTCTAAATTCTTTTGAAAAAATATTTAGTAAAATAAATAATCAAGTTGTAGTTTACCTGTTCCAGCTCCCAGGCTAGACAGAGTGCTATGGGAGAAAAATCAGGTAACTCTACCGTTTGGTAGAATAACTTGCTTTCCACGTCAGCCAGGCCCTTGCTGCTGGGCAATACCCCACAACCTGGCCCTACTCAGCTTTCTCAGTTCCTCCAGTGGCTGTTCCGGCCACAGGCAGACACACTCAGACCATCACAGCATGCTCATACTAAATACCTATACTAAAACAAACACCTTCCCTCTCCCCTTTATCTGTAATCTGCCTCTACTTAAAATTCCTTTTTATAAAAATGTAGTCTGGCCCTGGCCGGTTTGGCTCAGTGGTTAGAGCGTCGGCCTGCGGTCCAGAGAGACCCAGGTTCGGTTCCCGCTAAGGGCATGTACCTCAGTTGCAGTTTGTCCCCGGCCCTGGTTGGGTCATGCGGGAGGCAGCCACTCAATGTGTCCCTTTCACGTCGATGTTTCTCTCTCTCTCTCTCTCTCTCTCTCTCTCTCTCTCTCTCTCTCTCCCCCCCCCTCCCTCCCTCCCACTCTATCTGAACAAAAAATGGAAAAATGTCCTCGGGTGAGGATAAAAAAAATAAAATCATGTATTCTGTAACTCATCGTCTCTACTCATTAAGGTCCACTGCGCCTGGTCATTGAGATGAGGTTTCTAATGCCACCACGGTACAAGTATTCACACTGAGAGCACCTCTGACTTGGTTACATCCAATGGCCTCATTTTACTTCTCATCCCAACTTGACCTCTTGGTGCATCTAATATTCACTACTTCCCTTTCTGAATCTGTTCTTAGACAGTCTTTTCCTGACTATACCCTTTATTTATTTTTTTCCTTTACTGATTTTACAGAGAGAGGAAGTGAGAGGGAGAGAGAGACAGAAACATCGACGAGAGAGAACATCGATTGGCTGCCTCTGGCATGTCCCCCACAATGGGGATTAGGCCCACAACCTGGGCATGTGTCCTGACTGGGAATCGAACTGGTGACCTCTTGGTGCATGGGTCGATGCTCAATCAGTGAGCCACACCAGCCGGACCTGAGTATGCCCTTTAAATGTGGAAGTGCCTGGGGTCCTTTGCTCGGCCCTCCCTTATTGTTCAACTAGCTCTCCTTTCATAACCTCATCCATTCACACATGCCTGACTCCACACTCGGTGTCTTTCACTCCTAAACCTCAGGTCACATTTCCAGCTACCTGCAAGTTATCACCATCTGCATGCCCCATTCTCAAATGTCCAAAACAAACCCAATGCTTCCTTTTTACTCTCCCATCCAGTGGTTAGAGGGTTTAAAACTCCACAGCCATTTTCTAGTCTCCCATTTTGCTCACAACTGTTCTATGTAGCTCCAGTCATCAAGTCTCACAAATTCTACCTCCCAAATCATACCCTGCACTTTTGTCTTCTCTTCCCCATCACCACTGTCAATGCCTCAATCCAGGCCCTTCATCTCCCTCCTCCAGACTCTTGCCACTAGTCTCCTAACCAGTCTATTCTCTTCAGTTTATTCCCTTTCAGTTCAATTTCCACAGTCGCCAGGCATTTTACTAAAATGTGAATCTGTGCCATTCCTCTGATTTTCAAACCTTCAATGGTTCCTCACAGCCACCAGGGCAAGACCAACTACTAGCATTATACACAAGGCTCATTCCGATCTCATTTCCCCACAATTCAACTCTCATGAACTTCAAAAGCTCCTTCTCAACTTCTCAAAAAAGGATCCTCATACCTCTACAGCTTGGTACATGCTCCTTCTTCTTCTCCACCTGCTGAGCAACTACATACTCTTGAAGACTCAACTCGAATGCCAGTCTTCCCAGATCTCCCCAGGCCAAATTAATTACATGCTTCCCGGGCAGACTGTACATGAGGCCTCTGCTACAACACTCACCACACAGCATCTCACTTACTTGTTTCTTGCTTCTTAGTCATCACTGACACCTACTCAGTGCAGCACCTCAAGACCAGGATCTGAGCCTCACTAATTTTCAGTCCACCCCAGATTCCTGAAGGCTCATGTGGTCTCTCTCTCGAGTCACGACCTCCCAACCATCAAAGCTGGATGACTTCACTGCCCCACTGATGGACCGTGGTGAGAGTGTGTCTACTACCAGACATGGGAAAATCACTTATCTGTTTATTCAACTAACATTTATTAGATGTGCGATACCCAGATGAGTAAGACTTGACCCCTCCTAAGGAGTTCACAATCTAGTAGGGAAAACAAACTCACAAATGGACTTTCATATCACATGTTGTAGAAGCCCAGTGACAGAGTTATCCCAGGACATTCGGAGACAGAGAGGCATGGAGGAGGACAATTAATCCAGCAAGAGTGGGGCAGTGGGAACATAAGAGGTCACTCCACGGAGCTTCTGGGTCTGATGGCACCCAAAGTGAGTTCCAGAGAACATAAGGGAAAGAGGACAGGACAGGATGGGTGGGAAACAGGAAAAGGAAAATATACCAATTAACCACATTCAGTTTTTGTCAGATGTCCACATACAAGTAGTAAAAGTCATGATATAATCTTTGCAAATATATCCAGCTCTTGAATTGTGAAAACAAACAACACAATCTGTGATGTCCTGAGACACCCTTTCTCACTCCCTTTTTTCTGTTCCTCTCTCTCACACCCACTGACAGAAAGAAAAGCTTAATACGTGTAATGACAACTACATGTGAGACCCTCCATGGCTGCAGTGGCGTGTCTGGAGTCCGTGCTTCCCTTTCCATGCCACCCTCACTTATTTTCTGTGCCACCCACACCGAAGTCTCTCGGCCTTTCCTCACGCCTCCTATTCCTTTCCACCGGCCCGACCCCTTTCATCTCTTCCCGAGCTCACCTCCCAGGCACACTGCAGAACTGAGCTAATTAATGCCCCCTATTTATTCAAAGACGATGTTGCCAAGAACAAGCTAAACTTATAACAGCAGTTCTTTTTTCACATCACAAAATCTACCCCTTTAATTAGAAACCACAGTCATTATTGTTATTCTGATTTAGTTTCTTTAAGTCTTTGGTGGATCTAAAGTTATTTTTCTTAAAAGAAAAAAACCTTATCAGAAAAAAAAACACGAAATAAGCACCACATACCATGTAGTGGAGAAAACTCAAGATCTAATTTCTGGCTTGTCAGTTTTTACTACATAATTCCTTGGCCCATTTAATCTCAAATCCTTACAGAAATCTTGAAATATACTATGTCACATAAAGTGATTTTTAAAATATGTTCATGGTTTTGCTACATCTTATTGACAATTATTTTACTAATTTGAAAATTTATTAAAATACATGTACAGGTACTTAAGAAAAATCCATTTGTCAGTTACTATTTTACATTTGTTATTATTTTACACTTGTCAATTACTATTTTAATATTTACTATATTAATTGCATCCCTCCAAGTTCAGTTAACAAAGCATATAAATAACAGAACTGTGCTTGAAATTGGGAGGTAAGGGAGAGAAAAACAGGCGACTCCCACATCTGGGATCTGATCCTGAAGTCATACTAACCAGGGGGAAGGGAAGGAAAGGGGGGGAGGGGAAGAGCACAGATTAGAGTAGTTAAAAAGCATCATGTGAAGTTAAAAAAATTATCAAGTAAGATCATTTCACTTACTGTTCAAAGATTCCCTGAGAACAAGAGGTAAAATCCTATTCGTCCCTCGATCCAAGAACTGAGTAGCAGTAGCATTCGCATTCCAGGGAGGCTTGGCGGTGCTAAAAGGAAGCAAGATGGGTGTAAGACCTCAACACCAAAGTGATGAAAGGCGTGCCAGCCACTCATCCTCCCACCTTGAGCACTTTTTAGAAAGTGAATCATCAAATTAAATGTTGTAATCCAATTTCCAAAATTGTTCTACTCCACTTCAACTGCTGTCACCTCTAATAATCTTACAGGCAAATGCATTCGTCTCAAACATCATTCTCTCCAGATTCTGTAACACCTGAGGCTCTCGATCACTGCGCCTTCTCCTTCCTGACAGGAACACAGCTGGCTCTTCTCTCTCTGCAGGGCTGCAGATCTAGCTCCTGCTCCTAGCCCTCCAAACCACCGCTTCCCCCAAAGGCTTGGTCCCCCGTGCTCGGGGCTCTCTGCATGCTCATCCATCACTTTTGGATGACAAATGTGAACTTTCCTTCTTTGGCTAGACATTTCAACATGGGCCTAGTTCTACAGTTTCAGCTACTTGGGAATTTCCCCCTAAATGTCTAAAACCAAACAAACACCCTTATCCCCTCAAACCCGGTTTCTCTTTCCAGTCATTACATGCCTGATCATTCTTTAGATCTGGAAGCTTGAGACCACTTTCTACTTTCATTTTCCTCTCTCCCTCTGCTGCACCCTCGTGGGTTCTACCTGTCCCTCTCTCGTCTCCTTCCACTACCTCCATCACTACTTTGCTGCTGGATTGTTCACTAGGCTCTACCTCCCATTCCTCCCTTTCTTCAGTTCATCTTTGACACTGCTACCAGATTAATCTTCTGCTAGACACCATGGTTTTTTCCTTTTCAAAATCACACCATCACCCCTCTTCTTCAGCACACAGATAGTGTGGTAGTTTTGTTTGTTTGTTTTTAAATATCCACGAGAGGGACACATCGACGGATTGCCTCCTGCATAACCCCGACCAGGGCCGGGGATGAACCACAACCGAGGTACATGCCCTTGGCTGAACTGAATCCGTGATTCATTGGTCCACGGGTCAACACTCCACTGCTGAGCCAAACCAGCCAGGGCTCTGCCTGGACTTTAGCCTATGCTAATCTCACATGAAATGTCCTGATTCTCTCCTCTAAACTATATTCAATACTTTCTTTTAGTCTAAATTCAAAGTCTACTTACCAATGAAACTTTTCTATTTTTTAATGCATATAAACATGTATCTGATTTCCAAAACTGTATTTAAGTTATGTATGGTTAGCCATTTTGAAAAAGATAAAATGAGATCCATACTTTACACCATTTATAAGAACAGACATCAAATGATCTAAATGTAAAACAATGAAGCCACACAAGTACTAGAGGGGGAAATGGTGACTTCTTCTCTAACCCACATAAGTAAAGGTATGCATGCTACGTCTCAAAATCAGGAAGAATAAAAAGAAACTGATAATCTGATTATATAACATTTTTAGTAATATTTTTTTCATGGCCAAAAAAAATCATTGCCCTGGCCAGGGTTGCTAAGTGGTTAGAGCACTGGCCCATGCACCAAAGGGTCACAGGTTCAATTCCCAGTCAAGGGAATTGGGTTGCAGGTTCGATCCCTGGCCCTGGTCAGAAAGTATGCAGGAGGCAACCAATCGACGTGTCTCTCTCACATTGATACTTCTCTCTCCCTCCCTCTTCCCTCCCATCTACTCTCTATAAAAATCAATGAAAAAAATATCCTCAGGTGAAGATTAACAAATAAATAAATAATAAAATCAATGAATAAATATTCTCCTTGGGTGAGGATTAACAACAACAAAAACCATCGTTATCAAAAGCCAATAGATAAAATGGGAGAGAATATTTGCCTCAGATCACAGAAAGGGCTAATATCCATAATACATAAAGAACTCCTAAAATTGAGGAAATAAAGACTAATAAATTGACAGGAAAATGGGCAGAGGACATGAATACACACACACATATACATAAATATACATATTTACACACTTATCTCCTTTAAACATATGAAAAGATGTTCTATTACACTCATTAAAGAAATACAAATTGAAACTACATGGCGATGCTAATTCTCACATATCAGATTGACAACAATTAAACAGTATGAAAAGTCACTCTTGGTTAGGCAATGGAGAAACAGGCTCTCTTATGCACAGCTCCTTGGAGAAATGGCCACTTCCAGGGCTGAGGCAGAGAAAGGACACAAGGAGGACCATTCTGTGCCAGGAAGTGAGGATGTGTCAAAAAGACATAGGAGCCAGCTTGAAGGGGCTCCCACTGTCTAAATCTAGGACAATCTGAACATTAAAAATAATGATAATAGCATAAGAAATAAGTAAGAATCTATGTGTCTACACTGACATAAATAAATAAGAAAGAAATAAGGGAACGTTCATTCCTCTTTGTGGAAGAAAGCCAACAAGAAAAATGAAGAGGGAATGATGGAATTTTACATCACCACTGGGAAACCATTATAAGAATAATTGAGTCAGGCAAGAATCACCCAGGGATTCTAACGCCAATAAGTTTGAGGAATAACAGGGTATTAACTAAAAACATCACTCCAGGAGATAGTTACTGGCTAAAATGGGGGAGACAGTAACCACCCTGGACACACCTGGCAGACAGGGCCTTAGCAAGTGATCAAAGTTAACATTGCTAGTAGTAGGACAAACAGCATGTACCTCTGAATAAGATACACCGAGAAGAACACAATGTCCCTTGTGTGACACTGTTGCCGAAAGTGCAAAACCTGAATCTAACCACGAGGAAACTTCAAGCAAACCAAAACTAAAGGACATTCTAGTAATGACTGGTTAGTACTCTTCCAAAATATCAAACCATGAAACATATAAAGAAAGACTGAGGCCTGACCGGGTGGCTCAGCGGGTTGGAGCGTCATCCTGTACACCAAAATGTGGCGGGTTCGATTCCTGGTCAGAGTGCGTACCTAGGTTTCAGGTTTGATGCTCGGTTGGGGCACGTAGGGGAGGCAACTGATTGATGTTTCTCTCTCACATCAATACCTCCCCCGCCGTTCCTCTCTCTCTAAAATCGATTAAAAAAACATCCTCGGGTGAGGATAAAAAAATATATCGAAAAACTGTTTCAGATAAAAGGAGACCACATGTAACATATCAGCCTGGATTCTCTTACTATAAAGACATTTTTGGAATAATTGATGGACTTCGTATTTAGATAATATTATTGCATCAGTGTTAATTTCCTAATTTAGAAAAAGAATAAACTTAATAATTAGGTGGAAAAGTAAGTTCTGGCCAAGAATGCATAATGTGAATCTAACAATTAAGAAACATCAAACAAAAAATGAGAAACTTTCTAATAGTAAAAAAAAGGACAAGTACTCTAGTCTTGAAAAATGTCAATCTGATAAAAGACAAAGAAAAATGGTGGAAATATTCCAGATTAAAGGACATTAAACAGCTATAACAACTAAATGTGATACATAACCCTAGACTGGATCTCATACCATAGGGGGAAAATGTGATACAGGACTTTATTAGCTCAACTGACAAAACTGCAATACAGATAGCAGATTAGATGAAAATATTTTAAGAACATAAATATCTGAAGTAGTAACCATTATGTAAGCATATGTTCTTATGCTTAGGAAATACACACTGAAATATTTAGGGGTAAAGGGCCATGGTATACATAACATTTTCAAATGATTCAGAAAAAAATACATATATACACATAGAGAGCAAGAAAATATACACAAATAAGTAAATGAGAAAAATGTTAATAGGTGAATCTAAGTAAAAATAGTTGTTCTCTCTGCATTATCCTCAGGATTTTTGCAACTTTTAAATTTTTTTGTTTTGTTAATCCTCACCCAAGGGTATTTTTCCATTGATTTTTAGATAGAGTGGAAGGGAGGAGGGAGAGAGAGAGAGAAACATCTATGTGAGAGAAACAAATTGATTGGTTGCCTCCCGCACGACCCAGACCTAGGTGAGGGATCAAACCTGCAACCCAGGTATGTGCCCTTGCCCAGAATCAAACCCGAGATCCTTCAGTCTATAGGCCGTAACTGCTGAGCCAAACTGGCCAGGACCTAACTTTTAAATTTTTAATAGCTATCCTCTAAATGAAATTATTCAGAATTATCATAAAATAAATAAGATCAGTAATCTTCAAAAAAAAAACAAAACTATTTTTCTTAAGTGTTCATTTGAGAGATGAGGTGTCTCAAAATGACCACGCTGTATCCTAAAAAAAAAAAACGACTGGAAAGAAGATGAAGTATGCAAAAGAAATTCTACTACCTGTGGGTAAGATCATTAAGCTTATCTACAGTCAGGCTACCTGGCTCTGCGTTTGCACTCCTAGCCCTAAGCTTTCCTAAGCTTTGATTTTCTCCTCTACAAAGTGGGAATGATAATAGTATCTATTCCCTAGGGTTACTATGGGATTAACAGAATAATAAAAGAAAAACATCTTACAAAGTGCTCAACACATGGTAAGCAGTCCTTATTATTATTACTAGTATTTCTGCCTTGTGTTCTACTATAACTGGCATAGGGTTTGGGGCCTTTGATAACTGATTACAAAGGGAACTGGAGAAGAATTCTTCACGTTTATCCAGCACCACATCTAGTAAAGATGCTGATTTTAGGCCCCTGGTGTTTAGGGAGAATAGCCCCCGGGGTGAAAAAAGTTCTCTAACAAATTCCTGTACCTTGACAAAAATATTGATTGAAAAGATCTAGTTCGTCCTATCTTATTTCTATGATCACCAAGCAAAGTTACTATCTACAGTTTATCCTTTCAACAAGCTGGCCACAGTACATCCGCCAGTGTGAATTAATACACTGGGATATTCAATCTCCTGTAAGCTTGCTTAGCTTGGTTAGCTTCCCTCAGTCTCACAATCCCCATTGACTCTGAATGAATTGATAAAATCAGATGTCTTCACCTACAAAGTCTCACCCCAGATGCCTGTTCAGACAGTGCAGAGTTCCTCTCCTTCTGAAGGCAATCAGGGGCTAGCCTCCCAGACAGGAAGTGAACTACCACTGTTGAAATGTTAACTTTCCAGAAGCATCTGTCAAGGGCAGACCACCTGTCTCCATTAACCCTAGGATGCCTAAGGAACATCAGGAGCAATTCAACACTCACTGATTAATAAACACTGGCCTTGCTCTGGCTGGTTTGGCTCAGCGGTTAGAGCGTCGGCCTTCGGACCAGAGTCACAGGTTCGATTCCGGTCAAGGGTAATGGTTCGGTTGCCGGCCCTAGTCAGGGTGGTGCAGGAAGCAACCAATCGATGAGTCTCTCTCACATCGATGTTTCTCTCTCTCCCTCCCCCTCCCCACTCTATCTGAAGATAAAATGGAAAAATATACTTGGGTGAGGATTAAAAAATAAATAAACAAACAAATAAACACTGGCCTTCAAGAAAAAAGGCAATAAATATCAATCAATAACTTTGTGTTAATCTTATGAAAACAGAAAATAAACGGTGGCTGGATTAACTGTGAAATTCATTTTCACCTTTCATAAAACATGTTTGAAAACACTGCAAAATAGTAATTTTTTTAAAGGATAAGTACCACAAGTTCACCATATAGTTATATAAAAGTTATCATGCAAAATAATCTAATTGCTATCAAATGGAAATAATTTACTAATATTTACTCAATAAGGTTTTCTTTGAATTCATGTAATCTTTCACATGAAACCCAAGAATCTGTCTTTTTTAAAATATCAAGAAAATAGCCAGACATTATTCCTAAATGTTCATTTTCTCTTAGCAGTTTTTTGTTGTTGTTCTTAATCTTCTCCCAAGGATATTTTCCCATTGATTTTTACATAGAGTGGAAAGGAGGGAGGGAGGGAGGGAGGGAGGGAGGGAGGGAGAGAGAGAGAGAGAGAGAGAGAGAGAAACATAAATGTGAGAGAGACACATGGATTGGTTGCCTCCCACATGACCCCAACTGGGGCCGGGGATCAAACCTGCAACCCAGGTACATGCCCTCAACCGGAAATTGAAACCGAGATCCTTCAGTCTATGGGCCAATGCTCTAACGGCTGAACCAAACCAGCCAGGGCATTTAGCAGCTTTTTTAAAAATATGTTTTTTATTGATTTTTTAGAGAGAGGAAGGGAGAGAGAGATAGAAACATCGATGTAAGAAAGAAACATCAATCGGCTGCCTCTTGCATGCCCCCTACTGGGGATCGAGCCCGAAACCCTGGCATGTGCCTTGGCTGGGAATTGAACTGGGATCTCTCAGTCCATGGGAAGCTACTCAATCCACTGAGCCACACCAGCAAGGCTCTTTAGCTATTCTTAACTATTGGTCCTCCAAACTGCTCAAATGTCATGGCTCCTTGGAGTCTTCCCTGCTGCTTCCGTCCTCCTCCCTTCCCTCTCCTTGTCTAGACCTCTCTTTGGGGGCCTTCAGACATTTGTTGCATCTCACCATTTGGTGGTCTATGCACTGGAAACCGAGCCAAAGAGAAACTTGATGAGCAACTCTTTTGTAATTTCCAGTTAAATGTAACAATAGGTGTTACAAATTTTTTTTTGTAAAGAATGGGCTTTTTTAAACAAAAAAACAAAAAAAAGGGCATGGGAACTACTCCTGAGCAATGAGGGAAGGTCGCAAAGCTCAGTTATAGTCTTCTTAGAAAAGCATCTCCAGTCTCCTCAGCTTTCTCTCCACACTTTACACTCATCTCATCTTTCCTATCCTTCCAGATTGTCACAACTGTCTTCTCTCTGACACAGACAATGACAGATTATCCTACTGAGAATGGAAAAACCTGTTTCACAACCCCAAATAAAGCCACTCTAGAAGTTAGAATGGCCAAATTCTCTCACATTTTATTTCAATGACGTGACTCTCTAACACTATAATAAACTGTAAACCACTTGAAAAAAGCACCTCTCAATTACCTGTCTATGGAATATTCCTTCATAGTACCCTTCTGCCAGTTTAAGCTAGGGGAGACCTGCCTCTGAATGTGTTTACTTCAGTTAGTCAAGATAATGCTAGAGACATCTGAATACAGAAGAACTATCCCGTTGACAACTCGTGTCTAACAACACCACACTTCGGAAAAGTTGATTCACGAACAAAAAAATACAAGTGACGCCTACTAAAAAATAGGAACAATATCTACTTGAAATAAGACTCAAAGTGAAACTGCACAAATGTACAATAGGAAGAATCTATATCTATGTCAATTTCCTCTCCTTGGTACAAGTCACAGGCCTGGAAGAGACCTTAAAGTTCAACTCTCCCCAAACTGAGACCAGAGAGGTTAAACACCTAGTCCAACATCTCAGAACTAATGAAGTCAAGCTAGGTTTAGAACTCACATACTTTTCTCAGGCTTCTCTGCCCATTTTACCTCTAAATTCCATAAATTTAACTTTCTATCCAAAGAAAGCAGAGTGGCTAGGGAAGTGAAAGACCTCACTGTGGTCAACTATGCCACTAACCAGGTGTATAAAATTAAGTAAATTGTCTCATCTATAAACTCAGATTGAATTAAAGTAGCTCTGGAGCCTTGTAGAGCTATAATATACTCTGATTCTTGATAGTGGCATAAGTAATAGCACGGTATTTAAAACAGATTTGATGCTTGTCACATTTTTTATACCAACTTTTATTCAAGTTTAGGCAATTTAAAGACATTATTTTAACCCAAACAACATCTCTGTTTACCAAAAATGTATTAAGTAGAAAGAATCCTTAAATTCATTATCTACATGATTACAGTTACCTAAATTTTGGAAGAATGTCCTTTTGCACAAAAGTTAAACTTCCATCTGAAACCTATTTGAATCCCTATTTAAATACACCAAGGAGTTTGGGAAGTTTTACATTTCACGTATCTTCCCCATTCAACATGCAGTATGCCATATAAACACATTAAACTCTTTGGAAACAGTGTGCACAGCATGGAATTTTACAGACTACAATGACCTTAAATGTCAGAGTAAAACTTGTCTTTAGCTCTGGTCGGCCATTAGTCAGGCTAAAAAGATGCCTGTGGTAACCGCAGGATGTTACGAGGCTATCCATAGCAGGGATGGGAAAAAAGCAAAAGAGTAAAGAAGAAGAACAGAAGAAAAAGACCCAAAAAAAAAAGAGAAGGAAGGAAATCAAGAGAGTCAAGAACACAGAAAGAAGAGAGAATAAACAAGCAGGAGAGGAATGCCCAAAAACGGCTTGTCCGTATCCCAGGGCCATGGTTTGCCAGCATCCCATATGACGTTCAGATAGACTCCAGACCCGTTTAAGTGCTTTTGTTTGTTTTCTTTTGTTTAGTTTTGGACAGAAAGTTTGCCCAGATAGGACATGTTTACTTGTGCCTGTTCCTAGACTCCATGTCTAGAATTAGGAGGATTCTAATGTGTGAAAAGTAACACAGGAAGAGCTGCAATCCAAAATACCCTGGACTCTTTACCTGGTATGTCCGGGACCTGACATGTTCCTGATGAGTAATCTCCCTAGAACTTGGACCTCTTAACTCCAGAAGAGCACAATGATCCAAAAAGATATTTTAGCAAGTAATATGCGTATTTATAAAGTAATTCAGTGCTTTCAAACAACTGATACTCTCTAACAACAACAACAAAATACAGTCACAGAAGGGGGCATTTCCAGTCCGACTCCCAGGGCGCCACTGCTTCAACAATGCAGGCCCCCTCCTCCGTCATGCGGCGGGGACCATCAGACACAGAAGGAGCCCAGGATATCATGCCACCGACATGTCTCCCACACAAGAGCAAATGCTCTTCGGTTGTTATACGGCTCTTCAGCTATTACTATATGGATAATAATTTTTAAATCTTTTTAAAGCAAACCTGTTGTTGGGATATTTCTATTGTTCAGAACCTCAAATGATCTGCATCCTGTAGATAATATGAACTGACTAAATAGGGTGTTGATTCATTAAGCCTATCAAACTTTCAAACTGCTAACAAAATAACAAAGATATATGGCAAAGAACAAACTCCGATGTGCCTTTGCAGAAGAATTAGATTAGTAGCAGAAGGACTCTTAAACCCAAAGCCGTTAAAAGTGGAAGAAAAGGAAGATTTTGATATCTTTTGCCATGAAAACAGGAGAAGCCTACAAACACAGCAAACACAGTAATCTTTCACAAACTAACTCAAAGGCATGAAATAGAAAACAGATTTCAAAGGTAAATCCAAAGAAAGGCTATGAATGGCATCTTATTGAAAAATACTTTTCACTTGTTGCTATCAAATACTTACATTTGCAGACAATAATCACTAAAAACTGAAGAGTCATCACAAAGTTTTGGGGGATAGAGCCTATAAAAAGTAGGTATTATTGATTTTGAAAAGCTAAAAAATTAGGAAAAGATGAAGAAATATTTCATCTCTCTGGAAACATAAAGAAACAAAAAAATATAATTATAAATTTTTAGAAGATGGACAGTATGTGCAATGAACGCATGTTACATCAATATAAACACAAAGAGCAAAACAGTCGTCAGTGACCTTGGCAATGAACAGGTAAGCAGCTTGGTGTCGTTGTGAGCATTACAAAAAGACTCAGCACTAACAAAAATTCCCCCAGAAATAGGAAACAAGCACTCAAGGTCACAGGCCATGCACAATTCAGCAAGAGAAGAATAAATACAAGGCCCTGGCCAGTTTGGCTCAGCAGTTGGAACACAGGCCCACAGACAGAAGGCTCAAAGGTTTGATTCCCAGTCAAGGGCACGGGCCTGAGTTTCGGATTCAAGTCCTGGCCCTGGTCAGGGTCATGCAGGAGGCAGCCAGTCAGTGTGTCTCTCTCAGATCAATGTTTCTCTCTCTCCCTACCTCCCTTCCTCTCTATCTAAAAATCAATGGAAAAATGTCCTTGGGTGAGAATTAACAAAAAACAACAAAAAGAATAAATAAAAGTATTCAGCAAGTTCCCAGAAATTCCCCTAGTTGTGTAAATACCAACAGAAGGATGCTTTAAAAACCCAGCTCTTCCATCATGAAGATGAGAAGCAGCGGAATCTTTCAAATACCAGGGTCAACAAGCTTTCCAAAGTGGAGCGCTCAGGGCTGATTTCTGGGTCTTCTAATGCAGACAGCACAAGTATGGAGAAGGGTGCCGACATGACCCATCCGTCAAAAGCAGGCCAGCAGGAGTCCTGGATCTCCCGGTCCTGGGGTTCAAGCATCACCCCACACTGAGCCCAGTCTTATTTAACAGGTATCTTTCAAAAAGCCGAACTACTCCTGGTGAGGATTTACAATCACACCATGATGTGAATAAACTCAATCACAGCCCTTTCGGGCCAGAAACTCACTAACCCCCCCACTTTACAGACAGCGGCCTCTGGCACAGACTGGGACACTCTCTCGCACAATTCAGTAGCCAGTGGGAACTGGAATCCGGGGGGAAGAACGTCCAGCTCTAGCACAGCATCCAGAAGCAGGTACCCACCAATCATTATTATAAACACTGTTCGATCTCAGTTCTCTTCCAGATAAGGTCAGCCACAGCCCAGAAAGAGGACTTGTGACGGGGAAAGGAAGAAGAAGAAAATGTGGAGCTAGGACCATAGAGGAAATCCACAGGGAGGTTCAGCCCACCAGAAGCCTGGTGTGAGAGAAACAGAAATGTCAGAAGTTGGAAGAAAGGACCCTCAAGAGATATGGGAGGGCAAAGACAGATGCTGCCAAGGGCTAGTGTGATTACGTGCAAGAAAAGTGTCTTTACTCTTCACAGCACAGGAGGCTTTTAAAAGGTCCTGAGGAAGGGGTCAGGGAGAAACTTCAAGAAAGATGGGGGAAGGGGCTCACACAGCAAACCTCCTCCCTCTGGCTGCCCACGGGCATCCCCAGCACTCTTGTCATATAGACTGCCAACCCCAGCTTCAAAATACCAAGTCTAAAGAATTCAGAACAGTTTCAAAGATTTCGTTACGAAGATTATGTCCCCGATATTTGAGTCAAGAAATGACTGCGGATCTGAGTAGCAAATCACATGTAGTTCTTTTCAAAGAAATAAACAGTAGCTCAAAAGCCAAGGCCTTATCCATGAAATACAGCTTAAAATCGATTATATGGATGCTAAATCAACTCTAAGATTTAAGGTTCAACTATTTTATAAAAGCTGTTAGCAAACAGGGAATTTTAAGATAAAAATTAAAACCAGCAGATGTAAAAGACAGTGTGATCTCTTGGCCTCAGTCCAGCTTTGTGGCCTGTGCTACACAAATGATTTGTTTCCTAATCCATAAAACACACCCAGTAACAAGCATCGTGTGTGCCTTCCAGGAATTTGATTTAAACTAGTTAACAATCATCAAGCAATCTAAAAAAGTAAGCACTGCATGAATCCTGGGCATGACTTTGGAAAGGCATTTAATTTAAGTCAAATAACAGCATCTGGTGATATTTTGAAGTATTCAGCAAAAATGAAAAGGAAAACTCATTAATTTATTTTCTAACCACGAAGCCTGTGCTATTATCTAGCCTAGTCTTAACATACAAAGTTTTAGAACACTTAGAAATTTTAAACCTTTCATTTTTACCCTCCCATTCCCTACTCCTCACCCATTTCTTCTTTTTTATTTTCCTTCTCTAAGATTATTTTCTCCCCAAAATCTTACTACTCTTTTTTCTCCAATAAATCACTCACATTAGAAAGTATTATCAAACCTCACTTCAACTCACCTCAAACCCGAGTCCACCTGACTCTTGGCACCTGGGAGTCTGCTTTAATCTGGAATGCTTCCAGGACACCACCTGTTAGAGGCCTTGGGATCTCCCTGAACCTCTCGCCTGAGTGCCCCGCCCCCCAAAAAATACACTCTGGATAAGAACAGTGAGGCTTTAAGACACCTCTTGGTATCTCCACCGCGTTCCTACCAGATTCCAGCCCCTTCATTTAGAAACTGCAAAGCCTCAAAATAGGGGACGGCTGTGCTCTGACTTACTTTTCATCCCCCTGACAGGCATCTCCTTCCTGGAATCATGACCCTTCTATGAGGCAGTTATCTTCACAGGACATTCAGGTTAATGCTTTCAGAGTCTGCTATGGATCCAAACCAATCGAGTTTTAACTGGGAAGAGAACTGTCTCATAAAAACCATTTTATCTAGTGAGCCCACAATTATGTGATGTGCCCCCATCATACCCAGTAGCTGTGTATTAAAAGGTACATGACTAGATTTGATACTACATTTAGGTTTAAGGAGCAGCAAATAGTTTTGTCATTTAATAATACGGTATCAGAAATATTTCAATATATTTTAACTGGAGAATCTACTTACTATTGGGTAAGAACACCCAATCTGAGTTTTGAAAGACCCAAAGTTTTTGCAAAATATATGTAATTCTCAAGAACTCTCAAAATAAAAATTAACCCATTTCAAACTTGTAAAACTCAGTTTGCCAGACAGCAATCTTTAAATGCCATAATACTACAAAAATTCAAAGAAGAGGTGCTGTAACTTGAAAAGGGAGGGAAATAAGCATAGAATCACAGAACTTTAGAGAGTTTAATCCACTCGTCCTCAAAATTCATTCCTCTGACCAGCAACAGCAGCATCACCTGGAACCTTGTAAGAACTTAGGCCCACCCTAAACCTACAGAGTCAGAAACTCTGGGGTGGGGTCCAGCAATCTGGGTGTCAACAGCCCTCAGTGATTCTAATGCACACTAAAGAGAACCACTGATCTATCTAATCCAACCACTCCGCTGACAAGAAAAACATGAAGCCAGTGACTTCCTTCAATTCTTTTTTTTTTTTTTTGCCCAAGGATATTTATCCATTGATTTTTTTAGAGAGAGAGGGAAAGAGCAAGAGAAAGGAAGGGAGGGAGAGAGAGAGAAACATCGATGAGAGAGAGACACATGAGAGAGAGGTTGCCCGGACCGGACAGAGATGGAACCTGCAACCCAGGTACATGCCCTGGACCTGGAATCAAAGCTGAGACCCTTTGGTCCGAGGGCTGATGCTCTAACCGCTGAGCCAAACCAGCCAGGGCACTTCCTTCAATTCTCTTATCAAGTTAGTGACCAAGGTCACTAGGAACAGTTCTCAATAAACTTTCAACATCATTCTTAAATTATATACCTGAATCCAAGTAGCCCAATAGGATCTTCCAGGCCAAGTAGACCTTGATCTACACTGCAATGTGAATTCTTATATCACTGCTATAAAGTTAGACAAACAGGCAGATATAACATTTTTTGTCATGAGTAATTTACATTTAATATCTAAAAAGAGACTTCACATTACTGACCTCACCACAAAAGCAACAACTCAAATCTCACAGGCCTTTGTATTTGTTTGGTTGGCCGGGTTAACTTTGTTTCTGACAGCAGTGGAGGGTTTTGTCTTGTTATGGCTGTTTCGGTTCCATTTTGAGGGCAAGAGTAGTCACTTACGAACACATGGCTGAGAGTTTGTTTTTGGTTTGTGGGCTTCTCCCCCCACCAAAAGGTTCACACCACAGGTGTTAGAAGAGCAATCATAAAAGACTAAGAGGCCAAAAGTTGCTAAAAGAGAAAGTAACACCCCAATCCCCCAAAACAGAAAACTTCACATTTTATCTTGGAATACACAGTGTGACTTTTTAAAAACATCAGATTTATATTTTCATTTAAGTCTTACTTACCCTGGTATAAAATTAGTTTTCATTTGTGGAACACCTAGCGACGGAATGACAGGAAGCTAGTCTACGTCCCACGAACAAGGACAGGCCTGTGACCCAGCCACACACAGCACCGCGAGGTATGTAAGCCTGACGTACAGCATGGAGCAGGCTGTGCCGCACCTTCCACACGCTCCAGACCACACGTTGGGCTGCGTCATCAACCCACCAATACAGCATCTACCACATGAAATGAAATCTACGATTTTCAGCCTCAGGGCCCTCGTTCTATACACATGTTTGATGTATCTCATACCTTTTTATATAAATATTTCAAAGTCTAGCAGCGGTTATCTGCACAACTAAACATCTGTTTCTATTTGCGTATCCTCTTTGGGAAGTTTATAACTTGGGTGTTACGATTACCGCAGACTGAGATTTAGAGGTTTAAGAAATAAATGTTCCCAGTCCTATTTCTCATAGGAAGCTGCTTTCTTAATGGCATGCCATACAAGAGATTAAGTCCTCTTTCCAGACTCCATTAACATATATAACTACCTTTGATTTTACAAACCAAACTTTCTAACTAACGGAGTTCAGTGCCTGATTTTATTTCTCTGAAGAATCATGGATGAGTGAACAAGGCAACAGAAACAAGTAACTGCTCAATTTGCTTTATACTTCCAACTCTCTGACCTGAGCACCAAGTCTTCTTGTGACTTTATTTTTCAATCCATCATCAAATAAAGGTAACAATTCCTGCTACGTATCTTACAGGAAAGAAATAAGCCACTGAGTTAACAATAATTCCCCTGGAGAGACTGCATTCCTTGGAAAAACTAAATTTAGTGTAGTTACTGGTCCTTGGCCTCCTCCCTCTACAACTCCACAATACACCCTTGGAAGCTAAATTAGAGGGGTTAAACTAGTTGAACATGCATTCATTCAGCAACTGTTTATGACCACTCACAATGTGTTAGTCACTGCACACAGCACTAGGGGTACCACGGGCCAGCAGGATAAATAAAGTGCCTCCTCTTCACAATAAATACATCTCAGAGGAATATTGAGTAGCTTTTGGGACTTCTATTTAGTTTATCCACCAAGGGCTCAAATCCATTTTATTTGTAAATAATTACTCATAATCATAAGAACCCATAATCACTTCACTCTGCTCCTAAAAAAGGGCGGGGGAGGGGGGAGATCAGCCCTGGCCAGTGTGTTCAGTGGTTAGAGCATCGACCTGGCACATGGAAGGGTGTCAGCTTGATTCCCAGCCCAGGTCCGGGCATGTGCGGGAAGCAACTAATCCATGTCTCTCTCTGACATCGATGTTTCTCTCCCTCTCCCTCTTCTTCTCTCCCTCTCTCCCTTCTACTCTCTCTAAAAATCAATGGAAAAAAATGTCCTCAGGTGAGGATTAGCAAAAAAAAAAAAAACGGAGACCACATGAACTACATGAAAGGCTCACAAAACACACAGAAAATCCTCTATAACATGAAGGCCTCACATAGGTCAAAAATATCATCCAGTAACACCTTATAATCTGTGAACAGGAAGCACATTTTTTAGCCCTAAAAAAAAGACTCAAGTTTTTTTTTTTTCAAAAGAATAACTTAGCCTAAATGTTTACCTGTCAAATACTCTATAATTGCACTATCCAATACAGCAGCCAGGAGCCACTTGTGGCTATTTATATTTAAATCAATTAGAAATTCGGTTCCTGTGTAACACTAGCCAAACTTAAAAGTGCTCAACAGCCTCAAGTGGCTAGTGACTATCACTTCTAAGTCATTAAAAATATATCATCATAGTCATTCTTCTATCATCTCAGAGAGTTCTATGGTACAGTGCTGCTCTACAAATACCTCTGATAATACTAAATCTGAAACTTACAGCGTAATAAAATGTGATAAAGCACCTGTACTTGGCTACGGCACATAAAGGTATGTCCCTCAGTAATGCAGTACCATTTCTTCCTTCCAAAATAAACTGAAAAGTGATAATGGTAAGCATCCCTCCCAGTGTACACGAGTAACCAAGAAAAGACATGCTGGCCAACTGGTCAATTGAGAACGAAATTAGGAAACAAGTGAAAAACTGATTCCATTTTGCCCCATCCTCCCTATTCCCTTTATAAGAATGTGTTGGTAGTATTTTGCATTCTCTGTGCAAAGATGTGTTTTAGCCCAGTGAATAGCAGCAGAGCTGGTGAGGACAGTTAAGAATGAAGATGGGTGATAGAGGCAAACACTAACACTAGTAATGCAACTCAAAATCAATTCAGACCGATGAAATAAATTTAAGTGCCTACTGTGTGCCAATGACATACAGGTAAATAATCACCATTCCCACCTTCATGAGCACAATTTAGTAGAGGTGTCCAACTAGTAAAAAAAAAAAACAAAAAACAAAAAACAACAACAATATATGTTGTCATGAATGCTGTGAGGCATGTGTGTTCAAGACATATAGGTGACACAGTGAGGGTATTTTTGAAGCGTTTTCTGAGAAGAAACCTTCTCAGAAACTTGAACAAGAAACCTTCTTCTCAGAAAACAGGAATTTTTCTGAAGGAGGTACGCTGCAGAAGAGAAACCTCGGCAGGGCAGTGCAAAGGAACCACCAGTTTGGCAACGCTGGAGAAAGTGTCTCTGGTGGTCAACAGGAAAGGGATGAGAATGAGGGAGGGACATGGGGCTAGGGAGCTATTTCCATGCCAGACCCCAACATGACATTACTTTGAGGATTATGTCAAGCTTGCCTTGGTAGATCTGTCGATTTTCCTCACCAAAACTTGCAACATGAAAATCAATCCCTAAAACTTGACAAGTCCTCTGCCTACGTCTGCCATGCAGCTGACAATATTAGACAGTAGTCATTAGTAGGAATGCCGAGACATTTCTTTGGGACACATCACCATTTAGTAATACATATTTAATAATACAAAAACATTGTAATTGCAACCCTCTGTTTTCTTTTCTTAGTTGAAAAACCCTTAGAAAATGTGTCAGTGAACACATTTTCAAAACAAATGGATTACCCCCGTATCTAAATATTCCCACTGAGAGTTTATCTGACCAGGAGAACACGAAATAAATCAAAGAGAGAATAGGGTTGTACAAACTATGCTTCTGTATTCCAGACCACAAAGTAGTCATTTTCCTCCAAAATTTCCATAGCAGAACTTACGCTACTCTGTACACTGTCTTGTACTTTCGGCTGCAGCCTGTCTGTACCCACCTAAACTGTATCATGCCCAGCAACCTAAACGGCTTCTGTAGCTGCTCACGTAAATCCTTGGACAATATCTGCATTTTCTGGACTCTTTCCCTCACTTTACGTGTATGTTCAAGTCTCAAAACAAAACAAAAAACTTCCATGGAATGCGTTTTCTTCAAATTACCAGGATCCCCTCACTCTTCTCTTCACAAGAAACTCCTTGAAATATTGGTAGCCTATAGGCCTTACTGGACTCACGGAGTGCTTCTCGCTTTAATACAAGCAAAACTTTCCAAATAAAAATACCTAATATATAAATGTATTGTACATAAACTCGTTGGCCCACAGGCAAACATATAACTAGTCCTCGTTACACAAACATGTGGCCCTTAGGTAAAGGTGTATTTCCAATGCAGCATGTAATAGTTGAGTACGGGTTCTGAAGTCAGCCTACCAGGTCAGGGATCATCTCTGACCAATTTTAACATCCGGAGCGTCCATTTCCCCAGCTGTAAAATGGGTAAACAATGTTTCATCAGGTACGCATATCCATGTCTGTGTAGCCACAACGCCAGCACATAGTGACCCCATGTAGTGACTGATAAATAAATGTTAGCTATTTTAGCTATTTTTACCATTTCAGCCCTAAAGACTGATGGTTTTGGAACTATCTATTCCATTAAATTTGTTAACTCTATATATTGCCACCCCTCCCTCTACATCAAAAACACTTAGGGAGTGGTTTTTAAAATACAGAGTGTCCAAAGCACTACTTGAATTTGGGTTCAATTGGTCCTGAATTGGGTGGGGCATCGGAATCCTTTCTAAAGCTCTCCAGTTGCTTATAATGTGCAGCCAGAATTAAGAACCACATATAGGTCTCTATATGCCCAGAGATACACAACGCGGGTAAAATCTGTTGGATTTCTGACCGAATCAGCGCACAGGCCGGCCCCCCAACCCGGGTCGAGGAGGCTCACCTAGATGCTATGACGACGAACTCGGAGCGCGGTGGGATTTACACCCACGGCCGAATGCTGCCCACCGAGGAACAACTGCCACAACCTGACCTCCAGCACGATCCAGGTCTGTCCGGGGCACACGCCCCCTCGCCCCTTCTCCCTCAACCCCCCACGGGCGCCCGGCCCTTGGGACCGTGCGTCACCGTGCCCTCCCCTCCCGCCCACGGCACGTGACTCGACACGCGCCAGCTGCACGCGGGCTCCATCAAAACAAAAACAGAGGAGGCCGGGCGCCGGGCGGCAGCGGGGGCGCGCGGGGGTGGCGGGGAGCGGGCGCGTCCCCGCTGCCACTGCCCTACGCCGCAGCCGCGCCTCCGCCACCCCGGGCGCTGCCGGCCGCGCGCCCAGGCAGCCCCGGGGCCGGAGGGCAGAGGGCGCCACCCTGTTTACAGCCCTCGCTTCGGGCGGGGATCCCGCCCGGAAACGGACTCCCAGGAGAGGGCCTTGGAGTGCGCACCCACCGCGGCCGGGACGCTGCTCGGAATAAAATCGTCGCCATGGCTTTGGGGTCGGGCCCGCGCGAGTCTGCGTTCCTCCTCGGCCCACCGCCTACGGCGGCTTCGTGTCAGCCCCTGTCACGACTCTGCTACGCACTTCACCCTCCTCTCAGCTCCAGCGCTTCCGCAGACCACGCTCACGTGGCCGCCTCCTCCCTTCCACGGCACTCCCCCCGCGACAAGGGCTGCGGACCCTCGCACACCTAGGGACCCCAGCCAGCTCCCACCCCACGGGCCGTCACCCCTCTCGGGCCACCCAGCCCACCTCTCCCGCCGGGGTGTAGGGAGGCATGCCTACAAGCTGTCAGAAGCCTAGCTTTCCACAGGACTTAGCTCACCCTCGCCCTTAAACATGCCCACTCACCCTTCAGCCTAGCCTCCAGCTCTGAATCGGATATTTAAACCAGGGGTAGGGGTAGGGTGGGAACGTATTGAACTTCCTCCCTAATTCGCCAAAAAACAAGACGCAGCTCTGCCCATCCACTCGCCTCCAGACTTCCCTCATCGTCCCATCCAATGCAACTTACAAATAGAAATGCCCACCACACACCTGCTACTCCACCTGCCCTCTGGACACCTGGAGACCCACCCAGCCCGCCTTCTGGAGCCCGTGCCTGAGTGGGGTGGGGACCACACTGTCCGGTTCCCTAAAGTAAGAGGGAGTGAGAGGGGCCAGGCATCCCCTCGCCCGACTCGGGAGCGCTGTCCTCCCGTCCCCCAGCTCCAGAGCAAACCAAGGCATCCGTCCCTCCTGGGAACGGAGGGAGCAGCCAGAGGCCCGAGTGCCAGGGGTGCTTTCCCCTCTGAGAAGCCAGGCGCCGCGTCCTCTATAAGCACCCCCCTTCCCGCGCCACCTTATTTCTGGTAGACAGCAAAGGTGGGGTAGGTGGGAGAAACGAGGGAGCGCTCTCGAGGTTCGGGATGTTGGTCTCCGCAGAGTGAAGAGGTGGGATCTCGAAATGGAAACAGCCTCCCTCCCTCCCCTCCCCTCCTCCTCCTCCTCCTCCTCCTCTGTTTACCTCAAGTTTGAATTTTATCTGCGCAACATTAGCTGGAATGCGGACATTGAAAAAAAAAAAAAAAACTCTCAACCCGGCAGCAGCTCCGGAGGAGCCATGTGGCATCTAGCCACCTCAAAGGGGGGAAAAGTGCTCTTAGCAACACAAACATGGCGAAACCGCCCCGGCTTTCCCGGGTAACGCCACGACCCCCACCTTCCCTCGCCCGGCTCCGCACATCCCGGCCGTGACCTGCGGCCCCCTCCTGGAGGCGGGCAGGGGGCCCCCGGGACTCCGAGGGTGGGACCTCGGGGCGTGCGAAAGAGGAAATAACAGAGTCCACAGTGGAAATGTTTCTCTGGACCATGAGACCCATCCGCCTGGCCAGCAGCGAGGGGACGCCTCGTTCCCCTGGAGAGGTCTAAGCGGAGAACAAAATTCCCATCCCAAGTCCTGCCGGTGGGGCCGGCTTTCCCCACCCTCCAGAACTTACCTTGAGGATGCACACAAGCTGCTGCTTAAATCCCTTTCTCTTTCCTTCCTCCAGAGCAAGACGCAAGGGGGAAAACGATGCGCATGTATATTTGTACAGCGTATTCTTCTAGAATTTCCCTTTGATCGTCACGGGGAGCGATGGAGGCTCCGGAGACAGGTGCAGTGCTGGCCGAGGCTGCCGGCTAAAAGTTGTTCTCTCCGAGGTGGGCGGCGGGGTCCCCGGGCCGGGCTGAGGACCCGGTCTCTCTGTCCCCCCTCCCCCCGGTGTCGCCCCCTTCTCCTCGCTGGCTGCTCCATCGTGCGGCCCGGCTGCAGGGGAGGTGGCGTAGTTTCTCTTCCTCCCACCTCTTCTCACTCACTTGTTTTCGTAGCCGTGGGCTCCCCTAATGCTTTCCTCTCCACAACGTTGTTTCATTATATCATGTCCATCATGTGACACCGGAGAGGCTTCTCTATGGAAACTTAAAGGGGCTCCCACGTGACTGCAGCAGCAGCAACAACAGCAGCAGGACTGGCGGCGGCGGACGCAGCCTTCGTACCACCACCCACCGAGAGCCCCTCGCAGCATCCCGGAGGGGCTTCTGGCGCTGCCCAAGCCCAGATAAGGGAGCCACAGCATCCGGGAGCTGCGGCGTCTGTGCGTGCGTGTAGCCTTTGCTCATTACATAGAAAACCGAACAGAAGGAGCGTCCTTAAATCCTTTCCTACAGTCACAAAACCCACGCTCTGTTAAAATGACATTTCGTGGCTCCTACTTTATTTTCCCCAAGAGCAGTGAGTTCTCTATCAGGTCTGATTAAATTTTATCAAATCAAAAAGAAAAACCGGATTTGTACCTCTGCGAGTTCAGCCAGCTCTTGGGTAGAACAGAAATGACAAAACAATAATAACAGAAATAGAATCAGGCATTTGATACATAATTACCATCACCACCAGCTTTAAAGCTTTCTGGAATTACATTCCTCCGGTAACTGTGGATGATGCTTGCAGGAGACAAAATGCGATGCAGTTTTTCTCTTCCGCAGCTATATTAGGGCTTTGTTGCTGACAACAGTGAAAACTTGTTTGTGTCAGGAAGTGAGGTACGAAGATATGACCTGGAAGGTACAGACAAAACCAAAGTGGCAGTTTCTGCATTACTTTCTGACCACATTCTTTGAAATGGTGAGAAGCAGCTGGTCTGCTGTAAAATGCGTAGAACGGCTGGTGGGAAATAAAATAATCAGGAAAACACATTTTCCCCTTAACCATACTTTACATGCTAGATACTAGAAATTATAGGGGTGTGTGTGTGTGTGTGTGTGTGTGTGTGTGTGTGTGTGTGTGTGGAGAGAGAGAGAGAGAGAGAGAAACATGAGCATTTTAATAATATTTTGAACCAATAATTTTGTCATCATTTCTAACATTTAAACACTATGAAAGACTTCTTCAAGTTCAGGGATGTGTGGACACTGTAACATCAGTTTTGAGTGCCTTCGTTACTACTGAATCACAACCCCTTTGTGGGCTGATTACTTTAATCCCAAATCTCTGCCTTAAAGTTTGTGTAGACCATGGAGATTTTATTCTGTAAATCTAAGCTAAATAGCTATTTCTATGTTTTAGTTCATGCTTTTCCATTTATAAGGAAAACTCTCTGTTTGGATTGGTGGAATTATGAAAAACTTCTAATACAACTAAGAGTGGGGTGGAAAATCGCCCTTTCTCTTGGCTTTCCCTTGACTGTATGCATCTCTTTCCACCTCATCAGTTTACCTCATCAGCCATGATGAATGAGCTCCACTACATCCCTTCTAATAATTCCATAATATGTCCCCCAATTTTTACCTTCCTGTCCAATGCGTAGTTCTTCCAACCCTCTCCTCTTTTCTCCCCTCACCTCCCAATTCAGCCCCCGTGCTGTCAGGGTACTTAGTTCAGGCCTCCCCAAATACTCCCTCCCAGACCACCTTCCCCTGCAGCTCCCCCACCCCACCCCCCTTTCCAGCTCTGTCGCCCTTCTCAGCAACTCTACCTCCTTACCTCTCTTTGACCTCCTTTATTCTCCTTCACAGCCTGGCCCTTGACATCCCGGCCTCTTCTTCCCCTTCTTTACCTGCAGTGCCCTGCCCCTACTGGGGTCTCCTTCACACCCTTCTTTCTGGTCCCATCCCTTCTGACGCCAAACCCCAGCATTCCTCAACAGCTTGGCCTGGTCGGCTTTAGCCAGATTTTGTGCCTGTGCCTCTGGGCTGGGAAAGGAGTGTGTGGTGCAAAGTGGGGGCAAGAACCCCCCTCAGCGGTGGCCCCCCGCCTCGCCCCCCTCCGCCCCTCCTGAGCCCGGGTTGCGGCGCTTCCTGGGCGGATGGTTGGGACTTGCTGCAGCAGCTGCGGTTCTGCTGTGTCATGCAAGAAGAGGGCGGCCGGAGCTGGAGGGGGAGGAGGGGAGGAACCTGATCTCTCCGGTAGCGAAGGGCTGGAGGCAAACACCGAGCTCCCCCAGAGCCGCCCTGGAGCAGGGAGGGCTCCGCTACCCCGAGGGGCCCTCCCCGCGGGCAGATGGTAAGTGGGGCGGCGCAGGTGGTCGCCTTGGGAAGGGAGCGCGTTGGGGGTTAAGTGGGGAGGTGGGGAGAAAGAGGAGTCACCCGGGCCAAACTGACGGAGCCCAGTGTCCAGCTGAAAGGGACCCAGGCCATAATAAGGGTGACCAGAAAAAACGCAGTAATAATTACCATTCGAATAATGGCCCGCAGTTGACTCAGGCTACACAGAGGAGTTGTGCATCCCGAACCCAGGACAGAGCTAGAGGCAATCATTCAGGGTTTGAGACCCATCATCCCATTAGCCCTGGCTCTTTATGATAGAGCTGAGTAGCAAAAGTCAACAAACACCATATTCCTACAGCCTGGCTGAGCTTTAGAAGTTGTCTCGTTTAAAACTAGGGAAGGGTATGGAAACTTGCCCAATCTCACTTTAGCCACGAAAATAATGCTCTTGGCCAGTGGCCTCAGACAAACAGCCACTGGTGCAATTAAACAATCAATAGGAAAAATAGCTTCATTTCTCCTCACCACCCTCCTTCAACCAGGGTAATCTATTCTGCCTAAAGGAGAAAGAAGACTGCGTTTGTATCTCCTCCCTTACATCCCCGTCAGCCTTCACCCAACACAAACTGCCGACCCCACTATCCACCGCACTATCTGACCATGATTCATGTTGGGTGAGGGGACTGCCTTAATCTCGGACCAATTTCACCTCCGCTGCCCTTTAACACAGGGGATTCAGAAACAGAACTGAGAACTGTAGGGACAGGCTGGGCACATACGAACATTACTTCTTCAACCTGAGGGCAATTCTCAGGGAAACCTTTTTATTATTATTATTCCTTTCCATTTCACTCCTGGAAATTTTAAAGCATTTTCTGAAACATCTTTTTTTTTTTTTTTTTAATGTCAGTCATATGTTTAGAAGAGTAAGGGGTTGGTGGGATTAACAGAAAGGCTAATGACTGTCTCAAAAGCACATGCTGTTGCTAGGGAACTCAGGCTCATCCTGCTTTCTAATCACTAGCATGTTAGGTGGAAGTCAAACTTCTCAGGGTGTTGTTAAAATGAATGGCATTTGGTTAGAACTGTTCTTGCTTGTGTCGTAGCATCCTGGATTATTATTGATTGCCTCACACCCACAGATCTTGTTTTCCTAATTTGATTTCTGTATTTGCGTCACTGCCAGGGACACGCAGACTAGACCAGTCAGGTTCACTTCCTGTTTCTCAGAACTGGTTTATATTTGGTCTCATAGCACTAGCTGGTAAAACATTATCAAACTGATCCTCTTGGAAAGAAATTTGTGCTTTCCGTGAAAACAGATTAGCCCAATTAAATACTAATTCGCATGGAAAACGTCATCATTTGAGGAATAAAGTAGCCCACCAGTTGCCATTTCAGGAAACCATTCTTGACATGCAAAGCCTAGAAAAACCCATCATCTTTATTTTCTTTTACCCAGAATCTTCATTCCTCAGCATTAGAACTAAAACAAACTCAAGTAGAGAGCAGATTGAAGGATGATATTTCTAAAATGAAGCTCAAAAAATACACATTGAAGCTGGGGAAATAATTTAGACCAAATAAGGCATAGAATTGAATGGAATCCAGGCCCCAGGAGCACAGATAAACTTGAGTTAGCATTGGAGTGCTCAGAGAACAATGATCACAAGGCTGTACTACAAATAGGAGCCCATCCTTTCATGTACCAGTTGTCTCTTTTACTAATCCTCTATGTCCCTCGCTTTTTTTTTTTTTTTCAGTTCCTTCCTCTTTATAACAAGGATATCACAAAGATAAGCATTATGTAAACAGTTTGGTGGGTTCTGATGTAGATAATTTATTTAGGTGGAAAATAATAGGATGTATATGGCATTGAGGAAAGGTCAACTGACTGAAAGTTAGGAAATTTCTTCTAACTTTCAAGTTAGAAGGTCTTTCTTCTCCTGTCAGTTTCTTCATGGAAGCTTAACAGCAGTGCTGGACTAAATGATGTCTAAGTTTCCTTCCATTTACAAAATTCTGTGATTATATTGAACTTACTACATAAAAATTTCAATTTTAGCTGGATTTTGCAATGTTAAATTTTGACACTGAAACTTTAATACCTATCCATAGAGAGCTTGGAGGAAATTGTAATGGGAAATGATTTGCTGCTGATACATAATTTTTTAGTGTCAGTTTTCAGACAATCAAATGAAATCGATCTTACTCTCAATGTACTTACTCTGCTTGCTTGGTGGTGGTGTAGAAGCAACAGAAAGGATATAAAATTGTATAGAAAGGGCTTTCAGGCATTTTACATTTAGTTAACCCAAAATAATTTGATGAGCCAAACAATGGAATGATGAGGAAGAGCTACACAAGAAATAAATAATCAGCTGAATCCTCATGGAGCTAATAATCTAGTTACCTGTATTTTAATTCGTAATAGGCAAAAATATACCTAATACAGATTCTTGAAAAATTCAGATTCAAAATGTTAAGAAGTAGCGTGAAGAAATGTGAGATTTGTGCCAGAGAGAAAAGACCTGACTTTGAAACCCAACTCTGCCACTTTATTTATTCATTATTGATTGTGTGCTCTGTGTCAGGTACTGTGCTAGGCACTGGGAATACAAAGACAAATAAAACAGTCTGCTCCGAAGGACCTTATAGTATAATGAGAAGACAGATAAGTACACAGTTGATCACACAACAGTGAGATGACATCAACAAGAGAGCTCAGTGGAAGGGTATCCAGCCATGACCTGCCATAGTCATAGTCCCTAACCACAGAAGATGAATTTGGAGAGGAGTTCCGAAAGATAAGTAGAAGTTATCCAGACAAGTGGGTAAGTTAAAGAGAAATGTATTCCAGGCAAAGAAAGTACCATGTGAAAAGTCCTGGAGGTAAAAGGTGTACCCAGAGAGTTGAGAGGGGAGGACAGTGCCCAGGAAAGTAGTCGATTATCAGTGTACATTGTGTGGGTCCATGGCAGAAGTCTGAAGGATACACCCAGAAAAATCAGCAAGGTCTTATATGTCTTCCTAAGAAGTTTCAATTTATCCTAAGGCCGATGGATGACCACTGATGAATTTTAAGGAGCATGTCCATTTTAAAAAGATCACTGTAGTTTGGAGAATTTATTAGTGTGAGTAACACTGTAAGCAAAGCGACTAGTTAGGAGATTAGCATTATAGGGAACAAAGGGTGGGCATCTAAACTAAGGCAGCAAGAATGGAAATTGAGAGAGAAGGATTCAAGACATATTTAAGATATAGAACCAACTGAATTTTATTATTGATTATATCTGCAGGATTAAGAATAGAAGATTTATGACTTAGGTAAATAGGAGGATAGTGATACCCTTTGCCAAGATGGGGACTTCAGGAGGGAATGTAGGTTGAGGAGGGAAGATAATCAGTTTGATTTGAAACATGTTCAGTTTGAAATATCCGTGGGATATCAAAGTGAAGCTTTCCACTACCTAATTGAACAGGGGAGTCTAGAACTCAGGAGAGAGATCTATGCTGGAATCATCAGAATGTGATGGTTTATGAAAGTAGATGAAATCCCCAACAGAAAAGGTATAGCGTAAGAAGAGAAGAGGACCTACTCTGGAACCTTATGAAAATGCCAACATTTAAAAGGTGAGGAAACAAACATACAGAGGAAGAACATCCAGAGAGGTAGCAGGACCAGGAACAAGTAGTTTCAGAGAAGCCAAGGGAGGAATTGGCAACAGTATTAAATGCTAGAGAAAGGTCAAGAGAAATGAGGACTGAAAGTCCTCAGACTTAGCAACAAGGAGGTCATTGTTGTGTTTGGCAAGAAGGAGTTTATTGGGGTAGTAACCAGATTGCAGTGGATTAAGGAGTAGAGGAGGTAGATAGAGGAAGTTCTTTTGGATAAGAAGGACTAAAAGGCAAGTAAGAGGGGAAAATAAAGGTATTGGGAAGAGAATAAAATCATGGTCTGTTAAGGCTGCATAGGAAAAGAAGGAAATAATACAGAAATCTAAAGTATTTTATTCTTTGAAGCCTTCTCATTCCAATTAAACGACATCACCATCCACCAACTGCTCAAATCTCAGAAGCATGTAGACATTCATGATTCTTCTTTTTTCCTCAGTCTTCACCTCCAGTCCATGAGGAATTCAAGTCAACCCTACCTCCAAAACATTTTCACAATCTGTGTATTTCTGTCTCTGTTGCTACCATCCTCCTACAAGCACCATCTTCTGGGCTTTGGTAATAGCTTTCTAACTGTTCTTGCTTCTACTCTTGTTCCCACCCTTCACAGCACAGCCAGAGTGACCTAAAGCATAACACATAAATTAGATCTTATTTCTTCTCTTCTTGCAATCCTTCCATGTCTTCTGATTGCAGTTGGAATAAAGTCCAGACTCCTTTGCTGGCCTACATAGCCCCGTGTGGCATCCCAGACACCTCTTCAGTCTCGTCTCCCACCACTGTCCCCCGACTCCAATCACACTGGCCTTTTTCTACTCCTCAGCTGCATTGGATTTGCTCTTGTTTTAAAGGACTCACTCCAGATATTTCCTTTTCCTGGAGTACTCCTTTGGTCATTCCAACCTCTGTTTAAATGTCACCTCCTTGCCTAGCTGGTGTGGCTCAGTGGATTGAGTGTTGTCCCATGGACTGAGAGGCCCGGGTTCGATTCCCGGCCAGGGCATATGCCCGGTTGCAGGCTTGATCCCCAGTAGGGGGCGTGCAGGAGGCAGTCGATCAATGTATCGCTCTCATATCAATGTTTCTATCTCCCTTCCTATCTCTCTAAAAAATCAATAAAAACATTTTTTTAAGTCACCTCCTCAAAGAGGCCTTTCCTGACCGCCCTTACTAGAGTATCCTCTGTCCACCTTCCCACCCATCCCATGTATTTTTCTCATAGTAGTAAAACTTTATTACTATTTGTTTTTATTGTTTATGGTTGAGATCCCCTCTAAAGTTTAAACCCTGTGAGGATTCCTGGCACATAGTAGGCACTTAAAAATGTTCACTGGATGTTTATAGAAGGAAAAAGAGGAAATAGATTATTAGAAATTAGAGGCATCAAGGATCAGAGCCTGTGTGGATGAGGAATGGCCAGTGATGACAGATGACTAGGCTTTTAAGATTCCGGAAGTGGAAGAGCTACTAGCTGTGTGACATTGGGCATTCATATCCTCTGAGGTTCACGTTGTGATCAATAATAATATATACATCACGGGGCTATTAGGAAAATTAAATAAAATAGTATAGTTATACGTATAAGGTGGTCTTGTCAAGCTGTTACTAGGAAATCAGGACTTCTGCAAATTTCTAACCTCTACATATGAACAATTTATAAACTCTACATATGAACACTTCATGTGATCTCCCCTGTAAGGGAGTTAACATTTGATGATTACTTATTATTAGGGGAAAATGGCTAAATTGTGACTTTTAAAAAATACTAGCATACCTGAAAGAAACTGGATGTTAGATTATTTAAGAAGAAATCAAAGCACTCTTACAAATTACTAAGAAAAGCATCAAAAACCCTGGGAGATTGGGCAAAGGGTATGACAGATTGTAGTTAAGGAAATACAAATGAATCTTGAAAATATGTAAAAATGCTCACCCTTTCTCATAATGAGATACGCAAATTACAACACAAGGAGATGTATAGTTTACATATCAGATTGGCACAAATCAAAAAGTGTAATAGTATACTTTGTTCATCAGGCTGGGAAGATTGTCAGTAGGAGTGAAAGTTGGTACAACCTCTGTGGAGGGCAATCTGGCAGTATTTATCAAATTTTTAAATGTACAAAGCCATTGACCTAGCAATTCCACTTGTTGTTGTTGTTAATCCTCACCTGAGGGTACTTTTCCATTGATTTTTAGAGAGAATGGGAGGGAGGGAGGGAAGGAGAGAGAAACATTGATGTGAGAGAGATACATCAATTGGTTGCCTTCCCCAGGGCTGGGGATTAAATCTGAAACTCAGGTACATGCCCTTGACCGGGAATTGAATCCAAGACCCTTTGGTCTGTGGGCTGATGCTCTAACCACTGACCCAAACCAGCCAGGGCTGGCAATTCCACTTTTATATATTTATCCAATAGATACATTCACACATGCATTGAAGGATGACTCTTCTAGGATCTTCACTGAACTTTATTTATGCCAGTTAAAGACTGAAAACAACCTACATGTCTATCAATAGAGATGTGGTTAAATAAATGATGGTACAGTTATACAAGTGTTTAAAAACTGTGAGGCAGTTTTAGGTGTACTGATGTGAAAAGATCTTCACAATATATTGCTACATTAAAAAAATAAGATGCCCTGGCCAGTTTGGCTCAGCGGTCAGAGCGTCGGCCTTCGGTCCAGAGAGACCCGAGTTTGGTTCCCACTAAGGGCACGTACCTCGGTTGCAGTTTGTCCCTGGCCCTGGTTGGGTCATGTAGGAGGCAGCCACTCAATGTGTCCCTTTCACGTCGATGTTTCTCTCTCTCTCTCTTCCTTTCTCTCCCTCCCACTCTATCTGAACAAAATATGGAAAAATGTCCTCGAGTGAGGATAAAAAAATAAAAAATAAGATGAAGAACAACATGTATTTTGCTAGCATTGTATTTCTTTTTAAAGACTATTAACATTTTTTGTTTTTGTTTTTGTTTTGTTTTGTTGGTCTGAAAAATATTATCCGTGAGAAGAGAAAATAGAACAGGGCAAGAGCAGATGTGGGGAGACCAGTTGAGAAGGTATTTCAGTGACTCAAGTCAGAGATGATGGTTTCCCGGACTAGGGTGGTGGCATGTACAGGAAGCGAAATGATCAGAGTTACGAGTTATTTTAAAGAACTTGACGATTAAATGGAAATGATGGATTATGGAGAGGGAAGTAGTGTCATGGTTGACTTGAGAAATCGTCCTAGATCAGATGCATGAGTACAGGTGTCAATCACCAAGATGGAGAAGCCTGGGACAGTAACAGAATTCTGGGGAAGATTTTTTTTTTTAAGTGGTAATGTCTACTGCAGACTTGTGATATAGGTCTTAAGTCAGAAGAGCTGCTGGAACTGGATTTATAAATTTGGAAGAGGATTGCTTAAAGAGGGTAGATAGAATCAAAAGAAAAGCAGGCTCAGGGCTAAGTTCTGCTCATTTAGAGATTGGATAAAAGGAAAGAGCTGGCAATGGAGACTGAGAATCAGAAACCACAAAATAAAACCAGGAGATTATGGAGCCAAAGAAACCAAAAGAAGAATATGTTAAAGAGGATCATGTTAAATGTTGCCAAAAGGTCCAAGAAGGTCATTATAACTTGTTTCTCTCATAAACTCTAAATTCCTTGGGACGTGGGATTATTTCTTTATTTTTGTATCCTTGAGCCTTGCCCTGTGTCTCTCACAAAATAAATCACCACTAAATTTTTGTTAAATTGGAAAGAGAGACAGTGACACAGAGAGACAGACAGGCAGAGATACAGAAAGATAACAGAATGTATCTTTGGGTCTCAAACAATAAATAAATAGACAGATTCCCTTGAACTTGATTGCAAACCAAACCTGATCTTAGGAAAAATAAGGAGGTTCTGCCCCCTCAATTTCACCCTTGAACTAACACATTGACTCAGCTCCCACAGTGCCACATTGTTGCGATGTTAAGTCCTCCTGAAAACATTTTGATAAGTACTATTCACCTGTGTCTGGTCATTCTGAGTCATTTTTGTCTTTATTTAGGTCCTGAGTGATGACAAAAAGAGCAATTTGCTTTTCCTCGTCTATCTGACTCTATCCTACTACCCTGAATCTGTTGATGGAGTCTGGAGAATCCATTTTGGTACCACTTCGGTTCTTAATACACTGTCACCACTCACGAGGATGCCCAGCCCTAGTGTCCCATCAAAGGAAATGATGCCTTTTGGCAGGAAGAGATGCATCTATCACCTCTTAGAGAGACCACCAGCTCCCCAATCTGTTACTGTTTCTGCAGAATGGTGCTATTAGGAGAGACTGGAGAGCATACCAAAGGAGAAAAGGCTTTTACTTTGTCCTGGGAACATGGAAACCTACATAGCAAAAGAGATGTCATGACATTTTGGTGCAATGTCCTTAAATTTGAAATTAAAATAATAGATGTAGTTTAAACAATATTTAAAATGTTATGGCATCCTGAATTATTTAGTTAGACCAAGGGTTAGTAAACTTTTTCTGTGAAGGGCCAGATGGGAAATATTTTAGACTTTGTGGGCCATACATTCTCTCTCCCAGCTACTCAGTTCTGCCATTGTAGTGTGAAAACAGTCATAGACAATAAGTAAATGAATGAGCATGGCTGTGTTCCAATTAAACTTTATTTATGGACACTGAGATTTGCATTTTATGTAACTCACATGTCATGAAATATTCATCTTTTGATCTTTTTCAGCTACTTAAAAATCTGAAAACCATTCTTAGCTCACAGCCATACAAAAAATAGGAGGTGGGTTGGATTTGGCCAGTGGACAGTAGTTTGACAACTTCTGATTTAGGTAAACATGAAGATCATGTCATGAAAAAGATTTTCAGATTCAGCCTTGTGAAGAAAATAACCTGTTCATATACAGAGGTTGGCAAAAGTAGGTTGACAGTTGTTAGTACAGGAAACACAGAGTTAATAAAGTTATTTTAGTAATCATAACCTGCATGTCTTTTCCCATACCGACAACTATAAACCGACTTTTGCCCACCCCTGTATACCTCTTTATTTTAACTTTTCAAGTTTATTTGAACATATAAACATACTAGCCCACATCTAACTTATTTGGAAATAAAGTATGTCTCCTTGGTTCAGTATTCATATAACACTCTGCCCCTTCTCTCCTTGTGATGAATGAATGTAGTATTTTTATAGCGCAAACTGAAGAATTCTTACTACTTGACTTTATAAACACCCAAACTAGAAGAGGATTTATACGTTCTAATCACATTTTAAAACTGCATTAAATTCATTCAGTAGGTACTTATTAATGATCTACTTCTCTCATAGTGCAGTACTGAGTGTCATGGAGTTAGAGATAAAAGAGGATAGATGATGATGGATGGATAGATAGATAGATAGATAGATAGATAGATAGATAGATAGACAGATAAAAACTCTAGAGGCTGATGGGTGCCAGTGAGAATTGTTTGGATGTATCACAGCATAAATCTAGCCAATTAAGCAACAGATAGGTAGTTATACAAAACTAAGGTTAAATCTGAGCTCTTTTGTGTCCCAGATATGTGACCATAAAGCTTCAGTTTCCTCTTTTTAGAATGGGGATAAAATACCCACCTCTCAGTGAAGTTGTGGGAATTAAGACAGTACATATCAGCTAGCATGGTGCCTGGGCGTGGGAAGTAATCAGTAAACGGGAGCTGTTGTGTTACACCAATATGAAGGTGTAGGGTTTGTTCAAAAGAAGCATACACAGTCAAAGTCAAAGCAGAGTGACTTGAGAGTCAAGAACTTATGAACACAAATGGAAACCCACCAGGACTGATGCCTGGCAGAGGTTTGAGTGGAAGTAAAAGCACAAGTGACCTGGGGAGCATACATGAGGCAGCTGGACAGTTGTCTTGCCTTTGCTTCCCTAGTAACCAGCTGCTGAATTGTCTAAGGGGCTCCACCTATAGGTTTAGCTCTCCCATCTCCCCAGTACCTAACTGCCCATGCTGATGGGGAGAAAGAGTATCATCAGTACAAACCCCAGCATCTTGCCTACTTCCAGTCAGGTACCTGTGAGCCTCGGACACCTGTAGCTCCCTCCTGCTATGCCTCTCCCTCCTATGTTTGCCCAATTCTGGGCTTGTACCTTGACCTCCAAACTTCAGTCTCTGGTCATTCTGCCTTGAACACCAGTCTCCTGTAGATTTGGGATGCTGTCCTGAACCCTGACCTACGTCACCATAACTGACAACTTGTTCAGCTTATCCCTAACCAGTCCTCTTCCCCAGAGGACTGTATGCTACTACTCACACCCTGTTGTGATGCCCTTAAACTATGGTACACATGTGACTTATGCTTCATACTGAACTATGAGATACCAACTCGTACACAGCTCAGCTGCTCTAATCCAAGCCCGCTTCTGTATTCATGACCCATGCCCTGGGAGTACTCCCCACCGCAGTCCTGGCTCATGCCCTCAACCCACTGGCCATGTGTTGTCAACTAGTTCTAGCAAGCCTTGTGATCCTATTATGGCAACATCAATGATGCTTTCCCAATTCAAATGACAAAATTATTGGCACGGGCACAATTTAGAGGTAATGGAGAACTCTAGTGTCTACTGACAAACTCATTCTGCAGAAAAATGAGCATCAAAAAAATTGGCATGACTTACATTTAAACTAATTGCTTAGCCCTGCCAGTGTAGCTCAGTTGGTTGTGTGTTGTCCCATGCAATGAAGAGTTGGTTCCATTTCCTGTTGGGGCAGATGCCCAAGTTGCAGGTTCAATCCTCAGCAGGAGGCATGCAGGAGGCAGCCAATCAATGTTTTGCTCTCACATTGTTTCTCTCTCTCTCCCTCTCCCTTCCTCTCTAAAAATCAATAAAAATGTTAAAAATAGCCTGCCCGATGTGGCTCAGTGGTTGAGCATCGACCCATGCACCATGAGGTCGCTAGTTCGATTCCCAGTCAGGGCATATGCCCAGGTTGTGGGCCAGATCCCCGGTGGGGGGCATGTAGGAGGCAGCCATTTGATGTTCTCTCTCATCGATGTTTCTATCTCTCTCTCCCTCTCCCTTCCTCTCTCCCTCAAATCAATAAAGAAAAAAACTTTTTTTTAATGTTAAAAATAAATAAATAATAAACTAATTGCATATTGAAGAGGTACTGCTATTCTGTGCTTAATTCCAACCAGCTAAGAAGAGTGTGTTGGTGAAGTGGAAGTGACAAGCAACTTAAAATAAGTGACCCCAGCACACTGAATTTGCAACAGCCAGGGAGTCAGTTCTGTACTTTCTGATCTGACCCAAGGAAGACTAGAATAAGTTAAGACAGAATATGGACACGAGGATCTGTCTGGCCAGGAACTAGGAAAGCAAACTCAAAAGGAGTAAAATGACTTGAAACTTAAATTCACTAGTCATTTCCATGAAGAAAAGGGAGCATCTGGTAAAGATCAGTGTGGCTGCTCAAGAAGTGCTCTGATAAGCTCATATTCTTCTTAATATTTTTTTATCCTCACCCAAGGATATGTTTTTATTGATTTGAGAGAGAGAAAAGGAGAGGAAGAGAGAAAGAGAAACATCAATGTGAGAAACATCAATGTGAGAGAGAAACATCAATGTGAGAGAGAAACATTGATCAGTTGCCTCCCATACACACCCCAACCAGGGATTGAACCCACAACCTAGATATGTGCCCTGACCAGAAATCAAACCTGTCACCTTTTTGGTGTAAGGGACAACACTCAACCAACTGAGTCACTGAGCCAGGGCTAAGCTCATATTTTTTAAGGACATGTACAAAAAGTAGGAGTTAGGATATAAAACAAGACCTCGTTCAAAAGAAGGGCTCAAACCTTGAAAATAATGCCAGAAGGCTAACATCCAGACAGCTGGGGTTGGTAGAAAGTATTGAAGACAATGAATGGGTTTGTGTTTGTTTGTTTTTACGTATGTGTATAGTTAGAAAAGTATGATGATGGGGTAGTGCTGTTGAACAGGGCACAGATAATGTTAATAGTTACCTGATAAACAGGGCCATTCCACTGTAGCATTTCCTAGATTCTAAGGAACAAGCTTTTCCCTCACATTTTCCATAGTTTTAAAATCAGAAAGTATCTTCAACAGATATGTTTAATAGATATGGGGAAGTGTTTGTGGGGAGGAGGGCTCTAAAATCAGTAATTACTGGTGGTGCATCATACAATAAATTGGTCTTAGGATAGAGGAAATATGGAATTTTTTTCACTTGGCTTTTCCAGTATTAATCTCACTCAGCAGATGAGGGGTCTACTTTGTGTCCTAAATCGGCAGTGCTGCCAGTGGCCACCAAAGGTAGGAAAGTGTCAGAAAGGAATTGGAGGCCATAGTCAGAGTGTGATGCCCAGAGAGGGAGCAGAAAAGAGCGGATAAGCACTACGGAAGAATGGAAGAGTTGCAAATACTAGAGCCAGGACTGAAACAAGAAAGGAATACTGTGGTCAAAACCACTAAGCAGATCAAAAAGAGACCATTGCTGGCTTGCAGAAGCCAAGTCACTGTCACAGAAGGCAGAGAGAAGGTGTCTTAGTCTGTTTGAGCTGTCATCACACATACCATAGACTGGGTGACTTAAACAAAAACATTTATATCTCAGAGTTCAGAGGCAGGAAGTTCACCAACAAGGTGCCAGCAGATTCACGTCTGGTGAGAGCCCCACTTCCTGGCTTGTAGACAACGACCTTTTTGCTGTATCCATCCATGAAGACAGAGATCATGTCTCTGGTGTCTCTTCTTATAAGGGTACTAATCCCATTCATGGGTACTCTACCTTCATGGCCTAATTAACTCCCCAAAGCCCCACCTCCAAATATCATATATTGGGATTAGGGCTTCTACAAATGGGGGGGGCACAAACATCCCATTAATAGCAGATGGAGAGGGGATATGTGTTGAAAAGACCAGGCATGGCCAAGATACAGGAAGGGATAAAAGAACCGCTATGAAGATCCTCAGGAACAACGTCTAAGATGGGGTCGGTGGATAATGGCTTGCGCGAGGCAGAACATTTTGACTATGATGATATGTAGTATGCGAATGCTACTGTGTCCTGCCTCTTCTGAATCACTGCTGTGATGGACTTAAAGCCCCAGTGCTCCAGGGTCCCACTTGGTTAGCTCCAGATGACCCATGGAGGGCTCCTCTGAGAATATGTTTAAATCAAGATATAGGTCTGGAGTCACAAACCAGGACAAAACATCGCCAAGTGGTATAAGTAAGACCCTAAGTTTAAAAAAAAAAAAAAAAAAAAAAGACAGTGTTCAAATAAATAACCAGAGAACAAAGTAGCCAGGAGACAGACTTTACCAGAATAAATTCAGGGGAGAGTAGGAGCTGTGGTCTAAGCCTACTGCGTCCACGGAACCTTTAAATTCCTTAAAGAAGGGTCCTGGCCGGTTTGGCTCAGCGGTTGGAGCGTCGGCCTGCGGACCAGAGAGTCCCGGGTTTGGTTCCCGCTAGGGGCACGTACCAAAAAAAAAACAAAAAACAAACAAACAAAATAAATTCCTTAAAGAAGGAATTTAACCCTGGTGATGCAGTTGGTTGGAGCGTTGTCTTGCACACCAAAAGGTTGCTTTTGATTCCCAGTCAGGGCACATACCTAGGCTATGGGGTTTTTTGTTATTGTTGTTAATCCTCACCTGAGGATATTTTTCCATTGATTTTTAGATAGAGTGGAAGGGAGGGAGGGGGAGAGAGAGAGAGAGAGAGACACATCGATTGGTTGCCTCCTGCACGACCCCAACAGGGGTTGGGGAGCAAATCTGCAACCCTTTGGTCCTCAGGCCAATGCTCTAACCGCTGAGCCAAACCAGCCAGCGCAGGTTATGGGTTTGATACTCAGTCAGGGCACATATGGGAGACAGTTGTAGATGTTTCTCTCCCTTCCTCTCTCTCTAAAATCAATAAAAACATATCCTCGGGGGAGGATTAAAAAGAAAAAAAAAAGAATTTAGCCCTGGCTGGTTTGTTCAGTGGTTAGAGTGTCGGCCCACGAACCAATGAGTTGCGGATTTGATTCTGGTCAAGGGCACCTACTTCGGTTGCAGTTCATCCCCGGCCCTGGTCAGGGTTTTGCAGGAGGCAGCCATTCGATGTGTCTCTCTCACATCGATGTTTTTCTCTCTCTCCCCCTCCCTCCCACTCTATCTGAAGATAAATGGAAAAATATCCTCGGGTGAGGATTGAAAAAAAAAAAAAAGGAGAATTTAGAGAACCTAAAGATCAGTTGTCCATGGAGAAAAATGTTCTAACCACATTTGATTAGACCTTTAGAAACTGATGCACCTAGGTGGCCCTATGTAGCTTGAATGTAAAGAATTTAGTACCTAGGGAGGGACTGTGTCTTTTCATGATTTTAACTCTAGTTTCTACTATGTTAATAGTGGTAAAAACAAATGAGTTTTCAAATGGCAGAGTAGTAGTCATTTTCTTTTAAAAACAATTATCTTGATATTTAAAGATAGAGCCCTTCCCTAGCTGTCTTCTCATATATATATCCTCTGTCCCAGCTGCTCCTTCCTTTGGGACATTCATGTAACTCTGGGAGAGCAGACCTCTTCTGTATCTCAGGAGGGAGGGCATGTAGTCCAGGCTAAGCCAATCAGTAATCAGTACCACCAACAAAATTAAAATCTAAATGAGACTTCCGGTCAAGATGGCGGCGTAGGTTAACGCGGTATCGCGTCCTCCCACAACCACATCAAAGTTACAAGTAAACTACAGAACAACCATCATTCAAAACCGCCTGAAATCAAGCTGAATGGAAGTCCTACAACTACAGAATTAAAGAAGCCACATGGAGACTGGTAGGAGGGGCGGAGGCGCCACGGGCTGGTCCCACACCCGCGTGTGGCAGATAAAAATTACAAGGGCCCTGGCCGGTTTGGCTCAGCGGTTAGAGCGTCGGCCTGCAGTCCAGAGAGACCTGGGTTCAGTTCCCGCTAATGGCGTGTATCTTGGTTGCAGTTTGTCCCCAGCCCTGGTTGGGTCGTGCGGGAGGCAGCCACTTGATGTGTCTCTCTTACATCGATGTTTCTCTCTCTCTCTCTTCCTCTCTCCCCCTCCCACTCTATCGGACCAAAAAATGGAAAAATGTCCTCGGGTGAGGATAAAAAAAAAAAATTAGATACCTCAGCTGAGAAGTTCCTCCCTGAGGACTGAGGGGTCCCCGTCCCACACCAGGTGCCCAGCTCAGGGTTCCAGTGCCAGGAAGAGAAGTCCCCATAACTTCTGGCTGGAAAAACTAGCGGGAACTGAGGCTGAGGGAGGCTGAGGCTGCTGGAGTCCCCACCAGCTCCTCTTAAAGGGCCCACGCACAGACTTACTCAGACTCGAACCCTCCAGGCTCCAGCATGGGGGAGACAGCTTGAAGGGCACCAGAGACATACGGGGAAGATCTGAGTTGTTTGGCATTGAGGTCAGAGCTGGAGAGGCAGCTTTCTCCCAGACAGATATGCTGGCAGAGGCCTTTGTTCCTTTGGTGAGCCCTTCCCCCATGGGGCTGGCAGACAGGCGCCATATCTGGGACTCCAGCAACCTGGCTCACACTGTTTGTCCCGCCCTGGTGATTCCCTGAGGCCCCGCCCCACCCAACTTCCAGGCCCACCCAAGCTGTTGCCAGTTGCTTTACCATAGGATTGGCCTGTCTTGGATCCTGCTTCAGCTTTTCCTAAATTCTTTCAAACAAGCAGCATCTGGTCTCAGCTAGCCCCATACCTCTCGTTAAGTAATACATAGAAACAAACACAGGGAGGCAGCCAAAATGAGGAGACAAAGAAACAGGTCCCAAATGAAAGAACAGAACAAAACTCCAGGAAAAGAACTAAGAGAAATGGAGATAAGCAACCTAACAGATGCTGAGTTCAAAACACTGCTTATAAGGATGCTCAATGGACTTAATGAGAACCTCAGTGAACTTAGTGAGGGCCTCAAGAGCATAAAAAAGGACCAGTCAGAAATGAAGGATGCACAGTCAGAAATGAAGGAGGCACTAACTGAAATAAAGAATAATTTACACAGATTCAATAGTAGAGTAGGTAAAACCAAGAAGCAAACCATCGATTTGGAATATAAGGAAACAAAAAACACCCAATCAGAACAGCAAAAAGAATCCAAGAAAATGAGAATAGTGTAAGGAGCCTCTGGGACAACTTCAAGCGTGCCAACATTCGCATCTTGGAGGTGCCAGAAGGAGAAGAGAGAGAACAAGAAATCAAAAACCTATTTGAAACAATAATGACAGAAAACTTCCCTAACTTGGTGAAGGAAACAGACATACAAGTCCAGGAAGCACAGAGAGTCCCAAACAAGCTGAATCCAAAGAGGCCCACACCAAGACACATCATCAAAATGCAAAAGGTTCAAGACAAAGAGAGAATCTTAAAAGCAGCAAGAGAAAAGCAGTTAGTTACCTACAAGGGAGTTCCCATAAGACTGTCAACTGATTTCTCAAAAACTTTGCAGGCCAGAAGGGAGTGGCAAGAAATATTCAGAGTGATGAAAAACAAGAACCTACAACCACGATTACTCTATCCTGCAAAGTTGTCATTTAGAATCGATGGCCATATAAAGAGTTCTCAGACAAGGAAAAGCTAAAGGAGTTCATTACCACCAAACCATTATTATATGAAATGTGGAAGGGTATTCTTGAAGAAAAAGATAAAAAAATGAACAAACAAAATGGCAATGAATAAATATCTATTGACAATTGAATCTACAAACAAAATGAACAAGCAGAACAGAAACATTCTCATAGATACAGAGAAATTTTGTTGGTTGCCAGATGGTGGGGGAGGGGTTGGGGGAATGGGTGAAAAAGGTGAAGGGATTAAGAAGTACAGATTGGTTGTTAGACTGACAAACCTCAAAGGGAAGGGGGGTTGGGGGGTGGGAAGAAATAAACCAAAGAACTTATATGTATATATGCATAACCAATGGACACAGACAACAGTGTGGGGAAAGGCAGGAGGGGGGAGGGAATGGGGAGGAGGGGGTCAATGGGGGGAAAATGAGGAACATCTGTAATACATTCAACACTAAAGATAAGTTAAAAAAATCTAAATAAGATATTCTAGATCATAAACATATATGTGATCGTGTTCTTAATATATAAAGAGCTCTTAACACACTTACTAGAAGAAGATCACATCTCAAAAGAAGAATGGGTGAAGAACACGAAAAAGCAAAAAGAGAAAAAGGGATCCAATTAGTCAATTAAAATAAAAAGGCCCAGTCTTACTAGTAATTGAAGAAATGCAAATTAAAATAAAACCAGATGTCTTTGTGCCTAGCAAATTGTCAAGAAATTTAAAACGCTGTCTTGCATGGATAAAGAAGCAGGGAATAAGGACCCTCAGACAATATTGGCATTTAATTGGGTTCAAGCATTCTGAAGAGCAATTGGCACTGTGTGTGTGTGTGTGTGTGTGTGTGTGTGTGTGTGTATACACACACAAACCATTTAACACAGTAATTTTATTTTTAAGGCTTTATCTTAAGAAAACAAACCAGAATCACTCACAAAATATAATGTAGGAGAATATTTAGGATAACATTTTTCATAACCTAAGTGTCCAAATTGAAGCATTGCATAAATTGTAATGCATAGTTATGATGTAATTTATGCATCCAGTAAAAAGCAGATTATGGAAAGATGTCCTGACATCAGAAAATATTGGTCATTTATTATTAAATATATTTGCTCAGACAGAAAGACTGGACAGACAGTGACACAGAAAAAATATTAATAATGGTGATATCTTGGTAATGGAATTACAATTTATTTTCTTATTGGTGAGTTTTGAATATTTTGAATCCACTCACTAAACATGTACATATTGCTCTTTCAGTCAGGATAAAAATGAAATTTAAGATGAAAAGGGAGCTCAAGGTGAATGATGAGAGAGTAAGAGAGAACTTCACTTTTTTTTTTTTAATCCTCACCCGAGGATATTTTTCCATTTTATCGTCAGATAGAGTGGGACAGAGGGAGAAAGAGAGGGAGGGAGGGAGAGAGACACATCGATGTGAGAGAGACATCGACTGGTTGCCTCCCGCATTCAGGGCTGGGGACAAACCGCAACCGAGGTACGTGCCCTTGACTGGAATCGAATCCACGCGACTCGTTGGTCTGCAGGTCGACGACGCTCTACCACTGAGCCAAACTGGCCAGGGTAAGAACTTCACATTTTTAAATGAGTTTCAAATCTTCTGATCCATATAAACTACATCCTGAGATACAAAAAGAACGTCCAGATATTCTCACAGACATGTTATGAGGAACCACTGAGGATAGAAGAACTACCATATGTCTGGAATTAGACAGGTATACCCATTTTTAGAAAAGGAAAAAGTGGATTCCAGAACCCACACTGATAAGTTTAATTTACTTAGGAAAAGAAAGTTGGTATTAACAGGAGGCAGCATGGGCTTACTGAAGTCCTTCCACACTACACCCATTTTCCTTGTCCCCCCATATGCTTTACATCATGTAATCCTCACCCCAGACCTCTGAGTATTTTTATTCTTCCCATTACACAGAAGTGGAGCCTGAGGCCAGAGATGTCAAGTGACTTGCCCAGGATCCTACAGTTAGTCTGAAAGATTGCAGACATATTCGTTATTCCTGACATTGGACAGAAGTTTTCATGGGATCCTCACATATGACATAATGGAACATGGAACAGGAAACTATGCAGTATTTTTAGTAGATGAAATGATTATACCCAAATGTGTGCATTAAAAGAGCATTGTTTAGCCCTGGCTGGTTTGGCTCAGCGATTAGAGAGTCAGCCCGCAGACCAGAGAGTCCTAGGTTTGGTTCCCGCTAAGGGCATGTACCTGGGTTGCAGTTTGTCCCTGGTCCCGGTTGGGGTCGTGTGGGTGGCAACCACTTGATGTCTCTCTCTCACATAGATGTTTCTCTCTCTCACTTCCTCCCTCCCACTCTATCTGAAGATAAATGCAAAAATGTCCTCAGGTGAGGGTTAAAAATAATAATAATAAAAATAAAATAAAAGAGCATTGTTTAGCTCTGGCTGGTGGCTCAGTGCATAGAGCCTCAGCCCATGCACCAAAGGGTCAGGGGTTTGATTCTAGGTCAAGGGCATGTACCTGGGTTTCAGGTTTTGTTTTGTTTTTTTAAAATTTTTTTTTTCTTTACTGATTTTAGAGAGAGAGGAAGGGAGAGGGAGAGAGAGATAGAAACATCAATCAGAGAGAACACTGATTGGCTGCCTCCTGCATGCCCCCTACTGGGGATCAGGCCCACAACCTGGGCATGTGCCCTGACCGGGAATCAAACCAGCAACCTCTTGGTGAATGGGTCGAGGCTCAACCACTGAGCCACACTGGCTGGGCTGGGTTTCAGGTTTTATCCCAGCCCCAGTGGGGCATGTGCGTGCAGGAGGCAACCAGTCGATGTGTCTCTCTCACATAGATGTTTCTCTCTGTCTCTCTCTCTCTCTCTGTCCCCTCCCTCCCTCCCTTCCATTCTCTCTACAAAAAAAATCAATGGAAAAATATCCTTAGGGGAGAATTAACAACAACAACCACAAAGAGCATTGTTTACCTGGCGGTTTCTAGTGGTAATAATAATACCCACTTATTGAGTACTCATTATATACAAAGTTCTGTACAAAAGTACTTTCTATCTATCACTTCAGTTAATTTTCTCCAACAGAAACAGGCACTGTTATCACCCCCATTTTATAGATGCGAAAACCAAGACTCAAGATGGTTAATGAACTTGCTTCCAATGAGACAGCTAGTAAATAGAAAAGCTGAGATTTGTCACAAAATGTCTAAGAGCCCATATGCTTAACTAGTATACTAAAGTGTGTTCTTGTGGCCCTTAGTTCCTGATCTGCTCAATTTGTTTTTTCTTTTTTATTAAAAGGAAGGTTTATTAATCCTGAGTAATAGCTTAAAAGGCATATTCCTGCTAGGAATACAAAGCTGAGACAACAGAAGAAAAGGAAGACAGGAAAACCAACATTTATTAAGCTCTTCTAATATAGTGGGTACTATACTGCCCTCCTTTAAGCATTCTTTACTATCATTATACTTTGTAATGTAAATATGATTATCCCTATTTTCACTGATAAGCAAATTGAGGTGGAGAGAGATCATGATATGTCCAAGGTCACTGGGCTACACAACAAAACCAAATTTGAATTTATGTCTGCTTGACTCCTAAGACCTTATTCTCTTTACTATTGGATAATAAAAATCAAATGTAAAAATATAGTATTTAGTGGGAAAAAGTGAAAAATCCTGCAGTTGGCTTTAAAAAGTCAATGGTATAAAGAGGTCACTGGTTCAATTCCGGTCAGGGCACGTGCCCAGGTTGTGGGCCAGGTCCCCATTGGGGGGCATGCAAGAGGCAGCCAATTGATGTTCTCTCTTATCGATGTTTCTATCTCTCTCTCCCTCTCCCTTCCTCTCTCTCTAAAATCAATAAAGGAAAAAAAAGTCAATGGTATAAATATAAGAATTGGGAGATCTAGTCAACATTTCAAGTGCAAAAGGTCTCAGGATATGAGTTGATTGGGAAGTGCCATGAGTCAGTAGTATTACTGTCAGGACCACTCACACAGTCTCAGATGGCATTAACTGAAGAACTGTATCCTGGAAAAAGGTGAGAATGCTCTTCCTGGTTTGTGCATCGCTTATACCAGAGGAGGAGAACTGCAATTAATTCTGAGTGCCACATTGTAATAGAGACAGACTAGGCTATGGCTCTCCAGAGCAGAGCAGCCAGCTGGTAACAAAATATAGACATACATACATGCAGGTATACATACATAAAGATTGGATTCTTTCACAAAAGTTAAACAAGTGAGAAAACCCTAGAAGTAGCTGAAAACCATTTTCAATTAGCTGAAGGGCTGCTATAGGGAAGGAATTACTCTTATAGTGTATGTGGTTCCAGAGGACAGAGGGTTATGGTTAGATGGAAACAGATTTGGGTCAATAAATGAAAAACCAAACTATAACTGCATCTTGCATATTTTTTCAGTCACTGAAATGCTTTAGACATAGTAGGCACCCAACAAATATATGTTGAACTGAATTAGGTGTTCAGTTGTTATTCAAAAATGTAACATGGTTGTCTCGTGGGGTAGTGAGCTCCTGAGAGATGTTTAAGCAGAAGCTTGGTGTTGTACTAAAGACTCCCATCTTATTATCATTATTATTATTATTATTTGTTGAACAATTTTTTTCTTTATTGATTTTTTTAGAGAGAGAGGAAGGGAGAGGAAGAGAGAGATAGAAACATCGATGAAAGAGAACATCAATTGGCCGCCTCCTGCACACCCCCACACTGGGGATTGGGCCCATAACCTGGGCATGTGCCCTGATCAGGAATTGAACCGGCGACCTCTTGGTGTATGGGTCGATGCTCAACCACTGAGCCACACTGGCTGGGCAAGGCTCCCATCATATTAAAAACAATCCCGACACTTTGCCCAACTCCAGCTTCTTCCAAGCCATTACCTGCATCCCCACAGCCAAACTTCAGAGAAGAATATTCACTCAATCCATTCCAGCCTGACTTTTAACTCTAAAAACTGTGCTCTTCAGATGAAATTACCAACCTAATTTTATCACTCATTCTACCCCAGGGAGAAGTGCTGGTCATTTTTTCTTTGAAGGTCTCATCTCCTTTTACTTGCAGACCTCACTCTGCCCCTTTCTCATGCTACCTCTCCAGCTACTCCTGCCCAGTCTCCTCCCCTGATTCTTCCTCCTCTGACAGCTACCTGTATGCTTTTTTTCAGGGTCCTGTTCTTGGCATTCTTCTCACTGGTGGCTCTCCTCAGGATATCCCATCCATTCTGAGGACCTAGCTACCACTGGGCACTGACTTCTGAACCTCTATATTCAGTCCAAACTTCTCTCCCGATCTGCAGCCCTGTCTTTCGTTCACACCTAGATATCCTGGAATCACTACAAACTTAATAGGCTGGCCACTCATCGCCCCTTCACAGTGCTCTCCATCCCTGCTTATCTTAGTTAGTGTCATTACACTTCAACCTTATCTTTCTCCCCTACTCCCAAACCCCTGCCTAATCAATAACTGTATTGTCGGTATACTTCTAAATGTCCCCTAGATTTGTCACTGCTTTTCATCCCACTGCTGCTGTAGTGATTCAGACCTTAATCCCTTCCTTGGACTGTTACGGTGGCCTCTAATTGGCTTTCCTGGCTGGAGTCTCCCCTTACTCTAGGTTGGCCTTCATCCTGCTACAGACATTGTATGTTTTAATATGAATGATCACATCTCTCTCCTATTTAAGACTCTCTTATGATTAATTATTGTCTTCAGTATAAAGTCTAAATTCCTTAGCTATAAATCAAGGTGTGTTTTTTTTAAATATGGTTGCAACTTACCTTTTTAGCCTGTACCAGATTTTCCCTTTCCTTTGAACACAGTTAGCTTTTTCTCATCTTATTCCCCTAATAATCTTCTCCCCTTGGTCAACTCATCTCCTCCTTCAGTGCCCAATCCAAACTTCAGCACTCTAGGAAAAGAGCCCTCTTCAGCTTCCAAGTCAGAATTCAGGGCAAGAGATAATGATATTTAAAGCAATGGACTGGATGGGCAATTGTAGATGACCATGCCCAAGGGGCCCCCCAACATTCAGAAATCAGGAAGGACCCAGTAAAAGAGACTTAGAAGGAACAAACAATGGGGTAGGAGAAAAGCCAGTGTGGTATGAAGTAGCCAAGTGAGGGAAATGTTTCAACAAGAAGGGTGATCCTCGGTGCCAAGAAACTGCTGAGAGGGCAGTAAGATGAGGATTGACCATTGGATTTGACAACATAGAGGTCATTGCAACTTTCACAGGTGTGTGTTCAGTGAAGTAATGGGGGACAGGCTGATTGGGTTGGCTTTAAGAGAGTCAGAATTGAGAAAGCCGATGCTTGTTGAATGGGTGAAGTATTGGATAATTCAAGAAATGATGTCTGAGGCAGGATTCCATAATTGGTCAGGAACCAAAACAGATGAGTTATTTTTAACTCTGAAAATTTTCCTGATAGAAATTGGGATGCAATTTAGTGGAGCAAAACTTTGTTTTAAAATTGATTTGAGAGAGAAGAAGGGGGAGAGAGAGAGAGAGAGAGAGAGAGAGAGTGAAACATTGATTTGTTGTTCCATCTATTTATGCATTCATTGGTTACTTCTTGTATGTGCCTTGACCAGAGATCGAACCCACAACCTTGGCATATCAAGAGGACACACTAACCAACTCAGCTACCCAGCCAGGGCACAAAGCTTTTCTTAGAAGACAAGGGAATTCAAAGTAGGATTTTCAGGGTAGTAGAGTTAGTCTAGGGGAAGGTTCTGTATGAGTTCTCTAGTGGTTCCATTTTATCCTATGACTCGGTTCATAAAGACCTTCATGCAGGACTTCTCAGAGGCTTCAGGAACGAGCTGTCCCTTCAGGGACTTGGGTGGAGGATTTTCAGAGCCTTTTTAACACCTCTTGCTAGTGTGTAGGGGTGCTAAGAAGCCTGTAAGGCTGGCTCTCATTATTTTGAGTCTGGGCATCACCAAGTGTGAATGGTTGGAATGAGGTGAACAGGAAAAATCTGACCCATCCAACACACTGCATTTGAAAATGTTCTATTTAGAAGTATTTCTATATAAAAATTTTATTCTGAAATAGTAATAGAAATGGGCTAAGTGATCACCTATATTTGATAACTAGGTAGGCTGTTCTTTTCTTTTTTAAAAAAAATATTTTTTCATTATTGATTTTATAGAGAGAGAGGAAGGGAGAGGGAGAGAGGGATAGAAACATCAATGAGAGAGAACATTGATTGGCCGCCTCCTGCACGCCCCCCACTGGGGACCTGTCCCACAACCCCGGCACGTGCCCTGACCGGGAATCCAACTGGTGACTTCTTAGTGCATGGATCAATGCTCAACCACTGAGCCACACTGGCCGGGCCAAGTAGGCTGTTCTTACCTGTCACCCCCTGGAGTAAAACAGTAATGAAATACAAAGAATACAGACCTTGGGTAGACCAGACTTAAGCTTTGGTTTTGTGCTGTTTCCGTTTCAAAAGGCACACTGGTGGCTGGAATACACAACTCTCCTTCTTCTTGGCATGCTTAGAGGTAGAAGCACCTTCTCTGAGAGGTCTTCCTCACCCTCTCAGACAGAGACCAATCCCCTCTCCGTGCTCCCCAAACCATTTTCGTGTGTGGCTCCATCTCCACACTTACCACACTGACTTATAGTTGTTTACTCTTCTGGCTCCCTCATTGAGCTGTAAGCTTCCTGAAGTCAGTGATTTTGTCTCCTCCCTATTTTTATCTTTTGCATCTAGAATAGTGTTTGTGCATTTTAGGCACACAAGTAGTGTTTACTGAATGGATGCATGAATGCTTGAGAGTGTGAAGGAAGGAGGGAAAAAGGAAGGAAGGGAGGAAGGAAGGAAGGAAAACATGAAAAGATCAGAAAAATGTTAACCCCCCAAATGGAAGCTAATATAAGCATAAAAATATCAATGACTACATGTATGCAGAATTTATGCTTATAATGGTACTTTCCAAATACAATTGAGACGACAAGATCATGGCAGCATAATGCATATGAAGGGGAGAGTGGTACACACACTATGTGTGGCATGCGATGGTGAGAATGGTGCTGATTAAAATCAGAGTTGGGTGGTAGGAACTGATTGCTTTTGATTCAGATTTGGGAGAGATTTGATCGGTTGAGCACATGAACATTTGGTGTTATTTATTTTCCTAAGCAAGGTTTTTTCATTTTAAAATTTAAGGGTAAGATACACTTTAGTAGACATGTTTATCTAAAGCATGGCTTCGTTGTAAAAAAAAGAAAACAGGACTTCCGGTCAAGATGGCGGTGTAGGTAAATGCGGTATCGCTTCCTCCCACAACCACATCAAAATTACAACTAAACTACAGAACAACCATCCTTCATAACTGCCTGAAATCAAGCTGAATGGAAGTCCTACAACTACGAAATTAAAGAAGCAGCCACATTGAGACTGTTAGGAGGGGCAGAGGCAGATGCGCTGGTCCCACACCCACGTGTGGTGGATAAAAATCAGGAGGATACCTTGGCTGTGAGGGTCCTCTCTGAGGAGTGAGGGGTCCCTGTCCCACAACAGGCTCCCAGCTCAGGGTCCCAGTGCCAGGAAGAGAAGTCCCCCTCACTTCTGGCTGTAAAACCAGCAGGAACTGAGGCTGAGGCTGCGGGAGCCCCACGCAGCTCCTCTTAAAGGGCCCATGCATGGACTTACTCAGACTTGCTCCCTCTAAGCTCGGAGGAGAGGAAGCTTGAGGGGCACCAGAGACATACAGGGAAGAACTGAGCTGTTTGGCCTTGGGATGAGGGCTGGAGAGGCGGCTTTCTTCTGGACAGACATGCTGGTGGAGGCTGATGTTCCTATGGTGAGCCCTTCCCTGGGGTGGCAGACAGCCACCATATCTGGGACTCCAGCAACCTGGCTCACACTGTTTGCCCCGCCCTGGTGATTTCCTGAGGCCCTGCCCCACCCAACTTTCAGGCCCATCCCAGCTGTTTCCAAAGGCTTTACCATAGGATTTGCCTGTCTTGGATCCTGCTTCAGAGTTTCCTCAAGTCTCTCAAACAAGCAGCATCTGGTCTCAGTGAGCCCCATACCTCTCCTTAAGTGGCCCCAGGCCCGGCACTGGAAGCAACCAGCCTTGGTTCACAACTTGGATTTCCTGGGCACCTCCAAACCCAGCACAAGAAGCAGCCATCTGCAGATCACTCTGTAGCTTATGCCGGGTGGCCTCGGATAGAACACAGGCAGTGGCTAACCTTGCCCCAGAGCCAGCACACCCAGTGGACAGCTTCAGACCACATCGAAACACCACCACCCAACCACCTCCACAAGTGACATACTCAATGAGCAGATTCAGTGGGTACCAGAGCCCTGATGAAGTAAGTCTTGCTCTGTGTGGTGGGCCCCTACACAGCTGATCCTCCAAGGTAGTCAGAGGCCGGTGGTCAGTGGGCACAGCCATTCCTTGCAGCTGATCAGCCTAAGTAAATCCCTCCCATTGACGTGCCAACAGCAATCAAAACTCAAATACAAAAAAACCCCACAAACTCAATTACAACAGAAGGGTGTACAGTCCACTCTAGGGGTGCACCTCGAGGGCCCAGCTGGGGTGATCAGGGATACTATGCCACTGGAGCCTACAGAACACCTACAACAATAGGCCGCCCTACGAAGCCTAGGAGACATAGCAACTCTACCTAATACATAGAAACAATCACAGGGAAGCAGCCAAAATGAGGAGACAAAGAAACATGTCCCAAATGAAAGAAAAGACCAAAACTCCAGGAAGAGAATTAAACAAAATGGAGATAAGCAATCAATCAGATGCAGAGTTCAAAACACAGGTTATAAGGTTGCTCAAGGAACTTGGTGAGACATACAAGGAACTTAAGGAGACCTCCAAGGAACTTAGTGAGAACATCAACAACACAAAAAAGAACCAGTCAGAAATGAAGGATGCACTAACTGATATAAAGAATAATTTACAGGGAATCAATAGTAGAGTAGGTAAAACCAAGAAGCAAACCATCAATTTGGAATATAAGGAAGCAAAAAAACACCCAATCAGAACAGCAAAAAGAAAAAAGAACCCAAGAAAATGAGGATAGTGTAAGGAGCCTCTGGGACAACTTTAAGCGTGCCAACATTCCCATCGTAGGGGTGCCAGAAGGAGAAGAGAGAGAACAAGAAATCGAAAACCTATTTGAAACAATAATGACAGAAAACTTCCCTAACTTGGTGAAGGAAACAGACATACAAGTCCAGGAAGCACAGAGAGTCCCAAACAAGCTGAATCCAAAGAGGTCCACACCAAGACACATCATCATTAAAATGCAAAAGTTTAAAGACAAAGAGAAAATCTTAAAAGAAGCAAGAGAAAAGCAGTCCATTACCTACAAAGGAGCTCCCATAAGACTGTCAACTGTTTTCTCAAAAGAAACTTTGCAGGCCAGAAAAGAGTGGCAAAGAGATATTCAAGGTGATGAAAAGCAATGACCTACAACCAAGATTACTCTATTCTGCAAAGCTATCATTTAGAATTGATGGACATATCAAGAGTTTCCCAGATGAGAAAAAGCTAAAGGAGTTCATCACCACCAAACCAGTATTATATGAAATGTTTGAAGGGTCTTCTTGAAGGAGAAGAACAAAAATATGAACAATAAAATGGCAGTTAATACATATCTATCAACAATAGAATCTACAAACAAAATGAGCAAGCAGAACAGAAACAGACTCATAGATACAGAGAATTTTTTGTTGCTTGCCAGATGGGTGGGGGCTGGAGGGATGGGTGAAAAAGATGAAGGAATTAAGAAGTACAATTGGTTGTTAGACTGATGAACCTCAAAGGGAAGGGGGGATGGAGGGTGGGATGAGATAAACCAAAGAGCTTCTATGCATATATACATAACCAATGGACACCGACAATAGTGTGGGGAAGGCAGGAGTGGGGTGGAATTGGGGAGGAGGGGGTCAATGGGGAAAAAAAGGGGGGAACATCTGTAATACATTCAACAGTAAAAATGAATTTAAAAAAAAACGCTATTGCACCTCTGAAATGAAAGTTACATTAAACCTGTTATTTTATTCTCACATGCCTCAGTTTCTTTCGTGAATAATTTGTAAAATGATAATAGCCCTTACTAGTATTTACATTATAAAAGTGTTGTTACTGAAAATTAGATAGTATTAAATGGGTTAGGATGTCTTCTTTGAAAGACAAGCACTATACACAAATGAGGTGTTATTTAGTTTTTCCTTTTCCATCTCGTTAAATGAGAATTAGATGAAAGCTCCACTTTAAGCACTATCCAGTGGGTAAATGATTATTGACTTGAGTGAAATGGGGGGAAAAAATCTTCAGCTGTAAACTCAGTTTGTGCAGCTTAGCTAGTCTATGCACAAGGCAAAAATACTGTATTTATCTACGATGTTTACCCCATTCTTTATCTTCTTTTTGTGCTCTAATCACAAACTGAAGACAGTCAAGCCTTTCAGTTCAGTCACAGTGTGCATTTTAGAGAACATCAATATCCTGGAATGATTACAAGTTAGAAAGAATGTTTCAACTAACCAAGCCATGCAGCTAGTTTTATTATTGATTTAGGGTGTCAAAGAACCTCAGGCCTTTTACTTCAACTCCTGGTTCTTAGGCTTGAGATAGTTATCACTGCAACCTTTGCAAATTCTGTACCGCCGTATTTCTCTGCTCCCTGTCAGTGTTCCCCAGACTAGAGCTTTGCTGTCTCCTTGGAATACAGGGTTATGATGGCAGGAGACAGGTGGTGAACATAAGGTTTTGGGAATTGTTGTGAATGCTAGAAACTTTACTTTGTATCATGAAGGCATGAGAACTAAAACAGCACAGTGGAAGGATTCAGGTTAACAGCTGGTGGGAGTATGCACACCTCTCCAGCATAAGTGCACCTGGCCTCTGTGTATGCGTAATAGCTTCAGCCATTTCTAGTTCTTGGACCCTGCGCTTGGACTGCCTCTGCTCCTCCCCCTGGTCCAGACCCCTCACAGTGTTGGTCCGTTATGTTTTGGCTCACCTTCACTCCTTAGGACTGACCTTCAGCACTGCTTGCAGTCAGGGTCATCTGTTTTCCACCTGACCCATTGATTTTGGCTTCTGGATTTTGCTCTCAGATAGGACCCCTGACTGGACAGTTGCCTGGCCAGCTGTGGCGCCAGCTGCCTGTTCCAGTCTCCAAGGAACCCAGCTCCTCCTCCTTCCCTCTGACTGTCCCAGTGCAGGAGCTATGGCAATACGTGAGTGATAGAGTCAGTGCGACAATTGTTTCTGACCAGATTTTACCTGTGAAGATCATTTCTTTGGTGAGCTGCTCAATCACGCCCCACACGGGCCTCCAGCCCAGGACCATGGAGATCTAGTGAAGGGGTGAGTGCAGAAGAAGACTCAGGAGGAGAGCAAGAAAGGCAGACCTGGTTTACTCTACAGTTTTAGCTACATCCAACGCTGGTTGTACGACACCTGTCCACCCAACAGGCCACGCCTACCAAGAGCATTGCCATGGAGTCAATTAAGCTAATGTAAAGATGGTGAGGGAGCCTTCATGGTGGCCCCATTTTCCCATCGTTGGGAAGAAAATCCAGGGCTATATCTTCCACTTTGAAGGCAAATGTTGTTGTTTTTTTTTTTATCCTCACCCGAGGACATTCCTCAATTTATCTCCAGATAGAGTGGCAAGGAGAGAGGGAGAGATAGAGATAGAGAGAGAGAGAAACATCGATGTGAGAGAGACACATCAATTGGCTGCCTCACCCATGACCCCAACAAGGGCCGGGGACTGAACCGCAACCAAGGTACATGCCCTTGACTAGAATTGAACTTGCAACTCTTTGGTCCACGGGCCAACGCTCTAACTGCTGAGCCAAACTGGCCAGGGCTGAAGGCAAACTTTTAAAGACAGTTGTCTACATTCACTGGTTCCAGTTGTTCAACTCACTGTGACTTGGCTCCTGCCTCCAATGACCCTGCTTCTGCCCAACAGGCCAAACATCTTCTTGATGCTCACCCCGTGGATACTTCTCGGTTTTTTTCTTACCTGATTTCTCCTTGACAGCACCTGCCTTTGTTGACCACAATCTACTTGACACGTGCTTGTCCTCTGTGGTCCTTCAAGCGTCTTCTTTCCTTCCTATCCCTCTGGCTGCCCTTCTTACTCTCTCTTTTAGGGATCCTTTCTCTGCCCATCTTTAAGCTGTGGTGTTCCACTGGGTTCTCTCCTGGACCCCTTTCTCTTCCCCAGGGTCTCTCTTTCGTCCCTGTGGGTTCTGTTGTTGACTGTCATGTACTAGTGATTCCTCAACCTATATCCTCAGAATTCTAGATCAAACTGCCTACTGCTGCCTTGCAAATGTTCCCGGGAACCAAACCAAACATGACCACGGCTGAACTTATCTCCTTCTCCCCCAAATCTCCTCTATGTTGTATTTGTATTGTCTCAGTGAGTGCCAGCATAGTCCACCCAGCTGTTCAAGTCAAAAATCTGAGCTGCAGTCTTGACTTCCTTCCCTTTAAAACTCAAACATTCAAGCAATCAAAAATGTCAGTAGATTCTACCTTCTCTGCGACATGGCTGGTAAGGTTATGAATAATTGGGTCCCACACACCTTCCGGGCTCATCTCTGACCACTCTGTGTCAGCTGTGCAGAACGATTTCCAGTGCTCAGATGCACAGGCATCTCTGTCACCTCTGAAACTTGCATCCACTGAAAGAGACCTGCCTCACCTCTTCATTGGATGGACTCCTTCACACCTTGTAAGTCTTCGTGTAGAAGGTGCTAACTTCCAATTCTCCCAAATTCTGGGTTAGGTGACCCTCTTAGAGCTCTGGGTACGTTCCTCTTCCTAACATACCGCTTTCTCAGAGCCGCTTTTTCTGGCTACTATAAGGTTCCTGTAAGCAGGGACCATATTTTTCCTATTCACCTTTGCATTCCAAGCACCGTCAAAGTATTTGGTACAAAATAGATGCTCAATGAAGGTGAGTGACTACAAATGTTAAACTGTCAAGATATGAAAGCAACCTAAGTGCCCATTAATAGATGATTGAATAAAGAAGATGTGGTACATCTATACAATGGAATATTACTGAGCTGTAAAAAAGAATGAAATCTTACAATTTGCAATGACATGGATGGACCTAGGGAGTGTTATACTAAGTGAAATAAGTCAGACATAGAAAGACAAATGCCATATGATTTCAGTTATATGTGGAATCTAAAAGCCAAAATAAACAAACAAAACAGAAACAAGACTCATAGATGTAGAGAACAGACTGGTGGTTGCCAGAGGGGAGGGAGGTTGGGGGCAGCTGGATGAAAAAGGTGAGGAATTAAGAAGTACAAATTGGCAGTTACAAAATAGTCATGGGGATGTAAAATACAGCATAGGGAATATACTCTATTATATTGTAATAACTATGTATGATTCCCAGTGGGTACTAGAATTGTTGGTGGGGGGATCACTTTGTAAATTATATAAATGTTTAACCACTATGCTGTGCACCTGAAACTAATATAAAATATTGAAAGTCAACTGTAATTGAAAAAAAGTCTCATTGTGAGAACATAAAATAAATTTCCAGTCAGAGGGTGCAATTAGGATTTTACTAAACAAAGATTTATCAAGTCCATCTAACATGAAAAGGATTTGAAGATTATCTAAAACTATTTAGCAGAACTTACTAACGTAAGAATCATGAGCAGAGAGTGGCTAATAGAAGTGGATTTCAAGTCTGTCCTGTTTGGGCTTCTTTTCCAGAATTCAGTATCCAGACTCTCTGAGCTGTGTTTGGGGTCACCCCAGCACTCCATCCTCTTAACTTTCCGTAAATGACTGGATTCATAACCCACTCCATACTTGAGAACATGGGCATTGGAATAAGGTAAGAGTTAGCTTTTCCGGTTTTTCCTCTATTGTGTAGTCTTCAACCATATACTGTATTTGTAGAGCAATATATTTTTTTTTTATCCTCACCTGAGGACATTTTTACATTTACCTTCAGATAGAGCGGGAGGGAGAGAGAGAGGAAGAGAGAGAGAGAAACATCGATGCAAGAGAGACACACATTGAGTGGTTGCCACCCACATGACCCCAACCAGGGCTGGGGACAAACTGCAACCGAGGTACGTGCCCTTAGCAGGAACTGAACCCGGGTCTCTCTGGTCTGCAGGCCAACACTCTAACCGCTGAGCCAAACCAGCCAGGGCTAGAGCAATACTTTTAAAATTCTCTGTCTCGAGTCTTCATCAGCAGGTGTGACTGGCTTCCCTGCTAGCCTAGCTGGTCTCACACTGTTTGAATACCCGGTGCGTGTGAAGAAATGCTGTGAAGTCTCTTGAGGAATTATGTCCTTTCAGATTTTCTTTTTTATTCTATGACTATTTAAATTCTTCGTCATTAATCTCTCTATGTTTCCCCAGTATGACTACACATAGAGAAAAGTGAGTTTTGAGGAATCAGAAAGACTTGCTGCCCACTCTGGGACACCTGTTGGGCCGGATGCAGGACATGAGCAGTGCAATCAGATTTCAAAACAGCTCCGTGTTTTCCATGCTGTTTATGGAAAGTCCCTCACTCCACCCCCATAATTAACCTTCTCTACCCCCTTACCTGCTTTAGTTTTTCATTTAAAAAAACCTTAGCATTATATATTTATCTTCTTATTTTTTTATTCTTTATCTCCTCTACTAGGATGTAAACTTCATAAGGGCAGGGATTTTTTTTTACCCCTCTATGCTTAGCACTTGGTACATGGTAAGCACTCAACATGGTAAGCAATCAAACATTTATTGATTAAGTAAGTGATGCCTTTTTAAAAATTTTTAAGAGGCTGGTGCACATCTCGATTTCTAGGGGTCCATCCGAGTGTAGTTTGCAGCCCTGTCGCTCTCACTGTGTTATTGATGATGAAGATGATAGCATTGATGCTGAACGGATCTGGACGTGACACACCACTAGAAAGAATAACAAATAAGGTGGATGATGCAGTCAGGGCTCCCCTCTCCTGAACATCCTGAGGAAACGTCATAATGAATCACATTTCACAATATAAAGTCCATGGGGACAAATATAAAATACTCAACGTTCCCAAAATTCAATTATACAGGTACAGGTAGAGGATGAGATGGCCTACAATTGCTCACGTGGGAAGGTTTATCTTCTGCTCATTGTAAATAGGTGATGAATCAACACAGTGTGATGTAACTTACAAAATCATCAATCTCTTGTTGTATTAATAGAAGGATAGCGTTCAGGTGGGAAAGTAGTCCTTTAGAACTCACATTCGTTCTGCTTTATAATTCTGATCTTCAGCCTTTAAGAGGCATTGATAAACAAAAGATTTTTTCAAGAAAGGATAAAAAGGGCTCTGGTAAACAGGGTCGCATCAGAAATGATTAAAGGTTGTGAGTGGGTATGTGAGGAGGAGGATGATAGCTAGGGCTATCCTGCAGAGGAGAGAGTCGATTTCCTCTGGGTAATCCCAAATGACAGATCAAGGACCCGTGAGTGAAAGATGTAAGTATGTATATTACAACCCACTAGGATGTTCCACAATTAGATTTTCCCAGCAATCAACTGGGCAACTGCTAGAGGTAGTAAGTTCCCCAACCCTGGTGGTATTCAAGCAGAAGCGGGGCTTTCATGCCCCACTCACTGAATACGTTTGTGATGGAAGTTCAAGCACTGGAGTATTGGATTTTGTTAATCACAATAGCAAGCACATATGAGTGCTTATCATTTAGTAGGTACTCTAAAAAGCAATTAATGTGGGTTGCTATTTTTTTTTTATCCTCACCTGAAGACATTTTTGCATTTATCTTCAGATAGAGCGGGAGGGAGAGAGGGAGGAAGAGAGAGAGAGAAACATCGATGTGAGAGAGACACATCGAGTGGTTGCCAGCCACACGACCCCAACCAACCAGGGCCGGGGGCAAACTGCAACCAAGGTATGTGCCCTTAGTGGGAACTGAGCCCAGGCCTCTCTGGTCCATGGGCCGACGCTCTAACCACTGAGCCAAACCAGCCAGGACTGTGGGTAGGTCTTTTTAATACATCAATCCTACTAGCTCCATCTTATGGATGAGAAAAGTGAGGTTTAAAGAGGTTAAGTAACTCACCCACGGTCTTACACCTTGTCAAAAACAGCAAGAATTTGAACTTAGTCAGGCAGGTCCCTGACCTTGATTATTCTGTAAGGGCTCCCACTTCTAAAACACCACTTTGTTCCCACTCTGAGATTCTGTTTGAAGTCATCAAACCAACGAGCTTATTATCTCCAGTTGTAAATGATTCTACAGTAAATAGGCCCTTCCAATACAGTATGCAGGAATTAAATTAGCCTGGGCAGCCCTGGCCGGTTTGGCTCGGTGGTTAGAGCGTCGGCCTGTGGTCCAGAGAGACCTGGGTTCGGTTCCTGCTAAGGGCACGTGCCTCGGTTGTAGTGTGTCCCCGGCCTCTGGTTGGGTCGTGCGGGAGGCAGCCACTCCATGTGTCCCTTTCACATCGATGTTTCTCTCTCCCTCTCTCTCCCTCCCACTCTGTCTGAACAAAAAATGGAAAAATTTCCTCGGGTGAGGATTAAAAAAAAAAAAAAATTAGCCTGGGCATTTGCCACATGTGGGACACTATGTGGAGCCCAGCATAGGACCTGGCACACAATATGTGCTCAATAGTTATTTATTAAGTAAAAAGAATGAGTGGATGCAACCACACAAGCTGCATTTGACATGACAGAATCTCAGTAGGTTGTGGCTGAGGAAAAACAAGCATATTTTGGGGTGGTCTACTGAGGACACTTGGCAGAAACTGATCATCCATCATTCTTGGCAAAAGCCTTGAGAATTCCTGCTCAGTCGTTTGGATAACATTCATTTAAACAAATATTTATTGAGTACCTGTCCTGTACCAGGTATGTCCAACGTGCTGAGGGTGCAAAGGTGAATCAGAGGATGTGCCGTTAGTGGGGGAGATGGACAGGTAAGCAAATTCTCATGCTACACTGTGACCAGTGCTACAGCAGGGTGTGTGTGTGTGTGCACGCGCGTGTGTGTATTACGTGTGAATGGATGTTTTAAGTATTATAGAAGCACAGAGCAGAAAGGAACCAATTCTAATTGGTTGAAAGAGTTGTCTAATACTTGCTTATGTTTTTAAAATGACTGCCACATTACATTGTATGAGTTTATTCGGTCTTGATAAAGACCATGTGAAGTTGTGATCCTTTTTTGTGCAGAAGAGGAAATGGTCTCGTAGAGGTTAGTTGAGTTCCCCAAGGTCATGCAGCTAGTAATAATAATTGCTAACATTTATTGAGTGCTTCGGATACCTGAGGCTCCGTTCTAAGTCTTATTAAGACATTTAATCTTCACAACAATTTTATGAGGTCGTTACTGATATCATCGCCTTTTTTCAAAGGAGAAAACTGAGGCACAAGATTTAAATAACTTGCCCAGAGTCACACAGTGAGAGCGGCTTTAGCAGGCACACGCCTACACATGGCACTAAACTGCCTGTAACTTGTGCCCTGAAGAGGTGGAACTCACACTTGGATTCTGACTCCAAGTTCAGCTTCCTTTCAAGTGACCTTGCTCTTTAGCAATACTGCATCCAAATGAAAAGCAATGCTGTGTGCGTGGATACTAGGAGAAGTTGCGTAGGTTGGGCATCCACAGAAGTGCTTGGGAGAGGCACGGTGGGGTCTAGATCATGGGGTAGTCTCATGGGGTAGTCGTGTACGCAGGTTTGTCAGGGCAGCCAGAACGTGGCCTCTTCTTCTCTAGATCAGCAATCTGGGCTCTGAGGACTGTGATTTGTTACTCATGGGAACAAGCCACCAACACTTACCCTGCATTTGTAAAACCTAGTTTACATTTTTCTAAAAGCAGACAATAAGATGTAAACCATCGAGAAGGAAACAAGTTAAATTCAATACCTTATATATAAACAAGAACAGAGGACAAAAAAGGAGAAATGAAGAACATAATTGTCCCAGCTTTCTCTCCATAATAAACATTCTGGGATTGAAAAATAGTTCAATCTAGTATTATTGTGCCTTAATAATTAAGTTGAGTTAACTCTGTGGTAAATCTGAGAAGGAATTGGTTATTAAAATGAATGAACTAGATTACTCTTCCCTCAGTAATTACTGACTTAAGCTAATATGGACATGCAATATGATCTATGCAATCAAACCTACTGTTTTTTTTTAAAGTCATCCATCTCCCATAAATTTTGGAAACTTGGTAATTTTAAAATCAGCTGCAAGCTGGGATTTCTGTCGTAGGTGGAGAGGCAAAAAAGGTCAATGTTCTTCTGCTTTCTTTCCTTCAAAGCAGGTGGGGTTTTTTGTTTGGTTTGGTTTTTAGAGTTTGTTTTGTCACGTATAGAGACTTGGTAGAGTCAACTGATTATCTTGGCCTTTGTGTTTATGGATTTCTGTTTTCTTGGCGTCAGGTCCTTGGAAACATTTGTTTTGATGGTGGCAGGAGAGTTACTCATGTTTTATTTTTGTTGTCCTATTTATTTTTAAGATCCTTTAGTTAAAGTCTACTTCCAAAGTATTGTGTAACTGTATTTATGTCTCCACAAATAAAATATTCCAGTAGTTAGCTTCTAGCATAGTGTTATAGGAATAGTTAATAATTTGATGCCTAGTTGATGCCCAGCTATAGTATTAGAAACTAGAACAAGGGTATGCATTGGAAAATTACATTTGAAATTTATAGTTTCACTTAGCATTTCACATGTGAAATTTCAAGTTTTTTAGATCAATTATTTTTGAGTTACCAAGCAGCCAAATTCTTATAAACATATTTTTCCTTTTCATCACTGAGTCAACAAAAGCTGGAAAATTCTTTTCTCACATGTTCCATTCTTTAACTCAGCCTGAAGGTAAATTGGTTTTTAAAAACCACATCCCAAACAAACAGCTTTTCATGAAGTTATGAGTAAATGGATAGAGTGGGTTCTACTGGCATTTGGGATGTACGTCTAATTAGAACTCTCAGTATTTCAAACATATAATTTACTGAAGTTGGGGTTTTTAATTCTTAGCTTTGAGTCCTTTGGGATGAAACAAGTGACCCTTGGTGGAAATATGTCAAGAAATCAGCTTTCTCAGGTTGACTTTTAGTTTGCTGGTCACCAAATCGAAACATTGTTTATTCCAAGGCTTAAAGATGTCTGAACCTTGTTCACTTTGTTAAAAGATCAAGGCAGAGAGCTAACTCTGCTTTGCTGCAGTGAAGAACAGATTGCCCTGTCCCTTCTCCTGGATGCCTCTTGGTGGGTTTCTTCATACGCCAGGCTCCGTCTCAGCTGGTATGGTGCTTGCTGTCATACGAAACACTCTGTACTTCGTGTACATCTCCCCGTGTGCCAGGGAGGCAGGGAACCCTAGTTTTACAATGAGACAGATGACTACCAGCCTTTGAACTGACTTCATGTACTTTCTAGTGCAGTTTGTTAGGCACCAAGGACTGCTACAAACGCTGTCCATCACTAGTGTTCATAAACTTAAAAGTGATGACACAGCCTGGCCAGTGTGGCTCAGTGAACTGAGTGTCGTCCCATGCACCAAGAGGTCACTGGTTCAATTCCTGGTCATGGCATATGCCCGGGTTGTGGGGCCCAGTCCCCACTGTGGGGCATGCAGGAGGAGGCCAATTGATGTTTCTCTCTCTCTTTCCTTCTCCCTTCTTCTCTTTCTCTAAAAATCAATGAAAACATATTTTTAAAAAGCGGTGACAGTATTTGCAATCAACTGGATTATTGTGTGACCTTGAACAAGCAACTTAACCTCTCTCCAAAATAATTTTCACAGGGTTATTGTTTGTAATAAATAATTGAGATTGTGTATGGAAATACTTAGCACAAAGCTTGGCATATAGTTGCAAGTGTAGATTGAACTTATGTGAAGCATATAACAATCCATGGAACCTCAAATGCACAAATGGGCCCAAATAGACATTATCTGCCTTTAACCATTTTTTAAATCAGAAAATTTCACTTCCAAAAGAATAACTGCATTTACCAATAACTTTGTTTTAAAGTCTACATTCAAAACAAAATGTTTATCTTATTTTATTTTATTTTTCCATCACCATTTATCCCCCCTGTACCCTCTTCCAGCTCCAACCTCCCCCACCCCCACTCCCACAATCACCTCACTGTTGTCCGTGTCCATGAGTTCTTTCTCTTTTTCTTTTCTTTTTTGCTCAATCCCATGATAATCTGTTAATATATTTCATAACACGAGCTGGCTATGATTTCTTTAGGAGAAAATTACATGTGAACAAAGAAGGAAAATTGGATAAATGAAATGTCTTTATTTAAAAATAAATGAAAGGACTGTTATCTGATTAAAGAAGATTCAGGTGATGATATAGTTCATGTCTATATGTAATTATAAAACATACTTATTTTTATAACTTGGTTTAAAATGTTTACTGATCTTAAATGATTAATTTTCTCATAATTGAATGACAAACCCTGCAATATTAACTATTAATATGCTAAAAATACCCATTAACTACGTTTTTCTTTAATTGCACCTACTGTCATGGCCTTATGTTTATTCCAGTGATACAAAAGGAATTATTTCAACCCCTCCTTCTCTCCGCATATTAGAAAGTAAGAGACAGAAGCACTCACCAGACTCACTTGACTATGAAAAAAGGACTCTCCCAAGTTGCCAGGAACTAACATTGTAGTAAAATTACAAGAAAATTGTATGAAAAAACCTGTCTCAACTACAAGTTATTTGACTGAAACCTGAGGTGCTGAATTTCAGCACAAAGGTGACTTTGGAGGAGAAAGTTTACGCCAAACTGGATCAGTTGTTTTTGTGTTATGTAAGGAGGAGGAAAAAATTAACTGTTTACTCCTGGGCTATAATTTTAAGATTATTCTATTACACTAAATGACAGAATTTCCAAACCTCGAACTTTGTTTTAGAGTTACAGTTTCATGAACTGGTATCTATACATACTCAAAACTAAATATAATTAAATATTAAATAATTTGCCTTGCCCAATTATATTTAAAGCATACAAATTAATTTTATTCACTGTGTCAGAAGTGAATTCTAATTGAATTGTGAAAATGGTATTGTTAAAAGCTAAAATATTTTTTAGATAACTTTTTCTTGATTATAAAGAATATGATTTCACTCATATGTGGGATATAAAAAATAAAAAATAAAAAACCCAATAAATGAATAAACAAAACAAAACAGAAACAGACCCATAGATATAGAGAACAAGCAGATGATTACCAAATGGGCTGGGGTGAGGGGATGGGAATAAAAATGTTTTTAAATTTAAAAAAGAAATGTGGACTCTGAGGCCACCTTGGAATGTTTTGAGGACTCCTTAGTTCAAAAAAGGTTCTTCAAAAAAAAAAAAAGGAATATATGTGCAGTATAAAAAATATATAGTAGAATAAGAACAAGAAAGTAAAAATCACAAAATCACCCCTAATTCTATCACCCAGAGATAATCACCATTAACATTTTGTTATATTTCCTTATAGTGAGTATTTACACACACATGCATACCCATTATGTATAAAATACATATTAATATTTTATTATAGAAAATATAAAACACAGATAAAAGTATACAGGGAGCATGATGAACCCATGTACTCATCAAGCCATGATGACCAACCCATCAATACCATTTTCCTCTTCCCCACTCATTTTATTTTAAAGCAAATTCCAGAAATTGTATCATCTCATCCATAAATATTTCAATGTGGATCTCTAAAAGATAAGGACTTTTTAAAACATAACTATTATTATTATTATTATAGCTAAACTAATTAATAGTAATACTTAATAATATGAAATAGTCTATGTTCAAATTTTCAATTATCTCACAAATGCTATAATTTATATTTATAGTTTGAAGCAGAATCCAAATAAGGTTCACATACAGTACTGAGTTTGGTTGATATGTCTGTTAAATCTTTTAAAATATATATGGGTTTTCACTCTAATATATATATATAGATAGATAGATAATATATATAAATTTATTTGTATATATGTATAAATTTATTTGTTGGAAAAAAACAAGTTGTTTGTCCAGTAGAACTTCCCACAGCCTGGATTTTTCTCACTGTATCCCCAGGGTATAGTTTAACATGTTCTTCTGTCTTCTGTGTTTCTTAAAACCATCTGTTGGCTTTATCATATTCTGATTTATTTCTTTTTGCAAGACTGCTTCATAGGTAGTGGTGTGTTTTGTCATTGGGTGGTGCATAATGTATAATAATCTCTTCTTTTATGGTATTGCCTAGATTTATTAGTCTATTAAGGAATGCAAAATAGTGACATGTCAATCCTGTTGTTCCTTGAATTGATTTTCTGGCATGTGCCAATGGTGGCCAAATAGGTATTTTGTTATTTTGCTTTCGTTTTTGTTTTTAAATTATCCTTTGCACTCATTCATTAAAACATTGTAATTTAATACATCTTGTTCATTATTCTTATTAATGCTAACATTATCCCAATTGGCCTGTGGTAGCATCTGCAAATTGGCTACTGGATTCTTTGGACATGACCCTAGTAGTCTCTGATAGCCTCCCTGCTATTTGGTATGATAAGTTGGGCTCATCTTGTATAGTTCCACACAGTAAAGGTCTATTTATATTTAAGACTTAAGTATATATAAATACAATACAAAACTATAGGATAGAAACTAAAACCACAACAGAATGGAAACAACCACATATCTATTAATAGAGGACTGTTTGAATGAAGTATGGTACAGCCACACAGTGGAGTTCTGTGCAGTTATACAGTGGAATTAAGAATCTTTAGATACACTTATATGGGTTGATCTCTAGGATATATATAGTAAGTAAAAAAGCAATGGGGAGAAAAGTAGTCCAGGATGCTATCATTTATGTAAGAATAGATATAACTATGCATTTACATACATTTATATACACACACATATATAGATATACACACATATGTGTATATATATTTGCTTATATTAAAGAACAAACAATGGAAGGATATACATCACAAATAATTACCTATAAAAGGTGGAAAGGAAAGAAGTGGAAAGGATGGTGATAGAAACTAGACTTCTTTGAATTTACCTTGTGTTAGAGATTTTTCTTTGGAATCATGTAAATATTATACATAATTATAAAAAAATACTAATTTTAAAATGCAATTCCTAATTTTAAAAAAAAAAAAAACCTAATTCTACCCTGGCCAGTGTTGCTCAGTGGTTAGAGTGTCAGCCTGCGCACCTAAGGGTTGTGGGTTCGATTCCTGGTCAAGGGCATGTACCTGGGTTGCAGGTTTAATCCCCATTTCTCTCTCTTTCTGTCTCTCTGTGTCTCTCTTGCTACTCTCCCTTCCACTCTCTAAAAAAATCAATGGAAAAAATATTCTCGGATGAAGATTAACAAAATAAAACAAAAAAATCCTAATTGTGTATCCAGTTGGTGGCATACAGAGAATTATTTTAAATAATTTTAACAGACATTAATTTGACTATATATCCCTAGTGGGATATACCTTAAAATCACAAAGAACTGCAAAACACTTTTTAACAGTTTTTGGTCATCATATTGTTGATAGTAGTGTTGATATTACTACTCTAGGGAATATGGGATAAGCAAATATTAATTATGGGATTTTCTAATTCTATCATGCTCAGTGTCCTTGACAGTCAGGATTCTCAGCACTGGAGGAAGAAAAAGAGAAAAGGTTAGGTAAAAACCCTGTAGTTATTTTTTTTTAATTAATTTATTTTTGTTACAGATGTTTTTCCTTTTTTCCCATTGACACCCTTCTCCCCATCCCCCCCCACCCCGTCCCCAGCTTTGTTGTCCATGTCCATCGGTTATGCGTACATGCATATAAGTTCTGTGGTTTATCTCTCCCCCCTCCACCCTCTCTTCTGAGGATTGTCAGTCTGTACCCTACTTCCACGTCTCTGAGTCTACCCTGTTCCTCAGACTATGTTCATTATATTCCACAAATAAGTGAGATCATGTGATATTTGTCTTTCTCTGATTGGCTTGTTTCGCTTAGCATAATACCCTCCAGGTCCCTCCATGTCATCTCAAAGGATAAGAGATCTTTCTTTCTTACAGCTGCATAGTACTCCATTGTGTATATGTACCACAGCTTTTTTATCCATTCGTCTACTGATGGACACTTGGGCTGTTTCCAGATCTCAGCTATTGTAAATAGTGCTGCTATAAACATGGGGGTACATATATTCTTTCTGATTGGTGTTTCAGGCTTCTTAGGGTATATTCCTAGAAATGGGATCACTGGGTCAAATGGCAATTCAATTTTTAACTTTTTGAGGTAGTACCATATTGTTTTCCGTAGTGGCTGCACCAGACTGCATTCCCACCAGCAGGGTACTAGAGTCCCCTTTTCTCCACACCCTCGCCAGCACTTGTTGTTTGATGATTCATTGATGGCGGCCATTCTGACAGGTGTGAGGTGATACCTCATTGTTGTTTTAATTTGCATCTCTCTGATGATTAGTGATGCTGAGCATTTCTTCACATGTCTCTTGGCCATTTGTATGTCTTGTTTGGAGAGGTGTCTATTTAGCTCCTCTGCCCATTTTTTAATTGGGTTCTTTGTCTTCCTTTTGTTGAGTTGTATGAGCACTCTATATATTTTGGAAATTAACCCCTTATCTGATGTATCATTGGCAATTATGCTCTCCCATACAGTGAAAATCCTGTAGTTCTGAATTTGAATTAGAAGTTAGTGATTTATGTGTGTGTATATATATATATATATATATATATATATATATATATATATATATATATTTCCTAGTTCCTTTGTTCATTAAAAAGACCTAGAAACAGTGACTAAGCCAGTAGCAGTAAGCACCCTTGGTTTCTATACAGTGATATGGCTGAGGCAGGAAAAAAGTCCACACACATGTACATATGATATACGTATATCATAAATGTGTATACGTTCATATATATGCATATTTAATATACTATGTGCAATATCATTTGCTTAGCCATTCTTCTATTTCTGGACATTTAGATTATTTCCAAATCTTTACAGTTATATGTAATATTGCAACAAAGCATTTGTTTATTATTTCTTTAGTACAAATTCCTATAAGTGGAATTACCCAGTCAGAGGGTAGGAACATGCTTAAGCTCTTGATTAGTATTGTCAGATCGCCTCTAGAGAGGTTATAACAGGTTACACGCCAAGCGGCAGTGTGGGAGAGTGACTACTTCATCCCATTAATAGTTACAGACATTTTAGACATTTACGTTGACATGTTTCTGCCAGTATGAACCACGTCAGGTAGAGTCATTCCTTTTTCTCCTTTTCTTTGTTTCCCACTCCTGATATTCTTGTAGAGAATCTTTAAAAGTTTCTACATGGAAAAACTACACTGAAGGAACATTTTTGTGTTTATATTCTGAATTAATAACTGTATATCAACAAAGACTAGAATGACCTGTCAAACTAAATGCATTACTTATAATTAAGGTGTAGAATGGCTAATACTTTAGTTGCAAACATATATATCATGAATGTATTAAGATATTAACTTGTATAGCTTTTTGATAATTTGATAGCTACTTTTGAAATTCCTGGGGGTTTTAATTATAACTTAACAGCAGCAGAACTCATTATATGAAACTTTATTTCCTGGACATAGTTTAGAATGGTAACTAACTTTGCAAACATTTCTTATATGTACCTTAAATATCATGAAAGCAAATAAAGGAAGTAGATTATAGATAAAAATCATGGACTGTTAGAACTAGAGAGATCTTACATCTGATCCTGCCTCTTCATTTTATCCTTTGGGAAACTAAGGCAAAATGTCACTTCTCTGAGGTCATACAGCTGATTTATGATAGAGTGAGATAAAAATCCAAATGATTGAATATAGTGTCCTCTTCATGTAAGTTCTCAGAATTAACGAAACTTAAAGGCAATATGCAAAAATAAAAGTAATTGTTGTTAGAGAAATGGGATTTGGGGTGTTTCCCTTTGAAATTCTATTGTTATGTTACCTTTTCAATAAAAACTTATAGAAAATGGATCAACAACTACATTATAAAATCAAGTGAAAGAGCACTTCTGTTATTTGGAAGCGAGAAATAAATTGTTCTAATAGTAGGGATTTGTAGCAATCAAAATAGACAGCATCTGAACGCCATACACACACACACACACACGCACACGCACACACACACACACACACACACATCATTGCAAGCACTTTATTGGCATTATCTCATTGAATTCAATAATAATCTCAAACACATAGAGGTTATGTGACTTGCCCCAGGTAATCTCATACATGTGTGTCAGGATTGAACATAGGCAGTCATAGACAGAGTGGTTTGTTTTGAAGTTTCAAGCCTCAATGGTCAATTTCATTGCTATTGAGGGTTTCCTTGATTGTCTAACTCTACCCAGCTCTCTCTAGAAGATCAAAATTTCCATCTTACAAATTCATTCATTTGAATAATATAATGCAATTCCTTAGAGCAAAAAATTTTAGAGACAGTTCTTCAGAACCCCTCGTCTGCCCATTTGCTATGTGACTTTTCATCCCTCATCCATACATGGGTATAATAAAATATTCCTCATTAGAAGGAAGGATCTTGAGGGTTAAATAAGATAAATTGTATCTATGTTTAGCAGAATACCTGACACAGTAAATTCCAATAAACAATAACTGCTATTATCAGGTATGATTGTCATCATCATCATTATTGTCATTATCAACAACATCATCATTATTTCTTTCCTATTGGCTATTTTTTAAAGGCAAAAACTTGTAGACGGGTTAACAGATTATCCAAGGGGCTAGTGACTCATCAGTTGTTTTCTGACAGGAGAGAGCAGAGAAGTAGTGAAGCGTGGGGAAGGAAAGGGAGTTATTGAAAAGAAAGGTTGGGGACCCCCAAGGACAACTTAGAGCAGAGTTTTACTCCAAACTAGTTGGGGTAAGTTTACAGAACAACCCACTTGAAGTCCGGTGCTCTTATATGGGATCCTGTCATCTTTATCCGGTTTCCAGGGGGTCTGTTAGGGAACGAGGAAGGCCACTGTGTCCAGGAAGGCTGTGGACACAGATCATCTGTTCCTGCCCAAGGACTCCCAGCACCGAGGCACCTGCCGT